>CM065814.1:147149768-150124634 GCA_033398695.1 Orobanche coerulescens | reverse complement strand
TAACTAATTGTTCGTAGCGTGCGCAAGACCGTTTCCATTTTCTTTCCAAACCTCACTGTCCTCTGACTGAATGATGCGATAGCGTGCGTTAATATTGTTGTATAGCGTGCGCTAACTGTAGTAATTTAGCGTGCGCAAATGTTGAAAGACTTGCGTGCGCTATCCATCAGGTAACTTCACTGGACTGCAGCTGACTGACTAGGATGAATATGCATTCCTCGATAGCGTGCGCTACTCTGGTATAGATAACGTGCGCTAACACCATTTTGCTCCTTCAATGTAACAGCGTGCTGAGATTGATTTAATTAAATGTTTTGAATGAAATTATCATCAAAATCCTTTTTGAGTCAACAATTTGACACGGCCGTGTCTGTGTTGGTCCGTTTTGACTCCTTTTTTCCTTCTTTTTCGGCTTGATCTTTCGTTTCCGCATTGCTTGATATGTATTGGGAGTTGAGACTTCGTTCTTGCTTGATTAATATCCTTAAAATATCTATAAAATCAATACAACGTACCCAAGCGTGATCGAGTTCAATAAACACAATATGAGCACAAACGACACAATTCTACACATTTTAGGATCTCAAATCCGGAAAAGCTTTGCAAAAAATATTTGTAAAAATGAGTGTTATCAACTTATCAATTTCTATATTTTTTTATGTCAGTAAGTTTCTAAAAAAACATATCATTTTAAAAGGAAAATAAAACGAAAAAATATTCATTTTTATTGATTTTTTATGTTTTTATTTCCTGTTAATAAAAATATTTTCTTTTTTTTATGTTTTTATTTTCAGTTAATAAAATTTTTTAAAAACAGAATATTTAAAAGAAAAATAAAAATGGTAAAAGTATTTATTTTATTTTATTTATTTCTGTATTTATTTTCTGTCAATAATTTTCAAAAAAATAGGCCATTTTAAAAGAAAAAAGAACGAAAAAAAATATTCTTTTCTTTTTATTTATTTTTTCTGTTTTTATTCTCGGTTAATAGAAATTTTTAAAAACAGACTATTTAAAAGAAAATAAAAACTGTGAAACTATTTTTTTTATTTTACCTATTTCTGTATTTATTTTCTGTCAATATTTTTGTTTAAAAAAATCATGTTAAAATTAAAAATCAAAAAAATATATTATTTTTTTGTTTTTATTTCGTGTTATAAAAATATATTTTTTTTTTGTCGTTTAATAAAAAATTTTAAAAAAATTATTTAAAAGAAAATAAAAAATGTAAACAATTTTTTATTTTATTTATTTTCTATCAATAATTTTTTAGAAAAACAAGTCATTTTAAAGGGTGTTTGGCCTCAATCAAAATCCAATATTTGAAGGGGATAAAAATATCTTTTCCAGTTTTTTAATCCGCAAAAAGTCATATTCGTGGGTAGGGGTGTTTTCGGTTTCGATCGGGGTAAAATTTTCGAAACCCAAACCCTCCCCAAACTTTAAAATTCGGTTTCGGTTTCGATCGGTTACGGTTTTCAAAACCCAAAACCCAAACCCTCCCCAAATATTTCGATTTCGGATCAGTTCGTTCAAATTTGGTTTTGACCCAAACAAATTTAATTTATATATATTTATTTAATAAAGTAACAAAAAAATTAATTATATTATTAAAACTTATTCTAAAATAATAGATAGATCTTTAATTAATATATTTAATCATTGTTTTTATCAAAACTACAATATATGTGTAGATATATTATTTTATAAGTTAAAAAATTTAGTCATATAAATAAAATTTTATACAGTATAAATAATTCAGGTTAGTTCGGTCCAATTCGGGGTAATTCGGTTCGGTTCGGTTTTAAGTTATTTAAACCCGAATTAATTCGGTTTCGGTTTCAGTTTGTAAGTTTCAAGTTCGGGGTTGCTTTCGGTCGGGGATTTTCGGTTCGGTGTGGATTGGTTCGGATTGGTTGGTCGGTTTTCGGATTTCTATCAATACCCCTATTCGTGGGTTCATATTAGGGCTGGGACTTAGGACCCGAATAACCGAACCGAAAAGGTAAAAATGGTTCGGTTCGGTTCGATTATTGGGAAAAAAATCGTGTTTTTTTTTGGGTATTGGATCCTACTTCAAACTAAAGTTTGGATAACGGTTATTGATTTTCCGAACTCGGAAATACCCGAGAAACTGATATACATAAAATTCATGTTAAAAATGACCGAAACACCCGGTTATTCTATATATTTTCGGTTATTCTATATGTTTTCGGTTATTTTACATTTTTGGATATATATACTATATTCTACATATTTTCGAATACTCTTGGAAATATATATAATATATACTACATTGTCACCTGTTGGAAATAACCGAAGAACCGATAAAAATACCCGATATAATTTCGGTTCGGGTATTAATGGGTAATGCAAAAAAAATGAGGAACCGTACCCGAAAATTTTAATTCGGTTCGGATAATGGGTACGATTTTTTTACTCAATAACCGAAAGTCTCAGCCCTAGTTCATATGTAATTACAAAATATCTAGTGAGGTATCCACATAATATTGTTTCTCTAACAGGGATGCAAATATAATTGGACATAGTAAGGGATCGAGATGTAATGCACCTTTAATACCACATGTGTGAAGTAAAATAGATGTATTTTGGAAAAACGATTGAACATAACAAAAAAAAAATTGTGATTTTATAAGTATTGAAGGTGAATATAGAATATAAGACCCATTAGATACCCTTTTTCAAATATTTTTCGCACAAACCTTTTTTGCTGTTATTTTACGACGACTTTACCCTTAATTTTCTACTAAGTCTCTGCTCTTTTGAGCTGAATTTTACTGAACTAAATTGAACTGAACTGAACTAAAATGTGCTGAATTGAACTACACTATACTGAAGTGAAGTTAGTGAATAATAATAATAATAATAATAATGATACTAGTGACAATAATTAACAATATATATAACATCTGCAATAATAATATATATTACAACAATAATTAATTATTTATGATATTATTAATTAACATCAATATAAAGAATAGAAATAATATCACATAACAATAAATACAACAACAATAAAGTTAGTTAGGCTATGTTCTTTTTTACTAAATGAATCAATCGAATCGAATGGATACGAATCAAATAAATCAATCAATTGACATGAATCGAATCAATCAAATATATATTAAGAGTAAATAATAATAATAATAATAATAATAATAATACTATAATAAATATTAAAATTAATAACTATAATAAAATAATAATAAAAATAATAAAATAAACAAAAATAATAAATAATAATAATATAATTAATTATAATCACAATAATAATACTAATAAATATGCCCCAAATGTCACACAAGTATCAAATGTCATAAGAGAAAATTATCAAATTGGTCCCGTATGTGGGACCAATTGGTCAAAAAACTCCATGTGTCTCCGACGGACCAAAAAGCCCCACATTCCCCCCCCCAATTTTCGCCAATTTAGTCCTCCGTCGCCGGCCGGAGTATTTTTCGGCCATCGGAGCGGGCGTGGACGACACGTGGCTGACACGTGGCAAAAACAGTGGATCCGCTTGAGACAGACGAGACTTTTTGGCCAATTGATCCCACATACGGGACCAATTTGATAATTTTCTCATTATAGATATACATTTATTTTTCAATAAATATAATAAATATAATGAATATTAATGAGACATGATATAAAGAACTATAATTTAAATGAGTTTAAATTATTTGTGGCAAAAAATTTCTATCAAATGAAAAGTTGATGAGCGATTAAATTTTTATTTTTCGAGGGTAGAATTATTTATCAAATAAAGATTGGTAGAAGTTCGCCTCGCAATAAAGATTTATGGTTTGTTTGTATTTTTATGTCGATTTTTAATAGATTCTTTTTGTATTATCTAACAAAAGAATATATTCTTGCAATAAAAGAAATAGTTTAATATCCAACAATATATTTCTTTATTTAACATACTTTGCATTTATGCTAAAGAGCTTACCTAGTCGAATTTTTATAAATAATAAAAACAATAGTATTATTCAATCAATTTAGGAGAGAAATTGAATACATTTTAAGTAAATTTAATTGATTTAGAAAATATATTTTACAAATCGATTATATCAGAAAACTAAAAATCTGACATAAAAGTACAAACAAACCACAAATCTTTTTTGAAAGTAATAAACTTCTACCAATCTTTATTTGATAAATAATTCTACCTTCGGAATATAAAAATTTTATTGCTCATCAACTTTTCATTTGATAGAAATTTTTTGCAACAAATAATTTAAACTCAATTAAATTATAGTTCTTTATATCATGTCCCATTAATATTTATTATAGTAATAATAAATCTTATTATTAATGATATTAATTATTAGTAATAGTAATCATCATCAACAACAACAACAACAACAACAATAATAATAATAATAATAATAATAATAATAATAATAATAATAATAAGAACTGAACTGAACTGAATTGACCTGATGACCTTACCTGAAATGCAAAACTGAAAAAATAAATCTAAGAGAACAGGACCTTATATCACAACAACAAAAACAACAATAATAATAACATTAATAATACACACATTATATATAATACTATTGATAATATTGACGTCAGTAATAATAATAGTAATAAAATCATTAATAATACTACAAATAATATATAATACTATTGATAAATATTGATATTAGTAATAATGCTAATAATAAAATTAGATAACATATGTACAATAATAATTATAAATATTACAACATGTTCCGGGAATTATTATTCCCGTGATGTGTCTTACCTAATACTAATTGTAGATACATAGATGGAATGTTCTAGATCCTTCTAGAGGTAGTAGGATCCTATTAGATGTCTTACCTTATCTAGGAATCCTATGTATGGAAGGACTTTCATTGTAATGTATATATAAATGCCCCTCTATCAGTGTTATGAATACAATTGATTGACTCGTATTTACAGTCTTTTTACTTTCTCCTGAAACACGTTATCAGCACGTAGTCCCCAACTGAGCAAGAATTTTTTTTCCTCCCATTTTTTCTCTGAAAATCCCCAAAAAAAAAAACAGAAATTCCGAAAAAAGAAAGAAAAAAAATCAGATTTTTCTTCCCCTATAAACCCTAGCCGTCATCTTCTTACCAACAAAGCCGCCGCTGTCGCTGTCGGTTTCCAGCCCTCCTGTTCGCTACCAGAAGTCGAACCCCGATTTAGAACCTAGCCATCACAGACCGACCTCCTCCAACCGTCGAGACGTGATCCATCGTTTCCTCCTGAATCGGATATGTTAAAATCCTATTGTATTCTGACCCACGACGCTCGACGAACCAGCTCCCCCAACCGTGCGACTTCCGTTCGCGACCAGAACCGCCGCGACTGAAAACTTTCACATCAACCT
Source organism: Orobanche coerulescens (assembly GCA_033398695.1). Lineage (NCBI taxonomy): Eukaryota > Viridiplantae > Streptophyta > Magnoliopsida > Lamiales > Orobanchaceae > Orobanche > Orobanche coerulescens. The sequence continues at coordinate 150,119,242 of CM065814.1, read as the reverse complement.
TTGAAAAAAAAAAGAAGCAATTTAGGATGTGAAGCCCCGGGCCAATTGCAGCCCGCCCGTCCAGCTCCCGAACCCGACTCGCGTTGCTGAGTTAATCCGGTTGCTTACCCGAATTGCTCAGTTAATCCGGTTGCTGACTTGATCCAACCCGATCCAACCGATTTCCAGCCCCGATCGCCCGCGCTATGCCAATTCCGCCTCCCGCACCCGATCCAACTGAACTCCATCGTGATCAGTCCAACCCGGATCATCCAGCCGACTGCTGTCTAAAGCTGCGACCCGATCTGATCGAAGAACCGTCGGATCGTTCACCGAAAAAAAACGAGAGACGAGAATTTCCCCGCGTAAATTTTCTGCACAGTGCACTCATACAGAAATCATGTTTTCCGATTCGTTAACCGTCGGATCGGTGTGAAATTTTTACAGCAACTTCCCAACACAAATATCTGTATATTCAATGGTGAAGATCGGATTCTGAGTAATATTGGTTACTGAATCTGCCGCCGAACAGAAGTATATTTCTACGAGAAAATTTAGAGATCCGACCTCATCCAACACCGAGCTGCTGCATCGCCGCGCTCGAGTCCTTTTTCAGCCGATTTCCGAGCCGATTCGTTTCTCTTACGCTTAAGTGTAAGTGATGCAACACTTACAATCCAATGAAAGAATACAAAGTATAATAGATATTACAAAGAAAATCACTCTTGTATCTTTCCTTCTCACAACTTATAATGTAGTAATCAGTAGCAATTTGAGCTCAAGAATGCTTGTATGCTTGTATGCTTGTATGCTTGAAGTTGTGTGTAAATGATACCCAAGTCCTATGGGTATTTATAGGTGAGAGCCATTCTTCAAATACTGAAAATCGTATTATTAGCGTGCGCTAATAATGTCTTCTAGCGTGCGCTATCGAATCTGACTTTGGCTTTCCTGAGCGGTCACAAAACTGTTCCAACGGTAAAATTGTATGGCTAGCGTGCGCTAGTCATGTACTCGTAGCGTGCGTTATCGGCCGTCAATGTGTCTTCAATCTTGACTTTGAAAGTGTTGGTTTGTCTCCCAACGTCTCTTTATCCAACGACTAATTTGAACTTAGCGTGCGCTAGCAAGCATGCATAGCATGCGCTAGTATTAATTAACTCCAGCTTTTCCAGATTTCGCGGATCTTCATTGACTCTTGCTTTCTAACGGTAGAAATTCCAACGGTAAGCTTGTTGATCGATTTAGCGTGCACTAATAATATATCGTAGCGTGCGCTAAATGTTTTCTTCAGTTACGTACGTTACCCTGTGTAGCGTACGTAAAGCCCTTCTCACTTTGAGTCCAGTAGCTACTGGACTACTAACCATATTTGGTAGCGTGCGCAAGTAATGTAGAATGACGTGTGCTAAGTCCTTGTATTAGCGTACGTAACTAATTGTTCGTAGCGTGCGCAAGACCGTTTCCATTTTCTTTCCAAACCTCACTGTCCTCTGACTGAATGATGCGATAGCGTGCGTTAATATTGTTGTATAGCGTGCGCTAACTGTAGTAATTTAGCGTGCGCAAATGTTGAAAGACTTGCGTGCGCTATCTATCAGGTAACTTCACTGGACTGCAGCTGACTGACTAGGATGAATATGCATTCCTCGATAGCGTGCGCTACTCTGGTATAGATAACGTGCGCTAACACCATTTTGCTCCTTCAATGTAACAGCGTGCTGAGATTGATTTAATTAAATGTTTTGAATGAAATTATCATCAAAATCCTTTTTGAGTCAACAATTTGACACGGCCGTGTCTGTGTTGGTCCGTTTTGACTCCTTTTTTCCTTCTTTTTCGGCTTGATCTTTCGTTTCCGCATTGCTTGATATGTATTGGGAGTTGAGACTTCGTTCTTGCTTGATTAATATGCTTAAAATACCTATAAAATCAATACAACGTACCCAAGCGTGATCGAGTTCAATAAACACAATATGAGCACAAACGACACAATTCTACACATTTTAGGATCTCAAATCCGGAAAAGCTTTGCAAAAAATATTTGTAAAAATGAGTGTTATCAACTTATCAATTTCTATATTTTTGTATGTCAGTAAGTTTCAAAAAAAACATATCATTTTAAAAGGAAAATAAAACGAAAAAATATTCATTTTTATTGATTTTTTATGTTTTTATTTCCTGTTAATAAAAATATTTTCTTTTTTTTTATGTTTTTATTTTCAGTTAATAAAATTTTTTAAAAACAGAAATTTAAAAGAAAAATAAAAATGGTAAAAGTATTTATTTTATTTTATTTATTTCTGTATTTATTTTCTGTCAATAATTTTCAAAAAAATAGACCATTTTAAAAGAAAAAGAAGAAAAAAATATTCTTTTCTTTTTATTTATTTTTTCTGTTTTTATTCTCGGTTAATAGAAATTTTTAAAAACAGACTATTTAAAAGAAAATAAAAACTGTGAAACTATTTTTTTTATTTTACCTATTTCTGTATTTATTTTCTGTCAATACTTTTGTTTAAAAAAATCATGTTAAAATTAAAAATCAAAAAAATATATTATTTTTTTGTTTTTATTTCGTGTTATAAAAATATATTTTTTTTGTCGTTTAATAAAAAATTTTAAAAAAATTATTTAAAAGAAAATAAAAAATGTAAACAATTTTTTATTTTATTTATTTTCTATCAATAATTTTTTAGAAAAACAAGTCATTTTAAAGGGTGTTTGGCCTCAATCAAAATCCAATATTTGAAGGGGATAAAAATATCTTTTCCAGTTTTTTAATCCGCAAAAAGTCATATTCGTGGGTAGGGGTGTTTTCGGTTTCGATCGGGGTAAAATTTTCGAAACCCAAACCCTCCCCAAACTTTAAAATTCGGTTTCGGTTTCGATCGGTTACGGTTTTCAAAACCCAAAACCCAAACCCTCCCCAAATATTTCGATTTCGGATCAGTTCGTTCAAATTTGGTTTTAACCCAAACAAATTTAATTTATATATATTTATTTAATAAAGTAACAAAAAAATTAATTATATTATTAAAACTTGTTCTAAAATAATAGATAGATCTTTAATTAATATATTTAATCATTGTTTTTATCAAAACTACAATATATGTGTAGATATATTATTTTATAAGTTAAAAAATTTAGTCATATAAATAAAATTTTATACAGTATAAATAATTCGGGTTAGTTCGGTCCAATTCGGGGTAATTCGGTTCGGTTCGGTTTTAAGTTATTTAAACCCGAATTAATTCGGTTTCGGTTTCAGTTTGTAAGTTTCAAGTTCGGGGTTGCTTTCGGTCGGGGATTTACGGTTCGGTGTGGATTGGTTCGGATTGGTTGGTCGGTTTTCGGATTTCTATCAATACCCCTATTCGTGGGTTCATATTAGGGTTGGGACTTAGGACCCGAATAACCGAACCGAAAAGGTAAAAATGGTTCGGTTCGGTTCGATTATTGGGAAAAAAATCGTGTTTTTTTTTGGGTATTGGATCCTACTTCAAACTAAAGTTTGGATAACGGTTATTGATTTTCCGAACTCGGAAATACCCGAGAAACTGATATACATAAAATTCATGTTAAAAATGACCGAAACACCCGGTTATTCTATATATTTTCGGTTATTCTATATGTTTTCGGTTATTTTACATTTTTGGATATATATATACTATATTCTACATATTTTCGAATACTCTTGGAAATATATATAATATATACTACATTGTCACCTGTTGGAAATAACCGAAGAACCGATAAAAATACCCGATATAATTTCGGTTCGGGTATTAATGGGTAATGCAAAAAAAATGAGGAACCGTACCCGAAAATTTTAATTCGGTTCGGATAATGGGTACGATTTTTTTACTCAATAACCGAAAGTCTCAGCCCTAGTTCATATGTAATTACAAAATATCTAGTGAGGTATCCACGTAATATTGTTTCTCTAACAGGGATGCAAATATAATTGGACATAGTAAGGGATCGAGATGTAATGCACCTTTAATACCACATGTGTGAAGTAAAATAGATGTATTTTGGAAAAACGATTGAACATAACAAAAAAAAAATTGTGATTTTATAAGTATTGAAGGTGAATATAGAATATAAGACCCATTAGATACCCTTTTTCAAATATTTTTCGCACAAACCTTTTTTGCTGTTATTTTACGACGACTTTACCCTTAATTTTCTACTAAGTCTCTGCTCTTTTGAGCTGAATTTTACTGAACTAAATTGAACTGAACTGAACTAAAATGTGCTGAATTGAACTACACTATACTGAAGTGAAGTTAGTGAATAATAATAATAATAATAATAATGATACTAGTGACAATAATTAACAATATATATAACATCTGCAATAATAATATATATTACAACAATAATTAATTATTTATGATATTATTAATTAACATCAATATAAAGAATAGAAATAATATCACATAACAATAAATACAACAACAATAAAGTTAGTTAGGCTATGTTCTTTTTTACTAAATGAATCTGAACTGAACTGAATGGATCTGAACTGAAATAAACTGAACTGAATTGACATGAACTGAACTGAACTGAAATATATATTAAGAGTAAATAATAATAATAATAATAATAATAATAATACTATAATAAATATTAAAATTAATAACTATAATAAAATAATAATAAAAATAATAAAATAAACAAAAATAATAAATAATAATAATATAATTAATTATAATCACAATAATAATACTAATAAATATGCCCCAAATGTCACACAAGTATCAAATGTCATAAGAGAAAATTATCAAATTGGTCCCGTATGTGGGACCAATTGGTCAAAAAACTCCATGTGTCTCCGACGGACCAAAAAGCCCCACATTCCCCCCCCCAATTTTCGCCAATTTAGTCCTCCGTCGCCGGCCGGAGTATTTTTCGGCCATCGGAGCGGGCGTGGACGACACGTGGCTGACACGTGGCAAAAACAGTGGATCCGCTTGAGACAGACGAGACTTTTTGGCCAATTGATCCCACATACGGGACCAATTTGATAATTTTCTCATTATAGATATACATTTATTTTTCAATAAATATAATAAATATAATGAATATTAATGAGACATGATATAAAGAACTATAATTTAAATGAGTTTAAATTATTTGTGGCAAAAAATTTCTATCAAATGAAAAGTTGATGAGCGATTAAATTTTTATTTTTCGAGGGTAGAATTATTTATCAAATAAAGATTGGTAGAAGTTTACTGCCTGCAATAAAGATTTATGGTTTGTTTGTATTTTTATGTCAGATTTTTAATAGATTCTTTTTGTATTATCTAACAAAAGAATATATTCTTGCAATAAAAGAAATAGTTTAATATCCAACAATATATTTCTTTATTTAACATACTTTGCATTTATGCTAAAGAGCTTACCTAGTCGAATTTTTTATAAATAATAAAAACAATAGTATTATTCAATCAATTTAGGAGAGAAATTGAATACATTTTAAGTAAATTTAATTGATTTAGAAAATATATTTTACAAATCGATTATATCAGAAAACTAAAAATCTGACATAAAAGTACAAACAAACCACAAATCTTTTTTGAAAGTAATAAACTTCTACCAATCTTTATTTGATAAATAATTCTACCTTCGGAATATAAAAATTTTATTGCTCATCAACTTTTCATTTGATAGAAATTTTTTGCAACAAATAATTTAAACTCAATTAAATTATAGTTCTTTATATCATGTCCCATTAATATTTATTATAGTAATAATAAATCTTATTATTAATGATATTAATTATTAGTAATAGTAATCATCATCAACAACAACAACAACAACAACAATAATAATAATAACAATAATAATAATAATAATAATAATAATAAGAACTGAACTGAACTGAATTGACCTGATGACCTTACCTGAAATGCAAAACTGAAAAAATAAATCTAAGAGAACAGGACCTTATATCACAACAACAAAAACAACAATAATAATAACATTAATAATACACACATTATATATAATACTATTGATAATATTGACGTCAGTAATAATAATAGTAATAAAATCATTAATAATACTACAAATAATATATAATACTATTGATAAATATTGATATTAGTAATAATGCTAATAATAAAATTAGATAACATATGTACAATAATAATTATAAATATTACAACATGTTCCGGGAATTATTATTCCCGTGATGTGTCTTACCTAATACTAATTGTAGATACATAGATGGAATGTTCTAGATCCTTCTAGAGGTAGTAGGATCCTATTAGATGTCTTACCTTATCTAGGAATCCTATGTATGGAAGGACTTTCATTGTAATGTATATATAAATGCCCCTCTATCAGTGTTATGAATACAATTGATTGACTCGTATTTACAGTCTTTTTACTTTCTCCTGAAACACGTTATCAGCACGTAGTCCCCAACTGAGCAAGAATTTTTTTCCTCCCATTTTTTCTCTGAAAATCCCAAAAAAAAAAAAACAGAAATTCCGAAAAAAGAAAGAAAAAAAATCAGATTTTTCTTCCCCTACAAACCCTAGCCGTCATCTTCTTACCAACAAAGCCGCCGCTGTCGCTGTCGGTTTCCAGCCCTCCTGTTCGCTACCAGAAGTCGAACCCCGATTTAGAACCTAGCCATCACAGACCGACCTCCTCCAACCGTCGAGACGTGATCCATCGTTTCCTCCTGAATCGGATATGTTAAAATCCTATTGTATTCTGACCCACGACGCTCGACGAACCAGCTCCCCCAACCGTGCGACTTGTCGCGACTTAACCGCCGCATCAAAACTTTCACATCAACCTTTGAAAAAAAAGGAAGCAATTTAGGATGTGAAGCCCCGGGCCAATTGCAGCCCGCCCGTCCAGCTCCCGAACCCGACTCGCGTTGCTGAGTTAATCCGGTTGCTTACCCGAATTGCTCAGTTAATCCGGTTGCTGACTTGATCCAACCCGATCCAACCGAGTTCCAGCCCCGATCGCCCGCGATATGCCAATTCCGCCTCCCGCACCCGATCCAACTGAACTCCATCGTGATCACCCAACCCGGATCATCCAAATTGATCGCCGCTTAAAGTCGCGACCCGATCTGATCGAAGAACCGTCGGATCGTTCACCGAAAAAAAACGAGAGACGAGAATTTCCCCGCGTAAATTTTCTGCACAGTGCACTCATACAGAAATCATGTTTTCCGATTCGTTAACCGTCGGATCGGTGTGAAATTTTTACAGCAACTTCCCAACACAAATATCTGTATATTCAATGGTGAAGATCGGATTCTGAGTAATATTGGTTACTGAATATGCCGCCGAACAGAAGTATATTTCTACGAGAAAATTTAGAGATCCGACCTCATCCAACACCGAGCTGCTGCATCGCCGCGCTCGAGTCCTTTTTCAGCCGATTTCCGAGCCGTGATGCCCTTTTCGGGCGTTTCTAAACTCTCTATATTTTCCTAATTAATGATTTATTTATCATTAACTTGTATGTTTATGGATCTAACTATGTTTATGCTTTACGTGGCATATAGGAAAATATGTTGCCCATGATGATGTACACGATATGGAGAGACGCCAAACTTGTTATCCCGTTCAAGGATCAAAGCAAATATGGAACTGAATACCCGTAAGACTTTATTAAAGTTCCCGTTTTTCAATTCCTCTCTTTTGGGAAATTTTTTTTGGGGGGGGAGTTGGGTATTTGGGTTCTTTATCTCCCACGTGACTTTACGGTGGATGAGACTATGAGAGGTGGTATCACTCTCATATATCGAAGTAAACTGTGTGACGGTCCTGGTGGAGTCATGGATAATTGTTGAAAGTCGATATTAGTGGTTGTTGCACACACCACGTTTTGTGTGCGAGTTGACGTTGACGTTTTATCGATTTTAAACCAACAACTGAATAACATGAACATTGTCGGTAACAGTAAAGTTATGACTTGTTCATGACTAGTCATGAATTTGTGACGTACAAATGGGACAAACATCGATTGCGACGGATATGTCGTGGTTAAAATCGATTTGTGGCGGAATTGTCACGTTGAATTGAGCGACCACCACATTGGTCTTGACCCAATCCCATCTTTCATCCTATTAAAATAAAATATTGCATGTGGGTGTAGTCATGCACCGTCTCCTTGCAATATGATATATGAAAGAATGTACGAGTAATTCTCATGAATTAACATGTAAATCAATAACATATTGCGATAAATACATGAATTCGTTGACCTCGATTATAGTTCGTATGACTATAGGTCCGAATACTTTTCCGAGTATTTGTAGAGGCATGTGCCTTATACATTTGACTATGTTTAGTCGATCTTATTAGATGGTCAAGACGAGTTGGTTATGGTATATTCATTATGTCTCATGGTTCAAAATGCTCAATATTGATGCACCGCGTTGCATCCATATAACATGTCTATTATGACGTATACTTGCAAATTGAGAATCAAAATTCTTGGTTGATCTGATGCACTTTGGTGGATTTTGTCTACACTTTTGATCATGACTAGGCGCATCCTCCTTGGTATTTGTTTATGCTTTGAAAGTTCAAACGGAATCAGTGGTTTTTAAACAGCCTTGGCGGTAACGACATTCCTACTTTCTCTGCAAGTCTACCAAGTTGGAGTTACCGAAAGGATCAGTAGTCGAGATAAGAATCGAACACACTGCTGCCTTTAAACACACCTATGGCTGTCATTGCCATGTTTTTGCATCAATACTTATGTCATTGGATATGGCCTCAACCTTGTTTTCTCACTAAACTTGGGAAATATTAAAACAGTCAATTAAAACATGCACTCTGATCTGAGTTTAATGATCCGTATAGTGCACAACCTATGGATAGAAAGATACAGAAGTCTAGTTTCCATAACATATGACCGTTCATCCATAGCCTTCCTAACGAGGGAGTTATCGCTGTTTTAGTGAACAAAGGTCAAGCTGCGCGGAAATTTATTTCCAGCTATTGTGCTAACTTTTGTTCCAACCAACTTGGTTCCCATCTTGAATTTGCAAGTGGTCTTATGACACAGTTTTTCAACCTCTTTTTGGACGAATTTGCCATAGATGATGCAATTTTTGGTATGCATCATACGCTAAAATAATCTTTCAAATGTTGAAAAATAGTTTCCTTGGGGAAGCTCAAAATACGCACCCTTATAAGAAGGTCGAGCGTATGCATGGTAGTTTTACACCATGCTTGTATCGTAATTCTGCCCCTTAGGCATATAATCTTTCCATGTTATGCACTCAATATGATAGATCATTTTGATCGTATCTGGTATAAATCTCTATGTTGTTAGAATGTTCGCTATGCTCATGTTTGTAAAATTTTGCAAGCGAAATTGAGTACATATTAAGCTATTTTCAATGAACACGATATTTTTGTATTTCGTGTTATAAATCCATTGTGACTATGATGAGTAGGTCATCACAATCAATGAGCGATATAATGCTCAAGTTGTTGAATGCCGAATGACGTTTTCTAGTCACATATATTCCGTAACAATTGAACCATGTTATGACTCGATGACATATATGCCAAAGTGTATCACTCATAGCATCTCATTATGCTTTGTGAGATATAAAATTTTATGCATCACTTGTATTGGATATGTGAAAAGGAAAAATATTCATGAGTTAATATGGTCCGGCTTGCATCAGTTTTTTAACCAAAAGATGTATTGGGACATTGACACATTTAGGCGTAAATAGTCCGAAATTTGGACATTTTGATGATCCATACACCACGGTATTGCCACGTACATCATTTTTTATTTGAACAAATAAGCTAACTGAATCAAAGACACCAAAGTACGTTGGTAGAGTCGTGAGCAGGGCTCATGACCGATGATGATATTTATGTCACCCGCGTCTTGCTTTCATAAGCATGTGTGACGCCAAAGACCCCCCCAATAATCCTTCTTAGCCATGTTCATTGATTAAAGCCTATTCTTTGGCACGATTAGGATATGACACCCTCCTATGCTAAAGAGAATAATGTAGTGACTCGCATAAGCATGGTGCTGAGTCCTCCCTTTTCACCGAGTCCTTATACATACATGATCATAAGTATTAGATTGGGTGGCTTATGATGCTATGATGGTGTTCACAAATGGTCGTACTCAAGTAATAACATTATATATTATGTGGTTCCTTTGACAATGATTGATAAGTTGATGAAACCTTAGTTTTATGGTTGTCCAACTTGCGGACTAGTCTTTGTAAAGTCCGGTTCACCCACTTTTAGACCAAGTCTTAAAGTGAAATTTTAACAAGTACTTCCTAACATCCAAGACTACCTTCTCACAAATTTTGGTGCCATTTGGAGACTTGGAAGGAGGTGAACCACTTAAATGAAGTTTTCATATACCACCAGCCGTCCCAACGACCAGTTCGATGCCATTTCAACCGGTTTTTGACCACAAGGTTGATGGTTTAGAATCCTAAACACTCGTTTATACATGCTCACGAAATTTTGAGGTGTTCGGGGCTGGTGAAGGGAGTGAACTCTTCAAGAAAGCATTAGAGGTTCGATAAAACCAACGGCATATCATCGGTTCAATTGTTTCTTTATGTTCAATCCCGGTGGTGCATGGTGGTGGTTTTGTTGGATTCTTAAGACCAATAGCTACGGTTACGTAGCATCATTCAACATGTCATATTCACCTATACCTATCATCATTCAAATGCTTAGTTACAAGTGTAACCATATGCATTTTGTTAACTGGATTGTGTTAACAATGAAAAACCTTTATCGTCCACATGTTCATGTGCCAAAGTGTGTCACCACAACGCATTATGATGGGTTATAAATGATGAATATGACATGCGCTTTCACTCATAGTCCGCTTAAAATATACCTTGGTAGACGATCTCGTAAGTCACTTTGATGAGCCAGTCTTCCCGTCGTTAGGGGGAGATGCGAATGATCATGTTCGAGTAGAACGACTTAGAATTTTCGAAGTTTGTCCCTACTGTGCCTCACCAAGTTCCCTAAAGTAACAAGATTAAATACATGCTGCAAACATGTCTGCAAGGATTGTGTCCGGTCATGGACGTTCGTCACCTATAAATGGTGATATGGTAACACCACAAATTGTGGTAGACGGTGTTATTAGGCTGTGGATCTCATCAAGTATTGGGATACCACTTGGTTCGATAAATACTCTCGCTAAGAATGTATGCGAGTTTGGTACATGAAACTTGATCATCTGAGCAAATGAACTCATCTGTTTCATGTGATTCTGGATTATAGTCATTATTGGGGGACGCCTCAATGAATGCCAATCCATAAAGAGTACTCTATGAATAAAGCCAGTATATGAAGACATAGAATGTGAGTTTAATCGAATCATACTCCGTTGAAAATCTACAATGTTGTAGCATTGGCCTAAAATGGAAATATATGCGACTTCAGTATGAACAAAGTGATAGCCCTTTGTTGAAGTGGTGCCGACACTCCAAAGATAAGATTTATCTGTATACTTTGTTAAAGCTAGTGAGAGAATGAGTTAAACTCACCTCATGGCGCGAGGTTTCTCATGAACTCACTGGAATCGACTACGATGATACGAAACTTAGTTGTGCTATCGTAATGGATGTTATAGCATCCACTATCTTTTCAGTTAGATAGTTTCCGCAAAACTGACATGCAGCTTGTGGTTAAATCTTATCTTAGTGGGGAACTAAGTTAAGTGATAAAAGGATCTCATGGTACATTAGACTCAAATCAAGTGGCTCCTGACCACGGAGCGCGTCGACAAGTGATTGTCGGGAACGCATACTAAGTATATACTTGATTTGGAAGAGATATGAAGCTTTTGCGTGTAAAACTAAGGGTTTATAGTGATGTACTCTTGTGAGACTAAGAGATTCCGCTAAATCCAAAGTTAACAATGAAAGGATCTTGGGGACACTTGATGATGTGTATTCATCAATCGGTTTAAGGCAATCTAAGGGACGGTTTCCCTAAGAGACGATAAAGTAATGCCTATATGATTCCCAATGACTAGTCGAAGTCATAATAAGACTTGGCACACTTAAGTGATGATGCAGTCTTAAAGAAAAGTACGGTATTATGTACTCATGTCTGATTCGATGTACTCATTCGTAATAATCCAGTAAAGCCACTGTGATGATGGCCTAGGATGCGCTCATGCAATGTCTGTGATTGACATGAAGTTTGAAGCTCGCTCTATCTCGATAAAAGGACACTTGAATATCGATACCTGAATTTGCCCTGAATGTATTGGTTTATCTCCCATATGACCTACGGGGTAGCTCACTTGCTGGAAAATGGTGAAATTAGTACTATTGGAAAGGTTTGTGTCTACTATCCAAGAAAACCAACCATTTGATCACATCCATCATGTTGAGTGACATATGACTATTGTTGCAAAGTAGGACAGGATATGTCCGGTAATTTGCTGAGTCAACTTCGATAGAGCTTTGTGATCTGCTCAGGTCGATCTAGGTTATGTACTGTATGTGAATGAAAAGCTATGGGTGTCTAGTTTTCATAAGTTCTTACAGTTTTGTTAATACCTATTGAATCGAAGAAGTTATGACTGATTTAGTGCATGGAAGTCAAGACTTTAGAAAACTTGATAAGTCTTTAGCGACTCTGCACTTTGGATGCGTCGCGCTCTTTTTGTCCTTAGACCTAGGTTTGTTTTTTTCCCATTGGGTTTTCACTTGATAAGGTTTTTAATGAGGCGACCTATGAGAACATCCATGCAATGATGCGTTGTACTTCTGTTCAACTTAGACCAAGAGGTACTTTTCCCACTGGGTTTTTTCTTGGTATAGTTGTGAGGGCAACTTGGCATCTGGCTCCTTTGATTTGAGGTACTCATCGGGGGGAGTCATTATATATACATCAGGGGGAGTATACATGACATGTTATGTTGGTGCATTGCAATCTTTTCCTCATCAAGCCTTTATTTTTCCCATGGGGTTTTGTTTTGGCTTGGAATAGGTTTTTACGAAGGCAACATCTTCTGCACTGTTGTTGTATTAATGCTCGATACTGGGGGAGTGTTCCGAGAATTATTATTCCCGTGATTTGTCTTACCTAATACTGATTGTAGATACATAGATGGAAGGTTCTAGATCCTTCTAGAGGTAGTAGAATCCTATTAGATGTCTTACCTTATCTAGGAATCCTAGGATGGAAGGACTCTCATTGTAATGCCTATATAAAGGCCTCTCTATCAGTGTTATGAATACAATTGATTGACTCGTATATATAGTGTAATACCCAGTTGTAATTCATTCATTTTCATTCAGTAATTATCAGTCTGTAATTGTCACTCAGTGTATTTTCACTCAATTATAATCATTCATCAATCATGTTCTTTCACCGTGTTCACCGTTCGGAAAAACTTCGAGTTGTGTATCGTTATTGTTCATTGTTTCAACTTTCCTCATATGAGTTCGACTTTGTTAGATCACCATTAATTTTTGGTAACTCCAAAAATTCTAAATCTTTGCAATATTATAGAGCATCGAGATAGCTTTCCAATGGTTCAAACGGTGAGTCAATCGGAGTCCGGACGAGAGAGTTATGGTCGTTTTAGCTCACCCGCTCATTTTTCAGCGTTTGGCCGATCACCGCCGACCGGACACGGGCGTGTCGTCCGACACGGCCCGTGCCCTGCGCGTCCGGCAAAGCCGAAGTATCTGCCCACGAGGACTCGACCGTGTCGCTTGGCACGGCCGAGTCGAACCCTTCCGGATAAGCGTGATCGTCGCAAGACGCCCGCCGCGGCCGTGTCGTGCAGCGCGATCGAGTCATGCCGTCATTTGTCGGACGGGTCATCGCGGGAGGCCCTCCGCGCCGCGACCGTGTCAAGCAGACACGGTCGAGTCCCTGTCGGCCACTGTCGGCCAATCAGGCGACACGACCGTGCCGATCGGCACGGGCCGTGTCGGCAGGTAGTCAACCCCTATAAATTCATTTTTGAGCATTTCACCATTCTTTCCAGTTTTTTCCACCTTTTACGAGAGAGAAGCTTGAGGGAGAGTTTTCTTCATCAATTATCATTTGAGTGTTTGATTTTCTTCATTTCCTTTCGATCGTGAAGCCCGGAAAATCAATCTAACGCGTGTTCTTCGGATTTTAGTACTTGAATCTTCAAGAGGTAATTCCTTCAACACTTTGGACTTCGATTTTGTGTTGAGATATGATTTTTTGGACGTTATAATCATGTTATATGAAGGGATATGTATATGATTATGAGTTTGTATAAGGATTCATTGGATTATTGAGGGATTATTCAAGAACACCTTGAATATCGAGTTGGAATTGGGGATTTTCGACTAATTGTTGTTTTAATCACATTTTTGGATATTCATAACGGATTATTGATCGTATTGGAGTTGTTTTGTTGGTTTGAAACACTTCTTGGGGGATTTGATATTGGTATATCGAGGTTTGATTGTAAACAATCGGAGTTTGGATACTACGTGTTTGATTTAATGCCTCTATGGACTTGGTTTAGTCGTATCGACGTTTTGAGTTCGTTATATTCGTGTTTGATTCGTATATTGAACGGATTGTTGGTAATTGTATTATTTAAGGTTGTTCGAGCGACCGATATCTCAATTAGGACGTTGTTCGTGGACGGACATTCTTCATCGTTGTTGTGTAAGTTAATTCTTACTCGGTTAAAAGGATATTCATACCTTTTGTTGTTGATCATTCATAATCATAACTCATTCATCATTGTATTAATCATATTAAAACTTGTTATTGTCAATTAATCACTTGACCATAAGGAGCAGCGGTTCCAATCTTTTCGTTGAGCTATCATTCATTTCATTATTACTCTCATCTCGGTGAGTCATTCTTGACTTTGTCAGATTATTATTTATTCATTGATATTCATTACGGTCATTCTCGTTCATATGACCTTCTGGGTTCATATTGCGTGGCCGAGTGCGGATGTGTGGAATTTTTAGTCGGGCACGTTATGGCCATGTATTGGGAGTGATACATTGGGTGTACACACGGTAGCAGTTACCTCCGTGAGACTAATTAGGTACAAGGACGGGTGTGTCCGGTCATTCGTCTTGTACACTTGCACGAGAACACTACGGGCGTACTATGATACCCCTCTTCAGGCGTAATTCATAACTAAGGATATTTCATAACTTGATTAAATCAGTTGTGTATTTTTCAACCCTTGAGGATTGTTGTTCTGTGTAACTGACCCCGTTTGGGGATTTTGTTTTTCAGGTCTTGGCAATGCAAAGGCACGGGGAGAACACGCTGACGTCGAGGAGTCCCAGTGATACTAGAAGGGGGCCCCAGTCTGTTCAGTCACTTATTCAGTCATTTAAGTTTCCTTTATTTATTCCGCTGCAGACATTCCGTTTGAATACTCGTTTCATTCAGTGTTGTGTATTTTATCGTCACATAAGATACACATGTATTCTATTTTATCCTGGGTGTGTTGTATGAAACTCCTAATCGGAGTAATTGATGTTGTAATGTGGTTCGGTACTACATTTACCCTGTGTAATTCATTTTTTTTTCATTCGCCTGGTGGGTCCCAGTCGGGGGTCCACGACACTGTAATATCCGCCTAGTTTGGGGTGTTACAGAGTTGCTATCGGAGCGTGGTTTTGAATACTACCTTCCGAGTCATGTCTCATTTGAAGTCATCGTCATCAGACTAGTATCATTGGACTTTCGTGTCACGTGTGACCTGTGCAAATGCCGAGCCAATCAGACCGAAAGAACTGTAAGATTTCTAACGCCATGGTATAATTTATGGCAATAATCATTCATTCATCATTCATCAATTAACAATCCTCAAACATCATCATTCATTATGATCAGGACGATCATATTAAATCATTAATCACTTAATTCATTTCAATACTCAGTTAATGATCAGGACGATCATATTAACTCATTAATCACTTAATTCCTTTTATTACTCAGTTGTCGATCTGGATGGTCATATTATCAATCTTATTAAGTTATTCAAGATAATCACTTCAAGAATTTTATCAGATAATCATGTCACTTCAGTAAATCATTCATATAATCACTAAGTTAGAATATATATACTCATTTTCATCATCTCATGACATAATCATAACGTGATATTCATGCGGGGATTATAATCATCATGTGACTTTCCTACTTCAGTATGGAGAGAGCAAGAAGAGGACGCGGAGGACGAGGCCGTGCTACGGGCCGAATCCCGAGAACTCGTGCGAACACACGTGCGAACGCGAGGAATAATGTTAACTCATCTAGCGTGTGCCGCCACTCATTCACCGTGGCGTGATCATTCACTTTCGGGAGTCGTACTCGGGACACGGCTCAGTCAGAAGGTGTTCGGATCGATCCACTCGCCTTTATGCAGGGCATGATGGCCCAGATGACTCAGATGACACAACTAATGGAGACGATGCATAACTCAGTCAATCAAAATCAACAGGCTCCTCCGCCGCCACCTCAGAGGCAAGAGAGGAACGTGAGCAATATCATCGGCGACATCTCTCGCCAGAGGCCACCTACTTTTGAGGGCTCGTCTGAGACGGCGGATATTATTCATTGGCTCGAGCATTTCTTGATGTTGTTTGCTATGGTAGATTGTCCCGAAGGACACAAAGTTTCATTGCGGCTTACTACAGGTAAGAGCGCACATTCTTGGTGGTTGTCGTTGAAGCCCACCGAAGGATCATGTACTTGGGAGCGATTCAAGACTCTCATGATGGAGAGATATTATCCGGCCCCACTCGAGAGAGGCCAAGGCATCGAATTACTCACCCCGACCCCTCAACAGACGAGGATGTTCTCGCCATTGCCGAGAAATTTCGGGAACTTCTTCCGTTCGCCTCATCTATCATTCATTCCGAGGCGGATATGATTAAGTATTTCAACAAGAGGTGAAATCCCGTATGAGATTACAATTGCTTAATCATAATTGCACCACGTTGGCGAATTCATTGAGAAAGCTCTTACCTATGAGCTTCTTGCTAAAGAAATTGCTAGCGGCAACCTTAAATCGCTATCAAGAAATCGAAGAATCGTAATCGATCAAGGCGGCCGGACAACCTTCAAGAAACCTAGTGCGGGCTCTGCTTTTTCTGAGCGACCTCCTGTGACGTCTAAACCCGCGGAATCTCAGTCACGAGCGGCGAGTTCGGCCATCACCTGTTATAACTGTGGGGATCTTGGTCATGTCAGCACCAAGTGTCCGAGACAGTCTGTCACGTGTCATAACTGTGGAATTGTTGGGCATAAGGCCCGTTTTTGCCGTAGGGACTCCAAACCTACTCCAGCGTCATCTCAGCCCCGGCGATCAGCCGTTCGAATCGAGCCACTCAATCGGCGTCGTTTAAAACGACAGGAGCGACTAAAGGTGGAGCCTATAGTCGTGACGGAGCGTCGGTCTGGGACTAGCAAACCCGGATTTATGAGATGAAGAAGACCGATGATCCGAGGCCCAAATGATCTCGTGTACACTCGATATTCTATCTCAAGCTGTGTGTACCCTTTGTGATCCTGGTGCATCGCAGTCAGTCATGTCCGAATCATGTTTGAGTAGACTCCGTCTGGGTAGTGCTACTAGTTGTGAGCCTTATGTCATTGGTCTACCCGATGGTAGACGAATTATCGTAATCGTGAGATTCAGGATTGTCCTATTCGGGCCACGGTCGTGTATGGCCGGACCTTATCGTGGTAGATTTGCCGAGAGACGACGTCATCTTGGGTATTGATTGGATGGATCGTCATGATGCCATCATTAGTGTCCGTAAGCGTATGATTACTATCATTTCGCATTTATGGGGTTGAATGTGTATTTCGTGGAGGTAATCCCTACTGCTCGTAAGGTCATTAATTTGATGAAAGCAAGGTCGATTACTCGATCGGGGATGTGTCGGTTATTGGTGCTATATGACCAAAACCGAGGAATCATCGAGAATGTTGTCGGATATTCGGTAGTAAGGGAATATGCCGATGTATTTCCAGACGAGTTACTCGGTTAGCCTCAACAGATGGATGTGGAATTCACGATTGAGTTGGAGCCTGCTACGTACCCGATTTCGTAGGCACCGTACCGAATGGCCCCGAGCTAAATGCGAGAGTTGAAGACTCAACTTCAGGAATTGTTCGAGAAAGGTTATATACGACCGAGTGCGTCCCGTGGGGAGCACCGATCGCTTTGTCAAAAAGAAGGATGGTTCTTTTCGCTTGTGTATCGATTATCGGGAGTTGAATAGGGTGACAATCAAGAATAAGTATCCTTTACCCCGTATCGATGACCTTTTGGATCAACTTCGTGGAGCTTCGGATTTTCCAAGATCGACTTAAGATCCTGGATATCATCACCTACGGATTCGAGAGTCGGATATCGCGAGGACGGCGTTTCGAACACGCTATGGTCATTTTGAGTTCGTAGTTATGACGTCGGGCTAACTAATGCACTGCGGTATTCATGGAACTAATGAATCGGGTCTTCATCGACTTTTGGATCGATTTGTTGTTGTCTTCATCGATGACATTTTGATTTATTCTCGTAACCGAGAGGAACATGAGATTCATCTTCATCGTGTTCTCGACGTCTTTGAGACGAGCAACTTTATGGAAAGTTTTCCAAATGTGAGTTACGGATGTCCGAGTGACGTTTCTCGGACATGTAATTTCATCGATGGAGTGCGTGTTGATCCTCGAAGACGGAGGCTATCCAGATTGGTTACCTCCGAAGAATGTTAAGGAAATCCAAGCTTCCTCGGATTAGCCGGTTATTATCGGAGGTTTGTGGAAGGATTTTCCAAAATTGCTCAACCATTGACGAACCTTTGCGGAAGGATAAGAAATACACGTGGTCCGACGCGTGTCAACGGAGTTTTGAGGAACTCAAGAGCGGTTAATGTCGGCTGTACTTTCCTTGCCGCAGGGACGGAAGGATTTGTGGTTTATAGTGATGCGTCCATTGTGGTCTCGGATGTGTACTCATGCGAACGGGAAGGTTATTGCCTATGCTTCACGGCTTGAGACCTTACGAGGTTAATTATCCGACAAACGACCTTGAGCTAGCGTAGTAGTGTTCGCTTTGAAGATTTGGCGTCATTACCTTTATGGCGTCACTTGTCGATATTCACCGATCATAAAAGTTTAAAGTATATATTTACTCGAAGGAGTTAAATATGCGCAGAGGCGGTGGTTAGAACTAATCAAGGATTATGATATTGAGATCCTTTACCACCGGGCAAGGCGAACGTTGTCGCCGACGCCTTGAGTCGTAAGTCCGTTCGGGAGCAGATGCTTGCTCGTTTAACAATTCGAAGGAGCTCCAACAGAATTCCTTAGACCCGAGATCGAGGTCCGTCAGCTTCGAGTTCGGGGACTTTGTACGTTAGAGATTTCATCATCTCTTGAGAATGCAATCGGGAGAATCGTGGTTCGGACCCATCATTGTTGCGCATTCGTGAGGATGTGGCTCAGGGAAAGCCCTGGATTCGTGGTCCACGAGGATGGACTTTTGAGGTTTAAGAACCGGATGTGCGTATCGCGAATGACGAGTTGAAAAACTCGATTTTGAGAGAAGCTCATGCTACCCCTTATTCTCGTTCACCCGGTCTAGCAAGATGTATAAAGACTTGAAACAAAATTACCGGTGGAGTAATATGAAGCGAGAAGTCGCGGAATTTGTTTCGAGATGCTTAACTTGCCAACAAGTCAAGATTGAACATCGCCGGCCGTGGGTATGTCAAACCTCTCCCTATTCCAGTGGAAATGGGAAGACATTTCTATGGATTTCATCACGAGTTTGCCGACGAGTCGTCGTGGCATGAATACGATCCGGTGATTGTGGACCGCTTAACTAAATCAGCTCATTTTCTTGAGATTAAGGATACTTGGGGTCCCGAGAGACTTGCCCGGCTATTCATCAAAGAGATAGTGAGACCGCACGGTACTCTAAAAGTATCGTTCCGATCGTGACGGACGGTTTGTGTCACATTTTTGGAAATCGATTCATCGTGCTATGGGAACTCGGCTAATCTCGATCGCCTTTCATCCTCGGTCCGACGAACAATCGAGAGAGGACTATTCGGACATTAGAGGACATGTTGAGAGCTTGCGTCCTCGATTGGAAGTACGATTGGGAAGCCCAACTACCATTGATCGAGTTCACGTATAATAATAGTTGGCATGCTTCCATTAAGATGGCACCTTACGAGGCCTTGTACGGTCGTCGTTGTCGCTCTCCTTTGTGTTGGGATGACTTGTCAGAATCCATCGGCACCGAGCCCGATATGCTTATAGCCGCCCGGAAAAGGTAGCTTTGATCAAGAGTCGCTTGTTGACCGCTCGAGTCGGCGAAATCATATGCAGATAACCGTCGTCGACCATTAGAGTTCGAGGCTGGTGACCATGTGTTGGTCAAGGTATCCCCGAGTCGTGGTATCTTCCGTTTTGGGAAGAGGGGAAAGTTGAGTCCGAGATTCATTGGACCGTTTGAGATTTTGGATCGAGTAGGCAAGTTAGCTTATCGGTTGGCTTTACCTCCGGCGTTGAGCCGAATTCATAATGTGTTTCATGTCTCTCAGTTGCGAAAGTATGTTGCCGACCCGAGTCACATACTGCAGTTCGACGAAATCGAAATCGCCGACGACCACTCATATGAGGAGCGTCCTATACGAGTCTTAGAGCGGCGAATCAAACAGTTGAGAAATAAGACGATTCCTTTGGTTAAGATTCAGTGGTCTAGACACGGAGTCGAAGAGGCCACTTGGGAAACCGAGGATAGTATGCGGGAGAGTTATCCCGAGTTGTTTGACCCTTAGTTTCGGGGACGAAACTCTTTTAAGGGGGGGTGTATGTAATACCCGGTTGTAATTCATTCATTTTCATTCAGTAATTATCAGTCTGTAATTGTCACTCAGTGTATTTTCACTCAATTATAATCATTCATCAATCATGTTCTTTCACCGTGTTCACCGTTCGGAAAAACTTCGAGTTGTGTATCGTTATTGTTCATTGTTTCAACTTTCCTCATATGAGTTCGACTTTGTTAGATCACCATTAATTTTTGGTAACTCCAAAAATTCTAAATCCTTGCAATATTATAGAGCATCGAGATAGCTTTCCAATGGTTCAAACGGTGAGTCAATCGGAGTCCGGACGAGAGAGTTATGGTCGTTTTAGCTCACCCGCTCATTTTTCAGCTTTTGGCGATCACCGCCGACCGGACTCGGTCGTGTCGTCCGACACGGCCCGTGCCGTACTCGTCCGGAAAATGCCGATGTATCTGCCCACGTGACTCGACCGTGTCGTTTGGCACGGCCGAGTCGAACCCTTCCGGATAAGCCAGATCGCCGCCAAAGACGCCCGACCGTGTCGCCCGCACGGCCGAGTCATGCCGAAGCCGTCGGACGGGTCATCGCCGGAGGCCCTCGCCGCGACCGTGTCAAGCGAGGACACGGTCGAGTCCCCTCGCTGCCACCGTCGGCCAATCATGCGACACGACCGTGCCGATCGGGCACGGCCGTGTCCGGCAGGTAGTCAACCCCTATAAATTCATTTTTGAGCATTTCACTCATTCTTTCCAGCTTTTTCCACCTTTACGAGAGAGAGAAGCTTGAGGGAGAGTTTTCTTCATCAATTATCATTTGAGTGTTTGATTTTCTTCATTTCCTTTCGATCGTGAAGCCCGGAAAATCAATCTAACGCGTGTTCTTCGATTTTAGTACTTGAATCTTCAAGAGGTAATTCCTTCAACACTTTGGACTTCGATTTTGTGTTGAGATATGATTTTTGGACGTTATAATCATGTTATATGAAGGGATATGTATATGATTATGAGTTTGTATAAGGATTCATTGGATTATTGAGGGATTATTCAAGAACACCTTGAATATCGAGTTGGAATTGGGGATTTTCGACTAATTGTTGTTTTAATCACATTTTTAGATATTCATAACGGATTATTGATCGTATTGGAGTTGTTTTGTTGGTTTGAAACACTTCTTGGGGAATTTGATATTGGTATATCGAGGTTTGATTGTAAACAATCGGAGTTTGGATACTACGTGTTTGATTTAATGCCTCTATGGACTTGGTTTAGTCGTATCGACGTTTTGAGTTCGTTATATTCGTGTTTGATTCGTATATTGAACGGATTGTTGGTAATTGTATTATTTAAGGTTGTTCGAAGCGACCGATATCTCAATTAGGACGTTGTTCGTGGACGGACATTCTTCATCGTTGTTGTGTAAGTTAATTCTTACTCGGTTAAAAGGATATTCATACCTTTTGTTGTTGATCATTCATAATCATAACTCATTCATCATTGTATTAATCATATTAAAACTTGTTATTGTCAATTAATCACTTCAGTCATAAGGAACGACGGTTCCAATCTTTTCGTTGAGCTATCATTCATTTCATTATTACTCTCATCTCGGTGAGTCATTCTTGACTTTGTCAGATTATTATTTATTCATTGATATTCATTACGGTCATTCTCGTTCATATGACCTTCTGGGTTCATATTGCGTGGCCGGGTGCGGATGTGTGGAATTTTTAGTCGGGCACGTTATGGCCATGTATTGGGAGTGATACATTGGGTGTGCACACGGTAGCAGTTACCTCCGTGAGACTAATTAGGTACAAGGACGGGTGTGTCCGGTCATTCGTCTTGTACACTTGCACGTAACACTACGGGCGTACTATGATACCCCTCTTCAGCCGTAATTCATAACTAAGGATATTTCATAACTTGATTAAATCGATTGTGTATTTTTCAACCCTTGAGGATTGTTGTTACGTAATCGACCGTTTGGGGATTTTGTTTTTCGTGTCTTGGCAAGGCAAAGGCACGGGAGAACACGCTGACGTCGAGGAGTCCCAGTGATACTAGAAGGGGGCCCGATCTGCTCGATCACTTATTCAGTCATTTAAGTTTCCTTTATTTATTCCGCTGCAGACATTCCGTTTGAATACTCGTTTCATTCAGTGTTGTGTATTTTATCGTCACATAAGATACACATGTATTCTATTTTATCCTGGGTGTGTTGTATGAAACTCCTAATCGGAGTAATTGATGTTGTAATGTGGTTCGGTACTACATTTACCCTGTGTAATTCATTTTTTTTCATTCGCCTGGTGGGTCCCAGTCGGGGGTCCACGGCACTGTAATATCCGCCTAGTTTGGGGTGTTACATATAGTCTTTTTACTTTCTCCTAAAACACAACAATAATAATAGTGAGAATCAATTTTTTAATACCAAACCATAAAATTGATAAGTTATGTATCCTCACTCATAAGAGTGTAAGTTAGTGATATCATTTTGCTTAAAAAGACTAAAATGTCCTCCAAAAAGGTGTTGATGTTGACTTTCCTTTTTTATCTTTTAGTGATAGATTTAAGGGTATTAATGTCTTTTGGTATCAAAAACTTATAAGCTCATGAATGAGAATATATAACTTGTTACTTTTATGGTTTGGTATTATAAAATATAGAATCCATAATAATAATAATTTGATTAATATTAATAATGCTAATTTAAATAATATTATTGATAATATTAACTAATATCAATAGTAATATTCCTAGTCATTAATCTTACTAAAAAATAATATATATACAACAATTATTCTTATTTATATTATAAGAATAAATATAATAAATAATAAAATTAATTAAAAAACAATAATAATAATAATAACTATTATATATATAATAGTATTGGAATATGAATAATAATACAATAAACAAGTATAATTATTATTATATATAATATTATTTATAATATAAGCAATAATAATATTAATTAATAATTTTAATCTTAGAATTGAATTGAACTGTACTGAACTAAATACTGTCGAATTAAACAGTGCTAAACTAAACTTAACTGAACTGTATTGAAAGTAAGAACTAGGGGTGGACACGAACCGAAGGAACCGAGCTTTTGGTGTTATTGACCGTTCGGTTCGTGTGGTGTTCGTGTTCGTGTTCGACGAACATTACAAATTAGTGTTCGAGTTCGGTTCGACATATTATTTATTGTCGTGTTCGGTTCGTTTGTGTTCAATTGTTCTATTTGCTCGGTTCATTTGTGTTCAATTGTTCTATTCGATCGGTTCGTTTGTGTTCAATTATTTCTGTTCGTGCCATATTATATATATATATATA
The DNA here is from genome assembly GCA_033398695.1 of Orobanche coerulescens. Classification (NCBI taxonomy): domain Eukaryota; kingdom Viridiplantae; phylum Streptophyta; class Magnoliopsida; order Lamiales; family Orobanchaceae; genus Orobanche; species Orobanche coerulescens. The sequence goes on along the minus strand of CM065814.1, from coordinate 150,095,074 downwards.
TATATATATATATATATATATAAAATATATTAGGCTAAAATGCTCCTGGGGTCCCTTAACTTAATTTCAGGTAACGATTTAGTCCTTTATCTTTTTTTTCCCCCAACTAAGTCCTTTATCTTTCAAATTTTAAGCAAAGTCAGCCTTTTCCGTTGGTCTCCGTTACAATAATCAATGAGACGCTGATTTTAAACCTACGTGGCTATAACCATTTCTACGTGTCAAATCCCTAACGTACGTGTCCATTTTCTTGCCTATGTGGATTAGGGTAAGTCAAATAGCCCCAATTTCCTTCAATTGGTCTTGTTCTCAGAAAACGGAGAGAGAAGGGAGGTGAATGGGGAGAAGTAGGGTTTCGCACAGAGCAGAAGAAAAAGAAAGAAGGTGAGTCTAATCGAGAGAAGAGGAAGAAAAAAACGTGAACAGAGCAGAAGAAAAAGAAGAAGAAGAAGAAGAAGAAAAACCGCGAAGCAAACCGAGAGAAGAGGAAGAAAAAAATGCGAAGCAAAGCGAAAAGGTGAGTCTAATCTTCTTTTTGTTTGTTTGGTTGTTGAAACAAATTATGCATTTTTCTATTTCTAGGTTCTTTGTTTCTATTTCTAGGTTCAGGGAAAAGATTGAATGTGGGGTTTTGGCATGTGTTCTGTTATACTATTCTTTTCCATGTGGATGTCAGTATATCTAACTGTTGTTGTTGATTCATGTGTTTTTGTCTTTGTTTGGCACTACATTTAACTGAAAATGACAGAAACTGAAGGTTATTTGTTTAATTCTTCATTTTGTAGGTCATAATGGATAGTTTTATAGTTGATGTTCACCATTGTGGTCAGTTTGTGGACACACAAATGACTAAATATTAAGGTGAGGTGGCTACTTGGAAATGTGATGCTGATAGGTGGTCCTACTTTGAGATTCTAGGGATTTGGAAGGACATGGGTTTTTTAAAACTAGTTTCAATGTTTTATGAAGTAAATGGGGTTAAAAAACAATTACTGGTTGATGTTGGTGCTATGGAAATGGTACATTGGTCTAAGGTAAATGGAAAGGTTAACTTATACCTTATCCATCCAGTGTCACAACCAGTAGTAGTTGATGCCCAACCTGATGTTGATGCCCAACCTAATGTTGAGGCCCAACCTGATGTTGAGGCCCAAAGTGATGTTGAGGCCCAACCTGATGTAGGATATAATAGTGAGGATAGTGCACTAAATGTAAGATTTGGAACAAAAAATAATATTGACTCTGATGATGAAGTTGACCTTGATGATGGGTTTGAACAAGTCCCAACTGTGGGGGTTGGGCTTGAAGGTGGGGATGGACAGAAGAAGAACAATGGTAAGAAGACTAAATCTGGGAAAAGTAAGAAGACTAAATCTGGGAAAAAGAGAGGGAGGCCTAATAAGAAAATTATTGAAGAACCAATCAATGAGGGAGATGCTGAGTTAGAAGAATCTGTTAGTGAATATGATTTATACATTGGTAAAAAAAAGGAGGAACAAAGTAAGGAGGTGTGATAGAGGGCTATCTGATGAGGATTACTACACAGAAGAAATTGAAACCGAAGATTCATAAATGTCTAGTGATGAAGAAGTAGAAAAAGTGAAATATCCCTCATTTGTTATGCCTAAGAGAATGAATGATTATCAGTGGGTGTTGGGCAGTCTGTTTCAACTAAGGAGGAATTCAAACAGGCTGTAATTACATATGCAATCCACAATGGCAGGGATCTAAGATACATTAAGAATGATAATGCAAGAGTTAGAGTTGGTTGTAAAGAAGGGTGTGAGTGGATGACATATTGTGCAAAATTACCTAATGAAGATACTTGGCAACTGAGAAAGGTCATGGACAAACACTCATGTAACAGAGAGTATAGGGTCAAAATGATGAATTCAGATTGGTTGGGGAAAAAATTACAATTTACAGTGAGGGAGAACCCAAAAATTAAGTTAACTGATATTGTCAACAAAGCCCATGAGAAATGGAATGCTGGGGTCGGTAAAATGAAGGCTTCTAGAGCAAGGAGCGTTGCTTTTGACATGGTTGATGTATCATTCAAAGAGTAATACACTTGATTATATGATTATGCACATGAACTTCTAAGATCAAATCCAAACAACAATATCAAACTCACTGTTCAGCCCACTCAACCCACTGAAGAGCCTGGTGAGATTGTGTGTAGGCCATTGCTACCCAGTTTTCAAAGAATGTATATGGGTCTACATGGTTGAATTCAAAGTTTCTTGAGGTGTAGGCCTATTATTGGACTTGATGGATGTTTCTTGAAAGGGTATTTGGGGGTCAAATACTTGCAGCAGTAGGTAGGGATCCTAATGAACAAATGCTTCCAATAGCACTTGCTGTTGTTGAAGGAGAGACAAAGGATTCATGGGCTTAGTTTATGGAGCTATTAGTCAATGATTTAGGTGGCCCAGAAGTATGCAAACTATTTACATTCATGTCTGATCAACAAAAGGTATAATATACACAACTTTGTCCTATTAGTAATGATATTGTGATTTGTGTCTTATCTAATAACTTGTTGTATTTACATGTTATTGTGTAGGGCTTGCTGCCTGCCATGGAAGAGCTTCTTCCTGGCTTGGATCAGAGATTATGTGTCAGACATATTTATAATAATTTTAGGAAGAGACATCCTGGTAAACAACTGAAAGAAATGATGTGGAGAGCTGCAAAGGCAACTTATCCACAAGAATGGGAAAGGGAGATGAGGGAAATCAGAAAGGTATGTTAGTAATCTAATTAGTCATCACATTTATGTTTAGTTTAGTCATGTAATTAATATACCTATTTTTAAAGGTAAATGATGCAGCTTACCAGGATTTATTAAAAATCCCACCAAGATTTTGGAGTAAGTCAAAGGTTTACTTATCACCCCAAACATGATGTGCTAGTAAACAACATGTCTGAGACATTCAACTCAATGATTATTGATCCTAAGCAGAAGCCTCGGTGAATGAAGGCTTCAGTTCCTGTAGAAGATAGATGTTAACTGGCATACCCTGTTGCCATGCTGTTACATGCTCTAATGAGAGAAAAAGAGATCTTGAAGAGTTGATACCAGACTATTACAGAAAAGAGGCCTACATCAACTGCTACAATTCAATGATCTACCCCACAAATGGTCCAAATCTATGGGAGAAAACACCATATCTGGACATCTTGCCTCCTCCATTTAGAAGAGCTCCAGGCAGGGCCAAGAAAGCAAGAAGGAAAGATGCAGATGAGAAAAAAGATTCTACACAACTAAGTAGAAGGGGGATGCCACATAAGTGTAGTAGATGCAAACAAAGAGGTCATAACAGGGCCTCTTGCCCTTTGCCACCATCTCAAACTGAAGAAACAACTGCACAAATACAGCCACAAGGACCACATTCAAATGCACCAATAGAAGAACAACAGCCACATGCACCAACACAAACCTCCCAATCAAATGCACAAACAAAACCTTCACAACCAAAGAAGAAGGGAAGACCAAAAAAATCAGTCTGCACTGCTTCAACTCAACCCACTGATGCAACTCAACCCACTGCTGCAACTCAACTCAATTCCACACCCAGAAGAAGCCCTAGAGGACTATCCAAAGGTCCTTTCAGAGTGAAGCTACCAACAAGGAGGGCTACTCAGATTTAGTGTTTATTGTTTATGTTTAATTATCACAGGAGGAACTATTTAGTGTTTAATTTCTGCCCTTTTGTTGGTACATGTATCTTTCTTTTTTGAAACAATAGTGAATGACAGGTTTAATGACTATGTTGATAGATTCCCTTTGTTGAAACTAAAGGGACAATAGTGAGTGACAAGTGTAATGACTATGTTTATGTGTATTGTGTTGGTTCTACTTTGGTTTTACTTTGTTCCAAATTATTGAAACAATACATATGTTGGTTTCAAACAAATCAAACATCATTTTCAACGACCAATTCAAACTTCAAATCCAACCATTACATATAGCTTTTCAGTTAAAGCCTAATTTCAAATCATGTGCTCCACAGTTTGTAGGTTTGAATAACAACATTGCACAAGTTACTACTAAAATAAAGCATATAACAACAACAAACTTCATCTTCATCTTCATCGATTTCTTCTCCTCATTCATAGTCATCATGTCCTCGTCACCATTGTTAACTATATATCCTTCTCGGAACATTGTAAACATTCATCGTCGTCATCATCAGCATTTTTTGCAAGCCAATCTGAGTACCACAGAAAAAATCCACAGCCACAATCTATGTCAGTAGCCTACAATATCTGTAACACCCCCAATCCGCTCAGGGATATTACACGCCGTAGAACCTTTCCTCAAGGATCTACCAGGCTGGTAACGACATATAACAACTCAACCATGCCTTTCAGGCTAAAATGACTCAGTAGACCGATTTGGTCTTTCCACAAATACATACAACTCAAATACAACTCATGCCCACGCAGGGGACAAAATACAACCACACCCGTACAACGGGAACAATATAGCAGCGGAAAATAAAGTACAACTGAATCAACACACAATGTACGGTTCCTCATGTGATTAGTATCGATCATCTTTCATCATCCTTCGTGCCGACCCTGTGTTATGCTCCAAAACCTGAATGCAAAAACAGACATCCACCCCCCGAATACTCGGGGGTTAGCAAAACTCCACTGTTTTGCTAGTGCAAGAACAAAGTGCAAATACGAGCCATACAATTCACATTCCACGAATAACAATAACCAAGGATCCTCAAAGATCCAAACGAAACGAAAAGTACTTCCCGAGGCAAGGGTTTGAGAAAACATTTCAAAATCGAAATATCATAAATCAATGGAAGTAATTTATAAAACGGTTTAGAATGCCATCGAGAGTTTTAATAGAAAACAATTTAGGATTATCAAATCCTACTTTTCAAAATCCAAAAGACAAAAGGGGTCACCGCCCCAAATCTTTACTTTCCGAAAAATGACATTTACCAACCCGTTGGGATTTTAGCCCCAAATCCATAAAACGGCTTTTACAAAACCATTGGGATTTTAGCCCCAAATCTCATCAACTCACAGTACACAAGAACGACCACAAGGCTCGTCTCCCAACATCAAAATCCACAAATAAAGGATTTAAAACAAACAACAAAATACTTCAGTGCCATCCTAGCCAAGTAAGCCAAACGAACACTTACCTCTTACACACTTAGTCGATGCATGCAATCATGAAAACACAGTTCCAAAGCACTCATTTCCGGAAATGCCAATATCGAATCACATTTGTAAAATGCACCACAATTAACCGCGGACCCACAGCTTCGTGGATCCCTGCCGAGACCCCGTCGGATCTAACCCACAGTGGTTAAAAGCAAGCTCGCGGTTCCACAGCTTCGTGGAGCCCTACCGAGACCCCGTCGGATCTAACCCGCAGTGAGCATACACACACACACGTTACTCATGCAATACTAACATGCTAAGAATGTAAGTTCATTAAGAATACTCACTAGAGATGGCCATTAACTCGACACCATTACCAAACTCTTCAAAAATACAATAACAAGATTAAATACGGAATACACGATTCCATAACTTAAACAATAGGAGTATCATCATAAAATCCTTCAACGTTCAAAATAACCAAATCATAATCAATTCTCAAAACACCGTTCACAAATCACACTCGTTTTGAAAGAAAGCCTTTAACGAGGCCAAACCGAAATCCTTTGAAACTTCATTTCAAATAACCAAACAAACACATCAAGACGACCACCGATCATCATATCCATAAAACGAGAAAAGTATGGGCAAGGTACTTGCCTCGATATCACGAGAAATGGAAAAGCGAACGGATACGGCCGGGTAGCCCTCAAATCCCCGAACACTATCTAGAACGCGATAACACCGAAATTACTACGGGAAAACACCACATGAATCATCAATCACCAACGGAATTCAACATCGGAATCATCGAGCACCTATAATCCTCCGTAAGGAATAATAAAACATGGTTACGATGAGAATCAAGGCCAAAACAACGGAAATCCCAACAAACTATCAAAGGGAACTCATTCGAACATTTAATCGAACATTAAATGTTCAAGACCCTTCAAGAACAAAGAAATCACCTCTCGGGTCGAACGAACCAAAGATACGAGTATCCAATCCGTAGAACAAGTTCAAAACAACGTTTATACAACAACTAATTGATCAAAAACGGATTGGAATCGAAATCAAAAAGGAAAATCCCCAAATCTACAAAAACAAGGGTTCAAGCCACAATACCTTGATTTGAATGAAGGATTCAAGTAGAGGTCGAAAATCTTCAACAAGACTTGAGGAGGATGATCTCTACAAGTTTTGGAGCACTCAAATCGCCCAAAATCGCCATCAAATCGCCTAAGATGAAGGAGGAAGAAGAGAGGAGAAAAAATGAAGTTTTTCTCCTCGCAAATCTGCTAAAAAACGCAGAAAAAGCCTGTGTGCCGCGGCACAGGACAAGTGTGCCGCAGCCCAGGGACACCAAAAATGCCCAGGAATCAGCTTAGTGCCGCGGCACAGCCTGAGTGTGCCGCGGCACACAGTACAGCCTCCTTCAACACCAAAAAGGCACACCGTGCAGTCTTCGCTATTTCGACCATAACTCCTTCGTCTGGACTCCGATTGACTCACCGTTTGAACCATTGGAAAGCTAACTTGATTCTCTATAACGTTGCAAAGATTCAGAATTTTTGGAGTTTTCAAGAATTAATGGTGACTTTACAAAGTCGAACTCCCACTTGAAAAAGTCGATTAAGGACACGGAACTCAACAAAACGACACCGAAACGAACTCGGATGACAAAAAGTGCAGAATTAATCATTCTCGGAATGACGAAACGGTCATGATAGAGTTGTCAAAACGAACTTACTCCGAAAAAAGAAAATTACCGAAATTCAAAATTGCGGATATTACATTCTACCCTTCTTAAAAGAAGTTTCGTCCCGAAACTTAAAACAAGTAGGGGGGAGCAATATACCCGCCAGGAAAACTCAACGAGATACACAAAAATAGAAAACTCGCGCCCAACGGCGAAACGCTGCAAGAAACGCAAAGAGACATACGGCGTGAAAACACGCTCCACGACGACCAACACAACGTCGCCGTTAGGGATATAATAAAACCAACAAGTGACAAGCGTCATCAAACGGATAATATAGCCAAGTCAATTATCCGACAATCACAAAACACAACGAACGAAAGTCAGTACGATTGACCAACCCAACGGTACATCAATCAAAACGCAAGTCAATCGCTGAACAAATACGGAATTCCACCGCCCAAGGGTTGGAAGATCGAAAACGAGACTAATTTCTCAAACTTAAGGGAATTAGGAATGAGCCTGAATGCTCAACGATCACGAAACGAGGACAAAAACCGAACAAACAAATGACCGAACCACAACGGTCGAGACAACAAAAAGCGAACAATCATGTTCGAATCACGAAGAACAATAAAAATTCAAACAACAACTCCAAGGTTCACATCTCGACTCGAGACAATATATGATCCGGTGAAAACAACAACGTATGCATTCACATAAGATCCACATGAAAGGGAATAGAAATTGAAAAGTCACAACGACAAACGAGTTATTCCGAAATGATGCCACACCCGTTCGATAAACAAAAACAAGGGGCAGGACAAGCTCAGAAATGTCAACGAACATAAATGAGTCGACAAAGTAGAATATACAGAAGTTCAAAATCCGATCCCTTCGAATAAAAGGACTAGTAGAACCAAATGATGTTACTCCCGAACAAGGTTCACAAGAATCGAACCGAACTCAAAAGTCACAACGATAACCAGATCGACCCACAACAAGATCACGGTTCGTTCGGACGATGAAACCGAAATACGAACAATTTCATAAAGTCTCAACGAACGTGAGCGAATCGATAGACGGAGAAAGAGAAAATACGAAGTCAAAATAGTACGGGTATTACCCCCGACCTCATCCACGAAATTCACAAAACAGAGCAAGGTAACAAGGCGTTAAACAACCGACACGTAACGGAACGATCACCGATGCACACGACCATACCAACCCAAGCTCTAACAGCTCGCACATGCGCGACAACGCAGAAATCACCACGAGGCGACAATATTCAACACCAACATCCCACCTCTCACAAGGGGCTAACACAACAAATGTGTGGAAAACGACTCAACGCTCACACCGCCAATTCGGTCATACTCGGGAGCAAACATAAAAATGACAACGCGAACATCATACATATATACCCAGCCCTCAAACGGGAATGGATAGGTTTTAAAAACGAAAACCTCATTTTGAAAATAATTTAGAAGAACACCGATTGATCTTGAGTATCACCTTTCAAAAAGTACAAACGTGAAACATCGTTATCGAGACTTTGGAGAACCGTTTCGCATTTGATAAAAAAAATGAGGACACCTTCTCTTAGTGAAAACTTTCAGAATATTCGACCCTCGGGTCTAAATAAAAGTATTTCTAAAACATTAAAAATATCTCAAAACATTTTGGTCCCCGAGGCAGAAAATTTTTGAAATATATTGTGGCACCTTGATGTACCACAAGAAAATAGCTCATTTGAAAAAAATATGTCTCGAAATTTATTTCTAAGATACTCAAGTTTTCGAAAATAATTCAATGCCAAAAAGGACGATGCCAAAAAGGCTGATGACGGTAATATTTCAAAAACTCACAGAAGCCATTTACAAAATGCTAAATACCGTCATAAGAATTTCGCCAAAATGATCAAGGCCATAATGCCAAAAACTCAGTTAAGGGAATCGGTTTTCGAAATAAAACTCGGTCGGTAAAATATCGAAAGTCATTACAAAAGAACTCACGCAGCGGATAAAAGAAATACGATTCAACATGCACAATCCAAAGAACACAACTCCTCATAAGAACAAAATATTAGAGTCAAATAACCACATTCGTAACAAAACCATCGCCCCATTCGAGGCCTCTAAGGACCCTCACGCACTGGCTAGTGAACAAGTCGAACGCGTATAAGCACAAAGCTTCCACAAGAGAACTTGTAAAACGTGCAAATCGATTCGAAAATCATCAGCAACGGACAAAAACAATAATAAAAAGACATCACAAGTGACGACACTCCTCGTATAAATCAAATACGAGAGTCGATTAAATACATATCGTGAAATCAAAATCCACATAAAGATTCCATCACTTAACAAATAATCATAAAAATAGCTCGTGTCACACGAGGCACAACACGAAGAAGGGAGACTTACTTCCACAGGTCGCACGAAGATGATGATCGCCCCACGATACTAATCACGACCAACAAACTCAAACGACGCGTCGCGACACGACTCGATCGGACTAAATCCGACGAGACAAAACTCAATAGACACCATCGACCCGGCACCTAGGTTTCCACAACCTAAGCTCCGATACCATTTATGTAACACCCCCAATCCGCTCAGGGATATTACACGCCGTAGAACCTTTCCTCAAGGATCTACCAGGCTGGTAACGACATATAACAACTCAACCATGCCTTTCAGGCTAAAATGACTTAGTAGACCGATTTGGTCTTTCCACAAATACATACAACTCAAATACAACTCATGCCCACGCAGGGGACAAAATACAACCACACCCGTACAACAGGAACAATATAGCAGCGGAAAATAAAGTACAACTGAACCAACACACGATGTACGGTTCCTCATGTGATTAGTATCGATCATCTTTCATCATCCTTCGTGCGACCACGTGTTATGCTCCAAAACCTGAATGCAAAAACAGACATCCACCCCGAATACTCGTTGGTTAGCAAAACTCCACTGTTTTGCTAGTGCAAGAACAAAGTGCAAATACGAGCCATACAATTCACATTCCACGAATAACAATAACCCAGGATCCTCAAAGATCCAAACGAAACGAAAAGTACTTCCCGAGGCAAGGGTTTGAGAAAACATTTCAAAATCGAAATATCATAAATCAATGGAAGTAATTTATAAAACGGTTTAGAATGCCATCGAGAGTTTTAATAGAAAACAATTTAGGATTATCAAATCCTACTTTTCAAAATCCAAAAGACAAAAGGGGTCACCGCCCCAAATCTTTACTTTCCGAAAAATGACATTTACCAACCCGTTGGGATTTTAGCCCCAAATCCATAAAACGACTTTTACAAAACCATTGGGATTTTAGCCCCAAATCTCATCAACTCACAGTACACAAGAACGACCACAAGGCTCGTCTCCCAACATCAAAATCCACAAATAAAGGATTTAAAACAAAGAACAAAATACTTCAGTGCCATCCTAGCCAAGTAAGCCAAACGAACACTTACCTCTTACACACTTAGTCGATGCATGCAATCATGAAAACACAGTTCCAAAGCACTCATTTCCGGAAATGCCAATATCGAATCACATTTGTAAAATGCACCACAATTAACCGCGGACCCACAGCTTCGTGGATCCCTGCCGAGACCCCGTCGGATCTAACCCACAGTGGTTAAAAGCAAGCTCGCGGTTCCACAGCTTCGTGGAGCCCTACCGAGACCCCGTCGGATCTAACCCGCAGTGAGCATACACACACACACGTTACTCATGCAATACTAACATGCTAAGAATGTAAGTTCATTAAGAATACTCACTAGAGATGGCCATTAACTCGACACCATTACCAAACTCTTCAAAAATACAATAACAAGATTAAATACGGAATACACGATTCCATAACTTAAACAATAGGAGTATCATCATAAAATCCTTCAACGTTCAAAATAACCAAATCATAATCAATTCTCAAAACACCGTTCACAAATCACACTCGTTTTGAAAGAAAGCCTTTAACGAGGCCAAACAGAAATCCTTTGAAACTTCATTTCAAATAACCAAACAAACACATCAAGACGACCACCGATCATCATATCCATAAAACGAGAAAAGTATGGGCAAGGTACTTGCCTCGATATCACGAGAAATGGAAAAGCGAACGGATACGGCCGGGTAGCCCTCAAATCCCCGAACACTATCTAGAACGCGATAACACCGAAATTACTACGGGAAAACACCACATGAATCATCAATCACCAACGGAATTCAACATCGGAATCATCGAGCACCTATAATCCTCCGTAAGGAATAATAAAACATGGTTACGACGAGAATCAAGGCCAAAACAACGGAAATCCCAACAAACTATCAAAGGGAACTCATTCGAACATTTAATCGAACATTAAATGTTCAAGACCCTTCAAGAACAAAGAAATCACCTCTCGGGTCGAACGAACCAAAGATACGAGTATCCAATCCGTAGAACAAGTTCAAAACAACGTTTATACAACAACTAATTGATCAAAAACGGATTGGAATCGAAATCAAAAAGGAAAATCCCCAAATCTACAAAAACAAGGGTTCAAGCCACAATACCTTGATTTGAATGAAGGATTCAAGTAGAGGTCGAAAATCTTCAACAAGACTTGAGGAGGATGATCTCTACAAGTTTTGGAGCACTCAAATCGCCCAAAATCGCCATCAAATCGCCTAAGATGAAGGAGGAAGAAGAGAGGAGAAAAAATGAAGTTTTTCTCCTCGCAAATCTGCTAAAAAACGCAGAAAAAGCCCGTGTGCCGCGGCACAGCCTGAGTGTGCCGCGGCACACGGTACAGCCTCCTTCAACACCAAAAAGGCACACCGTGCAGTCTTCGCTATTTCGACCATAACTCCTTCGTCTGGACTCCGATTGACTCACCGTTTGAACCATTGGAAAGCTAACTTGATTCTCTATAACGTTGCAAAGATTCAGAATTTTTGGAGTTTCCAAGAATTAATGGTGACTTTACAAAGTCGAACTCCCACTTGAAAAGTCGATTAAGGACACGGAACTCAACAAAACGACACCGAAACGAACTCGGATGACAAAAAGTGCAGAATTAATCATTCTCGGAATGACGAAACGGTCATGATAGAGTTGTCAAAACGAACTTACTCCGAAAAAATAAAATTACCGAAATTCAAAATTGCGGATATTACAATATCAAAGAGGACAAAATTGTTTTAAGTTAAATAAAATAAAGGAGTTACTTAATATTACAAAATAAGATAAGGGATTGGATCGTTAATGAAAAAAAATATGCAGAAACCAAATCACCATAGAAGAATCCACGAGCTTACCACAAAGTGCTTGCAACCCCAAAATATCTTGCCATTGTTGGGTCCAACTTTGATGACGGTGCGATCAACGGCTTTGGTTCCACATCTGCACTTTGGTGGTTTTGTAGGAGCACGTTTCCCACTTGAAGCGACTGAAACAGAATGGGAACTTCTGGATTGTGACCCATTGGAGCGATAAGAAGCCATTGTTATGGTGTTTCAAGGTTTCACAAGCTTTCGGATTTTCAGATTTTCAAACTTTCAGAACTCAACAATGGTGAAAGATGAGATCTAGGGTTTAAATGAAGAAGATGATACTCAGAATCTGATTTGGCATACACGTGAGCAACTTGACAGCCACTTGGACAACAGTTAACGGCGTTACCGAAAAAGCATAACCAAGGCTGACTTTGCTTAAAATTTGAAATATAAAGGACTTAGTTGGGTAAAAAGAGATAAAGGACAATCGTTACCTAAAATTAAGTTAAGGGACCCCAGGAGCATTTTAGCCTATATAATATATATTATATTATATATATATATATATTTATATTAATGTTCGCGAACACCCGCTTAAAATATAAAATGTTCGATGTTCGGTTCGAAAATACTCGAACATGTTCGCGAACATGTTTGGTTCGGTCAAACCGAACTCGAACCGACCGTTGACCGAGCTTTCTCACGAACAGTTTGCGAACGTTCGGTTCACAAACCGATTACTTTTTTATCATACTATTATGTATCAATTAATAATCGTGATAGGTTTAGGTCGTAATCAAGCTAGAAGCTATCATAATTCTATATACATACGATATTTATAAATTAATTATAATAAATTTAATATAAGAAAAATAATTACAGAAGAATTGAATACTTACAAGTAGTAAGTACATTAAATAAGCATTTGGATAATAATAATTTAGTAACCCAGAATCTCAATATCCAATAAAATACTTCATCCGTTACACAAGAGTATGGTTAATTTGTTATTTTTGTCGTCCCATAACAGTGTAACTATTTCATTTTTGGAAAATAACACTTATACTTTTACTCCATATTTTCAAATTTATTACTACAATATCAAGAACGAGTCGCACCATTTAATATTTAATTAATCAACAATAAAAATTAATATATTTAGATAATAAAAAAGGGATCTTTTCTCATTAAAATCTATCACTACCTAATTTTTATGAAAACAGTACCCATAAAAATGAGCATAATAGAACGGAGTTGGTATATTGTATCTTCATATTTGTAAATTACAAATTGTAATTATTAATTTGGTGACATAAATATACTATTTGGATAACACCCTTGTTCACAAAGTTGAGTGCCTGAGACAGAATAATCTTAAAAGTCATTGGGTCCCACTTTCACAGACGCGGGCTTAATTATATTTTATTACAAATGGGACCCTAATAATGACGAGGAACTATTAAAATTAATAATGATTAATTAGTTCACTTATGATGTCATCTATAGAGCCCCCCCTTAACGTGAAATGTGATGAAATATTCGACACATATATATAAATTATTTACAAATTATATACAAATGGTTACTGACCCACAAGAATTGACTTCATCTATCTCATTTTAATACCACATGTCTCAAGTAATAGATGTATTTTAGAAAAACGATTAAATATTAAAAAAAAAAGTGATTTTGTAAGTATTGAAGGTGAATGTATAATATAAGACCCATTAGATATTCTTTTTAAATATTTTTCACAACAAATCTTTTTTGCTTTTATTTTACGACAGTCGTACCATTAATTTTCAACTAAGACTCGGCTCTTTTGAACTGAATTTTACTGAATTGAATTGAAATGTGCTGAACTGAAGTTATGAAATAATAATAACAATAATCATAATAATAATACTAATGACAAACATGTATAATAATAATATATATGACAACAATAATAAATTTTATATAATATTATTAATTAATATTAATATAAATAATAATAATAATATTATCACATAACAATATATACAACAACAATAAAATTAGTTATATCACAACAACAATAATCTTGATAATATCATTAATAATACATAATTATATATAATACTATTGATAATATTGATGCCAGTAATAATAATAGTCTTAAAATTATTAATAACTTTTTATAATATTATTGATGATATTAATTAATATCAATAGTAATATTCCTAGTAATTAATCTAATTCAAAAATAATATATATAATAATAATTATTATTTATATTATGAGAATAAAAATAATAAATAATAATAATAAAACAAAACAATTATAATAATATAGATAATATTATTGATAATATGAATACTAATAAAATAAAATAAGTATAATAAAATGTTTATATAGTATTATTTATAGTAAAAGTAATAATAATATTAACTAATTATTTTAATTTTATAACTGAGTTGAAATGAATTGAATTATATTGAAAAATATAAAGTTTACTGAACTGAGGTGGAATTAAAACGGAATATAACCCAACTCCATTCGTGAAATATGTCATGTAGGATTTAAAACATGATTACTCTTTATGCTAGTTAGATGAGTGGCCGTGGTACTTATATTCTTGGTAATGGTGGTTAAACTATTGATTGTGATAATTAGATTACCGAGCTTTGGTTATGTTATTATTACTTTTTTTGATCATACTATTATGTATTAAAATAATAATTCTAATAGGTTTAGATCGTAATCAAGCTAGAAGCTATCATAATTCTATATACATAGAATATTTATAAATTAATTATAATAAATTTAACATAAGAAAAATAATTACATAATTGAAGAATTGAATACTTGCAAGGGTAGTTGAGATTAGGGTGTACAAAAATATCCGATATTTGATATCCGATCCGAAATATCCGAAAATCCGGAACTTCGGATTCAAATATCGGATAGTACTTTTCAGAAAAATCGAATATTTGGATATCCGAAATACCCGAAAAATCCTAAAAATTTTATTTTTTATATTTTAAATAATATAAGGTATTCGGATATTCGGATATCCAATATCCATATCCGAAGTTTTTTTTCGGATATTCGGATATCCGATATCCAAATCCGAATATTTTTTTTCGAATATAAGTATATCCGAATATAATTCTTATTTTTTTCTGGATATTCGGATATCAGATATTAAAATCTACTATCCAAATTTTCGGATATCCGAAATTCCGGATATCCGATTTTGAACACCCCTAGTTGAGATACCTAAAATAAGCATTTGGATATTAGTTATTTAGTAACTCAATCTCAACGTCTAATAAAATATTTCTTTTGTTCAGTGTGCTCAATTTGTCATTTTTATCCGTCCCATAAGAATATACCCATTTCATTTTTGGAAAATATCATTATATTTTTATACAACATTTTCAACTTAATTACAACAATATCAAGGGAGAGTCACACCATTTATCCTTTCATTAATCAACAAAAATAATGAATATACTCTTACAACAATGAGACTATTTTCCTACTCAAATTCATCAATATCTAATTTTTATTAAAATCTGTACCTATATAAAAACTAGAGTGAAGATACTTTTATGGGACGAAGTTAGTATATTGCATATTTGCAAGTATTGATTTGGTGACTTAAATATACTATTTGGTGTTATAATATACCTTGAAAGTGACATTTCAATTACCCCTTTGTTTTTATATAGTGTGAATGACTATTATGCCCCTGATGTAATTATGTAATTACGATTGTGCCATCTGAAGTTTTCCTATAAATAGGACTTCAGTTATTAATGAAAAATATACCTGAGAATCATTCCCTGTGTTCTCTCTCTAAATCATCTCTATAATATTTCAGTTTTATAACACGTTATCAGCACGACTCTAACCATTTGAGTAATATGATGAGAGTATGCTCTACAGTTGCATCTGTAAGATGATCCTCTGTATCAGAAATCGAATTATTATAAATAAACAACATTGTGATCCCCAATTCAAGAGGGAAAGCCTCGGAGCCTGCCACCACCCATTTCCTACTTCAACGAGACAAATAAAAAGAAAAGAGAAGAAAAAAAAGCATCCCTCTTTTGACTATGGATTTCATCCTCCTCAAGAAAACCCTTCTTTCTTCGCCATTGTCGTCGCCAAAGTAGTATCCAAGCTACGCGGCAAGAAATTTAAGCTCCCCAAGCCCATTCCCCATTCCGATTTTTGGGAATTGGCTCCAGGTAGGCGACGACCTGAACCACCGCAATCTCACCGGAAAAAAAAATCAGCGAACTATTCCTTCTCCGTATGAGGCGTCGCAACTTAGTGGTCGTCTCCTCGCCAGATCTCGCCAAGGACATCCTCCGCACGCAGGGTTCGAGTTCGAGTCACGTACCTGAAAGGTCGTGTTCGACATATTCACCGGAAAGAGGCAGGATATGGTTTTCACAGGTTACGACAAGCACTGGCGCAAGATGCGCCGAATCATGACCGTCCCCTTCTTTACCAACAAGGTTGTCCAGCAATACCGCCACGGATGGGAGGCGGAGGTCGCCGCGATGGTAGAGGACGTGAAGAAGAATCCTGGAAATGGCGAGGTGCAGAACCTGTTTGATTCAAGGTAAGAAATGATATTTTAATATATTAATCAAATAGTTTTTCAATTACAAAACTGACGGACTTGGCTGTAAGTTGGAAAAAAAAGGGAAACATAAAAGAAGACAGACCCGTGATATTAAAAAAAAAAACATGTTTGGTGAAATAAAACAAAATAAATGAAATAAATATCAAAATATTTAAGGATAAAATATTATTTTTAACTCAATAAATCACATATTCATTTTCTCAAATATAACATACATATTATATTGGAATTATTTTAGTTGATACCATCGTGATCTATTAAACGAGAGCTTCAATTTGACATTAATATTGATATGGGAGTTAACTCTTTTCATATATGTCATTATTAAATTTATTAAAATGGACGAATTAATATCCAAGTCCGGAAATCGCAAAGATTTATATATACCATTACACTTGCTATTAACGGCATTAGATATTTCAACCTATACCTTGACGAGAACTATATTTTGAGAATTGATTGGTGTTGGAACATTTTGTTCCATACATAAATTAAAAGTGTTTTGATGATTAATGTTGATAAGCAAAACAAAACAACAAAGAGACGAAGCAAATCATCGAAGGAATCGAAGTACAAAAAGCTGGAAAATCTCAAAGCTAACGTACGTAACAAGGGTATGTTAACGTACGTAATATGGGCAACCTAACGTACGTAACGAAGGTTGTATAACGTACGTAAAGGAGTTCAAACAAGTGAACGTTGGAGGAGTCAAAGCAAGAAAGATAACGGATATATGGCGTCGGCTGGCGTAATGTTAACGCACGTAACGATGTCATTACTAACGACGTAACCAAAGAAACGAAACTCACCGGATCAAATCGACTAGGCTAACGACGTAACCAGGGAGGTTAACGACGTAATGAAGCTTACGACGTAATATGAATGTGATAGCGTCGTAATGCGGTGTGCGGCTGACTAACGGCTAGTTTGAAGATGGAGCCTATAAATACCATCCCTATGGTATTGTTTGAGGACAACAACCTTGAGCAAATTGTCTATTCTTGTGATATTATTACACACATTCTTGTTGTTGATATTGAGCTTAATTGTAAGTGTTTGAGTGAGAATTCACGAAAACATACACGAGTGGTAAAAGAAAAGATACGATTGGATTCGGTGTTATTAGGATCAAGGATCCGATTGTTAGAATCGCAATCGCTATCTTCGTGAGGTTTATCTAGTACCCATAGAAAGCTAGAGCGGTTGATTCCTTGTCCGATAGAAAAGGAAAACGGTTTAACTTGGACCGACGCAAAGACAAGTACGAGTGGTTTATCACGGACCAATAGAAGACGTGATTGTAACGGTTATACCTCGACCGATAGAAGAGAGGCGTAGAGGTTTTTATCTTGATCCTATAGAAAAAGATACCGAGAGAGGACGTAGGCTCGATTATAGCCGAACCTCTATATATCCTCGTGTCCTTTATTTTCCGCACTTTTTATTTACGCTTCCGCAAACGGCGCAAATATCCGAATCGGTACCCAACAATTGGATGATCCTGGTTTGGTAGAAGCAGTTAATTATTTTTGCAGTTTAATTTCTATCTCTTATTTATCTCAAAGTGGTGGTTTGAAACCACACATTTATCGAATTTTATTTTCTGTAAGTACAGTACCTCTCATGTGATGAGTTCAATTATCACAAGACGGATGATTTTACATGTACGCAATTTATATATTATATATCACCATCGTGGTTGGTTATACCACAAGAATGGTTCATAAATCCTGCTCTCGAGAAGCAGTTGATAAAAAATAAATTCTACTCTGGAGAAGTAGTTGATCGATTATCTAAATCCTGCTCTCGAGAAGCATTTGATAAAAAATAAATCCTACTCTGGAGAAGTAGTTGATCGATTATCTAAATCCTGCTCTCGAGAAGCATTTGATAAAAAATAAATCGTATTCTGGAGAAGTAGTTGATCGATTATCTAAATCCTGCTCTCGAGAAGCAGTTGATAAAAAAATAAATCCTACTCTGTAGAAGCAGCTGATCGATTATCTAAATCCTGCTCTGAAGAAGCAGTTGAAAGAAATAAATCCTACTATGAAGAAGTAGTTGATCAATGATTCAAATTCTGCTCTCGACGAAGAAGCAGTTGATGGAAATAATATCCGATCTCCATGATTATTAAACACGAATGGAGAAAATTGAGCAAGTGATACCAGAAGATATCACCGATTAATTAAAGAGAATCTCATGCAAATACACCACATGGTGGGATCATTTGACTGGTGATATGAAAAAGTATCACTGGAAAATAATTGTTCAATAAATCTCATGTTGATTATATTACATGGTGGGATCATTGAATTCATATCGACATGACAATGCTTATCGAGAAGCATATGTCACATATTCGTGAGAATAATGTATTTGCATAAAGGCAAAATTGATCATATTATTGCTCTGGAAGAAGCACAAAGTAGTCGAATTGAAAATATCGAAACTAGCTGAAAGGCAGTAAACACTCAACAATATGAAACGCGAAAAAGAAAATACATATGATACCCATAAAAAGAGAAGGGGTGCGTCTCGAGAGTATTAAACTCCGTAACTCTGCCACCCCCTGGCATCAGGGTTTATAATGAAAGATCTAAAAGATCGAAACTTTTTTTTCGTTTGGCGCCAATACTCTGTGGCTGATGAGCTTTGACTTCCAAAGTGAAATATATGCCTGAAACTTTATAAGTAGATCAGCAACAGTGTCAGCACATATTATTATATCTCGTGATGGCTGAAATATAAACTTGTGATCTACTCCTTGATCCAGAAAGGCAAGCAAATCGCTGAAGAAATTATTAATATTCAACAAACCTATAGGTTTGGTATGGAAGTCCCGCTCAGTCCATGACGTGATGTTGAATATCTCATTGAGTGTGTCATAGCCATCTGGAAGAACAATAAAGGCATCACTATTATTCACCACATACATCAAACTATCATGCACAGACTGTGCTTGAAGCATCAACCGAGTTGAACCCCCTATACTACTGGTTCTAACTGTGGGAAAGTGTAAGGCACTTGTTACTCTTATTCTCCATTTTGTGCAGCCTCTAAAAGATAACCCAAAAGTCTATAATTACTCCCATCATACAATATATCGATTTTGTTCCTAATTCTTTTATGAGTTGATATGCCATATCTATATGCTGGATATGACCTATCAGTTTGGATCCACCTAAAATACATATAGTTTTAATTTGATGAGATCCATATGAGGATTCTGATAACTCCATCTTTCTACACTAGATTTTCAAAATACTTTTATGAGAAATACATTTTCTGATTTGTGGATCTCAAATTTAAAGAACAAACTTCTTACTAAACGAAAAATGACTTCACTGTTTTCATTAAAAAAGGAGCGACACATAAGTCACTGTTTTTACTATTTTCAAACGAAAGATATGATATTATATTTTTCAATGAAAATGACGTTACCGATTGGCAGCTGAGAAATTTAAATATTGAAAAACAATATTCATCAACTTGCATTATTTTGCTATTTACCTTATACCAACAGAACGGACTTACAAACTGGATCTTTTGAGACTAATTTTTCATGACTATAACGTTCCCGTTCATCCTTAAATTGTATCCACAGAGCCATTAGTTCACGATGAACGTATCCACTGGGATGTGCATCAAGAATCTGTTGGATATCATGATCCATAGATTCCGTACTCAATCCATTCTTAATAAATGCTATTTTATCTTCTCGATTTTTAGATACAAACCCCACAGATTTGCATCGTGTGTCACATGTCCACCGAGCACATTTATAGCACCCACCTAATCTTTTTGCTCTCCGTTTCTTTGCAAAACTGCTCTTACCTGTACCTGGCATGTACTTAAATGAATTTGAAAATTCGCCAGATAGTCAAAGTTGTGGAGCTACAGCTTACCCCGAACCCCACCCCGTTCCCCGTTCCCTGTTTTTGCCCCATTTTATATAATTATATATAATTATATTTTATATATATATATAAAAATATATAATTTTATATAGATATAAAAAATATAAAAAATATATATAATTTTTTATAAATATAAAAAATATAATATCGGGTCGGGGTGGGACACGGTCACCCCAGTCACTACCCCGAACCCCAAAAAAATCCCCATTAACGCCCCGATCCCCGTCCCGTAACCCGATAATGCATGCCCCGTCCCGACCCATTAAGATCGGGTTTCGGGTTTCCCATCGGGTTCGAGTTTTCTTGCCATCCCTAGTTTGGAGGGTAACATATTGGGGGATTGGATTACCTCAATTAAAGGTAATAGTTAACCTACTATCCAAACCAAACAACAATTAATGGATTCGCTCAAGTGATTTCCTTTCCATGCTCAAAAAATATCCACTCAAACATGCACTGCAATCACATTGCGATCTCATTGGTCTATGAAATTGTTTTTGGATAAGAAGATAAAATCACCATATCTTTTACACATTATTTTAAAAAAAAAAAACATCACTACATTATTTACAATGTAGGTCATCATCAACAATGAACACACATTCATTCAAAGAAAAATAGTTAGATGCAGCTCGAGGAGCCTCGGAGGCAAGTGATTTGCAATAAAGGTGACAATGATTCGCCTTGGTTACAAATAAGAAGTCGGAACCAATATAGCAATTCTCTATTTCATCTAAGTGCATGTTTGGTTGGACATTTTTCGAGCATGGAAAGGGAATTACTTAAATGAATCCATTACTTCTTGTTTGGTTTGGGTAATGGGTTACCCATTACCCTTGCTTGAGAGTAACCCAATCCCCCAATATGTTACCCTCCAAACTATGATACACGGATTCTTCAAAATTGAGCAGTATGCAGTATCGGATACTGCATGGGTGCGGGTGCGATTCGCGTGGGATTCGCACGGGATTCGCCACGTGGCGAATCCGTGCAAAAAACAACGGACTCGCGTATCCTGTGCCAGGATACGCGTCCTTTTTTTTTTAAATTTTTTTGTAATTTTTAAAAATTAAATCAAATAAACTAAAATACAAAAAGTAAATCATTTAATAAGTAATTACTTTTACCTTTAGCAGTATTCACGGACAGCATTAGAAAGCTCATTTCTTCAAAGCCATTTTGAATTATTTTTTGTATGACTTGTTTTATGTATTTGAATTGGTTTTATGGTGATATTTGAATTGTTGTTTTTTATATTTAACAAGTGTTATATATAATAAAATATAAAATAAACAGACGTATCCTTGCCGTATCGCACCCTAACATTTTCAAAAAACCGTATCCCCGCACCCGTATCTGCCCGCACCCGCCCCGCCCCCGCACCTGTGCAACATAGCCTCCAAACTTCAGCGGTAACAAAATCCTTTCCTCTCCATATTCATTTTCCTTACATGTGATCCCTTTCCATTGTTGAACCAAACACTTTATAAAATTAATGGTTATTGTTACCACTCTTCCCCTTGACTTGATTCCATTTCCTCTCCATTCCTCTACCCGAAACAAACAAGCACTAAATGGAACTGAAACCGAACCGCCCCACTACTACACTTTCTATTTCGAACCAAAACTGTCGATTTATGTTCAACAATTCTTAAGTTTAGACTGATCCAGATCAGCAGCAAACGCACATCAAACTATTTATAACCGTTCTTGTTGCTTTTTCTTTACTTCGCTCTCAAATTTTTGAATTCCCTATTGCCCAAACTTCTTCTAATCTATGATTGGTTTGTCGTTCTTACTTGGTTGTCCAACTTAGTTGATTTTCGGTTTTTAAACTTCTTCCTGTTATTTCCTTTTTGTTTCGTTTTTACTAGGGTTGTAAACGAATCGAATTTTTTTGATTCGATTCGTGATTCGAATTCGTTTAGCCCAATTCGTATTTGGTTTTTTCGAATTCGAATTCTATTTTATATTCGTTGACATAACGAATCCGAATACAAATCTGAGGGTATTCGATTCGTTTTGTTAACGAATATTCGATTCGAATTAATTATAAATATATTTAATATATTATATATATAATAAAAAATAAAATGATATATATATATATATAATTTACAACCCTACTTTCCACACATTACCTGCACCGCTCTCCCTCTCCGCCTCCATCCTTCTACACGTATGGTTTCACCGCTCTCCCTCTCCGCCTCCATCATTCTGCACCGCTCTCCCTCTCCGCCTCCATCCTTCTACACCGCTCTCCCTCTCCGTAATATTATCAAAGAGAGCACACAGCACTTCGGCCGTCACATTTCCTGGTCCATCAATCAGATTTGCCGAACTGGAAGTCTGGAAACGATGCTGCTGTGCTGACACGCTCGACCGTATGTCCATGGTCCATCAATCAGATTCGTCCATCAATTTCTTGTTTTTTTTTCCTTGTGTTTTTTCTTATTTTCCTTGCTGTACTTTGTCTTGCAGTCTTGATCTGTATGCAATCTTGATCTGTATGCAATCTTGCAATTTTGTTCCTTCATATTTCAACTAACTTTCATTATGTCTTGTTATTTTTCTGGACTCGGTTGGCTTGAGTAGGCTGATTTCTTCCATATTTAATTAGTGTTCTAATAGAACCTGGCATTGGTTAAATTACTTTACAATTATGATTTATCTGATCTTTTGCAACTTAGTTTGAAGGTTTGTTAAATGCCCAAATAAACTGAACTTTTGTTCAGTGATGATTGATTCTGAAATCATTCTTTATGCAGGCAAGTATATATATGGAGGAGAAAAACTTAATAGACTTGTATTTTTAATTTTTTAGGTGATTTTTTATAATTTGATATGGACCCTTCAAATGTAGCGGAGCAAGCATCTCAAGTAGACGACCTTAGATTGGAAAACATAAATAATGGTGGAGGGAATAATATAGAAGTTGAGGGCAATGATGTTCAAGATCTAAATTTTGGAGATGAAGGGGGTGTTGATGATGAGCATGAGGGTGAAAATGAGGATGACAAAGGTAGATTTTGTAAGAAAAAGAGAAAAAAAAATTCAAGAGCTCATAAGGATTTCGTTGCAACGACTTCAGCTAATGGGATTCCAAAATTTCAATGTCTACATTGTAAAGCTTTTCTTTGTAGGCCACTTTCTGGTACAACAAGTCATCTTTTGAATCATTTGAATAGGTGTTTACAAAAAAAAAACTTGATACAGAGAAACAAAATACTTTACAATTTGCGCCTGCAAAATCGAAGTTTGAGATGAATCCTTTGTCAGACGGTAGATATGATCATTCGAAGCAAAGAGAAGCTAATGCCCATTGGATTCTAATGCATGAGCAGCCATTTAACGCTGTTGAAAACTACGGATTTTCTTTTATGTTCAAAGTTAATCTCCCACAATTCGAGAAGATCTCTCGTGCCACGGCAAGAACTGATGTCATTAGTGTCTATGAAATAGAGAAGAAAAAGTTGCATTCGATGTTGAAAACCATTAATAAAATTTCATTGACTACGGATATTTGGAAGTCAAAGGTGCAAAAGATATCTTATATGTGTGTCACTGGGCACTTTGTTGATTCACAATGGCAACTCCAAAAACGGGTTCTTAGCTTCATGCTTCTTCCTCCTCCACACACTGGTAATTTTATTTTACTCATTTCAATACATTCAATTTTTTTATGAACATGTATATTTTTTTGATGATACATAAACATGTATAGTCATTGATGATTTAAATTATGTTATTGATACTTTCAGGTGTTGACATCTTTGATGGGCTTATGAAGTGCACAAAAGAATGGGGAATAGAACATAAAGTCTTCACTATATCAGTGGACAATGCTACAAATAACAATGTTGCACTTAGAATTGCCAAAGAATCATTCTCCAAGAGTCGTAAGTTACCGTTGGATGGTGCGTTTTTTCATGTTAGATGTGCTGCACATATCCTAAATCTTGTTGTTCAAGATGGTCTTTATGATATTAAATGCATTATTGAAGATGTTAAAGACAGTGTGAGATTTATTAACCAATCAGAATCTAGGTTATTGAAGTTCTCTGAAATCTTGCATCATTTGGGAATTCCAGTTAAAAAATTAATCATAGACTGCCCCACTCGTTGGAATTCTACATATGAAATGTTAGTCGCAGCTATTAAAGTTAAAGATGCATTCCCTATATTTGCACAAAGAGAGCCTTTATACCATTGTTGTCCTAGCTCGGAAGATTGGGACAAAGTAGAGGATGTTGTGGAAATTTTAGGGGTATTTTATGAAGCTACTCATGTAATATCCGGGTCTGATTATCCAACTTCTAATGTTTTTCTTGCTGCTATTTGGAGAGTTAAACATGTTTTAGATGAGAAAGAAAATCATCCTAATGAGTTCATAAAAAACATGATTAAAAAATGAAGGAAAAGTTTGACAAATATTGGGGAAGTAGTAATATTTTGATGGCCATTGGAGCAGTACTTGATCCTAGGTTCAAAATGAGGTTGGTTGAATTTGCTTTCAACAAGATATATAATGAGAATGAAGCTCGTACACAATTGATGAAGGTTCGAGAGGCATTACATGATTTGTTTTATGAGTATGTTAAGCTTGATGAGATGAGGAATCGAAAAGGTTATCCTATATTAGATAAGGATTCTTCTGTTTCAACCACAAGTTCAATGTCAAGAGGAAAAGTTGTACTTTCTGGTTTGTCTATGTTTGACGAGTATTTGAACACAGTGGACGAGAATGGTCCTACAAAGTCAGAGTTGGACAGTTACTTGGATGAAGGGGTATTTAGATGTCAAGATGGGTATGTAGTCTCCCGTTTTGATGCCTTGGCTTGGTGGAAATCTCAAGAGCTGAAATTTAGTGTTTTATCTAAGTTGGCGCGAGATGTTTTAGCTATCCCTATTAGTACAGTAGCCTCAGAGGCTACTTTTAGTGTATGGACTCGAGTTTTAGATCCTTATCGTGCTAATTTGTCGTCTGATATCGTAGAAGTTTTAATTTGTGGAGCAGATTGGGTACGTCAACTTCACGGCATCCAGAAGGCCATGATGACATATGTAAGATCTCTTTTTTAATGCTTCCTTTTTAATAACTGGACTTTGATCTTGATGTTGGTTTATTGTTAGTTTACTATAATGAATTTGGCATGTTTACTATAAGATCTCTTCTTTGACATGTTTACTGTAAGTTTACCAATTCAAGTTCTTCTTTAAGAAGTGGTAACATGGGCAAGCAGCTCCTAGTAAGTTTACTGGACATGAATTTGACATGTCCGTTGGTTTTTATTGTTAGTTTAATTTATTGTTAGTTTACTTAACTTTGACATGTTTACTGTATCTTCTTTAATGCTTCCTTTTTGCATGAATTTTTAATAAAGCTTTTATGCAAATTAACTTTAATCTTGACATTTTTATATTAATAGTTATAGGGATACTAATTGTGTCCTGTCTGGGTTGTTTTATAAATCTTGACATTATATACTAAATTGATCGATCTCTAATTGTTCTATATTTTTTATATAGGAGGAGGAAGAGCCAATTGATGTTCTACTAAAAGTATGATGATTGGGAACTTGAAAGAATGTTGTTGGAAGAGCTGTTATTGCATTGTCTTTTTTGGACTTGATAGTAGTATTTTTTTATTTATGTATTTGATGTTCGGTGGATTATCTAGTGATAATTGAACAGTATAAAATATCAGTTACTTTGGAATATATTTGGTGGCTTTTGACTTGTATTATTATTTTTAGGTTTTACTTTATTTTTTTATGCTAAAATTTTGAATCTTCCATTGTATCCTTTCAAAAAATCGAATCTCGAATCGAATCGAATAATTCGAATATCAATACCGAATCGAACTCGAATCCATTTTTAATATTCGAATAAAAATTCGAATCGAATCGAATAGTTCGAATAGTTTCACGAATACGAATCGAATACAGTTGTATTCGCTTTGATTCGATTCGTTTACGACCCTAGTTTTTACGATCTTGATTGTTCTTTACCTTTTCTTCTTTATAATATACTCTCTCGATTATTCTCCCTTACGAACTCCAAAACTAATGGTATATCATTTCGTACCATTCATTTTGCAAATTAAAACAAATATACAACATTAAATAATTATTTGATACACTACATCTGATTTCAAATATTAGCAAATTGTAATATTTTATTGTCGTAATTAGCAAATTAAGAGGCCTCACATGGTCGATGTAAAGGCTATTAGCGGTCCATGTATACTCGAGAACCGCCGAGAATAACCCGGGATCGATACTCACCCAAAATATTAGCAGTCCGGATACTGGTACCAAAGTTAGAACCGAAATCGATAACCCGATAAAAAAACCGATAATTTTTCCTAAACATACATTGTACAAAATATTGCATAAAGTATTAGTACATATCGAAAAATAAGTTTAAAAGACCTTATCTCTTAATTTCCTTAGCTTGAAAAAAAAAACCTCAATTCTTGTATTCGTTTTTCGAGCAAGAATGACTTATCTCCATTTGAGGTTACTTTGTTTGTAGCGGATCGCAACCATGATTTTGTTCCCATAGAGGAAAGACAATTTCTTCGATCAAGTAGGAAAATATCTAGAGCTCAAGCAGGGGTGATCCGCAACATGATTGCCGAAGGTATTAGTACGAATAAAACGTACACACTTTTAGCTGAAGAGGTCGGTGATCCAGAACATGTTGGTTTTACGAAGAGAGATTGTTATAATCCCAGTGTTGCTTGTTTTAGCAAATTAATCCTACATGTCCGCCTGCTTACATTTTTCTTAATATTAATCGAATTTGATTATAGAATTCAAGCGTGGGATACTCTCCAGGTCAATATCAACATGTAATGTTTTCAAATCTTAACCAGGTATATACTTAGTTGTATTTTTTCAATAAACTTATTTATTTTTTAGTATATATCTAATTTTTAATTTAATTGTAGAACTCAATTGCGGAAAATTCTTCCGATCAATATAACCCTGCTATGTTTTCAAATCTTAGAGAGGTTTGTATTTTTTATATTTCTTGGATAGACTTATCATTTTTTCCTTTTTATTAATAATTGTTGACTCTTAGTTAAAATTGTAGAATTCAAGTGTGGCATACCCTTCAAGCCGATATGGTCTTGCAATATTTCCAAATCTCAGTCAGGTATGTTTTATTTTGTATGATTGATATTTGTATCATTTGTTTCCAAATCTTATTCTTGTAATTTTGAATATAATTTTTTTCTTTTGTAGAACTCAACCACATGCACTCGCTTGAAAGATTATGAATCCGGTCAACAATGATTAAATGATCTTAAACCTTTTACCATTTGGAATATTTTGTCTTTTTTTTTATGATTTTTTATATTTAGAGATTAAGAGTGTTGGACTTGTAACACCCCCAGATTCAACCGGGAGTATTACACGCCGTGGGCCCCGCGCCGGAACCCACCAGGCTAAAAAAAACATTTACAAGAACGACAAGAAGGCCGATGACGGTAGTATTTTCCAAAACTCACGAAATCATTTGAAAACACCAACTACCGTCAAGACAATCAAGGCCAGAAACTCGATTAAGGGAATCGATTTTCGAAATCAAACTCAGTTGGCATAAAGCCGAAAGCCGTTTGAAAGAACTCACGCAGCGGATAAAAATACAGTCCAAGATACATATACATCAATAAAGATATACACAAACAAAATACACGATTCCCCAACAATATGCCATAGCCAGTATCGTCCGGAATCCTCGCCTCACGACCGCTACCATCAAAGTCCTCAATACCTGAAAAACAAGTCCCACAACGGGGTCAGCAATAATGCCCGACAAATAACCACAAGTACATAAACATAAATATTCACATGCCATGCATCATGAGAATAATAACCTCAACGATGACCTTACCACTTCCGGTAATCCAACGATTCTCGTCAAAAACCCAAAATCACGATAATACCATAAAAATCCCAGTATCACAACAATACCGTATAATACCTCAATACCGAATACTTTCTCGTACATAATCCTCTATGTACGATTACCATAAAACATACCTCTATCCGGACTTCCTTCCGGAATGCATACACAGACCAAGAATATCCAAAATGACATCAACAATATCCGAATACTACAATTTTCCCAAGATTGTCCAAGTATCTCAACAATCATCAACTGTGCATTCTAATCCTTTTAGAACATCACTGAACATTCGTCAATATGCAATACAACATAAAATACTTATGAAATGTAAATGGAATTACTCATCAAAACATTACAACGGAACAAGTAAACACTTGCCTGGATACCAACACGACAAAACCAACACCGAACTCATCGCCCTCGTCTACGAGCTCTTCAGCCCCGACTGGAACGAATCTACGGTCTTCCAACGAAGCACAACGGTTATACCTATTGATTAACCACCCTAGAACAACAATCATGTCAATAATCGGACCAACTCGGTAACAAGGATCATAACATGCACAATCTGGAATTCAACCTCGTATTATGATCCAGAAATCCATCTCAAAACAGTTTAAATGAATCATCATCTTTAATAATATGAAGAAACATTCGAAGTTCTTATCAAAATCCATAAAATCCCATATAACATCGTTATATGATTATCCAACATGTTCCTCACATGTAATCATCCAAGAAAAACGAACCATTAACAAAGGAATACAAAGATTACCTGGTTTAGACGAACCAAAAAGAAGAACACTAGAACTCCATCCAAAGAATCATGAACAACTTGAAGAACAAGGCTTGAATCCAAGCTCTCAATCTAATGTTGTTAAAGATTATCATTATACAGTGTTTGGGAATCCCAAATAACTCTCAACTCTCTCTCTCCCGACTGAAGGAAGAAGAATGGACGAAACGCCTCACAATACCCGTCTGTCCCCTTTTATAATATTCATTATTAGCGTGCGCTAAACCTTATGTTTCGCGTGCACAACAGCCTTAGCGTGCGCTAACTAACTTTGTTAGCGTGCGCTATCGCAGCCCAGAGGCTACTGCCTTGCTTCGTAAACTAGCTTACGTACGTAATGCCCATGCATTAACGTACATAAAACATCATGTCTAGCGTACGCAAGTCCTTGCTCTTAGCGTGCGCTATCCGAAGTTCACTTGCTACAGTGTTCACCTACCACTCGTGCCCCCACATGCCGACAACATCTGACAAGGACAAGATTCTCTCTGCCCGATTTGGAATTAGCGTGCGCTAATCATACGGTTTTAGCGTGCGCTAGCTCTACACGACAAACACTTGTTGACCTTATCTGGACACGCGTCGAACATGGTCGGGTCCACCCGCCGAAAGCTAAGATTCCATTATTGGCGATCTGGTGTTAGCGTGCGCTAACCAACATGCGTTAGCGTGCGCTAACTGAATATAAAAATCAACCTGGGCCTACCTGTCGGCCACCTTCCGAAACTAACCCAGCAAGTCGTTACGTACGTTAGGGGTCCTCCTTAGCGTACGTAACCGAACCTCTTAGCGTACGCTATCAATACTTCGTAGCGTGCGCTACCTGTACCCAGTAGCGTGCGCTAATGAAACACTTATAGCGTGCGCTATCGTTGCTGTGCCTAGCCATATTCAGCTATCCTCAACCAATGTCTCGACATACCAATCAAACATACGGCACAATGAATACATATACGCATTCAATAACATCATCAAACGTTCACAACGTTCTCAAGCACAAATATCCATCAACGATATCCAACATATAAACGAAAAATATATTCAAAAATCGGGTATTACACTCTACCCCCTTAAAAATAAGTTTCGTCTCGAAACTTGCAACTGTCGCCAACAACATATAAATCCAAAATCACCAAGATAACCAAGAATTATCGAATAATCCGAACAACATACTTACAGGTCTGTGAAGTCGAAGATCTCCCGTGATACTAGCATATGGCACCATTTCAAAAATCTCGACACAACAAGAATGCCAAAACAGGAATAATCACAATTTGAAAACGATTGGTCTCCGCCAAGACCACAAGAAGTTTAGAGCACTGTCGAGTTTTGTGGGATCTGTGACGCTGTGTCTCCTCACCTAAAGCGCATGAGCCGCTCCTTGTCACATGCACGTATCACCGGCGTTCCACTCCACATCGAAAGCCGCACATTGCACGTGCCTCGCACCGGCGTTCACTTCCCGATTGGAGCCGCACATTGCACATGACCACGGCACCGGCGTTCACTCCCTGCCTCGTCGGTCTCGGGAACACCAACAATCTCCAAACCCACACATCACCACGACAGTACTCAAAAATCACACAGAACCAAAACAATACAGTTCAAAATAGCGAAATCCGGATACACAAAAATCACGCAACTACCACACCGGTAGAGCCACATAACACACATGCCCGGTTATCACAAAACCATGGGCTCGATACCATATTTGTAACACCCCAGTTCAACCGGGAGTATTACACGCCGTGGGCCCCGCGCCGGAACCCACCAGGCTAAAAAAAACATTTACAAGAACGACAAGAAGGCCGATGACGGTAGTATTTTCCAAAACTCACGAAATCATTTGAAAACACCAACTACCGTCAAGACAATCAATGCCAGAAACTCGATTAAGGGAATCGATTTTCGAAATCAAACTCAGTTGGCATAAAGCCGAAAGCCGTTTGAAAGAACTCACGCAGCGGATAAAAATACGATCCAAGATACATATACATCAATAAAGATATACACAAACAAAATACACGATTCCCCAACAATATGCCATAGCGGTATCGTCCTAATCCTCGCCTCACGACCGCTACCATCAAAGTCCTCAATACGAAAAACAAGTCCCACAACGGTCGGCCAATAATGCCCGACAAATAACCACAAGTACATAAACATAAATATTCACATGCCATGCATCATGAGAATAATAACCTCAACGATGACCTTACCACTTAGGTAATCCAACGATTCTCGTCAAAAACCCAAAATCACGATAATACCATAAAAATCCCAGTATCACAACAATACCGTATAATACCTCAATACCGAATACTTTCTCGTACATAATCCTCTATGTACGATTACCATAAAACATACCTCTATCCGGACTTCCTTCCGGAATGCATACACAGACCAAGAATATCCAAAATGACATCAACAATATCCGAATACTACAATTTTCCCAAGATTGTCCAAGTATCTCAACAATCATCAACTGTGCATTCTAATCCTTTTAGAACATCACTGAACATTCGTCAATATGCAATACAACATAAAATACTTATGAAATGTAAATGGAATTACTCATCAAAACATTACAACGGAACAAGTAAACACTTGCCTGGATACCAACACGACAAAACCAACACCGAACTCATCGCCCTCGTCTACGAGCTCTTCAAACCGATCGAACGAATCTACGGTCTTCCAACGAAGCACAACGGTTATACCTATTGATTAACCACCCTAGAACAACAATCATGTCAATAATCGGACCAACTCGGTAACAAGGATCATAACATGCACAACTGAATTCAACCTCGTATTATGATCCGTAAATCCATCTCAAAAGCTTTAAATGAATCATCATCTTTAATAATATGAAGAAACATTCGAAGTTCTTATCAAAATCCATAAAATCCCATATAACATCGTTATATGATTATCCAACATGTTCCTCACATGTAATCATCCAAGAAAAACGAACCATTAACAAAGGAATACAAAGATTACCTGGTTTAGACGAACCAAAAAGAAGAACACTAGAACTCCATCCAAAGAATCATGAACAACTTGAAGAACAAGGCTTGAATCCAAGCTCTCAATCTAATGTTGTTAAAGATTATCATTATACAGTGTTTGGGAATCCCAAATAACTCTCAACTCTCTCTGCCGACTGAAGGAAGAAGAATGGACGAAACGCCTCACAATACCCGTCTGTCCCCTTTTATAATATTCATTATTAGCGTGCGCTAAACCTTATGTTTAGCGTGCACAACAGCCTTAGCGTGCGCTAACTAACTTTGTTAGTGCGCTATCGCAGCCCAGAGGCTACTGCCTTGCTTCGTAAACTAGCTTAGGTACGTAATGCCCATGCATTAACGTACGTAAAACATCATGTCTAGCGTACGCAAGTCCTTGCTCTTAGCGTGCGCTATCCGAAGTTGACTTGCTACAGTGTTCACCTACCACTCGTGCCCCCACATGCCGACAACATCTGACAAGGACAAGATTCTCTCTGCCCGATCTGGAATTAGCGTGCGCTAATCATACGGTTTTAGCGTGCGCTAGCTCTACACGACAAACACTTGTTGATCTTATCTGGACACGCGTCGAACATGTCCGGGTCCACCGACGAAAGCTAAGATTCCATTATTGGCGATCTGGTGTTAGCGTGCGCTAACCAACATGCGTTAGCGTGCGCTAACTGAATATAAAAATCAACATGGGCCTACCTGTCGGCCACCTTCCGAAACTAACCCAGCAAGTCGTTACGTACGTTAGGGGTCCTCCTTAGCGTACGTAACCGAACCTCTTAGCGTACGCTATCAATACTTCGTAGCGTGCGCTACCTGTACCCAGTAGCGTGCGCTAATGAAACACTTATAGCGTGCGCTATCGTTGCTGTGCCTAGCCATATTCAGCTATCCTCAACCAATGTCTCGACATACCAATCAAACATACGGCACAATGAATACATATACGCATTCAATAACATCATCAAACGTTCACAACGTTCTCAAGCACAAATATCCATCAACGATATCCAACATATAAACGAAAAATATATCTGAAAAATCGGGGTATTACACTCTACCCCCCCTTAAAAATAAGTTTCGTCCTCGAAACTTGCAACCTGTCGCCAACAACATATAAATCCAAAATCACCAAGATAACCAAGAATTATCGAATAATCCGAACAACATACTTACAGGTCTGTGAAGTCGAAGATCTCCCGTGATACTAGCATATGGCACCATTTCAAAAATCTCGACACAACAAGAATGCCAAAACAGGAATAATCACAATTTGAAAACGATTGGTCTCCGCCAAGACCACAAGAAGTTTAGAGCACTGTCGAGTTTTGTGGGATCTGTGACGCTGTGTCTCCTCACCTAAAGCGCATGAGCCGCTCCTTGTCACATGCACGTATCACCGGCGTTCCACTCCACATCGAAAGCCGCACATTGCACGTGCCTCGCACCGGCGTTCACTTCCCGATTGGAGCCGCACATTGCACATGACCACGGCACCGGCGTTCACTCCCTGCCTCGTCGGTCTCGGGAACACCAACAATCCCCAAACCCACACATCACCACGACAGTACTCAAAAATCACACAGAACCAAAACAATACAGTTCAAAATAGCCAGAAATCCAGATACACAAAAATCACGCAACTACCACACTGGTAGAGCCACATAACACACATACCCGGTTATCACAAAACCATGGGCTCCGATACCATATTTGTAACACCCCCAGATTCAACCGGGAGTATTACACGCCGTGGGCCCCGCGCCGGAACCCACCAGGCTAAAAAAAACATTTACAAGAACGACAAGAAGGCCGATGACGGTAGTATTTTCCAAAACTCACGAAATCATTTGAAAACACCAACTACCGTCAAGACAATCAATGCCAGAAACTCGATTAAGGGAATCGATTTTCGAAATCAAACTCAGTTGGCATAAAGCCGAAAGCCGTTTGAAAGAACTCACGCAGCGGATAAAAATACAGTCCAAGATACATATACATCAATAAAGATATACACAAACAAAATACACGATTCCCCAACAATATGCCATAGCCGATCGTCCTAATCCTCGCCTCACGACCGCTACCATCAAAGTCCTCAATACCTGAAAAACAAGTCCCACAACGGGGTCAGCAATAATGCCCGACAAATAACCACAAGTACATAAACATAAATATTCACATGCCATGCATCATGAGAATAATAACCTCAACGATGACCTTACCACTTCCGGTAATCCAACGATTCTCGTCAAAAACCCAAAATCACGATAATACCATAAAAATCCCAGTATCACAACAATACCGTATAATACCTCAATACCGAATACTTTCTCGTACATAATCCTCTATGTACGATTACCATAAAACATACCTCTATCCGGACTTCCTTCCGGAATGCATACACAGACCAAGAATATCCAAAATGACATCAACAATATCCGAATACTACAATTTTCCCAAGATTGTCCAAGTATCTCAACAATCATCAACTGTGCATTCTAATCCTTTTAGAACATCACTGAACATTCGTCAATATGCAATACAACATAAAATACTTATGAAATGTAAATGGAATTACTCATCAAAACATTACAACGGAACAAGTAAACACTTGCACGGATACCAACACGACAAAACCAACACCGAACTCATCGCCTCGTCACGAGCTCTTCAGCCCCGATCGAACGATCTACGGTCTTCCAACGAAGCACAACGGTTATACCTATTGATTAACCACCCTAGAACAACAATCATGTCAATAATCGGACCAACTCGTAACAAGGATCATAACATGCAATAACTGAATTCAACCTCGTATTATGATCCGTAATCCATCTCAAAACAGTTTAAATGAATCATCATCTTTAATAATATGAAGAAACATTCGAAGTTCTTATCAAAATCCATAAAATCCCATATAACATCGTTATATGATTATCCAACATGTTCATCACATGTAATCATCCAAGAAAAAAGAAAAATTAACAAACGAAAACTAAGAATACAAGGTATATACTAACAAAAATGAAGTACAAGAGAACTCCATCAAAAGAATCATGAACAACTTGAAGAACAAGGCTTGAATCCAAGCTCTCAATCTAATGTTGTTAAAGATTATCATTATACAGTGTTTGGGAATCCCAAATAACTCTCAACTCTCTCTCTCCCGACTGAAGGAAGAAGAATGGACGAAACGCCTCACAATACCCATCTGTCCCCTTTTATAATATTCATTATTAGCGTGCGCTAAACCTTATGTTTAGCGTGCGCAACAGCCTTAGCGTGCGCTAACTGACTTTGTTAGCGTGCGCTATCGCAGCCCAGAGGCTACTGCCTTGCTTCGTAAACTAGCTTACGTACGTAATGCCCATGCATTAACGTACGTAAAACATCATGTCTAGCGTACGCAAGTCCTTGCTCTTAGCGTGCGCTATCCGAAGTTGACTTGCTACAGTGTTCACCTACCACTCGTGCCCCCACATGCCGACAACATCTGACAAGGACAAGATTCTCTCTGCCCGATCTGGAATTAGCGTGCGCTAATCATACGGTTTTAGCGTGCGCTAGCTCTACACGACAAACACTTGTTGATCTTATCTGGACACGCGTCGAACATGGCCGGGTCCACCCGCCGAAAGCTAAGATTCCATTATTGGCGATCTGGTGTTAGCGTGCGCTAACCAACATGCGTTAGCGTGCGCTAACTGAATATAAAAATCAACCTGGGCCTACCTGTCGGCCACCTTCCGAAACTAACCTAGCAAGTCGTTACGTACGTTAGGGGTCCTCCTTAGCGTACGTAACCGAACCTCTTAGCGTACGCTATCAATACTTCGTAGCGTGCGCCACTGCACCCGTGATAGCGTGCGCTAATGAAACACTTATAGCGTGCGCTATCGTTGCTGTGCCTAGCCATATTCAGCTATCCTCAACCAATGTCTCGACATACCAATCAAACATACGGCACAATGAATACATATACGCATTCAATAACATCATCAAACATTCACAACGTTCTCAAGCACAAATATCCATCAACGATATCCAACATATAAACGAAAAATATATCTGAAAAATCGGGGTATTACACTCTACCCCCCCTTAAAAATAAGTTTCGTCCTCGAAACTTGCAACCTGTCGCCAACAACATATAAATCCAAAATCACCAAGATAACCAAGAATTATCGAATAATCCGAACAACATACTTACAGGTCTGTGAAGTCGAAGATCTCCCGTGATACTAGCATATGGCACCATTTCAAAAATCTCGACACAACAAGAATGCCAAAACAGGAATAATCACAATTTGAAAACGATTGGTCTCCGCCAAGACCACAAGAAGTTTAGAGCACTGTCGAGTTTTGTGGGATCTGTGACGCTGTGTCTCCTCACCTAAAGCGCATGAGCCGCTCCTTGTCACATGCACGTATCACCGGCGTTCCACTCCACATCGAAAGCCGCACATTGCACGTGCCTCGCACCGGCGTTCACTTCCCGATTGGAGCCGCACATTGCACATGACCACGGCACCGGCGTTCACTCCCTGCCTCGTCGGTCTCGGGAACACCAACAATCCCCAAACCCACACATCACCACGACAGTACTCAAAAATCACACAGAACCAAAACAATACAGTTCAAAATAGCCAGAAATCCAGATACACAAAAATCACGCAACTACCACACTGGTAGAGCCACATAACACACATGCCCGGTTATCACAAAACCATGGGCTCCGATACCATATTTGTAACACCCCCAGATTCAACCGGGAGTATTACACGTCGTGGGCCCCGCGCCGGAACCCACCAGGCTAAAAAAAACATTTACAAGAACGACAAGAAGGCCGATGACGGTAGTATTTTCCAAAACTCACGAAATCATTTGAAAACACCAACTACCGTCAAGACAATCAAGGCCAGAAACTCGATTAAGGGAATCGATTTTCGAAATCAAACTCAGTTGGCATAAAGCCGAAAGCCGTTTGAAAGAACTCACGCAATGGATAAAAATACGATCCAAGATACATATACATCAATAAAGATATACACAAACAAAATACACGATTCCCCAACAATATGCCATAGCGGTATCGTCCGAATCCTCGCCTCACGACCGCTACCATCAAAGTCCTCAATACCTGAAAAACAAGTCCCACAACGGGGTCAGCAATAATGCCCGACAAATAACCACAAGTACATAAACATAAATATTCACATGCCATGCATCATGAGAATAATAACCTCAACGATGACCTTACCACTTCCGGTAATCCAACGATTCTCGTCAAAAACCCAAAATCACGATAATACCATAAAAATCCCAGTATCACAACAATACCGTATAATACCTCAATACCGAATACTTTCTCGTACATAATCCTCTATGTATGATTACCATAAAACATACCTCTATCCGGACTTCCTTCCGGAATGCATACACAGACCAAGAATATCCAAAATGACATCAACAATATCCGAATACTACAATTTTCCCAAGATTGTCCAAGTATCTCAACAATCATCAAGCTGTGCATTCTAATCCTTTTAGAACATCACCGAACATTCACAATATGCAATACAACATAAAATACTTATGAAATGTAAATGGAATTACTCATCAAAACATTACAACGGAACAAGTAAACACTTGCACGGATACCAACACGACAAAACCAACACCGAACTCATCGCCTCGTCTACGAGCTCTTCACCGATCGAACGAATCTACGGTCTTCCAACGAAGCACAACGGTTATACCTATTGAGTAACCACCCTAGAACAACAATCATGTCAATAATCGGACCAACTCGGTAACAAGGATCATAACATGCACAATCTGGAATTCAACCTCGTATTATGATCCAGAAATCCATCTCAAAACAGTTTAAATGAATCATCATCTTTAATAATATGAAGAAACATTCGAAGTTCTTATCAAAATCCATAAAATCCCATATAACATCGTTATATGATTATCCAACATGTTCCTCACATGTAATCATCCAAGAAAAACGAACCATTAACAAAGGAATACAAAGATTACCTGGTTTAGACGAACCAAAAAAAAGAACACTAGAACTCCATCCAAAGAATCATGAACAACTTGAAGAACAAGGCTTGAATCCAAGCTCTCAATCTAATGTTGTTAAAGATTATCATTATACAGTGTTTGGGAATCCCAAATAACTCTCAACTCTCTCTCTCCCGACTGAAGGAAGAAGAATGGACGAAATGCCTCACAATACCCGTCTGTCCCCTTTTATAATATTCATTATTAGCGTGCGCTAAACCTTATGTTTAGCGTGCGCAACAGCCTTAGCGTGCGCTAACTGACTTTGTTAGCGTGCGCTATCGCAGCCCAGAGGCTACTGCCTTGCTTCGTAAACTAGCTTACGTACGTAATGCCCATGCATTAACGTACGTAAAACATCATGTCTAGCGTACGCAAGTCCTTGCTCTTAGCGTGCGCTATCCGAAGTTGACTTGCTACAGTGTTCACCTACCACTCGTGCCCCCACATGCCGACAACATCTGACAAGGACAAGATTCTCTCTGCCCGATCTGGAATTATCGTGCGCTAATCATACGGTTTTAGCGTGTGCTAGCTCTACACGACAAACACTTGTTGACCTTATCTGGACATGCGTCGAACATGGCCGGGTCCACCCGCCGAAAGCTAAGATTCCATTATTGGCGATCTGGTGTTAGCGTGCGCTAACCAACATGCGTTAGCGTGCGCTAACTGAATATAAAAATCAACCTGGGCCTACTGCCGCCACCTTCCGAAACTAACCCAAAGAAGTCGTTACGTACGTTAGGGGTCCTCCTTAGCGTACGTAACCGAACCTCTTAGCGTACGCTATCAATACTTCGTAGCGTGCGCTACCTGTACCCAGTAGCGTGCGCTAATGAAACACTTATAGCGTGCGCTATCGTTGCTGTGCCTAGCCATATTCAGCTATCCTCAACCAATGTCTCGACATACCAATCAAACATACGGCACAATGAATACATATACGCATTCAATAACATCATCAAACGTTCACAACGTTCTCAAGCACAAATATCCATCAACGATATCCAACATATAAACGAAAAATATATCTGAAAAATCGGGGTATTACAGGACTAACACATTATAATGTGTTGGAAAAATAGCTTAATTAATACCATAATTAATTATGGTAATTAATGACATTAAATGGTATATTTGGAATCTACATTTTGTGTAGATTAATTTAGTGTATTT
This sequence comes from Orobanche coerulescens, assembly GCA_033398695.1. Classification (NCBI taxonomy): domain Eukaryota; kingdom Viridiplantae; phylum Streptophyta; class Magnoliopsida; order Lamiales; family Orobanchaceae; genus Orobanche; species Orobanche coerulescens. The sequence goes on along the minus strand of CM065814.1, from coordinate 150,055,417 downwards.
ACTTGTTCAATTTCGTTAAGAAATGAATGAGTAATTAATGCACAAAGTTAAGCCATTTAATAGTTGGGGATGTGGTGTGGAATCCCATCCCACATTGGAGAAGTAAGGAAAAGTTTAGCTATTTATAAAGGACTTTCCATCATAAAGGAGCAATCAAGTGTGCTCCATTAAGGTGCACCCTAGTTGGCTTTAATTAATTTTTAAAGCTAGAATCCGAATCCTACGAGGAAGGTGCAAAACACCTTCCGAGTCCGAGTCCGAGTCCGAGTCCGAGTCCGAGCACGTGCACGTCGCACTTGTCGCAACGGGTGCTTCGTAGGCGCACTTTGCACTTCGCTGGTTCGGACCATTCAGTGTAAACTGGACCAGCACAATGGTTCAGCTATTCTGAACCAATGCAGCCCTTCCCACCTGACCACAAGGTGTCTATCCAGTCAGAAAGACACACCAATTCGGACAGGGTGCTTTACAGACTATAAATCAACCCCTGCAGATGATGATTACACACACATAACAATCAAGATAATAATCCTGTCATACTAGCCTAAGTTCATACTACAAAGTCCCAAATATCCAGTAATTCGCCCGGAATTCGATTCCTAGTACAGGGCATCGAGTTCATCAAAAAAATCGTTGTATCTTGGGGACGTTTGCCGTTCAACCGTGTCTACTATGCGGGGCAATTTCGTCTTACGGAGAGAGAGTCCAACTCTTGCCTCGGTTTACATTCATTTGTCATTTTCTACAGCATTATATATCAACAATCGTAAGACGAAATTTTTCTGTAGAAGATGGCATCGTCAAGCAACAATGTTCATGCTCCTGCCCATGCCGAAAAACCAGAGAAGTTCTCAGGTACCGACTTCAAACGTTGGCAATCAAAAATACTGTTCTACCTTACTACTCTCAATCTCTGCCGCTTCCTTTCCGAATCTCCTCCTGTTGTGGGGGATGATGAAACTGACACCCAGAAACGCACGGCGTTGGATGCATGGCATCACAGCGACTTCTTATGTCGGAACTATATTTTGAATGGGTTGGATGACACACTTTACAGTGTTTATTCCACAATCAAAACGTCCAAAGAGTTGTGGGACTCGTTGGAGACAAAATATAAAATGTAAGATGCCGCTTGAAAAAGTTCATCGTGGGTCGTTTTCTTGACTTCAAAATGGTGGACACAAAAACTGTTCTCGAGCAAGTGCGGGAAATACAGTTGATCCTGCACGATATTTCGCGTAAGGAATGAGCTTGTCCGAATCCTTTCAAGTTCTTTGCCATAATCGAGAAGTTGCCCCCGATGTGGAAGGACTTCAAAAACTACCTCAAGCACAAACGCAAGGAAATGGGCCTTGAAGATCTAATTGTGCGACTGAGGATCGAAGAGGACAATCGGAAGACCGATGTCAAGATGAACAAGTCATCTATGGAGGCAAAAGCAAATCTCATCGAGTCAAGCAACAACAAAAAGCGGAAATTTAACGGGAAGAAGCAAGACTCGAAGAATCAAAAGAAGATCAAAGGAGAATGCTACAACTGCGGTAAATTCGGGCATATGGCGAAAAATTGCCGAAAACCAAAGAAGGACAAAAAGAGAGATCAAGCAAATATTATCGAGAATAAGTATGTTCCCGTCGATTTGTCCAGTCTTGATATGTGTGCAGTTGTAGATGAAATCAATATGGTTGGAATCCCAGTCGGATGGTGGGTGGACACCGGCGCTACTAAACATATTTGTGCCGATAAAACCATGTTCTCCTCATACGAGCCCGTCACCGAAGAAAGAAAATTGTACATGGGAAACTCCGCTGCCTCAAATGTTGTCGGAACTGGAGAAGTTATACTCAAGATGACGTCTGGATTGAAATTGACGCTCAAAAATGTGCTACATGTTCCAGACATCCGTAAGAATCTTGTGTCTGGCTCAGCATTGAGCAAAGCCGGATTTAGGCTAGTGTTTGAAGCGGATAAAGTTGTAATAACTAAAAATGGTCACTTTATCGGAAAAGGCTATATAGATAACGGCCTTTTCAAACTGAATGCTATCAATGTACGTGGTGCAAATGAAATAAACGATAAAGTTGTTTATTTGGTTGAGTCTCCTAATTTATGGCATGATAGATTAGGACATGCAAATCTAAATATACTACGTCGTTTAGTACATTTAGATTTATTGCCAAAAATGACTTTCGATCAACACAAAAGGTGTGAAATATGTGTTGAAGCAAAAATGGCAAAATCTCCTTTTCATTCAAGGAAAGATCGACAAAACCTCTTGAATTGATTCACACCGATCATGCGATTTAAAACTTGTGCAAACAAGAGGTGGAAAGAATTATTTTATAACTTTTATTGATGATTGCACAAGATTTTGTTATGTGTATCTTTTGAGAAGCAAAGACGAAGCATTCGAAGCTTTCAAAACATACAAAACAGAAGTTGAAAATCAACTCAACACCAAAATCAAAATGATTCGAAGTGATCGAGGTGGTGAATATGTTGCACCTTTTGAAGAATATTGTCGTGAAAATGGCATTATTCACCAAACGACTGCACCTTATGCACCCCAATCGAATGGTGTTGCCGAACGAAAGAATAGAACATTGAAGGAAATGATGAATGCTATAAGCTCGGGCCTATCACTTAACATGTGGGGAGAAGCTATTCTTTTGGCCAATAAAATTCTGAATAAATTACCCAAAAAGAAGCACGATAAAACTCCATATGAATTATGGAAAGGAAGGAAGTCGTCCTATAAATACTTAAAAGTGTGGGGGTGCTTAGCAAAAGTTGAAGTACCGAAACCCAAGCAAGTAAAAATAGGACCAAAAACGGTTGATTGCATTTTTATAGGATATGCAAATAATAGTAGTGCGTACCGATTTTTGGTACACAAATTGGAAGTACCCGATATTAATGAGGGAATGATTATAGAATCAAGAAATGCCATATTTTTTGAAACTATATTCCCTAAGAAAGAAAAGAATGAAATAAGTCCGAAAAAGAGGACTTATGATGAAATCTCGCCAAATAGTAATGGACCAACACCGAACCAAGGCGAGGAAAAGAATAAAACCGCAAAACCTTTGGTCCGGATTTTGTAGTCTATTCTTTAGAAGATGACCCAAAGACAATCAAGGAAGCATTGTCTGGTTCCGATGCCGATCTATGGCAAGAAGCTATCAATAGTGAAATCGAGTCAATCTTGAACAATCACACTTGGCACATTGTTGATCTTCCTCCGGAAATAAACCTTTAGGTTGCAAGTGGATTCTCAAGAAGAAATACAAAGGTGATAAATCTATTGACAAATACAAGGCACGTTTGGTAGCCAAAGGATACAAACAAAAGGAAGGGTATGATTACTTTGATACATACTCACCGATTACTCGGATTACATCCATTAGAATGCTACTTGCAATAGCGGATTGTACAATCTTGAGATACACCAAATGGATGTAAAACGGCCTTTCTAAATGGAGATTTAGAAGATGAAATTTATATGGAACAACCCGAAGGGTTCGTGATTCAGCCAAGAAAACAAAGTTTGCAAACTTGTTAAGTCTTTAGACGGACTTAAGCAAGCACCCAAACAATGGCATGAGAAATTTGACCAAGTAATGATGTCAAATGGTTTCAAGATCAATGAATGCGATAAATGTGTGTACATCAAAGGTACATCTGACAATTTTGTCATTGTGTGTCTATACGTTGATGATATGCTAATTATGGGTAGCAACAATAAAATCATCATAGGCACTAAGGAAATGTTAAAGAAGAACTTTGACATGAAGGATATGGGATTAGCCGACGTGATTCTAGGAATCAAGATCTCCAGAATACCCGATGGAATAGTCTTATCACAATCTCACTATGTTGAGAATGTACTTAAGAAATTCAAGGCATACGATCTACCTCCGGCTAAGACACCTGTTGACTTAAGTTTACACTTAGCCAAAAATCGAGGAGAACCCATATCACAAACAGAATATGCTAGGATAATTGGAAGCCTAATGTACTTAGCAAATTGTACAAGGCCAGACATAGCATATTCTATTAGTAAACTGAGTCGGTTTACGAGTAATCCCGGAAAGGGTCATTGGACCGCATTGACAAGAGTGTTGAGATACTTAAAACACACTGTCAATCATGGTATACACTATTCGAGATATCCAGCTGTTTTGGAAGGATATTGTGATGCCAACTGGATATCCAATACTAAAGACTCTAAATCCACAAGCGGTTATGTATTTACCATTGGTGGAGGAGCAATATCATGGAAATCTTCTAAGCAAACATGCATAGCCCGATCTACAATGGAATCGGAGTTTATTGCTTTAGACAAGGCCGGCGAAGAAGTCGAATGGTTAAGAAACTTCTTAGAAGATATTCCCTGTTGGGAAAAACCTTTGCCTCCCGTTATGATACATTGTGATAGCATGGCAGCCATAGGGAGGGCAAAGAACAGTATATATAATGGTAAGTCTCGACATATTCGTCGAAGACACAATACCATTAGACATTTGATCACTACAGGAATAATGTGTATTGACTATGTAAAGTCAAAAGACAATATAGCGGATCCGTTTACAAAAGGTATTAACCGTGATCAATTATATAATGCAGCAAGGGGAATGGGATTGAAATCCACGCATTGAGAATTTTCATAATGGTAACTCAACCAGGATGATTGGAGATCCCAAAAACTTGGTTCAATGAGACAACTAAGTTGTGAAAGTTCAAGTTAAAGCACTTGAAAATCCATTCTCGTAGCTGTTCAAGTGCAAGCCTCAGCTTTGTGGTAAAGGGTAAGCTTTTTAAAGCTTTTAATGATTCCTATAACCTTTTATAGGTGGAGTATGGCAGATACTCTTCATAGGAGGTCACCTATATAAGTGAAGAAGTAAGGCCGCTTCATAAAATTAGTAACACTTATGAATCCAAGAAATGGTCCAAGGCCAAAATGGACACAACGTGAGAACGAAAAATATTAGATCTATTATTGTGTGTATGTTATTGTCTTGGTTTACACAAAAGTTGACCGGTTCAAGACATCACGTTCACCGAGCAACGAGTAAATCCGATAGCATTACACTAAGGAAGGTTCAAGGCTAACTACCACCTATCCTGAAGCAATAATAGGTCGTCGGGACTTAGTGCATGTTGCATTTGCATTAATCATCATTCATGTGGGGGATTGTTGGAAAAATAGCTTAATTAATACCATAATTAATTATGGTAATTAATGACATTAAATGGTATATTTGGAATCTACATTTTGTGTAGATTAATTTAGTGTATTTACTTGTTCAATTTCGTTAAGAAATGAATGAGTAATTAATGCACAAAGTTAAGCCATTTAATAGTTGGGGATGTGGTGTGGAATCCCATCCCACATTGGAGAAGTAAGGAAAAATTGAGCTATTTATAAAGGACTTTCCATCATAAAGGAGCAATCAAGTGTGCTCCATTAAGGTGCACCCTAGTTGGCTTTAATTAATTTTTAAAGCTAGAATCCGAATCCTACGAGGAAGGTGCAAAACACCTTCCGAGTCCGAGTCCGAGTCCGAGCACGTGCACGTCGCACTTGTCGCAACGGGCGCTTCGTAGGCGCACTTTGCACTTCGCTCAAACGCCTCGGAGCGAGGAGCTATGAGGAACCTTTCGTTTTGACAACTAAGATAGTGGCTCGGGTGACTTGGAAGGTGACTTGGATGACACGTGGTAGTGACATGGCGGGAGTGACACACAAACGGGCGGTTAACGGCCGAACCAATGCATTGGTTCGGACCATTCAGTGTAAACTGGACCAGCACAATGGTTCAGCTATTCTGAACCAATGCAGCCTTTCCCACCTGACCACAAGGTGTCTACCCAGTCAGAAAGACACACCAATTCGGACAGGGTGCTTTACAGACTATAAATCAACCCCTGCAGATGATGATTACACACACATAACAATCAAGATAATAATCCTGTCATACTAGCCTAAGTTCATACTACAAAGTCCCAAATATCCAGTAATTCGCCCGGAATTCGATTCCTAGTACAGGGTATCGAGTTCATCGAAAAAACCGTTGTATCTTGGGGACGTTTGCCGTTCAACCGTGTGTACTGTGCGGGGCAATTTCGTCTTACGGAGAGAGAGTCCAACTCTTGCCTCGGTTTACATTCATTTGTCATTTTCTACAGCATTATATATCAACATAATGATTGTAAGAGGTCCTTTTTTATTTTGAACAAACACGTTTTAAGAATTCATATGTTTTTTCCTTTTTAGTTATCTCAATTTTTTAACAGTACAGAAAAATAATTTCTAACATGGTATAAACCGCCACATGTCAGTTTATGAGTGAAGGTTAAACCATGTCAGCTATCCCATGTGCCGGTTACTCAACACCATTATTCACTAAAAAAAAAAAAGATGGGAATTGGTTGGTGGTCAAGTGGTAGGACAGCTACCCTTAAAGACACTCTTTTGGGAGGTCTTGGGTTCAATTCCCACCAAGGAGGTGAAAGAGGAGGTTTTTTCTCTTTATGATCCTCTAGCTCCCCGAGGCTAGCTCGAGCGACCGTTAATCAATGTTTAATCTCGCGTCAAGCGGCAGTGTGAGAGTATTTCCTTCTTTGGGAACCCGAGGTCTTGACAGTCGATGTGTTCTCCCGAGCTGTCTTTGGGAACACGATCTGCGTTAATCGGTTAAGGCTCGCCTTGTTATTTGTTGAGGGAATTGGTTGGTGGTCAAGTGGTGGGTCACCTACCCTTATAGACACTCTTTTGGGAGGTCTTGGGTTCAATTCCCACCAAGGAGGTGAAAGAGGAGTTTTTTCTCTTTATGATCCTCTAGCTCCCCGGGGCTAGCTCGAGCGACCGCTAATCAATGTTTAATTTCGCGTCAGCGCGTGTGGGAGTATTTTTCTTTGGGAACCGGAGGTCTTGACCAATCGATGGTATTCTCAGAAGCTGTCTTTGGCGCATTAATCGCTTAAGAACTTCTCAGACGCGAAGTGTACAGAAAAGGCATTGAGAACCCTGAAATTGCTCGAGCGACTCGCGATTTACTTCTCTCAATGGGTTAAGAGTGGGTTTATTAAGGACTAGGATTAGTCCGGCTAAACTGGGATCACCTAGTTATCAAAAAAAAAAAAAAATACCTTTCACTTTTTCAGATTCCAACGGTACACCCTAACCTCCCCACCCATCTCTATCTGCCGCCTCCAACCTCGACAAGTTGTCGATTTCTTCCATTTTTCCGGCGAAAAAGCAGAGGACACTGAATAACTACATAGTTGTTCTGGATTTTTCACGAATATAGGTAACGTCGAATTAGATTTCATTACTTTTTCCAAATCTGCTGAATTTTATAATTATTTTGCTTCTTTTTCAAATTTCCCACAACATCTATATTCTTCTTCTGATTCTTTTCATTTTTCTTTGAATAGTTCAGGCCGTGGCCATAGGCGGATCCAGCACAAAATTTCTACTGGTGCTCCCGACGAATATGGTGGGTAAAGTATTGAGAAGCTGCGACTTGTACCCACAGAGGGTTTCCAATTTTTAGGACCTATGAATAACTTTTTTTCCAAAAAAAGTAGTATAAAAATTATCAGATTAAAATTATATTGTGATTGGATTGGATTGGAAAATGAACTTAAATGTTATTTTTATTAACAGACCCAAGTTCAAAACTCTACTTAATACAAAATATTAACAAACTTAAAAATGTTAGCTCATTTGATTAGAATTATTCAATTCAATATTGAATTTTCTATTTGAAACGTGGTTATGATTGTTATATACTTATATATATTTATAATCTATGCCTTATTTTTTTTAAGTATCCAGTACTAATATTTTGAAAATTATATGAAAATAAATTCAAGCATTTTTGTAGGGACAAATTTAAGATTTCACACCTGACCTCTAGTAATCCAGGACTGGATATTAAATAATTCAGTTCTTAAACCAATTCAAATACTCTCAAATATTCCCTCCGTCCGCCAACCATGTGCATTGTTTTGACTGGCACGAGTTGTAATATTTCAATTGACTTAGTTGGTAGGATGTATTATGAGTGGAGTGAGGGCCCACTTGTGGTAAAATTTTTTGCCAAAAATAAACAATGCACATAGGTTGCGGACGGACGAAAAAGGAAATTGTTGCACATGGGTGGCGGACGGAGGGAGTAATAAATAACGATTAGATAAAAAATATAAAAATGATAACGGACACCGCACACGCCACAGTCATACACAACTACATAAATTTATTAAAAATATGAGTTGAGTGGATATTCAGGGGTTTTTTTTTTACAAAATTTTGGTGGTGCATGTATAACATGGATCCGCCCCTGGCAGTGGCGGATCTAGAAAAATATTTTAAGGGACACCATATAAATAATAAAATATAATAAAAATAAAAAATAATAATAAATAATAAAATATCATTAAAAATATAAATATATATTATATTTGAAACTTACTTTTTTAAGAGCATGAGGTAGCGTAGGCTGGTAACCTCGCGCCATAGCTCCAGCCCAAAAAACCGGTCGGCGCACGACACCGTGGTTGGCGCCGTAGGCTGTTGCGCCGTGGTGGCCAGCCCACGCGGTGCTGCGTTATCCCTTTTTTTTTCCCTTAAAATCCTAACGTTTGAATTAATTTTTGAATCTTGAAACTTGTATATGACCGTTGCATGCGTGCTAGTAACGGGTATAAGCCCGTTTTTTTGTCCCATTTCCAAGTTTTAAAAGCACACAAAAACTTATAAATACCCCCTCAAATCAATTCTAACTCATACACTTCTATAACTAACTTATCTCTATTATTTCTTTTGCATCCAAAATAAATCCCAACCAAAAATGGATTAACAACATACTAAACGACCCGAGCAACCAAATGAATCCCATCCAAATGCCGGGTTCGTCTTCTCAATCGGGTTACCTTCCAAGCTTCCAAACCCCATATATGAATCCCGATGACTTGACACTATTTAGTCAATGGAAAATACAATTACAACAACAACAACAACAACAACAATTTACTCAATTTACTCAACCTCAATCAACCCCTTCCCAACCAAATTCGGACCATGCTTCCTTCCATCTAGTTGACGAAGACATCAATGACGATGACGAAGAAGATGAAGAAGAAGTGGAGCCGACCCCGACATCCAAAAAGTCGAGGGCAAAGACAATGGCGAAGAAGCCAAAGACAAAGTCGAAGACGAAGAAATCCGACAAAAAAAAAAGAAGTTGATGAAGATGTTGTCCCGTCCCGAGCTCTAACTTTTTGGACCCAAGGCGAGGAGTATCTCTTGGCGGAGTGTTTCATTCAAGTTTCCGAGGATCCAAAAGTACGTGCGGATCAAAAAATGGATACGTTTTGGTACAAAGTGTTTGATGCATACAACACGGAAGCCAAGCGGCTCAAGTATGCAACTCGTACCAAAAACATGTTGACGGGAAAGTGGACTACAATGAATAGAGATGTCAAGAAGTGGAATACGGTGGTGGATGAAACGACCGTGATGAGTGGGGAGAATGATAGAGATTTTATGACCCGTTGTCACATATTGTTTAAAAAACAACGGGTTATGATTTTAAACACATGAGCGCTTGGGAGTTTTTGAAAGACAAGCACAAGTGGAAAAACCCCGACTCGACTTTGGCAAGACGTAATCGTCTTCGGCACACTCACGAGGAGCCCGAGCATTTTGGACCCGACGAGTTGCCACGGCCCGACGGCATGTACCGGGTTTCGAAGAGTCAACGTTCGTCTAACTCGACCGCTAGTTCCGGTTCAAACCCGGCATTGTTTCAAGAAATGTTGCAAATGCAAATCGAGTTAGACCGTAAGGCAAAAATGGATGTTCTCGAGCGAGAGTCACTCGCACGAGTTAATTTATATGAATCTCAAAAGATTGCCGAGGAGATGCGGGTGTTACAAATGAATACAAGCATGATGGATCCGGTCAACGCAAGGATCGTGAGGGCACAACAAGCTCGAATCCGGACAAAATATCCCGAAGAGGATTAAGCTTTTATTTCTATATTTATGTAATAGGTTTTTAATTTTATGCATTTTTAAATTATTGTATTGTGTGTTTTTTAATATGTAATGTGTGTTTTTTAAATTAATGAAGTTTATTTTAGTTAAAATTATGTATTTTTATTTTAAGTGAAAAAAAAAATTAGGCCGACGGCACTGAATTTACAGTGCGGCGGATCTGATCGAGAATGTGGTCTGTCAGTTGCAGTGCGTAGAGATTTTCTTGACGTGGCTAAATTTTCCCCATGGCACGAGCCCTACGGAAGGGTTACCATTGCTCTAAAAGTTTTCATCATTAAAAATGAATTAAGATATTATACATTGTTTTTTTCTCTTTTTTACTGATTTTTACTCCCTCCTTTTTTCTTTAGATATCATTTGATTTTTTGACACACATTTTTAAGTGTTTTGACCAGGTAGTTAAATTTATCATTTTTTAAATTTTATTTTTTGAATAAAAATATACAATCTAAATTTTAATTCACAGAAAAATTTATTTAAAGATAATAATTTTAACGTCAAAACACCTAAAAATGTGTGTCAAAAAGTCAAATAAAATCTAAAGAAAAATGAAGAGAGTATTATTTTTGTTGAGTGTAAATCTAAATTTTGGGGCACCTGGATTTATTTAATGGGGGCATTAAATACTCAAACTATGGCAAGCCCATCGTTGGATTGGAGGAGGAAGAAGTACATACAACTGCCGGTACTTTCCTTTCATTCAAAGTTTTGTTGTTGTTATAGAATTGAAACTGGATTGAAGAACTGGTATTTAGTGAATGCACAGAATTTTTTTTGATGAATGACAGATGTTGTAAGTGAATTCGCTAATTATTTTTAGATACAAACAAACTAGAAAAATGACCTAAAATAGTAATGTACTTTATCCGAGTTTTCAATTATAGTAATCTACTCTATTTTTTTACAATCTTAGTAAAGTACATCATTTTGTTTTAATCAGTACTTTTACTTGTCCATTTAGCCGTGACGGAAAGATGAGGTGGAATACACGTAACCTCACGTGTATATGTTAAATGACATGTAAGAGTGGTAAAAATGACCTAAAATAGTAATGTACTTTACCCGAGTTTTCAATTATAGTAATCTACTCTATTTTTTTTTACAATCTTAGCAATGTACATCATTTTGATTTTCAATTATAGTAACCTAGTCTATTTTCAATCAACACCAGTTCCTAACACCGTCCATTTAGCCGTGACATAAAGATGATGTGGAAGACATGTGACCCTCACGTGTATATGTTAAATGACCCAAACAGAGTATTAAGACAGAACATTAACCAAAACACAACTGTAATATCCATTCATAATTGGTTTAACCAATTTTTTCACTTTATCAAGAATGTTTATTTTTTTTAACCCCATTGGTATTGATTTAAATATATGTTAACATTGTTAACAATATTTGAAATAGAAAAAATACCACCGTGTTCCAACTATGAATTTCCATGCATATGATGCAATCCTGAGGGAAAAAAGTTAGTTTGATCTCATAAACATGACACTTGGCATTCTTCAATTTTTGTTCTATTAGCATTAATTTATTTTATCTCACTAACTATTCCAGAATGCAATTTTCAATCAACATAAAAGATGATGTGGAAGACATGTGACCCTCACGTGTATATGTTAAATGACCCAAACATAGTATTAAGACAAAACATTAACCATAAACACAGCTGTAATATCCATTCATAATTGATTTAACCAATTTTTTTCACTTTATATGGAAAACATTCTTGATAAAGTGAAAAAATTGGTTAAACCAATTATGAATGGATATTACTAGGGGTGTGCAGAAAAACCGAATCCGAAAAACCAAACCGAAAATCCGAAAATCTGATCCGAACCAGTCCGATTCAATGTCTTCGGATCGGATTTCGGATTAGAATTTCTGGATCCGAAAATTTGGATCGGATCGGATTAAATCTGCGGATTTTCGGATTAATCCGATTGATCCGAAATATATAAAAAAAAAGAATTTTTTTATTATTTTTAGGTAAAACGCCAGAAAAAACTTCGTATCGATCGGATTAACCGCGGATTTTCGAATTAATCCGATTCATCCGAAATATATATATAAAAAAATGAAATTTTTATTATTTTTGGATTATGATTTTTATTATTTTTATTAGTTTTTAAAATTTTCGAATTTTTCGGATTAAATCCGATCCGATCCGATCTGGATTCAGATTGATCCGAATACGATCCGAACGAACGGTTCGGATTTCGGATTGAACAAAAAGTGATCCGAAATTTCGGATCAATCCGAATTCGGGTCGGATCGGATCGGATTGATCCGAATGCACACCCCTAGATATTACAGTTGTGTTTTTGGTTAATGTTTTGTCTTAATACTCTGTTTGGGTCATTTAACATATACACGTGAAGGTCACATGTCTTCCACATCATCTTTATGTCACGGCTAAATGGACGGTGTTAGGAACTGGTGTTGATTGAAAATAGACTAGGTTACTATAATTGAAAATGAAAATGATGTACATTGCTAAGATTGTAAAAAAAAAATAGAGTATGTTACTATAATTGAAAACTCGGGTAAAGTACATTACTATTTTAGGTCATTTTTACCACTCTTACATGTCATTTAAAAACTCGTGAGGTTACGTGTATTCCACCTCATCTTTCCGTCACGGCTAAATGGACGGCGTTAGAAATTGGGGCTGATTGAAAACAAAAATGATGTACTAAGATTGTAAAAAAATAGAGTAGGTTACTATAATTGAAAACTAGGATAAAGTACATTACTATTTTAGGTCATTTTCCCTTACAAACTTGATGAAAGAATGAATTAGTGAAATAACCAAAAAATTTGTAAATTATGATTTCATTAAATTTTTTTTAGTGATTAGTGATTTCACTTATTTTTCAAATATAATTAATGATTTCACTAATTTATTTTCCTAAAAATTGTAATTTTGTTGAAGAAACGATTTTTTTATAAGATACTAAGGCTCTGTTTTTTTGACTGAATAAATCTGAACTGGACTGAACTGAATAGATCTAAAATGAACTGAACTGAACGGAAATATATATTAAGGGTAAATAATAATAATGGTAAATAATAATAATAATAGTAATTAACAACAACGATAATAGTAATATTAATAATAATAATAATAATAATAATTAAGATTAATAATAATAAGACGAATAAGAACTGACATGAACTGAACGAAAAAACTGAAAAATAAGGCCTAACTAAATCAGTGAATTCATTAAGAACAATTGCAGATCGGAAATTACATACCCCGAATTTCAATGACAGTAAATCATATGTTACAAACACAAAAAATACAGGTCTAGAAATTTAAAACAACATAAATAAACGAGAAGTGAAGACAAATGAAGGAAAAGGAAAAAAAAAAATAACAAATGAGAAATCGATGAAAAGAAATAAACAGATCCACAATATTTCTGTGAATTTGTCCTACCCATTCCCCATTTTGAAAATCAATTCATCCTTCAACCCGCTGTCCACCTGCCCAAATCAACAACCACCATACCTAATTTGAAAATCTGCAAATTCTCCTTGAGATGGAGTATCTTCGGTAGCAGGTGTGGAGGGGAGCATGTGGGTGAAAGAGAGAGAGAGAGAGAGAGGCGAAGCGGCAGCGAGCCAAGGGGCTGGTGGAGATGTGGAGGACTGAATCGAGGATTGCGAGGGCACTGAGGCGTAGGGTGCTAGTGGAAGGCGGCGGCGGCGATTTGCAGAGCGGAGAAATCGGCGGCGGCTCAGATTCTTCACCACCAACACTCCATCTTCGTTCTTTGTACGGTCACCGACGGAGGAGCAGAGCGATGACCGGCGAGGCAATGTCCCGGCGCGGCGGAGGGGAGGAGGAGAACGGAGACCGTCAAAAGGAGGAGCTGCGGATGCTAAATTGCTCAAGGAACTATCTCAAGGGCTAGAATTCAAAAATCCAAGGGAAGAAAGGCTAGTCAATTATAATTTCTCAAAAAAAAAAAAAAAGATATTTTTATTTATGTCAGTTCGAAAGTTCTATAAATGCTAGCATGAATTATTTGGTGAAATCAAATTTAAACTTTACAAAAAAAAGGGGCTAAATGTTAAAACCAATTTAAAAAGATAAAAATAAATTAACCATTAAATTTTTAAAAATAAATATTAACCAATTTTGTTCTGAAATTACCAACTTACCCTTATAACTCATCTTCTTCCCCACCCCACCCCCTCACTCTCCCTCTCAAACACATGGCGCACTCGCACAACAAACACTAAAATGGAGTGCTCCTTTGTCTCTCTCAAAACACACACACACACAACATAGAGACACACACTAAGGAGTTGTTTGACAGTTGCTGAATGATTTAGTGCAGAATGGTTGAGAGGCTCTGTATGGTTGAGTACAGAATGAAATTTGGTTGTTTGGTAATTGTTTTGAATGGTAACTCTGAATGGTAACAAATTACCATTTTACCCTTCTGTATAAAAGTAGCGATTAAAAATCCCATTTTTCCTCCCCTTGCGTACCAAAACCTCTCTTTTTTATAAATAAAAATCCTAATTTTTATAAATAATTGTGTATAATATTTTTAAATTTAATTCATTTAAAATAATAATAATAATTATTATTATGTATAATATTTTAAAATTTAATTCATTTGAAATAATAATAATTATTATTCATAATATTTTTTAATTTAATTCATTTAAAATAATAATAATCATAATTATGTATAATATTTTTTAATTTAATTCATTAGAAAATTATAATAATAATTATGTCTAATATTTTTTATTTAAATTCATTTAAAAAATAATAATAATTATGAATATAATTCTTAATTTAAGAGGAGGGGTAAATATGGAAATTGTTTTATCTTAATGGTTGAGAGATGGTATGAATCTTAATGGTTAAGAGGTTATTATGTAATTTAAGAGGCCATATTTTTCTTGACAGTCTTGGCCTCTTGATTGGAGGTAGAACTTAATGTAATTAAATGAAACAAACATTTCACTAACACACAGAACACATATTATATACTGATATACACACGCTGAAACACACACACACACACTGAAACACATACACATCACACAGACAACACAATATATATACACACACTCATATATACACACAATATACACACTACACACACTCAAATACACGCAAGCGTGCACACACAAACACACACATGTATGTATTTATGTATGGTCTCATGTATGCTTGTATAGTATCATGTATGCCATGTATATACTAATGTATGTACAGGGCCGGCCCTATGGGTGGGCGGGTCGGGCGACGGCCCAGGACATCAAAGCCCAAGGGGCATCAATTTTAGGCCCAGTGATGATATTACTAGCAAAAAAAAATTAAACTCTTGCCAACAAGACTTGAACCATAAATCTTTAGGATAGATAAGCATTTCTTTACCACTAGGCTAATGATGCTCTTTAATGTTTTTCTTTTAGTTAATTGTATTACTATTGTTGTCGATTCATTTATTTTTCTATAATTTTTTTTTAAATATTTGTCTTGTTTTGATGACAACACTTATTTATCTGAAATAAAATAAAATTAGTCATATTCAACAATTTATACTTCTTATATATTTTGCTTTGAAAAATTTGTAATAATATTTAAACTCTACATGAAACAATTTAGATTACTAACTAATTTCAACTCGAAACCACAAATATCTTTTGTTATACTTTCTAAAATCAAGTCATGTATGAAATAATTTTAAATTACTACATAGTTTCAACTAATTTTTGTGATTTCCACAGTCATAAAATATGATTATTGGAGGTTACTATTTTTTTTTTAGATATAGAATCTTGTGAATCCAGTTTTGTTGTCATTCATAGTGTGGTCTGTTGCCTAAAGCTATATGGGACTGTTTAAACTATATAACACTCGCTATTTAAGTATGTTTAGATTATTAAAAATATGATACAAATATAGTATTAAGTTTTTCTATGTTTTAAGATGACTTAAACATCATATATAGTTGTATACTTTTAGTCTGAGCACAACTATCGTTATATGCAAGTCTCTAAATATCATTTAACTTGATATAACATTATGATACTATATAATTATAAGATATGTATTACGAAGAACACATTATCATTTAATAACAATAACAAAAATTGGTCCTTAAAAATAATATACTTTTTTGTTATTGTAGTTTTTAAATATGGAGGCATTTTTTGGCCTTTTCGCCCAGGGCATGAGAAACCCTAGGACCGGCCCTGTGTATGTATTTATGAATTTATGTATGGTTTCATGTATGCATGTACGTCATGTATATATTCGTGTATGTAGGGTATTTTGGTAAAACGGGTTATTATTTATCTTTTAGAAATTGATGATTAGAATTTGTCTGTCTTTCAAAAATGGTTATTTTTCCATATTATCTAAAAAAAAATGATATTTTAATTATAACAGTTCGAAAGTTCTACAAATACTAGTATGAAATTATGAATGTAAATATTATTATGTATATGTATAATATACTGTATTGGGCAAAAATCGTTTACCTAGTCTAAGCCTAATATATATATTTAATTGGTCCAATTAGCTAGACGGAATAAGCCGTCTAGTCCGATAACCAATCAGTCGACATTGAATGATTAGGCAGAATCTATCTACTCGGCCCAAACATTAACAAGCCCCACTAGTTGGCCCAATTTGCTAGACGGTATCAATGTCTAGTCTGATAATCCAAGAATTGACATTGAACGGCTAGGCGAAATCTATTTGCTAAGCCCAAACCCAACAAGCCTCTTATTTGGCTCAACTAGATAGGCGGATTGGTTTAAAAAAAAAAAAATAGATAGGCGGCTTGAAGAGCCTAGCCCGGTAGCTATTCGACAACCTAGTCGGACAAGCAACTTGGCGATCTAGCCCGATAGCTATCCGACAATGTAGTCAGACAAGCAACTTGGCAATCTAGCCCGATGAGCTACTTGGCTTCCTAGCTCGATAAACTATTTACAAGCTAGCTCGATAATCTAGCCGATTTCGCGCTCAAGTTCAAGAGTTCAACAACTAGTCAAACGACTAGACAACTAAGTCAACAACTTCTCACATCCGTAACAGACGGATCATATTATCCATCAATAACCACATGCTCCGAGTAAGATCGGATATAGGTGGAAACCCAAAACCCTAATCGGCTACAAGCCGTCTATATATGAACGGCTAGGTCATTAGACCTCATTCCCATTCATACACTTTCAACTTTTTACTATCTATCACCTCTCTATATTTCACCTACATCCGGCTACCCCGCTACGATCGATCCAACAACAATCCATCCGACTATGATTTCTATCTGGCTACAGCTTCTAACCGGCCACGACCTATCTTACCGTAGTTGCTACTTGTCTACGGCCTTAATTCGGCTACATCGACTTACATCCGGTTACGGCTACTTATATACATCGACATCGGCCTAGCCGGCTATGGCCGCCTTCACCGGCTAGCATTCTCTACGCTTACATCCATTTACTATTACACGCCTAACTCTAAATCGATCACATATCCGGTTACAACCTATCCGGTTACAACTTCTATCTAACTACATCCAACCGGCTACGGCCGACTAGCGCATCCTAGTCGTCGAATCTTTACTATTATTGTTCGCTTTTATTAAATTATTTACTTTATTTATAGTTGTCTACTTATTTTAGTTAAATCCAATAATCCGTTTGATTACGTCTACCATCTACTAACTTGAGTGTTGTAGGTCCTTCGGCCAACACCCCTATCGGTGCTCTCCGAAAGGCTCTAACGTTTTTGATTGGTTACATGTTGTCAGTGGCCGATCCATCTGGAGTTGTTGACATCATCATCATCAATTTTAGATCTATCAGC
Source organism: Orobanche coerulescens (assembly GCA_033398695.1). Taxonomy (NCBI): domain Eukaryota; kingdom Viridiplantae; phylum Streptophyta; class Magnoliopsida; order Lamiales; family Orobanchaceae; genus Orobanche; species Orobanche coerulescens. The sequence continues at coordinate 150,037,482 of CM065814.1, read as the reverse complement.
TACATTGAGAGGTGATATGTTACTCACCTCCCGTGAGCACCATTCGTGGGATCCATGCTCGATTTGTCAACATTAATATTATTTTATTTTATTTTTTGATATTGTGTTTTTGTCTAGTATATTAGAAAATGTTATTAAATTGAAAAATTATATAAAGAATTATGCTCTACTTGTTAATATATTCATTTCTTTGAAGTTAAAGAGAAAGCAACAAATCGAGCTTTGATTTTATGTAATTTTTAATTTAATTACTTCAATAATATTTACTAAGGCATTAGATTAGAATACAATATAAAAAATTAGATAAAATAGTATTAATGTCGACATATTGATCATGGTACCTACGAATGGTGCTCACGAGAGATAAGTAGCATATCACCTCTCCATCTACATTTACTCATAAAAGATACTCCCTCCATCCATTTTATATCTACCTACTTGCACAAAAAAAAAATTGTCTGTTGTGAAATACTTTATAATTTATATTTTACAAGATACACAAAATAAATAACAATATATAAAATATGGAGATTGATAATATGTAGAATATGTTTTGTAGTAGTAGTATATTTCTTTCTTTCTCAATAATGTAACATTACATCTTGGTGCAAGTTATTTATAGGCAAAGTTATACTACAATTTCAACAAATGTGTACATCAATTGTCAACAATGGTACACTACAATTTCAATTTGTCCACCTTCAAAGTTTGAATCAATCCATCTTGGTTTGTCAAAAGTTGTGGGCAACATTTTTCTTCTTTGACAATTAATTGTGCTAAAGTCCACAATTCATAACACTCCCCCTTGGACGTAGCAATGTGAGTTGGATAAGTGTGCCTCGTTAAAAACCTTAAGCCGAAAAACCCAATGGGAATAAAAGCGGTCAGAAGGAAAAAAGAGTACACAACTTAAATCCAACCCTTGTGCATAAAATTGCCTCGTTAAAAACCTTAAGTTTGGAAAAACCCGATGGGATAAAAACTCATAAGGGAAAAGAGTACAGCACATATTGATTCGCTCACGAAATAAAGAATATATGCCGTCAACCGATTTATCAATCTTGGTTAAGATTAGCTCTTCTCATGCCTATATCGTATACCATCTTCTCGAATGTTGATGTCGGCAATGATTTTGTAAATAAATCAGCGAGATTATGACAGGAGCGAATTTGTTGAACATTTATTTCTCCGTTCTTCTGTAGGTCATGTGTGTAGAAAAACTTCGATGAAATATGCTTGGTCCGATCACCTTTTATATATCCACCCTTGACTTGTGCTATGCATGCTGCATTGTCTTCATAAATGATTGTGGGAGTGTCTGTCACAAGCTTCAATCGACATTCATTTTGTATATGAGCTATAACTGATCTTAGCCAAACACTTTCTCTGCCAGCTTCATAGAGAGCAATTATCTCAGAATGATTGGAAGATGTAGCTACTAATGTTTGTTTGGTCGATCTCCATGATATAGCCGTACCATTATAGCAGAATAAATAACTGGTCTGTGAGCGAGCCTTATGTGGATCGGATTTGTATCCCGCATCAGCATAACCAACTAAACCAGAGTTAGTAGCCTCCTTTGAATAGGATAAACTCAGGCCAATGGTACCATTGAGATAACGAAAAATGTGTTTGATACCATTCCAATGCCTTCGAGTTGGTTCAGAACTGTATCTTGCAAGTAAATTTACTGCAAAAGAAATATCGGGTTTGGTGCATTGTGCTAAATACACCAGTGCTCCAATAGCATTGAGATAAGGCACTTCAGGACCCAAAATTTCTTCATTTGGTTCCTTAGGTCGGAAAGGATCTTTCTTAGGATCTAAATTCCGTACGACCATAGGAGTACTCAGAGGATGAGCCTTGTCCATATTAAATCGTTTGAGCAATCTCTTGGTATACGCAGATTGGTGGACAAGTATTCCATTATCTTTATGCTCGAGCTCAAGACCAAGACAGAGTTTTGTTATTCCAAGGTCTTTAACCTCAAATTCTTTCTTCAAATATTCAGCAGCATCGGATAACTCTTTAGGAGTTCCGATTAAATTTATGTCATCCACATAGACTGCAATTATAGCAAATCCAGTATTGGATCTTTTAATAAAAACACATGGGCATTTAAGATCATTTTTATAACCTTCCTTAGAAAGGTATTCATTCAATCTGTGATACCACATGCGGCCGGATTGCTTTAATCCATACAGTGATTTCTGTAGTTTGATCGAGTATAGCTCACGAGGAGTAGCAGATTTTGGCATTTTATATCCATCAGGAATTTTCATATAGATATCAGAATCTAATGAACCATATAGATATGCCGTGACTACATCCATTAGTCGCATGTGCAAACACTCATGGACAGCCATACTAATAAGAAAACGGAAAGTGATTATATCCATCACTGGTGAATACGTTTCGTCATAGTCAATCCCAGGCCGTTGGGAGAATCCTTGGGCTACGAGTCGGGCTTTATATCTCGCAATCTCATTTTTCTCATTTCTTTTTCGAACGAACACCCATCTATAACCAATTGGTTTTATATTATTTGGTGTTCGAGTAATTTGCCCAAATACCATTCGTTTTTCTAGGGAAGCTAATTCATATTGTATTGCTTCCTCCCATTTAGGCCAATCTGACCTTTGACGGCAATCAATTATTGAATGTGGTTCATTATCATAATCATCATTCATAATTTCTTGTGCAACCGAGAAAGCAAATAAATTATCGATTATCATGTTTTTCCGATCCCATATCTCATTGTAATGATTTATGGCATTCTCGGTGTTTTCAGAAACCATGATCCCTTCATTATTTGCAGTATTATGCTCTACAGATTCAGCTGCAGCTTGCTCACTAGGATGATCTTGGTTTGTGATCCCATTACTTCTCGCTTTTCTTTTTCGAGGAACAGTGTCCTTCGAACCAACAGGTCCACGCTTTTGTCGTGGGGCATCATCATCCATTTTCGTATTTTGATGAGGAACAACGATCCTAGCTGGAGCATTCACAGCTGGAATATAAGACTTTGTCACTTTACTTGCATCGTTAAATGCGTCAGGAAGTCTATTAGCAATATTTTGTAAATGGATGATTCTCTTCACCTCATTTTCGCATTCCGTAGTACGTGGATCTAGGTGGGATAAGCTTTGTACATTCCAGGAGATATCCTCAACTGGTTTTTGTTCATCTTTGTTAAGAACAGTCTTATCCCTGCCAATTGATGGAAACACCGTCTCATCAAAATGACAATCGGCAAACCGAGCGGTAAATAAATCACCCGTTGTTGGTTCTAAATACTGAATTATTGATGGGGAATCAAATCCAACGTATATGCCAAGCCGGCGTTGAGGACCCATTTTTGTCCTTTGAGGAGGTGGAATTGGCACATGAACAGCACATCCGAATGTGCGTAAGTGCAAAATATTCGGCTCAAAGCCTAGAGTTAATTGCATTGGGGAGTGCATATGATAAGCAGTGGGGCGTAATCTGATGAGTGCTGATGCATGTAATACTGCATGACCCCACACTGCACTAGTGAGCTTTGATCTCATTAATAATGTACGTCGAGCAATGATTTGGACTCATTTAATCATGGATTCCGCCAATCCATTTTGAGTGTGGACATGTGCTACTGGGTGCTCAACATTAATTCCCAGTGCTTCACAATAATCATCAAAAGTCCTTGATGTGAATTCTCCGGCATTATCCATTCTTATATTTTTTATAGGATATTCAGGAAAATGTGCTCGGAGTTTAATAATTTGGGACAAGAGTCGTGCAAAAGCAACATTTCTGGTAGATAATAAACATATGTGGGACCATCTGGATGATGCATCTATTAAGACCATAAAATATCGGAATGGTCCACTTGCTGGATGTATTGGTCCACAAATATCACCGTGAATGCGTTGTAAAAATGATGGTGATTCATAACCAACTTTTTCCATAGAAGGTTTAGTAATAAGTTTTCCACGTGAACATGATTCACAGAAATAATCTTTGGACATTAGCATTTTTGTGCCCTTTAACGGATGTCCATGAGTATTTTCAATAATCCTACGTAACATAGAAGTTCCTGGGTGCCCAAGGCGATCATGCCATAACCCAAATATATCAGGATTCACCAGCTTCCAAGCCATGGTAGCGTAGGTTTCAAAAGCTCGAATAGGGACACAATACAGTCCAGAAGTTGTTGCTTCAATCTTCTCGTGGATAAGTCGAGTTTCCATTTTATAGGATGTGATACATAGATATTCTTTATTGTTCTCAATCACTGTTTCCAAGTGATAGCCATTTAGGCGTACATCCTTAAAACTCAGTAGATTTCGTTTTGATCTACCAGATAATAACGCATTTTCAATGTGTAAAATTGTTCCATTAGGCAACATCACAGTTGCATTCCCGGAGCCATCAATAATCTCTACGAGACCAGATATAGTTGTAACGTGTGTCTTGCATAATTTCATGCTCGAGAAATATGCTTTATTTGTAAATATTGAGTGCGTTGTTGCACTATCAACAAGACAATTGTGTACCTGTTCGATACTTTCCATTTGTATTCCTGTTGAATCAAATCATCATATAATAAATATTTAAGACATGAAATATTTTTTTTATTGAGAATGGAAATGTAAACATACATATTTTTTTTTCAATAATACATTTTTGTATGTATCATTAGTGCCGATACAAGACCAACAATATAAATGATAAATAAAACACCAATCCAGAATAATTCCGGAGGTAAGTCTTTGCTAAACATCAGTATTATGAGCATGCTGATCATTGTGAAAATAAAGACGAGAGATCCGTTAATCATTTTCGAAGAAAGTCGGATGAAGATACTTAAGAATTTCTATAAGAGGGTAGATAATATGAGTGAGTTGTTGAATAAAATGTGTGCATATTTATAGAATCAAAAATCACTATTACTAGCCGTTTATAGCCGTTGGAAGTGGGAGAATTTTAATATAAAAATATAGATGATTTTATTGATGTTTATATTATACATAAAGAAATACACACAAAAATAACTGGGGTATTACAAGCCAAAAAGTAAATATAGACATATAATTGCATAAATATTTTATTTCAGCCATTCATCGTCATGTCCCACTGAACCAGGATCTTCAAGAAAATCTGCTAGCTCAAGTGATTTCCAGTCCCGGTCAGGATTTTCATCAAATATGTTCCCAGATGTGTTGGCCTCAATAACTTTGGATGGCTCGAATGTTTCGGTGGTATGAGCCTGGGCATCTTTGCCTTTATTTTTTAGCGATGCCTGGTATGAATCCACACGGTGTTGGGAAGTACGACAATATTTATCCCAATGTCGGTTATACCACATCTACTCGACATGGATCATCACGGAAATTTTCCATAGTCATTTTTCCTTTATCACGATGCCCGTGAATTGTTGCCTTGATGCAGCCGGAATATTTATTTTGACGGGAATAATGATAATTATCACGATTATTATAGTTACGTCCGCCACGGTCATTTCTGTAATTATTTTGACGGTAGCCACCACGTCCACCACTTTTTCGGGTTCCACGCCCGGGTCTATTTTCACGGCTCTTGAACCAGTTGGCAGCTCTACCAGAGTTGGTATGTGCTTCAGGTTCGACACGGGACCCAGAGGGTCGTAGTTCATGATTTTTTAATAATAACTCATTTGTCTTTTCAGCCGTGAGAAGAACTGAAATTAGCTCAGAATATGTTTGAAATTGTCGTTGCCTGTATTGTTGTTGAAGCACCATATTTGAGGAGTGCATCGTGGTGAATGTTTTTTCCAGCTTATCAATCTCAGATAGCTGTGTACCGCATAGGTCGAGACTCAATTTTGAATAAGGTGAATTATAATCAAGCAATGATTTGAAATCTTGCAATCTTAGTAGTTGCCATTCATATTGAGCCCGTGGCAATATTACGATTGGTGTGATCAAATCATCTTTGAGCTTCTTCCAGCTCGAAGGCCTTTCAATTTGTATACATTCATTCTTCAGATCCTCGGATAAATGATGGCGCATGAATATCATTGCATTTGCCTCATTTTTAATATCGGCATTAGCAAGTTCCACAAATTCCAAGGTAGTAGCCAATCCCATACCTTGGAGGTGCAATTTAACATCAAGGCACCATGATAGATAGTTATTTCCAGTGACATCGAGGATCGGAATTTTTGTTTTCAATTAGGCCATTTTCTCTACAAGGATAAAAAGCGAGTTAGTATAAATATATTCAAACTCGAATAATACTAACCTTTTCCGAGCAATAACTCGTGCTGATAACGTGTTGTGAAATACTTTATAATTTATATTTTATAAGATACACAAAATAAATAACAATATATAAAATATGGAGATTGATAATATGTAGAATATGTTTTGTAGTAGTAGTATATTTCTTTCTTTCTCAATGGTGTAACATTACATCTTGGAGCAAGCTATTTATAGGCAAAATTATACTACAATTTCAACAAATATGTACATCAATTGTCAACAATAGTGCCACTCTGATTTGATTTGTCCACCTTCAAAGTTTGAATCAATCCCTCTTGGTTTGTCAAAAGTTGTGGGCAACATTTTTCTTCTTTGACAATTAATTGTGCTAAAGTCCACAATTCATAACATTGTCCATTTTATATCTACCTACTTTAATTTTTTTACACTTACATCCTCATCTCTTTTTTATATTACTACACTTTGTCATTGATGACCCACCTCAAACAACTTTATCACTACCTTTTGGTCATTACCACTACCTTTTTGTCAATACCACTATTTTTTGTCATTACCATTACCCTACATTTTAACTTTTGTCCCAAGTAAAACAACTTTAACAACTTTCTTAACATTTGTGTCACTCCCCAACTGGGTAGATATAAATTGAACGGAGGGAGTAAATAATAACTCCACCAGAAATGTTGTACACTAATATGATGGGTCGGGTCATATTGCAACCCGTTTAGCCGCCCTCTTTCTTTATCCACTTCAATCAATATTTCAAAATTTCAATTCAAGATTTCAAATATCGTGACCTGTAACTCACTCCGATCATCCGCTGTCTAAATCGCCGGTGATTTCGCCGGCCGACGTCTCCGCTTGTACTCACATTTATATACTAAAAACGTGTGATGTCGATGGGCGACGACACCACTTGGGTGGGGAAGAAACCACTGAGGAGAGTGGGGGGAATGTCTGACGCCCTGTCCAGATTGTATATAATCCTACACTATGTGTTCAATATAACCGTTGACCATAATAGATATTGATCTTATGTATTTATATAATAAATAATTTATGTGAAATATTTTCAAAGTTAATAAATATTGCATGTTAATAACTGAAAAAGTGAAAGTTTAGCCTGTTACTTTTCAAGAGCCCAATATAAATGAAATAAGAATTGAAAAGTCTAGCCCATTACTTTCCAAGAGCCCGTTAAAGAAACATAAATTTTGAAATAAAGAATTGATAAAACGTGAAAGAAACATAAAGCGTCGTCGTTTTGCAATTCCTCGAAAGAATTATTCCCGCGCAGAAACACAGTGCTCTCTCTCTCTCTCTCTCTCTCCCACCCTGTGGTCGTCTGTCCTCAAATTCTCTGTCTCGTTTCCGTGCCGGCCACATAGCAAAGGCGAGGCGTGGCCAGTTGCCCCGGACCCAAAGCATCTCTCAGCCTTCTCGCTCCATAAACTCTCCTCCCCTCTCTATCCGGTGTCCGACCGATTACATTAGGGCAAGTCCGAGCCTCGCGACGCCAGTCGTCGCCGCACCCTTCAATTCAACATTCAATCATCGAAAGGTAACTTTTCTCAGATTTCTTACTTGTTTAACTAGTTTAATTACTCATGTTCACCACCTGCTTGTGAAATTTACTAATTTGAAATGGGGTTTTAGTTTTTCCTTTTTTATGTGTTTCTATCAATCTTATACCCGTCGGTGAACTATATTAGCATTAGCCGTTTATACACTGAAACGAGTAGAATTGTCCAACCCTCACAATTTAGTTGACCACTTTCAATTAATTTTGTTTTGGAGATTTTGAGAAATGATTATTGGGACTATACTGGGGAGAATTGCGTCTTTCAGTGGTGTCACTTGGAGGGAAATTTGTATCATACTGGGAGTAGAAGGCAACCTGCGGAGGCTGTAGCGAACACTTGGCAGAATTCAAAATTTACTACATCAAGCCGGCCACCAGGTGATCTTTCTCAAGAAAAGCATCCCTTGGATGCTATGGTTCATTGATATGCAGACACTTGCTTATAAGGCTAAGTCACTTCTTGATCATGTATCATTGCATCTATCGATTTATTGCAGAGAAAACGAACTCACGTCAGAGAAAGAGGTGAGGAAGATGATTCTAAAGTCTTTGAAACAGTTAGGTTTACCACGAAAGATAAAAAAAGTAATCGATGAACTTGATAGCCTTTTCAAAGAAATTGAACAATTAATGCAAATCGGAAAGTCCAAATATGGGACATTGTCAGATTTCAGGAGAGTTCATTCAAGCCTACCGTTCTCATATTTTGTTGGGAGAGGAGATGATGTTGAGTTCGTTACTCGATTCCTAGATAAAAGATGTGACGGCGATATTTTTTCAACAATCGCTGTAATGGGGATGAGTGGAATAGGGAAGACTGCTCTTGCTCGTCATGTCTTCCACGGTGCACATAATTTTGAGATAAATTGTGGGTCAGTGTTTCCGGAGACTATGATGTAATCAAGATCACGAGGTCAATAGTTGAGTATGCTAAATTATCTGCTTGCACTTTATCAGATTTAGAATCTGTTCAAGAAGTGCTCAAACATATATTGAAGGATAAAAGGTTTCTACTGGTTCTCGACGATTACAGAAGCGAAAAGTGAAATGAGTGGAATGTTCTTTGTTGGCCTTTCAGATTTGGTGCTCAAGGAAGAAAAGTCATCGTGACTGCAAGCAACACTAAAGTTGCATCGACTGTTTGGTGTGCCGAACAATGCACACTGAGACTCTTTATGACAGTTTAGATGAATGTGCACTTAATTCTGATTATTGTGGATGATATTCCTTCTTCAAATGATTATGGTGCGCCGAACAACATTTGAAGAAGGAATATCATCCACAATAATCAGAATTAAGTGCACATTCATCTAAACTGTCATAAAGAGTCCAATGTGCATTGTTCGGCACACCAAACAGTCGATGCAACTTTAGTGTTGCTTGCAGTCACAATGACTTTGCTTCCTTGAGCACCAAATCTGAAAGGCCAACAAAGAACATTCCACTAATTTCCCTTTTCGCTTCTGTAGTCGTCGAGGACCAGTAGAAACCTTTTATCCTTCAATATATGTTTGAGCACTTCTTGAACAGATTCTAAATCTGACAAAGTGCAAGCAGATAGGTTAGCATAGTCAACTATTGACCTCGTGATCTTGATTACATCGGAGTCTCCGGAAACAATGACCCACAATTTTATCTCAAAATTATGTGCACCGTCGAAGACATGACGAGCAAGAGCAGTCTTCTCTATTCCACTCATCCCCATTACAGCGATTGTTGAAAAAATATTGTCGGCACATCTCTTGTCTAGGAATCGAGTAACGAACTCAACATCATCTCCTCTCCCAACAAAATATGAGAACGGTAGGCCTGACTGAACTCTCCTGAAATCTGACAATGTCCCAGATTTGGACTTTTCGATTTGCATTAATTGTTCCATTTCTTTGAAAAGGCTATCAAGTTCATTGATTACTTTTTTTATCTTCCGTGGTAAACCTAACTGTTTCAAATACTTTAGAATCATCTTCCCCACCTCCTTTTCTTCTTTCTCTGACGTGACTTCGTTTTCTCTGCAATAAATCGATAAATGCAATGATACATGATCAAGAAGTGACTTAGCCTTATAAGCAAGTGCCTGCATATCAATGAACCATAGTATCCAAGGGCTGCTTTTCTCGAGAAAGATCAGCTGGTGGCCGGCTTGATGTAGTAAATTTTGGATTCCGCCAAGTGTTCGCTGCAGCCTCCACAGGTCGCCTTCTACTCCCAATATGATACAAATTTCCCTCCAAGTGACACCACCGGAAGACGCAATCCTCCCCAGTATAGTCCCAATAATCATTTCTCAAAATCTGCAGAACAAAATTAATTGAAAGTCGTCAACTAAATTGTGAGGGTTGGACAATTCTACTCGTTTCAGTTTATAAACGGCTAAAGGTTAATATAGTTCACTGATGGGTAAAAGATTGATAGAAACACATAAACAAGGAAAAACTAAAACCCCATTTCAAATCAGTAAATTTCACAAGCAGTTGGTGAACATGAGTAATTAAACTAGTTAAACAAGTAAGAAATCTGAGAAAAGTTACCTTTCGATGATTGAATGTTGAATTGAAGGGTGCGGCGACGACTGGCGTCGTGAGGCTCAGAATTTCCCTAATGTAATCGGCGAGTCGGACACCGGATAGAGAGGGGAGAAGAGTTTATGGAGAGAGAAGGCCGAGAGATGCTTTGGGTCCGGGGCAACTGGCCTCGCCTCGCCGCTGCTATGTGGCCGGCACGGCGACGGGACAGACGACCACGGGGTGGGTGAGAGAGAGAGAGAGAGAGCACTGTGTTTCTGCGCGGGAATAATTCTGTCGAGGAATTGCAAAACGACATCACTTTATGTTTCTTTCACGTTTTATCAATCCTTTATTTAAAAATTTATGTTTCTTTAACGGGCTCTTGGAAAGTAATGGGCTACTAACCACGACTTAAACATTAGACTAATAAGCTTCTTGAATTCATCGCAGCCGCTGCCTAAACTATGAAGTCATGCATAAATGATGCTTACAATTAACCCTATCTGTTAATTCTTATATGTTAATTTAGGCTTGTCAACGGGTGGGTAATACTCGGAACCTGCCCAGAACCGATGGAAGCCCATAAGCCAACAGAGATGCGGTCTGGGTTAGGTTCGAGCCAGTTGGACCCGAATCGCCCAAGATAACCACTGGCCGCCCATGGATCGGTTCGGTCCGACCGATCCGAGTTTTTTTTTTTTACACCATGTTTGTTAACTCTTCTGTCATTCTTTGAACCAGTTGAACCCGAAATCGGCCTAGCGTAACCCAGACCCGCTGGATCCGTTTCTGGTCTAGACCGGGTGTAATTGGTTGAGATGAGGCGTCCTTGTCATGAGCCTCGGGATTATATGGTGTAAGCTCACAATTTTCATTTAAGAAAAGGCACACACCGTCTTGTGAACCAATTATAGAAAATTGTCTCAATATATATTGTGTAAGAATCGGTATCTTTATATTGTCGGGTGCATAAGACCATGAAACATCAGGTACCACTAACATCAGGTGCATCACCGTCTCTTGACATACACCTCAAGTTACCAGGCTTGTCATTTATACATGGTACGTGGACACCATGGTTTTCTTGTGGTATTGACCGTCTGACAGTCCGCTGGAAGATAAACACCCGACGTAGTAATTGAGTCTCTATATTGTAAACTTATATTCTCAGAAAAGGCACGATGAATATCCAGTCCGGGCGGTAATTCGTTATAGCTGTTTATTTTAAAATGACTTTAGAAAACAAGATTAATGTTATACCCCAATATAACATCTTAACTTGGAATATATTACTCATTGAGTCAATAATTTTTAAGCTATATTAATTTTTATAAACAATATCTATTCTGTAAGTGGTTATGAATGAATGAATTCGTAACTGATTTACCATGTCTCTCCTTTTATGTTTAGGTAGTTTGTTCGATTTTTGGGTTCCTTGGCATGATTTTTGGGTTTCTTATCATGATATCTAGGTTCCTAGCATGATTTATGTGTACGAAATGTTGATGTTGCTGAAATCGGTTACGAATTTAAAAATTAGTAATTGACTTACCTTATTCTCTATTATATTTTGTTAATGTATTCTTGTAAATGAGTACTAATTTGCAAATTTGTAACTAATTTACCATGTTTCATTGTTTCTTTTTTCGTAACTGAATTATTCTTTTTTTTTATGCTGATGTGTTGTTGTATCCATTACGAATTTATAAATTCGTAACAGATTTACATGTTTTCACTTTCTTGTGTTGAGGTTTTGATGTATCTCATTACGAATTTATAAATTCATAACTAGAACTACATAATTATTTACTGGTAGTGAATTCGTAACGATGTACTGATTTGTATATTTGAATGAAGAAATTTTCCATAAACAAGTTACAACACTACATGTCCATAATGAATTTACAACTTCATATCAAGGTTATCAGTACTTCTTGTAAGAATTTCAAATAATTAGTAACTGTGTATACATTATATGCCGTGATTATGCTCGAGAAAGTGAAAGCCAGTTTGGCTTCCTTCGGCGGCGGCAAATGAGAATACAGGATGACTTCAACCACAATCTTGTGGGACTTATTAACTTCAACCACATTCAGGTGGGATAACATTCAACTATGCATAGGATAACTTGCACACATATAGCATGCTCAACATATCAACTTCAACCGTATCTCAAAGCACAAGTACACACCAGTGTTGTTAAGGCGTCGCCTAGGCGACGCCTAGTCGCCGGCTAGGCGTCCAGGCGGTTTTCGGTGGACCGCCTGGTAGTTTCGCCTCGCCTTGTGATGTAAGTCGTCGCCAAGGCATCGCCCAGGTGTAATAGTCGACGCATGGGTCGCCTACCCGGTCCAAGGATCCGCGGCCCGAATTTAAAAAAAAAAAACTGCTTGAGCCCTAAGCCAACTCCACGTGTCTCCTCCTATCGCTCGCCCGTCGCCGCAAATCACCGCCCGCCGCCGATCGCAGCCCGTCGCTGAACAGGTACTTTCTTCCTCTCTTTTCTTTTCTTTTCTCGCGCTGCTTTTTTTTCTTTTTTTTTTTCTTTCCTCTTTCTTTTATATGTTTTTCTTTTTTCTTTCATGTTTATTTTACATGTTTTTCTTTTTTATACGTTTTTCTTTTTTCTTTTTTTATTGGCCAGACTTGAACAGGTATAGTGGAAAACTATATGTTTCTTTTCTTTCTGATTTTCTGTTTCATTACTTTTTTTTGGTCTAATTATTTTTTAATTTATTTACAGGCCCAAACATTATTATGGCTGAAAGTAATTCTACCGAAAATTACGATCGTCCAAAGATCCTAAACAAAAGGCCAAATCGGAGGAATTCGATATGAAACTCTAATTGTTATTTATTATATATTTGTATTGTTTATGGTGTGTTTTGTAACTTTTGTTGAGTGGGATGAATGTTATTTATTATCTAACTCATCATGATTTTAGAATAATTCATATATTATATATTATAAAATAATACTCCCTCCGTCCCGCCCAAAGGTTTACATTTCTATCAAAAAATAGTCCCTTTAGTAAGTTTACATGTATCACTTTTTACAATCAAATCAAACAATCACTTTTTACTTTTTAATCTCCACCACTCATTAATCATCAATACTTTTTACTTTTTAATCTCCACCACATATTTAATCATCATTACTTATACTAATCATTACTTAAAATACACCAAATATACACCCTCTGTCAACCTTTGGCTGGGACAGAGGGAGTACTATATATTTTATATGAAATTGGTCGCCTGGACGTCGCCTACGTGGGCGCCTAGTCGCCTAGGCGTCCAGGCGGTCTTGTGGCGCCGCGACTTGACAAGCCGCCGTGACAACCTTGGTACACACGTTGGACATAAAACATATTTTCTCAAATAAGTACTTGAAACATTTTGCTAGCAAATAATAACTTGTAACAGTAAAAGATTTTACTTTACCCCACCTTGAGTTCTTTGAAGAAAAACTGGATGAAAGCTAACAAGAAGACGGAGATCCTAGTTGCGCCGAACCTAGTTAAAATGTGGGATGTTACATACGGGGTGTTACATTAAAGGAAATTTCGGACATTTGCTTGTCTTGGAAAAAGAACTCGGAACTTATTGCGCATCCTAGTTTCTAGTTCTCACTTTGCTTCTTCGAGATCACAACGTCTTCATTTGCTCTTAGCTAAAAGGAAAATTTCGATTGGGTCTGAGTTGCTAATTTTCTTGTCTAACACTCTTCCGGTCTTCTTCGTATGCCTGATGCCTGCATACGACTTTCTGCCGATCTTTGAGCTTCTCAAATCTTACGTCTAACTGACAAACTATCTTAATCGTTTCCTCAACATTTGCACTCATAAGCTGCCTCTGATTAACAGGGTATCGCTACTAGCTTTGTTGGAAATCTTCTACTCCGTCCTTTCAGATTTTGAGTCTCAAATTTTCCAACTCCTCATTGTTACTTGGGTTGTTAATGATTCTCGACCTAAGATCGGGAATGACAACAAAAGATACAATCATTCGCTCCATAGATTGAGGTGATAAACAACATCTGTACTCATTTCGCTAGAAATCTTCGACAAGCTATTTCCCTTTTCTGCTTGGGTCGTGCAATCCATGAAAATTTCACACTTCGCTCTAATGAGGTGTATTTACTGAAATCTAGGTGACTACAATTTTTGTAGTTCATATATGTAGGGTTATAAATATCCTACATAATAAGTTGGAAACTAAAGGTGATAGAAAAGGCTCACTACCTTTCAAATACTTAGGGATACCTCTTAATGCCAAGAGGCTATCAATCTTACAATACCAACCCTTGATTGAGAAGATAATGGGAAGAATAAACCATTGGATCTCTAAACTGTTAAGCTATGGTGGTAGGCTCCAGTTAGTTCAAAGTGTATTGTATTCAATTCAAAGTTACTGGAGTCAGGTGTTCTTCTTACCCAAGAAAGTGATGAAGAAAGTGAATAGTTTATGCAGGCCGTTCTTATGGTCAGGAAGCACTAAAGGAAGGAAAAGCCATGTGGCCTGGGAGGATGCTGTAGACCTAAAGCAGGGGGTGGACTGGGTTTAATGCACTTGGAAACCTGGAATAAGCTGTATGCTAAAGATGTGGGCTATTAGCTTTAAAACTGACAAGCTTTGGGTACAATGGATCCATGCAGTGTACATGAAGGATCAGCAAATTATGAACATGAATGTTCCTACTGCAGCCTCTTACTTCTTTAAGAAAGTGATGAAGTTAAGAATTTTGGTGTTGAATGATGTAGACTGGGCAGCACAGCTGAATGAAGAGAAGTTCTGTATGAGGAAAATATATAATATACTCAGACCCCCCAATGCAAAGGTGGACTGGAGGGGACTTCTTTTCAATAATATTGCTACACCAAAAGCAAAGTTTATCTTATGGTTAACTCTGAAGAATAAACTGGCTACAAAGTAGGGGTGGCATTTCGGAACCGACAATTAAAAACCAAACCGAAAAAATCCCAAAAAATAACCGAAGAACCGAAACCAAAGAAGACCGAACCGAAAAATAGAAAAACAGAACCGAACCGAATTGGTTTGGTTCGGTTCTCGGTTCGGGGTCGGACAGATCCGAACCGAACCGAAATGGACCGAAGTCAAAATCACATACTAAAATGACATCTTTTTGTGAGTTTTATGTGTTTGAGATTTTAATGTAATTTGCTTTTCTTTTTTAAGACCCTGATGGATCCAATGAGGACCGATAATATGCTCGTGTAATTCGTGATTCAACTAATTTAGGTTTAGAGAATGATCTATTGTGATTTGTGATTGTTATATCTTTTGAGATATTTGTAAATTGTTGTGCAAGTCTACCTCTTATCTTGAGCATATATATGTAACTTTTGTTGGCTTGTTGTTATATATAACTTATTCTATTGAATAGAATATCTGAATTTATATTGTAAAAAACCGAAAAAACATCAAACCAAACCAAAACGGGTTATGCATGGCAATGTTACGACCCCAAGGTCTCTGAATGTAGTTTTTAAAAGACTTGGTTTTGCTATTCAAAAAGGGCTAGCAGCCCAACTTGTTGCCCGTTTGCCTGTCGTTTCAGTGTAAAATATTTTTTTATGTTTAATTAGCCGAACAGAGACCAAACTGCACAATATTTGTCTTGGATTCGATTCCATTTTTTGATTTTGATGATTAGGGAACCAAAACCGAACCGAATATTTATAAAACCGGATTTAACCGAACCGAACTTCAAAAAGAACCGAACCAAACCGAACCAAACCGAAACCGAATATTTGGTTCGGTTATTGGTTTCGGTCAAAAACCGAACCGAATGGAACCGAGTCCACCCCTACTACAAAGGATCTCAATTTATGCCACTCTCTGATCTTGATTGTATATTTTGTAATCAGAACATGGAATCTGTCTCTCATGTTATTCTAGGTTGTAGCAGAATAAGGAAGCTGTGGGAAGCTATTCTTGCTTGGATTGATATGCCAAACATAGTAATAGACTGGCAGGAAGATATTGCACAGTTCAGCCATAGAGTGAGGGGTAAGACACCCAGGTGCAGAGTATTGAAGGCACTGGTTACAGAATTGACTTATGGCATCTCATCTGGATTGAAAGAAATAAAAGGCTATTCCAGAATGAAATGCAAGATCTTCAGAAAGTTCTGTACTCGGGTGCGGGCCTCAATACATCCCAAGCTGCAAGCATTTTGTAATTCACTTCGATTGTTTCCAGTTTTATCTTAGGTTGTTTGGTCATTTTGTATTCCGGCTGTTATTCTGAAACTCTTTGTACTGAGAGCTTGTACATCATTGTCTTACTTGGAATAAAAAACTACTTTGTCCAAAAAAGAAAAAATACAAGGGTTAATCCGCCATTCACCGTATGGTTATTTTCGGCCTTCGGTAAATAATTTTTTTTTTCAAAACATTCAAGATGAAAAAGGAAAAAAAAAAAAAAAAAACATCACTCACCAAGAATTAATAAAAAACAATGTAAATACCAGCATTATTAGGGAAAAATTGAAAATTACCTATTTCCCCTGACTGTAAACCAGGCCTCTGCGCAATGTGAATGGGCAACTCCGGGCTCCCCTTGACATCCACAACCAATCTCCATTAACTCGACTGGAGTTTTACCACTTTCCTTTTCACTCAAATGGCATACTCTACATACCCTCTGGTTTTCCCCAACAAAATCCTGGCCGTCGATATTGATAACACTAATTTCTCTCTCATCTCCAGATCCATGGATCCCTAATTAAATCACCTTCTCGCCGCCGGTAAAACTCAAAACCAGAAGAAAAAAAATCACAAAAACCAGACAAATCCGGCAGTTAAACTTGAAAAAATTATATGCACCTCATCAGAAATTTCAGTATTTTTCACCTCGCTCACAAAATCGCCATCAATTTTACCCACTTCTTCACCATCTTCATTTTACTGTTGACTTCTCACCGCACAGCTCTCGAATTCTCTCTTCCTTCTCTTTCAGCTGGATTTAATATTTTATTATTATAATAATAGAGAAGGTGGGGGAGCGGGGGGGGGGGGGGGGATTTCTAATTGGCGTGTGGAAATAGATATGAGAGCGTGTGTTTGGGGTATATGATGGTGAGGATGAAGTC
This sequence comes from Orobanche coerulescens, assembly GCA_033398695.1. NCBI lineage: Eukaryota > Viridiplantae > Streptophyta > Magnoliopsida > Lamiales > Orobanchaceae > Orobanche > Orobanche coerulescens. The sequence goes on along the minus strand of CM065814.1, from coordinate 150,020,038 downwards.
TACGAAGATAGTGTTGGAAAAATAGCTTAATCAATACCATAATTAATTATAGTAATTAATGATATTAAATGGTATATTTGGAATCTATATTTTGTGTAGATTAATTTAGTGTATTTACTTGTTCAATTTCATTAAGAAATGAATGAGTAATTAATGCACAAAGTTAAATTATTTAATAGTTGTGAATGTGGTGTGGAATCTCATCCCACATTGGAGAAGCAAGGAAAAGTTGAGCTATTAATAAAGGACTTTCCATCATAAAGGAAGCGATCAAGTGTCTTTCCATTTATGGTCTTGGCCTAATTAGGCTTTAATTAATTTTTAAGGCTAAAATCCGAATCTTACTCGGAAGGTGCTTTGCACCTTCCGAGTCCGAGCACGTGCACGTCGCACTTGTCGCAACGGGCGCTTCGTAGGCGCACTTTGCACTTCGCGTCCCACCGGACCACAATGTGTCTATCCAGTCAGAAAGACACACCGATTCGGACAGGGTGCTTTACAGGCTATAAATAAGCCCCTGCGGATGATAATTGTTCACAGATAATAACTCAAGATAATAATATATTCATACTAGCCTAAATTCATACCACAAGTCCCAAATATCCAGTAGTTCGCCCGGAATTCGATTCCTAGTACAAGGTATCGAGTTCGTAGAAAAACCGTTGTATCTTGGGGACGTTTGCCGTTCAACCGTGTGTACTGTGCGGGGCAATTTCAGAATAAATTTCCCGAGGACAAACCGACTAGACAACATATCTATAACAATAGAGACCACTTGAGGAAGCATGATTTTAAATAAAGAGATGTCGACGGTCAGTTTCACCATTTGGCTGTGATGAATAACTACGTACATTGGACGCAGGCCGACCCGGATACAAATGATGTTACCCACGTGTTCATGGCACATCTAACATCAATCAACTTAATCCGGACCTATAGATGGTTCATTGGCATGGATTCTACTTACAAAACGAATAAGTATAAGATGCCATTCCTCGAGATAGTCGGGATGACTCCATGTAACAAGAACTTCCTAATCGCCTATGCAATTATGAAAGATGAGACCGAATCGAGCTATGCGTGGGTGTTGGAGAAGTTGAAAATTTTGCTTGGGTTTGATGTTCATCCGACGGCTATTGTTACGGATCGCGAGTTGGGATTGATGCGTCATATTGGAGAGATATATCCACAGAGTGCCCACTTGCTTTGTACATGGCATATTAATAAGGATGTTGAAGACAAGGTCTACAGAATTTGTGGAAAAGATAAAGAAATGAGCCAAAAGTTTAAAAATGGGAAATGGAAGAAAATCATGGAAGCGGCGACCGAAGAGGAATACGATCAAGCGGTGCAACTCATGAAGGATACATGGAGATAGAATCTTAAGGTGATATCCTACGTTGAGGGTACATGGCTAAAATACAAGGAGATGTTTGTTGTTGCGTGGACGAATAAAGTGCTTCATTTTGGAAACACAACCACTTGTAGAGTAGAGAGTGCACATGCCGAGTTAAAGTAATGGCTTAACTCTTCCACCAGAGCCCTCGATACCGTCTGGACAAAAGTGAACCAAAAGATTGAATCACAACTAACGCGGATTAGATACACACTTGAACAGTCTGTGTCGTACAGGCGTGGTGTACTCTGATTTTCCATTCAACTACTTGCGCTGTCGTGTTTCCCATCATTGTCTGCGATTACTGCCGAATGAATTGACACGTATGAGAGAATTAAGTGATCAAGTGTACCATCGTTGCGGTTGTGCACTCCAAACCACCCATCAGATTCCTTGTGCGTGTGGGCTCAAGAGAGTTATGGAATCGCGGACCCCATGTAGTGTTAATCGTCTTCACATATTTTGGCAAACACTTATTATTAGTGATGGTGTGGACATGACCGAATTTCGTAGCCAAGTGGACACTTATTATTATGGAATCGCGGACCCCATGTATGGCTCGATAATATCCCGATATCGTAGCCATCCAGTAAATGTGGTCCTCGGGACATCCCTCACTGGATCAGGGCCATAAGGCAACCACTGTATCTGCGTACATATAATCAACAAATTAAACAAGTTATTTTTAATTGAATTGTGAGATTGTTAGAAGGAATCGTTATACCTCTGCGGCTGTCAACTGATCAATGCGACGACGCAAAGACTGGAGTCGGTGCTCGTCCTTACCCTCAGTCTGGACAATCCATGTAGAAACTCGAGGCTGTGTGGACTCAACAATCATATGCTCTCGATGAGGTCGGAAGCAGGGAAAATACTCATAAATCTAAGCCTGAACGAGGGTAAGACATCCAAAAATACCCATGGACTCACCGCGACTAGCGATACCGAGCTGACGGTACATGAAAGCCAATGCGGCCGAACCCCATGAATACTGACCAGTCGTATCCATACCATCCCTCACCTCCAATAAGCAGGACGACCTAATCCGGTTACCACTCTTGTCAACAAACAAGGTAGATCCAAACAACAACCACATCCAAGCTACGGCCTGGGTGCCCTCCACTCGACCTCCATCACGGCATGACCTGAAAATCGAGTCCATAAGTACGCCGCCACCCCCAATGAGTGCTCAGTAGCTCCGACCGCGATACTCCAAGAACCTCCATCACATTCACCTGCAATTGTGTAGATATGCTATCGGCATCAACCAATCGCCCCTCAACAGGAATGCGAAGGATCTGCCACACATCATGCAACGTGATGGTCATCTCTCCGAATGGCATGTGAAAAGAGTTCGTATCGGGCAGCCACCGCTCAACGAACGCAGAAATCAACGGGGAGTCAATGTGTCTGAACATGGCGTCCGCCACGTGGGATAACTCAGTCACACTGATCCGACTCACTAAAGAGGGTGACATCACTGAGCGCCACTGACTCAAGCTCTGACAAGCAGCAGTCCTGCTGTGACACTTCAGCAGACCTCTCATCTCTCCAGTCGGATATGCGCGACGACATGCCCACCGAAACTCCCTCTCCCCTTCCGAACCCGGCACAAAACGGACGAAGAATCATCAACGCCGTCGTTCATGTCCTGATCGTTGTCCTCGTCGTGCTAATAATACTCGCTCGAATCCTCAGTACCAAAGTTAGTATAAGGTACGTGATCCCTACGTTCTGCCTCCCGCTGTCTACGAACGAAAGCATCAACACTACGAGCTCTGGTGTGATGCGCTCCAGAACCCATCAACTCTATGACTAGCGGCCCGCTCCTCCTCTCTTCTGCATTTAGCAAACAATACAACTAATGAGTAATAATTATACAAACAATACACATTATTAATTATTAAATGAAAATTTTATTATTTTTCGAAAAAAGGGTCAAGGCGTCAGGCGGGCCTGCACCAAGCGGGCGTCTGTCTGGATGCGGGACCGTGGTTAGGGCGTCCAATGAGGACGCCGATTCCAGCGCATAGGCATCTGATCTGGACGCATGTCCATGGTTCAGACGTCCGACCAGGACGACTATATTAAGGCTGGGGCGTCTGGTCTGGATGCCTACGCCATGGACAGACGGAATCGGCGGACGCCTGTGCCCATGGACAGGCGTCTTCGGCAGACGCGTGTGAAAAAATTCGACTGCCGCATCGGTCGTGCATTCCGACACGGCGCCCAGCGCCCAAAGTAGCAGAAACCCGAAAAGAAAATTTACCCGAGCTTTTCCTTTTCCAGACATGGCGGCGGACGACGGCGGTGCGGCGGCTGTGCGGCGGCGGTGCGGCGACTGGTGGCTTCTTTAGAGTAGGTCGAGAGAGAAAAGTAGTGAGAAGGTAATTTTACAAATATGCTGAATGTGAAGTAAGGGCAAAAATGTAATATTATAGGGCGGTGACTAGTAATTTAGGGCGGTGCTTAGTAATCCAGTTTCATAACTTACGGCGGAGGACAAAAATCTGACTTGATATTGACTTCCATTAAAAAGACAAAAATACCCCTCTATTTACTTGAATAAAACATTTCAGATTTTTTTTTCTTTGTATTCTACCTTCTACCGTTCTCTCTCTCTCCCCTTTCATTTTGACTTGAAATTTCACGCACATGTGTGATAGTATTTTCATTTTTTAATTTTTTTTTTTTTATTTTTTGTTGCTGATTTTAGTTTTGTAGTCTTCATTTTTTTTATTTTACTATTTTTTTTACTGTGAGTTATTCTTACTATCCTTTTTTACTGTGAGTTATTTCATTTACAATATTGCATTTTAGGACAAAAGAAAATAATTACCAGTGGGATTAGATATGATTGGATATGAATAAAATTAGCTTTGTTCAAGTGTATAAAAAAGTTAAGAGTAGGTATGAAAATGTTTAAGTCATATTTAAGTCAAAATAAATGGGTAAAAACGAAAAATAAAAATAAAAGGGCAAATCCGGAATATCAGATTCTCTTTCCTGTGACATCATCTGGAAGTTTGACTTTTTGTCATTCGTTGTAAATATAGTTTCTGGACAGAGCAAAGTTTGTCCTTCATTGTAATATCTGAAACAATAGGGACTAAACTATAATTAGGTCATCTAAAAAGGTAGTCAGATATAAATCGCCATGTCTGATATATCTCGTTCTTCACGTCGGCAAGACCGGATTGTCTTTTTTTTTAAAAAATATTTTCCGAGATTTTAAATGTCTTCTTCTGATTCGATTTTGACATTGAATTGTTAGACAAAACTCGTCTGAAAGTTATTTAATACAATAACATGTCAAATTTGAAAAAAAAAAAAAAAAAAAAAGAAAAAAAGCTCGATCTTCGGCTTGATTTATTTTTAATATAATCGTACATATTTATTATTAGTAGTTGTATTAGCAACAATTGTCGAATAGCTAACAAGAGTTTGTTGGGTATGGATTCGGATATTTACGCTGTTTGCGGAAGCGTAAATAAAAAAGTGCGGAAAATAAAGGACACGAGGATTTATAGAGGTTCGGCTATAAACGAGCCTACGTCCTCTCTTTATCTTTTTCAATAGGTTAAAGATAGCAACCTATATGCCTCTCTTCTATCGGTCGAGGTATAGCAGTTTTACAATCACGTCTTATCGGTCAGTGATAAACCTCTCGTACTTGTCTTTGTGTCGGTCCAAGTTAAACCGTTTTCCTTTTCGCGGGACAAGGAATCAACCTCTCTAACTTTACATGGATCTTAGATAAACCTCACGAAGATAGCGATTGCAATTTAATAATCTGGGATCCTCGATCCTAATACCGAATCCAATCGTATCTTTTCTTTTACCACTCGTGTATGTTTTCGTGAACTCTCACTCAAACACTTACAATTAAGCTCAATATCAACAACAAGAATGTGTGTAATAATATCACAAGAATAGACTATTTGCTCAAGGTTGTTGTGCTCAAACAATACCATAGGAATGGTATTTATAGGCTTCATCATCAAACTAGCCGTTAGCTGCCAGACTGCTCATTACGTACGTTATATGCTCTCCATTACGTACGTAAGCCTCATTACGTACGTTAACCATGGTTTGGTTCGTCGTTAGCATCTTCACAAAGCAGGACCGGGAGTTTCGTCATTTTGGGTTACGTACGTTAGTATAGACTTCATTACGTACGTTAAGCCTTACGTCACTGATGACGTCATATATCCGTTGCATGCTTTTCTGACTTTGACTCCTCCAACGTTCACTTGTTTGAACTGAGTTACGTACGTTATCTCTCATCCATTACGTACGTTAGCTTCGCCATATTACGTACGTTAACATGTTCATATTACGTACGTTAGCTTTGTTTTTCTTCAGCATTTTGCACTTGTTTTCCTTCGATACTTGCTTCGCCTCTTCGATGTTTTGTTTTGTTTATCGCCATTAATCATCAAAACGCTTATTAATTTATGTATGGAACAAAATGTTCCAACAATCTCCCCCTTTTTGATGATTACAAAACAAAACGTCGTCAATGGGATTTTTCTTCAAAAAAAATATAAATATATGTATATGTGTACAGACCAAATTTTTCGACTTTGTCCGTTTCGTTAGTTTTTTCTCCCATTTCTTTTTCGACTTCTTCTTTCTCCTTCTTTCCTTTTCTTTTTCTTTTCGACTTTTCAAATTTTCATCATCTTTTCGACGTCTCCTCATTTTTCTTTTTCTGTCATTTTTTTTTTCGACTTCTCCTCTTCATTTTTCAATTCCTTCGTTTCTCCCCCTTTCAGGGTAAATCCCATTTTCCTCCTTTCTCTCCCCCTTTTTGTTTTCATCAAAACGTAAAAAAATTGAAATAAATAATACCAAAATATAAAATATGCATGATACAATTTATGAATATTTGCATAAAGGGTAAAAACTCTCCCTGAGAATAATATCTCCCCTTTAAAAAATATACTCCCCCTGAGTAAAATACAGAAATTAATTTTTGGGGATCCAACCTATAGTTGGTTTTTGTTTCGAGACATAAACAATATTTGAAATATTTGTTCCTTTAGGAACCCAAATTTTCTTAATTTTTATCGTCTGGCGAGGGCTTTTGCAATTTGATATATGATGCCCGATTTTTAAACACTTTTCGCAATGGGGTATCTTAAAATTAACGGATTCGATTTTCGAGCGAGTTTTGAATCCTAATCCCTCTTTATTCAAAGTAAACTTTTGAACACCAAGCATTTGTTCAAATTTATCGTTTCCGCACGAGAATTTCTTTGTTAAAGATTTAAGCTCGGTTTGGATTATAGCGAGATCATTCTTCAAAATATTCTCATTTTCAATGCATTTCGAATGATCGAGTTCGACAAATTTTCCCTTCTCGATAATTTTGGAATTTTCAATTTCCAAAGATTTAATTTTAGACTTGAGGGTTTTTTATTTCCGATAAAGCATTTTGGAAATCCGTATGTAATAACTCAAATGCATCAAAAATTTCGTCACGGGAGGATGTACTTACTTGGCTTTCGACGTCGCTGTCGTCGAACGAAGTCCGGGCCATGAGAGCGAGATTATTTTGATTGATGAAATCATCGTCTTCATCTTCATCGCTCCAAGTAGCCACGAGAACCTCCTTCTTGGGTTTGGCACGGCAATGCTTAGCGAAGTGGCCTGGTTTTCCACATTGTCGACAAGAGTTGTCGAACTTCTTCGTTTCGCTCGAGATATCCTTCTTCCTCCGGTTTAATAAAGTTTGGAATTTATTAATATTCTTGGCATAATATGCCGCTTCTTCGTCGTTTTCTTCCACCGGGATTTCTTCATTCTTTCTCGATATCTTAGCCTTCATGGCTAGCGATTTTTCTTTCGGTTTCGGCTTGACACTTCGTGATTTTAACACGATCTCATAATTAATTAGCGAACCAACGAGGGCGCTAAAATCGAGAGTGTTGAGATCTTTGGATTCCATAATAGCGGTCACGGTGCCGTCCCATTCGCTAGGTAGTGATCGTAAAATTTTCTTAACTTTTTCACTACTAGATAATGGTTTTCCGAACGAAGCAATTCCACTGGTGATGACCGAAAATCGGTCGAGCATATTGGTGATGGACTCGTCACCTTTCATCATGAATAACTCGTAGTCATGGAGAAGCATATTTATCTTCGTCTCCTTGACTTGAGTCGTCCCTTCGTGTGTGATTTCTAGAATTTTCCATATTTCTTTCGCACCCTCACACGATGAGATTCGATTGACCTCTTCCGAATTTAAGGCACAAAATAAGAGTTGAGTAGCCTTACAATTTAGATGGTCATTTTTCCAATCGCCATCGTCGTATTCTTCGAAAGATTTGAGCGTACCGTCATATTTGAGAGGAACTTTCGGGCCAAGGCAAATGATCTTCCAAATCTCTATATCGTAGGCACGAATAAAGATCGACATCTTTTTCTTCCATGTCAAATAATTTGAGCCATCAAAGAATGGTGGTCGGTTGAGAGCAAGGCCTTCGACAGGAGCAAATTGAAACGTCATTGGATCTTTTGTCCTCGGATGTTAAGCCGCGTATTGGAGTACCGCTCCGATACCAATTGTTGGGTACGGATTCGGATATTTGCGCCGTTTGCGGAAGCATAAATAAAAAAGTGCGGAAAATAAAGGACATGAGGATTTATAGAGGTTCGGCTATAAACGAGCCTACATCCTCTCTTTATCTTTTTCAATAGGTTAAAGATAGCAACCTCTATGCCTCTCTTCTATCGGTCGAGGTATAACCGTTTACAATCACGTCTTCTATTGGTCCGTGATAAACCTCTCGTACTTGTCTTTGTGTCGGTCCAAGTTAAACCGTTTTCCTTTTCGTAGGACAAGGAATCAACCTCTCTAGCTTTCTATAGGTACTAGATAAACCTCACGAAGATAGCGATTGCAATTCTAATAATGCCGGATCCTTGATCCTAATAACACCGAATCCAATCGTATCTTTTCTTTTACCACTCGTGTATGTTTTCGTGAACTCTCACTCAAACACTTACAATTAAGCTCAATATCAACAACAAGAATGTGTGTAATAATATCACAAGAATAGACTATTTGCTCAAGGTTGTTGTGCTCAAACAATACCATATGAATGGTATTTATAGGCTCCATCATTAAACTAGCCGTTAGCTGCCAGACTGCTCATTACGTACGTTATATGCTCTCCATTACGTACGTAAGCCTCATTACGTACGTTAACCATGGCTGGTTACGTATGTTAGCATCTTCACAAAACAGACCAGGGAGTTTCGTCATTTTGGGTTACGTACGTTAGTATAGACTTCATTATGTACGTTAAGCCTTACGTCACTGATGACGTTATATATCCGTTGCATGCTTTTCTGACTTTGACTCCTCCAACGTTCACTTGTTTGAACTGAGTTACGTACGTTATCTCTCATCCATTACGTACGTTAGCTTCGCCATATTACGTACGTTAACATGTTCCTGTTACGTACGTTAGCTTTGTTTTTCTTCAGCATTTTGCACTTTGTTTTCCTTCGATACTTGCTTCGCCTCTTCGATGTTTTGTTTTGTTTATCGCCATTAATCATCAAAACACTTATTAATTTATGTATGGAACAAAATGTTCCAACATAGTGGTCGCTTGTTGAATAGTATTAGCTGTTGGAATTCGTATATACACGAGTAGACCGGCATGCAACCAAAAATAAGACTAAGACCCTGTTCTTTTGGAGAATGAATGAATCGAATCAATTGAATCGAATCGAATCGAATGGATTCGAATCAAATGAATCGAATCGAATCAATCGAATGAAATCGAATCAATCAAATATATATTAAGGGTAAATAATAATAATAATAATGGTAAATAATAATAATAGTAATTAACAACAACAACAACGATAATAGTAATATTATTAGTAATAATAATAATAATAATAATTAAGATTAATAATAATAATAATAATAAGGGCGATTTACATCTGACTACCTTTTTAGATGGTCTAATTACCGTTTGGTCCCTATTGTTTCAGATATTACAATGAAGGACAAACTTTGCACTGTCCAGAAACTATATTTACAACGAATGACAAAAGTCAAATTTTCAGATGATGTCACTGGAGAGAGATCGATATTCCGAATTTGCCTCTTATTTTTCCTTTCTTGTTTACCCATTTATTTTTCATTCACGCGCGTATACATGACCTCATTGTAATATATAATACTTTTGGATTTCAGTGTAATAAATTTTCAAGCTTTCTAGAAAAAAAAAAAATTTCCAAAAAAGAAAGTATTTTCTGAAAAAAAAAATATTATTTTTCGAAAAAATAAAAAAAAAAATATTTTCTGGGAAAAAATTATCTTTTCGAAAAAAATATTATTTTATGGAATTTTTATTTTTTTCGAAAAATTAAAAAATATTTTCTGGAGAAAAAATTATTTTTGGGCAAAATAATATTTTTTCGAAATAAAATTATTTTCTGGAAAAAATATTATTTTCTGGAAAAAATATTATTTTTTCGAAAAATAAAACTATTTTCTGGAAAAAAAATAAAAAAAAAATATTTTTTTGAAAAAATTAAAAATATATTTTCTGGAGAAAAAGGTATTTTTGGCAAAATAATATTTTTCGAAATTAAATTATTTTCTGGAAAAATTATTATTTTTCGAAAAAATAAAATTATTTTATGGATAAAAATAAAAACTATTTTTTCGAAAAAATTAAAAAAATATTTTCCGGAGGAAAAAATATTTTTTGGCAAAATAATATTTTTTTTGAAATAAAATTATTTTCTTGAAAAAATATTATTTTTTCGAAAAAATAAGATTATTTACTGGAAAAAAATAAAATAAAATATTTTTGCGAAAAAAAATATATTTTCTGAAAAAAAAATTATATTTCGAAAAAAAATTATTTTTTGAAAAAGAATATTTTTTAAAAGAAATGTATTAGCCAAACACTTTAATAACTTATAAGCTATTTGTTTAATATGAAATGTATTTTAAAAGAAATGTTTTATTCAAGTAAATAGAGGGGCATTTTCGTCTTTTTAATAGAAGTCAACACCAATTCAGATTTTTGTCCTCCGCTGTAATTTATGAAACAATAGGGACTAAAGTGTAAAGAGGCCATCTAATAGGGTAGTTGGCTGTAATTTCCCCTAATAATAATAATAATAATAAGAAGAAGAAGAAGAACTAACTCAATCAACTGAATCAATCGAACTGAATCGAAGGCCCGAATCGAATCGAATCGAATTAATCGAATCGAATCGAATCAAATGAATGGATTCGAATCAATCGAATCGAACCAATCGAATCGAATCGAATCGAATCAACCGAAAAATTGAAAAATAAGTCCAAAAGAACAGAACCTAAACCCTCAATTATTCAGTTATGAAACAGATTAATTTGCCGGGGTTCCCATCGTAGGGACTCTGGTGATAAAGATGCAATTATATTAAGAGAGCTAAAAGGAATGTAGAATAAAAAGAGTAGAGTAGTTGATATTAGGACTGGAATAAGAGCACTGTAAACTGTATTGGCTTGTCCACCGAGTAAGAGATTGATTTATTTTAGAAAACATGGTCCAACCTTCTAAACTAAAGGAGTGGATATGAATGGCACTCTATTTACTTGTAGGCATGTAATGATTAGGTCAAGTGTCTTCTAGAATATCAATTTGGCAGGTCGGTTTGATGAGGTGGTCGGACCTGATATATCCAAACTAAGAGATGAGTTGATATACTCATCCTCAGTAGGGCTGAGTTGTCTTCGTAGAGACATATCTTGAGCTTCGAGCTCCGTACTAGGTCTTCGATATATTAACCCAAGTCTTTGCTAACTCGACCTAATTCGGTATTTCGAGCTGGATCGAGATAGACTGGGTAGGTAGTTTTGATGTCATATCAGTTGTTAAACTAATTGTCTGATATATGTGTTTGAGATAAATTAATTGTCCAAAGGTTTGCATTTCGCTAAAAGAATTCTCTCTTTGTGAAGTTACATTTATCACTTTTACATAATTAAATCAAATAATTACTTTTTATTTTTTAATCTCTACCACCACTCACTCACTCACCATCAATATTAATTACTTTTTAATCTCAATCATACACTCACGTTAATATTTACACTACTTGCCAATATATTACATCCAACCATTTATCTAAAAATTTGTGAAAATACAGTAAATATAAACATTTTAACGGAATAGATGTAGAAATATTTTGAGGTTAATTGTGGTAGCTTTTGTCAAACTATATTCTAAACACTAATTTTATAGCCTGACATAGGTAAATAGTTGAATGCGTAAGCAATGATGTTGAATGTACAATGGAGATTACAAATATAAAAGATGTTGATGGTAAATGTAGGGTGTATATTCGGTGATTTGATTGTGATAGTTTGATGTGAATGTATAGAAATGATAAACGGTAAAACTTCTAAAAAGACGAAAAATGACGAAGTTTTGAACCGAACGGAGGTAATACTCTCCTTGTCCCGTTTAAAGCTTGAAAGATTGTGTAATTTAGGTAAATGGTTGAATGTGCTAAATTGATAAGTTGTGTAAATAGTGATATTCAATGTGTGCTGAGGATGAAAAAATGTAAAAGAGATTGATAGTAAATATGCAGTGAAATATGCAGAGCTATTGGAGTCAATGTGTGCGGGCAGGATCCAAATGATAAATTCTGCACTATTTGGTGTGCAGAGCTATTGGAGTCAAGTATTTGTACTCCCCCAGAAGGTGCTTAAAATGATTCAAATAGCCTGCAAGAACTTTCCGTGGTCAGAAAAATCTGGGGTGGCCAAGAGAGCATTGGTGGCTTGGGATCGGATTTGTTTGCCAAAACATGCAGGGGGTTGGAATATTGTGAATTTGCAAGTCTGGAACAAGGCAGTGGTGTGTAAACTGCTGTGGAATTTGACAAACAAGAAGGATAAAATATGGATAAGATGGGTACATGGATGCTATATCAAACACAAGAACATTACAGATATGAATATCCCTATGCAGGCTGCGTGGATGACCAGAAAAATTATTGGAGCTAGAGCTTATTTGGAGCAGACTGCCACATGTATGGAGTTCTTGAACTAAACAACTTTTTCTGTGCGAAAAGTGTATAAAGAAATGATGGGAGTTGCACCAGATATTGCTTGGAAGAAGCTTTTATGTAATAACATAGCTCCACCAAAGAGTGTATTCATTCTATGGTTGACAATGCTTGGTCGAATGAGTACTTGTGAAAATTTGCTGAAGTTTGGGATGCAGGTAAATTCACAATGTTGCCTTTGTGAACAGGAAAATGAGAGCATCACATCTATTTTTTGTCTGTGGATTTGTAGCTCCTATTTGGGAACATGTCACTCGAGTTTGCGGCGTTCAAAGGAAGGCGCAGACATGGGATCAAGAGCAAAATTATATGTTGAGTCAATGCCGAGCAAAGAAAGGAAAACAGCACCTCTACAGAATTGTCCTAGCGATTGTGGTATGTATGATTTAACGCGAACGGAACTATAGAAAATTTCAACAAACCAAGAAGGAGGCGCAAGAGATTCAAAGGCTTTGTATTGTGCAGATTGCTTTGTCTAGTGGAAAAGATAGGAAAGTAGCAAAACATTTACCCAGTTGTTAGATTTTGAGTTGGAAAAATTGATATAAATAATCCCAAGTTTGGGTTGTCTTCCCGTATTAGTCCCAAGTTTGAATTATTTTTGAAAAATCCCAACTTTCATTACTGTCTGCCCATATTGGTCCAACTTAGGTATGTAATCTGTTTAGGCTAATTGATCCGGTAAACTTGCTGACGTGTCATCCACTATCATTATAAAACTAAATTAATGTCTCCATCAATGACATGAATAATCCCAAGTTTGGGTTGTCTTCCCATATTAGTCCCAAGTTTGGATTATGCTTTAAAAATCCCAACTTTTATCATTGACTGCCCATATTGGTCCAGTTTAGATATTAGATAAAATATCCTTAAATGAACTACATTTTACGAAAGTTCTAAACATTATGAATGAAAACAAAACTTTTGGCCACATCACATCAAAAAATTAAACCTGTTTATGCTAATTGATCCGATAAACCTGCTGACATGTCATCCATTCTTATTATAAAACTATAGAGAACAACTTCAATTCAATAATTACGAAATACAACTATCTTCCACAAATGATGCACAAATTTATGTCAGTTGAGATTGAGAATTAAAGCATTTCATCATTGTATTCCAAAAAAGTAGACATACAAACTGTTTGAAAGAACTAACCAAGACATTACTTGTATTCGTGTCTTTTACCAAAAAACCAAAAACTATAGCAGTACATAAAAACCAAAAACAACAAATCCTTCCATAAATGATGATTTGACAAAAAACCACACCACTCTTGAATTTTTCCTAAGATGCTGGTTGGTTTGATGAGCCAATTACAGATGCTTGACTTGATAATTGATCGCTAGAAGATTGTGATATAATTCTTGGCTCTCCTCGTTGTCCAGGAAGCTATTATGTCAAACAAGAAAATAGTAAGTGAAAAAATTGATGATGATATTTAAATAGCAATACCAAAATAAAAGTTATAGGGACATACATTGGTCATTGTTGAACCATCACTAGCAAAATACAGTCCAAAATCATGTGGAACCTAGTGTTCAGGAAAAGATGGTTAATACACTCAACTATGTTTAAATCAAAGTAAAGAAAGAGTTATTATATAAACTTACATTTGAACCTCTACCACCTCTGCCACCACTTGATACTTTCTTCCCCCTTAAACCTATCCCACCCCTTGAACCTCTACCACTGCTGATGATCCTTCCTCCTCTTCCGGTTCTGGATGGCTCTGCTGTGGCTTCACAGTGTTGTACACCCCTTGAGGGGGCATGATTAGTAGAAGCAGAAGCATCTTTCCTAGGCCTTCCCTTTGGTCTTTTTGGCTGGGTTTGAACTTCATTATTTCTATCTGGGCACTTCCTTTTAGTGTGACTTGTACACTTGCACACACTGCAACTTAACTTCTGCCCATGCCTTGTCAGCCTAACTGGTTTTTTTGGGTTTTCATGAGGGTCTTTTCTTCTATTTTTTCTTGGTCTTCCTGGACCTAATTTTATGGGGGGTGGAGCAAGTGGTAGTTCTATCCTGGGCCAGTGTCTTTCTCCAACACAAGGTGGGATAGAGTGGTTGTATACTCTTAAATAGCTAGTTCTAGTATAGCACTCATCGACAAATGTTTCAGCCTCCATATGCAAAAAAAATATGCATGATATTGCATGGCAACATGGAATCCCTGTCAAATCCCACTGCATACAAGTACAAGTTCTAGCTTCTAGGTTGACTGTTAGGCTATCCAGGTTATGGTTAACCTGAAATATGGTGTTGGTGGAAGGCATCACATTACAAGCAGCAGCTAATTCCTTTTCTTTTTCTAATTTCAGCTTAATCATAGGACATACTAGGGCACTACTCCTCTCCATTTCCTGCCTCTTAGTCAACAGCCTTTGCATTAAGGCTGCCCTAATATCTTCTAACATGTATATGATGTGTTTTGTTCTAGCATGTATGATGTACCCATTAAATGTCTCTGCTAGATTGTTCACAATTACATCACATTTCGTTTGTGTTTTTATGAAAGCTCTACAGAACATTTGTGGTTTTAGACCTTTGAAGTCTATAGCTGCTGTAGGACTCACCTTTTCCATTTCAACCAATGCATCATTGTAGTCTGCAATGTTGTAAGACTTTGCTACCTTCCAAAATATCATCTTCATTTCATCTCCCTTGTGTGCCTTATGCCAATGTGCAAAAATGTGCCTTGCACAATGTCTGTGTTCAGAATCAGGTAACACCTTATTGACAGCATTTAGAATGCCCTGAATACAAAATTAAGATACAATTAATACATTTATTTAAAAATACAGGTAATATCTACTAATTTACAGTCAATGCAAAATAATTTTTGAATTACCTGATGTTGATCTGAAATGATAGTCCAGTCAGCTCCTGTGGTAGCCCCAAAATATTTGCTCAATGCTAAAAAAACCACTCCCATGCATCATTGTTCTCACCTTCAACAACAGCCCATGCAAGAGGAAACATCTGATCATTACCATCCCTACCAACAGCAGCTAATAACATTCCTCCTAAAAATGTTTTTAAGAAACAACCATCAACACAAACAACCCTTCTGCATCCAGCTAACCATCCATTTTTTATCCCATCAAAACAAATGAAAAATCTTTGAAAAATGGGTGGGATAGATGTTACTCTAGGGTCAGTTACCAGCAAAAACATACTTTCTGGACTTGAATCAGCAAGAGCCTGCAAATATCTGCCCAACTTTTGGTAATGATCTTTCATACTGCCATGAAGTTTCTTATGAGCCCAGTACTTGATCTTGTATGCCTTGTCTTTCAATATTATTACCCTATAGGCCCTTCTCACAGTTTCAATGATCTCATTTGCAGGCCAATGAGGCCTTGCTTTAAAAACCTCTAGGAACTGGTCTGCAAGCCAAGTAGATTTCAATTGTCTGTTAGCTTCCATTGTTCTATTACATGTATGGTCAGGGTCCACTGATTTGACCACAAATGTTGATCTATTAGAATCCCATGATGCATATAGCCTAAATGGACACACTGCCTTGCACAAAATCCCTAACCTTTGACCCCTTTTTTTTGTTGCTGATCTTGAAAGTCAAGTTTCTTCCTTGATGCACAGCATACTTTGCAACAGTTGTCCTGAACTCTTTCCTAGAGGGAAATCTTTGACCTACTTGCCACTGGAATTTATTGAAATCTGTTCTTTCATGGACAACTATTGTTCTCACCCTCTTTTTCTTTCCACCAATTCCTTCTTCACCACTATTCTCAGGTGTATGAATCTCATCCTCACTGTCTTCATACTCACTAGCCCATCCACATTTAGCAAGAGTTATTTCCGGCTGGTCCTGAGCCTTTTCATTCCTCTGTAATCCTAATTTGCCCTCTGCAGCTTCCCTTTGTAATTGCTCAGCAATTTCAAACAGTCTTTTATTGCATCCCTTAACCTTCTCCCTTGCATTTAAGAGCTCATCATCATCTGTATCTCCTCCATACTCTCCTGTTTTATCTTCAAATGGCTCACCGTAAAAACCTCCCAACTCAGGCTCCTCCTCCACAACTTCTTCACTCATTGTCTCACTTTCTTCATGATCTGCAGATGATGTAGGTTTCCATAGTGGATCATCTTCACCACTTGAGTTAGAAAAATCCCTCATCAATTCTTCCTCGATGGAGGGGAGGGTCAATAGCTCCTGGTTCATATTGGTTGCTTGAAGATTGTTTGACCTATTTACAATATATGTTTCACATAAAAACTTAAATAAATATATACAAATCGCAGAAATTAAGCAGAAAAATGAAGCATAAAGCATAAATAAGAGAAATTAAAATAAACACAAATCCGCAATTAAGCATCATATTAAAAAGGAATTAAAAAAAGAAGCACACTTTTAATCTGAATCTATCCTCTTTATATCACTTTCCTCCCTAAAACGAAAAATTGCTGAACATTTTTAGCAATTTTTAAGCACCAAATACTAAATAAATAGCCTAGTCAGAAAAAGCAGCGAAAAAAAAGGACGAAATTTATATCAATCGAGCAATCAAGAACAGAGGTTGATTAACTTTGAGCAGTTGAAAAATTACCTACAGAAGCAGAGAGAAGGGAGAAAAATCACCAAAAAACGGAGAGAGGGAGGAGAAAGAGTGTGGCGGTGTGATTGAGAAAGAGAGAGAGATGAACGTGTGCGGTGCGGGTGTGGAGTTTTTTTTTCTTTTGCAAGAGGGTTTCTTTCCACAAATTATGTGGGCCATATGTCCTGATAGCCATACAACACTAACCCTATTAATGGGCTAACGTGGCATAATTAACCAGCCCACCCTTTTACTTATTTTTTTTACAAGTTCAACCGGTGTAAAGTAAATTGGACCAATATGGGCAGACGGTAATGAAAGTTGGGATTTTTCAAAAATAATCCAAACTTGAGACTAATATGGGAAGACAACCCAAACTTGGGATTTTTCATGTCAATTTTTCCTTTTGAGTTTGTGTTGTTTAATGGTTGTAAAGTTGGGAGACGATGTTTTGTCATGCCATTTGGTTAAAAAAATCACTATTTACCAAAAAAAAATATGCAGTGAAATTAAATAATTTAATTTTTAATTGTTTAATATGAGTATAAGTGAATTTTTAAAAATAAATTGTTTAAAAGGACAAAACATAAGTATGACTAGGGCAGAGCACAAATGGTCCAGATCGGTTTTTATCCGGACCCGGATCGGACCGGACCGGACCTGTTAATTAGGTTCGGATCTCGGGTATGCATTTTGTCTAAATCCGGGTTCCGGGCCGGACCGGGTCAAAACTCGGAAAATCCAGGTTCAGCCCGGAACGACCCGATAAAATAAAAATAGATAAAAAATATTTTTTATTGTAATTTACCCTCGATGGTGATAAAATAATGATGATTAATTGCTCGATTATGATTGCACATTTATTTATACTAAAATATTGTTGAACTTGGAAGTTTGGTGACTAATGAAGATATTAAGATTGATAATTGTATTTTATGGGGGTATGTAAAGAAGAAAGCATTTTATATGTAATAAAAGGACACTTAATATGTAATTTTTTTTTACAAAATCGGACTTGAACCGGGCCAGCCCGGACCGACCCGGTTTTACCGGGTCCGGATCGAGTTGGTCCGGTTCCGAACAGGTCCGGATTTCGGGTCGATAAAGTTCGACCATTTATAATCCGGTCCATTTCGGACCGACTCGGTCTGGACCGGGTCAGACCCGGTGCTCAGCCCTATGTATGACGCAAAACTTTGAACAGATTTAGTATATAATTATTTAGTCCCTTAATCCAAGTTTTATTATTTAAAATTTAAAAATTTATTTGAAGTCCTGGATCTTAATTTACTTCATGAAGTAGTGTCGGTCGCTATAATAAATGTTCGCAAATTATTGATGTAACCAATAAAGTGGAATTATTTTGTCCATTTCAATTGACACAAATTACTGAATTTTATCCGATAATTAAGTTCGCAACAGTTGCATATTATAATTAATTTTCTTATAAATCTATCTTAAACCCATATTAATTACATGAAAACAATCGACTGTGAGATATACAGTTTCCACAACACATTGATGATAAATATGTGCGTAGGTTGGAAGATATAAAGTCATATTTTAAAAAAATTTAGTCAAAATTATAGAAAAAATAAATACTTAATGGATTTGTCTTAACATGTATTTTCAAAATATAATGTATTTGACCATTATTATTCTTTATTTTGATCGTAATTTACTATCAAAAATTTTAAATTTGATCGAGAAATATCAAAATAAGACTTTATATCGTGGGGAGAGTAAAAATTATCGGTACGATATTTTTAGATTTTAAAAGAGAAAGCGTAAATAATTTGATGTGATATCGTTATTCAGTCAAAGAAATATTTTTTTTTAGATTTGTTGTATTTTTTATTAATATAATCAACTGCATCTTCAAGTTTTTCGAATATATTTTGATAGGTAATTGTCATAATATTAAAATATTACCTATATTATAATTATTTATAAGACTATTTTCTATTCCTTTTCCTCCTGCATTAGAGTTTAGTGCATCACTAGCCTCTGCCCAACACACAAGTGCTACTTGCTCGTTTAGGAGTAGGATTTAGAAGATGTGTGTGCTCAGCCGTTAAAAGAAATTGTTGATTCAAAGAATTATATTTTTGTTACATTTCAGATAAGTTTATTGGTGAATCGGGACTCATTAAATAATATTTATACTATATCTTACATAAGTTCACTAGTTAACTAAATTAGTGTATACTATTATAATTTTAGAAAAATTTCATTGGATATTCAATTCGTTAAATTATTTGATAACTACGATTCAATTATCAATTTGCTATATAATTGTTGACGGTTGAGAGATTACATAGTGTCATCAATTTGTTAAATTGTCCAATAAACATTCAATTTGTAACAAATGCAACTTAAAAGTTCAATATAAATATTAATATAACTCAGAATTATTCATAAAGGATCACACAAATAAAAAGTGAGATTATAACTGATGTGGACCAAATATATTTATTTAAAAGGTTTTAATATTCGATTTATCGTGTTCAGAAATTCAAATTTTGAAAAGTGACTCTATAATGTTAAGGTTCCAATTAACATTAATTATGACTTTACTTTATCAATTATTAATCAAATAAAAGTCATTGTTATAATATGACAATTAGGGCTGCAAATGAGTGGACCACGCTAGTCCAACCCGACCTGGCCTGATCTGAGCTTTTTTGTGCTTAGTGTCGGACTGTTGTGATTCAGATTTTTCCAGCCTATCCCACTATATAGTCCTTTTCATGACCCAATCCATAATCCAGGATCGGCCGAACACCGACCTAGAACTAGTTCAGCCCACTATTTTATTATCTTATAATATATTTTAAACATATAATATAATATAACATATTATAATAATATATAATTTCTTATTTTTATAAAAATAGTATTTTTAACATAGTTCTGAAAATATGAAAAATATATATATTTTTTTTAAAATATACCGGACTGCGCAATCCGAGCCCAGCTCCGACTCAACCGAGCTCACATTCAGCATAACCTCATATAGCAATGGTCCAGTCCCGATTGAATATTCTCCAATCCAGTCCGGATCCAGTCCAGCTCCTTCCGGATCCGCACAATGGAGAAAGTGGTGGAAAAGATTATTTCAAAGAAGACTAGGTAGAAAGCAACAAAGAACGGGTATTAGGATTCACAATCTCAATCCTCGATTCCGAGTCCTAATACAAACAACCCCTACAGCAACGTTGCAGCATTGCATTCCGACAAAGTAAAGGCTGCAGGCCTGCAGCATTGCATCCATCAAAGCAATGCTGCACATTGTTACATACAGAACAACATTACATCCCAGCAATGCGATACTACAACATTGTTACATACATAGCAGCATTGTTCCAATTTCTGGCACCAGATTTCGTCAACGGCAATTTTTGGCACCGGGGACGGCACTTTTGGCACCAACAATGGTAATTTCTGCCGACAAAGGTGGGGTTAGGGTGGGGATGGGGATTATTTTTTTTCTTTTAAAAGAATAAATATTTAATAAAATAACAACTAAATAAAAGGATAATTAGGTAACATTACTTTTAACCTTATTTTCTCAATAAATTTATAGTTCTATCAATATTAAAAATTTGAAAATTATCATTTTTGGAATGGTAACTTGACACGGTGAACTTGAACGGATGCCGCCACCGCCACGCCCTTCTTTGTTTTCTTTCTAAATGTGGGATGGCGAAATCAATATGTCTAATACGTACTCATTCTCTTCGGGATGCAACCGATAGAAAATTTAGCTGCTCATCAATACTTTTAATTATAATAGTTTGAATTTTTTTTTTTGTGAAAATATATATGGAGATAAACCCAAATCTTATATGTTATATTTATTTTTATATCACTAAAAAAAGTATGATCGAATGTTAGTTTATAAATAATGAAATAGTGAATTGTTACAATTTAAAGAGAACGACCAAGTAATAACTTGAGTCACCTACTGGAATACGAAGGATCATTGAATAATACTTTCGAATTCGAATCATTATTTGTCTGCTTCTTGATTAAAGCCTATAACCATGAGTTTTTCCAGCCATAACCGGAATGCGGGGAAAACTTTCGATGTCAAGCCTGTAAGATAAAAAGCTAACGATTCAAAGCCTGAGATATTGAAACTATCAATGAAAATTTCATGTTTTTAAGACCATATTTGACATTCACGTCCATTTATTTCATAATGATATTTTTTAAAATCACAATTCTCAAGATGTAAGCTAGGCAAATGTCACGTAAATGAAAAACTAAAAAAAAAAAGTGAATAAAATAATATATACACACACACACATACATATACATCATCATCATCGTCGTCGTCGTCGTCGTCGTCGTCATCATCGTCATCGTAATAATAATAATAATAATAATAATAATAATAATAATAATAATAATAATAATAATAATAATAAGGCCTTCCCTAAATGGAAAACTCTATGGTACCCCCGAGATAACATATCTATATTTATACATTGTTGAATGTATGAAAAAAAAATTAATCATTTGATCCGATGATAAATACATACAAAAGAATGATACCCTGTAAATACCGTAGAACTTCTCATGACAAACATGGCCTTAAAATATGTGAGCTTCTAGTTGACAGATTCAACATCTCAAAGCTTGAACTGATAGTTTTCTATCTTATGGATCCCAAATTGGTGGGAAAATCTTGCAGAAGAAACTGGTAATTTTTCTCTCTTTCAGGTCCAAAGTTGATAATTTTCTTATTCACATACTCCACCTGGTTTCATGATGTATGTGTTGATTTTACAATATCAATCACGTATTGTGACATGACAATAGCAATTATCTCAAACTCATCGCCGTCTCATGATATTTTCCATATAAATGGAAAAACCTATGATGTTGACGGTTTTGGAATTTCGTTCTATTTCTCCTTCATATGAAGGTTGCGACAGGAAGGGCATCCGGCCTAAAACTTTGCCACTTTGTTATTTGCATGAATTATGGTGTTAACTAATTTTAGACAAGTAAACGACACTATAATCTTCATGCCACCGACCCCAACATAGTTGGGATTAATGCTGTTGATGATGACATACTCCACCTGGTCCTTATTATAAGTCCCATTTTAAGAGGCTGAATATGTCCACAATATAAGTTCCTTTGCCTAGTTTTCTGTAAATTCTCCAGAGCATTTACAAACATACTGTTCGTTTTAACTCCAAAAATAGAATATGATAGTTCAAATTCCAACACATACATTTGCTCTTTCTCTTTATCCATGAATACTCTTTCGATATATGTATATTTAGGAGCAAAGTAGAAAACTAATTTTTAAATTCACCTTTTTATATCTTCAACTAACTTATCGTGGTATTAGTGATTTAGTTAAAGAATGACTTATAATAAGGACAGCAGGAGTACAATCTGACAATATTAACGCAAGTAATACACAAGTTTTATTATATTCTAAAAATAAAAATCTCTTTTTTTTTTTTTGTGGTTATACTTGACAACAATCACTAGTCGTACTAAGCTTTACAGATCCCACCTCGTATATCTAAGGGTATCTTCGGCTAAAGATAGATGTAGTTGTTGATTGTTAGGCTAGTTGTTAGTTGTAGCCTGTTAAAGTAGCCGAAAACGACATCTATTAAAAGAATATAGGTAGTACTACAAAAGTTGTTGCTTTACACCCCCTATACGTCTATATTTTGAAACTAGTACAAAACTGAATGTGTGTGGGGCTAACTCATTGTATGGGTCTTGTAATCATTTTGAGGTTCCTGGCATACAGTGTAATATCGATCTCTGTTGAGATGAGCTACCAAATACAAGAAAAAGGACCTAAACAGTTCATGTTTCTCGTGCAACTTATCCGGAATACCTCATGCTGAGAGGGACCTAACAGAAAGGACGTAATAATTACGATATACACACAATGAAGCATAATGAATTTACATACCATACACCAGCCGGAAAACTTTATGACCAAAACACAAGAACATATTCGTGATTCTGCCACTCTCACCATTCAACCATCCTCCGTTTCTGCATGATGATAGCATGGATTGGAAAATAATGACTTATAAATGTTCGTAAATAAGATAAGATTATTACAAAATCTACTCATGAGGTTCAGCCCAATTACAAAAAGCTGCACCTTCTAAAAATTACATATACCCTCACTTCTAAAAGATGGTGCAATTTTCAATTTTTAAAAAAAAAATGAGTTTCAATTTCAATAAATAAAGCTGAACAACAACAGTAGTTTTTGTAGTTATCTCACCAAAGATATAAAGGATTATTTCTCATGTCACACCAACCGGAAGCTACCATTAAGATTTGAATGAATTCTAACGGTGAATGTCCTCAAGCATGTCTACCCACTGAGTACACATAGATACCTGTCTGGGTACGAGTATGGATATGGGACACGGCATTTTTGGAAAAAATGAGACACGTGTACTGGAGGATATGGCAGAAAATATGCATATATATACTTATATTGTAAAGAACCAAAAAATATACTTGAATTAGAAATAGTATTGATGATTAATAACAGTTTACTGTTTACTCCAATTTTTTTAAGATTAATAAAAACGACTCCATTTTTTTGGATAATAAAATCGCATTTTCTTAAGTTTTTTTTAATAAAAAAGTCCATAAATATGTATCCCAATGTATCCCCCATTTAAAAAAAGAAAAAATAGAAGAAATCCGTGTCCCCGCGTTCTCATAGATATCCCCAAGGGTCCGACATGCATGCGTACTTGGACCTTTTAGAGTATGGGTGCTTCATAGTGTCTACCATTACCTAACAAAATTTACGGCAAGCATCAAAAGCCAAAAGAGCAGAAATCACAAATATACGAAACTATACCTTGTATAGTCTCCATGTTATCTTCCTTATAAACTCCAAGAGGCGAACCATGTACAGATAGAAGCATCTCACCACACTTTGGAAGCCGGACTGTTTTAGGTGTTATCCCAACAGACAACCTACTATTATTATTATTATTGTTCACCTGCAATTATAATACAGGAAACAATATCATGATACCGGAAAATGAATGAGACACAAATACTTATATCATATGATCAATAGCAAATAATTATACTTTTATGAATGTAATAAGATCTTATGCCTCAGATGTCCCATATAGCCCACTAATATCTTCTGAATGAGGGGAAATTTGGTATAAAAAAAGGATATACTTTTCAACCAACTTCAACTCGGACGTAGAGAACAATGACAATAAGGAACTCTACTAGTTTATAAATAAATAACATATGTTTGCAGTATACAAAAATGAAATATCCATCATTCTATCAATTTCAGAAATTGCTTCGTGGAGGAGAAAATTAGAAAGCATCTTGTATTTCATAATTACTGCTTATCAGAATCTAAACCACATACATTTGGAGTTTGCAGGCCATCCTTTATTTGTGAATCAGATGGCTCTCCAAAGACCTGAAAGTATGAAAATAAAATGCAGCTTGCATTAAAAAAATAGAAAGCCTCAAGTCATTTCCTTTTTTCCACCAAAGAAAACTCGGACGACAAGTCGATACAAAAGTAGGAGCACGTTAGAAATAAAGATTACTAAAAATTGCCAACTGAGTTGAACAAGGACATACAAGACTCCTGATTTGTAGCTTATCAGCATGGAAAATGCCTGTTTTAACTGCCACAAAATGAAGAAAGTGCATCAAATTTTTAAACGAAAAAAAAAACATAGAAAAAAGTGCAACATTCAGATAATACAAAAGAATTTAGAATACCGGATTTATTTGAAAATCCAAAGCCGCCGGCCGTAGAAGGGATTCCGGTAGAGTAATCAGGATAAGCCAACGACAGCCGATGAAAAAGAGAAGCGTGTAGTGTTTTCTCATCCGCTTGGTTCTGTCCGTGTCTCCAGTTCACCTCACACTGGCCATCCTTGCCCGATTGTATAATGGATAGGTTTCGTAGGTTCTCCTCAAAATACTGCAGTACAGGAACCTGCAACTGTTCCTTGGTGAAACTGGATTGAAGTAGCCTTAATTTAGTCCGCAATTGTTCAATTTCCATATCCCGGATAGCCCTAATTGCAGCACTTTGACGTTCAACTGGTGAATAAAGTGTTAAAAATCTAACCATTGAATTACAGATGAATTCAACTCAAAGCTATATCAATCGGTCTATGAACAGTGCAACCTTAAAACTTCTGCTCATTGTTTCATTGATTCGGAACAAATTTCGTATGGAATGGTATATGACAAAATTATATTTGATTTCCCACAAACCATCATCACCTCATTGAACTCCAGCATGTTAACATACATTCAAACTCCGCAACAAGTGCAACATATTGAGAAAGTCTCTTGTGAGACGGTCTTACAAATATTGATCCATCCCCTAAAACTAAATTTTAAAAAAAAAAAAAAAAATCTAAACAACTAAACTACCTAAATTCTAAAAATGAACCCTAATAACTGGGGGGGAAATCCTAAAACACACAAAAAAACTAAAAAAAACTGGGAAAAAAAAAAAGAATTCCCCAAAAATGGACGCAATTGACCCGACCTGTCCTATGAAATAGGATTCCATATAGCGGTCTTATACAAGTTTTTCCAAACATATTTACGACCACAAAAATCAAAGAACAATTTTCAAGCATCATATAAAAGAACAAATTATGCAATTGTTTCATTGTAAATGTATGCACCAATTACGAAGCTTACTTCATATTATTAGCAAAATGTGCAGCCATTTAGTCATTTAATTTCTTCAACAGTTTGCAGATGAAAAGACCGAGTCGACATACTCAAAGAATAAATAAGACATTAATCTAGATATAGTAAAGATGAAAATTAACACCTTCTTCCGTGTTCAGTGGGTGTCCATTTTGATCACAATCGTCTTTGTTGCTCACGGGTTGTTTAGTATTTTTTCTGCCCCTTCGTCTAGCCATTGCCGACTCTCTAAAAATACAAAGAATGTGTTAGGTTTATATTCGACCATAGAATGGTCGAACCTTAAAGTGCAAAAAGGAAAAGGAATTTAGGGATTAGGGAATTCGAGGGCGGAAATACAGTAGGGCTAGGCCGGGCTACACCCAGCCCGGAGTGGAATTTTTTTCGCAATTCTTCTATTACCTGTTGCTTCCCGTCACATGTAAGTGTTTCCCAGGCAGGTAAGCAGATCTGCGACGAGCCGGACGAGCTCGGTGACGATGTTGGTTGGACCGGAGATCAGGTGACAGGGACAAATGCCTAGGGCAGGCGAGAAATTGTATCACGATTCGCGTAGGATTTGGGATTGCTCTTTCTTCCTTTTCTTTTTTGTCTTAAAAATTGAAGAAAATGAAATCTAAAAAAACTAAAATCGTACAGAAAAGAAAAATCTATTATACTATAAGATTCAGTCCTTGCATTTAGTGTGTAGTATTTATGACACCAATTGTAAATCAATATCGTGTTTTTGGAGTGATTCATGCTTCGATCTGAGTAATTGCGAGGATCAAGAGTTGGACCGAGTAATCATGAGACGCAGGTTGCCAGACCGAGTTATTGTGACCACGCTAAGTGTTTATGCGTTATAATGAATCTAAATGCGAGATGCAAAGAGTTGCATCCGAGTTATCAAAGAATGCCAGTGATTCGGGATACAATTAATGTACATTTACAATCAGATCATATCGATCCCTATAAAAGAACTATGGCCTCATTTATTTTGCATTACCCAAACCATAGTGATTGATCTTCCAGCATTACTTAGTTAAACAAAACATATACCATGTCAAACAAGAAATCGGATAGCCTTGCAATGGAGGTTCCCCAACCAAGCAGTTTTTTCTACCTGGACAAACTTGATGTAGGTGTTACTGGCACCATTGTTGTAATGCTTAGTAGAGTTTGGGATGTGAATTCTACTACTGGCCGATATTTTAGTACCGATTTTATTGTGTCCGATGCAAAGGTATCATAGGATTACATTTATCATCATAAATAAAATAGTTTCACCTATAATTCTAATTTATCATTTTTGTATTTAATTAAACAAAGTTGAGTTTTAAACATAAGCAAAAGTTCAAACTTTTATCGAAAAACAAAATCTGTGCATTTAATGTGAAGTATATACAACATCGAGATGGAAGTACAAGGCTTGACGGAATTTATCACATGGTATTTAGTAATTAGTATAGAATTAAAAGTCGGTTATGGAATGAGATGAAGTTGAAAAGGCAGCAAGAATAATTGATGATTTAACCTAATGCAATATATATAGATATATGTATTATGTTAATGCATTTTCATATACAAGCAATTTATGTGTGTTTTCTATTGATGTAACTCACATATGCGAATTGATTAAAGAAAATGTGCACGAGCATGTATGTAAAGCAATATTTAAATGGTTAAATTATACTTTTTAGCATGATTAGTTTATATAAGCATGCAACTTGAATAATGAATATAAAAGAAAAAGTACATAATTTTTGCTCAAACCCATTTGTAAATTAAAAAAATTAAGTGTAAGACATAATAGTGGAGTCCAAAGGTTTTAGGAATTATTAATAGTGTGTTAATTAATATTCATTTAGTTGGCTATTTTGAATTGAGTTTATTGATAAATTTATTAATATTAGTTAGACTTCATTGTTAATTTTCAATGAAATTAGTTGTACAATAAAATGAGATGAAATTTAAAAAGGTTTGTAACGATTTTTATACGATTTATATGGCATTATTATATATACATTATTACACAAACTTTAACTTACAAACTTAATAAAGAAAATATTTAACGCACAATAAATTATAACCAATTAGATAGACCGTGCTTCATATTACCATGCAAAAAGCATCTAATGGACAAGTATTAGAGGCTAAGTAATAGATCAAAAGAAATAAAGCTATTTTTTTATCATGCAAATCAGTAATAGACCAAAAGAAACAAATCCATCAGAACTTAATAACCAAAAGCCCATATATAAAATACAACACCACAAAACCAAAACAATATCAAACACTTTTAAATTTTTATACAAGAAAGTTAAAACATTTCATACAACATACTAAACAATAATTAAGTATACACTCGCCAATATACAGAAAGAACACACGATTAACAATTAGATTCTTAGCCCGTGCGTAGCACGGGTTCTGCATGTCTCGTGAATGTTTATGATAGGGTTCTTTGTGGTTATAATTTATGTAAATTAAAACCTATCAAAAAAAATACTCATAAATAAATTTTATTTAGGAATAAAAATTTGTGACTAGTTATAATTTGGAATAAACTTCATATTGTCATAATTCATATATTTTCAAATCCCAACATAAGGAAATACACCTCCATTTAGGAATAAATCATAATAAAATAAATATATATATATATATATAATTTTTACAATAGATTTAAGTTGATCTAAAATACTTGTTGAAGGTTGATTGTGACAAATATTTAATCTTTTGTGTTGTAACCATATCTTTCAACTCGCGTGTGCCCATTAGCTCGTCCAAATGACCACATTCTTGTTGAACCCAAAACATTTCCAACTTGTCGAGTAAGCTTAAAGCTTCTTCACATGAAATTTTTTGTACTTCTATGCTATCATCCTCCGGATTATTTCCTCATTTTCTTGCATAATTCCTTCAATAATTTCTTCATCGGTTAAAGCATAAACAATTTTCTTACCTAATTCCTAAGTTTACAACATATTACATATATGTATCTACTAATTATAATATTTATATATTATACATGCACTTTAAAATTTAAAAAAAATCTTCTTAAAACTCTATTTAGGAATAACCTTTATTTAAGAATATTTTTTTATGTTCCCGAGGATATGACTTTAGAGAAGTTTACTGTAATTTAAAATTATGAGTATAGAAAATTATGTGAAAATAAGTATTTTTGTTTGGTAGTAGAACTGAAATCGGCACGTTAATAAATCAATACCGAAGATGTCACACAATGTGTTATTTTTGATCTTTTTGACTAAAGATGCCATTTTCGATCTATTCGTCCAAGGGTCTACATTTTCGATCAGTTCAATCTAAAGCATTTTTTTCGACCTGTTTCGCTCCGAGACGTTATTTTTTACTGTTTTCGCCCTGAGGTATTATTTCGATTGTTTTGTCAAAGGACATTATTTTCGACTCATCTCGCCCTGAGGTGTCATTTCCGACTCCTTTTATCAAGGGACGTTATTTCGTAGTGTTTTCACGAGACATTATTTTTTTACCAGCCCCACCAAAAACGTCATTTTCGGTGATTTTCGTCCTGGAATGTCATTTTCTACCCATTTCATCCCGAGATAACATATTCGACCATTCTCGACCCAGGATGATTTTTCGACCCATTTGATCACGGGACGTTATTTTTTACCATTTCGTCCCTATACGTTATTTTCGACCAATTTCATGCACAATCAATTGAAAACGTTGGAGTTGTTCAATAACGGTTTTAAAATTCCGGTTGAAATAGGTCAAAAATGATCTACGTGACACTATTGAAAATGACATTTTTGAGTAAAAGCGGATCGAAAATATTATCTCGGGGCGAAAACAATAAAAAAACCACGTCCTGGAGCAAAAATGGGTCAAAAATGAAGTCCCTGAACGAAAATAACACTGTGTGACATAACTGGTTGTACAATGATTTGTTAAAATATGAGTAATTTAGGTATAAAGATCAATA
Source organism: Orobanche coerulescens (assembly GCA_033398695.1). Lineage (NCBI taxonomy): Eukaryota > Viridiplantae > Streptophyta > Magnoliopsida > Lamiales > Orobanchaceae > Orobanche > Orobanche coerulescens. The sequence continues at coordinate 149,990,295 of CM065814.1, read as the reverse complement.
ATATCCAAATGGAAAACTTATTTTGAGAATTGGAAAAAAATAAAACATCCCTCTTAAAATTCAAATACAAATAATTGTCTTTAAAATGAGAATTCATCTGCTTCAGGTGTCTAAAAATTCTAGGAACATATGTAGTAGTAGTAAAATATTTACACTTTGGATAATGTCTGTTTTACACTCTTACATCATCTGTTCAGATCAAAGATGATCAAGGTACTCTCCAGTGGCATTTTCCACTCTTACAGTAAACACGAAAAAAAACTATCTGGGGCCCGAAAGTTCGATTGCCTCAATAATAACAGAAGAATCATCGCGGGTTTCACTAATATCCCAATAGAGACTAAAGGTTCGGCCTTGACATAGGTCCACCGCGCCTTGTGTCTCTGGATGGTCTGTTTGTCCGTTTATTCCTTCCAGTAATTTAAAGACTTGGGACATTTTTGGCCGTTGATCTGGATTCGGTTGAGTACATTGTAGAGCCAGTTGCACGGCTTTTTCTAACTCTTCTGAGTTAAAAGACGCCTTCTTCAGATTTTTATCCATGAGCTCTTCCAGTTTTTTCTCACCATACAGAGTTTTCACCTGAGAGATGCAAAAACACAGGATTTTCAGTAAAGAAAGCTATCGTTGAGGTAATGCGGGATGTGGGGGTAATTGTAGTATTCTTATAGATGTGAAGGAGGTTAGAGCTGGCCACGATGCTAGTGCCAACTCATGGACGAATCGAGTCAATGGAAGGACTGAAGCAAGTTCGACTCGTCTGAAGGCGAGCCGGTATGAGTCGAGCTGATTCAATACCAACATTGAATCGTGCTCGCCTTGCATGATAAAATATAAGTCGATTACGTGCCAGACGAGCCAATCGGCCCGAATCGTTCACTTAGAAAAATTTATTAGAAAAAAATTAATAATTTTAATTAAAAAATTCCGAAATGTTCTTCCAGGACAATAGAGAACTCAAACTATATGATTTGATTTTTTCCCATAAAAATAAAAGAAAAGTTCAAACTAGGTAGTTCTTAGAAAATTAATAAAAAAATGAAGTTGTCACATTACAAAAAAGATAAAGAAAAATACCGAAGCAAAATAAAAATAGCACAATTATAATTTAAATTATGCAATCAAATTATCAAAAGAAACTCAAAAAAATCTCAATTACAAGTTACTCGTAAATACCAAACAAATATAGAAAATACCACATATAATGGGCGAATCAATTAACGAGTCAAGCTTGAGCTGATGACGACTCGCTACTCGAGCCGAGTTGGTTTGACGAGCCGATTCAACTCGATTTACAAGTGGAGGCTGAGCCTAGTGGACGAGTCGGGATGAGGCGATTCACGAGATCACCTCTGCCATCGAGCCGAGTCTGGTTCGAGCCGTTGCATGCAACGAGCCGACTCGCCACGAGCTGCAGACGAGTTGAGTTGAGCCGAGCCGAGCCGAGCCCAAACTAGCTCATTGGCTAACTCTAAAGGAGGTTGAGAGTCAGCAGCCTAAAACCTCTTTAGGTGAAAAAAAAAAAAAAAGCACGTACCCAGTCAAGGATCATTCCTTTCTGAACCTGACCGTCGGCAGCATGAGCATCCAATGCCTTCTGTCCTGTTATGAGTTCTAAAAGCAGTATACCAAATCCAAAGACATCAGTCTTATCCGAAGATTGGCCGGTCGAGAGATATTCGGGTGCGATATGGCCCGCAGTACCTCGGACCGCGGTTGTTACATGTGAATCCCTTGGGTCTAATAGCTTAGCCAGACCAAAATCTCCAACAACAGCTTCGAAACGTTCATCGAGCAGTATGTTTGCAGCTTTTACATCTCTATGAATTATTTTTGGATTGCACTGTTCGTGCAGATATAGAAGACCACGACAGGCTCCAAGAGCAATACGCATCCGCTTGCTCCAATCCAGAGACGGCTTTTCCTGACCAGAATCTATTAATTAAAAAAATATAAAAAAAAAATTAATATCTAGCTCACAAGAAAATATCTTGACACTATATCATTGATGTTTTGATCTAATTATGAAACACTCCAACTATCTTTCAAATACAAATAGGCCCCATTATTTGTGGTCGTTTTACGAATTAGGGATATTTACATAAAATTCCAGAGGAGAGACAAAGAAGACCAACAAAGAAAATTAGGCTATAATACGAAACGTAGAAAATTCAAAACAACTAGAGAAATCCCAAGCCGAATCCGATTTAATATTCAGGGACACGAAAGAAATATAAATAAACTCAATACCCCCTACCATAACTTAAGTCCTAAGCAATTAAGCCCACTGCCAATTTAATCACCAACTTAAATTACAACCTTAAACAATAATTAATAAAAATAAGAAGCATATGAGAGGTTTAATTTTGTATTACACTGCACCCCTTTCATAAGCAAAAAACAAATCAAGAACTCCCCTTATATTTTTAAAATATAATTGCCCATTGACATCTAACACAAATTCATACCTCAAATGTTTTTTCTTTTTTCTTTAAGTTTAAAGAACCTATGTATTTTTTGTTTTTGTAAATCCCTCTAACTTGAGTGGTACTTTTGTAATTGCCTTGAGTTCTTGAACACATCGGCATGGTCTTCGATATATAAAAATTTTGGGTTACTCCTCTCATTGCCAATTGATTTTGAAATGCAACCCATACATGTGGGAGCCTAACGGCCCACCGCGTCAGCCAAATCAAAGAGTCCACATTGTATAAATCTTGAGTCTTTTATGCGAATACTCACTTAGAACTTTGATGTCATGAGTACGAAGTGAGAAAAAAAAGTCCAGTTGGAAGACAAACCTCGCAAACGATCTGCAACACTCCCATTAGGCATATAAGGGTAGACAAGTAATTTTTCATCAGGAGTCATGCAGAATCCATACAAACGTAAAAGGTTCCGATGCAAAGCCAGACCGATCATCTCGACCTCAGTCTGAAACTGCATTTCCCCGGTGAAGGTTGGGTCTCTCAATCTCTTAACTGCAACCACTGTTTTATTAGGAAGAAGGCCTTTGTAGACAACTCCAAAACCTCCCTGTCCGAGTATGTTTTTAGAACTGAAGTTGCTTGTTGCTATTCGTAACTCCCGTAGTGAAAACCTTCTCAAGTGCCCGATGTTGAACTCGTCATCTTGTTGGGCTGCACTTTTTTCAAATGATCAAAAGATAGTTTGGCAATCAACCATACATTAAATGTCAACTGACAAAAAGAAATAGGGTGATTACAATAACTAAGATCCCAAAACTTTAGCTTAATTACAAAAGATCCAGTTATTTTTACATGCTTAATAATTGCAAGATCAGTTCCTAACTATTAGGGGCTAGCAATTTGGTCTTGTAAGTAACGCAATGTAGCGGTTTTGGTCTCGTAAATTTCAATCTGGCACTATAAATTCGAGTTGATGCAATTTTTTTGGTCCATATGGCCGATTCATTTATTTATTTATCCCAAAATGCCCTTAAATACAAAAATACCCAAAATGCCTATGACAGTTGCAGGATTGTAATTGCTATTTGACTAATGGCCAAATTCGTCAAGGACCGAAATTGCCGCACAAAAGGATTCGAAGGATTTAACACTACCAACCCCAAAAAATTACAGGACTATAATTACAATTTACAATTTTTATCTGTAATTTTGGAAAATAAACGGGTTTCTTTTGTAATTAAGTAAACCTCAGGGTTAATTTTGTAATTACACCAAATAAATATGAGAGCAATGAGGAGGTACCATCCGATGTAACTAAAACACGAGATCTGTACCAATGCACCCAACAGATGAGCAGTAAGATAGACACGGCGACTGTGCAGCTGACTCCAATTATTAAAGCAACCACCATATGACGACGACGACGATGATGATCACTAACCTTTCTATAGGAACTTGTTTCTGAAAGTAACACACGGGGGTATAAGACACAGAAAACTTATCATTTTCTGATAATGTTAGAAAAGAAAATAACATAATACCATTAACTGGTTTTAGAGCAACCACACAAATTTCTAAAGCTGCAGAGCAAAGAAAGATGTTCCCTGCAACACTGACCCAGAAAAAAAAAAAGAACTGTAAATTAATCCCGACTTAGCTACATTATGCGGAGACAGGTTTGATTTGAAATAACAGAAAACTTGTTTTTTGCTGTAAGAATACCTCACCTGTAGTCTTTAGCAAGTATCTTAGGAACGGGACCACTTAAGTTATTAAACGACAAGTCCCTGCAAAGTATGCGTCTTTTTAGTAACATCCATTTGGTACTTATCATACTCACAAGGGCCGGCCCTCAGCACAAGCAGGTTTTTTTGTGCAAGAGTATATGTATGAATATGTTACATTTTATTGAAGGTCATAGATTCATAGTTTTCGTCATTCTAATGTTTTTTTCTAAAATTATACTGTAATTAAGCCAAAAAAGAAAAAAAAGTTCGCTGCTTTCTGGTCCTGATACTCGCAATAATAACAATAAGCAATAGTTTGGATGAGAAAACATACAAGACGGATAGACCTGCAAGGCTGGCAACATCGCCGGGAATTTGTCCGGACAACTTATTTCTGCTAAGTTTCCTAATAAACATCCATTGTAATGAAATTATGACGTGAACTAAACGATTCTGGCTTTGAAACAAACAAAAAGTATAGGTAAAAAAACAATATCAATACATATTCCTTACATGAAAATAAGTCGAGTTAGACGGCCAAGAGAGCTCGGAATTTCACCGCCAAACCGATTACCCGAAAGATCAAGTGTTTGTAATTCGGAAAGCTTTCCGATCTCAGCCGGAACAACTCCAGATAACTGGTTGTCATGTAATAACCTGCGAATACCATCATCGTACGTCAAGACATATATGACAAATGTCGGTTAAATATTCAACAGAAAATACTAGGGGGCTCACATTGTTCGAAGAAGAGTTAGATTCCCGATACTCGGTGAAAGTGTGCCGGATAATCCCTTACTAGCCATTTCTCTAGCAGCCAGCAAAAGAAGATAGTAGTGAAAAAACATTAAGAAGAAGGTAAAATGTATGATAAGTAAACACAGTCCCTAAAAGTAAATTTTCAAAACAACAAGAACAACATCTGATCCTCCCAAAGTAAATTTTTAAAACAAATTAAAATAAAATATCAAAAAATAGAAAACTCTAAAAAAATCTAAAATAACTAAAACACTGAAAAATGAACCTGGAAAACTGAAAATGAAACTAAAAAAAATTAAAAAAAAATCATAAAACCCTAAGAAAAATAAATGAAAAAAAAAAACTAAAAAAACTGAAGAAAAAAACAAGTAAAAAGCTAAAAATTAGGTTATGTAGAACTCATTTGAGCTTTCGGGCCTGGTTAAAAAAACTTACAAGGAAATAACAAAGCCCTCAGGAGAGCAGCCAACCATGTTCCAAGTACAAGGGTCAACAGAATTGATATCCCATCCATCAAGTACATGATTTTCATCTCTCATTTCTATCTTCACAGACATCAGAGCAGCAACTGCTTATACCATTCAAGGAAACAAAAAAATAAACATATTCGGTATTGAAATAGAAAAAAAATATTCGAGAAAGGAAAAAGAAGGCAATGGTGCAATGTGGAGCTCACCTTCAAAGTTGACACCCTTTGGTGAAAGAAGACTCGAAGAAGAACCGGCAGTCATCATCTTCAAGAAAATAAGTGACAAAATTGACTCTAGTTTTCTCATTTGGTCTCCTAAAAAAGGAAAACAGAAGTGTCCTTTATTCCCCAATTTCCTTTTGATGCGCGGGTCTCTCTACCACAAGCCCAAGAGCACAAAACCAAACCAAACCGAACATACCCAGTATATCCCATTTAGAGTAGGGTTTGGGGAGGATAAGATATACGCAGACCATGCCCCTATCTATTACGGTAGAAAGATTGTTTCCGTAAAGACCCTCAGCTTAGTGCACAACAACATATTGAGTGAAAAATACAACGGGAAACATATGGCTCATGGCTTAATCCGCATGGGACTTATCTAAGAGGAATTTGGCTGCATCACTCCGATGAACGCTGCTCAAACAAAAGAGAAGTTGACTCCGCGCACAGCTCCCTGACAAAAATACACCACAGGCAAAAGGCAATAGGATAAAATATACAATAAATGTAAAAATACAATGCTCTAGGTCAAAGCTAACCGAGACAACCCAATCCTGAGGCTCTCAACTACAGCACCACTCCCAACTAAAGAATCCACAACTCTGATCTGGCGCCTCCAAGCGCACCTATCAACAGTCATGGTCTCGGAAAGGTTTAAGGCCTTCAAATCTAATCTCAGCTGCTCCTCCCACGTCCTCCTCGGTCTGCCTCTCCTCATCTCCCCGACAACTACTAAACTCTCGACCCTCCTCACCAGAGCAGATGCCCGCCTCCTGCGGACGTGGCCAAACCATCTCAATCTCCCTTCCCTAACTTTAATGGGCGCCACTTCTAGCGCGTTCCTGAAGACCCCGTTCGAGATTCTATCTAACATTATGCGACCACACGACCAGCGTAACATTCTCATTTCAGCCGCTTCCAACTTGCTCTCAAGCGACTTCTTCATCGCCCAACATTCAGAGACATACAACATTGCAGGTCGGATTGCCGCTCTATAGAATTTACCCTTCTTTAGAGGGACTTTCTTGTCGCACAGGACCCCTGTCGCTGCTCTTCAACGAGATGTAAACAATTCACGCACACACACAGGCGCGCATATACGGGAGCGGATCCCATGTTTCTCTTGAAAACCCAGCACCCCTACCGGGCACAATCTCCACGCTCCATTTTATGTGATGTGTAAATTTAATTGTTTAGTATATCAACAATCCCTACTAACTCCTCATAACCCCTACTAACTCCCCAACCCCTACTGTCATTTTCTACACTACTTTTGTGCGGTGCTGGGTTTTCAAGCCCAGCAGGGGATCCGCTCCCCCCCCCCCACACACACACACATATATATATATATATATAGTTAAATCTTTTAAAATTAATAATGTCATAATCGGAAAAAAGTACGACTCTTACTTGAAGTGCAATATTTTGAATAAAATTTATGTATTTTAGGAGAGTGATTGGGTGCGATAAATATGTAAATTGTGTAAGTATTCATGGTGAATATGTGGTATGTAGGAAAATAGTTTTAAAAAAATGAGTCTTGACTCAATTCGAACCAATTTAATGATAATAAAATATTTAATTCTTAGTAATTAAATATTAAATTATGAACCTACGTCTCGAGGAGATAAACTTAGGATTTTTTTTTTCTCAAAATCGATTTTCGATGAGTGAAAAATAAATATTAAATTTGGTCATTTAATTGAAGAGTGAAGAGTTAAAGTGGATAAGACATGTCAACTAAGATTGAAAAGTAAAACCTTCTTGACTAGCTTATTAGTAAGAAGGTGTATGTGTAGCTCAACAAGCTAGTGGTCTGCACTCGTGGGTCAGCGATGCGAAATCCATACACGCGTGGCGTCGCTGTCGCAGGCCGGCTCGGGCTCGAGCACAAACTGGGGGCCGGACCTTGGACCTTGGATTTTGGGCTGGACTTGGGCCTTGTGGCTTAGGAGCTTAGGTTGTGACTAAATTAATCTTTTGCAGCCAAGTCCAACGAAATCAGTCAAGTTTGTTAACCCCAGTTGCCTCAACTACTGAGCTGAGCAACTTAGATGTGCATGAACTACCGAGCTGACCAAGACATGATCTAACCCAGCTTCAGTCCATAGTGTAATGTCCGAATTAAAAGAGACCGTTTACGGAGGTAACCTTTAAGCTCAAGGGTTACAGAGAATTAAAGACCTTTTAATTTGAAAGAGTTATGCCAGTCTCTGCTTATATATATTTCAGTTTCATTTTTAATTTACTAGAATTTTAGTAGGTTATCTTTATTTGTAATTTTATTATAATTATATTATCTTGATTAAAAGATAAAAAGTATTGGTGACAGTTGTATGGTGGAGATTGAAAAAATAAAAAGTAATTGTTTGATATGATTTGAAACATATAGTGAAATACTATACTTCTTAGGGGATACTTTGTGTACCAAATATTGCATATAGAGCCGGATGGATGGAGTACGATCTCATTCCTAAAATGATTAACAGCTTGACTTTACTTGAAATTTAAGTAGTTTTGAGATCTTATATTGTTTGACAAAATATTTGGTATGTTTTAACCAAAATATGACAGCATTTTGATAAATTTTAAAAAGGAAGGAATATTAAATACTATTTAGTTGAAATTAATAAATAAATTATGTAGATTTAACATCAAGTCCTTTAAATTAGGATCACAAAAAAATATTAAAAAACGAGATTAGTAAATAATACTAAGTATTAACTAGTCGTGGTTCTATGGTAGGCAACATAACTTGTGCTCTAAAAGTGATTTGACTTCCTTTGTCCAGCTTAAAAATCGATATGATATGTGATTGGGCAGGGATCCCCTACACAGTGCATGTCGCACTCGCCTCCGATCACACACATGCACGCAGTGTGTGTGTGTGTCTCATCCGACGGACAAGTCTGCATGACGTAGTGCATGCAGAGATCCCACCCCTGTGTGATTTTGGTATTTTTGGATAAATAATTGAATACAATCAATTGAAAAGTTATATAAATATTTATGGTGAGCGCATGATGAATATTAAAAAATAACAAATATTAGTAATAAATATGTAGTGGAAACTAAATACTTCGTTTATAGTCGTTTATGTTAAAGTCTAAGGTTCCATCTCAAAAATAATTATCAATGAGAGAAGTAGCCCAACATCTAGTTTATATATTAAATGCAAGACTTGTATTTTCTCGACGTGGGATTAATGATTCAACACGTCCCTCACGCGTAGCCGGAGTCAAGGCTTACATCGTGGACTTTTTAACTCGAGTGGCGCGGAGCTATCATGGGCCGTTGGGCTCGCATGTGTAGAGAGTATGCTCTGATACCATGTTAAAATCTGGAGTTCCATCTCAAAACAATTGACACTGAGAGCAGAAGCACAGATCTTTATATATTGATTGCAAGTCACGTATTTTTCAAATAAAGGATTAATGCTTCAACACGCCTCCTCACGCGTAGCCGGAGTCAAGGCTAACAACGTGGACTTCTTAACTCGGATGGCGCGGAGCTCGAACATCGTGGGTCGTTGGTAGGGGTGTTCAAAAATATCCTATATCCGATATCCGATCCGAAATATCCGAAAATCCGAAGTTCCGGATATCCGAAAATTCGGATATCCGATAATTCGGATATCCGAAGTTCGGATATCCGGAACTTCGGATTCGGATATCGGATAGTAGTTTTCAGAAAAATCGGATATTCGGATATCCGAAATATCCGAAAAATCCTAAAATTTTTATTTTTTTATATTTTAAATAATAAAAAGTATTCGGATATCCGATATCCATATCCGAAGTTTTTTTCGGATATTCGGATATCCGATATCCAAATCCGAATATTTTTTTCGAATATAAGGATATCCGAATAAAATTTTTATTTTTTTCCGGATATTCGGATATCCGATATCCGTATCCGAAATTTCGGATATCCGAAAACTGGATATCCGAAATTTCGGATACGGATATCGAATATCAAAATCTACTATCCGAATTTTCGGATATCCGAAATTTCGGATATCCGAAAGTCCGGATATCCGGTTTTGAACACCCCTAGTCGTTGGGCTCGCACGTGTAGAGAGTCTGCTCTGATACCATGTTAAAATACGAGGTTCCATCTCAAAACCAATTGACCCTGAGAGCAGTAGCCCAGATCTTTATATATTGATTGCAAGACTTGCATTTTCTCAATGTGGTATTAATGCTGCAACACGCCTCCTCACGTTTAGCCGGAGTCAAGGCTTACAGCGTGAAATTTTTAACTCGGGTGGCGCGAGGTCAGAACATCATGGGCCATTAGACTCGCACGTGTAGAGAGTCTGCTCTGGTATCATGTTAAAGTATGGAGTTTCATCTCAAAACCATTTGCCAATGAGAAGACTAATTCAGAATCTTTATATATTAATGTCAAAACCTATATTGAGATTAATGCTTGAATAGTTTAATTTAAGCGTGTGTATAATTGGGATATAAATATAAAAATGGTAAACAATAAAAAAATATAAAATTTTAAACCTGAGATTAGGGATGGCAACGGGGCGAGGCGGGACCGGATTCATAGGTATTTGGACCCGGACCCGAAATCTAAAATTGGACCCGGACCCGGATCCAGACCCGAATATTTACAAATCGGGTAGATCCAGGCCCGCTCAGGGCCGGGTCTGGGTACTCACCGGGTACCCGAAAATTAACATTAAAACTAAAAATAATTATATATATTTATAATTATATAGTAAAATATTATATAATATTATATAGTATATAATTATATATTATATAATATTATGTAATGTAATGAAGTATATAATTATATAGAATATAATTATATAATATAATTATATAAGATTATATATTATGTTACATAATGAAATAATATTAGTCAATATATATAAATATATATATAATTATTTACATTAATATTGCGGGCCCGAGTCCTACGGGCCTGGATATTATACTATCCGGACCCGATCTGTGAAAACCAATTTTTTTGCCTACCCGGTTCGGACCCGAAATTAAAGACCCAAATTGAACCCGAACGTGTAAAACCCGCCGGGTACCCGGATCCACGAGTTTTCTTGCCATCCCTACCTCAGATAAATGTAGTACTTGTTAGCATTAGACATGCATGCGGAAAATGACACGTAGTTTTCCTAACATTTCTTTTTAAGACTAGATGTTCCCAAATGCACGGCGTAAAATATTAAATATTTTATTATATTAATAATATTATAAAATTATTATAAAATATAAATGAGTCATATACACACACATATACATATTGTTATTTGATTTAATTTCATTTATAAACTCTTATCATGTGATCTAAGGGCACATGATAGGAAAACCGTAAATTAATTAAGCACCGGCATTTATTGTTTCAATAATATTAAATAAAATGTGATCGAATTTCAATAATATTATAAAATTATTTTAAAATATACATGAGTCAGTATACATATACATATTATTATTTGATTTAATTTCATTTATAAACTCTTATCATGTGATCTAAGGGCACATGATAGGAAAATCGTAAATTAATTAAGCACCTCCATTTATTTTTTTCATATAGGCCAATATGAGTCTTATATCTAATTTTATAAATAAGAAATTAAATTATATTTATTATTATCTACTTTTATTATAGCCGACCCCAAAGCATTTTGGGACTAAGGTTCTGATATTGTTGTTGTTGTATTATCAACTTTCATTAAAAGTATACAACCGATATTTTTACTGATATAATTTTTTTATATGATTTGACATTAATGTAATATATTTTACTATTTTATAATCAGAACAAAATAATACTTAAAATTTAAATAATTGTTAAAAAACTATGAAAATAAACTAAAAATATATTTTTCTTCAATATTCTTATATTTTTATATTGAAATATTTTAATCATCTAAATATATTATAATTATATTATATCACTTTATATATACTATATGGATGTCAAATTAAAGAGCACGAAGTAAGAATTAATTTGATATATTTTTTTCAAAAATAAAATTGATACAAAAGTTATAATTATTTAAACTATTAGCCTAAAAATATAAGGAATAAAATGAGAGAAAGTTTTTAATTGGTATGTAGTATATAATGGAATAACCTTCTAACTCCCTCCCAAATTAAACCTCCATTTTTTTAGGATTTTTAAAAAGAGAATTAACGTGGAGATGACACATGTTTCCTTAGATTTTTTTGCGACTCTCTTTTAATATTAAGTATAGATGTGTAAAAGTCGATATAAAATATATAAATATGACAGTAATCTATATGATCATTGTGTATTTGTAATGTTTATATTAATATACTAATATAATTACATATCATTCAGGCGAAAGAACGTCATATATTTTTGATAAATATTTAGATTAAAGTCACACATTTTATACTTAATAATATACCATGAGATCCACAATGATATCAATTAGGCATAGGGTGATAAAGTATATTATTGTGACGTATTTAAATAAAAATATAATCAACTTATTATATTTGTTTATATAATTTTTCTTTTCACAAAAAGAAGAATCAATCTAGAAATTATCTTAACTAATAATATATCTTTCTACTCGGAATTGTAAGTCTAACATGTATATAATTCTTTTCCCAAATATTTTTAAAATAAAATAATTCAATAATCTAAAATTATTATAAGAAGGTGAAAACTGAAGTAAAAATATTGATCTTGTAAAAAGATAGATTTACTTCAAAGAAATTATTTGAAAATTATCTGATTTTTGTATTTTATATACAAATAATTTAAAATCAAGAATAATTATTCAAGAACAACTTATATTCAAAAAGGAATATTTTAATTACATATATGCCTAGTGAATGTTAAATCAAATATCGTAAAAAGAAGATTAATTTAGAATATTAATAATAAAAAAGGGTTGAGACGATAAAACTATTAATTTCTAAGCCTGACAGATCTTCATGGAGAGGGTCTGCGGCGTGTAATATTCCCGGTCAGATTCTGGGGTGTTACATTTATGGTATCAGAGCTTAGGTTTAGTCATGTATTGTTGAGTCTTGTTTGTCGGATTGTGTCCGAGTGAGTCGTGCCGCGACGTGTCGTCTGTGATGTCGGTCGTGATTAGTATCATGGTGCAGCCATCATTTTTCGTGCGATCTGTGGATGTAAGTCTCCCTACTATATGTTGTGCCTCGAGCTGCACGAGCTTGTTGTGTGATTCAGTATTTCGGGGTACAGTTTAAACGTAATTTATGATTATGTGGTCTATGCTTGTTCGGTTCTCGTATTGTACTAGAATGAAAAGTGGTGTCGGAGCATATGTATATGCATATATACCGTTGCATAAATCATTTTTACAAGAGTAATGGCCTTGGTGTTGTTACACAAGAGTAATTCGACAATGATATCTTAAAGCTTTAAACGTTTTTGGAGCCACGTAATTTTAATTAAAACATCCTCCAAAGAAAAAAAAGTTTGATTTTCGTATGTTGACATCAAGACTGAAAGTTCTGGAAACTCAAATTATTGATAATTCTTTTCTATCGTATACTATAAGTTTTCAAAACACGAGTTTTAAACTCAAATGAAGTCTACAAAATATACTCAGGACGTGACTCTCGTTGTAACTTTCCGGTTTCATGAATGTTAGTTAGAAGATGTGTATTGAGGATGTTAACACTGTTTGGGCAATGTCGCCCAGTTTTATGATTAAGATGGTAGTGTGAACGCCGAGTCATTCAGTATGTGCACGTTGAGATAACCCTCCATGATGAGAGGAGAAATTTCGGTTTGAATGATGATTGTCTTTTGACGGCATTCGGACTTGTATGTTGTTGCTTAGTTGTAACCTTCAATTCTAGTATTTCCTTGTATATGTTTGCAATCGTGTTGTTGATTAGAGCAGTTAGCGCATGCCAAGTACGAGGCTAACGTGCGCTAACTTGGCATTTTTAGCGCACGCTAAATCTATGTTGTAGCGCGCGCTAATCAGTCTGGGCAGAGGTCATGAAACTGTATTTTTAACCGTTGGGTCTAACTTTAGCCACTTGTCAGCGTTTTATTGGCCGGTATTTATGACATGACAATGACTTGGAATTTGACTAGGTACATATATTAAATTAAAAAAATCTGGCAATTTTTTTTAAAAAAAATCCACTTTATTTAAAAAAAATGGAATATAAATATTAAAAATTGGATGTTTTTATTTAAAATTCAAAATAAGAAATAAAAAACTAAAATATTTGAATCTGATTTATAATTAATCTTTATTTTTTTTTATATTTTTAGTAAAAAAATTAAATAGGTTTTTTATGAAAAGTAAAAAAAAATTACGGAAACAAAAACTAGCAATTTTTTTTAAAAGAATATAATAATTCAGTTTTTTATTTATTTATGAAAAATAATATTTCATTTTTTTTTAAAAAAAGCTTATAAATTAGATACAGATTTTTCTAATTTTTTTTTAAATTTAAATAATAACATCCGATTTTCAATATTAATATTCCAGAATTTTTGTAAAAAAAATATAGTTTCAGTTTTTCTAAAAAAAAATCAAGATTTTTTATCTTTTATATTTTTAGATTTTATATTTTTTATAAAAATCTGGAAAATTTTATTATTATTATTTTATTATTATTACCAACTAATAAAATGCTGACACATGGTACTTAACAATCATATCAACAATCCGTTAAAATATAACGAATTAAAAATAACGAAGACTTAACGGAATAAACTTGATTCCTAACTTTATACACTTGCCAAACTCCAATCCCTAATAAAATTATTTTGCCATAATCAAATCCTAATTTTGCGCGTCGTAAAATTGCGTGCTTTTACCGGCGCAATAATCGCAGCTCGTGTTGGCCCTAGTTGCGTGAAACGACAGCGGATCAGAAGTGATTGAGCGCCAACTAAGCCTACGGTAGACTTGACCAAGTGTTGTTTATTTTGCTTTAATGAGTATAGGCCGAATTTACGGATATTTTATTCTATAAGACGAATCTATAAAATTGAATTTTAAACTAAAAGTAATAAAATATAAAAAGTATACAATTTTTGAAAAAATTAAAATAAAGAGAAACTAAATAATTGAAAACAACTCTTAAAAAAAACTGAAAAACAAAGTTTTAAAAAATTAATAAACCCTAAAATTAATATATATATATATATTTATAAGTAATTAATTTTTAATAATAGTACACTAATCAAGAATCATCTTCATAAAAGGAAAAGTTTGGAAAAACAATGATGTTTAACTAATTCTACATGCGATTGATTAGTATTTTAACTATCTAAAATATTCAGTCATTTTGAAATTAGAATGTCGTGTGAGAGAAAGAATAAAATTATTTAATTTCGTTAATCAAACAAAAAGTAATTACTTGAAAGTATTTAACTATATTTATTCTTGTTTTTAAGATATTTTGGATAATGCACGCTTGCGTTATCTAGGACAATTATTGATCTAATATATATATATATATATATAGAAAAAACTTGTGTCATAATGTCCTTGTGGTGGTGTCATATTGAATTAAAATAGTTAAATTATCATTACCTTATTAGCAAAAAGTTGGCCCGAAAAGTAAACAGGCGGGCCTGGCTTCAAAAAATATTGGGCTGCCGCCCATGGTGGCCCATCAGAAAGCAGCCCAGCGGACATGGCGTAAAAAAAAAAAAATCGCCGCTGGAGGTCTGCCGGCCGAAAGAAAGCAGGCCAGCAACAAAAAAGTTGGTAGGCTACCGAAGGTATGCCAGCCGTCGGTGGCCCGCTGAAAAGCAGATTAGTGGGTATGGCGTAGAAAAAGAAATATGTTGGGTATCTATCCGGAATACATAAATTTACACAACTCAACAGGAAACAAATTACAAATAAATTTCCTATGATTTATGGGGATTAAGGGTTACACAACAAAATTAAATAATGCGGAAAAAAACGAACGAAAATAGACTGGAAAATAACAAATGCAGTACTGGAAATTTAAGTCGGAGAAATCTGACCAACAGATCGGAAATAACACGAACGCAGTGGTGTTTAGAGACAGGAAGTCGGCTCAGTCCTCCACCCTCGTGTACCCGCGTCCAGAGCTCCAAATTTCCGGCGTCCAGCAGTCCAAATCGAGCCACAAACCCGGCGGTTTCACAAATCACAAAGACCAAAACCCAGAAACCCCGAATCACAAGACCCGAAACCCAGAAACCCCAAATAACCCAAAAACCAAACTCAGCCAAGAAAGTTTCACACAGAAAACAGGAATCTCACGAAGAAATATAGTATTGCCTCAAGAACACTTAGTTTTCAGTCGATGGTTTTCGGTCACTCCCCTCAAAATGGATCCCACAATTTATAGGACTCAAAAAAGCCCCTGAAACGGTCGCCCGATTTTAAAGCACCCGAACTTATCATTGAAAATGATAAGGGTTGCTATTAGATCGGAAGACGTTCAAAGGGAAAAAGCGCAGCGGACGAAACCGAACGCAGAAGAGTCGGGGAGGAAGAATCGGGAGAGGAGAAACTGGAAAGGAGGCGCCGACTGGGAGTGGGAATAATGGGGTAGGTTTAGGGTTAGGGGATATTAATACCCTTAGGATGGACGGGTGGGATTAATCCCCACAAAAGGGATGGTCCAGATTGGTCAAGGCAATTAAAAAAGGAAACCGGGCCGGGCTGCTAATTTGGACTGGGCTGCACCATTATTTGTTTTGGGCCCAGTCAAAGAAACCAATCCATTTGGGCCTAATACCAACAAATCTCCACCCGGACCAAATGAGCTATCGGGGTACACATCTTTTGAGAGGGAGGTCATCATCGCCGAACGTCACACCACCTGCACAAAACACAAAGTTAGTACAAGTATAAAGACAAACAATCACTAAGAAAGTAGGAACTAGAAATCACAAAGAAAAGCTAGAAAAGCTATCACAAAGATAGCGAACTGAAAGACTAGACAGTCTTCAGTTGAAGGAGTCGATATTTAGTATCGACTTGCAAGATCTGGTCTTCTCGATTGGTAGGCACTTTGTGCCCATATCTGCAGGATTGGACTGTGAAGGGATTTTCTTCAACTCAATTATGCCTTTTTCTACTATATCACGGATGAAGTGTCGCCGGACATCAATACGCTTTGTTCGATCATGGAACACAGGATTTCGCACAAGTGTATGCTTGATTGATCATTTAAAAGACCACAACATTGTCACGAAGAACACCAATTTCGCTTAGTAAACCTTTCAACCAAATAGCCTCTTTAAAGGCTTCTGGTGGCAATATATTCGGCTTGATGGTAGACAAGATAATAATATGTCAAGTTGAGATTTCCAAGAAATGCACGAGCCACACAAGGTAAACACATATGAAGTTGTGGACTTACATTCATCCGGTCATTGGCATAATTAGAGTCAACATATCCTTTTAAATTAATCCCATCAATGATTTAGAGAAAATAAGACCATCGAAGCGGAATTTTTCAAGTACCGCAATAACCACTTAAGGGCCTCCCGGTGAGGTTTTCCAGATTAGCCATGTACCTACTCAAACAACTAACAAAGATAAGCAATATCGGGTCTAGTACTAACCATAAGGTACATGATGATCCTATGGCATTAGCATACGGACAGATCTCATTTCACGAATTTCGATTCGATTTTAGGTGACTGAGTTTTGGATAATAAGAAATGAGAAGCTAACGACACTAGCAATTTTAGCATCATCATAGAAAATTTTTCAAGAATTTTACCAATGTATGAGGACTGATTTAGAAATAAGGTGCTTTTAGATCTGTCCCGAACAATGTTCATGCCCAATATCCTTTTAGCATCCCCCAAGTATTTCATGTCAAATTGATCACCTAAACAACTTTGAACATGATCAATAGATTTAATGCAAGAACTAATCAAAAGCATATCATCTACATAAATAAGTAGGAACATGGGCACACCACTGTCATACTTATAATAAAGACATGGGTCATAAGCACTCCGACGAAATTTCAAGGACAACATGCAGTCATTGAATTTTTTGTTCCATTCTCTAGGGGATTGTTTTAAGCCATATAGGGTTTTATTGAGCAAGCACACATGATCAGGATGGTTACTATCCGTAAAACCTTCTCGGTTGTTTCATATAGATAGTTTCTTTTAATTCACCATGCAAAATCTTTGTTTTAACATCTAATTGTTTCATCTCCCAATTATGATGCGCAACTAATGCAAGCATAATGCGAATAAGGGTGAATTTAACAACCGGAGCAAAATCTCAAGATAGTCGATACCTTCACGTTGTGTAAAGCCTTTAGCTACTAACCTTGCCTTGAATCTGACATTATCCTCCTCCTTTTTCACTTTAAATAACCACTTACAATCAATCAAAGAACAATTTCTGGGTTTTGGAACAAGTTTCCAAGTATCATTTGCATGCAAGGATGTCATTTCTTCATTCATTGCACTTAGCCAATCATTCGAATTATTAGACATCAAAGCATCATTGTAAGACTTAGGTTCATTACCATCAAGCATATCAAACACATTGAAAGCAAGAGAAGCCATATGGAAATCATCTAAGTGTATAGGTCTCCTAACATTCCTTCTAGGCCTATCCCTAGTTAATTGATAATCAGATAAGTCAGGAGCAGATTCAGATTCATCCCCATTATCAGATTGATTATTAGGTTCAGGATTTTCTACATTATCAAGTTCGGCAGGTAATTCATTTTCACTAAGATGCTCCACCCTAATCTGAACAGGGTGGGGAGAATTTTCGAGAGCTTGCACAGGAGCAGGTATAGGATTATCAAGACATGGAAACTCAGTTTCATTAAAGACTACGTCTCTGCTAATAATCACCTTTAACCCGGGTTCAGATCTGACCCATAGACGATAACCCTTAGTACCGTCGGGATATCCAAGAAAGACACATCTCAAGGATCTCGGTTCGAGTTTATCAACATTTTGATGCACATAAGCAGCACAACCAAACACACGAATGTTCGAAAAATCAGTACCATGACCCGACCACACAGACTCGGGATAGTTGCCATTTAATGGTACAGAAGGTGATCTATTGATGATATATGCAGCAGTTAAAAGAGCCTCACCCCAAAAGCTTTTAGACAACCCAGAAGTAGCAAGCATGGCCCTAACTTTTTCAAGTAAGGTGCGATTCATTCGCTCAGCTACCCCGTTTTGTTGAGGGGTATAAGGGACAGATTTATGCCTAAGAATGCCATTTTCAGAACACATAGTATCAAACTGAGTATTGCAAAATTCAAGGCCGTTATCGGTCCTTATCTTTTTGATCCGTTTTCCGGTTTGATTTTCCACCAAAGATTTCCAAGTTTGGAATTTTTCAAACACTTCAGATTTCAATTTGAGTAAAAACACGAAAACTTTTCGAGAGTAATCATCAATAATGGACAAGAAATACCTATTTCTGCCATGGGTCGTAACACTGGCAGGACCCCAAACATCAGCATGAACATAATCAAGCACATTGGAGCTTTTACCAGATTTCTCAAAAACGGGATCAGGGGAATCGGGAGGTTTTGGAAATTGCGTTTTATGTTGTTTGCCAAACATGCAGGAATCGCAGAAAGACAACTTGGAGATTTTATCTTTTCCAAAACATTTTTGCTTATGCAAGATCTCTAACCCCTTCATGCTTATATGCCCTAACCTATTATGCCACAATTCGGTTTTATCTGCACAGACAGATTAGAACATGCGGGAGTTTCGGTTGGCAAATGTATAGATTAAAATTCATCATACATTTAAACAACATCAAGGATCCTCTCGAAAATATCATGCAACCATTTCCCAAGACCTCGAAGACCCTCATCTTCCAAAGTGGTACAAGATATCGGGTTATGAGATAAATCAGAATGTGTCGGACATTTTTAGAGTATATCGAGTACCATCGAATTTTAAACACACATTTCCTATTCCGCCACTACCCGTTTCACCTTATCGTGCATATAAACATACCGATCACCAAGATTAGTATAACTAGTAAAATGTCGTTTATAAGGTGTCATGTGATGAGTGCATCCGAATCCAAGAACCATTCATTTTCACACCTTAAAGCACGTAATTCACAGAAAGATGCAAATCATCACTACCATAAAGACATCGCCCATAGTTAAATTTGCACGATCATTTTGCAAATTCTTTTTAGGTTTAGTGCATTCTTGAATATAATGACCGTGTTCACCACAATTATAACATTTGCGATTCTTAGGCCGAATTTGGATTTATCCTTCCATTGCCCCTTTTTCTTATTAGACTTTTCGAATCGATTTTAACAAACGGTTTCTTTTTAATGGGATGTTTAGCCCTAACAAAATTGACATCAGAAACAGGTTTAGAAACCTTGTTGAATTTCAAGTCTAATTCTTTACTCTTTAATCCACTTATAACAGTATCTAAAGTAAGAGAATCCCTCCCATATTTTATCGCAGATTTCACATCATTATAGGCATCAGGGATAGCATTCAAGAGCACAATAGGGGAATAATCATCAATGTTTTTGTCACCCGTTTGTTTTATATCTTGCACTAACTTTGTAAAGGCATCCAGATTACCATCAATATCTTTATTCAAATCCAGCTTGTAGCGGAAAAACTTTTCAAGAAGAAATAATTTATTTGGCAAAGATGTTTCCGTAAAAGTTTCCTCAAGTTTATCCCAAAGCTGTTTAGCATTATCCGTTTTGCCTATTCGTCTAATCACAGAATCAGACAAGTTCAAGATTATAGAGGAATGAGCAAACTCAATCAATTCCTCACGTTTTTCAGGAGTCACATTAGACTGAAAAGAACCTTCAATGGCTTTGAAACATTTCTGTTGGACAAGTATAGATTTCATTTTTTGTTGCCAAATTTTAAAATCCCCTTTACCGTCAAAAGGTGCCATTGTAAAAGAAGTAAGAGAGCCCATTTTAGTATTTGTAAAAATCACACAAGATTTAAACCAGCACAAGGTATTACTGTAAAAACTAAGATTACAGTTAAATATCACACAGATACCACGAATAACAAAATCACACCAGATTTTGCGATAAAGTGAGCTAGAATGGAATACTAGTATCACACAGATATCACAAATACCAAAATCATACCAGATTTTAAAATAAAGTGAGCTGGAATCGAATCCCGGAGCCCCCACAAGATCCGAGGAACACTTGCGGTCCAGGCAAGGGGGTTTGGTATGCTCGGAGATTACGACTACCACAGTCTCAACACAGAACGAAAATAACGAGGCGAACACAAAGCCGGTACAGCAGACGGAAGCAGTAAACAAATTACTCCACAGTAATAATACTTTACCAATCACACAGAATAGTACGGAAAAACAGTAAAGTATAGAAAGCAATACCTGAGCGGATTCCTCGGCCGGAACCCGTATGCCCTTCCGAATAGAAACCCCGTTTAGAGGCTCCGATACCACTGTTGGGTATCTATCCGGAATACATAAATTTACACAACTCAACAGGAAACAAATTACAAATAAATTTCCTATGATTTATGGGGATTAAGGGTTACACAACAAAATTAAATAATGCGGAAAAAAACGAACGAAAATAGACTGGAAAATAACAAATGCAGTACTGGAAATTTAAGTCGGAGAAATCGACCAATGATCGAAATAACACGAACGCAGTGGTGTTTAGAGACAGAAGTCGGCTCGCCTCCACCCTCGTGTACCCGCCCGAGCTCCAAATTTCCGGCCCAGCCCAAATCGAGCCACAAACCCGGCGGTTTCACAAATCACAAAGACCAAAACCCAGAAACCCCGAATCACAAGACCGGAAACCCAGAAACCCCAAATAACCCAAAAACCAAACTCAGCCAAGAAAGTTTCACACAGAAAACAGGAATCTCACGAAGAAATATAGTATTGCCTCAAGAACACTTAGTTTTCATGATGGTTTTCACTCCCTCAAAATGGATCCCACAATTTATAGGACTCAAAAAGCCTCGAACGGCCGCTTAGATTTTAAAGCACCCGAACTTATCATTGAAAATGATAAGGGTTGCTATTAGATCGGAAGACGTTCAAAGGGAAAAAGCGCAGCGGACGAAACCGAACGCAGAAGAGTCGGGGAGGAAGAATCGAGAGAGGAGAAACTGGAAAAGGAGGCGCCGACTGGGAGTGGGAATAATGGGGTAGGTTTAGGGTTAGGGGATATTAATACCCTTAGGATGGACGGGTGGGATTAATCCCCACAAAAGGGATGGTCCAGATTGGTCAAGGCAATTAAAAAAGGAAACCGGGCCGGGCTGCTAATTTGGACTGGGCTGCACCATTATTTGTTTTGGGCCCAGTCAAAGAAACCAATCCATTTGGGCCTAATACCAACAAAATAGAAATGGTCGGCGGCCGGCGGTAGCGCGCAGGAGAAACTGGTCGGCCGGCAACCCCTCCGTTAGGAAAGATTTTTTGTTTTTTGAAAATTAGTTGTCTTTTTAATTTAATATTCCAAGAGTATTACTTAATTTTATTAATTGTTGAATATTTGATATTATTACTATTATTAAATTCAACATAAAAGGGAGGGAGAGGGTAACGGTAAACTGGTTTTTACAAGTTCACACTGCGGTAAAATGGTTGTCCTTTATATTTTATATATATTTGATAATTTAATTATATTCAATTAGACAACCTAATTATTTAAAAAAAAAATAAACATATCTTCCTGAGTAAAATATATGATACACATCTTCATAGAAGGAAAATTTTAGGAAATAAAAATAATATAAAAATATTTTAAATTAGATTAGATAAGTATTTTAATTATTTTAAAATTTCAATTGTTTGATTTTATGAGTTTGATAATAGTTGACATGTAATGTGTCTATATGATAATTGTATTGAATCTGTGTTGTCATTATCACATGTTTGGGATATGTATTAATTTTAGGAGAGACTAGGTCGAAATTCAATAGTATCATTTTATGAGTACTATTAGTATTAAATTCGATAGTCTAAGTCAGATGGTGATTTAATGGTCATGTCAGATAGTAAATAAAACCGGTACTATTATTCACTATTCCATAGATGATAGTACTGAAATAATATAGTACAGTTAAATATCGATTAATGAATGTTCGATAAACGAGTAATCTCGTCAAATGAATAATTTTCTTTGGTTCCAACTCTTTATAACATGTTCAAATTTTCTTTCGATAAATGAATAATTTCGTTAAATGAATATTTTTCTCCGGTCCCGATCATATTCATTTATTGAGGTTTTACTGCATTGTTTTATATGCTGAAAATAAATTTTATATATGAATAGGTAATAACTTAAACTCCATATTATATTCCACCTTCAAATTTATAATTAAATAAATAAATACATTAAAAATAACATCTTGAATAAATTAGGTATCTAAAATTAGGCATCTCATTTTTAGAAAAAAAAAAAATCACGGCATAGACATTGCAGTCTGAATTTATTAAGTAGGCATCTCAATTTAATTAGGCGCATAAAGTTGGGTTTCTAATTAAAATACATTTTACATTTGGATGCATTTTGTCCATATTATTTAGTAAAACTAATGAATTTGGCATAATACCTCAATACTATTAGTAATTTTAGATGACAATATATACTCCCTTCGTCCCATAAGAGTGTGCTCACTCTTTACGTGCACATGTTTTAATAAAAGTTAGGTAGTGGTAAATTTGAGTGGAGAAAGAGTCCCACTTTTTGTTGTATGAATATATTAATTATTGTTGTTGATCAATTAAAGGATAAAAGTTGTGGGCCATGCTTGATATTGTTGTAAATAAGTTGAAAAAGTGGAGAAAAGGTGTAAAGGATATTTTCTAAAAATGAAATGAGCACACTCTTGTGGGACGGACGAAAATAGCAAATTGAGCACTCTTGTGGGACGGAGGGAGTTTTAGATAACAACATACATACAACAGCAACAATAATTATAATTTATATGAGAGCAAAAATAATATTAATATACAATAAATTATTATAAAAGTGTTGTGACCGAGTGCAAATTAAAAATAAATCAATTGAAGGTAAAAGCTGAACGGATTTAAGAAGTGTTTGGTGAATAATTGGTTGACATGATTTAATTGTTTGTTAAAGACCAACAACAAGCAGAATCAAAATGGCAAATATGAATTATTATTATTAATAATAATAATAATATAATACTAGAGAACACTATACACTAACAACAATAATAGTATAGACTACATCACAAAAATAATATTAATAGTAATATGATCAAGTATAATACTAATATAAAAATATTGTATAATGTTATCGATAATAATAATAGTGTAGCTTATTGGACAAAAATTGGGGGAAAAGTAGAATAGGGATAATCATAAACGGAAGTTTAGCCTAGTTAAAAAGCAACAACTCGTATCATTTATATACTAATTCGTGTTTAGCATCAAAATGCTGAATTTATCTCAATGTATATTTCCAAAATATTAATTTTTACATAATTATAACTAAGATATAATTAAAAATATTAACGGTCAAAATTACATATTAAACTGTTTGTTTACATAGTGATGCAAGCATAAGAAAAATGAGTAAATATTTTTCTAAACAACCGATATTTTTTCTTCTTCTTCAGATTAGTAACATTTTATTACCATTTTTGTAATTAGAGGTGCCCAAAACGACCCAACCCGCCGGGTCGACCCGCCGACCCGGACCCGGCTGACCCGTGCAGGACCCGGACCCGGCTGACCCGTGCGACCCGTCGACCCGGACCCGTGGTATACACGGGTGGGGTCCGGGTCGAGCTTCTCCCTACCCGGCGACCCGCCGGGTCCGACCCGTCGACCCGGCGGAAATATAAAAAAAAAATTCAAAAAATGGCCGTTGGGCAGATTTTAAACAAAAAAATGATTATATGGAAATAACTATACACTGGATTGATGAAAATTGGAACTTAAACAAAAGATTACTTGCGTTTAAAAAATTTAATTGTACACATAGTGCAGATAATATAGCTAGAGCAATTATTAAAATTTTAACTTTTTATTGCTTAAAAGATAAAATTTTCACAATTGGTTTTGATAATGCTAGTTCTAATACTGCAAGTGTACCAACTTTTAATACAAGCTTGCAACTCGCTTTTTAGCGGTCGATTATTTCATACTAGATGTATATGTCATATTCTAAATTTATGTGTACAAGATGCATTAAAATTTGTAGATGAGACAATAGAACCAATTAGAAAATGTGTCTTGTTTTTACATAATCGCACTAAGTTAGCTAGACAATGGATAAAATTTTTAAAGTCAAAACAAATGCAACCTAAATTTTTTACTCCAGACGTAAAACATAGATGGAACTCAACATATGAGATGTTAAATTCAACTAATGAATATAAAGAATTATTGTGTGAATTTTTTGATACGTATTTTCGCGTAGAAGGATTTTATTTATTGTCAACGTATTGGGATGAAACTAAAGGTAAGTAAGGTAAGTTAGGTAAGTAAAGAATTACGTAGGGCTTTGATTCCTCATGAGGATACGTAGGCAATTTAATTTTAAGTGAAAACTTAAAATTAAATACAAGCCCATTTTTTTTAACTCTTCTCAAGTAAAAGAACTACGTGGAGCTTTGATTCCTCACGAGGATACGTAGGCAATTTAATTTTAAATAAAAACTTAAAATTAAATACAAGCTAATTTTTTCAAATGATTTCCTTTTTCACTTATAGTTATTTTTCATGTATAAAATAATAACAAATAAAATTTTTTTATACATAAAAAAAAAATGGAGACGGGTCGGACCCGTGACCCGGCGGGTCGAACCCGGACCCGAACCCGTGGCCGACCCGTCGACCCGCCAACACATACATTTCATATGTACGGGTGGGGTCCGGGTCCTGTCCTGCCGACCCGGCGAGTCCGACCCGGACCCGGACCCGTGGTTGGGCACCTCTATTTGTAATTTAACACTTTTTTTTGGTAATTAACTAAAAACGAAGTCACTTTTGTAATCATCTCCATGCCTTCTATATTCATCTGCATCAGAACACAATAAGAAGCACCTCCACTGGAAAGAAAAACTAAGAGAATAGATGGAAAGAGAGCAATTAGAAATAGATTATAACTTGGGCATCATAACACTAAAACAACCACCTTTTTTCACATCAGTGACGCACAGCTACACATAGAAACACGAAAGAAGCGGATACAAAAAATTAAAAGAAGGCCAAAAAAAAGGAGAAAACGAACCCCACATTTTGGTTTCGGCTTGCTCCTTTCGGGCATCACTTTATCGATTCATACACTCGCATATATATTTTTGCCTGTTGCATAAAGTCTCGATCTGTAACCATACATATACACAATAGGATAGGATGGATCTTTTCCCCTTTGATTGTATGCGAAACGAACGGGCAAATCGCAAAGGAAAAAAGGGGGAAAAACAAAATAGCTGGTATAATAAATTAAACAATCCAGAGGCTGTGGCCTTTCTGTCCCTGGTCTCGTAAGCTCAAGTGATGCAGCTGGTCCAGCTGACCCTTGGTTAGAGGGTGATTATGAACTTGTTTCTGTTTTCTTTAACCCATCAACTAGCACACTATATCTCACGATTACTTCATATTTACGTTGTGCCCTCATAGGATGCGAAAAAATGTAGACCCATTTGCCTTTTCACGTGGTCTGGTATCAGCTTGTTGACGAGATCTGGAGATGCACCAGTCAACTGCAAACAATGGAGAACCAGAATTAAGGTGACATAATAAGAGAAAACCTTCATGGATTTCAAATATCTTGGATCAATATAAACTTGCTTCTCATACCATATGAGCACTCTTTACGTTACAGCTAGCGGTATCGAAAATCCCCCCCATCTTTCGTTTGGGTTTAAGGTGAATTTGCAGAGGTCAAATCTATTCAGTTGTTATTTAATAAAAAATTGTAAATTTACAAAGTTATAGAATTTAGTCATTTTGAATATGAGTAGTATGTGTGGTACATGTGTTGTGTGTATTGTGTCGTCTCTCGTGTGTGTAAGACCTCCAACCATACACCATTCTCAAACCCAGACCGACTATTCAGCTCCACCAATCTGCAAATGCAAAATGCGTTTTTACTCATTTTCACTCCCCTGCCAATGCAAAATTGTGTTGTACTGGTCACAAACGCATTTCTTTTTCAAAATTATAAAATGGCCCTATATGTCCTACAATTTACATATTTTACTTTTATGTATTTGGTTTTATAAGATACTTTAGGAGAATAATTAAATCTATAGATGTAAAAACTAAAGAACATTGACTTAAAAGTGAAATCTTCAACATCGATATAGAAATTAAAATAATTTAGTTAAATAGTTTAATTTAGTAATTTCTTACATTTATTAAGTGATCTAGTATAAACTTTACAAAATAGCCCCTTAGCCTTCTATATTCATTAAAAATTTATTAAAAAGAACTATAAATCAACGATTTCATATAAATTAAAATATTACTAGATAACTTAATCATGAACATCATCATGATCAAGTTATCTAGTAATATTATAATTTATATGAAATCGTTGATTTATAGTTCTTTTTAATAAATTTTTAATGAATATAGAAGGCAAAGGGGTCTATTTTGTAAATTTATACTACCTATCTAAGTATTATTAATAATGAAAAATTATGAAGTACTATGAGAAGAAATACCGAGAAACATTCTTTTGACTTTGAGTTCATTGGTTGAAGGTGAATTAGATGCTACGTGACGTGAGAGTTACTGCATTTTGGGTGTAGAAATGAGTTTTCCGGTTGGAGATGGCCTAAGAGATGAAATCTGACTGTCTGGAAGTGTATATTTACATAAATAAACTGATGGATCTCAAATGACTAGGTTTTAGAATATATTCAAATCCACAAAAAAAAGGAACTAAAATTGAGGGGTTGAAATTCATTGATTTGAGTTTTTTAGCCAAAACATTTCTCGTGGATTTCAAATCATTTCCCCCAATCCCTCTTCAATCCCTAAATCCGAACACACTCTTTGTAATATTATAATTACCACTCCTGCTTATAAAAGTAGAGGTAGAAGAAAGCTTTCTCGCATGAGAAAATTCAGATGAATTAACACAATTTAATATGCAGTGAAAAAATGCATTCACCTCCTGTTTGAAGTTAAAAAGAGGCGGCAATGGCCGACCATTCTGCAATCTAGCATTAGGTTCCCGTAGTTCATCAAAGAAAGGATGTGCACATGCTTCTAGCTGCAATAAGAAAAAATAAATCTTTGTAAACTAAATCCAAGGTTAAGTTCTAAGTTTCAAGAAAATTAATAAAATCCAAAAAATAAAGAGAAGATGAAACTCACTGCAGTACAACGAAGATTTGGAGAGTATTGCAGCAACCTGGAAGCAAGATCTATTGCTTCTGGAGGCATCCTTTTTTGAAAAACCTGGGAAAATGACATAGGTACCAACAGGCAAGTCAATTTTTTTTTAAAAAAAAATCAAACAGTACCAAATCCAAATTCTTCTTGTAGTTGGTTTACATTTGTCCATTTAGCACATGGTACAACAACAATAAGATGATAAATATTGACAAAATCCGTAAATCATACAGCATTTTAAACGTGGAACGCGTACCTTGTGCCAAGGATGCGCCTTTATCTGTGGAAACCTAAAATCAGTATAATTTGGATTCATACAGCGAATCTCCTCCCGTGTTGGTGTTCCGAGAACCTGGAAGACACAATAACCATATAAAAACATTGACCAAGTATTATATCGACTCCAAAAACAACAACGAAATTATACCTTGATAATTTCCACAAGCTGACCAACAGCATTTTCCCCAGGAAACAAAGGCTACATAATATGCATTATTATGTCAGGTGAGTATATGAATATCCACATAAAAGGGAAAAGAGCAGGTACTTCAGTGACGGAAGAAATAAATAGGCAACTAACTTGGCCCAGAAGAAGCTCAGCAAGGACACAACCAGCCGACCATATATCGATTGATGTGGTGTATTCGGTTGCACCAAAAATGAGTTCAGGAGCCCGATAAAACCGTGAGCAGATGTATGATATGTTTGCTTCACCTCTTACCTATTTGGAAATGAAAAAGACGTTAGTAAAAATACATTAGCAGGAAATAATATAACTAGTAGCACACTTTCCGTTAAAGAATAATCAAAACAATAAATAGACAGAGGCAGTAAACCATGTCGGTGCAGAACTCGAAAGTGTATCACTTACTAATACTTTTGCACTTCCAAAATCGCATATCTTCACCTGATGAGTTTGAGGATCAACCTACCAATATAGCATGGGAACATCACAAATCGGCAGTCAACTCAAAGTTTTCAATCATTAAAGGATCTATAAATCATACCAAAACATTTTGAGGCTTCAAGTCTCTGTGGCACACTCCAGCAACAGAATGCATATAAGCCAAGCCTCTGAAAATCTGCAAAAGTTATCCGATTTATCATGTTGAAATCATACAACAATCAAATTAGACACAGCGCATAAGGAAAGATGATACTTACTTCGTAGGTATAAAGTTTCACGTAGATGAGTGGCATTTTCTGGTTCATATCACTATAACGCTTCAGAACATGATACATGGTTTCCGGGACATACTCCATAACTAAATTAAGAAAAAGCTCATTCTGACTTGTAGTTGAATAAAAACAGTGTTTCAAGGAAACAACATTTGGATGATCCATAATCCTCATTAACTGCAGTTCACGGCTTTTGTATCTTCTGTCTTGCAAAACCTTTTTTATAGCCACAGTCTCGCCAGTTTCAATACATTTTGCCTAAGTTAATGAATAAAAGTAAAATAAGTTAATGAATAACATGAAACAAAAAAAAAAGAATAGCATTAACGGATCACAGACATGCATACCTGAAACACAACCCCAAATGAACCAGTTCCTACAACTCGCTCGGCCATGTAACTAACTGTCTGCAGA
This sequence comes from Orobanche coerulescens, assembly GCA_033398695.1. Lineage (NCBI taxonomy): Eukaryota > Viridiplantae > Streptophyta > Magnoliopsida > Lamiales > Orobanchaceae > Orobanche > Orobanche coerulescens. The sequence goes on along the minus strand of CM065814.1, from coordinate 149,960,767 downwards.
ATTTAACAAACAATAATTGATATATCAACACAACATTTTTCCTTCTTCCATCATTCTTCTTCAGTCTTCACTTATAAAAAAAAAAAGAGGCGACTATCCTTCCAACCCCTCCCCTTTACGACTCCTCAAACTCCTAAAAAGATACCCTTGGGCTGCTCAGCTTTAGGATGATATCAGGAACTATCACTAGAACCGTGCTTAAGCTAGCTCTCTAAAGTTCAGACCAAATTAAGTTACTAAAAAAAACGAAAGGCTCCCCTTCAACCAAACTAATCCTGTAAGCAGAGTAGTTTAGTTTCTCAAAACTATTAGCTTAATAAGGTGATCTGGGCAAGCTTATAAAACTATAAAAATGTACTTCAGTGAACAGATATAGACGTGTGATTAAAAATGAGGGTAATCAAAATCAGATAACAAAAAGCCCGCGCAGAAGGAGGGATTATGGATTACCTGCTTATGTTCTCCATTCTTGCCCCCAATTGTTGTTGAGATTATGTGACCGGTGACTGCATCATTCCTATCTATTACAGGAGCAGACATCTCCTACAAAATTATAATCATATGAGAAACCACATTACAAAAATTTTAGAAATACCAAGCATCACAAGTAGTTCTACCAAGATCACATCAAGATCTCAAGAAATAAAGCAGAATCAACCATTTTAAAACAAGCTAACTCCATTACCCGGCAATAAATTCAAAGCTAACCAGCAAAAGAACAAGTGTTTCCAAGTACTTATCCACCCCACTTAAACCCAATACAAAGTGAAAAACCAGTTCCAGTAGTCTTGAATACACGTAAGACCTAATATCGGAAGTCTAACCCCCAATATCGCTAGAAGACCTAATATTGAAATATAACCCCCAAGTCCGGTAGAGGAGTTCCGATTCGTATACTTCACCCTTAAAAACTCAAAAATAAAGAAATTAACTGGATATTTTCTTAACAGATCAGACGCGGAACAATCAAGAAATGGCGACAGCGACATTAATGTTGAGCACCAAAAACTAAACAAACTTATTTCAGAGTCAAACTGCTGATGAGAAAGACGACTAGATCTGAAATCTCCAGGGGAATTAAAGACATGAAACGAGATCCACATCATAGCATGCTGTCCAGAAACTTTCTCGCAATGTGAACGCAATTTTCCCCAAAATAAAGCAAAAAACACAGCGAGAAAGTAGAGCTCACCTTATCGTCGGCCATGAAAACGGAATCCAGTCGAAACGAACAAAGGAGTATACAGATTTTCGACGAACTTTCAACTCTGCAGTTAAAATTTCTCCAGCTTCTGCTCAGAGGTCATGATTGTCGGCAGGAGAAAGAAAAAAAAACAATTACAGAGCAAAAAAAAAAATTAAAAGAGAGAGAAAAAGGGGATGGCCGAGGGGGGGTGAGGGGTAGTCTAGGGTGCAGGGTCCCATCAACCAAACAGCATCCCATGTGAGTACAGCTCTCCACCTTTTCTTCTTCTTCCTTTTTTTTTTTTTCTTTCTTTTGCGGAAAGAATTTGAAAAAGGACCCTGGAATTTTCCACTAATTGCGATGTGGGGACTAGACTTATCAGTTGAGCTTTGTTTTCTTGAGGCAGAAAACGTACCAGCTTCTATCATACGCATAAATAAATGCAAAGCGACTTTTTGATTGGAGGTGTATTATGGACAATTTCTATCATGAACATGAAATTATGTAATTTTGCAGTTTTATGGGCTTCTTACGTAGTTTTTTTTAGTAGGATGTCAATTTTATCCGTACCCGATTCTATCCGTCGAATAAATTGGAAATTAGGTTGTGTATACATATTATAATTAACGCATGCTATCGAGTCCATATTACTATTGTGAAGATATTCAAACTCAGAATGATGTATGCAGTGAAGTTAGTTTAGCGCATGCAAGAAATGATATTTAGCGCACGCTAAATATCAGTTTGAATCAAGTCAATCAATCCATTGGAAAGATTCCGATGCAAAATCAAAAAGTATAAACGGATATATGACGCATGCAATGACGCAAGATTAGCGCACGCTACAAGGAGAAGTTAGCGCACGCTAACAGTCAGAGTCAGTAGCCACTGGACTAAAACTGGAAGACATTAACGTAACCCGAAATTTTATGATCGGGTACGAGTAGGATATGGGTATAGTATATTACCCGATTATCCGACCCACATACTCATTTGAATTATATAAATATATTATTATTATATATTATGCATAAATATTATATTATATTATATTATATAAACTATTATATTATAAATATTCATTATACTGAATTGAATTTATTATTGCATTATATGTAGATATGATATTTATTAAAAAAATATTTATATATATAGGGTATACTGGTACCCGAATACCCATTGGGTACCGATTACCCGATGGGCAATACCCGAACTCGATCCGAATCAAATAGGATAGGGTATGGAGGAGGCATACGGGTACCTTACCCGACTCATTGACATCCCTATTTTTTAGAGTTTCTTTCAGTTTTTAGAGTTGAATTTTAGTTTTTAGATTATTTTACACCTTCCATTATTAGGGTTTACTTTTAATATTTTCAGCTTTATTAAGATTTGTTTTTAATTTTCAGGGTTCATTTTTTATCTTTCACAGTTCAAAAATGCATTACGCAATATGCAGTCGAGTGCACTATTCTCCATTTCGAGGACCGACCACACTATTAATTGCCTCATATCACGACGATCTACTCTGCAAAGGTCGCACAATTAAAGACCCGATTTGAAGCACACCTTAGGGGTATGTTTACACTAGGACTCGTTGGGATCTAAAATTCTGGCATGCAGCAACTTGAGTATTGAATAGTAAGAATATTTATTTAGTATGTGATTCACAAATCTTATTAGTGTAGATGGCAAATCATGTCTCGAAAGTGGATGAATCTGTATTATTATTTTTTCGAACGATAGAATAAAACTAATACGAAAATAAGAATCAAGGGGTACTCAAACCTATATAAGATAACATAGTACAATCACCAGAATCTATTTCTCACTTCCACGGTTATCACTCAGTTTCAATTAACTTCATGCAATTACCTAACCACTCGATACATCGAGACTCCTTCGCTGGAATTAGTTTGGTTGGTAACTAAACACCCACTCTCAACTTTAGTCCGCTGAGATTTTTCCGAAATTAGGGGCCGCGTTATTGAATGCCGATTCGTTCATAACATTACACATACTCGATACTATCAGTCACTCTTCTTTGTTAAGCAACTTTGATCGAATAGATCGAGTTAGCTGAGTATTTCCACCAACACATGTTGTCATCATTTTTAGCTAATTCAATCCCGCCAACCATACCGAGAAGATTATTAAAAGCATTGATATTATTAAACAAAATGTAGGGAGAGGAAAGTAGTTGAATTTTTAAATACGAAAAAGTAGAGAGCGATAATTTTATTTTCTTGGCAAAAGGCGAAATCTCTCGCCCCTAGGGCCCCCACCCCCGGCCCGACAGGGATTGATGGAGGAATTAAATCATGGCTACAAATAGAGAAGAGAGGGAGATTAATGTATAATTGATATATAATATAATGTGCAAAAAATTATTAGTTGGGTCAATATTTAAATGTTTAGAATTCTAGCATAAGCATGCATAGGAGGAGGCTCGCGGCGGTTGGTCAGCTCCAAAACCTCAAAGATCCAAAGAAGAAGGGGATTGGTGTTTGCTGAATTTATTTTGTTTAGAAAATGTTTTGGTTAGACTTGAGCTTATTTTTACTTCCATATTTTTCTTTTTTTGAAAAAATTTGAGTTTGTACTTGTTGATGACTGATTTGACCAACATGACGTGTGCTGACCTGGATTAGGTGGGTCGAAACCACGTAGAAAACAGAAAAATATGAAGGAATAAGACAAATGGATTTAAGTGATTTTATTATTCTGATATAGAGCCGAGCTGAACTTTTTAGCTGGTCTATATTAATTGCTTGTTTTATTACGAGTCTTTCTTTTGTTTTTTTTTTCTCTCTCTATTTGTTCTCTATTTTCTAATAAATTCCAAAGGTCCTTTCTTTTTGTACATTCCTTCTATATATAGAAAGTATGGACCAATCCGCGGGCGACAGCTGGAGGATGTCTGAGAATGCGTCCGAACACTTGTCAGAGGGAGAGTTTCCCTTAGACACGTGGCGGCTTTTGGGCACTGCTTTGGGAAGAGGGAGGACAAAATGAATTAACTGTCCTGTGTGCCTGTTCCGCATGTCATGTCTGTCTGTTTCTCATGCTTTTGGCGATACTTATCCGTTGTGGCCGACTCTGGGGCCGGCCCTCGAGTTTCCCCGCTGCTCTGATCGGTCGTGTCATGACGGTGATTTGGAGAATATTTGTCCTGTATCTGGTCGGCCCTTCCGGTCTGGTCATCGGGTCGGCCCCGACGTTTCTGTCCGGTCCGGTCTTTAACGGACCTGGAGTAAAATTGATACGTACTCGGTCGGTCCTCCTCGTTGCTCTGCTCGGCCGGTCCATCCGAAAATCAGTTCTTTTGCCTTCTGGTCCTCTCAATCGGGACAGTTGAGCTGGCGGGGAGCGCTTACGTGGATGCCAAGACGGATGGACTATCAACGGTACTTGCTGCAAAAAAAAAAGCTTATAGCAGACGAAAAAAAGTTCCAATAAAATTATTAAATTTGTTATAAAAAAGTATTTTAAAATATATTGAATATCAGGTTAATTATCAAAAATAGCATTTATGGGGATAAACATAATAGTTTGGTCACTTTTTATTCTGGGACTCTATCACTATTTTTCTAAAATCGTATGCTCACCTAAGTCAACCAAAAATTAATACCTAATGGCAGATATAAATGATAATCGTTAATTTTTTGATTGATTTAAATGGTGACAGTTAATTTTTAAATTGACTCAGATTAAGTGTATCATTTAAAAAATTGAGGACCTAACTGAGTTTAAAAATAAAAAATAACCAAAATGATATTTTTGTCCTAAAGAATCATGTGATTGATAATTAATTCATTAAATATCACAACAACGTTACCCCAATGCCTCAACGGCTCCCGTAAAAACCAAGGTAAGGGGAGATTGGATGTCGTGATCCTTACACTGTCTTAACACAGAGGTAAGCTCGGATGATCCAAATGAAAATCGCATCGATAATCGTATGGAGCATTAGTCTTCACGAAAAGAAGTGCGATGGTTTAGTGAGTCGTTTTGCTTTATTCCATTATAATCGAAGCAAAGAAGAATAAGAGTGCTACCCATCTAAACAATGAAAATAATTCATTAAATAATTCCATTATAAATATCACTATATATTTTTTTTTTAAATTTACTTAGGATATTTAATTCATTAAATATCCTAAGTAAATTTAAAAAAATTATTGGTAATTTGAGTTATTATTGATTTATAATCTAAATTGATTTACTGTATCGTTTTAAGTAAAAATATAGTGATCCATCGACTCACGGAAAAGGAAGTAAAACAACAACAAACACGGGATCACCAGCTCAAACGTGAAGCTCCTGAATGAAACTGGACGCAATTGAGTTGGATTTGGAATCCCTTGGCGTAATCTTAGTAATCCGACTTGAAAGGGAACTTTGATCTGGTAGAAATCCAATTGCAAAACCAAAATAATTAGGAGTTGAAAAGCTGCATCGAAATTTGACGGCGGCAATCCATGGCAGCTGCCAACTCCGCTCCGAAGGTCCCAAAGCAGAAAGAGATGCAGGGCGTTTTATTAGGCCGATACGATGTTGGGAAACTGATTGGTCAGGGATCTTTCGCGAAGGTCTATAACGCGCGGAACGTCAGAACCGGGGAAAGCGTGGCGATTAAGGTGATCGATAAGGAGAAAATAGTGAAAGTAGGTTTAATCGCTCACATCAAACGCGAGATCTCGATTTTGAGGAGAGTTCGGCATCCGAACATCGTGCAGTTGTTCGAGGTTATGGCGACTAAGTCTAAAATCTTCTTCGTCATGGAGTATGTAAAAGGCGGTGAGCTATTCAGCAAGGTGGCCATGGGCAGGCTTAAGGAGGATGTTGCTAGAAAGTATTTCCAGCAGTTGGTCTCCGCGGTGGCTTTTTGCCACGCGCGGGGTGTGTACCACCGCGATTTGAAGCCGGAAAATATATTGCTGGATGAAGATGGTATCCTCAAAGTGTCCGATTTTGGATTGAGTGCTATATCTGAGCAGATCAAGCAGGACGGTCTTTTTCATACTTTTTGTGGGACTCCGGCGTACGTGGCGCCGGAGATTCTGTCGAGGAAAGGATATGATGCAGCTAAGGTTGATATTTGGAGCTGTGGAGTTGTACTCTTTGTGTTGATGGCTGGTTACTTGCCATTTCATGATCAGAACGTCATGGCTATGTATAAAAAAATCAATAAAGGTGAATTTAGGTGTCCCCGGTGGTTTTCCCCTGAATTGGTTCGTCTCATGACACGTTTGCTCGACACTAATCCCGATACCCGGATCACAATTCCAGAAATCATGAATAATCCATGGTTCAAGAGGGGATTCAAGCATATGAAATTCTATATCGATGATGATAAGTTTTGCAGTGCAGATGTTTCTGTAAATGATGATATTGCTTGTCTATCCGATCAGCCCTTCTCCGAGTCGGACTCCGAGTTGGAGACCAGAAGGAAGACGACTACTAGTCTTCCTAGGCCTGCTAGCCTGAATGCATTTGATATTATTTCGTTCTCGCGTGGTTTCGACTTATCAGGGTTGTTCGAGGAAGGATCAGATGGTGGCACGAGATTTGTTTCGGGGGCACCAGTGTCGGCTATCATATTAAAATTGGAAGAGATTGCGAAGATTGTGCGTTTCACAGTGAGGAAAAAGGACTGTAGAGTGAGTTTAGAAGGATCTAGGGATGGTGTTAAGGGACCTTTGACAATTGCAGCTGAGATATTTGAATTGACGCCGTCTTTTAGAGTCGTTGAGGTTAAGAGAAAAGGTGGGGATAGAATAGAGTACGAGGAGTTCTGTAATAACGAACTGAAGCCTGGATTGCAAAGTCTTGTGGCCGGAAATGCTGCTAATTCTTCTTCTTCTCCCTACTTGCCTTCAGACACTGAATAGAGAGAAAAAGATCGAAAAAGTACGTCCTCTGGTCCTCTGTTTTCATCCTCTTTATTGAACATTTGTACATGTTTTTGCTTTTTGTCTGTTTTCCTCCTGAATATGGTGGTTTATTAGAGTAGGATGCTGTAAGAATACACGTTTGGTATTATTTGTTTTGGTCGATGATGAATTTTATTTGTGTTTTTTCCTGATGTTTTAGTAGAAAATAAACATATAAATGACAAGTGGTTTACGCTAATTGTGTCTATATATAACAAACAAATGGAAAATTTATGTTTACAAAAGTTGTTTTTTTTTTTTTTTTATCAAATTACTTGGGGTTCTTGAGGAATCAATTCATTTATTTTTAACATGTGATCTTGCAAGGAAGGTGGCATGTAATGTAATACTAACTAATAAGAAATCCCGTGTGGCACATGCGCTTTTAGTGCCGCGGTTACTGTGAATAACGGGAAACTCTTCCACATAATGCAAAATTCATCACAAAAATATAAATTCACCAAATCAAACTAATAAGATGAACACCGAGGAGGTGAAGCGAACAGTTGACAAGTATGTTCGTTAAGAAAAACAGAGTGGACGACGTTCATAGTAAGGCTTATTTGCCATTGCTGACTCATGCATGCTTCAAACAGAAATCAATCAAGTAAACAATAAAGAACACTAATGGAAAAAAGATAAAAAGAAAATTGTACAGAATATTAGCATAATTTCGGATTGATCTGAACGAAAAACTCCTAAAAGAAGTATTTATCAATATTAATAAAATCAGCATGTTATTCTTGCACAGGCTGCTGCACCTGCAAATCCTGCTCCCCACCCGGCCAACTCCAAATCACATCCTTAAGCGAAGGCTTCAACTCTTGATCCCGAAACTTGAGATACTCCAACGTATCCCCCGCCGTCTTCTTCACCTCCACCATATGAAACGATGGCGCCACCTCGAAAATCTCCGCATCTATCGCCAGCTGTCCTTTTCTCCCCCCTCTGCTCCCCTGCATTTTCACCAACCCATCTTTCTTCTTTATCTTGAAACTCACCGTCACCGCCAGCTCCTCCAGCTTTGACACCACCATCGACGGTGGCTTCTGTGTCGTGAACCATGCCTGGGCCTTTGAAGTATTCACATCATTCTCGAACAGCCCTGACAGGTCGAACCCTTGCGAGAGAGATATAATATCAAAAGCATTCTTACAATGCGGTTTCGACGAGGCTGGCTTCGTTAGGACATCCTCGTTGTCTGAGTCAATGGTTTCTAGAATGCTTCGTGGAGAATTGTCCTCGTTGTCGAAATCAATCTCGGGAAACTCAATCCTCTTAAACCCCTTTTTGAACCACGGATTCTCCATAATCTGAGAGAGCGTCACTCGCGAATTCGGATTTGGGGATAGAATTCTTGAAAGCAACTTCTTAACCTCAGGCGGAAACCACTGGGGACATTTAAATTCCCCTCTGCATATCTTTCTGTACATCTCCATGAGATTCGAATCCTGGAAAGGAAGGTAACCCGCGAGGAGCACGAATAGAATAACCCCACACGACCATATATCGGCCTTTTCCCCGTCGTATCCTTTCTTATTAATAACCTCCGGGGCGACATACGCCGGGGTCCCGCACGTCGTGTGCAGAAGCCCGTCTTGTCTTTTGGAGTCGAGAAGCGCGCTGAGCCCAAAATCCGACACCTTCAGATTCCCGAATTCATCCAATAGGAGATTCTCTGGCTTCAGATCGCGGTGGTACACGCCGCGGCTGTGACAGAAATCGACGGCTGCGATCAGCTGCTGGAAATACTTCCGGGCCACGTCCTCCTTGAGCCGTCCTTTGGCCACCTTGTTGAAAAGCTCGCCCCCCCTGACGTACTCCATGGCGAAATAGATTTTGGATTTGCTGGCCATGACTTCATGGAGCTGGACCACGTTGGGGTGTTTGACTAGCCCCATGACCGAGATCTCGCGTTTGATCTGATCGATCAAGCCAACTCTCATGATTTTCTCCTTGTCGATGATTTTGATGGCCACACTTTGGCCCGTTTTGAGATTCCGGGCGTGATGGACCTTGGCGAACGTACCCTGGCCGAGGAGTTTCCCCATTTCGTACTTCTTCATGAGAATGTACCCTTTTCTCTCCATTGTTGGGATTTTTTTTTCTTCTAATTAAAGGTCGGTGGTGCAACGAAATCGAGCCATTAGACTTCTTTCGTTGCACATGGATGCACACATATTTGAAATACAGAAGAGAGATTTGTAGTTTAAAAGACTCACAACGGGGAGTCGAGAGCCTTGCCCCTAAAGGCAAGGTTAACGAAAGTCGTTTATGTGGGAAAAAGAATAAGAAGATGAAGATTGGAAGGAATAAAAAGGGGGTAGCCCCCAGTTTTCTTTTTTGAATCCAGCAATTAAGGATTAGGGTTGGCTAATTATAGTAATATTCTTGTTAAAAATGAATGATGGATGGTAGATGTGTGTAAGATTAACGTTGTTGTTGCGGAGGAGTTTTGGATGGCCCCATGATGTCCAGAGGGACTATTCGAGGCACATACACACATTGAGTCAAGTAATGATATATAAATATCCCCTTTTAAAAGTGAAATAACCCCATTTAAGGTATTTGAAACTTTGCATCTTCTAACAAATATCCAATTTTTTAAAATTAAAATATTTAAAATAAAGACAAGGATCGTTGGCAAAATTAGTTAAACAAGGACGGCTGCGAACCGCCGCGTTGCGGCGGGGCGATGACTATTCGTGTATACGTGTGTCGGGTTTTAGGCGGTTAGCTTGTTTCCGCATTACAGTTATAGCAGGAGCCTGAGTTTTGTTAGCCGTTCACTCTTTTAAACATTTGTTAAATTTAAAATTCTGTTTCTTATGGGCCAGCCCCTTTTGTTTTGGGCTAAACACATTTTGGTTATCTGTTGTATCTGCAAAGATGGGCATAACATATGCACATGTTGGGCTGAAACAAACCAAAAATCGGGCTAAATAGTGGACCTTGGTTTTGGACTAAAAAAGAAACGGGAGCCGAAACGACAATGCATGCGTCGTTTAATGACGCTGCATTATATATATATATATATATATATATATATATATATAGTAATTATGCATGAGCATTGGAGTGGTTTTGCACTTCCCACACGAACTACGAGACTTTGCAATTTTCATTACATAGTCAGTTTTGTAAGTCCTTTAAGTGAATTCTGATGCTGATTAAAACTGATTAAATTTGATTTTTACTAATCAAAAATGATTTGTACTGATTAAAATTATTTTTTACTGACCACTAGTATATTCTATTATATAAAGTTATTGATTTTTACCGATCAAAACTGAATTATACTGCCACGTTGATGTTTAGTGATTAAAATTAAATTTTGCTAATTGATAAATTATTATTTTTCTAAGTCGAAACAATGATGTCTAAACTACTTCAGAGATGATGAATTCCAGGGGCGGATGGAGGGGGTCCAAGGGGGTCTACGGCCCCATCTGACAGACAGAAATTTCCCTATAAAATAGGAGAAGCTTTATATATATATATATATAATTGTTCGACCTCTGTATTTTTTATAGTTCCGGACCCTTCTGAGTAAATGTTTCTGCTTCCGCTACTCATGGATTCCATCCATGTTTCATGACAATCATAATTATGCACCAGCATGGCAGCACATAGCCACATAATGCTGTCACTTAATTATTAAAAATATCAATGGCTTATTTTGTAATTTCTGAAAAATATTTGAAAGTTTTGTAACTATGACTACACTTCAAAACTAATGGCGAGCGGATAAAGTTTTGCAGCCCATTTTTTTTTTTTTTTTGGCAGAATATTTACTTTTATATACACATTAATAATTTTTCACTTAATTTACATGCATAAAAACCAAACAGGAACCGGATAATTACAAAGAACATAACCCCTTAATGACCCCATATTTTTCATAATATTACAGTCAGTCCCTACCATGATCAAGATCTCTCTTCTTTCCCCAATCCTGCATGCAAAGCCTGATTTTCTTACCCGCCGCCAGAAAATCAACCGCCTGCCGCGGCGTGAGTATCTTTGTAACCTCCCTCAAAGTGTTGAGCCTCAACTCATCAGCCTCCGTCAAAATCCCCGCCATTGCACGGCCATGTTTATCCAGCGCCGCCTCCACGGCACCATAAAAGCTGCCACTCGATATGCGGTTTCCTCTGTTCGATTTCACGGCGATCTCCGCCAGGGGATGATCCAACATGTCGTCCTGCAAGCTGGCCAACCTCTCCGACAGCTTCTTCTCCTCTCTGATCGTTCTCCTCTGCAACTCGTCCACCATGGAAATCTGACTTCCAGAAAGTTCCCCCAAATTCCCAATCCTCACGCCACGAAGGAACTCCGGGAGATGGGATTCGATTTCCAGGCCGCAGAGGGCGTAGATCAGGCGGGCGTATGAGGACGGCCGGCAGCCGCCGATCCAGAGGACTGACCGCTCGAGAGAGGTGCACCAGGTGGGGGCGAAATAGGGGGAGACGTCGATTTGAGCCATCAGGGTTCGCTGTTGCATGTAATCCTGGAAATGGTCGATGATTTTGTCGATCAATTGGCTTAGCTCGGCGTTGTTAGTGGAGTCATTTGCGTTTAGGGAGATGGCTTCGTTGAGTTCTGAGAGTTCTTGTTGCTGGAGGTCCATCCACTCCTGGTAGAAGCAGGTTTCCTTGATTTGATCGCTTGCCATTTTAGATAGATAGATATATATATATATAATATATATATATATAGAGAGAGTGTTTGTGGTTACTCAAGGAAGAGGGAAGAGGTTTCCACTTGAACATATATATATATATAGTATAACTTTATTTTCAGAACCCTGTTAAGTGGGAGAACCACCTTTTGTACTCCTAATAATACATAATGTACATCATGTCAATGCACACAACTCCTACTGATCATAACTCCTCCTATTATATAGTAGGGGTTATCATCAGTAGGGGTTATTATATTTAATAAAAAAAAATTCAAAAATAATATAAAAAATGTATTTTAACATAATACCCTTTGAATTAAAAATATTTTTTAATATTTAAAAAAATCTAATTGATTTAGAGGAATTCTCGCAGTTCTCCATATATATATATATATATATATATATATATATATATATATATATATATAAAATATGTGAGAGTGTGAATTAGAGATAAACGAGAGAGCGCGAATTTACCAGGCCTCACGTGACAATAGACTCATTTTAAAAATGTGCATTTTATCTCACACCACCATATATAAATATATTTGAACTTTAATCCTTTGAATTCTTGAATAATTCTCCCATCAGCTCTCCATTCTTTTTATCTCAATAGTGTTTTATCATTTGTCTCATACTTCCATGATCGATCTTTCAAACGTAAATTTAAATTGATTTTTCGAGACCTCCACATATATTCCGAGCCTTTGTCCAATCACATATTCCCATAATTTCATGGTATAACTCATTAGTAAAAATCTCGCATTAGCGTAGTGTTAAGTTAATTAGTGTCCATTATATGAAAATGAGACATAGCGAAAAGAAAAGATAGGAATAAATTTGGGGGACGAAAGTGGTATGTGATTGAATCATAATGTATGTGTTTTTGCAATGGTGTTTAACTATTTTAGTTACTGCAATTAAATAAATATCACAATTTATTTTTTATGTAAGCAATATGAATCTTAAATTTAATTTCTTAAAAGTGAGTTAATTTATTTTTATTTTGCATCAATTAATTTATTGTACTAATATTCATATTTTTTCTAATATGTACTTTTATTGTGCAATCAGTCATTAATGTAATTCATCAAATTTACTATATTCAATATGAATGTCTGATTAAAGATAAACGAAATTGATACAATAAAATTACAAATATTTTGAATTTTAAGCTGAAAAATTGAGAAAATAATTTTTTTATTAGCAGATAAGTGTATAGTTGCGGAATAAAATACATATCCAGAATTTTTTTTCCATTTTTTTTTTTTGAAAATTTAAGAAGGTATATATATATCAAGAAACTTAATATAGATATCGTAAATGGAGTACAAAAGTAAGAGGATATGGCACAGTGCAACCGCTTAACTCTCTCTCTCTCTCTTTTCTATCGTCTTTTTTTTTGGGAGAGACGAGAAACTCCCCTACCTGTATCATAGGTTCCTTGACCAGGCAGGCGTTAAATAGAGAAATTTGCACTAATGACAGTCCTATAAGAGAAATGACCAACGAAATACGAACCCGACAACAAACTTGCAACTCTTGTCTATTGTCTAGTTGCAGAAGAAGGTAATGTCTTCATTCAAGGGCTTTGTCCTGATGCTTGCACAGAAGCCAAAATGACTTGTCTCCGTTGGGAAAAACCACCAGACCTGAGCATGTGAATATATATAACACCACTACAACAAGATTCATTGCATTTCTATATATATATAGAGAGAAAATTGCATTACCACCAGTGTATCTTTCCCAGGAGAGAGCTATCTTGTCATTAATGTCTTTAAAAAATATTATTATTCCTTCCATCCACAATCAATGTTCCTTTTTTGCCATTTTGATATGTCCACAAAAAATATTCCCTTTCTATTTTTAAACACTACCCCACAACACAATTTACTAAAATATCCTTATAATTTTTATATATTTACACATTTTACTAGGCTGGCCCACATATTAAATTATTTAACCAACTTAATTAACATTAAATTACTTTTAATGTGGGACCCAAACTCCATTCACATCACATTCACCTAACATTTCTTAAAATCCGAACTCAAAAAATTGGGGAACATTGATTGTGGACGGAATGAGTATTAATTGTTTAGATTGATAGTATTTATTTTGAGAATGGACTCTTTTCATAGAATGAAGAAAGAACTAAGAAGTCTCTCGGGCATAGATTAATGGTAAGTTGCAAGATAATTGGGGTAGAAATACCCCGACATCGCGGATTCGAATCCGTGTGGTGACAATACTTTGCTGAAATATTGCAAGGTTTGTTGCTGGGTTCGTGTCTCGTTGGTCCTCTCCCTTGCAGGGCTGCCATTAGTGCACATCCCTCGATTTAACACCCGTCTGGTTAAGGGACCCCTGATACAGGTCCCCAAAGGGGTTAGCAATTACGCTAGTACAAGTAATCAAGGCAAACCAATCGCTTACACATTTCATAGTACATGCACCAATATCATTTCAAAAACCAAAACTAGACATGTCTTTCCTAAACAAACAATACAATTAATTTGCCTAGGACCGGGACGAAACCACGAATCCCACTCGAGGCCTCTAAGGACCCTCCCGAGCTGGCCACATTCATAAAACAAACCAAGCACCACACGTCACCTAGGACCGGGACGAAGCCACGAATCCCACTCGAGGCCTCTAAGGACCCTCCCGAGCTGGCTAGCGAATCAAACTCATGAATCCAGGACGAATCCATAGATTCCCTCGAGGCCCCGTCGGACCCTCCCGAGGTGAGTAAAGCACACACAATATACATTACCATTTCACGTTAAGCATAAAGGTTTTCAAGAATTACTTGCCTTGAATTATTGACGACGCGAAGAACGGAAAGGAAAGTCACCGACGAACGCTAGGAACCAATGAAACCGACCCTAACGATTCGAAGAACACAATCACAACCATTTCTAAATGAATACGGAATTGGAATACACCCGAAAACCCGCCTACGATTCATGTATATTCGTATATAAACATCAACGAGGGCGGACCACAACCAAACCCTCTCGATTCCGTAAAAATCACGAAATATACCATGAATCCGTAGGGAAACTAAGAATACCAACAAGATTAATCATATTCATCATGAATCCATCAACAAAAGCTAACGAATCTAAGAAAATCCCCAAACCCCCAATTTATCGAAAAGTAGGGTTCTAAGAGATTTACCTTGGATCGATGATGAAGAACACAAGTAGGTGTTGTTAATCTACTTCAAAAACTCAAGGTAGAGGATGCCTGAAATAATCGAAGGGAAGAATCGCTCGGAAATCGCCCGGAAGAGCTCTGCGTCGTGGAGAAGAAATGAAATGGAACTAATCTGCTCATCTGGGTCAACTCCCTGGTTTATATAGTCAGGGAGTGTTAGCATGCGCTAACGGGGTAAAAATACAGGCCAAAATAGTTAGCGTCCAGTCCAGTAGCCAGACTTCTGGCCGTTAGCGTGCGCTACTCCAAATGTAGCGTGCGCTAATAACCTATCGGTAGCGCGCGCTATCGACCAATAGCGTGCGCTACCTGGACATCAGCCGAGTCCAGAAGCTAACTGCCCAAAACTCACCTGACCCGTTAGCGTACGCTACCATACGAGCGTAGCGTGCGCTAACTGGCACCTGACCGATTCCAGAAATAAACTGTCCAGTACTGGACACCCACACTTAGGGCTGGGGGCGGGGCGGGTTGGGGCGGGGCGAAGGTAAAACCGCATCCGCCCCGCAATTTTTGTGCGGTGCGGGTTTTTGCGGGGCGGGGCATTTTTGATATTGAAAACCGCACAAAATCATAGTTTTGCGGGTAAGGCAAATACAATATTTATATAAATATCTAAGTGTTTTCTTGTTATATGCGGGCGGGCGGTTTTGCGGGCGGTTGGGAAAAAAATAAAACCGCATTCGCCCCGCAATTTTGGTGCGGTGCGGGTTTTGTGCGGGGCGGGGCGAAATCAACATTTGAAACCGCCCCGCCTCGCTATTTTGCGGTGCGGTGCGGTGCGGGGCGGGCGGGGCGGTTTGTTTTGCCCAGCCCTACCCACACTAGCGCACGCTACCGGGCATCATTAGCGTGCGCTAGCCTCTCGACATTAGCGTGCGCTAGCATATGTAGCGTACGCTAATACGCTAGTCTAGAAGGTCGGAAAACAAAGACCGCCACTCCTGTGGCTACTCACTAGCGCTATTTAAACAAACGTAGCGTGCGCTACTAAGGGACCCCTAGCGTGCGCTATGCAGAAAAAAAATAGCGCGCGCTAGGTATAGAATATGAACGGTTCAAAACACCGGAAGGTGAACGAAACATCCAACGGAACATCTCAACGGGCATCATAACATAGAATGGATCCACGGCAACCCCGAAACGGCGGTTCCGCACAACAATAACGGGGATAAAATCCATAGATAATAGAAAAGATACACTGAAGATACACGAGGGTCACTACTATCGGGAAATACGCCGAAAAAGAAAAATACAAGGGAAAGAAAAATGCGGATATTACACAAGCAGTCGGAATTTTGGGCAATAAGGCAATCAGAGCCATATTTATCTCTCTTGGCATGAAGCCTGTACTAAAAAAACTCTTCACAGTAGTTATAACTTCTGCACCAACAATATCCCAAGCCTCCTTATAGAATTTGACATTATAACCATCAATTCCTGGGGCCTTGTTTGGATTCATGCTAAATAGAGCATCTTTTATCTCCTCATCCCCTATCTCTTTGCATAACTTCTGGCTTTTGGATTGATTCAATAATGGTCCTCTTCTAATAACATCCTTGTCTACCATAAGAATAGAATCAGCAGCACATCCCATTAACCTTTGATAGAATTCTCTGATTTCAATTGCTATTTCTTGCTGAGTCAGACATTGAGATCCATCCACTCTTTTCAACATTTTGATAGCATTACTGGATTGTCTGGCTTGTACAAAAGCATGAAAGAATTTGGTGTTTGCATCACCCAATTTAATCCAGTCAATTCTAGCTTTTTGTTGCCATATTTGTTCCTCGATAGTACTCCATATCTCCAGCTCCTTCAAACAAACCTTTTCTTTCTGAATCAATTCTCCATTGAACCTGTCTTGAGTCAACTGTTTTTGAATGTCATCAACCTCCTCTCTGACCTGCTTTACCCTTGCAGTTGTCTGTTGAAACCAAGCTACATTGAGTTGCTTGAATGATTGTTTCATCTTCTTGCATTTGTACCATATATTCAACAGTGAGTTATCATGACAGTGCTCTTTCCATCCCTCTATAACAATCTCTTTAAACTTCGGGTGAGCTGCTATAACATTTAAGAATCTAAATGGAGCTTTTCTAGAAGCATATGAATTCCCAAAATCAAGTAATTGTGGGCAGTGGTCAGAGACACCATGTTCTAGAATCTCCACCAGGACATTTGAATAAGCTTGAAACCATTGAGTATTGCCTAAACATCTGTCAATCAAGGAATAGATCATATATGTATCAGTTTGGTTGTTACACCATGTGAATTCATTCCCAACCATCCTGATAACATTAAGTTCACTAGCTTGGATGCATTCCTTGAAATCTCTAACTTCGGCCCCAGTAACTGGTTGTCCATTACATCTTTCATCACATGACAGCACATTATTGAAATCTCCTCCTATGATTAGAGGTTCAGTCACCCTATTTGCTACTTGAGTGATAAACCTCCATAAACTTTTCCTCTATTCATTGATGTTGAATGCATAGACAAATAACACATTTACCCTGGAGCCAACAACAAAATCCTTTACTTCACACCATATTCCTTGAGCATGCACCTCAATCATTGTGACATCTATCTTTTCTGGGTTCCAGCCAACCCATATTCTCCCATTTATTGCACTACCATAATTACTCTCAAACCTCCAGTTCCTACATAGCTTATCCATTATTTTTTTGCTATTTCCTTCTTTCACTCTAGTTTCCAACAACCCCACAATATCCAACTTATTTTTTTTAAGAAAGAGTTTGATTTCTTGCTGTTTGAAGGGTTTATTACAACACCTCACGTTCCACATCATCATTCTCATCTTTCCACAGAGGGGTGAAGGACCCCGCCCTTTTCACTCATCCGTGTATCCTCCTCACCAATCACATCATACGCATTTTGGATGCTAATGACATTCTGACCAATAGTCAACCTCTTGATTGCACTTATCTTTTTGGGCTTAGACCATTCTACATCATCCAGTTGTTTAGTTTTACCTTTGCTCTGATCCTGTTCCTTATTGTCTGGTTTTGAGTTTAACACTTCTTCCTTATTTCTCACATTATCATTGACTTTTGGCTGCCATTGTTTTTTATGAAAGTGTGTAGCCTTCTCTTTCTCCTTACAAACATGTCCAGCCTGATTACATAGCTTACAGAAGGGTGGATTCCAGCTATATTCAACCTTCTGTTCCACTATCTGGCCATTCTCTCCTTCTATTACAATCGAGTGCTTCATAGGTACAGTGATATCAATCTCAACTAATATCCTTGCATATGATATCCGTTTCTGAGCTGTGGTGCACTCGTCTGCACATATTGGTCTCCCAATATTCTAGGGGTGGGCATGAGACGGGATGGGTCGGGATTGGGCGAATCCCGTCCCGTCCCGAAAATAAATTACCGGACGGACGGACGGATTGCGATTTCAAACTCATCTCGCACGCCCCGATCCCGCTCGGGTTCGGTCGACCGGACGGACGGATATCCCGCATTTATCAACTTGACAAAAGCGTGAAAAACGAATGAGACCGCTATACATTTTGGAATTACCAATTGAATGAGGTAGAAATTAAAAAAAAAATATCCAAACTAGTCATTCCAAAAAAAATGACCCAATATCCATTAGAATCTTAAAAAACACACAGAACAAAATAGATAGTAATATAAACACGCACAAAGGACAATAGATCAATAATCCAACTTTGATGTTTCATACATAAACTTAAACTCAAACTTTAATATAAAATGCGTAAAACATAAACTTAAAATCAAACTTTGATGTTTCATACATCAATGACAGAGCTAGCAAGACTGCTCTTCCCTTTGTATTTTGCTCTTGGAGGTGGAGGAGGGCATGTATTTGCTTGGCTAGTTGTCAGTGCTCTCATGCTCGCAATTATACACAAGTAACAATGTAATATAGTTAATTAAGTCACATTAGCGGACCAATGCCCAACTTTAAAAAATCAAGAACATTGAAACTTGTAATATATATACCTTGCTCAATAGATTCATAAAATGCATAATTTTCAACGGGCAATCATCTACAAATTCTGCAATATCATCACCAAGTAACCAATTTTGTGTGCAGATTAGTCCCTCTTGTTTTAGGAGTTAGTGAGCTCCTAAACACTTCAATTACTCTACCCCCGTTGAAAAACTAGACTCAAGCCACGGTTGATACTTGAATCGATGAACATCCCTAGCTATAGCCGCCAAGACAGGTACTTGCATCCATTGAGCTTCCACCATAGCAATATATCAAAGCAATCAATCAATAATGAGCTCCAATGGTGCTTCCAACCGATCTACTTCATGTTTTGTCACTGCATCTTCAGTTTCTTGCACCAAATTCTTCCAATCATTGAGCAGATTGCTCCTTCTACTATTAGCGCTTCTGATGCTAGTAGTAGTGCTACTTGAAGAAGTTGAAGATTGCTTATGCAAGTGTCTACCTCCATGTACCACAGTCACATACTAAGACATGATGCAAAAGTTAATACATACCAAAAAAAATGATCATACTTAATGAACAGAAGTTAATTACAAAAATATATTAGACTAAAGTTAATACCTCATTATAGAGAGAATACATAATATTTTTTATCTCTTTGGTCCTCCTTGTTAAGCAAATCAGTCTTACATTGCTAAGCAAACAAAACTAAAGCATGGAAATTAACGGGCAATACAGTCCAATGGCCAAGTTGAGAAGAGAGAGTAAATCCATCACAATAAAATGACAACAAAAATGTGAACATAAAACGGAAAATGGCACCAATTGAAGAAAGCAATAAACATCATTAAACTCGGAAAGAACTTATACTGAACATCTTAAATAAAGAGCTGTTGCCATGTTTATCATTATGAGAGAGGCAAACGGCTCCAAGTATTCTTCATTATAGCTAACTCTGATAAATGTTTTTGATGTTCAATTATAACAAAAAAGAATCTGACTAAAGTTAATACCTCATTATAGAGAGAATACATAATATTTTTTATCTCTTTGGTCCTCCTTTGCACCTCCTGATCACTTAAACCTTCTTGATTATAGGTGTAAGCCACATTTTTCAGCTTGAACCTTGCATCTAATACCAGTCCAATGATAACCATGTGATTAAGTTCTTGAAATGTGCCAAAGTACTTCAACCATCTATTTCGCATATTGCCAGCCATTTCATTCAAGGTTCTTCAGATCCGCACTTAAGAGCCAACTCAGCCGCCACATGCATGCTTTTGATGTTCTTCTCCATGGTAATAACATCTTGGAAAGTGGTGTGCACAGTAGGGTGTGTAGAAGCACTAACCCTCAAAGTGATTTCATAAAACACGGCTAAAAATTCCACAAACACCTTAGCCTTTTCCCAATCATCATCATCAGGGGGTCCAACCCTATTTCTCTTGTTTGTGTTGGTTGGCGGAGACACAACAATATTCCTATCTTCATCAATTTCCTCTTCTGGTTCATCAAAGTAATTTACATACATACTATCATAATCTTCTTTCATTGCTGTAAATGCTTGCTGAAACTTCAAAGTCTTTCCAACATCGTATAAGTGTTGTTCCATCGTGTTTGGACATCCAAATGCATAAGTCCTTTATGTGGAATCTTCTCTCTCTCGACAATCTTCTTGAAGTAATCCAACTTTGGAGAAGATCTCACAAACTTTACAGCATTCCTGATAGCCAACACAGACTTCTGCAACCTTTTTAACCCATGCCCCACAATCAGGTTTGTGATGTGAGCTGCACATCTCACATGCATGTATTTCCCATTCAAAATTGGCTGAAAACCTGGAGACCTATTCATTTTAGCAACAAGCCATTCCATTGCAGACTTGTTGGCAGAAGCATTATCCACAGTAATGCACATTACTTTCTCAATTCCCCAATCCACCAAACATGACTCAATCAGCCTTCCTATTGTTTCCCCTTGATGATTTTGAATTACAGCAAAATTTATTACCCTCTTATGCATCTTCCAATCAATATCAATAAAATGGGCAGTAAGCACCATGTAATTGATATTTTGCACACTCGTCCAAGTGTCTGTGGTTAAATTCACCCTCACCTTCTTCAATTTCCTTTTCAACTCCTTCTTACAGACATCATACATATCTAGAAAGGCTCTGCATAATTTTCTTCTAGAGGGAACATCAAACAGAGGACAAACTCTAGCACAGAATCCCTTAAATCCTTTCTTCTCAACAAAACTAAATGGCAACTCATCAATTACAACCATCTCTACACAAGCTTCTAAGTAATCATCTTGATCAACAGCTACCATGCTCAATGTATTGGCCCTAGTCTTATCACCAGTTAATCCTTTCTGCGACTTATCAGGAACAGATGGAAAATATCGACAATTATTATTGATGTGCCTAATCATACCAGACGTGCCATTAGAAGTGTCAGCAGAATAATCACCAATCTTTCCCCTAGGACAATATTTGCAATGTGCCCTCTTATGAACTATCTGATATTCTTTCCCATCAACATCTTTTGCAGTTTCAATCTTATCATATTTTATAAAATGCTCCCAAACAAAGCTTCGTTTTATACCTGAAGTTTCAGAATCAATCTCCCCTGTAGATGCAACTGCTTCAGCGGGAGCTTCACTTGTAGGTTGAGCTGGATCAGGTAAATTTTCCGGAGAGTGTTGACTTCCAGGAAGTAGGAGAAGTGCAGGATTTGAGTGATTTGTTGTTGCTGAAGGCGAAGGTTGCAAAGGCAATGTCGAAGGAAATGAGTCGACACTTTGTCGAGGACGAGCCATGGCCTTCTTCCCTCTAGCCATTGACAAATTGATGCGATGCACTGACAAATCGGGGAAGGGGTTCGTTCAATTTCTGGGGGGTTCGTTCAATTTCCGAATTTCGCAGGTGAAATGAAACTGAAAGTGAAAAGAGGGGGTAAGTATCGATGGCGACGATGGGAGGAAGAAGAATGAGAGATGAGACAGAGATTCAGAAGTCGGCTAATGAGGCGTAGAAAATGAAGTTTACTTTTTACTTTAGGGTTTTCATGATTAATTTATTAAATGATATATAAAAAAAATGATTATATTAAATATTACGGGACGAAACGGGATTGATCGGGATGGTCCCGATCCCATCCCGTCCCATTTGAATAGTAACAGTGCGGGACGGGACGGGACGGGATTGTCATTTTAAGAACCTATCCCGTCCCGTCCCGCTAGTTTTTGGGATGGGATCGGGACGGGATCGGGATTTCGGGTTCAAGTGCCCAGCCCTACAATATTCTGCTCAAAGAGTTCATCCCCCAAAAATTAAGAGGAAGGTTTGGTAATTGAATCCAGATAGGAATCAATTTCAATACTTCATTCTTAAAACAGAAATCGGGAATCCATTTCTTCATCACTGCAGGATAATTCGCTATGGTGTAGAATCCTTCAAGTAAAATCAGATCCCTCTGTTGGGAAAAAATCAGATCCCACATTCATCCATTAGGGATGAGCAGAAATAACTAAGAAATAACATGAAAAATAATAATAATCCACAACACAAGAATTTACGTGGAAACTCCAAAAATCGGAGAAAAACCACGGCCCCCAGAGAAAGAAATTCCACTATGTGAAACATTATTACAATCACACAGACATTCTCTCTCCCGACCTCCGCACCCCACACTCTTACAAACCTTTGACTAACTCACACCTCTCTTCCAACTCTCCATACTAGAGAATACAAGAAAGGAATTTAACTAGAGTCAAACCACAAAGATTAAAGTGTATTTGACTGGTGCATTTTAATCCTTAGATGGACCACTTTTTATAGGCTTGAAGTCCCTTCCACCTTTCATTGTTTAACCGGTGTGGGACAAAAAAACTTCTCTTTTATTATAGCCGAACACTTAGAACAAACTCGTCTAAGAATTTTAACCACTTAGAATCAACCATTCTAAGAATTTCCCTCGGCACATATCAAAAAACCCGCTGAAATTTATGGTGCAACTCCCAACTTTTGGCCCTCCTGAAAGTCCTTCAGCCATCGACATAACACACACATTGTATCCATGCCAAACCGATACCCGTGTGTAAATTCCACCACACACCCTACATCCATGTCAAATCAATGCCCGTGTAAAATACCACCACACCCGACATCTTTCCATGACAAGCCAATACCCGTGCGCAAATTCGTGGACCGCTAACATAACCACATCCTCTTTCATGACAACTCATATATCAAAAGGACATACATTTTCTCATCAGAGAAAATCATCACTCATCTGCATAGCTTGATTAGGAGTTATTTGCCAGATTAACTCCACCTCCACCTTGACAGTTCACCTTCATAGCCTTGTGTAACCCGGATTGTACCAACACATCCTTGACTTATACTTGTCATAAGCCAAACTTGATCATTCCATCAAATTTCTCCACCTGCTTGAACCACCCTAGCCTGATGAACAACCGCCTCCAAATGAGGCCCCCGGACACCGCTCAAGAAATCCTTTCTGATGTGGAAGGTCAGACATCGCTGCGACCACAGAGCATACTCAGAATTTCAAGAGACCCAACCCGGTCTCTGATACCACTTGTTAGGAAAAAAATCAGATCCCACATTCATCCACTAGGGATGAACAGAAATAACCAAGAAATAACATGAAAAATAATAATAATCCACAACACCAGAATTTACGTGGAAACTCCAAAAATCGGAGAAAAACCACGGCCCCCAGAGAAAGAAATTCCACTATGTGAAACATTATTACAATCACACAGACATTCTCTCTCCCGACCCCCGCACCCCACACTCTTACAAACCTTTGACTAACTCACACTTCTCTTGCAACTCTCCATACTAGAGAATACAAGAAAGGAATTTAACTAGAGTCAAACCACAAAGATTAAAGTGTATTTGACTGGTGCATTTTAATCCTTAGCCTTGGACTACTTTTTATAGGCTTGAAGTCACTTCCACCTTTCATTGTTTAACCGATGTGGGACAAAAAAACTTCTCATTTATTATAGCCGAACACTTAGAACAAACTCGTCTAAGAATTTTAACCATTTAGAATCAACCATTCTAAGAATTTCCCTCGGCACATATCAAAAAACCCGCTGAAATTTATGGTGCAACTCCCAACTTTTGGCCCTCCTGAAAGTCCTTCAGCCATCGACATAACACACACATTGTATCTATGCCAAACCGATACCCGTGTGTAAATTCCACCACACACCCTACATCCATGTCAAATCAATGCCCGTGTAAAATTCCACCACACCCGACATCTTTCCATGACAAGCCAATACCCGTGCGCAAATTCGTGGACCGCTAACATAACCACATCCTCTTTCATGACAACTCATATGCCAAAAGGACATACGTTTTCTCATCAGAGAAAATCATCACTGTCACACTGTTAGCCCGGATTAGGAGTTATTTGCCAGATTAACTCCACCTCCACCTTGACAGTTCACCTTCATAGCCTTGTGTAACCCGGATTGTACCAACACATCCTTGAATTATACTTGTCATAATCCAAACTTGATCATTCCATCAAATTTCTCCACCTGCTTGAACCACCCTAGCCTGATGAACAACCGCCTCCAAATGAGACCCCCGGACACCGCTCAAGAAATCTTTTCTGATGTGGAAGGTCAGACATCGCTGCGACCACAGAGCATACTCAGAATTTCAAGAGACCCAACCCGGTCTCTGATACCACTTGTTAGGAAAAAAATCAGATCCCACATTCATCCACTAGGGATGAGCAGAAATAACCAAGAAATAACATGAAAAATAATAATAATCCACAACACCAAAATTTACGTGGAAACTCCAAAAATCGGAGAAAAACCACGGCCCCCAGAGAAAGAAATTCCACTATGTGAAACATTATTACAATCACACAGACATTCTCTCTCCCGACCCCAGCACCCCACACTCTTACAAACCTTTGACTAACTCACACCTCTCTTCCAACTCTCCATACTAGAGAATACAAGAAAGAAATTTAACTAGAGTCAAACCACAAAGATTAAAGTGTATTTGACTGGTGCATTTTAATCCTTAGCCTTCGACTACTTTTTATAGGCTTGAAGTCCCTTCCACTTTTGATTGTTTAACCGACGTGGGACAAAAAAACTTCTCCTTTATTATAGCCAAAAATTCCAACACCCTCTCCTAACAGATTTGCATCTCACTACAAAGTACCCTTTATGGTAAAATATCTCTAGTTTTACCCCCCATTGCTTCCAGAAATAAGTCGCTAGATATGTAATGGTAGGGGTATCACCAACAACATAAAGAATCAAAGCAGCTTCAGCAAATGAGGAATATAGTTCAGTGACATACCTTGGGTTTGAGCTTTATGCGACGGAGATGGAGGCCTCTGCTCTCTTTCCCCTTGTTTTTCACCGGAATCCTGTGTTGGCTCAGATCTCGCTATAGTGGCTTCTAGGATGAGGCTCTCTTGGTCTTGTTCCAGGCATCTCTGTATCTCCACCACATCCCGTTCATCTATTTCAGAAAAAGAAGATGAAATTTCTGGTACTGTTCCATTTCCAGAGCTTTCAACACTCTCGTCAGAATTCCTCGATTCTTTCTCAACCAGTGGTGATCTTGTGATTTTCCCTTGCTGTACTTGATTATTCACCCCAACCTTCCTTGGTCTCCCCCGCTGTCTACCCGTCGACGCACGTTAACCCAGACTTGCTATCGTGAGCCGAGAGGTTTTTGTAACTCTTTTACTTTTAATATATATATATATATATATATATATATTACAAATACTCAATTTTTTGTGCAATCTCATGGCTTTTGTCTAGGTGTAATTTTTTTTTTTTTTTTGCCAATTTTGAGATTTTAAAAAACAAAATTAATTAAATATATAATTAAAACTAAAATATGTGATTTATATGGATGTTTAAATATATAAAATTAAATATATATTTAAATTACGAGTTATATGGATGTATAAATTCTTGATTTTAATATTCCATGTAAGTTTTCATATATTAATTATGATTGGCGAGAAATATGATTTTTTTGATTTTTTTTGTTCCCTTTTATGATACTTTGTGAGAATTGTCAATTTTTTTCATTCAGTATCCATATATTATATTAAAATTGAGTTTTTTGAGCTTGATGTGACTTATACGTTACTAGGATCTTTTTTATATTTTTTGAATTTTTTATATATGTGTGTGTATGTATAATATATAAAAATTGAATTGTTTCCCGCCTCCTCATTGATTTGCCTTATATGTCTTTGTGGTTCTTTTAACAATTTTCTTTGAATTCTTTCTAATATTAGCTTATCAATTAATTCATCTGTATCTCATTGGGCTACATGTCCATCTTATAATAAAGTTTATATTCATAATAAAAATAAGTAACAAAAAACTTATTTGACACTCTTTAACTATATTTATAATAAGTACCGTTTATAAATTTATTCTTGATTTCTTTTAAGTGCAAAAATATAATAAATTTAGTAGATAATTTTGTTGTTAATTATTTCCTACGTATAATTTTTTGAGTTTTTTTTTGCCACTTTTAAGATTATTTAAAATAAAATTAATTGAATCTATAATTAAAACTAACATATAATTTATATGGATGTTTATTTTTGATTGTTCAATAATGACGGTTCTTCACATATTCTATTTTCAATAATTTACCAAAAATTTTGATCGTATGTCCCGCGTAAGTTTCCGTCAATAGTTTAAGTAATAATATTATATTTTTAGTGCTTTCATATGTTTTTGTGATTGACGATGAATATGGTTTTTTGATTTTTGTTCCCTTTTAATCACATTCCGTGAGAACTGTCATCTTTATTGCTTTATTATTTATAAAATATACAAAAATTGAATTTTTGTACCTTCTCATGAAATTGATTTATATGTTTAATTGTGATTATTTTATATTCTTTGAATTTTTTGTATAATATTTTTTGATTCTTTCAACATCTATATATATAAATTGTAATTTAATTCTAAAAATGGGTTTTTTATCTTTCTAATTGATTTTGCTTATGTTTTAATTTCATTTTTTATTTTTTCACTATTGACTTATTAATTAATTAATTATATATATATATATATAATGAAAATAAAATTATTTTTAGCTTTCTCATTGATTTGACTTATTTATTATTTTGTGGAGTTTTTGATAAAATTTTTCTTTGTTGGCTTATCAATTAATTCATCTATATCTGTGGGGCAGTGGCATGTCCACTAATAAAAGATTTTTATTCATAATGTAAACAATTAACAATAAGCTTATCTATATTTCTTAACTATATTTATAGTAAGTAAATACCGTTTAAAATATATTCTTGATTTCTATCAATTGCAACAAATATAAATAAATTAGTGGAAAATTTTATTGTTAATAAATATAAAGAACTTTATATTTTCTAATTGCTTAAAACACATACTTATCTTTATTATTGACATTAAAATATGATAACTCTAATTATATTTATGTAAATCTAAGATATTAGAATGATAATATTTAATTATGTGACATATTTTTTTTAAGAAATGCATCCTAATTATGTTAAATAACGTTCAATTTGAATATAATCAAATAATAAGGTAATTAAAAAGTAATTATGATATCATTAAATCTCATGATTTTTTATTATGATAATGCAGGTATAATTGAAATCAGCTTTTTTCTTAGAACTTTTTCATCTTTTTTTATTTCAAAAATAATTAGCCATTAAGTTTGAATTAAGCTATATTCCGATAAAATTGTGATTTGCTTCTAAACTTATTATTACTGTTTCTAGAAAGAATCAGCTATATTTAGAATAATTTTTGGTATATTAGTCCCACCATAATTTATGCAGATTGAGTCCATATTGACTTCATCTGATTTTTGCGAACTCGAATTATTTTACTGGACAAAATTAATTTTTACTCATTGAAACAGATTTTTAGTGATTAAAACTGAATTTTACTGATTGAGACTGATTTTTGCCGATTTACATTGTGTTTTATTAAAATATGTAACTGACTATTACTGATTAGAACTGAATTTTATTGATTATAATTGAATTTTACTTAATAAACTGATTTTTTAGTGATCAAAATTGAGCTTTAACGATTAGAACTTATTTTACTCAATGATATTTCGAATTGAACAGAACAATGCCTTACTTTAATAATAATATTTAATTTCTAAAGATTACAATAAGTAACAAAATGTTATTTTAATTTATTGGGTGGAACAGTCTTCTTTTCTTTGCAAGATAGTTAACAATGTAAATATTGTGATTAGTACGAGCAAAAAGCATTAGGGTTTTAATGTCCTTATAGTCCCTAAAAGGTCCCAAAAAGAATTACATCCTCGTGCAACTTTAAAATATTTAGATTTTTTAGTACATAATTGATTAATTTTATATTTTGGATAAAAATTTAAAATTAATGATACTTTTTTATAATCTTCTTACGGTAATGCATACCTTCTTTGAATTGAAATCTACATATAATAATACATAATGGAGGTATAATTATCAAAATATTTTTAGAAATATATATTTTAGTATACCTCTACACTATATAAGACTCAAAGACTTGAACTGAGAGGAAGATGAAAAAAGTGACTTGGAGAATAATGCGTTACTCATATTTTTCATATAACATTTAAAAATTTTCAATTATTACTTTGCTATGAATTATAAGAAAAGGATACTTATAAAGCCTATCAATAATTTGCCATCACTGAATATAGGAAGATGTTGAAGAACGACAAATATGCTACGAGGAAAAAGCAAAATGTAGTCAGAAAGCTGGACAGAATAATCATAAGAAAATGCTCTACATAACTATAAAAAGATGCTAAATAGTAGAACAATAAGAATATATTGCACGAGAGAACAATAAGAATGTTAAAACAAAGAATTAGCAATAATAAGATGCTATACGGGAGAACCATAAAAAAGATGCTATATGAGAGAATAGTAAGAAGATACTATATAGAAGAACCTTAAGAATCACTAAATGGGAGAACGATAAGAACATGATACATGAGTGATCAATAAGAAGATGATACACGAGAACCATACGAACATACTAGAATCATAAGAATGTGATAGAGGGGGAACCATAAGAAGATGTTACACGAGAGAACTATAAGAAGATACTCAATGGAAGAATGATAAAACATGTTGCACGGAAAAACTACAAGAATATTCTATATATCAATATATGTGTAGAATGGAATGTAATAACAAATATTACGGATATTATGAATTTTATAAATCTTATACTGTTTTAGTTTAATCGTACACTCTATAATTACCATCATTAAATATAAGAAGATGTTACACAGAAGTACCCGACAAGAGGCTGTCTAGGAGAATCATAAGAAGATAATACACAGAAGAACCATAAAAAGTCACTATATGGGAGAACGATAAGAAGATGTTATAGTGGAAAACCAGAAAGGATGTTATACGAGGTAACCATAATAATATGCTAGGTGGGAGGATCAATAGGAGATCCTGTATGGGAGAAACATAATAAGATCTGAAATGGGAGAATGATAAAATATGTTGCACATAGGACTGTCAAAAAAATCCGAAAAATCCGATATTCGTCCGAGATATCTGTATTCGTATCCGGAAAAAGCTGATATTATCTGTATTCGAAAAAAGTGGATACGAATATTATCCGTATCCGAAGATTTTGGAAACGGATATGGATATAGACGCATCCGTATCCGAGAATGTCCATATCCAAAATTAATTATATATAATATATATTTTTAATATAGTTTTAATATATAATTACAAAATATAAGCATGCTACTCCCCATAATACTTTGTCACGTGTCTTCATTATTCATTTCTCAATATTAAAATATAAGCATGTAGTATAAATTATCTTTACTTATTAGTTATTTCCCCTTCTAACACAACAATCAGGTCAGCTAGCCCAAGTGGTATTGGCATTAGGAATTTGGTAAGGAGAAGGAGCTCCACCAGCGTTCAAATCCCTCCTCCTGCATTAAATTTTTGAAGATTAAAAAAAGTGGCGGATACGGATAATATATATCCGTATACGGATAGCATCTGCCGGATATTATTCGTATCCGGTCCGTCCGGATATTTTCGAATCCGGATACAGATTCGGTTACCTTTATTAAATGCCGGGTCCGGATTCGGATATGGCCATATCCGGCTCCGTATTATCAATTTGACAGTCCTAGTTGCACGGGAGAACAATAAGAATATTCAGACATTGAAGAATATTAAGAATATGCTACACGCTAAAAACATAAAAAGATGTTACACATGATAACGATAAGAAGATATTGAAGGGGATAACGATCATGGAAAAGCCATAAAAACATGATACACTGAAGAACATAGAAAAATGCTACATAGAATAACCATAAGAATAGTTTATACAGGAGAACCACGAGAAGGTATTACGCCGAATAACTGTAGGAAAATTTTAAACGGAAGAACAACAAGAAAATATTTTGAGATAACCATAAGAACGTGTGTGTGTGTATATATATATATATATATAATGTGTAACACCCCCAAATTCCATTGGGTCATTACAGTGCCGTGGACCCCACACCAAGAGATCCACCAGGCGAACACGACCAAAATACAACAAACTGACCAAAAGGGGGATCACAGTCCCTACCATGACATTCGACATAATATTCCGATATGGAATTTCAACGACAAAAGTGGGCCTACATGGCCAAAAAAAATACAACAACATCCACGAGCCTTGCTCGGTTAATACAAAATGACAACAACTGAACAAAATGGAGTACTCCAAACTGTCTGACTGACATGAACACCAAACATCTCAGACTAGTATCGCTCGAACTCCTCGTCGCCATCGTCATGCCCCTGTGTCTCAACTCTCTCCTCGCAAGCGCCTAAAACATGTAAACATGTTCCGCCCCCACGGGGTTAGTCATCCAGATAATGAATATCAAATACATGTACAACATGATATGCATCCAAAAGCAGAATAAATGGTGCAACAAGGGTAATACGAGATGCTCACAAACCAAAGTAAGAATCGAGCATTCGAGAAACACTATGCCCACGACATACGATCGGTACATGCTCAACAGGTTAGAACACAAGTGCCCAACGACGAATCATCAATACAGAACACACCATGAACTATCTGAAGGTAAACCAAACCAGAGCTGAAATAGATACGAGTCACAATGCCCGAAGGCTCCAACGGAAATACCAAAACATCACAATGACCTGAAAGCCACTCAGCCGAAGCTGTCAAAATATCACAATGGCCTGCAAGCCACTCAGCCGAAGCTGCCAATCATCACAATGGCCCGAGGCCAAGACATCCCGAAACTGTATCACATGAGGGCCAAAGCCACGGCACGGAGCCGTATCACAATGAGGGCCAAACCTACGGCACGAAGCCGTATCACAATGAGGGCCGAAGCCACGACACGAAGCCATATCACAGTGAGGGCCGAAGCCACGACACGAAGCCGTATCACAATGAGGGCCGAAGCCACGGCACGAAGCCGTATCATAATGAGGTTATCTAATGACCGTGACCTGCTGAATTGCAGGTGGTGGGAAACCAACCGCGAAGGTTCAAGCCCCAAACTTACCCATAATGATGTTGTTACCCAAAATATTATCCGGAGGTAATATTGCTGGAATGATCGAGTAACAAACAAATGCGAGAACACTTCCGTGAGAAACTAGATAACACAAGATTTGCCGGGGTTGTTAATCCCGGGCTTGAATGCTCTCGCGAGATATTATTAATAAATATACTGTCGAGTACAAATATTAATGTTAGAAACAAATACAAGGAGTGTAAAGATTTCTAGTTATCTAGGCTTTAGAGCGCGTAGATTGCCGGAAGAACCAGATAGGTAGATCTGTGAGTTCTTGCTTAGGAGATAAGATGGATATGTATGAATATCACTATGAATGTGTAAGCAGTTGCTAAAAGAGTCTTTGATTTTCTCTTATGTGTGTATTTTGCACTGAATCTGTCGTCAAATTCGCGTCCCTTTGCTTCTGCGGTGAGTTCCCTATTTATAGGGGACAAGGTAGTTGGGATCCCTGGGGCGATCGCCGGCGACCGCCGTTTTTTATATTATAATAAGGTGGCCGATCGTTCCGTCACGTGGGCATTCCCTTAAAGTCGGGAGTGCTTTGGAGTCATTGTGTGAGCCAGTGAGAGGCCAACACGCGTCCTGGGCAGCATGTGAGGGGAGGACCCACTTTGTACCTTTCGGCGGCTTTGTCGGTAGGTGAGGTAGGTGACAGGATGAGGACAAAGGTCTTTATCTGCCGGTATCTCTGAAGATCCGCATGTGGGCCACCGTCCAAGATTCGGTCTTTGATGACTTTGTGACGGATCTAGGACCCATACGTGGTCATGAGATGATCGTCTGGTCCGCTCATTATAGACGATCGTCGGATATCAAAGGCGATCGCTAGGTGCCAAAGACGATCGCCGTATTGCGCGAACTCTAGGAGTTTGTCCAGTATGTCTTCCACGATTGGCTTCTCGGTCGTGATGCCGATCGCTATCGAAGTGTATGAATCGCCGCACAACAATTGCCCCGGCTCGCCTCGATGTTTGAAAACACGGGTGAGGTGGCCGTGGCCGATCGTCAATGTTTAAACGATCACCGATCTGATTCAAATATGGATGACCCTCTTTTACGTCGGGAGCGGCGGGAAAAGAAGGCGGGCTTTTGAAGTGGCGGGGACACGCGTCGCGCCGCGGTTGGGAAGTCCGACGGTTTGTCGGACTTGTCGGTGGCGTGCCCTCGAAAAGACGCGTACGCGGGATCCGAGGACATTTTTTAATGCGTCCCCACGTGACGGTTGCGATCCACCCTTGGGGTTTCTCTATTGCATATAGGCCCTCGTCTCCATCTATAAAAGGCGGGCTTCTCCTCTTTCAATTTTTACGCGTCCTTGGTATCCATAGCTTGAATTGCGAAACTTCGGGAGCTTTTGTGCCGATCTCCTACTTTTTCCTAGGTAAGAACAAATTAACCTTCTCCCTCTCTTTACTTTCTAATATGTCGGGAGGATCAAAAGCATTCGAGACCGGAAGTTCTTGTCAGCCATTGTCGCCGGACGGGAGGAGGTTCCGTTGGAGTGGATATGGAGACGGGCCGCGAAGCTATTCGAGCGGGATTGCACCGCGGAACTCGAAGAGCTTTTCAATGAAGCCGAAGTGGCGAGGACGGCGCGGCGGCGGAGCAGGGGGCTCGCCGGCGGAGGAGGATGATTTGGTGCGGGAGGCTTGGGAACGAGAGAGTAGATTCGGCCCGCCTACATGGCTTTTGCTCGGATGATGGAGCGATCGCGGACCACTGTCCAGGTCGATTCGAAGCCTACGCCGCCGCTCACCCTTACGAACATGTGAATCGGACAGTCTTTCGGGCCGCCGTCCGTCTTCGTGGACTCTCGGACGAGATCCGAGTCTGGCGACCAATAAAGATGCAGGCGTTGGAGGGCCAAATATCACATCCCTTCGATGTCTCCCTTCACGTGCCCTCGGAGAATGAGCGCGCCGACCAACCGCCCGAGCACATGGTTGCCGTCAACGAGATGATTATGGAGGCGGAGTGCGATTCCGTTGCCATTCGCCGTTTCCTACTTGCCGATCGCTGGAATTTGGCGCCTTCAATCGGCGAATGCTTGCGGATCATCTCGCACGTTGACCTGTTTGGCGGTCATCGGTTGTTCCGCCTTCTTTCGCGTTGGAGATGAATTATTTGTTTAAATTGGCCGTGCGAAGGGGTCAATCGGCGGCCATCATATTCAAGGTCGACTCGGGAGAGTGGTCCTCGGTGTCTGAGTAAGACCGAGGCGACACAGCTAAATGGTTTTGGAGTCGGTGGGGCATGGCGATCGGCATCGAGCGGCAGGCCAAATGAGGAGTTGGAAATCCCCACCACTTTCCGGAGAGGAATCCGGTAAGGATTTTAACTCTCCTCGTTTGAGCTTGTCTTGGGTGATCTAATTTCGTTTTCTTTTTGCAGACCTCTTGTTCCAGTGATCGTCGACCTTCCATTCGATTTCTTGATCGTTTGCGATCTGATCCGCGCTTTGCCTGATTCCTTTATCTACGTTCGATCTCTTGCTACCGAAGCAAATC
This sequence comes from Orobanche coerulescens, assembly GCA_033398695.1. Classification (NCBI taxonomy): domain Eukaryota; kingdom Viridiplantae; phylum Streptophyta; class Magnoliopsida; order Lamiales; family Orobanchaceae; genus Orobanche; species Orobanche coerulescens. Next base: position 149,926,614 of record CM065814.1, on the reverse strand, counting down.
GGTTGGGAGCTCTATTGTTTCGCTACCCCGTCACTTGAAAGTTCCGGTATGAGCTTAAGTGGTGCTTCCTTTCTTGACGATCGTTTCCATGAGGTCGTTTTGTTTTGTCTAACTTGTTTATGTTTCTCTTTTGTCGAGGTTTATTTTCCCCGAATTTCCGAACCATTGCGAGAGATCGCCATGTCGAACCCGGACTCATCGGTCGCCTTCACTTGGGCAAGCGGGTGAGTCGCGTTCTGCGACAACGTCTCGCCCCGCCCGGTGACGAGGCTGCTTGAGGTGCCGATCGGCCGAACCTAAGCTCACGATGAGGAACGGCTCAGCCGCAAGAGGCGGAGGCGGAGGAGTCCCGCCGATTTCGGAGGCGGATGTATCATTCTAGAGCCTCCGGTCGCCGCGGCTCCTATCTCTGCCATCCCGATGATGGAGCGACCGGGCTTCAAACCAACGGTCTCGGCCCCACCGTCCTGTAGCTCGGCGAAGAAAGTGGCGATCGCCGATGTGGAAACCTCCGGGCAAGCCTTATTTGGGCGCGATCCCGAATCGGTCAATAGGTAAGAAAAGATCAAACTTTTCCGAGTTAGGCATTTTGAGCATGGTATGGGCTAACTCCTTGATTTCCTTGGTTTTGCGCTGCAGGTTCGTCTCGCCGACCCAAGCGTCGCCCCATGGTCTTTGGACTTCTGTCGAGCAAAGCTCGCAAACTTCTCTCGAAGTCCACCTTTACGTTCGCGAAGCTATTACTTCTCTGCCCAAGGCTTGGACGACCGACCTTGATGCGATTGCTCGTCGGCGATCGAGACGCCATGCGGCGGCCGTTGCCACAGCTCTTGAGACGGCGGCGATGGCCGTCAGTGCTCGGGATTTTGAGGGCGACCCTCATTGCTCATCTCCATCGCGAACTTGAGACCGCCGGAGCAGAAATATTGAGGATGCCAACCGGATCAGTCATGGAGAAGGAGTATGAGAGGCGGCCAAGCAGGCTAAGGCCGGCGTGGATCGATTGAAGCGGAGCCGAGCCGCTCAAGGAGGCCGCCGATCTATCTGTGCTAAGGAGAAAGAAACTCGCTTGAAGCTCGAGGCTTCGCGGGAGGAGGCGGCCGGGTTGAAGGCTGCGATGGATCGGCTCGGTGATGGTGGGCGCGAAGAGAGAGCTGGAGCGAGCCGGGCGAGAATGTTGCCAAGGCGGCCAAACTGACGGAGGTCGAGAAGACGGCCGTGGATTTGAAGGGGCAGCTGAAGGCGATCCAGGCCGATCCCTACCTCAACGTTGCGCTCGTCGGCGAATTCGCTTATCAGTTGGCCTTTGCTGATGCTGTTCGAGCCGCTAAGAAGGCAGGGATCGAGATAGGTCCCCTGATGGAGAACTTCAAATCCTATGTCCTCGAACATCCTCTGCATCCAGAATTCTCCTTGCCGATCCTTGACTTCGTCGACTTCGGGATCGACTTGAGTTGGTATACCGGCAAACTCATTCATCCCGAGGTCGATGGGGGTGCCCAAGCCGATCCACAACCCGAGGGCGAAGACCAGCAGGCGGGGCCTTGAGAGGCATTGAGAGGCATTTTTGTTATTCCTCCGTAACTTGTACTTTTTGTTGTAATGCCTTCGGGCTTCGAAATGTATGAAGCTTGTGTTTATGAATAAAATACTCCTTTTTTTTTTTTTTGTAATTTTCGTCGGACGACCTCGATCGTCCTGCATGTTCTTTTAGCGAATCCGATCGAGTATGGTTCCTCTTTGTTCGATCGTATCTGAGATTAGCTCTACCTATCCTTGCCCCCTTGTCTTTGTTCACTTATAGTAAGTAAGGAAACAAAGACTAGTCTATCTGGCGAGCTATCTTCATTTTGCCGATTCTGAAAAATCATGTGTGATTGGGGTGTTCGATGGACCGATCTCCCCAATCGTGTCTTCGTGTGCGCGGGATATTTAGCATCCTGCGACTCACTTTTTGTGAGGGTCCTCCGTTAGGCTACGCCTGCCTTGTGTTAAAACGAAAGGCGGGCGATCTTGGTCTGGAGGAGTCCTTGCGCGGAGTGTTGTCGGCTTATTCGACACCACGTCCGCGGCTTGTCAGCTTTGCTTCCACCTCGGCCCGCCATGAAGATGGCGATCCTCGACGGTGTACGTTGAGATGGGGGTAACGGCACGTCGTATTGTTCGGGTTCACCATGTTGGATGATGTACCTTGAGAATGTGCGATCGCGCCTACTGATTATTTTGGAGGGTCCTTCGGCTACGTCGGCCTCGTATTTAAACGAAGGGCGGACGATCTCAGCCCAAAGGAACCTTGCATGGGCGAAGCCGTCGGTTCCATCGACCTCCAGGACCATGGCTGCATTAATTTTACCTAGGATCGTCGTGATCAGCGATCGTCGGTGATATGCGATGCCTGGTGGGGCGATCGCCATAACAGATGGGATAACAAAAAATCTCATTATATTCCTTGTACATCATTGAAATCGAATACAAATTTATCAGTAGTATTTTTTCGGATGCGGCGTTCAGGGTATTGGTCCGAGTACCGTCAGGATGTTCGATTCGTAGGCTCCTTTAGTTAGCCATCTGGATACTCTGAAAGGTCCTTCCCGATTTGGACCAAAGACGCTGTATGGGTTGGATTTTCTTGAGGACGAGATCGCCCACTTCAAATCTTCTTTCTCGACCTTTGAATTGAAGAACTTCTCGGCTCTCCTTTTGTGGATTGTGTTCTTCATTTCGAGGTCACCGTCTTTCTTCAAGCATGTCTAGGTCGATTCGCCGGCTACATCGTTGTCGGTCGTCATCTCTGTTCGGTTCGATGGTGAGACGGCGATCTCCGAAGGAATCACCGCTTCATTCAAGGTAAGGGCGAACGGGGTTTCGCCGGTTGAATTGCGGGTCGTCGTTCGGTAGGACCATAAAACGTCTGGGAGCTCGCTCGCCCATCTTCCTTGCCTGGATTCGAGTCGTGCTTTGATCGTGTGTTTGAGGATCTTATTCACTGCCTCTACCTGCCCGTTCGTCTGAGGGTGATAGGGTGCTGAGAATAACCTTTTGACTCCCCACTTTTCACAGAATTGCATGACTTCTAAGCCGTCGAACTGTTTCCCGTTGTCGGAGATGATGGCTTGGGGCAAACCGAATCGGCATACGATGTTTTTCCATATAAACTTGATCACTTGCTCTTGGCCGATCTTGTTGAGCGGTTCGGCCTCAGCCCATTTGGTGAAATAATCGACCCCAACGATGGCGAACTTACACCCCACAGGCCGTCGGCAAGGGACTATAAGGTCGATGCCCCATTGCGCAAATGGCCAAGGGCTATACATGGAGGTGAGTATTCGGGTGATAGTTTAATGTTGGGGCCCATTATCGACATCTATGACAAGATCGGCATAAGCGATCGCATCTTTCCGAAGTGATGGCGGAAAAATCCTGTCAGTCGTCTTATGGAGGAGGGCTCGCCGCCGCGTGGTTCCCACAAATCCGTCATGGATTTCGGCTAAAATGAGCCGACCTTCCTCGGTGTAATACACTTGAGGAGAGGAAGGTGAAGGCTCGCTTGTAAAGCCGATCGTCGATAGGGTATACCTAGTCGCACGAAGCTGGAGTTGGCGAGCTTTAACACGGTCGTCAGGGACCGTTCCGTCCTTTAAGTATTTGATGAACGGAGTCATCCAATTCTCTTCGGCGATGGCGACCGTGGTAACCAAATTCCTGTCGATCGACGGCCTTGCTGACTTTGTGATTTGGATGTTGGAGAAGTCGGCTGCCCCATCCGATGATGCTAGTTTGGAAAGTGCATCGGCCTGGGAGTTGTGCTCTCTCGGGACTTGCTCGATTAGTACTTCTTCAAATTTTGTGCACATTTCGGCGACCAGCTCTTGGTATTTGACCATCTGTTCGCCGCGTGCCTCATATTCCCCCTTGACTTGGTTCACGACCAAAAGGGAGTCCATGAAGATATGGAGGCGTCGAACATCTAGGGCGAGGGCTAGATCAAGCCCGCCTACCAGAGCTTCGTATTCGGCTTCATTGTTGGTCGCACGAAAACCGAAACGCACGGCATTTGTGAAACTCTGACCGTCGGGGCTAATGAGGACAATCCCTGCCCCTGCTCTCGCATTGGTCGCTGAGCCATCCACGTATAATTTCCAGGCAGGTCGGCCGACCTGGGTCGGACTGTGAGGGAACGTTAATTCCACCACGAAGTCCGCCAGAGCTTGGCCTTTGATCGCCGTGCGAGGAGCGTAAGTGATACCGTATTGTGCGATCTCCAGCGACCACTTGAGGAGTCGCCCGTTGGTGTCCGGTCGGTGCAGGACTTGTCTTAGAGGTAGAGTGGTTAGGACCTCCACTTGGTGATCGAAGAAGTAAGCTCTCAGCTTTCGTACACTCATGACAAGGGCATAGACGATCTTTTCCAATGGTGTGTAACGTGTCTCGGCGTCGTGGAGCGCCTGGCTAACATAGTAGATCGGCAAGTGGGCTTGCCCCTCTGCTCGCACCAGAACGGCACTCAGTGCGACCTCCGAGGCCGCTAAGTAAAGGAATAATTTTTCACCGGTGATCGGCTTTGCCAGGATCTGGGGGTTAGATAGATACTCCTTTATTTTGGCGAATGCTATCTGGCTTTCTTTCGTCCATGCGAACTTCTTGTTCTTGATGGTCGCGAAGAAAGGCTTGCTTTTATCGCCGAGCCGTGATATGAAACGGTTGAGGCGGCTAGACAACTTTGTGAGGCGTTGCACTTGTTTGATGTTTCGCGGTTCTGCATGTCAAGGATCGCTGTATCTTGGTGGGGTTCGCCTCGATCCCCCTTTGGCTCACCATGTGCCCCAAGAACTTCCTGAGCCCACCCAAGTTGCATTTCTTGGGGTTCGACTTCATGTTAAACTTCTCAAGGATGGCGACGTCTCGGCAAGATCGTTGAGGTGATCTTCCTTCTTGAGGCTTTTGACTACGATATCGTCAATGTAGACCTCCATGGTCTTGCCGATCGATCGGCGAACATCCCGCTGACTAATCGCCGTAGGTCGCCCTGCGTTTTTAAGCGAGCGGCATTCGACCCGATAGTATATGTCTTTTACGTGTGGAAAGATGTGTGTTTTATGTCTTCCTCCGCCATTGGGATTTGATGATATCCGTGAAGGCATCCATAAACGACATCATTTCGCATCTGCCGTGCTATCGACCGGGTGATCGATATGAGGCATCGGGAAGTGATCTTTTGGACATGCGCGTTGAGGTCGGTGAAGTCAATGCATAATCTCCAGAACGATTGGCTTTTGGCGAGCACGCGTTGGCGACCACTTGTGGTTACTTTGTGGCTACTCCGATCAATTTATTGTTGAGTAACCACGGACTTCTATGTCGAGCGCCGCGTATTTCTCGGGACCGAACTTCCTACGCTTCGGTGAACAGGCTTCATCGCCCGGTCGATCTTCGAGATAATGGCAAGCGTGTTCGGACTTATGCCAACCATATCTTGATGTGACCAGCAAAGACTCCGATGTTCCTACGTAGCAAGTCGATCGATCCTCTTTTAATTCGTGGTCGATGCTCGCGCCGACCTGTACTTCCCGCTCGGATGATCCGGATCCATCGTAATACTTTCCAACTCTTGGCGAGGCAGTCGCCTCTCGTTTGGTACGATCTCCGGACTCGGTCCTAGGATCGATGTCGAGGCTTGGCTCGAAACCGATCCTTGGCTCGATGTCGTCCGTCGATCGATGAGAGATGGCGTCCCCTGAGTCGGGTTGGTACGAAGTGTTAGGCTCGTCGATCTCCATGGGTTGATCGTCGGTCGCTTCAATGTTACATATAGTATGGGAAGTATTGAAAGAATTAACAACATAGGAGTAACTCAAACATCTCTTTGCCATTAGCTGATCTCCTTTTACAGTACCGACCGTCCCATCGGCAGTGGGGAATTTGATACAGTAAAAGAAAGATGAGGCGACCGCCTCAAAGGTTTCTAAAAAGGGGCGACCTAGGAACCCATTATAGATGCTGGGCCTATCTATGATTACAAAGCTTAGGTTCCTAGTAATCCTAACCTTGGGATCATAAAAGCATACTAGCTCGACGGAGAGCTTGATCCTTCCGTAGGCTTGGACTGTGTTGTCGCCGAACCCTTGGAGCACGGTGTCGAAAGGCTTGATGAATTTGGTTAGGTTGCCGAGTTGGTCTAGGGCGGATTTGAATATGATGTTGCAAAAACTTCCATTGTCGACCAACACGCGATCGACCGTCTTCCCAAGGATGCATGCGGAGATCACTAGTGCATCCTCTTTGGGACATTGCACTCCTTCCCTGTCCTTGTTGGAAAAGGTGATGAGCGCGTCTCTAGAGATGGTCGGCTCCGGAGGAACTACAACATGGACTCCGGCGAATGCCCTCAACTCGGCCTTTCGCTTCTGTTCGACATGGTGGAAACCGGAAAGACCTCGAGGTTTCCACCCGGCTTGAAGCATGTTTATCCGACCGCGGGGTTGATCGGAGGGACCGATTCATCGAGTATTCCGGCTCATGCTCGATCTGGCGGCCGGATTGGGAGGAGTTCTCTCGCGTTGTCGGCGTTCGCGCCCTCGGTCCTTTCCGTCCTTGGCTCCGGCTTGGTGATTAGATTGTCGGCTTGCCTTCTTCAAACAGATCGCCATAGGTATGCGAGGAGGTCGCGGCATTGGCTAGTGTTGTGGCGGGACTCTTATGATAGGCACGGAATTTGCTACGGTCTAGGTGACCGTGGTCTCTTATTGGTTTTGGCTTGAAAGCCACTCGCGACCCTTGATCGCGTTGAAGATGTGTCTTAGGGGATAAGTTGAGGTTGTGAAGAAGGTGGACCTCCACATCCTCGAAGGCTTTGAACTCGCCAGCGGCTTGGCGACCGCCTTTACGGGCTTGGCGACCGCCTTCTTACGGACATGGGAAGGTGCTTTTCCTTCTTGGTGTCCCTCGTCAAACGGAGTGAGAGCATCTTCTGCTGGCCGGAAAATCGGCGCTCGGCGGAGCGCTGTATAGGTCGGTGGGAAGTCCTTTGTGAGGTGCCCGAACATGGGCGGCGTCCGTGGAATCCGTTCAGATCTGCGTGGTGGCGATCTCGTCGGCGACGGGTTCACCGGTGAGGACTATCTCGTCCACCCGGCCGATATGATCCTCATCCGATTCGTCCTTCCCTGCCCGATTTTCATCATGCGGTGGGGACCTTCCGGCGGCGACTTTGGCGGCCAATCGACGTGAAGTCGTTCGCCGCCTTCTCAAAGCAATTGATTGAGCGAGATGGCGTGAGATGTACCACTGTGGCGAGATCGCGCCCGAGTTAGCGGAACATACGACATTTCGTCGCATCCGAAGCTCCGCATCCGGTCATGTAGATCCGAATTTGCTTAAGTGGGTTCGGATCCGTTCTCCTCGTATAGAGGTGTTTGTGGGGATTGATCGTTGATTGGGTGGAGCGATCTCGATCTGGACCGCGAGTGGCTCATTTAGCCCGGCGATCGGTCTCTGGCGTTCGCCCCAATTTCTAGGAGCGTCTTCATCTCGTCGGTGACGTTGCATAGCGGCGATCATTGTCGCTGGCCCTTTCGATTGTCTCTCGAGGCTGCGAACCAAGGCGATCGTGTGCGATCCCCTAGCTCCGTGGTGAATGACGATCTCCCTGCCCGGAGGGTTCCCTTCTTGGGCGGCGAGGCTCGTTGCCGGTCTGTCTCTTGGGAGTCGGATCTGCCGAACTCCCAGTAAAGGATTCGGATATCGATGTCTCATTTGGGGCTGAGTGCCAGTCGCCACGAGGATCGCTCCACTGGCGGGTGAAGACGGAATCGTCATTACGAGAGCTTTCCCTGGCTCGGGACTTTGTTGATTTCTCAACATAGATCCCCTTGAGCTTCCTTTTGCTTGCCGGCGGTTAGCCAGCGGGGTGATGGTAGGCGTATCGCGGGCCTCTGCCGTTCCCTCGAGGATGGCTATAGCCTCCTCAACTGCTCCGATGTCTGGGCCGAGTCGAGTGAGAGGCTAGAACCGTCCCTCGGGGCGGAGCGAGCTAGCGTCGCCACGCTCGCCCTCCCGTAGTGGTGGGATTCGGTCCTTCTTGGAATAAGATTTCCGAGATCTCGAGTGGCCCTCTTGGAGGTTGTTGCTGATGTCATTTTCTGAAGGTTTTTCTATTGAAGAACAGTGAGTGTTTCTTCAAGTATATGTCCGGAGAACAGTGAGTGTTCTTCGAGACGGTAGGAATAAAAATGAAGGTTTAGATCCCCTCCTTCTAGCGCCAATTGTTGTTACCCAAAATATTATCCGGAGGTAACATTGCTGGAATGATCGAGTAACAAACAAATGCGAGAACACTTCCGTGAGAAACTAGATAACACAAGATTTGCCGGGGTTGTTAATCCCGGGCTTGAATGCTCTCGCGAGATATTATTAATAAATATACTGTCGAGTACAAATATTAATGTTAGAAACAAATATAAGGAGTGTAAAGATTTCTAGTTATCTAGGCTTTAGAGCGCGTAGATTGCCGGAAGAACCAGATAGGTAGATCTGTGAGTTCTTGCTTAGGAGATAAGATGGATATGTATGAATATCACTATGAATGTGTAAGCAGTTGCTAAAAGAGTCTTTGATTTTCTCTTATGTGTGTATTTTGCCAGAATCATCGTCAAATTCGCGTCCCTTTCTTCTTTGCGGTGAGTTCCCTATTTATAGGGGACAAGGTAGTTGGGATCCACAGGGCGATCGCCGCGACCGCCGTTTTTATATTATAATAAGGTGGCGATCGTTCCGTCACGTGGAATGTTCCCTTAAAGTCGAGGTCTTCTTTGGAGTCAATGTGTGAGCCGGTGAGAGGCCAACACGCGTCTGGGCGGCATGTGAGGAGGACCCACTTTGTACCTTTCGGCGGCTTTGTCGGTAGGTGAGGTAGGTGACAGGATGAGGACAAAGGTCTTTATCTGCCGGTATCTCTGAAGATCCGCATGTGGGCCACCGTCCAAGATTCGGTCTTTGATGACTTTGACGGATACCGGACCCATACGTGGTCATGAGATGATCGTCTCTGGTCCGCTCATTATAGACGATCGTCAGATATCAAAGGACGATCGCTAGGTGCCAAAAGACGATCGCCGTATTGCGCCGAACTCTAGGAGTTTGTCCAGAGTATGTCTTCCACGATTGGCTTCTCTGGTCGTGATGCCGATCGCCTATCGAAGCGTATGAATCGCCGCACAACAAATGAGATCACCCAGTGACCGTGACCTACTGAACTGTAGGTGTTGGGAAACCAACCGCGAAGGTTCAAGCCCCAAACTTACCCATCGAGCACTAACCGAGACTAGCCTTCAACACCATTAATCACATACGGCAACGATAACAAAATTACCGATTTCATAAGAACGATAGTGTGCTGCCTTGAGTCGGCCAACACGACAACGATAGCTCACGGATGGACACCGTCCTCGGCAGTCCCAATTCAATACCTCGATTACCTTTAGAACGGCTAATCGATAACAATGATATCACGGATGGGAAATGTCATCGACAGTCCCAATTCATTACATCGATTACCTTAGAACGGTCAATCGACAACAACTCAACGGATGGGAAATGTCCTCGACAGTCCCAATTCAATACAGCGATGACCTTAGAACGGTCAATCGATAACAATGACTCAACGGATGGGAAATGTCCTTGACAGTCCCAATTTAATATATCGATTACCTTAGAACGGTCAATCGACAACAACGACTCAACGGATGGGAAATGTCCTCGACAGTCCCAATTCAATACATCGATTACCTTAGAACAACCAATCGATAACAACGACTCAATGGATGGGAAATATCTTCGACAGTCCCAATTCAATACGTTATTACCTTAGAACAGCCAATCGATAAACAACAATACAATTAGAACAGATGTCTCGGTGCCTTTAATCGACCACGAGAAACAGAGATGATAATCGAATACGTCAATGCCTTCCATCGGCCAATATGACATCAATAGCAAAACACCAATATCAATAATAATGATCACAACAATCTCTTAAATCGACATCAATACCAACAACAATCGATACATCGATACCGCGAACCGGATATCGACAATAACATCAACAACGAGTATCTCAATGCCTTGAACCGACCATTAACGAATAACAGTAACATGTTGGCATAATTGCCGGAGGGTATCATATCAAACAATCCCTTGATATCAACGAAAAATCATGAAGAGACTACGTCTCGAGATGATACAACACATTCATACACATATATGATAACATTTATCTCATTGACTAGTACAAGTATAAAACTTGCCTCAAACCGAAGGCTAGAAAGTCCTTCCACGATCAACGTCCTCCCACGAAACGACGAACGGCGTCCTCCGATGACCACAAGCACTTGAACAACCTTGAATGAAATACAATTCATCCAATAACACAAAATCAACAGAAAACAACACCAAGGACAATCCCGATTCAATCACGAATCGGTTAAACTCCACCAACGAATATTATAGTTCTCAACTATGAATTCTAACATCCTCCAACACCTCAATGATCGATTAACATGATCATCACGTTCTTAAGACTTGTGAAATCAATTCAACAATAGTCACTTAAGAACAATCATCAAAACAAACATCTCTGTTGTGTCGAGATTTCTACGTCTCAACAGGCGATCGCCTCAGAGACTGGGCGACCGAGCCAGAGTCCAGCAGCCAAGGCAGATCGGCCGACCGAAGGTCCCAGGACAAGTCCCGGTGCCGAGCGATCGACATCTAAGGCGATCGTCTCTCGGTACTTGGCGATCAACCCCTGGTGACCGACCAAATGACGACCGCCTCATGCCACACGAAGCCATCGATCGACCAGTCGGCAAAGGCCTAAGCTCGAAGCAAGGACCCATGTGCAGATCCGGAAAAGGCGCCACAAGACATGGATCGTTGACCACAGCCTGTCAGCATCTTCTCACCAACCGACAGACCCGCCGAAAGTTGTACAGTGGGTCCGCCCGTGACAGCAACTCAGGACGCGTGCCGACTCCTCATTGGACCGCACATTGCCAAGTGGCCGGCCATGGACTTTAGCGCATGTACCCATGTGACATAAAGACGATCACCCTTTATTATATTACACGAAAGGCGATCGCCCGTCAGAAAACAGGACATCCCAGCTCCTATAAATAGAAGGCTGCCTGCACTTGGAAAGGGGTCTGCTTCACGTCCAGTTCAGAAGCTCAATTCAGAACTTGGCTTTCTCACTCTTAGCAACAACTATCTCTCGGCTTTTCTTCTCTCTCAGCACCTCTTACACGAAAGACGGTCGGCAGAGACGAAACACGCAAAGCTTCGCTCAAGAGCTAGATAATAGGATCTTTTACACTCATTGTAATCGCATTCTTACATTAATATTTGTACTCATACGTATTCTTATTAATAACATCTCGCGAGAGCATTCAAGCCCGGGCCTAACAAACCCGGCAAATCTTGTGTTTTTCCATTCCCACGGACGTGCTCCCGCAACTTTGTTTGTTGTCCGTCCATTCCAGCAATATTCATCTTCAGATAATATTTCGGGCGACAACAATTGGCGCTAGAAGGAGGGGAGCTACCCTCAATTTTTATTCCTACCGTCTCGAAGAACACTCACTGTTCTCCGGGGCATATACCTGAAGAAACACTCACTGTTCTTCAGAAAAAAGTTTTCAGAATCATGACTTCTGCCCCTGCATTGAAGAAAGCCGCTGGTCGATCCGCCAGACGCCTCATTCCGTCTCAATCCGAGCCACAGCCTATGGCGGAGGGTAGCCGCTGCGGTACGAGACTCTCGATCCCGCCCCCGAGGAACGGCCCGATCCTCTCGCTCGATCAGTTCCAAACTGCGGAACAGATCGAAGAGGCCATGGCCATCCTACAGGAGCGACGGAGAGCTTTCGACGCGCCGCCCGCTATAACCCCCTCAGCCATCCGCCGCGTGAGCAAACGGAAGTTTAAGGGATTACTGACCGAGCGATCGCCAAGAGGCCCCGATTAGCAAGAAGAGGCGCTCGCAAGCCGGGGCACCTCTGTTTTCAGCCGCCTAGGCAGCGACCCAACTTGGCGGCCGGGGCAGTCCGGTCCCAGCCACGAGACGACGGAGCCCGAGTCCGTCACCAGGAGTTCGGCGTACCCAACTCCCAGAAGGCAGGCCAACCATCTGGTTCCTCCTCGCCAAAGAACCGAGGTCGGCGACCGTGGAGTCTGGAGATCGGTACACGATCGCCTCGGCTCCCGCTCCGGAAGCCGAACCACGAGCGACCAGGCTACAACGATGACCGCGATGCAACGCCAGATTGACGACATGAAGGCGATCCTAGAATCTGGGGCAGGCGCCAAAAGAGAGATCGCCGGGCCGAGCGAGCCACTCGCAGTCCACATCGAGCTCGCTCCCGTGCAGCGCAGGGTCGCTCCCCCCAAAACACCTCTGTACGAGGGGAGGTCGGATCCCGAGACTCACCTGAGCAAGTTCCGGATCTACAAGACCGGGTGCGGGGCATCAGACGCGACCAGGTGCCGAATGTTCCCGCTAACGCTGGGCGACCTGGCCCATAGGTGGTACATCTCATTGCCGCCACGATCCATCAGTTCCTTTGATCAACTGGCGAACAACTTCACAGCATACTTCGCTGCCAAGGTCGCTCGGCCGGAAGGCCCCCATCGCATGATGCAGATCAGGCAAGGGGAAGAAGAGTCCGACGTAGACTACATTGATCGGGTAGATGAGATCATCCTCAACGGCGAGCCCGTAAGCGACGAGATCGCCCTATACTCGGTCCTAGGTAGGGGGATTTCATGGTCTTTCGCCTATGTTCAGGCACCTTACGAAGGACCTCCCCCGACCTACGCAATCTTCTGCGCCAAAGCCGCAGACTTTCTGGCCAGGCAAAGGTTACTTTTCAACTTATGAACAACGCGATCGGCAGCCGAACGACGATCACCAGTCTTCCAGCCCGATCGCCATTATCAAGCAACATCATCAAAACCGGAGGACTCATTCGCCATCTACAGTTCACCATCTAACATGATGGACTAATGCACGAGATTGCCTCCCCCGCACAACGTATACCGTCGAAGGTCGGCATTCACATGACAATCTGAGGTAGAAGAGTGCAGCCATGGTCCTGGTAGTCGATGGAACCGACTGCTTCGGCCATGCAAGGTCCCTTTGGGCCAAGATCGCCCGCCCTTCGTTTAAATACGAGGCCGGCGTAGTCTGAGGGCCCTCCAAAACTAATCAGTGGACACGATCGCCCGCCCTCAAAGGTTCATCATCTAACATGGTGAACCCGGACAATGCGACGTGCCACTACCCCCATCTCAACGTACACCGTCGAGGGTCGCCATCTTCATGGTGGGCCGAGGTGGAAGCAGAGCTAACAAGCCGCAGAAGTGGAGTTGATTAATCCGACGACGCCCCGCGCAAGGACTCCTCTAGACCAAGACTGCACGCCCTTCGTTTAAATACGAGGCGAGGCGCAGCCTAACAGAGGGCCCTCACAATAAAATGAGTCACGAGACAGACAATGTCGCTCGTGCACAAGACACGATCATAGAGTCAGTCCATCGAACTCCGCGACTGTGCACGATTCCTCAGTGACGAAACTATCAAGTTTCTACGAGGGATCGGCCAAAATTGTTTTTTGCAGGTACAAGACCGAAGATAGCTAGCCAATCGACCAGATCGCCCAAGTCCGAAACTAAAGTCCGCTCAACGGGTCGCCCGTCTTCATCCTACACGATCGCCAGCAAGAACCACCTCACCCCATGTCTTCAACATCGGAGCAAGTCGGGGCAGCGGTGTTGTGTCGAGATTTATACGTCTCAACAGCGATCGCCTCGGAGGCCCGGGCGACCAAGGCCGAGTCCAAGCCCAAGGCAGATCGGCCGACCGAAGGTCCCAGGACAAGTCCCGGTGCCGAGCGATCGACATCTAAGGCGATCGTCTCTCGGTACTTGGCGATCGACCCTTGGTGACCGACCAAATGACGACCGCCTCATGCCACACGAAGCCATAGATCGACCAGTCGGCAAAGGCTTAAGCTCGAAGCAAGGACCCATGTGCAGATCCGGAAAAGGCGCCACAAGACATGGATCGTTGACCACAGCCTGTCAGCATCTTCTCACCAACCGACATACCCGCCAAAAGTTGTACACTGGGTCCGCCCGTGACAACAACTCAGGACGCGTGCCGGCTCCTCATTGGACCGCACAGCTGGCTGCCAGCAGCAGCCGTGGAATTTAAGGCAGACAACCCATGTGACATAAAGACGATCGCCCCTTATTATATTACACGAAAGGCGATCGCCCGTCAGAAAACAGGACATCCCAGCTCCTATAAATAGAAGGCCGCCTGCACTTGGAAAGGGGTCTGCTTCACGTCCAGTTCAGAAGCTCAATTCAGAACTTGGCTTTCTCACTCTTGGAAACAGCTATCTCTCGGCCTTTCTTCTCTCTCAGCACCTCTTACACGAAAGACGGTCGGCAGAAACGAAACACGCAGAGCTTCGCTCAAGAGCTAGATAAACATTTTTCACCATTAATAAACACAACATTCATTATACTTAAAAATACTTTGCTGATATATATTCTTCGTACAAGTACTAGCTCCTAATTTTTTTTGGTTGTGGTAGCGGGCATAGCCCGGTAGAAGAAAGAAACTAACGATCGTAAGTTACACCAATCAAATCATGTAATAACCAACTAAGAACTAAATTCGGTGGATCCTCCAAGATGTGCACTCCCCTGTCATACGAGTAGGCATAATGGGACAAACAATCGGCAACGAACTTGGCTTCCCTGTATGTGTGACGGATCTCAACATCATCCAGAACCTCCACGAAATTGCGAATGTGTAAGATCAAAGGCTTGCAAAGGGAATTCATAGCAAATATCCCCGAAAACATGTCGACAGCCAGTTTGCTATCACTCTCCACGACAACCTTCCGAAACCCACGATCAACGACAAGTTTAAGACCTTGCTAAATGCACCAAATTTCCCCATGAAGAATAGAACAGTCCCCGATGTTGGCAACAAAACCAACAATCCAGGAACCTCAATCGTCTCTGAAGACACCTCCCCCAAACGCCCTAGAGCCTTCATGCAGCAAGGAGGCATCTGTGTTTAACTTTAAAGTTCCCAAGGGAAGGAACACCCATCGAACAATAGAAACAAGGGGCTGACTGTTATTGTTGTTACTATGATGCATTGCTGCAGATTTAATGTAATATTCGTGAATTATTATTATTATTATTATTATTATTAATATCACTGTTAATATTATTATTATTATTAGTAATAGTATTAACATTTTTTATACATAATTTTCGTTGAGTCAAAAACTCATAATATTTAAAATATTATAGCTATTTATATATTAAGTGGTCCAATTATTTAAATATCTACTTTCAATCCAATTATCACCTTATTTTTTTGCCCGACCCAATATTATTTGTCCATTCATCTGCAATTTATAGGAAACGTCTTTCTTCCTTTACTCAGACGTTTTGAAATTTCTCCCCAACAGTAAGATCTCAAATCCATGCATTTAATCCCAATTATTAACCAAATTAAGACACATTCATTTGGGTCTTTTCAAATTCTTCTTCTGACGGTATATAACGCTCACGAAGAGAAATCATACTCACGGCAAAAAAAAATTCAAGGTAAGAACCCCGTTTTTACTTCGTTTCTTCTTTACATAATTTTTCCACCCCAAATGTCCTTCCTTCATTATATATATATATATATATATATATATATATAAGAATAACAAAAAAAAAGAGATGAACAGCAGCGGCGATTAGCTATCGCCGCCGCACCATCGCTAATCTGCGGCCGACCCTCCAAACACCTGAGACAGCCCGAACCCGAACAACCTTCCACCTCTTTTTTTTTCGAAACGAGATCGACGACGGCCCATCAAACCCGAGATGGATTTAAATTCTCCGGGTGACGAACTGTCGCCGAAAACCACCACCATCTATCGCCCTTGCCGCTGCTTGTGCTCTGCCCATCCGCGGTCGCGACCCTCCGACATCCCGTCGATCATTGGGAGTTTGTGAGAAAAAAAAAGAAGAAGACCGAGGGGAGAGAGAGGTGAAACGTGGCAGAGCAGAAGAAAGGAGGCGAATGGGAATGGGGGATGAAATGACCTAGTGTTGGATTTTATATCCAACAATTTTCATCCAAATTTCAATTTAACCCCTGAACTCTTGGACCTTTTGATTTTACACCTATTTAATTCCTAAACATCTCAAATTACATCTTTTTAAGTTAAATATTTTAATTTAGTTTGTATTATTATATATTTTCATGCATTAATATTAAATTATTTTATTGTAGATAACGACGAGAACTTTCAAGCCTAAGATTTCACGAGTCGAGCATCCATACTTAGTCAAGCGCTGCATTTGAGGTGGGGTTTTATTTCACTTATTTTTCTATAAAATTACATGTCTCGTGTGTATATTACATGTTATTTGGCATATATTATAAATTATGATGTGATTTATCGTGTCATACAGACAGAACAGAAAAATATTGTACTTCGAGTACACAGAACTTTTAGTCTTCGGGCTCAGTTAGCCTTCGGCCTCAGATCGCCTCCGGGCTCCGAGTACTCCGTGTAGAAATACACGTAAAAACAGAACATAAATATTACGTGTTCAATTATTCGTGATATATTCATATGTGACCTGTATAACCTCACTAAGCTCAAGCTTACCCCGAATTTTTATAAAATATTTTCAGGTTAATGGAGCGGGCGTGGTACAGGTGGAAGATGGTATCAAAATAAGCATCAAACTTTTAATATTATTAATTATATTTTAATTTACAAAGAATCTTTCAATTTGTAGTTTGAATGTTTTACGAACGTTAACAATAGCCTTATTTTCTATAAATAATGAATGTTTGGTATAACTTTACGTAATTAGACGTAGTATAAATTTTGTACTGTTTTTTTAGTTGCATTCTAAATGATATTTATGTGATTATATTATTATATAGTTTCCGCACGTTATTATTTTATTTAAAGGAGATTTTTAAATTAAGATAATTAAAGTTGTTAAAAAAAAAATATGGATGTTTTCAAGACTTAACTATAAATCAAAATTAGGATGTTACATTTAAAGTGGGCGCACATGGCCAAGATCTTTCTCACTAGACCATAAGGGGAAACAAGCTTATTAAGGAACACAAAATAACACCTATTCTTCTACAAGTACCAACAACCTATACCAAACACAAGACTTTAATGAGGCAAGCACGATGAGTGAATATATGTGCAATGATCAAAGAAAAATTGTTCTACACGCGAGGGGAGAAGATGATCCCATGTTCGTCGGGACTCCTCCCGAAGAAGATGAATCACTGTTTCGGTGGCTCCCCACAAAATGGGCACACATCAGAAGCCGTAAGCAAGCATCGTTTCTGTTCGCCATTGGTCATAAGACCATTATGAAACATCAACCAAAAGAATGGTGGACCAAGGTACCTTGCACATGCGCCTATGCTCTTCAGTGCCTCCCAAAGAAATGTCCTAATCAGCTTCTCCATATCCTCACACAAACCACTAGGAACGCTAGCCATTTGCTTAGTGAACACCGACATCATACTAAGCACGGATTGTGCAAGATAGCCGATCCGGCAAAATAAATCTTGGAAGCATTCTAGGATGCCATTTTCAGCCTCATCCAATCCAGAATGTGTGCATAGGTTCATTTCTTAACACGGCCATGCAACATAGGAACTCCTAAGTAATGACCAAGGTTCTCAACCTCTGTAAAACCAAAATGCTCCTTAATGTCACGCCGAACACAACTAGGAGTATTTTTTGAGAAGTGGATAGTAGTCTTAGAAACATTTATCTTCATGTCTGAACTATCACAAAACTCATATAACACATCCTCCATGCAGTAAGCAATACTAGCTTCACCAAACAACAGCATATCATCAGCAAAAAAAAAGTGGGAGAGACCCGGACCATCCTTACCAAATTGAAAGTGTTGCCAAGTGCCCGAACTCGTAGCCTTCTCAATACCATAAGTTAACCGCTCCATGCACAGTACAAACAAGTATGGTGATAAAGGGCAACCTTGCCTTAAACCCCTAGAAGGTGAAAAACACTCCGATAAGTCCCCATTCCATACAATTTTCATCGATACCGAGGTAACACATCCCATTATAACGTCAAGAAGGGCCGGGGGAATACGTGCCTCAAGAAGAGTATCAAACAGGAATTGCCAGCTTATTTGATCATATGCTTTCTCAAGGTCAATCTTAATAGCCATATAACCAGTCTTCCCCTTCAAGTTTCTCATGGAATAAATAGTCTCATGTGCCACGACAATATTATCAGTAATATGTCTACCTTAAACTCTTCCCTATTTATAGAAAATTTCGATACAAGTGGCTTAGAGAGATCAACCTCCACCACTAACCGAGCAAACCGACCACGTTGCAAATCGCATGTGTTATAATCCACTCTCAAAAGAGTGCCAACTGCTTTGCTAACTGCAGTCAATTTATGATCACAAGGATACAAGTGAAGCGGTATTTTTGAAATTCTAATCCATACAACCGTATTCCGGGACGTACAATGGTGAACCCTAAACGATGAGGACCAAGTCTGTACCTGAAGATACCTCCAAAGCATCATCCACGACCCCTCAAGCACTGTCTGAAGGTAGTCATTCTCTTCCGGAAACTGTGCCAGAAAACTACCATTGCCCATGTCAATGATTTTCGCTTTAGTTATGTTCGAGATGTCTCGGAGTTGAGTACAGAAGGCCTTGTAACCAATGGAACGACTGAGGAGGTTAATGATTATGGAATAGCGCATGTTGTTGGCCAACCTAGCCATCAACGGTGCAGAGAGAGTAACAGCCGGTTCGAACCAAATCCCCTATAGAGAAGTCTCTGTCGGACTACCGGCAAGGAGCCGGTCACGATATGTTGTCGTCGGTGCCTCTTCCCGGTGCCTAACCTTCTTCGTTGGACGCTGGTCATCACCCTCATCTGGCTGCAGGATCGGGGTTGAAAACCCTAGCAGCGATTGAAGAAACGTGGGACGTAGGAGTTCCTGAAAGTACGGAGCTTTGCATGTTTTTTCAAGAAGATAGATTTTTTTTTTTTCATTTTGCTCCTAAATGTTTTGAACACACACATTTAAGCTAGTTTGGCGTGTACTGCTTACATAAAAACTAGAGAGATCTATACAAATATGTATCAGAATCAATGAAGCCCATACAATTCGAATCCATCATAACTGGTATGTACCCACACAAACTTGCATTGCAGTCTCTCACCCAAGCGCCCACATGGATTCTCTACATGTGTTCCTGAATAGTCTAAATGCAATCTCAATCCCTGTTCAGTGTCGTATTATTTTAATTCCATTTTGGTACTAAAACATGAGAAGAGAAAAGGAAAAATGACATAGGAGCTGTGCGTTCACAGGACACTGTAGTCTATATATAGCAGAAAGAGCATTGTACTTCCTTTCTCGATTCTTTCTTATCTAGTGTCCCTTCTCAAGCTTTTATAGGCAATTTATCCCACGAATATTCAATCCCCAACATTGAATAGTTTCAGTCTCGACCAAAGTGCTAAAAGTATCTCTTTTTTTTTTTGGTAAATATATTTTATTACAATACAAAGCAACAAGCAGATACTCCAAACACCACCACAACAAAGCCTTAATTTTGCAACATCGTGCTCAGCTTAGGATCTTTGTTACATCTAACAACAATCAGAAATTTGCTCTGTTGGATGATAGCCTCCACTGTATTCTCTTTTGTTTGAAACCTGTGCCCATTCCTCTCTTTCCAAATATTATACACATTCACAGCTAACACCACTCTATACATGAGTTGCTTCCCAGTTTTAGAATGACATTGAGTGCTCATATAACTCTTCTCATTCTCCCAATTACCAACCTGTCTTTGAATTCCACTCCATATAGTAACCTCCATCCAAATCTTAGCTGAAAAATCACATACAAAGAACAGGTGATTTGCAGTTTCATCCTCTCTTTTACATAAGATACATTGCTGATCATACTGCACTCCAAACCTCACCAACCGATCACATGTAGTAAGTCTATTTAGAATTGCTAGCCAAGTAATGAAAATGCTTTTTGGAGGAGCAACATTCTGGCTTATCATTTTATGCCATGCCACCCTCTGAAACTTTCCTTTTAACTCAAAATACACCTTCCTAATATTATAGGAAGTCTGCTCCAAAATCCTAGTTCTTACAGAAATTTCCTGAAGATAATCCCTCGCACCAATGATTTTTCTGGTAACCCAAGAAGCTTGTGCAGGGATACTCATCTCCAATACATTATGGGTTTTTACATAGTACCCATGTATCCACTTCACCCAAATCATATCTTTCTTCTGTGCAATGCACCACAGTAACTTACATATGGCTGCCTTATTCCATTCATTTGCACTAGTCAAGTTCCATCCACCTGCAGTTTTTGGCATACAAATATGCTCCCAAGCTACAAGAGATTAGAGATACCTGATTTTCTAGTACAGAGGAAAGTCCTGTATGCTGATTGTATCACTTTTAATACCTTCTGAGGGAGAATGAAAATTTGACTCCAGTAAGCTTGAATGCTAGCCAGAACAGACCTGGTAAGTTGGAGTCTTCCAGCATATGATAGCAGTTTTGCTGACCAGCATTCAATTCTTGACATGATTCTTTGAATAAGGGGTTGGCACTGGATTACTGACAGCTTCTTTGAGGATAAGGGCACTCCCAAATATCTAAAGGGTAGCTCACCTTTTGTCATTCCAAACTCATGAAGAATACTCTCTTGATGATTATCCTTCCCTCCTCCAAAGTAAATGCAGCTTTTCATTTGGTTAGCCTTTAGACCAGAAGCGTCAGAGAACTTCATAAAAGCATTCATAAGGTGTTGCATGGATTGAAGATCCCCTCTCGAAAAAAGGAATAATTCATCTGCAAAATATATGTGAATAAGATCAAACCTTTTACATCTAGGGTGATATTTGAATCCCTTTTCATTCTTCAAATCCATCAAATATATTTGTAAATACTCCATACATAGCACAAACAAGTAGGGAGATATGGGATCTCCCTACCTCATTCATTTTTTTGCATCAAAAGGCTCAGTGATATCACCATTTGTAATATCCGCAATTTCGATTTTCCGATAATTTTCATTTTTGGCGGAAGTCCGTTTTGACGACTCGCTCATGACCGTATCGTCATTCTGGGAATGATTAATTCTGCACTTTTTGTCATCCGAGTTCGTTTCAGTATCGTTTTGTTGAGATCCGTATTCTTAAACGGCTTTTCCGCACTTGAGTTCGATTCTTGCGAATCTCGTCCAAAACTGTTGTTTCGAGTTTCTCGTAAGTTCATTTAATGTTATTATTTATGTTGCGAGCTTCGGCTTGGTGTTTCGATCGCATATCGTGTATTTCGGACGTTTTGGGCCATTTTCGTAATTTCCCAAAGTTTGGGGTAATTACTTTCGGTAGTCGAATTTCGAGCCTTCGGGTGGTCGGAATCGTGTGTTCTCTTAACGCTTGGATGCGTCTTTGCGAGTACGTCGTAACCATATCTTCGATTCGTATTCAGGTTCGGGTTTCGGGGTCGTCGGGCCGTCGGAGTGGCCACGCCGGGCCGAACTGGCTCGCCGAGTTACGGCCGTAAGGTGCGATTCTGGCCGTCGTGCTCGCGAGCATGGCTTGAGCGAATGCCGATTCTGGCCGTAAGGCCGAGAGTTACGGCCGTCTGGTGCAGCGACTTCTGACGAATGCGATTCTGGCCGTAAGGACTGCCGCTGCGGCCGTAAGTGCCGAAGTTACGGCCGTAAGTCCTTGTCGATTCTGGCCGTAAGCGATCGGCCCAGAGGTGGGCGGGTTTTGACGAATGCGATTACGGCCGTAAGTCCCGCCGATTCTGGCCAGTAACCGTCGGCCATATATAAGTGTGGCCAGCCAAACCTCATTTTTCATCATTTCTTCACCCGGGTGCGGCTGGCGACGGGAAAAATCGGGAAATGGAGTTTTTGGTCGATTCCACTCGATTTCTAAGCGTTTTTGAGGATCCTTATCGATTATATCAACATCAAATCATTGTTCTTCATCGGATCGAAGTGGTTGGATCTTCAAGAGGTAATTTCTTCAACATCTTGGATTTCGATTTTGTGTTGAGTTATGATGTTTTGGACGTTATAATCATGTTATATGAAGGGATATGTATACGATTATGAGTTTGTATAAAGATTCAATAGATTATTGAAGGATTATTCAAGAACACTTTGAATATTGAATTGGGATTGGGGGCTTTCGATTAATTGTTGTTGTAATCATGAATTTGGATATTCATTTTGGATTATTTACCATTTGGAAGATGTTTTGTTGGATTGAAACACTTTTTGGGTTTTGATGTGGGTATAATCAAGGTTGGGTTGTTAATGTTCGCTATATTTTTTACCAATCCGCAAGTGTACGGAAAATATGTAGAAAGCGGCGAGCAAGGTCGTATTCCACAGAGACTAAGTATTTTTATTGTGTTGGGTATTAGATTATAGTGTTCTCGGCTTTATCTAGACGATCGAAAGGTAAAATGGACGATTAATGAAATAACATACAATAATCACAATAAATTAAAACGATTGAAAATATCCAAATGGAAGCGAATTGCAAGAATTTAGAAAGGTAGATTCCAAGGCTAGGTTTCCGTTGATTACTAAATTTAGTCGGGATTGGTTTCAAAAGGTTCTAAGTGCGTTTCTAAAACGACGATCACAACAATATTCTAAAGTCTCTCTCGAGATGCATTAAAATGTAGATTAAACAACCCATAACAATGTCTCTGTCTATTATAAATTATCTAACTCCAAAAATGTTCATAAGATTAGATATCATCATAGTTCATCACCGATTTCTCAATCTCGTAATTTACTACGTCAAATACTCGAAACCTATTAATGCTCTCTTCTCTCGAATTATGAGCAATTAAGTTTAACATGTAAAAACATTGATCAAGTGTCTAAACATGAATCAAACCAAGTATTTGATAAAGAAATCACACTAGATAAATATAATTATCAATCCCTCAAAATCATAGTAAATCAACGTACTCTCATGCCCGAAATCTAAAGAGTTTAGCCGGACATGGAATTGAAAGGAAGATAAATAATCATCATGTTCATGCTAATAAAAACAACAAAATGAAGAAAAGATAGGAAGAAGATAAAACTCGTGGTGTGTCTCGATCGACCCCGGTTGAAACCTTCAAATGTTCTTGAAGTGTTCTTCAAGAATTTCTTCAAAACCCCTTCTTTTTGGAATGAAAGTCACTTGATATTTTGTTATTCTCTCTCTCTCTAATCTCCCATGGTTCAGCATATCCCAAGAGCCCCATATCCTCTTTTTATAAAGCTTAAAAAATCACTTTTTCATGTTCAAATCTTCAAAAATGTCAAAAAGTGATTTTTCCACCGAAAAGTGACACGGCCCGTGTCATACTGTCCTAGAAAATGCAAAAACTTTCTGGACAGCAGACCCGGTCGTGTCATTTGACACGGCCCGTGTCATACTGTCCCAGAAAATGCAAAAACTTTCTGAACTGTGAAGTCGTGGTCTAGAAGCCATATCTCCCTCAATACACCTCGGAATTTAGCGTATGATATACCGTTGCGAAGCTGATTTCATGAGGAATCCATATATATATAGAACATATCCTTATTCGAAGTAATGAATCTGGAGATTAGAAAATACGACAGGTAGTGCTTCAATCTTCATCGTTTTAGGCCTCGTTCTCTCGTTTCTGCATTGCTTGATATGTATTTGGGGATTGAGACTTCGGTCTTGCTTGATAATGTCCTTAAAACACCTATAAATTCAAATAAAATATACTCAAGCGTGATCGAGTCCAACAAACACAATATGAGTACAAACGACACAATTCTACACATTTTAGGAACTTAAAATCCGGAAAAACCTTATAAAAATATGTGTAAAAATGAGTGTTATCAAAATCCCCCAAACTTGAACGTTGATCGTCCCGAGCAATGCACTTTAAAATAACCACTCTTAAGGGAACTCGTCCCTCAACATACCTCAAAGGATCATTTTGAAAATTCATCAATACGCCTCAAGAAATAAATAAGTCGAGTTCTATAAAGTATTCAAATCTCGGGGGTGCTTCCTTAACATCATAGCTAATACTTGAATAATACGAACCTCGCCGGTCAAGTGTATTCCCTCACTCTCAAAGTGTATAATGGGATAAGTGACGCTCAAAACTCATTCAATGAAATAAGAATCCCCATAGGCTTGCCAATCGTCTACATCTCTACCACTAGTTGTGCATGCAAATTTGGTGAATCAAAAAGGACTTTAATGGTTGTAATGTAGGCTTTTTGGTCGGGGTAGGATACATATGGCTTAAAGTGACTTGACTTGAGCAAATTAGAACATTATCTCCTCAATCACTTCGCTCAATTAGAAGCTCAATAATCCCTTAGGATTTTGTTTCTTTCAACCCCTTGATTTGAATATCATGGCACTAAGCACTTTTGAAAGTGAAAATCACAATCTTATTCCTCCTTATTGCTCCATACATCTCGTTTCTTTTGTGTCCACCAATTTTTTTTTTGTTTTTTTTTTTTTTTTTGGTGGACAACATCATCATTAAATCACACCAATCCTCCTTCAAATTTATTTTGATAATTCATTGCATTTTGAACCAACAATCTTCCCAATTGCTACCACATCTTTTCATTCTTTTGCCAATTTGTTTTAAATAGCTCAAGTATAGGGACAAAAGTTTATAATGAAACGGAAAGCTCATAATGTGGTTAACAAGAAATAGGCTTTAAGCTCAATCGGGCTAACTAGGGAAACAAATTTTTCGGGTTGGCCAAAAGGTTTGAAGGGTTGTCAATAAAAATCGCCTAAAATCACTTTCACTAATTTGCGCACACACTTGTAGTTTCGAATAAGATACCAGGGCAAGTTCTAGAGTCTTAAAACATGAATGGTACACTCGACAATGAAACTTGCATATTTAATGATGCATGAACGCTCAAAAGCTCACAAGCTAGATTTGTCCATATTTCCAAGAGACTAAACTATTTATTCAATTTCACACCCTTTTGATTATTCTACAATTTTTTTCCTCTTCAAATTATCCTCGATTTGCATATCAAAATAACAAAATAAATCCCGAGGTATCCAAGACAAGAGTTCATTCTTTCGAGTTTCATCCAAGTACATGATACTCAAAACACACCAAGTTCAAAAACAACAATCCACACCAAAATCCAAGCAAATCTTCACACTAAAATTCGAAAAAAATAGAAACAAACAAATAATAAAATAAACAAACAAAACAAGGTGTTAAAAAATAAAATAAACGAACAATATAAGTATATCTTGACCCAATATCTCCCCCAAACTTGAATTAAAGAATGTACACACGAAGGGGGTATAGTATTTAAGCAATAAAAACTTTGGGTCAAGAAATACTTGCAACCGGTCATATTGATTGGGCGGAGGGAAGTGGCCTTGTTGGACATTCCACGTGTCACACACCTTTCAGTTGCCAAAATCGTCGCCCACTGACGACCGTGTCAAATGACACGGCCCATGTCATACTTGCCCAGAAACTCAAAAAACGTCTGGATGGCCAACCCGACCGTGTCGAATGACACGACCCGTGTTGTACTAGCCTGGATAGTGCGCTTCTGGTCTCTGGATCTTTTTCCTGCGAATTGGACAACTACAGTTGAACCGGTCAGTTCCTCATCAAGTAAAAATAGAAATAAAATGTGAATAAGAATAAAATAAACTAACAAGAACCATTGGGTTGCCTCCCAATTAGCGCTAAGTTTAACGTCTTCAGCCGGACGCAAGTGTTGGGTTGCCTCCCAACCAGCGCTAAATTTAACGTCTTCAGCCAGACGCATGTTTCCTTCATCCCGGATCATTCAACGAGCTCTTATAATCCGGTTTATGTGCAATTTTATCGGGAGGAGTCATCAAAAATACAACATTTTGACTATGCGTCATAATCGTTATTTCTCCTCGATCCATATCAATTAATGCTCGTGCAGTGGCTAAGAACGGACGTCCAAGTATTACTAGACC
The DNA here is from genome assembly GCA_033398695.1 of Orobanche coerulescens. NCBI lineage: Eukaryota > Viridiplantae > Streptophyta > Magnoliopsida > Lamiales > Orobanchaceae > Orobanche > Orobanche coerulescens. The sequence goes on along the minus strand of CM065814.1, from coordinate 149,900,451 downwards.
ATTTTGCTTCTCATCATCATCAAGCACTATAAAATCAACGGGGAAGGCGAACTTATCAATTTTTAAAATTACATCCTCCACAATTCCCTTTGGGTAAGCTAAAGATCGATCTATGAATTGTAAGCTCACTGGAGATGGTCTCAACTCTCCTAATCCAAGTGTCCTGAAAATAGACAAAGGCAATATATTGACACTTGAGCCATGATCAACAAATACATCATTTAATGAACAACCCGAAATAGAGCAGGGAATTGAAAAACTCCCTGGATCTTTAAGCTTTTGCGGTAGGCGCTCCAATTCCTTTTTCTTTGACGCCATGGCTTGCACGAAAACCTCAAAATTTTTCTTCTCCTCGATATGTTCAATATCGGATCGATCTTTCTCCTCATTAATGGATACTATCAAATCAGTATTATTAGACAACACGATTGCATCTTCGTCTTCATTCTCCGATTCCGGTAGCTCTTCATTCATGGTGCACGAAAAAATGGCATTACATTGTGCTTTTGGATTTTCTTCGGTGTTGCTTAGAAATTGGCCCCTTTGATGTTGTCTCCCCACAATCTTAGCCAATTGACCGATTTGCGTTTCTAAGTTTCTCATTTGAGCTCCAACGGTGGTTGCTAATTGAGTCACATGATTTTCAATCCGATCAAGTTTTTCTTCATCTCGGGTAAATCGGCTTTTCGTCTCCATCATGAAGGTAGCTAGAATATTCTCGAGATTTGACGTCGGATTTGCTTCTTCAATTATCTCACCATTCAACACCTTGAATCCGGCCGGTGGTTGCAAAGCATTCTTTGGATTAGCATAGCTAAAATTTTCATAATTTCGATTGGAGGGATGGTAGAAGCCGGTGGTGGATTATTAGGAAATTGTTGTAACTCCGATTATTAATGTAATGTGCCTCCTCCAATGGATCGGATGGTAGTGAACTTGAACTTCCTTTTGGATTTATTTTTTCATTTGCACTCTTCGTCAATTCCCAAATGGTTGGTCAAAATCGACATTTGTGCGATTAAAGCCTTTATAGGATCCGAGTCTGAAACTTCACCACTCTCTACGAATATTACTCCTCTCGTAGGCCATTGATAGCTATTCATGGCCATCTCCTCGATCAATTCATAAGCTTCCTCTGCACTTGTAGGTGGCAAAGCTCCTCCGGCCGAAGCGTCAACAAGATTTCGTCTCTCCGTGACCCATTATAAAAGAAACACATTTGTTGGTCTTCCGAAACCCATGACGAGGACATCATCTTAACAAATCCTTGAAGCGTTCCCACGCCTCATATAACATCTCTGAATCCATTTGTCAATTGCATTATTTCGCTCTTCAATCTCATAGTCTTGTTGGGCGGGAAGAATTTGAAAAGAAACTTTTCGCCCAACTCGTTCCATGTACTTATGCTCCCCGAAGCAAGAGTTCCAAGCCAACTACGAGCCTTTTCTCTCAAGGAGAACGAAAATAGCTTCAATCTTATTGCATCGTTTGGCACCCCATTCATTTTAATGGTATCACAAATTTGAATAAAGTGGAATAAATGGGCGTGCGGATCTTCTGTGGCAAATCCCCCAAACTGATTTTGTTGAACCATCGATATTAATGAAGGTTTCAACTCAAAATTGAGGGCGTTGATAGGAATATGAGAAATTCCCCCATAATTTTGGTCAAGCCTCGGCCGAAATCCGTCCCGAATCGATTGAATTCGGACTGCGGGTTGCTCATCCCGTACGCCTTCATTGTTTGGATTGTGGGTTATTGCATTATCATTGCCCATGTCGGCAATTACGTCTCCCGCTCTTTCCATTTCTTCAGATAGATCCCTTCGTAATTTCCGTGTAGCAACACTTGTTCTTCGAGCAAATGCCTTTACTTCGGGAATAAAGTTTTCCAAAGGTTCTCGAGAGGAGCGGGTGTTCATGTACTTCCTGTAACACGACCAAAAACAATACGGAAGTAACAAAATAAAATAAAACAGAAAAATATGTCTAAAGTAAGACCGGACACACTTATCGTAATATCAATACAAATAAAAATAAATTAGTCCCCGGCAACGGCGCCAAAAGCTTGTTCGCTATATTTTTTACCAATCCGCAAGTGTACGGAAAATATGTAGAAAGCGGCGAGCAAGGTCGTATTCCACAGAGACTAAGTATTTTTATTGTGTTGGGTATTAGATTATAGTGTTCTCAGCTTTATCTAGACGATCGAAAGGTAAAATGGACGATTAATGAAATAACATACAATAATCACAATAAATTAAAACGATTGAAAATATCCAAATGGAAGCGAATTGCAAGAATTTAGAAAGGTAGATTCCAAGGCTAGGTTTCCGTTGATTACTAAATTTAGTCGGGATTGGTTTCAAAAGGTTCTAAGTGCGTTTCTAAAACGACGATCACAACAATATTCTAAAGTCTCTCTCGAGATGCATTAAAATGTAGATTAAACAACCCATAACAACGTCTCCGTCTATTATAAATTATCTAACTCCAAAAATGTTCATAAGATTAGATATCATCATAGTTCATCACCGATTTCTCAATCTCGTAATTTACTACGTCAAATACTCGAAACCTATTAATGCTCTCTTCTCTCGAATTATGAGCAATTAAGTTTAACATGTAAAAACATTGATCAAGTGTCTAAACATGAATCAAACCAAGTATTTGATAAAGAAATCACACTAGATAAATATAATTATCAATCCCTCAAAATCATAGTAAATCAACGTACTCCCATGCCCGGAATCTAAAGAGTTTAGCCGGACATGGAATTGAAAGGAAGATAAATAATCATCATGTTCATGCTAATAAAAACAACAAAATGAAGAAAAGATAGGAAGAAGATAAAACTCGTGGTGTGTCTCGATCGATCCCGGTTGAAACCTTCAAATGTTCTTGAAGTGTTCTTCAAGAATTTCTTCAAAACCCCTTCTTTTTGGAATGAAAGTCACTTGATCTTTTGTTATTCTCTCTCTCATATCTCCCATGGTTCAGCATATCCCAAGTCTTGCCCCATATCCTCTTTTTATAAAGCTTAAAAAATCACTTTTTCATGTTCAAATCTTCAAAAATGTCAAAAAGTGATTTTTCCACCGAAAAGTGACACGGCCCGTGTCAAATGACACGGCCCGTGTCATCTTTGTCTAGAAAATGCAAAAACTTTTACGGGCCAAGAGACCCGGTCGTGTCATTTGACACGGCCCGTGTCATCTTGTCCCGTAAAATGCATAAACTTTCTGAACTGTGAAGTCGTGGTCTAGAAGCCATATCTCCCTCAATACACCTCGGAATTTAGCGTATGATATACCGTTGCGAAGCTGATTTCATGAGGAATCCATATATATATAGAACATATCCTTATTCGAAGTAATGAATCTGGAGATTAGAAAATACGACAGGTAGTGCTTCAATCTTCATCGTTTTAGGCCTCGTTCTCTCGTTTCTGCATTGCTTGATATGTATTTGGGGATTGAGACTTCGGTTTTGCTTGATAATGTCCTTAAAACACCTATAAATTCAAATAAAATATACCCAAGCGTGATCGAGTCCAACAAACACAATATGAGTACAAACGACACAATTCTACACATTTTAGGATCTTAAAATCCGGAAAAACCTTATAAAAATATGTGTAAAAATGAGTGTTATCAGTTAACAATCGAAGTTTGGCCACATAGTGTTCGATATAATGCCTCAATGGACTTGGTTTAGTCATATCGGCGTGTTGAGTTCGTTATATTCGTGTTTGATACGTATGTTGAACGGATTGTTGGTAATTGTGTTGTTCAAGGTTGTTCAAGCGACCGACATCGCATTTAGGACATTTGTTCGTGGAAGGATAATTGTCATCGGTATTGTGTAAGTTAATTCTTACTCGGTTAAAAGGATATTCATTCCTTTTGTTGTTGATCTTTCATAATCATAACTCATTCATCATTATATTAATCATATTGAGACTTGTAATTGTCGAATAATCACTTCATTAACGAGGAACGGCGGTTCCAATCATTTCATTGAAACTATCAATCACTTCATTATCATTTCATCTCGGTGAGTCATTCTTGACTTTGTCAGATTATTATTATTCATTGATATTCATTATGGTCATTCTCGTTCATATGACCTTAGGGTTCATATTGCGTGGCGGGTGCGGATGTGTGGAATTTTTAGTCGGGCACGTTATGGCCATGTATTGGGAGTGATACATTGGGTGTGCACCGCAGTAGCAGTTACCTCCGTGAGACTAATTAGGTACAAGGACGGGTGTGTCCGGTCATTCGTCTTGTACACTTGCACGTAACACTACGGGCGTACTATGATACCCCTCTTGGCGTAATTCATAACTAAGGATATTTCATAACTTGATTAAATCATGATTGTGTATTTTTCAACCCTTGAGGATTGTTGTTACGTATCGACCCATTTGGGATTCTTTTAGTCGTGGCAAGGCAAAAGCACGGGAATAGCATGTTGACGTCGAGGAGTCCCAGTGATACTAGTAGGGGGGCCCGATCTTTCAATTATCCATGTTGTTGTCCTTTAATTTCCGCTGCATACTTTTATTTGGATACTCCGTTTCATTCAGTGTTGTGTATTTTATCTTCATATAAAATATACTAGTATTCGGTATTGTCCTGGTGTGTTGTACTTAAACTCCTCATCGGAGTATTTAGTAATATAATGTGGTTCGGTACTACAATTATATTATTTAATTCATCATTTTCATTCGCCTGGTGGGTCCCAATCGGGGATTCACGGCACTGTAATATCCGCCTAGTTTGGGGTGTTAGACCATTGACATTAAAAGAATAGGCCACTGTGCTCACGCGTTTCATAATCCAAGTGACAAATTGATATGGAAATCCAAGCTCAAGCATCAGATACTTTAAGAAAGGCCACTCCACAGAGTCATATGCTTTTTAAATGTCTATCTTGATCATACATCTAGGAGACACTTCTTTTCTTCCATAACCTTTCACCAGCTCATGGCTTAAGAGGATATTATCAAAAATATTTCTTCCTTTGACAAAAGCAGACTGGCTCTCACTAACCACTTCATCAAGCACCAACTGAATTCTGTTTGCCAAAGCTTTTGAAATGATTTTATACAGTATAGAGCAGCAAGCAATAGGTCTGAAGTCTTTCATTGAGCTGACACTTGTTGTTTTAGGTAACAGAGTAACCAGAGTGATATTCATCTCTTTTGGAAGCACACATGTTCTAAAAAAATCCTGCACTGCCTCAATTATTTCTTGACCAATCAAGTTCCAGTTATGTTTAAAAAAAATAAACATTAAACCCATCCAATCCTGGTGATTTTGTTGAATCCATTCTGAACAGGGCCTCCTTTATTTCAGCACCAGTAAACTCTCTACATAAAAAAACGTTGATGACTGGATGAAAGTGTAGGTCCTCTCCACAATATTTTTATCCACCATAGGTAGTATGTCAGCTGAACTCCCCATGAGGTTTAAATAAAATGACCTCACTTCATCCAGAATCTGGGCTTGTGTATTGCATCTAGAGCCATCTGCTCCAATAAGCATTTTAATAGCTTTTCCAGTTTGTCTAGCTTTAGTGAAGACATGGAAGATTTTTGTAATAGGATTCTGAGAGGAGTGAGCTCATTTAACTCCAAACACTCTGAAAAATCTTTAATATCACCATCAGTAATAAGATTCCCTTGGAATCTATCATTACAAGTCAAAACTGAGTTGAAATCACCTCCCACTAGTAAAGGAATATTACTTCATTGGCCATATTTTCCAATAAACTCCCATAGGTGCTTCCTCTGTTCCATAGTATTAAAGGCATACACAAATATAACCTGAAACTGTTTACCATTTAGGACATCTCTGATCATGCAACACATGCCCTGAGCAGAGCTCTCAACAAGACTAATATCCACATTCCTGGGGTTCTACCCAATCCAAAGTCTTCCATTAACTGCATTATTATAATTATGAATAAACTCCCAAGACTTACATAATTTTCCTGAAATCTTTTTGAATTTTTCTTTCTTCACCCTTGTCTCTAAAAAACCAGCAACATCAACCTTATTTTTCTGCAAAAAGATCTTTATCTCTTTTTGCTTAAAGAGGTTATTACAACCCCTTACATTCCATATTATGAGCTTCATGTCTTCACCAAAAGTATCTCTTTAAAAATGATACAATTCATTAAATATTTTCTAATCATATCAAATCATCAGACTTTCTCTTTTAATCTCCACCATGCAATCACCATCAATACATTTTAAATGTACACCACACACTCCCATCAATACATACAAAACTTACACATCCGACACAATCAATCATTCACCTAAAATACAATGTTTTTTTTCTAAATATTACAACTGGGCTGGGACGGAGGGAGTGAGACTCCAGATATTATTTTTTTGCTTTCGGAAGTTTGAAATAAGAATACCGACTCAGGATGGAGGATATGTTAGAGTTTCAATTACATATGTTAGGAATCTGAACTCAATGAGTGAGGATTTTGCAAGTATTTCAGGTAAATTTAACTTATATTTCACCAGATCTAATCTATATGTCAAAAAGGTTTTACTTATACCAACCCAAACTAAAAAAGTAATTAAATTAAAATTCCACCCACAATATCTTGACTAAATTGAGATTACATGAAATCAAATGTAACAAAGTGAAATATAAATTTTTTGCTTGACTGCATTGAAAGTCATTGTCATCCCTCCAAAATGATGGGCTTGCAATTTTCCATTTTGATAGAGGTACTGTGAAAGAGTTGTTATATTATGGACATAGTTCATACGGTGGACTCGGTTCTATTCGGTTCGGTTTTTGACCGAAACCGAGAATCGAACCAAATATTCGGTTTCGGTTTGGTTCGGTTCTTTTTGAAGTTCGGTTCCGTTAAGTTCGGTTTTATAAATATTCGGTTCGGTTTCGATTTGGTTTGATATTTTTTCGGTTCTTCACAATATAAATCCAAATATTATATGTAATAGAATTAGTTATATATAACAACACGCCAACAAGAGTTATATATATGTTCAAGATAAAAGCTAGAGTTGCATAGCAATTTCCAAATATCTCAAAACATATAACAATCGTAAATCAAAGTAGCTCATTCTCTCAACATAAATTAATTGAATCACAAATTACATGAGCATATTATCGGTCCTCCTTGAACTCATGAGAGTCGTACAAAAGGAAAACGAATTATACTAAAATTCGAAACACACCAAAATCACAAAAACAAGGTCATTTTAGTATGTTGAAATTTAACTTCGGTCCATTTCGGTCCGGTTCAGTTCCGTCCGGTTCGGTTTTGGTTTTTCGGTTCTTTTTTCGGGTTTTTTCGGTTCGATTTTCGATTTTCGGTTCCGAAATGCCATCCCTAGTTTATACTATTTTATGAATTTGTAACCACATTCTCCACAGGCCCTCTTATCTTCTTTCTCCAAGCTCGGGTGTCCATGTTGGTGTTTTTTTCCGATCTTTATGCATTAACATTTTAGATACTATATTTAGAGTAGTTGTTCGAACTCATTATAATAGGTGAAATAAGTTCTTCCTAATGATAATAAGGGGCTTTTAACTTAGACCTCACAATTCGTTTGTGTCATGTATTTTCGAGTCGTGTACTTTCGTGTTTCCTGTACCAAAAGTCCAAACCCATACAAGACACTAAATGAATTCGTGTCACGTCGTGTCGTGTACCGCGCAAATTCGTGTCGTTTCGTGTCATGTTTTCATGTCAGGCACCTAATATAAAATAAATATTAAAGTATTATAAAAGTAATAATTTTAATATTATAATATTATTTTTAAAGGTTTTAGTAGACGAAATGAAATGAATGACAACGAAAACACGGATGTTTACACGAAATTTATGAAAGTTCACATTATATTTTCAAATTTTAAAGTTTAGTATAAACAGAATTCATAAAATATATATTTTATTAAATTAAATATATAAAATATTATATATTATTTATTTATTTATTTATTTCGTGTACCTCGTGTCGTATCGTGTATCCAAAGGGTAAACACAAAACCGACACTAAATTTCGGTCGTGTACTTTTGTGTTCGTGTATTTTTATGTCGTGTACTCAAAATACAAATACAAACACTAAATTTTCGTATAATTTTCGTGTCGTGTGGTAAATTGGCGGTGTAGGGGACTATTCTTATTGTATTGGAGAATTTTGAATGGCTTTGGCTCATGCCAATCGTATTTCTCCCGAGATAAAAAGAGAAAATAGGAAATTTGTCTTTTCAGAGGTATCACCCTAATAAAAAATAGTATTTATTATGTGGGATCTGTTTTGAGTCAGAAATATAGTGAAATCATCTTTCCGATTCTTTTTCCCACACCTACTAAAGAAAGATGCTCATTTTTAACATATTCCTTCCTACCCAATGATTTTCCACAAAGTGGCGACAAACTATACAACTTGTCCAAATCTTTTCATTTTTCAAGTCGATATGAGCCATTCTTTCATAATGTCATTTACTCTTATATGTTTATCAATAAGGGGAAAATTTGTTTTGTCTTTTTGCATATAACAATATTTTTTTCTGCTCCAAGTTTAGTAACAACTCTTTTGATATTTAAATTGTCGAATTTGACCTTTATTCGAATATATTCGAGTCATTTGTTATAATTTCGAGTAACATATTTTAGTCGAAACTTGAAAAATACAATATCGAGGAAGGTTGGAAATATGGGTTGCAGTCCGAAAATTTGGGTTACGAGTCCATTCGTGTCAGAATCTGATTCGGGACATGTAAATAAAAAACTCCCCCAAATTCATTCGGGAGATGTAAAAAAAAAAAAAGGTCTCCCGACTTCATTCGGGAGATGTAAAAAAAAAAAAAGAGGTCTCCCGATTCATTCGGGAGATGTATAAAAAAATTAAAAAAAAAAGAAAGAAGAGGTCTCCCGAATTCATTCGGGAGATGTAAAAAAAAGAAAAGAAAAGAAAGAAGAGGTCTCTCGATTCATTCGGGAGATATATAAAAAATTAAAAAAACAAAAGAAGAGGTCCACCGAATTCATTCGGGAAATGTAAAAAAAAAAAAGAAGAAAGAAGAGGTCTCCCGATTCATTCGGGAGATGTATAAAAAATTAAAAAAAAAAAAAGAGGTCTCCCGAATGGGGAGATGTAAAAAAAAAAAAAAGGGCTCCCGAATTCATTCGGAAGATGTATAAAAAAAATTCGTGTGACACGAATTGTATTCGGGTGACACGAATTGGACTCGTGTAACCCGAATTTTTGGAATCCGGTAACCCATATTTTCAACCTTTCTCAATATTATTTTTTTTAAAGTTGACTCGAAATTATAATATATGACTCGAATTTTATTCGAGTAAAAGTCAATTTCGACAATTTGAGTATCAAAAGAGTTGTTACTAAACTTGGGATAGAAAAAAATATTACTATATGCCAAAGGGCAACACAAGCTATTTCTACTTATCAATATTTGGCACGATTCTTATAATAACTTACCGTACTTACTTGGCACTATTTATTTACTAACATTGGATCGCACATATTTCTATTAATATAAAAATAAATATTAATATGTAAGATGTTGTAGAATAATATTATTTTACAGTTTTTACTATAGTTAAAGATATATGTGAACTTTTCATTGTTCTGTATTTAGATCGGAGGTTAGTAGGATTTATTGATTTATGTTAATGATTGTGTATGTGCCGACTAAAGCATAAGAGGCGGAGGTGTTGGCAGCCCATCCAACTTGGAATCCACGTAGCCACTCCAGGCAGCTAAATCGGCCGAGCAGAACCTGAAGTCGGACCGGGCAAAAACCCGATTTCCTCCCGGGCTCGTTAAAAACCGTATCGGACAGACGCCAAGGCCGACCCGATATCCGAACCGAGAGGGCCGAGCAGAGAGAAGATAAGAATGCTCCGATTCAAGATTACAACAAGGCCGACCTGAGCGGCGGGAGACCCGAGGACCGACCCCAGCGAATAAGCACCGCCAGGAGTCGGCAAGGCAGGCCCGCATGCCAATTCACGCATGCAGTCACGCCCCTTCCCAAGGCGCTCCTTAGAGGCCGCCACGTGTCCAAGGCTTAAATGCAGACTGACAAGTGTTATGGGCATATTCCCCAAACATTCGCCAGCTGTCATCTCTCCACTGGCCCAGATTGTCTATATATAGAAGAAATGTACAGTGAAAGAGGATCTTTGGATTTTTAGCATTTATAAGAGAGAGAGAAAAAAGAGAGAATTGAGATAAGACTTGTAATTAACAAGCAAACAAGATAGAGCGCCATAAAATATTATGCTCGGCTCTACTCTATTTAAAGGTCATTAATAAAATTTAGTGATCAAACACCTTCCCTCTTGTTATATTATTTTCTACGTGTCTTCGATCCATTCGTCCAGATCAGCAAACGTGACGTTGACCAAATCAGACGTCAACAGATTGGCGCTAGAGGAAGGGGCGAACCTCCGATAAAAACAGATTTATACTGCTCACCGGAGATGTCTCACGACAGCTCGAAAAACCCTCAGCCCGCGACGGAGGAAGAAAACCTCCTTAAGGTGGTAGAGTGTTTTAAACACCCTGCCTTTATTCAGGACATGGCGGCCCTTATGGCAAGAGTTACAGGGGGCGGGACCCTTCATAAACCCGAAGACCATATCGAGGCGGAATCTCAGACGACCCGCCCAGCTGCCTCGGGACGTAATAAAAAAAGGACGGCCTCTGGGATCGCCAGAGAAAAGGCGGAAAGCCACGGCGAAAGCTCACATCCCTCTCGGAAAAGTAAGCTTTCGCGCCCCCCATCCGTTTTTGATCGCCTTGGGACGGGGAAGAAAATTGAGAAGGCAGCACCGGCTCCTACTGTCCCCACCAGTCCCTAAATCCAACGCAAGTATTACCTCCAACTCCGGGCGATAACTCGAGCGAGATCGAGTTTCTTAAAAAGCGCCTTACGGAGCTCGAAAATAAACAACTCCAGCCATCCCAAAGTTCGGAATGGCTTAACAGCCAGGAGAGTCCCCTGGCCCCCAGTGTTCTGGCAGAACCCCTCCCGAAGAAGTTCAAAATCCCTCAAATTCCGCCGTACAACGGGGAGACAGACCCCAATGCCCATCTTGGACATTACAATTCCTGGATGGACCTGCACGGGTCTCAGGACGCGTTCCGATGCCGAATGTTCTCCCTAACTCTGGGGGAGAGGGCCCAGAGATGGTATCGGACGCTGCCCCACCATTCTGTTCAAACATGGGCCAAGCTCTCGGCGACGTTCCGATCCCATTTCATGGGGTCCCTTGTGCGGGTCGCCCCACGCTCATCCATTGCTTCCGTTGTCCAGGGGCCGAACGAGTCCCTTAGGGATTATATATCCCGTTTCAACAAACGGATATTGGAGACGGAACCTATGTCTGACGATGCGCTGGCCATTATTGCCGTGCCGCCTTCTCAAAATTCTTTTTTATTTGGACGGTGTGCCAGAATGTCCCACACACCTACCAGGAATTCTTGGAGCGCGCCAGCTCCCACATAGCTGCCGAGGAAGCTATGCCAGCACCAATATTAGTCATGCCCTCTGATCAGAAGGGATCGTATAAAAAGAAAGAGGATAGACGTGACTACAAAGAGGCCCGACAAGAATCCCGCCGGGAAAATAAGACTCCCGCCTCTTCCTCGACAGTCCCCGCAACTCAGAACTATCGGGAGCGCAGGCCCGAGCTCATGGCTAATTTCACTGAGATATATTCAGTCGGAGCCGCGGCCATATTCGATCAAATAAAGGACAAAAATTTGCTCCTGGTACCCCGGCCGATCTACAAAGATCAAAAGGACATGGACGAGACCCGCTTTTGTAAGTATCATGAATCGGTGGGTCACAACACCGAACAGTGTCGGGACCTCGTCGCCGCCCTGATCGCGGTGTGCGACGAAACAGGCTTAAGGCGATTTACCCGGAATCCGCCCCGGGATCGCCAGGATCGGGCCGACCCGACAAGAGCCAAAAATGATCGGGTGCCTCCAGCCCCCAAGTCCCCCCGGGAGATCCTGACCATTATGGGAACAGCCGAGGTCGATGACCATAGGTCAAAGCGGCAGAAAAAGGCATCCATCCGAGAGGCCACCACCTCCTATCAACGGACCGAACGCCGAGCTGAGGGGTTCCTATCAGTGGCCGAAGAAGCCCCCAAAAACCTGATGGGTACGGGATCGGATTTTTGCGCCGTTTGCGGAAGCGTAAATATAAGTGCGGAAAATAAAGGACACGAGGATATATAGAGGTTCGGCTATAAACGAGCCTACGTCCTCTCTTTATCTTTTTCAATAGGTTAAAGATAGCAACCTCTATGCCTCTCTTCTATCGGTCGAGGTATAACCGTTTACAATCACGTCTTCTATCGGTCCGTGATAAACCTCTCGTACTTGTCTTTGTGTCGGTCCAAGTTAAACCGTTTTCCTTTTCTATCGGACAATGAATCAACCGCTCTAGCTTTCTATGGGTACTAGATAAACCTCACTTAGATATCGATTGTGATTCTAATAATGCCGGATCCTTGATCCTAATAACACCGAATCCAATCGTATCTTTTCTTTTACCACTCGTGTATGTTTTCGTGAATTCTCACTCAAACACTTACAATTAAGCTCAATATCAACAACAAGAATGTGTATAATAATATCACAAGTATAGACTATTTGCTCAAGGTTGTTGTACTCAAACAATACCATATAGATGATATTTATAGGCTCCATCATCAAACTAGCCGTTAGCTGCCAGACTGCTCATTACGTACGTTATATGCTCTCCATTACGTACGTAAGCCTCATTACGTACGTTAACCATGGCTGGTTACGTACGTTAGCATCTTCACAAAACAGACCAGGGAGTTTCGTCTTTTGAGTTACGTACGTTAACAATTTCTACATTACGTACGTTAAGATTACATCACTGATGACGTCATATATCCGTTGTATGCTTTGCTGACTTTGACTCCTCCAACGTTCACTTGTTTGAACGTATTACGACGTTATCTCTCTTGTATTACGACGTTAGGTTCATCACATTACGTACGTTAACATGTTCCTGTTACGTACGTTAGCTTTGTTTTTCTTCAGCATTTTGCACTTCGTTTTCCTTTGATGCATGCTTCGTCTCTACGTTGTTTTGTTTTGTTTAGCAACTTTAATCATTAAAACACTTTTAATTTATGTATGGAACAAAATGTTCCAACAATCTCTCCCTTTTTGATGATTACAAAACAACAATACGCCAATGGGATTCACCTGCAAAAATACAAATATATGTATATCTTTACAGACCAAAGTTTTCGACTTTGTCCGTTTCGTTGGAATTTTCTCCCATTTTTTCGACTCCTTCTTTTCTTTTCTCCTTTTATTTTCTCATTTTTAATTTTTCATCGTCTTTTCGACGTCTCCTCATTTTTCTTTTCCTTCATTTTCGACTTCTCCTTATTTTTGTTCAACTCCTTCGTTTTTCCAATTCTCTTTATATGCTATCTATTTTCTTCGATTTTTCTCCCTTTTCACGGTTAATCACATTTTCGACTTATTTCTCCATTCTCCTATCTCTCCCCCTTTTTGTATTCATCAAAAAATCAATAAAATACCAATAAAAAATAAATAATGAAATATGCAAAAATAAATATACGGGTATTAACTCCCCCTGAAAATATTATCCGTTCTAAAAATTACTCCCCCTGAGTAAAATACCAATAAAATCAATGTTTGGGGATCCAACCTATAGTTGGTTTTTGTTTCGAGACATAAACAATATTTGAAATATTTGTTCCTTTAGGAACCCAAATTTTCTTAATTTTTATCGTCCGGCGAGGGCTTTTGCAATTTGAAACGTGATGCCCGATTTTCAAACACTTTTCGCAATGGGGTATTTTAAAATTAACGGATTCGTTTTTCGAACGTGGTTTGAATCCTAACCCCTCTTTATTTAAAGTATATTTTTGAACACATAATATTTGTTCAAATTTATCGTTGCCGCACGAGAATTTTTTTGTCAAAGATTTTAGTTCATCTTGAACTTTTAAAAGGTCATTCTTCAAAATATTCTCATTTTCAATGCATTTTGAATGATCAAATTCGACAATTTTTCCCTTCTCGATAATTTTGGAATTTTCAATTTCCAAAGATTTTATTTTAGACTTAAGGGATTTAATTTCCGATAAAGCATTTTGGAAATCTGTATGTAATAACTCAAATGCATTAAATAATTCATCACGGGAGGATGTACTTACTTGGCTTTCGACGTCGCTGTCGTCGAACGAACTCCGGGCCATAAGAGCGAGATTATTTTGATTGATAAAATCATCGTCTTCATCTTCATCGCTCCAAGTAGCCACGAGAACCTCCTTCTTGGGTTTGGCACGGCAATGCTTAGCGAAGTGGCCTGGTTTTCCACATTGTCGACAAGAGTTGTCGAACTTCTTCGTTTCACTCGAGATATCCTTCTTCCTCCGGTTTAATAATGTTTGGAATTTATTAATATTCTTGGCATAATATGCCGCTTCTTCGTCGCTTTCTTCCACTGTAATTTCTTCTTTCTTTTTCGACATCTTAGCCTTCATGGCTAACGATCGTTCCTTTGGCTTTGGCTTGACACTTCGTGATTTTAATACAATCTTATAATTGATTAGTGAACTAACAAGGGCACTAAAATCGAGTGTGTTGAGATCTTTAGATTCCATAATTGCGGTTACGGTGCCGTCCCATTCGCTAGGTAGTGATCTTAAGATTTTCTTGACTTTTTCACTACTAGATAATGGTTTGCCAAACGAGGCTAGTCCATTGGTGATAACCGAAAATCGATCGAGCATATTGGTGATGGACTCGTCACCCTTCATCATGAATAACTCGTAGTCATGGAGAAGCATATTTATCTTCGTCTCCTTGACTTGAGTCGTCCCTTCGTGTGTGATTTCTAGAATTTTCCATATTTCTTTCGCACTCTCACACGATGAGATTCGATTGACCTCTTCCGGATTTAAGGCACAAAATAAGAGTTGAGTAGCCTTACAATTTAGATGGTCATTTTTCCAATCGGCATCGTCGTATTCTTCAAAGGATTTGAGCGTACCGTCGGATTTGATAGGAACTTTTGGGCCAAGGAAAATAATCTTCCAAATCTCGATGTCGTATGCTCGGATGAATATCGACATCTTCTTCTTCCACGTCAAATAATTTGAGCCATCAAAGAATGGTGGTCGGTTGAGAGCAAGGCCTTCGACTGGAGAGAATTGAAACGCCATTTTTGGATCTTTTCTACTCGGATGTTAAGCCGCGTATTGGAGAACTGCTCCGATACCAATTGATGGGTACGGGATCGGATTTTTACGCCGTTTGCGGAAGCGTAAATATAAGTGCGGAAAATAAAGGACACGAGGATATATAGAGGTTCGGCTATAAACGAGCCTACGTCCTTTCTTTATCTTTTTCAATAGGTTAAAGATAGCAACCTCTATGCCTCTCTTCTATCGGTCGAGGTATAACCGTTTACAATCACGTCTTCTATCGGTCCGTGATAAACCTCTCGTACTTGTCTTTGTGTCGGTCCAAGTTAAACCGTTTTCCTTTTCTATCAGACAAGGAATCAACCGCTCTAGCTTTCTATGGGTACTAGATAAACCTAACTTAGATATCGATTGTGATTCTAATAATGCCGGATCCTTGATCCTAATAACACTGAATCCAATCGTATCTTTTCTTTTACCACTCGTGTATGTTTTCGTGAATTCTCACTCAAACACTTACAATTAAGCTCAATATCAACAACAAGAATGTGTATAATAATATCACAAGTATAGACTATTTGCTCAAGGTTGTTGTACTCAAACAATACCATAGGGATGGTATTTATAGGCTCCATCATCAAACTAGTTGGTTACGTACGTTAGCATCTTCACAAAACAGACCAGGGAGTTTCGTCTTTTGAGTTACGTACGTTAGCAATTTCTACATTACGTACGTTAAGATTACATCACTGATGACGTCATATATCCGTTGTATGCTTTGCTGACTTTGACTCCTCCAACGTTCACTTGTTTGAACTGTGTTACGTACGTTATCTCTCTTGTATTACGTACGTTAGGTTCATCACATTACGTACGTTAACATGTTCCTGTTACGTACGTTAGCTTTGTTTTACTTCAGCATTTTGCACTTCGTTTTCCTTCGATGCTTGCTTCGTCTCTACGTTGTTTTGTTTTGTTTAGCAACTTTAATCATCAAAACACTTTTAATTTATGTATGGAACAAAATGTTCCAACAAAACCCCCAGCTGGCAGTCACTTTTGAAGAGTCCGATGCCGACGGCCTTGACCATCCCCATTCAGACGCACTTGTCATCACCCTGCCCATAATGGGGATCCCAGTCCACAGGGTGTTGGTAGACTCCGGGGCCTATGCCAGCATCATCTACCTTCATACCCTTCGTAGGATGAAGGTAGACCAATCTTATGTCCGGATCTGCAACGAGGACATTAGAGGATTCGCCAACTGCCGCACCTCACCACTGGGCGAGATCGACCTCGCGTTGGAATTCGGCCAGGGGCCGATCAGAAGGACGATGATCACTACCTTCAAGATCATCGACGTGCACAGTGACTATAACGCCATCATAGGCCGGCCTATGATGTCCAGGCTGAGGGCCACTCAGTCCACCTATCACCTGTGCATGAAATTTCCCACCCGGACGGCGTCGGGGTACATAGAGGGGATCAAAGGGCCGCCCGGGAATGCAATCTCAGCATCCGGGCTCGCGAGATC
The DNA here is from genome assembly GCA_033398695.1 of Orobanche coerulescens. Lineage (NCBI taxonomy): Eukaryota > Viridiplantae > Streptophyta > Magnoliopsida > Lamiales > Orobanchaceae > Orobanche > Orobanche coerulescens. Next base: position 149,883,653 of record CM065814.1, on the reverse strand, counting down.
AACGCCGCAGAGGGCATCCCAGAAAACATGCCGGAAGAAATGGGAACCACCAGCTCCGAACGGCCGACAGGAAACACCCTATTTGAACAGGAGATTGAAGGTCCCGGGGCTGCGCAGACCCCCGAAATAGGAACCGAACAGGAAGCGGACCGGGGCCGCAGGCCTGGGAAGGAGCCGACCCCAGAAGAAGATCCCGTCGACCCGCGATACCAAAACCCAAAGGGGAAAATTCGCCACGCTGAGCCAACCGAAGAGTTGGACCAGGTCGACATGGACCCATCTAACCCAACCCGACGACTAAAGATCGGCCATAACCTCCAAGAGCCGATCCGCTCCGAGCTGATCTTCCATTTGAGACAAAATTTGGATGTCTTTGCTTGGACCCATTCGGATATGTCGGGGATTGACCCGGAACTTGCATGCCACCGGCTAAATATCGACCCCACTTCGAAGCCGGTTATTCAGAAAAGAAGGAAAATGGGGCCGGAGCGGCAGAAGGGGCTGGAAGAGGAGGTAGAAAAGCTAATTGATAACGGATTTATTCGGGAAGCCCAATACCCGACTTGGGTAGCCAACCCAGTCTTGGTAAAAAAGCCGACCGGGCTATGGAGGCTCTGCATCGACTTCTCCAACCTGAACAAAGCCTGCTCGAAAGATAGCTACCCCCTCCCCCATATCGACTACATGGTGGATGCAACGGCCGGGCACGAGCTGATGAGCTTTATGGATGCGTATTCCGGATATAACCAGATCCCAATGCATCCCGCCGATGAAGAAAACACCTCCTTCTACTCGGCCCGCGGCTTATATCAAGCACGTATGATGCCTTTCGGGCTCAAGAATGCCGGCGCGACATATCAACGCCTGGTAAATAAAATGTTCAATAGCTTGATAGGCCATACTATGGAGGTATATGTAGATGACATGTTAGTAAAATCTTTGCGCTCGGCCGATCATATACATGATCTTAATAAAATGTTTGCTATTTTGTGAGAGTATAAGATGAAGTTAAATCCGAAGAAATGTTCATTTGGAGTAGGTTCTGGAATATTCCTCGGCTACATGGTAAGCCAACGAGGGATTGAAGCCAACCCCAATAAAATTACGGCAGTGACCGAGCTTGTTCCTCCAAACTCGGTCAAAAAGGTGCATAGCCTAACTGGCCGACTAGCCGCGTTGAGTCGCTTTATTTCTCGCTCAACGGATAAATGCAAACCTTTCTTTGAGGCGATAAAAAAGAACAAAGATTTTCAATGGACAGAACCCTGCCAAAGAGCCTTCGAAGTCATCAAGAAAGTCCTGGCAGAAGCTCCGATCTTGCAGCGACCAACCCGAGGGGAACTTCTCAGCTTATATCTCGCGGTCTCCGACTCGGCGATCAGCGCCGCTCTGATTCAAACGGAGAATGCAGTGCAACATCCGGTCTATTATGTGAGTCAAGCCCTTCACGATGCCGAGCTCAGGTATGCCTCGATGGAAAAACTGGCCTATGCGCTCATAATGGCATCCCGAAAGTTAAGACCATACTTTTTGGAACATCAGATAGTCGTCTTAACCAACTACCCTTTGAAGCAAATCATGCACCGACCTGACGTTTCCGGCCGGATGGTCAAATTGGCCGTCGAACTTGGGCAATTCGACATAACTTATGAATCGCACACTGCCATAAAGGGACAAGCCCTGGTGGACTTCATTACAGAGTTCACACCAGCGATCGCACGGGAGGACGACCGATCAGAAGAATGGTCACTCTATGTGGATGGGTCCTCAACCGCTGACCGATCGGGTGCAGGAATAGTCCTCGTTAGTCCCGACCAGCATCTGTTCTGCTCGGCTATTCGCCTGGATTTCCCGACCACCAATAATGAAGCAGAATATGAAGCTCTCTTGGCCGGTCTAGAAATGGCGACCTCCTTCGGCCTTGCCCGCCTCACCATCTTGAGTGATTCTCAATTGGTGGTCAACCAGATCAACGGCGAATACGAAGCCAAAGAGCCCAAACTGGTTAAGTACCTCGGCTGACGCATCGTGCCAAGATTTTCGTGGAACAATACAACATATTCCCAGAATCAAAACATCCAAGCCGACTCTTTCGCCAAACTCGCATCGGCTCGGGGCCGAACATATACGGATGAGGTCAAGATAGGGTATCACGCCTCATCGCCCGAAATGGTCAAATCCGGCAATGAGCAATCGAATCGCAAGGGTGGATGCAGCCTATAATGCAATACCTTCAAAGTGGCATTTTACCTGAAGACCGAGCCCAAGCGAGATCCTTACGAACTCAGTCTGCCCGGTTCACCATCGTGGATGGAACCTTATATAAAAGAGGATATTCGGTTCCGCTGCTGAAATGCCTGTCCGAATCAGAAGCCGACTCAGGGAGGTGCACGAGGGTATATGCGGAAATCATTCCGACGGCCAGGCATTGGCCTATAAGTTAATCCGGCAAGGCTATTATTGGCCCAATCTCAAAAAAGATGCCATCGCGCTCGTACGGAAGTGCGTCCGGTGCCAAATCTTTGCTCATGAATCCGATCCCACGGAAACTCTCACTTCCGTATATTGTCCATGGCCATTCGCCAAGTGGGGAATCGACTTGATCGGCCCTCTACCTAAGGGACGGGGAGGAGTGCAATACGCCATCGTCGCAGTCGATTATTTTACGAAATGGGCAGAGGCCGAGCCTATGGCACGAACAACCGAACAAAAGATAGTCGACTTTATATGGAAGTCACTCATATGCCGATTCGGGATCCCTCAATCCATTGTCTCGGATAATGCAAAAAAATTTGACAATAAGAAGTTTCGAGCTTTCTGCGACGACCTCCAAATACGAAATAATTTTTCCACACCTTATTATCCACAATCCAACGGGCAGGTCGAGGCGGTCAACAAGATCCTGAAACAACATCTCAAGACCCGCCTAGAGGAACACAAAGGTTCCTGGCCCGAGGAACTCCCCGGAACCTTATGGGCCTACAGAACAACGCATCGGTCCGCCACCGGGGAAACGCCTTTCTCCTTGGCTTTCGGCTCTGAAGCCGTCATCCCGGTTGAAATCGGAGCACCTACATACCGAGTAGCCCATTTCGAAGAACAGGATAACGACTTGGCCCTCCAAGTAAACCTGGACCTCTTGGCCGAAAAACGAGCTCAGGCGGAAATACGAAACGCCGTTTACAAAAGAAGGAGTGAAAATATTACAACTCCAAGGTTCACCCTAGAAGCTTCCAGGTCGGCGACCTCGTCCTTAAACGTGTATTGGGCCCGGATCCCGGACCACTCAAGCCCAAATGGGAAGGACCCTATAAAGTTAGTGAAGTCCTTCAAAATGGAGCCTACCGTCTCGAATATCTGAACGACCAGAAATTAACTTACCCATGGAATCCTATGTATTTAAAAAGGTATTATCAATAAAAATTTGATGTTATTCCTTTTTTTAATATTGGTACACCTCATAAGACCGGCTCATCCGGCACTATAAGACCGAGCTCGTCTCGGCACCTCATAAGACCGGCTCATCCGGCACTAGAAGACCGAGCTCGTCTCAGCACCTCATAAGACCGGCTCATCCAGCACTATAAGACCGAGCTCGTCTCGGCACCTCATAAGACCGGCTCATCCGGCACTAGAAGACCGAGCTCGTCTCGGCACCTCATAAGACCGGCTCATCCGGCACTAGAAGACCGAGCTCACTCGGCACCTCATAAGACCGGCTCATCCGGCACTATATGACCGAGCTCGACTCGGCACCTCATAAGACCGGCTCATCCGGCACTATAAGACCGAGCTCGACTCGGCACCTCATAAGACCGGCTCATCCGGCACTATAAGACCAAGCTCGTCTCGGCACGATCAACCAGGAACATAATAGAAAGGCAACAACCCATTCAACGGGGCCCAAAAAGAGCAACAACAAATACTACAAGAAGGATTTTATTTAACCAAGTCATTATTACAAATTACAAACGGTGACAACAAACCAAGGCGCATGGGCACGCAGGCCGGACACGAAATAAAACAAAGGAAAGACAAAGACCGGCACGCAGGCCATGCGAAAAGCAAAAATAAAGGAAACTACTCGGCCCCACCCTCCTGGCCAGCCGCCTGAAAGGATTGCCCCTCACCTTCGCCGTGCGGAGCCTGACCGGCATCCTCAACCTCAGCGACCTTTGGCTCATCGGCTCCAGCAATGTCAACATGCAGATCGGTCGCTTGAGATGCAATGTAGGCCTCGATCTCCTGAACGGTCTTACCACCCTTCATGAGATCTAATATCTCGTAACAGGTGGAGACATAATTCAAGTTGATCAGCTCCTCAAACGCAGGTGACTCCTTAAAAGCCTCCGCCCCAGCGGCAAGACCCCTGGCATAGCTCGAAGCCTCGCAGGTGTTTATACGCTCGGTCAGGCTTTCCACCTGGGCCTTGGTTTCCTTCAAGTAAGCCTCGTGCTCGGCCCGGGTATCCAAACACTGCTTTTGCGCCTGCTCGGCCGCATCTGTCATCTCTTCGGCCTTCAGCTTCCATATATCGGCCTGGAGGGCCCGACTGTCCAGGAGCTCCATATCACCCCTCATGGAGGTTATCTCCCCCTCCAGAGACTTGATCAGTGAAGGACACATGTGGTGCTCCTCCTGCAAAGCTTTGAGGTCGGCCTCCGTCTTCTTATGCTTCTCAGACAAGGCCAAAAGCTCGTTAGAAGCCTTCACATAGGTGCACATGGCACGGCCGACAAGAGCGTTTCCAAACTGGATCTGCTCAACCGGATCCATGTCATTAGTCATCATCTCCAACTTGGGCGTCCAACCCCTGATCGGAATGTGACTGGAGACGGCCACCGCGGGAGGAACCCGGTTGAGCATCTCAGCGGTCGGGGTAGCTGCCCGGACGTAGTCGAGGAACCAGCGCGGGCGTCTCCCCTTCATCTGGTCGCACGGTTCCACCCGGTCCTGGTTAACCGGGAGATAATGGCCCTCTAAATCAATTACGGGCTCCTCACTGGCCACACGACCAGTCCGGACAGGAGTTGGGGCGGACACGACAACTTCAGGAGCAGACGAACCCTCAGCCTTGGTCGCGTTGTCCTCAGGCCCGGTCTCCACCCTCTTGCGCTTACCGGCCCGCTCCCTCCGCTCGGCGGCCTCAGCTGCCAGCCTCGCCACACGCTACGCGGGCGTCTCTTTCCGCCCGGACGGAGTCTTGGCCTTAGGAGCTGGAAAAAGAAGACATGTCACAAAAAAAAACGATGAATAAGAGAAAGGAGCTACCTGATGAAGACATTCTGCTCGGATCAGTTGATCGAAGTCCAGCCGCCCAAAGGTTTTCCTCAATAACCAGAAGATGCGCTCGGTGGGAAGGCCCAAAAGCTGTTCAACCCGATCGTCAAACAAGGAAGAGGTCTCTTGAGCCGGGATGCGTTCTGCACAAGCAATAAATTATGAGCGTTAGACAAAAAAGGAAACGGCAATAAGAAACACGACACTTACTCATTTTAGCAATGAAGTGTTCGGGGACCCGAAGCTCGGCGTCTATCACACCAGGCTCCCACTCATCGATCGAGCTCCTCCACGGCCCCCCTATGAAGAACCACTGTTCCTTCCAACTATGGATGGTCTCCGGCACATCCACTAAGTCCTTATGCATGGCATGCCGGGCCGTCAGGTAAAACCAACCGAATCGATCTCGACCGACCTCCATAGATAGAGGTCATTAAACTCCTCAAAGTCAGGCTCGGGCAGTTGAAAAGAATGAAAAGCCCCACCACCGAGCCTGTGAATCGGATGGATCTGGGGGACAGGAAGGCCCCACTCCCTTAGCCACCGGGAGAAGGCTAACGGGAGCGGAAACCTGAGTCCGGCCAACAAAGAGCGGTAGTACACCTCCGTACAGCCAACGGGCGGAGTATGAGGCCTCTCCTCAGGATTCGGAACGTACATCTGCACCGTCTCCGGAACCATGAATCGCAGCCGCCAAACCGCTAATTGCTCCTCTGTAACAGTGCTACGAATCGAGGCCGAATCCCACTCCGCCTCCACAATAGGGGACGGCCGAGGCCGAGTCCGAGCCACCACCGACTTGACTCTTTCTTCCGCCAGAGTCCCTCCGACGGCCGTCAACGGCACCGCCATTTCCACCTCGCCAGATTCCGACGACTTCACAACTTCGTCTTCTTCTTCCTCGACACTCCAGTCAACGGGAGCTTCGCCTATCGACAAATCCGCCACACCGGTGCGGTCCGGCGACACGATCAAATCCGCTTCGGTCTCGCCCCTCAGTTCCGACATCTTAAGTGAAAAAAGGAGAGGAAAAAGAGCTTACCAGGAAAGTCTCTGTGAAAATCGGGAAAAAATCGCTAGAGAATTCTCTCTCTCCTCTGCTATAAAACACGAAAATGGTGAAGGGATAAGGAAGGAGGAGACAGGCTATATTTATAGGGGAAAAAGGGCTTTAAATGCCAGGCGCGTGAAGCGACAATTCCTACTGAACCGTCGCAAAGTTCGAGAGCGCGTGAACACGCCATCCAATCTGCTTGTGCCACGCGTCCCCCACATAATGACACTTAAAGACCAGGGAATCGAATCGACGCGACTCTCGAAGAGGCGTCTATTCGAAAGATCTTATCCTCCCAAAAGCCGGATCGGCCTCAACATGAAACGACTCCAGCCCCGTCCAACCCGGCACGGCCCTGGACTCGGGGGCCCTTGTTGGCAGCCCATCCAACTTGGAATCCACGTAGGCACTCCAGCGCCTAAACCGCGAAAGGTAAGTCGGGCCGGCAAAACCCGATTTTCTCCCGGGCTTGTTAAAAACCGGACCGGACAGAGACGCCAAGGCCGACCTGGTATCCGAACCGGGAGGGCCGAGCAGAGAGAAGATAAGAATGCTCCGATTCAAGATTACAACAAGGCCGACCTGAGCGGCGGGAGACCCGAGGACCGACCCCAGCGGATAAGCACCGCCAGGAGTCGGCAAGGCAGGCCCGCATGCCAATTAACGCATGCAGTCACGCCCCTTCCCAAGGCGCTCCTTAGAGGCCGCCACGTGTCCAAGGCTTAAATGCAGACTGACAAGTGTTATGGGCATATTCCCCAAACATTCGTCAGCTGTCATCTCTTAGTGTATATAGGATTTAGAGGGTATGATAGGGAGGGGATTTCTATTAGGTGTATGATTAAAATGGACTTACATAAAGTAAACTAAACTTCAGGGGTGAGTTTAGCAATTTATCTTTAGAGAAATGGTAGGGCAACACACTGAACTACCCCCAAACACACCTATGTTTTATGGGTATTGTACTACGTGTTTTACTATTAATTTTATTATAATATTATTATGAATATTTTATCCGCAAAACATGTGGTACAACACTCATAAAACACGAGGTGTGTATGAGGTGTGGTTCAGGACGTTGTCCTATCACCCCTCTTATCTTTATATATTATGGAGACCGGGCCGGCCATCCATCTCATGCTTGAAGAACAAAACATTTGATGAACAAGCGGTGATGCAGATTCAAAAACGTACCACGCACTTTCGTTCTCTAATGGACACGTGCCCACGCACTTTCGTTCACTAATGGACACGTGCCCACCTCTGCTCACCAGGTGTGCTCTTCTGATCCACGCATATATATACCAGCTAGCTAGTTGCAGTAATAATTATCCCTCGCTTCATTTTAGTTTTCAGTCAAAGATACGAACAAAAACATTATCTTTCTTTCACATATACTGAATGAAAATCCCACCTACGTTGTAATAATATCAAAATAATTTTTTCTTCTTTCTAATTTAGGAAGAGAGAGAGAGAGAGAGAGAGAGAGAATGAAAACCCAAATTGAAGAAAAATTTTCAGGTTTCTATGAAATATGGATGACCAAACTTGAAGATCTTCTTCAACTTCTTCTAAGAGTTTCAGAAGAGCAATCTGGGAAGCCAGCAGATTACGAGGGCATGGTTAACAAGCTCACGGCCCATCACAAGGAGTACTACACATTCAAATGGGCCGCGGCCCACGAAGACGTCGTGGCCTTCTTCGCTCCCGTCTGGTTGAGCCCGCTCGAAAATGCCCATCTCTGGATCACCGGATGGAAGCCCTCGACCGCTTTCCGGCTGATTGGGCCGCCGGCCGCCGCGGGACCCTCCGGCCTGACCGAGGATCAGGTGAAGAAAATAGCGGCTCTGAGAATGAAGATGAAGGCGGACGAAGAGAGGGTGGAGAGGGAGATGGAGAGACAACACGTGGCTGTTGCGGACAGAAGAACGGTGGAGCTGGCGCGGCTGGAGAGGCGAGCCGAAAGGAGTGGCAGCTCGGAGGATGCGGCTGTGGTGAGCCGCTTCGTTGAGGTGGCGGTGCAGGGGGTGTTGGCCGGTTTGGAGAGGGTGATGAAGATGGCAGATTGTGTTAGGCTGAAAACTCTTAAAGGGGTGTTGGATATCTTGAGTCACGTGCAGGGGGTGGAGTTCTTGGCGTCTGTGTCGATGCTTCAAGTTCAAGTTAGGAAATTAGTTTCGTGATACCCAAGTAAATTATGGTTATTGTTTAATTAACTAATATGGTATATTATGTTTTTTTTTTTTTTTTTCTAAATGACGGAGGGTAAATATTCAATATCATTGTGCATGTATACAACAATATGTATTCTTAGTGTACTTTCATCATTACTTTCACTCCCCAAGTGTTGGATACCACCCTATTTTACAATTAAGTTGCCTAGTTATTTACTGTTGAGTGGTGACAGTACGTGATGGATACTATCCTAACGGCGGTCTGAAAAAAAAATGTCCGGTTTGTTGCATAAAAAAAATGTCCGGAAAAAAAAATGTCCGGTTCGATGGATACTATCCCATCTTGTTGTACAAATCTGTCTTAACAATATTTATTGCAAAAAAGGCTCGTTCTACACTAGCAGTTGCAAAATGCAAAACTAAAGCCAACTCGTTCTACTAACTTCATCTCTAATTCGCGATTCATACTCGTTTATGCATTTGCGAAGTTACAGATCACTAATAATATCACTCCGCGCAAATAGGATTAGTCTCTGATTCCGTTCCAACTCTTTCCACTTGATTTAACAATAAAATCCAAACATAATGATTCATTCGATGTACTTGAAGACACAATAAGTTGTTGGAATTGGGGAGTACTTGTTGTTGATGGGCTCTTAGTTCGTAAAATATATTTTTCCATATTCCTAAATCACAATCAATCAATCATAAAGCAACAAACAATAAATAAATTCGTATTCCCAAAGTACATCCGATTCTACAAATATCCAACAATCAAAAATAATAAAAAATTCATATTTTCAAGTTATACTCAGGACTCAAGTGCTTCAATAAATATCAATTAATATGCATAAATTGTGCTTTTGAAGATATTCTCAAACACTAATTTCAATAAATAAATCCTAAATTATAAATCTAAATTCATAAAAATTAATAATTAAAATCCTAAAATTTAAATAGAACCTTGTCTTCTTGAATCTTGAGTTAGATGAATACTCCAAGAAATGACCGGGCAGCGGGATGCAAAATCGGGTGGTTTAAGACTTAGAGACGATCGCCCCTCTGTTCTGCTTAGGGCTGAGAATTTCCCGTCGGGAAATCCCGAGTTCCGGTCCCGTCCCGAGTCCCGACGGGAAACGGGACCCCGAGTCCCGAATTTTTCGGACCGACCGGACCGACCTTAAACTTTGGTAATTTTGGGACTCGGGAGTCCCGAAATCCCGATCGGGACTATCCGAAATCCCGATTGCAAATTTTAATTTCGGGACATTTCGGGAATTTCGGGATATTTCGGGACATTCGGGACATTTCGAAAAATTATCCTCGGGATCGGGACCGGGACCGGGACTTAAATTTATCCCAATTCGGGAATTGGGACTCCCGAAGTCCCGATCGGGACCGGGACCGGGACCACCAAATTGGTCCATTTCGGGACCGGGACATTCGGGACTCGGGACCGGGACCTCGGGATGTCCCGATTCTCAGCCCTAGTTCTGCTTCTATCTTGAATATGTTCTGTTCTGATTTCCACGGGCTGCGGCTTCTGCCCTGTTTTTATATATATTTTTTTTAGAGTAACAGGGCCTGTTTTTATATATAATTTTTTAGAGTCCAAACGATGTCGTTTGGTTCAGTAAGTTTACTTATTGAAACGACGTCGTTTCATATAAGGAGAATATTAAAAAAAAAAAGAAAATTGAGGAGAATCCACCGTCTTCCCCAGCAGAAAGCCAAAACCCTCATTCGGTGTTCGCCTGTTCGGTCATTCCCCAATCCGGCTATCCCTAGGAACCTCCGATCGAACCCGCCCCGGACCCTCTTCCCTTGCAATCCAGCCGGCCAGCAGGGTCCGTGGACCCTCCCGGACCCCCTGGCTCCGCCCCTGGCCCCACTGTAGAAACTTACTATAGCCCCACTGGAGAAGCTTATTAGGAGCAGAAAAAATAAAAAATTTAGTTGTGTTTCAGGAAAAAGTAAAAGACTGTAAATAGAGTCAATCAATTTTATTCATAACACTGATAGAGGGGCCTTTATATAGGCATTACAATGAGAGTCCTTCCATACATAGGATTCCTAAATAAGGTAAGACATCTAATAGGATCGTACTACCTCTAGAATGATCTAGAACCTTTCATCTATGTATCTACACTCAGTATTAGGTAAGACACATCACGGGAATAATAATTCTCGGAATACTCCCCCTGTATCGAGCACTAATACAACAATGGTGCAGAAGATGTTGCCTTCGTAAAAACCTATTCCAAGCCAAAGCAAAACCCCATGGGAAAAATAAAGGCTTGATGAGGAAAAGATTGCAACGCACCAACATAACATGTCATGTATACTCCCCCTGATGTATACATAACGACTCCCCCTGATGAGTACCTCAAATCATAGGAGTCGGATGCCAAGTTTCACAACTATACCAAGGAGAAACCCAGTGGGAAAAATACCTCTTGGTCTAAGTTGAATAGAAGTACAACGCATCATTGTATGGATGTTCTCATAGGTCGTCTCGTTAAAAACCTTACCAAGTGAAAACCCAATGGGAAAAAACAAACCTTGGTCTAAGGACAAAAAGAGCGCAACACATCCAAAGTGCAGAGTCGCTAAAGACTTATCAAGTTTTCTAACGTCTTGACCTCCATGCACTAAATCAGTCATAACTTCTTCGATTCAATAGGTATCAACGAAACTGTAGGAACTTATGAAAACTAGACACCCATAGCTTTTCATTCACATACAGTACATAACCTAGATCGACCTAAGCAGATCACAAAGCTCTATCAAATTTGACTCAGCATATTACCTGACATATCCTGTCCTACTTTGCAACAATAGTCATATGTCACTCAACATGATGGATGTGATCAAATGATTGGTTTCCTTGGAAAGTAGACACAAACCTTTCCAATGGTACCAATTTCACCATTTTCAAGCAAGTGAGCTACCCTGTGGGTCATATGGGAGATAGACCAATACATTCAGGGCAAATCAGGTATCGATTTTCAAGTGTCCTTTTGTCGAGATAGAGCGAGCTTCAAGCTTCTTGTCAATCACACACATTGCGTGAGCGCATCCAAGGCCATCCTCACAGTGGCTTTACCGGATTATTTCAAATGAGTACATCGAGTCAAACATGAGTACATAATACCGTACTTTTCTTAAGACTGCATCATCACTTAAGGGAGCCAAGTCTTATTATGGCTTCGACTAGTCATTGGGAATCATATAGGCATTACTTTATCATCTCTTAGGGAAACCGTCCCTTAGATGGCCTTAAACCGATTGATGAATACGCATCATCAAGTGTCCCCAAGATCCTTTCATTCTTAACTTTGGATGTAGCGGAATCTATTAGTCTCACAAGAGTACATCACTATAAACCCTTAGTTTTACACGCAAAAGCTTCATATCTCTTCCAAATCAAGTATATACTTAGTATGCATTCCCGACAATCACTTGTCGACGCGCTCCGTGGTCAGGAGCCACTTGATTTGAGTCTGATCCACCACGGGATCCTTTTTATTACTTAACTTAGTTCCCCACTTAGATAAGATTTAACCACAAGCTGCAAGTCAGTTTTTGGGAAACTATCTAACTGAAAAGATAGTGGATGCTATAACATCCATTACGATAGCACAACTAAGTTTCGTGTCATCGTAGTCGATTCCAGTGCATTCATGAGAAACCTCGCGCCATGAGGTGAGTTTAACTCCTTCTCTCACTCGCTTTAACAAAATATACAGATAGATCTTCTCTTTGGAGTGTCGGCACCACTTCAACAAAGGGTTATCACTTTGTTCATACTGGAGTCGCATATCTTTCCATTTTAGGCCAAGGCTACAACATTGTAGATTTTCAACGAAGTATGGTTCAATTAAACTCACATTCCACGTCCTCATGTACCGGCTTTATTCATAGAGTACTCTTTATGAATTGGCATTCTTTGAGGCGTCCCCCAATGATGACTATAATCCAGAATTACATGAGACGGATGAGTTCATTTGATCATATGATCAAGGTTCATGTACCAAACTCGCATATATTCTTAGCGAGAGTATTTATCGAACCAAGTGGCATCCCAATACTCTATGAGATCCACGACCTAGTAACACTATCTACCACAATTTGTGGTGTTACCATATCACCATTCATAGGTGACGAACGTCAATGACCGGACACAATCCCTGTAGACATGTTTGCAACATGTATTTAATCTCGTCACTTTAGGGAACTTGGTGAGGCACAGTAGGGACAAACTACGACAATTCCAAGTCGTTCCACTCGAACATGATTGTTCGCATCTCCCCCTAACGATGGGAAGACTGGCTCATCAAAGTGACTTACGAGATCGTCTGTCAAGGTATATTTTAAGCGGACTATGAGTGAAAGCGCATGTCATTTTCATCATTTATAACCTATCATAATGTGGTGTGGTGACGCACTTTGGCACATGAACATGTGGACGATAAAGGTTTTTCATTGTTAACAGAATCCAGTTAACAAAATGCATACGGTTACTCTTGTAACTAAGCATTTGAATAATGATAGGTATAGGTGAATATGACATGTTGACCTATGCTGCATAACCGTAGCTACTGGTCTTGAGAATCCAACAAACCGCCATCATGCACCACCGGGATCGAACATAAAGAAACGATTGAACCGATGATAGGCCGTTGGTTTTATCGAATCTCTAGTGTTTTCTTGAAGAGTTCACTACCTTCACCAGCCCCAAACACCTCAAAATTTCGTGAGCATGTATAAACGGGTGTTTAGGATTCCAAAACCATCAACCTTGTGGTCAGAAACCGGTCGAAATGACATCGAACTGGTTGATAGGACGGCTGATGGTTTGTGAAAACTTCATTTAAGTGGTTCACCTCCTTCCAACTCTCCAAATGGCACCAAAATTTGTGAGAAGGTGGCTTTGGATGTTAGGAAGTATTTGTTAAAATTTCACTTTAAGACTTGGTCTAAAAGTGGGTGAACCGACCTTTACAATGACTGGTCTGCAAGTTGGACAACCATAAACTCAGGTTTTATCAACTTATCAATCATTGTCAAAGGAACCACATAACATATAATGTTATTACTTGAGTACGATCATTTGTGAACACCATCATAGCATCATAAGCCACCCAGGCTAATACTTATGATCATGTATGTATAAGGACTCGGTGAAAAGGGAGGACTCAGCACCATGCTTATGCGAGTCGTTACATTATTCTCTTTAGCATAGGAGGGTGTCATCTCCTAATCGTGCCGAAGAATAGGCTTTATTCAATGAACATGGCTAAGAAGGATCATCGGGGGTCTTTGGCATCACAAATGCTTATGAAAGCAAGACGCGGATGACATAAATATCATCATCGGTCATGAGCCCTGCTCACGACTCCACCAACGTACTTTGATGTCTTTGATCCAGCTAGCTTCTTTGTTTAAAGAAAAAATGATGTCCATGACAATACCGTGGTATATGGATCATCAAATTGTCCAAACTCCGGACTATTAAAGCCTAAATGTGTCAATGTCCCAATACATCTTCTGGTTACAAAAACCGATGCAAGCCGGACCATATTGACTCATGAATATTTTTCCTCTTCACATATCCAATACAAGTGGTGCATAAGATTTTATTTCTTACAAATCACAATGAGATGCTATGAGTGATACACTTTGGCATATATGTCATCGAGTCATAACATGGTTCAATTATTACGGAACATATGTGACTAGAAAACACCATTCGACGTTCAACAACTCGAGCATTATACCACTCATTGATTGTGATGACCTAGTCATCATAGTCACAATGGATTTATTAACCGAAATCTAAAAATATCGTGTTCCTTGAAAATAACTTAATACGCACTCAATTTCGCTTGCAAAATTTTACAAACATGAGCATAGCGAACACTCTACCAACATTGAGATTTTATACCAGATACGATCAAAATGATCTATCATATTGAGTGCATAACATGGCAAGGTTATATGCCTATGGGGCAAAATTACGACACAAGCATGGTGTAACACTACCATGCACATGCTCGACCTTCTTATAAGGGTGCGTATTTTGGGCTTCCCCAAGGAAACTGTTTTTCAACATTTGAAAAATAATATTTTAGCGTACAATGTATATAAAAAATCACATCATTTGTGGCAAATTCGGCCAAAAAGAGGTGGAAAAACATGTGTCATAACACCACCTGCAAATTCAAGATGGGAACCAAGTTGGTTGGGACAAAAGTTAGCACAATCGCTGGAAATAAAATTCCGCGCAGCTTGACTTCTGTTCACTAAAACAGCGATAACTCCCTTGTTAGGAAGGCTATGGACGAACGGTCAGATATTCTGGAAACTAGACTTCCGTATCTTTCTATCCATATGTTGTTCACCACACGGATCATTAAACTCAGATCACAGTGCATGTTTTAATTGACTGCTTTAGTATTTCCCAAGTTTAGTGAGAAAACAAGGTTGAGACCATATCCAATGGCATAAGTGTTGATGCAAAAACATGGCAATAACAGCCATAGGTGCGTTTAAACGCAGCAGTATGTTCGATTTCTTATCTCGACTAATGATCCTTTCGGTAACTCCAACTTGGTAGACTTGCAGAGAAAGTAGGAATGTCGGTACAGCTAAGGCTGTTTAAAAATCACTAATTCCGTTTGAACTTTCAAATCATAAATAAATACAAAGGAGGATGCGCCTAGTCATGATCAAAGTGTAGACAAGTCCACCAAAGTGCATCAAATCAACCAAGTATTTTAATTCTCAATTTGCAAGTATACGTCATAATAGCCATGTTATATGGATGCAACACGGTGCATCAATATTAAGCATTTTGAACCATGAGACATAATGAATATACCATAACCAACTCGTATTGACTATCCAATAAGATCGACTAAACATAGTCAAATCTATAAGGCACATGCCTTTACAAATACTTGGAAAAGTATTCGGACCTATACTCACACGAACTATAATCGAGGTCAACGAATTCATGTACTTAACGCAATATGCCATTGCTTTACATGTTAAAATTCATGAGAATTACTCGTACATTCTTTCATATATCATATTGCAAGGAGATGGTGTGTGACTACACCCACATGCAATATTTTATTTTAGGATGAAAGATGGAGTTTTCCAAGTATGGGATTGGGTCAAGACCAACGTGGTGGTCGCTCAATTCAACGTGAAAAATCCGTCACAAATCGATTTTAATCACGACATATCCGTCACAATCGATGTTTGTCCCATTTGAACGTCACAAATTCGTGACTAATCATGAACAAGTCATAACCTTATCGATACCGACAATGTTCATTTTTTTTTCAATTGTTGGTTTAAAATCGAAAAAATGGCTACGTCAAATCGCACCCAAAACGTGGTGTATGCAACAACCATAAATATCGACTTTCAACAATTATCCGTGACCCCCTCAGGACCGTCACACAGTTTACTTCGACATACGAGAGTGATACCACCTCTCATAATCTCATCCACCGCAAAGTAGCATGGGAGATAAAGAACCCAATTCTCCAATTCCCAAAATTTTTTTCCAAAAGAGAGAAATTGAAAAACTGGAACTTTAATAAAATCTTACGGGTACTTGGTTCCATGTTTGCTTTGATCCTTGAACGGGAGCTTCTCTCCATATGAGCAATATTTTCATGGTACTCGGTCCCATATTTACTTTAATCCTTGAACGGGATAATAAATATGGCTTCTCTCCATATTTTGCACATCATCATGAGCAACATATTTTCCTATATTCACGTAAAACATAAACATGGTAAGATTCATAAGTGTACAAATTAATGAACAAATGAATCATTAATTAGGAAAAGTTGGAGAGTTGAGAAACGCCCGGATAGGGCTACTGGGCTCGCTAATTCGGCCTAAAAAGGACTCGAGCGCGGCGATGCAGCAACTCGGTATTGGATGAGGTCGGATCTCCAAATTTCCTCGTAAAAATATGCTTTTGTTCGGCGGCAATTCAGTAATCAATATTACTCATAATTCGATCTCCACCATTGAATATACATATATTTGTGTTGGAAAATTGCTGTCAAAATTTCACACCGATCCGACGGTTAACGAATCGGGAAACATGTTTTTAGTACGACTGCGCTGTGCAGAAAATTTACGCGCGGAAATTTTCGTCTCTCATTTTTTTTTCGCGTATAGTTTCATCGAGAAATACTGTCCCGGATCAGATCTTCACCGTTAAATTTGTAGTTCTTGCTACATGGTTGAGAGGGTAAAAAAAATCTGATTTGTTGCAACTGTCGGGTCGGGTCGATCAACAGCGGGCGCGAACGGGATGGAGGAATCCGATCTGGTTCATAGGTTTGGGAGACGAGCTGGCCGAAACCTAGGAAACGGGTCGCGTATGGGCTGGACACGATCGGTCTGGGGTCTCTGGTTCTCGGCGGACTGGAGGTGCACGGTAGGGCGGCGATCTGGTTCGGGGCGTCATAGAGCAGCGGCGTGGCGGTGGTTCGCGGTCGGATTTTTGGGGGCTGGGTTCGACGAGGCGGGCGATGTTGGAGTCCGGTCGCGATGTACAGGGCGACGTGCAGCAGGCGCCGGCAATTCCTCAAGTCCGAATGGTCGGGTAGGGTGCAGTTAAGCGGGGGTGCTGGCCGAGGAAGGCGACGGCTGTTCGGAATTAGAGTAGATGACCAGCGTGGATTTGTGGTCGACTGAATCTGGATGATGGACGATGTCGGCATTGCTGCTTCAATTCGTGAGGAAGAGAGCGGCTAGGGTTTCTCCGGGTTCGATTTTTCGTTTTTTTTTCTTTTTTTTTTTCGGAATTTTCAGAAAAAAACTGGAGAGGAAAAAAAAATTCTTGCTCAGTGGGGGAATACGTGCTGAGTCAATCAATTGTATTCATAACACTGATAGAGGGACCTTTATATAGGCATTACAATGAGAGTCCTTCCATACATAGGATTCCTAAATAAGGTAAGACATCTAATAGGATCCTACTACCTATAGAAGGATCTAGAACTTTCCATCTATGTATCTACAATCAGTATTAGGTAAGACACATCACGGGAATAATAATTCCCGGAATAAGTTGTTTATTTTATTTAATATTCTAGTAATACCGTTTATTATTTTTAATTTTGTTATATTATTGGATTTTTTAAGTTGTAGACAACCAAAAAAATCACTGTTTTTATACTATATATATATTTTTTTTAATGGCGAATTTCAACTTAAACTCGACCACTCTCCTAATCGGAGGGCCCTAACCACCACTTGTCCAGACTATGTTGTCTTAACCAGGCCCACGCTGGAGAGCCAAGTGTGGCATAATAGGTTCGCGAGGAAACCGTCTCGCTTCCACACAAGTTTTCTTACTGGAGTAATGCCCGGATAAAAACCCCTGTAAAAAGGTTGTATATATATGGTTAGCCGAAACAAAAGGTTGAATCTATTTTAAAAAGTTAGAGGAGTGTAATTGTAAATTAGACCTGGCAAACGGGTGGGCCCGGCCCGAACGGGCCGGGCATAAAACGGGCGGGCCTTTTTTGGGCCGGGCCAAAAAGGCCCGGTTTTTCCTGGGCCCATATGATTAGGCCCGTGGCCAAGGCGGGCGGTGGCTGCCGGCCGCCTTTTTTTTTTTTTTGAAATATTAATTCTAAATAAATATACAAATATTTTTCGATCCTTAATTATTATATTATTCAATATACTATCACAATCAGATAAATAAATATACAATTATTTTTATTTGATAATTACATTATTTACTACACTACCATAATCAAAAGACAAATATACAAATATTTTTATTTGATCATCATATCGATTATCACTACTAATTTCTTATAAAATCATAAAATAATATTATTATTGATATGAGATACTACAAATAATCACAATCCCAAAAAAATAAAATTACATCAATAATTAACATATAGATGTATTATAATCTAACAAACAAGGAAAAAAATTAAATATTATAATTACACATAACATAAATTAAAAAAAAAAAAAAACTGGGCCGTAGGCCATGGGCCTCTATGGGCGGGCTCTGGCCGCCAAAGCGGGTTTTTAATAATAATATTTAACGCCCGCCTAAAACGGACGGCTGGCCGCTGCCATGGCCTATTTTGCCGGGTCTAATTGTAATATATTCCATGTCGTGAGGAAATCCCCTTCATCATGTCAACTAAAAATTAGGAGAAAACGTAGGACGAATCAAACCTTAATAGTGACTCGTAATTTTCTAATTTAGCTGTTTTTTATTTGGATTTTTAATTTGAACAATATTAAATGTACACATATGCGTACAAACATGCATCTCATCCATCCATTTAATGTGGTCCCACAATAAATGAATGGGTCCCACATTAAATGGATGGATGAGATGCATGTGTGTACAAATATATGTACCATAACTCTTGTAATTTATACTTCCACATTGTTGACATCAATATTTTTATTATTTTAAGTTGTTTGTCAGGTCTGACGTAGACCCGGCAATTTGCCACACGACACGAAAACACGATACGAAAACGACACGAAAATTTAGTGTTTAGGTTTGCATTTTGAGTACACGACACGAAAATACACGAATACGAAAGTACACGACCGAGATTTAGTGTCGGATTTGTGTTTACCCTTTGGATACACGACACGACACGAGATACACGAAAGTACACGACACGAAAATACACGATACGAATGAATTGTCAGGTCTAATCTGACGTCACACTGAGCCGTCAAATTGAAGCCCATAGCTTCACTTGTACCAAGCAACATTTATTTTTAAGGTTGAATGATTAAAATAGGAATCAAGTTTATCAATTTTAGGACTTGATAAATTAATCTTGGGAAAATAATGTTTTTCGTCCCTGTAATTTGTACGATTTTTGCTTTTAGTCTCTACGAAAATTAAAATGTTATTTTGATCCCTGTAATTTCTAAAACGTTCTTTTTTAGTCCCTGCCGTTAACCTCCGTTTAGTTTTAAAGAAAAAACAATGTTTTTCGTCCCTGTAATTTGCGTGATTTTTGCTTTTAGTCCTTACGAAAATTGAAATATTATTTTGATCCCTGTAATTCTTTAAACATTCTTTTTTAGTCCCTGTCATTAATTGTATATGTCCAAATAGCATAATAGTGCATTAACAAATTCATGAGTGCAGTAACCCAAAAATTCAATTTTTGACAAATAGAATATGTCCATATAGCATAACAGTGCAGTAACTATGGGTGAAAACTGGGCGGATATTTCCCGCCCGATCCGAAGCCGTATCCGATTGGGATGAAAAATAGGTATCCGGTCGGATCCGGATAGTTGAATCCGGATACGGGTTAGAATTCGGATAATGCAATATCCGCCCGTATCCGAGTTTTCCCATATTTTATCAGATATTATCCGGATACCAATTCGGATAATAAATCCGGATATCCATATTTTTAAATTTTAAATATACTTTATTTTATATATATATATAAAACACTTTTGAACTTCATTGTAATAAATTTTCAAACTTTCTAGAAAAAATAGTTTTTTCAAAAAAAAAAGTATTTTTTGGAAAAATATATTATTTTTCGAAAAAATAAAAAAAATTATTTTCGAGGAAAAAAAAATCTCTTTTCGAAAAAAGCATTATTTATGGAATTTTTTTATTTCTTCGAAAAAAAGTAAAAAAATATTTTCTGGATGAAAATTATTTTTTGGCAAAAAAAATATTCTTTCGAAAAAAAAAAATTATTTTCTGAAAAAAAATATATTATTTTTTCGAAAAAATAAAATTATTTTCTGGATTATTTATATTTTTGAAAAAATAAAAAAATTACATTTTTGCGAAAAATAAAAAAAATTATTTTCTGGAAAAAAATTATATTTCGAAAAATAAAAATATTTTCTGGAAAAAAATTATATTTCAAAAAAAAAATATTTTCTGAAAAAAATATTTTTTAAAAGAAATGTATTTGCACATTTTGAAAAATGAGGGTTTTTTGAAAAATTAACACGTTCAATTGACACATGTATTACCGGTAGTAAGCAATAAGCTTACTAATTACGTGGTTATTAGTTTCCAACGGGGTTTTTACAGTTGATTACGTTGTTATAGTAATTGGTGACATGATGGCCTTTGTGTTTGCTAAGTAATTAAAAATAAACGGAGGTTAATAACAGGGACTAAAAAAGAACATTTTAGAAATTACAGGGATCAAAATAACATTTCAATTTTCGTAGGGATTAAAAGCAAAAATCACGCAAATTACAGGGACGAAAAGCATTGTTTTTCCTTTAAAAATAAACGGAGGTTAACGGCAGGGACTAAAAAAGAACGTTTTAGAAATTACAGGGATCAAAATAACATTTTAATTTTTGTAGGGACTAAAAGCAAAAATCATGCAAATTACAGGGACGAAAAGCATTGTTTTCCCATTAATCTTTTGAAGGTATCAAAATTAGACTTAATTTTTAATCTGTTAGACTATGTTAGGACCTTTGTTATTGTTTGTCCATTAAATACTAACGGAGTGCAATTAAATGACATGTGACAGATGTTTATTGACTGATCAATAAATGATAGGGATGTCAATGGGTCGGGTAGGGTACGAGTATGCCTGGTCCATACACTATCATATTTGATT
This sequence comes from Orobanche coerulescens, assembly GCA_033398695.1. Lineage (NCBI taxonomy): Eukaryota > Viridiplantae > Streptophyta > Magnoliopsida > Lamiales > Orobanchaceae > Orobanche > Orobanche coerulescens. Next base: position 149,862,495 of record CM065814.1, on the reverse strand, counting down.
CGGATCGGCTTCGGATGTTGCCCATCGGGTACGGGTACCCAATAGGTATTCGGTACACGTATACCCTAAATTTAAGAATATAAATATTTTTATATATACATATAATCTAATTAATAAATTCAATTTAGTATAATAAATATTTAAAATATATTATTATATATAATAATATATATAATTTATAATACAATATAATATTTGTATAATATATAATAATAATAATATATTTATATAATTCAAATGGGTAATCGGGTCGGGTAATTGGGTAATAAACTATACCCATACCCTATCCATACCCAAGTTGGGGTGTTTTCGGTCGGGGTAAAATTTTGGAAACTCAAACCCTCCCCAAACTTTAAAATTCGATTTCGATTTCGGTCGGTTTCGGTTTTCAAAACTCAAAACCCAAATCCTCCCCAAATGTTTCGATTTCGGATTAGTTCGGTCAAATTCGGTTTTGGCTCAAACATATTTAATTTATATATATTTATTTAATAAAGTTACAAAAAAATTAATTATATTAATAAAACTTGATAAATCTTTAATTGATATATTTAATCATTTTTTTTATCAAACTACAATATATGTGTAGATATATTATTTTATAAGTTCAAAAATTTTAGTCATGTAAATAAAATTTTATATAATATAAATAATTCGGGTTAGTTCGGTCCAATTCGGGGTAATTCGGTTCGGTTCAGTTTTAAGTTATCTAAACCAGAATTAATTCGGTTTCGGTTTCGGTTTGTAAGTTTCAAGTTTGGGTTACTTTCGGTCGGGGATTTTCGGTTCGGTGCGGATTGGTTCGGATTGGTTGGTCGGTTTTCGGATTTCTATTAACACCCCCAACCATAAAATTTCGGGTTCGGCCGAAACACAACCCGATTTCGAGTTTATCCGACGGGTAAGATCAAACACGGATAAAATTGACATTCCTAATAAATGATGTGTCATTGGTCATCTTCTCCGGTGAAGTTGACTTTTCCGATCATCTTTCCCGACAAACTTTCCGGCTAACAATATTTTTTCGGCCATTTCCCACCTCCTCTGTCTCCTGTCCTCTCAGTAGCCGCCTCCGAGGAGCTCCAAACTCTTTTACATATCAAAGCCGCCTTGACTTCAATTTCCTTGGACCTTTCCTGTCTGGTGCTCTTGTTGTGCTAATCCTGTTAGCACCGACATAGGTGCGGTTATCCTCTTCATTAAGGTTTAATAATGAAGACAAGAGATAAATTAGAACTAGCCTGTCATAATCTCAAGCATTCTCCTTAGATTTGGAAAAGCCTGATACCCACCCCACAATATATAATTAGAAGCCAGGGGTAGTTTTTTCTAATTTTAATTTTTTGGGTTGAACACCGTAAGCCCCTGGAGTTTAGGCTGAATACAGGAGACTTTTGTGTTCCAAAATAAATTTGCATTTGAACCTTGTTAGGGAGGGGACTTCTAATTTTGAAGGAAAATTGGAGCCTTTTGAAGCTATTTGGGATTTGCAAAAGGGTTCGGAGCTCGTCGGAGGCGGCTACTGAGAGGAGACAGAGGAGTTGAAAAATGGCCGGAAAAAATAATGTTCGCCGGAAAATTTGTCGGAGAAGATGATCGGAAAAGTCAACTTCACCGGAGAAGATGAACAGTGACACGTCATATATTGACCAGCCAATAAACATTTGTCACATGTCACTTAACTGCCACAAAAATTAACGGAGATCCTAACATAATTTAATGAATTAAAGATTAGATCCTAGTTTGATATCTTTGAAAATTTAGGTCCCCAGGTACTAAAATCGGTAAACTTGAGATTCTATTTTAGTCATTTGGTCTATTTTTAATTGCATGACCATTTCTTCTTTTGAGTTTATTTTAGTATTTCGTATTTTAATTCAGTCAACACAGTTCAGTCAACGCAGTTCAATTCAATTCAGTAAATTCTTATTGATACTAATTATCAATAATATTATCTATGTATGTATAAAAATATATATTATTAATATTACTGGTGTATATATTATTGTGTAATATTAATTATTATTAGTATTAATATTATTAATAATGCTATGTATAATTTTTTATTTTTAATCCCATTATTTTATTTTTATTGATAGTAGTATTATTGTTTGTATTGTTTTGGTTGTTGTTCAACCAACAATATTATTTTATAGTATTAATTATTAGTAGTATTATTAAAGTATTGTCATTATTGATAATAGTACATTTAATTTTTATTATTATTGTATTTAACTTTATTACTATTATTATTATCATCGTTTATATATATATATATATATTATTTAATATTATTAACAATATAATTAGAAGAAAATATGCTGGGCTTTTTATGATAGTTTTTGATATTTTATTATTCTTTTATGATAGTTTCTATTTTAAATGATTTTAATTGAGAATTATTGTACATAACAATTATTATTACTTATATAGTATTATTATTTTATTTTTAAATGAATTTAAATAAAAATATTATACATATTATTATTATTATTTTATTGTGATATAAATAATTTGCTGTTGGTGTATATATTGATATGCCATATTATTATTATTATTATTATTTTATATTAATATTATCAATAATATTTTATATTATTATTACTCTATTTTTATTTCTGTGGTTGTGATATAAATAATTTTAATGTTGTTGTATATATGTGATATTATTATTATTATCTTATATTAATATTATGAAAATTATTATTATTATTATATATCATTAATATTGTTATATATGTATATTGTTATCTAACATTACTAGTTATTATTGTTATTTCAAGTAACTTCAGTTGAGTTAAATTCAGTTTATTAAAATTTAAATCAGTTCAGTACAGTACAATCCTGTCAGGCTATATTTATCTTAAAAGAACAGAATCTATATCCAACACAAATACTCATTTTTTTAGTTTCACAAGTAAAAGTCTAGACATGGCAATTCGTTCGTGTCGTGTATTTTTGTGTCGTGTATTTTTGTGTTTCGTATTTCAAAAGTCCAAACTCATACACGACACTAAATGAATTCGTGTCATGTCGTCTCGTGTACCGTGCAAATTCGTGTCGTTTCGTATCGTGTTTTCGTGTCAGGCACATAATATAAAATAAATATTAAAATATTATAAAAACTAATAATTTTAATATTATAATATTATTTTTATAGGTTTTATAGTAGACGAAATGAAACGAACGGCAATGAAAACACGAATGTTTACACGAAATTTATGAAAATTAACATTATGTTTTCAAATTTTAAAGTTTAGTATAAACAGAATTCATAAAATATATATTTTTATTATATTAAATATAAAATATTATATTTATTTATTTATTTCGTGTACCTCGTGTCGTGTCGTGTACTCAAAGGCTAAACACAAAACCGACACTAAATCTCGGTCGTATGCTTTCGTGTTCGTGTATTTTCGTGTCGTGTACTCAAAATTCAAACCCAAACACTAAATTTTCGTGTCGTTTTCGTGTCGTGTTTTCGTGTCGTCTGATAAATTGCCAAGTCTAAGTAAAACCTTGTAGTAGCCTAATATGTATTTTTATTATTTTTTGTACGAATTTACTGGAAAAAAAATGAAGATATGAATAAAATAACGAGAAAGAGAGTGAGATAGAGAAAAGAGGAGGAGGAATTTTTAACTTCCTTCTTGATTGATTTCACAAGAGACTTACAAGGATTTGCGGTCCCAAATTAACAGCTAATACACGAAATAAGAAAATATGGAATAATTGAAAACAAATAATAAAGCGTTTATGAGGGAACGCGACTCCCGTTCAGAATGTTTTGAAAAGTAAACCCCAAACTCTTTGAAGAACGTCGAGTTACCATAATTTAATTCCTCCACCAATCTCAGTTGGGCTGAGGTAGGGGTCTGGGGCGAGGGATTTCGGTTTTGCTACCAGAAAAGGGGATTTATAACACATCCCAGCGCAGGCACTTCACTTCCGAAAGAGATAACAGCCAAAAAAAAACAGTATTTACCCTACTGGAAAGTCCACCTATGATTTAGGTACGCAGCGGATCACCCACACACCATTCTCTTAGCGATCCTGGCCAGGGACTTGAGGTTGCACCCAATTATAGTATCCGCAAACAAACACGTGTCCTTCTCGCAACTATCCGCCGGAATATCCACCACATAAGACTCCACTACCACCGTGCGTCCGCCTTTATCCTCGTGTAAAGCGGTGGTGGACCGATAATTCACAAGCTTATGATCCCCGCCGACGATACTAATCACCATCACGTTCAAATCATCGTCCAGGCGGTCGAGCCTCTCCGTGCTCCTCTTCGCCGGCATGCCCGTCACCACCGTCAGCTCGCGAACGCTGCCGGTGCCGCCGTCACCGGATATTAGTTCGCAACTTCGCACAAACAGTTTGTAAGCTTGAGGGTTTTCGAATCTTCGCACAACCGACCATACGACAGACAGCGGCGCGTCGACGGTCTGAGTAACTGTTGAGCCGCACTGGTTTTGGGAAAGGGTCTGGCTGTGGTAAACGGTTGTCATTCTCGAGCTGGTGCGGTTGTCTTCTGGGGTCACTGTCGCTTGCATTTTATTTATGGGTCCGAGTCGATTTGATCGGCTTGCAAGTTGTAGCCGCCATGGCGGTGAAAGTAAACGTGGCCTTTGAAAGCCGGGCTGTCATGTGTGTGCTAAATTTAGTAAACACTGGTTTTTCTCGGGACTGCTAAGAGTTTTGGCTGCATCTAACGTGGTTTGCCAAATGAATTTTCCCATTTGCAAAAACGTCTGTGTTAAATATAGTAAATATATAAGTAGTCAATGAATATAATTAGCCTCATTTTCTATAACCTCTAAATTAGTCGATGTATTATTCCCTTCCTTTTATGTAGCCTAGGTTGATGCTACTCATGTTCGATATCATATGGTATAAATATGGTGGGCGAAGTTAAATTACAATTCCAAAAAAATAAAAAATTAGAATACAACTTGAAATTGGATTACAACTCCAGACAGAACAAAAATACAAGAAATAGAAATTACAGATTTTGAAACTGAACCAAAAATAAACGAATTAAAAAGACAGAAAACCGTAAGGTATAGCCGAGTCGAGGAATCCTCTATCCACAAGACGAGCTCCGATGAACATGAACGAGTTGAGAACAGAACTGACTTATGAAATGCAGATGTATGCAGAATACTTTTCGTTTTTTTAGCTTAGCTCTTCCATTGAACCAAGTTCTTGGGATCTCCAGTCATCTTGGTTGGGTTACCACTATGATAATTCTAATTTGTGGATTTTAAACCCATTCCCTCTAGCAATTTATTCATTTGATCACGGTTTAATCCTTTAGTTAGCGGATCCGCTAGATTATCTAATTGTAACACCCCAAACTAGGCGGATATTACATTGCCGTGGACCCCCGACTGGGACCCACCAGGCGAATGAAAATGAATGAATTACACAGAGTAAATGTAGTACCGAACCACATTACAACATTAATTACTCCGATGAGGAGTTTCATATAACACACCCAAGATATTACAGAATACATGTATATTTTATATGGAGATAAAATATACAACACTGAGTAAAATGAGTTAATCAAACGGAATGTCGGCAGCGGAATAAAATGAAGGAAACATAAATGACTGAAAAGACTGGGGGCCCCTACTAGTATCACTGGGACTCCTCGCCGTCAACGTGCTCTTCCCGTGCCTTTGCCTTGCCATGACCTGAAAAATAATATCCCCAACGGCCGCCATACGTAACAACAATCCTCAAGAGTTGAATAAACACAATCCTGTTGAAAACATACGCAATCAAACATGCTATATGAATTCAACTAACATTACGGCTCAAAGGAATGGCGCCACACTACGCCCGGGATGGAAATGTGTCCGTGCACAAGCCACCAACGAGTATCGATCGAATACAAGTGTGGTCTTGTACCTAATCAGTCTCACGAAGCAATCGACTCGTGTGCACAGTCCACTGTGAGGCCAACAACCAACACACGACTTAAATGTGCCCGACATGAAAATCCTACACATACCAACCGGCACGCCAGTATGACCCGGAATGCCACGATATAACAAAAGTGACATCAAAATCAATAATGACTCACCAAGATGAAATGATAGTGAAATGAATGATAGCTCAATGAAATGATTGGAACCGTCGTTCCTCATGACTGAAGTGATTAATTGACAATGACAAGTCTCGATACGGTTAATACAATATGAATCAATTATGATTATGAATGAACAACAACGAAAGGAGTGAATATCCCTTTAACTGAGTAAGAATTAACTTACACAACACCGATGAAGAATGTCCGTCCACGAACAACGTCCTAAATGAAATGTCGGTCGCTCGAACAACCTTGAATAACACAATTACCAATAATCCATTCAATACACGTATCAAACACGATTATAACCGACTCAAACGTCGATACAACAATATCCAAACTCGTAGATGCGCTCTAACGAATACATTGAAAATATCCTTCCCGTTGGTTACAACCAAACCCAAATTATCGAAACCAACTTTCAAATGATCGATTCAAACCAGCAAAACAATATCAATGGCATCAATAATCCAATAGGAATCCACAATTCAATATTACAACAACATCAATCGGAAAATTCCCAAATTAACCGAAGTCAACCCCAAGGGTTCTTGAAATAATCCCCAAAATAGCCATTAAATCCGTAGAAATATATTTATCCAAGGTAGATAATCCATATCTAACATATTCCAACAATAATCCAAGCTTACACGAAGAAATCGGAAGGAAAAACCTAAAAATCCGAAATTCTAGATCCAAGAGATTAATACCTTAGATTTGATGTTTGAAGGTGATGAAATGATGATTACTCCGGATTATACGCTTGAAGATGATGATTGATGATTACACCTCGAAGAATACTCTCCAAATCGCCCGGAACCGATGAGAGAATGAGAAGAAATGACAAATGACGAAATCTGGGCTACACTGTCCAATTTATAGAAATTCCAGTTTAACGCGGGCTAGCCCCAGTTCTTAGCGTGCGCTAACGGGTGTCTTAGTAAGTCCAGTGCTCACTGTCCGACAATGGTAGCGCGCGCTACGTACCTTCTTGTAGCGTGCGCTACAGCTGAACACTTAGCGTGCGCTAAACCCAAAATGTTAGCGTGCACTAACGAATTATCTGATGCCCAGATCTTGGAGTCCGTAACCTTCGTCCTCTCGATTCGATCGCGGTAGCGTGCGCTACAATCAATATTTAGCGTGCGCTACAATATCGATTGCGTCGCTAAAAACCACTCATAGCGTGCGCTATGAATTAATCAATGCAATCCAAGAGCACCGGACTCAACTCGATCGACCTTAGCGCGCGCTATACCGACTGCATAGCGTGCGCTACTCCGGCCTACTAGCGCGCGCTACTTACCATTCGTAGCGTGCGCTACTTATAACTCACCTGCAGTCCAGTGCCTTCTGGACTGCAGCCAGGATAACATTAGCGTGCGCTAATGCTGAGTGGTAGCGTGCGCTACCTGTACTCAATTAGCGCGCACTAAAGAGAGTACGTAGCGTGCGCTACTCCTCACACACAGCCCACCATGAAGATGACAATGATGATACGCTCGGCCCGACTATCCAACCGGGTTGAATGATGAAATAACACTGATACGCGATACCAATATACTCCGAACGGTGAATACAATGAATGAAATGAACGATGAATGATCATTAATGAGTGAAAAATTACTGAGTAACAATTACTGAATTATAAATACTGAACGATAATGACTGAATTACAACTGGGTATTACATACACCCCCCTTAAAAGAGTTTCGTCCCCGAAACTAAGGGTCAAACAATTCGGGATAACTCCCCCGCATACTATCCTCGGTTTCCCAAGTAGCCTCTTCGACTCCGTGTCTAGACCACTGAATTTTTTACCAAAGGAATCGTCTTGTTCCTCAACTGTTTGATTCGCCGCTCTAAGACTCGTATAGGACGCTCCTCATATGAATGATCATCGGCGATCTCGATTTCGTCAAATTGAAGTATGTGACTCGGGTCGGCAACATACTTCCGTAACTGGGATACGTGAAACACATTATGAATTCGGCTCAACGCCGGAGGTAAGGCCAATCGATAAGCTAACTCGCCTACTCGATCCAAAATCTCAAACGGTCCAATGAATCTCGGACTCAACTTTCCCCTCTTCCCAAAATGGAAGATACCACGACTCGGGGAAAACTTGACCAAGACATGGTCACCTGTCTCGAACTTTAATGGTCGACGACGATTATCTGCATAAGATTTCTGTCGACTCTGAGCGGTCAACAAACGACTCCTGATCAAAGCTACCTTCTCACGGGCGGCTATAAGCATATCGGGCTCGGTGCCGATTGATTCTGATAAGTCATCCCAACACAAAGGAGATCCACAATGACGACCGTACAAGGCCTCGTAAGGTGCCAAATTAATCGAAGAATGCCAACTGTTGTTGTACGTGAACTCGATCAACGGTAGTTGGGCTTCCCAATCATCTTTCCAATCGAGGACACATGCCCTCAACATGTCCTCCAAAGTCTGAATAGTCCTCTCTGATTGCCCGTCGGATTGAGGATGAAAAGCTGTACTGAGATTAAGCTGAGTTCCCATAGCACGATGAACTGATTTCCAAAAATGAGACACGAATCGTCCGTCACGATCGGAAACGATACTTCTAGGAGTACCGTGCAATCTCACTATCTCTTTGATAAACAACTGGGCAAGTCTCTCGGGACCCCACGTATCCTTAATTTCAAGGAAATGAGCTGATTTAGTTAAGCGGTCCACAATCACCCAGATTGTATTCATGCCACGACGACTCGTCGGCAAACTCGTGATGAAGTCCATAGAAATATCTTCCCACTTCCATTCTGGAATATGGAGCGGTTTCAGCATACCCGCCGGTCGCTGATGTTCAATCTTGACTTGCTGACAGGTCAAACATCTCGAAACAAATTCCGCGACTTCTCGCTTCATATTACTCCACCAGTAATTATGTTTCAAGTCTTTATACATCTTGCTAGACCCCGGATGAACGAAATAAGGGGTAGCATGAGCTTCTCTCAAAATTGAGTTTTTCAACTCGTCAATCGCCGGTACGCACAACCGATTCTTAAAACACAAAAGTCCATCCTCGTGGACCACAAACCCGGGGGCTTTCCCCTGAGTCACATCCTCTCGAATGCGTAACAAAAATGGGTCCGAACCCTGATTCACTCTGATCGTTTCTTCAAGTGGCGATGAAATCTCCAACGTACAAAATTGCCCTTGTACTCGCTGTAACCAAACCTCGATCTCGGGTCTCAGAAATTCCTGCTGAAGTTCCTTCTGAACTGTTAATCGAGCAAGCATCTGCTCCTGAACGGACTTACGACTCAAGGCGTCGGCGACAACGTTCGCCTTGCCCGGGTGGTAAAGGATCTCGATATCATAATCTTTGATTAGTTCCAAACACCATCTCTGTCGCATATTTAATTCCTTCTGAGTGAATATATACTTTAAACTCTTATGATCGGTAAATATCTGACAGGTAACGCCATAAAGATAATGACGCCAAATCTTCAATGCAAAAACCACGGCTGCTAACTCCAGGTCGTGGGTCGGATAATTAACCTCGTAAGGTCTCAATTGCCGTGAAGCATAAGCAATGACTCTCCCGTTATGCATGAGTACACATCCGAGACCCTGTCCGGACGCATCACTATAAACCACAAATCCTTCCGTCCCTTGCGGTAAGGAAAGGACAGGTGCTGAAGTTAACCGGCTCTTGAGTTCCTCAAAACTCTGTTGACACGCGTCAGACCATGTATATTTCTTATCTTTCCGTAAAAGATTCGTCATGGGTTGAGCGATTTTTGAAAATCCTTCAACAAACCGCCGATAATAACCGGCTAATCCGAGAAAGCTTCGGATCTCCTTAACATTCTTCGGAGGTAGCCAATCTCGGATAGCCTCCGTCTTCTGAGGGTTGACACGAACTCCGTTTGATGAAATTACATGCCCGAGAAAAGTCACTTCGGACATCCAGAACTCACATTTGGAAAACTTCCCATAAAGTTGCTCCCATCTCAACACGTCGAGAACCTGATGAAGGTGAACCTCGTGCTCCTCTCGGTCACGAGAATAAATCAAAATGTCATCAATGAAGACAACCACAAACTGATCCAAAAAGTCGATGAAAACCCGATTCATCAACTCCATGAGTACCACAGGTGCATTAGTTAACCCAAACACTATTACCACGAACTCATAAAGACCATAGCGTATACGAAACGCTGTCCTTGCGATATTCGACTCTCGAATTTGCAACTGATGATATCCAGATCTCAAGTCGATCTTGGAAAATACTGAAGCTCCCTGAAGTTGATCTAAGAGATCATCGATACGGGGTAGAGGATACTTATTCTTGATCGTCACCCAGTTCAATTCTTGGTAATCAATACACAAGTGGAACGAACCATCCTTTCTCTTTGACAAACAACACTGGTGCTCCCCACGGGGATGCGCTCGGTCGGATATAACCTTCCTCGGTCAAATCCTCAAATTGATTCTTCAATTACTGCATTCGATCGGGGTCATCCGGTACGGTGCCTTCGATATTGGGGACGTACCAGGCTCCAACTTTATCGTGAATTCCACATCCCTTGGTGGAGGTAAACCAGATAGCTCGTCTGGGAGTACATCGTCAAACGATAACAATGGTACCACGAATGATTGAACACCTCGATTGCCTTTGAATGGCCAATCGTCGACAATGATATAATGAATGATTGAATATCTCGATTGCCTTAGAATGGCCAATCGATGACAATGATATGATGAATGATTGAATATCTCGATTGCCTTAGAACGGCCAATCGATGACAATGATATAATGAATGATTGAATATCTCGATTGCCTTAGAACGACCAATCGATGACAATGATATAATGAATGATTGAATATCTCGATTGCCTTAGAACGGCCAATCGATGACAATGATAAAATGAATGATTGAATAACTCTGTTTGAGTAATTTCACTGTTTTCATCATATTAATGATTCTTCTGGAACAACGGGGATTACCTCCCTGAAATACACACTCGGCTTCCACGACGGAAATGATAGTGACCATGCGCTTACGAACATTGAGGATGGTATCATGACGATCCATCCCACTAATACCCAATATTACGCCCTTAGGTAAATACACCACGATTAGGTCCGCCAATCACTCGCGGTCATTAGGTTTAATTCGGTCAGTTCTTAACCTCATGATTTTCGAAAATTCTTCTACCGCCAGATAGACCAATGATATAAGGCCCACAATTAATAGGGCTAACCAAGTGAAGTCTATTCAATTATGATTCGGAAATGAATGAATGCGGTGCACCAGTATCAAAAAGGGTACACACATGTTGAGATGAAATTACGAGTATACCTGAGATCATTCGGGCCTCCGGATCGTCGGTCCACTTCATCGCGTGAATCCGGGTCTTACCGACCCCTGAACCGGACGCTCCCGTCTGATAGCTCTTGGATCCGCCTTTATTCTCTTCCGTCGTCTTAAACGACGCTGACAGAGCAGTCTGATTCTGAATCGCTGATCGCTTTGGGACCTGAGATGCCACCGGAGTCGGCTTGGAGTCCCTTCGGCAAAAACGGGCCTTATGCCCAACAATCCCACAGTTATGGCATGTGATAGACGGCGTCGTACACCTAGTGCTGAAATGGCCCTGCCCTCCGCAGTTGAAACAGGTGATGGCCGCACTGGCCGCTCGGGACTGAGATCCCACAGGTTTAGGCGCCTTAGGAGGTCGCTCCGAAAAGTTAGGGCCCGCATGAGGCTTCTTGAAGGTTGCCTGTCCGCCTTCGGACTGATTACGCTTCGTTGATTTCTTGTTAGCAGATGAAGGTTGTTGCTCAGCAATTTCCTTAGCAGCAGGCTCATACGTGAGAGTCCTCTCGATTAATTCGGCCAGAGTGGCGCAATGATGATTAAGCAATTGAATATGGGTCATCATGACCTGCATAAAAGTGAGTGGATCAACCCGAACATCTTCCGATCGAGCTGAGTCGTGGGTACGACTTCCCGACAGTGAGTGATTATTTCCCGGGTTTCGGCCCGCACCGCGGCCTCTCCCCGTGCATCCCCTGACAACTCTCTCCATACTGAAGTAGGAAGATCGCATGATAATCATAGATCTCGTATGAGTATCGCATTATGATTTACGTCATGAAATTATGAAAATGAGCATACGCGCTCTAACACAGTGATTACATGAATGATTTACTAAGGTGACATGATTAATTGATGATATACTTGAAATGATTATCTTGAACAAGTTAACAAGATTAATGATATGATCCTCAAGATTAACAACTGAGTGATGAAATGAATTGAGTGATTAATAAGTTAACATGATCGACATGATAAAAATGAAAATGATGTTTGAGGATTATTAACTGATGACTTATGAATGAATGATTCTCATTGCCAGAAATTATACCATGGCGTTAGAAGTCTTACAGTTCTTTCGGTCTGATGGGCTCGGCATTTGCACAGGTCACACATGACGCGAAAGTCCAATGATACTAGTCTGATGACGATGATTTCAAATGAGACATGACTCGGAAGGTAGTATTCAAAACCACTCTCCGATACCAACTCTGTAACACCCCAAACTAGGCGGATATTACAGTGATGTGGACCCCCGACTGGGACCCACCAGGCGAATGAAAATGAATGAATTACACAGAGTAAATGTAGTACCGAACCACATTACAACATTAATTACTCTGATGAGGAGTTTCATACAACACACCCAAGATATTACAGAATACATGTATATTTTATATGGAGATAAAATATACAACACTGAGTAAAATGAGTTAATCAAACGGAATGTCGGCAGCGGAATAAAATGAAGGAAACATAAATGACTGAAAAGACTGGAGCCCCCTACTAGTATCACTGGGACTCCTCGCCGTCAACGTGCTCTTCCCGTGCCTTTGCCTTGCCATGACCTGAAAAACAATATCCCCAACGGGGTCAGTTACACAGAACAACAATCCTCAAGAGTTGAATAAACACAATCCTGTTGAAAACATACGCAATCAAACATGCTATATGAATTCAACTAACATTACGGCTCAAAGGAATGGCGCCACACTACGCCCGGGATGGAAATGTGTCCGTGCACAAGCCACCAACGAGTATCGATCGAATACACGTGTGGTCTTGTACCTAATCAGTCTCACGAAGCAATCGACTCGTGCGCACAGTCCACTGTTAGGCCAACAACCAACACACGACTTAAATGTGCCCGACATGAAAATCCTACACATACCAACCGGCACGCCAGTATGACCCGGAATGCCACGATATAACAAAAGTGACATCAAAATCAATAATGACTCACCAAGATGAAATGATAGTGAAATGAATGATAGCTCAATGAAATGATTGGAACCGTCGTTCCTCATGACTGAAGTGATTAATTGACAATGACAAGTCTCGATACGGTTAATACAATATGAATGAATTATGATTATGAATGAACAAAAACGAAATGAGTGAATATCCCTTTAACTGAGTAAGAATTAACTTACACAACACCGATGAAGAATGTCCGTCCACGAACAACGTCCTAAATGAAATGTCGGTCGCTCGAACAACCTTGAATAACACAATTACCAATAATCCGTTCAATACACATATCAAACACGATTATAACCAACTCAAACGTCGATACAACAATATCCAAACTCGTAGATGCGCTCTAACGAATATGTTGAAAATATCCTTCCCGTTGGTTACAACCAAACCCAAATTATCGAAACCAACTTTCAAATGATCGATTCAAACCAGCAAAACAATATCAATGGCATCAATAATCCAATAGGAATCCACAATTCAAGATTACAACAACATCAATTGGAAAATCCCCAAATTAACCGAAGTCAACCCCAAGGGTTCTTGAAATAATCCCCAAAATAGCCATTAAATCCGTAGAAATATATTTATCCAAGTTATATAATCCATATCTAACATATTCCAACAATAATCCAAGCTTACACGAAGAAATCGGAAGGAAAAACCCAAAAATCCGAAATTCTAGATCCAAGAGATTAATACCTTAGATTTGATGTTTGAAGGTGATGAAATGATGATTACTCCGGATTATACGCTTGAAGATGATGATTGATGATTACACCTCGAAGAATACTCTCCAAATCGCTCCAAATCGCCCGGAACCGATGAGAGAATGAGAAGAAATGACAAATGACGAAATTTGGGCTACACTGTCCAATTTATAGAAATTCCAATTTAACGCGCGCTAGCCCCAGTTCTTAGCGTGCGCTAACGGGTGTCTTGGTAAGTCCAGTGCTCACTCTCCGACAACGGTAGCGCGCGCTACATACCTTCTTGTAGCATGCGCTACAGCTGAACACTTAGCGTGCGCTAAACCCAAAATCTTAGTGTGCGCTAACGAATTATCTGATGCGCAGTACTGGAGTCCAGAACCTTCTGTCCTCTGATCTGATCGCGGTAGCGTGCGCTACAATCAATATTTAGCGTGCGCTACAATATCGATTGCGTACACTAAAAACCACTCATAGCGTGCGCTATGAATTAATCCAATGCAGTCCAGTAGCCACTGGACTCAACCTGATTCGACCTTAGCGCGCGCTATACCGACTGCATAGCGTGCGCTACTCCGGCCTACTAGCGCGCGCTACTTACCATTCGTAGCGTGCGCTACTTATAACTCACCTGCAGTCCAGTGCCTTCTGGACTGCAGCCAGGACAACATTAGCGTGCGCTAATGCTGAGTGGTAGTGTGCGCTACCTGTACTCAATTAGCGCGCACTAAAGAGAGTACGTAGCGTGCGCTACTCCTCACACACAGCCCACCATGAAGATGACAATGATGATACGCTCGGCCCGACTATCCAACCGGGTTGAATGATGAAATAACACTGATACGCGATACCAATATACTCCGAACAGTGAATACAATGAATGAAATGAACGATGAATGATCATTAATGAGTGAAAAATTACTGAGTAACAATTACTGAATTATAAATACTGAACGATAATGACTGAATTACAACTGGGTATTACACCAATGACCTCACATAGTCAATAGAGATAACCCCACCTTTGATCAAATGTCTCACGGTATTATGGCGTCGGCGAATATGTCGAGACTTTCCATTATACACGTTATTTCTTGCCCGACCAATAGCAGCTTGGCTATCGCTGTGTATCATCACCGCGGGTACTGGCTTTGACCAACATGGAATATCTTCTAGAAAGTTTCTGAGCCAGTCGGCTTCTTCACAAGCTTTGTCCAAAGCTATGAATTCTGATTCCATGGTGGATCGGGCTATACACGTTTGTTTCGCGGACTTCCACGAGACAGTTCCACCCATAATGGTAAACACGTAACCACTTGTAGAAAATGAACTTTTCTTATCGGATATCCAATTCGCATCACAGTACCCTTCAAGTACCGGGGGGTATCTCAAATAGTGTAACCCAAGGTTTTGAGTATACTTTAAGTACCTCAAAACTCTAACGAGAGCTTTCCAATGCTCTTTGCTTGGATTGCTCGTGTAACGACTTAATTTGTTCACAGCGCAAGCTAAATCGGGTCGAGTGCAATTTGTAGATACATTAAACACCCAATGAATCGTGCATATTCTTCTTGTGCAACGGGCTCCCCTCGATTTTTGCTCAAGTGGTCATTTAAATCTATTGGGGTCTTAGCCGGCAAGATATCAAAAGCATTAAACTTCTTGAGAACTTTCTCGTCATAGTGAGATTGTGTCAAGATGATTCCATCTGATTTTCTCAAAATTTTCATTTCAAGAATCACATCGGCTAGCCCCATGTCTTTAATGTCAAAATTTCTTTTTAACATGTTCTTAGTATCGTTAATCACTTGTATATTGTTACCCATGATTAACATGTCATCTATATAAAGACACACAATAACATAGCCGTTATTAGTGTTCTTAATATAAACACATTTATCACACTCGTTTATTTTAAAACTATTTGATAACATTACATTATCAAATTTCAAGTGCCACTGTAGTGGAGCTTGTTTCAATCGATATAGAGACTTAACCAGTTTGCATACCTTTTTCTCTTGTCCAGGTACTACAAACCCTTCAGTTGTTCCATATAGATCTCTTCATCCAGATCACCGTTCAGAAAAGCAGTCTTAACATCTATTTGATGAATCTCAAGATCGTGCAAAGCAGCAATCGCGAGAAGCACTCGAATAGATGTAATTATCGTTACAAGTGAATAGGTATCGAAAAAATCGTACCCTTCCTTCTGCATGAAACCTTTGACTACTAAACAAGCTTTATACTTGTCAATTGAACCATCAGCCTTGTACTTTCTTTTAAAGATCCATTTACATCCTAAAGGCTTGCAACTTTCAGGTAAATCAACCAGAACCCAAGTTTGGTTTATAAAATTGAGTCAATTTCACTCTAAACAGCTTCTTTCCAGAGCAATCCGTCTGGTCTGGCATAAGATACTTTGATCGATGTTGGTTCTTCAATAAACATGAATGCTATGTAGTCAGGTCCAAATGTCTTTGGTGTCCTAACCCTACTACCACGTCTCGATTCTACATCTTCCAGATTAGATCTCGTTCGCTTATGTGACTTTGGATCTACATCAATATGTTTTGAACTTGTTTCTTCATTTTCAACTCTATTGCTAGAATTGTTCTCAACTTTATCATTGTCCTTACAAGGATATATGTTTTCAAAGAATACAGCATTCCTTAATTCAATTGTTGTTCCCACAGTCATTTCAGGCTGACTTGTGGATAACAAATTGATAGGCATTACTGTTCAGTGCATATCCAATAAAGATACAATCGACCGTCTTAGGACCGATTTTAACTTGTTTACGTAGAGGTACCTCAACCTTAGCCAAACACCCCCACACTTTGAGATATTTGTATGAAGGTTTTCTTCCTTTCCACAACTCATAAGGAGTAACATCCTTACATTTGCCTGGAATCTTGTTCAATATGTAGTTGGCTGTCAAGACAGCTTCCCCCCACATGTTGTGGGGCAACCCTGAACTAATCAATAAGGCATTCATCATATATTTAAGTGTTCGATTCTTACGTTCAGCAACGCCATTAGATTGTGGTGCATATGGAGTTGTTGTTTGATGAATTATACCACTTGCGTTGCATAATTCCTCAAACGGGGCTACATATTTGTCACCTCTATCGCTTCGAACCATCTTAATACGACAGCCTAATTGATTCTCGGCTTCATTCTTGAAGTTCTTAAAAGCTTCAATAGCCTCATCTTTACTTCTCAAAGATAAATATAACAATATCTTGTGCAGTCATCGATAAAAGTGATAAAGTAATTCTTACCACCTCTAGTTTGCACAAACTTTAAATCACACACGTCTCTGTGAATTAATTCAAGGAGTTTTGAGTTCCGTTTTACCAAATGAAATGGAAGTTTCGTCATTTTTGCTTCAACACAAATCTCATATTTGTTTTGAGTATTGACTTCATTTAATTTTAGTAAATCTAAGTTTACTAATCTTTTTATAGCATTTAGATTCACATGACCTAATCTACAATGCCATAAATCAGAACACTCAGTCAAATAAGAGGAAGCAGTAGCATTTTCATTAGCAGACTTTGTTACATGGCGCTTAGCCAAAGCATTAAGTTTAAAGAGTCCCTCCGTGAGGTAACCCTTACCAAGAAACCTATCAAACTTTTTTATGATAATTCTATCTGACTCAAACACTAGTTTAAACCCCTTACTAACTAGTATAGAGCCCAAGATCAAGTTCTTCCTCATATCCGGAACATGAAGCACATTCTTCAAATTGAGTGTCTGTCCGGACGTAAGTCTGAGGTCAACTTCTCCAACTCCGATAATCTCAGATGAAGTTGGATTCCCCATGTTGAGCTTCCTCCCATCAACAGCTTGATAGTTCTTAAACTGACTCCTATCGGCACCAACGTGGGCGGTCGCACCGGTGTCGACGTACCAACCACCTTGGTTCTCAACGTGGTTGACCTCCTCGGTGACCACAGCAGCAAGGTCATCCTCTTTCCACTCGCCGTTAGTCTCGGCGATGTTGGCAACATGTTTCTTCTTCTTGTTGGCTTTCGGCTTCCGGCAGTCCTTCGCCGCGTGCCCATGTTTGCCACAGTTAAAGCAATCGCCATCAAACTTCTTGACTGGTTGCTTCCCTGTGCTCTTATTTTGGACACTTGGGCAAGCTCTTTTATTCGAGGGACTGCCATGCTCCAACAGATTGACCTTAGCATCAATCAGGCCTTTTGGTTTATGATCATTCTTTCGCACGTCAGACTCGATGCGTAATTTCACAATCAAGTCTTCAAGAGTCATCTCCTTTAACTTGTGCTTGAGGTAGCTCTTGAAGTCTTTCCAACCGGGAACTTCGATCACGGTTGCAGTGAGAAAAGCGTCCCAGATCATTCCCTCGGCATTGACATCATGAATGATAAGTTGGAACTCTTGCACTTGTTCCATGATTGGTTTTGAGTCAACCATCTTGTAGTCCAAATATTTGGCGACTATAAACTTCTTTGTACCTGCATCATCACTACGGTACTTCTTTTCAAGTGCATCCCACATCTCTTTTGATGTGTTTACAATAGAGTATACATTGTACAAACTATCTTCTAAAGAATTCAAAATAAAGTTTTTACAAAGATAGTCTCCATTGTGCTAGTTGTCACAGACAGCTCGGACTGTGAAACTAGTCTCTTAAGCACTTGGCGCCGGTGGCGCATCTTCCTTAAGGAAGTTCGCAAAGCCCAATGTTGTCAAATAGAACAACATCTTTTCTTGCCACCTTTTAAAGTCGGCTCCACCAACCTTTGGCGGCTTCTCGGCGGTAGGCATCATCCTATGCCCCGAGGTTGTTCCAAAAAAAGAACCACTCGTGTTGAACCCATAGACTCCAACACTAGATCCTAACATGGATCCAACGGTACCACTAATAGTGGAACCAACGGTGCCTCTCGAGGTAGATCCACCGGTAGTCAGAAAGGGGTTCGAAAACACCCATGGAGTTGTTGATGAGGTAGTTGAGCTCACCATGTTGGACATGGCTGCGGCAAAGGTGTTCGCCACGGTCGAAGCGGCGGTCGCGGAGGCAGTGGCAGCGAAGGCGTTCGAGTCGGTGGAAGCAGCGGTCATCATCTCCAGTTGTAGGATTTAGCAAGTATGAATATCTCGTCTTGCGCTTGTTGGAAAGCGTAAGGTAGAACCTTGCTGGGGCGAAATTAAATTACAACTCGAAAAAAAATTGGAATACAACTTGAAACTGGATTACAACTCGAGACAGAACAGAAATACAAGAAATAGAAATTAAAGATTTTGAAACTGAACCAAAAATAAACAAATTAAAAGGACAGAAAACCATAAGGTATAGCCGAGTTGAGGAACCCTCTATCCGCAAGACGAGATACGCTCCGGTAGTGCTCTCGGTTTAGGCGTGTCATCCCCAAATATAAAACGGCTTCGTCTCGAAGGTAGTAGCACCACAAAACCCACGAGCTCTGATGAACATGAACGAGTTGAGAACAGAACTGACTTATGAAATGCAAAGGTATGCAGAATACTTTTCGTTTTTTCTGTGTGTCAGATGCAAATGAGATGCATGCCTATTTATGGGCCATCTCACCTGCAGCGGATTTAAACACAGCACTAATGGCTGTCATAATGCAGGCATTCATGCCTGCATTGAACACTGGAGTTACATAATTCAAATGCAGTGGTTACTGCCCATTTTGAATTTGAACAGACAGCCTTAACTCCTCTTCATAACACCTGGGAGGTTACTGCCCGTTTTTGGCTGAGTTTGAACAATTCGGATGCACCTGGACTGTAATCAGCTCCTTAACCGCTTGAGGTATGTACCTGGACATCCGTATGTGCACATACGAGCCCAACTACGTTGTTGAGCTTGTCCAAAAAGTTCTTTAGGCATGCCAAGGCCTAGCCCAAGACCAAGTCCACGACCAGGCCCAAAGAACACCCAAAGACCAATTGTCAAGATCCAAGTCCAAGTCCAAGATCAAGATCAAGATCAAGACCAAGGCCACGACCAAGGTCCAAGGTCCACGGTCCACGGCACGCGGCTCGCGGCACGCAGCCGCGACCGCGTCCGACTCGAGGTGGGCGGGCGGCGACGGCGGCGCACGCGTGTGCGCGCTTGTGGGCTTTAAGCCCATACACATGTGCCATTAATTATTACATGAATAAAGGTAACTCCTTATATACTATAATAATGATGGTTCATTATTCAATGTGGGATACCATCCCTTATTAATTCACAATTAAGTGACAAACTTTAATTCATTATTTCTCACTCACCGGGAATCGGTTTAGAGAAAGTGAATATACCACGATCATCTACTCGGAACGTAGATCGATCCTATGATATTTAATTTTAAAAAATAAAATTAAAATCATTAACGATTCCAACAACTCATAAGTGTATATATTGGTTGGTTGATTAATGAGAAAAGACAAGGGAGATGTTCTTTCATGGTATCGGCAGTCTAGATTTTCTTGCTTGTGCCCTAACAGTCAAAAGTCGCCCCCTCTCCTCTTCTTTCTCTCTTTCTTTCTGCCGTGCTCTTTTTCCGGCAACTATGTCTCAGTCTAAAGGTTTTCACCCAACTCTTGCTGTCTCCAACATTAGGAATCATATTATTATCATTCTTGAGATCCAAACTTTATTTTGTTCCGTTGCAAGAATTTAACAGAGCAAGCCTATGGTCCGAACAAGGAGATACAGGAGAAAACGTGCAATACTCAACATGGGCGGAGTTTTTCAAAGTCCATGCACGTTCAAACAGGGTTCTACATTGTAATATCCTAGAATTTCGCTACGAATTTTTGCATTGTTTTATCTGAGTTGTACTGTACAGAGTGGGACCGATGCAGTATGGGTGAATAATTTGGGAACTGTGACCATTGTACCAGTATATCTATCGAGGTTATCTTAAAATTATTGGATATTACATGCTTGTTATGTCTTTCGATGTTGGATATACTGTATGAGTATTTGTATAATTGTCGTACTTGCTCGAGAATTGCATTTGAGGATATCGTGCATCAGGTGCATCGTATGACAATGTTATCGGAACGAGTATATATATTCAGTACGTCGCGTGTACGTGTTCAGTATATTGAGACGGCAGACAGGAGCAGAAATGGCTAAGTATAAATGCCATTACGTACGTTAAGCATAGGAGCTTACGTACGTAAAGGTGCAAGTGTAGCATACGCTAAACAGAGGAGATTACGTACGTAATGAGGCGAGCTTAACGTACGTTAGGTTGAGTACATAAGGTATGTTATGAAGGGAATCGAACAAGTCCGAGCTGTGGCCGGCAGGTGGGCCCGGTGTCGGCAGCTTTCGGCGTGGATGTGGACAGGCAAGTCAACCTCGAGCCTTACGTACGCTAAGGATATGCCATTGCGTACGTTAGGCAATTATGGCACTGTAGCAAGTCAACCGCTACATTACGTACGCTACGGCAAGGAAATTTCGTACGTACCCTGGATGACTATTACGTACGCTATGCAGGACATGTAGCGTACGTTAAAGGGTCTTACGTACGTTAAGGTTGGGTCTTAATGTACGTAACGAGCTGTGCAGATTATATATTAAGAATTGGTCTTTCATTTCTTCACGAGAAGAAACACATTTTTCCACCCCAGCTTCGTCCCTCTCCACTTTCAATCCCATTCCAGACCCTTCTATCTTGGTTGAGACCTTGAGGATTTGATTAGAAGCTTGAAGCTTGGAGTTCTTGATGTTTCTTGAAGTGTGTGATTTTTGTGGCCCTTCTTCGAGAGGTATGCTGAGAAACTCCTCTCCTTGTTTTGGATTTGATATTGTTGTTGATGTTCTTCTTCGTATGATGATGGTTATGGTGTGTTGTTGTGATTCTTGAGGTTATATGAATTGTATATTGAAGAACAAAATGATATATGCCTTGGATTATGAATTAGATGATGGTTTAGATGTTAGAACACGTCGGATTACGTCGTTTTGTTGGCTACAAATATGATTATGGATTAATTCATGTTCTTGAAGAACTCTTGAGTTATATATGTCGTGATTTTATGGAAATTGGAAGGATTACGGTTAATTTTGGTATATGATTGTTCGTGATAATAAACGGTAATTGGTTTTCTATGAATTTACGAATATGAACAAGAATGAATCTTGTTAAAACTGTAATTAAGGTTGAAGTCGGATTCGAGAATGTTAAAATTGATTGATTATCGAATTGCGGCTTGTATTCGTATTGTTTGAGATATAATGGTTTGGTTTCGTATGATCGAGATATCATTGAACCGTTGAGTTTGATTGGTCGGTTATATCGGTTGTTGATTGTTATCGAACGTATTGTTAATTGATTATTGCATTAGGTTGCGATAAGTGATCGTTGATGATTAACCGTTGAGCTGCGGTTGGGATCGGAGAATGCATGTATTGCCTTGTTCGGGGCTGAGGAGCTCGCGGATGAAGGCAAGGGAACTTGTAACGGCTTTGTCGTATCGGTATCGAGGCAAGTTATGCTTGCTCAGTTCATAATGTTTAATAAATGGTTTCGATTTCATTTCATTTATGATTCATATAGCAATGGTGGATATCGAGGATAGTCTATCGTGCCGACATTGAACTCGAGATGGTGGTTGGTAATAGTGACAGACTGTACTTCATTTTGGACTATTCGAATAACCGTGTATTCGTTCAGGGACGTTGATCGAGGAAGGGTTAGCGTCTCCGGCTTTGAGGTAATTTAGTATTGCTGAATTATGATAATTATCATGTTGCATTGTTGCATATGTGTGTGTTGATGTTTCATGTGATAAGTGTGCATCATTATTTGGTATATTTGTGATGTGATCTTTCTGTGAAGTGTAAATTGTTGGGCCGATGTGTTGGGGATAAAACATGAATGGTACCCGTGTGGAACTGTGTTGAGGGATAAGACAAGAATCTGGCACCCATGGTCCGAAGTATTCCTGAGTAGATGCTTCCGTGACCCTTGGTTGCGGCCTTGGGAGTTTATGTGATATTGTCCGGAGTATTCCAGAGTAGATACTTCCGTGACCCTTGGTTGCGACCTTGGGAGTTATATGCTAATATTATATGCATTGTTGAGCATGCTGTGAACTGTTGTCTAGCGGGAATAAGACATTGTGGTCGTATCGATCTTTCATTATCGAATTGTCTTTGATCACTTGGAAAGTTTTCTGATCCTTATTGCATATGCATTTCTTCGAATTTCGTCACCATGTTTTATCGTGACATATCTGGAGTCAGATACGTTCTGATCTGTCATGTGTAGGATTTTCAGGGCGGGCACGTGTAGCATGTGTTGGTTTTGACCTCATATTGAACTGTGCACACGAGACGTACTTCGTGAGGCTGATTAGGTACGAGACCAGACGTGTATCTGATCAATACCCGTGGTTGGCTTGTACACGGACATCTTTCCGGATCGGGCGTATCGTGACGTCCATCTTGAGTCATATTGATTGGTCGTTCATAGTCCATGTATAATCGAATCTGTTCGATAGTCGGGTTTGTCTTCGAGATCATATATATGTGATTTGTATACGGTTGATGATTTTATTCTCTCGTGTATCTGTCCCTATTGACCTATATTAATCTCGTTTGGAGTTCACCCTATCGTTGGTCAACTCGTTTGTTATTGACCCTTATTAATCTCGTTTGGAGTTCACCTTATCGTTGGTCAACTCGTTTGTTATTGACCCTTATTAATCTCGTTTGGAGTTCACCCTATCGTTGGTTAACTCATTTGTTACTGATCCTTTATTAATCTCGGTTGAAGTTTACCCTATCATTGGTAATCTCGTTCGTTATTGATCCTTATTGATTCCGTTGGAGTTTGTATTACCGTTGGTATTCTTGGTCGTTGTTGATCCTTTATTGATCTTGTTGGAGTTTACCGTATCGTTGGTATTCTCGGTTGTTGATCCTTTATTGATCTTGTTGGAATTTACCGTACCGTTGGTATTCTCGGTCGTTGTTGATCCTTTATTGATCTTGTTGGAGTTTACCGTATCGTTGGTATTCTCGGTTGTTGATCCTTTATTGATCTTGTTGGATTTTACCGTATCGTTGATATTCTCTGTCGTGGATCCTTTATTGATCTCGTTGGAGTTTACCACATCAATGGTATTCTCGTTCGTGGTTGGTCCTTTGTCAATCTTGTGTGGAGTTATCATGTCATTGATATTCTCGTTCTGATGCATTGGTTGTTTATTATTATTGATTGTGTGAGCATTCATACCTTGTATCGATATCCGGGACTTGTCATTATTTCGGGGCAGTTGATCTAAAGATGCATCGTGTGTTATCGGTTTTACTAAGAATTGGGATTCGTTTGCGCGATCCGGCGAACAGAATTGGACATGGGCAGGTTATTCCATGTTGGAGATATATTTACGTTTGGGAATCTTGGTATCGTTTTGAATAGAGTACAGATAGTTATATTTGAATTCATTCATCACTTGAGAATGCGAGGTGTGGATTGAGGTAAGGGTTGATTTGATATGAGTTACCACGAACTGGTAAGGTTACTACGGTAGGACTACCCTGGAAATATTCTTACCTTGTAATTACATTGATATGTAATTGTTTATGTTGATGTGATCGTTATCATTGTTGAGTATTATGGCTGACCCCGTCGTGGCTTTATCTTTTAGGTACTCGGAGATCGAGCTAGTAGCGGTCGTGAAGGGATGAGCTTCCCGGTGATACTGACTATGGCATGGTTATTTGGGATTCGAGTACTCTTTCTGGTTTTATAATTCCGCTGCAAATGTATTTCTATCATGTCTCTATCCGCTGCGTGTGTAATTTTATAATGACTTTCAGTATTTTATCAACTCGTGTATACTTTCTAAATGTTCTTTTGGCGTCCTTGTGCTTTCAAATGGTATTTTATGACGGTAATTGGGAACTATATTTTGAAAAATATTTGAGTATTTAAAATATTACCGTCTTCGCCTCTTTGGCGTATTTGGAACGTTTGCGAAAATAATTTTAGCCTTGTGGGTTCCAATGTGGGGCCCATGACGTTGTAAGATTCCCGGTTGGTTTTGGGGGTATTACAGAAAATGGTATCGGAGCTTGGATTTCGTAAAATCCGGGCATGTGTGTTATGTGGCTCTACCAGTACGGTAGTAGCGCGGCTTCTGAAAATGATTTTCTGACTTTTGAATCAAACCGATTTTTGGAGGTTCCAAATTTTTTGAAATATTTTCAAATTGCTATATTTATGATGCCGGTGTGTTGTTATTGTGTTGAGGCTTTGTATGGGAGTCGTATGCTAGTATCACAGGAGATCATCGACTTCACGGACATGTAAGTATGTTCTTTCAGTTATTCGGTTTTGATGATGATTATTTGAGCATGGTGACATGATTTTAAGATATTTCGGGATTGAGATATTGATTATGACAGGTGTTAAGTTTCGAGGACGAAACTTATTTAAGTGGGAAGATATGTAATATCCTAGAATTTCGCTACGAATTTTTCGCATTGTTTTATCTGAGTTGTACTGTACAGAGTGGGACCGATGCAGTATGGATGAATAATTTTGGGAACTGTGACCGTTGTACCATTATATCTATCGAGGTTATCTTAAAATTCTTGGATATTACATGCTTGTTATGTCTTTCGATGTCGGATATACTGTATGAGTATTTGTATAATTGTCGTACTTGCTCGACAATTGCATTTGAGGATATCGTGCATCAGGTGCATCGTATGAGAATTTTATCGGAACGAGTATATGTATTCAGTACGTCGCGTGTACATGTTCGGTATATTGAGGCGACAGACAGGAGCAAAAAAGGCTAAGTATAAAAGCCATTACATACGTTAAGCATAAAAGCTTACATACGTAAAGGTGCAAGTGTAGCGTACGCTAAACAGAGGAGCTTACGTATGTAACGAGGCGAGCTTAACGTTCGTTAGGTTGAGTACATAACGTACATTATGAAGGGAATCGAACAGGTCCGAGCTGTGGTCGCCAGGTGGGCCCGGTGTCGGCAGCTTTCGGCGTGGATGTGGACAGGCGAGTCAACCTCGAGCCTTACGTACGCTAAGGATCTGCCATTGCGTACGTTGAGCAAGTATGGCACTGTACCAAGTCAACCGCTACATTACGTACGCTACGGTAAGGAAATTACGTACGTAATGCATGCCACGAAATAGGACAGTGAACCCTGGATGACTATTACGTACGCTATACAGGACATGTATCGTACGTTAAAGGGTCTTACGTACGTTAAGGTTGGGTCTTAACATACGTAACGAGCTGTGCAGATTATATATTAAGAATTCGTCTTTCATTTCTTCATGAGAAGAAACACATTTTTCCACCCCAGCTTCGTCCCTCTCCACTTTCAATCCCATTCCAGACCCTTCTTGGTTGAGACCTTGATGATTTGATTAGATGCTTGAAGCTTGGAGTTCTTTATGTTTCTTGAAGTGTTTGATTTTTGTGGCCCTTCTTCGAGACGTATGCTGAGAAACTCTTCTCCTTGATTCGGATTTGATATTGTTGTTGATGTTCTTCTTCGTATGATGATGGTTATGGTGTGTTGTTGTGACTCTTGAGGTTATATGAATTGTATATTGAAGAACAAAATGATATATGCCTTGGATTATGGATTAGATGGTGGTTTAGATGTTAGAACACGTCGGATTACGTCGTTTTGTTGGCTACAAATATGATTATGGATTAATTCATGTTCTTGAAGAACTCTTGAGTTATATATGTCGTGATTTTATGGAAATTGGAAGGATTACGGTTAATTTTGGTATATGATTGTTCGTGATAATAAATGGTAATTGGTTTTCTCTGAATTTACGAATATGAACAAGAAGGAACCTTGTTAAAACCGTAATTAAGGTTGAAGTCGGATTCGAGAATGTTAAAATTGATTGATTATCGAATTGTGGCTTGTATTCGTATTGTTTGAGATATAATGGTTTGGTTTCGTATGATCGAGATATCACTGAACCGTTGAGTTTGATTGGTCGGTTATATGGGTTGTTGATTGTTATCGAATGTATTGTTAATTGATTATTGTATTAGGTTGCGATAAGTGATCGTTGATGATTAACCGATGTGCTGCGGTTGAGATCGGAGAATGCATGTATTGCCTTGGTCGGGGCTGAGGAGCTCGCGGATGAAGGCAAGGGAACTTTTAACGGCTTTGTCGTATTGGTATCGAGGCAAGTTATGCTTGCTCAGTTCATAATGTTTAATAAATGGTTTTGATTTCATTTCATTTATGATTCATATAGCAATGGTATTATGGAATATGAATTGTTGGAATGATGGTATGTATATTATGCTTGGACTGGGATAAATCATAATGTATATGATTTTAAAGATGTCTAGTGGAAACAAAGATGTGAATTACCTTGGTCTATTGTATGAAATGGTGGATGTCGAGGATAGTCTATCATGCTGACATTGAACTCGAGATGGTGGTTTGGTAATAGTGACGGACTGTACTTCATTTTGGACTATTCGAATGACCGTGTATTCATTCAGGGACGTTGATCGAGGAAGGGCGTCTCCGACTTTGAGGTAATTTAGTATTGCTGAATTTTGATAATTATCATGTTGCATTGTTGCATATATGTGTGTTGATGTTTCATGTGATAAGTGTGCATCATTATTTGGTATATTTGTGATGTGCTCTTTCTGTGAACTGTAAATTGTTGGGCCGATGTGTTGGGGATAAAACCTGAATGGTACCCGTATGGAACTGTGTTGAGGGATAAGACCAGAATCTGGAACCCACGGTCCGGAGTATTCCTGAGTAGATGCTTCTGTGACCCTTGGTTGCGGCCTTGGGAGTTTATGTGATATTGTTCGGAGTATTCCTGAGTAGATACTGCTGTGACCCTTAGTTGCGACCTTGGGAGTTATATGCTAATATTATATGCATTGTTGAGCATGCTGTGAACTGTTGTCTAGCGGGAATACGACATTGTGGTCGTGTCGATCTTTCATTATCGAACTGTCGTTGCTCACTTGGAAAGTTTTCTGATCCTTATTGGATATGTGTTTCTTCGAGTTTCTTTGTCATGTTGTATCGTGACATATCTGGAGTCAGATACGTTCTGATCGGTCATGTGTAGGATTTTCAGGACGGGCACGTGTAGCATGTGTTGGTTTCGACCTCATATTGAACCGTGCACACGAGACGTACTTCGTGAGGCTGATTAGGTACGAGACCAGACGTGTATCTGATCAATACTCATGGTTGGCTTGTACACGGACATCTTTCCGGATCGGGCGTATCGTGACGTCCATCTTGAGTCATATTGATTGGTCGTTCATAGTCCATATACGGTTGACGATGTTATTCTTTCGTGTATCTGTCCCTATTGACCCTTATTAATCTTGTTTGGAGTTCACCCTATCGTTGGTCAATTCGTTTATTATTGACCCTTATTAATCTCGTTTGGAGTTCACCCTATCGTTGGTCAACTCGTTTGTTATTGACCCTTATTAATCTCATTTGGAGTTCACCCTATCGTTGGTCAACTCGTTTGTTACTGATCCTTTATTAATCTCGTTTGAAGTTTACCCTATCGTTGTTAATCTCGTTCTTTATTGATCCTTATTTGATTCCGTTAAAGTTTGCCTTACCGTTTTTATTCTCGATCGTTGTTGATCCTTTATTGATCTTGTTGGAGTTTACCGTATCGTTGGTATTCTCGGTTGTTGATACTTTATTGAACTTGTTGGAATTTACGATACCGTTGGTATTCTCGGTCGTTGTTGATCCTTTATTGATCTTGTTGGAGTTTACCGTATCGTTAGTATTCTCGGTTGTTGATCCTTTATTGATCTTGTTGGAGTTTACCGTATCGTTGGTATTCTCGGTCGTTGACCCTTTATTGATCTCGTTGGAGTTCACCACATCAATGGTATTCTCGTTCGTGGTTGATCATTTGTCGATCTTGTGTGGAGTTATCATATCATTGATATTCTCGTTCTGATGCATTGGTTGTTTATTATTATTGATTGTGTGAGCATTCATACCTTGTATCGATATACGGGACTTGTCATTGTTTCGGGGCAGTTGATTTACAGATGTATCGTGTGTTATCGGTTTTACCAAGAATTGGGATTCGATTGTGCGATCCTGCGAACAGAATTGGACATGGGTAGTGCGATTATGGCTGACCTCGTTGTGGGCTTTATCTTTTAGGTACTCGGAGATCGAGCTAGTAGCGGTCGTGAAGGGATGAGCTTCCCAGCGATACTGGATATGGCATGGTTATTTGAGATTCGAGTATTCTTTCTGGTTTTATAATTCCGCTGCAAATGTATTTCTATCATGTCTCTACCCGCTGCGTGTGTAATTTTATAATGGCTTTCAGTATTTTACCAACTCGTGTATACTTTCTAAATGCCCTTTTAGCGTCTTCGCCTTGTGCTTTCAAATGGTATTTTCTGACGGTAATTGGGAACTATGTTTTGAAAAATATTTGAGTATTTAAAACATTACCGTCTTTGCCTCTTTGGCGTATTTGGAACGTTTGCGAAAATGATTTTAGCCTTGTGGATTCCAATGTGGGGCCAACGACGCTGTAATATTCTCGGTTGGTTTGAGGGTGTTACATACATCATATCATTCCCTCTGATAACGTTGGAGAAGGCTACCGAGGAGGAGGACGACATGTGGTCTACCCTAGATGCAATGGTTCTATCATGGATTTACGCCACGATCTATAACGAGCTCTTGCACACCATCCTTGAACCCGATGCCACGGCAATGGAAGCTTGGAATCATTTGCGTGACATATTCCAAGACAATAAGCATTCCCATGCGGTCACTATTGAGCACAATTTCTCAACCACTAAGATGGAGAGCTATCCCAATGTCAACGGCTAAAGTCTCTGGCCGATCGATTGAAGAATGTCGGGGCTCCGGTGTCCGATAGCCGTCTTGTGCTCCAACTAGTCTCGGGTCTCACTGCTCCATATCGTTGCGTAGGTACGATGATCCGACAAAGTAATCCCCTTCCTCCATTTTATCAAGCCCGGTCTATGCTTACACTTGAAGAATTTGGGTTCGCCAAGGAGGCAATTATGGTCGTTGGTTCCGCCATGGTCATGAACTCGAATGGGGAAGACGATTCTCCCTTTGTTCACTCTCATACGGGACAGTGGAAGGGGCATCAACAATCTGGCCGGAAACAAAATACTCAGGGCCGGAAAAGTCCAGGTGGCCGCGGCAATGATGGAGGCAGGCAGAACCAGGGTGGCTACGGTGGACGTTCTGGCAAATTTAATCTCACGGACAGCAGCCAGTTCCGAATTTGGGGGTGGCCTCCTTATCCAAATTGGGGTTGGCCTCAATGGGTTGTTCCCCCGTCCAGTGCTCACTCAAGGTTGGGCTCGCTAACCTGCTGCCAACCGTGGTCCTGGGGTATTGGGCCCGTTCCCCCAATAACAAGCCTATCAGGCTTCTTCTACCAATGGGCAGCCCAATTCCTATGCCTCTACAGACATTGCATTCGCTAAGCACACTATGGCTCTAACCCTTAGTTCCCGAGTTTTAGTAAATGAAAGAAAAGAAAGGGAAAGAAAATTAGGAGAGAAAAGAAGAGAAATGAAGGTGAAAGAAAATTGTATTTTGTGTTCCCGAGTTTGAAGGAAGTGAAAGGAAAATTAACCATTTTGTTCTTTTCTCTCCAAATCCTTCCAAATCGGAAGGAAAGTTAGGAGGGAAAATTTTCCTTCCATTTCTTTCCGTTTCTTTTCATTAAAAAACTCGGGAACACCAAATATTTTTTTATTCTTCTTATTTCCATCCATTTCCCTTCTTTTCTCTCCTTAAGTTAAACTCGGGAACTAAGCGTAAATCCTCCCGATTCATCATTGTATGTGGACACGCATATGACTTCCTCGAATGGTAATCTCTCGGCTTATTTTAATTTGAGCAATCACAATACTGATATTATTGTCGGAAATGGTCCTTCAATTCCTATTCATGGTTATGGTCATGCAAGTTTGCCATCTCCTCATCCTCCCTTGTCTCTAAATATTGTCCTTCATGTTCCCAAAATAATCAAAAATCTTATTTCTATTCGGAAGTTCACTACTGATAATTCTGTATCTGTTGAATTTGATCTTTTTGGGTTTTTCGTGAAGGATTTTCAGACGGTATGAGATGTAATAGTCGGGGTGACCTTTATTCTCTACATCCTATCGACAATCAAGTTACTTCTTTTGCAGCCATCACCTAGGCCTGGGACTTCTCGGTTCCAAGGAACAAAATACAGGAACCGGAACCGAACCGCACATTTTTTTCGCGGTTCGGTTCTGTCAATTTTTTTTGTTAGAACCGATTTGGAACCGAACCGATTTAGAACCGAACCGAACCGGAACCGAACCGGAACCGAACCGTGTGTTGGAATTTTTTACAAAACTGTACCTTCCTATTTATCATGCACCGCAAGCCTGTTTATGATGCAATGCAAAGCAGTAAACAAAAAAAAAAGCCTGTTTATGATGCAATGCAAAGCAGTAAACAATTTTAATAAACAATCATTTAGTCCAAAGTGAAAGTATCCAGTACACTTCCTAAATGAAAAAAATACTCCATGCAAAGTGCAAACCTGTTTATGCAATGCAAAGCAATAAACAATTTTAATTCATGTCCGTAGCATGGCATCCATTACACCAATAAGGCAATAAATACAGGTTCGCATAAAATACACCAATAAGGCAATAAACAAATTCATGCCATTACATCCACAACACAACTTCAATATTCAAACTGAAATTCAAATCATTAATACTTCATTTTAATTTTCTCATTTTTGTTTGATTTGGATGACTTCTTGGTTGCCAAATTGGACTCCACTTTTCCGCACTTTGAATCACTTGTTGGTTGCTCACTAGTAGTTTTCTGAAATTTCTGAAGCTGATCTCTTTCTTCTTCAAGTTGTTCTGCATACATAATAAAAAAAAATCGAGCAATGAATAGAAAACAGAAAAATGAATTAGGCCTGGGAAATAAAATTCGATTAATCCTACGAAATAGAAAACAGAAATATCGGGCAGGAAACAGAAATAACCACAGGAAAACGAAATAACGAAATGAATTAGGCACAGGAAAACGAAATAACCACAGGAAAACGAAATAACGAAATGAATTAGGCACAGGAAAACGAGAAAAATGAATTAGGCACAGGAAATATAATTCGATTAATCTAAGGCTTCATCGGATAGATACAAAGCATGATTGTAATCCTACGAAATATCTTTTATAAAGCACGAGGTGCTTTTTCTACATCTTCATAACATTCTATTTCTTCGACGGTTGGGAGATATGAAAGCCCCATGACACTATCCGAATTGACCGATTTTGAAGGCAAATAAGAGCCTCTCTTGTTTTAGGAGTCATTGAGCTTCTATGCGGGTCAATAACCCTTTTCCAGGTTGAAAAACTTGACTCACTAGCGATTGTTGAAACTTGAATGGCAAGTACATCCCTTGCAACAATCGCCAAGGTGGGATATTTCTTTGCCATTACGTGCCCACCAATCCAAAATCTTGAACTCAACATGATCATTTGGCTTCTCAATAGGATCAAGCAAATATCTATCTATCTCGGACCCAACCACCATTTGTTCACCTTCTTGAGTTGCCTATTCCAGTCCTCAAGCATGTCCTTCTTCTTCCCACAAATATTTCTTCTTGTTCTCGACTTGTACCCTCACTAGATTCGGTTCTACTCTTAGGAAGTATGTGACGTGGTGTTTTGGCTATAAGCATCGCAAAGACTGACCAACATGTCCTTCACACCATCTGACCTTCTTTTGACCTCTACTCTATTCATGTCAAGCATTTTCTCAAAATTTCTTTCTAGATACTTAAGCTTATACCTCGGGTCCAACACAAGTGCCACAAGAAATAACTCATTGATATCATCTACCTTGTCAAAGTACTTGCTGTACTTTTTTCATTTTTGCCATATCATACAACATCAAATCGATTTGCATTTATTTGTTTCATCTATAGGCTTTTCATATAACTCATCGATCTCGGCCTTAATCGAAACTATATCATGAAAAGCTAAGCGAGCGAGAGCTTCAATTGAGAACTCACATTCACAGTAACTTGATAAAATACCCTCAGAAAACTTACAAATACTTCAGCACTCGCCCAATCTGTTGCTTTTGGTGGGCCAACCCTCTTCTTTGATGCTCTAGACCGTGTTGGAGCCAAAACACATTCTGCTTCCTGACTTTCTTCATCCCCCTCGTCTTCGGCATCATCCTCATCAAAGTATGACCTACAAAGTAAAGAACATAAAGAATATACATGAATTTCTGAATTTGACAAAATAACTAATAGAAGTTTTAATAGAATTTTATTTACCTATATTTTGAATCTTCTTCAGATGCCATCCTATCAAATGCCCTTCTGAGCTCCAAGGCGGTCCAACATTAGATAAGTCGAGTTCCATCTTGTTTGTACATCCAAAATGCATATTCTCTTACATTCTAGCTTTGTCTTTTCTACACAACTTTTAAAAAAATCCATTCTAGCCGGAGAACTTCTCACATACATCACAGCATTCCTAATGGCAGCTACTGATTTGTTCATTAAATTCAATCCAGACCTCACAATTAAATTCACAATATGAGGAAGGCATCTTACATGCATAAATCTCCCCCCCAAAAGTGGCCTCTTGTCCCAATCTTCCATTTGAGTTCTAAGATAATCAATTGCAACTTTATTTGATGATGCATTATCAACACTAATTGTCAACACATTCTCAATACCCCACTCAAGCAGTGCATTCTCTAATATCTTTCCGATCGTAGTGCCATTATGATTAGGGATAACACAAAAATTTAAGACCCTTTTGTGCATTTTCCAAGCATGGTCAATAAAGTGAAATGTGATTACCATATAATTAATATTTTGACAACTAGTCCATGTATCTCATTGTCAAACACACCGAACAGATCAGTAACTCACACTTCAACTCGGCCTTCTTAGCGGATACATTTTCGTAAAGTTCTTAACAATCATCTTCCTAGTTGGAGGCTCCCATTTAGGGATTGCAACATCACGAAATGCTTAAAACCGGTGTTTTCAATGAAGCTAAATGGCAACTCATCTATAACTATCATCCTAGTAGCCGCATCAAGACATGCCTCCTTAGTCCAAACAAGATTACCTAACATTCTCACACCATCACACATAATGCTATTCTAGTTAACATTTGTTGCCCCCTTCTTCTATGTTAACTTTACAGGATAACTCTTACATACAATCTCAATATGTTTTCTAAGGGTACTAGTGCCGTTACCTCGAGAATCACACGCAAGAGTTGTCCCACGGTAGTTGCATTTACAACGTTATGCCTCCCAACAACCTTCTCCACCCCATCAACTACTTCAACGAGAGGCTCGTTATATCCGGTGAAGTGAGGCCACACATCGATTTCACTGTTCCTGTCTCTTTTCCTTGTTACGGTAGTGATCTTCCTCTTCTTGTTCCTTGTTTCTTGTTTCTTGTTCCTTGTTACAACAGTAAGTTCTTCACCGCTAATGAAGTCTTTCACGTTAGTATCTACCACAAATAAATGAAAACATAAATATAATTAGTCTTAGCAGGGTAAAATTACAACCGAAAATGAAAAGTAAAAAAATACGAAGGGTTTCGAGAATCCTAATTCTTACCACCATTCCCATTTTTAACACCAATAAAGTGACATCAAGAAATTCTGAAGCGTAAAACATCTGATTTAATAAAACGTCTTTTTTGCGGTTTTGAGGTGGCGGCTTGATTGAGGAGGCGGGGAGGAGGAACAGGACCACCGCGGCTAGAACTTAAAACGAATGAATCCCATTTTTAAATTTTAACACAATTCCTCTTTCTTCTTTCAATCAAACCAGAAAAAAAGCAGATATAAAAATAAAATGGCAATCGGTTTAAATTTTAATAACAGAATAATATGAAGAATAAAAAGTATACCAGCATCTCATTTTTTGGTTTAATAACAGAAGTCAAAGAACAAAACAAAAGAACACTTGAATGATTTGTAAAAACAAAAAATAAGTTAACTAATTAAGCAATCAAATTTAATTTTTGGTGCTTACCGATTTGTTCTTCATCCGACGAACAATATGAATCACTGTGAGAATCGGATTTCTCAGTTGAGGGTACTTGATTAACACCTAGATTGGAGGAAGATGCCATCTAGTAGGGTTGGAGGAAGAGACCGAAGATGCCGATCGGGGTTGAGAGACTTGAGAGAAGAGAAGTGAGTGAGGAAGCGACCGAAGAAGATCGGGGTTGAGAGACTTGGAGGAAGAGATAGAGAAGTGAGAGAAGTGAGATAGAGAGGTAGCGGCGCCCGAGAGAGAGGTAAGGTAGGGTTTTTTACTTTGTATTAAGTTATACAATTATCTTTATTTAATATTAAAGAATAGATGACAGGTCCCAGATGTAGAAATTAGAATAACAATACTGTACTACTCTCGGTTCCGCGGTTCCACCGGTTCCACGGTTTTACCGGTTCCTTTTTGTCAGTTTTAACTGGAACCGCAAACCGAACCGTGTAATTTTAACTGAACCGAACCGCAAAAAAAAAAAAAAAAATCTTGAGAACCGAACCGAACCGACGGTTCCTTCGCGGTTCGGATCGGTTCGTCGGTTCTCGGTTCTAAAAGTCCCAGCCCTACCATCACCTATTCACTTTGGCATGATCGTTTGGGTCATCCGGATACTCCTGTCTTTGATGCTCTTAGGGCAAATAAAAGCATTGATTGTAATCGTATCTCTAGTTCTAGTTTTTGTCGTTCATGTGTGTTCGGAAAACATATTAAGTTGCCTTTTGTGTCTTCTAATTCGAGTACGTCTTTACCATTTGTTATAATTCATAGTGATGTTTGGACCTCTCCTATTCTGAGTTCTTTTGGGCATAGATATTATGTGCTATTATTAGATGATTTCTCTAATTACTTATGGACTTCTCCTTTGGTCATAAATCGAAGGTTTATGAAAAGGTTTGATCTTTAAAGCTCATGTTCTTACCCAGTTTGAATGTAATATCAAAACTATGCAATGTGATAATAGGAGTGAATTCGATAATGGACCATTTTGGAATTTTTGTAAGAAAAATGGAATGTCGTTTCGCCTCTCTTATCCTCACAACTCTTCTCAAAATGGGAAAATCGAAAGAAAAATTAGATCTATCAATAATATCACTCGGACTCTCTTATCTCATTTCTCCCTCCCTCCTTTGTTTTGGCATCATGCATTACAAATTGCAACATACCTCCTTAATATTCTTCCGAGCAAACTATTGGGTAATCAATCTCCCCTTCAAATACTATAACAATGGATCCTACGTATTATCTCCTTCGGGTGTTCGGGTGTCTATGTTATCCTATTTTTCCTTCCACCACAATCCACAAATTACAACCTCGGTCTGCTACTTGTGTATTTGTGGGTTA
Organism: Orobanche coerulescens; assembly: GCA_033398695.1. NCBI lineage: Eukaryota > Viridiplantae > Streptophyta > Magnoliopsida > Lamiales > Orobanchaceae > Orobanche > Orobanche coerulescens. Next base: position 149,825,868 of record CM065814.1, on the reverse strand, counting down.
TCCTCCTAATCATCGTGGCTATAAATGCTATGATTTGTCATCACGTAAAATCATCATTTATCGTCATGTCATTTTTGATGAGAATGTGTTTCCCTTTGTTTCATTACATACCTCATCGTCTCACACATAGGAGTTTTTAGATAACGGTTTATCTCCATATGTGCTAAATCACCTTCAACAATCTGCTTCTACTATTCCCAATACACCATCCCAGGCCCAGGCCGACACATCTGCCCAACCAGACTCAAACCTGGTTTCACCCGCCCCAGCAGCACCCTCTCCCTCAACAGACCAGGCCCGTTCACATACTGCCTCAAACACGGCCCAGCATGCACCAGGCCCAGTATATCCTCCTACTCCCACCATTACTCTTCCAAAGCCCACTATGGTCACTACACTACAACAAAACGCATATTTAGTGTCATTACCCATAATGACAATTTCATTCAAATGTGGCCGTAATACAAAGTTGTGACAATTGATGAAAAGTGTTACTGGCAGAGGAAAAAAATAAAGAAGAATTAAAATTAAAAATATGAAGTGACGTTTTCAAAGTGTACCATAATTTTCTACTAACATGTTTAAAAACATGTGGCTATATGTACACAATATGGTGACATTAGAAATACTAATGTCACCTTATAAAAGACCAATATAGTGACATTTTTATTAAAGTGTTGAACAAACATATATTAGCAATATTTGTAGAGTATGTTACACTAGAGAATATTAAGTGGCACAAATGTTAATCACACTAAAACAAATAAAGAATCACAATACTAGGACTATTTTTTAGAAATTTAGATATTCTTTATGTTGTGTTTTTTTATGTAATTTATAGTAACTTGCGAATAAGAGATAATTTTAAAAAGATAAAAATTGCAGTTCCACAAGTAACATAAATGATCAACTATTCTTCAATTACTTTTCCATGCTGCATAAGTGGTAGAAAAAATGCAAAAAATTGACATAAAAAAGAAAAATGGCCTGCCACAACTACATTACATCTGGATTTGAACTATTCAAAAAAGAAGATCCAGCTCCTCTTCTTCATCACTATTATATTCATAATATTCAGCATCACCAGCTTGAACTTCTTCAAATGGGGTATCCACGTATATAGGTTCGGTGTCTGGCCAAACTAAATCAGGTTGCTGATCATTGTCTTGACCGCACTCTGCAAATATGGTTTTATATCTTCACCAGATGATCTCACATCACAATCATAAAAGTCTCTAGGAACAATCTTTATGGCAACATGCCATCCTTTATGCTTCAGATCTTGCAAATACATGACCTGCTCAGCCTGTGAAGCTAAAATGAAATAATCTTCATCACGCCTAAGGCGGTCAAGATTCACCAACATACAATCATTATCTTTTTCCCGCTGTTCGCAATCCAATCACATTCAAACAACACAATCCTCCTCCCAAATAAATACTCCAGCTCTATTATATCTTTCAAAATTCCGTAATATGTGACATCACCCATCACTGGATTGCTATCTCTACTGCTGGAAAAGCTTTGGGTTTCAGCTATCATGTTGATCCCACTATTTTGAGTTTTTCGTCTAGCTTCGACATCTCTGGTGTGAAATCTAAAGCCATTTATGAGATACTTTTTGTAACTTCTGTATATCCTCAGAGGACCGTGAGCTAAAGCCTTTATGTCTTCAGACTCATCACTAAAAAAGTTCACCTGGAATATATTTACATCACAATGAAAATATAAAAAAATATTACCATGTATTGGAGATAGGCCAGAGAAAACAAATAATAGAAAAAAAAACACATTATATGACTCTCAACACTGCACTACTAGAGATCACTATGAGATAAAGAGATGACACATACTTGGCTTCCAAACCAGGACTGGAATTCTTTGCCATGGAGTTTTTCTCTGCTCCACGGACGCATACGGGGATGTTGTTCAGAAAGTAATTCCAGGTGTTGCCTAGCAGGAAAAAAAACTCAGCCTTTTCTTAAATTGCAAAACACATACTATATATTTTAATTTGGTTCACTTACCTTCTGTATTCTCCTACTTCTGCACAGTTGAAAAGAACATACTGATGTGCCAACATCCTAGTAGATTCTTTAAATGACTTCGTATGTCCTTTTCCCAATGGTCTTCCAGGCATTGAGAATATTGGTAACACATCTTGTATGACACCTCCATCATCATTGTTGCGAGATGGCCTATTTAGCCTAGTAAGACCCTGTTCTTTTGGACTTATTTTTCGATTTTGATTCGATTGATTCGATTTAGGTCCATTCGATTCGATTCAATTGATTCGAGTCCATTCATTTAGTTCGATTCCACGTCCATTCGATTGATTGATTGATTCGGTTCACTTCTTCTTCTTCTTCTTATTATTATTGTTATTATTACTAATAATATTAGTATTATCGTTGTTGTTGATTACTATTATTATTATTATTTACCGTTATTATTATTATTATTATTTACCCTTAATATATATTTCAGTTCAGTTCAGTTCATTTCAGTTCAATTCAGTTCAAGTCCATTCAATTCAGTTCAGTTCTGTTAAGATCCCTTCAGTTCAGTTCAGATTCATTGTCCAAAAGAAAAGAGCCTAACTACACCGTCCATATAGCGGGAACAAAATGTTAAACATTCATCAAGTAGATAAGCTTCAGCAATGCTGCCCTATGGTTCATTTATGTTCTTCACAAATGATTTCAATCTAAGAAGGTACCTATGACCAAAGGACCAAGTACAAGAATAGCATCAAAATATATTTTGTACTTTCATAACTATAACAATGAATCTAATCGCACATACCCATGATTCTCCAGGAGCATAATGTCTAGATTGCGAGGCATAATATTTCCCTTACAATAAGGCAGACTATGTAATACGCTTATCTTTTTCAAATTGAACGGCAACTTCTGTTTTGGGCTTGTTTTCCCTAATTCAACTACAAAGCCTTGAAACATATTCAAAATTGCATCCCCATCTAAAGGAACAGGCACTGTTGCTATTTCTTTTTCACCATCAAAATATTTCTCATCTTTCCGGAAAGGGTGATTCATATTCAAAAATCGACGATGACCCATGTAGCAAAACTTTCTGCCGTTTTTAATCCATTCAGACCGCGTCCCTCTGTGACAACATAGTCAAGCATATTTCCCTTTGGTGATCCATCCCGAAACATAGGCTAACGCAGTAAGATCACTAATTGTCCATAATAGACCCGCACGCATTATAAAGCTCGACTTTGACGAGATATCATACGTTTGGACCCCAGATTCCCACAACAATAGAATTTCATCAATTAATGGTTGTAGGTAAACATCAATGTCATTTCCTGGAGAACCAGGTCCTGGTATAACCATCGATAAAATAAAATTATCAGAATCCATACACATCTAATGTGGCATGTTATACACTATAAGTACCACCGGACATACGCTATGCGTAGAACTCATGGTTTTCGTGTGGGTTCATTCCATCACAAGCTAAGCCAAGCCTCACGTTTCGAGTTTCTTGTGCAAAGGTTGGGTTTTTATAATCAAATGTCACCCATGCGGAGAGTCAGCAGCATGTCTCATATAACCATCCTTGATATGCTCTTCGTCATGCCACCTCATGTAAGAAACTGTTTTAGAGCACATAAACAACTTTTGTAGTCTGGGAATTAGTGGAAAGTAAAGCAATACCTTTGCTGCAACTTTGGGTTCCTATTTATCTAAAATCTTGAATCCTACATCAAATTAAAATAATACTTAACTGATGGAACTATTCTTAATGGCCACATACCTAGATGTATGACATTTAGGGCATTCTTCCTTATCCTTGTATTCGTTTTGGTATAAGATACAATCATTTGGACAAGCATGAATCTTTTCATAACTAAGGCCCATTTTGCTGATTATCTTTTTCATCTCATAAAAGGAGTTGGGCAAGGTATCTCCTTTAGGAAGGACATCCTATAATAGTTTTAGCAACATGCTAAAGGAATTATTGCTCCATCAACCAAGGCATTTAATATGAAAAAGCTGGACAACAAAGATAAGTTTTGTGAATTTCTTACACTCAGGATACATCTCCTTCTTGGCATCCTTCACAAAATTGTAAAAAGCTTCAACTTCAATATCTGATTGGTTTTCTGGTTCATCACTCTCATTATCGTGAACACCAAATGCCTCATGAAGCAAACCATCTATATCAATGTTCATGTCATCATTACCAGGATCAGGAGCCTCGTGGTTTGTTTTGGTAGATGAATCTAGCTCTCCATGGAAGACCCAAGTTGTGTATGTATCAACAAGTCCTATGGCTATCAGATGGTCGTACACAACTTCTCTCGTATGCTGCCAAAGAATTCTACACTCTTTACATGGGCACGAAAATTTTCCCTCGAGGCTTGCGTTCTTGAAAGCCTATTCAAGAAACTTTTCCACTCCTATCTCGTATGCCTCACTCGTCCTTGACTGTTTCATCCAACTTCTATTCATATTTATATTCAACTAGTTCCAGAAAAAATAAAAATGTTATTGGGATGCATAAATAATTCTTAACATCATATTCAACAAATCAAAATCAAACATCTCATATGTAAAACATCAACACCATACATAAAAGCATGCATTCACTCAACCATTATAGCTTCAGGATCAATTTATCACACTAACAGAGAGGTTAGTTTTCTATAGGAGTTGAGTACTAGTTTGGGCCAATAAAATCAAAATTAGGGAGACTCGTACAACAAAGCATCGCCTCTACATGTTCATACTTGTATAAAAATTACATCAACATCTTGCCGAAATCCCCTTAGCCGAACAGAACAAACAACACGGAAACCCGTACAACCATCACCTCTACAATTGGACAGTAACAAAATAGCTTTCAAAGAAAACAAAAATTCATAAATTAGCAGCAAAACTAGTTATTGCAATTTGAGATAGAACTGACCTGAGGTCGGTTCTGGTGATGAATAACGGAAGAGAGGCAGAGAGGCATTTTCTATGGACCTGAGTTTAGTAATAGTTTGAGAAAATATTAAAGAAGGCCAATCAATGAGTCCTTCCTCTTTACCATTGAGAGATTTGGGACCTTTGTGATTAATTAATATGTAGTATAAAATTTGGGGTATAAAAAAAGGAAAAAAATGACGATATCTACTCGTAGCTTGTGTTAAACTAAAATTCATCAGGTCGATTAGCTTATTTATTAATGTTGGACGTACATAATATAAGTGATGTAGTGGATGAGATTGTCATTCGTTATTTGGAAAAGGGGCGTTTTTGAAATATGTGAAAAATATTTGTTCATCCCGGTAAAAGGGGCGTTTTTCCGATAAGAAAAGGCCGAGTTCATCCCGGTGGTGTAATACCCGTACTTTTATTGACTGTTTGGCCTTGCCATTTTTCTTATTTCGTCGCTCTGTAAACTCTTGGTGATGTTGTCGATATTGTTATAGAGCTTCATATCTTGTTTGGATCACAATCGTGTTGTTTAGACCTTGCAGAAGTGTCCTGGGTCAGAGAAATAGCGCACGCTAGGCCTAGGCTAACGCACGCTAATTCTGCTTGAGTAGCGCACGCTAGCCTTGAGCCGTAGCGCGCTAAGGGACTACCGAGTCGTAACCGAACTCATCGCTACGGGTGGCGCTAACGCGCTAGGAGTTCGTTAACGCACACTATTCGTGATCAGTAGCGCGCGTTAACATCCGTCTGTAGCGCACGCTAACGGGCTGGTTGGCAGAGGCAGTGAGGTTGTCATGTTTTCTGGACTATCAAGTAATGTACGCTAGTCTTCGGATAGCGCACGCTATAAGAGCTGCGTAGCGCACGCTAAGCCATAGTGGTAGCGCACGCGAAGACTCGAGCAGGGCAGAGGACAGTAGGTTCTGGACTCCAGTTTCTGGACACCATTTTTGGCTAGCACACGCTAAGATAAGGCTGATTAGCGCACGCTAACAGGGCCGGCAGAAGCCACTGGACTACCCGGTGACCTCGCTAGCGCACGCTAATAAAGGAGGCGTAGCGTGCGCTAGACTGGGCGAGTATATATTGGACAGTTGACTTCCATTTCGTCATTTTCCATCCTTTTCACTTATTTTCGACGGGAGGAGCTCGGGAGAGACGATTTTGGGCGATTGGAAGCGATTCTTCAGACAACAACGTATTTGTAATACCCGCAATTTCGGATTTCGGTGATTTTCTTTTTTCAGCGAGAGTCCGTTTTGACGACTCGCTTGGGACCGTTTCATCATTCTGAGAATGATTAATTCTGACTTTTTGTCATCCGAGTTCATTTCGGTGTTGTTTTGTTGAGTTCCGTGTTCCTTAACGACTTTTCCGCACTCGAGTTCGATTCTTGTGAATCTCGTTCGAAATCACTGTTTCGAGTTTCCCGTAAGTCCGTTTAACTTTGTTAGAAGTGTTGTGAACTTCGGTTTGGTTATTCGATCACGTATCGTGATTTTCGGGCGTTTTGGGCCATTTTGTAGTTTACCCAAAGTTGTGGGTATCCGCATTCGTATTTGTTGTCTTGATCCTTTTAATGGTCGCGTGTGGTTAATTGTTGCATGGTATTTCATTTCGGGTCGATGATGTTGCCCACGAGCGTTTTGTCGTGTTCGTTCCGTGCGATTTCGGATAATCGGGTCGTCGAGTCCTGGTGGTCGGGCACTGGCCGGACGGTTGCGGGCGCTGGCCGGACGAGTGCGGCAGGAACCGGCGTAGCGCACGCAACGGCCAGAAGGTAGCACGCGCCACGGCCGGAAGGTAGCGCACGCTACGTCCGGTTGGCTGCGCGCGCTAGTCGGTCGAGGCAGTAGGTTCTGGACTCGGGTGGATCGGCAGGTAGCGCACGCTACTGTCACGCACTGCGCACGCTACGATTGGCAAGTAGCGTGCGCTACGGCTGGAAAGTTGCGCACGCTACCTAGCCGAGTAGTGCCTCTGGATTGCGGCCCAGACCGATAGCGTACGCTAGCTCGGCAGCCTAGCGCACGCTAGGCAGTATAAATGTGACAGAGCAGCCCAATTTCGGTCATTTTTCCCATTTCTCTCTTTCTCTTCCGCGGCTGGAGCCTTGGGGATCTTGGAGCCATGTTGTTGAAAAACAAATCCACGAAGTTCTTGAGTTCATACCATTGATTGATCATCCTATATCATCCTTTGATCCAGCGAATCAAGGTGAGATTTCCTAGAACCCTATTTTGAGAAATTTTGGGGGTTTTGTGTTTTTGTCTGATTCGTTCCGTATTGTTGATTAATCCATGATGGGTATGATTAATCTTAGTAGTATTCTTGTGTTTAACATCATTTAATCCATTGTTCCTTGTCGAATCAAAGTATATTTCTTAATTTCCTTCGAATCGACTTTTTGGGGGATTTGTTCTTGATCTCGTTTTCCATCCGTTTTTGATGGATCGATTGTTGTTAAATGATGTTGTTAAACATATCCTATGGATTGTATATCCATAATTTGATTTGGAATTCCGTTTTCGTGTTTTGACGGGATGAATCGTGTTCTTGACCGTTTTGGGGGAAACACTTGAACTTTCGTCATTCGTTCTTTGAATTCAACGGCTTTAAGTCGTGCTATGGAATTCATTTTCATTGTTGTTATTGTCCTTCGTAGTTTATTATCGCGAGTTGGCGTTCGGTGGAGTCGGCAGGTTCGTAGTCGGTTCGTGCCAACCTACTTCAATCGATTCTCCGCGTTGTGGTTATTCGAGGCAAGTACCTTGTCCATACAATTCTTGTTTTGTGGATATGATAATTAGTTATCGTCTCTATGTGTTTGTTTGATCGTTTGAATCGAACTTTCAAACGATTCGGTTTAGCCTTGTTAAAGGCTTGTTTTCAAAACGCGTGTGTTTTGTGAATAGTATGGTTTGTGAATGACTATGTGAATCCTATGGATATGTTTGGTGTTGATGTTGCACTTGATATTGCGTGTGGACGTATATGGTTTCATTTCGGTGCGTTGTGGTTTGACGTGGTGTTTTGCTAAGTGTTTGATGCCTCTGGGTGAATTGTTTGAATATATGTGTTGTATTGTGCTGTGTGTGAATGTGTGGATGTGTGCGGGGCCTACGGTGGCACATGGCATGCGATCATGTGTCCAGGATGCAATAAGCGATTGATCCAACCGTGAGAGCCTAATAAAAAACTATGGTGACACATGGCATGCGATCATGTGGTCAGGATGCAACAAGTGATTGATCCAACCGTGAGCGCCAAAGATAATCTACGGTGGCACATGGCATGCGATCATGTGGCTAGGATGCAATAAGTGATTGATCCAACCATGAGATGTTGTGACTTTTGTTTCGCTAGCCAGCTCGGGAGGGTCCTTCGAGGCCTCGGGTGGGATTTGTGGCTTCGTCCCGGTCATAGGCGATGCGCGTGTGTGATTACGTTGTGTTGATTTTATGTCCGTCGAGGACACGTGATATGGGTTCTGACCCTGTGAATTGTTAGTCGTTTTCTTTTTGCGAAAACAAAAACCTTTGGGCTGTGACCCCTGTTGATTTTGGAAAGAGAATGATTCAAAAATCCTGAGTTGTTTCTATCAAAACTCCCGATGGCATTTTAAATCACTTTATATATTGTTTCCCTTGACTTGGGGTCTTTCGATTTTGGAAGGCTTTACCTAAACTCTCGCCTCGGGAAGTATTTTCGTTATGTTTAAAATCTTTAAGGATTCCTGGTTATTATTGTCCTTAGAACTTGTATTGTATGGCTCGTATTTTTGCACTTGTACTTGCACTAGCAAAACAGTGGAGTTTTGCTAACCCCCGAGTATTCGGGGGGTGGATGTCTGTTTTTGCATTCAGGTTTTTGGAGCATAACACAGGGTCGGCACGAAGGATGATGAAAGATGATCGATACTAATCACATGAAGACCCATACCTTGCTGTATTGGTTCAGTTGTATTTTATTTCCACTGCAGTATATTTTCCCCGTTGTACGGGAGTGTGTTGTATTCGACCCCTGCGTGGGCACGTTTTGTAATTGAGTTGTAAGTACTTATTGAAAGACCAAATCGGTCTAGTGAGTCATTTTAGCCTTAAAGGCATTGTTGAGTTGTTCGATTTTGTTACCAGCCCGGTAGAACCTTGAGGAAAGGTTCTACGGCGTGTAATATCCCTGAGCGGATTGGGGATGTTACATAAATAGTACCAGAGCTTAGGTTGTGGAAACCTAGGCTGTCGGGTCAAGTGGTGTCTGTTGAGTTTTGTCTCGTCGGATTTTGTCTAACTGAGTCGTGTCGCGACGCGTCGTCTGAGTTTGTTGGTCGTGATTAGTATCGAGGGGCGATCATTATCTTCGTGTGACCTATGGATGTAAGTCTCCCTTCTTTGTGTTTGTGCCTCGTCTGATGCGAGTTACAGGTATGACTATGAGTTAATTGACGGAATCCTCTTATGGATTTTGATTTCGTGATATGTGGTTATTTGACTCTCATATTTCGTTCATATGAGTAGTGTTGTTGGATTGTGCATGTTGGACTGTATTTCTTTTATCCGTTGCGTGAGTTCTTTTGTAATGGCTTTCGGTATTTTACCGACTGAGTTTTATTTCGAAAACCGATTCCCTTAACCGAGTTTTTTGGCATTATGGCCTTGATCGTTTTGGCGAAATTCTTATGACGGTATTTAGTATTTTGTAAATGGCTTTTGTGAGTTTTTGAAATATTACCGTCATCGGCCTTTTTGGCATTTTTGTAAATGGTTTTTAGCCTGGTGGGTTCCGGCGCGGGACCCACGGCGCTATAATGTTCCGTGTAATTACCTGAAATTTTTGGGCATTCTAGCCCACTGAATTATCTTTGAAAACCTTGAGTATCTTAGAAAATAAATTTCGAGACATACTTTTAAAATGAATTATTTTCTCGTGGTACATCCAAGGTGCCACAATATGTTTCAAAATTCTTCTACCTCGAGGACCAAAATGTTTTGAGATATTTTCAATGTTTTAAAAACACTTTGACTTAGACCCGAGGGTGGAATATTCTGAAAGTTTTTCACTAAGAGAAAATGTCCTCATTTTTATCAAATGCGAAATGGTTCTCCAAAGTCTCGATAACGATGTTTCACGTTTGTACTTTTTTTTTGAAAGGTGATACTCAAGATCAAACGGTGTTTTTCTAAATTATTTTCAAAATGAGGTTTTCGTTTTTAAAACCTATCCATTCCCGTTTGAGGGATGGGTATGTATGTATGATGTTCGCGTTGTTGTTATGATGTTTGCTCCCGAGTATGATCGAATTGGTAGCGTGAACGTCGAGGCGTTGCCACGCATTTGTTGTACTAGCTCTCTGTGAGAGGTGTGAACTGGTGTTTACTGTTTATCGCCTCGTGGTGATTTGCGTGTTGTCGCACGAGTGTGAGTTGTTAAAGCTTGGATTTTTATGCATTTATGCACATGGGCGATTGTTTCATGATGTTTGTGATTGTGTGCTGGCTATCGTTCGGGCCGTTGTAATCGTCGAATGATGTCGTTGTTGTTGTGATTTTTGTATGTGTTGATATGTTATGCTGAGTTGGCATCTCCGGTATGTTGTTTTGCGGTGTTATGTTCCATTGTATCTAGCATCTGTATTTTCGGTATGCCGAGCCGAGGCATTTCAACCGTGATGTGCCGGGGGAATGTACGTGCAATTTGTCCTTCCTCGCCTGTGACGCGTTTCAAGTGCGGACTCGAGGGACATCATGTTCAGTTTTGTGAGTTGATTACCGAGCCTTCCGAGGCACGGACTTGAGCATTGATATCAGGACCGGCTACGAGAAGTCCCTAAGGGGCGTGGTCTACCAGTTGTATGTTATGTTATTTCCTTACCTTATTGTTTCGAACTTCGGAAATTAAGTTCTTTTATTCGAAGTGGATCGGATTTTGAACTTCGGTATTTTCGACTCTGTCGACTCGTTTATGTTCGTTGACATTTTCTGAGCTTGTCTTGCCCCTTGCTTTTGTTCATCGAACGAGTGTGGTATTATTTCGGAATAACTCATTTGTCGCTGTTACTTTTCCGAGTTCAATTCGATTCTTGTGAACCTTGAAGTTGTTGTTTGACTTTTATTGTTCTTCGTGATTCGAACATGATTGTTCGATTTTTGTTCTCTCGATCGTTGTGGTTCGATCGTTTGATTGTTCGGTTTTTATTGATCTCGTCTCGTGTTTGTTGAACGTTCAGACTCCTTCGTAATTCCCTTAAGTTCGGGAAATTAATCTCGTTTTCGATCTTCCAACCCTTGGGCGGTGATCCGTATTTGTTCAGCGTTTGGCTCGCGTTTTGATTGATGAACCGTTGGGTTGGTCAATCGTATTGATTTTCGTTCGTTGTGTTTTGTGATTGTTCGGATAATCGACTTGATTGTACTATCTGTTTGATGACGCTTGTCACTGGTTGGTTTTATTATGTCTCTATCGGTGGCGTTGTGTTGGTCGTCGTGGAGCGTGTTTTCACGTCGTATGTCTCTTTGTGTTTCTTGCAGCGTTTCGCCGTTGGGCACGAGTTTTCGGTTTTTGTGTATCTCGTCGAGTTTTCCTGGAGGGGATATTGCTTCTCCCTACTTGTTTTAAGTTTCGGGACTAAACTTCTTTTAAGGAGGGTAGAATGTAATACCCGCAATTTCGGATTTCAGTGATTTTCTTTTTTTCGGCGAGAGACCGTTTTGACGACTCGCTTGGGACCGTTTCATCATTCTGAGAATGATTAATTCTGCACTTTTTGTCATCCGAGTTCGTTTCGGTGTTGTTTTGTTGAGTTTCGTGTTCCTTAACGACTTTTCCGCACTCGAGTTCGATTCTTGTGAATCTCGTTCGAAACTACTGTTTTGAGTTTCCCGTAAGTCCGTTTAACTTTGTTAGAAGTGTTGTGAATTTCGGTTTGGTTATTCGATCACGTATCGTGATTTTCGGGCGTTTTGGGCCATTTTGTAATTTACCCAAAGTTGTGGGTATCCGCATTCGTATTTGTTGTCTTGACCCTTTTAATGGTCGTATGTGGTTAATTGTTGCATGGTATTTCATTTCGGGTCGATGATGTTTCCCACGAGCGTTTTGTCGTGTTCGTTCCGTGCGATTTCGGATAATCGGGTCATCGAATCCTGGTGGTCGGGCACTGGCCGGACGAGTGCGGCAGGAACCGGCGTAGCGCACGCTACGGCCGGAAGGTAGCACGCGCCACGGCCGGAAGGTAGCGCGCGCCACGGCCGGAAGGTAGCGCACGCTACGTCCGGTTGGCTGCGCGCGCTAGTCGGCCGAGGCAGTAGGTTCTGGACTCGGGTGGATCGGCAGGTAGCGCACGCTACTGTCGGGCACTGCGCATACTACGACTGGCAGGTAGCGCGCGCTACGGACGGAAGGCTGCGCACGATAACCTGGCCGAGAAGTGCCCCTGGATTGCGGCCCAGGCCGATAGCGTACGCTAGCTCGGCAGCCTAGCGCACGCTAGGCTGCACCAGTATAAATGTGACAGAGCAGCCCAATTTCGGTCATTTTTCCCATTTCTATCTTTCTCTTCCGCGGCTGGAGCCTTGGGGATCTTGGAGCCATGTTGTTGAACAACAAATCCACGAAGTTCTTGAGTTCATATCATTGATTGATCATTTTATATCATCCTTTGATCCAGCGAATCAAGGTGAGATTTCCTAGAACCCTATTTTGAGAAATTTTGGGGTTTTTACGTTTTTGTCCGATTCGTTCCGTATTGTTGATTAATCCATGATGGGTATGATTAATCTTAGTAGTATTATTGTGTTAACATCATTTAATCCATTGTTCTTCGTCGAATCAAAGTATATTTCTTGATTTCCTTCGAATCGACTTTTTGGGGGATTTGTTCTTGATCTCGTTTTCCATCCATTTTTGATGGATCGATTGTTGTTAAATGATGTTGTTAAACATATCCTATGGATTGTATATCCATATTTCGATTTGGAATTCCGTTTTCGTGTTTTGACGGGACGAATCGTGTTCTTGGCCGTTTTGGGGGAAACACTTGAACTTTCGTCATTCGTTCTTTGAATTCAACGGCTTTAAGTCGTGCTATGGAATTCATTTTCATTGTTGTTATTGTCCTTCGTATTTTATTATCGCGAGTTGGCGTTCGGTAGAGTCGGCGGGTTCGTAGTCGGTTCGTGCCAACCTACTTCGGTCGATTCTCCGCGTTGTGGTTATTCGAGGCAAGTACCTTGTCCATACAATTCTTGTTTTGTGGATATTATAATTAGTGATCGTCTCTATGTGTTTGTTTGATCGTTTGAATCGAACTTTCAAAAGATTCGGTTTAGCCTTGTTAAAGGCTTGTTTTCAAAACGCGTGTGTTTTGTGAATGGTATGGTTTGTGAATGACTATGTGAATACGATGGATATGTTTGGTGTTGATGTTGCACTTGATATTGCGTGTGGACGTATATGGTTTCATTTCGATGCGTTGTGGTTTGTCGTGGTGTTTTTCTAAGTGTTTGATGCCTCTAGGTGAATTGTTTGAATATATGTGTTGTATTATGCTGTGCGTGAATGTGTGGATGTGGGTGGGGCCTACGGTGGCAAATGGCATGCGATCATGTGGCCAGGATGCAACGAGCGATTGATCTAACCGTGAGAGCCTAATAAATAACTACGGTGACACATGACATGCGATCATGCGGTCAGGATGCAACAAGTGATTGATCCAACCGTGAGCGCCAAAGATAATCTACGGTGGCACATGGCATGCGATCATGTGGCCAGGATGCAACAAGTGATTGATCCAACCGTGAGAGGTTGTGACTTTTGTTTCGCTAGCCAGCTCGGGAGGGTCCTTCGAGGCCTCGGTTGGGATTTGTAGCTTCGTCCCGGTCCTAGGCGATGCGCGTGCGTGATTACGTTGTGTTGATTTTATGTCCGTCGAGGACACATGATATGGGTTCTGACCCTGTGAATTATTAGTGGTTTTCTTTTTGCGAAAACAAAAACATTTGGGCTGTGACCCCTGTTGATTTTGGAAAGAGAAGGATTCGAAAATCCTGAGTTGTTTCTATCAAAACTCCTGATGGCATTTTAAATCACTTTATATATTGTTTCCCTTGACTTGGGATCTTTCGATTTTGGAAGGCTTTACCTAAACTCTCGTCTCGGGAAGTATTTTCCTTATGTTTAAAATCTTTAAGGATTCCTGGTTATTATTGTCCTTGGAACTTGTATTGTATGGCTCATATTTTTGCACTTGTACTTGCACTAGCAAAACAGTGGAGTTTTGCTAACGCACGAGTATTCGGGGGGTGGATGTCTGTTTTTGCATTTAGGTTTTGGGAGCATAACACAGGGTCGGCACGAAGGATGATGAAAAATGATCGATACTAATCACATGAAGACCCATACCTTGCTGTATTGGTTCAGTTGTATTTTATTTCCGCTGCAGTATATTTTCCCCGTTGTACGGGAGTGTGTTCTATTCGACCCCTGCGTGGGCACATTTTTTAATTGAGTTGTAAGTACTTATTGAAAGACCAAATCGGTCTACTGAGTCATTTTAGCCTTAAAGGCATTGTTGAGTTGTTCGATTTTGTTACCAGCCTGGTAGAACCTTGAGGAAAGGTTCTACGGCGTGTAATATCCCTGAGCGGATTGGGGGTGTTACAGTATTGGGTTGGAGAACAAGGATTTCACAACATCTAATCCATCCTAACGTCCAAATCAAGGTAAAAATCCTTAGAACCCTATTTTTTGGGAGTTTTGGGGTTTTTCCTAGATTCGTCCGATTTATCCGTTTTGAAGCTTGAGGACCTTGAGATTATGATGTATCTATTCCTTATACATGTTTTTTCTATGATTTTACGGATTGGATTGTGCCGTTTTCGGACTTGTGAGAGTTTGGGTGAATTTCCCAAACTCTAGTTGTTCACCCTTGTATTTTTCGTGAATCGTAAACGGGTTTCGGAAGTTTCTTCGTGAAGTATGAGTATGTATTATTGATTATCATGCCCCTTACAAATCATTTAGGTGCCGGAAGCGCGTTCTTGGACCTACCGAACTCATACTCTTTTCCATTCAATTTCTCGATGTCTCAAAGGCAAGTATATATTTATGATTGTACGTTCTCGACTTTGAAAGTAAGATATATGAATGGCATGTTTATTTATATCCACTCTGGGGCGGGCCGACAGGTCCCCTGAGGGTTTCGTAGCCTTTGGTGCGATTCCACGGATAATTTGGGTTAACCACTCTGGGGCGGGCCGACGGGTCCCCTAAGGGTTCCGTAGCCTTTGGTGCGGTTCCATGGTTGATCATGTATGTATTGTTGTGATGCTATGAGATTTAGTTATTCCGGAATACTAGTCTTGGATTGATGAATTGACGGTTACCATTACTTTATTGTCGAGGAATATTGTGTTTCATATTTGATATACTTGCACTAGCTATTCGACGGCTAACCTCTTTATGGGGGGAAATACTTTTTATGTATTTCAGGTTCCAGGAGGGCGGATAGGCAGGTATCGGGTCGGCACGAAGATGATGGGCAAGCGTGATACTGTATTTTATCTCCAGTTATGTCTTGTATTCCTCCATTCAGTGTTGTTGTACTGGAATGGTTATTGAATACTCGAGTATTGTTTATTTTCAGTCTTTCTTGATAATCCGGCCTGTGTTGCCGAGGTCTTGATTTTGTACTGTGATGTATTTGGATACATTAGATACGGTTTGAATACCCTTTGTATCGTCTTTCATTTCATTGTATTTGGACCTTATTGGTCAAGTTTTATAGTTCCGCGTATGATTAGCCTTGTGGGTCCCACGGTGGGGTTCACGGCGCTGTAATATACCCTGAATAACTTGGGGGTGTTACAGAATATGGTATCAGAGCTTAGGTCTATGTATACCTAGGCTGTCGGTCTTTTGGGTCGATTGAGTCGTCTTTTGTCCACAGTATCACTACTCTGCCATCATCACAATGCCACCGGTACTTGTAAGACCTCTTACTCTTCTGGTGTTTCCTTATTCGTTTTGCTTCCATTTTTGGTATTCTTGAGAATCGGTCACTTTGATGACGTGCGATTGAATTGTACTTACGTGCCTTGTGTGTTCTTCAGTATGTCAGCTGGTAGGGGTCGTGGCCGTGGACGTGGAAGAGGACGTGGCGCAGCCGTTTCCCTCAGTTCTGTTGTGAGGTCGACCAACCCCAGTTTATCGAACTCGGTGCATCCGGACACCGAAAGTCAACACGACCAGTCGACTGGCCAGGGGAACAGCACGAACGTTGGAGTTGCGAATGTACTTCAACAATTGGCCAACCAGATGACCATTTTACCCAAACCGTTCAGCTAATCCGAACGCGGACGCCTTGCTTCAGAATGTAATCTGTATGCACCCTCCACAGTTTGGCGGTGCCTCAAACCCGTTAGGTTGGGAAGATTGGCTAGCGGAGTTGGAGAAAAATTTTGTAGCGGTTGATTGCCCCGAAGTGAGGAAAGTACCGATTGCCCAGTATTTCCTCACTAAGGAGGCCGCTACATGGTGGAAAGTCATCAAGCCACAGGATCGTGTTGCCACGTGGGATGAATTTAAGGAGCTTTTGGAGGCCGAGTTTTGTCCTTGGCCGGTGCGAGAGGGCCGAATCCGAGCCTTTTTCGAGGCTAAACCGCAGAATATTCCTATCTCGCAAGCAATTGTAGAGTACAACCAACAATTGATCCACGTGAAGGATCAAGTGAGAAACGAGCGTGATAAGATCCGTTATTTTGATATGCGGATGAATATGGACTTACGACGGTACATGGCCGGATTTTCTTGCACCACATTGAAGGAATATAAGGACAGAGCTTTAGCCCATGATATGTTAAGCCCCGACAACGATACCACTGAAGAATCGAAGAAACAGAAGGTCGCGGGAAATTTTTCTGGCTCTAAGAGTGGTAACTTCCAGAGGTCACAGACGACTAACCATTCTATCGGACAGTCGTCACGTTCTGCTAAAGGAAAGAGGGGTTTCCGTTCTGCCCCGGGCGCCACAAATCGCACGGTAACTTGCTATAATTGTGGCCGTCCAGGCCACGTTAATTTGGAGTGCAATTTTCCGCCGTTGAAGTGTCACACTTGCGGACATATGGGACATAGAGCGGCTTATTGTTCCGAACCAAATCAGACTTTGGACACTCGGGCTTCTGCCCCAGCACCATTTGACCAAGGCGTTAATCAGCGGCAATATTTTGGTCAATCTCGGCAGGGGCCGGGGACGAGGTCAGAACGCTGGAGGGGGAAACTCTAGCGTCGGTTCGGTACAATCACGGGTCTACGAGATGCGTCGAACAGACGAACCCGATGCAGTGGTGGCTTTAGGTACCATTCATATTTTATCTCATTCAGTCCGTGTGCTTTTTGATACGGGTGCTACACATTCTTTTATTTCCTTGGAGTGTGTACGCCGTTTGAATATAACTTGTATGACTGCTTGCGATCCCTTCATTGTGAAACTACCTAGCGGTATAGAATTGTAGGAAACCGGGAGATTAAAGATTTTTCGGTGATTATATCTGGTATGGAATGGTTATCGAATCTGATTGTGGTTGATATGGTAGGCGAGGACGTGATCCTCGGCGAGGATTGGCTTGATAGTCACCAAGCGATTATGAATTAACGTACTAAGGTTATCACCATGATGACTAAAGATGAATCCGAGTACTCATTTTTGGGACGTAAGTCCGGCCAATCCAAGTTACTTATCACCGCCATGAAGGCCGTAAAACTTTTTAATAAAGGTTGTACGGACTATTGGTGTTATGCCTTGAAAACAGAAGAGAACGAATTCGATTTCCCTTCAATCCCGGTTGTTAATGAGTATCCCGATGTTTTTCCGGACGACCTCCTGGGATTACCGCCAGATCGTGAGATAGAATTTTCGGTGGAATTAGAGCCAGATGCGGCTCCGATTTCTAAGGCACCTTATCGTATGGCACCTTCCGAGATGCAAGAATTAAAGAATCAGTTGGGAGAACTTCTGGAAAGAGGGTACATCAGACCGAGCGCTTCGCCTTGGGACGCGCCTGTTCTTTTTGTGAGGAAGAATGATGGTTCACTACGTTTGTGCATCGACTACCGTGAGCTGAACAAAGTAACCATCAAGAACAAGTACCCTTTGCCTCGTATAGACGATTTATTTGATCAGTTACAGGGGGCTGCAGTTTTCTCGAAAATTGATTTAAGATCGGGGTATTATTAACTCAGGGTGAGAGAGTCCGACGTTCCGAAAACGGAATTTCGGACGAGATATGGGCATTACGAATTTGTAGTTATGCCTTTTGGGTTGACTAATGCACCGGCGATATTCATGCAGTTAATGAATAAGATTTTCATCGAGTATCTTGATAGGTGTGTGGTCGTCTTTATTGACGACATTTTGATCTATTCTCGAGATAAAGAAGAACATGCCCGACACTTGCGTTTGGTGCTAGATATTTTGAGAACCGAGCACCTCTATACAAAATTCTCAAAATGTGAGTTCTGGTTGGAAGAAGTTATGTTTCTCGGTCATGTGATTTCGGCCGAAGGGGTTCGTGTAGATCCGCAGAAGATTGAGGTAGTACTAGATTGGGCACCTCCTAAAAATATTAAGGAAGTTCGTAGCTTTTTGGGCCTTACTGGATATTACCGTCGGTTTGTCGAGGGGTTCTCGAAACTCGCTCGGCCGCTTACAAAACTACTCCAAAAAACGGAAAAGTTTGTTTGGATGACGGAGACACAACAGAGCTTCGATGAGCTGAAGAGACGCTTGACTTCAGCGCCAATTTTAGCTTTACCACATGGTAGTGAGGGCTTTGCGGTTTATAGTGACGCTTTGGGTCAAGGTCTTGGTTGTGTGCTTATGCAGCATGATAAGACGATAGCTTTTGCGTCACGACAATTAAAGCCGTATGAGATGAATTATCCTACTCACAATTTGGAGTTGGCCGCAATTGTCTTCGCACTCAAGATTTGGCGGCATTACTTGTATGGTTCTCCGTGTCGGATTTATACCGATCACAAGAGCCTGAAGTATATTTTCAGTCAGAAAGAGATGAATATGAGACAGAGACGTTGGTTAGAGTTGATTAAAGATTACGATTTGGAAATTCTTTACCACCCCGGAAAAGCCAATGTCGTCGCGAATGTCTTGAGCCGCAAATCGGCATCTCTTCAAATGCTCGAGGTTCTTACATCGCAGACGAAGATTCGTCAGGATTTAATCGAGCAAGGGATAGAAGTTTGGCTTCAACGAGTACAAGGACAGTTGTGTACTCTCGAAATTACTTCGTCCTTAGTGGACGACATCAAAGGGAAACTGTGTAATACCCGGTTGGAATTCATGTCATTTCAAATCTCCTCATTGTTCGAATTGTGTTTTGATGGGCGAACCCTTGTAATCATTGCTTGGAACCACCGTTTTGGGGTTTCCGTACTTCCATTTCGTGTTATTGTTTTCCAGATATTGAGCCCTATTGCTTTTATTCTCTTCCCGGGTCATTTTTCATCATTTTAGGACCCAAGGGGGGTGTGGGCCGCGGAACAAGGAGTGTGCGCCGCGGCACACACATTTTACAGCCTTGGCCGAGCAGCCTGTACCTTGTGCCGTGACACATGCCGGCAGGGCCGTGGCACACTGCCGGGCATACCCGTCCGGGCCGCGGCACACTCGTGTTGCATTTCGGCCAAACCCATCTGTACCTTGTGCCGCGGCACATGCCGACCGAGCCGCGGCACACTGCCGAGCCCTGGGAGCAGTTTTTTGGGCCTGTGCCGCGGCACACTTCGGCTGAGCCGCGGCACACAATGCAGTCAACTGTATAATTACGTTTTTTTGGGCGAGATCAGCTCATTTCCCCCATTTTCTTCAACACATCGATAGAGAGAGCTTGAGGAGAGAAACCTTTCATCATCCATCACTTGAGGGTTTGAATTTCCGCATTTCCTTTCGATCGTGAAGCCCGGATCGTCGATCTATCGCGTATTCTTCGGATCATAGTGCTTGGATCTTCAAGAGGTAATTTCTTCAACATCTTGGATTTCGATTTTGTTTTGGGTAATGATGTTTTGGACGTTAAGATCATGTTGTATGAAGTGATATACGCATGATTATGGGCATGTTTGATTATTCATTGGATTATTGAAGGATTATTCAAGAACATTTTGAATATTGTGTTGGATTTTGGGGTTTTCGTAGATTCGTCCGATTTATCCTATTTGAAGCTTGAGAACCTTGAGATTATGATGTATCTATACCATATGCATGTTTTTCCTACGATTTTACGGATTGGATTGTGCCGTTTTCGGACTTGTGGGAGTTTGGGCGATTTTCCAACCTCTAGTTGTTTATCCGTGTATTTTCATGAATCGTAGACGGGTTTCGGGAATTTCTTCGTGTAATTTGAGTATGGATAATTGATTATCATATTTCTTGAGAATCGTTTAGGTGCCGGAAGCGCGTTCTTGGACCTACCGAACTCTAACCCTTTTTCCGTTCGATTTCTCGATGTCTCAAAGGCAAGTATATATTTATGATTGTACGTTCTCGACTTTGAAAGTAAGAAATATTGATGGCATGATATGAACGAACCGTTTCCATGGTATTCATATATGTATTGATGACGGATGATATGAACGAACCGTTTCCACGGTATTCATAGATATATTGATGGCATGATATGAACGAACCGTTTCCACGGCATTCATATATGTATTGATGACGGATGATATGAACGAACCGTTTCCACGGCATTCATATACCTCTTGATGTGATGCTATGAGATTTAGTTATTCTGAAATACTAGTCTTGAATTGATGAATTGACGGTTACATTTACTTTATTGTCGAGGAGTATTGTGTTTCATATTTGATATACTTGCACTAGCTATTCGACGGCTAACCCCTTTATGGGGGAAATACGTTTCCACAGGCAGGTACCAGGTCGGCATGAAGATGGTGGGCAAGTGTGATACTGTGACTTTCCTCCAGTTATGTTTTGAGTTTTCCATTCAGTGTTGTTGTACTGGAATGGTCATTGAATACTCGAGTATTGTTTTCCATTTTCCTTGATGTTCCGGCCTGTGTTTGTCGAGGTATTTATTCGTGTTGTGATGTCTTTGGATACATTGGTTATGTTTTGAATACCCTTTGTATTGTTCTTCATTCCATTGTGTGTAGACCTTCTCGGTCAAAATGTATATTCCGCGTATGTTTAGCCTTGTGGGTCCCACGGCGGGGCTTACGGCGCTGTAATATTCCCCGAATAACTTGGGGGTGTTACAGAATATGGTATCAGAGCTTAGGTCTATGGATACCTAGGCTGTCGGTCTTTTGGGTCGAATGAGTCGTCATTTGTCCACAGTATCACTATGTTATTACCCAAAATATTATCCGGAGATAGTATTGCTGGAATGATCGAGTAACCAACAAGTGCGGGAGCACGTCCGTGAGAAATTAAATGACACAAGATTTGTCGGGGTTGTTAATCCTGGGCTTGAATGCTCTCGCGAGATTTTATTAATAAGTATACTGTCGAGTACAAATATTAATGTTAGAATCTATCACAAAGAGTGTAAAGATTTCTAGTTTTCTAAGCTGTGGAGCGTATAGAATGCCGGAAGAACCAGATGTGAAGTTCTGTGAATTCTTGTTGTGGGTGTTCTGTGTATGAGAATGTCTTTCTCTTTTCTGTCTCTCGTTTTCTGTATTTTCGAAGCCCTTATTCTGTGTTATGGACCTCCTATTTATAGGAGACAAAGTTCCTGGGGGCCCTCCCGCGATCGCAGGCGATCGTCGTTATTTATATTATAATAAGACGGCCGATCGTCCCGTCACGTGGGGCTTTTCCCTTAAAGTCATGGTCATATCGATGTGGCCGTACGGTCTGACGGGGAACCTGCATGCGTCCTGAGTCGCTGTCACCCACCTTTTCGGCGGCCCTGTTGGTAGGTGAGGTAGGTGACAGACTGTGATCACAGGTCTTGTCTGTCAGCACCTTTTGCAAGTCTGCGGCCCTGTTGGTAGGTGAGGTAGGTGACAGGCTGTGGGTACAGATATTGTCTGTCAGCGCCTTTTGTGGATCTGCACGTGGGTCCCAGCCTGAGATTTGGGCTTTGATGACTTTTGACGGTTGTTGGATTGATACGTGGCACGAGACGATCATTAGTTAACAAAAGACGATCGCCAATCAACAAAAGGCGATCGCCGTACACCTCAAAGGCGATCGCCGTGGGTGCCGACTTCTGGGTGTTTACCCAGAGTATATCTCTTATGGTAGACTCCCCGACTGCTATGACGATCGCCTTCGAGGCGTATTTAATCGCCGCACAACACACTACTCTGCCATCATCACGGTGCGACCAGTACTTGTAAGACCTCTTACTCTTCTGGTGTTTCCTTATTCGTTTTGCTTCTTTTATTGGTATTCTTGAGAATCAGTCACCTTAATGACGTGCGATTGAACTGTACTTACGTACCTTGTGTGTTCTTCAGTATGTCAGCTGGTAGGGGCCGTGGCCGTGGTCGTGGCCGTGGACGAGGAAGAGGTCGTGGTGCGGCCGTTTCCATCAGTTCGGTTGAGGGGTCGACCAACCCCAGTTTGTCGAACTCGGTGCATCCTGACACCGAAAGTCAGCACGACCAGTCGAACGGCCAAGGGAACAACGCAGACGTTGGAGTTGCGAATGCACTTCAACAATTGGCTACTCAGATGACTATTTTAGCCCAAACTGTTCAGCTGAATAACCCGAACCCAAACACGGATGCCTTGCTTTAGAATGTAATCCGTATGCACCCTCCACAGTTTGGCGGTGCCACATACCCGTTAGGCTTGGAAGATTGGCTAGCGGAATTGGAAAAGATTTTCGAGGCGGTTGATTGCCCCGAAGTGAGGAAAGTACCGATTGCCCAGTATTTCCTCACTAAGGAGGCCGATACCTGGTGGAAGGTCATCAAGCCACAGGATCGTATTGCCACATGGGATGAATTTAAGGAGCTCTTGGAGGCCGAGTTTTGTCCTTGGCCGGTGCGAGAGGGCCGAATCCGAGCCTTTTTCGAGGCTAAACCACAAGATATTCCCGTTTCGCAGGCGATCGTGGAGTACAACCAACAATTGATCCATGTGAAGGATCAAGTGCGTAACGAGCGTGATAAGATCCGTTATTTTGATATGCGGATGAATTTGGACTTACGGCGGTACATGGCCGGATTTGCTTGTACCACACTGAAAGAGTATCAGGACAGAGCTTTAGCCCATGATATGTTGAGCCCCGAAAATGATACCGTTGAAGAACCGAAGAAGCAGAAAGTCGCGGGAAATTTTTCTGGCTCTAAGGGTGGCAACTTTCAGAGGTCACAGGCGACTAACCGTTTTGCCGGACAGTCGTCACGTTCTAATAAAGGAAAGAGGGGTTACCGTCCTACTCCGGGTACCACAAATCGCACGATGACTTGCTATAATTGTGGCCGTCCAGGCCACTTTAATTCGGAATGCAACTTTCCACCATTGAAGTGTCACACGTGCGGACAGATGGGACATAGAGCGGTTTATTGTTCCGAGCCAAATCAGACTTTGGACACTCGGGCTTCTGCCCCTACACCACTTGATCAAGGTATAAATCAGCGACAATCTTTTGGTCAACCTCAGCATAATTTTGGCAGGGGCCGGGGACGGGGTCAGAACGCTGGAGGGGGAAACTCTAGCGTCGGTTCGGTGCAACCACGGGTTTATGAGATGCGTCGAACAGACGAACCCGACGCGGCGGTGGCTTCAGGTACCATTCATATTTTATCTTATCCAGTCCGTGTACTTTTCGATACGGGTACTACACATTCTTTTATTTCTTTGGAGTGTGTACGCCGTTTGAATATAACTTGTTTGACTGCTTGCGATCCCTTCATCGTGAAACTGCCTAGCGGGGATAGAATTGTGGGGAACCGGGAGATTAGAGATTTTCTGGTGATTATATCCTGTATGGAATGGTTATCGAATCTGATTGTAGTTGATATGGAAGGCGAGGACGTGATCCTCGGCGAGGATTGGCTTGATAGTCATCAAGCGATTTTGAATTACCGTACCAAGGTTATCACCATGATGACTAAAGACGGATCTGAGTACTCATTTTTGGGATGTATGTCGGGCCAATCCAAGTTACTTATCAGTTCTATGAAGGCCGTAAAACTTTTGAATAAAGGTTGTACGGGCTATTGAGAGATGAAGTCGATTTCTCTTCGATTCCGGGCAACTTTTGAATAAAGGTTGCCTTGAAAACGGAAGGAAATGAAGTCGATTTCTCTTCGATTCCGGTTGTTAATGAGTATCCCGATGTTTCCCGGATGACCTCCCGGGATTACCGCCAGGTCGAGAGATAGAATTTACCGTGGACTTAGAGCGAGATGCGGCTCCGATTTCTAAAGCACCTTATCGGATGGCACCTTCCGAGATGCAGGAATTGAAGACTGAGTTGGGAGAACTTTTGGAAAAATGGTACATTAGACCGAGCGCTTCGCCTTGGGGCGTGCCTGTTCTTTTCGTGAGGAAGAAGGATGGTTCACTACGTTTGTGCATCGACTACCGCGAGCTGAACAAAGTAACCATCAAGAACAAATATCCTTTGCCTCGTATAGACGATTTATTTGATCAATTGCAAGGGGCTGCGGTTTTCTCGAAGATTGATTTAAGATCCGGGTATTATCAACTCAGGGTGAGGGATTCCGACGTTCCGAAGACGGCATTTCGGACAAGATATGGGCATTATGAATTTGTAGTTATGCCTTTTGGGTTGACTAATGCACCGGCAGTATTCATGCAGTTAATGAATAAGATATTCATCAAGTACCTCGACAGGTGTGTAGTCGTCTTTATTGACGACATTTTGATCTATTCTCGAGATAAGGAGGAACACGCCCGACACTTGCGTTTGATTTTGGACATTTTGAGAACCGAGCACCTCTATGCGAAATTCTCAAAATGTGAATTTTGGTTGGAAGAAGTTATGTTTCTCGGCCATGTGATTTCGACCGAAGGGGTTCGTGTAGACCCGCAGAATATAGAGGCAGTGCTAGATTGGGCACCGCCTAAAAATGTTAAGGAAGTTCGAAGCTTTTTGGGCCTTGCTGGGTATTACCGTCGGTTTGTCGAGGGGTTCTCGAAACTCGCTCGGCCGCTTACGAAATTACTCCAGAAGACCGAAAGGTTTATTTGGACGGATGACAGACAAGAGCTTCGATGAACTGAAGAGACGATTGACTTCAGCGCCGATTTTAACTTTACCACATGGTAGCGAGGGCTTTGCAGTCTATAGTGACGCTTCGGTCAAGGCACAAGGCCGTACTTATGCAGCATGATAAGACGATAGCTTTTGCGTCACGACAATTAAAGCCTTATGGGATGAATTATCCTACTCACGATTTAGAGTAGGCCGCAATTGTCTTCGCACTCAAGATTTGGCGGCATTATTTGTATGGTTCACCGTGCCGGATTTATACCGATCACAAGAGCCTGAAGTATATTTTCAGTCAGAAGGAGCTGAATATGAGACAGAGACGTTGGTTAGAGTTGATAAAGGATTATGATTTGGAAATTCTTTACCACCCCGGAAAAGCCAATGTCGTTGCGGATGCTTTGAGCCGCAAATCGGCATCTCTTCAAATGCTCGAGGTTCTTACATCGCAGACAAAAATTCGTCAGGATTTAATTGAGTAAGGGATAGAAATTTGGCTTCAGCGAGTACAGGGACAGTTGTGTACCCTCGAAATTACTTCGTCCTTGGTTGATGACATCAAAGGGAAGCAATGGAGTGATCCGATGATTTCTCAACTGAAGGAAGATGTAATTAAAGGAAAAGCTCCTGGCTTTATGGTTCACGAGGATAGTATTCTGAGATTTCAGGGCAGGCTTTATGTTCCGAATGATTTAGAGTTGAGGCAGAGAATTCTCCGAGAAGCTCATGCTACGCCTTACTCAATCCACCCCGGGACGAGTAAGATGTACAAAGATTTGAAGCGCAATTTTTGGTGGAATAACATGAAGAAGGATGTTACGGAGTTTGTACTACGGTCCTTGACGTGTCAACAAGTCAAGATCGAACATCAACGACCAGCGGGGTTGTTGAAACCACTTCCCATTCCCGAGTGGAAGTGGGAAGACATCTCTATGGATTTCATCAGTGGCATGCCGAGAACTCGGGCCGGAATGAATATGATTTGGGTAATTGTCGATCGGCTGACCAAGTCTGCACACTTCTTGGGTATTAAGGATACTTGGGGACTGGATAGACTGGCTCGAACCTTTATTGCTGAGATCGTGAGGTTACACGGTGCCCCCAAGACCATTGTTTCTGATCGAGATGGCCGTTTCGTATCGCATTTTTGGCAGGCCGTTCATCAGGCTCTGGGTACTGAGTTGAGATTGAGAACTTCCTTTCATCCTCAGTCGGACAGTCAGACAGAAAGGACGATTCAGACATTAGAAGATATGTTGCGGGCTTGTGCCTTAGATTGGAGTAATGATTGGGAGCTTCAGTTACCGTTGATCGAGTTTGCTTACAATAATAGTTGGCATGCGTCGATCAAAATGGCACCCTTCGAGGCACTATATGGTAGGCGATGTAGGTCGCCATTATGTTGGGACGAGGCTTCTGAGCTAGTTGGGACGGAGCCGGATATGTTGATGGAGACTAAGGAAAAGATTTTTATTATCCGGGACCGATTGTCTTTGTTGCCCAGTCGCGAAATCTTATGCTGATACTCGTCATCGACCCTTGGAGTTTGAGGTGGGGGATCATGTCTTGCTCAAGGTGTCGCCGACCAGAGGAGTTTTCCGCTTCGGGAAAAAAGGGAAACTTAGTCCGAGGTATATCGGACCCTTCGAGATTTTGGACAGAGTTGGAGATTTAGCTTATCGCTTGGCGTTGCCTCCAGCTTTGAGTCACGTCCACAGTGAAAACGGGCAACTTTTGAATCGACTTCATTTCCTTCCGTTTTCAAGGCAACCTTTATTCAAAATATTATCCGAAGATAGTATCGCTGGAATGATCGAGTAACAAACAAATGCGAGAACACTTCCGTGAGAAAAAGATAACACAAGATTTGTCGGGGTTGTTAATCCCGGGCTTGAATGCTCTCGTGAGATATTATTAATAAATATACTGTTGAGTACAAATATTGATGTTAGAATCTATTACAATGAGTGTAAAGACTTCTAGTTATCTAAGCTGTAGAGCGTGTAGATTGCCGGAAGAACCAGATATATGGATCTGTGGGTTCTTGCTTGGGATATATGATAAGTGTGTATGAATAATACTGAGAATATTAAGTAATTGCCTGTTAATTCGCCTGTGTAGTTGCGTTAATTCGCCTCTCAATTGTGTCCCTTTGCCTCTGTAGTGAGTTCTCTATTTATAAGGGACTAGGTTGCTGGGACCCCTCAGGCAATCGCGGGCGACCACCGTTTTCTATATTATAATAATATGGCCGATCGTCCCGTCACGTGGGGCTGTTCCCTTGAGGTCCGAGGTTGCTGCTGGTGGCCAGCTGGGCGAACCAATGGGAAGCCAGCACGCGTCTTGAGTCGCTGTCCGGGTAGGACCCACTTTGTACCTTTCGGCGGCCTTGTCGGTAGGTGAGGTAGGTGACAGGCTGTGGTCAAATGTCCTATCTGTCGGCGCCCTTTGTGGATCTGCACGTGGGCCACCGTCCAATATTCGGTCTTCGACGACTTTGACGGATGTTGGATCCATACGTGGCACGAGACGATCGTCTCTGGTTTGGACATCAAAGACGATCGCCAGTCATCAAAAGACGATCGCTGGGTATCAAAAGACGATCGCCGTATGTGCCGATCTCCGGGCGTTTGCCCCGAGCATGTCTTCTATGATTGGATTCTTTGATCGTGATGCCGATCGCCTATCGAGGTGTATTAATCGCCGCATAACAATTGCCCCCCAGCTCACCTCGATGTTGAAAACACGGGGTGAGGTGGCACTGTTGGCGATCGCCGATGTTTAGCCGATCAGCCGATCTGAATTCAAATTTGGACGATCTCCTTTTGCGCCGGGAGCAGCGGGAAATGAAGGCAGGCTCTCGAAACGTTGCAAGGACACGCGTCGCGCCACTGTTGGGGGAGTCCGACGGTTTGTCAGACTTGTCGGCTGGCGTGCCCTCGAAAAAACGCGTACGCGGGATTCGAGGGCAGCATTTAATATATCCTCTCTCTGAAGGTTGCGATCCAGCCCTCGAGATTTCACCTATTTGCACTTAGACCCCCGCCTCCATCTATAAAAGGTCTAGGGCTCCCTCATTTTCAACCTTCACGCATCCTTGCATTTTTAGCCAAAACTCTGCAGAATTTTTCGGAGCTTCTTGTGCCGATCGTCTTCCTTTCTCTAGGTAAGAAAAATCAATCTTCTCTCTCCCTTTACTTTCTATAATATGTCGGGAGGATCCAAAACCTTCGAGACCGGAAGTTCTTCCGCCGCCGCAGCATCGCCTGACCGGGAGGAGATTCCTGTTGGAGTGGATATGGAGACGGCCGTTGAAGCTATTCGTGTGGGGATTGCACCCGCAGAACTTGAAGAGCTTTTCAACGAGGCCGAAGTGGCGAGGACGGCGGCGACGGCGGAGCAGGGGGGCTCGCCGGTGGATGAGGACGAACTGGTGCGGATGGCCTGGGAACGAGAAAGTGTATTCGGCCCCACCTATATGGTATTCGCCCGGATGATGGAGGCGATCGCCGGACCCTGTCCGGAATTTGACTTCGAAGCCTACTCCGCCACTCACCCTTATGAACCTGTGAAGCGGACGGTTTTTCGGGCCGCCGACCCGTCTCCGTGGACTCTCGGAAAGATCCGGAGTTCGGCGACCAAGAAAGATCTGAGCCGCTGGAGGGCAAAATATCACATCCCCTCTGACGTTTCCCTGCACGTGCCTTCGGAGAATGAACGTGCCGATCAACCGCCCGAGGATATGGTTGCCGTTAGTGAGATGATTATGGAGGCCGGCCTGCGATTCCCTCTGCCATTTGCCGTCTCCTACTTGTTGATCGCCTGGAATTTGGCGCCGCTTCAACTGACGCCGAACGCTTGGCTACAGGTCATCTGCACATTGACACTGTTTGGCGGTCACCGGTTGTTCCGCCTCCTTACTGCGCTGGAGATGAATTATCTGTTTAAACTGGCCGCGCAGAAAGGGTCGATCGGCGGCAATCATATCCAAGGCCGAATGGGGAGAGTGGTCCTTGGTGTGCCTAACAAGTCCCGAGGCGACCTGGCGAAATGGTGCTGGGTCGGCGGAGCATGGCGATCGGCATCGAGTGACAGGCCGAATGAGGAGTTGGAGATCCCCACCTCTTTTCGGGAGAGGAATCCGAGTAAGGATTTTAACTCTCCCTTTGATTGAGCTTGTCTTGAACTGATCTAATTTGGTTTTCTTTTTGCAGGACCTATTGTTCCAGCGATCGGCGATCTCCCCTTCGATTTCTTAATCGTTTGGGAGCGGATTCGCGCCTTGCCGGATTCTTTTATTGATGTTCGCTCGCTTTGTAACGAACTTCACCGGTTGGGGGCTCGATTGTTTCGCTTCCCTCGACACCTGAGAGCTCCAGGTATAAACTCTATTCCTTTTTCCTTGCTTGACGATCGTCTCCAGGAGGTCGCATCGTCTAAGTAGTTGTATAACTTTTGTGCTTCTCCTTTGACAGAGATTCATTTTCCTCTTTTTGCCGAGCCACCACCAGAGATCGCCATGTCAAACCCGGGACTCGTCGGTCGCCTTCATTTGGGTAAGAAGACTGGTCGCGTTCCTGCGACGACATCTCGCCCTGCTCCGGTGGTGAGGCCTGCTGAGGTGCCGATCGCCGAGCTGGTAGTTCAGGAAGAGGAACAACTCCAGCGCCGCAAGAGGCGGAGGCCGGAGGAGTCCCTGCTGACTACTGAGGCCGATGTTTCCATTCTAAAGCCTCCGGTTGCTGCGGCCCCTATCTCTTCCATCCCGATGACGGAGGGATCAGGCCCTAGGCCCTCGGCGTCCGGCCCCCGGTCATTGGGCGGCCCCATAAAGAAAGTGGCGATCGCTGAGGCGGAAACCTCTCGGGGCAAGCCTTATTTTGGCCGCGATCCTGAGCTGGTCAACAGGTAAGATTGGATCGAAGTCTCCGAGTTAGGCATTTTGAGTGAGATATAGACTAACTCCCTTGTCATTTTTGTTTGCGCTGCATGATTCGTCTGGCCGACCCTGATGTCGCTCCCATGGTGCTCGACTTCTTGTCGAGTAAGTCTCCACCAAAGTCCCTCGACGTCCCTGCCTACGTCCAGAAGGCCATCTCCTCACTGCCCAAGGCCTGAACGACCGATCTTGATGCGATCGCTCGTCGGCGATCTGGAGATACCATGCAGGCGACCATTGCCCTGGCTCTCCAGACGGCGACGATGGCCGTCCAAGCTGCCAAGGATTTTGAGGGGCGACCCTCCACTGCTCGCCTCCATAGCGATCTCGAGGCCGCTCGCAACTCAAACATTGAATTTTCCAACCGGATCTAGTCTATGGAGAAGGAGTATGTGGAGGCGGCCAAAAGATCTAGACAGGACGTCGACCGATTGAAGCAGGAGCTGAGCCGCTCCAAGGAGGCTGCTGACCGGTTCCGTGATCAGGAGAAGGAAGCCCGCCGGAAGCATGCGGCTTCGCAGGAGGAGGCAGCCGGGCTGAAGGCAACGGTGGATCGGCTCAGCGGTGAGCTGGAGGCGGCAAAGAAGGAGCTGGAGAAGACCAAGGGAGAGAATGCCGCCAAGGTGGTCGAGCTGGCGGAGGCTGAGAAGACGGCTGTGGAGCTGAGAGGGAAGCTCAAGGCGATCGAGATTGATCCCTACCTTAATATTGCGCTCGTCGGCGAGTTCGCCTATTATGTGGCCTACGCCGACGCCGTTCGAGCCGCAAAAAAGGCAGGGATCGAGATCGGTCCCTTGATGGAGAGCTTCAAAGCCTATGCACTCGAGCACCCTCTGCACCCGGATTTCTCTTTGCCGATCCTTGACCTTGTCGACTTTGGGATCGACTTGAGTTGGTGTACTGGTAAACTCATTCATCCCGAGGCCGATGGGGGGGCCCAAGCCGATCTGCAACCTGAGGGCGATGACCAGCCGGCGGGGCCTTGAGAGATATTTTTGTTTTCCTTTGTAACTTGTACTTTTATGCTTTCCTTTTGTAATGCCTTCGGGCCTCATCATGTACGACATCTTTGATATAAAAAATAATTCTTTTTTCACACTGTCTTTTTACGTACGATCGCCTTTGAATGTTTGTATGCGAATTTTTACAAGTATGCGTATGATTGCATCCGATGTCTTATTTACCCGACCGATTGTCTGAGTGTTGAATGTATTGATATGTTTTGAATCGAAATTCTTACTTGTAACTTTTATCGAACGATTCCGATCGTCCTTCGTGTGTTTGAGCGAAGCCGATCGGGCGTGGTTCCTTTCTGTCCGATCGCATTTGGGATTAGCTCGACCCATCTCTGCCCCCTTGTTTTTGTTTACTTATTGTAAGTAAGGGAACAAAAATTAGTTTGTCTGGCGAGCTATCTTCAGTTTTGCCGATTCTGAAGAATCGTGCACGGTCGGGGAGTTCGATGGACCGACCTCCCCAATCATGTCTTTGTGTGCGAGGGACACTGTATATCCCGCGACTCACTTTTTTGTGAGGGTCCTCCGTTAGGCTGCGCCTGCCTTGTGTTAAAACGAAAGGCGGGCGATCTTGGTTTGGAGGAGTCCTTGTACGGGGCGTCGTCGGCTTATTCGACTCCACGTCCGCGGCTTGTTAGCTCTGCTTCCACCTCGGCCCGCCATGAAGATGGCGACCCTCGACGGTGTACGTTGAGACGGGGGTAGTGGCACGTCGCATTGTCCGGGTTCACCATGTTAGATGATGTACCTTGAGGACGTGCGAACGTGTCCACTGATTATTTTGGAGGGTCCTTCGGCTACGCCGGCCTCGTATTTAAATGAAGGGCGGGCGATCTCAGCCCAAAGGAACCTTCCATGGGCGAAGCTGTCGGTTCCATCGACCTCCAGGACCATGGTTGCATTGCTTCTACCTCGGATCGTCATGATTGGATGACGATCCTCGTCGGTATGTGAAACGCTCGCTGGGGCGATCGCCAAAATAAACGGGATAGCAAAAAATCTCATTATATTCCTTGTACATAGGATTAGTAGAAAATGACCGCAAAATTTTCACTGGTAGTATTTCTTCAGATGCACGGCGTTCCAGGGGTATTGATCCGGAGTACCGTCAGGATGTTCAAGTTCGTAGGCTCCCTTAGTTAGCCATTTAGATATCATGAAGGGTCCTTCCCAGTTCGGACCAAAGACGCCTGTATGGGTTTGGATCTTCTTGAGGACGAGATCGCCGACTTGAAATCGTCTTTCCTTGACCTTTGAATTGAAGAACTTCTCGGATCCCCTTTTGTGGATTGTGTTCTTCATTTCTGAGGTCAGTCGTCGTTCTTCGAGCATGTCAAGGTCGATTCGTCGGGCCACATCATTGTTGGTCGTCATCTTTTGTTCGGTTCAATGGCTGAGGACGGCAATCTCCGAGGGAATCACCGCTTCTATTCCGAAGGCGAGGGCGAATGGGGTTTCGCCGGTTGAATTACGGGTCGTCGTTCGGTAGGACCATAAAACGTCTGGGAGCTCGATCGCCCATCGTCCTTGCCTGGATTCGAGTCGCGCTTTAATCGTGTGTTTGAGGATCTTGTTCACTGCCTCTACCTGCCCGTTCGTATGAGGGTGATAGGGTGCTGAGAACAACCTTTTGATTCCCCACTTCTCACAGAATTGCATGACTTCTAAGCCGTCGAACTGCTTTCCATTGTCGGAGATGATGGCCTGGGGCAGACCGAACCGGCATATGATGTTTTTCCAGATAAACTTGATCACCTATTCTTGGCCGATCTTGTTGAGTGGCTCGGCCTCAGCCCATTTGGTGAAATAGTCGACCCCTACGATGGCGAACTTACAGCCTCCTGGAGCCGTCGGCAAGGGACCTATAAGGTCGATGCCCCATTGCGCGAATGGCCAAGGGCTGTACATGGAGGTGAGTTGCTCGGGGGAGAGTTTGATGTTTGGGCCCATTATTTGACACCTGTGACACGACCTAGCATACGCGATCGCGTCCTTCTGAAGTGAGGGCCAGAAAAAACCTTGTC
The DNA here is from genome assembly GCA_033398695.1 of Orobanche coerulescens. Taxonomy (NCBI): domain Eukaryota; kingdom Viridiplantae; phylum Streptophyta; class Magnoliopsida; order Lamiales; family Orobanchaceae; genus Orobanche; species Orobanche coerulescens. The sequence goes on along the minus strand of CM065814.1, from coordinate 149,792,703 downwards.
TGGTTGTCTTATGGATGAGGGCTCGTCCGCCAGCATGGTTTCCACAAATCCCGTCATGGATCTCGGCTAGAACGAGCCGACCTTCCTCCGGTGTAATACACTTGAGGAGGGGAAGGCTGAAGGCTCGCTTGTAAAGCCGGTCGTCCAATAGGGTATATCTGGTCGCATGGAGCTGGAGTTGGCGAGCTTTAACACGGTCGTCAGGGACCGTTCCGTCCATTAGGTATTTGATGAACGGAGTCATCCAGTTCTCCTCGGCAATAGCAATCGTGGTAACCAGGCTTCTGTCGATCGCCGGCCTTGCTGACTTTGTGATTTGGATATTAGAGAAGTCGGCTGCTCCGTCTGATGATGCTAGCTTGGAAAGGGCATCAGCCTGGAAATTGTGCTCTCTCGGGATTTGTTCGATTAGCACTTCTTCAAATTTTGTGCACATTTCGGCGACCAGCTCTTGGTATTTGACCATATGTTCGCCGCGCGCCTCATATTCTCCCTTGACCTGGTTCACGACCAGGAGGGAGTCTATGAAGATATGGAGGCGACGAACATCTAGGGCCAGGGCTAAATCGAGCCCGCCTACCAAGGCTTCGTATTCGGCTTCATTGTTGGTCGCACGAAAACCGAAATGCACAGCATTTGTGAAACTTTGCCCGTCGGGGCTGATGAGGACAATCCCTGCCCCTGCTCGCGAATTAGTCGCCGAGCCATCCACATATAACTTCCAGGCAGGTCGGCCGATCTGGGTCGGATTGTGAGGGAAAGTTAATTCCACCACGAAGTCCGCCAGAGCTTGGCCTTTGATCGCCGTACGAGAAGCGTATGTGATACCGTATTGGGCGATCTCCAGTGACCACTTGAGGAGTCTCCCATTGGTGTCCGGTCGGTGCAGGACTTGCCTTAGAGGTAGAGTTGTTAGGACTTCCACTTGGTGATCGAAGAAGTAAGCCCTCAGCTTACGAACACTCATGACAAGGGCATAGGCGATCTTCTCCAATGGTGTATAGCGTGTCTCAGCGTCGTGGAGCTCTTGACTAACATAGTAGATCGGCAAGTGGACTTGTCCCTCTGCTCGCACCAAAACGGCACTCAGTGCGACCTCCGAGGCCGCTAGGTAAAGGAATAATTTCTCACCGGGGATCGGCTTTGCCAGGATCCGGGGGTTAGATAGATATTCCTTTATCTTGGCGAACGCTATCTGACTTTCCTTCGTCCATGCGAACTTCTTTTTCTTGATGGTCGCGAAGAAAGGCTTGCTTTTATCGCCGAGCCGAGATATGAAACGGTTGAGGGCGGCTAGACAACCTGTGAGGCGTTGCACCTGCTTGATGTTTCGCGGCTCCTGCATGTCAAGGATCGCCTGTATCTTGGTGGGGTTCGCCTCGATCCCCCTTTGGCTCACAATGTGCCCCAGGAATTTCCGGGAGCCCACCCCGAAGTTGCATTTCTTGGGGTTTAGCTTCATGTTGAATTTTTCAAGGATGGCGAACGTCTCGGCGAGATCATTGAGATGATCTTCTTTCTTGAGGCTTTTGACCACGATGTCGTCAATGTAGACCTCCATGGTCTTGCCGATCTGATTGGCGAACATTCTGTTGACTAGTCGCTGGTAGGTCGCCCCTGCGTTCTTCAAACCGAACGGCATTCGGACCCAAAAGTATATGTATTTTTCCGTGTGTAAAGATGTGTGTTTTATGTCTTTATCCACCATTGGGATTTGATGATATCCAGCGAAGGCATCCATAAACGACATCATTTCGCAACCTGCTGTGCTATCGACCAAGTGATCAATATGAGGCATCGGAAAATGATCTTTTGGACATGCCGCGTTGAGGTCGGTGAAGTCGATGCATAACCTCCAGGAACCAGTTGGCTTCTTGACGAGCACCGCGTTGGCGACCCATTGAGGTTCGTCTGTAGCTACCCCGATTAATTTGTTGTTGAGTAACTTTTGGACTTCTACGTCGAGCGCCGCGTATTTCTCGGGGCCGAATTTCCTACGTTTTTGGTGAACAGGCTTCATCGCCGGGTCGATCTTTAGATAGTGGCAAGCATGCTCGGGACTTATGCCAACCATATCTTGATGCGACCAGGCAAAGACTCCGATGTTCTTACGTAGCAAATTGATCAGATCCCCTTTTAGTTCGTGGTCGATGCTTGCACCGATCTGTACTTCCCGTTCTGGATGAGCCGGATCCATCGTAATACTTTCCAACTCTTCAACGGGGACGGTCGCCTCTCGTTCGGAACAATCTCCGGACTCGATCCTTGGATCGATGTCGAGACTTGGCTCGAAACCGATCCTTGGCTCGATGTCGTCCGTCAATTGATGGGAGATGGCGTCCCTTGAGTCGGGTTGGTACGATGAGCTTGGCTCGTCGATCTCCATGGGTTGGTCGTTGATCGTTTCAATGTTACACATATCATGGGAAGTATTGAAAGAGGTAACGACATAGGAGTAATTCAAACATCTTTTTGCCATTAGGTGATCTCCTTTTACAGTACTGACCGTCCCATCGGCGGTGGGGAATTTGATACAGTAAAATAAAGATGAGGCGAGCGCCTCAAAGGTTTCTAGAAAGGGGCGACCTAGAAACCCATTATAGATGCTGGGCCTATCTATGATTACAAAATTTAGGTTTCTCGTAATCCTAACCTCGGGATCGTAAAAGCATATAAGCTCGACAGAGAGCTTGATCCTTCCGTAGGCTCAGACCGTGCTGTCGCCAAACCCTTGAAGTACGGTGTCGAACGGCTTGATGAATTTGGTCAAGTTGCCGAGTTGGTCTAGGGCGGATTTGAATATGATGTTGCAGAAACTCCCATTGTCGACCAGCATGCGATCGACCGTCTTCCCAAGGATACAAGCGGAGATCACCAGTGCATCCTCTTTGGGGCATTGCACTCCCTCCCTGTCCTTGTTGGAGAAGGTGATGAGCGTGTCTTTAGAGATGGTCGGCTCCAGAGGTACCACGACATGGACTCCGGCGAACGCCCTCAGCTCGGCTTTTCGCTACCTGTTTGACATGGTGGAAACCGGGGAAAGGCCCCCGAGGTTTCCACCTCCAGCTTGAAGCATGTTGATCCGACCGCCAGGGTTGATCGGAGGGATCGACTCATCAGAGTACTCCGGCTCATGCTCGATTCTGGCGACCGGATTTGGAGGAGTTCTTTCGTTTGGTCGGCTTTCGCGCCCTCCGGCTCTCTCCGTCCTAGCTTCTGGCTTGGTGACCAAGTTGTCCAATTTGCCGTCCTCAGACAGTCGCCAGAGTTGTCTGAAGAGGTCGCGGCATTGGCTGGTGTTGTGGCCGGGACTCTTGTGGTATGCACAGAATTTGCTGCGGTCTAGATGACCGTGGTCCCTTATCGGCTTTGGCTTGGAAAGCCACTCGCGCCCCTTGATCGCGTTGAAGATGTGGGCCGGAGATAAGTTGAGGTTGTGGAGAAGGTGGACCTCCACATCCTCGAAGGCTTTGAACTCACCAGGCGGCTTGGAGACCGCCTTTCTGGGCTTAGCGACCGCCTTCTTCTGGACCTGGGATGGTGCCTTTCCTTCTCCGGACGGTCCTTCGCCTAAGCGGAGGGAGAGCATCATTTGTCTGGCCAAGAAGTCGGCGGCTCTGACGTGGAAGACCGAGTAGGTCGGAGGGATGTCCTTGGTGAGGTGCCTGAACATGGGGGAGTGCCCGCAGAATCCACCCAGGACTGAGTAGAGGGCGAGCTCGTCGCTGATAGGCTCGCCGGTAAGGACTATCTCATCTACCCGGTCGATGTAATCCTCGTCTGATTCGTCCTTCCCCTGCCTGATTTTCATCATGCGGTGGGGGCCTTCAGGGCGAGCAATTTTGGCGGCGAAGTATGATGTGAAGTCGTTCGCCAGCTTCTCAAAGCAGTTGATTGAGCGAGGTGGTAGTGAGACGTACCACCTGTGGGCGAGGTCGCCCAGGGTTAATGGGAACATTCGACACTTGGTCGCATCTGATGCTCCGCATCCGGTCATGTAGATCCGGAATTTTCTCAAGTGGGTTTCCGGATCTGATCTCCCCTCATATAGAGGTGTTTGTGGGGGAGCGATCTTTGGTTGGACTGGGGCGAGCTCGATCTGAACCGCGAGCGGTTCGCTCGGCCCAACGATCGATTTTCTGGCGCCTGCCCCATTTTCCAGGAGCGCCTTCATCTCGTCGAGTTGGCATTGCATGGCGGCCATTGCCGTCGCCTGACTGCTCGCCGATTGGCTCCCAGAGCGCGAGCCAAGGCGATCGTGTACTGATCCCCTGGCCCCGTGGTGAATGACGAGCTCTCTGCCAGTGGGTTCATTTCTTGGGCGAGCAGGGGCTCGCTGACCGGCATGTCTCCGTGGAGTCGGATATGCCGAACTCCTGGTAAAGGATTCGGACTCCGATGTCTCTCGACTGTGGCCTGAGTGCTCGGGTCGCCATGAGGGATCGCTTCCTAGGCGGCTGAAGACGGAATCGTCTCGCCTCACGAGAGCCTTCTCCTACGGCTCGGGGCTTTCTGTCGATTTCTCAACATAGATCCCCTTGAGCTTCCGTTTTCCTGCCCGACGGATGGCTGACGGAGTGATGGTGCGTGAATCGCAGGCCCTCCGTCGCTCCCTGAGGATGGCTATAGCCTCCTCAATCTGTTGCGCGGTTTGGAACTGATCGAGTGAGAGGCTAGAACCGTCCCTCGGGGGCGGGAGTGAGAGCCCAGCATCGCTGCGGTCGCCTTCCGCCGTGGGCTGGGATTCGGTCCGGGCCGGAATGAGATTTCCGGCAGATCATAGGGCGGCTCTCTTGGAGGTCGTTGCAGATGTCATTTTCTGAAGGTTTTTCTATTGAAGAACAGTGAGTGTTTCTTCAAGTATATGTCCGGAGAACTGTGAGTGTTCTTCGAGACGGTAGGAATAAAAATGAAGGTTTAGAGCGCGCCCTTCTTCTAGCGCCAATTGTTGTTACCCAAAATATTATCCGAAGATAGTATCGTTGGAATGATCGAGTAACAAACAAATACGAGAACACTTCCGTGAGAAAAAGATAACACAAGATTTGCCGGGGTTGTTAATCCCGGGCTTGAATGCTCTCGCGAGATGTTATTAATAAATATACTGTCGAGTACAAATATTAATGTTAGAATCTATTACAATGAGTGTAAAGACTTCTAGTTATCTAAGCTGTAGAGCGTGTAGATTGCCGGAAGAACCAGATATATGTATCTGTGGGTTCTTGCTTGGGATATATGATAAGTGTGTATGAATAACACTGAGAATATTAAGTAATTGAGTGTTAATTCGCCTGTGTAGTTGCGTTAATTCGCCTCTCAATCGTGTCCCTTTGCCTCTGTAGTGAGTTCTCTATTTATAAGGGACAAGGTTGCTGGGACCCCTCAGGCGATCGCGGGCGACCGCCGTTTTCTATATTATAATAAGATATCCGATCGTCCCGTCACGTGGGGCTGTTCCCTTGAGGTCCGAGGTTGCTGCTGGTGGCCAACTGGGCGAACCAATGGGAAGCCAGCACGCGTCTTGAGTCGCTGTCCGAGGAGGACCCACTTTGTACCTTTCGGCGGCCTTGTCGGTAGGTGAGGTAGGTGACAGGCTGTGGTCAAATGTCCTATTTGTCGGCGCCATTTGTGGATCTGCACGTGGGCCACCGTCCAAGATTCGGTCTTCGACGACTTTGACGGATGTTGGATCCATACGTGGCACGAGATGATCGTCTCTGGTTTGGACATCAAAGACGATCGCCAGTCATCAAAAGACGATCGCTGGGTATCAAAACACGATCGCCGTATGTGCCGATCTCCGGGCGTTTGCCCCGAGCATGTCTTCTATGATTGGCTTCTTTGATCGTGATGCCGATCGCCTATCGAGGCGTATTAATCGCCGCATAACAAAGTGCAATGGTCAAGGCATGGAGTCGAGGAGGCGACTTGGGAGACGGAAGAGAAGATGCGAGTGGAATACCCCGAACTATTTATTTCTTAAGTTTCGGGACGAAACTTCTTTTTAGAGAGGGAGAATGTAATACCCGGTTGGAATTCATGTCATTTCAAATCTCCTCATTGTTCGAATTGTGTTTTGATGGGCGAACCCTTGTAATCATTGCTTGGAACCACCGTTTTGGGGTTTCCATACTTCCATTTCGTGTTATTGTTTCCCAGATATTGAGCCCTATTGCTTTTATTCTCTTCCCGGGTCATTTTTCATCATTTTAGGACCCAAGGGGGGTGTGGACCGCAGCACAAGGAGTGTGCGCCGCAGCACACACATTTTCTAGCCTTGGCCGAGCAGCCTGTACCTTGTGCCGCGGCACATGCCGGCAGGGCCGCGGCACACTGCCGAGTCACTGCCGCGGCATACCCGTCCGGGCCGCGGCACACTCGTGTTGCATTTCGGCCAAACCCGTCTGTACCTTGTGCCGCGGCACACGCCGACCGAGTCGTGGCACACTGCCGAGCCCTGGGAGCAGTTTTTTGGGCCTGTGCCGCGGCACACAATGCAGTCAACTGTATAATTACGTTTTTTTTGGGCGAGATCAGCTCATTTCCCCCATTTTCTTCAACACATCGAGAGAGAGAGAGCTTGAGGAGAGAAACCTTTCATCATCCATCACTTGAGGGTTTGAATTTCTGCATTTCCTTTCGATCGTGAAGCCCGGATCGTCGATCTATCGCGTATTCTTCGGATCATAGTGCTTGGATCTTCAAGAGGTAATTTCTTCAACATCTTGGATTTTGATTTTGTTTTGGGTAATGATGTTTTGGACGTTAAGATCATGATGTATGAAGTGATATAAGCATGATTATGGGCATGTTTGATTATTCATTGGATTATTGAAGGATTATTCAAGAACATTTTAAATATTGTGTTGGATTTTGGGGTTTTCGTAGATTCGTCCGATTTATCCGATTTGAAGCTTGAGAACCTTGAGATTATGATGTATCTATACCATATGCATGTTTTTACTACGCTTTTACGGATTGGATTGTGCCGTTTTCGGACTTGTGGGAGTTTGGGCGATTTTCCAACCTCTAGTTGTTTATCCGTGTATTTTCATGAATCGTAGACGGGTTTCGGGAATTTCTTCGTGTAATTTGAGTATGGATAATTGATTATCATATTTCTTGCGAATCGTTTAGGTGCCGGAAGTGCGTTCTTGGACCTACCGAACTCTTACCCTTTTTTCGTTCGATTTCTCGATGTCTCAAAGGCAAGTATATATTTATGATTGTATGTTCTCGACTTTGAAAGTAAGAAATATTGATGGCATGATATGAATGAACCGTTTCCAAGGTATTCATATATGTATTGATGACGGATGATATGAACGAACCGTTTCCACGGTATTCATAGATATATTGATGGCATGATATGAATGAACCGTTTCCACGGCATTCATATATGTATTGATGACGGATGATATGAACGAACCGTTTCCACGACATTCATATTCGTCTTGATGTGACGCTATGAGATTTAGTTATTCCGGAATACTAGTCCTGAATTGATGAATTGATGGTTACATTTACTTTATTGTCGAGGAGTATTGTGTTTTATATTTGATATACTTGCACTAGCTATTCGACGGCTAACCCCTTTATGGGGGAAATACGTTTTATGTATTTCAGGTTCCAAGAGAGCGGACAGGCAAGTACCGGGTCGGCATGAAGATGGTGGGCAAGTGTGATAATGTGTCTTTCCTCCAGTTATGTTATGAGTTTTCCATTCAGTGTTGTTGTACTGGAATGGTCATTGAATACTCGAGTATTGTTTTCCATTTTCCTTGATGTTCCGGCCTGTGTTTGCCGAGGTATTGATTCGTGTTGTGATTTCTTTGGATACATTGGTTATGTTTTGAATACCCTTTGTATTGTTCTTCATTCCATTGTGTGTAGACCTTCTCGGTCAAAATGTATAGTTCCGCGTATGTTTAGCCTTGTGGGTCCCACAGCGGGGCTTACGGCGCTGTAATATTCCCCGAATAACTTGGGGGTGTTACAAACAGTGGAGTGACCCGATGATCTCTCAACTGAAGGAAGATGTAATTAAAGGAAAAGCTCCTGGCTTTATGGTTCACGAGGATAGTATTCTGAGATTTCAGGGCAGGCTTTGTGTTCCGAATGATCTAGAGTTGAGGCAGAGAATTCCCCGAGAAGCCCATGCTACGCCTTACTCAATCCACCCCAGAACGAGTAAGATGTATAAGGACTTGAAATAAAATTTTTGGTGGAACAACATGAAGAAGGATGTCACGGAATGTGTACTACGGTGTTTGACATGTCAACAAGTCAAGATCGAACATCAACGACCAGTGGGGTTGTTGAAGCCGCTTCCCATTCCCGAGTGGAAGTGGGAAGACATCTCTATGGATTTCATCACTGGCATGCCGAGAACTAGGGCCATAATGAATATGATTTGGGTAATCGTCGATCGGTTGACCAAGTCTGCACACTTCTTGGGTATTAAGGATACTTGGGGACCGGATAGATTGGCTCGAACTTTTATAGCTGAGATCGTAAGATTGGACGGTTCCCCCAAGACCATTGTTTCTGACCGAGACGGTCGTTTCGTATCGCATTTTTGGCAGGCCATTCATCATGCTTTGGGTACTGAGTTGAGGCCCTCCGTCAAACTCATGGAAAATTGAAATCTAAACCGGAATATTATTCTTCCGAGTATGTCGGGGTAATATTTTTGGGGAAAGTTGATAAATTCCTAGAGTGCATTAGATGCCTTTGGTTGTGACAAATCAAACCCCTATAAACCGTATGGGTTGCCGGGTAAGATTCAATTGTCAGACTAATAGGAGTTGACGGTTTAAACTTATATAGTTCAGCGAGCCATAGAAACCGAATGGGTTGAGGGCAAGTGAACTAGGGGTAAAAGAAGATCGAATCATCTATTAGATGGGTTGGTATTAGACACCACTTTATAAATAATAATAGAATATAAACCGTATGAGTTGCCCTCTATTAAACTTTGTAAAGAAATTGATCACCACTATGAAGTCACCCAAGACTTCCGGATTTAACATGGGAGTGTGTAAATGCCGATAAAATAGTGGGAGCCGAGTTATGAATAAAGAAAGTCCTTAAATTATTTACTCGGATCATAATTAAACAAACACTAACGAATCTCAAATTATTCTCTGCAGTTAACAAAACTCTCAATATGACAATGAACCCACTCGCTATACTACTTGAAAAGAACGTCTGGTAGTCCGAACTATGTGGATCAAGCCGGAACTTGAGGATTGTCCTAACTATGGAAATGCTGGGATACGTCTTGGAGGCGGACATCCCAGCGGCTCCTGCAAGAACCCGAGCCAATCAGGAAGATGTCGATGCCCATGAGAAATGGGTAAAAGACGACATAAGAGTGCGAGGGTACATGTTAGGCTCAATGACCAATGAGCTTCAACGTGCCCATGAAAAGATGACGTTGAGCACTTTCTTTCATCCTCAGTCAGACGGTCAGACAGAGAGGACGATTCAGATGTTGGAAGATATGTTGCGAGCTTGTGCCTTAGATTGGAGTAATGATTGGGAGCTTCACTTGCCGTTGATCAAGTTTGCCTATAATAATAGTTGGCATGCGTTGATCAAAATGGCACCATTTGAGGCACTTTATGTTAGGAAATGTAGGTCGTCATTATGTTGGGACGAGGCTTCAGAACTAATTGGAACGGAACCGGATATGTTGATAGAGACTAAGGAAAAGATTTCTATAATCCGGGACCGATTGTTGACTGCCCAGAGCCATCAGAAATCTTATGCTGACACTCGTCATCGACCCTTGGAGTTCAAAGTGGGGGATCATGTCTTACTCAAGGTGTCGCCGACCAGAGGGGTTTTCCGCTTCAGGAAAAAGGGGAAACTTAGTCCGAGGTATATCGGACCTTTCAATATCTTGGACAGGGTTGGAGATTTAGCATATCGCTTGGCGTGGCCTCCAGCTTTAAGTCACGTCCATAGTGTTCTCCATGTGTCTCAGTTGAGAAACTGCGTGCCGGATCCGAGCCACGTTATCGACTACAGTGAGATTGACGTAGCCGAGGATATTACCTTTCTGGAGAGACCCGTGAAGATCCTTGAGCGTCGCAAGAAACAACTTCGGAATATGACCATTCCACTGGTTAAAGTGCAATGGTCGAGACATGGAGTCGAAGAGGCGACTTGGGAAACGGAAGAGAAGATACGGTCGGAGTACCCTGAACTTTTTATTTCTAAAGTTTCGGGATGAAACTTCTTTTTAAAGGGGGAGAATGTAATACCCGTACTTTTATTGACTGTTTGGCCTTGCCGTTTTTCTTATTTCGTCGCTCTGTAAACTCTTGGTGATGTTGTCGATATTGTTATAGAGCTTCATATCTTGTTTGGATCACAATTGTGTTGTTTAGACCTTGCGGAAGTGTCCTGGGTAAGAGAAATAGCGCACGCTAGGCCTAGGCTAACGCACGCTAATTCTGCTTGAGTAGCGCACGCTATCCTTGAGCCGTAGCGCGTGCTAAGGGACCAGTCAAGTCAAAACCAGTAACCCATACTGCTTTCTGGACTAGCAGTTAATGCGCGCTAGGAGTTCGTTAACGCACACTATTCGTGATCAGTAGCGCGCGTTAACATCCGTCCGTAGCGCATGCTAATGGGCTGGTTGGCAGAGGCAGTGAGGTTATCAGGTTTTCTAGACTATCAAGTAACGTACGCTAGTCTTCGGATAGCGCATGCTATAAGAGCTGCGTAGCGCACGCTAAGCCATAGTGGTAGCGCATGCTAAGACTCGAGCAGGGCAGAGGACAGTAGGTTCTGGACTCCAGTTTGTGGACACCATTTTTGGCTAGCGCACGCTAAGATAAGGCGATTAGCGTGCGCTAACGGGGCCGGCAGAAGCCACTGGATTACCCGGTGACCTCGTTAGCGCACGCTAATAAAGGAGGCGTAGCGTGCGCTAGACTGGGCGGGTATATATTGGACAGTTAACTTCCATTTCGTCATTTTTCATCCTTTTCACTTATTTTCGACGGGAGGAGCTCGGGAGAGGCGATTTTGGGCGATTGGAAGCGATTCTTCTTCAGAAAACAACGTATTGGGTTGGAGAACAAGGATTTCACAACATCTAATCCATCCTAACGTCCAAATCAAGGTAAAAATCCTTAGAACCCTATTTTTTTGGAATTTTGGGGTTTTTCCTAGATTCGTCCGATTTATCCGTTTTGAAGCTTTAGGACCTTGAGATTATGATATATCTATTCCTTATACATGTTTTTCCTCCGATTTTACGGATTATATTGTGCCGTTTTCGGACTTGTGAGAGTTTGGGTGAATTTCCCAAACTCTAGTTGTTCACCCTTGTATTTTTCGTGAATCGTAAACGGGTTTCGGAAGTTTCTTCGTGAATTATGAGTATGGATTATTGATTATCATGCCCCTTACAAATCGTTTAGGTGCCGGAAGCGCGTTCTTGGACCTACCGAACTCATACTCTTTTTCATTCAATTTCTCGATGTCTCAAAGGCAAGTATATATTTATGATTATACGTTCTCGACTTTACAAGTAAGATATATGAATGGCATGTTTATTTATATCCACTCTGGGGTGGGCCGACAGGTCCCCTGAGGGTTTCGTAGCCTTTGGTGCGATTCCATGGATAATTTGGGTTAACCACTCTGGGGCGGGCCGACGGGTCCCCTGAGGGTTCCGTAGCCTTTGGTGAGGTTCCATGGTTGATCATGTATGCATTGTTGTGATGCTATGAGATTTAGTTATTCCGGAATACTGGTCTTGGATTGATGAATTTACGGTTACCATTAATTTATTGTCGAGGAGTATTGTGTTTCATATTTGATATACTTGCACTAGCTATTCGACGGCTAACCTCTTTATGGGGGGAAATACTTTTTATGTATTTCAGGTTCCAGGAGGGCGGATAGGCAGGTATCGGGTCGACATGAAGATGATGGGCAAGCGTGATACTGTGTTTTATCTCCAGTTATGTCTTGTGTTCCTCCATTCAGTGTTGTTGTACTAGAATGGTGATTGAATACTCGAGTATTGTTTATTTTCAGTCTTTCTTGATATTCCGACCTGTGTTGCCGAGGTCTTGATTTTTTACTGTGATATATTTGGATACATTGGATATGGTTTGAATACCCTTTGTATCGTCTTTCATTTCATTGTATTTGGACCTTCTCGGTCAAGTTTTATAGTTCCGCGTATGATTAGCCTTGTGGGTTCCACGGTGGGGTTCACGGCGCTGTAATATACCCTGAATAACTTGGGGGTGTTACAAGTGGGTAGCAGTGACTCTTGTTCATTGGATCGTTATTTGGAAAAGGGGCGTTTTTGAAATATGGGAAAATATTTGGGAAAGGGGCGTTTTTGAAATATTTGGAAAATATTTATTGGCGAATTTTTGGATGAACTCAGCCTTTTCTTATCGGTGAGGTCCGTCGTTTTTTGACCAAAAAAATGTCGTTTAGGCCTTCAATTTTGCGTTTTCTTTTTTTAGGGACTTTATTGTAATTTTTTAAAAGTTTTTGTATTTGTTATTAAATTTTGTAGGTTTAATCCTAGCTTCCATAGGGTATATATACGTCTAAGGCCTTTATTTCGGATACTTATTCAATTTTAATGGTGAATTTGTTCAATTTTAATCCTTTAATGTGACATATGTTTGTTTTCAGTCCTTTAATGTAACATTTGTTCATTTTCAGTCCTTTATTGTGGCATTCGTCCAATTTTGGTCCTTTAATGTGGCACTGACCGATTTTTGTCCTTTATCTTACGAGGCTGCCAATTTTGGTCCTCCGGCGGAGAAAACAAACATATGTCACATTAAAGGACCAAAATTGGACGAATGCCACAATAAAGTACCAAAATCGATATTTATATTTCGAAGTTGTCCGATTTTAATCCTCTCCGCCGAAGAAAACAAACATATGTCACATTAATGGACCAAAATTGGACGAATGCCACCATAAAGGACCAAAATCGATATTTGCTCCCATAAGAGGAATCAATTCTAAAAGGAAGCCTGTTTCCCCACGGGAGAAGCCCACGTTGCCTGCTTAATTAGAGGAAGTCTTTCCCAATTCTCAAACTCTCTTCCATCTACATACGAGCGGCGTATCTTCACCTCAATAATCCTTCCATATTTCCATTCTCGAATTCTCCTCCATCTACATAGCCAAAAAAAATTGATTTGCCTCCAAAACGAGATTTCTGGAGGGATGAATTTCAATGAATGGAGGGATTTAGGTATTCAGTGCGAAATCTCATGGTTATATATAACCCTCGGGAGGATTTGGAAATTTGTAATTACAAATCAAGACTTTGCACCCAGAGTTCTCAAGGTAATTTCTCGTTTTGAGATGTTATTTTTATTTTCTATTGAAAGATTTAAGTTTGTTGTAATTAGAGTTTTCTGCTGATAAACGAGTTCTACGTACAGAGCCCGATCCCAATACCAATCAACAAACTCGGGGGCTTTTGATTTTGATTAGAGGTTGCAACAATTGTTTTCGGTTGAGCACTGAAAAAGATCAACTTAGTCAATTCGTTAAATTTAGGGTGATTAAATCATGGGAGTTGTTTAATTTTGGTTGCTAAAGCTGTGTTTTTGCTGTTTCGTGTTGATTTTGGTTGATGGTAGTACTATGTATTCTTGTCCTTGTCTGTTAATAATTTTCTTATAGTCTTGTACTTGAAATTAAACTAATATGTTAGAATCTATGTACTTCTTAATGTTGGGATGTACTAATATGGTAGAGAAATTGCATATGGCATTTACACTAACAGGTTTTTTTGTAGCATATCGTGGATATGGTGCTATTTTGCTGGAATGAAGCTTTGGCCATTGAATCACATAGCCCTGAATCACAGTTGGGGGCGGGATGCTGTACCTCTACCGATGAATGGTAATCATACTTGACACTTTTGTTATGAACAAACCAAAACATTATAGCAATCAAGTCACTTATAATACTTATGACCATATTTATTACAATGTCAATACAGATTCCAATCGTCCCAGCAGTGAAGTAAGTTTTCCCCGCAAGAAAGTTAGAGGTCCTACTCAAATGCATTCTGTTTGGGGTCGTCGTGAAAGTGAAGGTCCTCTTCCTCTAGATTGCAATGAGTTTGGCCAGATAACTGATAAAAATGGACAAAGTATGTCGAGCTTTATTGGCTCAATGATCAAAGATGGACGCCACTGGACTATGAGTCTTGGCACAAGGTACCTAATGATGTCAAGGAGAAGCTATGGAGTCTTGCTCAGGTGACTAATTGCACACATAGCACAACTAAAAGTGGACCTCTATGCAGTCCATTTTTCTCTTATTCCTGTGAATTTTCTGCATGTTTTAGTTGCATTCTTTGCTCCAGTAACTATATTATTGAAGGCTACGTAACAGTGAACTGTAGCTTTTATCCTTCATCAAATCTTGGTTATCTTATTTTGTTTTTCTTGTTTGTTTTTGTTTTAATAGACAAAGTATGGTCTTCATGATTATTCAAAAAGGTGGGCTATGCAGAAGTTCGGCAAACAACTTAATAGTTGGAGGAATCGTGTGGAAAATAATTGTTACAAGAGCAAGGAGGATTTACCACTTCGTGAACTACAAAAACTCAAGGACCCAAGGATGTTTGACACACAGTTTGAAAATCTTGTTCAACACTGGTCCTCTGAAAAATCAAAAGAAATGAGTAGGAGGAACAAGATTGCTCGTTCATGTCGGATTCATAACCATACTACAGGTATGAAGAGTTTCGCACGAGTAGCAAAAGAACAGGTTTGATGTCATTTAATTTTAGTATTATTTATTTCTGCAAATTAATTATTTGTATTTTAAAATAGATTATATTTTGCCAAACTGAATGAAGGAGAAAGTCTTGGGATGTCCTCCAACCCGAGCAAAAATGTTCAAGCATATCATGACAAAAAAAGATGGCACTCAGAGTGAGTCGGCAAAAACTGCAATAGTAACCCTTCGCATAATGAAATAAACGCATGCATATTATTTTTTTGTACAACTAAGATGCTTAACTACTCAAGCTTGAAATGATTTTTATTTTATAATTATATAATATAATTACAAAATATAATTTCATAAAAACAGTCTAATTTCCAGTTTTAAATTACAAAAATGAAAATAATATAATATAGTTATAAAATAAAAAATAATATTTAATAAATATATTTTATAAAATCGGTTTTTGGTTCAGAACCGAACGGTTATCGGTTAGACCGAAAACCGAACAAATGATACACAATGGAACCGAAAACCGGACCGATAACCGAAATTGCAGTTCTCGGTTAACCGGAACCGTGCGGTTCCGGTTCTGACCGAGAACCGGGAACCATTTAGACAGCCCTAATTGTCATGGCCCACCTAAAATTTATAACGTCTAACAAATGTCATTGAAACACTATTCAATGATACTTAGAAACTGTCGTCAATAGATCTACTATGACGTCCAGAGTTCATCATAGAAAATTAGTTTATGATGTTTATAAAAAGTCATAAATTTTATGACGTTATTTAAACATGATGAAATTGATTATTCACGATGACTGTACTAAACGCCATAAAAGTAAAGTCCAATTCAAATTTATGACGTTTGCCGCTAGAAACGTCATGGAAAGACGTTACAATGACGTTTTTGGCATATCAAGAGACGAATACAACTAAGATTCCACCATCCTCCACAATACTACTGAATAATGTTGTGGAAGGTCGACTGGTTCGGCTACATAATGAAGAATGTGGGTTCATAGATGTAGGTGCAGATGACTTACGTGCAGACTCTGATGAAGATGATGAGGTGGAGTTCAGACATATGCCGTCAGTTATCAACTCCGACACAGAGACAGACTCAAGTGGTGATTCTGACTACGAACCTTAGAAGGACATATCATTTGTAAAAGTTCCTTAAATATTCATTGTCGTGTGCCGCTCGAACGAATCGAAAAAGTGATATTATTACATGATTTTTTTATTTTGTTATATTCATTGTTCCATTGATGATTTTCTCAAATATAAACTATTATATATATATATAATAAAACAAGTATAAAATATTATATAAAATACATATATAATCATATTATATATATTTATTTATAATTAAATTCAAATATATAAAATATTTTTATTTAAAAATTGTATAAATATAAAAAATATTATTATATAAAAATTGTATAAATATAAATATATATAATCATATTATATATATATATATATGTGAATATTTATATTTAAATTCAAATATATAAAATATTATTATATAAAAGACATGTATAAATATAAAAACTGGATTAAAATGTATGAAGGATAAACATGACCCATTGGCAAAATGTCATATCACTTATATAAATGGCGCGGGTTCGAATCTCGGCAGCCGCTGGTCATGTTTTTTTTTTGGATTAAGCATAGCCGACGGCTGTCGTTGGCTAAAGTCCCAGGTATAGCCGACAGCAGCCTGTTCGTCGGCTAAAGTGAAGCACCCGTGTCGTTCGACAAGGTCATATTTATATATATTTATGAATATATTATTTATAATTAAATTTATATAGGTTAAATTTATACAAATATATAATCATTATTTATAATATATAGGTCGCACTTTAACCACTCAGCATGTTTTTTTATTTTTAGACTAAAGTTTAGCCGACGACAGCAGTTGGCTAAAGTGCTTAAAGGTTTAGCCGACGATGGACAGAGTCGTCGGCTAAAGTACCCTTATATATAAAAAAACGGGTTTTGTGTTATTTTGTTTCTTTCTTCACTTTAATTTTCTTCACCGCTAAAGAAACCCCGTTCCATCCGTTGCACGGTCTTCTGCCGTCCGTTGTCCGTCGCCACTCCGCCGTTTCTGTCACCACTCCTCCGCTTCCATTGTCACTCCGCCGCTTCCGTCGTCACTCCGCCGACTCTGTCACCGTCTGCCGACGACGACTCGCGTCATCCGATACTACAATTTTTTTTAATTCGATTTTATGATGTTTTACTGGTTTAGGGTTGGTTTAGGAATTGAAATTGAAATTAATTTTGAAAGGTTATAATTTGGCTTAGATTTTACTGTCTTAATTCGGTTTTAGATTTTCATGATTGGTTGATTTAGAGTAGACTACTTTGGCTGTTCTTCTAATTTTGAGCATGCTGCAAATGAAAATCGGTTTTAGATTTTCATGATTGGTTGATTTAGAGTAGACTACTTTGGCTGTTCTTCTAATTTTGAGCATGCTGCAAATGAAAAAAAATTGGAAGTACTGCTGATTCGGTTAGGGTAGACTACTTAGGGTGCGTTTGGTACAGAGAATGGAATTGCAGAGAAATGATTCCA
This sequence comes from Orobanche coerulescens, assembly GCA_033398695.1. Lineage (NCBI taxonomy): Eukaryota > Viridiplantae > Streptophyta > Magnoliopsida > Lamiales > Orobanchaceae > Orobanche > Orobanche coerulescens. The sequence goes on along the minus strand of CM065814.1, from coordinate 149,775,362 downwards.
GAGAAATGATTGCAGAGAAAGAGAATTGGTCAGGAGAATAGGAATTGACTATCCTGTTTGATAGCACAGAGAATTCAACAGAGAAATGCAACAGAGAATCATTTCTCTTGGTCGGTGGCGGTGGTCGATGGTGGCGACGGTGCTGGTGGTGGTGGCAGTGGTGGTGGCGGCGGTGGTGGTGGTGGCGATGGTGGTGGCGGAGGCGGTGCTGATCGGTGGTGGTGGTGGCGGTGGTGGTCGGTGGTGGTGGTGGTGGCGGTGGTTGTGGTGGTGGCGATGGTGGTGGCGGCGGCGGTGCTGATCGGTGGTGGTCGGTGGTGGTGGTGGTGGCAGCGGTGGTCAGTGGTGGTGGCGGTGGTCGGTGGTGGTCGGTGGTGGTCGGTGGTGGTGGTGGTGGTGGCGGTGGCGGTGGTGGCGGTGGTGGCGGTGGTCGGCGGTGGTCGGTGGTGGTAGTCGGTGGTGGTAGGTGGTGGTGGCGGTGGTGGTGGCCCTTACAGAGAAATCAATTCTCTGAAAAAAACAGGGAAATCAATTCTCTGAAAAATACAAAGGGATCAATTCTCGGGAATTCAAATCCATTTCCATTTCCATTTCCCTTACCTACCAAACAAGAGAATCTATTTTCATTTCCATTTCTCTCCTCCCATTTCTCTCTACCAAACACCCCTTAGGGTAGATTTTACTGTTTAGGTTGTTCTTCTAATTTTGAGCATGCTGCAAATTGAAAAAAAAAAAAAAATGGAAGTACGGATTTTGAGCAGTACTATTTTAATTCGGTTTGGATTGTTTTTTGATATAGTGGAGTCTGCTGAGTACATTTACCAAATTTATGCATGCAGGTAAATTGTATGCATGCAGGTAAATTTGTGCATGCAGGTAAATATGTGCATGCAGGTAAATTGATCTTTGTTGTTTACTTTTTCATCTGAATAAACTGTCTGAATAACAGAAATGACCGATTTACCCCTGAATATGAATTATAAGTTGTTTTATAAATTGTTGTTTATTTTCTAAGCAATATAAATGATATAATCCAAAAATCAAAACATAAATTCATAAAGTACTTAAAAATTCAATTTCAAACACAAATAAGACAAGTTCAAACACAAAGTAGCCAAATTCAAACACAAAATAGACAAATTTAAACATTATTGAAAAATCAAATTTGACTCATCTTATATATATATATATATTATTTAAATTTAAACAAAATATTATACATAAATGATTCAATTTTGTATGTAAGTAATATATAAAATATTTAATACATCTATAAATAATATGTATAATATACAATATATATTTAGATATAGAAATATATTTTAAATAGATAAAAACATATATAATAAATATTATACATATGAATAAATGTTAATATATAAGTAATATATAATATTTATTTATATATTCATAATATATATGATATTTTGTAGATACAAAAGTTTATTCATACAATAATATATAGTGACAAATATTATATATAAGTTAATAATGTATATTATTTATATATGAATAATATATATTACATTCATTTATATTAAAACCTAAATTTTTTATATTATATATATAAATGAATATATACAATGGGGACAAGAGAGTCATTTTTTTGTCCTAAATTATTTATATTGTATATATAAATGTGCGGTTTTCAATTAGGGGTAGGGGAGTCATTTTTTTGTCTTAATGGGGACAACACCCCTTTTCATGCTTAATGAATAAGCCATTTTTGTCTGCGCGAATAAGTCATTAAGCCACAAGTAAACACCTCCAAACGTCTGAGCGAATAAGACATTTTACCCATTAAGCTGATTAAGTGACAAGTAAACAGCCCCTAAGATTGCTACGGGAAAAGGCTTTCTTGGAAGAATTCAATTTCAAGAATTGGTTTAGGGTTTGATTGGAAGAATTGGGAGTTGAATTCGTGTACTCCTAAGAATAAAAAAATATTCATGTTTAAAATATTCAAGTGCTTTCAATTCGTGTACTGCTTTGAATTCGTGTACTGTTTAGTTAATGTGATAGTTTTTAAATTTGTACAGGTTAAATGGATAAAATTAAGAGACTAGCGTGTGGTAAGAAAAAATCGAAAACTCCGGAGTCGGGGGATAGTTCCGCAGCTTCCAATCGTGCGGATCCTGTGGATAAATATTCGGATGAGAGTAACAGTCGCCTACGTGGGCTAGTAGAGAATAGTGGACTGAAGTTTAAGGATGGAAACTTGTATTCGGCGGATGCTTATACGGCATATTGTCGTAATGTTGGGTTTGTCATACGCGATAGAGTTCCGGTACTGTGGGCTGAGTGGAAGGATGTGCCACAATGTGTGGAAGATGCATTGAGCAATGCTATGTCGGTACGTTTATCTCAATTCCAAAAGCTACTTTTTGTATTTAAATTCGGAAAAACATTTAGTAATATATATTATATGCTAATTGTAGGTTTGATTTGAGGTTCCTTCTTTCCTACTTGGTGTGATGAGATGCAAACAATCAAGTAAGTAATTTTCATAATATGTAGTTGAGTAATTACTCGATAAATTTTTGCATCATTTATATTGATGATATGAATGTTGGAAAATATAGATATTGGATATCCGGTTCGAAAAACTAGCCCCGAATTTCCATTGGACGGTCCGGAAGCGGGGGCGCGGCCAGGCTGTGCGGCTGCACAGGTAGTTTCATCGTGGGCCGCGGCCCAGGCTCAGGGGGCCGCGGCCCAGGGCTGCTGGGCAGCCCTACTGCAGCCCAATGGTGTTTTTCGGGCACGGTTCAGCCCATTTCGGACCCGTTCCGGGCTTGTTTTCTTCGTGTATTCCTAAAATTAAACTCCCGCATGTTAAGTTGGATTTAATATGATTAAAATGATATATGGTATTTCATTTTATAAGGAAAAATTGATTTATTGGAATACTTGTGATCGACCGAATTATTTGAATATTTTTCATATTACCGGTTGTGTGAATCGATTGGATCGCTTCGTATTGTTGATTGGATCAATGTATCTCTACGCTTTCCGTTTATATAGTATTTATTGGATGAATGCTTTTGAATGGGGATGTGGTTCGTGGACTTAGTTTTGAATCGTTCGTTTTATTCGATTGAGTTGTAAAGGCCGTTTTGAGCCTATTTATTTTACTAGAAATGTTTGTATCTAGGATGCAGTTTTCGATGTAAAATTTATATGTAAATTGGACTGGGTAGGGAAGCTTGCATATCGATTAGCTCTACCGCCGCATCTGGATGGAGTGCATAACGTCTTTCACATCTCCCTGTTAAGGAAGTATGTCTATGATCCGAGTCACAAGCTCAATTTCGAAGAAGTAGAAATTTCCGACGACGCTACCTTTAGAGAGGTACCGATCACCATCTTGGATCGGTGTATGAAGATATTACGAAATAAAGCCATACCCCTCATGAAGCTTCAGTGGTCGCACCACGGCATGGAAAAAGCGACTTGGGAAACTGAGTCAAGCATGAAAGAGAGTCATCCCAAGTTATTTTCTTAGTTTCGGGATGAAACTATTTTTAAGGGGGGTGATATGTAATACCACCGGTATTTCATGCTTAATTACCTTGTACTGTGTGATTTCTTGTAATGTGATGTCGTTTTTATTTATGTATTTCATTAAATGCTATACAATTGTGCGATGTGGATGAAACGGAGGTGACACGCCTTCACGCCGTTGGACGATTGTCGGTGCGAATATGACGGTGGCCAACGTCTTGTTCCCCAATAATTGTTGACGAGTGGAAAGGATGGTCACCCCGAGATGGTTAAAATGTGATATGTGGCTAAAGGATTGAATGTCTAACGCAAGCTATAGTATATGCATAACGTACGCTAAAATTTGAGTATTACGTGTGGACCACAGATGAAAGAAAGCGAGCCAACCTCGACAATGTGGCTAAGAACGCGTTATTTGTCACTCTTTACAAAGGCACGTTCTCGAAGCTAAAGAGCTGCAAAACAGCCAAAGAAATCTGGGATAAACTCAAGTTGATTTGTGAGGGAACTGAGCTCTCAAAAGAAAACAAGATTTCAAAACTGACTCAGCAATTTGAATCTCTCGAAATGAAACCAACTGAGACACTTGAGGAACTTGACCTCAGATTCACTGGTATTGTTGGTGAACTTGAAGCGTTGGGCAAAATTTATACCCAAAAGGAGAAGAACTTAAAAATTTTCAGATCTCTCCCAGCCCAATGGGACATTAAGACCACGGCTATGCGTGTATCTTGCAATCTTAATGAAATATCTACTTTTGATCTCTTCTCTGACCTCAAAGCTTTTGAGTATGATATTGACAGAAGAGAGAAAGCTGAAGAATCTCCTGCAAAGGTCACAGCACTAGCCGCTGTATCGAATCGTCGACACAGCATGCCCAGCTCGTCGAAGCCTAGTCACAAGAATGCTTGTGATGGCACGACATCCCTGTCTCAAGATGAAATGGCACTTCTCATGCACAAATTCAAAAGTTCATCAAGCGATGCTGAAAGACTCCCTACAGGCCCAAACCTGTCCACAAGGTAAGTACCAAAACATCATCTGATGATGCTAACCTGTGCTATAATTGCAGGAAACCAGGGCATTATGCAAATAAATGTCCTCATCCTAAAGTCCAAAGGTTGCCTGAGGCCGAGCAACAAGAGAGAGATGAAAGAAGACGTGCTTGGAAAAACAAGCTCAAGGCCCTGATTGGAGAATCAGAAGCCTCTCCCACACCATCCAAATCAGAAGAATGTCTTCAGGTGGTCACTGAAAGTGATTTATCTGACGATGAGCTCGATGATAAAGCATATATGTGCTTCATGGCCAAGGACATTCCGGAAGATGAAGATAGCGATGATGAGGACATTCTAGAGGTAGACACCTGATACTTTGATAGTGGATGTTATCGGCACATGACCGGAGATAGAAGCAAGCTATCAGATTTTGTAGAAGGTCGCGGTCCAAAAGTTCGCTTCGGTGATAAATCAAAAGGAAGAACAAGAGGGAAAGGAACCCTTCTTGTAGGAAAATTCAAAGTCACTGATGTTGCATATGTTGAAGGCTTACAGTATAATCTACTTAGTATTAGCCAGTTCTGTGATAAACAGTTCTCGGTAAAGTTCTATATAGATCGTTGTAGAGTCAAGAACATCCTGACCAAGGAAGTTGTGCTTACAGGAAGCAGAACAGGTAACATGTATATTGCTGACTGGAAGCCTATGAGCTCATCAATTCCATGCTTTATTGCCAAAGGCACTGCAGATCTTAGCTGGTTATGGCACAAGAGGATGTCTCACGTCAACTTCAAGACGATCAACAAGCTCTCAAGACAGGGAATGGTTAGAGGTTTGCCAAATGTGTCATTCAAGAAAGACAGCGTCTGCGGACCATGTCAAAAAGGCAAGAAAATCAAGTCAACCCTGAAGAGAAAATCCTACCTTTCAACCCAAAGAGTGTTGGAGATGCTACATATGGATCTATACGGTCCTGTAGACCCGGTAAGTTTGGGAGATAAGAAATACTGCATGGTTGTTGTTGATGATTATTCCAGGTATGCTTGGACGATTTTCCTTAGCAAGAAGAAGGAAACAACATCAAAGCTGCCCGAGCTCCTGAGAAAGTTGCAAAATGAAAAGGCATTGAGTATCGTGTGCATTCGTTCCGACAGAGGTACAGAATTTACTAACCGCTTTATAGAGCAATACTGTTCGGAGAATGGAATACAGCATGAATACTCAGCTGCCCGTACACCTCAACAAAATGGTGTTGTCGAGCGAAAGAATAGGACGTTGAAAGAAGAAACAAGGACAATGATTGCCGCAAGCGAATTGCCACAGCGTTTGTGGGGTGAAGCAACCAATACAGCATGCTACACTCAAAACCGCTGTATCGTCAACAAACACCACAACAAAACAGCATATGAGGTATGGAACAACAAAACTCCGTTAGTTTCATACTTTCACATTTTTGGATGCAGGTGTTATGTGTTAAATAATGGGAAGGACCAACTTAGAACCTTTGATGAAAAATCAGATGAAGGAATATTCGTAGGATACTCCTCCGTCAGCAAAGCTTTCAGAATCTTTAATAAAAGGAAGCTGACGATCGAGGAATCAGTTCATGTAGTGTTCGACGAACCTCACCATGACCCTACAGGAGTAGAAGATGTTACCCAAAACATCCAACAACTCTGTATCTTTGATCCTCCAATTCCCATAGAACCTGTCGTTGATTTAGAAATCAATCCCGCAGCTGTAAGAATCGACGTGGATGAAGCCGACCAGACAAGTGAAGCCGTATCTACATAAACTCGATACTGATGCGGGACCCTGAATTAGAACCCGACCGAAGATGGTTGAGAGATCACCCGCAAGAGCTGATCATTGGAAACATAAATGCTGGTGTTTCTACTCGTAGAAGAATACAGAGTACACAAGGAAATGTACTTTGTCCACAAGAAGAACTTGATACGGAGATATCACAGTTTCCTGAAGGGAAATCTCAATCCAAGCTTAGAAGACTCAATATGTGCACTATCGCCGTATTCTTAGCCCAGTCCGAACCTTTTTTGACCATAGACGCTCTTAATAATTCTCATTGGATAACATCTATGGAAGAAGAGCTTAACGGTTTCGAAAGAAACAATGTATGGTATCTTGTACCCAGACCTACACATCAATCGGTCATAGGAACCAAATGGGTATTTCGAAACAAAAAGGATCGAAATGGACTTATTATAAGGAACAAGTCCAGACTAGTCGCACAAGGCTATAGTCAGGAAGAAGGCATAGACTATGATGAAACCTTCGCCCATGTAGCCAGACTAGAAGCCATTAGGATATTTTTAGCCTTTGCCGCCCATAAGAGCTTTATTGTATACCAAATGGACGTCAAGAGTGCATTCCTGAATGGAGACCTTGCAGAAGAAGTTTATGTTGAACAACCACCAGGGTTTGCCAACACAGACGGTATCGATCTAGTTTACAGGCTAAGGAAAGCACTGTATGGACTTAAACAAGCCCCTAGAGCCTGGTATGAGACCCTGTCCCAGTATCTAACCGACAATGGATTTGAGAAAGGTGTTGTGGACAAGACCTTATTCAAAATACAGGAAAGTGATGACCTTCTAATGGTACAAATTTATGTAGATGACATAATTTTTGGTTCAACTAACCTTGCTTTATGTCAAAGGTTCTCTCATCTCATGCAAAGCAAATTTGAAATGAGTATAATGGGAGAACTTAGTTATTTCCTAGGTTTGCAGGCAAAGCAGTTGCCTACAGGTATCTTCATCAACCAAGAAAAATACAGCAAGGAGCTTCTCAACAAATTTGGAATGAACACTTCCAAATCTTCGCCAACCCCATGAGCACTTTCGTGCAAATTAGTGCTGATGAAGCCGGAAAGCCGTTTGACCAATCACTCTACAGGAAGCTCATTGGTTCGCTCCTGTACCTAACGGCTAGCAGGCCCGATATCCAGTTTGTTGTTGGAGTGTGTGCGAGATATCAAGTGGCACCTAAGGAATCACACTTCAATACAGCTAAACCAATCCTGAAATACATTAAAGGAACAGTCGATGTAGGACTATGGTATCCTAAAGAAGGCGGATTCGATTTAGTTGGATACAGTGACTCGGATCTCGGAGGCTGCAAGCTAGATAGGAAGAGTACAAGTGGAACTTGTCACTTTCTCGGACCTAGACTTGTTTCTTGGTTCAGTAAGAAGCAATTGGCTAACTCTCTTTCCACGGCTGAATCAGAATACTATGCTGCTAGTAGCTACTGTATGCAGATCCTTTGGATGTAGCAACAATTGTTAGATTACGGAATTGATGCCAGAGAGACTCCAATCATGTGTGATAGCACGAGTGCAATTGCAATCACGCACAATCCTGTCCTGCACTCGTGCACTAAGCATATCAACATGAAGCATCATTTTATAAGGAATCATGTTGAGAACAAAGATGTTCGCCTTGAAAAAGTTCATACAGACATTCAGTTGGCCGACATCTTCACCAAACCTCTCGACACAGCCAGATTCAACATGCTTAGACAAGAATTGGGAATGCTACAGCCCGACTCCCTGTAAGTAATTTACTATTTTTACTCAACAATTGAGGGGGAATGCTGTAAGACCCAAGAATACAGTATCCAACATTAATTATTTTTTCACTCAGAACCGTCAATACAGCACTGTAGTGAACAAAGACATATGAATTATCCTACAGCTGACGTGTACAATAATTAAGGGAGAATACAGTATGACCCATGAATACAGCATTAATCCAAAAATTGCTGCATGGAATCTAAAACCTATATTTACCTTTTAAGGGGTAACGCTGTATCGACGCGGAAACAGCACATACTATAGGATTTCGATTCAGTATATATATAATATTATATTATTTCTTTTCAAAATGATTTTTGTCCACGTGTCCTGTTTTTATGTCAAACGTCATGTACATTAAATGCCTTACACGACATCTGGACAACTGAATCTCAAAGCCGCGATGTTTTAAATTGTTTATTGTTTTTTAAACCGCCGTTTCAGGCATTAGGGTATCAACAAATGTCAGAAGTGGGACCCGCTAATATTTAAACATTTTTAATGGATAAGTGTACCAGTTATACTCAGTCCATCTAGACCGTTGATTTCAAAAACCGGTTCCCATCCCTTAAAATCTGACCATTCGTACACTGCAAAACCCTACTTCGCCGCCCAATATAAAAGGACTGATACTGCCATTAGAGACTCTTTACGCCTTCTGCAAATTTAAGAGTTATCAAGCAAATACAGCCTACATATTTTTCTGCATTTTACTGCAAATTTCGGTTATTCTCTTTCACTTTTTCCTGAAAAATCATCAAATGGCTGGACAAACATCTTCGCCCGCACTGAAGAAAACCGCTAACATCATCGATGGACGGATCTTTTCAAGATCTGTTGTCATTGAATGCATTCTCACTGAAACCAATGATGTCGAACCCATGGAGTACATCATCACTCGTCTTCGTCAACAAGGCCTCTACCGCCTTGGAAGTCAAACCGCTGAGAAGTACGATGCTCATCTGGCTGAGGAATTTTACCTCAACGCCGTCGTACGCTTTTTGTCGCTGGCCCAAGGAGGTCACGTTGCTGACATAATCGCTACTATTCAAGTAGTTGAGATATGTGTTGATAGCGATCTTCTCCAGAATATCTACAGGCTACCTGCTGATGGCCTGACAATGGATCAACTTGAGACGTTTGGGTCTCAAGTGCTGATAACTAAATTTTATGGACTGTTCACAGGCTCAAAAGTTTTTGACATGGTTCAAACCACATGTCACAAGAAGAATTTTTGTATCCCTTATGTGTATTTACATGATTTTTGCTGCAGGATCATTGAGAATAGAACTGGTGCGTTCGAAATGTGTACTAATCTGAGGTTCAGGATGATGGTGGCAATTCTGACCTGTGAAAAGGTCAACTGGTGCCAGATAATCCTGAAGCGCTTGCAAGAAGAAGTATGCAAGCCTGCCACCCAGAAGAAGTCATTTGGCTTAATGTTAAACCATATCTTGACGAAATGCGGACTGTCGCAATCCGCTGATGCTAAGAAGAATAGCTCCAGGATATACCCAGGAGGTGTCAAGCCTACTGCGTATAACCAAAACACTATGGTCTGCAACCACCCGAAAACCGAAAGTATGCCAATTTCTGATAACCCAAGAGATGTATCTTTGAAGTCCCAGGACGTGGAGTCTTCAAAGAAGAGGAAAAGATCTCACAGCAAGAAACCCATTGCTGGTGAGAAGCCGAAGAAGAAACTTAGGAGGCTTTCTAAAGCTAAATCTACCAAGCCCTTCGAAGAAGTTTCCACCGTGGCTAAACCCACTGAAGAACAACCCCAGGGCCCAACCCCTGTGGAAGAGGTGTCTACTACTGTATCGACAGTAGATCCTGAGCCTTTGGCGGCTAGGACGGATGATGAGACATCTGCCAATGAAAAAGACTTTAGCGAGTTGGCTGCCCATTTGGAGCCAAAAGCTACTTCTCCTCTGCGGGATCCCACACCCGTACAGGATCAATCTTCCTTCGGGGCACCATCCCCTGTAAGGAATCCCACTTCCATACAGGATCCCATACCTGTAGAGGAATCCCTCGCTACAGCGTATCCAGACGTTGTACGCAGTCCCTCCCCTGACTCTATTATTAATAAGACCCTTCTCTCTGTTCAGATCGAACATGCTTACGAAAGATTCCTTACATGGAAAGGATACAGGCTAGCTCCGTACGACACATTGTACAACTGGAGCGAATGGAGCCAAGCGGAAGGATTTGTATCAGAAGTGACGGACTCAACGGAAATTGAGGCCCTGATCCGATGGGACAATCCCTTCTGCAAAGAACTGATTGAAAGCCATCTTCGCGTAAATCGCGCAAGGAGGAAAGGTAAAGACAAGTCAGAGGACTCTCCCCCAAATCCAAAAGACGACGATGACAATGACTCAGACGACGACGACGAAGCTTTACAAGCTGGTCTGAGGATGAGTCGTGAAGAGGCTCAAGACAGAGACGCCTCTCCACCAAAGGACGACGAAGGGCCATCAACCCAGAATAAGCCCCCTTCGCCACAGCAAGAGATCATTCCCGACGAGGAGGAATCAGTCCCTCAAGTCGAGGAAGTTGAAATAGTTTTGGAACAGGCACCCGAGCCTGCCGCCGCTCAAGAAGAAGAAGTTGTCACTGAAAGACAACAGGAGGACACAGCACCCCCTACCGCCGAACCAGAACATGCTAATCCCACCCCTTCAACCGTGGAATCCGAGGATGGTATCGTACCTGAGGATGTCCAACTTAGTTCACGCCCAACCGTGAACCTAAGGAGGTTGAACTGCTCTGAAGACTTTGCTCAACCAGATTCTCCGATTTCTGCCGCTAGGAAAGAGCGTCTGCGTGCTCTTGGTCTTCAAACCGTCTTCATACAGGATGTTGCTACCCAAAATATTATCCGGAGATAGATATTGCTGGAATGGATGGATAGCAAACAAAGTGCTAGAACACTTCCGTGGGAAAGAATAAATAACACAAGACTTGCCGGGTTGTTAATCCCGGGCTTGAATGCTCTCGCGAGATGTTATTAATACGAATATTCGGGGATACAAGTATTAATGTTAGAATACTATTACAATGAGTGTAATGATTCTAGTTATCTAATCTTGTGAGCGTATAGATTGCCAGAAGAACCAGATGTGGTGCTCTGTGAGTTCTTGTAACAACGTTGGTGAGCTGTGACGGCGGTGAGAGATCAACCATCTCTCACGGCGTGTATAAGCTGTTGGTTTGAGCTCCGGGGCTTGTGAATCTGACCTGTGGAGACTTCTTGTCTCTGCCGACCGTCTTCTGGTTGAGAGGTGCTGAGAGAGAAATCCTAAGGTGGATTCCGATGAGGAAGCCGGGAGCCTGAGATTATATATGTTTGTATGTATTTTCTCTGGACTTAATGGAAAATCTGTGAGCTGAATGAAGAATGCCTGAACCCTTTTCCATTAGATGTGGGTTCTTTATTTATAGCACTTGGATGTGTTGGGTGATCACCTTTGCTGTATTATAATAAGCGGGCGATCGTCTTTTAGCACATGGGCTTGTCTCCTTAAAGTCTGCAGGAGTTGCTGGCAGTCAACTGTGCGGCCCAATGAGGAGCCTGCACGCGTCCGAGTCGTTGTCACAGGCGGCCCCACCTTGTACCTTTCGGAGGGCTTGTCGGTAGGTGATAAGGTGGCGCCAGGCTGTGGTCAACGATCCGGGAATCGCGGCGGCTGTCGCGGATCTGCACATGGGAGCTGCTTTGAGACTCAGTCTTCGTGGACTTGGACGGACGATGGTTTCTGTAGGTGGCGTAGGACGATCGTCTTTAGCCGGGCGCCAGAGTCGATCGCCGGGTACCAAAGGGCGATCGCCTTGGGAGTCGATCGCTAGATGCCTGAAGGTGGTCTGGTATCTTCGCTTTAGGCGAGTCCGCCATAACTTAACTGGTTCTGTACTTGGTCGCTCGGCCTTGTAGTCGATCGCCTGTCGAGATGAATAAATCTTGACACAACAATTGCCCCCCAGCTCGCTCCTACGTTGGAAACGTGGGGTGAGGTGGTTCTGTTGGCGATCGCTGAATTATGGCGAGCGTCTTTGCATTTTACTGAACTGGCGATCGTCATTGAGCTGATTGAATCTGAATTTGGACGACCTAGTTGGTCGCTGAACTGAGCGGGAAATGGTACCGGGCATGGAAAAGTCTTCATGCACGTGTCGGATTCCTGTTGTAGGATATCAACAGTCATTAATGACTCCTCGTCTGATGCGTCCTTGAAAAGACGCGTACGCGGGTCTCGAGGGAGTCAATAAATGCGACGGCTGCACTTCCGACCCCTGAGATTCTTCTTAATTGCACAGGGGTCCTTTTCACCTCCTATAAAAGGATGTAAGGACGCAGCGTCAAAACTCTTGCGCGCTTTATCTCTGGAGAAAGAAGGACTTTGCTGAAGAACGTTTCTGAGAGATTCGACTGCCGATCGTCGATCGATTCCATCTTTGGGTAAGAAAAAATCCTTTTCTCCTTTCTTTCTTTGAGAATGGCTGGAACATCATCATCACATAGAGTGGGCACCAGTTCCGCCGTCGGGACATCGACTGTCCGGGGAGGACCTTCTTCTGACTTCCATCTGGAGACGGCCGATGAGGCTATTCGGGCCGGAATTGACCCTGCTGAGATCGAGGCTTTGTTCAATGAAGCCGACGTCGCTAAGGAGGCGGCCGCTGAACACAGACGATCGCAGATGGAGAGAGATCTGGCGATTAGGGCCCACTGGGAGCAGCACAGTGCTTTCGGCCGGGCCTATCTGGCTTTTGCTGAGATTATGGAGAAGTTGGCCGGTCCGTCTCCAAGATTCGACTTCCGGGATTACTCGATCGCCCACCCTTACCATCTTGCCAAACGGTCGCAGTTCCGGGCTGTGCAGCGATCTCCGTGGTCGCTTGGCCAAATCAGGAGTTCGGCGACCAGGAAAGACCTGGCCGTCTGGAGGACGAGGTTCCACGTTCCGTCAGATGTGGATATATTTGCGCCGGCAGAGAATGAGCGCGCCGATCAACCCCCGATGGGTATGGTCACCGTGAATGAGGCGATTATGGAGGCCGGGCTGCGCTTCCCTCTATCTTTTGCTGTCTCCCACCTGCTGGCCGCTTGGAACGTGGCGCCACTTCAGCTGACGCCGAACGCTTGGCTCCAGATAATCTGCACTCTCACTCTGTTCGGCAGTCATCGCCTGTATCGCCTCCCTTCGCCGTCGGAGATGAACCACTTGTTCAAGCTGACGGCTCAGAAAGGGTCGGTCGGAGGTCACCATATTCAGGGCCGATGTGGTCGGGTAATCCTCGGAGTCCCGAATAAGGCGCGGGGCGACCCGACGAAGTGGTTCTAGGTCGCCGGTGCGTGGAGGGCTTCTACGAGCGACAATTCTTCGGGCGAGCTGGAGATCCCCACTGAGTTTCGGGAGAGGAATCCCGGTAAGGGTTTGGATTATCCCTTCGTTCGGATGTGTTCTGAACTGATCTAATTTGACTTCGTTTTTGCAGGTTTTCACATTCCGGCGATCGAGGAGCTGCCCTTTGATTTCCTGGGTGTCTGGGAGCAGATTCGGAGCTTGTCGGACGACGACCTTGACGCTATCCGGATCAATAAGGAGAGTCGTTGGTTATCGGCTCGGCTTTTCCGTTTCCCGAGACATCTCTCGGAACCAGGTATGAGTTTCCGCGACCTTCACTTTCTTGGCGATCGCCTTACTTGAGGAAAATATCTAACTGTTGATCGATCGTCTTAAATGCAGAGGTTCTCTTTCCTCGCTTTTTGGAGCCCCCATCGGAGATCGCCATGTCAAATCCTGGAGTTCTGGGCCGTCTCCGCCATAAGAAGTCGTCTCGGGCTCCACCTGTTGCACTGCCTATTATTCAGGAGGCGGAGCCTCGCGTGGAGCCGATCGTGGCTGAGGAGGAAGCTCCGGAGGAGGGTCTTCGAACGAATCGCAAAAGGCCGAGGCCGGAAGGAATTCCGGTTTCTGCCCCTGCCAATGAGGTGTCGATCGCCGCACCTCCGATCACCGTTCTTTCTCCGGAGAATGAGCCGCCCTCTGCGGCCTTTCTGCGAGAGATGGCGATCGCTGATGCTGAGACTCCTCGAGGGAAACCGTACTTCGGTCGCGACCCCGAGAGGGCTGAGAGGTATATGCTGCTCATTGAGTTGAAACTTGTCATCTATGTTGGAGTTGTGCTGACTCTAGTTGTTTTGATGCAGGGTCCGTAGAGCCGATCCGATTTGCCCGCCGATGGTGGTGGACTTCTTAGCGAGACGACCTCCTCGCCACTCCTGCGACATCCCGCAATACATTAACTGGTCCGTTTCTGCTCTATCGAAGGCTTGGACGACCGATCTAGATGAGATCGCCCGCCAGCGGTCTGGGAGTACAATGCAGGCTGTTCTTGCCCTCTCCCTTCAGACGGCAACGATGGCTGTTCAAGCTGTGCAGGAGTTCGATGGGCGACCTTCTACTATTCGTCTGCAGGCGGATCTCGAGGCGGCTTGGAAAGAGAACGCCGAGTTCGCCGACAAGATCGCGGCGATGGAGAAGGACTATTTGGAGGCTGCTAAGCGGTCGAGCCAGGAACTTGAGCTGGCGAGGAAGGATGCCGAGATGTCTCGGGTGACGGTTGATCGATTTCGGGATCGGATGACAGATGCCGTGCGGGCGCAGAAGGCCGCTGAGAAAGAATCCGACCGTTTGAAAGTGACCATTGCACGGCTGACTAGCGAGTTGGCGGAGTCGAAGGGGGAAACGGCTGCAAGGGAGGCCGAGCTCCAGCGCGAGCAACGGGCGCTGGCCGAGCTGAAGGGAAAGCAAGAGGCGACCGAGGCCAATCCCTTTCGTAACGTGGAGTTTGTCAGTGAGTTCGCCTATTATATGGCGTTCGCTGACTCGCTCCGAATCGCTAAGAAAGGAGGACTGGAGGTCGGCCCTTTAGCTGACAATTTCAAAGCGTATGCGCTGGAGCACCCTCTTCACCCCGACTTCTCAGTGCCGATCTTGGATCTCGCGGACCTTGGTGTGGATCTAAGCTGGTATCCGATCCCGGCGAACCTCATTCATCCTGATGCTCCGGAGGATGGGGAGGCTGCCCCGCAGGCAGGCGAGGGGTCGCGGACCGATCTCGGGGCTGAAGGTGAAGGCCAGGCAGGGGCCTGAGGCACTTTCTTTTTATTACTTTCGATTAGCTTGTAACTTGTAGTTTTCCTTTTGTATTTAAGACTTCGGGCGACCTTGTAAGTACTTTTGAGATATTGAGCAATTATTTGATCTTTGGTTTATCATTTGAATGATTGCTATTTTGAGTCTTTGCTTGACTTTGTACAAATGTGTGAGGAGAGATTGCTGTAAGCATAGGTCTACGTGAATTGATAAGCTCGTATAGAAAACTTATACAACAAATTCGATCGCTGCACAAACATCTGACTAATGACGATCGACGTATGTAATGGAATAGGGACGATCGCCGTGAATACATCTCCGCACTCTTTTCCCTCTTGTTTTTGTTCACTTAGTGAAAGTAAGGGGACGAAAATAAATCGTTGAGTGAGCGGTCTTCAAGTTTGTCGAATCTTCGAAAGGAGCCGTCCATCTCGGTCTTGAGGAGCCGTGCACGATCGCGGAGTTCGATCGACCGACCTCCATGATCGTGTCTTATGCACGAGCGACATTCCGTCTCATGGTTAAGTTCTCGTGACTCACTTAATTGGTAGGGTCCTCCGAAGGCTGCGCCTCGCCTCGTATTTAAACGAAGGGCGTGCGGTCTCGGTCTGGAAGATTCCTTGCGCGGGGCGTCGTCGGATTAATCAACTCCACTTCCGCGGCTTGTTAGCTCTGCTTCCACCTCCGTCCGCCACGAAGATGGCGACCCTCGTCGGTGTACGTTGAGACGGGGGTAGGGACGCGTCGCATTGTCCGGGCCCATCATGTTAGATGATGGACCTTTGAGGGTGGGCGAGTATGTCCACTGATTAGTTTTGGAGGGCCCTCAGACTACGTCGGCCTCGTATTTAAACGAAGGGCGGGCGATCTTGGCCTAAAGGGACCTTGCATGGCCGAAACAGTCGGTTCCATCGACTACCAGGACCATGGCTGCACTCTTCCACCTCGGATCGTCATGTTAGATGCCGACCTTCGACGGTGTACGTTGTGCGGTGGAGGTGATCTCGTGCCGTAGTCCACCATGTTAGATGATGAACTGTAGATGGCGAACGAGTCCTCCGGTTTCGAAAAGTTCGTTCAGGCAGTAGCCTTTGATTTGATGAGGTGGGAAATCGGGGAAAGACGTCCGAGGTTCCCTTCTCTAGATTGAAGTATACGATCGCCGAGGTTGATCGTGGGGTTGGATCGTATGAGCTTTTCAGCCTGTTCGCATTCGAATCGGGCGATCGTGTTTGGGAGTTTGGAGGGGCTCCGGCTAAGCCAATAAGCTGTTCAACTTGCCTTCCTCGAACAATTTCCAGAGTTGTTTGAGGAGATCGCGGCATTGGTTGGTGTTGTGGTCGGGACTCTTATGGTAGGCACAATATTGATTGTGGTCCAGATGACCGTGGTCCCTTATCGCCTTTGGCTTGTTCAGCGGTTCGCGCCCTTTGATGGAGTAGTAAATATGGGCCGGAGTTCGGTTGAATGTATGGAGGAGATGGGCTTCCATGTCCTCGAAGGTCTTGCGATCTCCGGGTGTCTTGGCGATCGCCTTCTTGGTTTTGCCGATCGCCGTCTTTTGGACAGAAGGTGGCGTCTCCTCGCCTAGGCGGAGGGTGAGCAGCTTCTGCCTGGCTAAAAAGTCGGCAGCCTTAGCGCGGAAGATCGCGTAAGTTGGGGGGATATCTTTCGTCAGGTGTCTGAACATGGGCGAGTGACCGTAGAATCCCCCCCGGACTGAATAGAGGGCGAGCTCGTCGCTGATGGTCTCTCCGGCGAGGACGATCTCGTCCACTCGGTCGATGTAATCCGCGTCGGATTCGTCTTCCCCAGGCCTGATTTTCATCATGCGGTGGGGGCCTTCTGGTCTGGCGACCTTGGCGGCGAAGTACGATGTGAATTCGTTCGCCATTTTCTCAAAGGAGATGATCGATCGTGGTGGCAGCGAGACGTACCACCTGTGGGCCAGATCGCCTATTGTTAATGGGAAGATTCGGCACTTGGTTGCATCTAAGGCCCCACATTCGGTCATATAGATACGAAATTTACTTAGGTGGGTTTCGGGGTCCGATCTCCCTTCGTATAGAGGCGTTTTGGGAGGAGCGATCCTTGGTTGTATGGGGGCGAGCTCGATGTGGGCCGCGAGTGGCTCGGTCGGCCCGACGATCTTCCTGCTGGTGCTTGCCCCGGTGTCCAAGAGTGCTTTCATCTCGTCGAGCTGGCGTTGTATAGCGGCCATTGCTGTGGCCTGGCTGTTCGCGGCTAGGCGATCAGAGTGAAAACCGAGGCGATCTAGTACAGATCCCCTGGCGTTCGGAATGGGGGCCAAGAGGCTGATCTGTCTTCGGCTGGGAGTTGGGTAGGCCGAACTCCTGGTGACGGACTCGGAATCCGTTGTTTCGTGGTTGGGGCCAGATTGGCCCGGTCGCCATGATGGATCTCTCCCCAGGCGACTGAACACAGAAACGTCCGATCTAGCGGGAGCCTTTCCTCGTGATTTGGGGCCTCCTAACGATCGCTCGCTCAGTAGCCCCTTAAACTTCCGTTTGCCCACGTGGCGGATGGCCGAGGGAGTTATAGCGGACGTCGCGCATGCTCTCCGTCGCTCCTTTAGGATGGCCATAGCTCCCTCGATCTGTTCCGTAGTTTGGATCTGATCGAGTGAGAGGCTGGGACCACCCATCAGGTGCGGGATCGAGAGTTTCGCGTTCCTGCGACTCCCCTCCGCCGTCGGCTGGGGCTCGGATTGAGCCGGGACTCGGTGTCCGGCGGTTGGGGGGTGGCTTTCTTCGGTGCAGAAGTGGATGCCATGATTCTGAAGGCTTTCTTTGAAGCGCAGTGAGTGTCACTTCAAGTATATGCCCCAAGAACAGTGAGTGTTCTTCGAGACGGTAGGAATAAGAATGAAGGTTTAGATTTGCCCCTTCTTCTAGCGCCAATTGTTGCTACCCAAAATATTATCCGGAGATAGATATTGCTGGAATGGATGGATAGCAAACAAAGTGCGAGAACACTTCCGTGGGAAAGAATAAATAACACAAGACTTGCCGGGGTTGTTAATCCCGGGCTTGAATGCTCTCGCGAGATGTTATTAATACGAATATTCGGGGATACAAGTATTAATGTTAGAATACTATTACAATGAGTGTAATGATTCTAGTTATCTAAGCTTGTGAGCGTATAGATTGCCGGAAGAACCAGATATGGTGCTCTGTGAGTTCTTGTAACAACGTTGGTGAGCTGTGACGGCGGTGAGAGATCAACCGTCTCTCACGGCGTGTATAAGCTGTTGGTTTGAGCTCCGGGGCTTGTGAATCTGACCTGTGGAAACTTCTTGTCTCTGCCGACCGTCTTCTGGTTGAGAGGTGCTGAGAGAGAAATCCTAAGGTGGATTCCGATGAGGAAGCCGGGAGCCTGAGATTATGTATGTTTGTATGTATTTTCTATGGACTTAATGGAAAATCTGTGAGCTGAATGAAGAATTCCTGAACCCTTTTCCATTAGATGTGGGTTCTTTATTTATAGCACTTGGGTGTGCTGGGCGATCGCCTTTGCTGTATTATAATAAGCGGGCGATTGTCTTTTAGCACATGGGCTTGTCTCCTTAAAGTCTGCAGGAGTTGCTGGCAGTCAACTGTGCGGCCCAATGAGGATCCTGCACGCGTCCGAGTCGCTGTCACGGGCGGCCCCACCTTGTACCTTTTGGCGGGCTTGTCGGTAGGTGATAAGGTGGCGCCAGGATGTGGTCAACGATCCGGGAATCGCGGCGGCTGTCGCAGATCTGCACATGGGAGCTGCTTTGAGACTCAGTCTTCGTGGACTTGGATGGACGATGGTTTCTGTAGGTGGCGTAGGACGATCGTCTTTAGCCGGGCGCCAGAGTCTATCGCCGGGTACCAAAGGGCGATCGTCTTGGGAGTCGATCGCTAGATGCCTGAAGGTGGTCTGGTATCTTCGCTTTAGGCGAGTCCGCCATAACTTAACTGGTTGTGTACTCGGTCGCTCGGACTTGTAGTCGATCACCTGTCGAGATGAATAAATCTTGACACAACACAGGATGCAGTCAATGCCCTGTCTTCAGTTGAAAAAGCCTTGAACTGGATGCATACTTCTGCCGTGGAAGAGATGACCACTCTACAGCATGAAGTATCTCGTGTTGTCGAGGCATTCGTTATTTTGCCAGAAGTGTTCAAACAAGCACTGAAAATCATGGAAGACAAGCAAGAGCAACTCCTGAAGGAAGAGGCAACCAAAACGCGCATTGCTGAAGCCAAGACCGCATGTGCTATGATTGAAAACAGTTCTCAATTGCGAGCCCACGACAAATGTATCAAGGACATGTCGCAGGCACTTTCCTCCCTTGTAGAAAGAATGACTAACATCGAGACGAAACAGGATGCTGCATTAGAGATCCTAGGACATCTTGATGACGCCAAAAAGGGGGAAGAGGAAAGAGAAGCTGCTAGGAGAATCAGGTTACAGCATGAAAGGGAATTTGAGGCCGCTCAAGACAGCATCACTGCTGAATTAAATAAGCTAGCCCCTCCCTCCCAGAGTTTTAAGATTTCAGGCTCCCGACCTGAATTTCATGATCCAAATGTCCCGTGGCAAACCCTAATTCAAAGACCTTCTGAGATTCGTCTGCCGACCAACCGCCATCCAACTGTCGATGAAGTGAAGCAATGGAGGAAGAATGAACTGATGAGATACTTTGTTAAACTCATCAGGGAATCTGCCATCTTCAAAAGCTATAAGACTTTAGAAGAGGCCGCAGACAAATTCACGAAGATGCTAGAAGATGGAAAACTCCCTCTCCAAATCGAGATGAAATCCAAACACATAAGAGGAGATCGGATCACCCATCCAGAAGACTGGATTCTTGCCTTTGACAGATCCTATGAAGGAAGAGCAATATACCAGGATCGAGGCAATGATTCCCTACAGAACTGGTGGCGTGGAACCGAGAATGATCCAGGGAGAAAGCCATGGAGAGATGCGGACTATAGATAGGAGCTGAAATCCTTGTATATTATTTTTTTGTAATTTTTCCTTCGAAACAGCAAACCATGTACTCAATTTGCTTTGAATATCAATAAAAGTGTTTGTTTGTCTTGAAAGATTACAACTCGTAATCTACTGTGTTGATATATGATTACTTAAATTGTTTGATAACAATCACAAGTATAGAAATTTGTTGAAAATTAAGCTGTACGAATATGTCTACGAACAGTTCATAATTTCAGTTGTATGCTTAGAATACATTGTAAGATTGTGCATGCGCGCCAATCATAAGATTAAGTTGTAAAAACTCTTAGCTGTATCGAACTAGCCTGCGAGCAATTCATTAAATAGACTAAGTTGCTGAAAGACAGACCATTTGACAGAAAACCAAGAAATCTGCCAGAAGCCATCAAGGAAGATTATTTCATGAAGAAGGTTTTGGCATCATCAAGAAGACTTGAAAGATAGAAAGTTAAAGTCTTGGCAAATTGTCAAAAAGGGGGAAATTGTTGGGAAAATAAGAACCCTGTATCGAAACAGCCGGGATACTCAATCCCTGTATCGAATAATATTGATAAGAGGTTTTGACATATATGCCAATCCTCAATACAGTAAAGGAAACTGTATCGAAGAGTTAAAGTGTCAACCTGTATCGATGATCTGTCTCCCTTTAGTACAGCAAAGATGTCTTATAAAGATCAAGTATGGAAACTGTCTCGAATCACCAATACAGTTATCTTCCATACAGCTCACAATAGGGCAAAGAAGGAATCTTCAGAAGTCAAGTCCCGTTGAATAAAGAAGTATTTAAATACTCAAGAATAAAGTATTTAAATACTGCCAGTCAACAGATCTTCAAATCCCGCTAAAACCGGATCGTGTTTTTCATCCCGTTGGAACGGAATCTCACTCAAACGGATACATCTCAACGGATATATATTTCAGATACTATATATATCACATCAAGATGCTGAAGATCAGTTACCCAAGCTACGAAATTATCAAGCTATCAAAGTTATCATCAGAGCAAAACATATCTCCAAAGCTTACTGCAACTCAGATCTAAGAGATATACAGTGCTCATCATCTTGAACAACACTTCATCAGCTGAAAGCTCTTAAAGTCAAAGTTGTTGTTCACCCTCTGTTCTATACTTTGAACAAACACATATCAGCCCTGTGTGGACTGAGTAATTTGTGCTTCTCCGGAACTGTGTGTGAAGGATTTGCATTGAAGAACACGAAGCTTCAGAACTGTGTGTGAAGAAGCAAGTCAAAGCATTATCTCAAAACCAATCTGTGTGAACGGTTGAAGCTAAGATCTTTATATCAATCTGTGTGAACGATATATTGATTGTGTGTTGTTATAATTACGTAGTTGTGTACGTAGTAATTATAATAAACTTTTTACTCCTGTGTGGAGGACCAGTGGACGTAGAGGGGTTTACCTCGAACCACTTTAATTACTGTGTTATTTACCTTCAGTTCTTACTGTTTTAACTATTGTGATTAATTAAGTATACACTGCACATTTAGTTGCTGTATCCACAGCAACTTACTGCATCTAAGACTTCCGCTACGCACTCAGATTTAAAATAACTACAGTTTGTTGTTTAAACTACTTCCCAAACTGTATCCAGTATACTCAGTGGCCAACAATATCCAAAGCATATAACTTTACAAAACAAAAGTTCATCACCATCACACCAAAAAATCTAATAATAACTTAAAAACCAAAATCACTTGGATCCCTTTTCCCCCATCTGCTGCTATATCTTTAGTCTTGTATCACCATCTTCATGAACTTCCTCTTCTAAAATAACTTCTTTACTTGTCTTCTCAGAAATCTCCAAATCATTATCATCATCACCATCTAGTATGACTGGAGTGCTCGCAGTGTTTTTAAATAGGCCATGTTTTATGAAACATATTAATTCGCATTACACACTACACATATAACAAAATCAAAAAACTTACTCTGAGCATTGAGTATCTTCCTCTCGGCCTAGTTCTGTATGGTGGGTTGGGAGGAGGTATCCTCCTTCTTCTTTTTGGTGGTGGTGCTTCCATTCCTCCTAAATCGCTTTCTCGTAATCGGCCGCTCATTTCACGTATTTGATTTTAATGTATTTTAACTGATGTTAATTGATTAGGGTTTGTAGTGAAAAGGGGGGCTACAGTTCATGTATTTCACTCTCAGTTAATGAAGATGGGCTTATATTGAAAAAGGGGGGGACCCACGATGGGATTTTATAATAAAATAATTTGAATCACAAAACATCCTTCTAGATAACACAATAAATCATATTGGCAAAAATACCAAAAGTTTATATGCACACGATCATGTACACGGTCGTGCCCACGATGGGACACACGATCGTGTGCACAAGAACATCAAAAATATTCACCAATTTCTCAAATTACTCGTCAATTTAGGTGTTGTTACTTATATATTAATAATTATTTGTTAACGATACACTTATTTAAAAAATTATTGATTGAATTAACATAATATATTGCATATCATGTGTAGTCTATCTGTTCTCAGTGTATTAGTTCGTACGGATAAGTTCATCATCTGGATGAAATATCTCATATACTAATGAATTACAACGAAATGACAAATACGAGTTTGTATAAGAAGCTATATAGTAATTAATGTTTGAACAAGCAGTTTTTGAATCACAAAACATCCTTCTAGATAACACAATAAATCAAATTGGCAAAAATACCAAAAGTTTATATGCACACGATAGGATACACGGTCGTGCCCACGATGGGACACACGATCGTGTGCACGGCCATGCCCACGATGGGACCCACGGTCGTCTGCACACGGTCATGGCAGCCAACGTGCGCACACGACAGCATCAACCCATGACCGTGGGCAGATTGCACACGATCGTGACCCACGATGGCCACGATCATGTGCATCCATCGTGTGTAACACAGAGCCAAAAGATAAAGATTTAACAACACAACACGATCGGGACCCACGATGGCCACGATCGTGTTCATCCATCGTGTGTAACACAGAGCCAAAACATAAAGATTTGACAACACAACACGATCGTGACCCACGATGGCCATGATCGTGTTCATCCATCGTGTGTAACACAGAGCCAAAACATAAAGATTTAACAACACGACACATTCATATTGCCAAAACTGTCTAAATACAACATAAATATTTAACAACACGACACATTAATCTTGCCACAACACAACACGCCATAAACCATTTTACATGTCTAAAGACAACATAAAGATTTTAGCAGCTAAACCATATCGATATTTCTTAATATATTTCTCATTAAGTTCCTTGATTTTGTGCCTTGCTCCTGGGTTTGCAGAGACGAGTCGATCCAAGTACATGCACGCGAAGGGGCCACAACTGTGATTGTCATTTTGTATGAACTGTAGCTCTCGTGGCATAATTTTGAAACTCATCTCCGTGTCATACTTCTTCTTCGATTGGTTGTTCAGCCAATACCCGGATTGAGCTAGCACACGAGGCATCAGATGCATAATCGGTCGCAGTTGGTTGAATCGGTATCGACCATCTTCTTGGTGGTGTGACAAGGAATCGTACAACTCCACGGTCCATGTTATGATGTCAATCTTGATAGTTACCTAGTGGCTCTGGTCGAGGCAACAAATGGCAATGATCTGTTGAAACAAAATATGTAATCATATAAGATCATCACATCAAACATAGCGAATCATTTATAAATATAAATTTCAAACTTACTTCGTTGCAATTTAACCATGGAACCGCATGTGGTGTATCAAGACCTGCCATGTAGTCCTCGATGCATTTAGGAATTTTCCAATCCTTGTAAACCGGCTTCCCTGTCACCTTGATACCAAGTGGATCATTCGGATGGAGTCTTGCAAACTCGTTGGCCAAAACTAACTACAAAAAGCCAAACCACAAAATTAACAAAAAATCCACATCACACCAATGATATACAAGCGAGTAGGTTATAGAACTTACGTAAAATTAGGAGCCGGCAAGTACAGTGCCAACTCTACCGACACCAACACTACGGACTCCGCTCCGAAGCCTCGCTCGAGTCGCAAGCACATAACAGTCTATCACCTCTGCATCAAAGTCTTCACGGCTAGACTCTATCCGGTCAAATAACGCATGGGTGAGAGCATGCCCAGTCTCCAAACACCGGACAATAGCATCACGTGGCTGCTCCCTCCTAAAGTGTAGGTACAACTTCTTCAGAGCCTCGCTATCTCTTGGAGGCACAACCACAAAAGGCTCCCGAAGAGCAGCGGATGGTCGACTCACTCGCGGTGGAAGACTACGCTCACCCAAATGCTGCGTTCCGGCAGTCTCACCATCTTTATTACCCTCAGCATCCCTCTCACAACTATAACGATCAGAGAGCTGTACAGCCGGCTGCTCGATCTCAAAAACTGGCTGCTCGATCTGAAATGGAGGCTGATGCTGAGGACCACCACCTTCACAATGAAACATCGCACTATAATGATGCTCGTCCTAAAACCATTCGAACATCGTCCCATACTGCTGAAACGGCGCGTCAAATAGCTCATACTGATGCTCGTAATCAAGGGGCTGCTGAGTCCGCTCAAAAGAAAGATGAATCTGAGAATGATGACTGTGCTGGATCTCAGAATGGTGACTGTGCTGGACCTCATAATGGTGGGTAGGCGGACGCTGAGAATGGTGGGTAGGCGGACGCTAAGAATGGTGACTAGGCTGACACTGAGAATGGTGACTGTGGGCTGCACCAGAGACTGAGTGACGTGGAGGGTCAGGAATCCTCCGCTGGGCGCTGCTAACAGATGCAGAATGATGAGGCCTATCATGGCTCCCATATGAGTAGTGCACTGGACTCCTAGAACGTCTATGCGTAGGTCCGAATAAATCCACGATCCCAGAAAGCACCCGGCGAGAAACTCGAGCAATAAATCCCGTCTCGGACTCGTCGTACAAGACCGCCTTCAAACGGCGATCGAAGTACTCATCCCTGCTCGTGCCCTGGGTGTGGTCCGGACAAGGAAGTCCGTGGACACAACACACCCTCTCTGGCTGCCTCTCCCGGTCCGATGTCTCTGCACCATCTACTGGTGGGGTACTCTGCCGACACTTTATGTGCCGACTCATATGTAATCAATTTCCCAACAGCCTTCTTCAACCTATCCATAACTTTCTTTTTCGGGATCGGCGCAGGCTCATCCTCCTTGTTCTTCACAGCTATTCTTACAGGCTTAATGAACTTAACGTCATATGGCGAGCCATTCTCAAAGCTCATGTAGTAGTACTCAGCCTCATCCTCCTCCAGATGCAGTAAAGAGGGAAGTACTCTGTGCTGCAAAATTAGTCATTAAAGCATACCATTAGATGGGCAATCACATAACGTTGAAGAGATGAAGTCAGGAGAAAATACGTTTACAAATTTATGTACCTTATCGTCGAAGAAATGAGTGAAATCACAAAACATCTTCCTCGTAGTCCACATCAAACACCGGGGGACTTGGACAGATTTATCTCGAATACCACACAATGCTCCCAATGAAGGAATCATCTCATACGACCATATCTGTAAAGCCCAAACAGGACCGTAGAAGTGATAGTCCTTGTGCTCTTGTCCCTCCTTCATGGCAATGTTGCCTATGTAGTAAGATAAAACCCCAAAGGCATAAGAACCCCAAGGAAACATATCCCACTGCTCGAAATCCTCAACCAATGCCCATGCCCATGTCTCGACCATCATATCAGCACGGCATAGGATAAAGTAGTAGTATATAAGCAAATTGGCAACCTTCACATAATCTCTTATGTCTCTACCAAAATCTCGAGCATTGAACCTCTTCCGCAGAACACTAACCTTAATATTTTTGCCATGGAGTATTCTGTGGAAAATACCGTCAGACGGAAGGAGATGGTCATCCTGTGGATGGAAGGTAGAGTTTCCAAAATGGAGTCCAGTGATCATGGCAAAATCACGGGCCGTAAAACGAATGGTCCTCCCGCATACCTGGAACCACGACTCATCCGGGGGGATTTGATCATCCTCCAATTGACGGGCAATCAAGTGATGTAGGGCAGTATTTGAACTCCTATTTCTCCTAACTTTAATCAAGCGCCCCAGAACTCCCTCGGTCAAGCTCTCGATAGCTCGATCAGCAACTGCGGAATTGCGGCCCATACTTCTTAGTGTCTCAATGATCTCTTTAAATACCGCCTCCCGTATGTAAAGATTCACTTGACGTGTAACAAAACGCAATGTAGGTCCCTTCCATACGCAACCAGTATGCAATATAGACATACAACTCATAAGAATATGATAGAATGCTTAAGAGAACGAAAAAAAATCTGCCTTGCACACGATGGCAGGCACACGATCGACGCCCATCGTGTGAAGACCATCGTGTGCCACACGACGGGCGTCGATCGTGTGCATGCCATCGTGTGCAGGGCAGGAGCCTTTGGTCTTCTAGCACACGACGGCACACACGATCGACGACCGTCGTGTGTAAACCATCGTGTACACGATGGTGTCATCTTCTTCAGCACCATCGTGGGACGATGAACAACCGTCGTGGCACGATCGTGTGTGAATGAAAATACACTAACCGGCGGCTCATTGACGAATTCCTCTTCAGATGGAGTGTCAATAGCGGAACTTCTGGCGTCTTCAGATTCTCTGTGGTAGTCGGAGTTCGACATTTTCTGGCCGGTGAAGGGTTTCACGATGGGGGTTTTCGGTTCTACGAGAGATGCAGCGAGAGAGTTTTTTTGCAAGAGAGAGAAATATTGAGTTGTGGGACCGTTTAGATTATTGTTGTTTGCTTTTAATAATTTTCTCTTTTTTATGTTTTTTATCTTTTAGTGGTAGACTTTAAGGGTAATAATGTCTTTTAACACATTTTGGTATCAAAAACTTATAGTTTTATGAATGGGGATATATAACTTATTAGTTTTATGCTTTGGTACTAAAAAAGAGAGATCCCATAAACAAATAACATTATGAATAAGAATAAAACAATAACACAAAATGACGGTAAATAAATACATAAAATTTACAAAATACTTTACAAATATATTTGACTAATGTTTGATTATTATTTATAAATGTTTGTTATAGGTAAAAATCTTGAAAAAATGAGCTACACATGTTTTGGTCAGCTTGGGGTAATTCCCGCGAGGCTACTCTCGAGGAGTTCAAGTATCAGGAGTACGAGTGGAGGTGGCTATGCGCACATTTTAGCGACCCGGCCTATATTGTATGTAATCGAGCTCTAAATATTATCGTAATGTTATTGTTGTTTAAAGATATGTAATGTATATGAAATTTACTTGTGGTAATTTTGTTCCTTGTTAAATGAAAATTACATGTTTCTATGTATAGGCGAGCAGTTCAGCCAACACGGTTAACCGTAAGGGTTTGACGGAGCACCACAGCTTAGGGTCGCGGTCGTTAGCGAGAGTTTCGCACGAGGTCACTTCTGATGAAAATGTGGCGAATTTGTCTACGTGACTCAGAAGGCATATCCGAACTATCCGGATAGACTTGTAAGTTTTAAATGTATCCTAACCATTTTAATACTGCTATCAGTCTTTACCTCTGAACTTTATTAATATTTGGTTACTTTTTTTTGTTCCCACTTAATTAGGAGAGAGTGACTGAGGAGTCTGAGAGGATGTTGACAGAGATGGCGAGGGAGGAGCATCCGGATTTGGACGAGACTGGCCTCGAGTTAGCACGCCGAGAGATCGATCAGGCCAATCCCTACATTAGGGCAAGGGTGTGGGCTAACATTTAACCTCCTAAAGGGAGTCATCACCAGACGCCGATGATGGGAGCTCAAGGCAACCGATTATTGAAGAATACTACAGGGTTTCAGCGCAATCAAAGGGGCGACACTCAATAGGCCTATCTGGAGGAGCAATTGAGGATCGAGAGGGAGCTCCGAGCTGAGGAGCAAAGGAAATATCAAGACGAGTTCCAGAAATTCCAAGAGGAACAAAGGAAGGTTCAACAAGCCATGATGCAGTCGGGTACCACCACCACCTCAATTATTCGATTCACAAACACCCTCTCTTCTTGACAGCCTCGGGACGACGATATGCAAGACGGTAGTAATCCTTCTTCTATCTTTAAGAATTTAACGGATTTTTGAGGATTTTAGTTGTCATTGTAGTAGTTCTTTTGCTATATAAACATATTATTAATGCTAAATATTTTTTATTTAGACTCGTGTTCGTTAACATTGGTGTTTATAGTGATTTTGTTGATGTTGATACATGATATGTTGATATGGTGTGTGTTTTATACTGTTGGTGTTTAAATTCTGCTTTTCGTACATTGATGTATGTTGATTGTGGAGTATGGTGGTGTATTGTACATCTGGAATAACATGTTATCTGAAAAGGTTTGGGAATTCCAAATTTTGAATATTTTTTTAATGAACTTTAGTCGACGGCATTTGCATCGGCTAAAGTTTATATTTAAAAAAAAATAAAAACACTTTAGCCGACAACATTTTCGCCGTCGGCTAAAAGGTGGACATTTAGCCGACAAAAATTGTGTCGTCGACTAAAATGTGTAGTACTTTAGCTGACAACATAAAAATCGTCGGCTAAAACAAAATATTTTAGCCGACAACTTGTACGTCGTCGGCTAAAGTTGAGCTATAGCCGACGACCTTTTCTATTTGCCGTCAGCTAAACTTTAGCCGACCGATCTCGGCCGATCGACTTTTAGCCGACAACTGACCTCTTTAGCTGACGATTTTTGAGTTTACGATGACCTTTTGCTGTCGGCTAAAGTATAAACATTGGTAGTGCAATCAAAATGTTTATGCATTTTCATACATAAATATCCAAATTTTCTGAATGATTAAAATTTTAAGATGATTAAATAGTTATTCATTCACATGATAATTAGTTCTTATTCATATGATAATTATTAAATTAATTAAATGAATTGATTATTATGTGGCACTAAGGAATAGTATTTAATAATGGTGAGATTTGATTGGATAATAAAAAATGACTTGAAAGATGAACATTTAATTTTTTAACATGTATATATTAAATTAATTACAAAATTAATATATAGAGGGATGTCATTTGAATAATAATCAATGTAGTATTAAAAAACTCATAAGTGAAGCTGGATTGGTATAGTAGATGAGTGCGGGACCAAAAGGTCACTAGGTAGATTTTTCCTACTAACACTTTCTCGATTGAGCCTGTCACACATGCCTTCCTTAGTATAATTTAACTGGTTGATATAATTTGCAGACTATGACGTTCAGCCCGAAGGTTTATTCAGTGCACACTCGAAGAGTATTGGCTGACGGATTTTCCCGTCATTGTCATTTGAACCAATCTCTCTCTCTCTCTATATATATATATATATATATATGTGGGTTCACGTGAGAATGCAATTTAAGTTAATAAATAAGAATGAATTTCATCCATAGTTCTTGATAAATGGATGGCCTAGATTTATTCTCACAAAAATTTGATGCATATAAAGCAATATATTAATGCATATAATGCATTGCAATTTTTATGCACGAAATGCATATATTTCATGCATAATTAGTACAAAACTCATGCATATTCGCAATTCGCAGGATAAAAACCATTTTCATTTGATCCTAAATCTCTCTCTCTCTCTCTCTCTCTATATATATATATATATATTCAGGTGAGAATGCAATTTAAGTTAAGAAATAAGAATGAATTTCATCCATAGATCTTGATATATGGATGGCCTAGATTTATTCTCACAAAAATTCGATGCATATAATGCAATATTTTAATGCATCGATATTTTGATGCATATAATGCACGTTTTAATGCATTGCAATTTTGATGCACGAAATGCATATATTTCATGCATAATTAGTACAAAACACATCCATATTTGCAATTCGTAGGATAAGAACCATTCTCATTTGATCATAAACTTTTGTAGGTCATTGATATTAGTGATCTAACGGCTGTAGATGAGTAGGATTATATGCATTTATGTTTTTTTATTGTATTATTGTTGCATATACTAGCGACCAGCTTGATGCAACAAATAATAAGAAATATGCAATGAAATTGCTTAATAATGCAACATGTATAGATTGGTTTCTAGATTTCATCATTAATGGGGTTTCTACCATAATCAATCTATATATATATATATATATATATATATATATATATTTATGGTGGGGTTATTCTAAAAAGGGTCTTATAATAAAAAGTGTAGGAAGGATTGTGGGAGTGACATGTGTCACCTTGCCACATCATCATGCCACATCATATGACATGTGGCACCCCCCCCCACCACCCCACCCCACCCCACCACCCCACCACCCCGACCCCCACGGAAAAAAAAAATGCCCGCCAAAAAAAAAAATTGGGGGGCCAAAAATTTTTTTTTTCCCGCCAAAAACTTAGAAGTGTGATGCACCATTTTTTTGGTGCATCATGGTTATAAGTTTTGGTGCATCACACTAATAAGTTTTACTGCATCACAGTTATAAGTTACTACATCATAGTTAACAGTTAAGTGCATCAACTATGATGCAGTAACTTATAACCTTAATGCACTAAATCATAATTGTGATGCATTAACTTTATAACTGTGATACAGTAATAATAAGTTTTCGCATCACGCTTATAAGTTATTGCATCATAGTTAACGATTAAGTGCATCAACTAGGATGCAGTAACTTATAACCTAAATGCACTAAATCATAATTGTGATTCAGTAGCTATATAACTGTTATGCAGAAAATTTATAAATGATATGCACTTATAAATTTTGGCGGGAAAAAATAAATTTGCCCCAAAAAAAAATATTTGGCAGGAAAAAAAAAATTTCGCGTGGGGTGGGGGGGTGGGGGGTGACACATGTCATATGATGTGGAATGGGGGGTGACACATGTCACTCCCACAATCCTTCATACACTTTTTATTATAAGACCCTTTTTAGAATAACACAAATATATATATATATATATATATATATATATATATATATAGAGAGAGAGAGAGAGAGGGTTGGTTCAAATGACAACCAATCCTCACAATGGGAACGTGAGCAGTGCATATTTGGTATGAATTCCCTGCACAATATAGTATGTTGTAATGCATACTCAATTTTTCGGATTCATTGCACACATTTAATAAGGATTCACTGTTCACAGCGATAAAAATGAATATGCGTTATAACATACTATTTATATAGTGATTCTGTAGTAAGTACGCAGGGACTCATGTACCCATTTTAAGGACTGGTTTCTAGGCCTGGCCAACTAACCCTGAAGATCCGGGCCCGGATCCTCCTGCAGCATGACGAGACGAAACCAAAATCATAAAACTCAGGGACCGTCCCGTCCCATTTTATTTTAAAAACTTGGGACGGTCCGCGAGCCCAAATGTCAAATCCCGACGGGATCCCGTCCTGTCCCGTAGGAATGTCTAGTTACTAGACTTACCCAGCTACTAATAAGTGTCAGTTTTATACACTTATCCATTGTTTGTATCGATAAAATTCAACCATAATTGAGCTAGTCTACTCGTTTTTTGCTATTAATTAATTAGTTTTTAATAATTGTATTTTTATCGGATGATGATCGGATTAAATAACTGATTAACTCTAGAAATAACATGTTTATTAAATATTCTCTTTGTTGAATTTTGATATATTCATGTTGTAGGGCTTTCCGAGACGAATTCGGCAGTCTTTCCGGATTCAAAATCAGAGTTATATATCAAAAGTTATCATCCGAAGAAGATCTGGGGAAAAAACGCAAAGTCTCGAAAGTGCAAATTTGGAAAACGTAACTATCAAAGCATCCAGTGAGCAAATTTACGAAGCCAATTTACGGCCGTAACATTCAGAGTTACGGCCGTAAGTCATCCTTGTTACGGCCGTAACTCCACAATGTTACTAGTAACTCTTGACAGATTGTTATGATTTGTCTAATTTTTTATACTTTTTGTATATTATTGAGGGGATGGCTGACATTGATCCGATCTAATGTAATAATGCTGGAGTTTTGGAGCTATTAGATGACTTTAGGTGTATAAATAGACCCCTTAGATCCTTCATCATTAATCATTCATCTTATAATTTTCCATTTTTTGTAAACTTTTCTTTTTGTGTGAAGAACACACTTGTGTTCTTGAGTGATATTTGTAAGTGTGGTATAGCATAAGTTGTTCAGAGAGTTTATTGCTTCTACCTCCTTTATCTACTAAGTGAGTTAGGATCAATTCTTTCTCTTGATTCAACTAATAATGACCACACAAGCTTGTAATATGTGTAATAAACCCTTCATGGGCTAAGTAACCTTTAGTTGGGATTATAAACAAGGTTAGTCATGTTATTTATGTTTGTATAAAAGATCTATTATTAATTACTTATTATTGTGTGTGATTTTCATTGTTTTAACAATCTTTATTTATTTGGCCAATTAATGAAGATATTTATGGTCTTCATATGTTTCGAAAGAAAATATATTTGATTAGATCAAATGATCTTCACTCTAAGTTGTTCTAGGGGATAGAAATATACCTCTAGTCCTTAGATGATTCTTTGAGTTATTTTCATAAATCCTAATGTTATGTATTGAAGCCAATCAACATAGAAATATAGTGGATTGATTCAATATGTAAGGGACGTTTTATAGTTCGAAAGAGAAACCGTCTTTTTAAGGAAAATCGAATCTACACAACATAATAAGTAAATTCATCTTATGATCTCCTATACATCTTATATAACTAATGACGAACTAAGTTTGTAATCCCAACTATTTCATTTTATCGTTTAATCAATCTATTATTATTGCAATATTTTTATTTCCTTAAAATATTAGAACTATTATTGCATTTTCTTTGCAATTATTAAACCAAACTTTTTAATTGTGTGTTTCGCTCATCTTAGTATCTATAAAAATAGACTAATAGTGTATAATTCAAATTATAACCAAACTTCCTTGTGGGATCGATAAACCGGACTAAAAAAGTCCACTTTACTACTTGATACGATATCGTGCACTTGCGATAGTTACACTAAAAACGTGTCAAGTTTTTGGCGCCGTTGCCGGGAAACGTATAAGTTATATTTGAAATCTTACATTGTAAACTATTTTTATAGGTACAAATTTCTCGACATTGTAACTTAGTACTCAATTGTGCTTGTCCGGTCAAGTGGCGGATAACGGTACTCCGTGACTATTAAAGTTGGAATTTTCAGTTTCCCACAACAATTGATATTTGTAGATATTTTCTTCAATTATTTTCATTGTCTTTTTATTTATTTTTTTATCATGGAAGAAACATTGTATAAAATCGAAAAAAGATTTCCCTTTCTAAGCAAAAAGGCAATTTTAAAAATATACAAGGCAAGGCTTGAAAGGATGAGGTTGCTTATGAATAAAAGCATACATTTTGACATAAGATTCATAATTGAAGCCAAAGTAAGAATAGAAGGTGAATTCACAGAAACACCGACTAGATTTTTACCAGGGCTAGGAAAAAGTTCATATGCCAAGAAACGACGAGCAAAGATGATAGCCGTTTGTTATAAATGTGCTAGATGGAACTGTAATTTAAAATGTCGACCTTTGGGAATTCCATCTACAAACAGAGAAGATAAAATTCAATTCATTAAAGATGGTCTGAATAAAGAGAATTTAGATGATATCGAAATTTCTCTTGACACGCATCCTAGTGGACTCGTACATTACGGAATTCGATGTTTGTAAAATAAATTCCAACCAGAATATGAACAACGTCTTGGGAATCTGACGTTAAAAGACCCTGTTTGCCAATTTGTAAGAAAATTGGATGGGAAGCTTCTCCCCGACTCATAGAAGGCGTTTAGGCCGTTTCTGAACGTAAAATCAGAGGAAGATGTGAGCCACAATCACAACTACTGTACATACGCGTAAGTATCTTTTATTTTTGTCGAGTGGTAAGATTTTCTGAATAAAATATGTGATACGCGATAAATGCTTTCCTTATTCTATTGAGTAGTTGAAGCACAATCAACGCAATCACAAACTTGTTAAACAATTTTTACCTTCTTTTTCTTCTATAAATTAACTTTGTGCTTGTTTCTTTCATTCATCCCTCAAACTTGCACTTTTCTCTGTTTCTCTCTAAATAATTTCTTTTCAAAAATGGAGTCATCATCTTCAACAAAAAAATTTAGCACAGTCTGCATTTTTGGTGGAGCTAGTTATGGAAAAGAGGCATGCTTTACTGAAACAGCCCACAACTTGGGTCGTACCTTAGGAGAAAAATGCATTCATGTAGTTTACGGAGGAGGAAGTCTAGGATTAATGGGGCGAGCTGCTGCTTTTGCTTATATGGAAGGAGTAAGAGTGTTGGGAATAATCCCAAAACCTCTGGCTGAAAGTAAAATCACCGGGTCAACTATTGGAGATGAGTTTAGATCTGTAAATATGCAAGATCGCATAACTCACATGATGAATAATTCTGGCGCCTTTATCACCCTTCCCGGTGGTTTTGGCACCCTTGAGGAACTTTTTCATGTGGTTACCAGAGCCCAGCTAAATGTTCATCAAAAACCAATAGGTCTGCTTAATGTCAATGGTTTCTTTGATGGTTTACTATCTTTCATCGACTACTCTGCTGAAAAGGGTTTTATTTCCGAGCGTGCTAAACGAATCATAGTCGTTGCAACAACACCAGAAGAACTAATCAAAAAACTCAATGAATTTGTTCCTCAACCAGATCCAGCTCTAGCTAAAATTGTCTGGGTAGAAGATTTTACCGTGAGAAAACGAAAAGTGGATTCATTCCTCTCCCTTTGATAACCCATGTCGGACCTCTTGTATTTTTACTTTCTGTCGTGTGTAATAATCATGCTAAATGGTGGCAGCTTAAGGAGTTTATTCTTGATCTCTTGACGCGCATCTATTCGCGATTTATGTATTGTTATTTTATTACTGTAGTTTTTATTGTGTGTTTTTTATAAAAGCATTGATGGCAGCGTAAGGCGACTCTTCGGACTTTCTTGATGCGCATCTTAAAAATTGTGTTATACTTCCGAGTATATTTTATTTTCTTTTGTTTTGTGCCTCGTATATTTTTTCTCTTGCAGATTCTAAAAGGCGTTAACTCAAGCATCAACTTTCTTAACAGGGAGTATTCTGCTTTTCTGCATTGCTTTTTATTTTAAAAACTGAGGACAGTTTTATTTTCAAGTTTGGGGTGGTTTGTTTAATTATTTTTGTGTGTTGGTATTTTGGTGTGTTATATTTGCCTTAATTTTTTTTTTTTAATATATATATATATATATATATTAATATTATTTTGATCTGTGAGATTTTTAGATCTGGCCATAACACCAATAAATTAGCTATATACAAACTTCTAAAATCATTTTAGGTGTAAAAAATTGTATATTCCAAAATTTTTTGAGCCTTAATCTCTCTTTCCAAGCCTTGTAGTTATCATATAAAAATCGAGTCATTCGTTACCTTGAGAAAAGAAGAATCAATCGGTTGATGAAAAATAGAACTGAAATTTACTTAATTTGTGGAGTTTTTGATTTTTCATGCTTAAACTAAGAAATGATTTTCTGCAAAAATCTTATTCCCTAAATAAAAAGGAGTCATTGGTGAAAAGAGCTACACGTTAGCAAATAACGGTGTGAAAGCTATCACCTAAAAAAAATAAATGACAAAAAGAAGAAGTGTTGAGCAACAACAGCTGCCTAATTTTGGGGGTCTTAAATTTTGCGAAAAATAAAGGACTAACCATTGTTGGTGCGTAGCTGCCATCTCAGAAAAATTGGTGAAAAGAGCTACACGTTAGCAAATAACGGTGTGAAAGCTATCACCTTTTAAAAAAAATGAGATAGAAATTGTGTTAGTGAAAATAGCTACACGTTAGCAAATAACGGTGTGAAAGCTATCACTAAAAGGGATTTAGTTTATGAGCAGATTTGAATTAATTAGCGGCTGAATTTCAATACACTCAATTTCGTGAAAAATCACAATATTTGATGACGCCAATGAAATTCTTCTTCATATTGAGTCGAAAAATAAACGAGTGATCGAGAGCAACCATTAAAGAGAGTCGTGTGTATCACGAGTGAGAAAGAAATAATCAACCTTTTGGAGGGAAAACCTTTAATTTGGAATTACAAAATAAAAACCGTGTTTTAACTTCAAAAATAATCAGTAGATTTATTTTGAATCTTGATTCATTTCTATCTACTGTATATAGCTGGTTGTTGTGTATTAATGGCATTTTGATCTCCTTTTCTCTTTTTATATTTTTTGTGTGTATTAGTATTTTTGCGTCTTATTTTTATTTTTATTTTTATTTTTGTGTGAATAATAAAGTCTTGCTCGGGACTAGCAAGAATTCAAGTTTGGGGGTGTGATAAGTGTCAGTTTTATACACTTATCCATGGTTTGTATCGATAAAATTCAATCATAATTGAGCTAGTCTACTCGTTTTTTGCTATTAATTAATTAGTTTTTAATAATTTTATTTTTATCGGATGATGATCGGATTAAATAACTGATTAACTCTAGAAATAACATGTTTATTAAATATTCTCTTTGTTGAATTTTGATATATTCATGTTGTAGGGCTTTCCGAGACGAATTCGGCAGTCTTTCTGGATTCAAAATCAGAGTTATATATCAAAAGTTATCATCCGAAGAAGATCTGGGAAAAACGCAAAGTCCGAAAGTGCAGGCTGAAACGTAACTATCAAAGCATCCGGTGAGCAAATTTACGAAGCCAAATTACGGCCGTAACATTCGGGAGTTACGGCCGTAAGTCATCCTTATTACTGTAGTAACTCCCGAATGTTACGGTAGTAACTCTTGGCAATTGTTATGATTTGTCTAATTTTTATACTTTTTGTGTATTATTGAGGGGATTGCTGGCATTGATCCGATCTAATGTAATAATGCTGGAGTTTTGGAGCTATTAGATGACTTTAGGTGTATAAATAGACCCCTTAGATCCTTCATCATTAATCATTCATCTTATAATTTTCCATTTTTTGTAAACTTTTCTTTTTGTGTGAAGAACACACTTGTGTTCTTGAGTGATATTTGTAAGTGTGGTATAGCATATGTTGTTCAGAGAGTTTATTGCTTCTATCTCCTTTATCTACTAAGGGAGTTAGGATAAATTCTTTCTCTTGATTCAACTAATAATGACCACACAAGCTTGTAATATGTGTAATAAACCCTTCATGGGCTAAGTAACCTTTAGTTGGGATTATAAACAAGGTTAGTCATGTTATTTATGTTTGTATAAAAGATTTATTGTTAATTACTTATTATTGTGTGTGATTTTCATTGTTTTAACAATCTTTATTTATTTGGCCAATTAATGAAGATATTTATGGTCTTCATATGTTTCGAAAGAAAATATGTTTGATTAGATCAAATGATCTTCACTCTAAGTTGTTCTAGGGGATAGAAATATACCTCTAGTCCTTAGATGATTCTTTGAGTTATTTTCATAAATCCTAATGCTATGTATTGAAGCCAATCAACATAGAAATATAGTGGATTGATTCAATATGTAAGGGACGTTTTATAGTTCGAAAGAGAAACCGTCTTTTTAAGGAAAATCGAATCTACACAACATAATAAGTAAATTCATCTTATGATCTCCTATACATCTTCTATAACTAATGACGAACTAAGTTTGTAATCCCAACTATTTCATTTTATCGTTTAATCAATCTATTATTATTGCAATATTTTTATTTCCTTAAAATATTAGAACTATTATTGCATTTTCTTTGCAATTATTAAACCAAACTTTTTAATTGTGTGTTTCACTCATCTTAATATCTATAAAAATAGACTAATAGTGTATAATTTAAATTATAACCAAACTTCCTTGTGGGGTCGATAAACCGGACTCAAAAAGTCCATTTTACTACTTGATACGATATCGTGCACTTGCGATAGTTACACTAAAAACGTGTCAGCTACCAAGCCCAAAGCAGTCTTATCATCTAACATTTATAACTTATCTCGTTTACCTCTTTCGGGGAATGAAGCTTCCATAAGTCATGAACAACTTGTGCATAGAAGTAGATATCAGTGAGTATCTGACTATGTTGTAGTGTTTTTCGTATTAATTACTGATGGTGAAATAAGAAAGCATTCAGAGTTCTATGAGCCATTTGTTCCAGAATAACAAATGGCTCACAAAGACGTTTGATAAATATATTGATTTAAAAAAAAAATTGAATTTATTGTCATGTAACTAAATATCATGTTTATTTGAATCAACATTCATTGATCAATCGGACCACTTTTCGTCCCATACGTATTCCGATCCCGTCCCAATCTCAAATGGAATCGGGATGGTCGGGATCAATTCTTTAAAAGTACAATATCATCCCATCTCGTCTCGTTCTTTTCAAATTGGACAAGATCGGAAGTATCTAAAATTGTCCCTCCCAGTCCATGCCCAGACCTAATGATTTTCATTTGAATCAAATATATATAAATTTTCAAAAGTGCAATTTCACCCATCTGGTCCCGTTATCTCAAATGGGACAGGATCATGATTACCTTGAAATTATCTCATCCCGTCGTATGCTCAGACCTGCTGATTTTCATTTGAATCAGTCTCTCTCTATATATTATATTACAAAAAATAACCCAATCTATTAACGAAAAAAACAAAACAAAAGTAAATCCCCCAACTAAATCAACTCCATGCCTCACTTTCTCGTGAGAGCGAGCCCTAATCCACATGATTTTTCTTGGTAAACTAAAAGATTAATTAACCCTATCAACGCAGTATAATCCTTTTTTTTATCAGAGATGCAGTATAATCCAAACCCCAAATAAAATGAGACGGAAAGAAAAGGACAAATATAGCCCCTTTTTTCTTTGGAAAATGGTTCAATTTCTCTGTCA
Source organism: Orobanche coerulescens (assembly GCA_033398695.1). Taxonomy (NCBI): domain Eukaryota; kingdom Viridiplantae; phylum Streptophyta; class Magnoliopsida; order Lamiales; family Orobanchaceae; genus Orobanche; species Orobanche coerulescens. Next base: position 149,736,175 of record CM065814.1, on the reverse strand, counting down.
TCCCCTAACATATTTTTGGAGGTAATTAAGTTGTCGACCTTTTTAATCTTGGACAAATTGCTCTCCTGACTAACGGTAACTAACAAAATAACGTTAAGAGGAGTTTTGTACCTAACTAAAAATATTATAAAGTATTTGCTCTTTATATAAAAGATATAAAAATATATGTATTTAAATAATTTGCACTCCTCTCAAAAAAAATTACACTGCGATTCACTTGAAAATTTAAAAATGAACTTCTACTATAATAAATATTTCATGTATGAAAAGTGGATAACCCGCTGCAAATAAATTCCATATAACAAAAAGAGAAGTCCATACTTTCTAATAAAACATGTTCCAAATATCATATGAACTTTGGATTCATTTCTTGCGGTAGAGTTGGAATTATGAACTTAGATTTTGTTGGGAGAATGAATTTCCAATTTTTTGTCTATGAAATTTAGACTCGTGTTCACTAACGTTGGTGTTTATAGTGATTTTGTTGTTGTTGCTACATGACATGTTGATATGGTGTGTTTTTTATACTGTTGGTGTTTAAATTATGCTTTTCGTACATTTATGTATGTTGATTGTGGTGTATGGTGGTGTATTGTACATCTGGATTAATAGATTATCTGAACAGGTTTGGGGATTTCAAAATCTGAATATTTTTTTAATGGACTTTAGCCGACGGCATTTGCATCGGCTAAAGTTTATATTTAAAAAAAATAAAAACACTTTAGCCGACAACATTTTCGCCGTCGGCTAAAAGGTAGACATTTAGCCGACAACAATTGTGTCGTCGGCTAAAATATGTAGTACTTTAGCCGACAACCTTTTCTATTTTCCGTCGGCTACACTTTAGCCGACCGACCTCGTCGGCCGACTGGATTTTAGCCGACAACTGACCACTTTAGCCGACGATTTTTGACTTTAGCCGACGACTTTTTGCTGTCGACTAAAGTATAAATATTGATAGTGCAATCAAAATGTTTATGCATGTTCATACACAAATATTCAAATTTTCTGAATGATCAAAATTTTAAGATGATTAAAATAGTTATTCATTCACATTAAGTATTTAAGTCAATTTTTATCCTCTCAAAATTAGTTCTTCTTCATATGATATTTATTAAATTAATTAAATGGATTGATTATTATGTGGCACTAGGGAATAGTTTTTAATAATGGTGAGATTTGATTGGATAATAAAAGATGAGTTGGAAGATGAAAATTTAATTTTTTAACATGTATATATTAAATTAATTACAAAATTAACATATAAAGGGGCCTTTCAAAAAAAAAATTAACATATAAAGGGGATGTCATTTGAATAATAATCAAAATATGTAGTATTAAAAAACTCATAAGTGAAGCTAGGTCGATTTTTCCTAGCAACACTTTCTCAATTGCGCCTGTCACACATGACTTCCTTAGTGTGGTTTAACTGGTTGATATAATTTGCAGACTATGACGTTCAGCCTAAAAGTTTATCCAGTACACACTCGAAGAGTAGTGGCTGACGGATTTTCCCGTCATTGTCATTTGAACCAATCTCTCTCTCTCTCTCTCTCTCTCTCTATATATATATATATATATATATATATGTGTGTGTGTGGGGGTTCAGATGAGAATGCAATTTAAGTTGAGAAATAAGAATGAATTTCATCCATAGATCTTGATAAATGGATGACCTAGATTTATTCTCACAAAAATTTGATGCATATAATACAATAGTTTAATGCATCGATATTTTGATGCATGTAATGGCAAAGTAATTAGTTTTCATATGATCTATTTCCTATATATATATATATATATATATATATAAAGATTCAGTACACTAATTTAATTTACAAGTGTTAATGTGCAAAACAATTATTATTCAATTCAATGACCTCAATTATAGTTTTAGATAATCAATTCGATTGATGAGATTAATGTCAGGTCCATGTGAAGTGTCCATGTAGTCATTGAGATACAAATGTGAGTGTCCATGTAGTTATGGAGATACAAATGCATGTATTCATTTAGTCACTTAATGATTGTAGATGTTACTTGGGAGATGAATACCGATCATCGTGTACTAATTACAACAATTAAAAAAAAGGCACTTGGAGAGTCTATTTTAATTATTAGAGTATGCATTAGGAAAATTAATTGGGTAACTCTTTCAACTTCTTCTTTTAAGTATAAATACCACAATTCATCAACCCCACAATAAATTATTCCACCGCCACATCCACATGAAATGACCAACATAACATCGTAATCTTATTTTATTATCTTTACCGTTACTAATTTGTTTTTTTTTTTTTTGTTTTACAGAATCTCATCTTTAGGTTTCTCCACAGTGTAAGTTTATTTACTTTTTTTATACTCTTTCTTCACCACCATCCTCTATTTCTATTCTAATCCATAATCAATCACAAACAAAAACCAAAAGAAAAAAAAATGAAAAAACGAAGAAAAAAATATTAATTACAATGATCTCGGTTAATCTTCATAGATCTTATTTTTTTTGTAATCCTTTAATCACACTGGCAAAACATAAAAAACCTTCAACAACAAATTCAAAACTATCCTACCTCATCTCCACACAATACATAACCGAAAGAAGCACAAATCATCATCGATGTATATAAGAGAAGAACCTACCCGAGACTCACCAAATGATCTTGAAGCTAAAGATTCCCCTGAAACCATAGACAAGGTTTAAAGTAATATTTTGTTTTGTTGTTCGATTGAAGGATAATGATTTGAAGTGGGTTTGTGATTCTGATTTTATTGTTCGTTTTTTTTTTTTTTGCTTTTTTTCTCCAGATAAGAGCAAAAGAAATAGGGAAAGGGAGGGAGATGTTACATGATTAGGGTTGTCTGTATATGAGATACGGGTAGAGTTATTATGTATTTTGGGTTGCAAATTAACTTGGAAAACAACAATCTAACTCACGATCGAAGCAACAATATCTCGAACACTTGGAATTTTGAAGAGAAAACGATAGTAGCAGTATGTGTGTTTATGGTGTTTTGGTTCGAATTATAGAAGAGAAAATCAACACGAATTGATGTGTTTTAATTGTATGTTTCGTGTGAGTGGGAGGAGATGTACAAAGAAGAAAAACGTTATATAAAAAAACGTATGAGAGGGACCGGTTTATCACATTAGGTAAGTCTTAAAGGGAACTTAATTGGGTCTTGATGTAATATCCGCAATTTTCGATTTCCGGTAAATTTCTTTTTTCGGCCGAAGTCCGTTTTGACGACTCGCTCATGACCGTTTCGTCATTCTGAGAATGATTAATTCTACACTTTTTGACATCCGAGTTCGTTTCGGAGTCGTTTTGTTGAGTTCCGTGCTTTTTAACGACTTTTCCGCACTCGAGTTCGGTTCTTGCGAATCTCGTTCGAAACTGTTGTTTCGAGTTTCCCGTAAGTCCGTTTAACTTTGTTAGACGTGTTGTGAACTTCCGTTTGGTTATTCGATCACGTATCGTGATTTTCGGGCGTTTTGGGCCATTTTGTAATTTCTTGAAAGTTACGGGTATCCGTATCTGTAATTGTTGTCTCGACCCGTTTCTTGGTCGCGTATGATTAATTATGGTATTATGTTTTCATTTCGGGTCGTTGATGTCGTCCGCGAACTTTTCGTCGTGTTCGTTCGTGCGTTTTCTAATCGGTCGCCGAGCCACAGCGGTTGCGGGGATCGCCGGACGGTTGCGGGATGGCGGACGATTGCGAGCACCGCCGGACAGATGCGCGAGAACCGGCGTAGCGCACGCTTCGCCGGAAGGGCTGCGCGCTAACCGACAGTGTAGCGCACGCTAGCTTGGTCGACCAACGCACGCTATCGGGCCGGACAGAGGGATTCTGAGGTTCTGGACTCGGTCAGGATCGGCTGGTAGCGCACGCTACTGTCGGTCGTAGCGCACGCTAACCGACAGGGGTAGCGCACGCCGGCCGACTAGCGTCGTTACAGGCAAGTTTGTTAGTCCGGTGGCTCTTTGGGCCAAGAAGCCTTGGCCGTAGCGCACGCCTAGCGGGAGTCGGGCGAGTCATGGTCGGCGAGGTGGTCGGTGGTGCCGGGTCATGCGGGCCATGGCCGAGAGTACTCGGCCGACATCTTGGCCGATAAGCGCACGCTAGTCCGGAAGGCTAGCGCACGCTAGTTCCGCCCGATATATATATGTGAACCGACCACTTTTCCCTTCGTTTTCATTTCCTTCCTTCTCCATCCGCTTGGCGATTCATGGGTGAAGCCATGTTGTTTAACAACAAATCCATGAAGTTCTTGAGTTCATAACATCAATCAATCATCCGTTATCATCCTTTGATCCAATGAATCAAGGTAATCTTCCTTAGAACCCTAATTAGTGAATTTGGGGGTTTTTGCATTTTTGTCCGATTCGTTCCGTGTTGTTGATTAATTCATGATGGGTATGATTAATCTTGGTAGTATTCTTGTGTTTAACATCATTTAATCCATTGTTCTTCGTCGAATCGAAGTATATTTCTTGATTTCCTTCGAATTGACTTTTTGGAGGATTTATCCCCGATCTCGTTTTTCATCCGTTTTCGATGGATCGATTATGGTTAAATGATGTTGTTAAACATATTCTATGGATTGTATATCCATATTTCAACTTGGAATTCCGTTTTCGGGTTTTGACGGGACGAATCGTGTTCTTGGCTGTTTTGGGGGAAATCCTTGAACCTTCGTCATTTGTTCTTTGAATTCAGCGGCTTTGGGTCGTACTTTGGAATTCATTTTCGTTGTTATTGTTTTCGTTCGTAGTTCATTGTTGTGGATTGTCGTTCGGTGGAGTCGGCGAGTTCGTAGTCGGTTCGTGCCAACCTATTTCGGTCGATTCTCCGCGTGGTTCTTATTCGAGGCAAGTACCTTGTCCATACTTTTCTTGTTTCGTGGATATGATGATTGGTGATCGTCTTGATTTGTTTGTTTGTTTGAAATGAGTTTTCAAAAGATTTGGTTAGCCTCGTTAAAGGCCCTCTTTCAAAACCGTGTGTGTTTTGTGATTGGTGTGGTTCGTGAATATCTATGTGAATTTTATGTATATGCTTGGTGTTCATGTTGCACTTGGTATTGTGTGTGGACGTATATTATTTCATTTTGGTGCGTTGTGGATTGACGTGGTGTTTTGCTAAGTGTTTGATGCCTCTGGGCGAATTGTTTGAATATCCTTGATATGATATGTTATTTGTGTGAATGTGTGGATATGGTTGAAGGTCTACGGTGACACATGGCACGTGATCATGTGGTCAGGATGCAACAAGTGATTGATCCAACCGTGAGAGCCTGAGATAATCTACGGTGGCACATGGCATGTGATCATGTGGCCAGGATGCAACAAGCGATTGATCCAACCGTGAGATGTGTGTGATTTGTTTCGCTAGCCAGCTCGGGAGGGTCCTTCGAGGCCTCGGGTGGGATGTCGGTGGTAGCGTCCGGTCTAGGCGATGCGCGTGTGTGATTATGTTTCGTTGATTTTACGTCCGTTGAGGACACGTGATGTTGGGCTCGACCACCGTAAATTGTTGGTGGTTTCTATTTGCGAAAACAAAACATTTGGGTGTGACCACTATTGATTTTTGGAAAGAGAAGGATTTTATAATCCTAAATTGTTTTCTATTAAAACTCTCGATGGCATTTTAAACTGTTTTGTAAATTGTTTCCCTTATTTGCGATCTTTCGGTTTTGGAAATGTTTACCCAAACTGTTGCCTCGAGAAGTACTTTTCTTTACGTTTGGATCTTTGAGGATTCCTGATTATTATTGTTCTTGGAACTTGTATTGTATGGCTCGTATTTTTGCACTTGTACTTGCACTAGCAAAACAGTGGAGTTTTGCTAACCCCCGAGTATTCGGGGGGTGGATGTCTATTTTTGCATTCAGGTTTTGGAGCATGGCACAGGGTCGGCACGAAGGATGATGAAAGATGAACGATACTAATCACACGAGGATCCGTTGATGTCGTATTGGTCTAGTTGTATTTTCTTTTCCGCTGCAGTATCTTTTTCCCGTTGTACGGGAGTTTATTGTATTTTGACCCCTGCGTGGGTATGTGTTTGGAATTGAGTTGTATGTTATTATTGAAAGACCAAGTCGGTCTACTGAGTCATTTTAGCCTTAAAGGCGATGTTTAGATGTTTGATTTTAGTTATCAGCCTGGTAGATCCTCGAGGAGAGGGTCTACGGCGTGTAATATCCCTGAGTGGATTGGGGGTGTTACAGAATGGTATCGGAGCTTAGGTTGTGAAAACCTAGGCTATCGGGTCAGTGGTGTCTATTGAGTTTTTGTCTCGTCGGATTTTATCTGACTGAGTCGTGTCGCGACGCGTCGTCTGAGTCTGTTGGTCGTGATTAGTATCGTGGGCGATCATCATCTTCGTGCGACTTGTGGCTGTAAGTCTCCCTTCTTTGTGTTGTGCCTCGTGTGACACGAGCTATTTTTATGATTATGAGTTTATTGACGGAATCCTCTTATGGATTTTGATTTCGTGATATGTGATTATTTGACTCCCATTTTTCGTTCATATGAGGAGTAATGTTGATGTCTTGTGCATGTTTGACTTTATTTCTTTTATCCGATGCGTGAGTTCTTTTGTAATGGCTTTCGGTATTTTACCGACTGAGTTTTATTTCGAAAACTGATTCCTTAACCGAGTTTTTGGCATTACGGCCTTGATCATTTTGGCGAAATTCTTATGACGGTATTTATTATTTTCTAAATGGCTTCTGTGAGTTTTTGAAATATTACGGTCATCGGCCTTTTGGGCGTTTTTGTAAATGGTTTTTAGCCTGCTGGGTTCCGGCGCGGGACACACGGCGCTATAATGTTCCGTGTAAGTACCTAAAATTTTTGGGCATTCTAGCCCATTGAATTATTTTTGAAAACCTTGAGTATCTTAGAAAATTAAAATTCGAGACGTACTTTTAAAATGAATTATTTTCTCGTGGTACGTCCAAGGTGCCACAATATATTTCAAAATTCTTCTAACTCGAGGACCAAAATATTTTGAGATATTTTCAAATGTTTTATAAACACTTTTACTTAGACCCGAGGGTCGGATATTCTGAAAGTCTTTCACTAAGAGAAGGTGTCCTCATTTTTGTTCAAATGCAAGACGATTTTCAAAGTCTCGATAACAATGTTTGCACTACTTTTTGTAAAGTGGTACTCAAGATCAACTGGTGTTTCCAAACTGTTTTCATAAGGTGGTTTTCGTTTTTAAAATCCATCATTTCCTGCTTGTGGTCGGGGAAGGTGGGATGACGATCTTTAATGTTGTCATTTCGTGGGGGCTTGCGTGTTATCGCACCTGTATGAGTTGTTAAAGCTTGAGTTTGTACGTTTGCGTACATGTGTGATTGTTTCATGATGGTTGTAATTATGTGCGGGTTATCGTTCGGGCCGTTGAGGTCGCCGAACGATACCGTCGTTGTTGTAGTGTTTGTGTGTATTACTTTACAATGGTAATCGTTGTGTATGATATGTGTTATGATTCTTTGTTGCGCTGAGTTGGCATCTCCGGTTTGTTGTTTTGTGATGTTATGTTCCATTGTACCTAGCATTTGTATTTTTGGTATGCCGAGCCGAGGCATTTCAACCGTGATGTGTCGGGGGAATGTACGTGCATTTTGTCCTTCTCGTCAGTAACACATTTCGAGTGTGGACTCGAGGGACACCGAATTCAGATTTGCGAATTGGCTACCGAGACTTTCGGAGTTCGCGCTTCAACACAGTTATCAGAATCGCCTTTGAGAGGCCTTTGAAGGATGTTTCTGTTGATTTCCTGTTGTGTCGTCTCCTTGATTTCGTTGTTGTGAGTTTCGGGGACGACACTTCTTTTAGAAGAGGTCGAATATAATACCCGTATTATTTTTGGCTTCTGCATTCCCTGTTTCTCAGGTCTATCGACTCGCTCGTGTTCGTTGATACCTTCTGAACTTGTTCTGTATTTTAGTTTCATCGTTCGAATGAACTGTGATCTTGTCTTGGGTCGATCTGGTATCGCTGTGACTTTTCCGAGTTCGGTTCGATTCTTGTGAACCTTGTTCGGAAGTGACATCTTTTGGTTCTACTAGTTCTTTTATTCGAAGTGGATCGGATTTTGAACTTCTGTATATTCTACTTTGGCGACTCATTTATGTTTGTTGACATTTGTGAGCTTGTCCTGCCCCTTGCTTTTGTTGATCGAACGAGTGTGGTATTGTTTCGGAATAACTCGTTTGTCGTTGTGACTTTTCAATCGCTATTCCCTTTCCTGTGGATCTTATGGGAATGCATGTCTTGTAGTTCTCACCAGGTCATCCTGGGAGTTGTTGTTTGAATTTTATTATCCTTCGTGTTTCGGACATGATTGTTCGATTTTTGTTGTCTCGATCGTTTGTTTGTTCGGTTTTTGTTCTCGTTTCGTGATTGTTGAGCGTTCAGGCTCCTTTGTAATTCCCTTAAGTTCGGGAAATTAGTCTCGTTTTCGATCTTCCAACCCTTGGGCGGTGGGATTCCGTATTTGTTCAGCGGTTGTCTCGCGTTTTGGATTGATTTACCGTTGGGTTGGTCAATCATATTGATTTTCGTTGTTTGTGTTTTGTGATTGTCGGATAATTGACTTGGCTATATTATCCGTTCGATGACGCTTGTCATTTGTTGGTTTATTATATCCCTAACGGCAACGTTGTGTTGGTCGCCGTAGAGCGTGTTTTCACGCCGTATATTCCTTTGCGTTGTTTGTAACATTTCGCCGTTGGGCGTTAGTTACGCATCCTTGTGTGTCTCGTTGAGTTTTTCCTGGCGGAATATTTCTTCCCCCTACTTGTTTTAAGTTTCGGGACGAAACTTCTTTTAAGGAGGGTAGAATGTAATATCCGCAATTTTCGATTTCCGGTAAATTTCTTTTTTCGGCCGAAGTCCGTTTTGACGACTCGCTCATGACCGTTTCGTCATTCTGAGAATGATTAATTCTACACTTTTTGACATCCGAGTTCGTTTCGGAGTCGTTTTGTTGAGTTCCGTGCTTTTTAACGACTTTTCCGCACTCGAGTTCGGTTCTTGCGAATCTCGTTCGAAACTGCTGTTTCGAGTTTCCTGTAAGTCCGTTTAACTTTGTTAGACGTGTTGTGAACTTCCGTTTGGTTATTCGATCACGTATCGTGATTTCCGGGTGTTTTGGGCCATTTTGTAATTTCTTGAAAGTTACGGGTATTCGTATCTGTAATTGTTGTCTCGACCCGTTTCTTGGTCGCATATGATTAATTATGGTATTATGTTTTCATTTCGGGTCGTTGATGTCGTCTGCGAACTTTTCGTCGTGTTCGTTCCGTGCGTTTTCGGTAATCGGGTCGTCGAGCCCTGGCGGTTGCGGGACTGGCCGGACGATTGCGGGCCCCGGCCGGACAGATGCGGCAGGAACCGGCGTAGCGCACGCTACTGCCGGAAGGCTGCGCGCGCTAACCGGCAGGTGTAGCGCACTGTCACGGGGTTGGGTTTGAGCACTCGAAAGCTCTTCGGACCCGTGCGGCACTAGACTAGAATTGCCTCGATCTAGCTAGTAAGCCTTACTCACTTGGTTGCTAAGTGTGAAAGAAGGGGTTTAAACACTTGGGAGTTGAGAGAAAACTTCACTATTTCACAATCACTTACAAGTACAAGAATGTTGAGTCTTTGAGGGTTGAGTGCAAATGAGCCAACCTCAAGCCTATTTATACTACTCCTAGGGACCTAGAAACTTCTATCCACCTCCTCATTTGGAGGACTCTAGAACATCCTATATAATCCACACACTTCTATCCTATTCTAGAACCTAACTCTAGAATCATCCACACTTGTCTACAATATACAAGTCTTACAAACACAAGTCTAGAGTATTCTACAAGTACAATCTAGAATGCTCCACAATCTTCAAGTACTTCATCCTTCTAGGAGGGTCCTAGAAGGTTCTTCCATCATCCCGGGCGCCCGGCCCGCATCGGCCCGTCCCGGCCCGCACCGGCCCATCTCGGCCCTGACCATATGGGCCCGTTTCTGCAATGTTCCAGACTCTTCCCGAACCTCCTGGACCAAGCTGGTCCGCTTCTAGTTGCTTCCGGTCGAGTCTTTCCTGCTGAGTGGCTCCTCAGCTTTTCAATGTCTACTGCCCCCACAAGGCTTTTTCCGTCTAAGCCTATTATAGGGGGGGAGGGTCTCTCTCGCACCTCGCGCGCGCACGCCCGCGCACGCCGGCCGCGCCCGGCATCCCACGCCCGCGTCCGGCCGCCCAGCTCGAGTCCTGTTCCCAGACTCGGCCTTGTCCCGTCGTGCCTTGTCCCACACGACTGCTGCTTGTCCGGCCTTGCCCGCGCCCCTGTGACTGCCGGACGATCCGAACATGTCCAGTCCGGAATGCCCCTTGGGCGATCCGCTTCCCACAGCGGCGTCCGTGCTCCCACGGCTTACTCGCGTGATTCTCCGTCCGATCACGCCGTCCTGAAGGCTGACTCTTTACATGCAGCCCGATGCCATCCATGGCGTCCTGCTCGTGTCGGTCCCTCGGCACCCTGTGCGACCGTCTGCGCACACATGTCTCGTTGTCGACTGTCGGCCGTGACATTCTCCCCCGCCCATTTCGTCGACGTCCTCGGCGACGTGGCGGCCCCTCGATGAACCGAACTGCTCCAAGGTGGTAACTCGGCTCCTCCTCAAGCTTCCTCACGTACTTGAGTGCCGACATAGCTTGTCTCGAAGGCTCTGTGGTCAAGTGTATTTCCTGCAGCTTGGCTTGATCACACACGTACAGCGCCCTCTTATGCGGAACAACGCCAACATTATTCTTACTCAGGAACTCCATGCCCAGTATTATGTCCCGATCATCCATGCTCGTCACCTTGAAGTGCACGCGCGGTTCCCACGTGCCAATCTTTAGTCGCACCCCATTAGCGACCCCTGTAACCCGAACGGGTGGTGCATTATTTGACTTCATCCAGCCCCGTCCCTTGATGACCTGAAGCCCCAACCTTTGTGCTTCAGCCTCGTCAATATAGTTGTAATCGGCCCCTGTGTCGACCAACGCCTTGACGGGTTTCCCATTGATCAGCCCCGTCGCATACAACAAGTTCCCCTCAAGCGGTGCTCCATCCCGCGATGCCATCCCTATGGCTGAGTTCAACGCTTGAAGCGCCATCGATGTCCCATCACCCTCGGCATCGTCCCGTGCCTTGGTGTACTCCATGGCGGCTACCCTCCGAAACTTCGAGCATTGCCTCGTCGAATGCTCCGTGCTCCAGCAAATCTCACATTTCTTCTTCTTCGGACACGCTGCTACGAGATGGTCTGCACTCCCGCACCCATGACAAGTCCGAGTCCACCCTGACTGCTTACCGTCCTTGGGCCTGGCCATCCTCGCGCCCCTATCCGCATTACCCTGGTACGGCTTGTCCTGCGTACCGACGCCATCCTCGTCCCTCCTGGACTTTCGGCTCTCCCCGGCTGGTTTTAACTCGATCAGCCGTTCCGCTATCGCAATCGCCTCGGACACGTTCTGTGCCTTGGCCCTCTGCACTTCCAACTTTGCCCACGGTTTTAGTCCATCCACGAACGCGAACAAAGCTTCCTGCTCACTAAGGCTAGGCAACTCCAGCACGATCTCCTGGAACTCCTTCACATAGTCCTTGATCGCCTTGCTGTGTGTCAACTCCTTCAACCTAGCCCGGACCTCAAACTCAACATTCTCCGGGTAAAACTGCCGCTTGAACTCGGCCTTGAAATCCTCCCATGTCTCCATCCGACATGTACCACGCGCGATCTCTGTTTCGCGCCTTCTCCACCATAGCAGCGCCACATCTGCTAAAAAGAATGGAGCCGTCTGCAACTTGGTCGCATCATCTACTATCCCTGATGCACCAAAGTAAGGCTCCATGTTCCACAGGAAGTCATCCACTTCCCTGCCATTCCGCGATCCTTGGAACGAACACGGCCGGGGGATGTCGATTCGATGGGGTGCCGCACCCCGCTGGTCCCTGCCGTGGGCCATCGCCCGCTCGTACAGTGCTGTCCTTCCTTCGATGGTCTCGATCCTCCCTATGATCTCCTCTCGAAAGGCTGTGATCATCGACCGAACCTCCTTCCTGACAGCCTCAAGGATCTCTTCACACAACTCGCGTCGCAACGCATTAAGGGTGCCCGTCACCCGGTTCTCAAGCTCCTCCAACGACTCGCTCATCTCCGTCACCTGGTCGGCCACATTGCTCCATACCTCAAGAGCATCTGCGTGCTTGCCCATGGTTTCCTCCAGCCGAGCCACTCCTGCTTCCATGGCAACACCTCTTTCCACGGACTTGTCCCTAGACCCTTTTCTGGACTTGTCCTTCTCCTAGCCGGGTTGAACTTTGGTGACGCTGGACGTAGTCTCCATCGGTCCTCCTTGCACAAAACCTCTCAGCAACGTCTCAATGCGGAAGTTCCTTGAACCACTAGCGTGGCTCCGATACCACTTGTCACGGGACGGGAGTTCCGAAGCCCGTGCGGCGTCCCAGGGGCCCTCACACCCCGGGACCAGCCTATCCCTCATAGCATGCCAACTGGTTTCGCCCTGCCATGGGCTCATCAGGGAGACGGCATTAGTCCCCGACCAGTTGTTCCCTACCAGCAACGATCCCCTTCATAGTCAAGTCCTTGACTAGCGACAAGCTCTCCGGACTAAACCGGGTCGGCATGCCTGACTCGGCCAGACCGATGCATCCGGGCAAACAACGCCTTAACGCTAATGTCGCCCCCTTTACCCCACTTGTGGCAAGCTAACCAGAAGGCACGCCTCATTTGGACGGTCAACACAGACACGACATATCGGGTCGTGACATCCATGTGTCACGGGACGGGAGTTCCGAAGCCCGTGCGGCGTCCCAGGGGCCCTCACACCCCGGGACCAGCCTATCCCTCATAGCATGCCAACTGGTTTCGCCCTGCCATGGGCTCATCAGGGAGACGGCATTAGTCCCCGACCAGTTGTGCCCTACCAGCAACGATCCCCTTCATAGTCAAGTCCTCGACTAGCGACAAGCTCTCCGGACTAAACCGGGTCGGCATGCCTGACTCGGCCAGACCGATGCATCCGGGCAAACAACGCCTTAACGCTAATGTCGCCCCCTTTTACCCCACTTGTGGCAAGCTAACCAGAAGGCACGCCTCATTTGGACGGTCAACACGGACACGACATATCGGGTCGTGACATCCTCCCCCACCCAAATCGCAGCACGTCCTCGTGCTGGGGAAGAATGTTTCTTTCCGCACACTGTATTGCCTCACGCACACAAAATGATCGTGGCCAAACACATACGGCACCATCCCCAGATGGACAGGCTCTTCACTCGCGCACCTCGCGCTAGCCCCCAGTGCACCACGCACATACCGCATCACCAATCGACATCAACCTTCACCCTACGCGCTTCCTGGCGTTAGTACCTCGGTTGAACGGCATTCCCTCGCCGCTGCATTTTTCCCGCATGTCGAGGTTCCCACAGTGGCCCACGATGATCCACGCTCATACACCCCGGTCACCGAAAGGTGGAGCTACCAAAAGTGCGCAATACAAGTGTGTCCACATTCCGGACCGTCTGATCTCACAAGCCTAGGACCACCTCTCATTCCGGTATAGAATCGGTTCATGTTCTCCGCCTAGAAGCCTTGTCAGGAGCCGCACTTTGTCCGTGCCCTCTTTGCACCGGCGTTCACTCCCCGCCCTCATCGGTTTCGGCAGAACTTGACCACACCCGAACCATGCCGTACTGAGAGAGGTTTTGGCTCCGATACCATGTGTCACGGGACGGGAGTTCCGAAGCCCGTGCGGCGTCCCAGGGGCCCTCACACCCCGGGACCAGCCTATCCCTCATAGCATGCCAACTGGTTTCGCCCTGCCATGGGCTCATCAAGGAGACGGCATTAGTCCCCGACCAGTTGTGCCCTACCAGCAACGATCCCCTTCATAGTCAAGTCCTCGACTAGCGACAAGCTCTCCGGACTAAACCGGGTCGGCATGCCTGACTCGGCCAGACCGATGCATCCGGGCAAACAACGCCTTAACGCTAATGTCGCCCCCTTTTACCCCACTTGTGGCAAGCTAACCAGAAGGCACGCCTCATTTGGACGGTCAACACGGACACGACATATCGGGTCGTGACAGCACGCTAGCTTGGTCGACCAACGCACGCTATCGGGACGGACAGAGGGATTCTGAGGTTCTGGACTCAGTCAGGATCGGCAGGTAGCGCACGCTACTGTCGGTCGTAGCGCACGCTAACCGGCAGGGGTAGCGCACGCTGCCGGCCGACTAGCGTACCTTACCTGGGCAAGTTTGTTAGTCCAGTGGCTACTGGACAGGTCGGCTAGCGCGCGCAGGCTTCCGGTCGTAGCGCACGCTAGCGGGAGTCGGGCGGACGAGTCATGGTCGGCAGAATTGGTCGGTGGTGCCGGGTCATGCGGGCCATGGCCGAGAGTGCTCGGTCGATACTGGCCGATAGCGCACGCTAGTCCGGGAAGGCTAGCGCACGCTAGTTCCGGCCCAGTATATATATGACAGACCAGCCACTTTTCCCTTCGTTTTTCATTTCCTTCCTTCTCCATCCGCGGCTGGCGATTCATGGGTGAAGCCATGTTGTTTAACAACAAATCCATGAAGTTCTTGAGTTCATAACATCAATCAATCATCCGTTATCATCCTTTGATCCAATGAATCAAGGTAATCTTCCTTAGAACCCTAATTAGTGAATTTGGGGGTTTTTGCATTTTTGTCCGATTCGTTCCGTGTTGTTGATTAATTCATGATGGGTATGATTAATCTTGGTAGTATTCTTGTGTTTAACATCATTTAATCCATTGTTCTTCGTCGAATCAAGTATATTTCTTGATTTCCTTCGAATTGACTTTTTGGGGATTTATCCCGATCTCGCTTTTTCATCCGTTTCGATGGATCGATTATGGTTAAATGATGTTGTTAAACATATTCTATGGATTGTATATCCATATTTCAACTTGGAATTCCGTTTTCGGGTTTTGACGGGACGAATCGTGTTCTTGGCCGTTTTGGGGGAAATCCTTGAACCTTCGTCATTTGTTCTTTAAATTCAGCGGCTTTGGGTCGTACTTTGGAATTCATTTTCGTTGTTATTGTTTTCGTTCGTAGTTCATTGTTGTGGATTGTCGTTCGGTGGAGTCGGCGAGTTCGTAGTCGGTTCGTGCCAACCTATTTCGGTCGATTCTCCGCGTGGTTCTTATTCGAGGCAAGTACCTTGTCCATACTTTTCTTGTTTCGTGGATATGATGATTGGTGATCGTCTTGATTTGTTTGTTTGTTTGAAATGAGTTTTCAAAGATTTGGTTAGCCTCGTTAAAGGCCCTCTTTCAAAACCGTGTGTGTTTTGTGATTGGTGTGGTTCGTGAATATCTATGTGAATTTTATGTATATGCTTGGTGTTCATGTTGCACTTGGTATTGTGTGTGGACGTATATTATTTCATTTCGGTGCGTTGTGGATTGACGTGGTGTTTTGCTAAGTGTTTGATGCCTCTGGGCGAATTGTTTGAATATCCTTGATATGATATGTTATTTGTGTGAATGTGTGGATATGGTTGAAGGTCTACGGTGACACATGGCACGTGATCATGTGGTCAGGATGCAACAAGTGATTGATCCAACCGTGAGAGCCTGAGATAATCTACGGTGGCACATGGCATGTGATCATGTGGCCAGGATGTAACAAGCGATTGATCCAACCGTGAGATGTGTGTGATTTGTTTCGCTAGCCAGCTCGGGAGGGTCCTTCGAGGCCTCGGGTGGGATGTCGGTGGTAGCGTCCGGTCTAGGCGATGCGCGTGTGTGATTATGTTTCGTTGATTTTACGTCCGTTGAGGACACGTGATGTTGGGCTCGACCTGTAAATTGTTGGTGGTTTCCTATTTGCGAAAACAAAACATTTGGTGTGACCACTATTGATTTTGGAAAGAGAAGGATTTTATAATCCTAAATTGTTTTCTATTAAAACTCTCGATGGCATTTTAAACTGTTTTGTAAATTGTTTCCCTTATTTGCGATCTTTCGGTTTTGGAAATGTTTACCCAAACTCTTGCCTCGGGAAGTACTTTTCTTTACGTTTGGATCTTTGAGGATTCGATTATTATTGTTCTTGGAACTTGTATTGTATGGCTCGTATTTTTGCACTTGTACTTGCACTAGCAAAACAGTGGAGTTTGCTAACCCGAGTATTCGGGGTGGATGTCTATTTTTGCATTCGGGTTTTGGAGCATGGCACAGGGTCGGCACGAAGGATGAAGAAAGAGGAACGATACGAATCACACGAGGATCCGTTGATGTCGTATTGGTCTAGTTGTATTTTCTTTTCCGCAAGATCTTTTCCCGTTGTACGGGAGTTTATTGTATTTTGACCCCTGCGTGGGTATGTGTTTGGAATTGAGTTGTATGTTATTATTGAAAGATCAAGTCGGTCTACTGAGTCATTTTAGCCTTAAAGGCGATGTTTAGATGTTTGATTTTAGTTATCAGCCTGGTAGATCCTCGAGGAGAGGGTCTACGGCGTGTAATATTCCTGAGTGGATTGGGGGTGTTACACTTGATTGGGCCTTAATTGGGGGGTCGGTTATGATTATTATGATAGCACCAAGATTTAAGGGATTGTTCATGTACAGCTGAATGCTAATTAGATTAACTATTTTTATTATGTAACTTAAATCATTATCGTAAAATGTATTTTATTTATTTTGTAATGTCAAAAAGCAGAAAAGGTCCACCAAATCCATTACATATGTGTTTAATGGTGAATGATTAATTTTTGTGGGTTATGATGAGAAGAATGTGTTGCCATATATAATCTTTTAAGTTTTCCTAAAATCATTTTTATTTTTAAATTTGTTATGATTTATTGGAAAAATCTTAGTCGCGATTCGCGAGTATTATTGCAAAAGTTTTTTTTTAAGATAACACCAAAATAAAACGGTGGAGGTGATGTGGAAATAAGAGGTTTGGTCTTTCGTGGATGACCACCTTTTCATTCTTTCCAAATACCATGCAAATCGCATACATACAATGACCCAAATATAGTTTCTTTTAGATTACTTTTCACTTTTTTGTAACATAAATTTTGGATAATTAAATGCATTCTTTCTATATTAAAAAAATATATAAATAACACATAAACAGAAAAGGTATAATGAAGTTTAGGAGCTACGGTGGTTTTTGAAAATTTAGTGCATGTATTTATTTCGCGTAATATGGTAAAAATATTTTGGTTTGTCTTTATTGGGTCATGTCTAAAAACTTATATTCAACTTAGTTTTTTCATTGTTAACTAATGAATTGTATTTAGTAACTA
The DNA here is from genome assembly GCA_033398695.1 of Orobanche coerulescens. Lineage (NCBI taxonomy): Eukaryota > Viridiplantae > Streptophyta > Magnoliopsida > Lamiales > Orobanchaceae > Orobanche > Orobanche coerulescens. The sequence goes on along the minus strand of CM065814.1, from coordinate 149,718,817 downwards.
CTTATTACCATTGAATGGTTTAGTGTTAAATTATTTGACCACCTCGATCTTTCTCATAATGTAAAGAGTTCAATTCACCTCAAGTAAATAGACGTGTAACTGAGCATAGCGCAAGGCGAATAGTTACTACATAAATTAATATTTGTGGTTAGATGTTTCGTGTAACGTTTAGCAATTGACGTTTGCAAGTATTCATCATCATTAGAGATGATAAAAACAGTATACGAGTTCCAATTTAACAAATTGAAATTAAAATATGAATCGGGAATAGAAATGAATATGTAAATAAGAAAAAAATGGTAAAAATTAGTTAATTTTAAAAAAATGTATACTTATTATTCGATTTAAGATTTGTAATATATCAACAAACACTTATTGAAATGAACGATCATATGTTATATATTATTACTTGGGTCGTGCCTTTTTTTTGTCTAAAGTAAATGGTAGATATTGTCAAGTTATTCAACAATTTTACGTAAAATAATTTGTGCAATAATATATTACTATTTCTAACATCATTGCATAAATAGTAATGATGTTAGAAACAAATAGTAATTATGTTATTTAGCAAGGACTACTTTTGTAAATATGCATACAATTTTTTTGTACTCATACGTTCACATCCGTAAATATTGGTACTGTAAACACGTGTGTACCAAAACTGATCCATGGTTGTAGTGATCCGTAAGTTGACTTATTAATGGAGGTTATATAATTCTGTGCTTAATTTACTCTATATACCGAAGATTCTATGCTAAAATTGGACGGTTATTTTGTGAAAAATTAGTTTGCACATTCTAGAAATAAAATGATTTACATTTAAATTAGATAATCACAAATCGTTAAAATCGTTATCTAAGTATGCATTTAATTGTAAAAAATATTTATTTTATTGAGATCAAATGAGGAACTTATCCAAGAAAGTAACCGAGATATTATTGATGTGTTTGGGTAAAGATTTCGTGACAAAATTTGCATCCGAGTTTTCCAACTGTGAAGGTTATCTAAGGGTAAATAATTACTCCTTACCCAAAAGTAGGTAACGTAAAAAGAAGTTGAAGGACTTGGTATGCACACAAATATGAGCTGTTTGTTGGCTTTTCATGAATCATAACAAGACTTTTAAATAATAAAATAGAATGACTGGATTGAACATTTGCCATTGTGAGTTTCAACTAAGTAATGAAATGCAATTCACTCTTATTTCGTAAATGTGCTCTTGTTATTAATATTTTCATGTTTTTATCGAACCCTACAACTCAACAATTTACTCAAATATTATGCGATTAATAATTAGATATAATTTGTGGAACGCACGAATTCGTAAACCCTCGTATATCAAAGGGCAAAGTACAAACAAAAAGACAAGGTGCAATGTTCATTAATCAATGCCATGGGAAATACTTCCAATCAAAATGAGAATAAGAAAATACTAATAATTCCCCACGAAAGAAGAAGATAAAAGATAAGATCCAAAAGCGTCTGAGTAAATAAATTAAACATCCCCTCTTTTTCCCAAATACATCTAACAAAGCCAAAAAAAAAAAAAAAAAAAAATATCTCTTTCAACTCATTCTTTCCTCAAAATCTTCAGGCCATCTCTTTCTCTCTCCTCTCTCTCTCTCTCCATTTTTTATGAGAGAGAATAAGAGGGAGAAAATACCTACAAAAAAAGAGAGAGGAAATTAGTTTGCAGCCATGAACGCAATCAGATGCTGCATATCTTGCATTCTGCCATGCGGGGCATTCGACGTGATCCGAATCGTCCACACCAACGGCCGGGTGGAAGAAATTAACGGCAGCGTAAGAGCAGCGGAAATCATGAAACTGCACCCCAAACACGTCCTTAAGAAACCCTCGTCGCCGTCGGAACAAGGGATGTGCCCCAAAATCGTAATCGTCCCTGCCGACGCCGAACTCGAACGCGGCAAGATTTATTTCCTCATGCCCCTGCCGCCTCCGCCGCCGCCGGAAAAAACTCGACCGAGGTCGTCGGCGAAGAGGAAAAAGCAGGGATCATCTGAAACTCAAAAAATTAGGGATGCCAGGAGCAGAAGTGGCCCCAACGGAATCAATTACGTCTCTGCGGAAAATTTACTCATTTCTGATCGTTATTTGAGTGAGATTTTGTCGGAGAAAATCTCGACGCAGAGAGATCGCCGGCCAGGGCGCGTCCGTGTTTGGAGACCCCATTTGGAGAGCATTTCTGAAACTCCGGTGGAAGCTTGATTTCATGGTGTATACTTCTTTTCGTTTCTGGGGGGTTCCTCTGTGTTTATTTTGTTTAGGATATCCAGTAGGGTTTTAGAAAATGAGTAATTATTTGCCCTATTGTTGTTATGTGTTTTGTTTCTCTTTCTTCCTTCCTTTTTTTCCCCGAAGTTCGTTTGTATATAAGAATTGAACCAACGACGTTCTGGCAGAACTCAAATTTCCGGCGCCCAGGAAATTTTATTTTCTATTGATCCGATTCCGATCGAAACAGTATATTGGCAATATAAAATTATCGGGACGGTATATTATGAATGCAAAATCAGAAAATTAATAAACTTACTGTTGGAATCGTTAATGATTTTAATTTTATTTTGTAAAATTAAATATCATAGGATCGATCTACGTTTCGAGTAGATGATTGTAGTATATTCACTTTCTCTAAACCGATTCCCGATGAGTGAGAAATAGTGAATTAAATTTTGTCACTTAATTGTGAATTAATAAGGGATCAGGGGCGGAGGAAGGGGGTCCAAGGGGGTCCACGGACCCCCCGGCAGATGGAAATTCTCTTATAAAATAGGGAAAGTTATATATATATAGTTGTCCAACCTCCGTAATTTTTATAGTTCCGGACCCTCCCGAATAAATGCTCTTTTCCGCCACTGTAAGGGATGGAATCCCACATTGAATAATGAACCATCATTATTCTAGTATATAAGGAGTTACCTTTATGCATGTAATAATTAATGGCACATGTGTATGGGCTTAAAGCCCACGCGCGCGCACGCGCGCCGCCCGCCTCGCCTCGGCCTCGGCCGCGAGCCACGTGCCGCGGACTGTGGACCGAGGACCTTGGACCTTGGACTTGGATCTTGGATTTTGGATCTTGGCAATTGGTCTTTGGGCCTGTTCGTGGGCTAGGCCGTGAGCTAGGCCTTGAGCAATTTTTTGGACAAGCTCAACAACGTAGTTGGGCTCGTATGTGCACATAAGGATGTCCAGAAGCTGAATACAGTCCAGGTGCGTCCTGACTGTTCAAATTCAGTCCAACTCGGAAGTAACCTCCCAGGTGTTATGAGGAGGAGTTAATGGCAGGTTTGAATTTTGTAACCCCTGCCATTTGTTTGAAATTCGTAACTCCTGACCATAATGCAGCATAAATGACTGCATTATGATAGCCATTAGTGGCTGTATTAAATCCTGATCTCTGCAGGTGTGTGAGATGGCCTATAAATAGGCATGCATCTCATTTGCATCAAACATGCAATTTTCGAACTCAGTTTATACGTACAGTTTTTCTCATACTCTGCATATCATAAGTCGGAGCTTTGTCCTCACCTCTTCCAGTTCGTCGGAGCTCAGAGGTTTGTGGTGCTACTACCTCCGAGACGTAACCGTTTTATCTTTGGGGACGACACGCCTAAACCGAGAGCACTACCGGTGCGTTTCTCGTCTTGCGGAAAGAGGCCTTCCTCGACTCGGCTTTACCCTACGGTTTATTGTTTATTAGTTATTTTCGTTTATTTTTTGTTTCTTCTTTCGAGTTGTAATTCTGTTCGAGTTTTTGTAATTTTTTTTTTTCATTTCGTTCGAGTTTGTAATTCCTGGTTTTCGAGTTGTAATTTTGTCGTTCCAGTTGTAATTTAATTTTCGCCCAGCAAGTTTGTAACACAAGTTTCTCAACACTTACTTTAAATTCCTTCGATAAATTACACACTTTTTTTCATAAATATCGATTTGGATCGGACCGAGCCACTTAGAATTGTTGTTTTTCTAAATAGTCACATGTATAAAATTGCCATATTCAATCTTAATAAAATTTGGCTCAATAAAGCACGAATCAATTGGTTCGACAAACACAGTCTTTTTAGTTCGAATTTGTATCGACAGCCAATCGTACATGACTGTTATGTTGTGTTTGTAATAGAAATTTAGACACCATTGAACATCTGCTTCTAATGTTGGCTTCCTTTCAGGAGGAGGACCTGAGTACTAATTTTGTAAGGGCTAGAGTTTTTGGGGCTAGGGATGGCAATGCGGCGGGGAGGGACGGATCGATGAGGACCCAGACTCGTCCCATAAGGTGAATGGAGCGGGGCGGGTTTTGCATCACGGGACTAAAAGAGATGGGTTTTGCATCCAACCAACCCAATTCAATTTTAAAGAACGACACCTACTATAGACCCATACAAAAGACTTCGTTACAAAATTATCGAAAAATAAATTCTCTTTTGGTCTCAACCTTCCAAAAACACAGGAGATTCTAAAACACCACACATGCCACCATAACGACATAAAAGAAGCTTCCAAAAGTTGTTTCTGCACTTTAGAAAGCCGTAAAGAATCAAACCACTCCAACCATTGGGCGTATGAGCTCAAGCCCGGAATATGAATACCCCACCACCTTGCAAACCTGATATAAACCCGAGTAACGAAGGCGCATTCAAAGAATAAATGAGCGATCGTTTCCGAGCAACCCTCACAGATTTACTATCTCACTTGTCATATGATATTTTCTAAAATTTATACACACATATATTAAGGTTTTATAATGCATTTGATAATCATTTATTTATACAACGGGATAATAATGAAGGATTGGGATCCTCTGCAGCACAGCACCCTGCTGTACTGCATCCCAACCGTCGGATTACACACACCCGCACGGGGGGGGAGGGAGGGGTGTGCGTGTCAAATCCGACGGTGTTGTGCAGCACAGCAGGGTGCTGCACTGCAGAGGATCCCTGCCCAATAATGAAACGCCAACTTAAAAGTAAATTATACTTCCTTCATTCTTTCTTATCACCTTTTGTAATTTACACATAAAAAAATATTAGATTCGTCTCCATATATAGAGACACACTGAACATATCAATTTTTATTTTCTTGTAGCATAAAGGCGAAATCTCTCGCCCCCAGGGCTCCCACCCCCCGGCCCGACAAAGATTGGTGGAGGAATTAAATCATGGTGACTTCAACTAGGTGGGAGAAATGAGCCCAGTGCCCACATGAGCTATCCCCACATTGGAGGATAAAACTCCCACATCATGCTGTGACTCGAACTCGCCTCAGAAGCATCTGCCACCCGTGACTTGAAATGGCAGGTTACGCGACTTCAATTTTTATTTTCTAATATAATAAGTAAATAGTTAAAGATAATAATACTCAGATTATGTATTGACAAGTGTGAAAATTCAAATGTGTCAATATTGTCAAATTGTCAATTATAATAATTTTCCCCTATCTCCTTTGATCTCTAGGTAGCGTGTAGTAGCCATATGCACGGCCTGGTTCGGTTCAGTTTTGGCTATACCGAGTCGAATTGGTAATGTTGGGTTCTGCGAAAATTATGCCAGATACTCTAGGTTTTTTTCGATTCTCGGTTGGGGCGTGTTGGTATATTTTTTCCTTTGCTAAAAAAAATCAAATACTTAATCAAATTCAAATATTCAAGTAGATGAATATATCACTAGAATAGATATGTGTTTTTTTTTTCTTCTTGAAATTGATTTAATTTTTTATGTAATGAATTTATGATGCTCAAACTCAACATTTTTATTTTTATTTTTTGCTTAAAGCAAATTACAAAAATGTCAACCGATGAGGAAAAGATCTCAGCTTCCGTGTTCCCAGGTCCTCGCTCCCTCTCCGGCTAGCAATAGTGTCCTGTAATCGAGTCAAAAATTTTGGAGGCTATATTACAGGCTATTAAAAAATAGCCATCACTTTGCTAATAAAGTCTATAATATATACCTTTAGAAAAGGAAATTAATTCACATGTAATTATGAATGTTACCATTTTAGGAGGCAACTCGTTTATAGTGGTTATTTAGAATCAAGATCATTTGAATGGACTTTGTAGGGTAATATTATATACTAGCCTATCACTCCATCATCAATATCATTGTTGTCCTTTTAGAAAAGCATAACTTGCACGAGAGATGAAATTAGATGCGTTTAGAGCACTCCCGGCAAGAGATCGTTGGAGGTGGTCGCGCGGGGATCGCCCATGTCCGGCGTCGGCGATCTCCCGTTTGCTGTCGATCGTCGTGGATGAGTGCGTGGGGACTCTACGGCGCACATATGGGGGTAATCGCTCGAACATGCGTCACCCGGCCCCCCATTAGTCAATGTTTATCCGTTGACTCTAATGGCTCTTTTTTAGTTTTTTTTTTTTAAATTTTATCTGTATATATCCCATAAATTCTCATTTATTTTCACACATCTTCACTTTATTTCCTCTCATTTTATATCATTTTTACTCTCGAATTTCTACCTTCATTCCCACAAAATGGATTTTTTCCATTGAGAAGGGAGGTGCAGTGCACTCCCTCCCTTCTCCACAAATCACGGCGCGACACGTGTAATGTATGCTACACGTGTCGCGCCGTGAATGGCTGAGAAGGGGGGGTGTGCACTGCATCCCCCTTCTCCATGGAAGCACTCCACAAAATGGATCACAGTGATCAGTTCACTCGATAGTTTGATCTAACTTCGTCAACTAAGAAAATATCTGCCGCTGAGGCCGACGATGCAAGTGTATGAAATTATCACCCGCGACACTTCATCCTACACTCCCGAGCAATTAACCGAGCACAAAAAAATTGTGTTTTTTTATCAAGCAAAGATTAGACATGATTAAGTAGTTTATTTATTCTAGTATTGTTTGTTTTAAATTTTAAAAATAGTTGTTTTATATTTAAAAATACAAATTAAAAAAAAATTAAGAGATCACTAGGGTGTTTTTGGAGGAGATCTCTCCATAGCTTATGTGTCCACTTTTAATAGTAAACAATTGAGAGTTCTCCTCTTAGAGATTTCCTATTAGAAATGCTCTTATAAGTTATATATGGAAAAAATATGCATTTGCACCCCTTTAGATATAAAAATATATTTTTTTTGTTTCAAGTTTAATAACAATTTTTTTGATCGCCCCCTTCTCCGAATAGAGTTCAATGTACCAGTGGTATATTAGTAAAATCAGAGAAAAAAATTGAGAATTTTTTTATAAATATAGTAAATCTTCAAAATATACATATAAAAATTTGATTAAATATTAGGAGTTTTAATTAAATAAGAATTTATTTTACAAATTCTATTACTCTATGTGCTCAATTTAGGCTGTTATACCATTTAACTTACTAGCTCGTGATATAATTCCAAACCATATTTCGTGAAAATTAACTATGTACATAATTAGTAATACTCTAAAAACTTCTTTTATTTATTCAAAAGAAGTTTTAATTTATGTAATGACATATATGACAATGGATAAAGAAATTTTAGTTGATATTAACGGCCTATTGTTTGACGTATGCGCATTTGGTTGCAAAATTAATTTATAATAATATAATTATGTGAAACTATAAATAACTACGTAGAGTTAAAATCACAAAATCGTCGCATAACTATTGCACTAAATACATTTAGTCTTAAAATTAACTTTTAGTCGGTTTACTCACACAAAAGGTGACGTGACATGCTCAATCAGGAAGATCATCGGAAATTCCCAAATTCTAATGGCAAGCGTGCTCCACATCAACTTAAACGACGTTAATTTGTATTTTTTGGTAAATTTAGGATGTAAACTGGACAATCTCAGAAAAAATGAGACTAGATCGACTAAAACTTTACACTTAACCCTTATTTTTGTTTTTTTATAGATTTTATATTTATCACTTTTACACAATCAAATCAAATAATTATTTTTTACTTTTTAATATTCATCACACAGTTACTATCAATATTTTTACTTTTTAATCTCCACCACACATCTATCATTATTACTTACATTAATCATTACTTAAATATAGCAAACATACATCCTATGTCAAGTTTTGAACGAAAGAGAAGAAATATTTAATTATAGATTCTTACATATAAGTTGATTAAAATTTAAAATCTTATGATTGGAAAAACATAATGGCAAACTTCTGTCAGTCTGGAAAAGATATTATTAAATTGATCACTGCCAATAAAACAATATACACGCATGCATGCATGCACATGTGTGCATTAATTAATAATAGGAATTATCATGATGTTGATGGAATATTAATACATTGTCCCACAATACTTTGGATCACAATAATGCAGCTGTAGCAAGTTGGCAAGTTCTTTTTAAACATTTTTTTATAATCAGGTGATCCCAGTTTAGCCGGACTAATTCTAGTCCCTCAATGAACTCACTTCTAACCCACAGAGAGAAGTAAATCGTGAGTCGCTCGAGCAATTTCAGAGTTCCCAATGCCTTTTATGTACACTTCTGCGCACAAGGAAAAACCTTTAACTGATTAATGCTGCCTCGTGCTCTCAAAGACAGCTTCTGAGAATAACCATCGATTGGTCAAGACATCCGGTTCCTGCAAGAAAATACTCCTACACCGCCGCTGACGCGAGATTAAACATCGACAATGATCGCCGAAATAAATTTCGAGAGCTAGTGGATCATAAAGAGAAAAACTTTCTCTTTCACCTCCTTGGTGGGATTAGAACCCAAAATCTCTTCCAAATAAGTGTCTTGGGAGTAGACGTCCTACCACTCGACCACCATTTTTTTTTTTTAGACATTTGTTGGTCTACGTAGATGATGATGATGATGATCATTGTATCATGTGATCATGCCAATTGCCAGAGCATATACCCATAAAAATTTTCTTTGGGATGGTTTCACAAGGATAGTTGTGTGAAAATTAAAGTGGAGTTAATAGTTGGTCTAGATTCACAAAATCTTGAATCATTTTAATAATGACAAAACATTTATTTACTAAAATTAGATTATACTAAATTGTAAATTTATCTTTTTAAAAGATAAGGAACTTTTCTAAGTGATTTGCCCTTAGCGGAAAACAAATGCTTTTAATTATTAAATTGAATTTAATATGAATATGAATAGTTAAAGTGAGATATAACTCATATTGAAAAAATTGTCTTATTGACTAGTTTATTAATAAGGAAATGTATTAGTAGTTCAACAACAAGCTACTAGTCTATACTTGTGGACCAGCATTGGGAATCCTACCCACACGGGCGCGCTCCGGTACCCGCCGGCTGGTGGGCGTGGGTTCAGAATGTGGGCATTCACCGACTTTGCTTCGACAATCGTGACTGTACTGACTGTTCACATGCAGAGGCTAGATTTACTCTAGCCTGAATTAAAGGGTCGCAGAAAATTAATGGCTCTGAGCATTTTGGAAAGCATCTAATACAAAGACGAAAAACAGTTCTATTTTTAAGTTTACTAAATTTTATAGTAAATAGTGTAATTCTTTAATTTTTTATAGAAATATATAGAAGCAACAGTAATCACACTTGTGTCTAACTCGTTATATTTTGGATTCAAAATTTTGTTTTTCAACCATCTAAACAAATTATAATCCATATTTTTGGAAAGGGTTAATTGCCTGTAGATACACGAACTTTGTCCGAATTCTGGAATTGCACACGAATTTTTTTTCAGCAAAAAAATACACCAACTTCATCTATTGTCTGATTTTGCACACGATGAAAAATTTCCCTCAAATTGAAAGATGACTTGGCGCCTGAAAATTCCAACGGGGCAAACCCGCTGGCGTGTAAAAAGATGAACTTTACACAAATTCTGAAATTGAACATGAAACTTGTTTTTTTCAGCCAAAAAATACACTATTTACATGACCGCGCTGTCGTGACGCGTCAAAATTAGTTATTTATATTTGTATCCTTGGCTTACTTCTACTAACTAGTAGTATCGATAAATAAGGGTCGATCCCGGGGCGGAGGGAGGGTCCATGGGTCCACTGACTTCTCAATGGATTAAATTCCCTTATAAAATAGGCACTACTACAAAATCGGCCTTTAATAAATGTTCGAGCCACATTAACAAGTGGTTCTCGAACCGTTAAAGGTGGTGTCAGACTTTAATAATGTTCGGCAAAAACCGCTATTAATTTTACAGTGCAAATTTAATAATGTTTTTAACGGAACCACGTTAAATGTCGATTTAACAATGATTCGATTAAAATCACAGCACTTAATTTAATGCTTTCTACGAATCATTAAATGTCCAATTTAACAAATGGCCTCTAGAAACCGTTAAATTTACATCGCAAAATTAACGGTTTCTCCTAAGAACCGTTAATTTTTTTTTTTAAATACCGATTTGTTTTTATTTCCAACCGGCTATACATACACATAAAACAAAGATCCTAAACACCAAAAACAAAGATCCAACCACAAAACATCAAATAAAACCTCAACAACACAACTTTATTTCATCCATTCACCAATACAACTAAATAACTTTTATCTAACTATAAGCGAGTGGAACTCTGAAGACGCGTTTCTAGAATTACTTCATATTTGAAAAACAACTGTAAATAAATATATTCCAGGCATAAATCTGATTCATCCGTGACAAATAAGAACTATGCACGAGGCCCTCGTATCCGCCGTAACCACAGAGCAAGGTAGGAGTACTTCCTTTTCACTAGAGTTAAAGCCGCTCCAAGTCAAACATGGAAATGAACAAACTCCAAGATAAGCACTTGGTCTGAGATTCTGATGTTCATTTTTTATACATTACCGTTATTTTCTGACATCTAGATGGAATAGTTGAAATCTAGTTATTATGAGAGCTCCAGTGGGTGTAATGCGACTCCATTTTTAGCGGCAGCAACACGTCCCCACCTTCCTAATCGAGATTCCTGTCCAAGAGATACTCAGTGTTAGAATGATGCAGCAAACCTCTGGGATTAGTAGTGTGGTATGTGAGAGTTCAAAGCGGTGTTGGTTTTGTGTTCATAAAACTTGATAAACTAGTATAGATCAATCCTTAAAAAAGGGGGAATAACATTTCACCTTTCCGACTCCAAAGAATCAAAATTTCCCATTTAGCAAATGCCAACGAATTTACAAATCCAACTCGCATGTGCAACATCATATAAGCCATGGAGCAGATTATCATATTAAAATATAAATGTAGATAGAAACATGAAAAAGTCCTTATTTTAGATATCCAAAATCTCTCGCACATTACACCTTTCTCGTATATAACATCACTCTTACGAAGTGAAGACAAAATAACCACTTAGTCATCATAAGAAAAATTGCACCACAAATGACAAATATGCTTATAGAAAAAGAATGATGTACAATTCTAAAAGAGAGTAATAAAAGCCTACCAGTGGAAAGCTCAAATAAAGGTCGAAGTCCTTTAGGTTCATTCTCAATTGCCCAAAGACGTCTTGCACCATTTCCGGCTCCCGAAATAGCAAGATCACCGCTTGACACACAAGAATCGAGTTGACCCAAGAAAGAGCAGATGAACCAAGTCCCGCAGAGTCTTGGGCTTCATTTTCTGCATAATGTTAGTCAACAATGAGGAAATACATAAAAATTTCTCATGATCTAAAATGCGGAAAAGGAAATCATGTGACTTACAATGCAAGGTACTTATAAGACTAGTTACCTATCTGGCCATTTTCATATGTACTCGGTTCAGAATTGTTTTCACCAAACTTCAACAACACAACTTTATTTCATCACAACTTTAATTCAACATAACTTTATTTCATCCATTCCTTTAGTTAGAACCAGCCACATTTAGTGTTATTTTAATCTTCTACCAAAAACATGTACGACAACTAAGACTTAGTCCATACTATTTATAGGATATGTAATGTCTTTGAGTCTTCAGACTACAAATCATGGAAATCATCTTAAGTAATAATGTACTATTTGTATAAATTATGATTTTCTATGTATAAATTTTTTAAAGTTCCTAGCACAGTGACAATATCATGTAAAATGATCTTTAAAAATATGGGCAGCTGAGTTTCTTCAGCGTTTGTGTGGGGATTTTTTCCTTCTTCTTCATATGTTTTATAATAAAGACACTTCAAGTTGTTGATTTACAACATTAATAAGAGCTTAAGTTCATTTTATTGTTCAATTCTCCAACCATATGCATTTTCTATAAATAAACCATTATTATTTTTAACACGCTAAAAAATATTGCGAAAATTTCTAAAATTCTGCACGCAGCGTGTGCTTCAAACTTGTAGGCAATAAATAGAAGGAACATAACTATTTGAAACTTAACGAACTCACAATTATGAGACTGCCCACCTGCTACAAGCTAGGAGATCCACGCCTTCTTGAATTAAATTCTATGAATTGATGGAAAAAAACACAAATAAGTGTCAAAGCATAAATGTCACACATAACCTGTACAGGTAGGCACCATAACTACTCAACCACTTTAAATGCAATATCCAAAAGCTACACACTAAAAATAGAAACACAAGTTCAGAATTCATATATGTACTTCACAAACTACCACTCCCTTAGCAAGAATATGAGCCCTTACAAACTACTATTGTTCCCTTGTCAACCGATCTAGATCAATAACATTGCTGCTCCAAAACATGTAGCACAACATCTAGAACAAAAAATAAACCATGACAAAAAGCAAAATTTCCTGTGTTTTACTGTGGTTAAGCAAGAAACTTCCTTAACTTTTCTGACGTTTTAAATAAAGATTATGACATTGAATATAAGTAAAATAATGACTTCTTAGTACCAAGTGTTGATTCTATTTATGACTTCTTAGATAATTAATTAAAAGACCTAATAGTAATATTTATACCCAGGGCCACAATAATAAAACTTAAAATATGAAAACCCATAATCAAAGTGGAGTATCTAAGTGGAGTATAGTCACCCATGGTTGTATTCCTGCAGCATGCACCATAATCAAACCCATAAATACATTAATTCTTAATATTATTTGTAGAAAACTAAATTTAAACAAAAAAAAATTGAGGAATAGAACTTAACCATTAGCTATAAGCTCGTTAATCAACTTATTGTAATAGTCGATTCCATCTTGATTCACACCTTTACTTATTGCTCCACCTGAAAGTATACAGAAGCACATATAGGTAACAAATACTTCTTTTATTTTATTTTTCATTTTTCTTTTTCTCTTTGAACATTTGAACATAAAATGGAGTCTGTCATTATACTTTTTGAATTTCAAATATTTTTCTTATAAATAACCTGGCAATATCCTAGCCCATGATATTGAAAATTTATACGCATCGACATACATATCCTTTAAAACTTGCACATCTTCCTGTTGAACAAATTGAGGCAAAACTGAATTATCTGACAATAGAAGTACTATCCAAGTAGATAAATCTAGGTGACTCGAAACAGATGTTGCTCAACGTTTATCTTGTACATATGGTATGAATCAACGGCCACATCTGCATTAGTGTGATCCTTTATTTTTTCTGCAAAACTGTTAGGTAATTACATTATAATGTTCACGGGCCACAGGCATAAAGAAGAAGGGGTCGGAGAAAGCCTCTCCTAAATGTGGCTGATAAGAAAAAGAACCTGGATGTGTATGTGTGAAGTGATCCCACATTGTTGGTCCTTTGCCATTTTCATTATATGCACCTTCAATCTAAACACAACAAAGTGAATATAGTAAGAAATAGCATGCATTAACTGAAACAATACTCGACTAACGTAGATTCAAGAGCCATAACAATTTTCATCCTTAAATGGATGTATCTTCATGTTAAGCTCTAGGTTTTCATAGTGCACATTCACCGGGCATACTACATCAGTTTCATCAAGCCATTTAAAAAATGAGCTAATTCTTGCCAAAATTCTTGCAACCGGAGAATTTATCCCCATGATTATATTTCGTCTTTGATTGACAATGAAATAGATATCATTCCCAAGTTTCTTAACACCTCTAATTTGACAATGAAAAGTCCAAATAAGTCAGATCTACTTCAATTGAAGATACCAAAAATCATCATCATTTTTGTCGAAAAACAAGGAACAAGCAATAAAAGTAATTTCAAGAAACTAAATTCAGTTTCTTCATCAATTCAACCTAGACAAAGTACAAAATAAACCTTTTAAATAATTTCACTCCAACAAACACAGACATTAAGTCAATCCCAGCTGCAAACCCCCAACTCCATCAAAGCCCTAAACTTATTCATTTTTTGTACGAGTAATTTTCCCACAGTAGACACAGAATCAGCCAAATCCTAAATCCATATACCCAATTTCCTTTTTATTTCCCCTACGAGATCATTATAACAAGAAAAGAGGAACAATACAGTGAAGAAAACGAAAAGGAAGAAATATCCCTGGAAAATATAAGAACTAAGATCTCAATCCCTAAAGTAAACTAAAATAGAAAAAAAAAACCTAACCCAATAATCTCGATGAACCCTTCAAACACAGGCCCAAGAATATTCATATATGTGTTACCAATCTATGAAGCCAAGGCCCAAGAAAAGGACCAAATCAGATGGGATCTTGGAAGAATACCTTTTGAGATAAGCTTCAACAACCAAGAATCCAGATAAGCTTGAGCACTTGGAAGAATCGATCGTCTTCACGATCCTCATCTTCTTTTTAGTATTATTTTCTCTTCAAAAAAAAAACTATAAAATACCAAGTCTCACATCAACCCTTATAAAAAAAACTCGATATATCAGAGTGAAGATTTTTCTTTTTTTTTCTGTTAATTAAGAAAGAGAACACAAAAACGCGTACTCAGGTGTGCCAAAGGAGGAATCAGATACCCTGGTTGTCTTTCTCCCGTCACCGGGCTAGTCCCGTCTCCCAGCTTACAGCCACAACCTAACTTGCACGAGATTCAACAACCGAAGCTACTGATGCCAGCGTTTAGAGGGTAGAGAGAGGCGGAGGAAAGAAAAATAAAACCGTGAAATGTTTTTTAATGATCAAACAACAGCGGTTGTTAAGCAACAACCGCTGTTAAATGTTTTTCAACCATTGTGATGTTTTTTTAACAGCGGTTATCACCTAAAACCGCTGTTAAATACAGTTTTTTTTTTTTAAAAAAAATTAACAGCGGTTATCGTTAAAAACCGCTGTTAATTGTCACTTATTTAACATCGGTTTTTCTTAAAAACCGATGTTAAATTGCAAGTTCATTTTTTTTTTTTAATTTTTCGGGATAAATTTAACATCGGTTATTATAAAACCGCTGTTAAGTTGCTATTTTAACATCGGTTATTTAAATAACCGCTGTTAATTTATTGCACACTATTTACAAGTATGCCACCGCGTCATTTTAACAGCGGTTTTCGAACAACCGCTGTTAAAAGGGCGCTGTTAAAGGCTAGTTTTGTAGTAGTGAGGGAAAGCTATATATATAGTTGTCCGATCTCCGTAATTTTTATAGCTCCGGATCCTCCTGAGTAAATGCTCTGCTTCCGCCACTGGTCGATCCCACGGAGAACGGTAAATCAATTATATTATTAGCAGTTTCCATTTTTGGTGTATGTCTATTTTTATCGATTCGCTTGTAACCGTTTCGACATTTCGAATCTACTTTATTCTTGGAGTTTTTCCATTTGGACGAGTTTCGGAGGTGTTTTTACGAAATTCCATTCTATGTTGTGTTTTGTCGTATGTACGTTCGATTCTCGTAAAACTCGTTCGTTTTCATTATTTCTTCGTTTACATAGGTTCGTATGGTTGAGTTGTTCGTGTTGTGAGTTTCGGTTTGTGAATCCGACGTTGTATCGTGATTTTCGGATATTTTGGCCATTTTTGTAATTTCCTATATATTTAGGAAATTTTATTTTCTTTGTCGTATTTCGGATTCCCCGGTAGTTGGAATTGTATTTTCTTTCAGCGCTTGACTCCGTCGTATTGTATATTTCGTGTTTATATTTCTGGATTTTGGCCTTGTCTTGCGTTTCGAGTTTCGTACCTTCTGCAGCAGCGTGCTGAACTGAACAGTACCGAACTACTGCGTGTGTAGTGCACGCTACTCCTTATTTCTTGCGTGCGCTATCGGTGTGCAGTTACCATACGCTATCTCGTAGCTATAGTGTGCGTTAACGACTTCAGCGTACTGGGCAGTGGGGGTTCTGAACTCAGAACCCTGTACACTGACCATCTGATAGCGTGCGCTAGGCTTCCGTAGCGTACGCTATCGAGTAGTATTTAGCGCGCGCTAAACATGTCTAGCGCACTCTAGCGACGCCGGGCAGCAGCTACTGGACTGCTTGCAACCCCGTTAGCGCGCGCTATCTTTTGATGGTTAGCGTGCGCTAACTATACCTGATATAAATAGGACAGCAGCCCCCTTTCTCGTCATTTTTCCTACTCTTCTCTTCCTTTGGGCGATTCCAGCGATTTTAGGGCGATTTGTGGAGAGTAATCCGTGGAGTCTCATTGCAGACTGATTCTTTTGTTCCAAGCTTAGTACATCATCATCTTAATCCATCTTCTCCACTCCAATTCAAGGTATTTTTGACTTAGAACCCTACTTTGTCAATTTTGGGGGGTTTTCGGATTTTGTTCATTTAAACTCGAATTGTTCAGTTATGTATTTCAGGTACAGATCATGGAAGCAAACGAGCATGCGAGCCGTACGAGGATGATGGGCAGGCGTGATTTTGTTCAATGGTTGTCTGCTGGTGTTTTGTTTTGGGATTTCCTTATTATGTCATTTGCTTAAGTACTCGAGTACTTCTTTCTTGAATTTATTAATTTTGTGTACCCGTTCTAGGAATGGGTTTGATATCATATAGTATTATCAATTTCAGTCTTTGGATTTAAATGTCGTGGATTGAGAAATTGTCTGTTGTCGATGATTTATGTCGTTTGTCGTATGTCATTTTGGTGCGTTAGCCTGGTGGATTCCAAAGAGTGGGGTCCACGGCGCTGTAATATGCCCTGATCGTATTGGGGGTGTTACATTAAGTACTTTGTACAATTAAAATAAAATAAAACGAAGGGGGGATTTTGTTTCTGATCTTAACTAAAATAATTTGCGTAAAATAAATTAAAATAAGATAAACAAGGGAAATAAAAATTTGAAAATATCAATTAAGGAATAATCTAGTTCTTAGTTCCGTCATCCACCGTTTCGAATTAATTCAAGTTTTAATGCAGCGCTTATCTCTTCTCTAATCTCATGAACTCCTATTCCGAAGCCAACAACAACCTTTGTTGATCCCAATTATTTCTTAAGTTTATTCAATTAAAACAAGCTCTTTAATTGAACCTATCTATGCGGCGGATTCAAAACAAGCTCTTCAAATCTCGCTCGCTAGATGCATTAAAAACCAAAATAATGAAATAGATAAGATATTAAGTTCATAAGCTCGACTTAAGGGATCTCGATTTTGTGTTACTCAATTGAGAAATTTCAATTGTTTGCTACTTGTGAAATTAAATTGCAACCACTACAAAAAACAATTTTTACCGACGCCAAACGCCGTTGGTAAAACAGAAAATGGCGTTGGTAAAAAAATTACCGACGCCATTACCGACGGCAACCCACCGTTGGAAAAACGCTCGACGGTAATTTTTTACCGACGCCATTACCGACGCCGTCATTTACCGACGCCATTTTTGGCGTCGTTAAACTAAAAAAAAAAATCTAAAAAGTCGGCCAGACTCAAAGCGGGTCACATCCGTGCTCAAAGGGTTAGGTCCGGCTCAGCGGGTCGAGTTCGGTCGGAGTTCAGTCCGGTCCGGTCAGTTCGGGCTCCATTCAATTTCAAATGGTTGAGAAGGATTTTGGTTTATAAACCACCTAAAACACTACTGTTTTTTCGATGTGGGATAGTGCAAAAAATTTACCGACGCCGAAATGGCGTCGGTAATGGCGTAAACGGCGTCGCTAAATTAAAAAAAAAAATTACCAACGCCAAAATGGCATCGGTAAACGCGTCGGTAAATGGCGTCGGTAAATGGCAGCGTCGGTAAATGTAAAAAAAAGAAAAAAAAATAAGTCTGCGAACCGGTCGTCGGTAATGACGTCGGTAAATCAATTAAATAACGGGCGTCGGTAATGGCGTCGGTAAATTATAAGTTTAACAACGGCGGTACGGGCGTCGGTAAAAACTATTTTTTTTTGTAGTGAACAATTACGGATTACAACTCAATTTCTAGCATAAGACATAAAATCCCTAATCTAGTTGGCCAAATCAAATCAAGAAATTATATGGCATAGTAGCGAATTCAGTAACACAAAAGTAATTCAAGAGATTTCGAGTTGAGAATACGCTACGGGATTAAAACATGAATAATTCAAATACGGTTTCAAACTTTACTAAGAACTAGAATAAAAAATTAGCCGGACATGTTGGCTATAGAAAACAACAAATTAATAATAGACATAGAAGAAAGAAATTCAAACGGAGTTGTCTTCCTCCCGCGCGTCGGTAACGGCTCGGTTTTGCGTCGGTAAGAACGGTGCTCGGTCCTCATCTTTTCCTTCTGCTCCAGCCGTCCGAATGGTGATGATAATGATGCTGAATAATAATCTCAGCCCACTCCTTTTATAATACCCCCTTGTCTCTTAGTTTCCTTCTTTAATTGGATCTCTTTCCTTCTTATCCTTCTTGAGTTTTAATTCCCTTGGAGTATTTCTTTCCAAATCTATTCAAATTCCTTTCCCAGCCTAGGGGTCGATTTTATGCATTGTGGGACTGATTGAGACGTTTTGGAGTCGTTTCTTGGGCCCCAAGTAAGATTATTTTCGGAACAGGGCCGACACTAGGTCACCGAACTGGCACTGGGCCTCCCAGTGTCGCGCGGCAATTTCTTCATAGCCCAAATAACCTTGACTTGGTCCGTTTGATGGTCCAAATTGTTCCTTAAGCTTTAAAACTCCATCAAACACCTAAATTAAACAACAATTTGCCAAGTGATTTAAATTGCATCCGAAATATAAATAGGTAGAAAATAACTAAGTGTACCAACATAAAATTCATTAAAACCTTATAATTAACAATAATTTTAGCACACTATTTTCGTTCTATCAAATCTACCCAAACTTAAACCAATGCTTGTCCTCAAGCATAATTCGAGTGATAGAAATTCAAGAAGCATGTATTGAAAAATCCAAGATGATAGCCATATTCAAGGGAGAATAAATAATCATGAATAAGTATGAAAAAAATTAAAGTACCTCAATCAATCTCAACATCTTCATTGGCATCAAGTGAGAGAAAATTCGATGGCCTCACAAGGGGTCACTCTCGCTCAAGTAGATATAGGGATTATTATGCAATCACTCACGTCAAAACATGGTCTGTCATTACCACATACTCGCACAAATATCAAATCTCCACTACTTAGATGAAATCATGAATATAATCAAAAGGGCTTTTATGGTTGTAACGGGGCTTTAGGTATGGGTAGGATAAAAATGATAAATAAATGATTCATTGACCGAGACTTATCATGAAATTAAGTGCATAACAAATCCTACAAATATGAATCATCATCCTTTCCTTGAGCACCCTTTTAGGCACATGTAATCGCATAGCCACGAAAGATTAGTTGAGGTCAGTGGCTTAACAACATTCGAGGGGGGTATTTTTACGGCCGCCCCCTATTAATATTTTTTTTTTTTTCGGCCTTTATTTTTTTCATCTTAATTTCAGCACCCTTTTTCTTTTCACCTCTCCACCCACTTTTTGATAATTTCTCGTCCTTTCCTCGACTTGTTATACACCTAATTCACAACCAAATCTTGACCAAGGGTTCAAACGGATGAATTTTCACCAAAAAATAGATAATGGCTAATAAAATGTGTTGGATCAAAGAATAAGGCTTATGTTCAAATGGGCTTCTAATGGTGATTATGTCGAGGTGGGAAAATATAAGCCAAGTGGGTTATTCCTAATTTCCTTTATCATTTTAATGCATGAGAACACTAACATAGTCTCGACATGTATAATTGATTAAGTTCTAGCATGAACACAACATGTTCGACCCCACAAGAAGAAATAGTGAGCATGTATATGTATAATTATTTATATATGTGTATATATATTTTGCTCTACGGCTCAAAACTCATGAATAAAATTGTGCCATGAATCACTCAGACTTTTATCCAAATTCAAAATCAAGATAGTGAACTACCCTAATTAAAATCAAACTATTCAATCATATCCATTTCCTATGTCAGGCCATACTTAAATCCCCAATACACGAACTTGATTCAATCACACAAATTTAGCTAAGGACACAAATTTAAAATCATCACAATTTCCAAATTCAATTAATCGTTCTAAATCCAACTTCCCCAAACTTAAAATTAAGTACACAACTCCAAATAAAATAAGGAAAAAAAATAAAAAATAGTGAAAAGTCTAGAGTAGGAATCACCGGGTTAATGAGGGAGAAGGGCTTCC
Source organism: Orobanche coerulescens (assembly GCA_033398695.1). NCBI lineage: Eukaryota > Viridiplantae > Streptophyta > Magnoliopsida > Lamiales > Orobanchaceae > Orobanche > Orobanche coerulescens. The sequence continues at coordinate 149,698,400 of CM065814.1, read as the reverse complement.
AGCTGCTCGGTTCGGTCCTCCATCCCATGTTTCTTGTGCACTTCCATCGCATTAGCTTCGACATCTTGACGGCGATCTCGAACGGGCGGCGCTTGAGGCTGATGTCGACTGAAAAGAGAGATGGAGAAGTTAGGGGTTGTAGAGTAAAAAGAAGATACCGAGAAAGAGAGAAAGGAGAGAGATAAAAAGAAAAAGAGAGAGGGAAGGGAATAAAAATAAAAATAAGGAAAGTAATAGAATAGAAAAAATAAAAGGGATAGCATAAAAAAAATAAAGAAAGGTAGAAATAAAATACGAAATGCAAGAAATAGATTACCACTTACCTAAACTATAATCAGCAGAAAAAATAAATAATAAAAAGAAATTTGAACTAAAAAAATAAAAGAAGGTAAAAAAAAATTTGAGTTGCCTCCCAACAAGCGCCTTTTTTTTTTACGTCGTTGGCTCGACGAAAAACTTCCCTTTTTAGTGAACACACCAAGAAGGTTTTGGTATGGGTCTCAATAGATGTATGACTGATGACTCGTCTTCTTGAACCACACCAAACTTTCTCGGAGTGTTTATTGAAAACTTTTCTCCCTTGAGATGCTCGTCGAAGGCTAACTCTGGTTCACTTTTTCTATATAATTTCTCATATATTGGCTGTAATTCTCTTTGAAGCTCCGCAAAATCATTTTCTTTATCATCCTCCAAGTTTTTAGTAAGCACCACTTCGAGTCTACCCTGCAATGCAACTCAAACACTTCCTCGACAAGAGGGTCAATCACACTTAATGCAAAAATAGAGCAATCTTCCTCAGGAAATTTCATAGCATCATAAATATTAAACCGTACAATTTGGTCAACAAATTCCATCGTGAGATATCCCTCACGAACATCTATTTTGGTATTGGCGGTATTTAGAAATGGCCTTCCTAACAAGATAGGTGTTGAATTTGATGACTCGTTCTACATATCAAGAACGTAGAAGTCGGCTGGAAATACGAGGTTATTGACTTGGACAAGAACATCCTCAATTACCCATTCGGGATACACAAGGCTACGATCCGCCAATTATATAATTATCCTTGTTTCTCGAAGAGGTCCTAGATTTAAGGAGGTGTATATAGAGCGTGGCATAACATTTATTGATGCTCCTAAATCTAGCATGGCTCGTTCAAAACCCATATTTCCAATTCGACAAGGAATAGCAAACATACCTGGATCTTCCCGTTTTGATGGTAATTTATTTTGGAATACAGCGGACACATTTTCTCCCATTACTATCTTCTCATTCCCCTTTAATCTCCACTTGTTGGTGCATAAGTTCTTATGGCCTGTTTGGTTCGCTGGAATCCTTGGGATTCCTGGGGAATTGGAATCCAATTCCTGACAATTCCTGTGTTTGGTTGCATTTAAAGATGGAATTAGAATTGTTTGATGGGATTTAAATCCCATAGATGTGGGAATCTGAAATCCTCCCACATGAGGAGGGATTCTCAATTCCATCAAGGAAGGAATTTGACATTTACCATTTTACCCCTCTCCGGCCACCGCCTCTCCAGCCACCGCTGCTGCCGCCTCTCCGGCCGCCGCCGCATCTCCGGCCACCACCGTCGCCGTCTCTTCAACCACTGCCGCCGCGTCTCCGTCCACCGCCGCCTCACCAGCCACCGTCGCCGTCTCTCCGGCCGCCGCCGCCTCACCAGCCACTGCCGCCGCCTCTCCGGCTGCCGCCGCTCGTCGCCGCCGTCAAGAAGGGCAGTTATGTCATTTTGTATTTCTGAAATCAAATTCATCTAACATGTCTGCGAACCAAACAAAATATGGAATTGGATTCCAATTCCATTTCCTGCCAACCAAACAGAGTATGGAATTGGATTCCAATTCCTGACGGATTCCAATTCCAATTCCAATTCCAATTCCATCAGAAACATTCCAGCGAACCAAATGCCCCCTTAAGGAATTTTGCGTATTTTGGAATTTGTTGAACTGCATCGAGTAAGGGAATGTTGATCTCAACCTTGCGAAATACATCTATAATTTGCTTCTCTTTATTCACGACCATCTGCCTTTTTGACCCTAGATGGAAAAGACAACTCGTTAGCCTCAAAAGAAGTAGTTTTATAAGAATTTACCTTGCTGCCCGGCTGTTCTGCACTCGGTGCTGATTCTGAACTGGGTATCCCAATGTCAATCAGTTCAATGGGTTTTTCCTCCTCATTTTCAGCCTCCTCCACCTTCTTAGGCTCCTTAAGCTGCTTCCCACTCTTTAGAGTTACAGCACTCACGTTCTTTGGGTTCGGTTTAGGTTGGGATGGCAATTTCCTACTAATTTGGTTCTCCAAGCGGCTCACAGTGGTGGCTAGTTGACTCATTTGATTTTCGAGAATTTTGATACTCGATTTAGTGTCATGCTGGAATTGCATAGTGTTTGCCACAAGGGTCTTCATCATCTCCTCCAAAGATGGTGTCGGATTTTCGGCGGGCTGCTTGTAGAATTGCCCCCTATTTTGTGGAGGCACCTCTTGCTATTTTTTCCATCGAAAGTTAGGGTAATCCCTCCATCCTAGGTTGTATGTGTTTGAGTACGGATCATTCTTCCTCCCATAAGAATTTTCAGTTCCAATTGCATTGGCGTGCGCCTCGATTTCATCCAGCAAAATCCTACAATTTTCTGTTATATGCTCCGTGGTTTTGCAAAGTCGACAGGGAACGATTGGCGTGATATTACCTACAACAAGTTTTCTAACAAAAGTAGTTAGCTCATTCAATTTTTCCTCAAGGGACGAGTCATGCATCTCCTTCACCATCCTGATCGGTGCATCGCAACATCTAAATTGTTGTGAATTAGCCGCCATGTTGGATATGAGAGCCCTTGCGGCCGTGGGAGTTTTTTCCACTAGGGCTCCTCCACTTGCCGCATCTATCGTGTTTCGCTCCATTGGATTAAGTCCTTCGTAAAAATACTGAATAAGGAGTCGCTCGCTAATTTGATGTTGCGGGCATCGAGATACCAACTGTTTGAATCGTTCCAAATATTCATGCAACGTTTTTCCGGTCATTTGCCTTGCACCACATATCTCTTTCCTTAGGTTGGCCGCTCGAGAGGCCGGAAAATACTTTTGCAAAAATAAGATCTCCATATTGTTCCACGTTGTGATGGTGGCCGACGGTAAATAAAATAACCAATCCTTAGCCGAATCTTTTAATGAGAATGGGAAGGCTCTAAGTTTGATTTGTTCTTCGGTGACACCGTTTGGCTTCATGCTAGAACAAACGACATGGAATTCCTTGAGATGTTTGTGCGGATCTTCTCCTGATAGACCAAGAAATGTGGGTAGCAAGTGAATCAATCCCGACTTCAATTCAAAGGTGTTGTAGTTGTCAATAACCGGGATCGTGATGCACAGCGGTTGTTGAGGTAGCTCCGGGTTGGCTAGTTGCTTCAGCGTATTTTCAGCGTTATTTGTCATGATTCCAATTTCGTCCTCCGACTCGCTGGGTGATGTTTCGAGAGAAAATGGTAAGTTCCTAAGTGCTTCTCTGCTTTCTTTCGTTCTTCGCCTGAAAACTCGATCTCGTTTGGTGATTTCTGGAAAATATTGCAAATTCTTATCTCCAGGTGACCTTGTATTCATGCAAAACTAAAACAAAACGGACTAGTGCGCAACTGCCAATTATAATGAATTTTCAGAACTGACACTGGGTGACCCAGTGTCGAAATTGCAGAAAGTTTTTAACCCAAAATAAGTAAAATTAATTTAACACTGTTCCCCGGCAACAACGCCAAAATTTTGACCGCGCTGTCGTGACGCGTCAAAATTAGTTATTTATATTTGTATTCTTGGCTTACTTCTACTAACTAGTAGTATCGGCAAGTAAGGGTCGATCCCACGGAGAACGGTAAATCAATTATACTATTTAAGGATTAAGTACTTTGTGCAATTAAAATAAAATAAAACGAAGGGGGGGTTTTCTTTCTGATTTTAACTAAAATAATATGCGTAAAATAAATTAAAATAAGATAAACAAGGGAAATAAAAATTTGAAAATATCAATTAAGGAATAATCTAGTTCTTAGTTCGGTTATCCACCGTTTCGAATTAATTCAAGTTTTAATGCAGTGCTTATCTCTTCTCTAATCTCATGAACTCCTATTCCGAAGCCAACAACAAGCTCCGTTGACCCGAATTATTTCTTAAGTTTATTCAATTAAAACAAGCTCTTTAATTGAACCTATCTATACGGTGGATTCAAAACAAGCTCTTCAAATCTCGCTCGCTAGATGCATTAAAAACCAAAATAATGAAATAGGCAAGATATTAAGTTCATAAGCTCGACTTAAGGGATCTCGATTTTGTGTTACTCAATTGAGAAATTTCAATTGTTTGCTACTTGTGAAATTAAAATTGCAATAATTACGGATTACAACTCAATTTCTAGCATAAGACATAAAACTCCTAATCTAGTTGGCCAAACCAAATCAAGAAATTATATGGCATAGTAGTGAATTCAATAACACAAAAGTAATTCAAGAGATTTCGAGTTGAGAATACGCTACGGGATTAAAATATGAATAATTCAAATACGATTTCAAACTTTACTAAGAACTAGAATAGAAAATTAGTCGGACATCTTGGCTATTGAAAACAACAAATTAATAATAGACATAGAAGAAAGAAATTCAAACGGAGTTGTCTTCCTCTCCGCGCGTCGGTGACGGCTCGGTTTTGCCTCGGTGAGAACGGCGCTCGATCCTCCTCTTTTCATTCTGCTCCAGCCGTCCGAATGGTGTTGATAATGATGCTGAATAATAATCTCAGCCCACTCCTTTTATAATACCCCCTTGTCTCCTACTTTCCTTCTTTAATTGGATCTCCTTCCTTCTTATCCTTCTTGAATTTTAATTCCCTTGAAGTCTTTCTTTCTAAATCTATTCAAATTCCTTTTCCGAGCCTAGGGGTCGATTTTATGCCTTGCGGGACTGATTGAGACGTTTTGGAGTCGTTTCTTGGGCCCCAAGTAAGATTATTTTCGGAACAGGGCCGACACTGGGTCACCGAACTGGCACTAGTCCTCCCAGTGTCGCGCGGCAATTTCTTCATAGCCCAAATAACCTTGTCTTGATCCGTTTGATGGTCCAAATTGTTCCTTAAGCTTTAAAACTCCATCAAACACATAAATTAAACAACAATTTGCCAAGTAAAGTAAATTGCATCCGAAATATAAATAGGTAGAAAATAACCAAGTGTGCCAACATAAAATACATTAAAACCTTATAATTAACAATGATTTTAGCACACTATTTTCGTTCTATCATTACACATTGTCTAATTTTGCACAATACCCCCTCCCTCCCGACATCGCCTTTGTGAATCCTAAAAGTCTGAGTGATTAGTTAATAAATAGATGAGAAAGAGAGAGATCATAGTGATGGAATAGAATAAAAGAGGCAATAGATTATTGGAACTCTGAAAATTTTAGAATAGCACACGACATAGGGTGGGATTTTTACCGAAAGAACCGAATTTTAATAAGAATCAAACCGAAAAATTCGGTTTCGGTTCCGGTTTTATTAACCAGTTCCGGTTCTTAATTTGGTCCTTTTTAATAATTTGGTTTCGGTTCCGGTTTTTGTTTTATGATGTTAGAAAAAACCGGCTTGGAACCGGTTCTACATATTATATATATAATAATAAAAATAATATTATATATAAATTTTTACATAATATAGGTATTAAATAAAGCAAATTAAATATATTTTGTTCAAAATATTACACATTAAATTCGGTTTCTACTCAAAATTTGGGGGTTTTTTTACAAAATTCGATTTTTTTTGCACAATTCGGTTCCTAAAAGAACCGAAAAATCCGGTTTTACACATTAAATTCGGTTCCGGTTCCTAATTTGGTCCTGAAGAAAAAAATGGTTTTTTCGGTTTCGGTTCCTAATTCGGTTCCTAAAAAAAAGTGGTCAAAAACCGAATCGGTTTATGTATTTAAAAATCGATTCTGATTCTTTAATTTTTTACCAAGAACCGAATCGGTCCGAGCTCTAACATAAAGCAAACTTAATAATTAACCAGCTCCCTCAACACACAATAACCCAACTCCCTTCCTTGCCAATGCCCTTTCTTTTGCAACGACATGTTTATCGCTTGTTGCTTTATGTCGTCTGCTATTTTAAAATTTCCAGGGTTTCAATAATGTATTGCCTGTTATAAAACGAAATATTATAGAGAGAATTTAGAGAGAGAATAAAGAAAATGATTCTCAAGTCTATCTTTCATTAATAACTGAAGTCATATTTATAGGAAAACTTCAGATGACATAATCGTAATTACATAATTACATCATGGGCATAATAGTTATTCACATTTCAACGATTCTTAACACTCCCCCTTGAATGACTATTTACATAAATATTTGCTGAACTAGTTTGAAGAAAAACCCAATGGGACAAAAACTCTCAAACTGTTTGTATTGGAGCGTGTGACAATCATATAACGTTGGTAGGAAACCTTTGTTGGATAAAACTTCAGCAATCTGTAATCTCGTAAATTTGCTCCCCTTTATCTTGGTAGTTCTTGTATGAGTATTCTTGTGCCGTCTCAGTAAAACCTCGTGGGACAAAAACTGAGTGAATCTGTCATGTATCATTCGTTGTTGGGGTATCCACGTGTTGCCTCATTAAAACCTTGTCAAGAAAACCCAGTGGGAAAAACTTGATCGAAGGAAAAAAGAGTACAACTACCCCTTCTGTTTTTAAATCTTTGAGGAATAATCTTGATCTTTATAATTTTCCTCATTATGCCATGAATATGCCTCGTTAAAACCTTATTAGGAAAAACCCAATGGGAAAAATCCTAATGAAGGGAAAAGAGTACAATATTCATACTAATACGCCATTCCAGTTGCCTCGTCAAAAACATTGCTAGGAAAACCTAATGGGACAAAACCTCAGTCAATGGAAAAAGAGTGCAACGCATATTTTATAAATATGTCCCAGGCATTTCAATAATCCTCCAAGGATTAGTACGAGTATCATATTTAGTGCAGTTTGTAATATCGAACTCATATTCTTTGCAATATATTCCAAATCTCTTTTGGAGATTCTATATTAGTTGTGGTTAAGCTGCCTCGTTAAAAACTTTGCTAGGAAAACCTAGTCGGATAAAACCTCAGTCAAGGAAAAGAGTACAACATACAATTCTCTTTCACAACACCTTATTTTGAGTGACTACACTCATTGATAATATGTTTAAAATCTCTTCAGGAGTTACTTTCAGTAAGCACATTTGTTTCATTTTATTATAATAAGGGCATATATTTCAATTTTGATGGATTTCAATATCCTCATTTCAAATATCCATATTCCACAATCATGGATTTCAATATCCTCATTTCATTTATAGCGCTATATTGTGTTGACAATTTCAACATTTATTTCATGTAACAACATAACTTGCCGAGATATCCCATTATCTTCTTTTATAGTTATGTCTATATACTTCAAAAGTATATGCCTCTTTTATCATTTACTTTGATTTATATTCGGAAAATTATTTTTATCAAAGTAGTTGTAGTTGGTACCAAAGATTAATAATTTATCATGCATCTTTGAACTTCAAGTTTATATAGTTGTGATGATATAGTGTGATGCATTTCACATATTTCCAACTACTAATACTCCCCCTCATGTTAAGAGATTTCTTGAGCACCAAACTCATATGCCAGTACCTCAGTATTCATCTTCAGTCATGGGGGTTTATATATTATGTTCTCGATATTGGCAGGAGGACTTCGAATAGTATGCCAATTAATATCCCACTTGTATGCACATATCTTGATCCTTTCTAGGATCTATTCAAGTTTATTTGGGATATATTACTAGCTTAATCTGATATGGAATATATGCTCCAATCATGAGCAAATCATCTCGTAAAATTTCCGATTACGAGTCATATACACATGCGACTTTCTAGTGGATCCATAATATCTAGTAGTTCACATATAGAGGAAGTGTGTTTGTAAGTAAATGTTTTCTGTTTGTTGGGTGGTGGGATTAGAGCCTTCGTGCTGTCAACGTGTTATAAAACGAAATATTATAGAGAGAATTTAGAGAGAGAATAGAGAGAATGATTCTTAAGTCTATCTTTCATTAATAACTGAAGTCCTTGTTGTGTCAAGATTTATTCATCCCGATAGGCGATCGACTATAAGGCCGAGCGACCGAGTGCACCACCAATCAAACTACGGCTAACCCGCCTAATCGAAAATACCAGACCACCGTCAGGTACCTAGCGATCGACTCCCAAGGCGATCGCCTTTTGGCATCCGGCGATCGACTCTAGTGCCCGGCTAAGGATAACCGGCCTATGCCCCGAACAGAGATGATCGTCCGTTAAAGTCATCGAAGACTGGATCTCAGAACTAGGCATGTCCACGGGTCGGACCCGCCGGGTCACTGGGTCCAATAAGGAGGAACCCTAACCCGGAAAAATGAACAACCCGGCGGGTTCTAAACCCGGCGGGTCAGCGGGTCAACCCGCCGGGTCAATGGGTCTCGGTCGGATTTTTTTTTTTTGGTAATATAATTTTTTTTTTGAAATACAATTGTTAATTTGTTATGTAGTTTTTAATGAGGATAATAGGGTTGTTTTTTTAAAAAAAAGAGGGGGAATAAAGTTTAAGTAGGAATGGACTTGAATCGGTTTCCCGATTGCCTACGTATCCTCTCGGGGAAGAGGAATCAAAGCCCCACGTAGTTCTATTACCTTTCTTTGTATCACCGCCGCCCTTACCTTGGTGGTTACGTGCTTCTCGTGGATCCCTCCGATGGAGTGAGTGGTTCTTCATCTTCATCATCGTCGGTTGATTCGTTGTTTTTTTGTGTCTTCATTTCCGCTCTCCGCCAATCACTTAGTAGCACTTGAGCTTCCAACGTCTCGGGCAACAAGTTTGACCTCGTGGGATCGAGAACCTTTCCACTCCGACTAAAGGTTTGCTCTACGGCTACCGTTGAGGCGGGAACGGCGAGAATTTGTGCCGCAATCTTGCTTAGAGTAGGAAATCTTGATCTCTTCGGTCGGCTCCACCATTCCAAGATGTCAAAGTCTTCTAACTCTTCTTCATGTCCAAACTCAAAGGTAATGGTTAGATAATCGTCGAGCTCCGAATTGGAACTCGACGTGGTTTTTGCCCTCTTTGGGGCAAATAAATCTCTAGCAATTGATGTCAAACGTCTACTAGTAGATGATGAAGAAGAAATGGGAGGTGGTTGTTGAGATGATTGAGCTTGATCGGAAATATGATAATGAGCATACAATTGTTCAAGTAAATTCCTAACGTTAGTAAGTATAGTAGAAACAATACATGCGGGATCATTTTGTATTTGTAGAAACGAATAATAATTTTCCAAAAATTGTTTCAAACCTTCCATTTTACGTCGAGGGTCCAAAACAAATGCAATAAGGTAAACATCCGGTATAATTTTGAAATAACTTAGCCATTTAATTCTCATATCACTTATGGCAATTTTAATGGAAGGTACGTTAAGACCGTCTTTAAGTGCAAATGCAATATTAATGTGTTGTGCGGCAAAACCAATTAAAAGTTCTTTATAATCATATGATTCGGAAATCATTTTGTATGTAGAGTTCCATCTTGTGCAAACATCTTTTGGAAATTTTTTTGGATATACATTATGTTGTTTATAATATTGGTACCATTTACGACGAACACTTTTTTTAGTCCAAAGTTCATTAAGAATGCCTCGGATAGGTTTTACTAATTCTCCAACATAAGCTAAACATTCTTGAACACATAAGTTTAAAATGTGAGCCGCACACCTAATGTGAAAAAATTTACCTCCACTAGACGGCGTACAATAAGTGATTAGTTCTTGAATCGAAGCCGTATTAGCGGATGCATTGTCAAATCCGATTGAAAAAACTCGTGAAACTAATCTATATTCTTCTAAAATATTTGCAATTAAACGAGCTATATTTTGCGCGGTGTGTGGGTCGTTAAAAACTCGTAATGCCAAAACTCTTTTGTTTAACACCCAAAACTTATCAATATAATGACATGCAATGCCCATGTAGGAATTTTTTTGAAATGAATCGGTCCAAATATCACTACAAATTGAAACTTGTAAATCAATATTTTCCATAAAATATTTAATCAAATTTTATTTACGTGATTTATATCTATGCATCATTTTTATTTTTGCGGTTTGTCGAGAAATTTGTTTATATGCGGGTTGAACATGATTTGTCACCCAATCATTAAAACCAACATTTTGTGCAAAGCTAAAAGACAATGAATCAACGGCTATCATTTCCGAAAATGCATCCATAGATGAAGAATGATCATATGGAAATAAAGAAGGAGGTTGGTTAGAGGTTGATGCGTACCCGGATAGTTGCGTTTTTCCTCGTGCCAATCCATATTTTTCGGGATACTTCGTCCTAATATGTCGGTAGTAATTCCCGTATCCTTCGCCATTTTTGTGCTTGCACTTTGAGCTACAAAATCTACATTTAACCATAGACACTTGATTAATATCGGGATCACTTTTAGTAAACCAGAATAGAAATACCGCCGCTCTAAGTTGAGCTTTTTCGATGACGTCCGTCTCCTCGGAGCCGGGCACTTGAGTCTCGGATTCTTGGGTGTTCAAGAAAGGAGGTGATTCCATATCGAACTCCTCCTCGTCCCTTAGTCCGGACATGCTTGAAGAACCGCTCACGGAGTTACGTCTTCGGTTTGACATTATGAGAATAATTTGAATTTGTAAACTTGAGAATTAAAAATTGTGAACTTGAGATTATGATAGAGTATAAGAGTATAAGTAAATGATTGTATGAATTGGTGTGAGATGAATGAAATGGATTTTGGGTATTTATAGGAAAAATGTTAATTTGTTATAAAAAAAAAAGAAAAAATCTGCACTACACAGTGCAGTGCAGATGACCGTTGCCCTGAGCAAGCAACGGCTCTATTATTTTTTCTAACGTTAGCCAGCCTGCTTGAATTGAAAGCATAAAAAGGTGGTTGGTGGGGTGGGGCCGACCAGTATATATATATTTTTTTTTAAATTGGACCAAGCCGTTGCCAACGGCTCCAAGCAAAGAATCTGATGTCTGTGCAGCAGATGTGGTGGACTGGTGGGTGGGGGATGGGGTCAGCTGTCGGCAGTTTTTTTTAAAAAAAATGGTCGACCCGGCGGGTCAGTGGCGGGTCATGACCCGGCGGGTCAGCGGGTGGGAATTAGGTCGACCCTAACCCTAACCCGCAACCCGCAAGACCCGTAACCCGTATGACCTGTGACCCGGTGGGTCCGGGTCGGGACGGGTTCCCGCCAGGTCGTAACCCGCCGGGTCCAGGTCAACCCTTGACCCTTGGACATGCCTACTCAGAACAGCACCCACGTGCAGATCCACAAAAGGCGCTGACAGACAAGACCTTTGACTCCAGCCTGTTACCTACCTCACCTACTGACAAGTCCGCCGAAAGTTATGAAGTGGGACCGCCCGTGACAGCGACTCAGGACGCGTGCAGGCTCCCCATCGATCAGCACTGGCCGGCAGCCCACGGACTTTAAGGGAACAAGCCCATGTGCTAAAAGACGATCACCTGATTATTATAATACAGCAAAGGCGATCGCCCGGCATATCCAAGTCCTATAAATAGAGAACCTCCTCATACTGGAAAAAGGTTCCCAACTCATTCACTTACATTCCGAATTCATTCACGGAAATACAGAAGAACATACATACCATCAAGCTCCCGGCTTTCTCGCCGGAATCCATCTCAGGATTTCTCTCTCCGAATCTCTCATCCAGAAGACGATCGGCAGAGGCAAGAAGTCTCCACAAGGCAGATTCCAAGAGATTCATAAGCCCAGGAGCTCGAGCATACTGCTAAGATACGCCGTGAGAGACGGTCGATCTCTCACCGCCGCCACAGTTCATCCCCATTGTTACAAGAACTCACAGAGCATCACATCTGGTTCTTCCGGCAATCTACACGCTCGCTAGCTAAGATAACAAGAGTCTTTACACTCGTTGTAGTTGTATTCTTACATTAGTACTTGTACCCCCGAATATTAGTATTAATAATATCTCGCGAGAGCATTCAATCCCGGGACTAACAATCCCGACAAATTTTGTGTTATTTATCTTTCTCACGGAAGTGTTCTCGCATTTGTTTGCTATCCATCCATTCCAGCAATATCTATCTCCGGATAATATTTTGGGTAGCAACAATTGGCGCTAGAAGGAGGGCATCTATACCTTCATTTTTCATTCCTACCGTCCCGAAGAACACTCACTGTTCTCGGGGCATATACTTGAAGTGACACTCACTGCGCTTCAAAGAAAACCTTCAGAATCATGACATCCGCCGGTACATCGAAGAGAGCCGCTCTCCGAACCGCCGGACACCATATCCCGGCTCAATCTGAAACCCAGCCGACGACCGGGGGAAGCCGCGGCAACGCGAGACTCTCGATCCCACACCTGAGAGATGGCCCCAACCTCTCCCTCGACCAGTTCCAAACCGAGGAACAAATCGAGGAGGCTATGTCCATCCTAGAGGAGCGACGGAGAGCATGCGCGTCGCCCGCAATAACTCCCTCGATCGTCCGCCGCATGGGAAAACGGAAATTCAATGGGCTAATGGGCGAGCGATCGTCAGAAAGCCCCAATTCGCGAGAAAGGGCTCTCGCACGACCGGACGGATCCGTATTCAATCACTTGGGGCGCGACCCATCCTGGCGACCGGGGCATTCTGTTTCCAACCACGAAAAGACGGAATCCGAATCCGTCACCAGGAGTTCAGCCTACCCAACTCACAGCCGAGCAGTCGGCGTCGACTCCGCCCGATCGCTGTGGATCGGTACTCGATCGCCTCGGCTCCGCTCGGCCCGAGCCGCGACGAGGCGAGGCCGGCGATGGCCGCTATGCAATGCCAGCTCGACGAGATGAAAGCACTCTTGGACACTGGGGCAAGCGCCAGGAGAAAGATCACCGGGCTGACCGAGCCACTCGCGATCCACATCGAGCTTGCCCCCGTGCAACCAACGATCGCTCCTCCCAAAACACCTCTGTATGAAGGGAGATCGGACCCCAAAACCCACCTGAGTAAATTCCGAATCTACATGACTGGGTGTGGGGCATCTGATGCAACCAAGTGCCGGATCTTCCTGTTAACGTTGGGCGAGCTGGCCCATAGGTGGTACGCCTCAGTACCACCACGATCGATCATCTCCTTTGAGAAACTGGCGAATGACTTCACGTCATATTTCGCCACCAAGGTTGCCAGACCAGAAGGCCCCCACCGCGTGATGAAAATCAGGCAGGGGAAAAACGAAACCGACGCAGATTACATCGACCGAGTAGACGAAATCATCCTCACCGGTGAACCCGTCAGTGATGAGCTCGCTCTCTATTCGGTCCTGGGAGGATTCTACGGTCATTCACCCATGTTTAGACATCTCACCAAGGATATTCCCCCAACCTATGCGATCTTCCGCGCTAAGGCTGCCGACTTTCTGGCCAGGCAAAGGCTACTCACCCTCCACCTAGGTGAGAAAACGCCACCTCCTGCCCGAAAGATGGCGATCGCCAAAACAAATAAGGCGATCGCCAAGCCAGCCGGAGATCTCAAGGCCTTCGAGGACATGGAGGCCTATCTCCTCCATACGTTCAACCGAACTCCGGCGCACATTTTCTATGCCATCAAGGGGCACGAACCGCTAAACAAGCCAAAGGCGATAAGGGACCACGGTCACCTGGACAACAATCAATATTGCGCCTACCATAAGAGTTCCGGCCACAGAGTTCCGGCCACAGCACCAACCAATGCCGCGACCTCCTCAAACAGCTCTGGAGATTGTTCGAGGAGGGCAAGTTGGACAGCTTATTGGCTTAGCCGAAGCCCCTATCAATCTCTATACACGATCGTCCGAGTCGAACACAAACAGGTTGGGAAGCTCATACGAGCCGGTCCCTAGATCGACCTCGGCGATCGTCTCTACATGCTTCAATCAAGAGAAGGGAACCTCGGAAGTATCTCCCCGATCTCCCTCCTCATTGAAGAAACTGGAGGACTCATTCGCCATCTACAGTTCACCATCTAACGTGATGGACTAAGGCACGAGATCGCCTCCCCCACACAACGTACACTATCGAAGGTCAGCATCTACATGACGATCCGAGGTAGAAGAGTGCAGCCATGGTCCTGGTGGTCGATGGAACCGACTGCTTAGGCCATGCAAGGTCCCTTTGGGCCAAGATCGCCCGCCCTTCGTTTGAATACGAGGCCGGCGTAGTCTGAGGGCCCTCCAAAACTAATCAGTGGACACGATCGCCCGCCCTCAAAGGTTCATCATCTAACATGGTGAACCCGGACAATGCGACGTGCCACTACCCCCGTCTCAATGTACACCGTCGAGGGTCGCCATCGTCATAGCGACCCGAGGTGGAAGCAGAGCTAATAAGCCGCGGAAGTGGAGTTGATTAATCCGACGACGCCCCGCGCAAGGACTCCTCTAGACCAAGACTGCACGCCCTTCGTTTAAATACGAGGCGGCGCGGCTGTGAGAGGACCCTCACAATAAAATGAGTCACGAGACAGACAATGTCGTTCGCGCAAAAGACATGGTCATGGAGTCGGTCCATCAAACTCCGCGATCGTGCACGGTTCCTCAAGACGGACGATCGCCCTCGAGGATTCGACAAAATTGAATACCGCTCACTCGACGAATTATTTTCATCCCCTTACTTTCACTAAGGGAATAAAAACAAGGGGGAAGAGTGCGGACTACCTAAACGATGATCGTCCCTATTCAACCACATACGGAGATCGCCATTTTTCAGATATTGTGCAGTGATCGAATTTGTTGTAGAAGTTATCTTTATGAGTTTATCAATTCATCTGAAACTACCCTCGCAATGATCTCTCCTCACACATTTGTACAAAGTCAAACAAAGACTCAAAAATAGCAATCATTCAAGTGATAAATCAAAAAATCAAACATTCATTTACTTGCTTGAAGGATCAAAATACATGGTCGCCCGAAGGCCAAAATGCTACAAAAATAAAACTACAAAGCTACAAGGCAATAAGCTAGAACATAAAAAACGAAGTGCCTCAGGCCCCCGCCTGGCTTTCGCCTTCAACCGCCGGCGCGACCTGCGGCCCTTCCCCAGTTCCCGGAACGGCCTCCCCGTCCTCCGGAGCGTCAGGATGAACGAGGTCCGCCGGAGTCGGATACCAGCTCAAATCCACGCCAAGCTCCGAGAGATCCAAAATCGGCAAGGAGAAAGCAGGATGAAGAGGATGCTCCAGCGCATACACCTTGAAATTCTCAGCAAGAGGGCCAACCTCCAGCCCTCCCTTCTTGGCGGCTCGGATCGAGTCAGCGAATGCCATATAATAGGCAAACTCGCTGACAAACTCCAAGTTAAGGAAGGGATTAGCTTTGGTCGCCTCTACCTCCCCTTTCAGCTCCGTCATCGCCTGTTGCGATCCCTGGAGGTCGGCCTCCCTCGCAGCTATCTTCTCCCTAGACTCCGCCAGATTGCTAGTCAACCGAGCGATCGTCACCTTCTGACGATCGGCCTCCATCTCAGCAACCTTCTGCGCCCGGACGGCATTCATCATCCTGTCCCGGAATCGGTCAACCGCCAGCCGAGACATCTCGGCTTCCTTCCTCGCCAGCTCAAGCTCTTGGCTCGCCCGCTTGGCTGCCTCCAAAGAGTCCTTCTCCATTGCCGCGATCTTGTCGGCGAACTCGGCATTATCTTTCCGAGCCGCCTCGATATCCGCCTGCAGGCGAATAGTGGAAGGTCGCCCCTCAAACTCCTGCGCAGCCTGGACAGCCATGGTCGCCGTCTGGAGAGAAAGGGCGAGAACAGCCTGCATCGTACTCCCAGATCGCTGACGAGCGATCACATCTAGATCGGTCGTCCACGCCTTCGGTAGAGCAGAAACGGCCTTGCTGACGTATTTCGGGATATCACAGGACTGGCGAGGAGATCGGCTAGCTAAGAAATCCAACACCATCGGCGGGCAAGATGGATCCGTGCGACGGATCCTGCATCAAAACAACAAAATTAGCACAACTCCTACGCAAATGACAAGTTTTAACTCAGCAAGCAGTCTACCTCTCGGCTCTCTCAGGACCGTGACCGAAGTATGGCTTCCCTCGAAGGGTCTCAGCTTCGGCGATCGCCATCTCCCGCAGGAAAGCCGCGGAGGGAGTAGGCTCTTTCTCCGGAGGAACAATGGTGATTGGAGGCGCGGCGATCGGCACCTCACTGGCAGGGGCGGAAACTGGAGTTTCTCCCGACCTCTGCCGTTTGTGATTTGTCTGAAGCCCCTCCTCCCGAACTTCCTCCTCGGCCACGATCGGCTCCACGCGAAGCTCCGCCTCCGGGATGATAGGTACCGCCACAGGAGGAGCCCGCAATGACTTCGTCTGGCGGAGGCGACCCAAAACTCCGGGGTTCGACATGGCAATCTCCGGTGGGGGCTCCACAAAGCGAGAAAAGCGAACCTCTGCGATAAGAACAATCAAGCCACAGTTAGTCACATTCCTCCGAAAGGACGATCGCCCAGCAAATGGAGATCGTAGAAATTCATACCTGAGACCGAGAGATGTCTCGGAAAATGGAGTACGCGAGCGGACAACCGACGACTCTCCTTATTGAGCCGGTTAGCGTCCAATTCGTCGTCTGGCAAGCTTCGTATCCGCTCCCAGACGACCAGGAAATCAAAAGGTAGCTCCTCGATCGCCGGAATGTGGAAACCTGCAAAAACAAATTCAAATTAGATCAGTTCAGAACATATCCGAACTAAGGGAGAGTCTGAACCCTTACCGAGATGTCTCTCCCGAAAACCAGTGGGAATCTCCAGCTCGCCAGTGGGATTGTCGCTCGCGGAGGCCTTCCAGGCAGCGGCGACCCAGAACCACTTTGCCGGATCGCCCCGCGCCTTGTTCGGGACTCCAAGGATCACCCGACCGGATCGACCTTGTATATGATAGCCTCCGACCGACCCTTTTTGAACCGTCAGCTTGAACAGGTGGTTCATCTCCGACGGCGAAGGAAGGCAGTATAGTCGGTGACCGCCGAACAAGGTGAGGGTACACATTATCTGGAGCCACGCATTTGGCGTCAGCTGGAGAGGCGCCACATTCCAGGCAGCCAACAGATGGGAGACAGCGAACGACAAGGGGAATCGCAACCCTGCCTCCATGATCGCTTCATTCACAGCGACCATCCCCTCCGGAGGCTGATCGGCTCTCTCGTTCTCGGCCGGCACGAAGAGATCCACATCTAAGGGGATATGAAACCTCGTCCTCCAGACGGCCAAATCCTTCCTGGTCGCCGAACTCCTGATTTGGCCAAGCGACCACAGAGATCGCTGAGCAGCCCGAAATAGCGATCGCTTGAGAGGTTGATAAGGGTGAGAGATCGAATACTCCCTGAAACCAAATCTTGGAGACGGACCGGCCAACCCCTCCATAATCTCAGCAAATGCCTCATAAGCCCGGCCAAAGGCGCTGTGCCGCTCCCAGTAGGCCCTGACCGCAAGATCTCTCTCCATCTGCGAGCGCCTATGTTCAACGGCCGCTTCCTTTGCCACGTCAGCCTCGTTGAACAGCGCCTCCACCTCCGCAGGGTCAATTCCGACCCGAATAGACTCAGCGGTCGTCTCCAGATGAAATCCAACGGTGGATCCTCCCCGGACATCAGAAGTCCCAGCGGCGGAGGAAGTGCCCACTCCGTATGTAGAAGACGTTCCAACCATTTTTGAAGAAAATAGGAGAAAAGGAATGTTCGTCTTACCCAAAGATGAAATCGACCGACGATCGACATTAAGATCTTCAGAAAAATCTTCAGCAAGTCCTTCTTTCTCCAGTAAGTGCGCGTGAGAATGAAGACTGCAACACTGCGCCCTTTTATAGGAGATGGCAGGGACTCGTTTGCAATAAGGGAGAATCTCAGGGGTCGGATTTCAAACGTCGCAATTAAGACTCCCTTGAAACCCGCGTACGCGTCTTTTCAAGGACGCGTCAGTCGAGGAGTCATTAATGACCGTCGGTCTACCCCAACAGGAACCCGACACGTGTCCCAGAGACTATTCCGCATCCGCTGCAATTTCCCGCTCATTTCAGCGACCTACCAGGTCGTCCAAACTCAGGATCTATCAGCTCAAAGACGATCGCCAGTTCAGTAAAACGCAGAGTCGCTCGTCAAAAGTTCAGCGATCGCCAGCAGAGCCACCTCACCCCACGTTTCCAACATAGGAGCGAGCTGGGGGGCAATTGTTGTGTCAAGATTTATTCATCCCGATAGGCGATCGACTATAAGGCCGAGCGATCGAGTGCACCACCAATCAAACTACGGCTAACCCGCCTAATCGAAAATACCAGACCACCGTCAGGTACCTAGCGATCGACTCCCAAGGCAATCGCCCTTTGGCATCCGGCGATCGACTCTAGTGCCCGGCTAAGGACAACCGGCCTATGCCCCGAACAAAGACGATCATCCGTTAAAGTCATCGAAGACTGGATCTCAGAACAGCACCCACGTGCAGATCCACAAAAGGCGCTGACAGACAAGACCTTTGACTCCAGCCTGTTACCTACCTCACCTACTGACAAGTCCGCCGAAAGTTACGAAGTGGGACCGCCGTGATGACTCGACTCAGACACGTGCAGCTCCATCGGGCCATCAGACAATTGGCCGCCAGCAGCACTCATGACTTTAAGGGAACAAGCTCATGTGCTAAAAGACGATCGCCCGATTATTATAATACAGCAAATGCGATCGCCCGGCATATCCAAGTCCTATAAATAGAAAACCTCCTCCTACTGGAAAAAGGTTCCCAACTCATTCACTTACATTCCGAATTCATTCACGGAAATACAGAAGAACATACATACCATCAAGCTCCCGGCTTTCTCGCCGGAATCCATCTCAGGATTTCTCTCTCCAAATCTCTCATCCAGAAGACGATCGGCAGAGGCAAGAAGTCTCCACAAGGCAGATTCCAAGAGATTCATAAGACCAGGAGCTCGAGCATACTGCTAAGATACGCCGTGAGAGATGGCCGATCTCTCACCGCCGCCACAGTTCATCCCCGTTGTTACAAGAACTCACAGAGCATCACATCTGGTTCTTCCGGCAATCTACACGCTCGCTAGCTAAGATAACAAGAATCTTTACACTCTTTGTAATTGTATTCTTACATTAAGATTGTACTCGAATATTAGTATTAATAATATCTCGCGAGAGCATTCAAGCCCGGGACTAACAACCCCGGCAAATCTTGTGTTATTTATCTTTCCCACGGAAGTGTTCTCGCATTTGTTTGCTATCCATCCATTCCAGCAATATCTATCTCCGGATAATATTTTGGGTAACAACAGTCCTATTTATAGGAAAACTTCAGATGACACAATTGTAATTACATAATTACATTAGGAGCATAATAGTCATTCACATATTATAATACATTATCTTATTACGCACTACGAGAAGTGCGCGATTCTTAAGATTGCCTCTTTTATTCTATTCGACTACTATGATCTCTCTCTTACTCATCTAACTTATTAACTAATCTTCAAAGCAGCTCATTTAGGATTAAAAAGGTGATGTCGGGAGGGAGGGGTATTTATCCTGTGCAAAAGTAGACAATGTGTAAATTGGTGTATTTTTTTGACTGAAAAAAACAAGTTAACGTGCAATTTCAGAATTTGTGTAAAGTTCATCTATTTACATGTCAGCGGTTTTGCCACGTTTGGAATTTTCAGGCCCCAATTCAGCTTTCAATTTGAGGGAAATTTTTCATCGTGTGCAAAATCAGACCAATATATTAAAACCTTTTAGAAGAGATAGTAATTAGTGCTATAAGCAACTATTTTTTTAGCCATATCTATAATTATATTTTACTAATTTTTTTATTTTTAAAAATAATTTAGAAAATAAAAAAATTTGGCGCATGGTGAGTTATTAACCAAAAAACGTGTGTTTTATAACAGACTTATATTTATAATCTTGTAGAGTAAGGAGTGTAATGATTATTTTTTTAGTATTTTTTTTTAGTAAATTCAAGCTAACTTTTTGTTCATGGTTTGTTTTATATTTAGTTTTGATTTTATTATAAAAGAAAAAAACACGATGGAAGATGAATTCAATCTTTTTTGTTCTCAATTTTAGATTCAAGACTTCGTGGATTGGGCTATGGATTCAGGTGCGGAGGGAGGGGGGTCTAAGTGGGTCCACGGTCCTCCGGGCGGATAGAAGTTCTCTTATAAAATAGGGGAAGCTATATATATAGTTGTTCGATCTTCGTAATTTTTATAGCTCCGGACCCTTCCGAGTAAATGTTCTGCTTCCGCCACCGTAATGGATTGGTGGCACTTTGTAATGTAAGAGCATCCACACCAGTATATGGGCTAATGGTGGCACCTAAATTTTATATTTTATGAATAATCCTTATGTATATTTAGTGAATCAACTTTTTGTACTAAAGCTTGAAATAATAATTATATTCCTCCAAACCATAAAATTATGTTCGCATGCCCCAATACTATCTTTCTATCCAAAATTTAATGTTAGAAAAGAAAAAGTCGAAGAAGGGTAAATTTTGAGCAAACAAAATCGACTCTCTAGAGAGACGTAGATTTGCGGAGCAAACAAAACCGGCTCTATTTTTTTATGACGGGACATTTCATGTAAATAGCAAAAACATGAAACGTCCCGTCATTTTTAATGGAAAAATATAGTGGTGCATAACACTACATTTTATTCCAAGCAATGCTCAATTTTAAAATAAATTGTAAGCAAAATGTATATACACAAATTTCTTCAAATAAATGTTCAATAACATTCATTGAGCATATATATATTTTTTTATTTTAAAATAAATTGATATAGATATGATCTCAAAAAGAAATATTTCAATTTATGACAAAAATACTGCAACTATCGAGAGATAGAAGTCAAACATCGTGCAAACTATAGTGTCGTGCTAAAAAATTTTTATCAAATTTGTTAAAAAGAAAATGAGAGCCCCAAAAAATTGGGGCCCTGTGTCGTCGCTCTTGTTAATTATGCTTAGGATTGCCTCTAGACTGGAGTTCCTAAATTCGTCCTTGTCTACGTTCGAAAAAAAAGTTGATTATCGAAAATCGTGATATCCATATTTATAAGTTGTTATATCATGGACTTGAATGATGAAACATAGATTCAGAAACAACACATAAGGTGGATTGATTTATCTCTCATATCATACTGCATCATGGACCTGGATTCTTGATAACCCTTATAAAGTTATGATTCGAGTGACCATTAATTTCAGGGTATGTTTACGTTATGATTCGTTGAGTATTGGGAATATTTTGAGCAGTAAGATTACTGGTTGACTTTAAAACTCAGAATCCTTATTTTTAATTAGTTGTATTTTAAATATAATTAGTTGTATTTTAAATATAAAAAAATAGGAAAAATAATGTAATTTAAAGGTGAGGAGGAGGTATGGAGTTCGAGCCTTATGCTCAACCTTTGATTTCCTCAAAATTCTCCCCGTGGCACATGCAATCTATTGAAGACTCTCAAGGAATCATACTGAATATCATCCGCGTGGTCTGGATCTGGGATGGAGGACACCATGTTCTCTTCGTCTGGGACATTCTGGTTGTACGTCAGCAGGGCCGTGAGGGACCACTAAGTAGTGTCTTGCATCTCGTGATTTAAGGTGGCGGTGGATAGAGTGCTTTCTTATTGCTTCAGGCATAGTCAGTCATAAACATGGAAGCTGAGTTATAAAAAAAAATTATTTCAAACTCCATTGTAAACATGACCTTCTCGTCAACGAATACAAAGTTGTTAGAATCTGGTCTAATATATAAATATATATAAATAAAGGTGGTTCTAGTTAGAATTAGGTTTAAGTTAAAAAATAAAAATAAATTTGGTCCGTAGATATTGACTAAATGAATGCTCAAAATTTATTCTTACGAAAAGTTATGCATTGAATATTGATTTAATATATCGACATTCTCATGCATAAAATGCTTAATTTTAATGTATTAGCATTTTGATACATTAAATGCATATATTTTATGCATAAATTAATCTGTGTCGTAGACCACACAAAGATCAGTAATTTAAATTTATTCTTATTTTTTTACTCAAAATTTACTTTTATTTAATCTATCATCTCTCTCTCTATCTTTATATATATATATATATGATCAAATGAGAATAGTTTTATCCTCGCGAATCAAATACGTGAGTTTTAGCCTTAATTATGTATGAAATATACGTTTCGCGATCAAAATCAGAATGCATTAAAATATGCATTATATGCATCAAAAATATCGATGCATTAAAATATTGTATTATATGCATCAAATTTTTGCAAAAATAAATCTAGGCCATCTATTTATCAAGATCTATGGATAAAATTCATTCTTATTTCTTAAATTGCATTCTTACCTGAACTCACCCATTATATATATATATATATATATATATATATATAGAGAGAGAGAGAGAGAGAGAGAGAGAGAGAGAGAGAGAGAGAGACCTTTTGATATGCCTCGCCCCTATTTTTGCACGGGAAAATAATGCTGGCTTGTCTACGGTGATTCTTTTTGCTTGTTCAGACATATATATGTATGGTCTCTATATAGATAAGATAGAGTGTCTTTCTTATTTGTATTGATTTATTTTTCAGCAGGTGGAAGAATCTTATTATTAGCAAATATACTGATATCTTCAAATCACAATTTTCACTTAAAATGGATAGGGGGTATATCCATCTGCAATGAGGTATTGATAAGTTCGTGGACTCTTTCACGGTAAGACGAGCATGTTTTTTTTTCTTTTATTAAAAAACGTGAAATATTCACTAATACAAAATTCAAAAATATTATTTATACAAAAGATTTGTATGATTTCCATTATGTTGAAAATACTTTACGACGTTATTACATATTTTTCTCGCTTTGTCCATGCAGAAAATCTTCAACTCTTTCTTATTATTTATTCTATACATCGCTACGTAAAATTATTGCCGACTAAGATTGGGTTCAACAGATAGATGTATCGAGTATTTTACTCCTACTAAAATCTCGCCCGCAAGAGAACGGGGTCCATTGTAGTAATGGTAAGTCAAAATCGAGTCGCATCAAACAAGGAAAGCTTGTTGGAGTCGTAAGTTTGTGTGTTTGTGCTTAAAGCTGAAAAAGAAAGAAATAAAATCTAAGTCCTAAAAATGGGGGTGATGGTTGATTCAACTAATAAACGTAAATGCAAGACAAGAAAGTAAATGAAAGCAAGTAGATAGAGAAAAAAAAAAGTAAAAAATGAAATGTATAAGGATTGGATTCCTTATCCCCAATTCCAGCTATCATTGTACATTAATCAATCACTTGGAGTGATAACTATATAGACAACGTCCTCTCATAATTATGCTTACTAATTACTCGTCCAACTAGATTGCTTACTTTATCTAGGTTCTAAACCATATATCATCCTTTCGGAATCCATACTAAGCGTCTAACTTACCAAAATAAAGCAAGGGGGTCAACACTTGATTTGTAACACTTCCCGCTCGATTGAGAATATTACAATGTCATAGACCATTCTCTCAACAATATACCAAGCTGGATAACATATAAAAACAACACAATGCTTGACCGGCAAGGGCAAACAACATGAAAGTAGACAATCAAAGTCAAAAGATAAAATAAATATATTGGAAAGGTCTCACAACATCAAAATAAACTCTAAACCTAAACAAAATTATATTACTAACTCATACCTACACATGAGTCAAAATACTGCAACGGAAATAAAATATAATTCAACAATAAAATTGAATAAAATCAAAAACTATTTGATTAGTATTACTGGAGCGTCCCGTACAAATTTTTGAGTGGAGAATCAAACAGTTGAGGAACAAGTCGATTCCCTTGTTGAAGATCCAGTGGTCACTAAGTCGAGAAGGCTATGTGGGAGACCGAGGATAGCAAATGGGAGAGAGATTCCGAGTTGTTTGTCCTTGAGTTTCGAGGACGAAACTCCTTCGAAGGGGGAGAGTATGTAATATCTGGAGTAGTAATGTGTGTTCGGCAAAATGAATGAACGAGTACTCATGTACTTGTCCAATGAGTACAGCTGTATTCATATAGCTATCTGAATACTCTAATATTCGTTGGCCGCACAATATGAATACTAAAGTACCTTTAAGCATGATTTAAGTAGATCTAGCAAATCGTTCGTGTCGTGTACTTTCGTGTTTCGTGTACCAAAAGTCCAAATTCATACACGACACGAAATGAATTAGTGTCGTGTCGTGTACCGCGCAAATTTGTGTCATTTCGTGTCGTGTTTTCGTGTCAGACACATAATATAAAATAAATATTAAAATATTATAAAAATAATAATTTTAATATTTTAATATTATTTTTATAGGATTTAGTAACAAAACGAAATGAATGGCAACGAAAACACGAATATTTACGTTGTGAACGTTCACATTAAATTTTCGAGTTCTTTAAATTTTAGTACAAACAGAATTCATAATTATGTTTTTATAAAACTAAATATAAAATCTAAATTATGTTATAAAATATAATATATATATATATATATATATATATATATGTAAATATTTATTTATTTATTTATTTCGTGTACCTCGTGTCATGTCGTGTACCCAAAAGGTAAACACAAAACCGACCCTAAATCTCGGTCGTGCACTTTCGTGTTCGTATATTTTCGTGTCGTGTACTCAAAATACAATCACAAACACTAAATTTTCGTGTCGTTTTCTTATCGTGTTTTCGTGTCGTGTGGTAAATTATCGGGTCTAGATTTAAGCATAAAAGAATTTGAACTATCATGCAGTTACTTGGTGGGTTGCATCTTGCATGTGCCAGATGGAGTATGCAAGTGGTCCGCCCATCTCTGTTCCATCCATACGTTCGCGCGCGTATTAATCCTGTAATACCCCATATTTTTTATTTTTGTTTTTATTTTCCACCGTGTTGTAGGGGTGAGCAGAAAAACCGACAAAAACCGATAATACCGAAAAAACCGAAACCGAAAAACCGAACCAATAAGATATTGGTATGGTACGGTTCTTAAAATTTTGAAAACCGAATTATGCGGTTCGGTTTCGATTTTAGATATGGATCTCGACTTTAAAAACCGAACCAAACCGATAAAACATATGACTATTCTGCAGACTTTGTTTTTTCTTTGTGCAGGTTGTTATGAATTGATGGACTTGTGATGAGGAGGAAATTCAAGACTTTTGTTTAATCTGATATTGGACTTCTTGAATCCTTAGTTATTATCATGTTATTGAAGTAGATTTTATTTTTATTCAAGCTTTGAAGTGTATTAATTATGTCTAAATCCTTCTATTTGAACTTACAATTATCTGATTTAGCCCAAAGTTCAATTTGGGTCTGGCGCAAGCCCAACTTAAGTGGCCCATTTAATCAGCCCATTGACAACGAACCGACACCGAAACCGATCACACCGAGCCGATTTAAAACCGAATCATTTCGGTACTCAAATACTAGATACCAATAAGATGCGGTTCGATATCGGTTTTAGCTAGAAACCGTACTAAATCGAACCGAGCTCACCCCTACCGTGTTGGTTGATGTGAGCCGAGTAACTGTTTTTATTTTTCAATTTAATCAATTCAATATGCCATGCAGTAACATTAAATCATGCAATTGTTTACTCAATACATTATTTTTCTTGTATTGGGCCCCTTCCCCGTTCCACGATTGTTTTGGGACAAACAAATGACCATTTTTGTTAGTGTTTTTAGTGTTGTTTTAGTCTTGTTATATCATGTTTTTCGTGATCGTTGTCTCATTTCTTAGGATTTTTGCCGTTCAAATTAGGCCGGCAATTCGTGCGTGTCGGATTTTTATCGGGTCGACACAATGACGACACGATAACGACACAATACGATAAGGCCAAACACGAACACGACCCGTTAAGTATATGCCCGACACGAACACGAACACGACACGAAAGGTTGAAACACGGACACGACACGAACACGATATTTTTCGGGTTGACACGACACGATAACGACACGATACGACATGAATCGATAAATTTAAATAAAAAAATTAGAAAATAAACTTAAAATATTTAAAATGACAATAAAATTAATGCTAAAAATATATAAATATTATCGGGTTACACAAACACGACACGACACGAACACGAAAGTTATCGTGTTACACGAACACGACACGAATCCGACATGAACACGACACGAAATTAGCGTATCCTTATCGTGTCGACACAATAAGGACACGAACACGATAAGGCCAAATACTAACCCATTAATTTCGTATGTGTTTGTGTCGGGTTATCGTGTCGTGTCGGAAATTACCAGCCCTAGTTCAAATACACATACTTACCATTTCTTGTCAACCACTTCCACAATACCAATAACATAATAATCACATAGTTTATATTAAGAATTAATCTACTTTCACAATGTCATCCACAATGTGGATGACAATTTACTCACATGTTGGTGGGGCCATAAAATTCAAAAATTTATGACCCCACCACCCACATGTGAGTGTATTGTCATCCACATTGTGAATCACATTGTGAAAGTAGCATTGCTCTTATATTAATGAAATATGAAATATCTAAACAAAGTACCTGCCACGTTGAATGATGGCACAAGCATTGAACCTCGAAAGTAACTTTTTGTGAAATTATATGTTTGAGAAGTTCAAACTAGTGTATTAGTAAATACCTATCACGATCGGTGTAGGGTTCGACTAGGGGTATGGATTGACCACTTATATAGAGGATATCATGTCATAGTCTAATACATAGAAATCAATTTTTTGGTGAGAAAATAAATAAAATAATCAGCGGATGAAGATGATCAAGTGATAATAGTTCTTCTATATGTAACCACAAACATAAGGCACGTGGCAAAT
Source organism: Orobanche coerulescens (assembly GCA_033398695.1). Taxonomy (NCBI): domain Eukaryota; kingdom Viridiplantae; phylum Streptophyta; class Magnoliopsida; order Lamiales; family Orobanchaceae; genus Orobanche; species Orobanche coerulescens. The sequence continues at coordinate 149,671,395 of CM065814.1, read as the reverse complement.
GTGAACTTCGAATGAAGAGGTATGCTTAACAGTCTTTTAGCACAGATCCCCAGAGGCTCGATCGAACTGTCCCTGGGTGGGATACAACGTTCCCGACCAAACCCTCAATCACAGGTCCCTAGAGTCCCGTCGGACTTACCCAAGTGTACACAACCTCTAGTTCCTCCAAAATCTTGGATGAGTCCCTCTTCCAGAGTAAGGAGATATGTGAAGTGATTCCAAAAAAGATGCACCAAAATAACTTGGAAAATAGAGAAAGCAGCAAATGAGCACTAGACTATCGCCCAAAAATAGAGAACACGACCTCTAGGTAGGGCTGTTCACGGTCCGATTCGGTCCGGGTATTATTTTCTCGAGTCTGGACCGTTAAGGTATCGAGTATTATCGGTTTCGGTCCTTATCGATTTCGGATCCCAACTTAAATACTTGTATCCGAATCGCTAACGTTTCGGGTGAGTATCAGTTCCGGGTACTTCGTGCGGGTTCTCGGGTATCTTGGATCGTTAAAGGCCCTATTCATCAAATCTTCATAATCGAAACAAGAATTGAGGGTTTTTTTCAAATGTATACTAGGGAAATCAAGATACAAGGTCTTTTAAACTTATTTTTTCTATTTGTAGTAATACCTTATACAATATTTCGTACAATGTGTTTACGAAAAATTACCGATTTTTTTACCGGGTTAATAATTTCGGTTCTTATCGGTTTCGGTTCTAACTTCAGTACCAGTATCCGGACCGCTAACATTTCACGTCACTTCTCCTACATTAAAGGTTAAGGTACCATCGAACATGTTTTAATCATTGAACTTCTGAACCTTAATTTTGGACGAAGTTTGCGAGAAAAAACAATTATACTTCTCTTTTATTCTATTCTGAATTCAGTTTAAAGTTTAATCAGAGTAAATAAATCTTTTTTTTTTAAATATAACCAGAGTAGATAAATCTTATATACTAAAAGCTTAAGTTGTCTTATAAATGCAAAGTGCTCACAATAAATGTTTCATGAATTGAAAGTGAAATGTGAAAGGTTCATGTGTTAGTACATTGATTTAATAGTCATGCATAAGGGTAAGTACATAGGAATCGTGCACAAAAGTCTCAAATAATACAAACCAAAAATGCCATGAATGCATAAATTAAACACACCAATTAATGGTTAGTTTTTTTACCTTCCCGTCCATGAGTTACAAATATTTTATCAACTATATAATGTATCAAAAATCACACACAACAAACCACAACTTCCTCCACACCACGTGCACATTGGGCTACAACTTATTATGGTGGTAAAGTAAGCATCATATCGTCTTACTTATTTAGCATATTGATTTATATTATTTTATGTAAATTTCACGTGTGTTTTTTGTGTGTAACGATGTAGGACATAAAGATGGTAGCTTAGGAGATTTGGTAAGTAACATCATCTTTTCTAATGGTTTAAGAGATCCTACACATCGTTGTCTTATCAATTAAGTGGAACATGCACGAACATTTTTACTTTGATCGAAAATGCAATACATTGATTAACTGTATTTAAGTTACTAACGATCAACTATATCTATTTTTTTGTAGCGCATCAAGAAGCATTAAAGAAAGAGATCGAGAAGTCACAAAAATTATGTCAAGAACAAAACATGCAAAAGGCCAATGAACAACAACGACAAAGACAACAACAACAAAAACAACAACAACAACAAGATCAACGCCGCGGCCACCGATGGGATGAATACTTAGCATTCGTATTAATAGTACGTTACAAATTAAACATGCAATATTTTACTTCATGTAATACCGATAAACGGGCTAATACTATTGATTCGTTAGCAAGTAAGTTTATTGAAAATAATGTGACGAGCATTCAATTTTTAGTCAATAATTATTACTACACTTTGTTGGTGCATTTTAATATTTTTGCTCTTAATGTAGTTTTTTTGTCTTGCGTTGTGTTAATATCACTTTTTTAATTAAACGTCTTGGAATATTGTGTGACTTTGATATTTGATATGACCGTGTAAATTATGTCGATGTTACATATTGCAAATGGTAGTATATAATAAAAATATAATAAAAATATCTTCACACTATCATCATAACAATGAGAATCTTCTAAATCGAAGAAGTATATAAAGGAGAAGAAAATTGTATTTCAAATGTTATCCACATATCACGAGGTAAGCATTATTCATTTGAGTTTGAGATCATGTGATTCATGTCGTCATACTGTAAATACTTAGAATGAGTTACTAATGAATGCTCCAAATTCGATATTATAGTTTATGGAAAAATGTTGTAATAATGCATTAATTAAAAAATAATTTATGTAAGTTACTCACATTAAAAGATTACATATGAAAAGCCTCATTTAAATATAACATTTTGCAAAAAACCTCTTCACATTAAAGAAAGAGATTGACAAGTCACGAAAATTGTATCAAGAACAAAACATGCAAAATGCCAATGAACAACAACGGTGTCAATATAGATGAATACCTGGCATTCATATTAATAGTACGTTACAAATTAAACATGTAATATTTTACTATACGAATTATAATTTATTATATTATAATTTATACTCTTGAATATACTAATCACTTTAATGTTTTATGTTTTTATAGTTTTATTAAAAAGGAAATTTGTTTTATAGTTCGCTTTTAATAATGTAATTTATTTGAACAACGAAGTCCGTCTTTCACAAAAAAATGAGAGTTTCAAACATGAACCGAAAATTAGTCCCGAACATTACGAAAAAAACAATTAGATCCAACCTAAGTGCATCGCATGGGTCCTGAGGCAGTCCAAACTTGTGTGCATTGCACGTGGATGAATATAAAAGGTCTCCAACATTAATGTCATCGCTTCATATTTAAAATAATTTATGTAACTTATACATATTAAAAAATTACATGTGAATAGACTCTTTTCAATGTAACATCTTGAAAAAAATCTCTTCACATATACTCTTTTAATGTCAATAAACTATTTTAAATGTGTGTCATGCTTAGAAATGTGATACCATCACAGCTTAGATATATAATGACGAAAATAAGGTCTGAAGATTACGATATAAAAACTTATATACGGTACGTATGTGCAACTCAATAAAGTATTCTAAGTACGTATAAAGCTTAGAAATGTGTGTGTGGCTGAAAACTTAAATATAAAATGACGAAAATAAATGCCGAATATTATGCTATGAAAACTTCTATATAGCCCATGTGCATCGCACGTATTTTAAATCTATGAAAACTTCTATACAGCACATGTGCATCCCACGGGTATCGTTGACTATCATAAGAAATAGTTATAACTTAGCCCAATGTATTAATATTAGTTAGTTTCAATTAAAAATGATATAGTCAATACCAAAATAAATAGACAAAAAATATTACGTAAAAAATACATCTTAAAAGATTACATGTCAATAAACTATTTTAAATACGTATCATGCTACAAAATGTATCTTCTGTGTGACAACTTATATATCTGATAAAAATACGTCCCGAATATAAAATGACAAAAATAAATGACGGATCCATGATCAAAATAACGAAAATTTGTGCTGAACAATAACAATTTAAATATATAATATCATCATATACAGCCCGGGACATCGCCCGGGTCTGAATGACTCGTAAATACAACCATTGAGTTAGACAAACAAACCCTTCATATTTTCATAATTAAAGCAGGCGGGGTGGGGTAAAGCGGCGTAAATTAAGTTCCGGAGGACAAATCCGTCTTTTTAAGAGCATCTCTTCTTGACCTGAATTAGTGTAACCGGACAGAATTAATAACTTCTTCATCGGCCCATTGTCCGTTCCCGTTGCTAATTTTGCCCTAAAGCCCACAAAGGCACAAACCCTTTCCAATCTCTCTCCTCTCTCTTACAGAAAAAAAAAAAAAAAGAGAAAATCTCTGAAAACTAATTAAAACCCAAAATCCAATCCCAATCAACAACCGCAAATATCAGTGGAGAGACCAAACCCCGACGTAAGTAACGGCAGTTTAACCCCAATAAAAAAATGCCTGCCGAAATCACGTGCCCGTCGCCCCCACGCGCGCCCCCACCTCCCCCGGCGATTACATCTCTCTCGGCTTTCCATCCACACAAAATACCCATCCACGCGATTTCGCCATCCGGCGCCTGCCCCCCCCCCCCCCCCCCTTGCCCGCACTTTCGATTGTCCACCACATTCTTCTTTTGCTCCAGTTATCCCTTGATTCTCATCGGCTTATTCTCTATTACCCAGATCCACCTTCCGACTGTATCTGACTTTTCACTTTTGAGGTCTTTCATCTATGGGCGAATTGACGGAATCGTCGACCCATCAGCCACCAACGGCGTCAAGGCAAGTTCCGTTTCGTGAGGACTGCTGGACGGAAGAGGCCACGTCGACTTTAGTCGACGTCTGGGGTCGCCGTTACTTGGAGCTCAACCGCGGGAATCTCCGTCAGAAGGATTGGCAGGAGGTGGCTGACGCCGTTAACGCCCGTCACGGCCACACGAAGAAGACTCGCCGCACCGACGTTCAGTGCAAGAACCGGATCGATACCCTCAAGAAGAAGTATAAGGTCGAGAAGGCGAAGATCTCCGAAGGAAACGGCGCCGTGTCGTCTTCCTGGCCGTTTTTCTCTCGTTTGGAACTGTTGGTCGGATCTAATTTCAACAAACACTCGAACAAACTCACTCCGCCGCCGTTGCAATCGTCTCAATCGCCACCGCCGCTCCCGCTCCTGTGCCTGCCACCGCCGCCGATGGCTGTGCCTTTACCCTTTTGCAAGCCGCTGCCGTCTGCGATGGTCACGCCGGTGTTACGGCCTCGGAAGCGACCCCCGCCGTCGTCGGTGGGGGATGAGTCGTACTTCAGGAGGAATTACTCTGCGATGGCGGCCGCGGCCGCCGCCGCCGAGGACGAACCTGATGCGGAGGAAGAAGATGGAGAATCGGAGGGGGAGGAGGCGGAGGGGAGTGACGGCAGGGATATGGAGGAGGAGGAAGGGGAGGTGGGTATGAAGAGGTTGGCTAAGGCGATAGAGAGGTTTGGGGAGATATATGAGAAGGTGGAGAATATGAAGCAGAGGCAGATGGTGGAGTTGGAAAAGCAGAGAATGCAGTTTGCTAAAGATTTAGAGGTTCAGAGGATGCGCCTGTTTATGGATACACAGGTCCAACTGGAGAAGCTCAAGCAGGCCAAACGGCCGGGATCATCTGGTGGTAAGATCGCCAAACTCTGTCCTTTGATGATGTTACACTTGCACATCGTTTTTTATTTGGTACGATATATTGTTGTTTTCTCTGTCAATTATCAATTAGAAGGCATAAGATGTTGCATTTTGATAGAATTCGTTGGTATGATATTTCTTATAGATTAGAGGATAAAATTTCTGGTTGGTGATTATATGCGAAGATAAGTGTATTCTTGTATACCGAGAATTGGGAATTAAAGGAGGAATTGGAAGGGTGGTCATGTTAGGACATGTTAGATAAGGGTAAACTTTTGAATGGTAAGGTGAGTGCTTCAGGGTCTATGTTCTTGGATGAGTTACGTCATTTGAGGGATTGATGTTTGCTTGACATTCTCAAATGTTCTGTGTTTTTTCTGTTGATGTCTAAAACATATATATTTTTGCTGCTAAATGCGATTGTATGTGTATATTGCTGTAGTTTTGTGATTGTGACTGAAAGTCATATGAGTAGTATCGGAGTTGAGAAACTTTTGAACAAAGGAGCCTGTTTGTAAGTTTCATCATCCTCATCAATTGCATATCCCACTATGTTGAGGTTAATGGCATGAAAATTATTGTATCAGTTACTGGTCTAAAGTAGTTAAGCAAAGTAGCAAACTTTTGCGCCTCATGTACTTGTCGCAACCTTCATATGTAGGAGACATCACATGAAATTTCCAAAACCCTAAATATCTTAAGTGTTCCAACTTAGAAAATATGATGAGACATCGATGAGTTTGAGATAAATGTTAGTAGTCATTTCATAGTTGTTAATCACACCTAGCGCCCCATAATGACAAGGTCCTTTATGTCGAGATGGCAACAAGTTGGATCGGGCCGGGTTTGGGCAAATCCAAATTGAAACCCGAAAATTTTACCTAATCCGAACTTGATCCGAACCTGAAAATTGAAACCCGGATCTAGTTCAACGGATTCTGGTCGGATTCGGGATACCGAAACCCGAAATTATAATAAATATTAGTTAAAATACAATTAAGAAATATTAATAATTAATAATATAACATATATTAACATATAATATGTATAGTATATACACACACACACACATATATATATTATACATATAATATGTATAGTACACACACACACACACACACACACACACATATATATATATATATATATATATATAGTGTAACTTTATTTTCAGAACCCTGTTAAGTGCGAGAACTGCGAGAACCACATTTTGTACTCCTATTAATACATAATGTACATCATGTCAATGCATACAACCCCTACTGATTATAACCCCTACTATATAGTAGGGGTTATATATATAGTAGGGGTTATCATCAGTAAGGGCTATTATAGTAGGGTTATCATCAGTAGGGGTTATCTCCCGTAATAAAAATTATATTTTACTATAATACCCTTTTGAATTAATAATATTTTTTAATATTTAAAAAAATCTCAATGGTTTAGAGGAGTTCTCGCAGTTCTCGCACTTAAGAGAGTTCTGAAAATAAAGCCCCTATATATATGAGTGTGTGTGTGTTTCGGATTTCGGATTGGATTGGGTTTGGACCGTTTCGGGTTTTCGGATCGGTTTCGGTTCAGTATACCTGAAATCCAAATCCAAATACAAAATGTTTTGGGTTTAAAAATTAAATCCAAATCCAAAAATTGGGTCGGATAATCCAGTCAGGTCGGTACAGATCGGGTATTCATCAGATCAGCTTTTTTTGCCATCCCTACCTCTATGGCTATAGTGATCGCTATAGCGAATAACGGGGGCTATTTGAAGGTAAAGCGCCAAAAAAATATAATATCATCCTCCCTCCATCTCATTTGAAAGTAATTTCAAAACATTTTTTTCCTCGATAGAAGAGTCTACTTTCAGAATCAACGCTTTTTATCTATTTAAATTTATATAATATTTCTTAAAGTTAAAGTTTTCGGTTATATAAATTAAAAACAAGTGAGTAGTTTGTAATAAGTTGTACTTTTGTTAAACTGACTAAAAGTCGTACCTTAACGAAAAGTAGACTCTTCAAGTGAAACGGATAGCGTGCTTTCCACAACCGCATATCTCCTAGCCCCAGTAGCAATGAAATCTCGCTACGCTTCACTACTCGCCAATGTTTGAAAAAGCAGCTCTCCGCGCGACTGAAGCGCGCCTCGGAGCGCCTTTCGCCGGAAACGCCTTGATGTGTTTCTCGACCTGCGAAAAGCAGGAAAGGCGCGCCTTTTGTACGGGGCACACGCTTTTAAGGCACAGCGTGCCCCTTCAGCGCCTTCTGCACGGTGCGTACATTTTTTTTTTTTTTTTAAAGATGGGCCTGGAAACGACGTCGTTTCCAGGAAGGAATAGAAAACCGAAAAAAAAAGGAAAGATAGGGCCGACCTTTTTGCCAGGACAGAAACCCTAGGAAAAAAACCCTGCTGTTTCCCTTCTCCTGCCCGTTTAATAAAAAAAAATTCAATAAATAGGATACGTTATACAGATACGTATGAAGCTAAAACTTGTATCCTTAAACTTATGTTTTAAATAAATAGGATACATTATCTTATTTTGTTTTGGCTGAATTTATGTTTTAAAAACGTTGTTTTTAAACTTTATATATGTTGCTTAAGTTGTACTATTACGTATTTGAAGCTGATTTGGTTAAGACATTATTATTTAGGTGTTATTCTATATTTAAAAAAAAAAAAGCACGCAATGCTTACGCCTCAGCGCCTCGAGGCTTACGCCTCGCTTTTTGGTAGGCCAACGCTTAGGCTTACGCCTTCACCTTTTCAAACATTGCTACTCGCTATAGAGAGCGCTACGAACGCTTTTAACAACTATGGTCACGTCCCATGACAGAATTGATATTTATAAAATCAACGTGTATCTCTTGGAACATGACAGCTTAGATATATTGATGCAGGACAAGAATTGAAACAGAATATTTCAAATATTAAAATTATGGATCAGAAATCAATAATTCAATAATCAATCAAGTCTATCTTAATCTGTAGGGATTGCATCACTTGTATAGAGAATAAAAACCCTAATAATATAACCTAATGGACAAAGACCCATAAACAATTGGGCTTATTATCAATAGCCTAATAAACATCTACTAAATATTTAACCCCACATATAAAACATATAAATAAATACATTAATCCTATCTACATTAGAAATACTAAAAATATTTAATAATAAATATAATTTTTTTTATTATCTTCACTTGCGTTCTCCATCATATATGCTTGCAAGTGCTATACCTATGAAAAGATATACTTCCTTCATTCCCTTTGGTGAATGTGCAGTTTTTTATGGATTGCAAAATACAATACATAAGATAAGATTTATCTTCTATTTATATCCTTACTTATTAGTTGGGTATTTTATCGGACCATATATATCCATATAAGGGTATGAAACTTACAAGATTGCAGATCAATATGATACTGGCGATGCCCACAGTTTTCTTGGACCATACATATATCATTTAAGGGTATGAAAGATAAAATGAATAGAAATATGACTCTTCTCTTGGGACAAAATCATTTCTTGTAACGTGACTCTTCACTGTGGGATGGAGGAAATATATGAGAATGCAATAGTCAATTATGAATATGTAATCTATGCAAGAAGCCATATGAAGGTGTTATACTTACAAAAAATCTTGTAAAAATCAACTGTTTATTCTTTTTGTTCGCTTTATTTCCTATGTTATTTTATTTTATTTTATTTTTGAACTCTCTCTCTCTCTCTCTCTCTCTGTCTCTCTCTCTCTCTCTCTGTTAATAAGTTGAGATTTGTAGTGAAAGATATATGTTCTTAGAAGGTGTCTTACGATGAGTCAAAAAATTTAAAGCAGCTGGCTTTCTCTTAAGTGCTGCTCATGCTGGAGGCATCATGTGCATTAGGTGACGTAACGAGTCTCAATGTTCCATTGCTGCTATGCATACAGACTTAAGGTCTCTATATTTTTCTTGTGATAAATATAATTACCTCGTGGACTTTTCCTTATTTCGTGTCATTGCTGCAGATATGTTTAGCTAGCCATGAGGAAGAGAAGTTGACGGCATCAAGAGTCGGGGTTTGGACACCTGAATCCTTTTTGTCATATGACTTTACTTTTGTTCCTGTTAACATAGTTCAGGGACTTTCTTACCTGGAAAACAGCAAATTTGTCAACATTGTAGGATTATTCTGAAATGTTTAAACTTGCGCCAATATCTTAGTTAGAGTAGTGGGATTGATTGTTCCATCTTTTTGATGTCTGAATTATGCCAAGCTGATACCTAATGTTTGGCCTTATTATTATTAGATGAAAGAGTGTACTAATATGTTATTTTAAGGCTGTGTCCGATCAAGTTCTTTTTGTGTAGTAACATTTGCGATTGCATAGGCATTCAGACACAAAAATAAATATCGACTTTGATTTGGGACTCATGGATTTGTCCGAGAAAATGATCCAAAAGGGCATTTTTCTTCGTAATATGATATCCAAGGAGAATTCTGGCTTGCGCCCCGACTAGGTCTTGGTCCCTCAAATTTAGTCTCAATTAAATCGAGTGTGCTCGAATGACAGGTATACAAACTGAGTTTGCCAACAAGCGTAACAATATTCAGTAAAAATTGGCTTCATTTGAAACTCGAACATTTTTTTACCACACCACTCAACTATGCTGTGGAAACCTCCAAAGATAGTCTCTGTTATCGCATACCGGCAACACTGATTTGTATTGAGAACGAGCGGGAATTGTTTGGCTTGACGATTTTGTTTTGGAGAAGACAAAAAAGGTTTTTATTCACTTTAAACCTGGCCTTATGGGCATCAGCGAATGTACTATGGAGAACTATTTAGTTAACAATTAAGAGGGTATTTTTTTTATCTTTACGACAATAAGTTAATTAAAATCCAGATTTAGATTCAGGATGTTTATCTCGTCTTAATTAGCAGCAGCAGATATTTGGAATTGTATAACTATTTGGTTTACATAATTTATACAATTACTAAAATTATGGACAATAGCTAATTACATTTGTTTAGCTGTTGAATGTTTATGTCATGGTTAACAAATAAATTAATGACTCAATAAAATAACAAAATAATTTATTGTTGGAGCTGCAAGGTGTTATTTTTTTTTTTTTGATACTGGGTTAGAACTACACTGACTAAATTCTGGGATAATGACCCCACAATATCTGCTAGGTTAAATCGCGGGATGTGTACAGATTCAGGGTTCTTAAATATTCTCAACTACCGCGCACAGAGTCGTCTGCCAGTGATTGCCCATCGCCTGACTCCCAAATCCAACCGCAGTGCTCCGAGATCAGGCCTCCCACACTGCCGCTTGAAGTCCTCAATATTTAATTGTTCGACCAGCGTACTCCGGAGGGCTACGCCCTAACCCTTAGTCAAAGACTAAGGGATCATTGGGCCTTGAGAAATTCAACTCCAAAGTGTTGCCATTAGAAATTGAACCTGGAGGTCAAGTGACCAACTACGCCAAGGCAATTAGTTTGCAAGGTGTTACTTGATATTACTGATCACCTCTCGACATATATCATTATTGTTTGGCATTTTTTGGCATGCTATTTTGTCCACTTTATAGTTACACCTTTCAATCATGTGTTAAAGCTATAACATACTCTCTCCGTTCCATCGATTTTGGTTCATATTTCTTTTTTGGCCGTCCCAAGATACTTGGTCATTTCCTTTTAAAGACACCTTTATCTCTCACAACTTTAAATAATATATATTCATATAATTACTTTACACACTACTTTTCAGCTTTTCTTAAATTCCGTGTCGAAAAGCAAATGTTCAAGATGGGTGGAAGGAAGGGAGTATATCATTGGATTTTCTTAGGATACGATCAAAAGTAGTAGTGACAAAAATACTGCATTTCGTGGATTAATAATAATTTATAGATTTTTAAAGATTTTGGCGGATTAGAAATAATGAATGGATTAATAATAATCATCGTAAAATCTTATAAAGTTGATGGAAAGTCTTTCGAATTTAGAAATGGATTTTTAGAAATCCTTCAAAATCTCATTGATTTTTGTGAGATTTCAAAACTTACAAAAAACACTAACAAATCCATCAAAATCCAATATTTTAATGAATCCAAAAAAATCCATGGATTTTTGAATACCCTCATATTTTAATGGATAGTTTTTTTTTTTTTGGTAAATAAGTATTTTATTTCCAAAGCATGACAAAGCAGAATCCAAGCTACAACTCAAAACCAAAGAAGCAAACAACCAAAATTAATTCCTAAGCATCCTAGCAAGCTTTGGTTCCTTCAAACTGTAACACCCCCAATCTGCTCAGGGATATTACACGCCGTAGAACCTTTCCTCAAGGATCTACCAGGCTGGTAACAACATAGAACAACTCGACAATGCCTTTAAGGCTAAAATGACTAAGTAGACCGATTTGGTCTTTCAATAAATACATACAACTCAAACTCATTACATGCCCACGCAGGGGTCGAGTACAACACACTCCCTGCATAACGGAAAGAATACCACAAATGGAAAATAAACTATAACTATACCAATGACCTCATACGGATCCTCGTGTGATTAGTATCGTTCATCTTTCATCATCCTCCGTGCCGACCCTGTGTTATGCTCCCAAACCTGAATGCAAAAACAGATATCCACCCCCCGAATACTCGGGGGTTAGCAAACTCCACCGTTTTGCTAGTGCAAGAACAAAGTGCAAATACGAGCCATACCATTCACATTTCACGAATAACAATAACCGGGAATCCTCAAAATCTAAACGTAACGAAAAGTACTTCCCGAGGCATGAGTTTGATAAACATTTCTCAAAACCGAAAGATCACCGATAAAGGGAAACCATTTATAAAACAGTTTTAAAGATGCCATCGAGAGTTTTAATAGAAAACAATTTGCAAGAAAGCCACTCAATCAACACAAACGAGTCTTCACAAATAATTCCACGGGATTCTCGACCCAAAATCAAATAATATCGGCACGAGATCAAACATCTCAACATCACACGGGGTTCTCGACCCAAACCCAAATAATATCAACACGAGATCAATCATCTCAACATTCCACAGGGTTCTCGACCCAAACCCAAATAATATCAACACGAGATCAATCATCTCAACATTCCACAGGGTCCTCGACCCAAAACACAGAATAGCACCACAATACCATCAAAGGTACAATCTCTCATTCGACATATCCTGCTCAAGACCCTGACATTAACCCTGAGATTTCACAAACCTCCTTGGTTAATTAACCCCGATACCAACGCTTTAAAAACAAGTTGAAACAAGCTTTCAAAAACACGAATCGCGGTCTATATCAAGACAAACATTTAAAAGTGAGTTGAAAGAATTTGAGATACGAACATCGTTCGCAGAACGGGTCTTAGCTATCACTCAAATACCCGTAACCAATAAGCCCGCTGTGCGCCTTGCGCACTGTACCGGCGTTCACTTCCATCATGTTGGCCGCTCATTGAACATGTCACCGCACCGGCGTCACTCCCGCAAGAGACGCCTTGCGCGCGCATTAGGTAACACCGGCGTTCACCACCTATGGAGCCGCACATTGCGGATACACCAGTGCCGAGTGCACGCCCGCCCTCGAGGTTCCGGATACGACGTTTCTCACAACAAGTATCCACATTATCACAAACATCAAGCACACACCAATCGTTGTAACAATTATCAAATCGATTCACCAATTCACATAATTCATCCACGACCACACGAATAAATAACAACACGCACGTCAACCATAACGCGAAAATAAGCAATACTCGTACACACGCATTATCAAGCGCAACATCAACATCAATTATATCTAAAGAATTCATGTAATCACTTACAACCCACACAATTTACAAAACACACGCGTTTTGAAAGTAAGCCTTAACGAGGCTAGCCGAATCCTTTGAAAACTCATTTCAAACAAATAAACAAACACACCAAGATGATCACCAATTATCATATCCACAAAACAAGAATGGTATGGACAAGGTACTTGCCTCGATACCACGAGCACGGAACCACGAACGGATACGGCTCAACCTAAAGCCTCTAACGCCCGATGTTAACGAAAAGGAAGACGACAACGAACGGAAGGGTTCAACACGGTTTCTTCACAAGAAACTCGACCCTAACAACAATATAATCAATAAATCATCGATCATACGAGGAAGGATAATCGTAGAACGCCCAAAAACCCCTCTAAGACATTTTATCGAACACCTTCAAGGCGTCGATAAAATACTCAATAAAACGACAAATCCGTGGCGATCCAACCGTGGAATAACAAGAAATTAGATATAATATATCTTAACAATCATAAATCCATCAATATTCTGAGTTAAAACGAATTAAACGGACAAATCGAACAAAATCCCCAAAACTATATTTTAGGAAAACTTGCCTTGATTCGGTCGATCGGAGCAAGTTATGGAAGGATTAATCGATGTTATGAACCTCCAAACTCCATGGATATGTTGTTAAACAACATGGCTTCAAGCTTAGAACACGCCCAGCTGCGGAAGAGGAGAAGAAGAAGGTGAAAATGGCAAGAAAAACGTCTCATAGGCCTTTATAAGCTTGACAGACTCGGCCGTGTCCGCTGACACGCCGTGGCGCGCAGCTGATCCGGGCAGGACTCGACCGTATCCTGCTAGACACGGCCGCGGCGCGGAGGGGCCTTCCGAAGTGACCCGTCCGACAATGACTTCAAGACGACTCGACCGTGTCCTGGAACACGGCCGGCGTCAGCCGTCGGCTCCGGCATTTCCGCGAGTGCAGACGGCCGTGTCGGACGACACGGCCGTCCCGAGACGAAACTTCCGGCATTTCCGCAGATTTAGTACGCGACGGCCGTGTCGGACGACACGGTCGGTCTGAGACAGAAACTTCCGGCATTTCCAGAGTGCAGCACGGCCGTGTCGGACGACACGGTCGAGTTCGGCCGGCAGATGATCGCCAATAACGAGCGGGTGAGCTAAAACGACCATAACTCTCTCGTCCGGACTCCGATTGACTCACCGTTCGAACCATTGGAAAGCTAACTCGATGCTCTATAATATTGCAAAGATTTAGAATTTTTGGAGCTACCAAAAATTAATGGCGACTTTACAAAGTCGAACTCCCACGTGAAAAAGTCGATTAAGGACACGGAACTCAACAAAACGACACCGAAACGAACTCGGATGACAAAAAGTGCAGAATTAATCATTCTCGAAATGACGAAAGGTCATGAGCGAGTCGTCAAAACGGACTTCCGCCAAAAAAAGAAAATTACCGAAATTCGAAATTGCGGATATTACATTCTACCCTCCTTAAAAGAAGTTTCGTCCCGAAACTTAAAACAAGTAGGGGGAGCAATATACCCGCCAGGAAAACTCGACGAGATACACAAAAATAGAAAACTCGCGCCCAACGGCGAAACGCTGCAAGAAACGCAAAGAGACATACGGCGTGAAAACACGCTCCACGACGACCAACACAATGTCGACGTTAGGGATACAATAAAACCAACAAATGACAAGCGTCATCAAACGGATAATATAGTCAAGTCGATTATCCGAACAATCACAAAACACAACGAACGAAAATCAATACGATTGACCAACCTGACGGTCCATCAATCTAAACGCGGGTCAAACGCTGAACAAATATGGAATTCCACCGCCCAAGGGTTGGAAGATCGGAAACGAGACTAATTTCCCGAACTTAAGGGAATTAGGAAGGAGCCTGAACGCTCAACAATCACGAAACGAGAACAAAACCGAACAAACAAACGATCGAGACAACAAAAATCGAACGATCATGTTCGGATCACGAAGAACAATAAGGTTCAACCGACAACTCCGAGGTTCACATCTCGACTCGAGACAAAACAAGATCCGGTGAAAACAACAAGATGCACACTCGTATAAGATCCACATGAAAGGGAATAACAATTGAAAAGTCACAACGACAAACGAGTTATTCCGAAATGATGCCACACTCGTTCGATAAACAAAAACAAGGGGCAGGACAAGCTCAGAAATGTCAACGAACATAAATGAGTCAACAAAGTAGAATATACAGAAGTTACAAATCCGATCCACTTCGAATAAGAGAACTAGTAAAACCAGATGATGTCACTTCCGAACAAGGTTCACAAGAATCGAGCCGAACTCGAAAAAGTCGCAGCGATAACCAGATTGACTCAAAACAAGATCACAGCTCGAACGATTTAAACCGAAATACGAACAAGTTGAAAGTATCAACGAACACGAGCGAGTCGATAGACTCGAGAAAGAGAAAATGCAGAGTCTAAAAACAACACGGGTACTACATTCGACCTCTTATAAAAGAAGGTCGCCCGCAACTCACAACAATAAATCAAGGTGACGACACAACAAGCAACCGACGAAACATCCTTCAAAGGCCTCTCAAGGCCGATTAGATGATTTGGCCAAGCGCGAACTCCAAAAGTCTCGGTAGTCAATTCGCAAAATTGAATTCGGTGTCCCTCGAGTCCACACTTGAAATGTGTTACCGACGAGAAGGACAATATACACGTGCATGCCCCGGCACATTACGGTTGAAACGTCTCGGCTCGGCATACCGAAAATACAAATACTCGATACAATGGATCAAAACACCGCAAAACAACATACCGGAGATGCCAACTCAGCATAACATATAAACGCATACAAAAATCACAACAACAACGGCATCATTCGACGATTACAACATCCCGAACGACAGTCAGCACACAATCACAAACATCATGAAACAATCACCCATGTGTATAACGCACAAAAATCCAGGCTATAACAACTCACACTAGTGCGACAATACGCAAATCACCACGAGGCGATAAACAAGAACACCAGTTCACACCTCTCACAGAGAGCCAACAAAACATATGCGTGGCGAATGACTCGACGCTCACGCCACCAATTCAATCACAATTCGGGGTTGACACCGTAACGAAAGTTCGAAAACCATACACGCATTTCCGGTCCGCAAACAGGAATGATAGGTTTTAAAAACGAAAACCACCTTTGAAGACAGCTTTGGAAACACCGGTTGATCTTGAGTATCATTTTACAAAAGTTGAACAAACATCATTTTCGAGACTTTGAAAATCATCTTGCGTTTGAACAAAAATGAGGACACCTTCACGTAGTGAAAAACTTTCAAAATATTCGACCCTTGGGTCTAAGCAACTACATTTGAAAATATCTCAAAATGTTTTTGGTCCTCAACCGAAAATTTTTGAAATGTATTGCGGCATTAGAAAACACCTTGAAAACACCGCAAGAAAATAATTCGTTTTAAAAGTACGTCTCGAATTTTAATTTTCTAAGATACTCAAGGTTTTCAAAATAATTCAATGGGCTAGAATGCCCAAAAATTTCGTAATTTCACAGAACATTATAGCGCCGTGGTCCCACGCCGAACCCACCAGACTAAAAACCATTTATAAAAATGCCAAAAAGGCCGATGACGGTAATATTTCAAAAACTCACGAAAGCCATTTACAAAATACTAAATACCGTCATAAGAATTTCACAAAGTGGTCAAGGCCATAATGCCAAAACTCGATTAAGGGAATCGGTTTTCAAAATAAAACTCGGTAAAATACCGAAAGTCATTACAAAAGAACTCACACAATGGATAAAAGAAATACTGTTCAACATGCATAATCCAACAACACTACTCCTCATATGAACGAAATATGAGAGTCAAATAACCACATATCACGAAATCAAAATCCATAAAAGGATTCCGTCACTTAACAAATAATCATAAAAATAGCTCGTGTCACACGAGGCACAACACAAAGAAGGGAGACTTACATTCACAGGTCGCACGAAGATGATGATCGCCCACGATACTAATCACGACCAACAAACTCAGACGACGCGTCGCGACACGACTCAGACAGATAAAATCTGACAAGACAAAACTCAACAGACACCATCGACCCGACAAACTAGGTTTCCACAACCTAAGCTCGATACCATAAATGTAACACCCCCAATCCGCTCAGGGATATTACACGCCGTAGAACCTTTCCTCAAGGATCTACCAGGCTGGTAACAACATAGAACAACTCGACAATGCCTTTAAGGCTAAAATGACTAAGTAGACCGATTTGGTCTTTCAATAAATACATACAACTCAAACTCATTTCTTGCCCACGCTGTGGTCTTTTACAACAAACTCCCGTACAACTTTAAAGATTACCACTGCTGAAAATAAACTATAACTATACCAATGTCATCATACGGATCCTCGTGTGATTAGTATCGTTCATCTTTCATCATCCTCCGTGCCGACCCCGTGTTATGCTCCCAAACCCGAATGCAAAAACAGATATCCACCCCGAATACTGGGGTTAGCAAACTCCACCGTTTTGCTAGTGCAAGAACAAAGTGCAAATACGAGCCATACCATTCACATTTCACGAATAACAATAACTGTGAATCCTCAAAAATCTAAACGTAACGAAAAGTACTTCCCGAGGCATGAGTTTGATAAACATTTCTCAAAACCGAAAGATCACCGATAAAGGGGAAACCATTTATAAAACAGTTTTAAAGATGCCATCGAGAGTTTTAATAGAAAACAATTTGCAAGAAAGCCACTCAATCAACACAAACGAGTCTTCACAAATAATTCCACGGGATTCTCGATCCAAAATCAAATAATATCGGCACGAGATCAAACATCTCAACATCACACGGGGTTCTCGACCCAAACCCAAATAATATCAACACGAGATCAATCATCTCAACATTCCACAGGGTTCTCGACCCAAACCCAAATAATATCAACACGAGATCAATCATCTCAACATTCGACAGTGGTCCTCGACCCAAAACACGTAATAGCACCACAATACCATCAAAGGTACAATCTCTCATTCGACATATCCTGCTCAAGACCCCGATTAACTAACCCTGAGATTTCGTCAAACCTCCTTGGTTAATTAACCCCGATACCAACGCTTTAAAAACAAGTTGAAACAAGCTTTCAAAAACACGAATCGTGGTCTATATCAAGACAAACATTTAAAAGTGAGTTGAAAGAATTTGAGATACGAACATCGTTCTCAGAACGGGTCTTAGCTATCACTCAAATACCCGTAACCAATAAGCCCGCCAGCGCCTTTGCGCACTGTACCGGCGTTCACTTCCATCATGTTGGCCGCTCATTGAACATGTCACCGCACCGGCGTCACTCCCGCAAGAGCCGCCTTGCGCGCGCATTAGGTAACACCGGCGTTCACCACCCATATGGAGCCGCACATTGCAAGATACACTGTGCCGAGTGCACGCCCGCCTCGTAGGTTCCTGATACGACGTTTCTCACAACAAGTATCCACATTATCACAAACATCAAGCACACAATCAATCGTTGTAACAATTATCAAATCGATTCACCAATTCACATAATTCATCCGTCAGTCCACGACCACACGAATAAATAACAACACGCACGTCAACCATAACGCGACTAAATAAGCAATACTCGTACACACGCATTATCAAGCGCAACATCAACATCAATTATATCTAAAGGATTCATGTAATCACTTACAACCCACACAATTTACAAAACACACGCGTTTTGAAAGTAAGCCTTAACGAGGCTAGCCGAATCCTTTGAAAACTCATTTCAAACAAATAAACAAACACACCAAGATGATCACCAATTATCATATCCACAAAACAAGAATGGTATGGACAAGGTACTTGCCTCGATACCACGAGCACGGAACCACGAACGGATACGGCTCAACCTAAAGCCTCTAACGCCCGATGTTAACGAAAAGTAAGACGACAACGAACGGTAGGGGTCAACACGGTTTCTTCACAAGAAACTCGACCTAACAACAATATAATCAATAAATCATCGATCATAATAGGAAGGATAATCGTATAACGCCCAAAACCCCTTCTAAGACATTTTATCGAACACCTTCAAGGCGTCGATAAAATACTCAATAAAACGACAAATCCGTGGCGATCCAACCGTGGAATAACAAGAAATTAGATATAATATATCTTAACAATCATAAATCCATCAATATTCGAGTTAAAACGAATTAAACGGACAAATCGAACAAAATCCCCAAAACTATATTTTAGGAAAACTTGCCTTGATTGGTCGATCGGAGCAAGTTATGGAAGGATTAATAGATGTTATGAACCTCCAAACTCCATGGATATGTTGTTAAACAACATGGCTTCAAGCTTAGAACACGCCACCGGAAGAGGAGAAGAAGAAGGTGAAAATGGCAAGAAAACGTCTGCGGGGCCTTTATAGCTTGACAGACTCGACCGTGTCCGCCCGACACGGCCGTGGCGCGCATTGACCGTGAGGACTCGACCGTGTCCCGCTAGACACGGCCGCGGCGCGAGGGGACTTCCGAAAGTGACCCGTCCGACAATGACTCAAGACGACTCGACCGTGTCCTGAACACGGTCGGGCGTGTCAGCGGTCGGCCCGGCATTTCCAGACGAGTACGCAAGACGGCCGTGGTTTGACGACACTACGGCCGTCCCGAGACGAAACTTCCAAGATTTCCGCACGAGTACGGCAGACGGCCGTGTCGGACGACACGATCGGTCCCGAGACGAAACTTCCGACATTTCCGCACGAGTACGGCAGACGGCCGCGGTCTGACGACACGGCCGAGTTCGGCAGTTGATCGCCAATAACGAGCGGGTGAGCTAAAACGACCATAACTCTCTCGTCCGACTCATTGACTCACCGTTCGAACCATTGGAAAGCTAACTCGATGCTCTATAATATTGCAAAGATTTAGAATTTTTGGAGTTACCAAAAATTAATGGCGACTTTACAAAGTCGAACTCCCACGTGAAAAAGTCGATTAAGGACACGGAACTCAACAAAACGACACCGAAACGAACTCGGATGACAAAAAGTGCAGAATTAATCATTCTCGAAATGACGAAAGGTCATGAGCGAGTCGTCAAAACGGACTTCCGCCGAAAAAAGAAAATTACCGAAATTCGAAATTGCGGATATTACACAAACACCTTGCCGCAATCACATATTTGCATTGGTAGAGAATTGAATCAACCGAGCCACTCTTCCCTTGGAATTTTCTGTGGTTTCTCTCCTTCCATATGTTGTAGACAGCCACTGCTAACACCATTCTATACATCTTTTGCTTGCCTGTCTTAGAATGGCATTGAGACACCATGAAAACTCTCTCTTGTTCCCAGTTTCTAATACCACCTTGAAGTCCACTCCAGTCTTTAAGAGCAGTCCACAACTGAGCAGAGAAATCACAAGAGAAGAACAAATGTTGGGCGGTTTCATCTTCTCTGCTGCATAGACAACATCTTTGGTCACAAACAACTCCAAAGTTGATCATTCTATCACAAGTTGCCAATCTGTTAAGAATAGCAATCCAAGTGATGAATAAGCATTTAGGCGGAGCTCCATTTTGACTAATCATCCTATGCCATTCCACCTTTGGAAATTGACCTCTCAAAGCCAAATAGAAAAGTCTGATTGAGAAGCTAGGTTGAGCCAGAAACATCCTTCCATTTGACACATTGGTGATATACTCTCTAGCTCCCAATATTTTCCTAACAATTCAAGAAGCTTGAGCTGGGATAGTTTTAAATCAAGCTTGAATACACCAAGATTTTAAATGACATTTTAAAATCCTAGATGAATACACCAAGATTTTAAATCACATTCTGAAATCCAAATTGAATACCTCAAGATTTTAATGAATTCAAAACAATCCAAATTGAATATTTTATGATTTCTAAAATCCAAAAAAATCCCAATTGAATACACCTCTCTTAAATTACTGAAATATAGTATGAGCAATATCATGAGAGCTCTTTTAATTACCACACAGAAGTACACAAACAATTGCAAGCTTCATAATTTTCTCCCTATATATATATATATATATATATATATATATATATATATATATATATATATAATTAAGCCTACTCACTCTACATTTAGTCTGAAACCACCACTAGCGTTTCTTCCATCCAGTAGCGGAAGCAGAACATTTATTCAGGGGGTCCGGAACTATAAAAATTACGGAGGTCGGACAATTATATATATATTTTTTCCTATTTTATAAGGAAATTTCCATCCGTCGGGGAATCCGTGGACCCCCTTAGACCCCCTCCCTCCGCCCCTGCTTCCATCTGCTTGCTAGGTTTTTTCAGATATGTACATATCTTCACTCCTTTTTTTCTCGTTCAATTCCAAGAACAAGCAAAATGTTGTCGTTCAGAACATCATCCGGGCAAGAAAGAGCCATTGGAGACGGTTTTATGCGCTGGCACTGTTGTTGATTTCTATTTTTTCAACACATTCTTTGTGAATATAAAGATTTGATTTTTTGTGAATATAAAGATATATATTATTTTTGATTATTTTTAAGTTCAATTGATTATTTTTAAGTTCAATTTTTATAAAGATTCATCGTGTGACAATTTTGTTCCAAAAAAATCCCAGTTGTTGAAAATATATAGTTTTATAGTACAAGATTTTTATTTGTTTGCGTGTTTGTGTGTCATGTACTTTTGATATTTTTTAAGATTTTGGGTTGATTTGTTCATATATGTGGAGTATCTCATATGTTAATGTGAGAATCAATTTTTTAATATTAAACCATAAAATTGATAAGTTATATATTCTCATTCATAAGAGTGTAAGTTATTGATATCATTTCGTTTAAAAAGATTAAAATGTCCTCCAAGAAGGTGTTGATGTTGACTTTCCTTTTTTACCTTTTAGTGATAGATTTAAGGGTATTAATGTCTGTTGGTATCAAAAATTTATACTCTTATAAATGAGGATATATAACTTGTTACTTTTATAATTCAATATTATAAAAGATAGAACCCTCTGTTAACATAGTTTATGCCAGTGGATACTGTGATAAAAATTGGTGGTCAAACATCATCTCCAAGGGAGAGAATTACCTAATGCAAAAAATCAAGGTGACACAACTTTCAAGTTTTAAAGAAAGGAGAAAACAAAAATCAAAAGGGAACCCAAAAAAAAAAAATTTTGTGCTCACTTTGTGACATGTTTATTTTTTTCGTTTTATTAGCAAGCTTTTTTTTTTTTTTCTATTTGCTTTTTATGTTCTTTTCCTTTTCTCTCTTTTTTTCTACTCATTCTCAAAACTTTACTATATTATTTTCAGATTGCTTCACAACACGTCAAATAAATGAGATATATAACCAGTAGTCTTGATCTACCGAACACAGAGTTTCCCCTTCAAGTGGGAGACCCGATTTGAATTTTCTCAATTAGTGGATGTTAATAGATCGAGCTACCCGATATATGTTTAGTGTCTTGCTCAAATATTTCGTAGATGGACAATCGATCAAAAGATATTTTTATTTGTATTGACTTTGACATGTTTATTTTTTTTTGTTTAATTAGCAAGCTTTTCTTTTTCTATTTACTTTTTACGTTCTTTTTCTTTTCTTTCTTTCTTTCTCTTCATTCTCAAAAATTTATTATATTATTTTCAAATTGTTTCACAAGCTGGCACGTCAAATAAACAAGATATATAATCAATGGCCGTGGGCCACTGGCCATAGAATTTCCACTTCAAGTGGGAGACACGAGTTCAAGTCCCTCTGAGGAAAAGAATTTTGAAGGGTTTATGACTCTTTAGTTTTTTTATTAAAGAAGAGACTCTAGCCTTCCAGGATACGCTGAGGTAACAATTAAATATTAAGAGCTTCAGGCGGCAGTGTGGAAAATTAAAGTTGAGGAACAATGTTGTGCGAGAAGCTCCAATCTCCATAACTAAAAAAACATATATAAAAAAAGTGTGTATATGATAGATTAAAGCTGGATGAAAGCATAATTCATTAGTTTCTATTCCCATGAGGTGCCTACAATATTTTTCTAGGAAAAAATCAGTGAGAATATAATATAATTTTAAGTCTTCAAGACCGAAATGCATAATAGGAGTTTAGATGATTTTAAGATACTATCTAGGACACAATATGATACGGATCTAATGCATTAAGAACTCAAAAAAATTATGTCACTAATAGAATAAACATCAAAGACTTTGGTACGTCTCACTTCGGTAATGTATATTAGCAAAGTAAAAACAAACAACTTCGCTTTTCAATTTACTGAAGTAAAAAATCCATATAGACTTCAAGAATTGCATCAAACAGAAAAATGTAGTTAGAAATTTTAAGTTACAAAGACTTCGCTAATTTGATAATTACTGAAGTACAAAGTGTGAAATTTTATTTTTTACCCAAAAAATTTTACAATAGCGAAGTGTATGCCTTGAGACCGGGAATTAATATTTTGAGGTTCATTTTTTTTTCATTTGAGCTCCAAAAAACACTTAGCTCAATTTTTTTTTTTTTTTTTGAAACCAAAACGTTACTTTAGTAAATGGTATTTCAAAATTTGAAATATTTTGCTTCATCTTGCTTTAATTTGATTTTAGGAATTTAAATTCTGCTATTCTAGTTAATTAATCTGATGCAACATTGGGAAAAATGATACTGTTAATTGAGTAGAACTTTTTAACATGGAAAAATGATATTGTTAATCGAGTAGAACTTTTTAACATAGGACTCAAATGAAAAGTCTGCAAAACTTATAGGGGCCCTTCACAGAACACACCACGACCGACAAAACCTCACTTCTCTCCTTTCTCTCCCGTGAGCTCTCTCCTTCGAAGGTTTTCTCTTTAAAAAGTTCGATTGCAAAAAACCGATTAATCTCTCCCCAAAATTGATCTCTCTCCCTCTACACACACCAATGCACGCATACACTCAAGATTACACGCATGGATTAAAGAAGGATGATTAAATAGCATCCAGCTGAGCGGCGGGGGACTTGCGACGGTCGGCGCTGGTGAGCTCGGGTGACGGGCTTCCAGTCTAAGAGCTGTGGTTCCTAATTTTGGGCCGAGTTGGGTTGTTGGATGCTGGTTTACGGTGGCCTCAATTGACTATACAGGGGAATTAAGGTCGACTGAAAGTCCAGTAAAATTAGGGTTCCTCCATAACAGATGAAAAAATTCATCTTCTGGTAAGGATTTGAAGAACTTCTTTTTTTTTAATTCTGTTTAGTTTGGGTGCTTCCAGGCTCATAATCGGGCCTGATGAGTTCGTGTTAGTGAGTCTCCGTTGGGGTACAATTTGGGTTTTGGTTGATTTGAATGGTTTTTGAATTGGTGATTAGAGATTGACAGAATAAGTATACGAGGAAGATAGAGTGTGGAGAACTTTATGTGTGAGGGGAATGGTGAAAAGCCAACCAAGTTGAAGGTGATTTACAGTGAAGAGTATGGACGAGAATTGATTTAAATTGGGATACTAGTTTGTTATAAGAGTAAGGCAAAATAGCTCTACTAGGGACTGAAGTTTGCCATTTTTATCACTTAAGGGACTAAAGTTTTAAGTGTTTCAAACAAGGGACTAAAGTTTAGTCTGTTTCACCCGTTAGGGACTCCGTTAGTTTGGTTCCGTTAAGTTTTAACGGATTGATGACATGGCCGTTAAGTGCCACATGTCATCATTTCATTGGTCAGTAATCATAAAATAATAATAAAAATTTTCAGATTTTTGTAATAATAATAAATAATAACAAAAAAAATATAAAAGTCTAAAAAAAATAGAAAAAATAAAAAAAATCTGTATTTTTTAGAAAAAATCTGGAATATTAATATAAAAAATCTAATGCTTTTATCTAAAGTTAAAAATAAAAATTAAAAATTAAAAATATTTAGATCTGATTTATAATTAACCTTTAGTTTGTTTTTTTAGATTTTTATTTTTTTAAAATAATATTTATTTATTAATATTACGAAAAATTAGATCCAGTTTTCTATTTATTTATGAAAAATAATATCTCAATTTTAAAAAAAAAAGTTTATAAATTAGATCCAAATTTTTTTATTTTTATTTTTTATTTTCAAATTTTAAATAAAAATATCCGATTTAAGTACTAATATTCCATATTTTTTTTAAAAATTGAGAAAAAAAATAAAGTTTCATTTTTTAAAAAAAATCCAGATTTTTATATTTTTTTAGACTGTTATATTTTTATTATTATTACAAAAATCTGAATTTTTTTATTATATTTTTATTTTTTATTTTTAACTTTAAATAAAAGCATTAGATTTTTAATATTAATATTCCTGATTTTTAAAAAAAATAAAGCTTCAATTTTTCTAAAAAATACAGATTTTTTTATTTTTATATATTTTTATACTTTTATATTTTTGGTTATTATTTTATTATTATTACAAAAATCTGATTTTTTTTATTATTTTATTATTACCGACCAATAAAATGCTGACACATGGCACTTAACGGCCATGTCATCAATCCGTTAAAACTTAACGGGACCAAACTAACGGAGTCCCTAACGGGTGAAACAGACTAAACTTTAGTCCCTTGTTTGAAACACTTAAAACTTTAGTCCCTTAAGTGATAAAAATGGCAAACTTCAGTCCCTAGTAGAGCTATTTTGCCTAAGAGTAATGAAGAAATGTGATGATAAGGTGCAACTTTTTGATTTTGGATGAATTTTTTGGTTTGTCTTTTGGCTTGCAGTAGGGCTGAGCACCGGGTCTGGCCCGGTCCGGACCGACCCAGTCCGGAATGGCCCGGATTATAAATGGTCGGACTTTATCGACCCAAAGCCCGGACCTGTTCAGAACCGGGCCAACTCGGTCCGACCCAAGAAACTGGGTCCGGCAGTCTTGATTCTAGCCCGATTTTGTAAATTTTTTTTTTTTTGCATATTAAGTGTCCTTTTATTACATATAAAATGTTTTCTTCTTTACATACTCCCATAAAATATAATTATCAATCTTAGTCATCAAACTCCCAAGTTCAACAATATTTTAGTATAAATAAACTTAATTAGAATAATATGCAATCATAATCGAGTCATTAATCATCATTATTTCATCACCACCGAGGGTAAATTACAATAAAAAATATTTTTTTTGTATTTTTATTTTTACCGGGTCGTTCCGGGCTAGACCCGGATTTTCCGGGTTTTGACCCGGTCCGGCCCGGAACCCGATTTTAGACAAAATGCAGACCCGGGATCCGGACCTAATTAACAGGTCCGGTCCGGGTCCGGTCCGGGTAAAAACTGGGTCCGGACCATTTGTGCTCAGCCCTAGCTTGCAGGTTCAGACTTTACGAGATTTTACAAATTTCCCATCGACAGACTAAAAACAAGGAAAGGCAAATTGTGTTACCTCGTCGGGAAAAAATCGAGGTGCCGAAGGGGTTGAACGGTTGGACTGAGACGTCCATTTGAACTATCGGCTGGAGTCGACTGGGATCATGATCGGATGACGAACGTCGAGACTGGACTTCCTTGCTTTCTCGTCATGCTCATTCTTTCTTTGTTGTGCAGAGGGAATCCATTGCAAACTTATTGTGAAGAACTCAAGTTTTATCTCTTTTATTTTGTATCAAGTTTCTTGCCGATGTATGTAATTTCAGATTGGATTAGGCTGTTAAAAAGTTTCTGCCAGGAGATTCTTACAGCCGTGAGAATAGCTGTTAAAAAGATATTGTTAATTGAGTAGAACTTTTGTTATCCTAAACATGTGGTCTGCTTTTGTGCTACAGGTACTGCAAACAACTAGTAATCTTGAGGTAACTGAAAATGTTGACTATTACGTCTAGGGAAGTAATATGTTTGAGTAGAAGTTATTTTTGACTGTTTGATAATGTTGTAGTATTGTGTGTGTTACAACACGTTATGCTAATATATTTTAGTTGGTAATATAATGTTGGCTTTCAGGTAAAACCTTGTAATTTCTTTATTGGGGAAGAAGATTTGTTAAACCAGCAACAAAGTGATTATGTGGATTTGTTTGCTTCACGTGCCGATGTTGAAAATTTGAAGAAGAAAGTTGATAAGTATGATCGTCTGATGAAAAGCAATGATGTGCTGAAGAGAGACTTAGTCGTTTCAAAGTATATGATCTTTTTTAATCTTTTTTTTCTATTTGTGGTGTTCATGATGAAATAGATAGCATTTTATTACACATTCTTTGTCTTTGTTACGATATGTATATGGTTTTGAATTGGTTGGAACGCATGTTATTTTTTTAGATAGGATGATTTATTGCTTCTTATATTATTGAGCTCTTGTGGTTGATGGTTACTTATAGGTGAATGTAGATTTTGGCAATGAATTTTAAATTAAAATGTGAAATACTAATATATATTACTGCAGAAAATATTAATATATATTATACAATAACTGAAGTAAAAAGCCTTTTTTTTACTACGCCAATTATAAAATAACCAAAGTTAAAGGCATTCTTTTACTTCACTTACCTCCATATTTGGATCATAATTAGAAAAAAAAATCGAGATAGACTTCGATTATTAGGATATTAGACTTCGCATAAAAAGCAAAGTCTAAATTATACCTTTTACTACACGAAGATAGATAGACTTCGGTAATTATAACGTTTTTACTTCAGATATTATCTAAAGTCTTTGACGTTTCTTCTTATAGTGTGTATTTAGGTATCCAACAAAGCACGAAAATGGATTAATATAGAATTTTAGGTACTGCTTATATTATACCAGATTGACAATTGTCAATCACTACTAATATATGTATAATTTTGGAATGAAATTGGAGAAAGTAAAGGGAATGAGATTTGTACTCTTTTATGGGTTTGATGTTTATTTCTTCTTCCATTCTTCCTAGGAATATGTAGATACCTGATTCATAAATATTAATAGAGTGTATGATAGGGACAAAGAATGGCTCAATCTACGTAGTGCCTGGCTCGTTAGTCTAGCTTGCATTGCCACGTGTGCATCTCCCATCTTCCCATCAAGTTCACCTTTGAGAATAAGAGCAGCAACCTACCGGTAATAAAACAAATTAATATAAGTAGGTAAAGGTAAAAAATTGTATCTATAAACTCAAAAAGATTGGATGGCCCTTCATTTGAATGTAAGACCTGCTTTGTCCAAGGCTAATTGATACGGGTGTACCCGAAGGCAACGAATCACCAATTGTTGATAAAGAAATTCTAATGAATTCAAACCAAGCCATGATAGTCTTACCTTCTTTATCATACTTTGGAAGTTTATTAGGTGATCCTAATTACAAGAAAGGATTCACCTTGCTCCAAAGGCTGGCCTAAAGTCTTTTCTATCATTAAATGCTTTCAATAAATTAATTACATGCACATGCATATCTGCTCCTACCAGATTTGGGTAACAAAAGATCAAATCAGCATTTCAGGAAAAGACAAATGGTGTGGTGAAAGTAGATCCAGCTGGTGCAGATCAGATTTGTTAGTTGACTTTATCCTTACATTTCTAGCTGTTTATTTATTTTGTCTAGGGGTAAAGGTGTAAAACTCTCTATATATATTGAGAGGTTCTCCATTGTAAGGGGCAGAGTTGATTAATACAAATTGAGAGAGTTTAACCCTCTATTTTCTTCAAAATCTTCATTTCCTTTATAGATCTTTGATCTTGGTGGTGTGAAGTGTTCCATTTCCCTTTAATCTTGGTGGATTCATTTCCTTTAGAGATTAGAGTAGTGGGTTCTTATTTCTGTTCTGTTTTGTGAGTTCTGGTCAGTTTGCTGATCCAAGTTTCTAGTTAATATTCTTTATGGGAATTGTTATTCTAGCCTTCTAAAATCTATCCAGAAAGTTCATAATCTGTCCAGACATTTGATTTCACATCACTGATCAAGATTGGTCAACATAACACCTTACTTACACTGTTTACAACAACATCCACTGAACCACTCCGGATGATAGTATCCACAATACTGAGAGCTTGCTCACCACAGTCTGGTTGTGAGAGTGGTAAACTTTCAGTGTTTATTACACCAATGGATTTCACTAGAACTGGATCAAGAGCATGCTCGGCATCAATGAAGACACAATAACCTGCAATGGTGAAAGGAAAACGGTAAAGAATTATGATAGCCAGGATGCAGAAAATTTGCTAGTCACTTGATGCAAGGAGAAATAGTGGAACCTCCTTGCTTATGTGCTTCAGCTATTACATGCAGTGCTAAAGTTGTTTTGCCAGAAGGCTTCGGACCATAAATCTCAACAACTTGTTCCTGCAAAAATCCAAAAGACATGCAGAGGCAGACACAAATTAGTGGGCAGAAAACAGCTCACCACATCAACCCCGTACACAAATGCAAACAAATTGTATCCTATAGACAGTGTTGTTAAACGCGATATACGCACTGAAGCGCAAAGGCCTCCTGGAGCATAAGCGCAACGCGATAAGCGCGCTTTTTGAAAAAAACACAAAAGTTGGAAAAAAAATGCATAACAATAAATTTAACATATCATAAGAAAACTAAATTGTCATAAAAAGTGTTAATGATAACCAGCTTCAAACTCAAGGCACATAATGAAGTCGTGGTAACAAAATAAGATAGAGAATCAACTAATTAGTAATAAATCAGTCATCTATTAGTCATAAAGTAGTCACAAATTAGTCATAAATCAGTACAAATTAGTCATTAATCAGTATACATATACATGCAACAAATATGTATGTTCAGTATAGATGTATATGCAAGATTGTGTGTGTGTGTGTATATATATATAGGGATTGACTATGGTGGAAACACCCTTAATGGTGAAATCTAGAAACCAATTGCATTATTAAGTAATTTCATTGCATATTTGTTATTATTTGTTGCATCAAGCTGGTCGCTAGTATATGCACAACAAATAATGCAATAAAAAAAATACATAAATGCATATAATTCTACTCATCTATAGCCGTTAGATCACTAATATCAATAGCCTACAAAAGTTTCTAGATTTCACAAGGTAATATTTATATGATATATTTCTTATATATATATATATATATATATATATATATATATATATATATATATATATATATATATATATATATATATATACTAGAAAGATGATAATTACGAGAGAAGAGATGAGAAATCCGGCACCTGACCTCGTTCAATCGCCCGACTTTGTTCGTATGTGTGTTTTGTATCGTTTGTGTGTTAGTTATGTCGTCTGCGTTACATTTTACGGCTTTTTATGACCCGTTTCTTAAAAAAGGACCCGGTCAACAGTCCAGTCAGCCCGGTCAACAACAAATTTAAAGCGCGCTTTTTTAGCGCATGTTGCATATCGCTTAAGCGCAAAAAACGCACAGGAGCGCGTGCTTTTTGAAAGTTGCATCGCATAACTGAAGCGAAGCGCTAAAACCTCGCATCGCATCTCGCATATGCGCGCTTTTAACAACACTGCCTATAGATAATAAGAGTAACAAGGATATTATCTAAAGTGCTACCAGAGGTCAAATATTTGATTCTTGGCATATACTGAAAATAATGTAACATTTATTTTTTAGTGTTTGGTTGTCATCCTTTACTATTGTCTACATATAAATTTTTAAATGATCACTAGACAGAAAAAAAAAACAATTTCAACTACACAACTTATAGTTCTTAATAATAGATAATATTCTATTGCTTTAAGTTTTCTTCAAATATTTTGATTGTGCATTTCTATTCACAAGGGAAACGAAAGTAGTGGAAGAAGTTGAAATGAGCAAAACTGAAAAAAGGTATATACGCACACGTGTGTGTTTTCTTAAGTCAAAAAAATGTAACACATGAACATTTATAGAACATCCATGCATCGCGCCGGTTGTAAGCTAGTACGATATGTATATATGTATATGAAGGTATTAATGGGAAAGCATAAACATCAAGCATAATAACTTATTAAACAAATATTTATGATACAATAATTTATCTAATCGAGCAGGGCTGATAGAAAATCACATGTAACGGCCAATATCTACAAATATAAATGTAAGTAATGGCTGATAAAAAACCAAAATTGGGAGTTTGCTAAAGGGTCTACAGGTACCTAAAAACTTATAATTCGAAGAGCCATACATGCAGGTATACACTCACGTACCCTGCGCATGAAAGAAATTATCTTCGAGTATGCACAAGACCTAATGCATGTTTGTGCATACACCATGTTCCAGAACATGATTATATATGAGTAAAACAGAAACGGACATATAAGCAAAACAGAAATGGACTGCTTATATCAATCTCAACATGTCATTTAAATAGTATCCACTATTTTCCTGAATCTCTAATCCAATATCTTTTTTTCATTTTTGCATTATACTACATTACTTTTTGTTTACACATGCTTCTTTAATAAGTGCCAAGAAGTTTGCTTCATCTTCTGCTAGTCAGGGATTAAAAATCATATGAAAACAGACCCAGGTGATGTGGGAGCCTTTTGCACTAGGTATAAGGACTTTAAAACTTACTATTAGATATAACATCAGAGAACATTATAATTTATGCATGTAAGAAATACAGCAAAGAGGAAAACGAACAGTCACGTTTTAGAAACTTCCTTTTTACCTTGCAACTTGCAATAGTATTAGATACTTAAAAACATTTGCCACGAATGGTATTATAAGCAGTACAAAAATTACTCATCAGGTTCTTATATATAAGGAGAAAATACCTTTGGAAAACCACTATTTCTCAAAGCTATATATAAAGCAAATGATCCTGTAGAAACCACTGGAACTTCATTCGGCGAGACAGCGCGACCAAGCGACATAATAGACCCCTTCTCAAATGCAGTCGTAATCTGATCCAGTGCTTGCTTCAATGCCAGATCTTTCTTAGATAGATTCTTTTCTCCTGAATCACTGTGTTCCGGCTTGGATTTCCTTTTACCTTCATATAGAGTTAAAAACTGATGGTCATTAGCTCAGTCAACATGCGAAGAGGTATACAGTATTAATGCTTCTTAACTCAGCTATTAAATTAGAGTAACTTATATCAATCAACATTTGAAAGCCATCTTCCAACTAAAGTTGATCAATGAATCGCTATGGTCTGTGGGAAAAAAACAAATAAATGGGAAGATTCAAAAGTAAATATCGAACTTCCGTATCTTCCAAGAACTTTTCTAAAACCATAATAAATAAATCAAATTGGTTAGGGATATAGAATAGTTCAGTGTACCAAGTGGACAATCTTATATGAATAAGGACATGAGCATTAATATACATGATAACTATGTAATCGCATATACTGCCATTAGAACATTACTACTGGTTAATGAAGATATTTCAATGCAAGCTTTCTCATGCAAATCCGCATTTGAGTCAATTTGGTCAATCTTTGCTCACAAGAAGTTTGGGCTAATACATTTGTAAGATGGAAATTTAGGCAAACGGCACTTCTATGCCATGAGAACCAAAAAGAGAAAAAAACAAACTTCGTACCAGATTTTTGTCAGTAATCTCAAATGCTTTTTCATAATTCCTGGGTAATATAATTCTCTCCCACAACTTACTGGGCATATGAGACATTTCTGCTGTTTTCATATACATATAGAACACTCCTGCACAACCAAGATTACAACAAGATAATCAGATTTTTTAAATTGCTAGCTTGGGTTCCAAGTCCCAACATTCATTTGGAGTCCCTACAGTTGTACTTCCTATTTATTAACAGTCTCCATAAAAGATAATTGTTGTAATAAGCGTGCAACGCAAAAAAACAAGAGTCAATATGAGTACCAACTTGCGAGCGGAAATTACATACGCGTTTTTTTTTTTTTTGCCAAAATAGGAGAAATGAAAATGTATCTAATGTATATGGTTATGCACACTTGATAGAACATATTAGTTGCTAGTTCAAACAATTAACAATATAATACTGCGACATAATTTCAAACATAATACACATACCATATTCTACAACTATGCTTTGAAATCGCTTAGCTAGATGTTGGAACCCACAAATTCTAAATATTTCACTTCACCGTCCTCTACAAAAGTTGAAGACAAATCAATATGAATTGCATTAGAGGCAGAAGAACTTATGGTTCCGCGCTCAACTCTATGCATAACTCGAGAGTTTTTAGTCGACTCACGGACTATTTCCAATCTAAAGCTCCCCAAATACAAAGATACCTATGTCCTCACAAAGCATGTGCCTGCTCGTTCACGCAATCTCAATTTTCACAACCCTCTCACTACAATCTGCACAGCAGTTCAGATATACAGGTACTTCGACAAGCTAGCAACCACGACAGTAATTGCACTCAAACTAAATCAGTAAATACACAAATGCACATGAAAAAGATACTGCAAAGTTTCACAACACACAAAACATGCAATATTAGAACAAAACCAAGTTTAACAAAATCCTAAGTAGGAACCTTCTTGAGATCTCGAATAGTAGCATGTCGACTATTACTCTATTAGCGAGAGAACAAGAGCCCTCCTTACAGATCCCGGTGACATTACTCGGATATTGACATCAGTTTCAGTTTCAATTACACAAAAATAGACACAAACAATCAAATTCGGTGCATAACCAAATACATACGTAAAAATAAAAAATTAAAAAAAAAAAATCACACAAAAAGAACAGAGAAATTAGGGCTCCATACTTGCACGCGGAACAGCAGTGCTTGTGTCTACTAAATTTCTCAGCATCTCCAGTTACTTCTATTACTTCACACTTTTAATAAATATATGTATGGGATTTGTTAGAGATGAAAAGATGAAAAGCGGGAGAGAGAGAGAGAGAGAGAGCACAGATATATTTGGCTTATAGTGTATTTTAAGTTTGGACTTAAAAAACTATAAAATTAAAATGAAATAAAGGTTATAGTATGACTTTTAAAAAAGTCGAAAGAATCAGGAACTCGCCATAGATACACAGTACTATACAACAGTAGCACCTCCATGCTGCAACTATATATAACAGCTCCACCACTCAGTTGCTAACAGAATCACACACACACGAAAAATGTCTCTCTTAAATTTCTGTTGATTAGTTCATCACCGACCTACTGCATCTCTATATATATCTTCTCATCACACATCACACGCACACACAATACATTGATGTCTCTCTCGCTGAAAAAAATCTTTCAGCTCATCCTCCATCCACTCCTCGTCCACTCCATAAGCCTTCGTAACTTCAGCACTACACGCTCCTCTACTGTGATTGACGACTTCGATCCTGCGATTGACGATGCCTCGAAGATGAAGAGCAATGCGGACAACGATGCTGACAACTCCGATGACTCGAAGAAGAAGAAGAAGAGAAATGCCTCGAAATCTCACAGCGTTTTTCAACTTCGTTGCTTACGCACCTCTACTCCTCAATGCACATCAATTTTCACGCTGTCAATCACTGTCGAATGCTATCCTTCTATCTCTACTTCACAGACATCATACTCGGATTTTCTTCACACGGTCGTACGCTCGTTTTCCGAGAATGCTTTCAGTTCCGGAAAGGCCGAAAGGTGCGATGGATCAAACACAGTTGAAGCTTCATATAGATCCAAAAGAGTTTACAGATAAGGATGCTACTCCTGAAAGTAGACCCAGCAATTTACCACACGATACGAAAACACGACACGAAAACGACAAGAAAATTTAGTGTTTGGGTTTGCATTTTGAGTACACGACACGAAAATACACGAACACGACCGAGATTTAGTGTCGGTTTTGTGTTTACCCTTTGGGTACACGACACGACACGAGGTACACGAAATAAATAAATAAATAAATATATACATTATTTCATATTTAATTTTATATTATAAAAATATACATTTTATGAATTTTGTTTGTACTAAGTTTAAAATTTGAAAATATAATATGAACTTTCATAAATTTCGTGTAAATATTCGTGTATTCGTTGCCATTCTTTTCATTTTGTCTACTAAAATCTATAAAAATAATATTAAAATATTAAAATTATTATTTTTATAATATTTTAATATTTACTTTATATTAGGTGCCTAACACGAAAACACGACACGAATTTGCGCGTTACACGACACGACATAACACGAATTCATTTCGTGTCGTGTATGGGTTTGGACTTTTGGTACACGAAACACGGAAGTACACGACACGAAAATACACGACACGAACGAATTGCCAGGTCTACCTGAAGGTATAAGTTTCAATTACTTAACTGTAAAAAGTGAATTAACTTTTTGATATAATCGTATACTTCTTACGTGCTTGTTAGTGAATGTATACCTGTACACGTCCTTAATATATTTCATTTAATCATGCTTCGCTTTGATTTATATTCTCGGCATCACATTTTCATCCTTCAAATTTGTAATCATGCTTCGCTTTGATTTATATTCTCGGAATCACATTTTAATTCTTCAAATTAAAGGCGCAGTAACTGAAATCAAATTCGCAGTATGCCGTAATCCTGATCTTAACTCAAGCGAGCCAAAATTTAAAGTGCACCATCTCAGAGCAGCTTTCCAGGATTCTCGTGGAAATATTGTTCATCTGATCCCACGTAATCCACCAGAAGACGTAAAACTGCACAAATTTCACATGAAGATGGCGAAACTGGTAACGCCTAACCTTGTACTCTGTTTTATGCGTTTATGTCTTCTGGTTGCTTTGTTTTATTAATCGTATTTATTCTTTTATTTATGTTGAGACTGTTTAAGCATCCACGCCAAAAAATACGATTAATAAAACAAGCAACCAGAAGACATAAACGCATAAAACGGAGTACAAGATTAGGAGTTACCAGTTTTGCCATCTTCATGTGAAATTTGTGCAGTTTTACGTCTTCTGGTGGATTACGCGGGATCAGATGAGCAATATTGCCACAAGAATCCTGGAAAGCTGCTCTGAGATTGTGCACTTTAAATTTTGGCTCGCTTGAGTTAAGATCAGGATTACGGCATACTGCGAATTTGATTTCAGTTACTGCGCCTGTAATTTGAAGAATTAAAATGTGATTCCGAGAATATAAATCAAAGCGAAGCATGATTAAAAATTTGAAGAATGAAAATGTGATGCCGAGAATATAAATCAAAGCGAAGCATGATTAAAAATATGATTAAATGAAATATATTAAGGACGTGTACAGGTATACATTCACTAACAAGCACGTAAGAAGTATACGATTATATCAAAAAGTTAATTCACTTTTATAGTTAAGTAATTGAAACTTATACCTTCAGGAGTAGCATCCTCATCTGTAATCTGTAAACTCTTTTGGATCTATATGAAGCTTCAGCTGCGTTTGATCCATCGCACCTTTCGGCCTTTCCGGAACTGAACGCATCCTCGGAAAACGAGCGTACGACCGTGTGAAGAAGTCGAAATCTCGAGGAGTGAGGAGAAAATCCGAGTATGATGTCTGTGAAGTAGAGATAGAAGGATAACATTCGACGGTGATTGACAGTGTGAAAATTGATGTGCATAGAGGAGTAGAGGTGCGTAAGCAACGAAGTTGAAAAACGCTGTGAGATTTCAAGGCGTTTCTCTTCTTCTTCTTCGAATCATCGGAGTTGTCAGCATCGCTCATCATCTTCGAAGCATTGGAGTTGTCCGCATTGCTCTCCGTCTTCGAGGCATCGTCAATTGCAGGATCGAAGTCGTCAATCACAGTAGAGGAGCGTGTAGTGCTGAAGTTACGAAGGCTTATGGAGTGGAAGAGAAGTGGATGGAGGATGAGCTGAAAGATTTTTTTCAGCGAGAGAGACATCAATGTATTGTGTGTGCGTGTGATGTGTGATGAGAAGATATATATAGAGATGCAGTAGGTCGGTGATGAATTAATCAACAGAAATTTAAGAGAGACTTTTTTTTTGTGTGTGTGTGATTCTGTTAGCAACTGAGTGGTGGAGCTGTTATATATAGTTGCAGCATAGAGGTAGGCTTGTCAATGGGCGGGTAATGCCCGGACCGGACCAGAACCGTTGACAGCCCATTAACTTTTGGAGTTTAGGTTCTGGGTCCGGTTCCGGGTACCGTAGAAGACCCGGACCATAACTGTCCGACCCGGACCGACCCGCTCATTTCGGTTCTGGTCTGACCCAGCCCATTTTTTTTTTTTTTGTAATGGCCCATCTTTTACTTTTTTTTTCTTTTGCTCATTATTATTGTAATGAGCCAATTATATTTTTTGATTTTTACACCAAAAAGGAGCATCTTAATTTCAATCAATTTTTTGTGCGTGTACATCTTATTCTTGAGTGAAGCTATTCTTATGTTGCAATAGATGATATAGATTAAACACAAAACGAAAAAAATTGATGTTTAATCACCAAAGTATAGAGAGATAAAAATAACTAATATTTGATCACCAAAGCATATATCCAGATGGCCAATGGATCCACTTGCAGGGAACTTCAAGTCTAAAATTAAGCAATTTCAAACAGTACATATGTTTATCAAGGCATTCTTCTCTACCCAAGATTTGATATAGCAGAAATGGCATAAAACAAGCTGCAATTAAACCAGACTCTCAACTTCAGGGTCATCTACAAAATAAAATACAAGATACATATTAAAATTCAAGGATGAAAGAAGCATACTAGATAGTAGATGTATACTTGAATAAAGTATATATATAATAGTTCATAGTAATAAACTTACAACGGATGTCACATTTCACGACTCACTTTCCTCGTCTTCGCTGATTGTATCTAAAGCTTCATCACGACGGACCCGTTGGTGCACTACAAAAAATAATTATAGAAATACAACTATATGATACTTCAACATAAATACAACTAAATGATATACTAGTAAATAAAAACATAACATTCTCTTTAAGTGGTGGAATCCAATCATTTGCAGCTACTAATGCTTCAACAGCATTCGGGCTCAACTTAGAACGAGCCTCATCTATGATACGACCAACTAAACTGAATGCAGACTCTGAGGCGACTGTGTTAGCTGGAACGGCTAATATATCGCGCGCTATCTTTTGGAAAATAGGCAAGCGAGTGGTATTAATGCTCCACCAGCTTAAAACATTCAACTTGTCATCTTGAGGAAGTTTAGGCTCATTAAGGTAGATTTCCAACTCAGACTGTTGCAAAATTGAATAATTAGTTTTATCATACCACTGACCAAACCTATGCCAATGGCCACTCTGTGCCTGAACTGAGGAACTACTAGAACCAACCCCATGAGATGGTACATAACTACCACCGTATAAGGCATACAAGTCTTCCAACAACTTTTGAACCTCACTTATATGTTGAACTGCAGCATCCTCTCCATAGATGAGTGTGTAAAAGTACCTAACAATGTGCATCTTGCACCTAGGATCAAAGATCACAGACTAATACCAAATTGCATTCCCCCCCCCAATACTTGTCAATTTTTTTCTTCATAGGAATGCACATTTTCCTGAGGCACTCATGTTCACTTCTTTCCCGTTATCAATTTTAGATGAATATCACACACACATGGGAAGAAGACATTGGAAGTTGGGTACTTACTACCACTGAACAGATTAGTAGCTTCATAAAACATCCTCAAGCACTCAACCACAACTGCAGCAATATCCCATTGTTCAACAGAAGGGTTGAAATAGTAGCATTAATCGAGTTGTTCTAGTCGGGCAAATGCTTCCCTTAGAGGTAAGGCTGTCTCGAGTAACTCGAAGGTCGAGTTCCATCTCGTTGGCACATCAATAGCCACTGCTTTTCTATCTTGGAGCTTGCATTGTTGCTTGGCCTTTTCAAACTTGTGCATTGCGGATGGAGTTCTCTCTAAATACCTCACAGTTTTACGGATGTCATCCAACAAGTTTCTAATCTCCACAAGTCCATCCTGCACAATCAAGTTCAAGATATGTGTACTACAACGCACATGCAACAGTTCTCCTGATAAAGGAAGCGATGAAGTAGAAACAAGCCAATTCTTAAGCTTATGAATCATGGAGGTATTAGCACTAGCATTATCAACAACAGAACTCACCTTCTTATCCAAATTCCACTCAAGAATCATATCCTTCATGAAGTTAAACAACCTATCTCCATCATGTGGATACTCAAGTAACTTGAATGCAAGAATTATTTTATGCAATTCCCATGACTCATCAATAAAATGCGCAGTCATGCAACAATAAGCTTTGTTTGAGTGATCTGAAGTCCAGATATCTGTTGTTAAAGACACCTTGCAACTGAGCCTATCTAATAAGCTGTAGATCTTCATTTTCTCTTCCTCAAATACATAATCACATCAACCCTAATTATGTTCCTAGACGGTATTCAGACCATTCAAAAACACTTCAAAGTAGTCATGTTCACCCATGTTGAATGGGTAATTGTGTTTAATACATGCCACCGCCAAATCCCTTCTACTTTTCATCTGATCAAACTTATATTCACTTCTAGGACTTCGATGACAGCTTGTAGAAGAATCTTTAAGAGTGAAATTAGGGCAAGGACCTCTAAGGTGCTTTCCTAGGCTAGAAGTCCCTGTATTGCTTTTCCAATTCAACTTCTTATTACAATGATTGCAATTTGCATCCTCAAGCACTCCAGGACTAATTTCAATTTTAGTGAAATGCTGCCAAACCACTGAAGGTTTCCTTTTTGTTCTAGTAGATTTATTTGATGTCGCTGTAGTACCGAGTCTCTCTGCTAACTCTTCTTGATTAACAACACGTTCTATATGAGTTTCCATAGGTTCTATAGGTTGAGAATCTTTACTTCTTAGAGACATCTTACTAGAAAATTCAACAAAAAAAAAAAAAAAAATTAGCTCAAAAGACCAATAATAAACCTCACAGACTGGGCTCCATTAGAAAAACAATTTCATCTCATATCCCAGATACGAGGAGAAAGAGAGAGAGAACAAGACATACCCCAGATACAAGGAGATCCCATATCATCTATTGGGAAACAATTTCTTTACATTCAGTGTTACAACTCCCTCTGACCCAATAGCGTGGTTGATTTGCGTCACAATAGTATGAAATTGTAGGCCATTCAGAGCATAGATCTATATGCCTCCATCGAATGGGGTAAAGAACTGAAAAAATGAAGAAAAACGTGACGGGCAGCCTGAGCAATCGGCAACGGCGCGCCGGCGCCAACAGAGGCGGAGGAACGACGGTGATGACGAGGGATGCCGGTGCCAACAAAAGGTGGAGAAACGACGATGAGTATGGTTTGTGAAAAGTTGCTGAACTGTTCAAGTTGAGAACTGTTCGTTCCAATTCTAATTTTCTGGGTTTTGTTAGACCCGTGGGTAATTACCCGACCCGAACCATTTTTTATTTATTTTGATGGTCCGGGTTCGATCCGGGTCCGGCTCTTAACTGTCCGGTTCTGGACCCGGAACCTATGCACACTTTATGGTTCTGGACCGGGTATTACCCGCCCATTGACAAGCCTAACTACAAACCATTCATTAACTGTTTCGTCCATTTTTCCAACACTTAAAATCTTACATTCCAACAATTACGAATTTAAAATCTGACTATAGAATAATAGAACAAAAAATCCATCCAAAATTTCGATCATAGTATCCTACCATAGGCTTATATGCTGATAGAAAAACCAAATCACTCGTAAATCGTAAGAATCTGCAAGCGAATTAATCCAAGTATAAACAACCAAGACCCGAATCCCCAAGCCCTCTAACATTCCAAGTATAATGCCCCCAACCCCACCCCACCCCACCCCCAAACATTTCAAGCATATTGTAGCCATGACGAAAGGCCCATTACTCAGTATTGAAGAATTTCACATTTTCAATCGGAAGAATGCTATAGAACTTCTATAGCATTCTTAAATTCAAAACACAAGCAAAAATGTGCACCACTGGATAATTCATTAAAACCTTGCAGCAAAGAAGTCCCGTCCCAAACCAGTAAAATCTCAGATTGTATTAGATAATACCTATATATCTGGCAAAAGAAATATCAAGAGAGTATCACATAAAGTAATGAATTACGTGTGTGTGATGGATTTCAACTTAAAATTGCAAGCTGCAAGCTCATGAACTCTAAAAATGACCATGATGAAATTAACAAAGTCAATGTAGGTTGTTTATACACTTCTTCTTTATGTTAGTAACAATTAAAAAAGTTGTATGCTACCTTGGTTAAAGACTCTGGAAACATGCTTGGACACTCGGGAAATGGTTCGATCCTAGTATCACTAGCCTGCATAATGTCAATACGGTCAAGAACACAGAAAACTAGCACACTTGATTGAAAAACATGATAAACTTCAGGTGGATTATGAGTCGATAGAAATAAATTAACCAATAACCACACCAACAACAAAATTAGTGAACGAAATATACTGACATATGAGTACCTTTGGTTCATTTGGTGCACTTAAACAACAATCATTTCTCTCATTTAGTATTCCATCATAAGTAACAAATAACTTTAAAAAGATACAATATGATAAATTCTAAGACAATGAATATGATAAAAACTATGTACAAAGAACTATATAAGGCTAAGGGAGTTAATAATCACACATCATAGAAGAGATATAGTCGTCAACATTCAAGCATGTAGAAAACTGGTCACAAGACTATAAGAAGCTGATGTATCAACCTTATATATCCGAAAGTCTCTGCCTAACTAGTGAATGTATTAGGAAGAAAATGAAGACTGAGATGACTCATGAGTATATAGCTAGAATATATTATGACTTAGACCTTTAAGGTCAGGCAGATGGATATCAAATGGAGACTGCAAAACCAAAATAAAAAAGTGTAAACAGCTGTTATTAAGTAGTAAGTATTAATGCTCTAATGCAAATAGAGAAATTCAATAACCTGGGCATTACATATTAGATCAGCCATAATTATCTGAGAAAAAAAACAAAATCATGCTTAGCATCACGTATGGGTGGCACAATCGATACGTGATGCTCCTGATTCCTGAACCCATACTCTGCATAATCTTGAATCTGGGAAGCAAAAGACAATAAAAATTCAATATAATATGCAAAGAAACAAAGGTAAAAATATTTCAGCAAAAAACTGTAAGATAATTTATTATACTTTTAAAAATCTCATGACATGAAATATTTCATTGAAGGCCCGATTTACAATTCCTTTCTTGATCTCAGGATATTCTCGAATCAATAAAGGGTGCAAGCTGCCAAAAAACTATATCATTTCAGATACAACTTTCTTATCATAACAAAGCCAGAACAACTTTCTTATAATAAGCAACTGAAGCTGCTTTCTCCATGCATATGCAAATCAGCTAGAGGTTCAAAAATTAATCTATCACTTGTGGTGGTAGGACCTCCTGGAATTAGCTGTTCAACATGTTACATGAATGAGAAGTGATCCTACATGTTGGAGGTAAATATATATATATATATATATATATTATTTTCTGTTTCAACTAAATTGATTGAGAATGCAAGCACATTATTGGTGCGGACCATTTTTTAAGCAGTATTAAGAAACTAGAACTATAAAACAATATGACTTGTGGTTTAGTCAATCTGACCAGCATTATAATTAGAAGAGATGAAGTTATAGCAGAAGAAAATAGGTTTGAAGTTACGCAAAAGTGAAACATTGACAGCTACATTTGTTACTTATTTTCATACTCATCAAACAGACAAACAAAGAGCCCAACTAATGTCATTTACGTTAAATGCGTCATAGTTTTTTTTGTAATCCATACAGGCCCCTAGCATAATTATTTAAAAAGGTAGAACAACCAATTAGGATGTACACTATAAGTGATTTGGAACACATGCTTATGTTAAGGTGCCTTACTTGTATTAAACCATATATTGAGACGGATTAATGTTATATAGTATCTTTTGTAATACCAGGCCTGTAATAGAAAACCTGAGTGGCCTTGACCAAAAAAAAAACCTGAGTGGCGAAGAGTTTGTAAGTTGATAGATTCTTTACAAATATCACATTATTAGGGCTCACATGTTTGATGAATTATGTAGTATTAGATACCAAGTACCCACTGTATCAGCCAATACTGCACTTTTACGTAGCTCAGGCCCAAGTGAGAGGTCTAAACCAATTTTCTTCTACTATAAAGACCATCTCTTCTTGTAAACCCCTAAAAGTAATATCCAAATTCAGCCATAATAACATGCAGATCACACTATGGTTACAACAATAACAAGTCGAAATGTAAAAGTCCCCATTTTTAGATTATTATGATATGACTAGCAAGACCCACCACTGATATTTCTGGCAGCACGTGAGAGATAGATCAGTTTGGATAAAGTCCTGATCAAGAGCTTGTTTCTTTTCAGGTTCAGAGCTCTTATCAGAGGAATCTGATAATGGAACATGGTCAATGATTTCTGATACCATCAAACAGTGTCCACTGAGATTGTGCCCTCTGATGCCTATAACCTGCAGCAGTGCAACATCTAGAGTGACCATTTTTCCAGGAAAACATGGTTAGTCTATAAAAAATGAAACTCCAATACACGTGTATTTAATTTTGTCATGTCACTTGCCTGGCCAGGAGAGTTGGAAAATTAACTCAGCTTTTGCAGGTCAAGACAGACAGGTCCCCCATCCACCCACCCCCCCACCCACCCCAGGCTCCAGAGTGCTCAACACTGTCACAAAGTTGACAGATGTGAACATATACTTGATATGTTACTAATATGATATAAAACATGGAGATTACATAACCTCAGGAGCAAACAACGGCCAGCTATACTCATATAATAATCAGATTTTGTGCAGGATTTATAGGTACAATGATTCTGGGTATTGATTTTAAATCAATTTAATGAAAGTGGTCAACGTAATGTCTACATTACCTTACAAACAAATCAAGAGCCTCCAGCGACGTTGCGGCCCAAATAAATAAGGTCACATGTATAATATACTAATTAGTTCCAATTGCCAAGACTGTTAAACCTGGTGTTTCTATATATGAACCGTTCCTTCCTTACCTAAACCACTCCAGACGTGGTAAAAGAGAGCAGGGATAATACATCACAGGTAGTTAAAGTCAATATAATTAGCACGTTGAATTTGTACCTGCTTTGTAGCAAGCTCTTTCAGACCACCTTCTTCGTCACAACACACAAATACCAACAGCAAATAAACATTTCTGAAAAGATAAATACACAAAACTGCTCTCAGATGCAACTTTGATTGGAACCGTTCCTAGTCAATTAAAGTGAATATATCTTCAGGTTTATTGTTCAAAATCCTAAGGGTTAATGACGCCAAAAT
Source organism: Orobanche coerulescens (assembly GCA_033398695.1). Lineage (NCBI taxonomy): Eukaryota > Viridiplantae > Streptophyta > Magnoliopsida > Lamiales > Orobanchaceae > Orobanche > Orobanche coerulescens. The sequence continues at coordinate 149,627,105 of CM065814.1, read as the reverse complement.
CCACAACCTTTCACCCGACTTTCATTTTTTCCACAACCTTTTCAAAAATTCTGTAAATCCACAACCTTTGGCACTTGTTCGATTTTTCCATAATTTTGATTTAGCCCCAAATTCGGTCCTACGTGGATCCTACGTGGACGCCGGGAGTGTGTCGCCGCCGAAAATTCAAACTGCGTCGTTTTAAGCTTAGGGTTAATAACGCCAAAATACACAACCTTTGATGCCCCTTTCATTTTTTCCACAACCTTTGGCACTTGTTCGATTTTTCCATTAGTAGCATCTAAAAAGTTGAAAAATATTTTCAATTTTTAGTTTTTTTGCACAATTTTAAGGACGGCTTTATAATGTAGTTCTATTTTTTTTTTCCAAAAAAAAATCCGTTTGTAGAGTTTCTCTTTTTAGACTTTGACTAGTTAGTTTTCCAATTAGTATATCATGATCTTAAAACAATATACTTCCTAAAAACTGAAAGCTAAGAAAACCCCAAAAAAAAACAGTTGAAATATGGGGAAAAAACAGATTATATTACATAAGTGCAAATAATTAATGAAAACATTCTTGCCTATTTATTGCCATGAAACCAAATCACCTTACAAACAAACAATTGACATCTGAAAAACACACACACACACAAGAAAAAAAAACACTAATTATGTTAAGATGCAAACAAACAAATGAGTGTTTTAATATTATCTGAAACCCTTTAAAATTAACTAGTCAAAATCTAAAAAGAGGAACTCTACAAACTGATTTTTTTTTTGGAAAAATCAAAAAAAAAAAAATAGAACTACATTATAAAGCCGTCCTTAAAATTGTGCAAAAAAACTAAAAATTGAAAATATTTTTCAACTTTTAAGATGCTGCTAATGGAAAAATCGAACAAGTGCCAAAGGTTGTGGAAAAAATGAAAGGGACATCAAAGGTTGTGTATTTTGGCGTTATTAACCCTAAGCTTAAAACGACGCAGTTTAAATTTTCGGCGGCGACAGCGTCCACGTAGGGTCCACGTAGGACCGAATTTGGGGCTAAATCAAAATTATGGAAAAATCGAACAAGTGCCAAATGTTGTGGATTTACAGGATTCTTGAAAAAGTTGTGGAAAAAATGAAAGTCGGATGAAAGGTTGTGGATTTTGGCGTCATTAACCCAATCCTAAATATAATACTATATGCTTAGTGATATAAACAGTTAATGTAAGTTGTAACATATATATAAATAACAATTTGGACAGATAATTTGCAAAATAACAAGTGAATTGTCCAAGTATAAAGATTTTTTCTATAAATTCTCTCGAGTGCGAGTGAGGATATTTTATTGTCTTGTACACATATCATTGCATACACACTGTTCTATATATTGGGGAAAATCATGATTTGAACATATGGGATGAAGTGTATAATTAATTTAGGGTTCTCTATATAAGCTTCTCACTTGCAAAAACCACAAAATAAGTTAAAGCATAAGAGTAAACCACACAAAATGACAGAAGCTGTATGTAATACCAACTTTCTTCAAGTATTTATTTCCACCATCACACTCTTATTAAACATACTTAGATAAACAGAATAGCTTCTCAAATTCTCCCTTCATTCCACCAAAAAGGTTCACATTTGAAATTAATCTGGTAGCGAAAATCCTGAAAATCAATATCGAATCAATTATCTCTAACTCGTGTAAACAAAACAATACTAAAAACTACTCTACAATTCCAATATTATACAAGCTTTGTTTATTCAGATTTTTACCAACAAAAATCACAACATGAATCTTTAAACTCCTTTTTTTAAAAAGAAAACAAACCCAGGTATAATCCTTCTTTTATGAACCAGAATGGAGCATCTAGATAGCAAAACCATTATTCGCTTTTCCTCTCAAAAATGCTCCCTGTTTAACCAAATTAAACCATTCACTTACTTATGAATCAGCATTACCCTCCTATTATAACTATCCAACCAATCTTTCCTCTAAGCCCTTCATATTGCACAAATGCAATCATCCTCCCAACCGAAGGTCACAAGACAACCTCTCTCGAAGGCATACAACATTTTACACCCAAAACAAAGGCTTAAAACCCCACATTTAAAGTCACTCAGAAGTCAGAAACCTGTACAATACATCATAAAATTTTTACCCAACCGAACTCAAAATTACAAATTGATTTTCAATAATACAGAACATTAACCCCCATTAACCAATGTAATCCAATATCAAATTTCAACTACTCGCAAAACAAATATGCCAAAATTATAACCAAAACATTTCAAGAAAATGGAAGGATGGGGGTTAGAAAACAAAGTACCTGAAAAAGGAGACAACAAGGAGTGGAAAAAATTGACCGACCACAATTTTCAAAATAATAGTCGTGTTTTTTTTTTTTTGAAAAGAAAACTTTATTGATTCAAGCGAATATGTGGAATGACAAAATACACCTTTGAGCGTCTAAGGGCAAAGAGTCGAAAGAATCGAAAGAAACAAAATTATGTAAATCAAAACCAAAAGAAGCTAATGAATCCGCAGCCTTGTTGGTCTCACGAAAAATGTGTGTCAAAGATGCACCAAGCCATTGAAGTTGCAGTGCGATATCCCCTATCAACGATCTCAGAGCCCACAGACGCTTAATCGGAAGAGTACCAACATAAGAAACTACTAACTGAGAATCAACCTCAACGATTGATGGAGCTAAACCCTTACGCAAACACCATCCCAGCGAAAGCAGAAGGACCTTCGCTTCTGCCTCAACGATCGAAGATGCCGATACAGGAGAAGCAAAGGCCTGAACGTAACCAGTAGCGTTACGAATAATACCACCCCCTGCAAAAATACCTTCTCTGCCCGCAGCATCAGTGTTGAGCTTAACGACACCCATATATGGCAAAATCCAAGACACTAGTGTCGCAGACCGCCTAGGCCGCTGCAGAAGTCGAGCAACCAACCCCTCTCGCAGCAGAGTATCATCAGCAGAGCAGCTCCAAAAAAGAAGCGACATCAAGGAATAAAGCCAAAAAAACTGCCTGATTTCACCGACAACTTGTTGGGCCGTCACAACCTCCCCGCCATATACCACCTTAGAATAAAACTTCCAGAGGTGCCATAGGATAATAGGGGCTGCAATAAAACCAATCTTACCGACTGCAGATTGAGTGTTAGTCCCCAAGCCACCAAGAATGACAAACTGACCGAACATTCGCAATGGAAGGAACTGGGAGATCAAGAATCCTTGCAAAGGTAACCCAGATCTCACGAGCAAACGGGCAGGTCACTAAACAATGCCCAGGATCAGCTGCTGCATTCCAACAAAATGGGCAGCAGAATGGTCCGTTCACTCCAAATCTAACCATAGCTTGCGGGAACGGAAGGATATCCCTGAATAGCCGCCAAGTAGATATAGAAATCTTCGCTGGAATTCCGGGGGACCAAATAGATTTAGCCGATAGCATAATACTGTCTCTTGGTCGAACCAGGTCATAGGTTGTAGCAAGAGTAAACTCACCGGATACCGATGGACTCCAAATTAATCCCAAAGCATCTTCTTTAATAAAATCTTCTGATACAGGCGCAATACGCACCAAGGCTCGCCATGTCGCAGAATCAGAAGCCCGAAAATTCAAATTAGAAAGATCAGTTGGCTTGTAAAATGCCCACATAAAGGAGCTCCACAACGAAGTGTTCTGCCGAAAAGAAAACCAAAGCTTATGTAGCAAGGCCGTCTGAATGGCGGAGATTGAACGGATCCCAAAACCCCCTTCTGGCGTGGGATAAGTGAGTCTCCGCCAAGATGCCCAATGAAATTTAGAGTGGTCGCCCCAGAAGAAATTAGCGACAAAAATTCGATTTTGGTCCTTTATATAGGTATGTGTTTGATTTTGGTCCTTTATTGACGTTCTGTCCGATTTTGGTCCTTTATAGATGTATGTGTCCGATTTTGGTCCTTTAAGTTATAATATTGTCCGATTTTGGTCCTGCGATGAAAGAGGGTCGACTGGAAAAAGACATGTGAACTACACTCTCCGACTGAGGACCAAAATCAGACAGTATTATAACTTAAATGACCAAAATCAAACAACTGTATACTTAGAGGACTAAAACCGGACAAGCATACTTAAATTGGATGTTCCTTTTTCTTATTTGCATTATGGGCTCTGTTTTTTTATGATAAAGTTGAATTCTTGGTCTCAATTAGGGTTCATTATATGAATGGGAAAGAGAAAATAACTAGGCCTCGGACTTTTCGATTTTAGGGAGAAAAATACAGAAATCGGAACCGAACCGCATAGTTTTTTCGTGGTTCGGTTTTGACAGTTTTTTTTATCCGAACCGACTCGGAACCGAACCGCATAGGAACTAACCGAACCTAACCGAATCGAACCGATTTTGTATGTTCGGATTTAATATATTATATTATATTTTACTTTATTAAAAATATATTATATTATATTAATTATGTTTAATAAGAATATATTATTCAATATACGAACCGAAAGAACTATGCGGTTCGGTTCCGCTTAATTAATAAAACTATGCGTTCTATTCGAAAAAACCGTGAAAAAACTATGTTTAATTAATATAATATAATATAATATAATATATTCTTAATAAAATAAAATATAATATAATATATTCCGTCCGAACCATACAAAATCGGTTCCGGTTCGGTTCCGGTTCAGTTCGGTTCCTATGCAGTTCGGTTCCGAGTCGGTTCGGACAAAAAAAAACTGCCAAAATTGAACCGCGAAAAAACTATGCGGTTCGATTTCGATTTCTGTATTTTTCTCCCTGAACCGAAAAGTCTCAGGCCTACTTATTTTCTCTTTCTCATTCATATAATCAACCCCAATTGAGACTACGAATTCAACTTTATCATCAAAAAACAGAGCCCATAATGCAAATAAGAAAAAGGAACATCCAATTTAAGTATGCTTATCCGATTTTAGCCCTCTAAGTATACACTTGTTTGATTTTGGTCCTTTAAGTTATAACACTGTCTGATTTTGGTCCTCGACGGATGTAGTTCACACGCTTTTTCCAAATGACTTTTCATCGCAGGACCAAAATCGGATAATATTATAACTTAAAGGACCAAAATCAGACACATACATCTATAAAGGACCAAAATCGGACAGAGCATCAATAAAGGACCAAAATCGGACACATACATCTATAAAGAACCAAAATCGGATTTTTCTCGAAATTAGCCATTCGGGTCTCTAAAGCAGCAACTATAGTCCTACGGGAGAGTAATCTCCTACAAGTACAGTCCAGGTGGTTTAAACAGTAGAACCTCACACGAATACATATATACTCACACAGGTGTATGCTGATTATTGTTTGTAAATTCTTTTTAAAAGTACCATTTTGCCCTTTTATAGAGATTTGAGCATTTACCTATTTGCTATGATCAATTTATGTCGAGATTCTTGAAAACAAAGAACTAATAGAAACATAGAACACGTAGATAATTGATTTAGGACTCGTCCAAAACTATAGTGGTTGTTAGTAGGTTTGTTCAAAAATATCGATATTCGATCCAAAAATCCGAACTTTCGGATATTCGAATTTTTGGATATCCGAAATTCGGATATCCACTTTTTCGGATTCGGATATCGGATATGCTTTTTAAAAAAATTCGGATATTCGGATATCCGCCAAATACCGAATATTTTTTTCGAATATAAAGATATCCGAATATGATTCATATTTTTTTCCGGATATCGAATATCCAAATATCCGAATTTTCGGATATTCAGTTTTAAACACCCCTAATTGTTAGCACATGAAACAACCAGCATGTATTTCAGAGTTAACACCATTACTAGATCCAACTCCTTGGACTACATTAGCATAACTATTACGCATCATGATTGATTAACTACTAAAATCTCACTACTTCGTCAATCAAAGTATGTATCTAATCGATGTTTATAATCGCAGTAAATGTATAGAATCTACAAAGGCAATGAACAAGTCAATCGATCTCAATCGAAGGAAGTAAACGATGAAACTTGAAATTAGGGTTACAAAACGCAAGCAAACTATCTCAATCGAGTGCGAGACAAAACAGAGAAAAGCTAGAGAAGCGAAGACGAAGATCAGCGAATAACAGGGCTACACAAGGAGCCACGAATCGTAGACTTCAGCCATGAAAGCTCTGATACCATATTAGCTTTACTGTAAACGAAACTGTATCTATAGTTGTAAATATAAGCTAAACTTGAAGAAGAAGAAGAAATGAAATTGTTATTTAGTTTGTTATCACAAAGTTACAGACTCGGTAAATGAAACTAGTACTTATAGACAGACTTGGTCAACTATAGTGGACTGTAACTAACTTTCCCTCCAAGGGTACCATACAAAATGAAGAGCATAAAATGGTCCAGCTGTCGCACTACTAATTCCAGACACAACTAGCTACTAGACTTGGTAAAAGTGGCCCAGGCCATTTTCACCACCACCACCCATAAATAAACGGCTGCTTTACTTTTAAATTATAAACTTGGCCTTTTTTACCCGCATTTTGGCCCTCAGAAGGCGCCTGTACGGCCGTCAGAGCCATGAAAATTTTAATAATTAATAAATATTAATTAATTAGGCTAAGGTTAATGGGTATAACCTTACACCGTAACTTATTTCAATTTAAAGTTGATTTTGTTTAGATTTTTGTATTGATATTTTGCTATCGAATACAGATAATGGATCAAGTGATGAGCTACTTTCCGTACCGCTGGTTGTAGTGCAAGAATCTAACGGTTTTAATAGTATTGAAATGGATGTTTGAACTTTTTAAAATAGTTGAAAATATATTTCTATCATATTATCGATACTTTTAATATATTTTGGTTAATTAAGTTGGAAAAGAAAAATATGTAGCCCATGCAGCTCAAAGACGCCACTGCCTCAATATTTAGCCTAAAAATCCCTGGCCTTTTTACCAAAATTTGACTCCGTTAGCGGCCAATTTGCTGGGCACCCGCTTGCCAGGTATACTAGCTACTTTTCTATTTATTTGAGATACCAAGGCATGTTGAATTGATGCTTTGTGCTGTGCGTTCATTTGGACTAAAGCCACTGATGCAGGACTTGAATTAAATACTTAGAGGAGCGACAGGTGTCTTGTGCGATAAGAAAGTTCCTCTAAAGTTGAAGGGTAAACTCTATAAAGCGGCAATCCGACCTGCAATGTTGTATGGCTCCGAATGTTGGGTTGTGAAGAAGTCGCTTGAGAGCAAGTTGGAAGTGGCTGAAATGAGAATGTTACGTTGGTCGTGTGGTCGCACAATGTTAGATAGAATTGCGAACGGGGTTTTCAGGATTGTTGGTGATTTTAGTGTCACCATTCATTTTGTGTAATTGGAACTAATATGTGAGCTAAGGGGTTTATAATTCGTATTCTAATATATTTTCGGGTATGTGCGGAGTGCACACATATATAAGATCGAATTATAAGCCGGTACGATTATATCGGGGGTCCGGGGGCAGAGTTATTTCCGAATTTTAGAGGGAGACTGTGGTAAAATTGATTAATTTCGTCAATTTTGTTAAGCCACCCGTCAACCCTAATTTCGGACCACTAATGACGGCGCCGCTCTCAAAACCCTAAAATCGACCTACTTGTAACCCTAATCCGACATGTATAAATAGGGCTCTCTTCATGAGTCTGAAACACACCCTTTTCTGAGCTCTCTATCTTTCTGATAAACACAGAATTTCTCTAGCAATTTGGCTTACGTTTCTATGCCTGGATTCGTAAGTGTTCCATTGGATTATACTAGGCTGAATTTCTTGTAACCCGGGCATAGGGTAGAAATATCAGTTCGGAAAGTGTTTACACGATCCATTGAAAAATCCGGATCTCCATAAAAACCCTTATACCCCTACAAGGAACGCGCTGGAAGTGGCGCCCATTTCAGCGAAAGTTAGGGAAGGGAGATTGAGATGGTTTGGCCACGTCCGCAGGAGGCAGGCATCTGCTCCGGTGAGGAGGGTCGAGAGTTTAATGGTTGTCGGGGAGAGGAGGAGAGGCAGACCGAGGAGGACGTGGGAGGGGCAACTGAGATTAGATTTGAAGGCCTTAAACCTTTCCGAGACCATGACTGTTGATAGGTGCGCTTGGAGGCGTCAGATCAGAGTTATGGATTCTCTTGTAGGGAGCGATGCTGTAGTTGAGAGCCTCAGAGTTGGGTTGTCTCGGTTAGCTTTGACCTAAAGCATTGCATTTTTACTTTTATTGTATATTTTATCATATTGTCTTTGCGTGTGGTGTATTTTGATAAGTGAACACATACAGAGCCCAACCTCTCTTTGTTAGAGCGGCGTTCATCTGGAGTGAAGTAGCCAAATTCCGCTTAGGTAAGTCCCATGGATCAAGCCACGCCTGCGTATGGTCTCGAGTTTTTTCGAATCATACATTTTCCTTTGTATTTATCACACAAGATTCTCACGCGCACTGTTCGAAGGCCTTCACTAAACAAATTCTCCCTACCGTAATAAGAGGCATGGTCACAGATATCTTACCCTCCCTGCACTGCTTCTGAACTTACATACCTGGGTATGTTTGATTTGGTTTGATTTGATTTATTACTCGTAATAGACATGTCGAAATTAAACACATATGTATTAGAATTTCATTTTTTATCGGCTTAACCATGTTTTCCTGGGAAAATGGTTCATTCTATATGTTGCACTGCTGGAGGTTTTAGGCATCAGAAGGCACAATCCTAGTGGACACTGTTTGATTGTATCAAAATAATTGGCTCATAAAAAATGTACTTCTTCGGCAAACCAATCTATCGACCTTTATTTAAGTTCTGCGATAATTCAAAATTAATCTGAATGAGTTTTCCCGATTCAAACAGAATCCGATCCGGAATTAAAAAGAAATTAAAAAAATCTGAATTAAATTAAATTTGATATAAATTTAAGTTCATCCAATTTAGTTCGAATTTAACCCAAAACAAAAACGATTCAGATCAACCGAAACTTGACCGAACCGAATATTTTAATATAGAATGTTGTGATTTTTTTAAATTTTTTTTGATTAAATAACCGTGTGAAACTAAAATTTGGGATTAAATAATTATATTAACTTGGAACTGGGGAGTGAGAACCATATGAAACATGAATTAATGGAAGATAATATTAATGGAAGAAAAAAATATTAATTTCTTTAACAATAATCATATATTGATTTAAAAAAAATAATAATCATATATTAATTTTATTAATCTTTATTAAAAAATATATTACTTAAAAGAAAAAAGAAGATAATATTAATGGAAGCAAATATATTAATTTCTTTTTAACAATAATCATATGTAATTTTTTATTAATATTTTTCATAAACATTTTAACGGTGCTTGTAAATAACTCAAACATTTAAAATAAACATTTAAAATTTAAATGAAAAGAGTGTCTCCTTTGTCTCCAAACCCCTTGCTATAATACCCCCCGACTCCTGTATATTTATTGTTCATTTGGTATAATGTCCGGAGTCCTTCCAGTCCCAAATGGAAAGGTGGATATATCTGAAGCCACGCTGCTGGCTGATGGCGCCTCTTATACTGATGTAAGATATTTTAATATAAAAAAATAGTAGAGGTGATACAAAAACACTCCTACTATCAAAATCTTATCCGGTACAACCCCTACAAAGCATGCTGTAGATAGTAGGGGTGTTTTTGTATCACTCCTACTATTTTTTTATATTAAAATATACCACATCAGCGCCTAGTAGACGCCACATCAGCGCCACGTAGGCGCTGGTATAATACCACCCTACCAGACGCTGGGACTGGAAGGGTGCCGGTATAATGTCAATGAGGAGAAATCTTGGAAGATTGATAGTGGTGGGAGAGGTTTTCAGCAATTCCATATGTACAAATTATACAACTACAAGAAGAATAAAGGGCATCTATGCTTTCCCCACAATCTTCAGTTTATTCAATTCTCTGCACTTTTCTGGTAAAATTATCATCATATTTCATATATCTATTTCTTGATTCTTCACTGTTTATATTGGGTTTTCTTTAATTGGTTCAAACTTGTTTCAAAGTTCGCATCTTTTTCAATAATGAAAGAATTGACAAAATTCAAATTATGATATGTTAATCTAGTGTTTTGTTTGATTGGTGGTGCTTCTTCACATATGTGAACTGTGATTATCTTTTAAACTTTGGGTGACAGGAGGATATACTGATTGTAAGCACTATCATTCAGAAGCTGAGACTAAAGGAGCATCTGATCGTACATTCACACGGAGCATAACAAAATGAGATACAATTTGTTTGAATGATCTTCTTTTCACCGACGACAGGGATTACCTTATCAGAAATAACAACCAACTTGTACGTGTTCTATGGTTAATTAGAGATATTAATTCTACGTATAGTCATGATTACTCAATTTACCCTTTTTTTTGTGTGTGTAATTGAAGTACATTATGATTCATTTGAGTATACATGATTAGTTCAAGTAATTTCGAAACCACGATTATGATTGTCACTTGTTTAGGTCAAGGCTGAGCAGTTGGAAGACAAGGTTATTGGTATATATTTTCTGCCACTATCTACTAAAGATCGACAACACTCAATTTGGCACACAACATTGTTGAAGGACCTATACGATGATCTTCATCCAGTCAATAATTTTGAGGTTGTCCTGGTTGCCTGTAATGATCTTGATACCGACTTTAGAGAAGAAATACCAGTCAATTGTTCTCTTCAAAGTGACTCACAGAAATTCTTTCAAGATTTATTTTCTTATATGCCGTGGACAGCCATCCCATTTTTAGATGCAACATCCAGGAAATGTATGCAGAGAAGCTTTGACGTGCCTGAGGATTTTGTTTTTCAACCTATCACGTATATTGTTGACCCGACAGGCATGGTTTTACAATATTCCTCTTGGGATATATTTGAATATTATGGATCCTCAGGCGTGATTACGTCCTTTCAAATGATGGAGATAAGGTTTGGTTTATATGTTCGATAACTTCATATATTGGTTAACTAATTGTGAGATCATTGAACTAGTCTTTTCATTGATATTATGTCCATATTTGACGAGTTTGCAGAATTTTAGTAGTGTTACTTGTTTCATTGGAAGACTAGTTCATAATTTGTGTAAATAATGTGTAATAAAAGAACGAAGGGAAATATTCCTCACTTTGCGCAAATGGTTAGTAACCAGCTTCTCTTGGATTGCAAGCCATAAGAAATGTTTCAGCTTGTGACTACACTTCAATTTCCATAGCCAACTCCACTTCGAAGTTCTAGTTCTCTGTGGGTTCGAGTTCAGCCCTTGCAAGGTCTTATACGCAGATTGACACGAGAACATACCAGTTGCAGATTCACTCCAAATAGAGACGTCTTCAGCTGCGTTAGGAGTAAATGAGAAGCTCAGAATTTGCTGTTTTACCATGGGTGGGATTTCAGTACACAAGCACTCGAGATTCCAGTTACCGGACTGATCAACCACGTCTCAAATGTAATATCCGGAATTTCTACTACTGTTGGTTGATATTATTTTATCCGAGTTATATTGTACAGCATGGAATCTGTACAGTAGGGATAAAATAAATAAAGGACTGAGATGTCAGTATCAGTATAATTGTTGTATATGGTCGACAGTTGCATTTGAGGATATCGTGTATCAGGTTATCGTACTTTCGATATAGAGTATATCGTATAAAAATATTATTGGATTCAGTGTTTGTGTTCAGTGTGTCTTATGTTCGTTTTTGGTATATCGAGACGTTGGACAAGAATAGCTGAAAATGGCTAAGTGTAACATTATTAGCGCACGCTAATAATCATGAGTAGCGCACGCTATCGTGCAGGTTTAGCGCACGCTACGGATATAAGATAACGCACGCTAATGCAGTCCGATCGGAAGGAATCTACGCGTGGACCAGGCCACTTTCGGCGCACGTTCTGATAAGTCAACGGATGTTGTAACGTAGTGTTAGCGCACGCTAATGCATGTTGATTAGCGCACGCTAACTGTATATCGGTCAACAAGGAATCTTGGCTTTATTGGTTGCTTTCAGCATGTGGGGTCACGAGTGTAACACCCCCAAAACCATATGGGAATATTACACGCTGTAGACCCCTTTTTACGAGGATCTACCAGGCTATACCTTACAAAACGACCAAGTGCTTGCCCGGCCAGGGTCAAACAATATAATAATACAGACCGTTAAGGTCACTTACACATGAATACACACACCGATGAGGTCACACAACTCCATCAACAGAACTGACTAAAACAACATTACCCACACAAGGGTTGAAACACAATACAGCGGAAGACTGAAATCAACTCTAACAATACAACCAAACTCTACCAACTCTCGACTCTTGATTAGTATCGCAGCTCGTCATCCTCTTGTGCCAATCCTGTGACTGCTCCCCTGAACCTGCATGTACCTGAACGCAAAACAGACATCCACCCCCCGATTACTCGGGAGTTAGTAAAATTCCACTGTTTTACTAGTGCAAGTATAATACGATACGAAAAGCAACAAGTAAATAGCAACTACGAATTTAATATGGAAATCAATTATCAAAATGTTCCCAAGAAGTTTTAGAATTTCGAACTCAAGCAAGAGATATTTGAAAAGGAATACATCATCTCGGGGATTTTTAAAACAGAAATTCTTTTGGACCTCGAGTCCCAATTTACAAAGCCTTTTCGTAAACATTTCGGCCTTAGCCAGATTCTCGTTTCAAAACACACTGGGTAAGATATCATTATGAGTCTGAGACCCATATTTAAAATGTTATTCAAACAATCACTGCTATACGATCGTTGTTCGTACACATCATGTACCGAACTCCGGAGGCCTCAACGGACCTTACCCGGACCACACACACTGTTCGTACACATCATGTACCGAACTCCGTAGGCCTAGACGGACCTTACCCGGCCACATACATCGCTCGTACACATCATGTACCGAACTCCAGAGGCCTCATCAGACCCTACCTGGATCACACACCTTGTTCGTACACATCATGTACCGAACTCTAGAGGCCTCGTCAGACTTTACCTGGAACACACACACACATCGACACGACACAATTCATAACCATCAAATGTCAAGCCATTCCACATAACACCGAAATGCATAATCAAATATGTAAACCAAAACAACACAAATATCATAATCATCACAATAACTCGACAATGAACAATCACGCCTGGCACAAACTTAGATGGTTTGCACATCGAACACAATTCCACGATGTTAACTAAGTGATGGTATTATCGCTACCATAAATCGTTCATAATAATCAATTCATCATAACCATAACACGACGTCCCTATTCACAAGACACAATTCGTATAGTAAAATACTTGCCTCGAAACCACGACGCGGAGAATCGACCGAAGTTGGTTGGCACGAACCGACTACGAACTCGCCGACTCCACCGAATGATAACCCGCAACAATAAACTACGAAGGACAACAATAACAACGAAAATAAATTCCAAAGTACGACCCAAAGCCGCCGAATTCAAGGAACAAACGACGGAAGTTCAAGGGTTTCCCCCAAAACGGCCAAGAACACGATTCGTCCCGTCAAACATGAAAACGGAATTCCAGACCGAAATATGGATATACAATCCCTAGGTTATGTTTAACAACATAATTTAACAACAATCGATCCATCAAAAACGTATGGAAAACGAAATAAAGAACAAATCCCCTAAAAAGTCGATTCGAAGGATATCAAGAAATATACCTTAATTCGACGAAAAACCATGGATTAAATGATGTTAAACACAAGAATACTACCAAGATTAATCATACCCATCATGAATTAATCAACAACACGGAACGAATCGGACAAAAATGCAAAAACCCCCAAATTCACGAAATTAGGGTTCTAAGGAAGATTACCTTGATTCGCTGGATCAAAGGATGATAACGGATGATTGATTGATGTTATGAACTCAAGAACTTCGTGGATTTGTTGTTAAAAAACATGGCTTCGTCACCTCCGAAGCTCCAGCCGCGGATCGAAAAGAAAGGAAATGAAAAATGAGTGAAAATGCGGCTGCTCTGCCACATTTATACTGGGCCGGACTAGCGTGCGCTAGGCTGCCGAGCTAGCGCGTGCTATCGGCCCAGGCCGCAATCCAGTGACCTCCTGACTAGATCGCCGGCCAGTAGCGGCGCAGCCTTCCTGGCCGTAGGTGCGCTACTCGCGGCCGTAGCGCACGTAGTGTCCGGCGATTGCGTGCGCTACCCGCCGAGCCTACCCGATTCCGAACCTCGTGACTCCACCGTCTGCACCCGATAAGGCGTCGTTAGGCCTGATAGCGTGCGCTACACTGCTTGCTAGCGCGCGCAGCCTTTCCTGGCCAGAAGCGTGCGCTATGCCGGTTCCTGCCGCACCCGTCCGGCCGGTGCCCGCAATCGTCCGGCCAATCCCGCAACCGTCCGGCCAGTGCTCGAACACCAGGGCTCGACGACTCGATTTCTGAAAACGCACGGAACGAACACGATGAAAAGTTCGCGGACGACATCAACGACCTGAAATGAAAACATAATGCAATAATTAATCATACGCGACCAAGAAAAGGGTCGATACAACAAATACATATACAGATGCCCATAACTTTGGGTAAATTACAAAATGACCCAAAATGCCCGAAAATCACGATACGTGATCGAATATCCAAACCGAAGTTCATAACACGTCTAATAAAGTTAAACGGACTTACGGGAAACTCGAAACAGCAGTTTCGAACGAGATTCGCAAGAATCGAACTCAAGTACGGAAAAGTCGCTAAAAAGCACGGAACTCAGCAAAACAGCACCGAAACGAACTCGGATGTCGAAAAGTGCAGAATTAATCATTCTCAGAATGATGCAACAGTCTCAAGCAAGTCGTCAAAATGAACTTCCGCCAAAAAAAGAAAATTACCGAAAATCAAATTTGCGGATATTACATACTACCCTCGTGAAAAGAAGTTTCGTCCCGAAACTTAAAACAAGTATGGAGAAGCAGCATCCCGCCAGAAAAACTCAACGAGATACACAAGAAACGCGCAACGTATGCCCAACGGCGAAATGTTACAAGCAACGCAAAGGAATATACGGTGTGAAAACACGCTCCGCGACGACCAACACAACGCCACTACCTATGATTTGAAACAATAACGAGCAATTTACGTCACATCATATGCACACATTAAATCAAATAAACACACGCGACAACAAGCCGCACCCTACTAGAACGGCTATGTGAAAGAAACAAATAGAATATCATTATTGAAATCACTCTGTTACTCATCAACAAGAAAATGTTCGACGTCAAAACACAAACAATTCAAGATAACAGAAAACGAGAATACTGGATATTACATTATATCATACAAAAAATAAGTTTCGTCCCGAAACTTAAATTAAGGTTATCACAGTGATACGAAACAAAATATAACGACACATAATAAAATACCATGTTCATGACCCCGCGGTCCACTGTCACGCCTCTGTATGTTCAACAACTATATCGGAACTTATTCAAAACAGAATATCATTTAACAAGTTCCAAACGTAAAAACGTCACAGGATACCTCTCTACACGAGAAACAATCCGCGTAACTAGTACCAAAAACACTATCACTGGACATCACTGTGCCCGCCGGAAGTAGGAATGGTACTCCAGTCCCTTATCATCTCGGCAACAATCTCGCAGTACTGAACTCGATGCCCCCCGTGTCCACAATTATAACAAGTCACTGGCGGTTTCTTACAATGCGCGCATTCGTGGCCTAGAACGTTACAGTTGAAACACCTAGGAGCATTACCAGAACTCAAAGACACCGGCTTGGGTCCTTTGGATTCTCTAGCTGACCGAGAAGGTCGCATACTCGGCTGATACGAGGGTTGAGGCGTGGGAATCCCAATTCCCTTACTTCCCGATGCGTCAACGGGGATCTTCTGCTTCTTCGCTACTGATACGAACTCGGTAGACATTATAGCCATTTCAAATGCTAAGGCTCGATCTTGATAGTCCTTCAGAGTTGTACACATAAAAGGGGCCATACACTGCCGAACCTGAGGTTTCATACGCATATCAAAGTAACAAACCTTATCTGTCTCACTTCGCACTTGATCTCGAACGTAACACAGCTGTCGATTGTAATCGACTATTGCTTGAGATATAGACACATCCCGGGGCGTAGCCGAGAAAAACTCAATAATTCTACGTTCCTTAACAGGCGGCGGACAATACTCGGCCTCCATAGCAGTCTTGAATTCGGCCCAAGTAGCTGTACGATCACTAGGCGCTACGGCCTCCCACCAAATGCCGCTTCCTGTCAAGGTGTATTGGGCGATGGGTACTCTTCTCTCATCGGGGCAAGCTACAGCATCAAATGTCCTGTCCAACTGGGAAAGTCAATCCTCCCAGCCTAACGAGTCCGAAGAACCTACGAAACGGGGCGGGTGCTTTCTCATCACAGCTCGTAACCACTTACTAGCTCCGTTATCCTCATCCGGAATCCCGTCACGGTGTACGGTCTGGTTCATATGCGCTAACTGGTCAGCCACCTGATCGTGGTGGCGCCAATGTCAACGTTACCTCTGGAAGTTTGCTGCTGATCATCTGATGGGTCATCATGACCGTCCATACTGAGCTGATTGGCATTCGACAACGAGCGAGTCACCCTCTCACGCTCTTGATCACGACCACGACTACGACCACGTCCTCGGCCTCGACCTCTCGGCATACTAAACGGACGTCCAATCAGAATAACGCAACCAAACAAACATCACAACGTCAACATAGGATGATAAATAGCAGTACGATAAAACATCAACTCCAAGTCATCACACAAGTGTACGAACTAACACTGTAATTTTAGGACTTCATTCAAAAATAATTTACACAGTCACATCAACAGAGATGTTTGGATTTTTATCAAATCAAACACGGTCAAAACCACACATTAGCAATAAAATAAAATATTTCCGGGGTATTATTCAAATAATAAAATTTTAAAATTCTCAAGTTTGAAAAATTTTGGTGAAATGAAATTTTTGAAAACACTTTTAATACCTCGGTCGTTCAATCAAAACCATGTATCTCAACATTTAGAAAACACTGAAACATTCTCCGGCGAGCACAACAACACCACAAACTTATCACAACCACTTAGTCCCAACACGTGGATATATGAAGTTCAAAATTCCGAAAACCATAAATCGTTCTGCAAAATAAAAATTTTCCAAAATCCTTTAGTTCATAACCAAAACGACGGTAATATTTTACAATGTTTGAAGTACTTCAAAACACATTTTTCAAATGCCGTCTGATTGAGTCATTTGAAAATACTCGGCCCATTTGTCAAAATTTAACAAATTTTAAAAATCCATATAGACCGTGGTTTGACCGCACCACCAAAATATTTTCCAAAAATCGATTTTTACAAAAATTCTCAAACTGTAAAGTCCTTCAGAAAACATTCTCAAACTTACCCATCGCGGACAAAATTACAACATTCCAAAACAAATAATTTAAAACCACATACTCAAATGGCAACCAGGGTCGCCAATTAAATCAAATGCATCTCGTGGTATCAAGTTTAAATACACAGCGAAATCACTCATCGGAGTTTCCCACAAACTCTATCGTTGATACCTTCACAGAACCCATCAAGGTTTACAACTTTCACACCATACCACACCACCCGGTGGTTCAAAGATAAAACAATAATGTGCCCAGTTCTATACACATACTATGTGCCACAAGTATTAAACACGACTATATCACACAATACTGTGTAAATAAAATGCACCGCCATTAGCTCACTGAGATAAAATGGAGATACACAGGTATTACGCATAAAGGAGGAGACTTACATCCACAGGCCGCACGGAGGTGACAGTCGCCCACGATACTAATCTCGTCCGACGACATAACCGACACGTTGTGACTACGCACAACTCAACTTGTCTCCTGACAACCCGAACGACAAGACAACACATTACTCGACAAATAACGACTTAAATCGACTCGACAGTCTAGGTTTCCGCAACCTAAGCTCCGATACCATAAATGTATCACCCCCAAAACCATATGGAAATATTACACGCCGTAGACCCCTTTTTACGAGGATCTACCAGGCTATACCTTACAAAACGACCAAGTGCTTGCCCGGCCAGGGTCAAACAATATAATAATACAGACCGTTAAGGTCACTTACACATGAATACACAGACCGATGAGGTCACACAACTCCATCCACAGAACTGACTAAAACAACATTACCCACACAGGGGTTGAAACACAATACAGCGGAAGACTGAAATCAACTCTAACAATACAACCAAACTCTACCAACTCTCGACTCTTGATTAGTATCGCAGCTCGTCATCCTCTTGTGCCAATCCTGTGACTGCTCCCCTGAACCTGCATGTACCTGAACGCAAAACACACATCCACCCCCCGATTACTCGGGGGTTAGTAAAACTCCACTGTTTTACTAGTGCAAGTATAATACGATACGAAAAGCAACAAGTAAATAGCAACTACGAATTTAATATGGAAATCAATTATCAAAATGTTCCCGAGAAGTTTTAGAATTTCGAACTCAAGCAAGAGATATTTGAAAAGGAACACATCATCTTGGGGATTTTTAAAACAGAAATTCTTTTAGACCTCGAGTCCCAATTTACAAAGCCTTTTCGTAAACATTAGGGCCTTAGCCCGATTCTCGTTTCAAAACACACTGGGTAAGATATCATTATGAGTCTGAGACCCATATTTAAAATGTTATCCAAACAATCACTGATATACGATCGTTGTTCGTACACATCATGTACCGAACTCCGGAGGCCTCAACGGACCTTTACCCGGACCACACACACTGTTCGTACACATCATGTACCGAACTCCGAAGGCCTCGACGGACCTTACCCGGCCACATACATCGCTCGTACACATCATGTACCGAACTCCAGAGGCCTCGTCAGACCTACCTGGATTACACACCTTGTTCGTACACATCATGTACCGAACTCCAGAGGCCTCGTCAGACCCTACCTGGAACACACACACACATAGACACGACACAATTCATAACCATCAAATGTCAAGCCATTCCACATAACACCGAAATGCATAATCAAATATGTAAACCAAAACAACACAAATATCATAATCATCACAACAACTCGACAATGAACAATCACGCCTGGCACAAACTTAGATGGTTTGCACATCCAACACAATTCCACGATGTTAACTAAGTGATGGTATTATCGCTACCATAAATCGTTCATAATACTCAATTCATCATAACCATAACACGACGTCCCTATTCACAAGACACAATTCGTATAGTAAAATACTTGCCTCGAAACCACGACGCGGAGAATCGACCGAAGTTGGTTGGCACGAACCGACTACGAACTCGCCGACTCCACCGAATGACACCCCGCAACAATAAACTACGAAGGACAACAATAACAATGAAAATGAATTCCAAAGTACGACCCAAAGCCGCCGAATTCAAGGAACAAACGACGAAAGTTCAAGGGTTTCCCCCAAAACGGCCAAGAACACGATTCGTCCCGTCAAACATGAAAACGGAATTCCAAACCGAAATATGGATATACAATCCCTAGGATATGTTTAACAACATCATTTAACAACAATCGATCCATCAAAAACGTATGGAAAACGAAATCAAGAACAAATCCCCTAAAAAGTCGATTCGAAGGAAATCAAGAAATATACCTTGATTCGACGAAAAACCATGGATTAAATGATGTTAAACACAAGAATACTACCAAGATTAATCATACCAATCATGAATTAATCAACAACACGGAACGAATCAGACAAAAATGCAAAAAACCCCAAATTCACGAAATTAGGGTTCTAAGGAAGATTACCTTGATTCGCTGGATCAAAGGATGATAACGGATGATTGATTGATGTTATGAACTCAAGAACTTCGTGGATTTGTTGTTAAACAACATGGCTTCGTCACCTCCGAAGCTCCACCATGGATCGAAAAGAAAGGAAATGAAAAATGAGTGAAAATGAGGTCGTCTGTCACATTTATATCGGGCGGACTAGCGTGCGCTAGCCGCCGAGCTTGCTGCGCGCTTATCGCCTGTGCCGCAATCCAGTGACCTCCTGGACTAGATCGCCGGCCAGTAGCGTCGCAGCCTTCCGCCAGAAGCGTCGAGCACTGCCGGCCGTAGCGTACGTAGTGTCCGGCAGTTGCGTGCGCTACCTGCCGAGCCTACCCGATTCCAGAACCTGAGGACTCCATTGTCCAGACCCGATAGCGTGTGTTAGGCCAGCCGATAGCGTGCGCTACACCTGCCGGTTAGCGCGCGCAGCCTTCCGGCCGTAGCGTGTACTACGCCGGTTCCTGCCGCACCCGTCCGGCCGGTGCCCGCAATCGTCCCGCCAGTCCCGCAACCGTCCGGCCAGTGCTCGAATACCAGGGCTCGACGACTCGATTTCCGAAAACGCACGGAACGAACACGATGAAAAGTTCGAGGACGAGATCAACGACCTGAAATGAAAACATAATGCAATAATTAATCATACGCGACCAAGAAAAGGGTCGATACAACAAATACAGATACAGATGCCCATAACTTCGGGTAAATTATAAAATGGCCCAAAACGCCCGAAAATCACGATACGTGATCGAATAACCAAACCGAAGTTCATAACACGTCTAATAAAGTTAAACGGACTTACGGGAAACTAGAAACAGCAGTTTCGAACGAGATTCGCAAGAATCGAACTCAAGTGCGGAAAAGTCGCTAAAAAGCACGGAACTCAGCAAAACAGCACCGAAACGAACTCGGATGTCGAAAAGTGCAGAATTAATCATTCTCAGAATGATGCAACGGTATCAAGCGAGTCGTCAAAATGAACTTTCGCCAAAAAAAGAAAATTACCAGAAATCAAATTTGCGGATATTACAACGAGCATCTTCGTGGTAGGTGTAGACTGTAGCAAGTCAACTGGTATTAGTGCACGCTAAATTTAAGGACTTGCGTACGCTAGACAGTGTAAGTTATGTACGCTAATGCATGGGCATTACGTACGTAAGCACATGTACGAAGCCAGACATTAGCCTCTGGACTGCGATAGCGCACGCTAACAAAGTCAGTTAGCGCACGCTAAGGCTGTTGCGCACGCTAAACTTAAGGTTTAGCGCACGCTAGTAATATACTTTATAAAAAGGGACCGAAGGGTGTTATGAAGCATTCCGTCCATTCCTTCCTTGCAACCGAGAGAGAGAGTTTTTAGAGAGAAGTTTGAGGTCCCAAACACTGAGAGATGATAATCTTTAACAAAGATTAAGTTGAGGAACATGGATTAAAGTCTTGTTCTTGAAATTATTGAGGATTCATGGAATGAAGTTGATTGTTCTCCTTCATGGTTCGTCTGTACAAGGTAATAGTTCTTCACTTTTGGATGTTGTTTGGATTGATTATTGATGTTCTTGAGTCAATGATTATCATATATTCGAGTGATGAGCATGATAACGAGTTGGATTACCGTACTAAGTTAGTGTTGTTATCAATATATGAGTATTGATATGTTTCGTATGGTTTTGGATGGAATTCTAGAGATATGTTGATGTAATTCCCTTCTTCAATTCGGATTTTTGATGTTTTGTCGTTGGTTACTTCGTATGGTAACGATTATGGTGGTGCTATTGTGATTCTTGAAGTTATATGAATTGTATGTCGAAGAACATGATGAATAAGGATTTTTTGATGTTAGAACACATCGGATTTTGTCATTTTATGGATCTTGAACGTGAATTTGGATAATTCGTGTTCTTGAAGAACTATTGAATTATATGTCATGATTGTTATGAAATCCCTAATATCTAGATGAGTTGATCATTGACATGATGGAAGTGTTAGACGATGCTTGAAATGCATGCCACTGCACAGCATTAGCGCACGCTAAGCTTACTGGTTAGCGCACGCTAACGGGAGCAACTTAGCGCACGCTACGTTATGCGTTTAACGTGCGCTAAATAGGCAGTCAGTGCAGTATTTTTGTGTTGTGATTATGAATTCGTGATGGTTTGATTTGGTTTGTTCAGACGGCGTTTATTCAAGGTTTTTGTTGAACCGTTGAGTTCGATTAGTTGGTTTTGCCGGTTGTTGATTATTATCGGATGTGTTGTCATTTGATTATTGCATTAGATTGCGATAATTGATTGTGGATTACGACCGTTGTGTTGCTTTTGATCGGGGCTGAGGAGCTCGTAGACAAAGGCAATGTGTTCGGTAGCAGCTTCGTGGTATCGGTATCGAGGCAAGTTATTACTTGCTCAGTTATAATGTTTAATGAATGGTTTCAGTTTCATTTCGTTTATAATGCATATAGCAATGATTATATGTTGTCATTCCGATTCTGGGAGTTTAATCATGATGTATATGATTTATTTCGGTTATTGGCATATTCGGGTATCGAGGTTACATTATGGTAAAGACGAGGATATGAGTATACGTAGTCCATGGTACGTTTGGATCGCCGAACATTGCGGATAATCGTCGGTGATGGTTTGATATCAAGATTTCTCCCTAAGGATTCGGGGCATGTATCTTATATCGATTCAGTTAGTGTTAGTGATTTGATCATGCATATTGTCATTCATGTTGTCGAACATGAGGTCGTCATAGTTGATTTATCATATTGTCGTTCTTGTTGCGTTGTTCATGTTGATGAACATATTGTTTTGCATATGTATATGCATATTGTGTTATTTATGTTGTGTTGATCCGATGGGATCGCGCGATCTATGCTGAGGGCGCTGGATCGGATGTCCACCTCGTGTTGGTCCGACGGGATCATCTTGGGATCTATGCTGAGGGCGCTGTGATAAGTGTCAGTTTTGTACACTTATCCATGGTTTGTATCGATAAAATTCACCCATAATTGAGCTAGTCTACTCGTTTTTTGCTTTTAATTAATTAGTTTTAATAATTTTATTTTTATCGGATGATGATCGGATTAAATAACTGATTTACTCAAGAAATAACATGTTTAATAAATATTCTCTTTGTTGAATTTTGATATATTCATGTTGTAGGGCTTTCCGAGATGAATTCGGCAGTCTTTCCGGATTCAAAATCAGAGTTATATATCAAAAGTTATCATCCGAAGAAGATTTGGGGCAAAACGCAAAGTCCGAGAAATTCTGCTGAAAACGTAACTTTCAAAGCAACCAAGAACAAATTGACGAGTTGCTACGGCCAGAACTACAAAATGTTACCGCCAGTAAGTCACTTAGTTACGGCCGTAACTCCCGAATGTTACTACCGTAACTCTTGACATTGTTATGATTTGTCTAATTTTTTATACTTTTTGTGTATTATTGAGGGGATGGCTGGCATTGATCCGATCTATTGTAATAATGCTGGAGTTTTGGAGCTATTAGATGACTTTAGGTGTATAAATAGACCCTTTAGATCCTTCATCATTCATCATTCATCTTATAATTTTCCATTTTTTGTAAACTTTTCTTTTTGTGTGAAGAACACACTTGTGTTCTTGAGTGATATTTGTAAGTGTGGTATAACATATGTTGTTCAGGGAGTTTATTGCTTCTATCTCCTTTATCTACTAAGGGAGTTAGGATCAATTCTTTCTCTTGATTCAACTAATAATGACCACCAAAGCTTGTAATATGTATAATAAACCCTTCATGGGCTAAGTAACATTTAGTTGGGATTATAAACAAGGTTAGTCATGTTATTTATGTTTGTATAAAAGATCTATTGTGAATTACTTATTATTGTGTGTGATTTTCATTGTTTTAACAATATTTATTTATTTGGCCAATAAATGACGATATTTATGGTCTTCATATGTTTCGAAAGAAAATATGTTTGATTAGATCAAATGATCTTCACTCTAAGTTGTTCTAGGGGATAGAAATATACCTCTAGTCCTTAGATGATTCTTTGAGTTATTTTCATAAATCCTAATGCTATGTATTGAAGCCAATCAACATAGAAATATAGTGGATTGATTCAATATGTAAGGGCGTTTATAGTTCGAAGAGAAACCGTCTTTTTAAGGAAAATCGAATCTACACAACATAATAAGTAAATTCATCTTATGATCTCCTATACATCTTTTATAACTAATGACGAACTAAGTTTGTAATCCCAACTATTTCATTTTATCGGTTAATCAATCTATTATTATTGCAATATTTTAATTTTCTTAAAATATTAGAACTATTATTGCATTTTCTTTGCAATTATTAAACCAAACTTTTTAACTGTGTGTTTCACTCATCTTAGTATCTATAAAAATAGACTAATAGTGTATAATTCAAATTATAACCAAACTTCCCTGTGGGATCGATAAACCGGACTCAAAAAGTCCATTTTACTACTTGATACGATATCGTGCACTTGCGATAGTTACACTAAGAACGTGTCAAGTTTTTGGCGCCGTTGCCGGGGAAGTATAAGTTATATTTGAAATCTTACATTGTAAACTATTTTTATAGGTAAAATTTTCTCGACGTTATAATTTAGTACTCAATTGTGTTTGTCCGGTCAAGTGGCGGATAACGGTACTCCGTGACTATTAAAGTCGGATTTTTCAGTTTCCCACAACAACTGATATTTGTAGATATTTTCTTCAATTATTTTCATTGTCTTTTTATTTATTTTTTTTATCATGGAAGAAACTTTGAATAAAATCGAAAAAAGATTTCCCTTTCTGAGCAAAAATGTCATTTTAAAGATTTATAAGACGAGACTTGAAAGGATGAGGTTGCTTATGAATAAAAGCATACCTTTTGACATAAGATTCATTATTGAAGCCAAAGTAAGAATAGAGGGTGAATTCACAGAAACACCGACTAGATTTTTACCAAGGCTTGGAAAAAGTTCATATACCAAGAAACGACGAGCAAAGATGATAGCCGTTTGTTATAAATGTGCTAGATGGAACTATAATTAAAAATGTCGATCTTTAGGAATTCCATCTACAAACAGAGAAGATAAAATTCAGTTCATTAATGATGGTCTGAATAAAGAGAATTTAGATAATATCGAAATTTCTCTTGACACGCATCCTAGTGGACTCGTACATTACGGAATTCGATGTTTGTGGAATAAATTCCAACCAGAATATGAACAACGTCTTGGGAATCTGACGTTAAAAGACCCTGTTTGCCAATTTGTAAGAAAATTGGATGGGAAGCTTCTCCCCGACTCATAGAAGGCGTTTAAGCCATTTCTGAACGTAAAATCATAGGAAGATGTGAGCCACAATCACAACTACTGTACATACGCGTAAGTATCTTTTATTTTTGTCGTGTGGTGAGATTTTCTGAATAAAAAAATGTGATACGCGATAAATGCTTTCATTATTCTATTGAGTAGTTGAAGCACAATCAAACGCAATCACAAACTTGTTAAACAATTTTTACCTTCTTTTTCTTCTAAAAATAAACTTTGTGCTTGTTTCTTTCATTCATCCCTCAAACTTGCACTTTTCTCTGTTTCTCTCAAAAAAAAAAATTCTTTTCAAAAATGGAGTCATCATCTTCAACAAAAAAATTTAGCATAGTCTGCATTTTTGGTGGAGCTAGTTATGGAAAAGAGGCAAGCTTTACTGAAGCAGCCCACAACTTGGGTCGTACCTTAGGAGAAAAAATGCATTCATGTAGTTTACGGAGGAGGAAGTCTAGGATTAATGGGACGAGCTGCTGCTTCTGCCTATATGGAAGGAGTAAGAGTGTTGGGAATAATCCCAAAACCTCTGCTGAAAGTAAAATCACCGGGTCAACTATTGGAGATGAGTTTAGATCTGTAAATATGCAAGATCGCATAACTCACATGATAAATAATTCTAGCGCCTTTATCACCCTTCCCGGTGGTTTTGGCACCCTTGAGGAATTTTTTCATGTGGTTACCAGAGCCCAGCTAAATGTTCATCAAAAACCAATAGGTGTGCTTAATGTCAATGGTTTCTTTGATGGTTTACTGTCTTTCATCGACTACTCTGCTGAAAAGGGTTTATGTAACACCCCAAACTAGGCGGATATTACAGTGCCGTGGACCCCCGACTGGGACCCACCAGGCGAATGAAAATGGATGAATTACACAGGGTAAATGTAGTACCGAACCACATTACAACATCAATTACTCCGATTAGGAGTTCCATACAACACACCCAGGATAAAATAGAATACATGTGTATTTTATGTGACAATAAAATACACAACACTGAATGAAATGAGTATTCAAACGGAATGTCTGCAGCGGAATAAATAAAGGAAACATAAATGACTCAATAAATGACTGAACAGACTGGGGCCCCCTTCTAGTATTATTGGGACTCCTCGCCGTCAACGTGCTCTCCCTGTGCCTTTGCCTTGCCATGACCTGAGAAACAAATATCCCCAAACGGGGTCAGTTATACAGAACAACAATCCTCCAGAGTTGAATAAACACAATCATACAAATATGTAGTATAAACCACAAGTTCGATTAAAATGAAGCGGTTAGATTATAACCCAATCTTGTTGAAAACATACGCAATCAAACATGCTGTATGAATCAACTAACAGTACGGCTCAAAGGGTGGCGCCACACTACGCCCGGGATGGAAATGTGTCCGTGCGCCACCAACGAGTATCGATCGAATACCCGCGTGGTCTTGTACCTAATCAGTCCCACGAAGCAATCGACTCGTGTGCACAGTCCAATGTGAGGCCAACAACCAACACACGACATAAATGTGCCCGACATGAAAATCCTACACATACCAACCGGCACGCCAGTATGACCCGGAATGCCACGATATAACAAAAGTGACATCGGAAACGAATAATGACTCACCGAGATAAAATGATAGTGAAATGAATGATAGCTCAACAAAATGATTGGAACCGCTGCTCAGATCAAGTGATTAATTGACAATGACAAGTTTTAATACGGTTAACACAATGATGAATGAGTTACGATTGTGAATGAACAACAACAAAAGGAAATGAATATCCTTATAACTGAGTAAGAATCAACTTACACAATACCGGTGACAATTATCCTTCCACGAACAACGTCCTAATTGAGATATCGGTCGCTCGAACAACCTTGAATTATACAATATCCAACAACTCGTTCAATATACGAATCAAACACGAATATAACGAACTCAAAACGTCGATACGATTAAACTAAGTTCATTGGGGCATTATATCGAATACGTTGTGGCCAAACTCCGGTTGTTTACAATCAAATCTCAATAAGCCACTATCAATTCCCCCAAGAAGTGTTTCAAACCAACAAACATCTTCCGAATGATCAATAATCCAAAATGAATATCCGAAAACGTGGTTATAACGACAATTAATCGAAAACCCCCCATTTCAACTCGATAATCAAAGTGTTCTTGAATAATCCTTCAATAATCCAATGAATCCTTATACAAACTCATAATCATATACATATCCCTTCATATAACATGATTATAATGTCCAAAACATCAAATCTCAACATAGAATCGAAATCCAAGGTGTTGAAGAAATTACCTCTTGAAGATCCAATCACTTCGATCCGAAGAACACGAGTTTAAACGAGTATCCAAGCTTCCCAAATGAATGAAGATGATGAAAATTACACACTCAAGTGATTGATGATTGCAAAATCTCTCCCTCAACCCTCTCTCTGATGAAGATGGAAAAATGAAGAAGTGAGGAAAATGACCCGCCAAGTCCTTAAATACTACCTAAGTTACGGCCGTAACTCGGCCCTCTTACGGCCGTAACATTCCAAGTCAACGGCCTTACGGCCAGAATCGCCAACTCAGACGGGTCAGAATCGCTTTCGTCCAAAGCTCGCCGACAGACTTACGGCCAGAATCAGCTCCCGAGTTACGGCGTAACCCGCCTTCGTCAAAAACACCTGTCGACATCCTTAAGGCCGTACCGCATACCTTACGGCCAGAACTCGATGATACGGCCGTATCCGGCCAACCTTACGGCGTAACCCGCCTCAAAAATGACCGGACATCCCGCTGCAGCCAGACGGCCAGATCCGGCCAAGCCTTACGGCCGTACTGCCGCCGACTTACGGCCGTATGCCGCAACCCTTACGGCCGTAAGTCACCCTTGGTCGACAACATCCGAAATTTACGAACACCACTTACGGCCGTATCCAACCCACCTTACGGTCGTAACTCACCTTCACCAAAATGCCTCGGGCACTGGCCGACCACTTACGGCAGAATCGCCAGACCTTACGGCCGTACCCGCTGAACTTACGGCCGTATCCCAGAACCTTACGGCCGTAACTCAATGCTGGCCAAGATGGATTAATCCGATAACTCCGATTCCTCGTTACGACTGATGAATGATCCGACATACCATACGAATGTGGAAGTGAACAAGTCTAACACGAGCCAAAGATGATACTCCCAGTACAAGGCTATCAATCACAATGAAAATGATAATACTCCCGTCTCGATCTAAAAATGGAGATAAAATGACGATCGGTAACTGATATACAATTACAACATGCCAACATTGAACGCAAATGAGTGATTCATGAATGATGAGTGATTATTAATGAGTGAGAATTACTGAGTGACAATTACAGACTGATAATTACTGAATGAAAATGAATGAGTTACAACCGGGTATTACATACTCCCCCCCTTAAAAAGAGTTTCGTCCCCGAAACTAAGGGTCAAACAACTCGGGATAACTCTCCCGCATATTCTCCTCGGTTTCCCAAGTGGCCTCTTCGACTCCGTGTCTAGACCACTGAATCTTGACCAAAGGGATCGTCTTGTTCCTCAACTGTTTGATTCGCCGCTCTAACACTCGTACAGGACGCTCCTCGTACGAATGATCATCTGCGATCTCGATTTCGTCGAACTGAAGTATGTGACTCGGGTCGGCAACATACTTCCGCAACTGAGAGACGTGAAACACATTATGAATCCTGCTCAAAGCCGGAGGTAAATCCAATCGATAAGCTAACTCGCCTACTCGATCTAAAATTTCAAACGGTCCAATGGATCTCAGACTCAACTTCCCCCGTTTTCCGAAACGGAAAATACCTCGACTCGGGGATACCTTGACCAAAACATGATCACCCGTCTCGAACTCTAGTGGTCGACGACGATTATCCGCATACGATTTCTGTCGACTCTGAGCTGTCAACATACGACTCTTGATCAAAGCTACCTTCTCCCAGGCGGCTATAAGCATATCGGGCTCGGTGCCGATTGATTCTGACAAGTCATCCCAACACAAAGGAGAGCGACAACGACGACCGTACAAGGCCTCGTAAGGTGCCATCTTAATGGAAGCATGCCAACTATTATTATACGTGAACTCGATCAATGGTAGTTGGGCTTCCCAATCGTCCTTCCAATCGAGGATGCATGCCCTCAACATGTCCTCTAATGTCTGAATAGTCCTCTCTGATTTTCCGTCGGACTGAGGATGAAAGGCGGTACTGAGATTGAGTTGAGTTCCCATAGCACGATGAACTGATTTCCAAAAATGAGACACAAATCGTCCGTCACGATCAGAAACGATACTCTTAGGATTACCGTGCAGTCTCACTATCTCCTTGATGAACAACTGAGCCAGTCTCTCGGGACCCCACGTATCCTTGATCTCAAGGAAATGAGCTGATTTAATTAAACGGTCCACAATCACCCAGATCGTATTCATGCCACGATGACTCGTCGGTAAACTCGTGATGAAGTCCATAGAAATGTCTTCCCACTTTCACTCCGGAATAGGGAGAGGTTTCAGCATACCCACCGGTCGCTGATGTTCAATCTTAACTTGTTGACAGGTTAAGCATCTCGAAACAAATTCTGCGACTTCTCGCTTCATATTACTCCACCAGTAATTTTGTTTCAAGTCCTTGTACATCTTGCTGGACCCCGGAGGAACAGAATAAGGGGTAGCATGAGCTTCTCTCAAAATCGAGTTTTTCAACTCGTCATTCGCCGGTACGCACAACCGATTCTTAAATATCAAAAGTCCATCCTCGTGGACCACGAATCCAGGGGCTTTCCCCTGAGCCACATCCTCACGGATGCGCAACAATGAAGGGTCTGAACTCTGATTCTCTCTGATTACCTCCTCAAGTGACGATGAAATCTCTAACATACAAAGCTGTCCATGAACTCGCTGGAGCCAGACCTCGATCTCGGGTCTAAGGAATTCCCGCAAGCTCCTTCGAATCATTAAACGAGCAAGCATCTGCTCCTGCACGGACTTACGACTCAAGGCGTCGGCGACAACGTTCACCTTGCCCGGGTGGTAAAGGATCTCGATATCATAATCTTTGATTAGTTCTAACCACCGCCTCTGTCGCATATTTAACTCCTTCTGAGTGAATATATACTTTAAACTCTTATGATCGGTGAATATCTCGATGTAACGCCATAAAGATAATGACGCCAAATTTTCAAAGCAAACACCACGGCTGCTAGCTCCAGATCGTGAGTCGGATAATTAACCTCGTAAGGTCTCAATTGCCGTGAAGCATAGGCAATAACCTTTCCATTCTGCATGAGCACACATCCGAGACCCTGTCCGGACGCATCACTATAAACCACAAATCCCTCCGTCCCCTGTGGCAAGGAAAGTACAGGTGCTGACATTAACCGGCTCTTGAGTTCCTCAAAACTCCGTTGACACGCGTCGGACCACGTGTATTTCTTATCCTTTCGCAAAAGGTTCGTCAAGGGTTGAGCGATTTTAGAAAATCCTTCCACAAACCGCCGATAATAACCCGCTAATCCGAGAAAACTTCGGATTTCCTTAACATTCTTCGGAGGTAACCAATCTCGGATAGCCTCCGTCTTCTGAGGGTCGACACGAACTCCGTCTGATGAAATTACATGTCCGAGAAAAGTCACTTCGGACATCCAGAACTCGCATTTGGAAAACTTTCCATAAAGTTGCTCTCGTCTCAACACGCCGAGGACCTGATGAAGATGAACCTCGTGCTCCTCTCGGTTACGAGAATAAATCAAAATGTCATCTATGAAGACAACAACAAACTGATCCAAAAGTCGATGAAAACCCGATTCATTAACTCCATGAATACTGCAGGTGCATTAGTTAGCCCGAACGGCATAACTACGAACTCATAATGACCATAGCGTGTTCGAAACACCGTCCTCGCGATATCCGACTCTCGAATCCGCAACTGGTGATATCCAGATCTTAAGTCGATCTTGGAAAATACTGAAGCTCCCTGGAGTTGATCTAAGAGATCATCAATGCGGGGTAAATGATACTTATTCTTGATCGTGACCCGGTTCAATTCCCGGTAATCATTACACAACCGGAACGAACCATCCTTCTTCTTGACAAACAGCACTGGTGCTCCCCACGGGGACGCACTCGGTCGGATATAACCTTTCTCGAACAACTCCTCAAGTTGGTTCTTTAATTCCTGCATTTCGGTCGGGGCCATCCGGTACGGTGCCTTCGATATCGGGACGCATCTGGGCTCCAACTCAATCGTGAATTCCACATCTCTCTCGTGGAGGCAAGCCGAGTAACTCGTGCGAAAAACGCGGCATATTCCCATACTACCGAATGTCCGACAACAATATCGATGATTTCGGTTTTGGTCATATAACACCAATAACCAACACATCCTCGATCGAGTAATCGATCGCTTTCATCAAATTAATGACCTTACCGTAATGTACAGGGATTGCCTCCGTGAAACACACATTCAACCCCATCGCGCAATGATAGTGATCATACGCTTACGGACACTAATGGTGGTATCATGACGATCCATCCAATCAATACCCAAGATGACGCCGTCCCTCGGCAAATCTACTACGATTAGGTCCGCCGCCATACACGACCATGAAACTCGAATCGACAATTCGAATCTCACGATTACCGATAATTCGTCTACCATCGGGTAGGCCAATGACATAAGGCTCACAACTAGTAGCACTACCCGCACGTAGTCTACTCAAACATGACTCGGAAATGAATGAATGCGATGCACCGGATCAAAAAGGGTACACACAGCCGGGATAGAATGTCGAGTGTACCCGAGATCATTCGGCCTCTGGATCATCGGTCTTCTTCATCTCAGAATTCGGGGCTTGCCGGCCCGAACTAGACGCTCCGTCGATAGCTCTTGGCTCCGCCTTGCTAGCTCTCGCTGCCTTAAACGACGCCGACCGAGTGGCCTTATTCTCGCATCTTTGAATGTCCCTGGGCCCGAGATGACGCCGAGTGGGTTTAGAGTAGGGTGTTCATAACCGGTACTGGCTGCACCGAATTTACGGTACCCGGTTTTTCGGTAATGAAAATTCGCCCGTGACCCGACCCGAAAGTTCTGCACCAAAAGCGGGTACCCTATTTTTTCGGTCGGGTCATAGGTACCCGACCAAAATTTAATACCACTAATTTTAAATTTTTATAAATAATTTGTAATTTTAATATAAATTTATTTTAAAATTTATTATATAAATTAATTCCCGAGTACTAAATACATTATAAATATTTTCCGTACAATAAGTAAATTTCAAAACTAACTAAATATTTTTATATATATCATTTTTTATTATATAATTATGCTTAATTCAATATTTAATTATATATATGAAAGAATATATTATTTTTTATTTAAAGATTTTATAAATTTCCAAACTAGTGAGAATAAATACCATGAGTGAAAATACATTAACATGTATTCTCATATTAAATATATTTCATATTAGTTGAAAGATAAAATTTCATATAATTGCAAATTAAATAATTAAATTTATAAAAAAAACTAATTATTAAAAAATAATCGGGTTTTCGGGTACCCGAATTTACGCAACAAGTCGGCCCATGACCCGGCCCGATTATATTTTAAAAATACCCGAAATATTTAGTTCGGGTCATCGGGTATTTGGGCCGGGTAGTTCGGGTCGGGTATTTTTGAACACCCCTAGTTTAGAGTCCCTTCGGCAAAAACGGGCCCTATGCCCAGCAATCCCACAGTTGTGGCACGTGACAGACTGCTTCGGACATTTGGTGCTGAAATGGCCCTATTCCTCACAGTTGAAACAGGTGATGGCCGAACTGGCCGCTCGTGACTGAGATTCCGCGGGTTTAGACGCCAGGGGAGGTCGCTCAGAAAAAGTAGAGCCCGCACGTGGTTTCTTGAAAGTGGCACGACTCCGTCCGACTGATTACGGTTCTTAGACTTCTTGCCGGCAGATGAAGGTTGTTGCTTAGCAATCTCCTTAGCGAAGCTCGTAAGTAAGAGCTTTCTCAATGAATTCGGCCAACGTGGTGCAATTATGATTAAGCGGTTGTAGCCGCATACGAGGTTTCACCTCTTGTGAAATACTTGATCTTGTCCGCCTCGAGTGAATGATAGATGAGGCGAACTAAGAAGTTCCCAAATTTCTCGGCAATGGCGAGAACATCCGCGTCGATGAGGGTCGGGAGTGAGTAACTCGATGCCTTGGCCTCTCCGAGTGGGGCCGGATAGTACCTCTCCATCATGAGAGTTTTGAATCGATCCCAAGTACATGATCCGTCTGTGGGCTTCAACTAAAACCACAAAGAAAGATCGCACTTACCAAGATAGTAAGCCGCAATCGAAACTTTATGCCCTTCTCGGGCAATCCACCATAGCAAATAACTTCTCGAAGTGTTCGAGCCAATGAACAATATCCGCCGGCCGATGAGCCTTCAAAGGTAGGTGGTCGCAAGTAGAGATATCGCTAATGATATTGCTTACACCCCTCTCTTGCCTCTGAGGCGGCTGCGGAGGAGCCTGTTGATTTTGATTGACTGAATTGTGCATCGTCTCCATAAGTTGTGCCATCTGCGTCATTTGGGCCATCATGCTCCTGCATAAAAGCAAGTGGGTCCACCCGAACACCTTCTGACTGAGCCGTGTCCCGGGTACGACTCCCCGATAGTGAATGATCACGCCCAGGTGAATGAGTGGCAGCGTCGCTGCTCGATGAATTGGCATTGTTTCTCGCATTCGCACGTGTATTCACACAAGCTCTCGGGATTCGGCCCGCACCACGGCCTCGTCCTCCTCGTCCTCTGCCAGCTCTTTCCATACTGAAGTGGAAAGTTACATGATGATTATATCTCTCGCATGAATATCACATTATGACTATGACATGAGGTGATGAAAATGAGCATACGCTCTAACACAGTGATTACATGAACGATTAACCGAGGTGACATGATTTACGATGAAATTATCAAATGATTATCTTGAACAAGTTAACAAGATTAATTATATGATCTTCCATCAACAACCGAGTAATGAAATGAATTGAGTGATTAATGAGTTAAAATGACCGTCTGGTCAAAATGAAAATGATGTTTGAGGATTGTTAATCGATAAATTATGAATGAATGATAATTGCACGAAATTATACCATGGCGTTAGAAGTCTTACGCTTCTTCGGTCTGATTGGCTCGGCATTCGCACAGTCACACGTGACGCGAAAGTCCAATGATACTAGCCCGATGACGATGATTTCAAATGAGACATGACTCGGAAGGTAGTATTCAAAACCACGCTCCGATACCAACTCTGTAACACCCCAAACTAGGCGGATATTACAGTGCCGTGGACCCCCGACTAGGACCCACCAGGCGAATGAAAACGGATGAATTACACAGGGTAAATGTAGTACCGAACCACATTACAACATCAATTACTCCGATTAGGAGTTCCATACAACACACCCAGGATAAAATAGAATACATGTGTATTTTATGTGACGATAAAATACACAACACTGAATGAAATGAGTATTCAAACGGAATGTCTGCAATGAATAAATAAAGGAAACATAAATGATCAATAAATGATCAACAGCATCGGCCCCCTTCTAGTATCATTGGGACTCCTCGCCGTCAACGTGCTCTCCCTGTGCCTTTGCCTTGCCATGACCTGAGAAACAAATATCCCCAAACGGGGTCAGTTATACAGAACAACAATCCTCCAGAGTTGAATAAACACAATCATATAAATATGTAGTATAAACCACAAGTTCGATTAAAATGAAGCGGTTAGATTATAACCCAATCTTGTTGAAAACATACGCAATCAAACATGTTGTATGAATCAACTAACAGTACGGCTCAAAGGGTGGCGCCACACTACGCCCGGGATGGAAATGTGTCCGTGCACAAGTCACCAACGAGTATCGATCGAATACCCGCGTGGTCTTGTACCTAATCAGTCTCACGAAGCAATCGACTCGTGTGCACAGTCCAATGTGAGGCCAACAACCAACACACGACATAAATGTGCCCGACATGAAAATCCTACACATACCAACCGGCACGCCAGTATGACCCGGAATGCCACGATATAACAAAAGTGACATCGGAAACGAATAATGACTCACCGAGATAAAATGATAGTGAAATGAATGATAGCTCAACAAAATGATTGGAACCGCTGCTCCTTGTGATCAAGTGATTAATTGACAATGACAAGTTTTAATATGGTTAACACAATGATGAATGAGTTACGATTATGAATGAACAACAACAAAAGGAAATGAATATCCTTATAACTGAGTAAGAATCAACTTACACAATACCGGTGACAATTATCCTTCCACGAACAACGTCCTAATTGAGATATCGGTCGCTCGAACAACCTTGAATTATACAATATCCAACAACTCGTTCAATATACGAATCAAACACGAATATAACGAACTCAAAACGTCGATACGATTAAACTAAGTTCATTGGGGCATTATATCGAATACGTTGTTGCCAAACTCCGGTTGTTTACAATCAAATCTCAATAAGCCACTATCAATTCCCCCAAGAAGTGTTTCAAACCAACAAACATCTTCCGAATGATCAATAATCCAAAATGAATATCCGAAAACGTGGTTATAACGACAATTAATCGAAAACCCCCAATTTCAACTCGATAATCAAAGTGTTCTTGAATAATCCTTCAATAATCCAATGAATCCTTATACAAACTCATAATCATATACATATCCCTTCATATAACATGATTATAATGTCCAAAACATCAAATCTCAACATAGAATCGCAATCCAAGGTGTTGAAGAAATTACCTCTTGAAGATCCAATCACTTCGATCCGAAGAACACGAGTTTAAACGAGTATCCAAGCTTCCCAAATGAATGAAGATGATGAAAATTACACACTCAAGTGATTGATGATTGCAAAATCTCTCCCTCAACCCTCTCTCTCGGATGAAGATGGAAAAATGAAGAAGTGAGGAAAAATGACCCGGCCAAGTCCTTAAATACTGCCGGTTACGGCCAGTAACTCGGCCCTCTTACGGCCGTAACATTCCAAGTCAACGGCCTTACGGCCAGAATCGCCAACTCAGACGGCCAGACTCGCTTCGTCCGAAAGCTCGCCGACAGACTTACGGCCGTAATCGCTTCCCGAGTTACGGCGTAACCCGCCTTCAAAAACACCTGCCGACATCCTTACGGCCGTACCGCACACCTTACGGCCAGAACTCGGATGATACGGCCGTATCCGCCAGCCTTACGGCGTAACCCGCCTTCACAAAATGGCCGGACATCTCGCTGCAGCTGACGATCAGATCCGGCCAAGCCTTACGGCCGTACTTGCCTCGACTTACGGCCGTATGCCGCAACCCTTACGGCCGTAAGTCACCCTTGGTCGACAAAATCCGAAATTTACGAACACCACTTACGGCCGTATCCAACCCACCTTACGGCCGTAACTCACCTTCAGCCAAAATGCCTCGGCAGCCTGCTGGACCACTTACGGCCGCAACCGGCCAGCCTTACGGCCGTACCCGCTGAACTTACGGCCGTATCCCAGAACCTTACGGCCGTAACTCAATGCTGGCCAAGGTGGATTAATCCGATAACTCCGATTCCTCGTTACGACTGATGAATGATCCGACATACCATATGAATGTGGAAGTGAACAAGTCTAACACGAGCCAAAAATGATACTCCCAGTACAAGGCTATCAATCACAATGAAAATGATAATACTCCCGTCTCGATCTAAAAACGGAGATAAAATGACGATCGGTAACTGATATACGATTACAACATGCCAACATTGAACGCAAATGAGTGATTCATGAATGATGAGTGATTATTAATGAGTGAGAATTACTGAGTGACAATTACAGACTGATAATTACTGAATGAAAATGAATGAGTTACAACCGGGTATTACATATTATTTCCGAGCGTGCTAAACGAATCATAGTCGTTGCAACAACACCAGAAGAATTAATCAAAAAACTCGATGAATTTGTTCCTCAACCAGATCCAGCTCTAGCTAAAATTGTCTGGATGGAAGATTTTACCGTGAGAAAACGAAAAGTGGATTCATTCCTCTCCATTTGATATCCCATGCCGGACCTTTTTTTTTTTTTTTACTTTCTGTCGTGTGTAATAATCGTGGTAAATGGTGGCAGCTTAAGGAGTTTCCTCTTGATCTCTTGACGTGCATCTATTCGCGATTTATGTATTGTTATTTTATTACTGTAATTTTTATTGTGTTTTTTTTAATAGCATTGATGGCAGCGTAAGGCGACTCTTCGGACTTTCTTGATGCGCATCTTAAAAATTGTGTTATATTTCCGAGTATATTTTATTTTCTTTTGTTGTGTGCCTCGTATATTTATTCTCTTGCAGATTCTAAAAGGCGTTAGCTCAAACATCAACTTTCTTAACAGGGAGTATTCTGCTTTTTCTGCATTGCTTTTTATTTTATTTTTAAAAACTGAGGACAGTTTTATTTTCAAGTTTGGGGGTGGTTTTTTTATTATTTTGGTGTGTTGTAATTTTGGTGTGTTTTGATTGATTTGGTTATTTGCCTTAATTTTATATATATATATATATATATTCATAGTATTTTGATTTATGAGATTTCTAGATCTGGCCATAACACCAATAAATTAGCTATATACAAGCTTCTAAAATCGTTTTAACCGGTAAAAAAAATTTGTATATTCCAAAAAAATTTTGAGCCTTAATCTCTCTTTCCAAGCCTTGCAATTATCATATAAAATCGAGTCATTCGTTACCTTGAGAAAAGAAGAATCAGTCGGTTGATGAAAAATAGAACTGAAATTTACTTAATTTGTGGAGTTTTTGATTTTTAATGCTTAAACTAAGAAATGATTTTCTGCAAAAATTCTATTCCCTAAAATAGGAGTCATTGGTGAAAAGAGCTACACGTTAGCAAATAACGGTGTGAAAGCTATCACCTAAAAAAAATGACGAAAAGGAAAAGTGTTGAGCAGCAACAGCTGCCTAATTTTGGGGGTCTTAAATTTTGCGAAAAATAAAGGACTAACCATTGTTGGTGCGTAGCTGCCGTCTCATAAAAATTGGTGAAAAGAGCTACACGTTAGCAAATAACGGTGTGAAAGCTATCACCTTTTAAAAAAAATGAGATAGAAATAGTTGGTGAAAAGAGCTACACGTTAGCAAATAACGGTGTGAAAGCTATCACTTAAGGATGTAGTTTATGAGCAGATCTGAATTAATTAGCGGCTGAATTTCAATACACTCAATTTCGTAAAAAATCACAATATTTGATGACGCCAATGAAATTCTTCTTCGTATTGAGTCGAAAAATAAACGAGTGATCGAGAGCAACCATTAAAGGGAGTCGTGTGTATCACAAGTGGAAAAGAAATGATCAACCTTTTTGGGGGGGAAACCTTGAATTTGGAATTACAAAATAAAAACCGTGTTTTAACTTCAAAAACATTAGTAGATTTATTTTGAATCTTGATTCATTTCTATCTACTGTATAAAGCTGGTTGTTGTGTATTAATGGCATTTTGATTTTTTTTTCTTTTTATATTTTAATTTATGTGTGTATTAATTTTTCTTATTTTTATTTTTGGAGCATGAATAATAAAGAGTCTTGCTCGGGACTAGCAAGAATTCAAGTTTGGGGGTGTGATAAGTGTCAGTTTTGTACACTTATCCATGGTTTGTATCGATAAAATTCACCCATAATTGAGCTAGTCTACTCATTTTTTGCTTTTAATTAATTAGTTTTAATAATTTTATTTTTATCGGATGATGATCGGATTAAATAACTGATTTACTCAAGAAATGACATGTTTAATAAATATTCTCTTTGTTGAATTTTGATATATTCATGTTGTAGGGCTTTCCGAGAGGAATTCGGCAGTCTTTCCGGATTCAAAATCAGAGTTATATATCAAAAGTTATCATCCGAAGATTGGGGCAAAAACGCAAAGTCTGAGAAATTTCAATAAAACGAATTTCAAAGCAACCGGTGAACAAATTGACGAAGTTAGTTACGGCCAGAACTACAAAATGTTACGGCCGTAAGTCACCCTAGTTACGGCCAGAACTCCCGAATGTTACTAGTAACTCTTGACAAATTGTTATGATTTGTCTAATTTTTTATACTTTTTGTGTATTATTGAGGGGATGGCTGGCATTGATCCGATTTATTGTAATAATGCTGGAGTTTTGGAGCTATTAGATGACTTTAGGTGTATAAATAGACCCCTTAGATCCTTCATCATTCATCATTCATCTTATAATTTTCTATTTTTTGTAAACTTTTCTTTTTGTGTGAAGAACACACTTGTGTTCTTGAGTGATATTTGTAAGTGTGGTATAACATATGTTGTTCAGAGAGTTTATTGCTTCTATCTCCTTTATCTACTAAGGGAGTTAGGATCAATTCTTTCTCTTGATTCAACTAATAATGACCACCAAAGCTTGTAATATGTATAATAAACCCTTCATGGGCTAAGTAACCTTTAGTTGGGATTATAAACAAGGTTAGTCATGTTATTTATGTTTGTATAAAAGATCTATTGTGAATTACTTATTATTGTGTGTGATTTTCATTGTTTTAACAATCTTTATTTATTTGGCCAATAAATGACGATATTTATGGTCTTCATATGTTTCGAAAGAAAATATGTTTGATTAGATCAAATGATCTTCACTCTAAGTTGTTCTAGGAGATAGAAATATACCTCTAGTCCTTAGATGATTCTTTGAGTTATTTTCATAAATCCTAATGCTATGTATTGAAGCCAATCAACATAGAAATATAGTGGATTGATTCAATATGTAAGGGGCGTTTTATAGTTCGAAAGAGAAACCGTCTTTTTAAGGAAAATCGAATCTACACAACATAATAAGTAAATTCATCTTATGATCTCCTATACATCTTTTATAACTAATGACGAACTAAGTTTGTAATCCCAACTATTTCATTTTATCGGTTAATCAATCTATTATTATTGCAATATTTTTATTTTCTTAAAATATTAGAACTATTATTGCATTTTCTTTGCAATTATTAAACCAAACTTTTTAATTGTGTGTTTCACT
Source organism: Orobanche coerulescens (assembly GCA_033398695.1). NCBI lineage: Eukaryota > Viridiplantae > Streptophyta > Magnoliopsida > Lamiales > Orobanchaceae > Orobanche > Orobanche coerulescens. The sequence goes on along the minus strand of CM065814.1, from coordinate 149,586,713 downwards.
CATCTTAGTATCTATAAAAATAGACTAATAGTGTATAATTCAAATTATAACCAAACTTCCTTGTGGGATCGATAAACCGGACTCAAAAAGTCCACTTTACTACTTGATACGATATCGTGCACTTGCGATAGTTACACTAAGAACGTGTCACGCTGGATCATTGGATGGGTTTTTCCACCTCGTGTTGGTCCGACGGGATCATCTTGGGATCTATACTGAGGGCGCTGGATCATTGGATTACCCAGTGTCGTATTGATGGAATCATGTGGATTCGCATCGTTGGTTTTATATGTGTTGTTGTATGTATATTATTGGTTATCCACCTCGTGTTGATCTTGTAGGATCATCTTGGGATCTATGCTGAGGGCGCTAGATCATGGGATTGCCATTGAGTATACATTTTCTTTCTTTTTGAGCATATTGACGTTGTCACATGAGTATGCATTTGTAGGTCTTGTGTTAGGACCGTGTTCGATTGTTGCTTTGATCTGATCTTGGATTAGATTGATATGATTTTCGTGGTATTGTGCATCTCGAGGTATGTTCCGTATTTCCTTTGGTTATTGTCTTTTGATGGACAATCGATTATTGTGTTGAGATGTGATGATGTCACCCGATGGATTGGGGTTTGACCGAGTTAGTAGTTTTCGTAACAGTGAGTTATGAAGACGTTTTGAGAACCTTGGGTTCCGTTTGAGATACAGTTCAGTTGATCATATATGATCTTGTCGTGTTGTTGAGGATACGAAATGTGAATTTTGGTAAAGTTGTAACGATAAGATTACATTGGTCATATTTTTATTTTGTATCTCATTGGTATGTAATTATTGATGTGATGTGACGGTTATCATTGTTGGATATTATGGCTGACCCCGTCGTGGGATTTATTTTTAGGTTCTTGGAGTATCGAGCTTGTAGCAGTCGTGAAGAGATGAGCTTCCCGGAGGATACTGGCTAGGACATGTTTTGTGCATTGAGTTTCTTGATCGGTTCTTGTATTCTGCTGCTAGAGTATCTTTATGGTTGGTCTTTTCCGCTGCGTGAGTATTTTGAAATGCTCTTTTGGTATCTGGTAACTGAGGTTACTTTGGAAATCATTTTCTAAACTTTTGAGTGTCGGCAGTTTGGCCTTGCGATTTCAAATGAGTTTTTACGACGGTTTTTGACAAATGGATTTTATAACGTCTTCGAATATTTTTAAAAATAGTACCGTCGTTGGCCTCTTGGGCATTTGTTAGTGTTTGCGAAAATTTCCTTCAGCCTTGTGGGTTCCATCTCGGGGCCCACGACGCTGTAATATTCCTGGTTAAATCTGGGGGTGTTACAGAATATGGTATCGGAGCTTAGGTTGAGAAAACCTAGGCATTTGGGTCGAGTTGGGTCGTGTTTTTGTCGCGTCATTTGAGTTGTCTATTTGACAAATACTAGAGCCGTGAGTTTTGTTGTTCACTCGGGCTTATGGGTTATGCGATTAGCCAGTGTAGTACTGGGCTTGTTATAAACTTTTCCAAATGGTATTAACGTGTTTCTTCGGATAGAAATGTGTCGTGTTCTTGAGTCGAACTGATTTGGCAAAACGTGTGTTTTGAAAATACCCGTGTCGAGTATTTTCTTGAGTCTAGACATGTGCCAGTATCACGGGGAATCGTCGGCTTCACGATCTGTAAGTATTTGGATTTTGAATTTCGTTGAGATTTATTGCCGTTCTAAGTTTATACGTTTTGAGATTCAGCAAATATTATGCGTTACAGTATAAGGTGACAGAGTTGGGACAGGATTGACGATCTTGAGAAGTTATGATTTTGGAAATCAATATGTCGATTAAGTTTTGGAACGGAGTTGTGCATTTGGGAAAAATATTGTGGATTGTTCAGGAGAACATGTAGTCATGATAATTCATTTTGAGTATATGAACTGCTTTTGAGCATTTAAAAATGATACTTTTCAAAATGAATATTTTACGGATGTTTTACGGAAAATGATTTTTGGGCCGAGACCCAATTGATTTTAAAATAGTTTTACAACTCAGGACTTGGGGTCCGAAAAAGGTTTTCTACTTTTTAAACTTCTTGTAATGCGGAACGAGATATGGGCCGAGACCCTAATCTTTCAAAAGAAAGCTTTTCTGTTTTCTAAAGCTCCCAAGAATTGTAAAACACTTTATCAATCTTTATCTATTTCGTTTCTGCCTTTCGCGGTTTTAGTTTACTTGTTCAAATGAAACCTCTCGTGGAGTCTTTCGCTGTGTTGATTTGTTTCAATGCATTGTCATAGCATAATTAAGGTGATCCAAGATGGAATATGGTTGACGTTGCGAGTCATGTATGGAAAAGGAGTTTTTAGTCGGAGTTTATATATTGAGATTTTGGAACTCTATTGTGTGGTTTTCCGATGGAATATCAGTGGATATTGGTGACAAACCGAGTTGGCATACATGAGTACGGATGTGGTTAATCATTTGCATGGTTTTCATTTTAAATCTTCGAAATCGTGTGGATTCGAAGGAAACTGTTATCGAATACTTGGCACCAGCGAGCCAATTTAATTTTTTGAAAATTTATTTTGTGGTCTTACCAAAATTTCTGTTTTGAGTTTTGAAATTTTTGAAAGAACTTTCGAAAATTTGTCTTCTTGACGAGACTGTATGATTTCAAACTGGTTTTGAAAATTGATTGATAACCATACGCATTTAGTGTATATTACATATCATGGTGAAGTTGTGAGTGTGACTCACGAACTTTATAATATATCAGTGTGGAACGATAAATAGGGATCCGAACTTTGGTATGGTCGTTTGGTTATGCAAGGATGATCGATTGATTTATCGGATAAGAGAAATATACTGCAGGTTGTAGATTCATGCACAGGATGTAATTTTGGAACTTTGGATTTTGCGAAATCGGGGCATATATGCTATGTAATTCCATTGGTACGGTAGTAACGCGATTTTACCATAGTGATCTTTGAATGATTTCTTTGTAAGTGTAAATTTGGGGATGGTGACCCCAAGCTGGTTGCTTTGGATATTGAGTGGTCATTCCCACTCCACATATGATTGGATATGTTCGTCGGTATGTGATTGGTGTGTCGTTTTGTGAACTTTATTTGCTCATATATCGGTTTTTGTGGTTCTGTGTTGATCGTGCTGGAGTTTACCGTGTGAAGGTATTCTCGATTTTAGTTGATCGTTCGTTGGTCGTATTGGAGTTTATCACGTTGATGATATTCTCGATTGTGTTTTGACCTCTGGTTGGTCAGATTGGAATTTATCATGTCGATGATAAATTCGATTGATTGTTGATCATTGTTGGTGATCATATGAGCGTTCAGATTGTCTGTCGATGTTTCGGGATTCGTTGCCATTGTATTGAGCAGTTGTTTCACAGATACATCGGATATTATTCGTTTTATCGGAATTGAGACTTGATTATGTAATCAGGCAGACAGGATTCGATTCGGGCAAATTATTTCATCCGACGATGATATATTTGGTTGGGACTTATGGAATTGTGATTGTAAGCATATTGAGACTATACAGTGAGGTCACTTGCTAGTATCTCAATAGATCGTCGGCTTCGCGCTATTTTGATTATTCGGTAATAATGATGATTGATCGTCGTCATGATGGTTTCGGAATATTTTGGTTGAACGGTTTGCTTGTTTTCTATGACGGATTGCAAGTTTCGAGGACGAAACTTATTTTAAGTGGTGTAGAATATAATATCCGGAATTTCTACTACTGTTGGTTGATATTATTTTATCCGAGTTATATTGTACAGCGTGGAATCTGTACAGTAGGGATAAAATAAATAAAGGACTGAGATGTCAGTATCGGTATAATTGTCTTATCTGGTCGACAGTTGCATTTGAGGATATCGTGTATCAGGTTATCGTACTTTCGATATAGAGTATATCGTATAAAAATATTATTGGATTCAGTGTTTGTGTTCAGTGTGTCTTATGTTCGTTTTTGGTATATCGATACGTTGGACAAGAATAGCTGAAAATGGCTAAGTGTAACATTATTAGCGCACGCTAATAATCATGAGTAGCACACGTTATCGTGCAGGTTTAGCGCACGCTACGAATATAAGATAACGCACGCTAATGCAGTCCGATCGGAAGGAATCTACGCGTGGACCAGGCCACTTTCGGCGCACGTTCTGATAAGTCAACGGATGTTGTAATGTAGTGTTAGCGCACGCTAATGCATGTTGATTAGCGCACGCTAACTGTATATCGGTCAACAGGGAATCCTGGCTTTATTGGTTGCTTTCGGCATGTGGGGTCACGAGCATCTTCGTGGTAGGTGTAGACTGTAGCAAGTCAACTGGTATTAGCGCACGCTAAATGTAAGGACTTGCGTACGCTAGACAGTGTAAGTTACGTACGCTAATGCATGAGCATTACGTACGTAAGCACATGTACGAAGCCAGACATTAGCCTCTGGACTGCGATAGCGCACGCTAACAAAGTCAGTTAGCGCACACTAAGGCTGTTGCGCACGCTAAACATAAGGTTTAGCGCACGCTAGTAATATACTTTATAAAAAGGGACCGAATGGTGTTATGAAGCATTTCGTCCATTCCTTCCTTGCAACCGAGAGAGAGAGTTTTTAGAGAGAAGTTTGAGGTCCCAAACACTGAGAGATGATAATCTTTAACAAAGATTAAGCTGAGGAACATGGATTAAAGTCTTGTTCTTGAAATTATTGAGGATTCATGGAATGAAGTTGATTGTTCTCCTTCATGGTTCGTCTATACAAGGTAATAGTTCTTCACTTTTGGATGTCGTTTGGATTGATTATTGATGTTCTTGAGTCAATGATTATCATATATTCGAGTGATGAGCATGATGACGAGTTGGATTACCGTACTAAGTTAGTGTTGTTATCAATATATGAGTATTGATATGTTTCGTATGGTTTTGGATGGAATTCTAGAGATATGTTGATGTAATTCCCTTCTTCAATTCGGATTTTTGATGTTTTGTCGTTGGTTACTTCGTATGGTAACGATTATGGTGGTGCTATTGTGATTCTTGAAGTTATATGAATTGTATGTCGAAGAACATGATGAATAAGGATTTTTAGATGTTAGAACACATCGGATTTTGTCATTTTATGGATCGTGAACGTGAATTTGGATAATTCGTGTTCTTGAAGAACTATTGAATTATATGTCATGATTGTTATGAAATCCCTAATATCGAGATGAGTTGATCATTGACATGATGGAAGTGTTAGACGATGCTTGAAATGCATGCCACTGCACAGCATTAGCGCACGCTAAGCTTACTGGTTAGCGCACGCTAACGGGAGCAACTTAGCGCACACTACGTTATGCGTTTAACGTGCGCTAAATAGGCAGTCAGTGCAGTATTTTCGTGTTGTGATTATGAATTCGTGATGGTTTGATTTGGTTTGTTCAGACGGCGTTTATTCAAGGTTTTTTTTGAACCGTTGAGTTCGATTAGTTGGTTTTTCCGGTTGTTGATTATTATCGGATGTGTTGTCATTTGATTATTGCATTAGGTTGCGATAATTGATCGTGGATTACGACCGTTGTGTTGCTTTGGATCGGGGCTGAGGAGCTCGTAGACAAAGGCAATGTGTTCGGTAGCAGCTTCGTGGTATCGGTATCGAGGCAAGTTATTACTTGCTCAGTTATAATGTTTAATGAATGGTTTCGGTTTCATTTCGTTTATAATGCATATAGCAATGATTATATGTTGTCATTCCGATTCTGGGAGTTTAATCATGATGTATATGATTTATTTCGGTTATTGGCATATTCGGGTATCGAGGTTACATTATGGTAAAGACGAGGATATGAGTATACGTAGTCCATGGTACGTTTGGATCGCCGAGCATTGCGGATAATCGTCGGTGATGGTTTGATATCAAGATTTCTCCCTAAGGATTCGGGGCATGTATCTTATATCGATTCAGTTAGTGTTAGTGATTTGATCATGCATATTGTCATTCATGTTGTCGAACATGAGGTCGCCATAGTTGATTTATCATATTGTCGTTCTTGTTGCGTTGTTCATCTTGATGAACATATTGTTTTGCATATGTGTATGCATATTGTGTTGTTTATGTTGTGTTGATCCGATGGGGTCGCACGATCTATGCTGAGGGCGCTGGATTGGATGTCCACCTCGTGTTGGTCCGACGGGATCATCTTGGGATCTATGCTGAGGGCGCTGGATCATTGGATGGGTTTTTCCACCTCGTGTTTGTAATATCCGCAATTTTCGATTTCCGGTAATTTCTTTTTTTCGGTCAGAGTTCGTTTTGACGACTCGCTCATGACCGTTTCGTCATTCTGAGAATGATTAATTCTACACTTTTTGACATCCGAGTTCGTTTCGGTGTCGTTTCGTTGAGTTCTGTGCTTTTTAGCGACTTTTCCGCACTTGAGTTCGATTCTTGCGAATCTCATCCAAATCGTTGTTTCGAGTTTCCCGCAAGTCCGTTTATCTTTGTTGGACGTGTTGTGAACTTCGGTTTGGTTATTCGATCACGTATCGTGATTTTCGGCATTGGGCCATTTTCGTAATTTCCCAAAGTCCGGGTAATTACCTTCCGTTGTCGAATTTCGAGCCTTCGGGTGGTCGGAATTGTGTGTCCTACTAGCTCTTAGATTCGTCTTTGTGAGTACTTCGTAACCGTATCTTCGGTTCGTATTCGTGTTCTACGGCGTGTAATATCCCCGAGCGGATTGGGGTGTTACATAAATGGTATCGAGCTTAGGTTGTGAAAACCTAGCCGGGTCGATGGTGTCTATTGAGTTTTGTCTCGTCGGATTTAGTCCGATCGAGTCGTGTCGCGACGCCGTCGTTTGAGTTTGTTGGTCGTGATTAGTATCGTGGGCGATCATCATCTTCGTGCGACTGTGGAAGTAAGTCTCCTTCTTTGTGTTGTGCCTCGTGTGACACGAGCTATTTTTATGATTATTTGTTAAGTGGTGGAATTTTATGTGAATTTTGATTTCACGATATGTATTTAGTCGACTCGTATTTGATTTATACGAGGAGTGTCGTCGTTGTGATGTCTTTTTATTGTTGTTTTTCTCCGTTGTTGATGATTTTCGAATCGATTTGACGCTTTACAAGTCTCTTGTGGAAGCTTTGTGCTTATACACGTTCGACTTGTTCACTAGCCGCCATGAGGGTATTTTATCACGTTTTGTTCAATGTGGTATTTTATCGCTTATTTTCGTTTAAAGACTTGTATTGTCTTGATTTTAAACGTTTTGATGCGTGTGCTAGGAGTTGTTTTAGTGGACGTCGGTATGTGTGAGTTTTGGGCATTCTGGCCTATTGGATTTTTGAAAACCTTGAGTATCTTAGAAAAATAAATTTCGAGACATACTTTTCAAATGAGTTATTTTCTTGTGGTACATCCTAGATGCCACAATGTATTTCAAAAATTTTCTACCTCGAGGACCAAAAGGTTTTGAGATATTTTCAACACTTTTATTTAGACCCGAGGGTCGAATAATTTGGAAGTTTTCACTAAGAGAAAGTGTCTTCATTTTTATCAAATGCGAAATGGTTCTCCAATGTCTCGATAACGATGTTTCACGTTTGTACTTTTTTTTGAAAGATGATACTCAAGATCAATCGGTGTTCTTCTAAATTATTTTCAAAATGAAGTTTTCGTTTTTAAAACCTACCCATTCCCGTTTGAGGGCTGGGTATGTATGTGTGATGTTCGCGTTGTCCTTTTGATACTTTCTCCCGAGTATGACCGATGGCGGTGTGAGCGTTGAGACGCTTTCCACACATCGTTATGCTAGCCCTCGTGAGAGGCGGAGTGTTGGTATTGAATGTTGTCGCCTCATGGCAATTTCTGCGTTGTCACGCATGTGCGAGCCGTTAGAGCTTGATTTGGTATGACCGTGTGCATCGGTGATGGTTCCGTTATGCCGATTGTTTAATGTCTTGTTACCTTGCTCCCGTTTTGTGAATTTCGTGGACGAGGTCGGAGGTAATGCCCGTACTATTTTGACTTCGTGTTTTCTCTTCCCGCCTATCGATTCGCTCATGTTCGTTGGTACTTTATGAACTTGTTCGGTATTTCGCCATCGTCCGAACGAGCCGTGATCTTGTTGTGGGCCGATCCGTTATCGGTGTGACTTTTTCGAGTTCGGTTCGATTCTTGTGAACTTTGTTCTAGAGTAACATCATTCGGTTCTACTAGTCCTTTTATTCAAGGGATCGGATTTTGAACTTCGTATTTTCTACTTTGTCGACTCATTTATGTTCGTTGACATTTCGAGCTTGTCCCGCCCTTGTTTTTGTTTACCGAACGAGAGTGATATCATTTCGAATAACTTATTTGTCGTTGTGACTTTTCAATCGCTATTCCCTTTCCCGTGGATCTTATGGGAATGCATGTCTTGTAGTTCTCACCGATCATCCCGGGAGTTACCGTTGAACTTTATTGTTCTTCGTGATTCGAACGTGATTCTTCGATTTTTGTTGTCTCGATCGTTTGTTTGTTCGGTTTTTGTTCTCGCTTCGTGATTGTTGAACGCTCGTGCTCCTTCGTAATTCCCTTTAGTTCGGGAAATTAGTTTCGTTTTCAATCTTCCATCCCCAGCGATGGGATTCCGTGCTTGTTCAGCGGTTGACTCGCGTTTTGATTGATGTACCGTTGGGTTGGTCAATCATATCGATTTTCGTTCGTTGTGTTTTGTGATTATCGGATAATTGACTTGACTATAGTATCCGTTTGATGACGCGTGTCACTTGTCGGTTTTATTATATCCCTAACGGCGACGTTGTGTTGGTCACCGTGGAGCGTGTTTACACGCCGTATATTCCTTTGCGTTGATTGTAACATTTCGCCGTTGGGCATTGGTTACGCATTCTTGTGTGTCTCGTTGAGTTTTTCCTGGCGGAATATTTCTTCTCCCTACTTGTTTTGAGTTTCGGGACGAAACTTCTTTTAAGGAGGGTAGAATGTAATATCCGCAATTTTCGATTTCCGGTAATTTCTTTTTTTCGGTCGGAGTTCGTTTTGACGACTCGCTCATGACCGTTTCGTCATTCTGAGAATGATTAATTCTACACTTTTTGACATCCGAGTTCGTTTCGGTGTCGTTTCGTTGAGTTCTGTGCTTTTTAGCGACTTTTCCGCACTTGAGTTCGATTCTTGCGAATCTCATCCGAAACTGTTGTTTCGAGTTTCCCGCAAGTCCGTTTATCTTTGTTGGACGTGTTGTGAACTTCGGTTTGGTTATTCGATCACGTATCGTGATTTTCGGGCATTTGGGCCATTTTCGTAATTTCCCAAAGTCTGGGGTAATTACCTTCCGTTGTCGAATTTCGAGCCTTCGGGTGGTCGGAATTGTGTGTCCTACTAGCTCTTAGATTCGTCTTTGTGAGTACTTCGTAACCGTATCTTCGGTTCGTATTCAGGTTCTACGGCGTGTAATATCCCTGAGCGGATTGGGGGTGTTACAGTGTTGGTCCGACGGGATCATCTTGGGATCTATGCTGAGGGCGCTGGATCATTGGATTACCCAGTGTCGTATTGATGGAATCATGTGGATTCGCATCGTTGGTTTTATATGTGTTGTTGTATGTATATTATTGGTTATCCACCTCGTGTTGATCTTGTATGATCATCTTGGGATCTATGCTGAGGGCACTAGATCATGGGATTGCCATTGAGTATACATTGTCTTTCTTTTTGAGCATATTGACGTTGTCACATGAGTATGCATTTGTAGGTCTTGTGTTAGGACCGTGTTCGATTGTTGCTTTGATCTGATCTTGGATTATATTGATATGATTGTCGTGGTATTGTGCATCTCGAGGTATGTTCCGTATTTCCTTTGGTTATTGTCTTTTGATGGACAATCGATTATTGTGTTGAGATGTGATGATGTCACCCGATGGATTGGGGTTTGACCGAGTTAGTAGTTTTCGTAACAGTGAGTTATGAAGACGTTTTGAGAACCTTGGGTTCCGTTTGAGATACAGTTCATTTGATCATATATGATCTTGTCGTGTTGTTGAGGATACGAAATGTGAATTTTGGTAAAGTTATAACGATAAGATTACATTGGTCGTATTTTTATTTTGTATCTCATTGGTATGTAATTATTGATGTGATGTGACGGTTATCATTGTTGGATATTATGGCTGACCCCATCGTGGGATTTCTTTTTAGGTTCTTGAAGTATCGAGCTTGTAGCGATCGTGAAGAGATGAGCTTCCCGAAGGATACTTGCTAGGACATGTTTTGTGCTTTGAGTTTCTTGATCGGTTCTTGTATTCCGCTGCTAGAGTATTTTTATGGTTGGTTTTTTTCCGCTGCGTGAGTATTTTGAAATGCTCTTTTGGTATCTGGTAACTGAGGTTACTTTGGAAATCGTTTTCTAAACTTTTGAGTGTCGGCAGTTTGGCCTTGCGATTTCAAATGATTTTTTACGACGGTTTTTGACAAATGGATTTTATAACGTCTTCGAATATTTTTAAAAATAGTACCGTCATTGGCCTCTTGGGCATTTGTTAGTGTTTGCGAAAATTTCCTTCAGCCTGTGGGTTCCATCTCGGGGCCCACGGCGCTGTAATATTCCCGGTTAAATCTGGGGGTGTTACATCAAAGCTTGGTTTCCTTCTCAGAGTTTGCTAAGTGCAGCCCCATGTCACACAATGGTCCCGTACCCAACCAATTATCGAACCAAAACGAAATCTTCCTCCCATCTCCAATTTTCCAACAAAAGAACGGTTTAAGAAGTGCGACACATTTAGCAATTCCTTCCCAGGTTGGACTATCACGTGGTTTAATAACATACTGGAAGATGTTCGAATCTTTGATATATTTGTTGTGTACCAATTTCGACCAAACAGTCTTCTCATCTCTCAGAATGCGCCAAATCAGTTTAGCCAGTAGTGCTTCATTTGTCGTGCGAGCTTCCTGCAAACCCAGCCCCCCATCTTGCTTTGGTTGGGTGACTTTCTTCCATCCAACAAGGTGCATCCCACAATGCGTTTGTACAGAGGAAACGGTCATCCATATCATGCGAGATTCCCCACATGCTTGGAAAATTTGGGAGAAGCTCATTCCACAGAATGCTATGTCCGCTTTCGACAACCTGGAAAATCAGAATTGGTTCAAACAAAATTTGCAATGTACTCTCAAGGACTGCGATTTTATTCCAGGGGTACCATGGTATCTAATATTCTCCGCAGCTGTGTGGAATATATGGAAAGCGAGGAACGCAAAGATCTTCAAAAACAAGAACCAATCGATACATCACACTATTTTTCTCATTAAACGGGAAAGTATGGATCTTGCTATGAGCTTTAAAAGAAAACTGGAGCAAAGCAGATTAGGAAATTGGCGCATACCTGCTCTTGGTTGGGCTAAGTTGAACACGGATGGAAGTACTCAGATTCATTCTAATCAAGGAGCCATTGGAGGATTACTCAGGGATGACAGAGGAATCTGATTATGGGGTTTCCAAGATCGCATCTTGTCTCCTACAGTGGACGAAACAGAACTCAAGGCCCTGCTTTGTGGCCTTAAACTGGCGTGGGAGCGACGAGTCCGACGTATTGAAGTGGAAATAGATTCACAAAATGTTTTCAATTTGGTGACTGGAGATTCAGAGGTTCCAACTCAGCTCACAAATGAAGTTATGGAGTGCCAACAATACTTGAGCAAACCTTGGGAAATCACTTTCAAACACATTTAGCGAGCAAGCAATAGATGTGCAGACTTTTTTGCAAAGTCTGGTTTTACTGTTGAAGAAGGGGGAAGATTCTTGGATCAACCACCTGAAGATTTGTTGCCACATTTGGCTTTTGATTTAGTTTAATTACTAGTTCTCTCATGTACCAAAAAACAAAAAAGAACGAAAGGAAAATAGTTGCGGTGGCACATGCGGGTCAATAGGATAACACTGTAATATCCGGTATTTTTCTTTCCCTTGTATTTTCATTTTCGGTATATTTCTCGGTCATAGTGACCCCCGTGTATCTTTCAGTATGTCCTTCCTGTCAACCGTTGAACTATAATCTCGTTATTGTTTATTGTTTCAACTTTCCTCAGATGAGTTCGATTTTGTTAGATCACCATTAATTTTTGGTAACTCCAAAAATTCTAAATCTTTGCAATATTATAGAGCATCGAGTTAGCTTTCCTATGGTTCAAACGGTGAGTCAATCGGAGTCCGGACGAGAGAGTTATGGTCGTTTCAGTTTTTGGCCGATCACCTCCAGGAGCCTTTCGGCCGATAGGGGCGGCCGAGATCACCTCCAGAGCCTTTCGGCCGATAGGGGCGGCCGATAGGATCTTCTCACGGCACTTTGCATGTATATCGGTTGGGCCTATCGGCCGATAGTCCGCCGATAGGTCCCGCGTTACATTATAAATGTGTTATTTTCAGCGTAAAACATTCATTTCCTCCCCCTTCTTCAACCGTGCGCGAGAGAGAGAGACTTGAGAGGGAGAGTTCCTCCATCTATCACTTACTTGTGTAGATTTCTTCATCCCTTTTCGATCGAGTGGCTCGGATTTCGGATCTAACCCGTGGTTTTGGATTTGAATGCTTGATTCTTCAAGAGGTAAGGATTCCTTTAACCCTACCTTTTTGGATAATTGGGGATTTTGGGGTTTTGTCCGATTCTTTCCGTTTTGTTGATGGATTCTTGTTGAATATGATTAATTTTGATAGTATAATCGTAACCCTTGGTTTTCTTGTTATTGATTGGGATGAAATCCCGCCAATCCACCGTTGACCGATTTCTTTTCCTTATGCACGCGTGGTGTCCGATGAATTGTCCCAACGGGTAGAACTAGGATGATTTTCTTCGTATTCACGGTGTTGAAATTGGTTTTATATCACTATTGTGTTAGGGTCGGATTTGAGAGGATTGTTCGGACCGTAACCGTTCCTTCGCTGCTTCCTTCGGCCGTATTAATCAAGGCAAGTACATGTATTACATTTCGTTATGTATATTGTGATTCTCGAAATGAATGATGAATGGTGATTTTTGGGTGCGTGAGTTGTGTTCCTTCCACCCGAGTGTCCGACGGGATGTCCGGGGTCGATACTAAGGGGTACGGCCGCGAAGTGGACTTGGGTGCGTGCGTGATTGAACTTCCACCCGGAGTGTCCGACGGGATGTCCGGGGTCGATACTAAGGGGTACGGCCGCGAAGTGGTATCCCACCCGGAGTGTTCGACGGGATGTCCGGGGTCGATACTAAGGGGTACGGCCACGGATACCTGTTGTGATTTTGTGATATCGTGATGATTGGAAACCGGTTTGATTGTCAACGTAGTATTCTAATATATATGTGGCAAATGACTTACGTTTTGGGCGATCAGGTATAAACCGTATCTTGTATATAATGTTGTGTAATTGTGTACTTGCACTAGCTATTCAAATGCTAACCCCTTAAATGGGAAATGCGTCTTATGCATTTCAGTACCTAAGAGCCGAGGAGCAGTACTGGCACGCACGCGAATGATGGCATGGCTAGATGATAGAGGCACAAGACTGTAATTTTCTTTTTATTATCGTCATTGCATTTGTCGAGTATTGGAGTTAAACTGCCTACTTCGGAATTTGGTTTAAGTCCCTGCCTGGGCAATGAATTGATATTTACATTATGTTTCATGTATTCCGTTGAAATGTTTTGGCCGAGGCCACGGCCCTGTTTACTTTCGAGTGCATCTTTTGGGGTTTGTCATTGTGGTTATGTGTCTTGTGTTAGCCTGGTAGACCTCACGAGGTTTCTACGGCGTGTAATGTCCCCTTTGTGAATTGGGGTGTTACATTTATGGTATCAGAGCTTAGGTTTTGCATACCTAGGCTGTCGGTGAATTTTGGGTCTGTCAGTTATGTCGTTAGAGTCAGTCGTTGAGCCTAATATCATCACGCTACCGTCTTTCGTGCGACCCGTGGCTGTAAGTCTCCTCGAACTCTTATATTTCTGTAATTCGTTTTCTTGCGTAGTTCGGAATTGTGACTTGTGTTACCAACTTTGTGAATTGTGAATCCTTCTGATCTTGTCCTTTTCTTATTTCCCTTCAGTATGTTGAGAGGTCGTGGTAGACCGGCTAGGGACGCGGCCGAGGCCGTGGTCGGGTGCCGATAATGAGGAGGGCTCACTTTCTCGGTCTGCGGACTCGGCCTCTCACTCGAGGCCGTCGGGTAATAATGCCGACGCTGGCTACCGCTGCATTTCAGCAGCTAGTAGCCCACCTTACTCGAATAGCTCGGGGTGGACGCTGAATCCACCCCGACACCCGAGGAGGAAGCTAGTAAATGGCTTGAGACGGTGACTAGGATGCACCCTCCTCGTTTCTCTGGATCTTCCGACTCCCTCGGTTGGGAGAATGGCTCTTTCGGTTGTCCAGACCTTTGATGCCGTAGCTTGCCCCGAAGACAAGGGTACATATTGCCCAGTACCTCCCGGATAAAGAAGTCGGAGTGGTGGGAAGCCGTTGCGCCAGAGATCGTCGGGCCACTTGGGAGGAGTTCGTGGCTGCTATGGAAGCAATATTGTCCACCGCCGCTAAGGAGCGCAGAATTGTGGAGTTTTTCACCGCTACGCCTCGGGATGTGCCGATTTCTCGTGCCATTATTTCCTACAATCAAGATTGGGTTTCGTGAGAGATCGTGAGGACGGAGGCCGATAAAATCCGTTACTTCAATATGCGCATGAAGCCGCATATCGTGCAGTATGGCACCGCTCATGTGTGCTACCTTGAAGGAATATCGGATCGCGCTCGCGATCGAGATGGTCGTCCGGAATCGAGTCGGTTTCGGAAGTTAAGAAGCGAAGACCACCGCGGGTTCTCGGCCGGTAAAGGTGGTCGGGCCGAGGTCTCGCTCGTTCCTACACACGGAAGAGACCGCTTTCACTACCGGGATCTCGTGGTAATCGTTCACCCCGATTGCTTCTCGTGGCGTGGTTTGTTTTAACTGCAACCAACATGAGCATTTGATGAGGGATTGCCCTTTTCCTCCGATTATTTGTTTTACTTGCGGGCCTGGCATCGGCACCATTGTGAGAGGGCCACTGTGGCTGCTAGAGTCCCGACTACCACCGCCGATCGAGGGAGCACAAAGATTCCGTATACTCATGTTCCGCAAGGTTCGGGCCGTGGTAGGGGTCGGGTCACCGACCACCGTACTGGCCGAGTTCGGGTTCGATTCACCCCTTGTATCGGATGAGGCGTACAGAGGAGACAGACGTTCAGTGGCGTCAGTACCACTCGGATCCTTACTCATCCAATTTCAAGATTTTTGATTCGGGTGCTACCCATTCCTTTATTGCTTCAATTGTGTGAGTCGTATTGGTTTTGACCGCTTGTTTGAGTGTGAGCCGTTTGTAGTGGGTACACCCAGTGGAGACCGTATGGTTGGGGACCGGGAAGTTAGGGATTGCCCGGAGGATCGGGAGCCGGATTGGCCCTCGAATCTTATTGTTATAGACCTTAAAGGTGAGGATTTGATCCTCGGGGACGATTGGTTAGATCGTCATGGTGCTATCATGAATTATCGGACTCGTACTATCTCGATCGTGGCCGAGGATGGCACCGAGCATACTCTAGTCGGTTGTAAGCCGGGTGGATCGGGGAGTGTGATTAGCGCCTTGAAGGCGATGAAACTTCGAACCGTGGTTGCGTCGGCCATCGTGTTTCGCCTGCAGCGGAAGATGGTGGGGTTGACATATCGTCGATTCCAGGTTGTTAGCGAGTATCCTGATGTATTTCCTGACGACTTGTCGGATTACCACCACATCGAGAGGTGGAGTTTCCTATTGATCTTGAGCCGAATGCGGCCCCTATTTCTCGAGCACCATACCGTATGGCACCGTGAGATGCTAGAGTTGAAGAATCGATTGGGAGAGTTGTTAGATAAAGGGTATATTCGACCGAGCGCATCGCCTTGGGGTGCGCCTGTACTTTTGTCAAGAAGAAGGATGGATCGCTTCGTTTATGCATCGACTATCGAGAATTAAACAAGCTAACCATCAAAAATAAATACCCTTTGCCGGGATTGACGATTTGTTTGATCGGCCTTGTGGGGCGAGTCTTCTCGAAGATTGATTTGCGATCGGCTACTACCAATTGAGGATTCGGACGTCGATATTCCGAAAGCCGCCTTTCGGACGAGATATGGCCATTACGAGTTTGTGGTTATGCCTTTCGCTAACTAATGCCCCAGCAGTTGTTCATGCTTGATGAACAAAGTTTTTATTGAGTATCCGACAAATTCGTAGTCGCTTTTATCGACGATATTCTCATCTATTCACGAGTCGGGAGGAACACGCCTTACATCTTCGGATTGTATTAGACACTTTGAGGGCTGAGCGGTTGTACGCGAAGTTCTCTAAGTGTGAGTTTTGGCTCGAGGAAGTTACGTTCCTCGGGCATGTGATCTCAGCAGAGGGAGTTCGGGTAGACTCGCAGAAGATAGAGGCGATGATGGCTTGGGAGCCGCCTAAGAATGTGAAGGAGGTGAGGAGTTTTCTGGTCTCGCCGGCTATTACCGCAGATTCGTTGAGGGATTTTCTAAAATCGCTAGACCACTCACTCGGTTGCTCCGAAAACTCGAAGTTCGAGTGGACTGCAGACAGGCGGGACAGCTTTGATGAGTTAAAGAGACGTTTGACTACCGCACCCGTGTTAGCGTTGCCTCGGGGAACGAGGACTTCGTAGTGTATAGTGATGCTTCGGGCCTTGGTCTAGGATGTGTTTTGATGCAGAGAGACAGAGTGATTGCGTATGCATCCCGCCGATTGAAACCTTATGAGGTGAATTACCCCACGCATGATTTGGAGTTAGTCAAGGTCGTTTTGCCTTAAAAACTGGAGGCACTACCTCTATGGGTCATCATGTAAGATTTTTACGGACCATAAGAGCTTGAAGTATATCTTCACTTCGAAAGAATTGAATATGAGACAGCGTAGGTGGTTGGAACTAATTAAAGATTACGACCTCGAGATACTTTACCATCCGGTAAGGCTAACGTGGTGGCCGATGCGTTGAGCCGAAAGCCGATGGCGTTGCAAATGTTGGAGGTACTTACACCACGAGTAGGATCCAGCGGGATTTTATTAAATCGGGATATCGAGGTTTGGGTTCGAGAGAGTTCGTGGTCGATTATGTGCGTTGGAGATCGCCGTCCTTGACCGATGATATCAAGGCGGCGATTTGACGATCCGTTTTGGTCCATTGAGAGAGGATGTGAAGAAGGGGAAAGCCCCGGATTTGTAGTTCACGATGATGGAGTTTTGAGATTTCGCGCGTACTATGCGCACGAGTATTGTGGAGTTGAGACAAGATTTTGAGTGAAGCTCATACCACGCCTTACTCCATACATCCCGTACGAGTAAAATGTACAAGGATGTGAGGAGTAACTACCGGTGGAGTAATTTGAAGATGGACGTTAGCGAGTTTGTGTCGAGGTGTCTCGACACAAGAGTTAAGATCGAGCATCGGCGACCCGCTGGGCTTTTACGACCACTTCCTATTCCGGAGTGGAAATGGGAGGACATTTCTATGGATTTCATTACGGTATGCCTAAGACTCGGACGGAATGAACATGATTTGGGTCATTGTCGATCGGCTAACCAAATCGGCTCATTTCTGAGTATTAAGGACACTTGGGGCCGGAGAGGCTTGCACGAGTGTTTGTTGCGGAAATAGTGAGATTACATGGAACCCCTAAGAGTATTGTTTCGGATCGTGATGGCGGTTCATATCACATTTTTGGCAGCCGTTCATAGAGCTTTGGGAACCGAGTTGAGACTTAGTACATCCTACCACCCTCGCAGACGGACGATGCTGAGCGGACGATACAGACGCTAGAGGATATGTTACGAGCCTGTGCTTTAGATTGGAAGGATGATTGGGAGACACACTTGCCGTTGATCGAGTTCACGTACAACAATAGTTGGCATGCCTCGATCAAAATGGCACCATTCGAAGCGTTGTATGGGAGGAGGTGCAGATCGCCGTTGTGTTGGGATGATACGCCCGAGCTAATCGGTCTGAGGCCGACATGATAGCTGAGACGAGGGAGAAGGTTACTTTGATTCGTGGTAGATTGCTGACGGCCCAGAGTCGGCAGAAGTCTTATGCCGATACACGTCGCCGACCGTTAGAGTTTGAAGTGGGAGATCACGTCTTGCTTAAGGTGTCGCCGACACGGGAGTTTACCGCTTCGGTCGGAAGGGTAAACTTAGTCCGAGATATATCGGACCGTTTGAGATTTTAGATAGAGTTGGAGAGCTTGCGTATCGGTTAGGCTTGCCGCCGTCCCTGAGCCACGTGCATAACGTATTTCATGTTTCCCAGCTTAGGAAGTACGTATCGGACCCTAGCCATATTATTGATTTTGGAGAAATCGAGTTGGGCCCGACTTTAACTTCGAGGTGATGCCGATTCTGATCTTAGAGCGTCGAGTGAAGCATCTCAGTCACTAAACATTTCCCTTGGTCAATGTGCAGTGGTAGAGGCATGGATCCTAGGAAGCCACGTGGGAAACGGAGGAGAGTATGTGGTCGAGATACCCCGATTATTCGTGTTGTAAGTTTCGGACGAAACTTATTTTTAGGGGAGATAATGTAATATCCGGTATTTTTCTTTCCCTTGTATTTTCATTTTCGGTATATTTCTCGGTCATAGTGACCCCGTGTATCTTTCAAGATGTCCTTCCTGTCAACCGTTGAACTATAATCTCGTTATTGTTTATTGTTTCAACTTTCCTCGATGAGTTCGATTTTGTTAGATCACCATTAATTTTTGGTAACTCCAAAAATTCTAAATCTTGCAATATTATAGAGCATCGAGTTAGCTTTCCTATGGTTCAAACGGTGAGTCAATCGAGTCCGGACGAGAGAGTTATGGTCGTTTCGATTTTGGCCGATCACCTCCGGGAGCCTTTCGGCCGATAGGGCGGCCGAGATCACCTCCAGAGCCTTTCGGCCGATAGGGGCGGCCGATAGGATCTTCTCACGGCACTGCATGTATATCGGTTGGGCCTATCGGCCGATAGCCTGGCCGATAGGTCTCTGCGTTACATTATAAATGTGTTATTTTCGGCAGAAACATTCATTTCCTCCCCTTCTTCAACCGTGCGCGAGAGAGACTTGAGAGGGAGAGTTCCTCCATCTATCACTTACTTGTGTAGATTTCTTCATCCCTTTTCGATCGAGTGGCTCGGATTTCGGATCTAACCCGTGGTTTTGGAATTGAATGCTAGAATATTCAAGAGGAAATGAAACCTTAAACCCTACCTTTGTGCATAATAGGGGAATATGTGGATTTGACCGATTCATACCGAATTTTTGAAGGATTATAGTTGAATATGATTAATTTTTATAGAATAATCGTAACCCTTGGTTTTCTTGTTATTGATTGGGATGAAATCCCGCCAATCCACCGTTGAACGATTTCTTTTCCTTATGCACGCGTGGTGTCCGATGAATTGTCCCAACGGGTAGAACTAGGATGATTTTCTTCGTATTCACGGTGTTGAAATTGGTTTTATATCACTATTGTGTTAGGGTCGGATTTGAGAGGATTGTTCGGACCGTAACCGCCTTCGCTGTTTCCTTCGCGTCGTATTAATCAAGGCAAGTACATGTATTACATTTCGTTATGTATATTGTGATTCTCGAAATGAATGATGAATGGTGATTTTGGGTGCGTGAGTTGTGTTCCTTCCACCCGAGTGTCCGACGGGATGTCCGGGGTCGATACTAAGGGGTACGGCCGGAAGTGGACTTGGGTGCGTGCGTGATTGAACTTCCACCCGAGTGTCCGACGGGATGTCCGGGGTCGATACTAAGGGGTACGGCCGCGAAGTGGTATCCCACCCGGAGTGTTCGACGGATGTCCGGGGTCGATACTAAGGGGTGCGGCCACGGATACCTGTTGTGATTTTGTGATATCGTGATGATTGGAAACCGGTTTGATTGTCAACGTAGTATTCCTAATATATATGTGGCAAATGACTTACGTTTTGGGCGATTGTGTATAAACCGTATCTTGTATATAATGTTGTGTAATTGTGTACTGCACTAGCTATTCAAATGCTAACCCCTTAAATGGGGAAATGCGTCTTATGCATTTCAGTCTGGAAGAGCCGAGGAGCAGTACTGGCACGCACGCGAAGGATGGGATGGCTTGATGATAGTGGCTCGAGTCCGTATTGTTCTTTTTATTTTCGTCATTGCATTTGTCGAGTATTGGAGTTAAACCGCCTACTTCAATTTGGTTTAAGTCACATGGGCAATGAATTGATATTTACATTATGTTTCATGTATTCCGTTGAAATGTTTTGGCCGAGGCCACGGCCCTGTTTACTTTCGAGTGCATCTTTTGGGGTTTGTCATTGTGGTTATGTGTCTTGTGTTAGCCTGGTAGACCTCACGAGGTTTCTACGGCGTGTAATGTCCCCTTTGTGAATTGGGGTGTTACAAACACAACAGATGAAGTACTATTATTAAACTCAATTCATATTTGACTTTCATTGGAAGACAAATTTCGATAATACACAAATTTTACTCTAAATATTGACTTCGACTAATACGGAGGAAGTACTACTTTTAGATTCATTAATCATTAGCACATAAAAGAACGAAAGAAAAATAGTTGCGGTGGCACGTACGGGTCAATAGGATTTTGCTTTCTGATCTTAATTGTAATTTAGATGCAGTAGTCAATGGTCACTACTTGTAGACTTCCGATCAGTAAATGTCATACATTGAAAGAGAAGTACTAAATTATACTCCTTCTGTTCCTAAGATATTTATGCGATTATTATTTATTTGGTTAAAATTGGTAAACTTTGATCATTAAATCTTATTGATGTATAAGAATATGATCGTATATGATCTTGTTAGATTTATCGTAACATATATTTTTAAAATATTAATTCATATTTTTTAATTGTATACAATTTAAAATATTAATATTCAAATATATTTCTCGAGAGCGTTCAAAATAAAACTATGCAAGTTATTATCGGATGAAAGAAGCGGATTAGGTAACCAACTGTCTTGACGCAGTTGGCCACCTGACCTTCAATTTAGTTGGAGGTCAGGGGTTCAATTCCTATTGGCAACACTTTGGAATTGAATTTCTCAAGGTCCAATGATCCCTTAGTCTTTGACTAAGGGTTAGGTCCTAGCCCTCCGTGGTAGCTGGCGAATAATTACAATATCATGTGCTTCAAGCGGCAGTGTGGGAGGCTTGATCTCGGTGAGAACCTGCGGTTGGATTATGGAGACCCGACATGCCTATCTATCGGGGTCCAGCATGGAGCAATCACTTGGGAGATAACTCCTTGTGCGCGGAACTGGAATATATTTAATTGTTAGTCAGGTATATTATCTCGCGATTTAACTGGAAGCTGCTATGAGGGGCCGGAACTGTTTCTCATAGGACTAGTTATCCGAAATATGGATCACCTATACAACAACAACAACAACAACAACAACATCTAAGCATTAGTCCCAAAATGATTTGGGGTCGGCTAACATGAATCAAACTTTGAAACCGTCAATGATCGTTACATAAATAACATAAAAGGAGAAAAAGAAAGAAAAAAAGTAGAGAAAAAAGCAAATAAAAAAGAGAATAAATGTTAAAAAAATAGAAAAAAATGAAAAATCCTGAAAAATAAATTAAAAGATAACATGGAATAAAAGAAAATAGGAATAAAAATACAGATAAAAATAAATCAGATTCTATCCACCATCCGTATTCTTTCCCGCCACATTTGCCTCTCTATCGCCATACTTTCTCCAATTCCAAGAAACCGCATATCATTTTCACACATCTTTATCCAAGTTTTCTTGGGTCTTCCTCTACCTTTCACAACATTACTTGTTCCTCAACTTTCTAGCCTCACTGGGGCATCAACAAGTCTTTTTCTCACATGACCAAACCATCATAATCGATTCTATAACCGATTAGGTGCCGTTTAATGATATAAAAAAAAGCGGATTAGGTGCCGTTTAATGACAGGATTCCAAACAACAATATATCTATATCATGTCGAAATGCCAACAACGAGTCAAACTCCACCAACATTAACACTAATGAAATCTCACCATTTATTTTATTACTATTATTATAGTGTAGTAGTACTGTTATTAGGGATAAAATGTTAAAAATAAATAAAATTTTGTTTTGGAATAGAATATCAAGTACTATTGTGAAACGAATAGAGTAATGACCTTTGATGCACGGATTCTTAAAAATTCAGCAGTATGTAGTATCAGATATTGTATGGGTGCGGGTGCGATTCGCATGGATTTGCACGGAATTCGTCACGCGAATCCGTAGAAAAAAAATTAGACTCGCATATCCTTGCACATGATACGCGTATCCGGTACTTGGGGAGGGTGCGTTGGTGATTTTTTTTTTTGTAATTTTTAAAAAGTAAATCAAATAAACTAAAATACAAAAAGTAAATCATTTAATAAGTAATTACTTTTACAGTTTTACCTTTAGCAGCATTCACGAACATTATCAGAAAGCTCCGATGCTCAAAGCCATTTTGAATTGGTTTTTGTATGACTTGTTTTATGTATTTGAATTGGTTTTATGGTGATATTTGAATTGTTGTTTTTTATATTTAACAAGTGTTATATATAATAAAATATAAAATAAACAGATGTATCCTTGTCGTATCGCATCCTAATATTTTCAAAAAACCGTATCCCCACACCCGTATCTGCCGCACCTAGAGCTGTTATCGGACCGGTTCAGACCGATTTTCTCCAGATTCGGATCCGGTCCGATAGGTTACCAGGTAGATCCGGTCCGGACCGATAACGGTTCCGGTTTAATTTTTAGAACTCGAATCCGAACTCGTTAGTTTCCGGGTGAGTTTCGGTCCCGGGTATTTCGGTCCGGTTCATGATCAGGTTTCGGGTTCACTCGGACCGCTAACAGCCCTATATGAGATGGATCTTTACTAGGAAAATGAAGGAAGAGCAGCAAAATAAATCACATAAATGGGGGTTACATGATTCGAACTCCAGACCTTTTGTTCAAAGGTATAACGTCTTAACTACTTGACCAGCATGCCATGCTATTTGTGTTTAAAACACGCAAAACGTATTAATAATATATCTATAAAATATATAAATTATAAAATACATATAAACTTTTTTTTAATTTATTACCGGATTTCTTTTCGGTTTTATCGGTCCGGGTCTTATCGGTTTCGGTTCAATGTTTAGAACTCGAATCCGAACTCGTTAGTTTTCGGGTGAATTTCGATCCCGGGTATTTCGGTCCGGTTCATGACCGGGTTTTGGGTTCACTCGGACCTCTAACAGCCCTAGCCGCACCTGTGCAACATAGGTAATGACCATAAAAATTTGTATTAGATCTGGATTACCAGGATATTTGTATTATCCTTATTAAAAGATAAGTATGTGGCGTATTTTTTTTTTAATTATGCACGGTCAAAAAAGTATATATACAGTATATTATTTTAATTATGTATTTAAAATAAAAATAAATATACATTGCAAACATATTACATATACAGTAAATCCGTACTGTATAACATATGCATATTTTATAATGCTTTTTTTGCGATAGTAAAACCTAATTACATAATACCAATATAATAAAATATTGCATTACATGGCGAACATCTATTTTAAGAAGTTTAAATGAAACGCCGCGTTGCGGGTCTTTCACGGCGGACTAAAAGAAGTACGGCGAGTAATTAAACGTCTCCATGGTCATTTCTGTCATTTCAGTAGACGATCAAAGGTCAGTTCATTCAAATCGTGAAGCCCACTTTCGTCATTTCGCCCCGAATGTCCTGCTACAGTTATGCCCCCTCAGGAATGGCTTGCAGAGTTGGCAATGTCTTCTTCCACCTGCTAATTTACTGCTCTCTCTCTCTCTCTCTCTCTCTCTCTCTCTCTCTCTCTCTCACATACACACACAGTAAAATTCTGTGTATGGGTAATACTTCCTCTCTCTTACATATCACTCTCTCGGCAGTCAGGCAGCTGCAAATTCCCTGCCTAATTTTACCTCCTCTAATTTGGTGCACTTTCTCTCTCATCATTGGCTTCGTTAATTCACCAGCATTCAATTCGCATTTCCTTTGTACCTGAACTGTTTGTCTAGCTTCGGACTCCCACATAGAGAAATTTTTAGTTTCCGCTGAAATTCCTCTGTGTTTAGTGAAGCAAAAACGATGCCGTTGGTGAGAGTGGAGGTGAGGAATGAGTACGCACTGGGAGCACCGGAATTGTACAGAGAGACGAACAAGGAAGATCCGAAGGAGGTTCTGGAAGGAGTCGCCGTCGCCGGCCTCGTCGGAGTCTTACGTCAGCTTGGGGATCTCGCTGAGTAATTTTCTATTATTATATTATTTTCTCCTGAACTTTCTTTATTTAATTCGCTAGACCAACTCTTTAGATGCTTGGAGTTTTATTAATCCCATTTAATATGTTAAAATTTTGGGAAGTTTTTGTAGTTTAGAACACGATTTGGTTTAATGTGGAAACTTAGTTACCTTATTGAATGATGGCTAGTATCTATAGTTTGGTGAGAGAAGTTGTTTGCATTTGGATAATGAATATATACAGTAACTTTAATGTTGTAGTGTGCTAGTATTTTTTTCTGAATAGGGAAAACTTCAACTTGAGGAGATCAAAAGGTCTTTAAGTGAGAGAAATTTAGGTGCTAGAAGGTCAAAGATTGTTTAGAGATATCTAGGTCCAAGAGGTCAAGGATTGTTAGGAGGAATCTAGGTGCTAAGAGGTCAAAGATTGGATACTGTTCTGCATTTAGTTGCATCTGCATTTTTACATATAAAATCAAAACTCTGGAGTTAAACCACATATGCTGCTTTAAAATTGTAGATGATAAATGTGTGCAGTGTGCCATCTTTTATCGTCTTCATAATCAAGAATTTGCTCTCTGCATCTGGTAGATTTGCAGCAGAAGTTTTTCACGGCTTGCAGGAAGAAATGATGAGAACATCTTCTAGAAGCCATAAGTTGATGGCTCGTGCTCAACGAATTGAAACTGCACTTTCTCCACTCGAGAAGGCTTTGCTGGCACAAAGGAGCCACTTACACTTTGCTTATACAGCTGGTATGATCAAAATCCTGGCTCTTCACATGTTCAACTTTGATAACACATTTCCCTTCCTATGTTTGGATAAGTGATTGAATCAGCTCGACTTCTGTCTCTACCAGTGGCTGCACGATCTGTTACCCTTCATGCAGAAACTCTCTTCCATCTTTTTGGTCCTTATGTGAAAAATCCTTTGCAGGTTCCAATTGGCAAGCACAAATTAGATGCGAACAGAATCATTTTATATACAGTGATGTGCCACAATTTATCATGGACACATATGATGACAGCCGTGGCCCTCCGCGTTTGCACTTGCTCGATAAGTATGGCTACTATGATAAATTTCTGTCATGACCCTGTTCTCAGCCTTACAAACAGTTCTTGTGCTTTTCTTCTAGGTTTGATCCTGGTGGCCCTGGATCTTGCTTGAAGAGGTATTCGGATCCAACTTTCTTTAAGAGAGCATCAGTTGCATGTGGTGAGGCTAGTGCTGACAGGACTTCAAAAGATAAGAAGGGTCGTAAGGTTAAGGTAATATCCCTTTCGACATTACATTGGAGGCACAATGATTGTAGAAAGATGATCTATCTAACATATATGGCTTAGAATATAGCAATTAATTGATCTCTTCACTGATAGGCATTATCTAATGCTGCTCTATCCGAATTTCCAAGATAACCTAAACCATGTCTGCATTAACATTACTATGGATTGCTCTCGCTCAAAAAATGTGAAGTACACAGGACGCATTCGAATTTTCACAATGTTGACTTAGATGTATTGATGGAAGCAGGGCCTTAGGCGCAATAATTATATTTATGGTACTCAATACAACAACATTACCCCAATGTCTCAACGGCTCCCGCAAAAAGCGGGGTAAGGGGGGATCGGATGTACGCAGCCTTACCCCTGTCTTAACACAGAGAGGCTGTTTCCGGATGATCCAAAATGAAAATTGCATCGAGAATTGCATGGAATAACTAGTACTTCATGTGAAAAATAAGTGCAGCTAGTTTAGTGAGTCATTTTGTTTTATTCCATTATAATCCAGAACCAAAGAATACGAAAAGAAATGTAAAATTGATTTGGTAGTCTGTACCATATCTTACTTGTGCAGAAGTAGGGTGCAGGATGTTGGGTTGGTCAAAGTGATTTGATAAAAGTAAAATATAGAAGTTAATTGTATGTTGTAACATTTTTCTTCACTTATGGTAGTTGTTTTGTTTCTGTCTGTGCTGAGATCTGCTGACCCTTGGCAGATTAGAAGATCATGGACCAGGAGTCGAGAAGTATCGCGAGATGCATCATTTTCTTTTAACAGTAGCAGGTAAAATGCTGTTTTTGCTCATATCCTGATATATAAATGGAAAGAGAAAAAGTTGGGACAGGAAATGTTGGTGGAAACATGGAATGTATATGACATGGTTATTTCCATATGCTCCTGACTTTTTCATGATACTGACTAAAATTCCCATGCTTTAATATTGCAGAATGCACTCTACGCAAGAGAATGTTGACGGGCGTAGTACTGCTTCTCAAACACCATCGACATATGATGCTGCACAAAGATCAGATTTGGTTGAACAAACAACTTCGAATTTAAGAAATGGGTCAGTCTACGTTAAAGGCGATTTCCATCCATTTAACTTGGTGCAACCTGAAGAACAAGAGTATGGAGAATCCATTTCCTCTTCATTAAAGAGAGGGGAAAGTGATTTCCTAGATTACAATTTCCTTGAGGAAAAAGTCAGAGCTGCATATGATGATATTGAGATCTATCCATCACAAGAGCAAGCTGGTTGTAGCTCTTCATCCGCCACTTGGGACGAAAAGAACGAAACACAGGAGCCTAATACACTGAATTCTGATAATGAAGGCATGACACATGGCAACATTAATAAGAATAGACATTTGGAATCATTTTCTCCAGATTTGGACCTGGAAACTGTAAGTCATAATGCTGCCGATTTTACAACTGTTGACGAAATGGATATCCAGCCTTGTGATCAAGCTGCGCCAGCCCTTGAATCTGATGAAGCCCATTTCGATGACATTGAAAGTGAAACTGATCATTTTATGGATGCTCTTAATACCATTGAGTCAGAGTGTGATACTGATAATGATTGCACAAAAAAGCAAGAAATAGAGCTTAATCCTAAGTTGGAGAATAAAGGAGCAGACGAGGGAGTATGTGAGGTCCCAAGGCGTAATTTAGAACGCCAATCTTCAAGTTCTGAATCTAATGATTTGGCCGACAGTTCTCTGATCAATGGTAATTGTGGAAATAGTCTTTTTTCATTATCTCCAAAATCCCTTCATGCAACCAACTGGAGCGAAGATGAATTTAACTCGGTCTTATGCGAGGTCCCAATACATAATTTAGAACGCCAATCTTCAAGTTCTGAATCTAATGATTTGGCCAACAGTTCTCTGCTCAATGGCAATTGTGGAAATAGTCTTATTTCATTATCTCCAAATTCCCTTCATGCAACCAACTTGAACGGAGATGAATTTGACTCGGTCTCATGTGAGGTCCCAAGACATAATTTAGAACTCCAATCTTCAAGTTCTGAATCTAATGATTTGGCCAACAGTTCTCTGATCAATGGTAATTGTGGAAATAGTCTTCTTTCATTATCTCCAAAATCCCTTCATGCGACCAACCCGAACAGAGATGAATCTAACTTGGTCTTATGTGAGGTCACAAGACATAATTTAGAATGCCAATCTTCAAGTTCTGAAACTGCTTTCGTCAACAGTTCTCTGATCAATGATAATTGTGGAGATAATCTCATTTCATTATCTCCAAAATCCCTTCATGCAATTAACTCGAGCGGAGATGAATGTAACTCGGTCTTATGTGGAGTCGCAAGACATAATTTAGAACTCCAATTTTCAAATTCAGAATTTAATGACTCGGCAGATAGTTCTCTGATCAGTGGTAATTGTGGAAATAAGATCATCTCATTATCTCCAAAAAACCTTCATGAAACCAACTCGGACGGAGACGAATTTAACTCGATCTTATGTGAGGTCGAAAGACACAATTTAGAATGCCAATCTTCATGTTCTGGATCTAATGATTTGGCCGACAGTTCTCTGATCAATGGTAATTGTGGAAATACTCTCATTTCATTATCTCCAAAATCCCTTCATGCAACCAACTCGAACAGAGGTGAATCTAACTCGGTCTTCCTAGTGGACAAGGATTTACAGTTATCTCAAATGGATGGAGATTCATGGACTCCATGTAGTCCACCAAGTTTTGATTCTCGCAAGGAGAATGATAACACTAGTGCTGGCAGTAATCTAGAATCTATTTCATGCGCTAAATCATCTAACTTCATGGACAATAATCCAGGGTTGCCGATTACTGATGGAACAAGGGCGAGTATTGAGTCTCAGAAACATGTTCTGGGAACTTCTAGTGTCTCTTCAGTTACTTTCTGGACTAATGGTGGCTTGCTAGGACTCCAGCCGTCAAAACCACCCGATTGCAGTATATTAAATGCTAAAGATGCTTGGCAAGGAAATCAAACAGAAACGTTCAAGCATATCGAAGAGGATCTTAATACGGATAGCTCTACACGTCTTGAACACCAAGAAAGCAGCACCTCAGTTGGGAAGACAGTATGGGAAATACCACCTGCTGATTTAGACACCAAACTCCGAAAATTGTGCGATTCAGTTCATCAGAATAACTCCAATATTACTGGATCAAACACAACTTCATCCCGCATGTTTGAACTAAGCAATAAATTGCTTCCAACCGGATCGAACAAAAAGTTATTACCAGGCAAAAATCAAAACTTCAATTCTGAGTCGAGAAATTACACAACCATTTCAAATCGTACATTTTCTGGACGAACTAAAGTTCTGTCTCCTTCTTCATCACCTCCGCTTGCGCACATGAAAGTATCTTTCCAACCGATAAATGAATTCAAGACTTCGAAGTTGAAACTAAAATTCCCCAATAGAAATACCGACATCGAAAACGGCAGTGATATTTTTCCTTCATTTCAGTTGGTCCCGGAGGTGTCCATTACTTGGCAGCATAATGGTTCAGATTCGGATGCCGACACATTCTATCGATCATCACCTTCCTTATCTGGTGATGATTCTCATAGTAATCAGTCGGAATCAAATTCCGAGCAATGGGAGTCGAGCGAATCCCCTACCTGCACGGACCGTGATTTATACGACTCACTTCGAAGAATATCTTTGACGGAATCCGTTTCAACGGTTCTGGAAAACCGCTTGCAAAAATGTGCATCTTGTCGTTCTTTTGATATTCAGAGTTCGGGTGCCACAAATGATTCCTTCATAAAGGGATTAAGAGATGATATTAGTTTAAAAGGTTTTGTTGAGTCACAATTTGTGCCTACACCTGCTCCACCTCTTCCTCCTGTCGAGTGGCAAAAGTCTGAGGCGGTCCTTACTAATTCAGTGTCTACGGTTTCTCAGCCTAAACCAGCTCTGTTTAACGAAGATCAAATTGACAGCATGGATGTGCAGAAAAGAAAGGTTTGATAATCATATCTCCTTTTATGTATGTCTTTTTGATTACTTATTTAAGCTGAGTAGGGATGATGGAGCTATTTGTGTGTTCAGCAGTCCGGCTTACAGAAATCAAATGGACAGCGAGAAACTAATCGGGGTAAGCGCATTGATGAAAAGGAGGACTTTCTACATCAAATTAGAACAAAAGTGAGTTACTTCTGACTTTCTTTGGGGGGGGGGGGGGGGGTTGGACAGTAAGGACCTTGTATTTCTTAATAATCAAAACCATGCATTTAGGATACAAGATCGTAGAGCCAAACGAAAAAAAAATTCAAATATACTCCATAATTATGTGGAGTATAATGTTTTCCTGCTGTTTTGTCCAATATCATAGGCAAGGGCAGGTCCAGGAATTTTGGGGGTGGGGAGGGGTTAGTCGGGGGTATAATATTTTGTACGCATATAATAAAAAAATAAATATAAAACACATTTATAATTTTTTTTAAATAAACATTCAAAAGAATTTGAGGGTTGGTGGCGCCCCTGCTAGCCCCCCATGCCCCCGATCCGCCTCTGGCCGTAGGGAGAGTAACTGATAGAAGTGTTTTACTACTTCAGCACTGAGCTTTGCTTCTCTCTATATCCCTGTCCCGCTTTCTCTCTCTCTCTCTCTCTCTCTCTCTCTCTCTCTCTCTCTCTCTCTCTCCAGTCATTTAATCTAAGACCAATGGTGACTACAAAACCAACTGTTCCATCAGGAGGCTCTGCCAATTATGTCCAAATCACTGCAATCCTGGAGAAGGCAAAGGCGATCCGTCAGGTATCCTTCTTCCCACAAGTACCAAAAAAAAAAAAAAAAAGGATGGGATCCATACATTAACATAAGCTAACTTGGTCTTGTTCTCATATTGACTAAGTGAGTTTGTTTATCATTCAGGCTGTTGGGAGTGATGGAGAAGATGATGGGCATTGGAGTGAGGCTTAAAATATTCCAACGTCATGGAATTATTATTTTGCTGTAGAAAATAGTTGTCAATAGACCCTGTTTCGTGTAATTAGCTTTTAGGTCTCCTTTTTGTATTACAATCGATATTGGTCTCTTGTGCATATTTAATTTGAGCTTAACTTATGACAAACTTTTATATATAGTTTCGGCAGATGAAATTGTTCTCTCGAATGTAATCTCATTCGATATTATAATTACAATCTTAGAGCTACAGTGTTCCAGCAATCAAGTGGTAGACTGGGGAGTTTGATCCACACTGCTATGATTCTAAATATTTTGATATCATGTGGTGGCATGCGGTCGAGCATCAAACTTACCCTAAAATCGAGTGTGGCCCTGCTAGTAAAACCTGCTCATAGTGATCCACCGATTCAAAATTATAAAAGGAAAGCCACCCGGCAGGCCATCTTGATGGGGACATCCATGTAGACAGGGGAACTTCGTGGTGAAATGACCAACAAGGCAGTATCTCCAGACATTCCCTATATTTCAAGGTGCTTCGGCTCTAGTTTGAGATTTGGCTTTTGCGCAATAGGGACGACTCTTGGTTCTTCTTGGCCCGAATCTCTTTTTTGTTACCCCAATTTGACAAAAATATTATTTTATTTTATGATGCTCTACTGGTAGGCCCAAGGCCCAAGCCATCTGAGACCTGGTTTTCACTTTCCCTGGCATTAGCAGAGTCATATTGGTTCCTACGCCGGTCTCCTCATTCATGGATTGCTTCCTCGAATGTGCATCACACTTAATGCCCCGTACCTCCTCACCTTACTCAACCCTACAAGTGTTGTTGCCCAAAATATCTATCTGAAGATTAAATACTGCTGGAGACGGACAACAAACAACAATTGCGGGAGCACTTCCGAGAGGAGATAAATAATACAAGATTTGCCGGGTTTGTTAGGCCCGGGCTTGAATGCTCTCGCGAGATGTTATTAATACAAATATTCGTGGATACAAGTATTAATGAGAGAAATCTAAATACAATGAGTGTAAAAAGACTCTATTAATCCGGCTCTTGAGCGAAGCTCGGTGTTCTTCGTCCCTGCCGATCGTCTGCCTGATGAGAGAGGCCGGGAGAAGTAAGTACCGAAAGATAGCTGTTGCCAAGAGTTGGAGAAAGCCAAGTGCTGGGTATATTGCTTCTGTATGGTGTGTGAATTGCGAGAATGCCAGAGTCAGGTCCAAGTGCAGGCTGCCCTCTTTATATAGGGGATGAGGTGCCTTGTCTCCTAGCGGGCGATCGTCTTTCGGCCATTAATATAATGGGGCGATCGTCCTAAAGGTCACGTGGGCAGTCTGCCAAAAGTCCAAGGCTACAGAAACACTGTGCCGCCCAATGAGGAGCCAAAGACGCGTCCTGGCATCACAGGTGGTCCCACTTTGCTACTTTCGGCGGACTTGTCAGTAGGCGAGGTAGGTGACAGGCTGTGGTCACCAGTCTTGTCTGTCAGCTCCTTTTGCAGGTCTGCGGCCCTGTTGGTAGGTGAGGTAGGTGACAGGTCTGTCAGCGCCTTTTGTGGATCTGCACGTGGGTGCTGTCCCGTGGCTCGGCCTTGGTCGACTGGATGGCCATCGGCCCTGATCGTCATGAAGCGGTCGTCTCTAGCTGGACACCGAGGGTCGTCCTCGGCCAGTCACTGAGGGTCGGCACTGGTCGGTGACCAAGGGTCGGTCGGCAAGGCGCCGAGAGATGATCGTCCATAAGTCGGTCGCCAGAAGTCGGTCGCCAGGCGCCGAGAGATGATCGTGTTGGATGTCGATCGCTCGGCACCGGGACTTGTCCTGGGCCCTTCGGTTGGCCGATTTAGCTTGTCTGCGGGGCTAAGGCTAGGCCTGCCTGGTCGCCGATCGGCAGTGGCTAGGTCGCCCGATCTCCGAGGCGATCGCCGGTCGGAAAGTGTAAATCTCGACACAACAATTGCCCCCCAGCTTGCTCCTATGTTTGAAGACATGGGGCGAGGTGGTTCTTGCTAGCGATCGTGTAAGGATGAGGACGGACGATCTTGCTGAGCTGACTTTGGTTTTGGACTTGGGCTATCATGGTCGATTGGCTTAGCTATCTTTCGGTCTTGTACCTGCAAAAAACAACATTGGCCGATCCCCCTCGGAAACTTGGTGGTTTCGCTTGTTTGAGGAATCGTGCACAGTCGCGGAGATCGATGGACCGACTCCATGACCGTGTCTTGGTGCGCGAAGACATTGAGTGTCTCGTGACTCACTTTATTATGAGGGTCCTCTGTTAGGCTGCACCTCGCCTCGTATTTAAACGAAGGGCGTGCGGTCTCGGTCTAGAGGAGTCCTTGCGCGGGGCAGCGTCGGATGAATCAACTCCACGCCCGCGGCTTGTTAGCTCTGCTTCCACCTCGGCCCACCATGAAGATGGCGAACCTCGACGGTGTACGTTGAGACGGGGGTTGTGGCACGTGTCCACTGATTAAATTTGGAGAGCCCTCAGACTACGCCGGCCTCGTATTTAAACGAAGGGCGGGCGATCTTGGCCGAAAGAGACCTTGCATGGCCGAAGCAGCCGGTTCCATCGACTACCAGGACCGTGGCTTTATGAAGTGCGGTGGAGGCGATCTTACGCCTTAGTCCGTCATGTTAGATGCTGGACTGTAGAGGGCGATCGTGTCCTCCGGGTTGCTGATGATGTAGCGTGATGATCGGCGATCGGCCGAAGATCGCGATCGTCGCCGCCGCCGATCGCTTTATTCGTAGGTCGATATCGGCGATCGGGCGGGAGATCGTCGTCCGGGCGCCGATCGCACTGCTCACAGGCTAAGAAGAAACCTTTGCCTGGCCAGAAAATCTGTGGCTCTAGCCCGGAAGGCTGCGTAGGTTGTAGGTTGGTTTTTCGTGAGATGCCTGAACATGGGCGAAAAACCCTGAAATCCTCCTAGGACCGCGTAGAGGGCGGTCTCATCGCTTACGGGCTCGCCGTTGAGGATGATCACGTCTACCCGGTCGATGTAGTCCGAGTCGGACTCTTCTTCTCCCTGCTTGATTTGCATCATGCGAAGGGGACCTTCTGGACGGACGACCCTGGTGGCGAAGTACTCCGTGAAGACGTGCGCCAGCTGGTTAAAAGAGCCGATGGACCGAGGCGGCAACGAGGCGTACCACCTGTGGGCGAGGTCGTCCAACGTCAGAGGGAACATTCGGCACCTGGTAGCGTCTGATGCCCCATAGCCGGTCATGTAGATGTTGAACTTCCTCAGGTGCACCTGGGGGTCCGTTCGCCCCTCGTACACGGGTGTTTGCGGGGGAGCGATCCTGTGCTGTACGGGGGCGAGCTCGATGTCGATCGTGAGCGGCTCGCTTGGCCCGGCGATCGTCTTCTTGGCGCCTGCCCTGGATTCTAGGAGCGCCTTCATGTCATCGAGTTGACGTTGCATCGCAGCCATCGCCGTGGCTTGATCGCTTGCAGATCGGCTTTGGGAGCAGGAGCCGAGGCGATCGTGTACCGATCTCCGGACTCCGCTGTTGCCGGCCTCGGCTATTTGGCGAGGGGGAGCCAGACGGCTGGGCTGCCTTCTGGGAGTCGGGTAGGCCGAGCTCCTGGTGACGGACTCAAACTCCGTCGTCTCGTAGCTGGGTCCGATCGCCTGCCCTGTGTCGGGTCACCGCCTGTGCGATCGAAGACAGAGGTGCCCTGCGGGCGAGCGCCTTCTTGCGCGGACGGAGCCTCCCGAGATCGCTCGCCGCAACGCCTTGAGCTTCGCTGACTTCCGGCGGACGGCCGAGGGGGTGATAGCAGAGGCGCCGAGAGCACTCCGCTCCCGTAGACGGCGGGGCCCATTCGACCGTTCCTTGGTTCGAACCGATCGAGCGAGAGGCTTGGGCCGCGCCGTTCGGGCGGGATCGAGCGTCTCGACCGCGGCGGCTACCCTCCACCATCGGGTGGCTCGGACCCAGGGGCAGGCCGCGTCCGGTCGGCTGGCCGGCGGCTTTCTTCGACGCGGAGGCGGAAGACATGATTTCAGAAAGATTTCTTTGAAGTGCAGTAAGTGTCACTTCAAGTATCTGCCCCGAGAACAGTGAGTGTTCTTCGGGACGGTAGGTATAAAAATTCGAGGGTTGGATCCCCTTCCTCTAGCGCCAATTGTTGTTGCCCAAAATATCTATCCGAAGATTAAATACTGCTGGAGACGGACAACAAACAACAATTGCGGGAGCACTTCCGAGAGGAGATAAATAATACAAGATTTGCCGGGTTTGTTAGGCCCGGGCTTGAATGCTCTCGCGAGATGTTATTAATACAAATATTCGCGGATACAAGTATTAATGAGAGAAATCTAAATACAATGAGTGTAAAAAGACTCTATTAATCCGGCTTTTGAGCGAAGCTCGGTATTCTTCGTCCCTGCCGATCGTCTGCCTGATGAGAGAGGCCGGGAGAAGTAAGTACCGAAAGAGAGCTGTTGCCAAGAGTTGGAGAAAGCCAAGTGCTGGGTATATTGCTTCTGTATGGTGTGTGAATTGCGAGAATGCCAGAGTCAGGTCCAAGTGCAGGCTGCCCTCTTTATATAGGGGATGAGGTGCCTTGTCTCCTAGCGGGCGATCGTCTTTCGGCCATTAATATAATGGGGCGATCGTCCTAAAGGTCACGTGGGCAGTCTGCCAAAAGTCCAAGGCTACAATGGCCGTGACTTGCCGTCGTCAATGAGGAGCCAAGACGCGTCCGGCATCTTATCACAGGTGGTCCCACTTTGCTACTTTCGGCGGACTTGTCAGTAGGCGAGGTAGGTGACAGACTGTGGTCACCAGTCTTGTCTGTCAGCTCCTTTTGCAGGTCTGCGGCCCTGTTGGTAGGTGAGGTAGGTGACAGGTCTGTCAGCGCCTTTTGTGGATCTGCACGTGGGTGCTGTCCTGTGGCTCGGCCTTGGCCGAATGGATGGCCATCGGCCCTGATCGTCATGAAGCGGTCGTCTCTAGCTGGACACCGAGGGTCGTCCTCGGCCAGTCACTGAGGGTCGGCACTGGTCGGTCACCAAGGGTCGGTCGGCAAGGCGCCGAGAGATGATCGTCCATAAGTCGGTCGCCAGAAGTCGGTCGCCAGGCGCCGAGAGATGATCGTGTTGGATGTCGATCGCTCGGCACCGGGACTTGTCCTGGGACCTTCGGTTGGCCGATTTAGCTTGTCTGCGGGGCTAAGGCTAGGCCTGCCTGGTCGCCGATCGGCAGTGGCTAGGTCGCCCGATCTCCGAGGCGATCGCCGGTCGAAAAGTGTAAATCTCGACACAACAACAAGGAATCACCATGCTGAAAGGGGATCACGAGCACACTCTGAATCACTGGACTTCACACATACGTTTCGAGAGCTTTCACTTGGGGACCAACCACTAAAGAAATGATGCAAAACTTAGGCTGAGATCACGGAACGACCTTTTCTTTATCAACACAAAAAATAGTAGGAGACCTAGGTGGCTATCGAGCCCCATGCTCCGTAGCGGGACAGTATACTCCAAAAGTCTGACATGTATGCATCATACTAACCTCTTCGAGCGCCTTCTATGGAGCTATAGCCTACGAAGAATCAAAAGCACAAACATAAGACCATCAAAAATTAGACACAAGATCAAGGCCCATGAATAAAATGTGGGAATAGCCTCGGATAAACAAGATATTGTGAAGTTCAAGGGATACATCGTAAAATAAAGCCCGAATTTATGAAACAAAACAAGGTGTCTCATGAGAAAAAGAACTTACCGAGTTAGATATGGGGCTCGCGGGTGTCAATAGATGCTCCAATAAAGTGCCGTAGAAAAATGCCTCCGCGGTCCAAACTAAATGACACCAACAAGATGCTCCATAAAATGCTTCGTGGTCCTAACCAAATGGTGCCTACAAGAAGCTCCACAAAGATTGTCGTGGAATGTACCATGCGACTATACCTCAACTATATCCGCAAAAATTGTTCTCTGAGAAAGGCTTCGTAACAAAAGTGATATGTGGAAATTGCACACTGCCTACAGTAGTCAGTAGATGCTTTTCGGAAGAATGACCTTCAGCTTCCGAAGCCAAGAAGTGTCCTGAGCATGGCTCAAGGAGCAAAGACAGCATTCTGCGGACTCGATCGGTAGACCCTGTAGCTTGCAGAAAAAGTTATGTGAGTCGTCCCCCGTGAACCCTTCACCCCTATAGAACGGTGTCTCATAGAATCCGACCCATCTATCAACCTATTGCTATGGGCTCGGTCTACACCAATCCGGAGTCGTTTGAAGGCACACCGTCTCTCAAGATCCACCCTCGTGGAAACTGGGAAGGATTGTCCCTAGATGGCGCGTCAGAAGTTGCCCATTTGGAAACAAATTTTGTTGTTATGGTACCTAACAACTTCATATAAAAAGAGAGAGGAAAAGGAGGAAATAGGGAGGGTCCATATAACAACTTCTTTCGTGTTTAAGTCATGCCTAAGTATATTCCCATATACTCATATGCTCGGTCAATGAGTATTCATGTACTCATATAGATATATTAGTACTATGGCACTCATATTGCTCGGCCAGGTGAGCGCTCTGGTATCACACTCCTTCCCAATTTAAGTGTGGGGTTTGCATCTTTTACAATTTCCAAAATAAATATTTCATTTAAATATTATTCATCTTTATTTATCACTCATATTTTAATAAACCATTCCATCTCATAAAAATACCATTTTACTACTATTTTGTGACTCATTTTACCTTATAATGTTATTTTTGACCCATTTTACGCGAAAACGTCATTGTCAATTGTTTTTGCCAGGGATATTATGTTCAACACTTTTCATCACATGACGTTATTTTCGATTCATTTTTCTCATGAATGTCATTTTCCACTACTTGCGTCTAGGGCTGTTGACGATCCAATTATACTCGAGAACAGCCCTAGAACCGTCTCAAATTACCGGGACTGATACTCACCCGAAATGTTAACGGTCCGGATACTGTCACTGAAGTTGGCGGCCATGTTCGAGATAAGGGCCCTTGCTTCTCTGCTTTCTTTTGTTCTTCGCCTGAAAACTCGATCTCGTTTGATAATTTCTGGAGAATACTACAAGTTTCTATCTCCACGTGATCTTGTAATAAATAATTATTACATTATATTTTTAATTTAAATTATTTGTATATGAAATACAAAAATCAAATAATTTTCAAATAATTTCTTTGAAGTAAATCTATCTTTTTACAAGATCAATATTTTTACTTCAGTTTTCACTTTCTTATAATAATTTTAGATTATTGAGTTATTTTATTTTAAAAATATTTGGGAAAAGAATTATAGACATGTTAGACTTACAATTCTCAGTAGAAAGATATATTATTAGTTAAAATAATTTTTTCATTGATTTTTCTTTTTGTGAAAAAAAATTATATAAACAAATATAATAAGTTGATTATATTTTTATTCAAATACGTCACAATAATATACCTTATCGTCCTATGCCTAATGAATTAATATCATTGTGGATCTCATGGTATGTTATGTTGGAATATTTATTCCACACATTACTTAATTTGTGTTTTGATGATTAAAGTTGCTAAACAACAAAACAACATCGAGGCGAAGCAGACGAAGACGCAAAGTTGAAATCTGGAATGTATGTCTAGCGCACGCTAAGACATATATGTTAGCGCACGCTAACGGAAGTCATCTGCATATCAGCCAAGTTCGAAGTTACCTGAAGTGAAGTTAGCTGATGAGGTAGCGCACGCTACACCTTATATCTAACGCACGCTATCGAGCCATGTTACCGTTGAGAAGATATTCAAACTCAAAATGACGTATGCAGTGAAGTAAGCATAGTGCACGCTACAAAGAAGGAATAGCGCACGCTAAAGAAGTTTGAATACAAGTCAATCAATCCGTTGGAGAGAATATGAATCAAGTCAAAAGTGGAACGGTCAGTTTGACAAATCAAGCAACAAATATATTGGATTAGCGCACGCTACATTGTATTATTAACGCACGCTAAAGCAAGAGTATAACGTACGTAAGGAAGAAGTCATAACGTACGCTAAAGAAGAAACGAAGCTACTGGACTGAAACTGGGAACAGTCTAGCGCACGCAAATAGAGAAAGGCTAGCGCACGCTAGCAAGTCAAAACATCCAGCAACGGCTAGTTTGTGGAAAATGCCTATAAATACCATTCCTATGGTATTGTTTGAGTACAACAACTCCAAGCATTCAAGACATTGATCTTATATTCATATACTTACATTGTTGTTGTAATATTGAGCTTATATTGTTAGTTTGAGTATTTATACATTCAACATTATACACGAGAGGTAAAAGAAAAGATACGATTGGATTCGGTGTTATTAGGATCAAGTATCCGGCATTATTAGAATCGCAATCGATATCTAAGTAAGGTTTATCTAGTACCCATAGAAAGCTAGAGAGGTTGATTCATTGTCCTACGAAAAGGAAAAACGGTTTTACTCGGACCGATAGAAGACGAGCTTGTAACGGTAATCCCTCGACCGATAGAAGAGAGGCGTAGAGGTTTTGATCTTAATCCTAAGAAAAAGATACATCGAGAGAGGACGTAGGCTTCGTTAATAGCCGAACCTCTATAAATCCTTGTGCGACTTATTTTCCGCAATTTATTTTCGCTTCCGCACAAACGGCGCAAATATCCGATTTATATACCAACATGTTATTAAGTATATGTGTGTCTTTAATCTAAATATTTATCAAAAATATATGACGTTCTTTCGCTTGTATAATGATATGTAATTATATTAGTATATTAATATAAATATTATAATTATACAATGATCATATAGATTACTGTCATGTTTATATATTTTATATTGAACTTTCACACATCTATACTTAATATTAAAAGAGAGTCGCAAAGAGATTTAAGGAAACATGTGTCATATCTACCTTAATCCTCTTTTTAAAAATCTTAAAAAAATGGACGTTTAATTTGGGAGGGGGTTAATTTTAGTTCGATTCGATTCGATTCGATTCGATTCGAGTCCATTCGATTGATTCGATTCGATTCGATTCGAGTCCATTCGATTCGATTCGATTCGATTCGGTTCAACTCAGTTCTTCTTCTTCTTATTTTTATTATTAATCTTAATTATTATTATTGTTATTATTACTAATAATATTACTATTATCGTTGTTGTTGTTAATTACTATTATTATTATTACTTACCATTATTATTATTATTATTTACCCTTGATATATATTTTGATTCGATTCGATTCGATTCCATTCGATTCGATTCGATTCGATTCGATTCGAATCCATTCGATTCGATTCGATTCAATTGATTCATTTCGTGATTCATTCTCAAAAGAACAGCGTAGAGAGTTATTCTATTATATACTATCTACCAATTAAAAACTTTCTCTCATTTATTCCTTTTATCTTTAAGCTAATAGTTTAAACAATTATAAACTTTTATGTATCAATTTTATTTTTTTTAAAAAAATATCAAATTAATTCTTACTTCGTGCTCTTTAATTTGACATTCATATAGTATATATAAATTAATGTAATATAATTATAATATATTTAGATGATAAAACTATTTCAATATAAAAATATAAGAATATTGAATTTAGTTTATTTTCATAGCTTTTTAACAATTATTTGATTTTTAAGAATTATTTTGTTCTAATTATAAAATAGTAAAATATATTACATTAATGTCAAATCATATAAAAAAATATATTAGTAAGAATATTGTATACTTTTAATGAAAGTTGATAATACAATAACAACATCAGAGCCTTAGTCCCAAAATATTTTGGAGTCGGCTATAATGAAAGTTGATAATAATAAACATAATTTTATTTATTATTTATAAAATTAGATATAAGACTCATATTGTCCTATATGAAAAAATAAATACCGGTGCTTAATTAATTTACGGTTTTCCTATTATGTGCCCTTAGATCACATGATAAGAGTTTATAAATTAAATTAAATCAAATAATAGTATATGTATATCTGTGTGTATCATGGCTCCTGTATATTTTATAATAATTTTATAATATTATTGAAATTCAATCACATATTATTAATATAATAAAATATTTAATATTTTATACTGTGCATCGCACGAGAGGACATATAATTATATTAAAAGTAGTGGTGATGCTCTAGATGTATGTAAATGTTAGGTATTAGTAAAAGTAAGTGTAATTTATGTGCAAAGTTGCTAGACCTTTTAAAACATAGAATAAAATGATAAATAATAGGGACTAAAGTGTACTTTGTGTACTTGAACTTTACTCAAGATATTTTGTGTAGCTGAACTTTACTCAAAACACCATTTGAACTAATGAAATTTAATATCTATCATTTGCAATTCTGAACATTCAATTTAATTAAACTTCGTGTACTGCCGTCTATTTGTTACAAGCTCCGTTAAAAGTTAAGGGGTAAAACTGTCTTTTCCAAAAAAAAAAAAAAAAAACTACCTGCCAACACGTTTAATCCCAAACCAAAAATGCTTTTCGAGCGGCCACAAATTCATTACCCTCACCCCCCACCCCCACCCCCCATGGCTCATCTCTTGCTTGGAGCTCCTCCCATGGCTTTCCCATCCTCCCCCCTTTCTCATTCTCTTTCCTTCTCGAAATTTCAAACTCTTATTCTAACCCCTCTTATGCTTCCATGTTCCGCAACTTCAATTTCCACCTCTACACGCGCGTATTTCCGTGAGTCTTTCTACATCTGTTTCCTCATGTGTTAATTTCTGATGCTAGGGTTTGTTTTTATTCAGTTTACTGCGGCAGAGGGGACAAGAAAACTGCCAAGGGAAAGCGTTTCAAGCACTCCTTCGAAAATGTGGGTTGTTAATACTTTCCTCTGTTTTTATTATTTATTTATTTGATTATCTTTCACTAATTTCGTGGATATGTTGCGTGTACAGGCCAGGACGAAGGACAAGAATAAGGGAAGGGGCCCTCCGAGGGTTCATGCGCCGTCGCTCCCTCTGAGAGAATATAAGTACGACGACGGTGTTGTTCATCGAAATGCGTTTTTCAGGTTGTGTAAGGGAAGGTATGTGATCTTTAACTGTGGACAAATATTTATGATAAATATTATTATTACGAGGCTTTACGAACTCGTGCGATGCACCAGCTGTGCTTTTATTTGAATATCTATGTATTTTGTACGTAATATTTGTTCAAATGTTTATATACTTTGTATCAAGGTTTACATTTATCTACGTATCAATGTTAATGTGTGTAATATAAGTTATATCTAAGGGTGTTCAAAACTACCTGACCCGGTTGACCCGACCCAATTACCCGATTACCCGGGAACTTTTTACCGGGTAATTTTTCTAATTATCCGGATTTAGCGGGCCGGACACCCGACCCGTTAATTATGTGAGTTTCCGGGCCGGGTAATGGGCCGGCCAAATAAAATTAGCGGGTGCCTGTCGACCCGGTAACTTTTTTTATTTTTTTTTATTTTCTCACTACATACTTTATTTTAACCATTTTAAAAATTATGTATAGAATTAGTATGTATTTACTTACATTTTAATAATATTAACATTACAATGTCTATGTAAAATTTGGTCCATATTAATCTTATGCTCTAATTTTTTTTCTTTTTCATGAATCAAATTTTTTATAATTTAAATTTCATTAACTATTTTAAATTATGACATCAAAATTACAAAAATGAGTATGTATTAATATAATATAGTAGTCTAATTTCAAAGTGAATAGATTTAATGTTTCATATGATATCTTAATATGTTAGAACCAATGATAATAAAATTAATGTTATAATTATTGTAAATAATTTTCTTACT
This sequence comes from Orobanche coerulescens, assembly GCA_033398695.1. NCBI lineage: Eukaryota > Viridiplantae > Streptophyta > Magnoliopsida > Lamiales > Orobanchaceae > Orobanche > Orobanche coerulescens. Next base: position 149,544,312 of record CM065814.1, on the reverse strand, counting down.
TTTAATTTAATTTTTTGTTAGAAATCAATCGAGCAAATAAATTAAATTAAAGTTAAATTTTTTTAATATTTGATTTAATCATAACGCATGACTTCAAAATTAGAATCAATTCTTGCTAATTTAAAGTTAAACATTTTTGTTGAACTAAAAGTTGAAAAAAATACAGCAAAAAAATCATATACTACCTCCGTTCTCTTATAACTGCAACATCTGGACTTTCACGTTTGCCAATGCACAACTTTGATTATTAATATCTTCAATTCTTTACTTTTAAAAATTATAAAAAGTTGATATTTTGAAAGTATACTTCGAGATGAATCTAACAAGATCCCACATGACTATATTTTTTCATATGTATAAATCACAAAAGATGGTCAAAAGAGAGTATGTGAACAGTGTAATAGTCAACATGTTGCAATAATAAAAGAACGGAGGAAGTATATAATAATATATATATGATTAAAAAAACTCGGGTACCCGGGTGACCCGACCCGGAAATCCGGGTACCCAAAAAAGCGGGTACCCGGTTTTTATGGGCTGGGCCATGGGCCGCCTAAATAGCTACCCGGAGTTCCGGGTACCTGAAAAAGTGGGTACCCGAAAAGCCGGGTACTCGCTTATGAATACCCCTAGTTATATCATTATGTAACGCCCGGACTTTCTAGGGGTAATTATTGGGGAAAATAAATAAAAGGTAAATTTGACGAAGAATAATGCCTACAAAGTCGAGTCGCTATACTGACATAAATTAAATACCTTTAATTAAGGCAATAACACGTCATAGATACGAAATAAAATTTGCGTCGGAAGAATAAATTATAAATTGTTAATTTCTAACAAAAGTTTCCCCAAAAGAATTTCGAAACATTTGACATAAGAAAAACATCATTTAATAAATTTTATTCATATGCCCTCTCGGCTCGCTCCTTCGTTCGGCTCGGTTTAACCTGCGAGATCAATAAAGGCGGGGGTGAGCTTCATTCAGCTCGTGGAAATCTCACTTATCACAGTAATATATAATCTCATGGAAAGCATAAAATGAATAATCTATCATATCTTTTCCTCAACATGAATACATACACACAATATTACGTATAGCATGAATCTAGCACGCATAACACGAATATTGAGGTTGCGCAGGTGTCTCCGCAACAACATGTGTAACATACACAAAATACCACATATAACATGAATCGAGCACGCATGTGAATATTGAGGTTGCACAGGTATCCCCGCAACAACATATATCTTAAGATAGCCTCTTTACACGTATACATGTGAGCCTGATTCACAACATGTATCGTCAATTTTTAAACATGAATTGAATATCACACATTGAATTGAATATCACGTATACAATCCAATTAAAGTGATAGTGAAAATTCCCACGAATAAATGATGCTGTCTGACTTGAATATGGAGATGCTCGACTCATAGTCCTAAGCCCGTAAATCCTCGATAAAGTCTACATGTAATAATATTTTAATCATTATAAAATATTACGATATAATAACGGAAATTAAAATATATATCCATAAAATCGGACTAATTATTAATATTAATTGAAAGGTCAACATTTTAATGTCTTGGCCAAAATAAGACTGAATTGGAGGTTTTAAAGTTGGAGTGGGGTCAAATTGTAAGAGTTGAGAAGCTGACTGGGTTAAAATCGAAGGATCATAAATCAAAATGGGTTTAAATTGAAGTATACAAAATTTCTGGGGTTAAATTGAAAGTTGTAGGAAAATGTGAGGGCTAAATTGCAAAACCCTAATAAATGTTTCAAAATTGGTGTCATTAATACTCCCCAATTATTTTTAGGACTCAATCTTTCATTATATATGATTATTATTATTATTAAGATTGAGTCCTTAAATTTAATGTGGAGTGTTAATAACTTCATAAATCTTCATTCCAAAAGTTTATTATCCTTCATTTCAATGGCATGCAGTAAATCTTAATGAATACTATATCGCATAAGAATACATAAGATCAAATAATTCAAAGAGCCGTGAATAACAAGGGTCATTATACTATTTTAAGTTTAGCATAATAATGACATAATTCGTTTAATTAATAAGTAACTTCAAAAGTCTCTTCACATGCATATATAGTTTTTAATAGTTATAGGTTACACAATATATTCAACTATAAATAAGCATTTGATTTCCTTTGCCTACAAATACAAACTTACGACAGAATAAGCGAATCTGCGGAAAGAAACCAACGAGATGGATGCAGCTGCTTTTGTTTACCATGTTATTTTTACTTTTTTTCTCAACATGATCTTATGAAAGAACTTTATGAGAACGAGGGAAAGTCCATAAATGATGAACCGCTAGCTATGTTCCTTCGCTGTGGCGATATTGTACTAATATCGGGTGAAGCAAGGGATCGTTTTCATGGTCAGTACATAAACTATCTATGTTCTCTGGTGTGCTGTTAACATGCAGAGTTTTTAGCTAAATGTCTTGATGTACATGTCCATATTCCGTGATTTCCAAAGCACATACTTCTCTTTTTGAATCCATTTATCGTTGTCGGCATCTGATATAGGTCTTAACCTTGATTTTCTATACAGGCATGCCTCGGATATTCACTTATGTAGAACACACCGAGATCGGGTCTTTAGAAAAGGTGTTGTCGGATGAAGACGATATTTGTTACTTGGAATACATCAAAACTTCAAGAATTAAAATCAATATCTTCTCACTTTGTATAGTGCATATGTAATATCCGCAATTTTCGACTTTCGGTAAATTTCTTTTTTCGGCCGAAGTCCGTTTTGACGACTCGCTCATGACCGTTTCGTCATTCTGAGAATGATTAATTCTACACTTTTTGACATCCGAGTTCGTTTCGGTGTCGTTTCGTTGAGTTCTGTGCTTTTTAGCGATTTTTCCGCACTTGAGTTCGATTCTTGCGAATCTCGTCCGAAACTGTTGTTTCGAGTTTCCCGCAAGTCCGTTTAACTTTGTTAGACGTGTTGTGAACTTCAGTTTGGTTATTCGATCACGTATCGTGATTTCCGGGCGTTTTGGGCCATTTTGTAATTTCTTGAATGTTACGGGTATCCGTATCTGTAATTGTTGTCTCGACCCGTTTCTTGGTCGCGTATGACTAATTATGGTATTACGCTTTCATTTCGAGTCGTTTATGTTGTCCGCGAACTTTTCGTCGTGTTCGTTCGTGCGTTTTGAAATCGGGTCGCCGAGCCTAGCGGTGGCGGGGATCGCCGGACGGTGGCGGGATCGCCGGACGATTGCGGCACCGCCGGACGGGTGCGCGAGAACCGCGTAGCGCACGCTTCTGGCCGGAAAGGCTGCGCTAACCGGCAGTGTAGCGCCGCCGCCGGTGTAACTAGCGTCTGTGCTCGGGCACAGCGTGGGGTTTCGAGGTTCCGACTCGGTCAGATCGGCAGGTAGCGCACGCTACGCCGGCGTAGCGCGCGCTAGTCGGCAGCGTAAGCGCACGCCGTCGGCCGGCTTAGCGTCGTTACTGGCCGGGCGATTCGATCCGATGGCTCTTGGGCCAGTCGGCAGCCGCGCGGCCATCGCGCGCACGCTAGCGGAGTTAGTCGGCAGTTCGGTCGGCGGGGTTGGTCGGTGATGCCGGTCGTGTGGGCCACTGGCGAGGGTACTCGGCCGATACGGCCGATAGCGCACGCTAGTCCTGGAAGGCTAGCGCCGCGTTAAGTGGCCCGAGATAAATATGGTGGCGATCACATTTCACTTCGCTTTTCATTTCCTTCCTTCTCCATCCGCGAGTGGCGATTCATGGGCGACAAGCCATGTTGTTTAACAACAAATCCATGAAGTCCTTGAGTTCATAACATCAATCGATCGTGTTATCAACCTTTGATTCAAATAATCAAGGTAATCTTCCTTAGAACCCTAATTTCGTGAATTTGGGGATTTTTGCATTTTCGTCCGATTCGTTAGTGTTGTTGATTAATTCATGATGGGTATGATTAATCTTGGTAGTATTCTTGTGTTTAACATCATTTAATCCATTGTTCTTCGTCGAATCAAGTATATTTCTTGATTTCCTTCGAGTTGACTTTTTGGGGATTTGTCCCGATCTCGCTTTTCATCCGTTTTCGATGGATCGATTATGGTTAAATGATGTTGTTAAACATATTCTATGGATTGTATATCCATAATTCAACTTGGAATTCGTTTTTGGGTTTTGACTAACGAATCGTGTTCTTGGCCGTTTTGGAAATCCTTGAACTTTCGTCATTTGTTCTTTGAATTCAACGGCTTTGAGTCGTGTTATGAAATTCAGTTCATTGTTGTTATTGTCCTTCGTAGTTTATGACGCGAGTTGGCGATCGGTGGAGTCGGCGGGTTCGTAGTTGGTTTGTGTCAACCTACTTCGGTCGGTTCTTCGCGTTGTTCTTATTCGAGGCAAGTACCTTGTCCATACATTTCTTGTTTTGTGGATATGATGATTGGTGATCGTCTTGGTATGTGTGTGTGTTTGTTTGAAACGGGTTTTTCAAAAGATTCGACTAGCCTCGTTAAAGGCTCACTTTCAAAACGCGTGTGTTTTGTAAATTGTGTGGGTTGTAAGTGACTATGTGAATCCTATGGATATGTTTGGTGTTGATGTTGCGCTTGATAACGCATGTGTGCATATATTATCTCATTTTTTGGTGCATTGTGATTTGACGATTATGTCGTGCTTTGTGTTGGTTGCCTTTGGTGGATTGTATGAATATCCTTGTGGTGACATGTTAATTGTGTAAATGTATTTCGCTCACCTCGGGAGGGTCCGACGGGATCATGGAGGGAATTCCAATGGTATAGCCCTGGATTCACGAGTAAAACTTCACGAATTGGTATATATATGATTTCGAAAACGCATTCTACTCACCTTGGGAGGGTCCGACGGGGCCACGAAGGGAATCCAATGGTATAGCCCTGGATTCACGAGTTGATGTTGTATTTTTGGTGACCAAGGTTTACGTATCTTGGGCGATCATATTGTATTGATGTTATGTCCGCCGAAGACACGTGACATGGGTTTTAACCTTGTATATTGCTGTTGGTTTTCTAGTTGCGAAAACAAAACCTTTGAAAGTGACCTGTTGATTTTGGAAAGATTAGGATTTGATAATCCTAAATTGTTTTCTATTAAAACTCTCGATGGCATTTTAAACTGTTTTACAAATTGTTCCCCTTAATTGTGGTCTTTCGGTTTCGGAATGTTTTACCCAAACTCTTGCCTCGGGAAGTACCTTCCATTACGTTTGGATCTTTGATGATTCCTGGTCATTGTTATTCGTGGAATGTGAATTGTATGGCTTGTATTTTTGCACTTTGTATTTGCACTAGCAAAACAGTGAAGTTTTGCTAACCCCCGAGTATTCAGGGGGTGGATGTCTATTTTTGAATTCAGGTTTTGGAGCATGGCACAGGGTCGGCACGAAGGATGATGAAAGATGAACGATACTAATCACACGAGGATCCGTTGATGTCGTATTGGTCTAGTTGTATTTTCTTTTCCGCTGCAGTATCTTTTCCCCGTTGTACGGGAGTTTATTATATTTTGACCCCTGCGTGGGTAAGTGTTTGTAATAGAGTTGTATGTTGTTGTTGAAAGACCAAATCGGTCTACTGAGTCATTTTAGCCTTAAAGGCGATGTTTAGATGTTTGATTTTAGTTATCAGCCTGGTAGATTCTCGAGGAGAGGGTCTACGGCGTGTAATATCCCTGAGTGGATTGGGGGTGTTACATAAATGGTATCGGAGCTTAGGTTGTGGAAACCTAGGCTGTCGGGTCAGTGGTGCCTATTGAGTTTTTGTCTCGTCGGATTTTATCCGATCGGTCGTGTCGACGCTGTCGTCCGAGTTGGTTTGTTGTGATTAGTATCGTGGGGCGATCATCATCTTCGTGCGACTGTGGATGTAAGTCTCCTTCTTTGTGTTGTGCCTCGTGTGACACGAGCTATTTTTATTATGAGTTAATTGACTAATCCTCTTATGGATTTTGATTTCGTGATACGTGATTATTTGACTCCCATTTTTCGCTCATATGAGGAGTAGTGTTCTTTGTCTTGTGCATGTTTGACTTTATTTCTTTTATCCACGTGAGTTCTTCTCAGAATGGCTTTCGGTATTTTACCGATCGAGTTTTATTTCAAAATCAATTCCCTTAACCGAAGTTTTTGGCATTATGGCCTTGATCATTTTGGCGAAATTCTTATGACGGAATCTAGTATTTTGTAAATGGATTTTGTGAGTTTTGAAATATTACCGGCCTTTTTGGCATTTTTGTGAATGGTTTTTAGCATGGATTCCTACATGACCCACGGCGCTATATTGTTCCTTGTAATTACGAAATTTTTGGGCATTCTAGCCCATTGAATTATTTTGAAAACCTTGAGTATCTTAGAAAATTAAAATTGGACGTACTTTTAAAAGCGAATTATTTTCTTGCGGTGTTTTCAAGGTGTTTTCTAATGCCGCAATACATTTCAAAAATTTTCCGGTTGAGGACCAAAAATATTTTTGAGGTATTTTCAAATGCAGTTGCTTAGACCCAAGGGTCGAATATTTTTGAAAGTTTTCACTAAAGGAAAGGTGTCCTCATTTTTGTTCAAACGCAAGATGATTTTCAAAGTCTCGATAAGGGTGTTTGTACTACTTTTTGTAAAATGATACTCAAGATCAACTGTTGTTTCCAAACTGTTTGCAAAAGGTGGTTCTCGTTTTTAAAACCTATCATTCCTGTTTGCGGACCGGAAATGCGTGTATGGTTTTCGAACTTTCGTTACGGTGTTAACCCCGAATTGTGATTGAATTGGTGGCGTGAGCGTCGAGCCATTCGCCACGCATATGTTTTGTTGGCCCTCTGTGAGAGGTGTGAACTGGTGTTTACTGTTTATCGCCTCGTGGTGATTTGCGTGTTGTCGCATTAGTGTGAGTTGTTAAAGCCTGGATTTTTGTGCGTTATACACATGGGTGATTGTTTCATGATGTTTGTGATTGTGTCTTTGCCGCCGTTCGGGATGTTGTAATCGTCGAACGATGCCGTTGTTGTGATTTTTGTATGCGTTGATATGCTATCTTTGAGTTGGCATCTCCGGTATGTTGTTTTGAGGTGTTAGTTCCATTGTATATATCATTTGTATTTTCTGTATGCCGAGCCGAGGCGTTTCAACCGTGATGTGCGAGGCACGCGTAAATTGTCCTTCTCGTCGGCAACACATTTCAAGTGTGGACTCGAGGACACCAAATTCGCTTTGCGAATCGGCTCACGAGACTTTCGGAGTTCGCGCTTCAAAGAGATATCGAATCGGCTTTGAGAGGCCTTTGAAGGATGTTTCGCCGATCACTGTTGTGTCGTCTCCTTGATTTCGTTATTGTGAGTAGCGGGGACGACCTTCTTTTATAAGAGTTCGAATGTAATACCCGTATTATTTTCGCTTCGTATTTTCTCTTTCTCCATCTATCGATTCGCTCATGTTCGTTGGCACTTTATGAACTTGTTCTGTATTTCGATTTCATCGTCCGAACGAGCCGTGATCTTGTTGTGGGTCGATCCGGTTATCGATGTTACTTTTTCGAGTTCGGTTCGATTCTTGTGAACCTTGTTCTAAGTAACATCATTTGGTTCTACTAGTTCTTTTATTCGAAGTGGATCGGATTTGGAACTCTTATGTTTTCGACTCACGACTCATTTATGTTTGTTGACATTTACGAGATTGTCGCCCCTTGTTTTTGTTTATCGAACGAGTGTGGTATCGTTTCAAATAAATCGTTCGTCGTTGTGACTTTTCAATCGCTATCCCCTTTCTGTGGATCTTGGCAATGCATGTCTTGTAGTTCTCACCGGATCATCCAGGAGTTGTTGTTTGAACTTTATTGTTCTTTGTGATTCGAACATGATTCTTCGATTTTTGTTGTCTCGATCGTTGTGGTTTGATCGTTTGATTGTTCGGTTTTTATTGACCTCGTTCCGTGATTGGCGAACATTCAGGCTCCTTCGTAATTCCCTTCAGTTTGGGAAATTAGTTTCGTTTTCGATCTTCCAGCGTGTTTGTTCAGCGGTTGACTCGCGTTTTGATTGATGTACCGTTGGGTTGGTCAATCCTATTGATTTTCGTTCGTTGTGTTTTGTGATTGTTCGGATAATCGACTCGATTGTATTGTCCGTTTGATGACGCTTGTCACTTGTTGATTTTATTATGTTTCTACCTGTGGCGTTGTGTTGGTCATCGTGGAGCGTGTTTTCACGCCGTATATTTCTTTGTGTTGTTTGTAACATTTCGCCGTTGGGCGTTAGTTACGCATTCTTGTGTATCTTGTTGAGTTTTTCCTGGCGGAATATTTCTTCCCCCTACTTGTTTTAAGTTTCGGGACGAAACTTCTTTTAAGGAGGGTAGAATGTAATATCCGCAATTTTACTTTCGGTAAATTTCTTTTTCGGCCGAAGTCCGTTTTGACGACTCGCTCATGACCGCTTCGTCATTCGAGAATGATTAATTCTACACTTTTGACATCCGAGTTCGTTTGGTGTCGTTTCGTTGAGTTCGTGCTTTTTAGCGACTTTTCCGCACTTGAGTTCGATTCTTGCGAATCTCGTCCAAAGCTGTTGTTTCGAGTTTCCGCAAGTCCGTTTAACTTTGTTAGACGTGTTGTGAACTTCGGTTTGGTTATTCGATCACGATCGTGATTTCCGTTTTGGGCCATTTTGTAATTTCTTGAAAGTTACGTATCCGTATCTGTAATTGTTGTCTCGACCCGTTTCTTGGTCGCGTATGACTAATTATGGTATTACGCTTTCATTTCGAGTCGTTTATGTTGTCCGCGAACTTTTCGCCGTGTTCGTTCCGTGCGTTTTGAAATCGTCGCCGAGCCACAGCGGTGGCGGGGCCCGACGGACAGTGGCGGGGCGCCGGACGATTGCGTGCCGGCGGCCGGACGGTGCGTAGAAGCCGCGTAGCGCCTTCTGGCCGGAAGGCTCGCGCGCCTTAACGGCAGTGTAGCGCCTGCCGCCGGTGGCTTTAGCGTCTGTGCCCGGGCAAAGCGATGGGGTTTCGAGGTTCGGACTCGGTCCAGATCGGCAGTAGCGCACGCCGCTACGCCGGCGTAAGCGCGCGCTAGTCGGCAGCGTAGCGCACGCTGTCGGCCGGCTAGCGTACGTTACTGGCCGGCGGATTCGATCCAGTGGCTCTTTCAGTCGGCTAGCCTTGCGAGCATCCGGCCGTAGCGCACGCTAGCGGAGTTGGGTCGGCAGTTCGGTCGGCGGGGTTGGTCGGTGATGCCGGTCGTGTGGGCCACTGGCCGAGGGTACTCGGCCGATCTGCCGATAGCGCACGCTAGTCCGGGAAGGCTAGCGCACGCTAGGTCGCCCGAGATAAATATGGTGGCGATCACATTTCACTTCGTTTTCATTTCCTTCCTTCTCCATCCGCGAGTGGCGATTCATGGGCGACGAAGCCATGTTGTTTAACAACAAATCCATGAAGTCCTTGAGTTCATAACATCAATCGATCGTCCGTTATCAACCTTTGATTCAAATAATCAAGGTAATCTTCCTTAGAACCCTAATTTCGTGAATTTGGGGATTTTTGCATTTTCGTCCGATTCGTTCCGTGTTGTTGATTAATTCATGATGGGTATGATTAATCTTGGTAGTATTCTTGTGTTTAACATCATTTAATCCATTGTTCTTCGTCGAATCAAGTATATTTCTTGATTTCCTTCGAGTTGACTTTTTGGGGATTTGTCCCGATCTCGCTTTTTCATCCGTTTTAGATGGATAGATTATTTTTAAATGATGTTGTTAAACATATACTAAGGATAGTATATCCATAATACAACTTGGAATTCCGCTTTGGGTTTTGACTAACGAATCGTGTTCTTGGCCGTTTTGGGAAATCCTTGAACTTTCGTCATTTGTTCTTTGAATTCAACGGCTTTGAGTCGTGTTATGAAATTCATTTCATTGTTGTTATTGTCCTTCGTAGTTTATGACGCGAGTTGGCGATCGGTGGAGTCGGCGGGTTCGTAGTTGGTTTGTGTCAACCTACTTCGGTCGGTTCTTCGCGTTGTTCTTATTCGAGGCAAGTACCTTGTCCATACATTTCTTGTTTTGTGGATATGATGATTGGTGATCGTCTTGGTATGTGTGTGTTTGTTTGAAACGGGTTTTTCAAAAGATTCGACTAGCCTCGTTAAAGGCTCACTTTCAAAACGCGTGTGTTTTGTAAATTGTGTGGGTTGTAAGTGACTATGTGAATCCTATGGATATGTTTGGTGTTGATGTTGCGCTTGATAACGCGTGTGTGCATATATTATCTCATTTTTGGTGCATTGTGATTTGACGATTATGTCGTGCTTTGTGTTGGTTGCCTTTGGTGGATTGTATGAATATCCTTGTGGTGACATGTTAATTGTGTAAATGTATTTCGCTCACCTCGGGAGGGTCCGACGGGATCACGGAGGGAATTCCGATGGTATAGCCCTGGATTCACGAGTGCGGTTGTTTGTTTTGTGAATGTATTTGCTCACCTCGGGAGGGTTCGACGGGGCCACGGAGGGAATTCCAATGGTATAGCCCTGGATTCACGAGTAAAACTTCACGAGTGCATGTGTATGTTTGGTGAATGTATTTGCTCACCTCGGGAGGGTTCGACGGGGCCACGGAGGGAATTCCAATGGTATAGCCCTGGATTCACGAGTAAAACTTCACGAATTGGTATATATATGATTTCGAAAACGCATTCTACTCACCTTGGGAGGGTCCGACGGGGCCACGAAGGGAATCCAATGGTATAGCCCTGGATTCACGAGTTGATGTTGTATTTTTGGTGACCAAGGTTTACGTATCTTGGGCGATCATATTGTATTGATGTTATGTCCGCCAAGACACGTGACATGGGTTTTAACCTTGTATATTCTTTGTTGGTTTTCTAGTTGCGAAAACAAAACCTTTGAATTTGTGACCGTTGATTTTGGAAAGATTAGGATTTGATAATCCTAAATTGTTTTCTATTAAAACTCTCGATGGCATTTTAAACTGCTTTTACAAATTGTTCCCCTTAATTGTGGTCTTTCGGTTTGAATGTTTTACCCAAACTCTTGCCTCGGAAGTACCTTCCATTACGTTTGGATCTTTGATGATTCTGGTCATTGTTATTCGTGGAATGTGAATTGTATGGCTTGTATTTTTGCACTTTGTATTTGCACTAGCAAAACGGTGGAGTTTTGCTAACCCCGAGTATTCGGGGGGTGGATGTCTATTTTTGCATTCAGGTTTTGGAGCATGGCACATGGTCGGCACGCAGGATGATGAAAGATGAACGATACTAATCACACGAGGATCCGTTGATGTCGTATTGGTCTAGTTGTATTTTCTTTTCCGCTGCAGTATCTTTTCCCCGTTGTACGGGAGTTTATTATATTTTGACCCCTGCGTGGGTAAGTGTTTGTAATAGAGTTGTATGTTGTTGTTGAAAGACCAAATCGGTCTACTGAGTCATTTTAGCCTTAAAGGCGATGTTTAGATGTTTGATTTTAGTTATCAGCCTGGTAGATTCTCGAGGAGAGGGTCTACGGCGTGTAATATCCCTGAGTGGATTGGGGGTGTTACAGCATAAGCTAAGTTAATCAACTTGATGTCCTTCTTAATCAACTTAATGCATAGGCTAAAGTTCTATAGATGAGTACAAATTTATATAATTTGATTTGTGTCAAGTATTTTTTTTTAAGTTAGCGAAGTGAGCTAAAGTTCTACCGTAATAGATGAACACAAATTTATATAATTTGATTTGTGTCAAGTATTTTTTTAAGTTAGCGAAGTGAAATTATTGATTTTCTTTTACGCTTAGTTCCCGAGTTTTAGTAAAGGAAAGAAAAGAAAGGGAAAAAAAGTCAGGAGAGAAAAGAAGAGAAAGGAAAGTGAAAAGAAATTGTATTTTGTGTTCCCGAGTTTGAAAGAAGTGAAAAGAAAATTAATCGTTTTGTTCTTTTCTCTTCAAATCCTTCCAAATCGGAAGGAAAGTTAGGAGGGAAAGTTTTCCTTCCATTTCTTTCCGTTTCTTTTCATTAAAAAACTCAGGAACACCAAATATTTTTTCTTTTTTCTTATTTCCGTTCGTTTCCCTTCTTTTCTCTCGTTAAGTTAAACTCGGGAACTAAGCGTTAGAGTGAGAGAAGCATAAGCATTCCTTTTTTTTTTCAATTGGATGTTGTAACCACCATAGGATGAGATTATATATTATTGTGTTCTGATGTTGTATTATGCATATTAGAGTTGGTCTTCTATGTACTTACCCACCATTGTAACTAATAGAATATTTGCGTGACTATAACAATTCATACCCTTTGCAGAAATTATTTTTGTACACAGTAGTAACATTCAATATTGGTTCATATTCGTTATGTTTGGCTTACTTATATTCCTCTATTGTTTTGTTAGAGAAAGTGAGAAATAAGTCAAGTTCATGTTCACTTTAAGTCTTTAACGGATCTTAATCTATGCCACCTAATCATTTAAAACTTTAATTTAGTGTAATCAATTAAATGAAAGTTTTATTAAATACATTTTGTTTATATAAATATTAACAAATTACTCTCAACAATCAACAAAGGTCTCTCGCGGTAGCCGTAGTTATAGATTGTTGTCTATTCGGCAATTTACACACACATTATGCGATGAACACTTAGATACAAACTTTGTGCGCAGGGGTTTTGAATGCCTCGTAATCTTTAAAACTAGAGGGAATAAATATTAAACTTGTCATATTCGTAATGCCTCAATGTTAAGAGGGGAATTATAGGGTTCACCCTTCCTTGTATTTGGTTAACACACATTATCTTAAAATGTACTTAATTATAACCTTTGGATTAATAGTAAATTTATTATAAATGATTGTACATCTTAACCACATATATTATAATTGTAGTACATTATATTTTTATATATATATTCTGAAAAGTAAAAAATAATTTTTGAAAATTCTAAAAAATCTAAAAAATCTGAAAAAAATAAAAAAAATCTGGAAAATTCTGCAAAATTTAAAATTTTTTAAAAAAATCGGACCATTTATTTCTTAAGAAAAAATTATCTGGAATAAAGATTAAAAATCAGATCTTTTATTTAAAATTCAAAAATAAAAAATAAAAAATAAAAAAAATCTGAAAATTTTGGAAAATTTAAAAAACCTGACAAAAAAATCGGAACTTTTATTTTTTAAGAAAAATTATCTGGAATAAATATTAAAAATCAGATCTTTTATTTAAAATTCAAAAATAAAAAATAAATAAAAAAATTGAAAATTCTGGAAAATTTAAAAAATCTGACAAAAAAATCGGAACTTTTAATTTTTTTTAAAAAAAAGATATAGAATAATATTAAAAATCAGAATTTTTTATTTAAAATTCGAAAATAAAAGTAAAAAAATAAAAAATTCTGGAAAATTTAAAAAATTGGACAAAAAAATCGGAGCTTTTATTTTAAAAAAAATATATGTAATAATATTAAAAATCAGAATTTTTATTCTAAATTTAAAAATAAAAAAACTCTGGAAAATTTAAAAAATCTGAAAAAAATCAGAACTTTTATTTTTTAAAAAATATTATCTGGAATAATAATATTAAAAATAAGATCTTTTATTTAAAATTCAAAAATAAAAATCAAAAATTCTTATTTTTAATATTATTATTTTCAGAATTTTCAGAATTTTATTTTAAATTTTCCAGATTTTTTTATTTTACTTTTTATTTTTGAATTTTAAATAAAAGATCTGATTTTTAATATTATTATTCAAGATAAGTTTTCTTAAAAAATAAAGTTCTGATTTTTTTTTTTAGATTTTTTAAATTTTGCGGAATTTTCCAGAATTTTCAGAATTTTTTTTATTTTTTTCAAATTTTCCGGAATTTTTCAGAATTTTTCAAATTTTTTAGATTTTCCAGAATTCCGTAGTGGAATATAGACAAATACATAAATAAAAAATTACGGAATTGGAAAAAATAAAAAAAATTATTTAGGTGTGAAATTTATTTTTTAATATAAAATATAAAAGGTTAAATACGTAATTTCAATTCAAAAAGTACGACTCTAACAAAATACTTGTACTATATTTACAATATACATATGGCTAAGATTTAGTACTACTGATTTCATTATATTTACAATTAATCTAACTATGAGAATTAAGTACATTTTAACTTGATGTATATTCACCAAGTACAATCTTGGTGGACCGCAGAACTACCCATGTTAAGAACTTATATGAGCAAGAAATATAACCTTTAAAACAAGATGGAATGAATATTAAGCTTGTCATATTTAGGGGTGTTAATAGAAATCCGAAAACCGACCAACCAATCCGAACCAATCCGTACCGAACTAAAAATCCCCGACCGAAAGCAACCCCGAACTTGAAACTTACAAACCGAAATCGAAACCGAATTAATTCGGGTTTAGATAACTTAAAACCGAACCGAACCGAATTACCCCGAACTGGACCGAACTAACCCGAATTATTTATATTATATAAAATTTTATTTATATGACTAAAATTTTTAAACTTATAAAATAATATATCTACACATATATTGTACTTTTGATAAAAACAATGATTAAATATATCAATGAAAGATCTATCTATTATTTTAGAACAAGTTTTATTAATATAATTAATTTTTTTGTTACTTTATTAAATAAATATATATAAATTAAATATGTTTGGGTCAAAACCGAATTTGACCGAACTAATCCGAAACTGAAACATTCGGGGAGGGTTTGGGTATTGAGTTTTAAAAACCGAAACCGATCGAAACCGAAACCGAATTTTAAAGTTTGGGGAGGTTTTGGGTTTCGAAAATTTTACCCCGACCGAAACCGAAAACACCCCTAGTCATATTCGTACTGCTTCGCTGTTAACTGGGGCGGTGCTTCCATTAAGCGAGCAAAGCAATTGCTTTAAGCCTCCAAAATTTTGAGGCCTCCAAATACATATATATATATATATGGATTGACTATGGTGGAAACACCATTAATGGTGAAATCTAAAAACCAATTGCATTATTAAGTAATTTCATTGCATATTTGTTATTAATTGTGCATCAAGCTGGTCGCTAGTATATGCAACAAATAATGCAATAAAAAAATACATAAATGCATAAAATTCTACTCATCTACAGCCGTTAGATCACTAATATCAATGGCCTACAAAAGTTTTTATATTTCACAAGATAATTAGTTTTCATATGATCTATTTCCTCTCTTATATATATATATATATATAGAGAGAGAGAGATTGATTTTGTAAAATGAAAATATCATCTTAACAGAAAAACTAAAAAATTTATAATACAAATTGTTAAAAAAAAATAATTTACACTAAAACCTCGATAAATGAATATTCGATAAACGAATAACCTCATCAAATGAATAATTTTCTCCGGTCCCAAATCTTTATAACATGTTTAAATTTTCTCTCGGTAATGAATAATTTCGCTAAATGAATAATTTTCTCCTGTCCCGATCATATTTATTTATCGAGGTTTTACTGTAAGTTTACTCATATTTTAAATTTAATTTGAGTTTATATTAAACCTAACATTAATTATTTGCTTTATAAAAATAATAAAGTTTTCTAAGAAAACTTTTTAATTAGTTTAAATTTAAGTGCATAATTTACTTTTTGAAAATATAATTAAAGAATTTGCCTCTAAAAAAGTTAGAAAAATAATTTTTATATCAGTTTTTGAATTTGTCTAGAGCCGCCCCTGGCTGTTAAGAACTTATATGAGAAAGAACCGTCAACGCAGACCAGCAAATAGATATAATAATGTTAATCAAAATAAAAGACTTTTTTGTTAAGAATCGCTGAAATGCGCACTTTTTGTAGTGCGTAAATAAGATAATATATTATAACATGTGAATGACTATTATGCCCCCGATGAAATTATGTAATTACGTTTGTGCCATCTGAAGTTTCCCTATAAATAGGACTTCAGTTATTAATGAAAATATACTTGAGTCATTATCTATTCTCTCTCTAAATTTCCTCTCTACAATATTTCGGTTTTAAAACACGTTATCAGCACGATGCTCTAACCTCCTGAGCAATCCGAAAAAAAAAATCAAGACTCTTTGTTAACATATATATATATCTCTTCTCTTCGCTATTACTTTACTGTCTTTCACGATCAAGAGAAAAAGAAACTCAGAACCTAGTGGCAAATATACACAAAAATCTGATCCATTCTTCTCTCTGCAAACTTGCTGCCATATATCCTCCATTTTTTTTAATCGTCATCAAACTACAACAGAGCTCTCTACTTCTCCATCAAAGCTTATCCACGGCTATGACCTGCGAAGCCGCCTAGGAATCGGCCAAAGCAAACTTCGTAGGAGATGAGGCTGAGCTAAAGGAAGAATCCCTAAGCGCGTAAGATGTCGAGCGATGTCTTCTACTGATGTTCTCTTGAAGAACTATCAAGCAAAAAAAGGGGGGGAGGAGGAGAAAACACGAACCGCGGTATGAAGGTAAGAAACAAAAGAAAAATAAATAAAATATAAAAATATATATTCTTTTAATTCACTAAATCATTAATTCGGTTTTTCTTACATAAAAGATGCATATATTATCAGGATTAATTTCTCTTGATACCGTCGTGACTTATTTAACAAGAGCTTAAGTATGATACCAATATTGGCATGTGATTTTAATTCTTATATTGTGAAAATTTTACAAAGTGGTATGTGTGATGTCGCGGGACAGCCGAACGGCACTGACGCCGGCAATTGATGTCGATTGATAATCTTCTAATGATTCAACCTAATACCACATGATTATACTTGAGAACACGGTTGGACGAACCTGCTCCAGAAGAAGCAGTTACATATTTACTAATCTAATTCCCGACTTTATTGTAATTATCTTCAAGTGGTGGTTGAAATCATCTATTTGTTGAGCTTACATTATGTAATTTATATATTGCAGTACCTCCCATGTGATAAGTATAATTATCATAAGATGGATGGTGATACCTCCCATATGATAAATTTAATTACCACAAGATGGATGGTGATACCTCCCATATGATAAATTTAATTACCACAAGATGGATGGTGATACCTCCCATATAACAAGTTTAATTATCACAAGATGGATGGTGATGCCTCCTATGTGATAAATATAATTGCCACAAGACGGATGGTTTTACATATTTACTATACCTCATATGTGATGAGTTCAATTATCAAAAGACGGATGGTTTTACATATATGCAATTTATATATTATATATCACCATCGTGGTTGGTTATACCATTTAAATGGTTCATAAATACTGCTCCCGAAGAAGTAGTTGATAAAAATAAATCATAATCTGAAGAAGTAGTTGATCGATTATTTAAATCATGCTCTTGAAGAAGCAGTTGATCAATGATTTACATCCTACTCTCGAAAGAAGAAGTAGTTGATAGAAATAATATCCGATCTCTATAATATTAAATACGAATGGAGAAAATTGAGCAAGTAGTACCAGAAGTTATAATCGATTAGTTAAAGAAAATCCCATGCAAATACACCGCATGGTGGGATCATCTGACAAGTGATATGAAAAACTATCACCGAAAAATTATTGCTCAATAAATCTCATGTTGATTATATCACATGGTGGGATCATTGAAATCATATTGATATCACAACGGAGAAGCATATGTCACATATTCGTGAGAGTATTTGCATAAAGGCAAAAAGATGATCTTATTATTGCTAGAAGAAGCACAAAACAGTCGAAGTGAAAATATTGATGTAACACCCCAAACTAGGCGGATAATACAGTGCCGTGAATCCCCGACTGGGACCCACCAGGCAATGAAAATGATGAATTAAATAATATAATTGTAGTACCGAACCACATTATATTACCAAGTACTCCGATGAGGAGTTTAAGTACATTACACCAGGATAAAACAGAATACTAGTATATTTTATATGGAGATAAAATACACCACCCTGAACAATTAAACATCTCAAACGGAATTTGCAGCGGAAAATACAAATGACGGAAATGACTGAAATGACTGAAGTAAACGGAATGACTGGGGCCCCCTACTAGTATCACTGGGACTCGTCGCCGTCAACATGCTCTTCCCGTGCCTTTGCCTTGCCGTGACCTGAAAACAAAATCCCCCAACGGGGTCAGTTACACAGAACAACAATCCTCAAGGGTTGAAAATACACAAGCATTATTTAACTGAAGTTATGAAATATCTTTAGTTATGAATTACGCTGAAGAGGGGTATCATAGTACGCCCGTAGTGTTCTGTGCCTAATTAGTCTCACGGAGGTAATCGTTACCGTGTGCACAGTCCAATGTATCACTCCCGATACATGGCCATTACGTGCCCGACTAAAAATTCCACACATCCGCACCCGGCCACGCAATATGAACCCAGAAGGTCATATGAACAAGAATGACCATAATGAATATCAATGAATAATAATAATCCGACAAAGTCAAGAATGACTCACCGATATGAAAGTGATAATGAAGTGATTGATAGTTTTCAATGAAATGATTGGAACCGCCGTTCCTCGCTAATGAAATGATTATCCGACAATTACAAGTCTCAAAATGATTAATACAATGATGAATGAGTTATGATTATGAATGATCAACAACAAAAGGAATGAATATCCTTTTAACCGAGTAAGAATCAACTTACACAATACCGATGACAAAGTCCTTCCACGAACAACGTCCTAATCGAGATACCGGTCGCTCGAACAACCTTGAATAACAATAATTACCAACAACCGTTCAATACACGCATCAAACAACAAAACACGACTAACCCAAAGGTCGAAACAACGATAATCAAACTCATAGGGGCATTCTAACGAACATGTAACCAACCACACGACTTCGAAAATATCCAAACCCGAATATGTCGAAACCAACACCAAAATGAGTATTACAAACCATCAAAACACTTCCAATGATATCAATAATCCACTAGGAATCCATGATTCATGATTACAACAACATTAATCGGAAAATCCCCAACTTAACCGAAGTCAACCCCAAGGGTTCTTGAAATAATTCCGAAAATAACCATTAAATCCGTAGGAATATATATATCCAAGGTAGATAATCCATATCTAACATATTCCAATGATAATCCAAGCTTACACGAAGAAATCGGAAGGAAAAACCCAAAAATCCGAAAGTCTAGATCCAAGAGATTAATACCTTTGATTTGATGTTTTGGAGATGATGAAGTGATGATAATCCAACTCAAAGACTTGAAGATGATGATTGATGATAGTAGCTCGAAGAGAACTCTCCAAAATCGCCCAAATCGCCCGAAGTCGCACCAAAAACGAAAGGAAGTGAGAAATGACGAAACTCAGTCCAACTGTCCATTATATAGTCACTCCAGGTTAGCGTGCGCTAGCCCCTTATGCGTAGCGTGCGCTAACGGGAAATTTGGGTATTCCAGTACCCACTGTCCGAACGCGGTAGCGCGCGCTACGTACCTTTTTGTAGCGTGCGCTACGGCCATATCATTAGCGTGCGTTAATACTCATAGTTAGCGTGCGCTAACGAATTATTTGATGCCCAGTACTGGAATCCAGAAACTATCAGTCCTCTGATCTGACCTCGATAGCGTGCGCTACGACCAACAAGTAGCGTGCACTACTATACCGCTTGCGTACGCTAAAAACCACTCCTAGCGTGCGCTATGAATAAATTCAATTCAGTCCAGTAGCCACTGGATTTAACCTGATCCGACCTTAGCGCGCGCTACACCAAATATTAGCGTGCGCTACTATAACCCACTAGCGCGCGCTACTTACCATTCGTAGCGTGCGCTACTTATATCTCACCTGCAGTCCAGTACCTTCTGGACTGCATCCAGAGTAACCTTAGCGTGCGCTAAAGCTGAGTGGTAGCGTGCGCTACCTATACCCAATTAGCGTACGCTAAAAGGAGTACGTAGCGTGCGCTACTCCTCACGCACAGCTCGCAACGAAAATGACAATGATGATAAACACAGCACGAAACTCCAATCAGATTAGTGATGAATGACGATTGATACACGATACAATTACTCTGAATGATGAATACTATGACTGAATATGAGTGACAAATGATTAATAATGAGTGAAAATTACTGAGTATCAATTACTGAATGATAAATACTGAATGATAATTACTGAATTACAACCGGGTATTACAATTGAAACTAGCTGAAAAGGTAATAAACACTCGACAAATATGCAAAAAATAAAATACATATGAAGCCCATAAAAAGGGGTGCATCTCGATAGTATAAAACTCCGTAACTCTGCCACTCCCTGGCGTCAGGGTTTATAATAAAAGATCTAAAGGATCTAAACTTCTTTTTCGTTTGGCGCCAAAGTCTGTGGCTGATGAGCTTTGACTTCCAAATTCTTAACTGAAATATATGCTTGAAACTTTATAAGTAGATCAATAACTGTGTCAACACATATAAGAATATCTCTTGACAGGTGAGAGATAAATTTGTGATCTACTCCTTGATACAGAAAGGCAAGCAACTTGCTCAAGAAATTATTAATATTCATCAAACCTATAGCTTTGGTATGGAAGTCCCGCTCAGCCCATGACGTGATATTGAATATCTCATTGAGTGTGTCATAGCCACTTGGAAGAATAATAAAGGCATCACTATTATTCACCATATACATCAAACTATCATGCACAGGTTGTGCTTGAAGTATCAACCCAGTTGAACATCCTATACTACTAGTTCTAACTGTGGGAAAGTGTAAGACACTTGTTACTCTTATTCTCCCATTTTGTGCAGCCTCTAAAAGATAACCCAAAAATTTATGGTTACTCCCATCATACCAGATATCGATTTTGTGCTTTCCTAATTCTTTAACGAATTGATATGCCATATCTATATGCTGGATATGACATATCAGTTTGGATCCACCTAAAATACATATAGTTTTAATTGGATGAGATCTATATAAGGATTCTGAGAATTCTATCTCTCTATACTAGATTTTCAAAATACTTTTATGAGATATATAGTTTCTGATTTGTGGATCCAAATTTAAAGAACAAACTTCTTACTAGAAGACAAACGACTTCACTAACTTTCATTGAAAAATGAGCAGCAGATAATTCACTACTTTTACTATTTTCGTTTTGACAAAATTGCAGAAAAAACAAGAGATATGATATTATATTTTTCAATGAAAATGACGTTATCGATCGGCAGGTGAAAAATTTAAATATTGGAAAACAATATTCATCAACTTGCATTATTTTACTATTTACCTTATACCAACTTTGACAGAACGGACTTACAAACTGGATCTTTTGAGACTAATTTTTCATGACTATAACATTCCAGTTCATCTTTAAATTGTGTCCACAGAGTCAATAATACACGATGAACGTATCCCCTGGGGTATCAAGAATCTGTTGGATATCATGATCCATAGATTCCTTACTCAATCCATCCTTGATAAATGCTATTTTATCTTCTCGATTTTGGATACAAACCCTACATATTTACATCGTGTGTCACATGTCCACCGAGCACATTTATAGCATCCACCTAATCTTTTTGCTCTCTGTTTCTTTGCAAAATTACCCCTGTCTGTACCTGGCATATACTTAAATGAATTTGAAAATTTGCTAGATAATCGAACTTGTGCTTCGATCAACCATCGAATATCTTATGGGATGCCATTTCTCATTAGCACCCTTAATCTTTCGAGTCGAGCTCGATAATTTTTTTATGATATTCACTGGAAGATATGGGTAATATTTGCGAAGATTAGAAAGTATTAAATCCATTATGATAATCAAACCCTCGGTATGGGTGATTGTAAGTACAATGATAATCTGTTTATAGATTGGAATTACGCGTATGAAGTTTGACTCCGCGTTTGAATAATTCATATCCCGAAGCGTATGAACTACGGTTCTATATTTGAATAATGAACATAATATGACATGTGAGAGCGGCGACTCCATGTTGATAATGATGTGCAATAATAGCACCGAAAGATGATGTGATATGTCGATAAAATATCTATATGGTGATATAGACACATCATGTCTTTAAATATTTGTTCTCGATTAATATCACTACTAGCTAATATTGGGAGTGGATTCCTAATAAATTTGGAATATATTAAGGGGGAGTATGGGCCCACTTCCACTACATGTGAACTACTAGATATTATGGATCCACTAGATAGTCACATGTGTATATGACTCGTAATCGACTTGATTTACGAGATGATTTTCTCATGGTTTGAGCATATATTCCAGATCATATTAAGCAAGTAATATATCCTAAATAAACTTGAATAGATCCCAGAAAGGATCAAGAGTGGGATATTAATTGGCATACTATTCAAAGTCCTCCAGCCAATATCGAGGACATAATATATAAACTCCCATGACTGAAGATGAATACTGAGATACTGGCATATGAGTTTGGTGCTCAAAAATTGTAACACCCCGAGATATTCGGAATATGCTACAGCGCCGTAGACCCCTACATGGGACCTACCAGGCTACAATAGAAAAACTCTACTCGACTAACCATCTTGGTTAGCGAGGATACACAATTAAATAATATGACATATAAAGATACGCCCGGAGCAACCGGCAAAATAAGCATCAACCAACAACGTGACAGTTTAAAAACAATACAATACGGAGTTTGAAACAAAAAGCCTAAGTACTCGCGAGTACAATCTATAAGTTTAAAATTGTGGGAACAACCATATCGAAATGGACAAAGGAAATAAGTAGACCCAAATGCACATGTCAACGACCCTGGCCAACATCCTCGTACTGTCCTGGTGCTCGCTCGTCCGGATAATCATAACCTGAAATCCATAACAAGAATTTCCCCGACAACGGGTCCCCAAAGGGGTTAGCAATTACGCTAGTACAAGTATTCAAGGCAAACCAATCGCTTACACATTTCATAGTACATGCACCAAAATCATTTCGAAAACCAAAACAAGACATGTCTTTTTCCGGAAACAAACAGTCAAATAATTTGCCTTGGGAACAGAGTAATATCATAGATTCCCGCACGAGGCCTCTAAGGACCCTCCCGCACTGGCTACATTACAAAACAAAACACGCACATGCATCGCCTTGGGAACAGAGTAATATCATAGATTCCCGCACGAGGCCTCTAAGGACCCTCCCATCAAGCTAGCTAAACAAACTCGTGAAATCCAGGCGGCAGATAGATTTCCTCCTTGACCCGTCAGGCCAACACGAGGTGAGTTACACACAAGTAATATACATCACCATTTCATGTTAAGCTTAAAGGTTTCCAAAAATACTTGCCTCGAATTATTGACGACGTGAAGAACGGAAAGGAAAGTCACCGACAACCGCTAGGAACCAACGAAACCGAACCTAACGATTCAAGAACACAATCACAACCGTTTCTAAATGAATACGGAATTGGAATACACCCGAAAACCCGCCTACGATTCATGTATATTTGTATAAAAACAACAACGAGGGCGGACCACAACCAAACCCTCTCGATTCCGTAAAAATCACGAAATATACCATGAATCCGTAGGGAAACTAAGAATACCAACAAGATTAATCATATTCATCATGAATCCATCAACAAAGCGGAACGGATCGGAAGAAAATCCCAAAACCCCCAAATTATCCAAAAGTAGGGTTCTAAGAGATTACCTTGGATTTAGGATGAGAAACACAAGTGGATGATGTTAGTCTACACCAAGAACTCAAGCAAAAGAATCTCTGAAGTGATTGGAAGGAGAAAATCGCCTCAAATCGCCTCTGGGGTCGCTCGGCCGCGGAAGAAGGAAAGAAATGAAAATGGTGTTCATCTCGGTCAACTCCCTGGTTTATATAGCCAGGGAGTGTTAGCGCACGCTAAAGCCTCAAGATTAGCGTGCGCTAACGGGATAAGATTACAAATCTTATCGTTAGCGTCCCAGTCCAGTAACCAGGTTTTTGGCCATTAGCGTGCGCTACCATATATGAGTAGCGTGCGCTAAAAACCTCTCGGTAGCGCGCGCTATCGACCAATAGCGTGCGCTACCTGAACATCAGCCGAGTCCAGTGGCAAATTGCCCAGAACCCACCTGATACGTTAGCGTGCGCTACCATACAAGCGTAGCGTGCGCTACCTGATCCGTTAGCGTGCGCTACCATACAAGCGTAGCGTGCGCTAACCGCACTGAACGGGTTCGTGAGGAATCGGCCCAAGATCGACACTCACGCTAGCGCACGCCACGGCATCATCGGCGCGGCGCTAGCCCCTCGACGTTAGCGTGCGCTAGCATATGTAGCGTACGCTAATACGCTAGTCCAGAAGGCTGGAAAAACAACACTGCCACTCCCAGGGCTACTCGATAGCGCGCGCTATGGAACAAACGTAGCGTGCGCTACCAAGGAACCCCTAGCGCGCGCTATGCAGAAAAAATAGCGTGCGCTAGGTATGAAATATGAACGGTTCCCAAAACACCGGAAGGTGAACGAAACATCCAACGGAACATCTCAACGGTTAACATAACATAGAATGGACCCACGGCAACCCCGAAACGGCGGTTCCGCTCAACAATAACGGGGATAAAACCCATAGATAATAGAAAAGATACACTGAAAGATACACAAGGGTCACTACTATCGGGAAATACGCCGAAAAAGAAAAAAATACAAGGGGAAGAAAAATGCGGATATTACATTCTACCCCTCTAAAAACAAGTTTCGTCCCGAAACTTATGAAGCAAACAACTCAGGGTACCTAGCACGCATACTATCCTCGGTCTCCCACGTTGCCTCCTCGACATCGTGTCTCGACCACTGCACCTTGACCAAAGGGATGGTCTTATGCCTCACCAAGCTTCTCCCGATGCTCTAAAATCTTCAAAGGACGTTCCTCAAAAGTAATGTCCTCGGCAACGTCAATCTCCCCATAGTCGATGATGTGACTAGGATCCGGGACATATTTCCTCAGCTGGGAAACATGAAAAACGTTATGAACATGACTCGGCCGGGGTAACGCCAATCGGTATGCTAACCCACCGACTCGCTCAAGGATCTCGAAGGGTCCAATAAATCTCGGACTCAACTTCCCTTTCTTCCCGAAACGGAAAACTCCTCTCGTCGGTGAAACCTTCAGCAAAACGTGGTCTCCCACCTCGAATTCTAAAGGTCGACGACGGACATCGGCATATGACTGGCCGACTCTGGGCGGTCAACATCCGTTCTCGAATTAATTCTATCTTCCGTCTCGTCTCTAAAACGACATCCGGTTAGGTCCCGACCAAATCGGACGCCTCATTCCAACAAATCGGCGATCGACATCGCCGTCCATATAGTGCCTCATACGGTGCCACCCGCACCGACGCGTGCCAACTATTGTTGTACGTGAATTCGATCAATGGCAAGTGCTCCTCCCAGTCGCTACTCCAATCGAGGGCACAAGCACGCAACATGTCCTCGAATGTTTGGATAGTGCGCTCCGACTGTCCATCTGACTAGGGATGAAAAGAGGTACTCAAATGCAAACGGGTACCTAACGCCTTATGCACCGCCTGCCAAAAGTGCGATACAAAACGGCCATCACGATCCGAAACAATAGACTTCGGAGTACCGTGAAGTCTCACAATCTGCGCGATAAACACACGAGCCAATTTCTCCGGCCCCAAGTGTCCTTGATGCCCGAAAATGTGCCCACTTGGTCGACGGTCAACAACCACCCATACCATATTCATGCCCGACCTCGATCTCGGCAAACTCGTAACAAAATCCATCGATATATCTTCCCATTTCCATTCGGAATGGGAAGTGATCGCAATAATCCGGTGGCCGATGTTCGATTTTGACTACTGGCAAGTCAAGCATCTCGCCACAAACCGTGCGACCTCCTCCTTCATATCATTCCACCGTGTTCCTCCTCGTGTCCTTGTACATCTTACTCGAACCAGATGAACGGAATAGGTGTGGAATGGGCCTCATGCAAAATACTGTCGCAACTCGATCGCTCGGCACACAAAGCCGACTGAATCTCAAAACGCCATCCTCGTGAATCACAAACCCGTGAGACTTTCCCTTAAGAACGTTCTCTCGGATTTGAGCAATCATCGGATCCTCTAATTGCTTGACTTAATTTCATCGATCAAAGACGATGAAATCAGAGCACAAAGTTGCCCGACACTCCAGCAACAAAACTTCAACATCTAACTCGATCGAGCCGCCGGAGCTCGATCGAGGCGTAAGGACCTCAAGCGTTCGCAACGCAATCGGTTTCCGACTCAAGGCGTCGGCCACGACGTTCGCTTTGCCTGGATGATAAAGGATTTCAAGGTCATAATCCTTAATCGGCTCTAACCACCTCCTCTGCCTCATATTCAACTCCCGTTGAGTAAATATGTATTTTGACTTTTATGATCGGTAAAAATCGACATGTAGAGCCGAAAAGATAGTGACGCCAAATCTTGAGTGCAAAGACTACCGCCGCTAATTCCAAATCGTGAGTAGGGTAGTTAAGTTCATACGGCCTTAATCGACTCGACGCATAGGCAATGGTCTTGCCGTGCCGCATCAATACGCACCCAAGACCACGACCAAGCATCGCTATAAACGGCGAATCCTCATTGCCACATGGCAACGCCAAGACCGGGTCAAGTCAAACGCTTCTTCACTCTCCTCGAAACTCGATCGCTCTCATCGGTCCGCATTTAACTTCTGATTTATGGAGCAACCGAGTAAGTGGCCGAGCTAGTTTTGAGAAACCTCACGAACCTACGGTAGTAGCCACCAAACCCAAGAAACTACGGACCTCCTTCACATTCAGGCGATGCCCAATCCAATCTCGCCTCAATTTTCTGCGGATCCACACGAACCCCTTCTACTGAAATCACGTGACCCAAAAACATCACTTCCTTCACCAGAACTCACATTTCGAGAACTTCGCATAGAGTTGCTCGGTCCTCAAAATGTCTAACACTATCCGCAAATGATGGGCATGCTCTTCCTCATTCCTCGAATAGATAAGAATATCGTCAATGAAGACGACGACACACTTATCCAAATACTCGATAAAGACTTTGTTCATCAACTGCATGAACACCGCCGGCGCATTAGTTAACCCGAAAGGCATAACTACGAATTCATAATGTCCGTATCTCGTCCGAAAAGTCTGCTTTCGCACGTCGGACTCTCTCACCCGGCCGATAGTACCCCGATTTCAAATCAATCTTCGAGAATACCGCACTCCCCGCAATCCGGTCAAACAAGTCATCGATTCTCGGCAAAGGATACTTGTTCTTGATGGTCACCTTGTTTAGTTCGCGATAGTCGATACACAAACGTAGTGAACCATCCTTCTTCCGCACAAACAGACCGGTGCGCCCCAAGGCGAGGTACTTGGTCGAACATACCCCGACTCAAGAAGCTCACTCAACCGCTTCTTCAACTCGGACATCTCTCAAGGTGCCATGCGATAGGGCGCCTTGAAATAGGAGCCGCGCCCGGCTCTAGCTCTATAGCAAACTCAACCTCACGATCCGGTGGCAATCCCGGTAATTCGTCAGAAATACATCAGAAACTCATTAACGACTAGAATCGACGAAAGCTCGACTCCACCATCCTCCGCCTTCAAGGCGTAACACCAATATCCAGTACACCCCTTTCGCAGAGACTCATCGCCTTCAAGGCATTAATGACGACTGGTTTCCCTCTTTCGCCCGCGAAAGAGTACTCTTGCCGTCCTCGGCTAACATAGTGATGATTCTCGTGCGGTAGTTCATGATTGCGCCATGCCGCTCGAGCCAATCATCCCCGAGAATCAAATCCTCACCCTCGATATTAACGACAATAAGATTAGAGAGCCAAGCTCTCTCACAAATAAACACAGAGCAGCCTCGGACCTCTCGATCACCGACGATTCTATCACCGCTAGGAAGTTTAACGATGAAAGGCTCGCAAGGTGACAAACAATGAGACTTAAACGGCGTACACACTCTAGAGAAATGAATGAATGCGTAGCACCCGAATCGAAAAGCACACCGACAGGATGGAAATGAATGTGAACGGTACTGCCGCCACAAAGAGCCGGATCATCGCCCTCCTCATCTCATAGATACGTGGCCGAGCAGAGCCGACACTGGAAGCTCCACCCTAGCGGGCTGACCCGACTCCTTACCTCGGCCGACACTCGGTGGAGGCGGCGAGCAAATGAGCCCCGGTTCACACTCGGCTCTAACGGCACCGATTGGGAAGAACGGCGCCACGAAGCCGCTTGATCTCGCTCACAAAAGGGGCCTTGTGGCCCACTGCCCACAAGTGTGACAAGTAAACTTTGACGAGAACACTGCCGGTTCCTATGGCCCCGCACACCACGCTTAAAACATGTGGGTTCACGAGCGGAGGTTCCGGCGGCACCGAAAACTCCCAGAGAAACGAGCCGAACCGCCCGTTGAAATATTTGCAGCCTTGAGATTTCGCCGCCTCCACTCTTAGGACTAAAAATTTCCGACCGACTTCGCTTCTTGCTCTCACGAGCCAAATCGCTAGCCGTCACCGACATATCATAAGCAAGGGCTCGACTCGATAATCCTTCAAGGTAGTACAGACGAGCCTGCACATATAGTCCCGAATGGGCGCCTTCATCCTCCTGGAAAAATGGAAAATTTTGTCGCCTTCGCGACAACTGGTCTTCACATAACCCAACTCTTTGTTGAAATCGGAATAGCTTGGGATACGGGAATATCCCGAGGTTGAGCATCGAGAAAGCATGCACTCGAGCACGTCTGACCGCCACGGACAATACTCGGTCTCCATCAATTCTTGGAATTCGCCCATGAAGCAACGTGATCTTTGGGACCAACGGCCTCCCACCAATCTGTAGCATCTCCCGTGAGAAAGTATTGAGCAATAGGACCCCTACGGTCCCTGGGCAATTAGTAGCAGTGAAGACTTTGGATATCTCCTTGATCCACCCTTCCCAGCCGATCGGGTCCGAAGCTCCCGAAAACTGAGGAGGATGCATCTTGATGACATCCTGAAGCCAGCGATCCGCTCCGCCCCGATTAGCATGGGCCTGATCGGGGTTCTGAACCACCAGCTATAGCCGCCATCGGTTAACCATTTGCCGCATGACAAGCAGCAATACCAAGATCGCGCGCTCGGGAAGAAGCATGACCGTGACGGCCGCCAGATCGCGGCTCTGAAGAGTGCGACGTGGCTGCCCCACCGGCTGCCCCACGTCCTCGGCCGCGTCCACGGCCACGACCACGACCACGACCACGGTTTCCTCCGGCATCCATACTCGTGTTAAAAGATGACAGGAGCGTATCGAGGATGAGTAAGGAAAACTACGATGATAAGCAAAAGAGGGAGAATAACCACGATTCAAGAAACGAAATACAGTATGAGAAAGCAAACAATCGGGTAAGGAGACTTACGAGCACTGGAAGTACTGAGATGCCGGCAGCGGTGTGACAATGTGCAAAACAAAACACAACTAGACCCAAGTAACCGACAAGCCTAGGTATCCATAAACCTAGAGCTCTGATACCATTTTCTGTAACACCCCGAGATATTCGGAATATGTTCTGTGCCGTAGACCCCTACATGGGACCTACCAGGCTACAATAGAAAAACTCTACTCGACTAACCATCTTGGCTAGCGAGGATACACAATTAAATAATATGACATATAAAGATACGCCCGGAGCAACCGGCAAAATAAGCATCAACCAACAACGTGACAGTTTAAAAACAATACAATACGGAGTTTGAAACAAAAAGCCTAAGTACTCGCGAGTACAATCTATAAGTTTAAAATTGTGGGAACAACCATATCGAAATGGACAAAGGAAATAAGTAGACCCAAATGCACATGTCAACGACTCGCCAACATCCTCGTCGTCCCGGTGCTCGCCGTCCGGATAATCATAACTCGAAATCCATAACAAGAATTTCCCGACAACGGGTCCCCAAAGGGGTTAGCAATTACGCTAGTACAAGTATTCAAGGCAAACCAATCGCTTACACATTTCATAGTACATGCACCAAAATCATTTCAAAACCAAAACAAGACATGTCTTTTCCTAAACAAACAAATAAATAATTTGCCTTGGGAATGAGTAATATCATAGATTCCCGCACGAGGCCTCTAAGGACCCTCCCGCACCGGCTACATTACAAAACAAAACACGCACATGCATCGCCTTGGGAACAGAGTAATATCATAGATTCCCGCACGAGGCCTCTAAGGACCCTCCCGCATCAAGCTAGCTAAACAAACTCGTGAAATCCAGTGGCGAGATAGATTTCTCCTTGACCCCGTCGGGCCAACACGAGGTGAGTTACACACAAGTAATATACATCACCATTTCATGTTAAGCTTAAAGGTTTCCAAAAATACTTGCCTCGAATTATTGACGACGTGAAGAACGGAAAGGAAAGTCACCGACAACCGCTAGGAACCAACGAAACCGAACCTAACGATTCGAAGAACACAATCACAACCGTTTCTAAATGAATACGGAATTGGAATACACCCGAAAACCCGCCTACGATTCATGTATATTTGTATAAAAACAACAACGAGGGCGGACCACAACCAAACCCTCTCGATTCCGTAAAAATCACGAAATATACCATGAATCCGTAGGGAAACTAAGAATACCAACAAGATTAATCATATTCATCATGAATCCATCAACAAAACGGAACGGATCGGAAGAAAATCCCAAAACCCCCAAATTATCCAAAAGTAGGGTTCTAAGAGATTACCTTGGATTTAGGATGAGAAACACAAGTGGATGATGTTAGTCTACACCAAGAACTCAAGCAAAAGAATCTCTGAAGTGATTGGAAGGAGAAAATCGCCTCAAATCGCCTCAGGGTCGCTCGCCGCGGAAGAAGGAAAGAAATGAAAATGGTGTTCATCTCGGTCAACTCCCTGGTTTATATAGCCAGGAGTGTTAGCGCACGCTAAAGCCTCAAGATTAGCGTGCGCTAACGGGATAAGATTACAAATCTTATCGTTAGCGCCCCATCCAAGAACTGTGTTTTGGCCATTAGCGTGCGCTACCATATATGAGTAGCGTGCGCTAAAACCTCTCTAGCGCGCGCGCTATCGACCAATAGCGTGCGCTACCCGAACATCACCGAGTCCAGTGGCAAATTGCCCGTAACCCACCGATACGTTAGCGTGCGCTACCATACAAGCGTAGCGTGCGCTACCCGATCCGTTAGCGTGCGCTACCATACAAGCGTAGCGTGCGCTTAACCGGCACCTGAACGGTTCGGTAGTGAATCGCCCAAGATCGACACTCACGCTAGCGCACGCTACGGGCATCATCGGCGGCGCTATCCCTCGACGTTAGCGTGCGCTAAGATATGTAGCGTACGCTAATACGCTAGTCCGTATAGGCCGGAAAAACAACACCGCCACTCCTGTGGCTACTCGATAGCGCGCTATGGAACAAACGTAGCGTGCGCTACCAAGGAACCCTAGCGCCGCTATGCGTAAAAATAGCGTGCGCTAGGTATGAAATATGAACGGTTCCCAAAACACCGGAAGGTGAACGAAACATCCAACGGAACATCTCAACGGTTAACATAACATAGAATGGACCCACGGCAACCCCGAAACGGCGGTTCCGCTCAACAATAACGGGGATAAAACCCATAGATAATAGAAAAGATACACTGAAAGATACACAAGGGTCACTACTATCGGGAAATACGCCGAAAAAGAAAAAAATACAAGGGGAAGAAAAATGCGGATATTACAAAAATCTCTTAGCATGAGGGGGAGTATTAGTAGTTGGAAATATGTGAAATGCATCACACTATATCCTCACAACTATATGAACTAGAAGTTCAAAGATGAATGATAGATTATTAATCTTTGGTACCAACTACAATTGCTTTGATAAATACATATAATTCCCCGAATATGAATCAAAACAAATGATAAAAGGAGGCATATACTTTTGAGAACTATATAGACATAACCACTAGGGGTGGCCCATGAACCGAACGTTCGCGAACTGTTCGTGAAAAAGCTCGGTCAACGGTCAGTTCGAGTTCGGTTTGACCGAA
This sequence comes from Orobanche coerulescens, assembly GCA_033398695.1. NCBI lineage: Eukaryota > Viridiplantae > Streptophyta > Magnoliopsida > Lamiales > Orobanchaceae > Orobanche > Orobanche coerulescens. The sequence goes on along the minus strand of CM065814.1, from coordinate 149,512,190 downwards.
CCGAACATGTTCGCGAACATGTTCGAGTATTTTAGAACCGAACATCGAACATTTTATATTTTGATTGGGTGTTCGCGAACATTTATATATATATATATATATAATATGGCACAAACAGAAACAATTAAACGAACCAAACGAACAGAACAATTGAACACAAACGAACAAAGCGTACGAACATAACAATTGAACACAAACGAACCGAACACGAACAATAAAAAATATGTCAAACCGAACTCGAACACTAATTTGTAATATTTGTCGAACACGAACACGAACCGAACACTTCTCGAACCGAATGAACGAACGGTCAATAACACCAAAAGCTCGGTTCGTTCGGTTCGTGTCCACCCCTAATAACCACATTGTGTAATTACAATAGATAATTGATAATGAGATATCTCGGCAAGTTATGTTGTTATGGAACATAAATGTTGAAATGTGTTGATACAATATAAGCGCTATGAATGAAATGAGGATATTGAAATCCATGATTGTGAAATATGGATATTGTAATAATAAATTTATAACATATGGGCTTACGGAAAGTGACTCCTGGAGAGATTCTAAACATATTACCAGTGTGTGTAGGTGTTGTGAAAGAAAATTATATGCTGTACTCTTTTCTGTAATATCCGGATTAATTATTGAGTATTTCATCTGTAATTGAACCCTGTATTATTCGAAATTGTGATATCGATAATCGAAGTATGATATTTCTCGTATTTGTATCGTTGTACATGAGTATGGCAACATGTGAATTTTCTCATGCAAATACGTGATAACGTACGCTAAGAATGTAGCTTAACGTACGTTATCGGCTAGAGTTAGCGTACGCTATGAATGAAGCGCAGCGTACGTTAGGCAGTCAATAATTGAGCTGGGCGGCTAGCACATGCGCCAGTCGGACATAGGTCCGGATAAGATTCCCGCGGATGAACCTGGACACTTTTGAAGTCAACGATTGTTAACGTACGCTAAGGACTGTGTCTAGCGTACGCTACTGTGTGTCACATACGTACGTAACCTGATGGTGTAACGTACGTAATCGAGTTCAGAATGAGGACAGTTAGCTATCAGTGACGATAACGTACGCTAAAGAAATCTGGGTAGCGTACGCTAAGAGACTTACGTACGTTATGCATGAAGGCTAACAGACAGTTTCTTCACTTTCGTTACGGGCGCTATTCGGAACATATAACGTACGTAATGTTCCTAACGTACGTAACCTTCAGCATATAACGTACGTAATCAGTTAAACTGTTCCAACAGGAATATGAGCTCAAGAAGGCTATAAATAGCCCACTTCATGGAGATTGAAGATACACAAGCATTCTGAGCCTACTAGCATTCTCAAGCAATATCAAGCAAACATTTTGAGAGATATACTTATTCTAGATTGTGATACGAGAAGATTTATTTTATAATTTCCAATCTTCATTCTTGTATCTAAGAGCGACATATCGTGAAAGTCGAGTTCCTACTCGCATTTATTTCGTGTAAAGGTTATCTTGTACCCAGAAAAACAAGAGTGTTTTAGTGAGGTTGTTCTTGAGCCCGGAAATCAAGAAGTTGTAAGAAGTTGGCACTAAACTAGAAAGTGCAATTCCAAGTTCTAAGAAAAGTCCTAGTGGATAAAACTAGGTAGGGGACGTAGGCTTCGTTAATAGCCGAACCTCTCGAACAATTCCTTGTGTTCTTTCTTTTCCGCACTTTTATTACTCCGATATTTTTGCTTCCGCACAAAAAGAGTACAATACTCTTATCCGCACTATTCAAGCCCCCTTCTAGTGGCGGTACCAATCTAACAATTGGTATCGGAGCGGTCTCTTTATCACCGGATTAACACCCGCTAGAGAAAAGATCCAAATGGCCTTTATCCACTCCTCCGTTGAAGGCAACGCTCTCAATCGCCCTCCCTTCTTCGATGGCTCAAAATTTATGACATGGAAGAAGAAGATGTCCATCTTCATCCGAGCTCACGATATTGAAATATGTAAGGTCATTGCCCTTGGACCTACCATTCCTAAGAAGACGGATGGCTCTCTCAAAATTTTCGAAGAGTACGACGATGCCGACTGGAAGAACGATCACTTCAACAGTAAAGCCACTCAATTGCTTTATTGTGCTCTCAATCCAGAAGATCACAATAGAATTTCTTCCTGCGAGACGGTAAAAGAAATCTGGAAAATGTTAGAGATCACCCATGAAGGTACGAGTCAAGTTAAGGAAACCAAAATCAATATGCTTCTTCACGATTATGAACTCTTCACCATGAAAGAAGAAGAAAGCATTACCACTATGCTTGACCGTTTCTCGGAAATCACTAATGGGATAGCTTCATTCGGGAAACCGATATCAAGTAGTGATAAAGCCAAGAAAGTCCTTCGGTCTCTACCTAGAGAATGGGACGCTACTGTTATGGCTATCATGGAGTCGAAAGACCTCAATACCATAGAATTCAGCGCTCTCATCGGATCTCTCATCAATTATGAGATTGTCATTAAATCTCGTAGTTCGAAACCAAAACCTAAGGAGAGAGAAAGGACAATCGCTTTCAAAGCCAAAGAAGAAAGCGATCTAGAAGATGAACCTATCGAAGAAGAGGACGAAGAAACCGCCTTTTATGCCAAAAACATAAAGAAATTCAAAAATCTTCTACAAAGGCGCCGGAGAGACATCAAGCAAGAATCAAGGGATGAATCCAAAAAGACTCACTTCCCTCAAAACAAAAAGTTCGACAACACTTGTCGAAGGTGCGGCCTGTGCCATTTTGCAAAAGATTGTCGTGCTGCTGCTCCAATAAGTTCATCAAAACCACCTCATGAAAAGTTCAAAAAGAAGGAAGTTTATGTCGCCACATGGAGCGATGATGATGAGGATGATGAACCAAAAGTCCAAAACAATCTTGCTCTAATGGCCCGCGCATCCGAAGATAGTGACGAAGAAGTCGAGGTTAGTGATTCTCATGAAGAACTACTTGATGCTTTTGAATCTCTAAATAATGAATACGAAAAGGCCTGCAATAGTAACAAAGAATTGAAAAAGAAAATAAAACTCCTTGAAAATGAAAATGCTAAATTATCGAAAAACAAGGAAGTTTCGATTGATCATACGAATTGCTTGGAAACCGAGAAAATTCTGAGAGAAGAATTGCACAAAACTCAGAAAGAGTTAAAACTCTATGTTAGAAAATTCTCATGTGGTAATGACAAATTTGAGCAACTATTATTTGGTTAAAAATTTTCTCTTTCAAAACAAGGACTTGGGTATAATTCATTTCCAATGAAAAAGTCCTTAGAAATTACCACAAAAGATTCGGACACTTTAAAAACGGGAATTCCATCATGTCCAAAATGTTTAAAACCTGGACATACCGAAACTTACTGTCGAAACTCTAGACGTACTATAAGGGTTAAGCAAATTTGGGTACCAAAAGGGATCGTTGTTAAAAATCAAGTTTTTATATCTAACTCCTCAGGACCCAAATTAGCCTGGGTACCTATAAAACAGAAGAAAATGATTTTTGTAGGTACAAGCAAGGAAGACAACATTATCAAATAAATGGTATGTTGATAGTAGATGTTCAAATCACATGAGTGGAAATGAACATCTCTTCACGGAGCTGAAAAAGGAAGATCGTGGCTGTGTTACCTTTGGCGACAATAAAAAGGGCCAAATAAAAGGGACAGGTAAAATTGGTAAGAAACCTTTACCTACTATTGAAAATGTTCTATTTGTTGATGGACTTTGCCATAATCTCCTAAGTGTTTCCCAACTGTGTGACACCGGTCTTAAATTAATTTTTGAATTTACGCATTGCACGGCAATGAGAAAAGACCAAATCGTTTTTATTGGATTACGTTATGGAAATATTTACATTGTTGATCTCCAAGATGAATCTTCTTTTAACGAAAAATGTCTACTTTCATACGATAAAAACGCCGTTATTTGGCACCGAAAATTGGGACATGCCTCTTTACCACTTCTTTCAAAATTGGCCAAAAATGATATTGTTCGTGGTCTACCAAAATTAAATTTTAGAAAAGATCACATTTGTGAGGCATGTATTAAAGGTAAACATGCAAGATGCTCGTTTAAACCAAAAATGGAAATTTCCACTAGTCGCATTCTTGAATTAATTCATATGGATTTAATTGGTCCGTCTCGACATGCCAGTCTAACAGGTAAACTTTACACTTTAGTTCTTGTCGATGATTTTTCAAGATTTACTTGGGTAAAATTATTAGCTAATAAAGATGATGCTTTTAACGAGTTTGTTAAGTGGTGTAAGGTTACCCAGAAGGAAAAAGAATTACCAATTATCGCCATACGAACCGATCATGGTGGAGAATTTGATTCTAATCTCTTTGAAGATTGGTGCGATAAATATGGTATTGGGCACAACTTTTCGGCACCTCGGACACCTCAACAAAATGGAGTTGTCGAGAGGAAGAATCGCTCTCTAGAAGAAATGAGCCGAACAATGCTCAATGAGTATGGTCTCCCTAAATATTTTTGGGCCGAAGCCGTCAACACCGCTTGTTATGTTATAAATCGTGTCCATCTCAGGAGAAATAAAATGATGACTCCCTATGAGATTTTTAAAGGTAAAAAGCCCAATTTATCTTATTTTCATCCTTTCGGTTGTAAAGTGTATATCCATAATAATGGTAAGGATAATTTGGGTAAATTCGATTCTAAATCAGATATTGGAATATTTCTTGGTTATTCTACTAATAGTAAATCATATCGTGTATTTAACTGTAGAAGAGGCTCGGTAGAAGAGTTCATTCATGTAAAATTCGATGATACAGTTTTACCCCCGAGAAAGCTTGTTTTTGATGATGATGCAGGTATGGTTCCAGCTAACGAAGTATCCGAAGTATCAAAGGATTTGGAGAAGCTCGACGTAAGCTCGGACAAGCAGGAAGAAAATACTTACAACCTTCCTAAAGATTGGGCAAACGTGAAAGACCATCCGATGGAACAAATTCTCGGAAAAATCGATCAAGGTGTACGAACTAGGAGGAATATAAATGATTGTATTAACAATATTGCATTTATTTCTCTTACAGAACCAAAGAATATCGATGAGGCCATAAATGATGAGAATTGGGCTATTGCTATGCAAGAAGAGCTAAACCAATTCGCAAGAAATAATGTTTGGGAATTAGTTCCGGCACCGGTAGACAAATCAATCATTGGCACCAAATGAGTTCATAAAATCAAAACCGATGATGATGGTCTCCCTATCAAAAATAAATCGAGGTTGGTCGCCCAAGGCTATAATCAAGAAGAAGGCTTGGATTATGAAGAAACATTCGCTCCTGTTGCTCATCTTGAAGCTATTCGTCTTCTCTGTGCCTTTGCCGCATTCAAGAAGATCAAACTCCATCAAATGGATGTAAAAAGTACGTTCCTAAATGGAATCATTCAGGAGGAAGTGTATGTCAGGCAACCGCCAGGTTTTGAAGACTATGATCATCCGGATCATGTGTACAAGCTCCATAAAGCTCTCTATGGATTAAAACAAGCTCTGAGAGCATGGTATGATCGTCTAAGCTTTTTTCTTATCTCAAATGGTTATAAAAGAGGTAATGTTGATAATACTCTATTCATTAAGGTCTTAAGTGATGATATGTTAATTTGTCAAATTTAGGTGGACGATATTGTTTTTGGTGCAACTAACGAAACTCTGTCCAAAGAATTTTCAAATCTTATGAAGGGAGAGTTCGAAATGAGCATGATGGGAGAGTTGAAAAACTTTCTCGAACTCCAAATTAGGCAACTCAATGACGGAATATTCATTCACCAATCCAAGTACGTCAATGAGCTTCTAAAGAAATTTAAGATGGAAGATTGCAAAGAAATATCCACTCCTATGTCTTCCACTCTTAAACTCGATAAAGATGAAAAAGGTAAATTTGTTGACCAAAAATAGTATCGAGGTATGATCGGATCTTTACTTTACTTAACTGCATCTAGACCTGATATAATGTTTGCTACTTGTCTATGTGCTCGTTTTCAAGCAAACCCTAAAGAATCTCATCTCATTGCATGTAAACGAATTTTTCGATATTTAAAATATACTGCTGGTTTAGGCTTATGGTATCCATCTAGCATTGATTTTCAACTTTTTGCATATAGTGATGCCGATTTCGGTGGATGTAAAATTGATAGAAAAAGCACCACCGGAACTTGTCATTTTATGAGTTCATGTTTAATTTCATGGGGAAGTAAGAAACAGACTAGTGTCGCTACTTCCACAACGGCGAATATGTGGTCATGGGAAGTGCATGTGCACAAGTCCTTTGGATCAAAAATCAATTACTTGATTATGGCATCGAACTTAAAAATACTCCTATTTTTTGTGACAATACGAGTGCCATTAATGTAAGCAAAAACCCCATTTTGCGTAGTAGGACAAAACACATCGAAATTCGTCACCATTTTATTCGTGACCATGTCCAAAACGGGAATGTTCGTCTCCAATTTGTTGGTACAAATGAACAATTGGTGGATATTTTTACAAAACCATTACCCGAAGAGGCTTTCAACTTTATTCGCATAAATTTAGGAATGGGACATGTTAATCACTTTTAAAATATTGCATACTCATCATAGTCACATTAAATGGTCATTTAAATCGGGACATCATCGAAAGGAAAAGACTATTCATTTGGTCCTGCTTACGTACGGTAGGAGCGGTCCATTACGTACGTAATAGGACCTTACGTACGTTACATGGTGTTACGTTACGTACGTAACGAAACGCAGGATTCAGTCCAGAAATCTCAGGTTTTTACATTACGTACATTACATAAGGGATATAACGTACGTAATCCGTCGTTGACTCTAACATATATAAACCCATTTCGACCGTCCCCTTTTCATTCCTTTCAATCTCTAGCGGCGTCGACAAAGAATTTCGTGCATAATCTACCTAAAACTTCAAGTTCATCCATCAAACCTTCACTTTTCGACCGATTCAATCTTCATGGCATCCAGAACCGGAAAGAAGAGAAGAGGAGAAACCTCCCAATCATCCTCCACGGCTTCCGGCGATCCATCATTTCGGAATGCTCAAGCCATGAAAGTTTTCAACGAAATCCTTATCGACGAAGAGGTAACTCCGAGTCACCACTTTGATTTCGAATCTCTGAACTGTGCTGGTGTTGCTATCGAAGAATTCTTCGATGTGCTTGGGATAAATCGGTTCATTAGTCTTGCTCGACCAATATATGTGGACTGTGTAAAAGAGTTTTATGCAAATTTTTTCGTCACGTATGATGCCGACGAACTTGCTATAGTTAACTCTCTTGTGCGTGGTAAACCAATAACCTTTGATGCCGCGAAACTTTCGGAGATTTTCGGTCTCCCTAATGAAGGTTTTCGATGTAAAGGAGAATTTGCTCCTCCAGATGAAGTGATTGACGGCTTCTCCGATGATGAAAGCTATGGTGTTCATGAGTCCAAAGTCCGTGATTTTTTGTCGGACAAAGCCGTTCTAAATGTTCATTCCGGGCATTTTGAAAACAATGACTTTGGGATAAACATCCGCTTGCTTCACGATGCTATCACTCGTTGTCTTATGCCTAAAGTTAATGCTCAGCTTCGACTTGTGAATATCGATATGGAGATCATTTATCATGTGTGGAAGGATCACCAAGTCAACTTCGCGTCTATTGTGCTAAAATGGTTCGTGGAAAAAGGTCAAATTTTCCACAAAAAGAGCTACGCGAAAGTTGATCGACAGAGAAAATCGGGAATGCCATTTGGATCAATCTTAACTGAAATTTTTGAGAAAGAAGGAGTTGATTTGTCTGGGGTTCATGGGGTTCCGATTCCTAGGGGGAGCCTCGTCACCGAGGGGACGTTACGGACGATGAGGTATCTACGCACGAGAAATCGTGGATGGATATACTTTGCGTATATCAAGGATGATGATCGGCTCATAGATGGGGGTGCTCTTCCGAGACCGGAGGAGAGGATCACATCTAGGGGGATCAAGCATACTAGACCTCGTCCGTCATCTCAGCTTGGTTCCTCCCGTCCTCGTCCAGAATCTTCTTCATCCTAGATGGCGTCTCGAATGGATAGGCTCGAGAAAGATATGAGTGAAATCAAGATTATGGTCAAGAGCATCTGCACGCATTTTGGAATACCGCCGACACCTCCGGATGCGGACCTTGACTAGTCGGGCTATCTTTCTCATGATGATGTTTCCTGTCAAAAGACCAAACATTTCATTCTCATGTTTATGTTTCGACTGTAATGAATATCTCTGTTTTTATGCATCATTTAGGTTAATCGTTGACTTGGATTCTATTGATTATTATGCGTATCATTGATTTCTCTTGCAGGATCTCTCAACTTTTTGTTAATGACAAAAAGGGGGAGAATAATATGTATTCGTATTCGTTTTTGAAATCACCTTTTTAACCCGTACGCGTTTTCAGGGGGAGCATATTAATTTTTACGTGCTCGTGTTCAGGGGGAGCCTTTTAATTTTTACAGTGCTCATGTTTTTCAAAAACTCACATTCGTAAATTTTGTCATCATCAAAAAGGGGGAGATTGTTGGAACAATATTTTTCTTAGATCATTTTGATGATGTGTTATTAAAAGCAAAATTTACTTAAAACATATTTTTCCTTCAGTTAACGTACGTAAGGCAAACCATATTAACGTACGTAACATTCACAGTTATCTGCAAGATTTTTAGAACAGTTAACGTACGTAACCCGTCTATTATAACGTACGTAACACTCATTGTTTTCGTAAGTTTTTCTGTACAGCTAACGTACGTAACCGGAGTTATATAACGTACGTAATGCTTGAATTATTCTGACCGTTGGAAAAGCCACTAGCCGTTGCAACAAGTCGTCTCACTCAACGGATCTTTGACCAGAATATTACGTACGTAACCATAAGGTTCATAACGTACGTAACGCACTTTATCATATCTCACTGGACAGTTTCTTCACTTTCGTTACGGGCGCTATTCGGAACATATAACGTACGTAACGTTCCTAACGTACGTAACCTTCAGCATATAACGTACGTAATCAGTTAAACTGTTCCAACGGGAATATGAGCTCAAGAAGGCTATAAATAGCCCACTTCATGGAGATTGAAGATACACAAGCATTCTGAGCCTACTAGCATTCTCAAGCAATATCAAGCAAACATTTTGAGAGATATACTTACTCTAGATTGTGATACGAGAAGATTTGTTTTATAATTTCCAATCTTCATTCTTGTATCTAAGAGCGACATATCGTGAAAGTCGAGTTCCTACTCGCATTTATTTCGTGTAAAGGTATCTTGTACCCAGAAAAACAAGAGTGTTTTAGTGAGGTTGTTCTTGAGCCCGGAAATCAAGAAGTTGTAAGAAGTTGGCACTAAACTAGAAAGTGTAATTCCAAGTTCTAAGAAAAGTCCTAGTGGATAAAACTAGGTAGGGGACGTAGGCTTCGTTAATAGCCGAACCTCTCGAACAATTCCTTGTGTTCTTTCTTTTCCGCACTTTTATTACTCCGATATTTTTGCTTCCGCACAAAAAGAGTACAATACTCTTATCCGCACTATTCAACCCCCCTTCTAGTGGCGGTACCAATCTAACATATACTTAGTGGCCAACAAGTGGTATCGGAGCAGTTGATTCTAAAAAGAATCAGTCGTATTTTTAACCGAATCAGATCCAAATCACTAAATTTTTAAAACAGTCTTTTTCATTCCTTTATTCTCACATGGATACATCTATGATCAACAAAGTACCCATGTTCTCTATTAATGAATTTGATGATTGGAGAATCAGGATGGAGGCTCATCTTGCAGCAATGCACGAAGAGATGATTTTTGTTATACAGGATGGCCCCATCAAGATCATGAAGGTAAACACGGCCGCAATGATTGAAGGCCAAGCCCATGCTGAGATGCTCGAGAAGGAGCGCGAGCAATGGACCACAGATGAAAGAAAGCGCGCCAATCTCGACAATGTGGCTAAGAATGCGTTGTTTGTCACCCTCGACAAAGGCATATTCTCGAAGGTAAAAAGCTGTAAAACAGCTAAGGAAATCTGGGATAAACTCAAGTTGATTTGTGAGGGAACTGAGCTCTCAAAAGAAAACAAAATTTCAAAACTGACTCAGTAATTTGAATCTTTTGAAATGAAACAAACTGAGACACTTGAGGAACTTGACCTCAGATTCACCGGTATTATTGGTGAACTTGAAGCTTTGGGCAAAATTTATACCCAAAAGGAGAAGAATTTAAAAATTTTTAGATCTCTCCCTGCCCGATGGGACATTAAGACCACAGCTATGCGTGTGTCGTGTAATCTAAATGAAATATCTACTTTTGATCTCTTCTCTGACCTCAAAGCTTTTGAGTATGATATTGACAGAAGAGAGAAAGCTGAAGAATCTCCTTCAAAGGTTCTGACACTAGCCATGTCGAGCCGAATCGACCGACACAAGATGCCGAGCTCTTCGAAGCCTAGACACAAGAATGCTGAAAGTGACGACGACATCCTCTCTCAAGATGAAATGGAGCTTCACATGCAAAAGTTCAAGAAGTTCATCAAGCAATCCGGAAAAACTCCCATGTGCCCAAACCTGTCCACAAGGTAAGTACCGAAACTTCATCCGGTGATGCTAACCTATGCTATAATTGCAGGAAACCAGGACATTATGCAAACAAATGTCCTCATCCCAAAGTTCAAAGGTTGCCATAAGCCAAGAAACAGGAGAGGGATGAATGAAGACGTGCTTGGAAAAACAAGCTCAAGGCCCTGATTGGAGAATCAGAAGCCTCCCCCGCACCATCGAAGTCCGAAGAATGTCTTCAGGTGGTCACTGAAAGTGATTCATCTGACGATGAGTTCGATGATAAAGCATATATGTGCTTTATGTCCAAGGACATTCCGGAAGATGAAGACAGCGACGATGAGGTAAGCTCAACCTCAGCTATTCCATTAAATGCATCTCATACTTTTGAAAACATGATGAATGAGTTTAAGAACATTCAAAAGGCCCATGAGACATTGAAAAATGAGAATATACAGCTCCAACTGTCTAACCTAGAGCTGAAAGATGAAAATGACTTGCTGAAAATAAATTATGAAAATATGTCTATTGATTGTGAAACCAGCAAAGTCGATTATGAAAAACTCATGGAGAGCAATCATCAACTTGCTCATGAACTAAGTGAGGTTAAAACTCATAATGAGAGCAAGACAAATGATTTTGTTCTACTTCAAGCCAAAGTCAAAACTCTCGAAAAACGAGAAGATGAACTTGAGACCATTCTGAAATCGTTCGAGAAATCGTCCAAAATAATGGAAGAAATTCTAAGCACTGGGCATCATGCTCATGATAAAAGTAGCTTAGGATACAGCTCATGTTCAAACAAAGGGAAAACTAGTACTGTGTTTGTTAGGGGTGTGGAACCCATTCCTATGTCGAAAGAAACTTCGAGTCCTGTGAAGGAACTCGCCTGACAAATGACAAAGAAAGGCCGCCATTCCGCCACCTCAATCATACTCTGCATAAATGGAATCACCGGCTATTCGGACTGAAAGGCACACTCAACAAGATGCTCCCGAGCATATCAACAGCCGCCAACACTGCTCAGAAGGAAGGTCAGATCCAAATACCAAAGGCCCGCACGGCGATTTATCGACAAAGACGCCTAGGTATTGGATACAGGAGCCCCGTTATTCCTCGAGACAGCAGGTGTCTGCACAGTATCAACCACAGTATTGGGAATCCAACTGGAGACCCAGAAGGCAAGCTGTTAGGCCAAAGAAAATGGCTCCACCTCCAAGACGGCACTCGTACTGGACTAATAATAATAACCCTGAATTTTACATGCATAAAAATTATCATGGTTATAGCGACTACGTTTATGCCCCACGTAGATACCGCAACACTGTACCGAATGTGAGCTACAGTAAACCAATTGCTGTCAGGAAAATTTGGGTACCTAAAGGCACTGACATTCATGGACCCAAAAATCAAAGGGGACCTAAATCTACCTAATCTCTTTGCATACAGGACATCCTAGAGGAGGACACCTGGTACTTTGATAGTGGATGCTCTCGGCACATGACCGGAGATAGAAGTAAGCTATCAGATTTCGTAGAAGGTCGCGGTCCAAAAGTTCGCTTCGGTGATAAATCTAAAGGAAGAACAAGAGGGAAAGGAAACCTTCTTGTAGGAAAATTCAAAGTCACCGATGTTACATATGTTGAAGGCTTACAGTACAATCTACTTAGTATTAGCCAGTTCTGTGATAAACAGTTCTCTGTGAAATTCTATATAGATCGCTGTAGAGTCAAGAACATCCAGACCAAAGAAGTTGTGCTTACAGGAAGCAGATCAGGTAACATGTATATTGCTGACTGGAAGCCTATGAGCTCCTCAATTCCATGCTTTGTTGCCAAAGGCACTGCAGATTTAAGCTGGTTATAGTACAAGAGGATGTCTCACGTCAACTTCAAGACGATCAACAAGCTCTCAAGACAGGGAATGGTAAGAGGTTTGCCCAATGTGTCATTCAAAAAGGACAGCGTCTGCGGACCATGTCAGAAAGGCTAGCAAATCAAGTCCACCTTGAAGAACAAATCCTACCTTTCAACCCACAGAGTATTGGAAATGCTACATATGGATCTCTATGGTCCTGTTGACCCGGTAAGTTTGGGAGGTAAGAAATACTGTCTTGTTGTTGTTGATGATTACTCCAGGTATGCTTGGACAATTTTCCTAAGCAAGAATAAGGAAACAACATCAAAGCTGGCCGAGCTCCTGAGAAAGCTTCAAAATGAAAAGGCATTGAGTATTGTGTCCATTCGTTCCGACAGAGGTACATAATTTACTAATCGCTTTATAGAGCAATACTATTCGGAAAATGGGATACAGCACGAATACTCAGCTGCCCGAACACCTCAACAAAATGGTGTTGCCGAGCGAAAGAATATGACGTTGAAAGAAGCAACAAGGACAATGATTGCCGCAAGCAAGTTTCCACAGCGTTTCTGGTGTGAAGCAACCAATACAACATGCTACACCAAAACCGCTGTATCATCAACAAGCACCATAACAAAACAACATACGAGGTAAAACAGTTGCCTGCAGGGATCTTCATTAAATAGGAAAAATACAGCAAGGAGCTTCTCAACAAATTTGGAATGAACACTTCCAAATCATCGTCAACCCCCATGAGCACTTCCGTGCAGATTAGTGCTGATGAAGCCGGAAAGCCGGTTGACCAATCACTCTACGGGAAGCTTATTGGCTCGCTCCTGTACCTAACGGCTAGCAGGCCCGATATCCAGTTTGCTGTAGGAGTGTGTGCGAGATATCAAGTAGCACCTAAGGAATCACACTTCAATACAGCTAAACGAATCCTGAAGTATATTAAAGGAACAGTCGATGTAGGACTGTGGTATCCTAAAGTAGGCGGATTCAATTTAGTTGGATATAGCGACTCGGATCTCGGAGGCTGCAAGCTAGATAGGAAGAGCACAAGTGGAACTTGTCACTTTCTTGGACCTAGACTTGTTTCTTGGTTCAGTAAGAAGCAATTGGCTAACTCACTTTCCACGGCTGAATCAGAGTACTATGCTGCTGGTAGTTGCTGTATGCAGATCCTTTGGATGCAACAACAGTTGTCAGATTATGGGATTGAAGCCAAGGAAACTCCAATCATGTGTGATAGCACGAGTGCAATTGCAATCACGCACAATCCTGTATTGCACTCGCGCACTAAGTATATCAACATGAAGCATCATTTCATAAGGAATCATGTCGAGAACAAGGATGTTCGGCTCGAAAAGGTTCATACAGATATTCAGTTGGCCGACATCTTCACCAAGCCTCTCGACACAGCAAGATTCAACATGCTTAGACAAGAATTGGGATTGCTACAGTCTGACTCCCTGTAAGTAGTTACTGTTTTTACTCATCAATTGAGGGGGAATGCTGTAAGACCCAAGAATACAGTATCCACCAATAATTATCTGTACACTCAGAGCCTTCAATACAGCACTGTAGGGAACAAAGCAATATGAATCATCCTACAGCTGACATGTGCAATAATTAAGGGGGAATACAGTATGACCCATGAATACAGCATTAATCCAAAAGTTGTTGTATGGAATTAAAACCTATATGTACCTTTTAAGGGGGAACGCTGTATCGTCGCGGATACAGCACATACTATAGGATTTCGATTCAGTATATATATATTATATTATAATATTTCATTTTAAAATATTTTTTGTCCACGTGCCCTGTTTTAATGTCAAACGTCATTTACATTAAATGCCTTACACGACATTTGGACAATTGAATCTCAAAAGCCGCGATGTTTTCAAATTGTTTAATGTTTTATACCTTTGTTTCAGGCATCGAGGGAAATAACAAATGTCAGAAGTGGGACCCGCTCATATTTTAAAATTCACTGGATTGGTGTACCAGTTATACTAAGTCCATCGTGACCGTTCATTTCAAACGCCGGTTCCCATCCCTTAAATGTAACACCCCAAACTAGGCGGATATTACAGTGCCGTAGATCCCCAACTGGGACCCACCAGGCAAATGAGAATGAATGAATTACACAAGATAAATGTAGTACCGAACTACATTACAACAATAATTACTCCGATGAGGAGTTTAGTTACAACACACCAGGACAATACCGAATACTAGTGTATTTTATATGAAGATAAAATACACAACACTGAATGAAACGGAGTATTCAAGTGAAAGTCTGCAGCGGAAAAATAAAAGACAATAACATGAATAACTGAAAGATCGAGGCCCCCTACTAGTATCACTAGGACTCCTCGACATCAACATGCTATTCCCGTGCGTTTGCCTTGCCATGACCTGAAAAACAAAATCCCCAAACGAGGTCGCTTAAACGAACAACAATCCTCAAGGGTTGAAAATACACAATCATGATTATATCTCAAGTTATGAAATATCTTAATTATGAATTACGCCAAGAGGAGTACCATAGTACGCCCGTAGTGTTCTGTGCGAGTGTACAACACCCGTCCGTGTACCTAATTAGTCTCACGGTGTAACGCTTTCCCGTGTGCACGGTCTAATGTATCGGTGAACCCAATACAATAACCATCGTGTGCCCGACTAAAAATTCCACACAGCCACACCCGGCCACGCAATATGAACCCGGAAGGTCACATGAACGAGAATGACCGTAATGAATATCAATGAATAAATAATAATCGACAAAGTCAAGAATGACTCACCGAGATGAGAATAATAATGAAATGAATGATAGCTCAACGAAAGGATTGGAACCGCTGCTCCTTATGATCAAGTGATTAATATGATTAATACAATGATGAATGAGTTATGATTATGAATGATCAACAACAAAAGGTATGAATATCCTTTTAACCGAGTAAGAATTAACTTACACAACAACGATGAAGAATGTCCGTCCACGAACAACGCCCTAACCAAGATACCGGTCGCTCGAACAACCTTAATTCAATACAATTGCCAACAATCCGATCAATAACGAATTAAACACGAATATAACGAACTCAAGACGTCGATACGATTAAACCAAGTTCATTGGGGCATTATATCGAACACTTTGAGGCCAACTTTGATTGATTACCACTAAACCTCAATAATACCAACTTCAAATCCCCAAGAAGTGTTTCAAAACAACAAAACATCTCCAATACGATCAATAATCCGTTATGAATATCCAAAACGTGATTATAACAACAATTAATCGGAAATCCCCAAATCCAACTCGATATTCAAAGTGTTCTTGAATAAATCTCTCAATAATCCAATGAATCCTTATACAAACTCATAATCATATACATATCCCTTCATATAACATGATTATAACGTCCAAAACATCATAACTCAACACAAAATCGAAATCCAAGGTGTTGAAGAAATTACCTCTTGAAGATCCAACCACTACGATCCGAAGAACACGAGTTAAAACGAGTATCCAAGCTTCTCAAAGGAATGAAGATGATGAAGATTACACACTCAAGTGATTGATGATGATAAAATCTCTCTCTCAACCCTCTCTCTCGGATGAAGAAGGAAAAAAGAAGAAGTGAGGAGAAATGACCCGCCAAGTCATTAAACATCGCCGGAAGTTACGGCCGTAACTCGCCCTCTTACGGCCGTAACTTTCCAAGTCAACGGCCCTACGGCCGTAATCGCCAACTCAGACGGCCGTAACTCTCTTCGTCCGAAAGCCTGCCGACAGACTTACGGCCGTAACCGATCCTGAGTTACGGGCGTAACCCGCCTTCGTCAAAAACATCCATCGACACCCTTACGGCCGTAACCGCACACCTTACGGCCGTAACTCGGATGATACGGCCGTATCCGGCCAAACTTACGGGCGTAAGCCCTCTTCGTCGAAAACGACTGTGCACTGCCACAGACGGCCAGAATCGCCAAGCCTTACGGCCGCATTTTCCTCGACTTACGGCCGTATGCCGCAACCCTTACGGCCGTAAGTCACCCTTGGTCGACAACACCCAAAATTCACGAACACCACTTACGGCCGTATCTCACCTTCCTTACGGCCGTAACTCACCTTCGCCAAAAATGTCTCGGTAGCTGGCCGACGCGTACGGCCGCACTCGCCGACTTACGGCCGTACCACAAGACCTTACGGCCGTAAGTCCCTTTCGGCCCAAATGGCCTCGAAAACACGAACCCTTGTTACGGCCGTAACCCAAAGTCCTTACGGCCGTAACTCGATGGCCGCCAAGTTGAAAATTCCGATAACTCCGATTCCTCGCTACGATCGATGAATGATCCGACATAACATACGAATGTGAAAATGAACAAGTCTAAAACAAGCCACCGATGAAGCCCCAGATACGACTACCAATCACGATGAAAACAACAATACTCCCGTCGGTCTCTAAACGGAGATGACATGCCGATCGCAGAATCGATATACGATTACAACAAGCCAACGGTGAACACAAATGAATGAATCAAGAATGATGAGTGATTATTAACGAGTGAGAAATACCGAGTGACAATTACATACCGATAATTACTTGAATGAAAATGAATGAATTACAACCGGTATTACATACTCCCCTTAAAAGAGTTTCGTCCCCGAAACTAAGGGTCAAACAACTCGGGATAACTCCCCCGCATACTATCCTCGGTTTCCCTGTAGCTTCTTCGACTCCGTGTCTAGACCACTTGATTTTAACCAAAGGAATAGTCTTATTCCTCAACCGTTTGATTCGCCGCTCTAAAACTCGAATAGGGCGTTCCTCATATGAATGATCGTCGCGATCTCGATTTCGGCCGAATCCGAGTATGTGACTCGGTCGGCAACATACTTCCGTGAATCGAGAGACATGAAACACGTTATGAATTCGGCTCAACGCGGAGGTAAAGCCAATCGATAAGCTAACTCGCCCACTCGATCCAAAATCTCAAACGGTCCAATGAATCTCGGACTCAACTTTCCCTCTTCCCAAAACGGAAAATACCTCGACTGGGATACCTTGACCAAAACGTGGTCACCCGTCTCGAACTCTAGTGGTCGACGACGATTATCTCGCATAGATTTACGTCGACTCGAGCCGCCAACATACGACTCGATTAAAGCTACCTTCTCTCGGGCGGCTATAAGCATATCGGGCTCGGTGCCGATTGATTCGACAAGTCATCCCAACACAAAGGAGACCGACAACGGCGACCGTACAAGGCCTCGTAAGGTGCCATCTTAATGGAAGCATGCCGGCTATTATTATACGTGAACTCGATCAATGGTAGTTGGGCTTCCCAATCGTCCTTCCAATCGAGCACGCATGCCCTCAACATGTCCTCTAATGTCCGAATAGTCCTCTCTCGATTGCCGTCGGACCGAGGATGAAAAGCGATCGAGATTGAGCCGAGTTCCCATAGCACGATGAACTGATTTCCAAAAATGAGACACAAATCGTCCGTCACGATCGGAAACGATACTCTTAGGAGTACCATGAAGTCGACTATCTCTTTGATGAACAATCGAGCAGTCTCTCAGACCCCACGTATCCTTGATCTCAAGGAAATGAGCCGATTTAGTTAAGCGGTCCACAATCACCCAGATCGTATTCATGCCACGACGACTCGTCGGCAAACTCGTGATGAAGTCCATAGAAATGTCTTCCCACTTCCACTCCTAATAGGGAGAGGTTTCAGATACCCAGCCGGCCGATGTTCAATCTTAACTTGTTGACAGTTAAGCATCTCGAAACAAATTCTGCGACTTCTCGCTTCATATTACTCCACCGAATTGCTTTCAAGTCCTTGTACATCTTGCCGACCCCGGATGAACAGAATAAGGGGTAGAATGAGCTTCTCTCAAAATCGAGTTTTTCAACTCGTCATTCACGGCACGTACAACCGATTCTTAAATCTCAAAAGTCCATCCTCGTGGACCACGAATCCGTGGGCTTTCCTCGAGCCACATCCTCACGGATGCGCAACAATGAAGGGTCTCGAACTCCGATTCTCTCCGATTACCTCCTCGAGTGACGATGAAATCTCTAACATACAAAGCCGTCTCGAACTCGCGAAGCTGCACCTCGATCTCGGGTCTAAGGAATTCGCCAAGTTCCTTCGAATCGTTAGACGAGCAAGCATCTGCTCCCGAACGGACTTGCGACTCAAGGCGTCGGCGACAACGTTCGCCTTGCCCGGTGGTAAAGGATCTCGATATCGTAATCTTTGATTAATTCTAACCACTGCCTCTGCCGCATATTTAACTCCTTCGAGTAAATATATACTTTAAACTCTTATGATCGGTGAATATCCATGTGTAACGCCATAAAGATAATGACGCCATATTTTCAAAGCGAACACCACTACGCTAGCTCCGTGTCGTGGGTCGGATAATTAACCTCGTAAGGTCTCAATTGCCGTGAAGCATAAGCAATAACCTTTCCGTTCGCATGAGCACACATCCGAGACCCCGCCGACGCATCACTATAAACCACAAATCCCTCCGTCCCTGCGGCAAGGAAAGTACAGTCTTTGTCATTAACCGGCTCTTGAGTTCCTCAAAACTCACGACACGCGTCGGACCACGTGTATTTCTTATCCTTTCGCAAAAGGTTCGTCAATGGTTGAGAAATTTTGGAAAATCCTTCCACAAATCGCCGATAAAAACCCTCTAATCCGAGGAAACTCCGGATTTCCTTAACATTCTTCTGAGGTAACCAATCTCGAATAGCCTCCGTCTCGAGGGTCGACACGAACTCCGTCTCGATGAAATTACATGTCCGAGAAAAGTCACTTGGACATCCGTAACTCGCACTTGGAAAACTTTCCAAAAGTTGCTCGTCTCAACACGTCGAGAACCCGATGAAGATGAACCTCGTGATCCTCTCGCCACGAGAATAAATCAAAATATCGTCGATGAAGACAACAACAAACTGATCCAAAAAGTCGATGAAAACCCGATTCATCAATTCCATGAATACCGCAGGTGCATTAGTTAGCCCGAACGGCATAACTACGAACTCATAATGACCATAGCGTGTACGAAACGCTGCCCTCGCGATATCCGACTTTCGAATCTGCAACTGGTGATATCCAGATCTTAAGTCGATCCTGGGAAATACTAAGGCTCCCAGAAGTTGATCTAAAAGATCATCAATACGGGGTAAAGGATACTACTCTTGATCATCACCCTGTTCAACTCCTGATAATCGATACACCAGCGAAAAGAACTATCATTCTTCTTGACAAACAGCACTGGTGCTCCCCACGGGGACGTAATCGGTCGGAGATAACCTTTCTCGAACTACTCCTCAAGTTGAATCTTCAACTCCTGCATTCTGGTCAGGGCCATCCGATACAGTGCCTTCAATAAAGGGGACGTACCGGCTCCAACTCACTCCTGAATTCCCCTACTCTATGTGAAGGCAACCAGATAACTCGTCTAGAAATACTTCGTCAATCGATGACAATGATACCACGAATGATTGAACATTTCGATTGCCCTAGAATGGTCAATCGATAAAAAGAGATACCAATACTGATTGAACAACTCGCTTGCCTTAGAAAGGCCAATTGATGAAGATGATATAATGAATGTTTGAATAACTCGATTGCCCTAGAAAGGCCAATCGATGAAAATGATATAATGAATGATTGAATAACTCGAGTGCCTTAGAAAGGCCAATCGATGGAAATGATACAAAGAATGATTGAATAACTCGATTGCCTTAGAAAGGCCAATCGATGAAAATGATACAATGAATGATTGAATGACTCGATTGCCTTAGAAAGGCCAATCGATGAAAATGATACAATGAATGATTGAATGACTCGATTGCCTTAGAAAGGCCAATCGATGAAAATGATACAATGAATTATTGAATGACTCGATTGTCTTAGAAAAGCCAATCGATGGAAATGATACAATGAATGATTGAATAGTTCGATCGCGGAATTGCTCTGCTTACGTCATAATAATACTTCTTCTGGAACAACGGGGATTACTTCCTTGAAGCATACATTCGACAACCAACGACGGAAAGATAGCGACCAAACGCTAAAAAACACTGAAGATAGAATCAAGATGGTTAAACCAACTAATACCGAAAATTCCATCGTCCTAAGATAAATTCACCACGATTAGATCCATCAACCAATCGCGGTCATTAAGTAGGACTATCCCGAAATAAGTCTATTCAAGCATGATTCGAAAATGAATGAATGCGGTGTACCAGCATCAAAAGGTACACACAAGTTGAAATAAAATTACGAGTATACCTGAAATCGTTCGGACCACCGGATCGTCGATCCTCCTCAACATATGAATGCAGGACTTGCTGGTCCCCGAACCGGACGCTCCCGTCTGATAAATACGGGCTCCAACTCTATTTGCTTCCATTTCCTTAAACGACGATGACAAGGCAGTCTGATTCTGAAACGTTGGTTGCTTCGGGGCCTGAGATGCCGCCGGAGCCGACTTGGAGTCCTTTCGGCAAAAACGGGCCTTATGTCCAAAATTCCCACAATTATAGCACGTGATGATCGCCTCGGACACTTGGTGCTGACATGACCAAGATCCCCACAGTTATAACAGGTGATGGCTGAATTGACCGCTCGTGACTGAGATCCCGCACGATTATGCGCCGTAGGAGGTCGCTCAGAAACGATAGGACTCACACGAGGCTTCTTGAAGGTTGGTGACCGCCTTCGGATTGATTACGCCGTTGATTTCTTGCCGACAAATGAAGGTTGTTGTTCAAGACTTTCCTTAGCGGTGGCTCATACGGAGAGTTCTCTCGATTAATCCGGCCGAGTGGCGCAATGATGATTGAGCAATCGCACATGGGTCATCATGGCTCGCATAAAAGTGAGTGGATCAACCCGAATATCTTGATCGAGCCGAGTCCAGGCACGATTTCCCGGCAGCAGTGTTTATTTCTCGAGTTTCGGTCCGCACCGCGCCTCTCCCCGTGCATCCCCTGACAGCTCTCTCCATACTGAAGTAGGAAGGTCGCATAATGATTATATTTCCCGCATGATTAACACGTTATGATTTTGTCATGAGATGATGAAAATGAGTATACATGCTCTAACTTAGTGATTATATGAATGATTTATGAAGTTACATGATTATCTCATGAAATTCTTGAAATGATTATCTTGAATAACTTAACAAGATTGATAATATGATCTTCCAGATTGACAACTGAGTAATGAAATGAATTGAGTGATTAATGAGTTAACATGATTGTCCTAATCACAATGAATGATGATGTTTGAGGATTGTTAATTGATGAATGATGAATGAATGACTATTGCGAGAAATTATACCATGGCGTTAGAAATCTTACAGTTCTTACGGATGCGATTGGCTCGGCATTTGCACAGTCACACGTGACGCGAAAGTCCAATGATACTAGTCGATGACGATGATTTCAAATAAGACATGACTCGGAAGGTAGTATTCAAAACCACGCTCCGATACCAACTCTGTAACACCCCAAACTAGGCGGATATTACGGCCGTAGATCCCCAACCAGGACCCACCAGCAAATGAGAATGAATGAATTACACAAGATAAATGTAGTACCGAACTACATTACAACAATAATTACTCCGATGAGGAGTTTAGTTACAACACACCAGACAATACAATACTAGTGTATTTTATATGAAGATAAAATACACAACACCGAATGAAACGAGTATTCAAGTGAAAGTCTCATAATGAAAAATAAAAGACAATAACATGAATAATCGAAAGATCGGGGCCCCTACTAGTATCACTAGGACTCCTCGACATCAACATGCTATTCCCGTGCGTTTGCCTTGCCATGACACGAAAAACAAAATCCCCAAACGGCCGCTAAATGTAACAACAATCCTCAAGGGTTGAAAATACACAATCATGATTATATCGAAGTTATGAAATATCTTAATTATGAATTACGCCGAAGAGGAGTACCATAGTACGCCCGTAGTGTTCTCGTGCGAGTGTACAACACCCGTCCGTGTACCTAATTAGTCTCACGGTGTAACGCTTTCCCGTGTGCAGGCCTAATGTATCGGTGAACCCAATACAATAACCATCGTGCCCGACTAAAAATTCCACACAGCCACACCCGCCACGCAATATGAACCCGGAAGGTCATATGAACGAGAATGACCGTAATGAATATCAATGAATAAATAATAATCGACAAAGTCAAGAATGACTCACCGAGATGAGAATAATAATGAAATGAATGATAGCTCAACGAAAGGATTGGAACCGCTGCTCCTTATGATCAAGTGATTAATATGATTAATACAATGATGAATGAGTTATGATTATGAATGATCAACAACAAAAGGTATGAATATCCTTTTAACCGAGTAAGAATTAACTTACACAACAACGATGAAGAATGTCCGTCACGAACAACGCCCTAACCAAGATACCGGTCGCCGAACAACCTTAATTCAATACAATTGCCAACAATCCGATCAATAACGAATTAAACACGAATATAACGAACTCAAGACGTCGATACGATTAAACCAAGTTCATTGGGGCATTATATCGAACACTTTGAGGCCAACTTTGATTGATTACCACTAAACCTCAATAATACCAACTTCAAATCCCCAAGAAGTGTTTCAAAACAACAAAACATCTCCAATACGATCAATAATCCGTTATGAATATCCAAAACGTGATTATAACAACAATTAATCGGAAATCCCCAAATCCAACTCGATATTCAAAGTGTTCTTGAATAAATCTCTCAATAATCCAATGAATCCTTATACAAACTCATAATCATATACATATCCCTTCATATAACATGATTATAACGTCCAAAACATCATAACTCAACACAAAATCGAAATCCAAGGTGTTGAAGAAATTACCTCTTGAAGATCCAACCACTACGATCCGAAGAACACGAGTTAAAACGAGTATCCAAGCTTCTCAAAGGAATGAAGATGATGAAGATTACACACTCAAGTGATTGATGATGATAAAATCTCTCTCTCAACCCTCTCTCTCGGATGAAGAAGGAAAAAAGAAGAAGTGAGGAGAAATGACCCGGCCAAGTCATTAAATCTGCCGGAAGTTACTACGTAACTCGGCCCTCTTACGGCCGTAACTTTCCAAGTCAACGGCCCTACACCAGAATCGCCAACTCAGACGGCCGTAATCCGGCTTCGTCCAAAGCTCGCCGATGACTTACGGCCAGAATCGATCCCGAGTTACGGCGTAACTCCGCCGTCAAAAACATCCGTCGACACCCTTACGGCCAGTAACCGCACACCTTACGGCCGTAACTCGGATGATACGGCCGTATCCGCCAAACTTACGGCGTAAGCCCTCTTCGTCAACGACTGTGCACTGCCGCGACTGGCCAGAATCGCCAAGCCTTACGGCCAGATTTCCTCGACTTACGGCCGTATGCCGCAACCCTTACGGCCGTAAGTCACCCTTGGTCGACAACACCCAAAATTCACGAACACCACTTACGGCCGTATCTCACCTTCCTTACGGCCGTAACTCACCTTCGCCAAAATGTCTCGGTAGCTGCTGGACGCGTGCGGCCGTACTGCCGACTTACTACTGCACACAAGACCTTACGGCCGTAAGTCCCTTTCGTCCAAATGGCCTAAAAACACGAACCCTTGTTACGGCCGTAACCCAAAGTCCTTACGGCCGTAACTCGAAGGCCGCCAAGTTGAAAATTCCGATAACTCCGATTCTCGCTACGATCGATGAATGATCCGACATAACATACGAATGTGAAAATGAACAAGTCTAAAACAAGCCACCGATGAAGCCCCCAAGATACGACTACCAATCACGATGAAAACAACAATACTCCCGGTCTCTAAACGGAGATGACATGCCGATCGAATCGATATACGATTACAACAAGCCAACAGTGAACACAAATGAATGAATCAAGAATGATGAGTGATTATTAACGAGTGAGAAATACTGAGTGACAATTACAGACTGATAATTACTGAATGAAAATGAATGAATTACAACCGGGTATTACATTAAATCTGACCATTCGTTCTCTGAAAACCCTTCTTCTCCGCCCACTATAAAAGGACTGCAATTGCCATTTGAGACTCTTTACGCTTTCTGCATATTTTTAGAGCACTCAAGCAAATCAGCCTACAAGTTTTCTGTGTTTTCTGCATATTCCTCTTATATCTTTTTCATCCTTTCTTGAGATTCATCAATGGCGTCTGCTTAGACCTCTACCACCGCCCTCAAGAAATCTCTGAACTTCATCGATGGACGGATCTTCACCCGATACGTCATCATAGAGAGCATTCATGCTGAGATTGATGACGTCGATACGATGGAAGTCGTCATCACCAGAATCCGTCAACAAGTCCTCTACCGCCTTGGGAGCCACACTGCAGAGAAATATGACGCTCACCTTGTTGAGGAGTTCTACCTCAACGCCGTGGTTTGATTTCTGCCTCTAGCCCTAGGAGGACATGTTGCTGATATCACAGCAGTCATTCATGGAGTGGAGATCTGCATCGACTGAGATCTTCTCAAAAACATTTACAGGCTACCCTCTGAAGGCCTGACCATGGAGGAACTTGAGACATTTGGGTCTCAAGAGTTGCTGACCCAATATTATGGCTTGTTCACCGGTTTGACAACGGTTGAAGTGGTTCACACCACGTGCCATAAGAAAAACTTTTGCTTACCGTTTGTTTATTTGCATGATTTTTGCTGTCGCATCATTGAAAATCGTACTGGTGCATTTGAGATGTGCACTAATCTTAGGTTTAGAATGATGGTAGCTATTATGACCTGTGAAAAGGTCAATTGGTGTCAAATTATTCTGAAACGCTTGCAGGAAGAAGTGTCCAAACCTGCTACTCAGAAGAAATCATTTGGTTTATTCTTAAACCACATTTTGACGAAGTGCGGATTTCCACAATCCGCAGATGCAAAGAAGATAAGTTCCCGGATATACTTGGGAGGAGTCAAGCCCACTGCCTACAAACAAAGTATTCTGATCGCAGATAGGCCTTTTATCTGGAACCTACCGCTTTCTGAAGATCCAAGGGACGTTTCTCCTAAGTCCCAGAGTGTGGAATCTTCAAGGAAAAGAAAGAGATCTCACAGCAAGACACCAGTTGCTGTTGAGAAGCCGAAAAGGAAGCTAAGGAGGCTTTCTAAAGTTAAATCTACAAAAACCTCTGAGGATGCTTCTACTGTGGCGCAACCCACTGAACAACTACCCCAGGGCCCAACCCCTGCGGAAGAGATGCCCGTTACTGTATCGACAGTAAATCCCGAGCCTTTGGCGGCAACGACGGATACGAGGACATCTGCCAACTTGGAAGACTCTAGCGAATCAGCTGCCCCTACGGAGCCAAATGCTACTTGTAACACCCCAAACTAGGCGGATATTACAGTGCCGTGGATCCCTGACTGGGACCCACCAGGCGAATGAAAATGATGAATTAAATAATATAATTGTAGTACCGAACCACATTATATTACCAAATACTCCGATGAGGAGTTTAAGTACATTGTACCAGGACAAAACAGAATACTAGTATATTTTATATGGAGATAAAATACACCACCCTGAATAAATGAACATCTCAAACGGAATTTTGCAGCGGAAAAATACAAATGACAGAATAACTGAAATAACTTAAATGACTGAAACAAACGGAATGACTGGGGCCCCCTACTAGTATCACTGGGACTCGTCGCCGTCAACATGCTCTTCCCGTGCCTTTGCCTTGCCGTGACACGAAACAAAATCCCCAACGGCCGGGCCATACGTAACAACAATCCTCAAGAGTTGAAATTGCACAATCATGAATTAACCGAAGTTATGAAATATTCTTAATTATGAATTACGCCAAGAGGAGTATCATAAGTACGCCCGTAGTGTTACGTGCAAGTGTACAAGACGGATGACCGGACACACCCGTCCTTGTACCTAATTAGTCTCACGGAGGTAATCGTTACCGTGTGCACACCCAATGTATCACTCCCAATACATGGCCATCACGTGCCCGACTAAAAATTCCACACATCCGCACCCGCCACGCAATATGAACCTTAAGGTCATATGAACAAGAATGACCATATTGAATATCAATGAATAATAATAATCCGACAAAGTCAAGAATGACTCACCGATACGAAAGTGATAATGAAGTGATTGATAGTTTTCAATGAAATGATTGGAACCGCTCCTCGCTAATGAAATGATTATCCGACAATTACAAGTCTCAAAATGATTAATACAATGATGAATGAGTTATGATTATGAATGATCAACAACAAAAGGAATGAGTATCCTTTTAACCGAGTAAGAATCAACTTACTCAATACCGATGAAGAATGTCAGTCCACGAACAACGCCCTAAGTGAAATACCGGCCGTCGAACAACCTTGAATAACAATAATTACCAACAACCGTTCAATACACGCATCAAACAACAAAACACGACTAACCCAAAGGTCGAAACAACGATAATCGAACTCATTGGGGCATTCTAACGAATACGTAACCAACCACACGACTTCGAAAATATCCAATCCCGAATATGTCGAAACCAACACTAAAATGAGTATTTCGAACTAACAAAACACTTCAAGGATATCAATAATCCATTAGGAATCCATAATTCATGATTATAACGACATCAATCGGAAAATCCCCAATTAACCGAAGTCAACCCCAAGGGTTCTTGAAAACAATTCCGAAAATAACCATTAAATCCGTAGGAATATATTTATCCAAGTAGATAATCCATAACTTAACATATCCCAATGATAATCCAAGCTTACACGAATAAATCGGAAGGAAAACCCAAAAATCCGAAATTCTAGATCCAAGAGATTAATACCTTTGATTCGACGTTTCGGAGATGATGAAGTGATGATAAATTCAACTCAAAGACTTGAAGATGATGATTGATGATTACACCTCGAAGAATCCCCTCTGGATCGCTCGGAATCGCCCAAAAATACCGAAGGAGTGAAATGAGATGAACAAATGAAGAAGTCTGACTAATCGTCAATTTATACTACCTGTGTTAGCGTGCGCTAGCCCTTGTGCATAGCGTGCGCTAACGAGTAATTTGGGTAGTCCAGTACCCCCTGTCCGAACACGGTAGTGCGCGCTACGTACCTCTTTGTAGCGTGCGCTACGGCCATACTACTAGCGTGCGCTAATATCCATTGTTAGCGTGCGCTAGCGAAATACTTGACGCCCAGTACTGGAGTCCAGAAAACCATCTGCCCTCTGATCTAACCTCGATAGCGTGCGCTACAACCATTATTTAGCGCGCGCTAATATATCGGTTGCGTACGCTAACAACAATGCATAGCGTGCGCTATGAATAAACCGGTGCATCCAAAGTAGCCACCGGACTCAACTCGATCCGCCTAGCGCGCTACACCACACATATAGCGTGCGCTACTACGACCCGCTAGCGCGCTACTTACCACTCGTAGCGTGCGCTACAATTATTCTCACGGACTGCAGCCAAGGTAGCCTTAGCGTGCGCTAAAGCTGAGCGGTAGCGTGCGCTACCTATACCCAATTAGCGTACGCTAAAAGGAGTATGTAGCGTGCGCTACTCCTCAAGCACAGCTTGCAACGAAAATGACAATGATGATAAACACGGCACGAAACTCCAATCAGATTAATGATGAATGACGATCGATACTCGATACAATTACTCTGAATGATGAATACCATGACTGAATCTGAGTGACAAATGATCAATAATGAATGAAATTACTGAGTATCAATTACTGAATGATAATTACTGAGTGATAATTACTGAGTTACAACCGGGTATTACATACACCCCCCCTTAAAAGAGTTTCGTCCCCGAAACTAAGGGTCAAACAACTCGGGATAACTCTCTCGCATACCATCCTCGGTTTCCCAAGTAGCCTCTTCGACTCCGTGTCTAGACCACTGAATTTTAACCAAAGGAATCGTCTTATTCCTCAACTGTTTGATTCGCCGCTCTAAAACTCGTATAGGACGCTCCTCATATGAATGATCGTCGGCGATCTCGATTTCGTCGAACTGAAGTATGTGACTCGGGTCGGCAACATACTTCCGCAACTGAGAGACATGAAACACATTATGAATTCGGCTCAACGCCGGAGGTAAAGCCAATCGATAAGCTAACTCGCCCACTCGATCCAAAATCTCAAACGGTCCAATGAATCTCGGACTCAACTTTCCCCTCTTCCCAAAACGGAAGATACCACGACTGGGATACCTTGACCAACACATGGTCACCAAATTTCGAACTCTAATGGTCGACGACGGTTATCCGCATATGATTTCTGTCGACTCTGAGCTGTCAACAAACGACTCCTGATCAAAGCTACCTTCTCACGGGCGGCTATAAGCATATCGGGCTCGGTGCCCAATGATTCTGATAGGTCGTCCCAACACAACGGAGATCGACAACGACGACCATACAAGGCCTCGTAAGGTGCCATCTTGATCGAAGCATGCCAACTATTATTATACGTGAACTCGATCAATGGTAGTTGGGCTTCCCAATCATCTTTCCAATCGAGGATGCATGCCCTCAACATGTCCTCTAATGTCTGAATGGTCCTCTCTGATTGTCCGTCGGACTGAGGATGAAAAGCTAGATCGAGATTAAGCTGAGTTCCCATAGCACGATGAACTGATTTCCAAAAATGCGACACAAACCGTCCGTCACGATCGGAAACGATACTTTTAGGAGTGCCGTGCAGTCTGACTATCTCTTTGATGAACAGTTGAGCAAGTCTCTGGGGACCCCACGTTTCCTTGATCTCAAGGAAATGAGCTGATTTGGTTAAGCGGTGCACGATCACCCAGATCGTGTTCATGCCACGACGACTCGTCGGCAAACTCATGATGAAATCCATAGAAATGTCTTCCCACTTCCATTCGGGAATAGGAAGAGGTTTCAGCATACCCGCCGGTCGCTGATGTTCAATCTTAACTTGTTGACAGGTTAAGCATCTCGAAACAAATTCTGCGACTTCTCGCTTCATATTACTCCACCAGTAATTTTGTTTCAAGTCCTTGTACATCTTGCTAGACCCCGGATGAACAGAATAAGGGGTAGCATGAGCTTCTCTCAAAATAGAGTTTTTCAACTCGCTGCTCACGGCACGCACAACCGATTCTTAAACCTCAAAAGTCCATCCTCGTGGACCACAAATCCAGGCTTTCCCTGAGCCACATCCTCTCGGATGCGCAACAATGATGGGTCCGAACTCGATTCTCTCGGATTTCCTCCTCGAGTGACGATGAAATCTCTAACATACAAAGATGCCCCGAACTCGCTGGCTGCACCTCGATCTCGGGTCTAAGGAATTCCTCAAGCTCCTTCCGAATCATAAACGGCAAGCATCCGCTCTGAACGGACTTACGACTCAAGGCGTCGGCGACAACATTTGCCTTGCCCGGGTGGTAAAGGATCTCGATATCATAATCTTTGATTAATTCCAACCACTGCCTCTCGCGCATATTTAACTCCTTCGAGTAAATATATACTTTAAGCTCTTATGATCGGTGAATATCTCGATGTAACGCCATAAAGATAATGACGCCAAATTTTCAAAGCGAACACCACTACCGCTAGCTCCGTGTCGTGGGTCGGATAATTAATCTCGTAAGGTCTCAATTGCCGTGAAGCATAGGCAATAACCTTCCCGCTCGCATGAGCACACATCCGAGACCCCGTCCGACGCATCACTATAGACCACAAATCCTTCCGTCCCTCGCGGCAAGAAAAGTACAGTCCGACATTAACCGACTCTTGAGTTCCTCAAAACTCCGTTGACACGCGTCGGACCACGTGTATTTCTTATCCTTCCGCAAAAGGTTCGTTAAGGGTTGAGCGATTCTAGAAAATCCCTCTACAAATCGCCGATAATAACCCGCTAATCCGAGGAAACTTGGATTTCCTTAACGTTCTTCTGAGGTAGCCAATCTCGAATAGCCTCCGTCTTCTCGAGGATCGACACGAACTCCGTCGATGAAATTACATGTCCGAGAAAAGTCACTTCGACATCCGTAACTCACATTTAGAAAACTTCCCATAAAGTTGTTCTCGTCTCAACACGCCGAGCACTTGATGAAGGTGAAACTCGTGCTCCTCCCGGTCACGAGAATAAATCAAAATGTCATCGATGAAGACAACAACAAACCGATCCAAAAAGTCGATGAAGACCCGATTCATTAACTCCATGAATACCGCAGTGCATTAGTCAATCCGAACGGCATAACCACAAACTCATAATGACCATAGCGTGTTCGAACGCCGTCCTCGCGATATCCGACTCTCGAATCCGAATCGATGATATCCAGATCTTAAGTCGATCTTGGAAAATACCAAGCTCCTCAAGTTGATCTAAGAGATCGTCAATACGGGGTAAGGGATACTTATTCTTGATCGTCACCCTGTTTCACCCCGATAATCAATACATAAGCGAAATGAACCATCCTTCTTCTTGACAAATAACACCGGTGCTCCCACTGGGACGCACTCTGGCCGAATATAACCCTTCTCGAACAACTTTTCAAGTTGGTTCTTTAACTCCGCATTTCGGTCGGGGCCATCCCAGACGGTGCCTTCGATATCGGGACGACTGTGCTCCAACTCAATCGTGAATTCCACATCCCTCTGTGGAGGCAAACCAGTAACTCGTGCGGAAAACATCGGCATATTCCCTCACCACCGAATATCCGTCAACATTATCGATGACTTCTCGGTTTTGGCCATATAGCACCAATAACCGACACATCCCCGATTGAGTAATCTTACCGCTTTCATCAAATTAATGACTTTACTGCAGTAATGGGATTACCTCCCTGAAACACACATTCAACCCCATCGTCTGAAATGATAGTGACCATACGCTTACGGACACTAATGATGGCATCATGACGATCCATCCAATTAATGCCCAAGATGACGTCGTCTCTCGGCAAATCTACCACGATTAGGTCCGCTGGCCATACACGACCATGAAACAGATCGGACAATCAATCTCACGATTGCCGATAATTCGTCTACCATCAGGTAGGCCAATGACATAAGGCTCACTACTAGTAGCACTACCCAGACGTAGTCTACTCAAACATGACTCGGAAATGAATGAATGCGATGCACCAGTATCAAAAAGGGTACACACAGGTTGAGATAGAATATCGAGTGTACACGAGATCATTCGGGCCTCGGGATCATCGGTCTTCTTCATCTCATAAATCCGGGCTTGCTAGTCCCGCACCGACGCTCCGTCGATGGCTAAAAGCTCCGCCTTTAGTCGCTCCCGTCGTTTTAAACGACGCCGATTGAGTGGCCTGATTCGAATGGCTGACCGCTTAGGTGCCCGAGATGACGTCCGAGTAGGTTTGGAGTCCCTACGGCAAAACGGGCCTTATGTCCCACAATTCCACGATTATGACACGTGATGACTGTCTGACACTTGGTGCCGACATGACCAAGATCCCCACGGTTGTAACAGTGATGGCCGAATCGCCGCTCGTGGATCGAGATTCCGCGGGTTTAGACGACACCGGAGGTCGCTCGAAAGCAGAGCCCGCACGGGGTTTCTTGAAAGTTGTCGACCGACTTGATCGATTACGATTCTTCGATTTCTTGCTAGCAGACGAAGGTTGCCGCTTAGCAATTTCCTTAGCAAGAAGCTCGTAGGTGAGAGCTTTCTCAATGAATTCGCCAACGTGGTGCAATTATGATTAAGTAATCAAGTCTCATACGGGGTTTCACCTCTTGTGAAATACTTGATTTTATCCGCCTCGAATGAATGATGGACGAGGCGAAAGGAAGAAGTTCCCGAAATTTCTCGGCAATAGCGAGAACATCCTCGTCTGTTGAGGGGTCGGGGTGAGCAATTCGACACTTGGCCTCTCGAGTGGGGCCGGATAATACCTCTCCATCATGAGAGTCTTGAATCGATCCCAAGTACAAGATCCTTCGGTGGGCTTCAACGACAACCACCAAGAATGTGCGCTCTTACCAAGGTAGTAAGCCGCAACAAACTTTGTGTCCCTGACACTCTACCATAGCAAACAAATGCCTTCTCGAAATGCTCGAGCCAATGAATGATATCCGCTCATACGAGCCCTCAAAAGTAGGTGGTCTCTCAAGCAGAGATATCGCCGATGATGTTACTCACATTCCTCTCTTGCCTCCGAGGTGGCGGCGAGGAGCCTGCCGATTCGATTGACGGAGTTATGCATCGTCTTCATCAACCGAGCCATCTCGAGTCATTTGGGCCATCATGCCCTCGCATAAATGCGAGTGGATCAACCCGACACCCTCTCGACCGAGCCGTGTCCTGCACGATTCCCGATAATGAATGATCGCGTCCTGTGTGAATGAGTGGCAGCGCCGCTCGATGAATTAGCATTATTCCCCGCTTGCACGTGTATTCACACGAGCTCTCGGATTCGGCCCGCTCCACGGCCTCGTCCTCCACGCCCTCTCGCCCTTTCCATACCAAGTGGAAAGTCATATGATGATTATATATCTCGCATGAGTATCACATTATGATTATATTATGAAATGATGAAAATGAGCATACGCGCTCAAATACATGATTACATGAATGATCAATTGACGTGACTCGATTATCTCGATGAAGTTATGAAATGATTACCTTGAATGAGTTAACAAGATTAATGATTCGATCTTCCCGATCAACAATCGAACAATGAAATGAATTGGTGATTAATGAGTTAACTCGACCGCCACGGTCAACGTGACAATGATGATTGAGGATTGTTAATCGATGAATTATGAATGAATGATTAATGCCGTAAATTATACCATGGCATTAGAAATCTTACGATTCTTGGTCCGATTGGCTCGGCATTTGCACAGTCACACGTGACGCGAAAGTCCAATGATACTAGTCCGATGACGATGATTTCAAATGAGACATGACTTGGAGGGTAGTATTCAAAACCACGCTCCGATACCAACTCGTAACACCCCAAACTAGGCGGATATTACGGTCTGTGGATCCCTGATCGGGACCCACCAAAGTAATGAAAATGATGAATTAAATAATATAATTATAGTACCGAACCACATTATATTACCAAATACTCCGATGAGGAGTTTAAGTACATTGTACTCAGACAAACAGAATACTAGTATATTTTATATGGAGATAAAATACACCACCCCGAATAAATGAACATCTCAAACGGAATTTTGCGGCGGAAAAATACAAATGATGTAATAATCAAATGACTTAAATGATCAAACAAACGGAATGACTGGGGCCCCTACTAGTATCATCGAACTCGCCGCCACAACATGCTCTTCCCGTGCCTTTGCCTTGCCGTGACTAAAACAAAATCCCAACGGCCGGCCATACGTAACAACAATCCTCAAGAGTTGAAATTGCACAATCATGAATTAACCGAAGTTATGAAATATTCTTAATTATGAATTACGCCAAGAGGAGTATCATAGTACGCCCGTAGTGTTCTCGTGCAAGTGTACAAGACGGATGACCGACACACCCGTCCTTGTACCTAATTAGTCTCACGGAGGTAATCGTTACCGTGTGCACACCCAATGTATCACACCCAAAACATGGCCATCACGAGCCCGACTAAAAATTCCACACATCCGCACACGGACACGCAATATGAACCTTAAGGTCATATGAACAAGAATGACCATATTGAATATCAATGAATAATAATAATCCGACAAAGTCAAGAATGACTCACCGATACGAAAGTGATAATGAAGTGATTGATAGTTTTCAATGAAATGATTGGAACCGCCGTTCCTCGCTAATGAAATGATTATCCGACAATTACAAGTCTCAAAATGATTAATACAATGATGAATGAGTTATGATTATGAATGATCAACAACAAAAGGAATGAGTATCCTTTTAACCGAGTAAGAATCAACTTACTCAATACCGATGAAGAATGTCCGTCCACGAACAACGTCCTAAGTGAAATACCTACGCTCGAACAACCTTGAATAACAATAATTACCAACAACCGTTCAATACACGCATCAAACAACAAAACACGACTAACCCAGAGGTCGAAACAACGATAATCGAACTCATTGGGGCATTCTAACGAATACGTAACCAACCACACGACTTCGAAAATATCCAATCCCGAATATGTCGAAACCAACACTAAAATGAGTATTTCGAACTAACAAAACACTTCAAGGATATCAATAATCCATTAGGAATCCATAATTCATGATTATAACGACATCAATCGGAAAATCCCCAATTAACCGAAGTCAACCCCAAGGGTTCTTGAAAACAATTCCGAAAATAACCATTAAATCCGTAGGAATATATTTATTCAAGTAGATAATCCATAACTTAACATATCTCAATGATAATCCAAGCTTACACGAAGAAATCGGAAGGAAAACCCAAAAATCCGAAATTCTAGATCCAAGAGATTAATACCTTTGATTCGACGTTTCGGAGATGATGAAGTGATGATAAATTCAACTCAAAGACTTGAAGATGATGATTGATGATTACACCTCGAAGAATCCCCTCTGGATCGCTCGGAATCGCCCAAAAATACCGAAGGAGTGAAATGAGATGAACAAATGAAGAAGTCTGACTAACTGTCCAATTTATACTCAGTCCAGGTTAGCGTGCGCTAGCCCTTGTGCATAGCGTGCGCTAACGAGTAATTTGGGTAGTCCAGTACCCACTGTCCGAACACGGTAGCGCGCTACGTACCTCTTTGTAGCGTGCGCTACGGCCATACTACTAGCGTGCGCTAATATCCATTGTTAGCGTGCGCTAGCGAAATACTTGACGCCCGATCGAGTCCGTAAAACCATCTCGCCTCTCGATCTAACTCGATAGCGTGCGCTACAACCATTATTTAGCGCGCTAATATATCGGTTGCGTACGCTAACAACAATGCATAGCGTGCGCTATGAATAAACCCGGTGCGATCCGGAGCCACCGGACTCAACTCGATCCGCCCTAGCGCGCTACTCCACACATATAGCGTGCGCTACTACGACCCGCTAGCGCGCTACTTACCACTCGTAGCGTGCGCTACAATTATTCTCACCGCACTCCAGACCTTCTCGGATCACCAAGGTAGCCTTAGCGTGCGCTAAAGCTGAGCGGTAGCGTGCGCTACCTATACCCAATTAGCGTACGCTAAAAGGAGTATGTAGCGTGCGCTACTCCTCAAGCACAGCTTGCAACGAAAATGACAATGATGATAAACACGGCACGAAACTCCAATCAGATTAATGATGAATGACGATCGATACTCGATACAATTACTCTGAATGATGAATACCATGACTGAATCTGAGTGACAAATGATCAATAATGAATGAAATTACTGAGTATCAATTACTGAATGATAATTACTGAGTGATAATTACTGAGTTACAACCGGGTATTACACTACTTCTCCTATGCGGGATTCCACACCCGTACAGGATCCACCTTCCTTCAGGGTACCATCCCCTGTAAGAAATCCCTCTTCCATACAGGATCCCACACCTACAGAGGAACCAATCGCTACAGCGGACTCAGACGTTGTACGAAGTCCCTTCTCGGACACTATTATCAATAAAACTCTTCTCTCTGTGCAAATTGAACAGGCCTATGAAAAATTTCTTCAATGGAAGAGCTATAGGCTAGCTCCATACGACACCCTATACAATTGGAGCGAGTGGAGCAATGAAGAAAGATTCGTGTTGGAAGTGAAGGATTCCACAGAAGTTGAAGCCATGATCCAATGGAATAATTTATACTGCAAAGAGTTGATTGAAATCCATCTTTTGCACAAATCAGATACCAGAAGGAAAGGAAAGCATAAGTCCGAGGAATCTCCCAAAAATCCAAAAGAAGACCACGACTCAGACGACGACGACGATGCCTTTCAGGAAGGTATGAGAATGAGCCGTGAGGAGGCTCAAGAAAGAGAAGTCTCCCAAGCCAAGGATGATGAAGGGCCATCAAGCCGCAATGAGCCCCCTTCGCCATAGCAAGGAGAAGAAAACGTTTCTGAATAGGCACCCGAGCCTGCTGTCGAAGAAGAAGAAGAGTCACGCGCCGTCCAGCGAGAGGAATCAGTCCCTCGGCCGGAACAGGCGGAAGCTGAGAGACACCAGGAGGAATCAGTCCCTCCTGTACCCATGTCTACAGATACCAATTAGAAACAGGAGGATACCGCACCTCCAGCCGCCGAACCCACAACAGCTGCTGCCGCCCCATCAACCGTGGAATCCGCCGATGGTACTACACCTGAGGATGTCCAACTCACTTCACGACCTAACGTGAATTTGAGAAGGTTGAATGGAGTAGAAGACTTTGCCAAGCCGGATTCTCCCAGCACTGCATCTAGGAAAGAGCGATTGTGTGCTCTTGGCCTTCAAACCGTCTTTATCCAGGATGCAATTAATGCCTTGTATTCAGTAGAAAAAGCTCTAAATTGGATGCACACATCTGTTGTTGAAGAAATGACTGGATTACAGCATGAAGTCTCTCGAGTAGTCGAAACCTTCACTGTCTTGCGAGAAGTCTTCAAGCAAGCCCTGAAGAATCTGTAAGAGAAACAAGAGCAACTCCTGAGAGACGAGGAATCTAAAACTCGCATATCTTAGGCCAAGACAGCAGCAGCCATGATCGAAACAACTTCCAAGCTTCGAGCCCACGACAAAAATATTAAAGATATGTCGCAGGTGCTCTCCACCCTTGTCGAGAGAATGACAAACATCGAGATGAAACAGGATGCCGCTCTGGAGATCCTAGGACGTCTTGATGACGCCAAAAAGGGGGAAGAAGCAAGAGAAGCCGCGAGGAGAACAAGGCTCCAGCATGAAAGGGAATTTAATGCTGCTCAAGACAGCATTACTGCAGAGCTGAATAAATTAGCTCCACCCTCTCAAAGTTTCAGGATTTCAGGTTCTCGACCTGAGTTCCATGATCGTAAGGCCTTCTGAAATTCGTCTGCCAACCAACCGCCATCCCACTGCTGAAGAAGTGAAGCAATGGAGGAAAAATGAACTGATGAGGTATTTTGCAAAACTCGTCAGGGAATCCGCCATCTTCAAAGGTTATAAAACATTTGCGGAGTCTGCAGACAAATTTACGAAGATGTTAGAAGAAGGAAAGCTTCCTCTTCAAGTCGAAATGAAGTCCAAGCATAGAAGAGGAGATCGGATCACCCATCCAGAAGACTGGATTCTTGCCTTCGACAGATCATACGATGGTAGAACAATCTATTTAGATCGAGGCAATGATTCCCTACAGCACTGGTGGCGTGGAACCGAGCATGATCAAGAGAAAAGGCCATGGATACATTCTGATTATAGGAGCTGAATCCTTGTATTTTTTATTTGTAATTTGACTTTCAAAACAGCAAATCCTTGTACTCTATTTTGAATATCAATAAAAATGTTTGCTTGTCTTGAAAGATTACAACTCGTAATCTACTGTGTTATTTTGATTACGAAATCTTAAATTTAATTTCTGAAATTAATCACAAGTATAGAAACTTGTTTAAAAATTAAGCTGTACGAACTTGTCTGCGAACAGTTCATAGATTCAGTTGTATGCATCTAGAAAACATTGTAAGATTGTGCATGCGCGCCAATCATAAGCTTAAGTTGTAAAAACTCTTAGCTATATCGAACTCGCCTGCGAAGCAGTTCATAAATTAGACTAAGTTGCTGAAAGCCAGATCATTCGACAGAAGACCAAGATATCTGCCCGAAGTCATCAAGAAGGTTATTCGCTTCATGAAGAAGGTTTTGGCATCATCAAGAAGGCTTGAAAAATTTAAGTCTTGACAAATTGTCAAAAAGGGGGAAATTGTTGGGATACCCTGTATTGAAATTGTTGAGATAAATGCCCGGTATCGAAACAGTCAGGATAAACAATCCCTGTATCGAATAGTGGTGATAAGATGTTTTGACAATATGCCAATCCAGCATACAGTAAGCAAACTGTATCAAAAAGTTGAAGTGTCAACCTGTATCGAAGACCTCTCGTAGATCCAGCATACAGTACAACAAAGCTAAAGTATGGAAGCTGTCTCGAATCGTCAATACAGTGATCCTTCCATACAGCTCTCAACAGGACAAAGAAGGAATCTTCAGTATTCACTAGAAGTCAAGTCCCGTTGATAAAGAAGTATTTAAATACTAAAGGATAAAGTATTTAAATACTATAAGTCAGAAGATCTTCAAATTCCGCAATATCCGGATCTCAGTTGAATATCTGTTGTCACAGAATCTTGCCCAACGGATAGATCTCCAACGGTTATATTTTCAGAAGACCATATATATCTCCTCAAGGCGTTGAAGATCAGTGACCAATACCAACGTTATCAAAAGCTTACGAAGTTATTATCATATACATCAGAGCAAAACATATCTCCAAAGCTCACTGCTATTCAGACATAAAGAGATATACAATGCTCAAACCGTGAACAACACATCATCGGCTAGAAGCTCAGAAAGTCAAAACTGTTGTTCATATCTTGTTCTAAACCTTGAACAAACCCAGATCAGCCCTGTGTGGACTGAGTAATCTTTGCTTCTGCCGAACTGTGTGTGAAGGAATTGCATCGAAGAATACGAAGCTTCAGAACTGTGTGTGGAGAATCCAGTCAAAGTGTTAGCTCAAACCAATCTGTGTGAACGGTTGAAAGCTAAGATCATTATATCAATCTGTGTGAACGATATATTGATTGTGTGTTGTTATAATTACGTAGTTGTGTACGCAGTAATTATAATAAACTTTTTACTCCTGTGTGGAGGACCAGTGGACGTAGAGGTGTTTACCTCGAACCACTTTAAATACTGTGTTATTTACCTTCTGTCTTACTTGTTTTATTAAACTGTGATTATTTAAGTATACACTGCACATCGAGTTGCTGTATCCACAGCAACTTACTATTTAAGACTTCCGCTACGCACTCAGATTTAAAATCAGTACAGCTTGTTGTTTAAAACATTTTCCAAGCTGTATCCAGTATACTTAGTGGCCAACAAGTACTTTAATTAGAATTGTTCGTATTATGTCGGTTATGTTATAATTGTACTGTGTACATATGTTGTGATTAATTGTTCACCATGCATTGTGTAATACCCGAGATTTCTGATATGTATTTGAACCTTGTGATATTGTAATTGTTGCATTTTGATCTGAGTATTATTCTCCGTATTTCATGATCCGGTGTTGTTGAGCGCATGATTTCATGAATGTGTTCTAAGTGGTGATTTTTGTACATGTAGCGCACGCTATAGGCTTAGCGTAGCGTACGCTAAATGGGGTTCGTAGCGCACGCTACGTATGAACCTTAGCGCACGCTATACGTGGTCAACATGATTAAGACAGGGTGGTAGGTGAGATCAGCCGATCTTGGTCGGATTATGTCGGGATGAACCTGGACGGCTTTCGGGAAAAGCCAAGTCAACGCAGTAGCGCACGCTACTGATATGAGGATAGCGTACGCTAAATGCTGAGTACAGTGAAGTCAGTAAGCTTCGTATGACCGTTAGCGCACGCTATGGATAGGGACTAGCTCGCGCTAATAACCCTTTTCTATATATAGGACAACACACTTTTTCATTTTCTTCAGTTCTTTTCACTTCCCTAATCCGAATTATTAGACTTAGAAAGTTACTTCCTCCATCCTCAACCTATACTATCATCATCCTAGCATGAGTTGGAAGATTGTAGATCATTAGAGATTGGTGTTCAAGCCTTCGGCGTTGGATTTCTTCAAGTTCCTCCTTGTTCTTCACTACTTTGAGGTAGGTGATTCTTCACCAATATTAAGTAAATGTTCTGAAGGACGTTTTGAACATGATTTGGGATTATCTAGTCAGTTAAATTCGTAAGTAGTCGAACATCATGTGTTAGAAGGATATTTTCGATGTCTCGGTACTTATTCATCGTATAATCCATTGAACCTATTAGTGTTTGAACTCCTAGCATATTCATGAAGCTTGAAACCGATTATGACCAGTTTATGGAGATTATCAAGTTCTTATGTTTTTACATAATGGAATCATTCGTTTTGGGACATATAATGATTGGAACTTAGGATACTTTCTTGAAGATCAAGATAAATTATGGTGTTGTGATGATTATATGTATCCTTGTATCTCGTAGTCGTTTAATACGTAAAGATCTTTCACAAACCGTATGAGCATGATATGCACGGAGATGACATGTACTAACACTGTAGATTTCATGAGTTTCATCAC
Source organism: Orobanche coerulescens (assembly GCA_033398695.1). Taxonomy (NCBI): domain Eukaryota; kingdom Viridiplantae; phylum Streptophyta; class Magnoliopsida; order Lamiales; family Orobanchaceae; genus Orobanche; species Orobanche coerulescens. The sequence continues at coordinate 149,471,368 of CM065814.1, read as the reverse complement.
CATTAGATCAAGTTTTCTGCCCGATAGTAAACTGCCATGCACGGTTAGCGCACGCTAAGATATGTATATTAACGTGCGCTATCGGGAATGAGTTAACGTACGCTATGCTTGGTACGTACGTACATTATGTCATCAGTCGAATCAGTCGGCTGATCAGAGAGGATTGTCGGTACATAGTTAGCGTACGCTAGACTTCGTCGTTTACGTACGCTAACGAGCAGGCTTAGCGCACGTTACGTAGAGTACGTAGCGTACGCTAAGTAGTTCAGGCAGATTACATTTTAGAGTTGTCGGCCGTAGACCGGATTGTTAGACATTCGTACGACATGAGATGAATTCTTTATTATTTCTTTTGAACAAGGTCTGAGCCTTGCATAGGGGACGATCGAGGGGCGGTGGCATACGGACACGTGACATTTGTTGGAGTATTTCATTCTTGCCATTTTCGAGGCAAGTATCATATGTTGAGTTTGGTTTATATTGGAACTTTGAACATGCATATGGTTTTGTTCATGTTGTCGAGTATGAGATTAATTTCTTTTCTCGTGATATTCATTGTTAATTGTTCGTATTAATGGACATATTGAAATGCATATTTGTATGCATGATTGCATGGTTTATATTGTAAATGATCTGAGGGGGTCATGAGGATCTATGCTGAGGGCGCTGGATCGAATATCCACCATGCGTTGGTCCGACGGGATCATCATGGGGATCTATGCTGAGGGTAGAGGTGGGCAAAAAAACCGAAACCGAAACCGAAACCGAAAAAAAAAATTGAAACCGAAACCGGTCAAAATCGGTTTTTGACCAAAACCGGTTCGGGTTGGCGCAAAACCGGCGGTTTCTACCCGGTTTTGCATTTATCCGTTAAAAACCGGTCCAAACCGGTTTTTAGTGTAACCGGTTTCTAAAACCGGGTTGAAAAAACCGGTTTGAAACCGGTTTTTTCATGTAGCCGTTAGGTTCCGTTTTTTTCAAAAATGTGACCGTTTTTTGTGTCTTTTTTTTTACCATTTTGCCATCCCTAAACCAACTATAAATACCCTATTTGTGTTTTGGTTTAGTCACAATACTCAAACACTCTTCAAGTACTAAAAAAATTACAAAATTCTCGTTTCTCTCAATTAAAATGGCAACTCAATCTTCTTCCGCTTCCACGAATGCACTCGAGATTGTTGAAGTTATAGAAACAACTCGAAACCAAAAAATTTGGTGTAATTTCAACCTTGTGAGGTTGTCGGATGGGCAAATTAAGGCTCATTGTAAACATTGTGGTAAGTTTTTGAAACATGAATCCAACACGACGTTGAAGATGCATACCGACAAGTATTGCGAAGGACTCAAATCCGTTCCGGAAGCCGGTCAAGCATCTATGTCACGAGAGGGCGGTCTTTTTGCATACGAGGCGGAGCGGTGCCGACAAAAATTTGCAAGCTACGTGATTCAAGAAGGTTTGCCGTTCAACCACTTCGATAACCCTCGATTGACTAAGGTGATTCAAAATACTCTTCAACCGCGATATAAACAAGTAAGTCGTGCTACTCTTAGACGTGATTGTATTAAATTATGGAAAAAGGCTAAAATAGAACTAGTAAACGGTTTTGCAAACTTAAATACAAATGTAAACTTAACAACCGATGTTTGGTCGGCACCTCATGGTTTGCCCGGTTCATATCTTTGTGTTACCGCACATTGGATTGATCCCGATACATGGCTAATGATGAAGCGTACGATTGCTTTTGAAAATTTTGAGTACCCTCACACGGGTTAAAATTTATTTCATATGTTACAAAATGTAATAAATAACTTTAACTTACAAGAAAAAGTTTTTTCGATCTCATTTGATAACGCGTCTAATAATACAAACGCGGTAAAAAAATTAATATTAACATATAAACCGCCTTCGAAGGGTATTTTTTATCATAGTCGATGTGTTGCACACATTATAAATTTGGTTGTTCAAGACGGATTAGCGGTACCCGAAATAAGTTTGGTAAAAGATGCTTTTAAAAAAATGTTACAAGATATATTTTGTTCAAGTAAAGCTAGATATAAACAATATATGAAATTGTGTAAGGACACGAATTCTATTTTTTTAACCCCTAATTGGGACGTTCCTACAAGATGGAATTCGACTTATAAAATGTTTTGCTGTGGTTTACGCCAACGTGATACTTTACAACTTTTTCATGATGAACTTGCGAATAGGACGAGTAGGGTTACATCATTTACGTCGGAACAATGGGATATAGTTAGAAAAATAAGCGAATTGCTCAAAGTTTTTAAAAACGCAACAACTTTATTATCGGGTGTTTATTATCCCAAGAGTCATTTGGTACTTAATCAAATTTATTTAATGTGTTCAAAATTAAGCGACTACGAATTAAGTGGTGATTTATATGAAAAAATGGTTTCGCCCATGAAAGAAAAACTAAGAAAATATTTTAAAGAAATGCCACCGGTAATTACTTGTTTCGCTGCCTTGAACCCATGTATGAATATTAGCGGGGTGGAACTACTTATCGACAAAATCTTTATTGATTTAGAGTTGCATAACGAAAATGTTTTCTATTCAAGAGACGCAAAAGCCATTTTTAACAAAAATTTCAAAGACTTATTCGGGGTTTATTTTAAAAAGTATGGTTCAAGAAATGATTCTTCAAGTTCGTTTTCATCATCATTTTCTACTTCTACTAGCGCGGATCCCATGCTTAACTTATATAATAGTTTAAGAGAAGAAAACACTAAACGGGCTAGGGGTGAGGGTGATCAATCATCGACTAGCGAATATGGGAGATATATTGGAACCGATTTTTTATCGACTATGGGACCCCATGAATTCGCAAATTTTGATATTTTGGCTTGGTGGAAAGGAAGGGAGACTCAATTTCCCGTTCTAACCGCTATGGCCCGAGATTTACTAACCGTCCAAGATTCTACGGTAGCTTCGGAATCCGCCTTTTCTCTTAGTGGTAGGGTATTATCTATACGAAGAACAAGACTCACACCGGCATCATTGGAGATGTGTATTTGCTTGAAGGATCACTTGGACGCATCCGAGCGTATACAACACACTCAAAGTCTTGAAGGAGAACTTGACATTGAACAAGAAATACACGATATCGAGGTGGAAGAAGGTTTTGCAATCTCACTCTCCGATGAAGAAATTGCTCTCGATGAAGCTTCGCGAGGCTAGCTCCAAGAAGATATCACTCGATGAATAAAAATTTATGTTTTAAATTCTAAATGTTTGAATAATAGTTGATGTTGTTATGAGTTTATTTAATAAAAGTTTATGTTTTAAATTCTAAATGTTTGAATAAAAGTTGATGTTGTAATGAGTTTATTTAATAAAAGTTTATGTTTTAAATTCTAAATGTTTGAATAATAGTTGATGTTGTAATGAGTTTATTTAATAAAAGTTTATGTTTTAAATTTTAAATGTTTGAATAAAAGTTGATGTTGTAATGAGTTTATTTAATAAAAGTTTATATTTAATGTATAATGGGTTTATTTAATAAGAATATATTATTATTATTTTTTTTTAAAAAAACCGGTTTTAACCGGTTTTTTCTACCCGAACCGGTCACAACCCGACCCAAACCGGTTAGTATAGGGTCGAGTTTTTACACTCCCCAACCCAACCCGACCCGAACCGGTTTGGTCAAAAAACCGGTTTTTAGACTACGACCAAAAACCGGTTCGGTTATACAACCCGAACCGGTTTGAAAAAAAAAAACGAAATGTACACCTCTAGCTGAGGGCGCTGGATCGTTGGACGGGTTTTCCACCATGCGTTGGTCCGACGGGATCATCATGGGGATCTATACTGAGGGCGCTGGATCGTTGGATTACCCTGTATTGTGTTGATGGAATCGTGAGGATTCGCATCGTTGGATTCCGGTGACGGAAGTCCGTTTTGTATGTTTTATAATGCATTGATGAAATTTGTATTGTGATACTTGTACTAGCATCGTTTTGCTAACCCCTTCGGGGGTGGACATTGTTTTGATGTTCAGGTAGCCGAGGAGCGGGGAGGCAGCCACAGTACCGGCATGACGATGAAATAGCTCAGTGATGTGGTTGATGTTTGTTGTTTTTGTGATTTGTCTTCTTGGTTCATTTTCAGTACTCGAGTACGCGGGTCTTATTAATATCATTTCGATATGGTTGTATTACTAAACTCATTGGACCAGTTGGAACCAGTTTGTAATTTGAATTTCTGTAGTATTGTTGGTTTATATTCACATTCCTTTTAATTAGCCTTGTAAATCCTTACTTAAAGGATTTACGGCGCTGTAATTATTCCGAATATCTCGGGGTGTTACAGAATATGGTATCGGAGCTAAGATTCATGGATATCTTGGCAGTTGGGTTTTGGTTGAGTCTGTTTACGTCATTTGATTACGGGTCGTTTGTAACATCACTGCTGAGCCAGCATCGTCGTGTGGACCGTGGTTGTAAGTCTCCTAATCTCAATTACTACCGTTTTATTTAATTCCTTTTTATGAATATTGACGGATTTTCTTTTAGAATAGTTGCCCTGGATATTGAGTATTTGTGTTTACAGTATGTTGAGGGGAGGTCGTGGACGCGAGCGTGGTCGTGGACGCGGACGTGGATATGCGAGACAGGAAGATTCGGTGTCTACCCCAGAATTAACCGCTAGTCGAACCGATTCCCATTCCAGAGGACACCGGGGATCAGCAAATAATAATGCAGATCCTAACGTGCCGGGAGTGCTTTAACAGGTGGTTGCTCAGATAAACCAGTTTGCTCAGGTTGTTGATCGCATGCAGACGGCGATGGGACAGCATCATAACGAGGATAATCGGGGGGACAAATGGCTTACTGAGGCGGTCAAATTGCACCCTCCAAAATTTGACGGTTCTTCTGAGACAATTACTTGGGACCACTGGCTGAAGGAGTTAGAAAAGAATTTTGCAGGGATTAACTGCCCTGACGACCGAAAGGTTCCGATAGCCCAGTATCTCCTGACTGGGGAGGCTTCCGACTGGTGGGAGGCCATTCGACCTGAGAATCATAACGCTGACTGGACGGAGTTCAAATTAATGATGGAAGCGCAATATTGTCCTCGCCCAGTTAGAGAGGCCCGAGTCCGAGAGTTTTTCTCACCACAAAATTTAGAGGCATCTGTGACAGACGTGATTAAGACTTTTAATCACCAGCTGACTTATGTGCGCCACTTGGTCAGGACCGAGGCGGAGAGGATTTTCCATTTCGACATGCGGATGAAGCCGGAAATTCAGCAGTATATGTCAGGATTTGAATGTACCACCTTGCGACAGTATCAGGACAAGGCACTGGCCTATGATATGAAAGAGGCGGCAGTAGAAAAGTCGACGGAAGCAAAGAAGTAGAAAGTGTCTGGCAACTTCACGGAGAATAAGAGTATTGGGCCCCACAAGGGCCAGTCCTCATTTCATTCGTCCAGGAGGCCTCCGCATCCTTCTCGAGGTGGAAAGAAGTTCCGGGCAGCACCAACCGTTTCAGACGCAGGGAAGAAATGTTATAACTGTGGCAAAACAGGGCATGTTCGACGTGATTGTTTCGCACCTGCTGTGACCTGTTTCGAGTATGGATAGGAAGGACATCGCGCAACATTTTGTGGAAATGCGACTCGATCTTTTGGTACTCGCACTCCAGTGCCAGTTCCGAAGGAGATAAGTGTGAACCAGACGCAGCAGAGTGGATTTCAGCAGCAGAATGTTGGGAAGAGAGAGACATCCAGTGCTGGGTCCGTTCCTCCGCGCCTGTAGGAGATGAGGAAATATGACGATCAGAACACTGTTGTTGCATCTGGTACGATTCAGATCCTTTTGCAACCAGTTAGTGTCTTATTCGATTCAGGAGCTACACACTCTTTCATATCATTGAACTGTGTTAATCGTTTGAAAATCTCGTGTTTATTTGATTGTGAATCTTATATTGTGGGTTTTCCGAGCGGAGAGAGAATTGTGGGAACCCTAGAAACTAGATATTTTCCAGCATCTATAGGAGGGAGAGATTGGCCGTCGAATCTTATTGTAGTCGACATCCATGGTGACGATTTAATTCTTGGAGACGATTGGCTCAACCATTATGGAGCTATTCTGAATTACCGAAAGAGAGTCATTTCTATCATTGCTGATGACGGATCTGAACACTTATTCAGAGGATGGAGACCGGGAAGCTCGGTAAAATTGATCAAAGCTATGAAAGTTGTGAAATTACTGAAGCAGGGTTGCCACGATTTTGGTGTTACGCCATGAAGAAAGAAGGAGGAGTAGAGCTCTCGTCTATTCCAGTTGTGAATGAATTCTCAGATATATTACCTGACGAACTACCTGGGTTACCTCCGCAGAGAGAAGTGGAGTTTAATATCGAATTAGAACCTGGAGCCGCTCCTATTTCCAGAGTACCATATCGTATGGCGCCAACCGAGATGTATGAACTAAAGAAGCAACTGGAGGAATTATTGCAGAAGGGTTACATTCAACCTAGCGTTTCTCCTTGGGGAGCACCCGTTCTCTTTCTCCGGAAGAAGGATGGATCCCTCCGATTATGTATTGATTACAGGGAGCTAAACAAGGTGACGATCAAGAACAAGTATCCTATACCTCGGATCGACGACTTGTTTGATCAACTCCAAGGGGCGAGGGTATTCTCGAAGATTGATTTGCGATCAGGATACCATCAGCTGAGAATTAAGGAATCGGATATACCGAAATCTGCTTTCAGATCCCGGTACGGGCACTATGAATTCGTGGTGATGCCATTCGGACTTACCAATGCTCCTGCGGTATTTATGCAATTGATGAATCGGGTATTCTTAGAATACCTAGATAAGTTTGTTGTCATTTTCATTGACGACATCTTGATCTATTCGAAAGACACAGAGGAGCATGCCGAGCATTTGCATGTGGTTTTGAGCACCTTGAGGAATGAACAGCTTTATGCGAAGCTTTCCAAATGCGAGTTCAGGCTTAGGGAAGTAACCTTCCTTGGGCATGTGATATCAACTGACGGAGTTCAGGTGGACCCGAAGAAGGTCGAAGCAATCTTGGAATGGGAAGCTCCTAAAAACGTGAAGGAAGTCCGAAGCTTCTTAGGACTTGCTGGATATTATCGCCGTTTTGTAGAGGGATTTTCCAAAATTGCTCGCCCACTCACTCAGCTGTTACAGAAAACTCAAAAGTTCACGTGGGATGAGAAATGCCAGACTGGTTTTGATGAACTTAAGAAGAGACTGACGACAGCACCTATATTAGCATTACCAGATGGAACTGATGGATTCATGGTATACAGCGATTCTTCAAATCAGGGTCTGGGATGTGTGTTGATGCAAAAGGATAAGGTGATTGCCTATGCTTCTCGGCAGTTGAAACCGTACGAAGTCAATTACCCGACTCATGATCTGGAGTTAGCAGCTGTGGTCTTTGCCTTGAAAATTTGGCGACATTATTTATACGGCACTCATTGTCAGATCTTTACAGATCATAAAAGCCTCAAGTACATTTTCAGTCAGAAAGAATTAAACATGAGGCAGAGAAGGTGGCTAGAATTGATCAAGGATTACGATTTGGAGATTCTCTATCATCCGGGTAAAGCAAACGTAGTAGCCGATGCATTGAGCCGTAAACCTGTTTCTCTTCGAGTGTTGGAAGCACTTACGTCCCAAACCAGCATTCAACGAGAACTTATCCGCGAAGGGATTGAAGTATGGTCACCATAAATCCAAGGGCAACTATATGTGATGGAACTGACTTCGTCACTAGTCGATGAAATCAAATCTAAGCAGTTGAACGATTATCTGATTCTTCGGTTATGTGACGAAGTAAAGAAAGGAAAGGCCCCAGGATTCGTGATACAAGATGATGGAGTTCTGAGATTTCAGAGTCGACTTTGCGTTCCCGATGATGATGATTTGAGACGGACAATTCTAAAGGAAGCTCACAGCGCGCCCTATTCTATTCACCCGGGCAGCAGTAAGATGTATAAAGGATCTAAAACAAAACTTCTGGTGGGGGAATCTGAAGAAGGACGTAGCAGAGTACGTTTCGAGGTGTTTGACTTGTCAGTAGGTTAAGATTGAACATCAGCGACCTGCCGGGATGTTAAAGCTGCTTCCGATCCCTGAGTGGAAGTGGGAGGATATCTCGATGGATTTCATCACCAATATGCCAAGGACCAAGACGGGAATGAACATGATTTGGGTTATAGTTGATCGACTAACCAAGTCGGTTCATTTCCTAGAAATTAAAGACACATGGGGACCCGAGAGATTGGCGCGAGCATTTATTGCAGAGGTAGTCAGATTGCATGGGACGCCAAAGACCATTATTTCGGATCGAGATGGTCGCTTCGTATCACATTTCTGGAAGGCAGTTCACAGGGCTTTGGGGACCGAGCTGAACTTTAGCATGGCTTATCATCCCCAAACGGACGGTCAGTCCGAAAGGACTATACAAACAGCAGAAGACATGCTTAGAGCTTGTGCTTTGGATTGGTCAACTGATTGGGAAGTTCAGTTGCCATTGAATTCACCTACAACAATAGTTGGCATACTTCTATTAAGATGGCACCATTTTAAGCTTTGTACGGGAGAAGATTCCGATCACCCCTGTGCTGGGATGATTCTTCGGACCTGATCGGGACGGAACCAGAATTGATAGTTCAGACTCAAGAGAAGATAGCCTTGATTCGGGAAAGACTGCTGACTTCCCAGAGTCGACAAAAGTCTTATGCAGACGTGCGTTGTCGCCCGCTAGAGTTCGACATTGGGGACCACGTACTATTGAAGGTGTCTCCTACACGAGGAATTTTCCGTTTTGGGAGGAAAGGTTAGCTAAGTCCGAGATATATCGGGCCATTTGAGATCCTCGAGAGAGTTGGGGATTTAGCATACAGGTTGGCCTTACCGCCATCGCTGAGTCACGTTCACAATGTGTTCCACGTATCCCAATTGCGTAAGTATATACCAGATCCCAGTCATATCATTGAGTTCGATGAGATAAAGATAGCTAATAACGGCACCTTCAAAGAGAGACCAATCAAAATACTTGAGAGTCGGATCAAACAATTAAGGAATAAACCAATACCCTTGGTTAAAGTACAATGGTCACGACACGGAGTTGAAGAGGCCACTTGGGAAATGGAGGACAGTATGAAGACTAGGCATCCGGAGTTGTTTTCATCTTAAGTTTCGGGACGAAACTTCGTTTTAGGGAGAGAGGATGTAATACCCGAGATTTCTGATATGTATTTGAACCTTGTGATATTGTAATTGTTGCATTTTGATCTGAGTATTATTCTCCGTATTTCATGATCTAGTGTTGTTGAGCGCATGATTTCATGAATGTGTTCTAAGTGGTGATTTTTGTACATGTAGCGCACGCTATAGGCTTAGCGTAGCGTACGCTAAATGGGGTTCGTAGCGCACGCTACGTATGAACCTTAGCGCACGCTATACGTGGTCAACATGATTAAGACAGGGTGGTAGGTGAGATCAGCCGCGGATCTTGGTCAGATTATGTCGGGATGAACCTGGACGGCTTTCGGGAAAAGCCAAGTCAACGCAGTAGCGCACGCTACTGATATGAGGATAGCGTACGCTAAATGCTGAGTACAAGAAGTCGATAAGCTTCGTATGACCGTTAGCGCACGCTATGGATAGGGACTAGCTCGCGCTAATAACCCTTTTCTATATATAGGACAACACACTTTTTCATTTTCTTCAGTTCTTTTCACTTCCCTAATCCGAATTATTAGACTTAGAAAGTTACTTCCTCCATCCTCAACCTATACTATCATCATCCTAGCACGAGTTGGAAGATTGTAGATCATTAGAGATTGGTGTTCAAGCCTTCGGTGTTGGATTTCTTCAAGTTCCTCCTTGTTCTTCACTACTTTGAGGTAGGTGATTCTTCACCAATATTAAGTAAATGTTCTGAAGGACGTTTTGAACATGATTTGGGATTATCTAGTCAGTTAAATTCGTAAGTAGTCGAACATCATGTGTTAGAAGGATATTTTCGATGTCTCGGTACTTATTCATCGTATAATCCATTGAACCTATTAGTGTTTGAACTCCTAGCATATTCATGAAGCTTGAAACCGATTATGACCAGTTTATGGAGATTATCAAGTTCTTATGTTTTTACATAATGGAATCATTCGTTTTGGGACATAGAATGATTGGAACTTAGGATACTTTCTTGAAAATCAAGATGAATTATGGTGTTGTACTGATTATATGTATCCTTGTATCTCGTAGTCGTTTAATCCGTAAAGATCTTTCACAAACCGTATGAGCATGATATGCACGGAGATGACATGTATTAACACTGTAGATTTCATGAGTTTCATCACCATTAGATCAAGTTTTCTGCCCGATAGTAAACTGCCATGCACGGTTAGCGCACGCTAAGATATGTATATTAACGTGCGCTATCGGGAATGAGTTAACGTACGCTATGCTTGGTACGTAACGTACGTTATGTCATCAGTCTAATCAGTCGTCTGATCAGAGAGGACTATCGGTACATAGTTAGCGTACGCTAGACTTCGTCGTTTACGTACGCTAACGAGCAGGCTTAGCGCACGTTACGTAGAGTACGTAGCGTACGCTAAGTAGTTCAGGCAGATTACATTTTTAGAGTTGTCGGCCGTAGACCGGATTGTTAGACATTCGTACGACATGAGATGAATTCATGATTATTTCTTTTGAACAAGGTCTGAGCCTTACATAGGGGACGATCGAGGGGCGGTGGCATACGGACACGTGACATTTGTTGGAGTATTTCATTCTTGCCATTTTCGAGGCAAGTATCATATGTTGAGTTTGGTTTGTATTGGAACTTTGAACATGCATATGGTTTTGTTCATGTTGTCGAGTATGAGATTAATTTCTTTTCTCGTGATATTCATTGTTAATTGTTCGTATTAATGGACATATTGAAATGCATATTTGTATGCATGATTGCATGGTTTATATTGTAAATGATCTGAGGGGGTCATGAGGATCTATGCTGAGGGCGCTGGATCGAATGTCCACCATGCGTTGGTCCGACGGGATCATCATGGGGATCTATGCTGAGGGCGCTGGATCGTTGGACGGGTTTTCCACCATGCGTTGGTCCGACGGGATCATCATGGGGATCTATACTGAGGGCGCTGGATCGTTGGATTACCCTGTATTGTGTTGATGGAATCGTGAGGATTCGCATCGTTGGATTCCGGTGACGGAAGTCCGTTTTGTATGTTTTATAATGCATTGATGAAATTTGTATTGTGATACTTGTACTAGCATCGTTTTGCTAACCCCTTCGGGGGTGGACATTGTTTTGATGTTCAGGTAGCCGAGGAGCGGGAAGGCAGCCACAGTACCGGCATGACGATGAAATGGCTCAGTGATGTGGTTGATGTTTGTTGTTTTTGTGATTTGTCTTCTTGGTTCATTTTCAGTACTCGAGTACGCGAGTCTTATTAATATCATTTCGATATGGTTGTATTACTAAACTCCTTGGACCAGTTGGAACCAGTTTGTAATTTGAATTTCTGTAGTATTGTTGGTTTATATTCACATTCCTTTTAATTAGCCTTGTAAATCCTTACTTAAAGGATTTACGGCGCTGTAATTATTCCGAATATCTCGGGGTGTTACACGTTGATCCGACGGGAATCATCATGGGAAATCTATAGATGTGTGTGCTGGATCGTTGGACAGGTAGTTCCACCATGCTTTGGTCCGACGGGATCATCATGGGAATCTAGAGCTGTGTGCGATGGATCGTTGGAATACCATGAGTATGTTGAGACTGTTATGATGCAATATGTGTTGTTATTATTTCTCGTTGGAGAAACTTGTCATGATTACTGTTGATTAAATCTAGACCTGGCAAATCGTTCGTGTCGTGTACATTCGTGTCGTGTACTTCCATGTTTCGTGTACTTGATGAGTGGAACCGAAAACGACACGATTTCAAGTCGTGTACCCAATCTGTTGACACCAACACGACACGGTAAAAAACGACCCGACATGAAACGACACTAAGTACATGAAATTTTTCGTGTACTTGCCATGTACACAAAAACGAAACGAAACGAACTGGTATACGAAATTAAAACGATTGAAAAAATAGGAATGTTACACGAAACAAACACGAACTGGTACACGAAATATTTTAAAATTTACATTCCATATTCAAATTCTAGCATTGTTCTCTTCATTCCCTTACTCCAGAACAACAAGTTCTCTTCATTCCATAACTCCAGAACAGCTTCATTCCATAACTCCTGAACAGCAAAAATTCACATGCAAATTAAGCAATGCATCTTCATAATTGTGAACCTGCAAAAGTTCAAATGCAAATTATCATTGCAAATTAAAACATGAAACAAATGATAAGTTACCTCAAACAGCGGGATCATGGTCATCTTTAATTTCAATTCTCGTGATATCTTGAGTAAGCTCTTCCAATGAATAATTATGATAAACTACAATTGCATAAAGAGATTACAACATATCAGATTCACCTTGGCATGATATGTTCATAAAATAGCAAATTAAATTATACATCAAAATAGTCAATCACCTTCTTCATTGAATTTCCAATCACGAGTACAAATCAAACTCTCCACAATATTGTGTGCCAGACAACGTATTGATCTAAGACTCTTCCACCGACACTAAAAGCGGACTCCGATGCAACGGTTGATATAGGAATGGTTAACACATCTCGAGCCATAAGTGCAAGATTAGGAAATCTTGCCTGATTTGTGCTCCAATAGTCCAAGACATCTATCTCAATGGCGTGATTCAGTCGTTTTTCCTCCAAATACCTATCTAATTCAGTTTTCTCCACGGCAGAATTGACATCATTGTCCAAGGCATCAAATTCCTTAAAAAAAACAGAATGTAGATATGATCAAAGGTAGCAGAATTTTAATATGGTCAAAGGTGGCAGAATTAAATGTCTACTACTTTTTATTAATTTATTAGGAAAATTCTTATATTTTTTGCAGGCCAATACTAATTAAAGTGGAAGAGAGAATTTATAATAATAATAAATTAAAAAGATGCATCAGATCTCACCCCCAGGCCCTACAAAGGTAGCAGAATTTTTAACTTTGGAGATTTTAACAGAACTTTACAGAATTTTTAACTTTGGAGATTTTTAACTATGGTCAAAAGATACTTTGAAAATACAGAACCTAAAAAATGCAGAATATATAACATTGGAGATTTTATGAAAATACCTTCATTACATCAAGTCCTTGATTGTCAAGTGAACTTCCGGGTTGACTTTCGTACACAACACTGTACGTAGGTATTTTGTCCTTGTAGAGATCAAACAAACCCTTTAAGGTTTCCTGGAGTTTTGATATTTGACCACAATCATCTCCATATAGCACTTTGTAGCAGAATTCCACAAATTGAGTCTTGTATCGAGGATCAAACACAACCGCAATAGCAAGAATCATGTTACAATCCGACCAATATTTATCGAACTTTGTTTGCATTTTTACAGCCATTGATTTTGCTACATAATTCGGATCTTCAACTGCCTTCTGTAGCGTATGTTGAACTATGAAGACATTTGGAAAATACAAATTGGCCGTGGGATATTTTGTTTCCGAGAATAATCGAGTAACATTATAAAAAACACCAAGAAACTTACAAATGCCCTCTATTTTATTCCATTCGGCAACCTCGAGACCATGCTTGTAGTTAGAATTACTTAATTGCAAATGAGTAAAAGCTTTACGATAATAAAGTGCACTCTCAAGCATAAGATAAGTTGAATTCCATCTTGTTGGCACATCTTGGCGCAAGCCTTTTTTCTTTTCTAAAGCCACTTGTGCTATATATTCTTTAGATTTTTCCTTCCTACCTTGAGAACCTTTGATATACTTGACCGATTCCCTAACTTTAACAACCGCTGCATCCATATCTTTTAGACCCTCTTGCACAATCAAGTTAAGAATATGTGCACAACATCTTATGTGAAAAAACTCTCCTCTACAAAGCAAAGCATTCCTCAAGTTTAATTGTGTTTTCAAAGTACCAACAAATGCATCATTACTAGACGCATTATCTAAGGTGATACTAAACAATTTAAACTCGAGGTTCCATTCACGCAACAACTTATATATTTTATCATAAATTGTGATCCCCGTGTGTGGTGATGGCATGTACGAAAAATTCAGCAATTTTTTATGCAGAACCCAATCACCAGTGATAAAATGAGCAGTGATAGTGATATATCCATCAGTCGCTACAGAAGTCCACAAATCCGAAGTTAAACATACTCTACCACCATAATTTTTTAACATGTCCCACAACTTTCTTTTCTCAGATTTAGAATTTAGTAATATATCACTTCTCAAGGTATTTCTACTCACTAAAGTAGCTCTCGGATTTGCATATAAAAAGGCTTCTCTAATGCCCTCATATTCAACAAATTGAAGAGGTAGATTGTGTCTTACAACGGCATCCGTAATCATATCTCTGAAAATCTTGGGGTCAAATGCTCCATTATGCACCATCATGGTTCTTTGGCTCTTAGAAATAATCATTTGCCTAATATCGGAAGAGCTTACACAGAGTTTTTGATGCTTCAGCATATTTCCAGTCCCGAATGATGAGTTATATCCAATTGTATAACTACACTTCTTACATTTGACTGTATGTCCCTCATCATTTGCACCTTTATAGAAATCAAATGTATCCCATGCTTTAGACCTCTTCCTTTTAGTGCCCTTTTCTTTTTCTGGCTTGACAGAACCTTCTGTTATTGCCCCGCTGTTGTCATTTTCGTTCTCCCTTTTATCTGCCTCGTCTTCGCTTAAAGATTCGTATTGCTGAAAAAACCATAAGAAGTAAATACAAAACGAATAACAATGAATTAACAAGAAAAACTGGACTAGAAATATGTTGAAGAAATATGTTTCAAATCTGGGACTGGAAATATGTTGAAGAATTTGGGACTGGAAATATGTTGAAAAAATATGTTAAAGATTCGTATTGATGAAAAAAACCATAAGAAGTAAATACAAAACGAATAACAATGAATTAACAAGAAAATCTGGGACTAGAAATATGTTGAAGAAATATTTCGACTGGAAATCTTTAAGAACCCAAAATATGCTCCAAATCGACGGGAAGAAATATGTTCAACATATTTCCAGTCCCGAACCCGAAATCCCTGGCGGTTAAACAAAATCTTTACGAATATAAACACACCACGAACAATATCTTACAAATCGAATCAAGATCTAACAAAATAAAATTCAGAGATGAGAGATTACCAGATCATTTGTATTCCACTGCTCTTCAGCCATTATAACGATGAGAGATGCGAAAAACCGCCAGGAATTTCGGGTTCGATGAGAGTAGCCTTTGTTTTGAGTTCGATTTCTTTCTGATGAAGGGAAGGCTCGAAGCTTTTGGAGAAGGGAATCAGGGATGGGTTTCTGCCTTTCTGGACAGGGATGGGGAACGGGGTAGTTTGTTTCTAGACAGGGATGGAGAATGGGGTCGGCGGCTACTAAGAAAGGTTTCTAACCCTAAAAAATGCCAGGTCTATGTTATATATGTACTGAATGTATTTGTCTACCCGATCAACTTGTGTCTTTTGCTGTTTATATATAACACCTCGGTCGGTCTTCTACTCAACAGTATATATATATATATATATATATATATATATATATATCTATATATATATATATATATATATATATATATATATATATATATATATATTTCGTGTACCTCGTGTCGTGTCGTGTACCCAAAGGGTAAACACAAAACCGACACTAAATCTTGATCGTGTACTTTCGTGTTCGTGTACTTTCGTGTCGTGTACTAAAAATGCAAACACAAATACTAAATTTTCGTGTCGTTTTCGTGTCGTGTTTTCGTGTCGGGTGGCAAATTGCCAGGTCTAATTAAATCATTGTTGTATGATTATCGTACTTGTACTAGCATCGTTGTGCTAACCCCTTCAAGGGTGAACATTTGTTTGTGTTCAGGATCCAGGAGAGCATGGAAACAACCACTAGAGCCGCATGACGAAGAGGGTGCAGAGTGATGTTCCGGCCGGGTTTAATTGCCTGTTGTTTGTGTTGTTTTTAATAAGTACTCGAGTACATTGTCGTTGTGATGATTGATTTTGGTGGTGTATTAATATTCTTCCTTCGGATATTTGTATTCTCGGTTTTGGCATTGTTGTATTTTAATTCAGTTACTTTTATATGTTAGTATCTGTTATTGTCTTTTCATTCCTCCAGCCTTGGAAATTCTTATGTAAAGAATTTACGGCACTATAATATTCCTGAATATATCGGGGGTGTTACAGAATATGGTATCGGAGCTAAGATTATAGATATCTTGGCCATTGGGTTAAAATAGGGGTCATATATGTCTTTTGAGGTAACAGGCCGTGAATAACATCACTGTACTGCATACATCTTCGTGCGAGCGGTGGTTGTAAGTTCATAAACTCTATCTCGTCCTTCGCATGTTATGCTTCTTTATACTTGAACATTAGAATGATATTGTTTCCTATATATTGAGTATTTATGCTTACAGTATGTTGAGAGGTGGACGTGGACGTGGTCGCGGTCGCGGACACGGACGAAGGAATGCTGAAAGAGAAGCATCGCCTTCTAATCAGGCCAGCCACAGCTCAGGCGAGCTCTATTAACAATGAACCAGAACCTGCTGTGCCCAAAATCCTTTATCAGGTGGTGAACTAGATGACTCAGTTTGCCCAGGTCGTGGACCGAATGCAGGCGGCAGTAGGATTACAACAGGGGGATCGACAGCAAGGTATCCCGGACATAGGAAATCGAGGCGACCGATGGCTGCAAGAGGTGGCGAAGATGCAACCACCTAAAATCGACGGCTTTTCTGAGACACCAACGTGGGATCATTGGTTAAAAGAACTGGAGAAGATTTTTGCCGGGATTAATTGCCCAGACGACCGGAGAGCCTCTATTGCTCAATACTTTCTGATAGGGGAAGCGTCCGAGTGGTGGAAAACCATCCGGCCTGTAGATCATGATGCTGACTGGGTAGAGTTTAAATTGATGATGGAAGCTCATTACTGCCCTCGTCCCATGAGGGAAGCCAAAGTTCGGGAATTTTCTTCCGCACAGCCGTCAGACGAGTCAGTATCCATAAATGTTTAATCAGCAGATGGCGTTTGTTCGACACCTGGTCAGAACAGACGCGAAAATGATGATCCATTTTGATATGAGAATGAAACCAGAAATCGAGAGGTACATGTCCGGTTTTGAATGTACCACTCTCCGTCAATATCAGGATAAAGCATTGGCGTATGAAATCAAAGAAGCAGCAATGGAAAAGTTTGCAGAATCCAAGAAGCAGAAAGTCTCTGTTAGTTTTACAGAGCACAAGAGCAGTGGGCCCCGCAAGGCCCAGTTATCCTTTCATTCGTTCAAGAAACCTCCGCATCCATCCAAGAGCGGAAAGAACTCCAGATCAATATCAGCCACGACGGATACAACTAGGAAGTGCTTTAACTGTAGTCGCCCAGGCCCCTTTGGCGTGATTGTTTCCATACTCCAATTACATGTTTTGATTGCGGACATGAAGGGCACCGTGTGATGTTTTGCAAGGATGCCACAAAGTTTAATGGAACCCGTACATCACAACCAGTTCAGAAGGAAGCAAGTATTCAGCAGACGCAGCAGAGTGTTCAGCTGCCCCAAAATTTTGATCGAGGTCGAGGCAGAGGACAATTCGACCAGAAGGGAGCCTCAAGTGTCGGATCCGCTCCCCCACGTCTGTACGAGATGAAGAGGGCAGCCGATCAGGATGCTGCTGTCGCATCAGGTACCGTTTAGATCCTTTCAGAGCCAGTTAGCATTTTATTCGATACAGGAGCTACGCATTCATTTATATCCTTGTCTTGTATAAATCGTTTGAATATTTATGGTTTTCATAATTGTGAGACTTATGTTGTGGGTTTACCGAGTTGAGAGAGGATCGTGGGAAACATAGAAACTAGAGATTTCCCTGTATGATTTGGAGGCGAGTGGCCCTCAAATCTGATTGTGATAGAGATACAAGGAGACGACCTGATACTCGGAGATGATTGGCTTAATCGATATGGAGCTATTGTAAACTACCGAAAGAGGAATATCTCAGTGATAGCTGACGATGGTTCCGAAATACTGTTTGAATGATGGAAACCAGGAAGGTCAGGAAAGATGATCAAGACGATGAAAGCTGTCAAGTTGTTGAAACAGGGATGTACCGGATACTGGTGCCATGTAATGAAGAAAGAAGACGAAAAAGTTGAACTCTCATCCATTCCTGTTGTGAACGAATTTCCGGATGTGCACTACTACAAAAAGGGGTTTTAACGACGGTTCTGGAAGGGTTTCTACGACGGTTTTGGAACCGTCGTAAAATCCACCGTCGTAGAAAGTGGGCACATTTTACGACGGTTTTAAAACCGTAGTAAAAGTTCACGTTTTACATCGGTTCTTCCAAAACCGTCATAAAACATTCACATTTTACATCGGTTCTTTTTAAAACCGATGTAAAAATATTTACATTGTACATCGGTTTTAAAAAGAACCGATGTAAAATGTCTTACATTTTACATCGGTTTTGAAAAGAACCGATGTAAAATGTCTTATGTTTTATGGAAGGTTTGGCACCCCGACCCCAACCTGAATCCTTCAAGGCCCAACCCGAAACCCACTCAGACCCGACCCGACCCGAACCCGCACCTGAAATAACAATATATTGCACTTTGTCACCATAATGATTCGAACCCTCGACCTTGGGGTTGGGGAGTCAAGTCCCAACCACTAGGCTATAGTTATTTGTTTGAACACTTTATATTTATATTATATTTAAATACATTTTGGTATCTACCTTTTAAATAAAAATAAAAAAATTAATTTTATTCTTTTTGTATTATTTTGGAAAAAATGATTTTTTTAGATTGTTTTTTATTTTTCATTTATTTTATATTTTAAAGAATCATCGTAAATAAAAATACATATTTTTAAGAAAAGGATTTTATGACGGTTTTAGAAGAATCGATGTAAAGTTTTTCCCTTTTTATTATTTACATGGGTTATTCTAAAATTGATGAAAAAGTATTAATTTTACATTGTTTTTGGAATAACTAATGTAAATTAACCTAATTTTAATTTTTACATCAGTTATTCAAAATCAATGTAAAATTACTATTTTATACATCGGTTTTGGATTATCAATTTTATTCTTTTTTGTATTATTTCGAAAAAATGATTTTTTATTTTTATTTTTTATTTTTCATTTCTTTTATATTTTAAAGAATCATCATAAATAAAAATACATGTTTTAAAAAAAAGAATTTTATGACCGTTTTAGAGAAACCTACCATTTTTATTTTTTATTCCAAAACCGATGTAAAAAGTATTAATTACATCGATTTTGGAATAACTCGTGTAAATTTATCGTATTTTTAATTTTTACATCAGTTATTCTATAACCGATGTAAAATTAATACTTTATTTCATATCGAATTTGGAATAACTTATGTAAATTACAATATTTAAAATTTTACATCGATTGTTTGTATAACTGATGTAAAAGAATAATAATTTTACATCAGTTATTTGAACAACAGATGTAAAAATAGTAATTTTAGTTTTTACATCGGTTGATTTAACAATCGATGTAAATATATAAATTTTACATCGGTTATTTAACACGTGTTTCCTGAAGAATTGTCTAGACTACCTCTACGTCGGGATGTATTATTCACCATCGATCTGGAACCAGGAGCTACACCAAGTTCTAAGGCGCCGTATCGTATTTCATCTACTAAGATGTATGAATTGAAGAAGCAACTGGAAGAACTACTGGACAAATGCTATATCCAGCCAAGCGTTTCGCCCTGGGGTGCGCCAGTTCTTTTCGTCTGGAAGAAGGATGGATCACTTCGATTGTGTATTGACTATCGAGAACTGAACAAGGTGACGATTAAGAACAAGTATCCGTTGCCACGGATTGATAATTTGTTTGACCAGTTGCAAGGAGCAACAGTGTTTTCTAAAATTGATCTGAGATCAGGATATCATCAACTAAGGATTAAGGAATCTGATGTTCCGAAGTCAGCATTCAGAACTCGTTACGGACATTATAAGTTTGTAGTAATGCCGTTTGGTCTCACTAATGCACCTGCCGTGTTTATGCAATTGATGAATCGAGTGTTCATAGAGTATTTGGACAAGTTTGTGGTTGTGTTCATTGATGACATCCTAGTTTATTCCAAGAGCCCAGAAGAGCATATCCACAACATCTGCGGATCGTTTTGGACCTTCTCAGAAACGAGCAATTGTATGCCAAGTTTTCTAAGTGTGAATTCTGGCTAAACGAAGTGATGTTCCTCGGCCATGTGGTATCAGCTGAAGGAGTCCGAGTAGACCCCCAGAAAATCGAAATAGTTATGGATTGGAAGCCTCCTAAGAACGTGAAGGAAGTCCGGAGTTTTTTAGGACTTGCTGGGTATTATCGTCGATTCCTGGAAGGGTTTTCCAAAATTTCCCGCCTACTTACTCAATTACTTCAGAAAACCCAAAAGTTTGAGTGGAACGAGATGTGCCAGACAAGCTTTGATGAATTAAAGAAGAGATTGGCGATGGCACCGATTCTAACACTCCCACAGGGAACTGGAGGATTCATAGTTTACAGTGATGCTTCGATCCAAGGTCTTGGGTGTGTATTGATGCAAAATGAGAAGGTGATCGCCTATGCGTCACGACAGCTGAAACTTTAACGCATGATTTGGAGCTGGCAGCGGTTGTTTTTGCTTTGAAAATCTGGAGACATTACCTGTACGGACTCAGTGTCAAATCTTTACGGATCACAAGAGTCTCAAATACATCTTCAGTAAGAAAGAGTTGAACATGCGGCAAAGGAGATGGCTGGAACTGATTAAGGACTACGACTTGGAGATTCTTTATCATTCAGGCAAAGCGAATGTAGTGGCCGATGCACTTAGCCGTAAGCCTGTGTCTATTCAGATGCTGGAGACTCTGACCTCCCAGCCCAGCATTTAATGAGAATTGATTCGTGAAGGAATTGAAGTATGGTTGCAAAGAGTCCAAGGACAACTGTGTGTGATGGAAATAACTTCATCGTTAACCGAAGAAATCAAATCTAAGCAATTGGATGATCATCTGATGATTCGATTACGCGATGAAGTGAGCAAGGGAAAAGCCCCAGGATTTGTAATTCATGATGATGGAGTCTTGAGATTTCAGAACCGACTTTGCGTTCCCGATGTCGATGTCCTGAAGCAGACAATTATGAAGGAAGCTCACAGCACGCCCTATTCTATCCACCCGGGCACCAGTAAGATGTATAAGGACCTGAAGCAGAACTTCTGGTGAGGCAACATGAATAAAGATTTAGCGGATTATGTCTCGAAATGTTTGACTTGTCAGCAGGTTAAGATCGAGCATCAACGACCTGCCGGAATGCTGAAGCCCCTCCCGATTCCTAAATGGAAGTGGGAGGACATATCGATGGACTTTATCACTAATATGCCGAGAACCAAGACATAAATGAATATGATTTGGGTGATAGTTGACCGTTTAACCAAATCGGCTCATTTTCTAGGCATTAAGGATACTTGGGGACCCGAGAAGTTGGCACGAGTATTTATTTCAGAGATAGTCCGATTGCATGGTAAGCGGAAGACCATTATTTCTGACAGATACGGTCGCTTTGTGTCCCATTTTTGGAAAGCAGTTCATAAAGCCTTGGGAACCGAATTGAACTTCAGCACAACTTATCATCCGCAGACAGACGGACAATCCGAGAGGACTATTCAAACAGTGGAAGACATGTTGAGAGCTTGTGCCTTAGATTGGTCATCTGATTGGGAAGTTCGTCTACCGTTGATTGAATTTACCTACAACAATAGTTGGCATGCTTCTACTAAGATGGCACCATTTGAGGCATTATACGGGAGGAAATGCAGATCACCCCTATGTTGGGACAATTGATCAGACTTGATCGGGATGTAACCGAAATTGAACGTACAGACACGAGAGAAGATAGCCTTGACTCGTGAAAGGCTGTTGACCGCCCAGAGTCGACAGAAATCTTACACAGACATGCGCCATCGCCCATTAGAGTTCAGTACTGGAGATCACGTAAAGGTTTCTCCTACTCGGGGAATTTTTTTTTTCGGAAGAAAGGGGAAGTTGAGTCCGAGATATATCGGACCGTTTGAGATTCTTGAGAGAATTGGAGAGTTGGCATATAGATTGGCACTACCGCCGTCATTGAGCCATGTTCATAACGTGTTCCACGTATCCCAATTACGGAGGTATATACCAGATCCTAGTCATGTCACTCATTTCGGCGAGATCGAAGTCGCTCAGGATGGCACGTTTGAAGAGAGACCGATCAGGATACTCGAGAGTCGAGTTAAAAAATTGAGGAACAAACCGATCGCTTTGGTCAAGGTTCAGTGGTCACGCCACGGAGTGGAAGAAGCCACTTGGGAAACGGAAGATAGCACGAGGTCCAGATATCCAGAGTTATTTTCGTCTTGAGTTTCGGGACGAAACTCCTTTTTAGTAGGAGAGTATGTAATATCCGGATTAATTATTGAGTATTTCATCTGTAATTGAACCTTGTATTATTCAGAATTGTGATATCGATAATCGAAGTATGATATTTCTCGTATTCATGAGTATGGAACATGTGAATTTTCTCATGCAAATACGTGATAACGTACGCTAAGAATGTAGCTTAACGTACGTTATGATCTAGAGTTAGCGTACGCTACGAATGAAGCGTAGCGTATGTTAGGTAGTCAATAATTGAGCTGGGCGGCTAGCACATATGGCAGCCAGACATGGGTCCGGATAAGATTCCCGCGGATGAACCTGGACACTTTTGAAGTCAACGATTGTTAACGTACGCTAAGGAGTGTGTCTAGCATACGCTAATGTGTGTCACTTACGTACGTAACGTGATGGTGTAACGTACATAATCGAGTTCAGAATGAGGACAGTTAGATATCAGTGACGATAGCGTACGCTAAAGACATCTGGGTAGTGTCGCTAAGAGACTTACGTACGTTATGCATGAAGTCTAACGTACGTTAAGGTCAGAAAATTATAAATTAGACATCACCCCATTTTATTCCAGCTCGTTTGTTTCACTTTAGCCTCCATTATACTTCGTGCCCAGAGAGATCCCAGCCTCCTTAAGCACATATAAACCATCTCTACTTGATCATTGAAGATTGGAGATTACTTATACTTGATCATTGAAGTGGAGAATCATTTTAGATTGGCACACAACAACCGGAGTTATATTCTACCTTTCGTCTCGGTGTTTTCTTCATCTTAAGGTATGTTAATACTATCTCCAACCTTGGATTCGTGTACTTAAGGATATGATGATCATGCTATCAAGATATTAAGTTCCATTGATGGATTATTCAACCAAACACCATGTTTAGAAGTTGGGATGATTATGCTTAAGATATCATTGTTGAAAACATCATAGTAGGAATCCTATTACGTCTAATTATGAGAGTAATGTTCTGAGATTGATTATCCGTATTGAGTAGTGTTGCCATATTGATTGTATACTTTGATATCACTTTTGTTAAAAGGACTTAAGATAGAATCATCAAAAGTCGTATCCCTTCTTATAAGTTGGATTTGTTAGTTCATCTCTAAGATGAAGTCTAAATGTAATGATGATTTTGGAATCAAACGCATCAACCTTAGATCACCGAACTTCACATGAGAATGGTAATCGAGATTGAATATAAGTGTTGTGATGATTTACATTTCCTTGAAATCGAAGATGTTTGAATGTATAAGATCATTCATAATTGTATGAGCATGATGTGTAGAAGGATAACGTAGGTTAATCACTGAGGATTTCGTACGCTTCATCATCAATCAGAACAGTCGACTGGTCAGTGAGAGACTGTCGGATGCTTGTTTAGCGTACACTAGGCTCTGCAGCTTACGTACGCTAACGGGCAAGGTTAACGTACGCTATGTTTAGTACGTAACGTACGTTATATCATCAAACGAGTCAGTCGACTGATCAGAGAGGAACTGTCGATACATGGTTAGCGTACGCTAGACTTCGTATCTTACGTACGCTAACGAGTAGGTTTAACGTACGCTACAAAGGATATGTAACATACGTTATGAAGGTCAGGCAGATTACATTTTATGAACTTTCGACCATAATTTGGATTGTTAGATGTTCGTTCGACGTGAGATGAATTCTATATTTGTTAAGGTTCGAACTTAGCAACGTGATTGATCGAAGGGGGCGACCTTCGAGCGTTTTGATATTCGTGGAAGTTTTAGTCTTGTCATCGAATCAAGGCAAGTACTTTAATTAGAATTGTTCGTATTATGCCGGTTATGTTATGATTGTACTGTGTACATATGTTGTGATTAATTGTCCACCATGTGTTGATCCGACGGGAATCATCATGGGAAATCTATAGTTGTGTGCGCTGGATCATTGGACAGGTAGTTCTACCATGCTTTGATCCGACGGGATCATCATGAGAATCTATAGCTGTGTGCGCTGGATCGTTGGAATACCATGAGTATGTTGAGACTGTTATGATGCGATATGTGTTGTTATTATTTCTCTTTGGAGAAACTTGTCATGATTACTGTTGATTAAATCATGGTTGTATGATAATCGTACTTGTACTAGCATCGTTGTGCTAACCCCTTCGGGGGTGAATATTTGTTTGTGTACAGGATCCAGGAGAGCAGGGAAACAACCACTGGAGCTGCATGACGAAGAGGGTGTAGTGTGATGTTCCGGCCGGATTTAATTGCCTGTTGTTTGTGTTGTTTTTAATAAGTACTCGAGTACATTGTCGTTGTGATGATTGATTTTGGTGGTGTATTAATATTCTTCCTTCGTATATTTGTATTCTCGGTTTTGGCCCAGAACTGTTGTATTTTAATTCAGTTACTTTTATATGTTGGTATCTGTTATTGTCTTTTCATTCCTTCAGCCTTGTAAATTCTTATGTAAATGATTTACGGCGCTGTAATATTCCTGAATATATCGGGGGTGTTACATTTTCCTTGACTAAGATTTTATCCCACTGGATTTTCCTAGCGAGGTTTTTAACGAGGCAGCTTAACGACAACTAATATGGAATCTCCAAAAGAGATTTGGAATATATTGCAAAGAACATGAGTTCGATATTACAAATGCACTGAATATGATACTCGTACTAATCCTTGGAGGATTATTGAAATGCCTAGGGCATATTTATAAAATTCGCCTTGCACTCTTTTTTTTTCCTTGACTAAGATTTTGTCCAGTTGGGTTTTCCTATCAAGGTTTTTAACGAGGCAATTGGAATGACGTAGTAGTATGAATAATATACTCTTTTCTCTTAATTAGGACTTTTCTCATTGGGTTTTTCCTAATAAGGTTTTAACGAGGCATATTCATGGCATAATGAGGAACACTACAAAGATCAAGATTATTCCTCAAAATTTGAAAATAGAATGAGTAGTTGTACTCTTTTTTCTTCGATCAAGTTTTTCCCACTGGGTTTTCTTGGCAAGGTTTTAATGAGCCAACACGTGGATACTCCAACAACGAATGATATACACGACAGATTCACTCAGTTTTTGTCCCACGAGGTTTTACTGAGACGACACAAGAATACTCATACAAGAACTATCAAGATAAGGTAGAGCAAATTTATGAGATTACAGATTCCTGAAGTTTTATCCAACAGAGGTTTCCTACCAACATTATGATGCAACATGACATGATTGTCACACGCTCCAATACAAACAGTTTGAGAGTTTTCTCCATTGGATTTTTCATCAATCCAGTTCAGCAGATATTTACATAAATAGTCATTCAAGAGGGAGTGTTAAGAATCGTTGAAATGCGCACTTCTCGTAGTGCGTAATAAGATAATATATTATAACATGTGAATGACTATTATGCCCCCAATGAAATTATGTAATTACATTTGTACCATCTGAAGTTTTCCCTATAAATAAGATTTCAGTTATTAATGAAAATAAACTTGAGTCATTATCTATTCTCTCTCTAAATTTTTTCTGTAGAATATTTCGGTTTTAAAAGACTTCTAAGCTTATATAAATATTATTGCTATATCTCTTTAATTCTACTTGTCCTCGGACCCACCAAAAAAAAAAAAAGAAAACATGATAATGACGTGGATAAAAAGTTCATCGTCAACTTTTCGATTCCACGCCCCAACTCCTCGTTTCATAAATTTTATTCTTCAAAATCAGCCAAGCTATTTCTCTATATGATGATAACGGGATAGAATTTTTTTAGGTCCCATAATTTTTTACTTTTTCCAAAAAGGTCGTAAAAAAGTTAATTTATTTAATTACATCACAATTTTACGCTAACTTTACAATTTATGTCCCAAAGTATTTTTTTAATTAGAGATTTAGGTGACGCAGTACATGTGGATTTACGTGTGGCAGGTTGGCCAAATGAAATAATAGGAGATGGACACCGGGATAGAATTTTTTTACGTCCCATAATTTTTTTTACGGGTCCCAATAATAGGAGATGGACCCAAAAAAATTAATTTATCCAATTACGTCCTAATTTCACTAGGGGTGTTCAAAACTGGATATTCGGAATTTTGGATATCCGAAAATTCGGATAGTATATTTTCATATCCGATATCCGTATCCGAAAAAAATATAAATTATATTCGGATATCTTTATATTCGAAAAAAAATTCGGATTTAGATATCGGATATCCGAATAAAACTTCGGATATGGATATTGAATATCCGAATATCCGAATACCTTTTATTATTTAAAATATAAAAAAAATAAAATTTTTAGGATTTTTCGAATATTTCGGATATCCGATTTTTCTGAAAAAATACTATCCGATATCCGAATCCGAAGTTCGGATATATCCGAATTTTCGAATATCCGGAACTTCGGATTTTTGTATCGGATATTTTTGAACACCCCTAAATTTCACCGATGGGAATGTTGGGCATCATTTTTTAGGATGCGAAAAATAGTTTCTTTTCTTTCTTCTTTCTTTTTTTTTTTTTTGATTTTTTAGTTTAATATCTATTATAATTAATGATATGTCTATATCCTATTATTTCATTGGTCAATTGGTGCTACGTAAATCCACATAGGCTAGCTCACGGAAATCCCTAATTAAAAAAACACGTGAGCGGCACAGGGGGCGAAACGACGTCGTTTCGTGCTTACCGGCATTCTTTGGGACGTAAATTGTAAAGTTGGCATAAAATTGGAATGTAATTAAATAAATTAATTTTTTTGGGACATTTTTGGAAAAAGTAAAAATTTACGGGATGTAAAAAGATTATATCCCTCATGATAAAAGTATCTGTATCACATAATCTAACCGCCACTTGTTCATTTTTTACAACTACTCAATTCCATAATTATCTCAATTGTTTCGTTGATCCAAATTTGGTCGGAAAAATGAAAATACTACTCCCTCCGTCCACGATCTTTCTTTATATTTGCCATTTTCGTCCGTCCACAACTTTTCTTTACACTTCACTTTTTCTAAATAAGGAAACTTTTTAATTCCACTTTTATCCTTACACATCAACACCATTACTTTTTTAATTCCACTTTATCTTCACACATCAACATCATTACTTTATCTACACTAAATTACTAATAAACATACACCCAAGTGGGACCCAAATTACATTCACTACATATATCTACTCAAAGTCAATAAGCATTATTAAAACCCGTGCCGGGTCAAACCGTAAAGGAAAATCGTGGACGGAGGGAGTATCATTTTAGCTAATACGTCAATTAACGTGTCAAAACGACATTTCATAGCCAAGATTAAACAGATGAGAGAGTTATAGAATTAAAATTAGATATTTATTAGGAAAGGTTGGTGGTCCAGTGGTAGGGCCACCTGCTAGACACTTTTCTATATGCCTTGCTTAACCCCACCAAGGAGGTGAAAGAGGAAGTTTTTCTTTATGATCCTCTAGCTCCCTACAAATTTCGAGCGACCGCTAATCAATGTTTAATCTCGCGTCAGCGGCGGTGTGGGAGTATTTTCTTTTGGGAACTCGGAGTCTTGACCAATCTGGTTGTTCTCCGATAATCGTCTTTTAACCCGGCGCTGTTAATCGCTTAACGCTTCTTCTTGCACGCAGAAGTGTACAGAAAAAGCATTGAGAATCCTGGAATTGCTCGAGCGACTTGCGATTAGTCCGACTAAATTGAGATCACCTGGTTATAAAAAAAAAAAACAGATATTTATAATTTTTTTTAGACCAAAACAGACAATAGATAAAATATTGAACAAACAAACTTTTTTTTTTCTTATATATCTATTCATGGGTGGTTTTGTCCACTTTGTGCTTTAATTTTGCGAAGCACATATTCACACATGTATATATATACATATAAATTATACATTTCATGACAAACAGCCCCTTAAAATATTTTCCACCAAAAAGGCTTGCTCTCTCTCTCTCTCTCTCTCCCCCCCGGGAGCATGGCTGCGGTCCAAGAAAATAACAGCACTTCATCAGGGATCAAGTTATTCGGCACTACAATCACGCTAAAACAAATGTCGCAGCAACCAAACGACGATCATCGCGAAGAACCCGAGAAATCCGATGATCCTGATGATCCGACGATGGAGAAGAAGCCGGACAAGATAATCCCCTGCCCCAGGTGCAAAAGCATGGAGACCAAATTCTGCTACTTCAATAACTACAACGTTAACCAGCCCAGACACTTCTGCAAGGGCTGCCATAGATACTGGACAGCCGGCGGTGCCCTCCGCGATGTACCCGTCGGCGCCGGACGCCGGAAAGCGAGGATTCCGTACCAGGGAATGTCGGCGGAGCTGTCGGAGGAGGGATGTTTGTTCGACGTCTCCGGCAGCGGCGGGGTGCAGATGGTGGTGGAGTGGCCTGAGGCGGAGCACCGCGGTTTCGGGCACCACCCTTTTCCAGGCAAGCGGAGGAGATGCGCCTCCAATAGTCAAACTTGTTAACTGAATACTCCGATTTGTCGTGTAGTTAGTTGGTTAATTAATTGGGAGAAGGAAATAATTAAAAGAAAATGTTAGAAAAATATTGCTAGTTGCTTAAGCTTCTCGCTAGCTGTACAGAACAGCCTGTCCTGGTTGGTGTGTGTGTTCCAGTAATTTTAATTCGTAATAATATATTATTATGCCTGTGTTTAGTACTAGTTTTTGAGTTAGCTTTTCAGCTCTGAGTAGTTTCTTTGACTTTTGACTAAAAAAAACTTATTACGTGAACACGCAGTTTCTTAAATCAGCTAGCTGGTTGAGAAGCTAACTAAGTTAGCTTTTTTTTTAAAAAAAAACTCTTTTTATATTTTCCATTCCAGAAATATTCCTGACTTAAATTAGAAAAACAAAACAAATGTTGTGGATGGCGTTAAGAATTCCAGTCAGAAAAATAAAAAGTAAAAAAAAATTCTGAAAATTCTGGAAAATCTAAAAAATCTGAAAAAAAAAAAAAAAAAAATCTGGAAAATTCTGCAAAATTTAAAAAATCTGAAAAAAATCGGAACTTTTATTTTTTAAGAAAAATTATCTTGAATAATAATATTAAAAATCAGATCTTTTATTTAAAATTAAAAAATAAAAAGTAAAAAATAAAAAAATATGGAAAATTTAAAATAAAAGTTTCGATTCTCAAAAATTCTGGAAAGTTTAAAATAAAATTCTGAAAATAATAATATAAAAATCAGAACTTTTACTTTTTATTTTTGAATTTTAAATAAAAGATCTGACTTTTAATATTATTATAAAAAGGTTATACGGTCTGGAAGTATGCTAATTTCGTATAAGAAAGAGAACTAGAGCTCAGGGTAATGGCTTTTCAGATAATTTTTTCTGGTTTATATCAATACACAGTTTAAATTCTTAAAAAAAAAGACTATAATATAATGATAAAGTTTAAAAGAAAAGAAAATTAAAAGTAATGCCCTTAAATGTCATTTTACGAAATATCAGCTACTTAATCAGCTAATTTGCTAAACACTTATATTAAAATCAATTTATCACCTACCTAACTAAATACCTAACCAAATTTTACTTATCTATCTAACCACCACCAAATTAATTAATCACCATCAAATTTTTCACCACTAACTAGGCTTTCAAACAGTTTGCTAAACACAAATTTATGTATTAGAATGTACTATTCTGTTTATTATATTAGAATATATAATGAAAAAAATATAGACTTAAAGGTAATTTTGAGCATCAAGAGTCTTTTTCTTTTTCCTTTTTTTTTTAAAAAAAGAGCATCAAGAGTTTTTTTTTTTTTTTGGTTGAGGGAGTCTCTCCACCTGTATCAGATGTCCCTTGATCAGGTGGGTGTTAAATCGAGGGATGTGCACTAATGGCAACCCTGCAAGGGAGAGGACCAACGAGACACGAACCCAAAGAACAAACCTCGTAATATTTCAAAGAAAGTATTGCCGCCAGCGATTCGAACCCGCGATGTCAGAGTGTTTCCACCCAACCACTTTGCAACTTACTATCAGTCTATGCCCCTGAGGACGTTCCTCATATTGTTTGATTGCAAGATGAAGACCCCACTTTGGTTGATTGATAAAAACCTGCATAAATGATTTTGTTAGATGAAATTTACTTCTTAGTTGTTTCGAATTTTGTTGCATGATCTATAACTTTAATATGTTAGACTATTGTCTCTATGTTACTTCGGCTCTAGAGAGAAACTCCATGCCTGAACTAAAATCATGGCTCCATTATATAAAGAATGAAGCATACACATCACTAGACATTAGGTTGTTCTACCAAAGTTGGTCCTCCCAAAATTCTGCAAACATTATACATTGTATTAATAAATTCATATATTAGCAAACGACCTTTTTTTTTCTTTTTTTTTTCTTTTTTTTTAGGTCTAAGCATCAGTTAATTCTTGTATTTCCTCCAAATTAAGTGTTTCTGGCTTTTATATATTCTGAAATGATAATCAGTGACTCAACTCTTCTCATTTCCGGTTTATATTACAAAAAGATGCACCAGATGAAGACCGGTTTATATCCCGTGTTTTCTTGGGGGAACAAAAAGGACAAAATTCAGACGCCACCTCATGTGTTAGAAATCGGGGAACCATCAACTTTGAGAACCCGCGCTCTTTCAAGTTACCAAACTCAAGGTAAAATCAAAAATTATTATTATGTTTTGACCTTCTTTCTTATAGGATCCGATTTATGTTAAATAAAAAAACTTATTGTTTTTGCTGTCTTTTGTTTGAAGACACATGGCACAATCTTCTTTTTCCGTGTTCAAGGTCGCATACATTTACACATGATCACAATACTCAGCGTGATAATGAATCTGAATATTCAACAAACCTACCTCCAATCACTCCAATCACTAGGTTTGATCAGATGCCTCCAGGTTGTGCCCTTGTCACTTATGATGCCTCGTACGACTATGGCGAACAATGCTGGTACCTATCGACTTGTGTGTGGCATAGAAACGACACTCTCTTTAAGGTAAGAGGAGCTACTCTCAAAGATTTTGACAAGGCTGAACTGACTGACTTCCCCAACCGGAAAAAGAGTGTTGAGGGCGAGATTGCTTCTCAAGCGGCAGCTGTGGAGTACTTTGTGGACGATGTTAGCAAGGAGCTTTTCCCAGATGATTATATGAACGGGGTGATCTTCCAAGGCGACAACTCAACGTCTGCTCCACAGTTCGAGAACTACCTGCGTAATAAGATGAGCGGATATGAAAATTTAAGGTTAGCTCGTGAATTGGGGAGACAAGATAAACTTACTAGGGTTTTTCAATGAATAGAAATAAAGACATGCGTTACTTATTTATACCGATACAGGGGTCTAGAATAATAATAATAATAATAATAATAATAAAATAATACCTTAGTTACTTTAAAGACCTAATAATAACAATTATAATAATTTCTGTACTCAGCCGCCCGCGGCCCAGTTCTGCCCGGCTCTTTAGACCGCCCCATTTTTTGCTTTTCCTCGCCTCTGATAAATTCGATCTATAACAACTCCATCCTTCCAAACAGCCTTGTCCTCAAGGCTGAATTCTCAAAATTGTGCCAACATTTCCGACTCATCCATCCATGTTGCCTCATTAGACCTGGAAAACGGGCGGGCCCGGCCCAAACGGACCGGGCGAAAAACGGGCAGGCGAAATCTGGGCCGGGCGGGTGTTAAATCGAGGGATGTGCACTAATGGCAGCCCTGCAAGGGAGAGGACCAACGAGACACGAACACAGCAACAAACCTTGCAATATTTCAGCAAATTATTATCACCACACGGATTCGAACCCGCGATGTCGGAGTGTTTCCACCCCAATCACCTTACAACTTACCATCAGTCTGTGCCCCTGGGGACAAGAGCATCAAGAGTCTTGATTCAAGACTAAGTGGCTGTTCGTTTGGGGCTTATTGAGCTGTTAAATGGATATGGCTTATTCGGTCAGCCATATCCATTGTTCGTTTGAGGCTTAATTCACTCAGATTTGGCTAATTCGGTCAGCCTCAAAATGGATGTGGTTTGAATTCAGCTCATTAATTCCTAATTAATTCGCCATCTATCCCTCACCACCAACCCCTTTAATTAAAAACCCTAAAGAAGCCGTTTACCATCACCACCAAAATACCATCATCATCGCTTTCTCCTCCTCCTGTAATCTCCATCGATCAGCAGGTATAGCTTCTTTCTCACTTTGTTTTTTCGATCTTAAAGTATATGTCCATCTCAAGTGTCTCACTTCGTTTTTTGATAAAAAATCCTTGGCGTGATTCTGCTGCTGAACTTCTCCATCGATCATTAACAGTTACCTTTTTTTTGGTCGATTTCATGCTGCAAACGTGAACATCTTGCTATGTGAACACTTCTCTGTCGTTTACTGTCGTTTTGTTTCGATTTTATGCTGAACATTTCCTGCTATGTGAACATTTCTTGCTGCAAAAAGGGTGAAATCGGTGATAGATTGATGAGTTGATTCCAAATTCTGGTTTTCCCTTTCCACCCGAAGGTATACATCATTTTATATATATCAAACATGTTTAATTTGAAATAATGTTTGCATGTCTATTGCAGATAAATATTATCTTTGTGATGCTGTATATTCCAACGCTCGGGGATTTTTAGCCCCGTATCGTAACACAAGATATTGGTTGACGGATTATCGACGTAGACGTGCTTTAACTAAAGAAGAAAAGTTAAATCATGCGCATGCACAACCAGGGGCGGATCCAGTATTTTCTAAGACTGGGGGCACAATTTTTATTACCGTAATAAAAAATCAATAATGAAATATCATTATAAAGGTGAAACAAATTATGTTTTACAGTTGTTCTCTATGAAATTTCATCTTTTGAAAGCGATCCATTACATCTTCATTCGTAACATCAGCAAGTCCTTTTTCAACGGTACAAATTACACAACCGTTCAAATAGTCTTCAGAAATTCTGTCTTATTTCATCTCTTTGATTAGGGTGATACTCTAAAATTCTTTTCCTTTCGATCCCAAGGAAGATCATCCAAATTAATTTCCGTAGGCATCAAAAGAGTAGAACTAGGTTGAGAAATATTATCTGCACTTGAAGATCTGAGTGTCGATATTTTTCTTTTTAAAAATCTTTCCATTCTTTCAACAAACCCTGAAAATTAAAATCAACAATAAATAAATTAATTGTATACATACTCTAACTAGTGATTAATATATATATATATATATACATACTTTTATTTTTTTCACTGGGGGCATGTCCCCCCATAAATTGTGAATGGGTCCGCCTCTGTGCACAACTTCGAAATGTCATTGAGCGTGCTTATGGTGTCTTGAAAGCTAGATTCTCAATCTTGAAGCAAATGGCTCCTTTTCCATTTACAAAACAAAGAAATGTGGTCATTGCTTGCTTCGCGATACATAATTTTATAAGAAAATGTAACATTCAAGATCAACTTTTATGGAGTGCAATGAAGACACTATTTTCACCAATGAAGAAGATATTGGAAGTGGAGAAGCCGAAGTAGATGAATCACAATGGGGTTCTAATAACACGCAATATATGGCTAATTTGCGTGATCAAATCGCAAATGAACTAGTTTAACATGTTTGAAATTTTTAAACGTATCTGAACTATGATGTGGACTTGTTCTTATTTTAAGTACGTATTAATTTTGTTTTGATTATAACATTGAATTCGTATTATTATGTTAAATCAAGTTATTTTTATTTTAACATGTTTAAATAGATATTTTTTATTATGTTAAATCAAGTTATTTTTATTTTAAAATGTTTAAATTAGAATTTTTTAATAATTATAAGTCATTTATTCAATATTTATATTAAACAGTTTATTTATATAAACAAAAACAAAGACTGGGGGTAAAATGGTCATTCAGACTGTTTATTCAGCATAACAACCGAACACCAACTTATCTATTAACAGTCAGACAACCATATCCACTCAGAGAGTCGTATGTATTCAGGTCTTAATAGAAAATGAACCGAACAGCCCCTAAGCTGCTATGCATTCGCCTTAGCATGCTTTCAAGGCGTAGTTTAATTAATACGATAAAATTCTGAAATATCATATAAAATAAAATTTCTATAAATTAGTAATATCTTTGGACCATGAAAAATATGATCAATGTATCGATAAATTAATAATTTATTAATTAAAAAAATTTCTCAATTCAACAAATATAACTTTGATAAAAATATTGTGTGCAAATAAATTGGACACAATATTCTAATTAATTAATAATAAGTAGATTTATGTATATGTTATTGAATATATTCATGTATCAAATTATTATTATTTATATCTAACTAGATTAATTCATGTACCTAATAATTAATTGTTTCAATTCAATGTTGTATTCATGAATTTACGAATTCATTGAAACTACTTGAATATAGTCATGTATCTATTACTTTCATCGTAATTAATCAAATAATAAGTTAAAAAAGGTGATACCGATGGTATCAAGTTTACGGCGAAGGCGATCGCTGGTAGAATACGGCGAAGGCGATCGCTGGTAGAATACGGCGAAGGCGATCGCTGGGAGAGAAGATCGGCCGATCGGCCAAAGGGGAGGGAGAGAAGACGTAAGGGAGAAGGAGAAACGGAGATTAGGGCAAATCTTTTCTTATTATCATTAAGATGATAGTTTGCCATATTTATAGCTAATCCTGTCGGTTCAATAAAAGCGTCATGGGAAAGAACCGAAAAGAAAACCCATGAAGGAGTATTAACTCTTTAAAAAATTACATTTAAATATTGACAATTACTAAGATGATCCTAATTACTAATTAATAATAATCTTTCAAACGACTCGGTCGACGACGTTCCCGAACCGGTCTTGAATTCCTAGCCGGTTGCTCGATTTGCTCCGTATCAATCTCTCCCCCGTTGACATTCGGCTTGTCCTCAAGGCGTAAATCCGGAAATGATTTCTGAATATGATCAATAGGTTCCCAAGAAGTGTCGTGTGGCGAGCCATCCTCCCAAACAACGAGCCATTCCGTACGAGGTTTTCCGTCCGATAAGATATGACGTTCGGCAACGGCACGTAAGGGGTGGGAAAGCGGTCTGTCATGCACGAACTCGGTCGGAAACACTGCTTGAATGGGGCCCGAATGTGCATCAACGAACGGCCGAAGTAACGAGACGTGGAAAACATTGTGAATACGAGCATTGGGCGGCAATTCGAGGCGATATGCGACAACTCCGATCCGCTCAATGATCTTAAACGGCCCGTAAAATCGACGAGCGAGTTTGGCCGCGAGTGGTTTGGCTACCGAATGTTGGCGATAAGGTTGGAGCTTCAACAGCACCATGTCACCGACTTGGAATTCAATATCGCGCCTGTGAGAATTAGCCTGTGCGGTCATACGCTGCTGCATCTTACGTAGGTTTCTCCGAATTAAGTCTAGGACTTCTTCTCGTTCTTGGAAAGTTGCAAGGGCTTGTGATGAAGTACCGGCTGGTTTTGTAGTCCGAATTATCGGCGGTGCTTCTCGGCCATAGAGGGCTTTAAATGGCGACATTTTCAAACCTTCATGAAATGTACAATTGAGTGCTAGTTCCGCCCACGGAAGAAAATCGAACCAATGTTTAGGACGACCTTGAGTGAACGCCCTGAGATATTGTTCGAGTCCGCGGTTCTTAACTTCGGTTTGACCGTCCGTCTGCGGATGGGAGGCGGTGCTACGTCGTAATTTAGTTCCGCTTAAACGATGTAATTCTGTCCAAAACGAGCTGGTAAAGATAGCATCTCTGTCGGATAAGATAGAAGATGGAATCCCATGGTGTTTGACAACCATATCGACAAATAAAGTGGCGACCTTAATTGCATCAAAATTCGTGGGCAAAGCGCTAAAGTGGGCGTATTTCGAAAGTCGATCGATGACTACCAAAATAGTCGTATAACCGCGAGAAGGTGGAAGACCGGTAATAAAATCCATAGAGACCTCGTCCCATACCTACTGTGGAATCGGTAGCGGTTGTAAAAGTCCTGCTGGTTTCTTGGTGCTGTATTTCGTTGACTGACAAATAAGGCAAGAATCAACAAACTGTTTGACGTCCCGTCGCATCCCTTGCCAAAAAAATACTGCCGCTACTCGTCGAAAGGTGCGATCCACACCCGGGTGTCCGGCGCTCGGCGATGCATGAAACTCAGTAAGAACTTCGGCTTTAAGAGATGATTCCTTGCCTAAAACAAGTCGATGGTCGTAATAGAGGGTGCCATCGTGAACACGGAAAGGAGTCGGGAGATCTCCCTTTGCCGCGGCGGTATGCCAAGCGACTAAGTCCGGCAAGGTCGAATTTTCTCGGTGTACTCTATGCAACAATTCGGGTATTAGTTCGGACAATGCGAAGAGTTCGGAAGAAGCGGTGTCATTGCCGATCATGCAGCGGGAAAGTGCATCAGCCACTTTGTTATTGGCGCCCGTCTTATATTCAATTCGAAATTTATATCCCATAAGCTTGCGAATAAAAAATTGTTGGTCGGGGGTTTGGATAACCTGTGTTAAAAGCTCCTTTAAACTTTTTTGATCCGTCCGAATGAGGAACTCTCTGCCCAAAAGATATTGTCTCCACTTCTGGACCGCAGAAACTATAGCAAATAACTCGCGATGATATGCAGATGTACCCCGACGGCGTATGCGTAGTGTTTTGCTGAAGAAAGAAAGTGGTCGTTCCTCTTGTAACAACACGGTTCCAATTCCTTCATCCGAAGCATCGGTCTCAACAACGAATTCTTTTGAAAAATTCGGCGGTGTCATCATAGTCGTTTTCAGTCGGTTAAAGGCGTTGTCGGCGAACTCGGTCCATGTGAACTTGTCTTTCTGGAGGAGAGCGGTCAGCGGCGCCGCTATCAGGGCGTAATTGCGAATAAACTTCCGATAATACCCTGTCAGTCCCAAAAAACCCCGTAATTGCTTGATGTTTGTTGGTCTTGGCCAATTAGCCATGGCATCGAGCTTACTCGGGTCTGCTAACAATCGGCCGCCCGAAACAATGTGACCCAAGTACTCAACTTTCGTTGTTGCGAAGGAACACTTCGAGCTCTTGACAAAGAATTTGTTGTCCCGTAGTAGTTGAAGGACGAGATCAAGGTGACGAACGTGGCGGTCCAACGAAGAACTGTAGACTAGAATGTCGTCGAAAAAGATGATAACAAACTCCCGTAAGTAAGCTGAGAAAATATTATTCATGGCGGCCTGAAAGGTGGAAGGTGCGTTGGTCAACCCAAATGGCATGACGAGGAACTCAAAGTGACCATCATGTGTCCGAAATGCTGTCTTGAAGATGTCTGAAGTGTGCATTCTGATTTGGTGATATCCCGATCGTAAATCTAATTTTGTAAAAAATAGAGCGTGACCTAGTTCATCAAATAACTCATCTGTTGTGGGAATAGGAAATTTGTCGGCTATTGTAATCGCATTTAATGCTCGATAATCCACGCAAAACCGAAAGCTGCAGTCTTTCTTTTTAACCAACAGAGCCAGAGACGAGAAAGGGCTAGTGCTATGTCGAATCAAGCCTTGCTGTAACATTTCGTGCACTTGGCGTTCAATCTCGGATTTCTGAAAATAAGGGTACCGATAGGGCCGAACGTTTATCGGCTTGGACCCGTGATGCAAGTGAATTCGATGATCCCAAGTCCTCTGTGGTGGTATCCCGACTAGTAACGTGAAAACCTCCTCGTGTAACTGGAGCAGTTCCCGAATTAGAGGATGAATGTCGTCGGGAAGTTCAACAACGGGAGGCGGAGATGACAAGGGTAATGGCTCGGTGAAAATGGGGCAGATTTCGAAACATTCCGCGATGGTATCTGCGGCATACAATGACTGTAGGGTGTTCAATGAGATCTTTTTCGGAGCATGACCGTCTCCTTGCAAAAATATAGATTTTCCGTGTCATAAGAATTCCATTGTGAGCTGGGCGTAATCATGAGAAACCTTGCCCAGCGTTCGGAGCCACTGAACTCCAAGAACAATCTGCGGTCCATGTACCGCGAGCACAAATAAATCAATCGGGAATATGTGTCCTTGAAGGCCCACTGGTGTCGATGCACACTGCTGTGTGCATAACATATACTCACCGTTTCCAACATATACCCGAAACGGTGTCACTTTAGATAGAGGGAGATGTAATCGTTCAACAACTGTTGGATGTACAAAATTGTGTGTACTTCCGCCGTCGATGAGAACCTGCACTGTGAGATCATTAATAGAGCCGGAAATCTTTAAGGATTTGGGGTTCGCGAAACCTTCCATCGAATGAATACTAGAGATATCTCCTGTAACAATCAGCTCGTCCTGCATATTTTCCGTAGAGTCTTCCTCGTCGGTGTTATCGTTACCTAATAGGGCTAAGAAGCGGTGTTTGCAACGATGGCCTGGAGCATATTGTTCATCACAATTCCAACACAGTCCCTTTTTTGTTCGTTCCTCCCGTTCGGCGAAGGAGAGGCGTTTGATCGGTAGAGCCGAAAAAATATTCTTTGCACCCTGAGCCGTGTGCATATTATCCGACGGATTGGTCGAAGCCGGTGTAGGGCTCGGGTTGGTCGTAATTCCCGGTCGAAAACCGCTGGAGCTCCAGCGACGCGTGTTCGAATTACTGGCAAACGTGTCAACAAAAGATGAGGCCAGCTCCCGAGCCAAGGCGAAGGCTTGTGATAAGGTGGTTGGATTGCGCAAATTGAGTTCGCGCTGGACGGGTTGTTTCAATCATGCTTTAAACAGAGAAATCAATGTAGTTTCTGATAACCCCTCAATTTTATTAAGTAATGATTCAAATTCCGTTTGGTAGTCGAGAACCGTTGTCTTTTGCTGTAGTTTGGCTAGGCGACCGACGTAGTCCTCGTAATGATGAGGGTCGAATCTCTGCTTGACGGCATCTAAAAATTCCTCCCAAGTTCGAAAACAATTATTTCTTTTCTGATAACGGAACCAATCGGAGGCTGGATGATCAAACAATAACCCTACAAGTTGAAGTCGTTCCATTGCCGTCGTACGAAAATAATCAAAATAACATTGTACCTTATATATCCATCCGACCGGATCGGACCCGTTGAAACGAGGTGCGTCGACTCGGATTCGGGGCTGGTTGTCGTGTCGTGGCTGGTCGTGCATGGCGCCGCGACGTTCCTGTGCAGGGTTGGTGGTCGTCGGAAGCGGTAGTAGAGGTGGTTGTTGTTGCGGCGACGGTGGGTTACGCTGTTCGGCATTAGGGTTATCGTCGGCAATATTGCGGTTGCCGAGGATGTGAAAAATATGATCCGTCCTAGCCCGTTGAACGTCTTGTTCCTGTCGATTCTTCCGGATTTCTTTTTGTGTTGCTTGGACGGCGATCGTCAATTGGCGAAGTAGGTCGTGGATGTCGGGCTCAGTAGTGGTAACGGTTGCCGGTTCATCGATGTTTTTCGACATACTAACGTGAAGTTCGGGATGAAAGCACCAGTTGATACCGATGGTATCAAGTTTACGGCGAAGGCGATCGCTGGTAGAATACGGCGAAGGCGATCGCTGGTAGAATACGGCGAAGGCGATCGCTGGGAGAGAAGATCGGCCGATCGGCCAAAGGGGAGGGAGAGAAGACGTAAGGGAGAAGGAGAAACGGAGATTAGGGCAAATCTTTTCTTATTATCATTAAGATGATAGTTTGCCATATTTATAGCTAATCCGGTCGGTTCAATAAAAGCGTCATGGGAAAGAACCAAAAAGAAAACCCATGAAGGAGTATTAACTCTTTAAAAAATTACATTTAAATATTGACAATTACTAAGATGATCCTAATTACTAATTAATAATAATCTTTCAAACGACTCGGTCGACGACGTTCCCGAACCGGTCTTGAATTCCTAGCTGGTTGCTCGACTTGCTCCGTATCAAAAGGATGTACTGATCTAATGTAAATAATTAAATATATTCATGCATGATACGTGGATATAATTGCTATATAAATCTCAATATGGAAAGAAAAACAATAAGATCATAACACCAACCATGGCCCTCATCTAAAAAGTATCACAAAATCATGCACTCAAAAAGATTTACAAGAGTGGAATGACGAAAAATATCGTTTGAAAGTTAGTCAAGGTACATTATCCAACACTTTCAAAAGATCATTGGAGTACCTTGCAGCTAACTTTGTAAAAGGAAGAGATGTCAAGCGACACAAGCCAGCAAAATATCCGGACATGGAGAAGATTGTTTATGAATAGTTTCTTCAATACCAAGATTCAATAAACATGACAGGAGAGCTGAGCTGATGTTAGAGAAAGCAAAGGAGACAATGAAACTCTTGTATCCTCAACATCCGCCTGAGCACCAATTTTCTCAAGGTTGGCTTGAAAAATTCAAGGTAAGACATGGTATTAAATTATTTTGTCATTTTGGATAAAGTGGTTCGGTGGACATACAAGACATGGAAATGAAGCTGGAGTCCATAAAGGAAAAAATAAACCAATCTTCTAAGAAGGATGTTTTTAATTTGGATGAAACAAGTTTGTTTTACAGGTTACAAGCTGATCATTCTCTAGCAATAAAGCAACTTGAAGAGAGAAAACAAGATAAAGAAAGGCTTACAATTGTTATTTGTTGTAACGAGGATGGTTCAGAAAAAATTCCTTTATAGATTATCGAAAAATATGCAAAGCCGTGTTGCTTCAAGAATATCAACATGAGTAGCATTGACTGCCAATATCGTGCTAACAAGAGGGCATTAATGACTAATGTGTTTTTTTGATGAATATGTCGTTGGCTGGATCATAAAATGAATGCCAAAGCGAATTCTTTTGATGGTAGACAATTGCTCAGCCCATCCAAAAAGTATTAAAGGGCTATAAAATGCCGAGTTGTTTTTTTGCCATCTAACATGACATCCAAAATCCAACCATGCGATACTGGAATAATTAGAGTTTTTAAGATGCACAATCATATGAGGTTCTACAGGAAGATATTGGAAGGTCATGAGTTAGGGCAATCTAATCCAGAGAAGACTAATGTTTTAGATGACATCAATTTTGCAGTCGGTGCTTGGACAACCAATATTTCTCAAGTGGCAATAGCAAATTGCTTTCGATATTGCAAGATCCGCTCAAATGATGAAGCAGCCTCAAGGGACTTAAGTGAGATAAATTTTGAAGAAGGCATACATGAACTTGAGAATATGATCAACGGTATTGGATATCGCAATAAAATGGACATCAATAACTTGTTAGATTATCCAGGTGAAAATAATGAATGTTTACAAGTTCAAAGTTTAGAGAAAATTATGGCAAATATTATTGAAAGTTCTACTAATGATGAAGTTTAAGATGATTCAATACCACTTGAACCAGTCACGTGAAAGGAAGCATTGAACGCGGCACAATATTTTATTACAGTTGGAGAGCTCAATGCTGGAACTTATGGGTGCATTTAGAAAAGTTAGAGATGAAGTTGAATTAAATTTGAATTAAAAAAATTACAATAGATTCATATTTTAGCAAGTTACCATAGTAGTAACTGTAATATTTATGAATTATTAATTTATAGTTTTGACAGAACCTTTATTTTATAAAGGGGAACTCCAAAAAATTATTATATTATTATCTTATCGGATCTGATGACTTTTTTACATTGGTCCAAATCGGGACCGGAGAAATTTATTATTTAAAAAAGTTCAATAATTTAAAGAGTATTAATTTAGCGAGATTTTACTGTAATAAAATAAATAATAAAATTAGATAGTAAAAATTAGGAAACTTAAATTTCCTTATTCTTTGTGAGGGAGTGAAATTTTTCTGGAAAGAAATTGCTGAGAAATTTTTTGTTTTTTTTTAGATTTTTTTAGTCATAGGGATGAATTTTTAGAGAAATTATTTTCCAGATGAATTTTTCAGATTTTTTTTCAAATCTAATTCTCGTTTTTAAGATGGCGTCCCATGGTGCATGCTTTTTGCTGACGACATTGTGTTAGTGGCGGAGTCGAGGGGGGAGGTGAACTCCAAGTTCGAGTTATGGAGGTCTAAGTTAGAATTCCAGGGCTTGCGTGTGAGCCGGTCCAAGACCGAGTATCTCTGGTGTAACTTTAGTGGTGAGACCAACGAGGAAGAAGTAGAGGTAATAATTGCTGATAAGATCGTACCCCGTACGGATAAGTTCAAGTATTTGCGTTCGATCATTCAGAAGGAAGGAGAGTGTGAAGATGTTGTCACTCATCGTATCAAGGCGGGGTGGCTAAGGTGGAGAGCAGCGACATGGGTCCTTTTCGACAAGAAAGTCCCTCTAAAGTTGAAGGGTAAATTCTATAGAGCGGCAGTCAGACCTGCAATGTTGTATGGCTCCGAATATTGGGCGATGAAGAAGTAGCTTGAGAGCAAGTTGGAAGCTGCTGAAATGAGAATGTTACGTTGGTCGTGTAGTCGCACAATGTTGGATAGAATCCCGAACGGGGTTTTCAGGAACGCGCTAGAAGTGGCGCTCATTTCAGCGAAAGTTAGGGAAGAGAGATTGAGATGGTTTGGCCACGTCCGCAGGAGGCAGGCCTCTGGTCCGGTGAGGAGGGTCGAGAGTTTATTGGTTGTAGGGGGAGGAGGAGAGGCAGACCGAGGAGGACGTGAGAGGAGCAACTGAGTTTAGATTTGAAGACCTTAAACTTATCCGAGACCATGATTGTTGATAGGTGCTCTTGGAGGCGCTAGATCAGAGTTGCAGATTCTTTTTTAGGGAGCGGTGTAGTAGTAGAAAGCCTCACAGTTGGTTGTCTCGGTTAGCTTTGACCTAGAGCAGTGCATTTTTTTTTTACGAGTGGTTTATTTTTGACAGGGAGCTGTGCGCAGAGTCAACCTCTCTTCTGTCAGAGCAGCGTTCATCAAGAGTGTATTAGCCATAGTCCCCTTAGGTAAGTCTCATGTGAATTAAGCCATGGGCTCAGGTATGGTTTCGAGCTTTTTCGAATCATATGATTCTTTGTATATATCACTCAATATTTTGCTGTGCACTAAGTTGGGGGTCTTCACGGAAACAGTCTCCCTACCGTAAAAAGTAAGGGCATGGTCTGCATACATCTTACCCTCCCCAGACCCTACTCTAAGCGGGATATACTGGGTATGTTTGGTTTGGTTTGGTTTCTTCAAAAAAGAAGTTTAACTCTGATGGGGTTCTCCGACGGGTCAACCATAAATTTTTATTTTATTTTATTTTCCCAGCCAGCTTGCCGTCCTGTTTTCGGCAGGGAAGCCGACGGTTGCCGCAAAACTTCCACCGGCCGACCAGCCTTTTTTTTCGGTGGGCATGCCACGCTGTTTCAGGCGGAACCACCGACCACCACCATATCTCCATCTACGGCCAAATTATTATTTTTTTAAACGTCGAGGTCTTTTTTTTGTGGGTGTGGCCGCCTGCTGGCCTACACGCCTGCAGACCTCCTTCGACAGTCATTTTTTTTTTGGCGAGGCCGTCGCGCGCCGATGGAGCCTACGCCGGCAGACATGAAGGAGCCGATATATTTTTGACTCAGTAAAATAATCTGATAATTTAATTATTTTAATATAATTATGGCACGATCACTATGCTATTATGATAGGAGTTGTTTACACTATCAAATAAGTCAAAGTGTAAATTTTTTGAA
Organism: Orobanche coerulescens; assembly: GCA_033398695.1. NCBI lineage: Eukaryota > Viridiplantae > Streptophyta > Magnoliopsida > Lamiales > Orobanchaceae > Orobanche > Orobanche coerulescens. The sequence goes on along the minus strand of CM065814.1, from coordinate 149,427,141 downwards.
AATATTTACATAGTACTAAAGAAAAAATAGCTGAGACGACCGCCCTACCCCGCTCTCAGCCAATGGTTAGCTAGCTTTAGAGAGAATATAGCCAAAGTTGATCAGATTGGTTCTGGAACAATGAAAAAGATCCAAACATCGAAACATGGAACAATATTTGTTGGGTTACCTTTTTATATGCAAAAAGATTTCGATTTTGGGATATTTTTGAAATATTAAAGTTAACATTGAGGCATAATATTGTACATCTGAATGCCGGTTAGAGAACAAAAAATAAAGCAAGTTTCTGGCTTGAAAAGGTGTCTAATAATAGGATCTGATCCAACCTAATAGAAACAGTTCCAGGCAAAAAAAAAGAACCACATGCTAAAAATTGCAGCCTACATTATATGCCGGAAGAATTTTTCCTATTTTCTTTGCATTACGTCCTTTGACTGAGGGGCGGATCCAGAATTTAATAGACGGGAGTTGAATCAAAATTAATATTGAAGTCCTAAATTTTTATACCCTTGGCCTCGACTATTATAACCGGTTGGAGAATAGAATGACTCCGTTAATAAGTCTAATTGAACGAAGCTCGAAGAAATAAGCAGCAAGGAAGCCCATTTGTGAAAATATCAGCGTACTAGGAAGAGGACGGAATATTAAATACATAAACTTTGCCGAGAGCTACCTTTTCTCAATATGTTTTCTGCATTGATGTTGTACGGGATTGAACGAGATGCATCTTGCACTAACATTATCGCAGTAGACGATAATTGTTTTAGTGAGCGGAGGATGGAGTTCGAGTAGGAGATTACGGAGCCAAGCATCTTCGGCAATGGCATTCGCTACGCCACGGTATTCGATTTTGGCACCTGAGTGAGAGAGTGTGGGTTGGCGCTCTGAGGACCAGGACATGAGGTTGTCACCGAGGAATACACAGTAGCGGGAGGTGGAGCTCTATTATCAGGGCATCCGCCTCAGTCCCGCGCTCGTGTAGAGACCAAAACCCAAGGTGCCTTTAATGTAACGGATTAGAGATAGTAAGCAATTGGTCTTTACAACCTAATATATTCGCAATTGGTCTTTACAATCTAATTTATCTTGTATAAAATAAAATAAAGATATACAGATTTGATAAAACTTCATCTTGATCGATCAACTCACAAGTTAAGACGAGTTTGGGTGACTCTAGATAGAGTTGGTATGTGGGGGTGTTTTCCGTTTTGATCGGGTAGGAACTAGAGTATCCCTACTCCAACCTAAATAGTTTTGTTTAGATTCCCTCTAGTTTTAGTTTTTAAATCTCCTATCCAAAACTCCAGACCATATTTTCCGATTAGCTATTTTTTGGTTTACCCCATTACACCATACTTTATTTTCTACCAACGATGACAAAATCCGACTTGATAATCTCTTGGGCCTCTACTTATCTCATTATAATATACAAAGATACATTCTAAAAGAGAAAAATCAAATAAAATATTATAATTTTTGTAAGATTCAAGCAATAGAGCATTTGTGACTTTTAAATTTATATTCAACATTTATGTTCGAGCGCATAGACCTAATTTATGTTCGACATTTACGTCAAGTCAAGTTAAGATGGGATTCCCAAATGTTGAATTTAAATACTCACTCCGTTCACGAAAATATGTCTAAATATTGATTTTTTTCGGGTCAAGATTTATAAACTTTAACCAAAAAATTGCGATTAGTATATAAAATTTTATAGAAAATATAAATTATATTTTAGAAATACACATTAAGACAAATCTAATCAAGTACTTATATACTATAATTTTTTTAGACATTGATTGTAATTTAGAGTCAAAGTTTATAAATTTTAATTGAAAAAATATCAAAAATAGAATATATTTTCGTGGACGGAGGGAGTACTCTTTAGATATGATACGGTCCACGAGCCTCCAGTTTGCTATTCACGAGTCTCCTGGCAGCTATATATGAGTCTCTGTGCTGCAAAATATGTTATGATGTTGATTTCGGTTATTACTCATATTTTAAGTACTCTAAACTGGTTTTAATACATAGAAATCGGATCGTTTTTTATGTAATTTTTGGGGAATCGGTTTAAGACTCGAATTGGTTTTTCGGTTCGGGTATTCCGGTTTTTTTGGGTAACCGAATTCTGCTAAAAAAACCGAATTCTGCTTAAAAACTCGAATTTTGCTAAAACCCGAATTCTCAATAATAACCGAATAAGCAACTGGAACCAAAAATATATTCAATAATCTGCTTAAAACATATGTTTAATAAGTTTTTTATTACATATATAACAATGATATACACAAAAAAACTCAATTTTTTTTTTTATTAAAACATATTTTTTGTATTATTAAATATAAATATATTATATATATTTAAAATCCGGTTCTTAACCGGGTAATGTGTATTTTGAAATTAAAGACCCAAAACCCGGAATCGATTTATTTAAATAAACCCGAACTAAGAATCGAACCCGCTTTTATTATAAAAACCAAAACCGGATTCAGTTTTTTTGGTTCGGTTTAAAAAGAAAAACAGGTTCTTCGATTAAAAATCCCACGGGCAAATATTCGTCAAACTTTAACAAAAAACATTCAATCAATACAAATTTATGCATCACCTAAAAAGTATAAATCTAAAATTCATTAGGAATGATTTCGAGTTCCCTCAAGAGATGAGCGCATTGTGGCATGGCCTTCTTCTTGGTGAAGCCAAGTGGATTGGCCTTGCGTGTGTCGTCATGAAAGCCACTGTTCTTAGTGAGAGTAACTTTTGATGATGGCTTGGTGGCCCAACCCTCGTCGGGGATCTCTTGGCAGTCGGCTCGGCTGCTTTTCACCAGCGTCACCTCGCACTCCTCGTCACCATGGTCGCCGTCCACCGTCAGCCGATATTTTCCGGTTTGGTCGGTTATGCCCTCCGTGGCGTACGTTGTGTTACCCTTCTCCTCGCCTCTGCACTCCAAGCGCACCTTTGCCCCTATATATGTCAGGAAATACAGTTGCTTACGTTTTTTCAGGAAGGAATATTCAGAATTTTATGGTCAAATTGTAATTTTAATCCGGATGGATTATTGACAATTTTGCCCTTAGCCACATGGTCACATCTTAGGCGGCTGGTCGGTTCTGCCAGCCCACCTGGAGACCTCGCCTCCTCTGCAATTGAGAAAAGCAGATAAGGCGTCGTCTAGAAGTGCTAGCTCGACGCCGCAGGATTTCTAGTCTGGGAAAAAAATTGGGGAAGATCTATTTTTTTAATAGGCTTAACGCTTAGTTCCCGAGTTTTAGTAAAGGAAAGAAAAGAAAGAGAAAAAAACTTATGACAGAAAAGAAGAGAAAGGAAAGTAAAAGAAAATTGTGTTTTGTGTTCCCGAGTTTGAAGGAAGTGAAAGGAAAATTAACAATTTTATTCTTTTCTCTCCGAATCCTTCCAAATCGGAAGGATAGTTAGGAGGGAAAATTTTCCTTCCATTTCTTTCCGTTTCTTTTCATTAAAAAACTCTGGAACACCAATATTGTTTATTTCTTCTTATTTCCATCTATTTCCCTTCTTTTCTTTCGTTAAGTTAAACTCGAGAACTAAGCGTAAAAGAGGAGGACCGAAAGAAAACCCTAACCCAAAGCAATATGAGGGGTGTGATTAGAATTTTAAGTTTTTCCCTCAAATCCATAGAATACATATCAAATATTGTAGATCTAAAAACACATAAAAGCTGATATTATTACTAAATCTAAAAAAGAAGCATTGTTGAAAGTCGAAAGATAACATTTAGGGGCTGTTTATCAAATATCTTATTAAGTCCGGTATGGATAAATTTATCTGTCTGGGTAAATATGACTGTCTGGGTAAATTGATATTGTTGTTTACTTTTTCATCTGAATAAAGTGTCTGAATAACAAAAATGACCGATTTACCCCTGGATATGAATTGTAAGTTGTTTTATAAATTGCTGTTTATTTTTGAAGCCATATAATTGATATAATCCAAAAATGGCAAGAATAAATTTACTAATTTCCGAATTTTTTAAATAGTTCATAATTTCTTAGATTTTTTAATTTCCAAATTTAAAATAATTTTTTTTTTATTTTTTAATTTTAATATTCCAAAATTAAAAATAAAATTATCGATTTTTTAATATTTTTAATATTAATATTAATATTCAAAATTTTTTAATATTTTTAATAAATTTACTAATTTCTGAATTTTTTAAATCATTCAGAATTTTTTAGATTTTTTAATTTCCAAATTTAAAATAATTTTTTTTTATTTTTTAGTATTAATATTCCTGAATTAAAAATAAAATTACCAATTTCTTAATATTTTTTCAATATTAATATTAATATTAATATTCGGAATTTTTAATATTTTTTAATAAATTTACTAATTTAAGAATTTTTTAAATAGTTCAGATTTTTTATTTTTTATTATTAATATTCCAGAATTAAATATAAAATTACCGATTTTTAATATTTTTTAATATTAATATAGTCCAGAATTTTTGATTTTTTTAATTTTTAAGATTTTTTTAAATAAAAATAAATAAGTTCCGATTTTTTAAAACTTTTTTAAATTTTCTAGATTTTTTATATTCTTTTAATATTTTTTATTATTTTTACGAAAAAACAGTAGTTTATTATTATTTTAAGTTTGTATTATTTTTCAGATTTTTTATGAACATAAAAAGAAAATAATAATAAATCTGATTATTTTAAGTTTGTGTTATTTTTTTCAGATTTTTTGCTAATTAATAGGTCGTGAAATGGGAAAGTGGTAACGGATGTCATTTTTGTGTCTTAATGGGAACAAGAGGGGGGAGGTGACTTAGTCATTCAGACTCCTCATTTTTCATTAAGTCGTAAGTAAACACTCACCCATGTTTGCGCGAATAAGTCGTACAGCACATTAAGTCCTATTAAGTCGAAAGTAAACAGTCACTTAATAGTATTTGAAGAACTCATTTAGAAACATCTTGCAATATACATTTAGTAGTATCTTAATAATATGCAGAGTCAATAACGCCCAGATTTTTGAAGCTAATAAGAATATATATATATATATATATATATTATTTTTATATATGCAATATGTATCTTGATATATTTTGCATCTAAATGGATAATAAACGAGATAGTCTAGAGATCTCAGGTTGAAGATGCAGCTAAATGTATATTTTCAGATGCTTTTGTTGCATATAACAAGATGCTGTTTAAATGTGCGGTTGAGATGCTTTACATTTGAACAAATTTCAGGATTTTAAAGGCAATATTGGTTTTTATATTTAGGTATTTATGCATTTAAATTGTTGAGTAACTTCATATATTTTGATATACAATGGATAACAAATGAGCAATTTCTTTGGTTAATACATCTATATTTACACTCCAAAGGGATCTAGAGAAAGCAGTGGGTAAAATATTGCCAAAAGTTGAAAAAAAAAACAAGTGAATAATTTATCTCATTTTAAAGATTTTTGAGCTAGGTAGAATGATTTTTGAAGAACATATTAAATTAGATAATGCTAAATGTGTATTTTAGATGATATTAATAATTACAATAAGATGCTGCTAAATGTGATGTTCACGATGCTATTAAGCATTATGTTTGAAAAAATTGCTATTCATTTTTTATATATTTTTAGGTACTTATGTATTCAAACCGTAAGATAAATATATTTTTATCTAAGATGAATAAAAAATGAATAATATATCTTATCCTAAATATTTTTGAGGTGAAATGGCGTTTGAAAAATATTATAAATCCGAGACCAATACTCAGCAGTCAAAAGCGCAAAAATCCAAATTTATGAGACCGAATTGCTACATTGCCTATTCAGACGACCAACATTCACAATCTTCAAATTCTAAAATAGAAAAAATGTAGTAAAAAATGTATTTATCTAATTGGATCGATCACAACGTTTTCAGATGAAAACAATAAATAAATAGGTATATATTGTGTGTGATTTAAAAAATGTACCTGGCATAGGCTCACTGAGTTTATTAATGAAATTAGTGCGACAGATTTCGCAATAAACGTCTCCTTCCACGATGAACTGTGGGACGGCAGCTGAGATTGTGGCGCCGGAGAAAGACAGCAAGCACAGAGCTCCGGCAATGAGAATACAAATCTGTTTTACACTTGCCATTTCTTTTTCTCCTCTTATTTTACTCTTATCGATTTAATTAAGGGAATGACTAATGAATTGTTATTATGGGTGGGTTGGGTATATATATTTGGGTTGGTCGTTATATGTTTGAGGTGACAGTTGATTCAGTTTTGGCATATCCCTGTGGTTGAAGATTTTATTTTGCCAAAAGAAGCTCCCTCCCACTAATTTGGTGTTGGTATATCCTACAACATGATGTATAGCTCCGAACGTTGGGCGATGAAGAAGTTGCTTGAGAGCAAGTTGAAAGCTGCTGAAATGAGAATGTTACGTTGGTCGTGTGGTCGCACAATGTTGGATAGAATCCCGAACGGGGTTTTCAGGAACGCGCTAGAAGTGGTGCCCATTTCAGCGAAAGCTAGGGAAGGGAGATTGAGATGGTTTGGCCACGTCCGCAGGAGGTAGGCCTCTGCTCCGGCGGGTCGAGAGTTTATTAGTTGTAGGGGGCAGGAAGAGAGGCAGACCGAGAAGGACGTGGGTTGAGCAGTTGAGTTTAGATTTGAAGACCTTTAACTTATCCGAGATCATGACTGTTGATAGGTGCTCTTGGAGGCGCCAGATCAGAATTGCAGATTCTTTTCTAGGGAGCGGTGTAGTAGTAGAAAGCCTCAGAGTTGGGTTGTCTCGGTTAGCTTTGACCTAGAGCAGTGCATTTCTTTTTGTGTGGTTTATTTTTGACACGGAGCTGTGCGCAGAGTCAACCTCTCTCCTATTAGAGCAGCGGTCATCGAGAGTGTAATAGTCATAGTCCCCTTAGGTAAGTCTCATGTGAATTAAGCCATGGGCTCAGGTATGGTTTTGAGTTTTTCGATTCATATGATTCTTGGCATATATCACTCAATATTTTGCTGTGCACTAAGCTGGGGGTCTTCACGGAAACAGCCTCCCTACCGTAAAAAGTAGAGGCATGGCCTACGTACATCTTACCCTCCCCAGACTCTGCTCTGAGCGGGATATACTGTGTATATTTGGTTTGACTTGGTTTATATCCTAAAACATGATGTACGGTACATGGTACACACTAATTATAATTAATAGCATCATCCACTGGTGTATAGCATAATCACAATTAGTTTATAATGTAATTACAGTGAAAATAATACACAACAATATAATTACAATTAGTGTAAACATAATCACCATTGATATATCATGTACGATACATAATGTTGGACGATATCATTTTCTCCCGTCTGGGGGCGAGGACGAGAATTGGGTAACATATTCAAGCAGGGGCATAGATAGGATTTCCCGACCGCTCGTTCCCTCCCATTACCATCCGTATATTCTTAATCCAACACCACTGTTTTCGAGCTCTCTCCCATTTTTCACAGAACCAGTTTAATTCTCTCCTTAGTTACAGGGCCGGTCCTGTGCCTGACGGTGCCCTAGGCAGAAATTTAAAAATAGGCCCTCAAAATTGAGAGAAAATGCAAAAGCAACGCAAAAATGATAGACTATGAAAATTAAAACTAAATTAACACTTGAAAAAATAATTTCTTCTAGTTTTTTCAGTTTCATTAATTATAATTTATATTATTTGCTTTGTAAATATTATTTTTGAATTGTTTATTAAAAAGTATCTAATTTAATAACAAATACATTTAACTCATTATAACTAACCCAAAAAGAAATGATTCACACATTATTTCTGTATTTAATGTTAAAATAAATAAAAAGAATGGTGTGATTTCCCTTACTTGTTCAATTATTTTAAAGTACAACAAAAATAACATTTTTTTACTATTGAATGAATAACAACTAGAAAAGAATATATATATTTTTGCAAACAATGTATATTACAAAAAAAATAAAGCAGTTGACAAAATAGAAGGAAAATTAAATTAAAAAGTAAAAAATTGAAGGGCCCATTATAAATATATACTAGAAAAGAATATATATTTCTTGTTTGTATATTATAAAAAAATAGAAGTAGATTACAAAATGTAAGAAAAATAAAAAGTAAAAGAGGGCCTATTATAAAAATATATATCGGAGCATGGTGTGAGTCGATCTCAGGATATCAATGACTTTTAAAACATTTAATTTACCATTGCACTAAAATTAATCTTTTATTTATCTCTACTAATAATTGTATATAGTAAAAAATTAAAAAAATGAGTCCCTAAAAATTTTGGGCCCTAGGCACAGGCTTCTTGGACCTATGCCCAGGTCCGGGTCTGCTTAGTTAATACCTCAAATTTAGAAGATAAAATTTGCAGATTCAAAAAGATTATTATATTCAAAAGTATAGTATATTCTCAATATGATTTTCTACGATCAGAGAATCATATCGCGCGTCAGATAATGGGCATATTCTTAAATTATAACACATCATATTCCCTCGTCCTAAGACGAAACTACTAAAATTTTACATGAAAAGTGAATTTATAACTAAATTATCTGTATTGGATTTTATATATTTTCTATAAAATCGATCTTTTTATAATTATTAATTGTCCTCCTAAAATTTTTGCTGCGGTATAGTTAATTAATTTTAGACACATAAATTAAAAAAAAAAGAATCTAAAATAAAAATAATTTCTGAAAAATTATAAGTGATTAACATACGTAGAAATTTTAGAATTCACAAATTAATATAATAAACTACACGATAAATACTACTAAATATATTAATATTTAATAAAGTACAAATAAATTCTGAAAAATAAAAATAAATGCTTTAAAATTAATAATCAGTTATAACAATACAAAAATCATAAGAGTAGATTAAATCTTAAAAGATGGAAAATAGATACTCAAAATAAAATAAATTCTTAAAAGTAACATATTGTATGTAACCGCTTTAGCGTACATTATCTGTGTTCCATGTCATACGTTATTCATCATGTGCCAAGTATAAGTGGCGCCCATTTCAGCGGAAGTTAGGAAGGGAGATTGTGATGATTTGGCCACGTCCGTAGGAGGCAGGCATCTGTTCTGGTGAGGAGGGTCGAGAGTTTAATGGTTGTCGGGGAGAGGAGGAGAGGCAGACCGCAGAGGACGTGGGAGGAGCAACTGAGATTAGATTTGAAGGCCTTAAACCTTTCCGAGACCATGACTGTTGATAGGTGCGCTTGGAGGCGCCATATCAGAGTTGTGGATTCTTTTGTTGGGAGCAGTGCTGTAGTTGAGAGCCTCAGGGTTGGGTTGTCTCGGTTAGCTTTGACCTAGAGCATTGCATTTTTACTTTTATTGTATATTTTATCCTATTGTCTTTGCGTGTGGTGTATTTTTGACAGGGAGCTCTGCGCAGAGCCAACCTCTCTTTTGTTAGAGCAACGTTCATCGGGAGTGAAGTAGCCAAATTCCGCTTAGGTAAGTACCATGTGGATCAAGCCATGGGCTCAGGTATGGTCTCGAGCTTTTTCGAATCATATATTTTCCTTTGTATTTATCACACAAGATTCTGTTGTGCACTAAGCTGAGGGTCTTCACGGAAACAGTCTCCCTACCGTAATAAGTAGGGGCATGGTCTGCGTACATCTTACCCTCCCCAGACTCTGCCCTGAGCGGGATATACTGGGTATGTTTGGTTTGGTTTGGTTTTTTTGTCAAGTATTTTATACATAATTGACTTGCTTTTTCGGAGGTCAGCTACCGTCCAACTTAGCATGGCTTCATATATTGGCTATTGGTTCCTCATATAGCCTACTCCATGGAGGCTCTCTAGGAGGTATGCTACATCCACAAACAATTTTCCACAAAAACACCCACAAAATGACATGTCAGCAGGTGATTAGTGTATTTTGTGGCAATTTCTCTTTCCTCTATCTGATTACACCAATCACCCGTTGACACGTCATTTTGTGGATATTTTTGTGAAAATTTGTTTGTGGATATAGTATTCCTCCTCTAGCATTAACCTTAGTTCTTAGCGTGCATTAGCTTCTCTGAGTAATAGTTATTATATAATATTAATGATAATATAAATAATAATAGTAATTAATAGTATTGATTTTATTGAAATGTGTTAAAATTAAACCCAAAAGAATTGATCCTAAATGCAATTATGATAACCATGCAGGTATTTTAACCCCCCCCCCCCCCGAAATGTACCTAAACAGATATTACTACTCTATAGCCCGTCGAAACTCGACGGGTAATCACTTTATATTGTAATTTATAAGTAAAAATCTAAAAATAGTTTACTATTTTGTTAGAATTCAACTTACTTACGGAACACACCAATAAACAGAAATAATAAAAATGAAATTCAACCATCCGAATTCATTTAGAATTTATGAACTTATACTCGTTATAAGTCCGTAAGTACTAAAGACTACACATAACATCAGACCGAAAACCCACGCCTGAAGCCTGCACCCCTTGAGTAATATGCAGTTTGCTTTCATACTTCTCTATTGTAATTTTCACTATAAGTTTTCCTTGAGTACCAATACATTTAATCCAATACATTTTGTTGCATACAAAATAAGGAAAAATTCTACAAAAATCACTATACTTTGCATTTTTTCGGATTAACTACTGAAAGAATTATTTTTTATGTTAACCACTGAAAGTTTATTTTTATTTTTAAAAAAACCACCCTAACCGGGAATAAGAGGTTTTCAAGGTTACAAAGCTGATGTGACATTTTTTTATTAAAAATAATAATTATATGATATTTTTTTATTAAAATAATAATTACATGGCATTTTTAATTAAAAAAATTGTTAATTAAGTAGCTTTGAGGCCAAATTTCATGGAAACCACTATACTTTGGATTGGCTATTCCATATATATTCCAATTAAATGAACAACATATTATAATAATTATAAAATCATTCTTCGTTCGATGAATAATCAAAAGATGATATCAAATTCAAATTTTATAAATCATTTCCTGCTTCGATATCGAAAAACAATTTTAAAAATCGCTTCGATATTGCAAAATCGGTTCTGAGCGGCTTTTGGGTCTTGGGGGGTTTAGAAGAACGACGAATGTAGTGTGTGGGGTTCTAGGGATTTTCAGACGTAAATCCACTTAATTATTATTATTGACCTAAAAGCCACTTAATTAACAATTTCTTCAATTAAAAATACCACGTTATTATTATTTATATCAGAAAAGCCATATCGGCTTTTTTTAACCTGAAAAACCTGTGATACCCAGTAAGAGTGGTTTTTTTAAAAATAAAAACAAACTTTCAGTGGTTAACTTAGAAAAATATTCTTTCAGTGGTTAATTCGAAAAAAATTACAAAGTATATTGGGTTTTATAAAATCTACTTTATTATTAAAAGAGGGTTGTACAAGACACATGTCTTTATGTAGATTTTTTGAATTAATTATTTTTTTAAATATACTAACTCCTATCATTTGAATGAGAGTTGATGGAATCAATTTTTTTTTCTTTTTTCTTTTTATTTTTCTCTCAATGTTTAGAAGTTAATAGTTTTATCGTCTCAACTCTATTTTTTATTATTAATATTTTAAATTAATCTTCTTTTTACGATATTTTAATTTAACATTCATTAGGCATATATATAATTAAAATATTTCTTTTTGAATATGAATTGTTTTTGAATAATTATTGTATTATATCTTGATTTTAGATTATTTGTATATAAAATATAAAAATCAGATAATTTTCAAATAATTTCATTGAAGTAAATCTATATTTTTACAAAATCAATATTTTTACTTCAGTTTTCATCTTCTTATAACAATTTTAGATTACCAAGTTATTTTATTTTAAAAATATTTGGAAAAAGAATTAGAGACATGTTAGATTTACATCCGAGTAGAAAGATATATTATTCGTTAAAATAGTTTTTTGATTGATTCTTCTTTTTGTGAAAAGAAAAATTATATAAACAAATATAATAAGCTGATTATATTTTTATTTAAGTACGTCACAATAATATATTTTATCACCCTATGCCTAATGAATTACTATCATTGTGGAATTCATGGTATATTATTAAGTATAAATGTGTGACTTTAATCAAAATATTTATCAAAAATATATGACGTTCTTTCACATGTATACTGATATGTAATTATATTAGTATATTAATATAAATATTACAAATATACAATGATCATATAGATTACTGTCATGTTTATATATTTTATATCGAACTTTTACTGGGGCTGGGATTTTTTACTAGGGGTGGGCATGGGACGGGATGGGTTGGGATTGGGCGAATCCCGTCCCGTCCCGAAAATAAATTACCGGGACGGGACGGGACGAGATTACGTATTTTGAAATTCATCTCACGTCCGATCCGTTCGGGTTCGGTCGGGATCGGACGGGACGGGATATCCCGCACATTTATTGACCTTGACAGAAGCGTGAAAAAACGAATGAGACAACTATAAATTTTAGAATTATCAAATGAATGAGGTAGAAATTAAAAAAATTCAAACTAGTCATTCCAAAAAAAGTGACTCTCAATATCCATTAGAAACTTAAAAATACACAACAAAATAGATAGTAATGTAAACACGCACAAAGGACAATAGATCAATAATCCAAATGCATAGTGCATATTACATCAAAATCAACACGTGAAGATAAAATTCAAATTGAAAGTGCGAGAAAACTTCAACTTAAAAGCGAAAATTTAAAGCGAAACTTTGATGTTTCATACATCATACATCAATTTAGGGTTTACATGTTTAAAAGATATACAAAAATTGATTATATTAAATATTACGGGGCCAGGCAGGATTGATCGGGACGGTCCCGATCCCATCCCGTCCCATTTGAATAGTAACAGAGCGGGACGGGACGGGATGGGATTGCCATTTTAATAAACTATCCCGTCCCGTCCCGCTAGTTTTCGGGACGAGATCGGGACGGGATCGAGATTTCGGGTTCAAGTGCCCAGCCCTATTTTTTACCCGAAGAACTGAATTTTAATAAGAACAGAACCGAAAAATTCGGTTCCGGTTTCGATTTTTTTTATTATTAACCAGTTCCGTTCTTAATTCGGTTCCTTTTTAATAATTCGATTCCGGTTCCGGTTCCTGTTTTATGATGTTAGAAAAAACCGGTTTGGAACCGGTTCTATATATATTATATATAATAATAAAAATGATATTATATATAAATTTTTACATAATGTAGGTATTAAATAAAGCAAATTAAATGTGCTTTGTTCAAAATATTACACATTAAATTCTGTTTCTACTCAAAATTCGTTTTTTTTTTTACAAAATTCATTTTTTTGCACAATTCGGTTCCTAAAAGAACCGAAAAACTCGACTTTTACACATTAATTTGGTTCCAGTTCCTAATTCGGTTCCTGAAGAAAAACCGGTTTTTTTGGTTTCGGTTCCTAATTCGGTTCCTGGAAAAAAGTGGTCAAAAACCGAACCAGTTTATGTATTTAGAAACCGGTTCCGGTTCTTTAAATTTTTACCAAGAACCGAACCGGTCCCATCCCTAACTTTTACACATCTATACTTAATATTTAAAGAGAGTCGCAAGAAAATATAAGGAAACATGTATCATCTCCACGTTAATCCTCTTTTTAAAAATCTTAAAAAAATGGACGTTTAATTTGAGAGGGGTTGGATGATTATTCCATTATATACTATCTACCAATTAAAAACTTCCTCTCATTTATTCCTTTTATTTTTAACCTAATAGTTTAAACAATTATAACTTTTACGTATCAATTTTATTTTTGAAAAAAATATATTAAATTCGTGCTCTTTAATTTGACATCCATATAGTATATATAAAGTAATATAACTATAATATATTTAGATGATTAAAATATTTCAATATAAAAATATAAGACTATCGAAGAAAGATATATTTTTAGTTTATTTTCATAGTTTTTTAACAATTATTTGATTTTTAAGAATTATTTTGTTCTTATTATAAAATAGTAAAATATATTACATTAATGTCAAATCATATAAAATTATATTAGTAAAAATATCGGTTGTATACTTTTAATGAAAGTTGATAATACATCACCAACAACAACATCATCGTAGACTTAGTTCCAAAATCCTATAGATCGGCTATAATAAAACTTGATAATAATAAACATAATTTAATTTCTTATTTATAAAATTAGATATAAGTCTCATATTGTCCTATATGAAAAATAAATGCCGGTGCTTAATTAATTTATGGTTTTTCTATTATGTGCCTTTACATCACATGATAAGAGTTTATAAATAAAATTAAATCAAATAATAGTATATGTATGTGTATACTGACTCATGGATATTTTATAATAATTTTATAATATTATTGAAATTCGATCACATATTGTTAATATAATAAAATATTTAATATTTTATGCCGTGCATCGCACGGGAGGACATCTAGTTTTCCCTTAAAATAAACAAGACAGCCAGCAAAAAAACAAAAAACAAAACGTAAATCGAGCAGAAATAGAAAAAATTAATGACCTTCGAAACTACATGCACAACATTAGATTGATTACTTCTGCCGAAAGAATTGATCAAGCCGCCGAAAACAAGGGTAATGAGCGGCTGCGCCAACCCATTACCGATGGCGGCGATTGTGCCGACCACCATTAACAATGCATCGTACTTGTCTGCAAAAGTAAAAAGCTTATAATTAAAACGCACCACTTTCTCATCTTCCTTCTTCTCCGGTCGGCTCGTCGGCCATTTTTCTCCGAACCCTTCCCTTCACAAGTCTGGATTGTGATCTCGAAGAAGAATCGTATTGCAAGTCGAGTGCGGAAAAAGATGTGTTGAGAGGATTAGATTTGGTGAATTGTATTTATGGTTTTAATAACTTTAATATCAAAGCTAACTTTAATAACCTATAAACCATAGGATTAGAACGATGTTTCCCCGTTTCCACCATCAAACGAGAAGGTCGGCAATTCCCTCCAAACAAGTGAATCGGTCATCTTTATGCACAGAGTGATAATATATCTCAAGTTCACCATCGAGTTGCATCCTATCCGAATCATCAAAATCATCTTTGTACAACTCACTCAACTTGAACAACTTTGTTTTGTCAAATTTAGCAAACGAATCACAAGGACTCAAAGCCCCTATGTATTCGAGTAATTGGGTGCTAATTTCACTAAATCGGTCCCCGAATTCTATAATTTGTATATCCAAAACCGTGTTGAAAATTTCAACTTCAAAATGATATTGATTAGTAACTTTAGTCCTACCGTTTCTCGGAGTGACATAATTTTCAGTCATATCCACAATATCAATATTATGTTTATGACAAAAAGAAAATACCTTCGGCAAAGTTTTAGCAAACCCCGTATCTCTCAAAGCTTTCAATGCATTCATTGTCCCTCTAACCAAAACCGCTTCTAAAATATCTTGATCCTTTTTTTGAAGATGCTTTGACAATATACTCGTGAGGTTTAAAACTTCACGCATCAAATGTAAGTAAAACACGAAATCAAGTGTCTTCAATACTTGATTCATTGGAGCTTGGTCTCTTAAAAAAAGACCCAAGTTTAACCTAACAATTCAATATTTCAACAACAAATTAGCTAAAACTCAACAAATAAGCAAGGCAACAACTCAACAACTAAACAAAAACTCAACAACTCATCAAAACAATCAATGGAAACAAGTAAAAAAGAACTAATTTCAAGCAATACAACTACTTATTTCAGCAAGACAATAAGTAATTTCAAGAGAAAAAAACTAATATCATAACCCTAAAACTTTTATACTTGTTTCATTCTAGGGTTTGAGATGGCTCAATTTCGATCAGGAGAGAGCTCAAAATCGGCTTGCTTGAAGGGTGAAGAGAACTCGACAGTGGACAAAGAAGAAGGAAGTGTGCGATTTTTTTTCTCTTGACTTCAGCTGCAGCAGTTCGGCTTCTGACTTCTGTTCCGTTCCTTTGGTCTGGACGATAGCAACGCTGCAAGCAGTTCAGCTTCTGTAGTTCTGTGCGATTTTTGCTTCACCCTTTTCTTTTTTTCTTTTTTCTTTTTGGACTACTAGACACATAATAGGTTAATTTAATTTTGTATTGGACTTTATTTTTTCAGACTTGGACTAGTTCTAGACAAAAATTGAGTAGTGGCACAGACACCCTTGTACCTCATACCACTTCCGCCCTTGAGATGAAATGTATGTATGTATAAATATATGTACGCATATATGTACATATAACATGACTCAAAATTGGGACACATTAGTTGCTACACGCATGATTCTTGGGGTTTCGATAGTTTGCTTGAAGCACGAGTTACTTTTAAGATTAGTTTCGATCACATGCATGCATTTTATATTTACATAAATGAAACTTTTTTCGATCAAATCACACTTTTATGCTATCAAACTAAATAAATAAATAAGAAAATTTATTTGCATTTGATACGTCCTCACTTTTACTATACGGTATAAATTGTCGAAAAGAGAATTCTAACAGAATAAATATTTTAGATAAATAATAATAATAATAATAATAATAATTGCATGATGTACGGAAAATGTGATGATAAGTTCTCTAATGAAAGCTGATATCATAATTGGTGCATGCAATTTTCGATAGAAAAGGGTAATTCTGTCTAGGGATGGCAATGGATCGAATTTTCACGGTACCTGCACTTACCGGACCCTAATAGGATGGGTTTGGGTAAAATTAAAAACTAAAAACTCAACTTCAAAATTTAAAGAATTTAAATCAGGACGTGTTCTCCGTTTTCTCCAATAGCTCGTGTATTCTCATAATGTGGTTCCCATTAGCTTTTGTGAGTGTTATGAATATTTTTATTTGTGTGGCCTACTTCCTAAAATAGAAAAATTCAACAAATTAGGAACATTCAAATATAATATTAGTGTCAACATATATATTGTGGACGAGAGAGTATAAAATTTCAAATCCCAAACTAATATAAAGCATACTAGATTTAAACGAGACGTTAACAATAATTGCTACATATCAAACTCATCGATTGATGTGGCAATGTCACATTAATAATTTGAAAACAAAATATTTATTATAAATTTCCGCATAAGTCTACATAAAAATTAATTATAACACTTTAATTTAGATTAGAGTGTTAAAAGCTTCTTCACATAGTTTCCAGATTGCCTTCTCCTAATTACGTTATAAGAGTCGATTCGGATCTTCGATTGCAATTCTATTGACATCTCTTATTGCATCAATGGATGATTGGCGCATGTCAACAATATTTCTAAAATTAGCAATAATTAAAATTTTCCATGACAAAAAATGACCGGTTTTAAAAATACTATAGACACACGACAATCATCTATTGATGTAAGAGGAGATGTCATTTCCACGGTCTGGCACGTGTCATTTCATTTTCTGGGTACGTTATTTACTCAATCTCTTTACGTTACGTCCAAACGTTATAAGTCCCAACGTTTGGACATACTGCCCAAAGAGTACTTACTTATACTCGTCCCAAAATTAATAACATATTTTTCATTTCTTTACGTTAAAATAAGAAAATTAAAGTATGTTTCAGTTTAGATGAATAAAATGGTCACTAATACAAGTTGTATAAAAATTCCATTTTAATTTCAAAATTTAGATATATTGCAAACGTACAAATCAAATACAGTATTATACTAGTACCTTTACCTTATAATAGTTTTTATCTAAATGGATTAATTTGTGAATAATTAATTAATCTCTAAGTAATACTTAATATTGGGCCAAGAATATAATCTTTGGAAAAGATTATTGCTACAATAAGAATTACCCTATTAATATAGTAAAAAAAATCCCAAAGGCAAGAGACATGACAAGAGAATATTTTTGCTAGGCATGGCATTTTGACCCGACCAGATGGAGAACCCGATCGACCCGAGAGTTGTGAATCCCGCCCCATTCCTGCCCCGTTGCCATCCCTAATTCTTGCACCTAAATGAGATCAGATGCAAAGTACTTCCTAATTTTCCAAGTTTGAAATCTCAAAACCACATTAACTCTTAAATTAGGGCATGTATCTTAACTTGAGAAACTGCCGCGAAAGGCCTATGCCTCATCCTTCCCTTTGATTACACGAGATTAAACCCGGAAATTTACCAAGACACAAAAATACGATACGAAAACGACACGAAAATTTAGTGTTTGGATTTGCATTTTAAGTACACGACACGAAAATACACGAACACGACACGACACGAGGTACACGAAATAATTTAGTGTCGGTTTTGTGTTTACCATTTGGGTACACGACACGACACGAGGTATACGAAATAAATAAATAAATATACATAATATTTTATATTTAATTTTATAAAAATATATATTTTATGAATTCTGCTTATAATTAACTTTAAAATTTGAAAATATAATGTGAACTTTCATAAATTTCGTGTCAACATTCGTGTTTTCGTTGCCATTCGTTTTATTTCGTCTACTAAAACCTATAAAAATAATATTAAACTATTAAAATTATTATTTTTATAATATTTTAATATTTATTTTATATTAGGTGTCTGACACGAAAAAACGACACGAATTTGCGCGGTACACAACACGACATGACACGAATTCATTTCGTATCGTGTATGAGTTTGGACTTTTGGTATACAAAACACGAAAGTACACGATACAAAAATACACGACACGGACAAATTGCCAGGTCTACACGAGCCCTTATACAATAACTCCTGAATTCGATTTGAAACGGTTGTCGGTTAGTTTATTTGCAAAACAAACAACATGAATTGGTCGATTGAGGGTAAAAAAAAAATAGGGAACTATACAATAAAATTTTCTTCTCTCCACAAGTAAGTTGATCTCCGCTTCTCTCATCAACAGTACAACACTTGTCGAGAAACTTATCTTTCTATCGTTCTTCTTTGAATAAACCCCATTTGCACCCCTACCTGCTGCTCTTCTACTACCCTTTCCTTTGTACAACCTTTATTATTCCCATCCACATTCCCATTTCACCAACTCAATCACTGCAAATCAAACCAAATCACACAGTATATATATATATATATATATATATATATATACACTAGGGTTGGCCACCGTGCGATGCATGGTGGTGCCCAGTTCGATGTTGGATATTCTTTATAGAATTTAATAATAGGGTTGGGTTCACCTTGACTGCTGTAAGGATGGTGTCTATTGACTTTGCCTCCTGAGTATGTACATTGAAATTTGTTTGTGTTCCCCGCAAAAGTCTGCCCTGGTGCAAAAGATCGGTGAGTCGTGTTGTGTTTTGAACGCGCCTGCAAAAGAATATCGGTGAGGCTGGATTCATCATTTTAGGATGTCTGCGAAACGGTTGTTATCAAATCGAAGTAGGATGACGGAAGAAGATGTTGAGCTGAGCGATACATGTGTGAAAGATATTATAATAAATGATTTGTAAAGTTAGTTTAATATCTCTGAAAATGCCGTCTTTGAAAAAAAAAAGGCTTGCAGAAATCAAATAGTCGATGAACTCCCATAATCTGTGCATCTACGCTGTATATGAGTTTTCTTTGCCACCTCACTAATCCGAAAGGTGAGGCAACCCACAAATACAACAAATACAATAGCTGTATGACACTAAAAACAACCTCAACCAAATTGACAAAGTTAATCAAAAAACATCAATCACCAACATAAAACAACGAAGAACAAATAACAGGAAAATTGACTTTATATAACAGAGAATCAGAATTCCAACACATACCAATCATATTATGTGTTAAAATAAATGATAGTTACCTAAGAACAATCTCGCCAGTGCAGCAGACAGCGAAACAAAACCTGAAAAGAGACAAAAAACAGAAAAAAGAAAATCAGCTTTCGTAAAACAAAGAAGAACAAATAACAGGACTGATAATTTCATTTTCTGGTTATATAACTCCGAGGATAAAAATAAATAAACCAGGGGCACAATTGTCATTCACATCCAGTAGCTCATTAATCTCACTCCGTAAAAGGGATCGCAACTCATTTCCACACAAATCCGCTGTCGCCCCGCCTCCACCGTCAACCACCGTATCGCAACGGTTTGTTTCACCTTTCCTAGATCTGTATACGTGCCTCATTATCTGGATGTGTTCACGCAATTACCTGTATCTCTATGAATTGCTGGCGTTATATTTGAAATGATTGAATTTAGGTGTCCGATAGCTAAAGTTAAATAACTATCAAAAGATAAAACAATAGAAATCTCCACAAAAGCTATCACTGTTCGCTAATCATGCACATGAATAACCAAAGATAAAAAAAATTATTGAATGCTAGTATAATTAAATACCTTTATGCATTCAGGTAAATCATTATTTTTGTTCTTGGCAGGAATCCGCATTGTCAAGTTGTATGCGCCAAGCTAAAGCGACATGGGCGGATGTATGTAAAGCATGGTGGTGCATGTGCACCACCAAAATTTTGTAAAAAAAAGACCCTCTTTACCTATCTGAATGTCCACTCAACTCATATTTTTTTACAATTTTGTGTAGTTGAGTATGACAGTGGCGTGTGCGGTGTGTGTTATCATTTTTGTATTTTTTATCTACTCGTTATTTATTATTTGACAGTATTTGAATTGGTTTAAGGACTTGATTATTTAATATCCAGTCCTGAATTACTAGAGATCATGTGTGAGATCTTAAATGTGTCCCTACAAAAATGCTTGAATTTATTTTCATGTAATTTTCAAAATATTAGTACTAGACACTTTAAAAAATAGGGCATAGATTATAAATATATGAGTATATAACAATTCTAACCACGGTTCAAACAGAAAATTCAATATTGAATTGAATAATTCTAATCAAATGAGCTAATATTTTTAAGTTTGTTAATATTTTGTATTAAATAGGGTTTTGAACTTGAGTTTGTTAATAAAGATGACATTTAAGTTCATTTTCTAATCCAATCACACTCTAATTTTAATCTGATAATTTTTATACTACTTTTTTTGGAAAAAAGTTATTCATATGTCCTACAAATTGGAAACCCTCTGTGGGGTACAAGTCGCACCTTCTAAATACTTTACCCGTCATGTTCTTCGGGGGCACCAGTAGAAATTTTGTGCTGGATCCGCCTATGTAAAGCGATAACATTATGCTAATTAGTGAGCACAGTTGATACTTACTAATAGAAAGATATAGCAGGCAATAGAAGGAGAAATGCATGAAGACAGATTGTATAGAAAGACAATGGTATTATAAGCACCGAATATTTTGGCATTAATTGCAAATAATGGCACAATTCATAAAAAATAATTGCAACTACCGAATATTTTGGCACTTGTGTGTTTGGACAAACATAAAGTGATTATATATATTTAATGCTCAAATGCAGCAGGTGTAGCCGGTATAATATCATTTAGCGTGTATATATATATATATATATATATATATATATATATATAGACACACAGTTAGTAGAATTCTGAAAACAGATAACATGTGGTTATACGGGAAATTTCATTCTATTGCATACCGGTAATATTTTTGTCTCTTGGAACATGAACAAGTAATGCCCGACCTGCTAAAAAAACAAAAGTAAACTCATAACAACCATGCAGAAATAACAACTGAACACTGGTGAAGAACATATATCCACAATAACATACAAGTGACAGAAAAGAAGTAAATAGATACACAAAAGTAGCTTGAGACTACGAGTCGCAGCTGGTGGTGGAATTTGGAGAATTTGTTGTCGAGCATTCCTAACCTTTCTTTTTACTTGGTAGAGAATTTACCAAGAAAAGACAATTTGTTAACCAAATTTGAGCATAGATGGCAAAAAGAATCAACACTTTTCATTTCCCGAACAAAAAAAAAAAATCAGGCCAGCCAAGAAAATTGCACCAGCCCAACCAAAAATGTACCTAAATGCACGAAGAAGCAAAAAAGATTAGCGACAGCACGAAATGAAATAATGACGAAGAAAAAGTCACCTGCAAAATTCGAGCAGCGAAGGCAAAACAAATTTTGCAAGCTTGATTTCATGAAAAGGCAAAAATCTGGGCAGGAAGAAAAAACACAGTTAGTCGATGGAAAATGTAAGTAAATGCATAAAATGTGCACAAACACAAACATCGTCTATCACCCGAGAACACCTAAATTACACCCAACAAAGACAGGAGAAAAAAAATATTGGCGAAGGCATTGAAAAAATTGAAGAAAAAGAAAAAGCTACCTGCTAAATAACACTCAGAAGCAAGAAAAAGTAAGAGGATGGAGAAGTTGCCAAAAAATATGCCTCTAACAATTGAGGGTGTATTGAGCCGAACTGAGGCAAACCGACGACAGACAAACAAACAAGAAGGAGAAAATATTGACCAAGTTACCCTCAGAATCGCAAATAAATTTGAGAGTATAAAATAACTCCCTTTACGGCGTGACCTCCTCCGAGGATCGTGACCTAAAACACACACTACATACACCCAAAACAAGCACTCACAGCAAGCAGAGTCAAAAACCTTCGTACAAATGACAACACGAATAAGAGGACTCCAAAAAATTGCTGAGAAAGACCAAGCAAAAAGCACACTACATAGCACCTCAAGATCTTGATGGAGGCGAGCAGTAGAGGGTCGCCCCTCGTAATCCTTAACGGCTTGGGCGGCCATCGTAGCCGCCTGGAGAGTCAGGGCGAGTGTCGCCTGCATGGCATCTCCAGACCGCTGATGAGCAATCGCGTCAAGGTCGGTCGTCCAGGCCTTAGGAAGAGAGGTGATGGCCCGGGAGACATAGGAAGGAACGTCGACGAATTGGCGCGGAGACTTGCTCGCCAAGAAATCCAACACCATCGGCGAAGTGTTCGGATCGGCAAGACGGATCCTGCGACACAAACAAAAACGAAGGAGTTAGTATACATCCTACACAAGTAGCCTAACCCGAAAAGATCAAACCAGTCTTACCTTGCGGCCATCTCGGGGTCGCGGCCGAAAAGGGCTTGCCACGGGGAATCTCGGCTTCGGCGATCGCCGCAGTCTTCAGTAAGGCCGTTGAGGGCCTAGATCCCTCCGTCATTGGAACGGCGGAAATAGGAGGTGCGGCAACCGGCGGAACCACAATGGATGCCTCCTCAGCAGCAGTCGGCAGGGGCTCCTCCGACCTCCGCCTCTTGCGGTTGTGTTGTAGCTGCTCTTCCTCCCGAGCTTCCGGCTCGACGACCGGCACTATAATAGGTCTCTCCTCGGGGACCGGACGAGACGTCGTTGCAGGGGTACGACCCGCCCTTTTTCCCTGGTGGAGACGACCCAAGAGACCGGGGTTCGACATTAAGATCTCTTTCGGTGGCTCGAAATAGCGGGGAAAGTGGATCTCTATCAAAGAAGAAATTCAATCAAGTTAGCCATTGCTTTGGGTCAGACGATCGTCAAGAAGGAAAGGGAAAATAAAAATTTATACCTGGAACCTTCAGATGGCGAGGGAAGCGAAACAATCGGGCGCCCAACCAATGAGGTTCGTAGTGGACTGTGCGAACGTTGATATAGAAGTCCGGCAGACCGCGAATTCGCTCCCAAACGATTAAGAAGTCGAAAGGGAGATCGCTGATCGCTGGAACAAGGAAGACTGCAAAAAGAAAACCAAATTAGATCAGTCCAAGGTGTATCCGATCAAAGGGAGAGTTAAAAACCTTACTCGGATTCCTCTCCCGAAAACTGGTGGGGATATCCAACTCTTCCTCTGGCTTATCGCTCGATGCCGACCTCCACGCTCCGCCGACCCAACACCATTTTGCCAGGTCGCCCCGAACTTTGTTCGGCACCCCAAGGACCACCCTACCCATGCGACCCTGAATATGGTAACCGCCGACCGATCCCTTCTGCGCAGTCAGCTTGAAGAGATAGTTCATTTCCAACGCAGAAGGTAGGCGGAACAACCGATGACCGCCAAAAAGCGTCAAGGTGATGATAATCTGCAGCCAGGCGTTCGGCGTCAACTGGAGCGGCGCCACGTTCCAAGCGGAGAGCAGGTATGACACGGCAAATGGCAAGGGGAACCGCAGGCCGGTCTCCAGGATCATTTCATTAACGGCGACCAAACCCTCGGGGGGTTGGTCGGCACGTTCGTTCTCCGAGGGCACGTGCAGCGAGACGTCAGAAGGGATATGGAATTTCGCCCTCCAGCGACTCAAGTCTTTCCTAGTCGCCGAACTCCGAATCTGACCGAGGGTCCACGGGGAGCGGTCCACGGCCCGAAACGCCGTCCGCTTCACGGGCTCATAGGGGTGGGCGGCAGAATATGCTTCGAAGTCAAACTGGGGACATGGTCCGGCAATCCTCTCCATGAGCTTAGCAAAATCCAAAAAGGCAGGGCCGAACACGCTGTTCTGCTCCCAGTACAGCCTCACCGCTTCATCCTCATCCACCGGCGACCCCTTCTGCCCCACCGCTGCCGCCGATCTCGCCGTGTCGGCCTCATTGAAGAGCTCTTCAACCTCCGCGGGTGCGATTCCCGCACGGATGGCCTCGACGGCCGTCTCCATGTGAAAAACCGCGGAGGTTTCTTCCCGGGCAGGCGATGTCGCGGCGGCAGAAGAGCTGCCGGCCTCATAAACTTTGGATCCTCCTCCAGACATGTTCCGAAGAGTAAAGGGGGAGAGAACATTTTTGTTCTTACCTAGAAGGAAAGTCGGTCGGCACAAGAATCTTCAAAGAAATTCGGCAAAGTCTCGTCTAAAAAGCAAGGGCGCATAAAGAGTTGAACTGGAGTGGCCTTAGCCCTTTTATAGGCGAGTGCAGGGACCTCTGTGCAAATAGGCGGAATCCCGAGGGCTGAACACAAATTTTACGGACGTTCACATTATATTTTTTTGAATTTTAAAATTTAATACAAGCAGAATTCATAAAATGTATGTTTTTATAAAATTAAATATAAAATTTTAAATTATGTTATAAAGTAATATATATATAAATATTTATTTATTTATTTATATCGTGTACCTCGTGTCGTGTCGTGTACCCAAAGGGTAAACAAAAAACCGACACTAAATCTCGGTCGTGTACTTTCGTGTTCGTGTATTTTCGTATCGTGTACTCAAAATGCAAACACAAACACAAAATTTTCGTGTCGTTTTCGTATTGTATTTTCGTGTCATGTGGTAAATTGACGGTCTAAGATTTAAGTAGAAGGAAAATCTTTAAACATGTAGAATATAATTTTTTTTTTGAGTAAATTACACCGTTCGTCCTTGTAGTTTTCGTTGACCGACGCTTATAGTCCTTTGACCAAAAAAGTTGCACCACTCGTCCTTAAGTCAGAAACGTTATGCGCCGTTAGTCCCTTCCTCTAACGGGGTCAACTAACGCTTGTTAACTTGTTTTCTCATGAGGGTATAATCATCATTTTGCACCATAAGGACGAACGGTGCAAGGACGAACGGTGCAATTTTTCGCTTTTAGTCCTTTTTTTACGCTTTCGTCCGTTTTTTTTCGTTTTTGTTTTTTTTTTTACGTTTTCGCCTGTTTTTTTACGTTTTCGCCCAATTTTTACGTTTTCGTCCGTTTTTTATATTTTCGCTGTTTATTTCACATTTTCGTCCGTTTTTTTTTATGTTTTTGTTTGTTTTTTTTACGTTGTCGTCTGTTTTTTTACGTTTTCGTCCCTTTTTTATGTTTTCGTCCGTTTTTTTACATTTTCGTCCATTTTTTTTACGTTTTCGCCCGTTTTTGTATATTTTTATCCGTTTTTCTTACGTTTTTATCCATTCTTATCCGTTTTCATCCGTTTTTATCTTTTTTTTATCCGTTTTTATACGTTTTCATCCGTCTTTTACGTTTTCAACCATTTTTTTACGTTTTCGTTCGTTTTTTACGTTTTCGCTGTTTATTTTACGTTTTCGTCCATTTTTTTACGTTTTCGTCTTGTTTTTTACGTTGTCGTCTGTTTTTTTACTTTTTCGTCCCTTTTTTATGTTTTCGTCCGTTTTTTTACATTTTCGTCTATTTTTTTTATGTTTTCGCCCATTTTTTATATTTTTATCCGTTTTTCTTATATTTTTATCCATTCTTATCCGTTTTCATCCGTTTTTATCTTTTTTATCCGTTTTTATACGTTTTCATCCGTCTTTTACGTTTTCATCCATTTTTTACGTTTTCTTCTGTTTTTTTACGTATAAAATGTATAAAACATAAAAAAACATACGAAAACGTAAAAAACGGATGAAACGTATAAAATGGATAAAAAAAGATAAAAACGGACAAAAATATAAACGGATGAAAACGGATAAGAATGGATAAAAATGTAAGAAAAACGGATAAAAATATAAAAAAATGGGCGAAAACATAAAAAAATAGACGAAAATGTAAAAAAACGGACAAAAACATAAAAATGGGACGAAATAGTAAAAAAAAAACAGACGACAACGTAAAAAAACAGACGAAAACATAAAAAAACGGACGAAAACGTAAAATAAACAGCGAAAACGTAAAAAACGGACGAAAACATAAAAAAATGGATGAAAACGTAAAAGAGGGATGAAAACGTATAAAAAATGGATATAAAAGATAAAAACGGATAAGAATGGATAAAAACGTAAGAAAAACGGATAAAAATGTAAAAAAACGGGCGAAAACGTAAAAAAATAGACGAAAATGTAAAAAAATGGACGAAAACATAAAAAAAAAGGACGAAAAAGTAAAAAAACAGACGACAGCGTAAAAAAACAAATGAAAACGTAAAAAAAACTGACGAAAACGTAAAATAAACAGCGAAAATGTAAAAAACGGACGAAAACGTAAAAATTGGGCGAAAACGTAAAATAAACAGGCGAAAACGTAAAAAAATGTAAAAAAAAAAAAACAGACGAAAACAAAAAAAAACGGACGAAAGCGTAAAAAAAGGACTAAAAGCGAAAAATTGCACCGTTCGTCCTTATGGTGCAAAATGACGATTATACCCTCATGAGAAAACAAGTTAACAAGCGTTAGTTGACCCCGTTAGAGGAAGGGACTAACGGCGCATAACGTTTCTGACTTAAGGACGAGTGGTGCAACTTTTTTGGTCAAAGAACTATAAGTGTCGGTCAACGAAAACCACAAGAACGAACGATGTAATTTACTCTTTTTTTTTTAGAAAAAACATCGTATATTCATCGGACTATGAACTTGTATACACAAGCTGTCAAGTATTATGGGTGTGACAACATCCCCAACCCAATTTAGTTAGGCCCAACCCGCTCACAGAAAGGTGGTTTAAAGCAAACCCTTTTCACAGATTCAGAAGTACTACCAAACTCAATCCGACACAGTCCCGATCCGCCGCCATCTAGTACGCAGATGTCAGTACGTGTCGCCGATTTTCAAGTCCGCTCCACCTATTCCTCTGACGAACGTCTTGTTCGAAGATACGCAACTGTGCATTTCGTTTGACGTCACTCAATAAGCTAATTCTTAGAATTTCATTTATTCATTCGTTCATTAATTTATTCATGTTGGGATTGTTGAGGAATCGTTGTCTCTGGCGAGGAGTAGGAGTAGGATCCATCCTCTCAAATCCCACAAACACATATAACTATATATCATCAACATCAAATCATCGTTGTGTATTATCCTCTTTCTTGCAGGTCTCTCATATTGGAGGTACCAAATTAGCACCCTATCCTATTGTTCTATTAAATTGTTTTGACTTTATATATGTACATGTATATACATATATAGTGTAACTTTATTTTCAGAACTATGTTACGAAAACTGCGAGAACCACCTTTTGTACTCCTAATAATACATAATGTACATCATGTCAATGCATACAACCCCTGCTGATCATAACCCCTACTATATAGTAGGTGTTATATATATAGTAGGGGTTATCATCAGTAGAGGCTATTATAGTAGGGGTTATCATCGGTAGGAGTTATCTCCCGTAATAAAAATTGTATTTTACTATAATATCCTTTTGAATTAATAATATTTTTTAATATTTAAAAAAATCTCATTGGTTCAGAGGAGTTGTCGCAGTTCTCGCCCTTAAGAGAGTTCTGAAAATAAAGCTCCCCTATATATATATATATATATATATATATATATATATATATATATATATATATATAAAGGTTTTGGTCCTAAAACACTGTAGATTATACGGTGTGTCTATGATACACTAAAGTTTGAATGAGTAAAAAACCAGACATATTAATGCTTTGAAATTATAATCCATGGACACAGACTATTTTACAAATAAAAGCCTCTATGCTTGGGAAGAGAGAGCAAAAGAAGAATCTTTTTCCAAAGAGGTTGAGGAACCTGAGGGGAGAAAAAAGATCGCTAAAGGAGATACTATTGATTTGCATGACCTTCTCTTCACCAAAAACAGGGACTACCTCGTTAGATATCAGGACAACCAACACGTACGTATCCTTTACATGTAATTATATATGGAATGTCATTCCATATGTTTTTTTGACTTTTATCATAATTCATTTCGTTAATTATGTTGTACATACTTATTGATGATGAGTGTGTGGTGGACATAGTTATTAAAGGCGAAAGGCACACCGAGGCGATGAGGGCTGGTATCGCCTGAGGCGCAAGGCGAGGCGCACGCCTGAGCGAGGTGAGGCGCCAAAAAAAAAAAATACTAGAACTTTTTTCTGAGTCACTTTGTCACAAAAACCTGAAGTGCTTTTAGGTATAGAATATTTATCTAATCATGTGCATTTGCAACATTTCAGCTTTATTTAAAGATTACCAAGTTGAAATCAAAACTCCAATAAGAGATTCTCTCTGTGGATCAACTCAAATTTTTAAAACGAGGCAATTTTTTTTACCTTATATGCTGCTGGTCATGTTAACTTTTTTAGGTTAAGGCGGAGCATCTGGCAGCCAAGGTTATTGTTATATATTTTCTGTCACTGCGTGGTTATCCCGATTACACGAGGGGAGGTATATCAAATTTGGAGGATCTATACGATGATTTATATCCTCAGAATGGTTTCGAGGTCGTTTTTGTTGCCGTTAAAGATGTTGATCACGAACATCTTTTTCATAGAGGCTGTTGGAATCATTTTGAACAAATTTTTTCTCTTAGGCCATGGACTGCCATCCCATTATCAGATATACCATCCTTGGAAAGTTTAAGAAGAAGAGGTTTTTGTGAAATATCACATATTTTTCCTACTAAATTAGTCGTTGATACGGCGGGAATGGTTTTGCAATTTGGTGATTATCATGACAATCTTGAAATTTATGGAGCCTTGGGGTATCCTTTTAGTGATGGAAGGATAAACTATTTAAAGTTGGAAGAAGATGCAATTGCTATGCAGCCCTCCTTGCAGACTCTTCTGGCCTCCCATCAACGTGATTACCTAATCTCAAACAAAGGAGACAAGGTAACTTTATACACTTGATAGATAGCAATAATTTCTGAAATCATTCGTTATAAGTAAACCATCATGTTATATTATATTTACCTCTACATGTTGACATTTAGTGTAAAATTTGATGATAGTGATATATAATTGTCTCTAATTACCGTTGTTTTTAATTATTCTGGGCATCTTAGGCTGAGTTTTAATAATGTCAGGGAAGTGGGGAAAATATTTCTACCGAGTTTTCCTACTACCCTAATTTCCCATGTAAACCCCACCTTACTTGCTTCTTGTGCAGCAATGCAGGACTACCTTTTTTCTTGAGAGAATTATCTTATAGTGTAAAAGTCTTTTACCTCTTGATAGAGTAAAGGGGATGGAACACACAAGAATTATGGAAAATATATTAAATTGCAAAAAGAAAATATAAAAACAAGAATCAAGG
The DNA here is from genome assembly GCA_033398695.1 of Orobanche coerulescens. NCBI lineage: Eukaryota > Viridiplantae > Streptophyta > Magnoliopsida > Lamiales > Orobanchaceae > Orobanche > Orobanche coerulescens. Next base: position 149,397,360 of record CM065814.1, on the reverse strand, counting down.
GGATAAATCCCGTCCAAGGCCTAATGGCCGAATCCCACGGAAAATATTCGTCTCAAGCAGAAGCCGTAAATAATATTCAATGATCAAAAGATAATCTAACTAGGAGACACAAGGGCAATATAAGTAGACTTAATAACCTAATCCTAATTTAAGCCCCAAAAAACTAAGCCCATGGGCCAAACTTATTTAATAACTTAAATTAAAATCCTAAAATAATAATTAATATAAATTAGTAGCGTATAAATTCCATTCCCCTTAAAAATAGCCTTGTCCTCAAGGCTGAAGTGAGGAACGGAGGAGCGGAACCTCATCCAACCATGTACTGCTACATTATGGGGAATTGAGAAATTTAGATACTCCTGGATTGTCCTCAACTTCCACGCCTGGAATGATCAAGGCGTGCATGGATTTATTTGCACAAACGTGCAGCGGGGAATAGGGTTCACAACACTTGTAACACAATCCCTTTGAGTGTAGGTTCATATGCTCAGTGTGTGACATCAGAATAGAGGCGCGGAACGAAGGCAGTGCTGAAGAGTGAAGACCCAATCGATTCAGTAGTAGGGCGGCCGACTGAGTCGCCCCTCGGGCAATGCTTATAATTCTGGAAGCATGAATTTACAATACCTCCTGATTGTTGGTGTCTTGTGGCCGAAGAAGAACGGTCGCTGCTGAATTGAGGTTCGCCCTTGGAAGGTAAAGGCTGGGGCATAGACGACGAAGAATGTTGTGGTTTGGCTAACTCCAACTCGCGTTCAATCTCGCGAGCCAAGTGCATAATATCAAATAAGTCCTGGGCCTCCTTTGAGCGAGTTCTCAACCTTATTTCATCTTTTAACCCATGGAGAAACATCCTCAAACAATAGTTGTCTGCGATACCTGGAACAAGCACCAAACATGCTATAAAGAAATCTACATATTCGCTCATCGTTCCCGTCTGGCGGGTATATAGCAATGATTTAAAGGGATTTCACATAGAATCATCACCATATCACCATAGTAGCTCGTGTTTCAATTGGGTCTGTGTCATATTTGGGAATCTCGTGTGCGTCCACGGGAACCAATGTAAGGCCCCTCCCTCCTTCCATCGCGATTAGGGCAACATCCACCTTATTTGCCTCTGGTGTGTTATGGAGGCGAAAATATTGCTCTCCCGTGATATCCAGCTTTTCAGATAGGATCCATCGAAATCGGGCATAGCGACCCGATTGACCGTGGCCCTTACATTTGTCGCGAACTCCCACGTTGTTTCTTCCCCATACGGCCGCGAGCTTCTGGCCGAACTAACTGCTGCGAGCAGTCGATTTGACCCGACCGGAGACATCGAGTCATCCTCAGCTGCCTTCCCCTTCCCCCGCGCTAGATCTGACAGTAGCGCGGTAATACCATCCAACTTCGCCGCTAGAGATCTGACTTCAACAGCTACTTCACCGCTCTCCTCTATCGTTGCGAATCGATAAAACCTCTCACTAACACTAGTGAAACTATCGTAACACAACATTTGACAAAACTTACTGTATATGGGTGGTGGAGAGTTTAACCGTTTCTTGTCACGAACTGAGACCATTCTCAACGAAAGTTGCGAATCTTCTTTCTATTGTTGTCAATATTCTTTCGATTGTTGTCAAACTTCGATTTGGTGTGAGCGTTTGTGAGGCTTCTTCCGTCTTCGGTGGGTTAGGGTTTTTTCGACATTGGGGAATGAAGTTTTGTGTAAGTATGATTCTCAGAAAGGGAAGTCTGTGTATGTTTAATTGGAAAAAACGTTTTCAAGAATTCAATTTTTTGAAAACGTTTTCTATTTTTTTTTTAGTTAAGAGTAATTAAAAAATGTTATTTGCCGACATGGCGCTGACGGGACGAGAAGGCCGAAATCGACCCGTCACGTGCGAGGCACGAGCCAATTTAGCCCAATCAGATCTAATTCGGGCTTAATTGTCCTTGTTTCCCCACTTTTTAAAATTAATGTCCTTCTCCATGCCCGAAAAGATAATGTCCTTATAGCCCAACCACACATTGGTTGATTGATAAAAACCTTCATAAATGATTTTGTTAGATGAAATTTACTTCTTAGTTGTTTCGAATTTTGTTGCATGATCTATAACTTCAATATATTAGGCTATCGTCTCTAGAGAGAAACTCCATGCATGAACTAAAATCATGGCTCCATTATACAAAGAAGGAAGCATACACATCACTAGACATTAGGCTGTTCTACCAAAGTTGGTCCTCCCAAAATTCTGCAAACATTCTACATTGCATTAATCAATTCATATATTAGCTAGCAAACAACCTTTTTTTTTTTTTGGTCTAAGCATCAGTTAATTCTTGTATTTTCTCCAAATTCAGTGTTTCTGGCTTTTATATATTCTGAAATGATAATCAGTAACTCAACTCTTCTCCTTTCCGGTTTATATTACAGAAAGATGCACCGGATAAAGACCGGTTGGATTTTGAAGAAGCACGTCAAAACCATGTTTTCTTGGGGGAACAAAAAGGACAAAATTCAGACGCCACCTCCTGTGTAAGAAATCGGGGATTCATCAACTTCGAGAACCCACACTCTTTCAAGTTACCAAACTCAAGGTAAAATTAAAAACTATTATGTGTTAACCTTCTTTCTTATAGGATATGATTTATGTTAAATAAAAAAAACTTATTGTTTTTGCTGTCTTTTGTTTGAAGACACTGTTAGGAGTATGCCCTCGAATGCCACTCAGAGGTTGTTGAGTGAGGGCATTGTACTTGTAATTATGTAAACCATTTATATAAGGAAAATGCATGTTTCTTTATTTACTGGTAGTTACTGGCATTCCTAACTCGTAAATAAACACATAGAAACTAGTCCGTGTATTTGAGAGCAAAACGTTCCACTCCTTATTGGATAAGGGGGTCGGCACTGGAAAGGTTATAGCTCAAATACTTAATCGTTCATGAAGTCGATGAAACTTGGTAGGCGTTAAGTTTATGTGAAGACTTGTATGACGTGTTCTTTGACATGGAGAGTGCGCAGCCGACGCTAATGGTTAGTGGGAGCACACGTTATAGGTATGCTAATTGGATTAGTATACTCGAACCGACTCACCCTCGATTCGTCACATGGATTTCACTCAGGACGATCGATGACGGAATCGAAAGGTTGTGATAGGTATTCGTGAACCTTCGACTTGAGGATTTAGTAGGGATGTGCTTGTGGCGTCAAGATTTTCATTAGAGTAGTTCGACCACGTAAACGGAAGGTGGGGGTCAACCTCGACGTGCATCTTGGCCAGGCGAAGTAGCAGTCTCTTGAATACCAAGATAGAATTCTTTCTCCCGTTAGTGAGCGGGTTATATGTCTATGCGGTTATTGGCGAGATGAGATCATAAGTCTTTGGCCAAAGCATTGGAGCTAGTTGTATTAGATACACGGCAGACTCGATGATCTCGATTTGCATTAACGCATGCATAGCATCAAGTACGAGATAGGGTTTGGTGGCCGTGACCTATAACTTGATCGGGACATTTGAAAGAAGGGTTTATACGTATCTTGGTATTCACGATGAGAATGGTTCTTGAATGATCCCAATCATTCGTTCTCGGTTGAAGTGCAGTGTAGGCCGCCAGTACGCTGGGTGGTGCTACTACTCTTTGGTTCCTCCCATTCTTGATCGAGACGGACCTCCGAGTCGCCTTGATAGGATTGACGGAATGATTCAAGCTAATTCTCTCATTATGAATATTAGATATTGGATATCTAATTTTGGAACATTGGATGTTTAAATTGATTTATTGGATAAATTGATTTACGGCTAATGAATTAAATAAATTCTTGGGTGATTAATTTAATTCATGTATATAATTATTTCTTGGAGAAATTAATTATATTATTTTGTATTTGATATGTTTAATTAATTGGATTAATTAATCGATATAAATACATCGATACGGAATCGGAGTTTATCTGTTTAGACCCTCGAGTCCGAAAGCGAACCGAACTCGTCCGATTTCTAGCATGGGCCGCCCCACATTCCACCCACCTTCCTTTTGGACTTATGTCTCCATTCTTTAATGTATTATTATTGTGGAGGTGGGGTTAGATTCCACATGCATGAGTTGTTAAAGGTAGTGGGGAGTTGAATAAATAAAGGAGGATGACTATCACTTACACACACAAGCTTCCATACGTGAAAGTGAAATAGAGAGAGAGAAAGAAAAACCTTTTTCTCAATTATCTTCATCATCTTCTTCATATCATCTTAATTGTTCTTGGAGAAAATTGAGAGATTCATTGAGAGTAAGTGAGTTATACACTTGGAGTGTTGTAATCACAAATATATAGCTTCATCACTTAGCTCTGGCCGTATCCTCGGAGGATAGCAAGGTGATTTTTGTTCGGTCGTTTCTCGTGGCGTGGCAAGTAGAGACGCGGTGTTTTCGGCGTTGGATCGTTCAAGAGCTTGGGGAATAGCTCAAGAGAAGGTTATCCATTTAATCAACGGACTACGAGGGTATGTTTCTCGTATCTCTTGTATTTCGTTTTGATATTCGTATATACGTAGCTCGATCGATCCTCGTAGGGATTCGGATCGAATTAATTTTCTTTTACCGCTTTGGGCCTTCGTTTTAGGCACCGAATCCCAACAGTGGTATCGGAGCGAGGTCTTGCGATCGTATATACGATATTTAGCATTTGGAATGCTTATTTTGTGATTTAGAATCACTTTAATAATCGTAGATATTTTATTGTTAAATCGTAGTGTCGTTTTTAGTGATTTTATGTTATGATATAAATCGGGTTTTTCTTGGAAATATGATTTATATTAATAATATGCATCGGGAATAACAGGATTTTAGAAATCGCCGAAAGCGAGGTATGTCGAATCGTTGGACGATTTTCCATACATTGCCGAGTGTGGTCGAGCACGTCCGGGTCGTGGCGGACGCTTCTTTATTCTGAAGTCCGCCGACCGCGTCAGATCGGCCAGAGTGCTCGCTGGAATCCCGGCCGGACGCTTGCATATCCGCCGAGCGTTCTTTGAGCTGCCGGGTCGATCTTAGCGCGCTTCTTGTATCAGTAGAGTGCTTGGCCGAGCGCGTTCTTTATATCCGGCAGCGTGGCTGTTGGCTGCCGGTCGATCTTGGCCCAGCGCTTCTTGTATCAGTAGAATGCTTGGTGGCGCGTTCTTTGTATCAGTAGCGTTCTTTGTTGCCTTAAGGTCGGATCACTGGAGCACGTCTTTGTATCATGCCGGGCGTGTCCGCATGATCGAGCCCCCTCTGTCTGGGCGGGCGTGGCTGTAGAGGCTGCGGGCGTGGCTGTAAGTGCCGGCGAGGAGCTGGTGCGGTAGGCGGTTTCAGTGTCGGGCCTTTGGGTCTCGTTTTGAGATATTTTCGATTATTGAATTTTCTGTATTAAAATCATTAATTTGGAATTTTTGATGAGGGAAAACTCAAAGAAAATATTTTAAGGGTACACTACGGACGAAAATTAAATTGTCGATTATTGTTGAATTGATTGGATCAATTCTATTTATTGTTGATTATTGATTGAATCATATGTAATCTTCTCGCTATCCATTTATTGAGTATTTATTGGATGAATGCTTTTGAATGGGGATGTGGTTCATGGACTTAGTTTGAATCGTTCGTTTTATTCGATTGGGTTGTAAAAGGCCGTTTTGAGCCTATTTATTTTACTAGAAATATTTGTATCTAGAGATGCAATTTTCAATGTAAAATTTATATGTAATGACGAAGACCGGAGCGGTCCGTTTCGAGAAGACGAAGATTCAAGACGAAGACTTGTAATTAGATTACGGAGTTTTTGTTTTCTAAGGCAGTCCATGAACCACATGTTGGTAGCAACTAGGTTGTGAATGGTTGTTACATATTGTATGAATGCAACAAGCGCTAAAATGATTAATGTGCAAAGTGTAACGTTAATCGCGAAAATTCTCACAACAAATTATTAAGTTTATAAGGTTTCAAGGTTTTCCTTCCTCCATCGAGCTTTGAATTGAAATCCAAACCGGATGTGCTATGCTTAGAGTTATCGGGGTAGTCGTTCGGGAGGACGGATAAATTAGGAGCGCATTGGATGCTTCGGTTGGAGCAAATTTTATCCTAGAAACACGATAGGTTGCGGATAAGATTGATTGTGAACCGGTTGCGTCGATGGTATAAACTTAACTTGTTCACGAACCATAGAAATCGTATAGGTTGAGGGGAGTGAACAAGGGGAAAAAAGAAGATCGAATCATCCATTAGATGGGTTGGTGTTGGACACCACTTTATGAAAATTAATAGACTAGAAACCATTGGTTGCCCTCTATTAAGATTTATAAAGAACTCGATCACCACTATGAAGTAGAGCGACGATACTTAGGATTTCACATGGGAGTGTGTTGTTAGATAAAAATAGTGGGAGCTGGGTAACAAGAATAGAAAAGACCTTAATTCTATACTCGGATCATAATATAACAAGTCACTAATTAATCTGTTATACTTAATGCGGACAAATCTCAATATGACAATGAATCCACTCATGATTCTACTCGAAAGAACACCTTAATGGGACCTAACTTTGTGGATTGGCTCCATAATCGATGATTGTCCTCGGTATAGAGGCACTGGGATACGTCTTGGAGACGGACATTCCGCGCCTCTATGCGGACTCGAGCCAATCGGGAAGAGATTGAAAACCACGAAAAGTGGGTTAAGGATGACGTGAAAGTCCGTGCTTATATGATGGCTTCCATGTCTAATGAGCTTCAGAGAGCTCATGAGAAAATGACTTCTGTGGCGGATTCTATCTCACTTAAGAGCTTTATGGTGAGCACGTGAAGCTAGATATGAGATATCCAAGCAATCTGTTCGGTGCAAGGATGAAGGAAGGTGAGAAGGTTGGGAACACGTCCTCAAAATGATATCCATGATCGAGAGATTGGAGGCTCTTGATTTTAAAATGGATACTTCTCTCCAAACCGACCTTATCCTACGCCTCTCTTGATTCCTTCTCACGATTTGTTATGAACTTCAACCGCAATGAGATTGCATGTAACTTAGCCGGGCTAATGAACAAGCGGTGACCGCTCGATCTCGATGAAGACACCGCGGATGAAGGAGTCTCGCACTTGTGATTTCTTCCGGACTTCTAAGTCTAAGAATAAGAAGAAAAAGACCAAGAAGCGGACTGACCACAAGCTAAGGACCTTAAGGGAAAGGGCAAGGCCCCGATGGTTCCAAAGAACAAGAAGAAGAAGGATGCTTGTCTCAAGTGCGGTGAGTGGGCCCTTTGGGCTAGAGACTGTCCGATTCTTCATGGCACTTGGTCTGAGAACTTTTAGTTTTGGAAACAAATTGTTCGCTCTTGTATTTTCTACTTCTGAATCTTGGATTAAGTGCTAGTTCTCATATTTGTACCGTGAATCGGGATGCGGAACAAAGTAGGAAGCTTGGAGGTGGAGAAGTTATGATCACAGTCGGAAGCGGGCATAGTGTCGAGGCGACCGACATAGGATCACTTCTTTTGGGTTTAGAATCCGGCTTTGTTTTGACTTTAGAAGATGTACTTGTTTTGCCCAAGGGGCATAAAAACATTGTATTCATTTCGGTCATGGACCGAAAAGGCTTTTCATTTTTCATTGGTGATGGTTCCTGCAAAATTTATTTTAGAAATAAACTAGTGGGTACTGCTACATTGTTGAATGGATTGTATCATGTAAATCTCAGCAACAAAGTAGTTGTGAATACTATGACTAGAAAACGTGGTAGGGATGAAACAACCAAGTTTTGAAATGGCATCTTAGACTTGGTCATGTTGGTCAGACCAAGGTTTACAAGATGGAAAAAGATGGACTTATGGGTCCATTGGGATCGGATCTTTTTCCTACTTGTGAATCTTGCCTTAAAGGCAAAATGACTAAGTCCCCCTTCACAGGGACTTTTGAAAGAGCCGCTGATAAACTGGGATTAATCCATACTGACGTTTGTGGTGCTTTGGAAGCAGCACGTGACGGATATCAATATTTCATTACGTTTACTGATGCTATTTCTATGTATGGTTATTTATACCTAAGTAAACATAAATCCGATGCCTTTGAGAAATTCCAGAATTCAAGGCCCTAGTCGAGAAACAAACCGGTAATCATATCAAAGCACTTCGGTCGACCGAGGTGGCGAGTATATGAGTACGGAGTTTGACGAGTTCCTTAAAGAACATGGAATAGTTTCACAACTAACACCTCCAGTACTCCTCGGTTAAATGGTGTGTCCGAAGAAGGAACCAGGACCACTGAACATGGTCCGTTCCATCTTGGGCTATACCGACTTGCCGATTTACCCGTGGGGTATGCACTGATCGCCGCGTATATCTTGAACAGATTTCCTTCCAAATCCGTTCCTAAAACTCCACATGAGATGTGGGAAGGAAACCAAGTCTTAATCATATTAGGATTTGGGGATGTCCCGCTTATGTCAAGAAGACTAAGGTGGAAAAGTTGGAAGCTAGGTCTGCGAAGGGACGTTTCATTGGATTCCCGTCTGGGACGATGGGATATCTATTCTACATGCCCGAATATCGAAGGATCATTGTTGCTTTACAAGCACACTTCCTGGAAGATGAGTTCATTCAGGAAGGCGGAGCAGGTAGAAGTATTTCTTTAGAAGAATACAATGAAACTCCTCGAGAGACACCTGTGCAAGAAACTGGAACCGAACTTTCTGAAACACAAGTACAACCACCTCGTAGGTATAGTAGGGTGTCTCATTTACCTGAGAGGTATGGGCTTGTGCACTTAGAGGAGCTGGGTCTCCATGAGGTTCCAAGTGATAGCCAAGAGACCGACCCAACAACCTATGACCAAGCGATGGTGGATGTAGACTCCGCGAAATGGCGTGAAGCTATGGAAGCTGATATAGACTCGATGCATGTCAATCAGGTCTGGACTCTAGTAGACCGCCCCAAGGGCATAGTGCCTATTGGGAACAAGTGGATCTACAAGAGAAAGACTGATGGTGATGGCAAGGTTGACGCCTATAAGGCCGGGCTTGTGGCAAAGGGTTATACCTGGAAGGAAGGGATCGATTACCACGATACCTTCTCTCCCTTAGCGTTGATCAAGTCTATTCGCATGATGCTTGCTATAGCCTACCATGATTATGAGATATGGCAAATGGACGTAAAGACGGCTTTCCTTAATGGATTCCTCGAGGAGGAAATCTATATGGAGCGGCTAAAGGCTTTGTGTCCGAAGTCGATATTCGAAAGTGTGCAAGCTTCACGTTCCATTTATGGATGAAGCAAGCGTCGCGTAGTTGGAACCTTCGTTTTGACGAGGCGATCAAAGAGTTTGACTTCGTGCAAAATGAAGAGGAACCTTGTGTATACAAGAGGGTTAGTGGGAGCAAGATCGCATTCTTAGTACTATATGTAGATGACATTCTACTAATAGGTAATGATGTGGGAATGCTCGATTACGAAAGCTTGGCTTTCGAGTAATTTCTCCATGAAAGACTTGGGAGAAGCTACCTATATTCTTGGTATTCGACTCTACCGGATAGAGCGAAGAGAACAATAGGTCTTTCCCAAGCCCTCTATATAGATAAAATCTTAAAGCGATTTAAGATGGATGATTCTAAAAGAGGGTTCCTACCGATGCGACATGGAATAAAATTCACCTAGAAGATGTGTCCTCAAAATGAGGAACAACGAAGGAAATGAGTAATATACCATATGCTTCGCCGTGGGTAGCCTTATGTATGCTATGTTGTGTACAAGACCCGACATCGCGCATGCCGTAAGCGTGGTGAGTAGGTTTCGTGCAAACCCGTGTAGGGAACATTGGATCGCCCAGTAAAGAACGTTCTCAAGTACTTGAGAAGGACTAGAGATATGGTTCTGATGTATGGCGGTGGTGATTTGTATGTGGTGGGATTATCTGTTTCGGACTTCCAAGGACTGTAGGACGAGTCGATGTCTTCTTATGGCTACTTATTTACTGTTAATGGAGGAGCAGTATCTTGGCTTAGCGCCTAGCAAAGCGCGATCGCCGATTCCACTGTCAGCCGAGTATCAAGCCTCGGAGGCTTCCAAGGAAGGGTTCGGATTAAGAAGTTTCGGAGAACTTCAAGTGATACCATGTCTTTGAGTGCTGTTCATTGTCTTCGCGACAACGACGAGTCAGAGCGCAGCCAAGGAGCCGAGGTTTCACAACAAAGACCAAACATATTGAGAGGAAGTATCATCTCGTAAGAGAATTTGTTCGCAAGGGATACATTGTCTTGCCTGAGTAGACTCGGCCGACAACGTCGCCGATCCACTGACTAAGCCACTATCTCAGACTAGCTTGGAGCGTCATCTGGAGAACATGGGTATTAGATACCATAGTGTGTGGCATTGAGTGCAAGTGGGAGATTGTTAGGAGTATGCCCTCGAATGCCACTCAGAGGTTGTTGAGTGAGGGCATTGTACTTGTAATTATGTAAACCATTTATATAAGGCAAATGCATGTTTCTTTATTTACTGGTAGTTACTGGCATTCCTAACTCGTAAATAAACACATATAAACTAGTCCGTGTATTTGAGAGCAAAACGTTCCACTCCTTATTGGATAAGGGGGTCGGCACTGGAAAGGTTATAGCTCAAATACTTAATCGTTCGCAAGTCGATGAAACTTGACTGGGCGTTAAGTTTATGTGAAGACTTGTATGACGTGTTCTTTGACATGGAGAGTGCCTGTCGAACGCTAATGGTTAGTGGGAGCACATGTTATAGGTATGCTAATTGGATTAGTATACTCGAACCGACTCACCCTCAATTCGTCACATGGATTTCACTCCGGGACAGTCAATGACGGAATCGAAAGGTTGTGATAGGTATTCGTGAACCTTCGACTTGAGGATTTAGTAGGGATGTGCTTGTGACGTCAAGATTTTCATTAGAGTAGTTCGACCCTGTAAACCGGAAGGTGGGGGTCAACCTCGACGTGCATCTTGACGGGCAAGTAGCAGGTCCTATCAATACCAAGATAGAATTCTTTCTCCCGTTAGTGAGCGGGTTATATGTCCTATGCGGTTATCGAGATGAGATCATAAGTCTTTGGCCAAAGCATTGGAGCTAGTTGTATTAGATACACGATAGCTCGATGATCTCGATTTGCATTAACGCATGCATAGCATCAAGCATGATAGGTTTGGTCGACCGTGACCCTATAACTTGATCGGGACATTTGAAAGAAGGGTTTATACGTATCTTGGTATTCACGATGAGAATGGTTCTTGAATGATCCAATCATTCGTTCTCGGTTGAAGTGCAGTGTAGCCGCCAGTGGCTAGGTGGTGCTACTACTCTTTGGTTCCTCCCATTGTTGATCGAGACGGACCTACCGAGTCGCGCAATAGGATTGACGGAATGATTCAAGCTAATTCTCTCATTATGAATATTAGATATTGGATATCTAATTTTGGAACATTGGATGTTTAAATTGATTTATTGGATAAATTGATTTACGGCTAATGAATTAAATAAATTCTTGGGTGATTAATTTAATTCATGTATATAATTATTTCTTGGAGAAATTAATTATATTATTTTGTATTTGATATGTTTAATTAATTGGATTAATTAATCGATATAAATACATCGATACGGAATCGGAGTTTATCTGTTTAGACCCTGAGTCCGAAACGAACCGAACTCGTCCGATTTCTAGCATGGGCCGCCCACATTCCACCCACCTTCCTTTTGGACTTATGTCTCCATTCTTTAATGTATTATTATTGTGGAGGTGGGGTTAGATTCCCACATGCATGAGTTGTTAAAGGTAGTGGGGAGTTGAATAAATAAAGGAGGATGACTATCACTTACACACACAAGCTTCCATACGTGAAAGTGAAATAGAGAGAGAGAAGAGAAAACCTTTTCTCAATTATCTTCATCATCTTCTTCATATCATCTTAATTGTTCTTGGAGAAAATTGAGAGATTCATTGAGAGTAAGTGAGTTATACACTTGGAGTGTTGTAATCACAAATATATAGCTTCATCACTTAGCTCTAGCCGTATCCTCGGAGGATAGCAAGGTGATTGTTGTTCCGGTCGTTTCTCCGGCGCGTGGCAAGTAGAGACGCGGTGTTTTCGGCGTTGGATCGTTCAAGAGCTTGGGGAATAGCTCAAGAGAAGGTTATCCATTTAATCAACGGACTATGAGGGTATGTTTCTCGTATCTCTTGTATTTCGTTTTGATATTCGTATATACGTAGCTCGATCGATCCTCGTAGGGATTCGGATCGAATTAATTTTCGTTTTACCGCTTCCGCTGGGCCTTCGTTTTAGGCACCGAATCCCAACAGACACATGGCACAATCTTCTTTTTCCGTGTTCAAGGTCGCATACATTTACACCTGATCACAATACTCAGCGTGATAATGAATCTGAATATTCAAAAACCTACCTCCAATCACTAGGTTCGAGCCTCCAGGTTGTGTCCTTGTCACTTATGATGCCTCGTACGACTATGGCGAACAATGCTGGTATATATCGGCTTGTGTGTGGCATAGAAATGGCACTCTCTTTAAGGCAAGAGTAGCTACTCTCAAAGATTTTGACAAGGCTGAACCGACTTACTTCCCCAACCGGAAAAAAAGTGTTGAGGGCGATGTTCAGACATATTGACTCCCCGTTGATTTCTGCGTTCGTTGAGCGGTGGCAGCCCGATACGAACTCTTTTCACATGCCGTTCGGAGAGATGACCATCATATTACATGATGTGTGGCAGATCCTTCGCATTCCTGTCGAGGGGCGATTGGTTGATGCCGATAGCACATCTACACAGTTGCAGGTGGATGTGATGGAGGTTCTTGGAGTATCGCGGTCGGAGCTACCACTAGTAGAAAAAGAGTCTTTCTTGACGCGCATTTGGCGTCATAAAGGGCCTTTATGACGCGCAAATGCTGGTCATAGAAGGACCAGTCATAACTCATTATGACTCGCATTTGTTCGTCATTGTACAATGACACGCACTTATGACACCCACTTTATGACGCCCTTTTCTGACAACTATATATGCGTGTCATAAAAGTTATGACCCCTTTTTCTGATTTCAGTTTTTGCGTGTCATAACTTCAAAAATTTTTATTTTTTTTTCTGGCTTTTATGACCCCCCTGCTAAACCTGCAATTACAAAAACTGCTGATCGATTATACAAAATTAACGCATTTCATATATATCGCAAAACCATGCGTTACCAATTCATTACATGACTCGACTAAACTCGATCATGTCAAAATCGGATCAATATTATATAGTTTACGATTACTACCAATTGTACCCATTTCTACCAACTGTATCTATTCCTACAAACAGTTTTACTCCCTAAAAATAAAATTCGACACATAAGTACACCATTCTTCTCGAATGTCGTCGAAATCCGCATCAGTGTAGTCGTTGCTTTCACCTCCAATCTAGTCAAATTTCTTTTTATGTTTTGAAACCATACTCTTCAACAGATCAGATCCCACATTCTACAGCATTGTACCTTGGCCATTCAGACACGAGGCCATGAAAAGAGTCTTTCCACAGGCGACAATGATCGATAATGCTATCGCCGGGTTTTGGATCCACAATTGTAACCACCAATCCTGCACAAAAAGTTTGCATTCAGCAACCAATAAGAATTACGCATATGGATTAAAGTAATTGAGTAGCACGGACCAGTGCTTGTGCGCGATTCACAAGAATAATGAGATAAATGCACTCAGGTTTCTTAATATTGACAAGAAAATGTGTGCCATGTGGCCAGCACCCAGCAGACAAGATGGGTTTGCAAGGGAACAATGAGAATTTTTGTATAAAGTAGACAATATCCTGCCAAGAAGAAAAGAGAAACTATAACAAGACGGGATAATTCTATGGCGGAGGAAGTTCATCGTTGGTAAATCTGTTGGCTTCCAAATGAAGTTTCGTGGGACATGAAGATTACCCGCACTCTCATCCTGGACCGAACAGAAACCCTTTTTCGGAATCCGGCTTGTATGATAACCTGGAAGAAGTAAATGTGGACTACTCGGGACTCGGAATGAAACATTGACCACATGCTATCACCAAACAATCGATAAATAGGATATATCAGTTTTGGCAATAACAGGAAGAAACAAGTTGCAGAGTAACAAAGTGGGGACCACATTCAGCTTAAACGAATGATACCATAAGAATGACATGAAGATTGATTAGATTTCAATGTTCTACTAAGATAAAGAAAGAAAAAAAATGAAGTTCGTTGTGGAGAATGTAAAAATTTGTACCTGCATCCCTCTTCTTATGCGGACAAAATCATCCAAGTGCTGAGAAAGTTCATACGGAACCTAAAGTTGATGAGAAAAGGAAAAAGTAAAAAAAAAAATAAAAAAATCACCATTGACAAAAGTTAAGACATAATAACAATGATGGTAATAATAATAACAATAATTATTATTTTCAGCAAGTATTTCAACCCTTCTTCGTGAGCATTCTGTGTCTATGAGAAAAGATTAAGTACCAACCTTTAACTTTTCAAGTTCTCCAACAAGATCCGCCTCGTGAAGCCTTTACTGTGTTTGCTCTTAAATCATCATCACAAGACATGGTGAGTGATAGCGGATGTATGCTTTTGAAAATAAAAAAGGTGTCCAAACGGGTAAAAGGAAACACGATCTTGAAACCGGGATCGGTGTTATTCCATGTCATAAACTTGATAGCTTCATCAAGACCAAGGTGATTAATCCATCGTCTCACCATCCACTAGAAAACATGTAAATGATAGTAGGGTCAGTGAGGTTTCAAGGTATGTGAGAATCCTAGAAGTAAGGCTATCAACTGGGAACCCAAATTCTCTAGAATGTACATACCGAAAGTTCACATGCATTCCTTATACCTCAATATTTGTCAAAGGCATCCAAAACCCTTTCTTGAGCATTGAGGCTGAATTTTTTGAAAATTTTCAAGAGTAAAGAAAAGGTAATACAAAGAATGTACACGCATGAAAGTTGTGGTCTTTACACATAGAGAGAAAGCTCAATCGAGCAAGAATTATGTTTATTAAAACCACTGTAGAACTAAAAGCTGAAAGACAAACTCACAACAGGATGAGAATGAATTGTGGCCAAAGCACGTGCTCGCTGCCTGTCATCACCATCCATATAAAATGTATAACGAAGTGCTTAATGTCATTAAGATACAACACAACAGCACAAGCAAGCATGCAGAAAGCAGAAACCTCCAGACAAGTCATAATTAGATTGCAAAAAAATGGAACTAAATTGTCAATTAGATTGCACTCGTCATTAATAGAAGAAACCTATATATCTCAAATGAAACACGAACTAAAAAAACCCAACCAAAATACAAGAACCATATAAATATTGTATACCTTGGAGAGATCAAACCCAAATTCACCGGTTTGCGTCATTCCTTGAAGATGTTGAATCGGAGTCTTAGAATCGATGTCCTTGCTTGGTGAGTTGAATCACATTAACTGATTTGGAAATATAGAACACTTTGAGTGAAGAATAATATATAATCGATTTAACAACTATATAAAATTTGAATCGATCGCTAGCGAGATGCAGAATAATTGTAACAAGGGCTATATTACCTGAGGTACCATCCTCTTACCAAAAAATACAAAATATATAACAAGCGAAAGACTTTACCTTTTATCTCATCCCTTTCACTGACCAGGCTCGTTTTCTTCTCTAAAACTTAAATTGATCAATTCCTTTTACATCCTCTCCATTCCTTTCTTTAAAGAAACATGATTCGCTCCAAATGCTACAACATATAATCCAGATTTGACCATCTCTCTTGCAAGAACAATTGTTGTGGTAGTACCATTGCCAGCTAAATCGATCATCTTAGTTGCAACCTATAAATAGATGGAGTATTTGGTCAGACAATTTATTAGTTGAGTAGAGCAGGCAAGTATCACTCCTTAATTTTCAATTGCATCCGAAAGCTCTATGGCTTAAGCAATCGTGACACCGTCATTAAGAACTTTAATAGACAACATTGTCTGTGTAAACACCGTAATAATAATTAAGGTCGCTCGGTGGTCATGGGATATGGTTGATGTACTTATGATCAATTTCGGGATCTAGTCAATTAATTGACATTCAAGAGTGAAAAAGATGAATGGTACCTCGGGAAACATTGCTTCTTGTTGGCTCTTGTTGGCAATTTGAGCAACAAGTTTGCTTTACTAAAAACAAAGTAAGACAAAGGATGAAGATGTGAAATGTATACATTGATTTTGCAACATGCTTTTAGAAAACTATTAACAAATAACATAATACCTATTTGTTTATTGAGATAGAGGTTGATGCGATGCACAATTCTCTGTCTTTTCCAACGTTTGGCTCCTAGCACCAAATTTAAGCAAAATAGGTGAGGCTTAAATCAATGCAAGACTTTGTATTAATAAAAATAATAAATGCTAAATGCTAAATGCTAATGTAATTCTCAAGTTGAGAGTTTGTGTTTTCAACCAAAACCCCCAAAAATAAACCAAGCCTTCAAAACAGAACCATACTCATATAGGTTTCAAAAACCCAATCATCAAAACCAATACAGGTACATAGCTTGACATAATTCCTAAAATTGGTTTTGAGAATACCTCAAAGCCGGATCGGGATCGGATGTATAAACGTTATACGAAAAAGGGTAATCAAAATGTAAGAAAAATTTGCAAACATGCTATTACCTTGATATTTTCTGCCCTTCTTCATCTGGTTTGTTGTTTTTCTCCTGCATTTGACGGTAGAAAAGATGTTTTAGGGTTCGAGACCTTCTGAATTTTGAGAAGAAGGAATCCATAGAAAAGAGGTTTTAGGGTTCGAGAAGCACAACGATGAACTGTGTCGATTCCACTACAGGAGCGGTGGAAAATAAAAACGTAACTTGAAGAGTTGGGTGTATCGAACTATCGATTCCAGTATAGAAGCACAACGATGAACGATCGATGGATGAGTGGGATAAGAACCCTAACCTTATTGATCTTGAATCATTAATCATAAGGAAGCTTTTGAATCTTCATTGTCATTGTGCGATGAATCGTCTCTTTGTGGGAATGAGAGGGTGAGGGTGGGTTGGGGTGTTGAATAATGAATAGCAAAGCAGGGCGTGAGTATTAGAATACGGTTTTTGAAAAAAACGTGATGACTCTGATTATGACTGCCACTTTTTGACACATGTAAACTCGCGTCATCGCTAATGGAAATTTTACGCGGTATGACTCTGATTATGTGACTAAGCTATTTGCGAGTCATCTTCGACTGTTGGTCATAAAAAAAGGGTCAAGGAAGGGGCTGTTTCTACTAGTGTACTGAGTACTCACTGGGGGTGGCGGCGTACTTATGGACTCAATTTTCAGGTCATGCCGCGATGGAGGTCGAGTGGTGGGCACCCAGGCCGTAGCTTGGATGTGGTTGTTATTTGGATCCACCTTGTTTGTTGACAAGAGTGGTAACCGGATTAGGTCGTCCTGCATATTGGAAGTGAGGGACGGTATGGATACGACCGGTCAGTATTCATGGGGTTCGGCTGCATTGGCTTTCATGTACCGTCAGCTCGGTATCGCTAGTCGCGGCGACTGCAGGATCGCTCTGTCTGACCTCATCGACAAGGACCTGGAAGTACCGCTGGTCCTCCGATTCAGCACCGGTAGAAGGATCGACAAATTCGGTCGTGTCCACACCATCACTAATAATAAATGTTTGCCAAAATATGTGAAGACGACTAACACTACATGGGTCCGCGATTCCATAAGTCTCTTGAGCTCACACGCACAAGGAATCTGATGGGCGGTTTGGAGTGCACAACTGCAACGATGGTACACTTGGTCACTTAATTCTCTCATACGTGTCAATTCATTCGACAGTAATCGCAAACAATGATGGGAAACACGACAGCGCAAGTAGTTGAATGGAAAACCAGAGTACACTATGCCTGTACGACACCTAGACTGTTCAAGTGTGTATCTCCTGGTTCACTTTGGTCCAGAC
The DNA here is from genome assembly GCA_033398695.1 of Orobanche coerulescens. Lineage (NCBI taxonomy): Eukaryota > Viridiplantae > Streptophyta > Magnoliopsida > Lamiales > Orobanchaceae > Orobanche > Orobanche coerulescens. The sequence continues at coordinate 149,379,346 of CM065814.1, read as the reverse complement.
GGTATCGAGGGCTCCGGTGGAAGAATTAAGCCATTGCTTTAACTCGGCATGTGCACTCTCTACTCTACAAGTGGTTGTGTTTCTAAAATGAAGCACTTTATTCGTCCACGCAACAACGAACATCTCCTTGTATTTTAGCCATGTACCCTCAACGTAAGATATCACCTTAGGGTTCCATCTCCATGTATCCTTCATGAGTTGCACCGCTTGATCGTATTCCTCTTCGGTCGCCGCTTCCATGATTTTCTTCCATTTCACATTTTTAAACTTTTGGCCCATTTATTTATCTTTGTCACAAATTCTGTACACCTTGTCTTCAACATCCTTATTAATATGCCATGTACAAAGCAAGTGGGCACTCTGTGGAAATATCTCTCCAATAGGACGCATCAATCCCAACTCGCGATCCGTAACAATAGCCGTCGGATGAACATCAAACCCAAGCAAAATTTTCAACTTCTCCAACACCCACACATAGCTCGATTCGGTCTCATCTTTCATAATTGCATAGGCGATTAGGAAGTTCTTGTTACATGGAGTCACCCCGACTATCTCGAGAAATGGCATCTTATACTTATTCGTTTTGTAGGTAGAATCCATGTCAATGAACCATCTGTAGGTCTGGATTAAGTTGATTGATGTTGGATGTGCCATGAACACGTGGGTAACAGCATTTGTATCCGGGTCGGCCTGCGTCCAATGTACGTAGTTATTCGTCACAGCCAAATGGTGAAACTGACCGACGACATCTCTTTCTTCAAAATCATGCTTCCTCAAGTGGTCTCTATAATTATATATATGTCGTCTAGTCGGTTTGTACTCGGGAAATTTATTCTGAATGGCCGCCAAGATGGCACACGGCTTGGCTTGAGCAGCACTCATCTCACAAACAACTTGTTTGGCCGATTTACTCAGTCCACTCATTTGACGATGCCCCTCCGGATATACAATAAATGAGTGATTGTGCATACCCTTACTCTCAGACATCGGTCTGATTATCCAACCACTCAAGTCATGCAATTGTTCGGCCTTTATCTGAAATGTACACTTGCATGCTTTCGTCTTTGTGTCCTTTCGAACAGCGACATCCAAATCTCTTAATACCCCTCTGTACCGTTCACCACGGTTACATCTCAATAGCTTTGTCTTTCCTTTATTCTTGTACGACGAAATGATCAACTCGAAACCAATTTGAAGAGCAATTTTTTTCGCCCAACCAATCGCATCACAATCACTAACGAATATTTCGTCATTAACGAAATAACCACTATAATCAACGCCGTCACCTTCAAATTCTTCCAATATAACCTGAAATTTTTAATTGACATAATATTAATAATAATAACAATAATATTATTATTAAAATTTAAAATCATGCAAAAAAGCGACCAGGCGTCCAAAAATTGCGCCTGGACCATGGCCGAGGCGTCTGGCATGGACGCCCGGCCACGGTACAGGCGTCTGAATCGGACGCTTAGCCATGGCACAAGCGTCTGAATCGGACGCCCAGACCATGGCTCAGGCGCCTGGTTTAGACGCCTAGACCTAGGACGGAGCGTCCGTAGCAGACGCCTGTACCATGGTCTAGGCGGAATCTGTGGACGCCTGTACCATAGGACAGGCGGAATATTCAGACGCCTGCGTCATTTTCTCCAAAAAATTGCCTCCAGATGTGAATTCTCGTCCATTTTCGTAGTTGTCGATGATATTGACGATATATATTTGATTGTGTGTTCTGTAGAATAAATGAAAAATTGTTTCTAGATTTCGATTCGAAAAATTTGTGTGTTGGTGTGTTGGGTAGAAATAATGAAAGATTGTCAAATGGGCAAAAAAATAATATTATAGGACGGTGTCTAGTAATTTAGGACGGTGTTCCTAAAACTATTGATTATATAAGGGTTACTACTAAATAATATCCCAAAAAGGGTAGTACTATCTATATAGGAGTTGAATATAATAATTTGTGGTGGTCCAATTCCAATAGTCAGAAGATTCGCTTTTCAAATGTGTTGGAAAAATAAATTTGGTGTTATAATATAACACGAAAGTGACGTTTCAATTACCCCTTTGTTTTTATATAGTGTGAATGACTATTATGCCCCTGATGTAAATATGTAATTACGATTGTGCCATCTGAAGTTTTCCTATAAATAGGACTTCAGTTATTAATGAAAATCATACCTGAGAATCATTCTCTCTATTCTCTCTCTAAATTTTCTCCCTCTATTATTTCGATTTTGTAACACGTTATCAGCACGACTCTAACCAAATGAGTAATATAACGAGAGTATGCTCTACAGTTGCATCGTATAGATGATCCTCTGTATCAGAAATCGATTCAACAATTCTAGATTCAGATCCAAGTACATATCGGACCGCTATCAAATTCCTTTTCTACTGATAGATTAATTAATCACTCTCAAAAATCAAATGAATCATCTCTCTCTCCATCCGCAAATCTCTATGCAAAGATCCTTCTGGTTCGAGCTTTTGGATGATGATGTCCGGGTCTTGAAATCACATGTGGTCTCTCTAGAAAAAAAAAAAAAAAAAAAAACTCACCAGCTGTGGGGAAAGGGAATCTCGTGACCCACATGTTCAAAGTAACTCTCATAATATTAATGAAGTACCCGATATTCACTCGGTGGAAACCCTTCCTCCTCTCGCTCAGCGCTCCCCTCCCGCGGCGGACTGCCATTCTGCGGCGGTCGTTTTTGCTCGGTCCTCGGCAGTTGAGTCTGCTTCGGTGGCGGATAGGGATCTTGGTCTGTCGGCGTTCAGTTCCCGGAGATCCTTTCGGATCTTCCGGCCGCGGTCACCGCTACGGATCCTCCTAGCGGCAAGCTCTCGAGTGGGATGGTGGTTGGTAGTTCCGCCGCGTCGGAGCCTCCGATTGCTCCTTCTGCTCCGTTGGTGCGCCTTGGTGTGGCCTCTGCCGTTGGTGAGGTATTTTTTTTCTATCTCTCCTTGTCAATAATTATACACATGTTACAGAAGCCTAAAAAAAAAGAGGAAGAACATGAACATGGTTGCTGAAGTTGGTTCGAAAAAAAAAAAGGAAAGGGACGATCGAAACAGAAGAAGGAAAAAGAATAAGAAAAGTAGAAGAGGAATAAGAAAACAAAAAGTGAAAAAAAAATAATAAAAAAAAGGGAGCCGACCGCTGGGCAAACAAAACAAAATGTTGAAAGTGAAATACTATAAAATATAAATTAATAAAATAATAAAAAAAATAAAATATTCTTTTAATTTATTAAATCACACGTTCATTTTTCTTACATATAAGATACGTATGCTATCAGAATTAATTTTACTTGATACCATCGTGATTCATTTTACGAGAATTTCAATTTGACACTAATATTGATATGAGTAGTAACTCCTTTCATATATGTCATTGCTAAATTTATTAAATATGCGAATTAATATCCAATTCCGGAAATCGCAAAAAGTTATACATACCATTACACTTGCTATTAACGGCAGTCAATATTTCGACATATACCTTGACGATGACTATTTTGAGGAATTGATTGGACGATCCTGCTTTGGTAGAAGCAGTTAATTATTTTGCAGTTTAAATTATGTCTTTTACTTATCTCAAAGTAGTGGTTTAAAACCACATATTTATTGCGTTTATTTTATACAATTATAATACCTCCCATGTGATGAGTTCAATTATCACAAGATGGATGGTTTTACATGTACGCAATTTATATATTATATATCACCATCGTGGTTGGTTATACCACATGAATGGTTCATAAATCCTGCTCTCGAAGAAGAAGCAGTTGATAAAATAAATCCTACTCTGGAGAAGTAGTTGATCGATTATCTAAATCCTGCTCTCGAAGAAGAAGTAATTGATAAAAATAAATCCTACTCTGGAGAAGTAGTTGATCGATTATCTAAATCATGCTCTGAAGAAGCAGTTGAAAGAAATAAATCCTACTTTGGAGAAGTAGTTGATCGATTATCTAAATCCTGCTCTGAAGAAGCAGTTGAAAGAAATAAATCCTACTCTGAAGAAGTAGTTGATCAATGATTCAAATCCTGCTCTCGAAGAAGAAGCCAAAATGATGGATATAATATTCGATCTCCATGATTAAACATGAACGGAGAAAATTGAGCAAGTGATACCATAAGCTATCACCAATTAATTAAAGAAGATCCCATGCAAACTGCATGATGGGATCATTTGACAAGTGATATGGAAAATATCACTGGAAAATAATTGCTCAATAAATCACACGTTGATTATATCACATGGTGGGATCATTGAAATCATATTGATTGACAATATTCATGGGGAAACATATATCATATATTTGTGAAAATATTGTATTTGCATAAAAGCAAATGATGGTCTTATTATTGCTGAAGAAGCACACAACAGTCGAAGTGAAATATCGAAACTAGCTGAAAGGCAGTAAACACTCGACAATATGAAACGCGAAAAAGAAAATACATATGAAACCCATAAAAAGAAAAGGGGTGCGTCTCGAGAGTATAAAACTCCGTAACTCTGCCACCCCCTGGCATAAGGGTTTATAATGAAAGATCTAAATGATCTAAACTTCTTTTTCGTTTGGCGCCAATACTTTGTGGCTGATGAGCTTTGACTTCCAAATTCTTAACTGAAATATATGCCTGAAACTTTATAAGTAGATCAAAGAATATCGACATATTATTATATCTCGTGATGGCTGAGATATAAACTTGTGATCTACTCCTTGATCCAGAAAGGCAAGCAAATCGCTGAAGAAATTATTAATATTCAACAAACCTATAGGTTTGGTATGGAAGTCCCGCTCAGCCCATGAAGTAATGTTGAATATCTCATTGAGTGTGCCATAGCCACCTGGAAGAACAATAAAGGCATCACTATTATTCACCACATACATCAAACTATCATGCACAGACTGTGTTTGAAGCATCAACCCAGTTGAACCCCCTATACTACTGGTTCTAACTGTGGGATAGTGTAAGGCACTTGTTACTCTTATTCTCCCATTTTGTGCAGCCTCTAAAAGATAACCCAAAAATCTATAATTACTCCCACCATACAATATATCGATTTTGTGTTTTCCTAATTCTTTTACGAATTGATATGCCATATCTATATGCTGGATATGACCTATCAGTTTGGATCCACCTAAAATACATATAGTTTTAATTGGATGAGATCTATATGAGGATTCTGAGAACTCCATCTTTCTACACTAGACCTTCAAAATACTTTTATGAGAGATACATTTTCTGATTTGTGGATCCCATTATAAACGACAAATAACTTCACTGTTTTCATTAAAAAAGGAGCGGTATATAAGACATTACTTTTGACAAAATTGCAAAAGAAAACGAAAGATATGATATTATATTTTTCAATGAAAATGACGTTACCAATCGGCAGCTGAGAAATTTAAATATTAGAAAATAATATTCAACAACTTGCATTGTTTTGCTATTTACCTTATACCAATTTTGACAGAACGGACTTACAAACTGGATCTTTTGAGATTAATTTTTCATGACTATAACGTTCTCGTTCATCCTTAAATTGTATCCACAAAGCCATTAGTTCACGATGAACGTATCCACTCGGATGTGCATCAAGAATCCGTTGAATATCATGATCCATAGATTCCTTACTCAATATATCCTTGATAAATGCTATTTTATCTTCTCGATTTTTGGATACAAACCCCACAGATTTGCATCGTGTGTCACATGTCCATCGAGCACATTTATAGCACCCACCTAATCTTTTTGCTCTCCGTTTCTTTGCAAAACTACTCTTACCTGTACCTGGCATGTACTTAAATGAATTTGAAAATTCGCCAGATAATCGAACTTGTGCTTCGATCAACCATCGAATATCTTCTGGGATGCCATTTCTCATTAGCACCCTTAATCTTTCGAGTCGAGCTCGATAAATTCTTTTTATGATATTCACTGGAAGAGATGGATAATATTTACGAAGATTCGAAAGCATTGAATCCATTATGATATTCAGACCCTCGGTATGGGTGAATTTTGTGAATACAATGATAATCTATTTATAGATTGGAATTACGCGTATGAGATTTGACTCCGCGTCCTGAAGCGTATGAACTACGGATCTCTATTTGAATAATGAACATAATATGACATGTGGGAGCGGTGACTCCATGTTGAAAATGATGTGCAATAACGACACCGAAAAATGATGTGATATGCCGGCAAAATATCTATACGGTGATACAGACACATCATGTCTTTGAATATATGTTCTCGATTACTATTACTACTAGCCAATATTGGGAATGAATCCCTAATAAATTTGGAATATATTAAGGGGGAGTATGGGCCCACTTCCTCTACATGTGAACTACTAGATATTATGGATCCACTAGATAGTCACATGTGTATATGACTCGTAATCAGAAATTTACGAGTTGTTTTGCTCACGGTTTGAGCATATATTCCATATCAGATTGAGCTAGTAATATATCCCAAATAAATTTTTATAGATCTGAGAAAGGATCAAGATATGCGCATTCGAGTGGGATATCAATTGGCATACTATTTGAAGTCCTCCAGCCAATATCGAGAACATAATATATAAACTCCCATGACTGAAGATGAATACTGAGATACTGGCATATGTGTTTGGTGCTCAAGAAATCTCTCAGCATGAGGGGGAGTATTGGTAGTTGGAAATATGTGAAATGCATCACATTATATTCTCACAATTATATGAACATGAAGTTCAAAGATGCATGATAGATTATTAATCTTTGATACCAACTACAACTGCTTTGATAAATACATAATAATTCCCCGAATATAAATCAAAGCAAATGATAAAAGGAGGCATATACTTTTGAGAAGTATGTAGACATAACCACAATGTGTAATTCCAATGGATGATTGATAATGAGATATCTCAGCAAGTTATGTTGCCATGGGGAAATAAATATTGAAAAGTGTCGACACAATATAGCGCTATGAATAAAATGAGGATATCAATGATTGGAAAGAGGATATCGATAAATGATATGAGGATATCCATGACTGTCAAATATGGATATTAGAAATAAGGATATTAAAATCCATGATTTGTGAAAATGAGGATATTGAAATCCACCGAAATTGAAATATATGCCCTTATAGTAAAATGAAATATATGGGCTTACTGAAAGTGACTCGTAAGGAGATTTTGAACATATTATCAGTACATGCAGTCACTCAAAATAAAGCGTTGTGAACGAAAATTATCTGTTGTACTCTTTTCCTTGACTGAGGTTTTATCCCACTGGGTTTTCCCAGCAAGGTTTTTAACGAGGCAGCTTAATCGCAACTAATATGAAATTTCCAAAAGAGATTTGGAATATATTGCAAAGAATATGAGTTCGATATTATAAACTGCACTGAAGATGATATTCAGAGGATTATTGAAATGCCTGGGGCATATTTATAAAATACGCGTTGCACTCTTTTTCCCTTGACTGAGGTTTTGTCCCATTGGGTTTTCCTAGCAAGGTTTTTAACGAGGCAACTGGAATGGCGTATTAGTATGAATAATATACTCTTTTTCCCTCATTAGGTTTTTTCCCATTGGGTTTTTCCTAATAAGGTTTTAACGAGGCATATTCATGGCATAATGAGGAACACTACAAAGATCAAGATTATTCCTCAAGGCTTGAAAATAGAAGGAGTTGTTGTACTCTTTTTCCTTCGATCAAGTTTTTCCCACTGGGTTTTCTTGACAAGGTTTTAATGAGGCAACACGTGGATACTCCAAATGGTATACATGACAGATTCACTCAGTTTTTATCCCACGAGGTTTTACTGAGACGGCACAAGAATATTCATACAAGAACTATCGAGATAAGGGAGAGCAAATTTATGAGATCACTAATTGCTGAAGTTTTATCCCACATGGATTTCCTAGCAACATTATGATGCAACATGATATGATTGCCACAAGCTCCAGTACAAACAGTTTGAAAGTTTTTCTCCCATTGGGTTTTTCTTCAAACTAGTTCAGCAGATATTTATGTAAATAGTCATTCAAGGGGGAGTGTTATAATATAACACGAAAGTGACGTTTCAATTACCCCTTTGTTTTTATATAGTGTGAATGACTATTATGCCCCTGATGTAAATATGTAATTACGATTGTACCATCTGAAGTTTTCCTATAAATAGGACTTCAGTTATTAATGAAAATCATACCTGAGAATCATTCTCTCTATTCTCTCTCTAAATTTTCTCCCTCTATTATTTCGATTTTATAACATTTGGCTATTTTTGTGTTTAATGATAAGAACAATTGCGATAAACAAGAAAGGATGCAAATGATTTGTCCTTTTACATCTAATGACTTTTGAAATAAACAAAACCTGTTATAATAAGCCTTGGAAGTGACATTTCAATTACCCTTTTGTTTTTATATAGTGTGAATGACTATTATACCCCTGATGTAATTATGTAATTACGATTGTCTTATCCAAGTTTTCCTATAAATAGAGCGATTATTAATGAAAAATATACGCGATAATCATTCTCTCTATTCTCTCTCTAATTTCTCTTCTATAATATTAGATTTCATAACACGTTATCAAAGACGTATCTAATTGAGTAATATGGCGAGATGCCTACAACAGATCTTATGATTTATACTCTGACGTAAATCCAATTATTACAAAATCACAGATCTCTCTCTACTCTGTATAATTGTCTTTTTCTAGAGAAAGAAACACACACACCGAAGAAAGATATCAGAAACCCAGGAACACCGAGGAACAACGGCAGCACAAAACAAATACGACCAACAACCACGACCAGATGCAGAGCGCTGAACAACGTGCCCAAATCCGCCCTTATTCAGTACTACACACAAAGAGCCACGAATGGCGGATTCCTCATCATTGAGGGCACCATGATATCTCCAACTGCGGCAGGGTTTCCACACGTGCCAGGCATATTCAACATGGAGCAAGTTGAGGCGTGGACGAAACTGGTGGATGCTATTCATACTAAAGGTGGTGTTATATTCTGTCAGCTGTGGCATGTTGGTCGGGCTTCTCATCAAGCGCTGCTGGTCTCTCATCTCTTGGACATCATTTTTCGGCGGCGGGCTGCCAGATTCGTCTCAACTGCGGTTCCAACGGCACAATCCTCGCCACAAGTTTTCCGGTTCAATCCATCATAGGCGGCACAATTTCCGTCAACCTTCCGGCGATGTGCAGCCGCCTCGTGGAGGCGCTTGGCCACCTATTCACCGATAACTTCGCGCCGGGGACGGTCTATGTCGTCGTTGACCAGGAACAGTAACCGGGTTTTGGCCGGACTTCAATCTGCCCGACGAAAATACTGACAGTCATACCAACGGAATCGGACGACCAGATGGATCTGCCTCAAGGCAGCATCTCCGCAGGCACTGCTGGGCTTTGCAATGAACAAAACCAGGTCAGAGTATAAATAAACAAATAAAATAAAGGAGACAGAGGTTATAGTCACAAAAAAAAAACTAAAAGTACAATAAAATATAAAAAAAAGAGGAGAACTTTCGTCCACTAAATAAAAAAAAAATGCAACTTGAAGTCACCCGGAAGTGACAAGAAAACAAAACAAAAAAAAAATTCAACTTGAAGTCACCGGGAAGTGACAAGAAAATAAATAAAATAATAAAAGAATAAAATATTCTTTTAATTTATTGAATCATACATTCGTTTTTCTTACATATAAGATACATATACTATCAGAATTAATTTTACTTGATACCATCGTGATTCATTTTACGAGAATTTCAATTTGACACTAATATTGATATGAGTAGTAACTCCTTTCATATATGTCATTGTTAAATTTATTAAATGTGCGAATTAATATCTAATTCCGGAAATCGCAAAAAGTTATACATACCATTACACTTGCTATTAACTACCGATATTTCGACCTATACCTGACGATGACTATTTTGAGGAATTGATTGGGCGATCCCGCTTTGGTAAGCGATTAATTATTTCAGCTTAAATTACGCTCTTACTTATCTCAAAGTGGTGGTTTAAAACCACATATTTATTGCGTTTATTTTATATAATTATAATACCTCCCATGTGATGAGTTCAATTATCACAAGACGGATGTTTTTACATGTACGCAATTTATATATTATATATCACCATCGTGGTTGGTTATACCACATGAATGGTTCATAAATCCTGCTCTCAAAGAAGAAGCAGTTGATAAAAAAATAAATCCTACTCTGGAGAAATAGTTGATCGATTATCTAAATCCTGCTCTCAAAGAAGAAGCAGTTGATAAAAAATAAATCCTACTCTGAAGAAGTAGTTGATCGATTATCTAAATCCTGCTCTCAAAGAAGAAGCAGTTGATAAAAATAAATCCTACTCTGAAGAAGTAGTTGATCGATTATCTAAATCCTGCTCTCAAAGAAGAAGCAGTTGATAAAAATAATCCTACTCTGGAGTAGTAGTTGATCGATTATCTAAATCCTGCTCTGAAGAAGCAGTTGAAAGAAATAAATCCTACTCTGAAGTAGTTGATTAATGATCCTGCTCTCGAAGAAGAAGCAGTTGATGGAAATAATATCCGATCTCCATAAGCTATCACCGATTAATTAAAGAAAATTCCATGCAAAATGCATGGTGGGATCATTTGACAAGTGATATGGAAAACTATCACTGAAAAATAATTGCTCAATAAATCTCATGTTGATTATATCACATGATTGGATCATTGAAATTATATTGATTGACAATATTCATGGGGAAACATATATCACATATTTGTGAAAATATTGTATTTTCATAAAAGCAAAAGATGGTCTTATTATTGCTGAAGAAGCACACAACAGTCGAAGTGAAAATATCAAAACTAGCTGAAAGGCAAGAACACTGACAATATGAAACGCGAAAAGAAAATACATATGAAACCCATAAAAGAAAAGGGGTGCGTCTCGAGAGTATAAAACTCCGTAACTCTGCCACCCCATGGCATAAGGGTTTATAATGAAAGATCTAAATGATCTAAACTTCTTTTTCGTTTGGCGCCAATACTTTGTGGCTGATGAGCTTTGACTTCCAAATTCTTAATCAAATATATGCCTGAAACTTTATAAGTAGATCAATAAAGATTAAGACATATTATTATATCTCGTGATGGCTGAGATATAAACTTGTGATCTACTCCTTGATCCAGAAAGGCAATCAAATCGCTGAAGAAATTATTAATATTCAACAAACCTATAGGTTTGGTATGGAAGTCCCGCTCAGCCCATGAAGTAATGTTGAATATCTCATTGAGTGTGCTATAGCCACCTGGAAGAACAATAAAGGCATCACTATTATTCACCACATACATCAAACTATCATGCACAGACTGTGTTTGAAGCATCAACCCAGTTGAACCCCCTATACTACTGGTTCTAACTGTGGGATAGTGTAAGGCACTTGTTACTCTTATTCTCCCATTTTGTGCAGCCTCTAAAAGATAACCCAAAAATCTATAATTACTCCCACCATACAATATATCGATTTTGTGTTTTCATGATTCTTTTACGAATTGATATGCCATATCTATATGCTGGATATGACCTATCAGTTTGGATCCACCTAAAATACATATAGTTTTAATTGGATGAGATCTATATGAGGATTCTGAGAACTCCATCTTTCTACACTAGACCTTCAAAATACTTTTATGAGAGATACATTTTCTGATTTGTGGATCCCAAATTTAAAGAACAAACTTCTTTATAAACGACAAATAACTTCACTGTTTTCATCGAAAAAGGAGCGGTATATAAGACATTACTTTTGACAAAATTGCAAAAGAAAACGAAAGATATGATATTATATTTTTCAATGAAAATGACGTTACCAATCGGCAGCTGAGAAATTTAAATATTAGAAAATAATATTCAACAACTTGCATTATTTTGCTATTTACCTTATACCAATTTTGACGAAGCGGACTTACAAACCGGATCTTTGAGATTAATTTTTCATGACTATAACGTTCTCGTTCATCCTTAAATTGTATCCACAAAGCCATTAGTTCACGATGAACGTATCCACTCGGATGTGCATCAAGAATCCGTTGAATATCATGATCCATAGATTCCTTACTCAATCCATCCTTGATAAATACTATTTTTTCTTCTCGATTTTTGGATACAAACCCCACATATTTGCATCGTGTGTCACATGTCCATCGAGCACATTTATAGCACCCACCTAATCTTTTTGCTCTCCGTTTCTTTGTAAAACTACTCTTACCTGTACCTGGCATGTACTTAAATGAATTTGAAAATTCGCCAGATAATCGAACTTGTGCTTCGATCAACCATCGAATATCTTCTGGGATGCCATTTCTCATTAGCACCCTTAATCTTTCGAGTCGAGCTCGATAAATTCTTTTTATGATATTCACTGGAAGAGATGGGTAATATTTACGAAGATTCGAAAGCATTGAATCCATTATGATATTCAAACCCTCGGTATGGATGATTGTGAATACAATGATAATCTATTTATATATTGAAATTACGCGTATGAGATTTGACTCCGCGTCCTGAGGCGTATGAACTACGACTCTATATTTGAATAATGGACATAATATGACATGTGGGAGCAGCGACTCCATGTTGATAATGATGTGCAATAATGGCACCGAAAAATGATGTGATATGCCGGCAAAATATCTATACGGTGATACAGACACATCATGTCTTCAAATATATATTCTCGATTCCTATTACTACTAGCCAATATTGGGAATGAATCCCTAATAAATTTGGAATATATTAAGGGGGAGTATGGGCCCACTTCCTCTACATGTGAACTACTAGATATTATGGATCCACTAGATAGTCACATGTGTATATAACTCGTAATCAGAAATTTACGAGATAATTTGCTCGCGGTTTGAGCATATATTCCATATCAGATTGAGCTAGTAATATATCCCAAATAAATTTGAATAGATCCGAGAAAGGATCAAAATATGCGCATACAAATGGGATATCAATTGGCATACTATTTGAAGTCCTCTAGCCAATATCGAGAACATAATATATAAACTCTCATGACTGAAGATGAATACTGAGATACTGGCATATGTGTTTGGTGCTCAAGAAATCTCTTAGCATGAGGGGGAGTATAGGTAGTTGGAAATATGTGAAATGCATCACACTATATCCTCACAACTGAAATATGAACTTGAAGTTCAAAGATGCATGACAGATTATTAATCTTTGGTACCAACTACAATTGCTTTGATAAATACATAATAATTCCCCGAATATGAATCAAACCAAATGATAAAAGGAGGCATATACTTTTGAGAAGTATATAGATATAACCACAATGTGTAATCCCAATGGGTGATTGATAATGAGATATCTCGGCAAGTTATGTTGCTATGGGGAAGTAAAAGTGTCGACACAATATAGCGCTATGAATAAAATGAAGATATCAATGATTGGAAAGAGAATATCGATAAATGATATGAGGATATCCATGACTGTGAAATATGGATATTGGAAATGAGGATATTAAAATCCATGATTTGTGAAAATGAGGATATCAATGATTGAAAAGAGGATATCGATAAATGATATGAGGATATCCATGACTGTGAAATATAGATATTGGAAATGAGGATATTAAAATCCATGATTTGTGAAAATGAGGATATTGAAATCCATCGAAATTGAAATATATGCCCTTATATTAAAATGAAATATATGGGCTTACTGAAAGTGACTCGTAAGGAGATTTTGAACATATTATCAGTGCGTGCAGTCACTCAAAACGTTGTGAACGAAAATTATATGCTGTACTCTTTTCCTTGACTGAGGTTTTATCCCACTGGGTTTTCCCAACAAGGTTTTTAACGAGGCAGCCTAATAACAACCAGTATGGAATCTCCAAAAGAAATTTGGAATATATTGCAAAGAATATGAGTTCGATATTACAAACTGCACTGAAGATGATACTCATACTAATTTCTGGAGGATCATTGAAATGCCTGGGGTATATTTATATAAAATATGTGTTGCACTCTTTTTCCCTTGACTGAGGTTTTGTCCCATTGGGTTTTCCTAGCAAGGTTTTTAACGAGGCAACTGGAATGGCGTATTAGTATGAATAATGTACTCTTTTTCCTTCATTAGGATTTTTCCCACCGGGTTTTTCCTAATAAGGTTTTAACGAGGCATATTCATGGCATAATGAGGAACACTATAAAGATCAAGATTATTCCTCAAAGCTTGAAAATAGAAGGAGTTGTTGTACTCTTTTTCCTTCGATCAAGTTTTTTCCCACTGGGTTTTCTTGACAAGGTTTTAATGAGGCAACACATGGATACTCCAACGAATGATATACATGACAGATTCACTCAGTTTTTGTCCCACGGGGTTCTACTGAGACGGCACAAGAATACTCATACAAGAACTATTGAGATAAGGGGGAGCAAATTTACGAGATTACATATTGCTGAAGTTTTATCCCACGGAGATTTCCTACCAACATTATGATGCAACATGATATGATTGCCACAAGCTCCAATACAAACAGTTTGAAAGTTTTTCTCCCATTGGGTTTTTCTTCAAACTAGTTCAGCAGATATTTATGTAAATAGTCATTCAAGGAGGAGTGTTATAATAAGCCTTGAAAGTGACATTTCAATTACCCTTTTGTTTTTATATAGTGTGAATGACTATTATACCCCTGATGTAATTATGTAATTACGATTGTGCCATCTGAAGTTTTCCTATAAATAGGGCTTCAGTTATTAATGAAAAATATACCTGAGAATCATTCTCTCTATTCTCTCTCTAATTTCTCTCTCTATAATATTCCGATTTCATAACAAAACCATACTTTTATCTTCAATTTAATCATACTTTTTATGTTATAGTTTAGTGATCTGAGACAATCTTGATCCAAAATGAGACATTCGGATTAGGTAAGTGGCTCGAGAACTAATTCATCGAGACGTGGCTGTGTGATGCTTAGATTTCTTTCGGAGGGAGAGAGTGTAATATCCGACGGAAATTCTTACTTACTGTTGTATCGTTCGGATAATTCAAATACTGTTGTACTCTTGTTGCATTTGTGTATTGTTATTGATATTGGAATATATCATAAATAAACATAATAATAACGATCACTCGCACTATAATTAGATTCTCAACGTCGCATAGATTAATACATTTTTTTAGTTACTAACCTGGGTATAACGTACGCTAATCCTTAAACATAACGTACGTTATGCTTAGTTCTTTACTTACGTAAAGGTGTGCTTGTTACGTACGTAACCAGTGTAATCGTATCCGATCTCAACTTTCGGCGTGTAGGGCCGGACGGGATTCGAATATCTGATCTTTTGGAGGCAATCTAGTTGACCTACATTACGTACGTAATGCGTTGATAGGTAACGTACGTAACGATGTTCGTGTTTCAGTCCAGTAGCATCTGGACAGAGCTTACGTACGTAATACTGTCCGGGTAGCGTACGTAACGAGCTGTGCTGTTATAAAAAGACAGCTTGTGTCTTTCATTTTGCACGACCAAACTCTGAGTTTTCACCTAGATAATCATCCTCTTGCACCCCTAGATCAAAATTACTTTCTTCCAACTTGTGTTTGAGCTTTACATTTGGATTTTGGAGCTTGTTGATTGGGAGTTGGAGTCATTCTTGAAGTTTAGATTGTGTTCTTGTGGTCTTGGTGTATTGTTCTTCAATTCTGAAGGTATGTCATACGTTTTAACCCTATAATCTCATAGTTATAATGATAGTGATTAAGTATACTCCACCTAGTGATGATTTAATCAAGCTAAACATGTTCATAGTTAAGCTTCCAACAAACTTAATGATGAATATGATAGTTAAGGGTTTTGTAAGGTTGTGTTCTTAGTATCTTAAATGATGATGATCATGTTTAGTTAAACCAAACTCTTATTCCTGGACTAATAACACCAATAGACTACTAATAATCTTTGTTTCATTATGATGTAAATAACTTCTTGGAATAATTATCATAAAATGTTTTGAGAAACCCTTGTTGATCATTAGAAGTATGGAATCACCTTCTTGAACCTAAGCTAAAGTGAATCCAGAGGAGTAATGTTTAAACTTCCAAGTTAACTAGAAGATTATAAGGAAGGTGTTGAACCCGTAGTGGTCTTCATGATCATAATATGGAATTATAACTACTTAACTCAACATAAGTAATTGATTCAAGTTCAGATTTTACTTTTTGATGTTCTTGATAAGTTTAAAGAGTAGGAGATTATTGGTTAACACATCTTAATCCAGCAAACATTTGGTAAACATCTTGTAATCAATTGTAAGAATAGAATGGTATTGAATGAGGTTCTTGAAGTAACGCTCAACATCTTAAAGTTGAACTACTCAAATGAGAATTAGGATGTTGTCTCGTCGAAGTTTGGTATAGATGATCATATGAACGCCTTATTGAATAAAATATACTTCATTCAAGGTTGATTGTCCGAGTAACCAATTTTGAATCGAGGGCCTACATTCGTTCGACAAAGAAGGACTTTACACGCCTCCGTATTGAGGTAAGTTATCTTGCTTGGTTATAATGATGTGTGAATTCTTATGATGATTATGCATTTCGTGTATATGAAACACTTATAAACTTGTGTCTTGTGATTTGATGTTGTTCTTAATGATGTCCCGTTTTCATCGTGGGATTGTATTCCCAAGTTCGTTACTTTTGGACCCTTGATATTGTTGATCTTGTTGACATCTCGGTGAGTCCTCGATCCTTATTCGGATTTTGTGAATTATTGAATTCGTTGTCATGTTGCATCGTGACATATCCGGAGTCATATCTACGTTCCGATTGGATATTGTGTAGGATTTTTAGCCGGGCACATATATAGTCATGCGTGAATATTTTTCCGTGAAAGGCTGTGCACACGAGACGTAGTTCGTTGAGGCTAATTAGGTACATTGTCCCACGTATATCCTGGATTCCGTATACGGGGTGGACATGTGCACTGACACATATTCGGATCGGGCGTACTGTGATGTCCCTCTCGAGCCATACTATCTTAGTCGCTCACAGTCCATTTTTATACTTGGATGTGTTCGACGTTTTGTGACTGAGCGTTCATACGCCCGAGGGGTATGTTCGTTAGTCGGGGAGTTATTCTTGAAATCTTATATACGTGAATTGTATACTATCTTGAGAATCATTTATCATGTATATCTGACCCTGTGTTGGGCGAAATACTTGTGTTGTATTTTAGGTCGAGGAAAAGGCAAGGCACGGGAAGATCAAGGTGATGACGAAGGGTTCGAAGGATACTAGTTCGGGGGCCCCAAGTCTTTCGTGTCCGGTCATGTTCGTACCGTGTAATGTTATTTTTTTTTTCCGCTTCATTTATAATTCATCTCCATATGGATTATACTTATGTTTTGGATCCTGTGTGTAATAAGGCCGTAGGCCATACTGCTGTAAACTCCACATCGGAGTAAGTACTATGTTTTGTGGTTCGGTATCACATGTACTGTGTATTTAATCTGTACTTTGGATATCGCCTGGTGGATCCCAGTGTGGGGTCCACGGCACTGTAATGGCCGCCTCATCGGGGTGTTACAGAAGATGGTATCGGAGAGTTTTTCTAGAGGTCGTTTTCTTTCTTTTGAGTCTTTGTGTATTAAACTAGTATCAAAAGACCTTCGTGTCACGTGTGACCCGTGCGAACGCCTGATCCTACGAGCCAAATGCGGTACGTACTTTATGAACCATGAATAAATTATTGACATGATATTGATCTCTGAATAGATCTCCTTGTTGATCTCGGTATTTTAAAGGTTTGTGGCAGGAATTATCTGATCGATGATTCAAATAAAATTCTGGATTGATTATATGATTGAAATCGTTCGACTCAAACGTCGATATGATATTTTGTGTGACTCCCGTAGTGATGATAACTCATTACGAACTGTTTTCTTGAATATGTAATTTCTTACTGCCATTAACTTAGCGTGAATTCTGATTGGTATCATGAACTGTACTTATGATTATCATTACAAATTGATTCTTTCAGTATGGAAAGAAATTTGAGAGGCCGTGGCAGAGGGGGACGAGGCCGCGGAAGGGGCCGAATCCCGATACCGCGAGCCAACAGACGTGCGAACGCAGAGCATAGTTCCGCAGGCAGTGATTCGCCTTCTAGGGACCAATCGCACCACAATGGACGCGAGGATGCTCGTGTCGATCCTTACACTGTAATGCAGGCATGATGGATCGATGACCCAAATGGGTCGATTAATGGAAACTATGCAAAGAGTCGCTCACCGGCCAAAGATCGGGGCCACCTCCTGTACATGGCGGGCCAGTGAATCGGATCATCAGCGACATCTCGCGCCAACGACCCCCGATTTTTGAAGGTTCCTCTGAGCTGGCTGATATCGTGCATTGGATCGAACACTTCGAGAAATTGTTCGATATGGTAGACTGTCCAGTAGAGAATCGCGTCTCCGTAGCAGCTTACTATTTGGGCAAGGGTGCCCACACTTGGTGGCTTTCGGTGAGGCCAGCTGATGGCGTATGCACTTGGGAAGAATTTAAAAATCTCATGCTAGATCGTTACTATCCAGGTCCTCTCCGCGAGGCCAATGTAACACCCCCAATCCACTCAGGGATATTACACGCCGTAGACCCTCTCCTCGAGGATCTACCAGGCTGGTAACAACATTTAACATCTCGACAATGCCTTCAAGGCTACAATGACTCGGTAGACCGATTTGGTCTTTCCACAAATA
Organism: Orobanche coerulescens; assembly: GCA_033398695.1. Lineage (NCBI taxonomy): Eukaryota > Viridiplantae > Streptophyta > Magnoliopsida > Lamiales > Orobanchaceae > Orobanche > Orobanche coerulescens. The sequence goes on along the minus strand of CM065814.1, from coordinate 149,360,524 downwards.
CATACAACTCAAATACAACTCATGCCCACGCAGGGGACAAAATACAACTACACCCGTACAACGGGAACAATACAAAGAAATGGAAAATAAAGTACAATCGAACCAACACACGATGTACGGTTCCTCATGTGATTAGTATCGATCATCTTTCATCATCCTTCGTGCCGACCCGTGTTATGCTCCAAAACCCGAATGCAAAACAGACATCCACCCCCGAATACTGGGGTTAGCAAACTCCACCGTTTTGCTAGTGCAAATACAAAGTGCAAATACGAGCCATACAATTCACATTCCACGAATAACAATAACCAGAATCCTCAAAGATCCAAACATAACGAATAGTACTTCCCGAGGCATGAGTTTGGTAAACATTTCTCAAAATGAAGATCACAAATAAAAGGGAAACCATTTATAAAACAGTTTTAAAGATGCCATCGAGAGTTTTAATAGAAAACAATTTGCAAGAAAGTCACACAATCAACACAAACGAGTCTTCGCGAATATTTCCACGGAATTCTCGATGCAAAACCAAATAATATCGTCACGAGATCAAACATCTCAACATCACACGGGGTCCTCGACCCAAATCCAGATAATATCAACACAAGATCAAACATCTCAACATCACACGGGGTCCTCGACCCAAATCCAGATAATATCAACACGAGATCAAACATCTCAACATCACACGGGGTCCTCGACCCAAATCCAGATAATATCAACACGAGATCAATCATCTCAACATCACACGGGGTTCTCGACCCAATACACGAAATTTCACCACAATACAATCAAAGGTACAGTCTCTCATTCGACATATCCTGCTCAAGACCCCGATTAATTAACCCTGAGATTTCACAAATCTCCTTGGTTAATTAACCCCGATACCAACGCTTAAAAAATCAAGTTGAAACAAACTTTTCAAAAACGCGAATCGCGGTCTATATCAAGACAAACGTTCAAGAGAGAGAGTTTGAAAGATTTTAGATACGAACATCGTTCGGTAGCAGAGTCTTAGCTATCACTCAAATACCCGAAACCAATAAGCCTGCCAGCGCCTCCCTTGCGCACTGTACCGGCGTTCACTCCACTATGTTGGCCGCTCCTTGAACATGTCACTGCGCCGGCGATCACTCCCGCAAGAGCCGCCCCTTGACACACGCATTATGTAACACCGGCGTTCACCACCCATATGGAGCCGCACATTGCGGCATACACCGTGCCGGAGTGCACGCCCCGCCCTCGAGGTTCCTGATACGACGTTTCTCACAACAAGTATCCACATTATCACAAACCTCAAGCACACATTCAATCGTTGTAACAATTATCAAATCAATACACCAATTCACATAATTTATCCGCCAGTCCACGACCACACGAGTAAATAACAACACGCACGTCAACCATAACACGACAGAAGGAAACAATATACGTACCCACGCATTATCAAGCGCAACATCAAAACTAAACATATCCAAGGGATTCATGTAGTCACTTACAACCCACACAATTTACAAAACACACGCGTTTTGAAAGTGAGCCTTTAACGAGGCTAGCCGAGTCTTTTGAAAATTCATTTCAAACAATTAAACAAACACACCAAGATGATCACCAATTATCATATCCATAAAATAAGAAAAGTATGGGCAAGGTACTTGCCTCAAAATCGGTACGCAAGTATTCCGACGAACACGGCTCAACCGGAAAGCTTCGAAACGCCCAATGTTATCGAAACGGAAGACGTCGACGAACGAATGGGTTCAACACGGTTTCTTCGCAAGAAACAAGACCCTAAAATCATACAATCAATAAATCAGCGACCATACGAGGAAGAATAATCGTAGAACGCCCGAAAACCCCTCTAAGACATTTTACCGGACACCTTCAAGGCGTCGGTCAAGAACTCGACCAAAACAACGAATCGATACGATCCAACCATGGGATAACAAGGTAAAAGATATAAAACATCTAAATAATCATCAATCCATCATAATCCTAAGTTAAATCGGATTAATCGGACGAAAACAACAAAAATACCCAAATTCCCCAAAACTAGATTTCTAGGAAATCGACTGGTCAGTAGATTGGAGGATGTTATAGGACGGATGATTGATGATATGAACCTCCAAACTTCATGGATTTATTGTCCAACAACATCTCTACATGATTACCAGCTCAGTAGCGGAATGGAAGAAGAGAAGTGAGAAAATGTCAAGAAAACGCGCTGTGCCTTTTATAGTGTAACACAGCAGGACCTATCGGCCGATAGGCTGGCCGATAGGCCCGGCCGATACCCAACAGAAATGCCGGCAGTTGAGTCTTTCGGCCCACCCTATCGGCCGAAAGGCTCCTGGACGGTGCCCGACAGCTGACAGTCTACCACTAAAACGACCATAACTCTCTCGTCCGGACTCCGATTGACTCACCGTTTGAACCATTGGAAAGCTAACTCGATGTTCTATAATATTGCAAAGATTTATAATTTTTGGAGTCACCAAAAATTAATGGTGATCTAACAAAGTCGAACTCATGCTTAGAAAAGTCGTTTAGTAATCCTGAATTCAACAAAACGACACCGAAACCCGAGCCTGAATACGAACCGAAGATACGGTTACGAAGTACTCACAAAGACGAATCCGAGAGCTAGTAGAACACACGATTCCGACTACCCGAAGGCTCGAAATTCGACAACGGAAGGTAATTACCCCAAACTTTGGGAAATTACGAAAATGGCCCAACTGCCCGAAAATCACCATACGACAACGAATAATCAAGCCGAAGCTCACAACACGTATAACAAAGTTAAACGGACTTGCGGGAAACTCGAAACAACAGTTTCGGATGAGATTCGCAAGAATCGAACTCAAGTGCGGAAAAGTCGCTAAAAAGCACAGAACTCAACGAAACGATACCGAAACGAACTCGGATGTCAAAAAGTGTAGAATTAATCATTCTCCGCATGACGAAACGGACATGAGCGAGTCGTCCAAAACAGACTTCCGAAAAAAAGAAATTACCGGAAATCGAAAATTGCGGATATTACATTCTACCCTCCTTAAAAGAAGTTTCGTCCCGAAACTTAAAACAAGTAGGGAGAAGAAATGTTCCGCCAGGAAAAACTCAACGAGATACACAAGAATGCGTAACTAACGCCCAACGGCGAAATGTCACAAACAACGCAAAGGAGTATACGGCGTGAAAACACGCTCCACGGCGACCAACACAACGTCGCCGTTAGGGATATAATAAAAACCAACAAGTGACAAACGTCATCAAACGGATAATATAGCCAAGTCAATTATCCGACAATCACAAATCACAACGAACGAAAATCAATATGATTGACCAACCCAACGGTACATCAATCAAAACGCGAGTCAACCGAACAAACACGAAATCCCACCGCCTAAGGGTGGAAGATCGAAACGAAACTAATTTCCCGAATCAAGGGAATTACGAAGGAGCCCGAATGCTCAATAATCGGGAAACGAGAACAAAAACCGAACAAACAAACGATCGAGGCAACAAAAATCGAAGAATCATGTTCGAATCACGAAGAACAATAAAGTTCAAACAATAACTCCCAGGATGATCTCGAGAACTACAAGACATGCATTCCCATAAGATCCATAGGAAAGGGAATATCGATTGAAAAGTCACAACGACAAACGAGTTATTCCGAAATGATATCACACTCGTTCGATAAACAAAAACAAGGGCAGGACAAGCTCAGAAATGCCAACGAACATAAATGAGTCTACAGAGTCGAAAACATAAGAGTTCCAAATCCGATCCACTTCGAATAAAAGAACTAATAGAACCAGATGATGTCACTCCCGAACAAGGTTCACAAGAATCGAACTGAACCAGAAAAAGTCACAACGATAACCAGATCAACTCAAAACAAGATCACAGTTCGTTCGGACGATGAAACCGAAATACGGAACAAGTTCATAAAGTACCAACGAACATGAGCGAATCGATAGACTGGAGAAAGAGAAAATACAGAAGTCAAAATAGTACGGGCATTACCTCGACTTCGTCCATGAAATTCACAAAAACGGAAGCAAGGTAACAAGACTTTAAACAACCGACACATAACGGAACCATCACCGATGCACACGGTCATACCAAACCAAGCTCTAACATCGCACATGCGCGACAACGCAGAATCACTACGAGGCGATAATATTCAACACCAACATCCCGCCTCTCACAGGGGCTAACACAACAAATGTGTGGACAGCGACTCAACGCTCACACCGTCAATTCGGTCATACTCGGGAGAAAGTATCAAAATGACAACGCGAACATCACACATACATACCCAGCCCTCAAACGGAAATGGATAGGTTTTAAAAACGAAAACCTCATTTTGAAAATAATTTAGAAGAATACTGGTTGATCTTGAGTATCGCCTTTCAAAAAGTACAAACTTGAAACATCGTTATCGAGACATTGGAGAACCATTTCGCATTTGATAAAAATGAGGACACTTTCTTTTAGTGAAAACTTTCAGAATATCCGACCCTCGGGTCTAAATAAAAATGTTTCTAAGACATTGAAAATATCTCAAAGCATTTTGGTCCTCGAAGTAGAACTCATTTGAAAAGTATGTCTCGAAATTTATTTTTTTCTAAGATACTCAAGGTTTTCAAAAATCCAATAGGCCAGAATGCCCAAAACTCACACATACCGACGTTCACTAAAACAACTCCTAGCACACGCATCAAAAAGTTTAAAATCAAGACAGTATATGTCTTTAAACGGAAATAAACGATAAAATACCACATTCAGAACAAAACCACTGATAAAATACCCTCCCGCACTGGCTAGTGAACAAGTCGAACACGTATAAGCACAAAGCTTCCACAAGAGACTTGTAAAGCGTGCAAATCGATTCGAAAATCATCAACAACGAACAAAAACAACAATAAAAAGATATCACAAGCGACGACACTCCTCGTATGAATCAAATACGAGAGTCGACTAAATACATATCGTGAAATCAAAATTCACATAAAATTCCACCACTTAACAAATAATCATAAAAATAGCTCGTGTCACACGAGGCACAACACAAAGAAGGGAGACTTACTTCCACAGGTCGCACGAAGATGATGATCGCCTCACGATACTAACCACAACCAACAAACTCAAACGACGCGTCGCGACACGACTCAGTCAGATAAAATCCGACGAAACAAGACTCAAACAACACGACTTGACCCGACAGCCTAGGTTTCCTCAACCTAAGCTCTGATACCATTTATGTAACACCCCCAATCCACTCAGGGATATTACACGCCGTAGACCCTCTCCTCGAGGATCTACCAGGCTGGTAACAACATTTAACATCTCGACAATGCCTTCAAGGCTACAATGACTCGGTAGACCGATTTGGTCTTTCCACAAATACATACAACTCAAATACAACTCATGCCCACGCAGGGGACAAAATACAACTACACCCGTATAACGGGAACAATACAAAGCGGAAAATAAAGTACAACTGAACCAACACACGATGTACGGTTCCTCATGTGATTAGTATCGATCATCTTTCATCATCCTTCGTGCCGACCCTGTGTTATGCTCCAAAACCTGAATGCAAAAACAGACATCCACCCCCCGAATACTCGGGGGTTAGCAAAACTCCACTGTTTTGCTAGTGCAAATACAAAGTGCAAATACGAGCCATACAATTCACATTCCACGAATAACAATAACCAGGAATCCTCAAAGATCCAAACATAACGAATAGTACTTCCCGAGGCATGAGTTTGGTAAACATTTCTCAAAACTGAAAGATCACAAATAAAAGGGAAACCATTTATAAAACAGTTTTAAAGATGCCATCGAGAGTTTTAATAGAAAACAATTTGCAAGAAAGTCACACAATCAACACAAACGAGTCTTCGCGAATATTTCCACGGAATTCTCGATGCAAAACCAAATAATATCGTCACGAGATCAAACATCTCAACATCACACGGGGTCCTCGACCCAAATCCAGATAATATCAACACAAGATCAAACATCTCAACATCACACGGGGTCCTCGACCCAAATCCAGATAATATCAACACGAGATCAAACATCTCAACATCACACGGGGTCCTCGACCCAAATCCAGATAATATCAACACGAGATCAATCATCTCAACATCACACGGGGTTCTCGACCCAATACACAGAATTTCACCACAATACAATCAAAGGTACAGTCTCTCATTCGACATATCCTGCTCAAGACCCCCGATTAATTAACCCTCGGAGATTTCGTCAAATCTCCTTGGTTAATTAACCCTGATACCAACGCTTTAAAATCAAGTTGAAACAAACTTTTCAAAAACGCGAATCGCGGTCTATATCAAGACAAACGTTAAAGATAGAGAGTTTTAAAGATTTTAGATACGAACATCGTTCGATAACGGTCTTAGCTATCACTCAAATACCCGAAACCAATAAGCCTGCCAGCGCCTCCCTTGCGCACTGTACCGGCGTTCACTCCACTATGTTGGCCGCTCCTTGAACATGTCACTGCGCCGGCGATCACTCCCGCAAGAGCCGCCCCTTGACACACGCATTATGTAACACCGGCGTTCACCACCCATATGGAGCCGCACATTGCAGCATACACCAGGCCGGAGTGCACGCCCCGCCCTCAGAGGTTCCCGGATACGACGTTTCTCACAACAAGTATCCACATTATCACAAACCTCAAGCACACATTCAATCGTTGTAACAATTATCAAATCAATACACCAATTCACATAATTTATCCGCCAGTCCACGACCACACGAGTAAATAACAACACGCACGTCAACCATAACACGACAGAAGGAAACAATATACGTACCCACGCATTATCAAGCGCAACATCAAAACTAAACATATCCAAGGGATTCATGTAGTCACTTACGACCCACACAATTTACAAAACACACGCGTTTTGAAAGTGAGCCTTTAACGAGGCTAGCCGAGTCTTTTGAAAATTCATTTCAAACAATTAAACAAACACACCAAGATGATCACCAATTATCATATCCATAAAATAAGAAAAGTATGGGCAAGGTACTTGCCTCAAAATCGGTACGCAAGTATTCCGACGAACACGGCTCAACCGGAAAGCTTCGAAACGCCCAATGTTATCGAAACGGAAGACGACGACGAACGAAAGGGTTCAACACGGTTTCTTCGCAAGAAACACGACCCTAACATCATACAATCAATAAATCATCGACCATACGAGGAAGAATAATCGTAGAACGCCCGAAAACCCCTCTAAGACATTTTACCGGACACCTTCAAGGCGTCGGTCAAGAACTCGACCAAAACAACGAATCGATACGATCCAACCATGGGATAACAAGGTAAAAGATATAAAACATCTAAATAATCATCAATCCATCATAATCCTAAGTTAAATCGGATTAATCGGACGAAAACAACAAAAATACCCAAATTCCCCAAAACTAGATTTCTAGGAAATCGACTGGTCAGTAGATTGGAGGATGTTATAGGACGGATGATTGATGATATGAACCTCCAAACTTCATGGATTTATTGTCCAACAACATCTCTACATGATTACCCCGGCTCAACCGGAATGGAAGAAGAGAAGTGAGAAAATGTCAAGAAAAACGCCGCTGTGCCTTTTATAGTGTAACACGCGGGACCTATCGGCCGATAGTCGCCGATAGGCCCGGCCGATACCCAACAGAATGCCGGCGGTTGAGTCTTTCGCCCACCCTATCGGCCGAAAGGCTCTGGGCGATTCGGTGACGATCTACCACTAAAACGACCATAACTCTCTCGTCCGACTCGATTGACTCACCGTTTGAACCATTGGAAAGCTAACTCGATGTTCTATAATATTGCAAAGATTTATAATTTTTGGAGTCACCAAAAATTAATGGTGATCTAACAAAGTCGAACTCATGCTTAGAAAAGTCGTTTAGTAATCCTGAATTCAACAAAACGACACCGAAACCCGAGCATTAATACGAACCGAAGATACGGTTACGAAGTACTCACAAAGACGAATCCGAGAGCTAGTAGAACACACGATTCCGACTACCCGAAGGCTCGAAATTCGACAACGGAAGGTAATTACCCCAAACTTTGGGAAATTACGAAAATGGCCCAACTGCCCGAAAATCACCATACGACAACGAATAATCAAGCCGAAGCTCACAACACGTATAACAAAGTTAAACGGACTTGCGGGAAACTCGAAACAACAGTTTCGGATGAGATTCGCAAGAATCGAACTCAAGTGCGGAAAAGTCGCTAAAAAGCACAGAACTCAACGAAACGATACCGAAACGAACTCGGATGTCAAAAAGTGTAGAATTAATCATTCTCAGAATGACGAAACGGACATGAGCGAGTCGTCAAAACAGACTTCCGCCGAAAAAAAAGAAATTACCGGAAATCGAAAATTGCGGATATTACAGCCAAATTATCAGAATTGCTGAATCCGGAACCGTCCGAAGATGATGACGTACTATCTATCGCCGAAAAATTCCAGGCACTTCTCCCTTTTGCCGCGACGATTGTCCACACAGAAGCTGATAAGATCAAATACTTTCTCAAAAGGCTTAAACCCCGAATGAGGATGCAGTTGTTGAACCATCATTGTGTGACCCTACCGGAGTTCATCGAGAAAGCTCTGGAGTACGAATTGACCGTGAAGGAAATTTCCAAGAAGCAACCGCAGTCTAACAATAAGAAATTCAGGAACCGAACTACGATGGCAAGAATCGAACATTCAAGAGACCCCAACCAAGCAAATCCTTCCGAACGGCACCCTACGGCATCGAAGCCAACCGGATCGCAACCTCGAGCGGTCACCCTATCATTGTGTGCTATAATTGTGGAGACCCGGCACATCAATTCGAAATGTCCTAGGCCACCGTGTCATGCCATACTTGTGGGAAGAACGGACATCGTGCTCGTTATTGTAGGAGTGGACTAGGACGTATTTCCGCAGCACCTCATGCTCCAGTACAATCTTGATTCGGGACCGTGTACCTCCATCCGCTTCTTATCGGACTACCGGGCAAACAAAGGGATGGGACGTGGAAATCAAGCAGTACATCAGTGCGAATGCAAAACCTAGAGTTTACGAGATGAAGAGGGAAGATCCGGCCGCATGATTGCAGGTACTCTCGAGATCCAATCTCAGCCTGTCTGTGTTCTTTTTGATACTGGTGCTTCACACTCCTTTTTATCTTGTTTGAGTCGTTTGCAATTAGAGCATGTTATCAATTGTGAACCTTATATAATTGGTCTACCCGATGGTAGAAGAATTGTTGGGAATTGTGAAGTTCAGGACTGCTCGATCCGAATGAACGACCGTGAGTGGCTGTCAAATTTAATTGTGGTCGATTTACCTAAAGATGATGTGATCTTGGGTATCGATTGGATGGACCGTCATGATGCCATAATTAGTGTCCGCAAGCGAACAGTGACCGTCACATCTGACGATGGTCTTGAGTGTACCTTCCAGGGTGATAATCCCAGTCGTTCCGGGAGAATCATCAGCGCTATGAAAACGGTGAAACTGCTTAATCAAGGATGTATTGGCTATTGGTGTTACATGACCAAGACAATGGATCGACCAGTTGAATTGATCGATATTCCGGTAGTCCGAGACTACCTGCACGTATTTCCGGATGAGTTGCCGGGCTTACCTCCGCATCGTGATATAGAGTTCAATATTGAGTTAGAGCACGATACGTCCCCACTTTCAAAAGCACCGTATCGTATGGCTCCGACCGAGATGCAGGAGCCGAAAAGCCAACTTGAGGATTTGACCGAGAAGGGCTACATTAGACCTAGCGCGTCCTTGGGAGCACCAGATTATTTGTGCGTAAGAAGGACGGATCCCTACGCCTGTGTATTGATTATCGTGAGTGAACAAGGTAACCATTAAGAACAAATACCCATTGCCGCGTATTGATGATTTATTGGATCACCTTCAAGGGGCTGTCAGTGTTTTCTAAGATCGACACGAGGTCCGGTTACCATCGATTGAGGATTCGTGAGTCCGATATTTCAAGACCGCTTTTCGTACTCGCTATGGGCATTATGAGTTCGTAGTGATGCCTTGACTCGACGAATGCACCGGCAGATTCATGGAGCTGATGAATCGAGTGTTTATTAATTATCTGGATCGCTTTGTAGTCGCTTTTATTGACGACATTCTCGATCTATTCTCGTGACCATGAAGAGCACGAGCGTCATCTCCATCTAGTTCTCGAGGCATTAAGGCGAGAGCGGCTTTATGGAAAATTTTCTAAATGTGAGTTCGGATAAATGAAGTTATCTTTCTCGGGCATGTGATATCGGTTGATGGGGTGCGAGTAGACCCAAGAAGACAAGCTATCCGAGATCAAGTTACCGCCAAAGAACGTTAAGGAAGTACGCAGCTTCTTGGGACTAGCAGTTATTACCGACTTCGTGGAGGGTTTTTCCAAAATTGCCCAACCAATGACTAATTTGTTGAGGAAGGATAAGAAGTATTTACGGTCGAGGCATGTCGTGAGCTTTGATGAACTTAAGAGCCGGTTGATTTCGGCGCCTATTTTAGTCCTACCAAAAGGAACGGAAGGTTTTGTAGTGTATAGTGACGCATCTAAGCGGGGCCTTGGGTGTGTACTAATGCAAAATGGGAAGGTGATCTCCTATGCATCAAGACTACGACCTTACGAGGTCAACTACCCCACCCATGATTTAGAACTCGCAATGTGGTGTTTGCTTTAAAAATCAAGCGTCATTATCTGTATGGAGTTACCTGCCGATTTTTACGGATCACAAGAGCTTGAAATACATTTTTACTCGAAGGAGTTAAACATGAGGCGAGAGAAGGTGGCTAGAACTCATCAAAGACTATGATATCGAGATCCTTTATCATCCGGGCAAAGCAAATGTAGTTGCTGACGCTTTGAGTCGTAAAACAGTACAGGAGCAGATGCTTGCCCGCCTAACAACTCAGAGGGTATTGCAGTTAGAATTGGCGAGGCCGGAAATTGAAGTCTGGTTACAGCGTATTCAAGGGCAACTCTGTACACTTGAGATTTCATCGTCCCTTGAGGATATAATTAGATCGAAGCAAGTTACGGACCCATTCTTATCTCGAATCCGCGACGAAATAACTCAAGGGAAAGCTCCTGGCTTTGTGATACACGAGGATGGATTGATACGCTTCAGGAACCGAGTTTGCGTACCCGCTGATGATGAGTTGAGGAGTTCTATCCTGAGAGAAGCTCATGCTACCCCGTACTCTATCCACCCGGGGTCTAGCAAAATGTATAAGGATTTGAAACGATATTATTGGTGGGGAGGTATGAAACGTGAAGTTGCAGAATTCATTTCGAGGTGTTTAACCTGTCAACAAGTTAAGATTGAGCACCAGCGACCCGCAGGATTGCTGAAACCGCTTCCGATTCCCGAGTGGAAATGGGAGGACATATCGATGGATTTTATTACCAGCCTGTCGACGAGTCTTCGAGGGATGAATACGATTTGGGTGATTGTGGATCGTTTGACCAAATCAGCCCACTTGCTGGAGATTAAAGATATTTGGGGACCCGAGAGATTGGCCCAACTATTTATCAAAGAAATTGTAAGGTTACATGGTACCCCTAAGAGTATTGTATCAGATCGTGACGGGCGATTCGTGTCACATTTTTGGAAAGCAGTTCATCGTGCGATGGGTACGCATTTGAACTTCAGCACAGCATTTCACCCGCAGACGGATGGTCAGACTAAGAGAACTATCCAAACTTTAGAGGATATGCTGAGGGCGTGCGTTCTCGATTGGAAGGATGATTGGGAGGCCCAACTACCCTTGGTGGAATTCACTTATAATAATAGCTGGCACACTTCTATTCAGATGGCACCTTATGAAGCATTGTATGGTCGTCGTTGTAGATCCCCTCTGTGTTGGGACGATCCATCTGAAACTCTGGGTACGGAACCCGATATGTTGTTAGCAGCCCGTGAGAAGATCGCCCTAATTAGGAGTCGTTTGTTGATGGCTCAAAGCCGACAGAAGTCCTACGCAAACAACCGCCGGCGACCGCTTGAGTTCGAGGTCGGCGACCATGTACTAATGAAGGTGTCCCCTACTCGAGGAGTTTTTCGTTTTGGGAAGAGAGGCAAGCTGAGTCCGAGGTATATCGGGCCGTTTGAGGTTTTGGACCGAGTGGGCGATTTAGCCTATCGCCTGGCTTTACCACCAGCCCTGAGCCGAATTCATAACGTGTTCCATGTCTCCCATTAAGGAAATACGTTGCTGATCCGAGTCATGTACTTGATTCGATGAGATCGATTTAGCGGAGGATCATTCGTATGAGGAGCGCCCCGTACGAATACTTGAGAGGAGGATCAAACAACTGCGTAATAAGACGATTCCCCTACTGAAGGTTCAGTGGTCACGACACGGGGTCGAGGAAGCCACGTGGGAGACGGAGAGAAGCATTCAAGAGAGGTATCCTGAATTGCTTACCCCTTAGTTTCGAGGACGAAACCCCTTTCAAGGGGGGGAGTATGTAATATCCGACGGAAATTCTTACTTACTGTTGTATCGTTCGGATAATTCAAATACTGTTGTACTCTTGTTTCATTTGTGTATTGTTATTGATATTGGAATATATCATAAATAAACATAATAATAACGATCACTCGCACTATAATTGGATTCTCAACGTCGCATAGATTAATACATTTTTTAGCTACTAACCTGGGTATAACGTGCGCTAATCCTTAAACATAACGTACGTTATGCTTAGTTCTTTACGTACGTAAATCTGTGCTTGTTACGTACGTAACCAGTGTAATCGTATCCAATCTCAACTTTCGACGTGTAATGGACGGATTCGAATATCCGATCTTTCGAGGCAATCTAGTTGACCTACATTACGACGTAATGCGTTGATAGGTAACGACGTAACGATGTTCGTGTTTCATCCGGTAGCATCTGGACAGAGCTTACGTGCGTATCCGTCCGGTAGCGTCACGAATGCAGTCTTTATTATAAAAAGACAGACTTGTGTCTTTCATTTTGCACGACCAAACTCGAGTTTTCACCTAGATAATCATCCTCCCGCACCCTAGATCAAAATTACTTTCTTCCAACTTGTGTTTGAGCTTTACATTTGGATTTTGGAGCTTGTTGATTGGGAGTTGGAGTCATTCTTGAAGCTTAGATTGTGTTCTTGTGGTCTTGGTGTATTGTTCTTCAATTCTGAAGGTATGTCATACGTTTTAACCCTATAATCTCATAGTTATAATGATAGTGATTAAGTATACTCCACCTAGTGATGATTTAATCAAGCTAAACATGTTCATAGTTAAGCTTCCAACAAACTTAATGATGAATATGATAGTTAAGGGTTTTGTAAGGTTGTGTTCTTAGTATCTTAAATGATGATGATCATGTTTAGTTAAACCAAACTCTTATTCCTGGACTAATAACACCAATAGACTACTAATAATCTTTGTTTCATTATGATATAAATAACTTCTTGGAATAATTACCATAAAATGTTTTGAGAAACCCTTGTTGATCATTAGAAGTATGGAATCACCTTCTTGAACCTAAGCTAAAGTGAATCCAGAGGAGTAATGTTTAAACTTCCAAGTTAACTAGAAGATTATAAGGAAGGTGTTGAACCCGTAGTGGTCTTCATGATCATAATATGGAATTATAACTACTTAACTCAACATAAGTAATTGATTCAAGTGCATATTTTACTTTTTGATGTTCTTGATAAGTTTAAAGAGTAGGAGATTATTGGTTAACACATCTTAATCCAGCAAACATTTGGTAAACATCTTGTAATCAATTGTAAGAATAGAATGGTATTGAATGAGGTTCTTGAAGTAACGCTCAACATCTTAAAGTTGAACTACTCAAATGAGAATTAGGATGTTGTCTCGTCGAAGTTTGGTATAGATGATCATATGAACGCCTTATTGAATAAAATATACTTCATTCAAGATTGATTGTCCGAGTAACCAATTTTGAATCGAGGGCCGGCTGTTCGTTCGACAAAGAAGGACTTTACACGCCTCCGTATTGAGGCAAGTTATCTTGCTTGGTTATAATGATGTGTGAATTCTTATGATGATTATGCATTTCGTATATATGAAACACTTATAAACTTGTGTCTTGTGATTTGATGTTGTTCTTAATGATGTCCCGTTTTCATCGTGGGATTGTATTCCCAAGTTCGTTACTTTTGGACCCTTGATATTGTTGATCTTGTTGACATCTCGGTGAGTCCTCGATCCTTATTCGGATTTTGTGAATTATTGAATTCGTTGTCATGTTGCATCGTGACATATCCGGAGTCATATCTACGTTCCGATTGGATATTGTGTAGGATTTTTAGCCGGGCACATATATAGTCATGCGTGAATATTTTTCCATGAAAGTCTGTGCACACGAGACGTAGTTCGTTGAGGCTAATTAGGTACATTGTCCCACGTATATCCTGGATTCCGTATACGGGATGGACATGTGCACTGACACATATTCGGATCGGGCGTACTGTGATGTCCCTCTCGAGCCATACTATCTTAGTCGCTCACAGTCCATTTTTATACTTGGATGTGTTCGACGTTTTGTGACTGAGCGTTCATACGCCCGAGGGGTATGTTCGTTAGTCGGGGAGTTATTCTTGAAATCTTATATACGTGAATTGTATACTATCTTGAGAATCATTTATCATGTATATCTGACCCTGTGTTGGGCGAAATACTTGTGTTGTATTTTAGGTCGAGGAAAAGGCAAGGCACGGGAAGACCAAGGTGATGACGAAGGGTTCGAAGGATACTAGTTCGGGGGCCCCAAGTCTTTCGTGTCCGGTCATGTTCGTACCGTGTAATGTTATTTTTTTTTTCCGCTTCATTTTAAGTTTGAACAAATGTATTGTTATTTAAGGTATAATTCATCTCCATATGGATTATACTTATGTTTTGGATCCTGTGTGTAATAAGGCCGTAGGCCATACTGCTGTAAACTCCACATCGGAGTAAGTACTATGTTTTGTGGTTCGGTATCACATGTATTGTGTATTTAATCTGTACTTTGGATATCGCCTGGTGGATCCCAGTGTGGGGTCCACGGCACTGTAATGGCCGCCTCATCGGGGTGTTACAGAGAGGGCGGAGCATGAAGCGTGAGAAACGGCTTAGTGGGTCCTGCAAACTTTCCATTTCATAGTGTCCTAAAAATAAAACTATTAACTTTGTATAAAGCATACATCGAATCGTTTAATAAAGCGACTGCAGGGGCTAAATCTTATAAGCTTGGTATAAACAAGTTCGCTGATTTGACGAATGAAGCATTTCGGGCATCTCGAAACGGATATAAATTAATGGAGTTTCGCCAAAATTACTCTTCGATGTCGCCAATTAACTATGCGGAGTCGGACAGCATTCCAATCAGCATAGACTGGAGAGATAAAGGAGCTGTTACCCTGTGTTAAGGATCAGGGAAACTGCTGTAAGTGAAATCTTAATGTAATTAGATACACTTTTTTCCCCCTCCAATCTGGGGATAGCTCTTTGTGTTCGTCATGTATTGTTGCTCCCACTTAGTGAACTGCTGAGTTAGGGTGGAGGGTATGGGTCACTCCCATCACCCATCTTTTGTAATATCCGGTTGTAATTCAGTCATTATCATTCAGTAATTTTATTCGGTGATTGTCACTCAGTGGATTTTCACTCATTTATAATCTTTCATCAATCATGTTCATTCACCCGTGTTCACCGTTCGGAAAAACTTCGAGTTGTGTATCGTTATTGTTCATCGTTTCAACTTTCCTCTTATGAGTTCGACTTTATTAGATCACCATTAATTTTTGGTAACTCCAAAAATTCTAAATCTTTGCAATATTATAGAGCATCGAGTTAGCTTTCCAATGGTTCAAACGGTGAGTCAATCGGAGTCCGGACGAGAGAGTTATGGTCGCTTTAGCTCACCCGCTCGTTATTGGCGATCATCGCCGGACCGGACCGTGTCGTCCGACACGCCCGTGCGTACTCGCCCGAAATGCCGAAGTTTCTGCCGGCCGAACTGGCCGTGTCGTCCGACACGGCCCGTGTCGAACCCTTCCGGATAAGCCAAGATTGCCTCGCCGAGCACGCCCGACCGTGCAGCCCGCACGGCCGAGTCATGCCGAAGTCATTGCCGGACGGTCATCGCCGGAAGGCCCTCCGCGCCGCGACCGTGTCAAGCCGGACACGGTCGAGTCCTGTCGCCGCCAGCTGCGACACGACCGCGCGGCCGGCACGGCCGTGTCCGGCAGCGATCAACCCCTATAAAAGGCCCCGCAGACGTTTTTCTTGCCATTTTTCACCTTCTTCTCCTCCTCTTCCGCATCTGGGCATGTTCTAAGCTTGAAGCCATGTTGGTTAACAACACATCCATGGATTTCTTGAGGTTATATCATCATTAATCCGTCCGATATCATCCCTTGATCCAAATAATCAAGGTTAGATTTCTAGAACCCTACTTTTGGTAAAATTGGGGGTTTTCGTGTTTTTGTCCGATTCGTTCCGTTTTGTTGATTAATTCATGATGAATATGATTAATCTTGTTGGTATTCTTAGTTTCCCTACGGATTCATGGTATATTTCGTGATTTTTACGGAATCGAGAGGGTTTGGTTGTGGTCCGCCCTCGTTGTTGTTTATATACGAATATACATGAATCGTAGGCGGGTTTTCGGGGTTTCTTCGTGTAATTTGAATATGGATAATTGATTATCATATTCCTTGCGAATCGCTTAGGTGCCGAAAGCGCGTTCTCGGACCTACCGAACTCATACCTTTCCTCCGTTCGATTTCTCGATGTCTCAAAGGCAAGTATACATTTATGATTATGCGTTCGACTTTGAAAGTATGAAATAGTGATGATATGAATATATCTAGCCACACCGGGACGGGCCTATGGTCCTCTCGAGGGTTTCGTAGCCTCAGTGCGATTCCATGGTTGATATGAACGAACCGTTTCTACGGCATTCATATGAAATAATGTTGGCATGCTTATTTATATCCACTGGGACTGACCGACGTCCTCCGAGGGTTTCGTAGCCTCTCAGTGCGATTCCATGGATAATATGAATTAACCACTCGGACGGACCGACGGGTCCTCCGAGGGTTCCGTAGCCTCAGTGCGGTTCCACGGTATTCATATATGTATTGATGAGATGCTATGAGATTTAGTTATTCCTGTATAGTAGTATTAAATTGATGTTTTGTCGGAAATTGATGAATTGACGGATTTCTTTTACTTTATTGTCGAGAAGTATTTTGTTTCATATTGTTATACTTGCACTAGCTATTCGTCGGCTATCCCCTTTTTGGGGAAATACGTTTCATGTATTTCGAGTTCCAGGAGAGCGGACGGGGCGGTATCGGGTCGGCATAAAGATGGTGGGCAAGTGTGATCTTGTGTCTTTCTCCCGCTTTATTTTCTTTGGGAATTCCGTTCGGTGTTGTTGTCTTGGATTGACTATTGAATACTCGAGTATTGTTTTCCTTTTCCTTGATGTTACCTGTGTTTGCCGAAGTATTGAATTGAGTTGTGATGTTTGTAAGTACATTGGTTATTTTTCGAATACCTTTGTATTGTTTTTCATCCCAATGTGTGTAGACCTTATCGGTCAAAAATTATGGTTCCGCGTATGTTTAGCCTTGTGGGTCCTACTACGGCGGGCTTACTACTGTAATATCCCTGAATAACTTGGGGGTGTTACAGAATATGGTATCAGAGCTTAGGTCTATGGATACCTAGGCTGTCGGTCTTTTGGGTCGATCGAGTCGTTAATTGTCCACATTATCGACTACAGTGAGATTGACGTAGCCGAGGATATTACCTTTCCGGAGAAACCCGTGAAGATTCTTGAGCGCCGTGAGAAACAACTTCGGCATAAGACCATTCCACTGGTTAAAGTACAATGGTCGAGGCATGGAGTCGAAGAGGCGACTTGGGAGACGGAAGAGAAGATGCGAGTTGAATACCCCGAACTATTTATTTCTTAAGTTTCGGGACGAAACTTCTTTTTAGAAGGGGAGAATGTAATATCCGGTTGTAATTCAGTCATTATCATTCAGTAATTTTATTCGGTGATTGTCACTCAGTGGATTTTCACTCATTTATAATCTTTCATCAATCATGTTCATTCACCCGTGTTCACCGTTCGGAAAAACTTCGAGTTGTGTATCGTTATTGTTCATCGTTTCAACTTTCCTCTTATGAGTTCGACTTTATTAGATCACCATTAATTTTTGGTAACTCCAAAAATTCTAAATCTTTGCAATATTATAGAGCATCGAGTTAGCTTTCCAATGGTTCAAACGGTGAGTCAATCGAGTCCTGGACGAGAGAGTTATGGTCGCTTTAGCTCACCCGCTCGTTATTGGCGATCATCGCCGGCCGGACCGACCGTGTCGTCCGACACGGCCCGCGGCTGCACTCGCCGAAATGCCGAGTTTCGCCGGCCGAACTTCGGCCGTGTCGTGCGACACGGCCCGTGTCGAACCCTTCCGGATAAGCCGATTGCCTCGCTGAAAGCACGCCCGACCGTGTCGTGCAGCGCGGCCGAGTCATGCCGAGTCATTGTCGGACGGGTCACCGTCGGAAGGCCCTCCGCGCCGCGACCGTGTCAAGCCGACACGGTCGAGTCCTCGCCGCCAGCCGTGCGACACGACCGTGCCGGTCGGCACGGCCGTGTCCTAGCAGCCAACCCCTATAAAAGGCCCCGCAGACGCTTTTCTTGCCATTTTTCACCTTCTTCTCCTCCTCTTCCGCACTGGGCATGTTCTAAGCTTGAAGCCATGTTGTTTAACAACACATCCATGGATTTCTTGAGGTTATATCATCAATAATCCGTCTGATATCATCCCTTGATCCAATAATCAAGGTTAGATTTCTAGAACCCTACTTTTGGTAAAATTGGGGGTTTTCGTTTTTGTCCGATTCGTTCGTTTTGTTGATTAATTCATGATGAATATGATTAATCTTGTTGGTATTCTTAGTTTCCCTACGGATTCATGGTATATTTCGTGATTTTTACGGAATCGAGAGGGTTTGGTTGTGGTCCGCCCTCGTTGTTGTTTATATACGAATATACATGAATCGTAGGCGGGTTTTCGGGGTTTCTTCGTGTAATTTGAATATGGATAATTGATTATCATATTCCTTGCGAATCGTTTAGGTGCCGAAAGCGCGTTCTCGGACCTACCGAACTCATACCTTCCTCCGTTCGATTTCTCGATGTCTCAAAGGCAAGTATACATTTATGATTATGCGTTCTCGACTTTGAAAGTATGAAATATTGATGATATGATTATTTCTAGCCACTCCGGACGGGCCTATGGTCCTCTGAGGGTTTCGTAGCCTCCAGTGCGATTCCATGGTTGATATGAACGAACCGTTTCTACGGCATTAATATGAAATAATGTTGGCATGCTTATTTATATCCACTCCGGGACGGACCGACGGGTCCTCTGAGGGTTTCGTAGCCTCTAGTGCGATTCCATGGATAATATGAATTAACCACTCCGGGACGGACCGACGGGTCCTCTGAGGGTTCCGTAGCCTCTGGTGCGGTTCCACGGTATTCATATATGTATTGATGAGATGCTATGAGATTTAGTTATTCCGGAATACTAGTCTTAAATTGATGAATTGACGGAAATTGATGAATTGACGGATTACATTTACTTTATTGTCGAGAAGTATTATGTTTCATATTGTTATACTTGCACTAGCTATTCGACGGCTAACCCTTTATGGGAAATACGTTTCATGTATTTCAGTTCCAGGAGAGCGGACGGGCGGTGTATCGTGTCGGCATAAAGATGGTGGGCAAGTGTGATACTGTGTCTTTCTCCCAGTTTTATTTTCTTTGGGAATTCCCGTTCAGTGTTGTTGTACTGGATTGACTATTGAATACTCGAGTATTGTTTTCCTTTTTCCTTGATGTTCCGGCCTGTGTTTGCCGAAGTATTGAATTGAGTTGTGATGTTTGTAAGTACATTGGTTATTTTTCGAATACCTTTGTATTGTTTTTCATCCCAATGTGTGTAGACCTTATCGGTCAAAAATTATGGTTCCGCGTATGTTTAGCCTTGTGGGTCCCACGGCGGGGCTTACGGCGCTGTAATATCCCTGAATAACTTGGGGGTGTTACATCTTTCACCCATCATTCATCCCTCATTCACCCATCATTCATAGTAGGAAACCCATCTTTCACCCATCATTCACCATCTGTCAATTTTATTTTTTTATAATATAATAATTTTAATATTCCATAAAAAACTAAAATACATTTCATAATTAAAACTTTAAAACATTACATCTAGACTTAAAAAAAAAATACAAATCGTAACCTAAAAATAAAAATAAAAAATGCTAAAAATCTTAAAAATGCTAAAAAGCTAAAATGCTAAACTAAAAACTAAAATTCCCATCCCCATCTTTCGGCCGCCTCGCGCTTTCGATCCAACACCGCTTGCAACAAAGGCCCGGTGAGGTGATCGTGAGACGTCATAAGGAACTCCAAGTCTTTTTGTTTTTCGTTCTTCAAAAGTAAACGCTTTTGTTCTTGGATAAAACTCCTCGCCTCTTCTTCTTTTGCAATCTTCGCCTTTGCCACTTCTTGTTTTAATTTGATCTTTGCATTTTGAGATTCGCTATACACTTTCATCATATCATCCCGTTCGGTGGAGGGTGCTTCAACCGGCTTCTTTCCTTTCCGTCTTGGTGGCGATCTTGGTCTTGCTCGAGGTGCCGGTGTCGGAAACGGTTCCGGGTCCGACTCCACCGCATGTTCGTGATCGGGCTCATCTTGATCACATTGATCTTCATTTAGATCAATAGGAAATTCGGCTTCAAAAGACGGAAACGAGGCGTTGTTGGACTCACTAGTTTTTGCTCGTTTGGATGTCGAGCCTTCCATTTCTTCAAAAGTTTCAACCTCGCACCACTTTGGATATGGCTTCAAAACTTCCCACGCCGCAAAGTGGCTAAATGCATGTTTTGTCCTATGTTTATGTAGCCATTCTTTGTGTGTCGCGTTTAACACATCTTCATCGTTGGTGCCGCTAGCCATGTTGGACTTTCGCCTATTGTAAATACCGGCAAATGAAGCAACTTTTTTTTGCAAATCGTTCCACTTTGAGTTTACTTGATGGTATCCACGACCACTATCGTTTCCCATACGCTCATTGAACTCGGCGAAAACTTTTCTCCAAAATGAGTTACCGGTTTGGAAGTCCCCTTTATACGGGTCTAGGGAAACGGTAACGAAGGCTTTTGCCAAAGCCTCTTCTTCGGCGGCCGTCCAAGCTCGGCACCGGGCCCTTTTGGGGCGGACAACAACTACTTCTTCTTGTGTCTCCGGCACTCCTTCTTCTTCTTCTTCATCTTCGGTTGAAAAATCATTTGAAATTTGACGGTTTGCGAATTGGGGAGATTGTGGCAAATGAAACTCGTTATAACCGGTTTGGATGGGCATTTCATACGCGGGCTCGTTTGAAAAGTGAGAAAATCCATGTGCACCTTGGTTAGAAAATTGAGAAAAATCATTACCATATTGGTTAAATTGTTGCATTGGTTGTGTATTGGCAAAGTTTCGGGTTGGGTTGGCTTGAAGGCGCGTCGGGTTTGGTTGGGTTCGGGTTGGGTTGCGTTGGGTGCGTGATGTGTTGGCTTGGGAAGAACCGCCGCGGGTTTTGGTTTTGGGTCGGTTTGGTTGGGTTGATTTAGCTTTTCTTGGATCCATTTTTTTTATAAAAATGGCTTGAATGTGTGGGTGAAATGGTTGATTTTGGATGTAAAATGGATGCAAAATGGTTGATTTTGGAGTATGTATATATAGGAAAAAGAAAGGAAATGAGTATTAATTGTTTTGAAAAAAAGTGATTTTTTTTTTTTTAATTTGGAACGGTCATATGACCGTTGGAATGTGGGAAAGAGAGCCAATGTGCGGGAGCAATTGCGGGACGCCACTCACCCATTTCATCACTAAAGCTTTGTACCGCTAGGTGGGGGTGGTGTGCGTGCTTGGTACCAAGTGGTACCACTTCCATCACCAAGGCATACCCTGCGGCCTTATACACGAAAAATAACTATGAGTGAACAAGAAAATCATTTGAAAAAATGAGATTGTATTTAATTTTAAGTTTTTACTTAAAATTAAATTGCCTACGTATCCTTGTGAGGAATCAAATCTCTACGTATTTCTTTTACTTAAGAAGAATTAAAAAAAAATGGACTTTTATTTAATTTTAAGTTTTCACTTAAAATTAAATTGCCTACGTATCCTCGTGAGGAATCAAAGTCCTACGTAGTTCTTTTTACTTACCTGACTTACCTTACTTACCTTTAGTCGAAGTCGATGTCGTTGTCGTCTTGATCATCGGTTTGACTTATTTGACTAGACTCTCCTTCAGAAGTGCCTTCTTGATAGGCATCTTGGTCCGCTAATAGGTCATCCCACTTATTTTCATGGTCCATTTCTTCGTCAATATTTTGCAGTTATTGACGATTCGGGATACGTCGAAATCCCTGGGGGTCAACTTCTTCTTCACTGGTAATTGTTGTACTATTGTAATAGATATTTTCATGTATAGCATCATATTCAGGTTCTTGACTTTTATTTTCAAAACCGGGTGGAGATTAATTTTGGGGCTCCCGAATAATTATCGCAGATGGTTTTTTCGATTTGCCCCAAAGAGCCATTCGCTCCAACTTGGACATTTTGGATTTTTGAGGAGACGTAGCAATACCCTTTCCCTTATGAGAACTCGACATAATGATTAAATGCTAAAAAAAAGAGAGATTAAATGATATACCAATTAGCATCGAGAGTTTGAGAGATTTATTAGAATGAAGGTGTGAAAAAATGAGATGGGTTGGGTTAGTATTTATAGATAATTTTTTTTTTTTAAATTGAATTCTCCGTTGGACCCGTCGGGTCCGGGTCCGACCCGACCGGTCCAACAGCTAGAATTCAAATTTTTAATTGTTTTTTTGTTTTCCGCCGGGTCGACGGGTCGGGTCCGGCGGGTCGCCGGGTTGGTAAATGTACGACCCGGACCCCACCTGTGTATACCACGGGTCCGGGTCGACGGGTCCGACGGGTTGACCCGTCGGGTTGGGATTTTGTGGGCACCTCTAGTCATGATGCTGTCACGTACTGAATTAAAGGAGAGAGTGATGCAGCGAAAATTACTAGAAAACAACTGTGTTCCAACGGATCATCTGTCCTTGGAATACAGCCCTCTAAAAACCCTAGATTCAATCGGTCTAAGAATTTCAAAAAAATATAGAGAAAATTCAATTCATTGAACGAACCAAAATAAAGGCCTTACACGCATATATATAGTCTAGGGAAGCTAGGGTTAAACTTACGAAATTTAATAATAAGTACACAAACTCTTAAAAAATTACAATTAAATCCCTCAAAATAGAAAAACGCAAAATTGAAGACCTAAACTATATTTTTTGGCTAAAAAGCACGGACCTCACTGCGTAGTTATGACTCTTGTTCAGTGGGTCGATTCCGATAAAAAAAGGCCGAATTTATTCCAAAATTTACCAATCAATATTTTTTATATATTTTAAAAATACTCTTTTTTTTTTAAATAACGAATGAGAATCTCATCACTAGAGAAATTAATATCTTAATAGAAAAAATTACATTTTTGGTAATATTTAAGAAAGGGTTGTGTTAGAGAATGGTGCGGCAGGTATGGGCACTGCAGCAACATGACGCACTGTGTATATTGTATGGAGCTTTAAGATAACTTCAATTCTTCACTGCCAATAATATATATATATTGTCTGTGCTATAAATAGCACCCCGCATATATGGTTACGGCGTCGTCGGCGCCTTTGTTTGATTGCCACACCCACACCCCTAATTTTCCTGCCCATCGAAACTCGAACAAAAACAGTCGCTCGTCGTCTTCGTCTTCGCCTTCATTTTCTTGGAATCGTCGGCGAGGGCACATCTGGAATTCCTCGGCCTTTTCCGGTAACTATTCGCCGCCCTTTAGCTGCTTCTTGATTGATTCACCTAGTTTTTTTTTTTTTTAAATTTAAAAATTGCCTTCTAAATCGACCTTACCACTCACGTATTTTTGGTTGCGGAAATTTATGTTTAATGTATAAAAATTAGTATTTGGTGAGAAATGGAAAAAAATATTAAAAAATAAATGGAATGGTGATATTAAAAATAAATAGTTCTGTTTTTTCTATTTGAAATTGTGATAATATCCCTCAAGTTAATGTTATGTTTCTTTTAATTAGACTAAATGTCCTCCCGTGCGATGCACGGCGTAAAATGTTAAATATTTTACTATATTAGTAATATGTGATTGAATTTCAATAATATTGTAAAATTATTTGAAAATATACATGAGCCAATATACACACACATACATAATACACATAAATTATTATTTGATTTGCTTTAATTTATAAATCTCAGGATATATGATAGAAAAACCATAATTTAATTAAACATAGACATTTATTTTCACGTAGGACAATGAGTCTTATATCTAATTTTATAAATTAAATTATATTTTATTATTATCAACTTTCATTAAAAGTATCCAACCCATATTCTTACTAATATAATTTTTTTTATATGATTTGGCATTATAATAATTATTTTATTATTTTACAATTAGAACAAAATAATTCTGAAAAATCAAATTACCGTTGAAGTACAAAAGTATGAAAATAAACTAAAAATATATATTTTTTTAAATATTCTTATATTTTTATATGGTAATACTTTAATCATCTAATATATCATTATTATATTTAAATTACTTTATATATATACTATATGGATGTCAAATTAAAGAGTACGAAGTAAGAATTAATTTGATATTTTTTATCAAAAATAAAATTGATACGAAAAAGTTATAATTATTTAAAAATAAAAGGAATAAAATGAGAGGAAATTTTACTTGGTAGATATTATATATGGAATAACCCTCTAACTTCCCTCCCAAACTAAATATCCGTTTTTTTTAAGATTTTTAAAAAGAGAAATAATGTGGTGATGACACATGTCCTTTAAATTTTCTTGCGACTCTCTTTTAATATTAAGTATGGAAGAGTAATTTATTGGATAAAAAATATCCAAAAAAATAAAATAAAAATTAGATGGTTTTAAAAGGGGGTAAAGTATGTAAAACCATCCTTGTTTTAGCTAAAAATTACGCACGTAATCTCCTAAGAACGGGTTATTTGCATCTTGTAGGTTTAAAGAATATCCTGAAGCATCAAAGCCTTAGCTCTCGAGCCATGAGTACGTCTCAACGATATCTTCCATCACCAACCGGCAATGGTAATACAGAAGATAAACCTGATCATCTTCTAGTTCTTGTTCATGGTATCTTGGCAAGGTATATGCATATTTTTTGTACATGAAATGTGGTGTTTTACGTTTCTGTTGTTTTAACCTTGATTGGAGTTTTCTAGTATTGCAGCCCGAGTGATTGGACATATTTCGAAGTGGAGTTAAAGAGACGGTTAGGAAAAAAGTTTTTGATTTATGGTATGTTGTTTATACATTGACCAAAGAAAATATATGCATTAATTAGTACGAAATGCATATATTTCATGCATAATTAGTACAAAACTCATGCATAAATTAGTGCTGTAAATTAATGCATTGAAATTTTAATGCACGAAATGCATATATTTCATGCATAATTAGTACAACATTCATGCATAAATTAGTACTGTAAAGTACTGCAACTAATATTGGTACTGCATAGAACGCGATATATATATATGTATATATGCAATATCTGCATCAAAATATCGATGCATTAAAATATTAGATTATATGCATCAATTTTTTGTGAGAATTAATACATTGAAATTTTGATGCACGAAATGCATATATTTTATGCATAATTAGTACAAAACTCATGCATAAATTAGTACCGTAAAGTACTGCATCTAATATTGGTACTGCATAGAACGCGCCTATATATATATATATATATATATATATATATGTATGTATATATATGATGAAACGGAGGTTACACGATCTCTGATCTCTATCCTTCTATTTGGTTTTCATAACTTTTTTGAGCCGTGGTAAATATTTAGTGAATATGATTATTGCGTGCAGCAAGTTCATGTAATACGTACACTAAGACATTCACCGGAATTGGTGGCGCTGGAAAACGACTGGCGGATGAAGTAGGTTCTTTTTAGATGAATTTTAATGTATCTTTAATGTACATATATTTTTTTTTCAAAAAGAAAAAAAATAAAGTTCCGCAATGAACAGGTCATGCAGGTCGTGAAGAAGACCGAGAGCCTAAAGAAGATATCCTTTTTGGCACATTCGCTTGGTGGATTATTTTCAAGATATGCAATCGCGGTTTTGTACACTCCTAATGCCTTAAGCTCTTCAAATAAAGGTTTGATTGCTGGGCTGGAAGCGATTAATTTTATTACCTTGGCAACGCCTCATCTTGGAGTCAGAGGAAATAAGCAGGTATAACTCATGTTTTAGTTATCTATCGTTGCATTGGAATTATGAATTCATTATTATGTATTAATTGCATACACAATGTCCTTTGGCAGGATGTAAGAATCAAATTTATTTTGATTTCTGTCGGTTGATTCACTCTGTAATTTTCTTTTTCCCTCTTTTTAGTTAAGAAACTATGTCTCGGCGTAATAAAAGAATGTGTTCTGATGAATATAAGCTGGAGGATAATTTAGTTATAAGCATATGTTGGATGAATATCGTAAAAAGTGATTATTTCCTTATTAAAATTCAAACCAGAAGCAGAATCAGAAATCCAATGCACCTCTCGAATTATGTAGAATTAGAGCTTCTATGATATTTCACCTCTCTTAAAAAAAAAAAAAAATGTAACCGTGTATTTTGGACTTAAAGTTGTTCTAAGGACATCTTTCATCTGCGTGTCGTGTGTCACAGCCTCATTGGTTGTGGTTTTCGAATCTGACCACCAGAGAGTTAATATTCTTCAATGGTCCAGCTTCCGTTCCTCTTTGGCGTACCTTTCTTGGAGAAACTTGCGGCTCCACTCGCCCCGATTTTTACTGGCCAAACGGGCAGTCAACTTTTTCTTACAGATGGCAAGCCCAATAAACCACCTCTCTTATTAAGAATGGCTTCTGATTGTGAAGACGGGAAATTTATGTGAGTACATATAGTCTCTGCTTTAGCATGTGCTTTTAAGCAATTCTTTTATAAAGTATCTGCCTTATTTTGAAGCTTAATTACTATGGCTTCTGATTGTGTTTATAGATCTGCGCTTGGCGTTTTCGGATGTCGGGTTCTTTATGCTAATGTCTCTTATGACCGTATCCTCTGATTTTAAGGAAAACGAGCTTATGTTGATATTGGAAATTATTCTTTTCTATTTTTCATCCGTCATCGAAAATTCTTAAACGAGCTCAGATATGGTTGGTTGGCGCACATCATCTATTCGAAGGGAAAATGAACTTTGCAAGGTAACTAAATATGTATTCATTTTTTAAACCTAACTTGCCTGTAGAAATTTGAAATTTTACTGGAGCTGTAGATACTTGGTTATTTACATAAACTACCCTTGAGGTTTGGCTATATTTATGGGAAAAAAGAAAACTCAAGCTAAAATTTGATAATTACGAGACCACCTTCGAGGGTGCATTCGTCTAACATTGTGCATTTGCTGTTAGTGGAATTAACGGAAATTGCTGTGGTTTCGTTCGCAACGTTTAGAAAGATTTGATCCTCCTAAGTCATGAAGACCGCTTTTAGAGCAAATAGTTTTATATTTACATCCTTCATTTTTTCAAAATATAACAAATTCACCCCCAGCTTGTCGTCTTACATTTGACATTTACGTCTCTCTTTTCAAAGTTGGCTTATTTTTGTAAATAGTTACTCATGTGAGATATTTGAATGGAAACTTGGGCAGCCTCCTAGTCGGTCATTGGATGGCTATAAACACGTTGTCGATGTGGAATATTACCCACCCGTATCTTCTGAGGGTCCCCATTTTCATCCGGAAGCTGCCAAAGCTAAGGAGGCAGCTCAAAATGAACCCGACGGACAAAACACAGTCGGATATCATGAGATTATGGAAGGTATTGTTCGACAAGTTCGATCAATTAATGTGTTGGCCGTTAAAAAAATATATTAACCATTCTTCTATTTGTTACCCTCAACAGAGGAAATGATGCATGGTTTACAACGATTAGGATGGAGAAAAGTTGATGTTAGCTTTCACTCGGCATTCTGGCCCTTCTTTGCGCATAATAATATCCATGTAAGTTTTGGACTGTTTGTAAATTATTATTATTATTATTATTATTATTATTATTATTATTATTATTATTATTATTATTATTATTATTATTATTATTATTATTATCATCATCATCATCATGTTTATAATATAGTATACTAGAGATAACTCGTGACATAATTGGATTAAAGTAATTAAATCACCAGATAAACTTGCTAGTAAAAAAAATGTTGGTTCTCAAAAATCTACTTGCCGCCGGCGGTCCTCTTGGAGGAAGGCCGGCGGACCTGCAGTTGAAAAAAAAAATAAGAATTGGCCGATTGTTGAGAAAAAAATAGTCGTTTTCCAAAAGAAAAAAAGGTAAAAAAGGTCGGCCGCCCGGAGGTTTACTGGCGGCCAGTGGTGGCCCCTTCGGGTCTGTCGTGAGCAAAAAATTGGGCGACTTCCGGAGGTCTAACGACAGTCCGATGGAAAGTAGACCGGTGAGCATGACGTTAAAGAGGAAAAAAAATGTCGGTCTGTGGAGGTAACCTCTGGAAAGCAGGCCGACGTGTCGTGAAAACTAAAAGATAAGACCGGTCGCCGGAGGTCTACGGGCTTCCGGTAGCGGCCCTGTCGCCGACCCCGCAGGAAGAACTGGTCGGCCGACGACCCGCAGGAGATGGCGAACCCAATTAGGAAGAACTTTTTTGAAGATTAATTGTCCATTTAATTTACTATTGTAAGTATACTTTTGAAAGTTAATTGTTGTTGAACATTTAATATCATTATCAAATTCAACATAGTGGGGAGGGCTAAGTTATAATGGTCTTTTGGGTGCGGACTCCGGCGGCCAAAAAACATCACTGCATCCGACGGCGACCCCGTGGGAAGCAGACTGTAAGAAAAAAAAGGGCCGGCCGTCGGAGGTCTACCGGCTTCTGGGGGTGACCCGACGGAGGTCTATCGATGAGCCTGTCGTAAAACAAAACTTGAAAATTGGTCGGTCGGCGACCCGATGGTATCCGTCAGAGAACCCCGTTAGGAAAGAATTTAATATTTAATATTTAAAGGGTATTTTTTTTAAGTTTATTGTTGTGAACATTTAATATTATTATTATATTCAACATATATGGGAAGGGAGGGGTACAATGATCTTTCCAGGTATGGATGACGACGACGATCAAAAAACACGAATGTCTCTTGTGTTATATATTAGAGATAACTCGTACCATAATGGCACGGTGGCGGTGCCATAATTGGAATAAAATAATCAAATTATCAATATTTTGCTAGAAAAAAGAACATATTGGTTCCTAGAAATCTACCGACGGGCGACGGAAAGCAGGCTGGCAGGTCTGCCATTAAGTAAAATAATCAAAAAAAAATTGGCCGACTGCTAAAGGTCTGCTAGCGGCGGGGCCCATAGGAAAGATGTCGCCATGCCGCCCAAAAAAAAAGGAGAGAAGAAATGTGGCAGACTTCCTGAGGTCTGCCGGCAGTCGGCGGCGGCCCGCCGGGAACTCGGGAAGCATGCCTACAAGCCCGAAAAAGATAAGAAAAAAAAATTGACCAGCCGCGGCACTGCCGAGAAGCAGGCAGGCGGCCTGCCATATAAATAAATAAATAATTTGGCTGGTAGGAAAGTTTTTTTTTGAAGACTAGTTGTCCATGTAATTTAATATTCTAAGGATATTTGTTTTGAAAGTTTATTGTTATTGAATATTTCATATTGTTCTTTAATTTATCATAGATATGAGAGGGGTAAAATGGTATTTTCAGGTACGAGCGATGATGACGATCAAGAAACATCATTGTCCTTTATATTATAAATTTATAGACTAGAGATAATTCGTGCCATAATGGCACTATGGTGTTTGATTAAAAATAATTAAATTACCAGATTACATTACTAGGAAAAAAAACATGTTGGCTTGGGAATGAAGTTTATTGTTGTTGAACATTTGATATTATTATTAAATTGAACACAAAGAGGAGGGGAGTTGGGGTACAATGGTCTTTCCAGGTGCGGACGACTACCAAAAAACACCATTGTCCTTTATATTGTAGACTAGAGATAACATGTGACACAATGTCGCTGTGACGGTGACATAATTGAATTAGAATAATTAAATTACCGGATTCCTTGCTAAAAAAAATATCGGTTCCCGGAAATCTACTAACGGTCGCCGAAAGCAGGCTGACGGGCCTGCCATTTAAAAACAAAAAGAAAAAAATATCTCTGTCGTCCCACAGGAGAACTGGTTGACGGGTCTGCCGTAGTTTTAAAAGAAATCAGGATGTCGGAGTTCTACCGGCAGCGGCCCGCCGAAAAGTAGCACGACGAGTTTGAAAAAAAAAAGATAAAAAAATATGGCTCGCGCCGGAGGTTTACCGGCACCGGCGGTGGCCCCTAGAAAGCGGACCGGGCTTGCCGTATAAAATAAATGGCCGGTCGTTGAAGGTCAACCGACTGCCGGCGGTCCGTCGGAAAGCAGGTCGGTGAGCCTGTAAAATTTTAAAAAAAAAAATTAGCTCGCTGGAGGTTTACCAGCACCAGCGGCTGTCCGCTGAAAAGCTGACTGACGAGCCTCCCGTATAAAAAAAACTGCCCTGTTATCGGATGTCTGATGCCGCGGCTCGTCGGAAACAGGCGGGTGGGCCTGGCGTAAAAAGGAAAAAAAAGGAAAAATATAAAAATTGCCCGGTCGCCGGCTGCTCTGCGGAAAAATTGGTCGGCTCGCGACCTGCCGGAGGTCCATCGGAGAATCCCGTTAAGATGAACTTTTTTTGAAGATTATTTGTTCCTCATTTTAATATTCAAAATGTATTTTCTAAAGTTTATTATTGTCGAACAATTGATATTGTTATCAAATTTAACAGAGAGGAGAGTGGAGGGGTAAAATAATCTTTTCCGGTGCGGACGAAAATTAAAAAAGCACGGGCCTTTTATATTATAGAGATTTTTTTTTTCAACCGGCTTATTGGTATCTTTAGGTGAAAAATGAATGGTTTCATAATGCTGGAGCTGGAGTGGTCGCTCATGTTGCCGACACCATAAAGCAACAGGAGAAGGAACAAAGTTCTCATTCCTCGCACATTGCAGCTAGTTTGTAATGGAGTAGAATCTCGATAAATTAATATTCAATAAATTAATAATTTTGATTAAATAATACTTATTGTCGGTCCTAATAGAAATGACTTGTTATGAAATTTATCTCGCTCAATAAGTAATTTCGATTAATTAATATTTTGTAGGGTTTTGATCTTATTAATTTATCGAGATTCTACTGTAACGTGATGTATTAAATTGTCATTTTTTTAGATAATATGGTTTGGTGTATCAACATTTTTCCACACATATAGATCGATGAGATACGAGATTCCATACTATACTATAGAGATCCATTTAGTTAGGGGTGTCGAAAATCGTAATTGCCCAAAAATGAGAATCGAAAATCGGATCATATAAAATTTCGGTTCCAGTTCGGTTAAACCGACAAAACCTTTTTTTTTTTATAAATTATAAATTATAAAATTAATATTTAATACATATATAATATATTATTATAATTTTTTAACAAAATATAAAATATGTATTTAACAATATTAAGGTTTTAAATTTTTAATTTACAATAATAAAATATATAAGTATAAAATATAAAAATCATATTTAATAAATTATAAAATTGATTTTCGGTTCGGAATCGTTCGGTTCCGGTTCCGAACCGAAAATCGAAAAATTATGTAATAAGGAACCGAAAACCAAATCATTAACTGATTATACGGTTTTGATTAACCGAAACCGGCTCGGTTCCGATTCGGTTTCGGTTCTAAGCGAGAACCGAGTACCATTTAGACACCCCTGCATTTAGTAGAGTCCACAAAGATGGAGTGTTAAAAAAAAAAAAAAAGGTTTCATGATTCGGATGGCAATGGTGCGAAAAAGCCTCAACTTTAAAGATGAGATTTATTCTTTCTTTTTTCTTTTTCTTTTTGGTGTGTGGCTGTCGACATTCTCTCACCGATGGCTCGTTTTACTTCCGAAATGGCACCGGTAATTAACATCGGTAACAACTGCTTACACTCTCCGGTGCATGGTGTTTGATCGTGTGTCTCAGGATCGGCCCCAAGGGGAGGCGGCCTTGGCGGCGACCACGAGCGATCCAAAATTTTAAAAAAAAAAAAATTATATATATATTTTATCTCTCTCTCTCTCTCTCTCACACACACACACACACACACACACATATATATATATATATATATATATATATATATATAGTGGCGCGTTCTATGCAGTACCAATATTAGATGCAGTATTTTACAGTACTAATTTATGCATGAGTTTTGTACTAATTATGCATGAAATATATGCATTTCGTGCATCAAAATTTCAATGTATTAAAATATGCAATATATGCATCAAAATATCGATGAATTAAAATATTAGATTATATGAATCAAATATATTGCATATTTTAATGCATTGAAATTTTGATGCAGTACTTTACAGTACTAATTTATGCATGGGTTTTTATACTAATTATACATGAAATATATGCATTTCGTGCATCAAAATATATTGCATATTTTAATGCATTGAAATTTTGATGCACGAAATGCATATATTTCATGCATAATTAGTACAAAATTCATGCATAAATTAGTACTGCATCTAATATTGGTACTGCATAGAACGCGCCCATATAAAAAAAATAAGGAAAAGGGTTACCTGTCGGGAGGCGGTCGGACGGCAGGCGAAGGGCGTCGGGCGGGCGGCGGGACGGGGGCTGTCGTACGGGCGACGGGACGGCGGCCGGGCGGGCGGCGGGATTGGGGCTCGTACAGGCGGTGGGACGGTGGCCGAGCGGGCAACGGTTGGGTGACGGGGGTTGGGGTCTGGGTGACGATCAGCGGGACGGGGGCTAGGTGACGGGCGGTTGGGTGACGGGGGTTGGGGGCTGGGTGACGATCGGCGGGACGGGGGCTAGGTGACGGGCGATCGGCGTGGGTGAGGGAAGGAGAAAATAATACAAGTTGGGAAGGAGAAAACGTATAAAATGTAGGGGGTTTAGCCGACGACAAGATCTACGTCGTCGGCTAAAGTTTTTTTAAAAAAAAAAATATTTTACTTTAGCCGACGACATTCCAATAGTCGTCGGCTAAAGCCCAAGTATGACCCGACCGTGTAGTCTAACATGGTCGGGTCAGGCATACAACGTGTTTTCACTTTCTGGGCAGGTGCGACACGGGCCGTGTCATTTGATACGGTCGGCGGTTTAGCCGACGACATAGATAGAGTCGTCGGCTAAAGTATAACCTTTTTTTTAAAAAACTTTAGCCGACGATATAGATATTGTCGTCGGCTAAAATCCCGACCGTGTCAGGAGACACGGGCCGTGTCGCACCTGTCCAGAAAGTAAAAACACGCTGTATGCCTGACCCGACCGTGTTAGACTACACGGCCCGTGTCATCGTTGGGGTTTAGCCGACGACTGTTGGAATGTCGTCGGCTAAAGTAAAATATTTTTTTTTAAAAAAAACTTTCGCCGACGACGTAGATCTTGTCGTCGGCTAAACCGCCCGATTTTTTATTTTAATAATATTATTAATATTATATTAATATTTTGATTATTATTATTACTATTTTTTTAATTATATTTAACATATGAAAATATACATCTAATAAATTTATGGCTCATAGTTTGAGTCATCACTACAGTCTGTCTCATTATCTGAGTTGATATCCGACAACATATGCCTCAAGTCGTCCACATTATCGTCATCAGAATTTTCAAGTAATTCGTTTGTATCAACGTCAACGTACCCGCGAGCATCACCACGGAGTCGGACTACTCGTCCTTCAGGAATATTATTCATTGTAATTGTCGTTGATGGTGGAATATTTGCTGTATTTGGCTCTTGATAAGCATCATAGTCATCAGTACCTGTTGTTTCTCCCAGTGTAGCAGCATTATAAATATTCCTCGTTGTCACAACGTTCACTATCTTCCATGTGCCTTTCTTCACCAAGTCGTCCAAATAATACACCGACTTTGCAGATGTAGCAAATACAAAAGGATCACTTTCATACCATGAAGTGTAAGTGTCAACAGATAACAGCCCGTAGTCGTCTTGCATATCGGTTCCAAGACTGGTGTCGTACCATCGACACTTAAACAAGTAAATTATCATGCCTTCCCCGTAAATTAGTTCTACCACTTCCAAAAGAACACCGTAATATCCACCATCTATCATAACCCCAGAATTTTGACATCTTCTTTTTTGGTCTCTCTCAAGGCATACGAATGTGACACCGTTGACTTTGGCCATCGAATAAATTCTTGACATAACCGGCTTCATAGAAAGAAGCATAAGTTCACGCGACCAGTTAGGGTGTCCGTCATCTTGTATCTGTGTCATTTGTCGCAAATAAACATTTTATGTAAAAAAATATCTTAAGTCCAAAATCAATAGCAACTGAATGTATACGTACCCATTCTCCAAAATAGTCGGCAAAAGTGTCATTGTGGAAGCTAGTGTCACCTCTGTAATACCCGGTTGTAATTCTTTCATTTTCATTCAGTAATTATCAGTCTGTAATTGTCACTCAGTGTATTTTCACTCAATTATAATCATTCATCAATCATGTTCATTCACCATGTTCACCGTTCGGAAAAACTTCGAGTTGTGTATCATTATTGTTCATTGTTTCAACTTTGCTCTTATGAGTTCGACTTTGTTAGATCACCATTAATTTTTGGTAACTCCAAAAATTCTAAATCTTTGCAATATTATAGAGCATCGAATTAGCTTTCCAATGGTTTAAACGGTGAGTCAATCGGAGTCCGGACGAGAGAGTTATGGTCGTTTTAGCTCACCCGCTCATTTTTTGATTATTGGCGATCATGCGGCCGAACTCGGCCGTCGTCCGACACGGCCCGTGGCCGTACTCGTCCGAAATGCCGAAGTCTGTCTCGGGACCGGCCGTGTCGTGCAGCACGGCGAGTCGAACTCTTCCGGATAAGCCAGAACCGACTGCCCAGACGCCCGACCGTGTTCCAGGACACGGTCGAGTCATGCCGAGTCGCTGTCGGACGGGTCACTATCGGAAGGTCCCTCCGCGCCGCGACCGTGTCAAGCAGGACACGGTCGAGTCTCTGCCGGCCAGCTGCGCGCCGCGACCATGTCAGGCGGACACGGTCGAGTCTGTCAGACGAGTCAACCCCTATAAATTCGTTTTTTGAGCATTTCAGCTCATTTCTTTCCCTTTTCTTCACCTACAACCGAGAGAGAGAGCTTGAGGGAGGGTTTTTCCTTCACAAATCATTTGAGTGTTTTATTTTCTTCATCCTCCTTCGATCGTGTAGCTCGGATTGTGGATCTAGCACGTGTTCTTCGGATTATAGGGCTTGAATCTTCAAGAGGTAAGAACTCCTTCAACCCTAGTATGATTTTGGGGAGGGTTTGGTGGTGATCTTGTGTTTCAATTCGAATTAACCGATGTTGTTATTAGATTTTGATAGTATTCACGCGACCCATGGTTTTCTTGTTTTTGATTGGGATGAAATCCCGTTGTTATACCATTGACCGATTTCATTTCCTTATGCACTCTTGGTGTCCGATGAATTGTCCCAACGGGTAGAATTAGGATTAATTCTTACCTTTCTGCATTATTGAGACTTGTTGTATACCGTTGTTGTGTTAGGAGCGGATTTGGGAGGATTGTTCGGACCAAAACCTATTCCTTCGTTGTTTCCCTTGTTTCATCGTGTTCAAGGCAAGTACATGTATTACATTTCGTTATGTATATTGTGATTCTCGAAATGAATGATGAATGGTGATTTTTGGGTGCATGAGTTGTGTTCCTTCCACCCGGAGTGTCCGACGGGATGTCTGGGGGTCGATACTAAGGGGTACGGCCGTGGAAGTGGACTTGGGTGCGTGCGTGATTGAACTTCCACCCGGAGTGTCCGACGGGATGTCTGGGGGTCGATACTAAGGGGTACGGCCGCGGAAGTGGTATCCCACCCGGAGTGTTCAACGGGATGTCTGGGGGTCGATACTAAGGGGTACGGCCACGGGATACCAGTTGTGATTTTGTGATATCGTGATGACTGAAAATCGATGTGATTGCCAATGTAGTATTCCGGAATATATATGTGGCAAATGACTTATGTTTGAGATGATTGTGTAAAACTGTTTTTTTTGTATATAATGTTGTGTAATTGTGTACTTGCACTAGCCATTCGAATGCTAACCCCTTAAATGGGGGAAATGCGTCTTATGCATTTCAGTGCAGGAGGGCCGAGGAGCAGCACGGGACACGCACGCAAAGAATGGTGGCTTGATGATGTGGCTCAGTGCATTTTTATGTTTTGTCATTGCATGGTCGAGTATTGAAGTTAGACTGCCCATTTTGAAACTTGGTTTAAGTCCCGCGTGGGCAATAAATTGGTATTTAACCTCTGTTCATGTATTACGTTAAAAATGTTTTGGCGAGGCCACGGCCTTATTTACTTTTGAGTGCATTATTCGGGACTACGTTGTGGTTTATATGTCATGTGTTAGCTTTGGTAGACCTCACGAGGGTTCTACGGCGTGTAATGTCCCATTGTGAATTGGGGTGTTACATTTATGGTATCGGAGATTAGGTTTTGAATACCTAGGCTGTCGGTGAATTTTGGGTCCATCGGTTGCGTCATTAGAGTCGGTCGTTGAGCCTAATATCATCATACTACCGTCTTTTCGTGCG
Source organism: Orobanche coerulescens (assembly GCA_033398695.1). Taxonomy (NCBI): domain Eukaryota; kingdom Viridiplantae; phylum Streptophyta; class Magnoliopsida; order Lamiales; family Orobanchaceae; genus Orobanche; species Orobanche coerulescens. The sequence continues at coordinate 149,323,452 of CM065814.1, read as the reverse complement.
ACCCGTGGTCGTAAGTCTCCTCGAACTCTTATATCTCTGTAATTCGTTTTCTTATACTGCTCGGAATCGTGACTTGTGTTACCAACTTTGTGAATTGTGAATCTTTCCGATCTTGTCCTTTTCTTATTTTCCTTCGTATGTTGAGAGGTCGTGGTAGATCGGGTTAGGGACGCGGCCGAGGCCGTGGTCGGGTGCGATAATGAGGAGGGCTCACTTTCGATCCTGCGGACTCACCTCTCACTCGGTGCCGTCGGGTAATAATGCCGACGCTGGCTATCACAGATTTCAGCAGATTGGTAGCCCAACTTACTCGAGATAGCTCGGGGTGGACGCTAATCCGCCCCGACACCTAAGAGGAAGCTAGTAAGTGGCTTCAAACGGTGACTAAGATGCACCCTCCTCGTTTCTCCGGATCCTCCGACTCCCTGGTTGGGAGAATGGCTCTTTCATTGTCCAGACCTTCGATGCCGTAGCTTGTCCTCAAGACAGAGGGTACATATTGCCCAAGACCTCCTGGATAAGGAAGCTGCGGAATGGTGGGAGGTCGTTGTGCCCAGAGACCGTCGAGCTACTTGGGAGGAATTCAAGGCCGCTATGGAAGCAGTATTGTCCGCCGCTATCAAGGAGCGCAGAATTGTGGAATTCTTCACCGCTACACCTCGGGATGTGCCTATTTCTCGTGCCATCATTTCTTACAATCAGCAGTTGGGGTTCGTAAGAGATCAAGTGAGATCGGAGGTGATAAAATCCGTTACTTCAATATGCGCATGAAGCCGCATATTAGGCGAGTATGGCACCGCTCATGTGTGCCACTTTGAAGGAATACCGGGATCGCGCCCTAGCGATCGAGATGGCGGTTCCGGAATCGAGTCGGTTTCGGAAGTTAAGAAGCGAAGACTACCGGTGGATTCTCGACCGGGAAGGGTGGTCGATTTTCGAGGTCTCGTTCGCTCCCATACGGGAAGAGGCCGTTCCATCAGCCGGTGGATCTCGGGGTAACTGCTCGATTCGAGACCATTGCTTCGGTGGCGGGGTTTGTTTTAATCGCAACCAATATGAGCATTTGATGAAGGATTGTCCTTTTCCTCCAGTTACTTGCTACACTTGCGGGCAGACCGGACATCGGGCGACTCATTGTGAGAGAGCCACCGGGGCCGCTATAGTTCCGACTACCACTACCGATCGGAGGATCATAACACTCAGGCTATTCAGTTCCGCAGGTTCGGTCGCGGTAGAGGTCGGGGACAATGGATCGCGCAGCCTCGAGCTCGGGTTCATCCACCCCGATTGTACTGGATGAGGCGCACAGAGGAGGCGGACATTCCGGTGGCGTCAGTACCACTCGGATCCTTACTCATCCAGTTTCCGTGCTTTTTGATTCGGGTGCTACCCACTCCTTTATTGCTTCGGATTGTGTGAATCGTATTGGCTTTAACTGCTTGTTTGAGTGTGAACCGTTTGTGGTGGGTACGCCTAGCGGGGATCGTATGGTTGGGGACCGGGAAGTTAGGGATTGCCCAGTGAGGATCGGGAGCCGAGATTGGCCCTCAAACCTCATTGTTATCGACCTCAAGGGTAAGGATTTAATCCTCGGGGATGATTGGTTAGAGCGTCACGGTACTATCATGAACTATCGGACTCGTACTATCTCGATCGTGGCCGAGGATGGCACCGAGCATACTCTCGTCGGCTGTAAGCCGGGTAGATCGGGGAGCGTGATTAACGCCTTGAAGGCGATGAAACTTCTGAACCAGGGTTGTGTCGGCTACTGGTGTTACGCTCTGAAAGCGGAAGATGGTGGAGTTGACATGTCGTCAATTCCAGTTGTTGGTGAGTATCCCGATGTTTTCCCAGACGACTTGCCGGGGTTACCACCGCAGCGAGAGGTGGAGTTTCCTATCGATCTTGAGCCGAATGCAGCCCCTATTTCTCGAGCACCGTACCGTATGGCACCGTCGGAGATGTTAGAGTTGAAGAATCGGGGAGAATTGTTAGATAAAGGGTATATTCGACCGAGCGCATCGCCTTGGGGTGCGTCTGTACTCTTTGTTAAGAAGAAGGATGGGTCGCTTATGCATCGATTTTCGAGAATTAAACAAGTTGACCATCAAAAATAAATACCCTTTGCGGGATTGACGATTTGTTTGATCGGCTTGGGGCGGCGGTCTTTTCAAGATTGATTTGCGATCGGGCTACTACCATTGAGGATTCGGACGTCGATATTCAAAGTCGCCTTTCTGGACGAGATATGGCCATTACGAGTTTGTGGTTATGCCTTTCGCCAACTAATGCCCCAGCAGTGTTCATGCAGTTGATGAACAAAGTTTTCATTGAGTATCTAGACAAATTCGTAGTCGTTTTTATCGACGATATTCTTATCTATTCACGGAATCGGGAGGAGCACGCCTTATATCTCCGGATTGTATTAGACACTTTGAGGACTGAGCAGTTGTACGCGAAGTTCTCTAAGTGTGAGTTTTGGCTCGAGGAAGTGACGTTCCTCAGGCATGTGATTTCAGCAGAGGGAGTTCGGGTAGATCCGCAGAAGATAGAGGCAGTGATGGCTTGGGAGCCGCCTAAGAATGTGAAGGAGGTGAGGAGTTTTTTGGGTCTTGCCGGCTATTACCGCAGATTCGTTGAGGGATTTTCTAAGATCGCTAGACCACTCACTCAGTTGCTCCAGAAAACTCAGAAGTTCGAGTGGACTGCAGACAGGCAGGACAGCTTTGACGAGTTAAAAAGACGTCTGACTACCGCACCCGTTTTAGCATTGCCTCAGGGGAACAAGGATTTCATAGTGTATAGTGATGCTTCGGGCCTTGGTCTAGGATGTGTTTTGATGCAGAGAGACAGAGTGATTGCTTATGCGTCCCAATTGAAACCTTATGAAGTAAATTATCCCACGCACGATTTGGAGTTAGTCATGTCGTTTACTTAAAAACTGGAGGCATTATCTCTATGGGTCATCGTGTAAGATTTTTACGGATCACAAGAGTCTCAAGTACATCTTCACGTAAAGAGTTGAATATGAGGCCGTAGGTGGTTAGAGCTAATTAAAGATTACGACCTCGAGATACTTTACCATCCTGTAAGGCCAACGTAGTGGGCCGATGCGTTGAGCCGAAACCGATGGCTTTGCGGATGTTAGAAGTACTTACACCGCAGAGTAGGATCCACGAGATTTCATCCGCCGAATATTGAGGTTTGGGTTCAGAGAGTTCAGGGCCAGTTATGTGCGTTAGAGATCACTTCGTCCTTGACTGATGATATCAGGGCGAAGCAGTATGACGATCCGTTTTTGGTCCAGTTGAGGGAGGATGTGAGAAAAAGGAAAGCCCCTGGATTTGTGGTTCACGATGATGGAGTTTTGAGGTTTCGCGGCAGACTTTGTGTACCGAGTGATATTGAGCTGAGACAGAAAATCTTGAGTGAAGCTCATGCTTCACCTTACTCCATACATCCTGGTACGAGTAAAATGTAAAAGGATGTGAGGAGCAACTACTGGTGGAGTAATTTGAAGACAGACGTTAGTGAGTTTGTGTCGAGGTGTCTGACCTGTCAGCAGGTTAAGATCGAGCATCAGCGACCTGCGGGGCTGTTGCGACCACTTCCTATCCCGGAGTGTAAATGGGAGGATATCTCTATGGATTTCATTACCGGTATGCCTAAGACTCGGACGGGAATGAACATGATTTGGGTCGTTGTTGATCGACTAACCAAATCAGCTCATTTTCTAAGTATTAAGGACACTTGGGGGCCGGAGAGGCTTGCACGAGTGTTTGTTGCGGAAATAGTGAGATTGCATGGGACCCCTAAGAGTATTGTTTCGGATCGTGATGGCCGGTTCATATCACATTTTTGGCAGGCCGTTCATAGAGCTTTGGGAACCGAGTTGAGACTTAGTACATCCTACCACCCTCAGACAGACGGACAAATGAGCGGACGATACAGACGCTAGAGGATATGTTACGAGCCTGTGCTTTAGATTGGAAGGATGATTGGGAGACACACTTGCCGTTGATCGAGTTCACGTACAACAATAGTTGGCATGCCTCGATCAAAATGGCACCATTCGAAGTGTTGTATGGGAGGAGGTGCAGATCGCCGTTGTGTTGGGATGATACGTCTGAGCTAATCGGTACCGAGCCCGACATGATAGTTGAGACGAGGGAGAAGGTTACCCTGATTCGTGGTAGATTGCTGACGGCCCAGAGTCGGCAGAAGTCTTATGCCGATACACGTCGCCGACCGTTGGAGTTTGAGGTGGGAGATCACGTCTTGCTTAAGGTGTCGCCGACACGGGGAGTTTACCGAGATATATCGGGCCGTTTGAGATTTTAGATAGAGTTGGAGAGCTTGCGTATCGGTTAGGCTTGCCGCCGTCCCTAAGCCACGTGCATGACGTATTTCATGTTTCCCAGCTTAGGAAGTACGTATCGGACCCTAGCCATATTATTGATTTTGGAGAGATCGAGTTGGGGCCCGACATTACCTTCGAGGAGAGGCCGATTCAGATCTTAGAGCGTCGAGTGAAGCAACTCAGGCACAAAACCATTCCTTTGGTCAAAGTGCAGTGGTCGAGGCATGGATCAGAGGAAGCCACGTGGGAAACGGAGGAGAGTATGAGGTCGAGATACCCCGAGTTATTCGTGTTGTAAGTTTCGGGACTAAACTTATTTTTAGGGGGAGATAATGTAATACCCGGTTGTAATTCTTTCATTTTCATTCAGTAATTATCAGTCTGTAATTGTCACTCAGTGTATTTTCACTCAATTATAATCATTCATCAATCATGTTCATTCACCGTGTTCACCGTTCGGAAAAACTTCGAGTTGTGTATCATTATTGTTCATTGTTTCAACTTTGCTCTTATGAGTTCGACTTTGTTAGATCACCATTAATTTTTGGTAACTCCAAAAATTCTAAATCTTTGCAATATTATAGAGCATCGAATTAGCTTTCCAATGGTTCAAACGGTGAGTCAATCGGAGTCCGGACGAGAGAGTTATGGTCGTTTTAGCTCACCCGCTCATTTTTTCAGTTATTGGCCGATCACTGCCGACCGAACTCGGCCGTGTCGTCCGACACGGCCCGTGCCGTACTCGTCCGGAAATGCCGAAGTCTCTGTCTCAGGACCCGACCGTGTCGTCTGGCACGGCCGAGTCGAACTCTTCCGGATAAGCCAGAACCGACTGCCCAGACGCCCGACCGTGTTCCAGGACACGGTCGAGTCATGCCGAGTCGCTGTCGGACGGGTCACTATCGGAAGGTCCCTCCGCGCCGCGACCGTGTCAAGCAGGACACGGTCGAGTCTCTGCCGGCTACAAGGCGCGCGATCGTGTGTCAAAGCGGACACGGCCGAGTCCATGACGAGTCAACCCTATAAATTCGTTTTTGAGCATTTCACTCATTTCTTTCCCTTTTCTTCACCTACAACCGAGAGAGAGCTTGAGGGAGGGTTTTTCCTTCACAAATCATTTGAGTGTTTTATTTTCTTCATCCTCCTTCGATCGTGTAGCTCGGATTGTGGATCTAGCACGTGTTCTTCGGATTATAGGGCTTGAATCTTCAAGAGGTAAGAACTCCTTCAACCCTAGTATGACTTTGGGGAGGGTTTGGTGGTGATCTTGTGTTTCAATTCGAATTAACCGATGTTGTTATTAGATTTTGATAGTATTCACGCGACCCATGGTTTTCTTGTTTTTGATTGGGATGAAATCCCGTTGTTATACCATTGACCGATTTCATTTCCTTATGCACTCTTGGTGTCCGATGAATTGTCCCAACGGGTAGAATTAGGATTACTTCTTACCTTTCCGCATTATTGAGACTTGTTGTATACCGTTGTTGTGTTAGGAGCGGATTTGGGAGGATTGTTCGGACCAAAACCTATTCCTTCGTTGTTTCCCTTGTTTCATCGTGTTCAAGGCAAGTACATGTATTACATTTCGTTATGTATATTGTGATTCTCGAAATGAATGATGAATGGTGATTTTTGGGTGCATGAGTTGTGTTCCTTCCACCCGGAGTGTCCGACGGGATGTCTGGGGGTCGATACTAAGGGGTACGGCCGTGGAAGTGGACTTGGGTGCGTGCGTGATTGAACTTCCACCCGGAGTGTCCGACGGGATGTCTGGGGGTCGATACTAAGGGGTACGGCCGCGGAAGTGGTATCCCACCCGGAGTGTTCGACGGGATGTCTGGGGGTCGATACTAAGGGGTACGGCCACGGGATACCAATTGTGATTTTGTGATATCGTGATGACTGAAAATCGATGTGATTGCCAATGTAGTATTCCGGAATATATATGTGGCAAATGTCTTATGTTTGAGATGATTGTGTAAAACCGTTTTTTTTGTATATAATGTTGTGTAATTGTGTACTTGCACTAGCCATTCGAATGCTAACCCCTTAAATGGGGGAAATGCGTCTTATGCATTTCAGGTACCGGGAGGGCTGAGGAGCAGGCACGGGACACGCACGCAAAGAATGGGCTGGCTTGATGATGTGGCTCGAGTCTGCATTTTTATGTTTTGTCATTGCATGGTCGAGTATTGAAGTTAGACTGTCCATTTTGAAACTTGGTTTAAGTCCCCTGCGTGGGCAATAAATTGGTATTTAACCTCTGTTCATGTATTACGTTAAAAATGTTTTGGCCGAGGCCACGGCCTTATTTACTTTTGAGTGCATTATTCGGGACTACGTTGTGGTTTATATGTCATGTGTTAGCCTGGTAGACCTCACGAGGGTTCTACGGCGTGTAATGTCCCAGTTGTGAATTGGGGTGTTACAACCTCGCACCATATCGCATGACAAGTGGATGTCTTTCCAGTACAGAACTTCTAGACAATTGAGCAATATCCACCAATGTGCAATTCGTGACTAGTACGGGTCTAATTGTCTTCCTGGCAACCTCCCATAGACGTCAATCTCAGTGGATACGATAGAAAGATTGAATTGTATTTTATCTGCTGGAATAGAGCGGGAAGGGGGCTCGAAGATGCCCAAATACAACTTGATATGTGTAATACACTCCGACGCAAGGTAAGATTCTGCAATGCATCCTTCCGGTGCAGACTTATTGACCACGGAGTCTTTGTAATCACCGAGTTGCCTGTAATATCACTAGTACAAATCTAGGATTTCGTCACACATGCTGTTTTTTGAACGGACACACAGTCAGATATTTATGTGGCTAAATGTACCAGAATATAATAAACAGTCACACTTGATCCGACTTGTGTGACCATTTCGGAATTTCATTGTCACATATTTGAATATTTATGTGACTAGAGGTAACTGGTAATTTTTTTTTTTGATTATTTAGTCACTTATAATTTGGGACGTGTGGCAAATACAAATAAGTTTGAAACATTAGTCACACTATATATATACATATGTGACAAATATATGTCATACAATTGAACAGTGTGACCAAAATTCATATATGGTCACATGAAGTAATTGTGTATGTGGCTAAATCATATAGTCAAGTTTGTCACACATTATTTAAAAGTGACTGTTATTTTTTGCTGAATATTTATCCACATATGAATTTGAAATGTGTGACAACTGAAAAGTAAGTTTGAAGCATTAGTCACGATATGCATTTAAAAGTGACAAATATATGTCACACACTTGAACACTGTGACCAAATGCCATATATGGTCACACTAAACATTTTGTCACATTATTTAAGTGTAGCCAAAATCCAGTACATATGGTCACGTAACTTAATGTGTGTGTTTAAAATTTAGTTTGTGTTAGCTTGCCAAAAGCTAATCTGTATGATCACATTTACTTCTAACACTGTGACCAAATGCCATATATGGTCACACTAAATGGTTTTGTCACACATTATTTAAGTGTAGCCAAAATCCAGTACATATGATCACGTAACTTAATATGTGTGTTTAAAGTTTAGTTTGTGTTAGCTTGCCAAAAGATAATCGTATAGACACATTTACTTCTACCATGATCATGTGACTATATGCCTTTACAATAGCCACAACATATCACAAATGTGTGACTAAATTATGTTTATGGCCACATTTAAGGTGATTCTATGTGACCAATATGTTCATAACAGTCACATCGTGAAGTATTCATGTGGCTATTATTTAGAGCAAAATGTGAAATCGGTCATCATTAAATTTCATGCTTTGTGTGACTAAATATTACAAAAGGCCACACAAACATAAAATTCATGTGGCCATTGGATGAACAATAGTCACACAAAATACACACTTCTTCACTTTAAACAGCATATGCTCACACTTATTAACACTTTTGGTCACGTAACTTAATATGTGTGTTTAACGTTTAGTTTGTGTTAGCTTGCCAAAACTAATGTGTATAGTCACATTTTCTTCTAGAACGATTATGTGACTATATGCCTTTACAATAACCGCAATATATCACAAATGTATGACTAAATTATGTTAATAAAAAAATACAAGAAAATAAAAAAAGATGTTACACCCCAGCGAGAATCGAACCCGCGACCTCCTTTACGGAAGTTAAGCGGGTTACTATCTTGCCAGAGTAACTTATTCGTTAATGCAATGCATTTCCTTTTTAATATAGAAGTTTAAGCTTCATTGTTCTTGGCTAGTAGCTTAAAGAATGCTTATAGAAGCTGCTTATTAAACCGTGGCTTTTTCTCCATATGCTTATTTCCAACTTGTTTCACTTTTAAAATTTCGAATTTAGCAAAACTAAATAAGTTGTAGCTTATTTGGTTTAAAGGGTAAATTATCATAACGGTTTAAACCGTTTTCAATTTTTTTTCTTGATTTCGACCGTTTTTGTACGTCTGGGACCGTTTTTGTCCATTGTCTAACGTTTTCTTAAAAAACGTATGAAGGCGCACAAAATGTACGAAAGCGAACACAACGTAGCAAAACAAAGAAAAAAAGAGAAGGACGTATGAAAACGAAAAAATCGTACAAAAATGTACAAAAACGTAATAAACGTTTCATAACGTTTTAATACGGAGGAAAACGTTCAAAAAAGCTTGAAAACATATGAAAACGAGCGAAAATTGCCGAAAACGTTCAAAAATGGATGAAATTGGTCTAAAAGGTCGAAATCGGTCAAAATCGGTCGAACACGGTCATGCATGGGTTCCATTACACTATAAGCCACTGCAACCCGGCTTGGTAGGTGTATAGTTATAGTGTGAAGGTCATATGAATTGTATTTGAAGTTATTAAAGGCGGTATGCATGGGTTGCACCGGCTTAGTAGGTGTATACCGTTTGTCACAAACACTAAGAAGCAAGTATCCAGGGACCTCTCGATCATGTTAACCAGGATCGAGAAAGTTTGAACTCAGCTTGAGTTTGACTCGAAAAGCTCGATTTATTTGTAAAGATGTGTTTTCTTACACAAATTAAAATTGAAGTATAACCTAAGAATCGAATTCGGTTCGACTTCAGCTCGAAAAGATCGATACATTCATAAATAAGTATTTAAACTTAGTACACTTACATACAAAATATATAAAAAAACATATGCTATATCTCTTACAAGTTCGAAAACTCAACAATAACTCGAGTCGAACTTATATAAGGTTGAGGTCAACTCATTAAACATTTCGAGTTCATTTGATAGGCTTGAGATTGAGCTCAAAGCTCAATAAGAATCAGCTCGAACGAACTATAGTTACTCGACAAAAGCTCAAATCATTTACGCCTTATCCTTACATACATTCATTCCCGCCTCCCTTTATCATTGTCAAAAACAGATAGTCAGATCTATCTTCTCTCTTGTAGCGACCACTTTTCTAAAATAATAATTCTTCTAATTTTAAGAAGAATAAATAAATTTTTTTTGCAGCAGAAATACATTTCAAAAAGACAAACTAAATATATTAGCAAGTATAAACAACATGACTAATAAATTCTGAAGCCCGAAGGCTTTATGTGCAATTAAGTGCTTCTGACTGATTTGCACATTTAATTGCTTCTGACTGATTTACACATTTAAGTGCTTCTGACTGATTTGCACATTTAAGTGCTTCTGACTGATTTCACGTGCACATACAAGACAATATATAAAGCAATTAAAATAAACAAAAGCGTAATAAATCACCACACCTGGATAAAATGCAGTTCTTGAACTTGAATGTGATGAGATGCTTGACTCGACGAATTCTAGGCCCGTAAATTCTTGTTATTATCTACAATTAATAATAATAATAATTATATCCTTACAATCTATTGTTTATATAATAAATGAAAAGATACCATTATCACTATATAATAACTAAAAATAAATTACAATTGCTTATTAATATTAATCGAGTTAACATTATTAATGACTTGTGGTGAAATAAAGGGCTGGAATTGAAGATATAAAAGTTGTATGTGGTCAATTTAGAGGAATCAAAAGCTGACTGGGGCCAAAATGAAATGCTATGGAAAGTTGAGGGCTCAAATGAATTTAATCTAATAAGTAAAGGGTATATAATCCCTTCCTACCCGATCGGCCACAACATCCCCATTACTTCTCCTTCCCCTTTCGTCTCTCCCTCTATCCTCTCCCGATTTTCCCTCGGTGTTCTCTCTCTCTCCCGATTCTCCCTCTCGCTACCTCGCAGAAACACACACATACACATACACACACACATTCAACACCAGCACACACACATTCTCATCTGGAATTTGGTCCGACGAAGACGGTCGGGGTGATGGTTTATTCGGAAAGGCGTCGGCCCTGTTCCTATGTTGACCTGTGCGGTGGACGGGTTGCAATGATGATGGTGGTTATTGCGGCCGGGGGTTATGGCGACAGCCACATCAGCCGTGCGGGATGGCCGGGAATCCAGCGTGAACCAAGCAGCAAGGTGCAGATCTTTGGATTTGGGTTCAATCATCGGGTTTTCGGATTCGGGCTCGACCCGAATCTGGTTAAGATTGAGTGGATGGATTCTGTGTTGAAGACGATCGTGGTTTCTGGTAAGGGTCAGTGATTTTCGGGCTCGGTAAGATCTTTTCCTTCTCTCTAGAACCGACTCACACCACTGCCACACTTCACCACCTCATCTCGCCGTAGCTCCACCAACCATCGCTCCTCCACGCCATCACCATCATCAAGACAAGGGAGGCAAGGGGTGAGTTTGTTTGCTTCGGTTGTTTGGTTCGAGATAACCACCACGTCCACCACCATCACAGTTGAGCCACCATCACCCTCATCTCACCTATCCTACTCTCATCATGGGTATGCTCAAACACATATTTAATTTATATTTTCATAAATGTATAATTGAATATAAAACGATTTATATTGATTTCCGTGGATTAAAACTAGCCTAAAACATGTTTTTGATTATAAATTCGTGTGGTGGTAATCGTTTATGTTGTTTGATTTAATTATTTTGCAAATAGGGCTGGTCAAGAAACCTGTATGACTAAATATTTTTCTTCGCTTCACTCTTTAGTTTCTTATGAAACGATCACCTTGGTGTGCAGCTTTGCTGTCACGATGCTTCTCTTGCCATAAAGCCTGTGTTTGAACGGTTCCAGTCTGTGGTAATTACTCGGGACACCGAGCCCCATTGATCTCTACCAACGTCTTCTTAATTCCAACTCGTTATAAGCAAGCTTTGCAATGTCCTTAACAAGGGATTGCATTTGCCCTATGGTTACGGCTCGTGGGAGGTAAGTGTTCTAGTGCTTCTTTTCACATCCGCTTATGGAAATTTTATTTATCATTTACTTTCGGTAAAATAAGTATGGTCTCGCAGCTTATTCAACTCTTCCTCTATACCTTGTTTTTCTTTAGTGATCGGCTTCTGTGAGCACGAAGTATGATTTGAGAAGTGACCACGGTGTAGAGAAAAATTATGGCAAACTTTTGCTTGAAATGGTGTCTGTTGTTCCAGATGGAGTTGTGAGCTTCTTCGTCAGTTATTCTTACATGGATGGAATCGTTAATAGTTGGCATGAGTTGGAATTCTGAAGGTAGAACATTCTAAAAATGTTTAACTGGGTACTCACAAATATAGCTTTCGACTTTGTTTTGCGGTTGTCTCATATTAAATGTGTTTCAGGAGATAATGCGGAAAAACTCGTCTTCATAGAGACCAGGATGTTGTTGAAACCACACCGGCATTAGACAATTATCGAAGGGCTTGTGATTGTGGTAGAGGTCTTTTTTTCGGTTGCCGTGTAATAGTTTTTTTCCTAATGAAGCCCCCAAGAGAATTTCAATAGAAGAAGGAATAAATTATAATTGTTAACCTAAAGTGATTGAGTGCATGAAAGCTTGACTTAACTTAATTTTGCAGAAAAACATCTACATGAAAGGTACATGGCTTTTGTTGCTTCTTACTTCTTACCCCATACATAAGAGAGAGTATACGACTCCATAGGATCACTCATTCAAACTATAGTAGCTTGACCTGAAATAAAAGAAGACTTCGGGTATAAAAGAAGACCCATAAGCTGTCTGTTTAAATTAGATCGCTAGAAAAATAAAAGAAATAAAAGAAGACTTCGTCTGTTTAAAAGAAGACTTCGCATGACTTACACCCCATTTGATTTCTTGACTTGACCTGTTTGCTATAGAACACAACCCAGAATGACCCATAAGCTGTCTGTTTAAATTAGATCGCTGGAAAAATCAATAAAGTTATTAGAGATGAAGCGCTCAGAGATCTTGGTCAAGTTGAGCAGGATCTTGTCTTCGGTGAAGCTGCAACGAAGGAAGTCATTAACTTTTTAAGGGCCAATCAGGTAACTTAACATATACTGAATATATTTCTTTTTAATGCAAAATTTCTCTATGCATAATATATTTTTCATACTTATAGTACACAAGAAGTGAATACAAGTTAAGATTAATGATGATTTACGCCATGGTTCACCCAGAAAAGTTTGAGGGTGACAAAGGAACAAAACTTATGCAGGTAGCTATTTGTCATAGTTATTTAACAAAAAACTTCCAATTCCTAATTTATGCCGTTGACCAATAAAAATATTTGTCTTGTTTTTGGTGCTCCTAAGTTGGAAAAATTGCCTCCGGATGATATAAAGGCAACACAAAATGTGAAATTGCTCGAGGGAACAAACGACAAAAAGAAACACCATGGAGCCTTCTCCCTTAAGTTTGATTCTCAGAAGGTAGATAGAAAATTGTATCAAGGACACATTTAGATGTATTCAAGTTATTACATATTATGTATTTTTGTTCTATTATTAGAGGAATCATGCATTAAGAAAGGATAGAACAGAGAAGAGTAAACTTGGCAACTCTCTCGATTTTATCCTATGTTAGAGGTAAAATATTTATAGTCACAAGTCTCCATGTCATCTATAGTAAAACTTGTTGATGTCATAATTGAAGCTCTTTTTTTGGTATTTTTTTAATGTTCACACAAAAGCGAAGAAATATATGAAATTGTTTCTCTATTTATATTTTCATTGAGGTTATCATGGTAATGTTTGAAGCGATGTCATATTGTGACTTATTACTTCTGTCAGGAGTTGCTTGAAAAACTTGGCAAACTTGATAAAGGCAGCATCATTTTTACCAATAGAAACTAGTGTGCACAAGACAGTTGGGGATGCACATAAAAATTTTGTTGGTTGGCCAAAATTCCTTATCAAATGTGACTTAAAGGTTTGTTCCTTGAATTAATTTCATAATGCATTACATTTTTTTTCATAAACTATTCTATAAATTACCTAGTTTTTCATATTTGGTTCAATGTTTCTTACCAGCGTGTTTTTCATATTTGATTCAATGTTACTACAGGAACCACGTATAAAATAAAATCAAAAGAACGAAGTTCAAAATCCCAAGAAGCGGTTTACAACATTACAAGGCATTGTCAAGACAAGGAGCAATATGAACAAGATCAAGAGTAAAAACATCTAGTTCTTTGTTTATGTTTTTTTTTTTTTTTGCAATTCCCTTTGGATATTTCGTAGATTTGTTTGGATTAGAAGTTTTTGCTTTGCTATTTATCTTCAGAACTTATGTATGGATTCTCTTTTATTGTTAATATTGGTATTCATTTATTATTTCACATTGTCGGCTTTGTTTACAATCACTTCACATTGATTTTTAACGTGTCTAAAACATAGCAAATGTAATCGTAAAATTAATTAATGTGGCTAAAGGGTAGACAAAAGCCACGCTCAAAATAATCTGTGTATCTACAATAAACAACTGATGCCACGTTTAAATTTGTTATTTGTCACTAAAACATACACAGTGGTCACTTTACAAAATTTTTGTGTCTTAAAATGAAAAATAACGTCATCTTAGTAATATTTTCATGTGGCTATTGTATATACATGATTTACAGTAAATTAAATTGTGTGTCCACAAAATACGTATGGTCACAATATATTTCGTTTTTAGTGTGTCAAAATGATGGCATATGTCATTTTATTACAATTTCATGTGACTAAAGTGTACTAAATAGTTGCACCTAATAAAACAATTGTGTCAAAATCTAAACAGAGGACCTGATATAATAGAAACCAAATGTGGCTAGAACATATATATGGTCATATTTTATTAAATTGTTAGTGTGTCAAAATGATAGCACATGTCACTTTATTACATAATCATGTGACTAAAATGTACCCTATTGTCACAGTTTAAAAAGAATTGTGTGTCATAATCTAAAAAAAGGACATGATAATATAAATTAATGTGGCAATATGGTAAATGATAGTCATGGTGAATAAAATTATGTGTCGAAAGAACCATTACGGCTACAATTTATTTGCTTTCTGACGTAGAAATTATAATCAATAGCCACGTTGACAAATATTGATGTGTCTGAAGGATAACAAATGTGATGGTTAACATAAGTTCATGTGGATAAATTGTGAACAATAGCCATGTCAAAAAAGTATTTGTGTGTTTACAATGAATTTATTGTCATGTTTTTTTTTAATATACATGACTAAAAACTAAATAATAGTATTGATAATGGATAATAGTGTGTCAAATTGATAACAATCGTCACGGATTCAAACATGCATGTGACAATAAGTTCTACAACAGTCACATGTATAAATACATTATGTGACCATAACACATTTACAACTATGGTTTAAGTAATTCTCAGTGTCTATAATACAAACAATAGTCACACACAACAATTTTTAAGTGTCTAAATGATAAAATAGGTCATACTGAAAACAAATTATTGTAGTCTTAAAGTTAATATTGGCCACAGTTACAAACACTTTTGTGTCTATAAATCAAATATAGTCATTGTTTATTAGATTTTCTATTTCGAAAAAAATATAAAATAGTCACACTTACAAGTATTTGTATGTATGAAAGATAGCAACGGTCATGGTAAATAACATGTATGTGGCTGTAAGTTATATGATAACCATAGTTAAAAAAAAATTGTATCTTTAAAATACTTTTGGCCATTGTTTGATTAATTCTATGTCTTTAAAAGATAGGCAATAGTCATAATAAATACATATTATTGTAACTAAATAATAGCAAGCGCCACTTTGAAAATAAATTCATGTGGCTATTGGGTGAACAATGGTCACTAAAAAAATAAAATTGTGTGTCTAGAAAGGGTTTACGGCCACAAAATAAGATAAAATGCACGATTACAACAACAAAATTTCTTACCCAATAGCCACGATTTTATGCTACGGCTACAGTTTTTCAGTTGATACAACCACTTAATTTTAATGTAGCCGTATGTTGCCTAAAATGACACGACCTTTGGTCACACTTTCAATGAAAAAAAAATATGTGACTAAAGGCATATGGTCACATTTTTTTTTTGTGACCATTGCTCATTTTTGTACTAGTGTATTGTCATCGTGTTAGAAATCATACTTAATTTGACAATATATATATATATTATACAAAATTATGTTACCTTTCAACCGGGTACATCCACGTGTAGTGCACTGGACCAGTGACCAATAACTACCGGGGAAGATGGATCAAGAGGTGAGGCATGAGGTCAAAAAATTTTGGAGGAAATATTCGCTCAAACTTGCACAAGATATAGATGATCTCATCTTGCATTTTACGCAAATCAGATCTCTTCACTTCTCTCGTACATAATTTTTGGAAAAATCTTGACAATGCAACACACGGCTCGACCACCTGTTTTGGTAAGTACGGTCGAATAAATACCGAAAATAGGCGTTGGAGTAGGATATGACAATCATGACAAACCAGTTAACTTGTTCTCCCTGAAATTAACACATCTTCCTATATTTCCAGCATACCCGGTAGGATACCTAGCAGTCTTTATCCAGCAAAATATCTCAGTTCTCTGCTCGGCAGTGATGGTGTAAGCTGCCTTAGGCATTTTTTGTTTTCTCTTGGCAGTTTTCAACCACAAATGTTTTCTTATGCTCATTTCTTCCAAACCTTTGCGTGCTTTTGGTAGGTCTTTGATCTTTCCATCCCAACCTAAGGTTGTCCAAACCACACTTTCGCAAACATTCTTTTCAATGTGCATGACATCCAAGAAGTTCCTTATCAGTAACTTGGACCAGTAAGGCAATTCCTAGAATATACTTTTGTGCGACCAATACTTATACTCGGGCCTTTCAGGGGTTGCTGCAATCACATCAGGATGGTTGCTAAGCTGACCAAAATCGTACTCATTAAGAATCGATAGTATTTCATCACCTGTCCACTATCGTGGTGGCTCGCCCATTTCTACAGTGCCATCAAATGCTGCAGCATCCATACGCCACTCATGTTCCCTCTCAAGCCATATCCGATGACGCATTCGGATAACTTTCCTACAGTGGTACCTAGCACAATCTGCATTCCAACACAATGGACAACCTCTATATCCGCTAATAACAGATCCAGACAGCATTCCATATGCAGGAAAATCACTAATAGTGCCGATACACATGGCGTGCAAGTAGAACGTCTCGGAGGACTGTCGTACGTGGGATGACATTGCTCCCACAACAATTTCAGCTCCTCTATCAAAGGTCTCATATACACATTGATACACTTTTCCGGCCCCGGGACTAACAAGGTCAACATATTATACTCCTTCCGCATACACATCCACAGAGGAAGATTGTAAGGAATCACTACAACAGGCCATATGGTATATGAAAGACTCATGTTACCAAAAGGGTTGAAACCATCAGATGTAATCCCGAGCCTCACATTTCGGATATCTGAAGAAAAATTCGGATACTCCCTATCTATATGCTTCCACGCCTCTCCATCCGAAGGGTGTATCATAGTATCCCTGTCATTAGTGCGCGGCTCGGCATGCCATCTCATTGCTTTTGCCGTGTGAGGAGACATAAAAAGCCGTTCCAACCTGTCCTTCAGTGGAAAATACCAAAGTACCTTCACCGGTTTCTCTTTTCCAGAATGAGTGATCCTATATCTCTGTGTATCACATACAGGACATCTCGTGAGATCTTCATTAGGATGCCCCCAGAATAGAACGCAATCATACATGCAGACGTGGATCTTAATGTAGGAAAGACCAAGATCTTTCAAAATTCGTCTCATTTTTGTATTTGTATTAGGAAGATAATGACCCTGTAGAAGCATATTACTCGTAAGCTCCAAGTAATCATCCACAGACTTGATGGATGATCTGTTTTCCACTTTTAATCTCATCGTTTCCATGACACAATCAAGAATAGTCATGTTACACCCTGGGTATAGAGGGGTCTGTTGGAGTTGAATTAGCTTGTTGTACCTGTCAAGCCCAGCAGTATTGCAAGGCAACGGTCTACGGGGTCGTGGGATTGGCTCAGTTGGTACAAACGTCTCGGAAAAACCAAACACACCATCAATCAACCTCCTCTTCGGATTGGTGAACCCGTCGTTACCACTAAATTGTCCGTGATCATAAGGTATAACAGAATTCGGTGCTTCACCGTGGTATATCCAACATGTATATTTACTCTAAAAATCATTTTTCTTTAGGTGTTCCCAGACCTCATCAAATGGAAAACGAAACATATCACTGAGACATCTACATTTATTACACGGACAGTAGTGCAACGTATTACCACTTTCGTGCTCTTTTACAAATCTCATAAACTGCTTCATCCCATCCATTACACGTGGATCCCATTTTCGTAACCCAATCCAACTCTTGTCCATCCTGAAAATGTATAAATTTTCCAATATTAATCCAACTAACTAATATTGTTCAAATTATAAATTAAATCACAACAAACAATTAATCATAATGATTATCATCATAAAACTTAATCGTTATACATAAAAGCTTTCGAATGTACAACATGAATAATATAAAGTTTCGAAATCACAATAAAAAATACAATAAAATACGTACCTTAATCGAAATGGTGATTATAACAACCGGTAGAAACCTTCGTCACTCCAGCTAGCACAACTCAAAGTAGCAACACAAACTCAAAAAATACATAAAGGGATTTCCAAGAACCGTGTTGATCTTTTTCGCAAGGTCGCAATACTCAAAGTAGCAACTCACAAGCTTTTTCGGAATAAGCGACGGGATCGGGAATAGAAATGTGCTCTTTAGCGGGGAGAGGGGCAAGATTGGGTTGGTGTTCCGTGAAGTATATATAATTTTCACTTGGAGGTTTAGCCGACGACTTGATCTAGGTCGTCGGCTAAAACCCATTTTTTGTTTCGAAAGGCTTTAGCCGACGGCCTAAATCTTGCCGTCGGCTAAAATTTGATTTTTTTTTTTGGGAAAGGTTTTAGCCGACGACCCAGATCAAGTCGTCGGCTAAAACCTTTTTTTTTTTTTTTTGAAAAAGGTTTAGCCGACGACCCAGATCAAGTCGTCGGCCAAAAGTTTTTTTTTTGCGTAGGCTCAACAATATCTAGGTCGTCAATTTGAACCTCTTTACTATAGCCGACGACTATGTTGTACTTTAGCCGACGACCTAGATCAAGTCGTCGGCTAAAACTGTTTAGCCGACGGCAACCCGAGTTGTCGGCTAAAGTGCAAAGTTTAGTCGTCGGCCGTTTTTTTTCGGGTCGTCGGCTAAAGTCCTTTTTTTAGTAGTGGAAAAGGTTTGGCCGACGACCCAGATCAAGTCGTCGGCTAAAACGTCTTTTTTTTTCCGTCGGCTAAACAATCTCAAGAGTCGTCGGCTAAACCTCTTTACTATAGCCGACGACTATGTTGCACTACAGCCGACGACCTAGATCAAGTCGTCGGCTAAAACTGTTTAGCCGACGGCAACACAAGTCGTCGGCTAAAGTGTAAAGTTTAGCCGACGACACTTTAAAGTCGTCGGGCATTTTTATCGGGTCGTCGGCTAAAGTCCTTTTTTTGGTAGTGATATGTGATATTTTGTACGTCACCGTCATGTTAACATCCATCGGGATGAGATAGATATAATAATCCGGATAATTATAATATTACATGTATATATATATATACTAGTATGTAAAAAGTTTATTTTTTCTTTGAATATAATTTAACATTGGATTCAAAAAAAAAAAAAAAAAGCTGTAAACCGCCTCACCCAAAAGAAAAGAAAAGAAAAGGGATAAGATTAAGGAGAGAGAGAGAGTGAAAAGCAGAACGAAACAGGAAGAAAGAAAAAAAAAAAAAAGACGGGGAAGGAGACGAAGGGAGAAGAGAATTTTGAGGTAAATTTTATCAACTTATATATCGATTTGTTCGTCTCAATGAGTAGATCATGATTCTATATTTAGTTTTTCAAACCAAGACCGGAATAGCCGGAACGGGCCAAAACCGCCGCTCGACGTCGGGTCCTCGTACGACCGTTTGGGCTGTCGGAACTTGAAACCGTTTACACCGTTAGGGAGCCCTCTTCACGAGCTTCATCCTTCTAGTTTTAGTTTTCGGATTCGGTCGAGTTTTATAGTGTGTGTTGTGTGTGCGTGAAACGTATGTGTATGTGTGTTATGCGTGTGGGTGTATGTGTCTGTACTGTGTAGGTGATGTGTGTGTGCGTGTGTGGGTGTGTATATGTGTGTTTGTGTGCGGGTGTGTGTGTGTTCGTGTGTGCGTGTTGTGTGCCGATGTGAGTTGAGAAGTGGGTATGAGTACGGGCGTGCCGATTTGAGATATAAGTGTGTTGTTACGTGTAATAATGGTATTAGCCGATGTTAAAGAAGCTTCCGGTGAGGTTACGATAGACGGGAGACGTGAAAACGACTATTTGATAGTTATATAAAGTTTTGGGGTGGAAAACATAAATTTTGAAAACCCAGGACTATGCCATTTGAGAATTTGAAATAAAGTTGGACTTGATTTAACTTTTCCAAATCTTCAATTTGACCCAATACTTTAATATTTTCTTTAAAATTGTATAACCTTCTTGGTTTCAATCCAAAATGGGTCAAACGACTGCCAAATGGCTCCATATTCGAAACACAACATTCTCACACCCCAATAACGCGCAGAGTATGTCCGTAATTATGTCTCACCTAGACTCGGCTAAATTGGAATGTAAAGTTCTAATAGTTATATAAACCTTATCCCGCTGAACATATAATATGATTCGTTTTAGGTTGAAGGTCTGGATAATCGCTCAGTCTATTTTCCTTGTCAATCGAACCTTTTCCATTAGCTTGAATGCCAGGCAACTTTGATTACGTTTGTTGTACTTCGTGTGAATGACTATGTGAAAAATGTGCTTTCTGTGAAATGTGGGAATATCAGGAAATGTGATTACAGAAAGTGGTGATTTCTGTGGTGTGTGACATGTGTAATCAGCAGAAATGTGAATTTGCGGATATTCAGTATCATTGCGCATTGACATGAAATAATATGTCATAAACATGCATTGCGGAGCGGAAAATAATGAATATGTGGAAAATATGGTTGCTGGAAAAGCGGTAATTTCAGAAAATATGGTTTTAGAAGTAATAATTTCATGAAGTGGTAATTTCTGTGGTTTGTGACATGTGTGATCAGCGGAAATGTGAATTTGCGGATATTCAGTATAATTGAGCATTGACATGAAATAATATGTCATAAACATGCATTGCGGACATTGCGGGAAGCGGAAAAATCCAAGTAAGCGACTTGGGTTGGCCAAAAGAGCCGAGCGAAATGGGCCCGTGTGCGTGAGTCATGGCATGCATGGGAATTGCAATGCATTGCACATACAATAGTGATGATTGTGGTATTGAATTCATGAATCGTTGTACTTGCACCGGCTGTTTTGCTGAACCCTTCGGGGGTGAATATGCTTGTTGTGTATTCAGGTGCAGGTCTTAATGGCGAACCAGCGCAGGAAGGACACGAGGATGGCGAGCAACACTGATATCATGCACTATTTTGAGTCTGTGGTCGTACTGGTGAGAACCGAGTTGGGTTTTGCCTTGTGCTCGCGCGAGTAGTGTCGGGTAATGTCGGTTGTTTGTGGTTCAGTCATTTTGATGATGTTATTGTGTCAGTTGGAGTCCCACATGACAGTGTTTTGTTGAGTGCTGAAATGTATATGGTTGAAGTTGAGTACTGTCAATGCATGTGTGGATTTGTATTGGTTTCAGCTTGGTAGATTCTAAAAAAAGGATCTACGGCACTGTAATATCTCTTTAAATCACGGGGGCGTTACAGATTGTGGTATCGAAGCGTAGGTTTATGGATACCTAGGTTGTTGGTGTTTTGGGTCGGTCAAAGTTGAGTCAGTCGTCTGTTTATGATATCACTGGGTTGCTGCTACCTCGTGCGACCTGCGCTGTAAGTTCCTCTAATCCCCAAATTTTGTTTTTTTACATTATTTTAGTTCTGAATATATGGATTTTAAGTCCTTCTTGTGAGCCGTATTTTGTTGGGGGCTGTGTTTATTGGCTTCTGATCTTATCAGAACCCTGCGGGAAACCATAGTAATCTATTTGTAATTCTTCAAACTGTGTCCATTATTTTTCCTTCGTGTATATGTCTGTGTAACTTGAGCCTACGAGCAGCATATGGAGATGGTAAGTCTCTCGATTATAAGTCTCTCTTAGTTGTGCGATGATTGTGTGGCGCTGATTCAATCAACCTTGGTCGATGGGCTAGAACTTGTTGGTGGTATTACGGTTTTGAGATGTACATTGCGTATGCGGTCCGGGTGAAAGTAGTTATACAGTGTATTTTGGAAAATTAGGAATATTATCGATTCCTATATTCTTTTAAGAATGAGATTTTTAAATATCAATTTTAACTGCTGAGGGAGTATGTTTAAAGTAGGGTTTAAAACTCTTTCAAATTGAGAAAACTACGATGTGATATCGTTATATCAAACGAGTATGTATTCGGTGGAAAATCTTTTCTTTCTGATTTAAACAAGTAGTAGAAGAAGAAGGATCTTCATTTTATCTAAGTTCCAAGAAATTTTTGGAAACATTTCGGAGTATAGACATCTTCGAAAATGTTAAAAATATAGATTGTGGGTGCATCATTTAAAAATGATTTCAAAATTGACGTGTAAAATAAAGCCTCCTCTTCCAATAAGAGGAGAAATCGTTATGGTGTTTGGCCCAGAAAAAAGATAGAATTTGGGTTAAATGGGTGCATGGATATTATGTGAAGCATCAAAATATTCTTACCATGCCAATACCACTTCAGGCTTCTTGGGTGGTGAAAAAGATTATTGCTACTAGAGATAATGTGATTCAGATTACTGGGGGTCGGCAGTTATTGTTCAATTCTTCATTTTCTATTAGAAAGCTGTATCTTGGTTTGAGGGGAAATACTCAGAGGGTGGCTTGGCATAGGATTATAGGTAGCAATGTTGCCCCACCAAAGTGTATTTTTATTGTGTGGTTAGCAATGTTGGGCAGATTATCTACTTGTGACAATCTTGGCAAAGTCGGAATTCATGTTGATCCCATATGCAGCCTATGTTCGAGAGAGGAGGAGAGTGTGAACCATTTATTCTTTAAATGTGAATTCTCTCGCATTATGTGGGATTTGGTTGCTGAGTGGAGTGGAGTGCATAGAGTTGCTGGTGATTGGGAGATAGTGAATAATACTCTTATTATGCACTGTGGATCTTCTACTGGTAAGCAAAAACTATTCAGATTAGTTCTATCTGTTGTAGTTTATCAGATTTGGATGGAGAGAAACAAGAGGAAGCTTCAAGGTTTGAAGAGTAATATATATGATATTGTCAAGATCTGTAGATTTCAAATAGCAATTTGTTGTTCTAAAGATAGTAAGCTAGCTAGATTTTTGTCTCTATTCCAATAGTAGCTTTCTTATGTTTCTTTGATTTGTAAGTTGTTTGGGCCTTCATGTCAAATTTTGGTAATAAAATATCCTTTTACCAAAAAAAAAAGTAACTACGAGTTTTGGCGAAACATAGCTCGCCCTCTTATTTTCAAAAGAATTGTTTTCATAAAGTGCTGATACCACAGTCGTAAGTTGTGGAATCGTGTGTCATGTGTGGACATGTGTTTGGTTGCGAATCAGATCATTGCGTGTTTGTTGTCTTAGTGGGCGTATGGTTGTGATGGTGAATTTTGGTTGGTATAGGTATGGCGCGCGCTATTGTGCAGAATTGGCGAACGCTACCTTGTGGATAGCGCATGCTAACCTGTCCGGCATATAAATCGGATAGCAATTGTGATTTATCATTTCCGCTCTTTTCCTTTTCTCTACGGGTGACACCACAATGTGAATCGAAAGCGACTAGTGTTTGTGATCTTGGCCAATTTTGTTCCGTTTAAAGGTGTTTTGGAGTATAACATTATCTAATCTATTGCTCCTCGTCGGATCGAGGCAATTCCGTGATTTCTTGAGCTAACCATTTTGAAGATTTTGTTCTTGATCTCATCTTCAACCCGATTCTGATGAATCAATTAATGTTAAATGTTGTTGTTGGTCATGTCATATAAATGGTATATCCACAACTCTGACTTGTTCAACTCGGTTGACGATTCTAAAGATGCTGAGGAACCATGAACAATTAACGTTCGATCAAATATCTGTAAACTATCGGTGAACAAAGCAAACGATCAAGGGTGTCCCGTACCCCAGATGATGGCAGGTGATGCTTTCATAATATGTCGGAATTGTTGATGCTTCCGACAATTATGGCTTTGATTCTCTTTATATTCTTGCTCTCCATATCTAACTTGGTAGTTCTATGTTTCGAGGACAAAACTCCATTTGAGGGGGGAAGAGTATAATAATCGGAATTCTTGCGCTTGTATAATGTAGGGCCTTGGACCCTTATGTTTGACTCTGTTGTCGCACTGCAGAATTGCGAGTTTGGTGGTACTGCAATGATGGGCTTAATGTCTGAGCCTATCGTAATTGTGGTTTCCGTCAGGTATTGCTTTCAAGATCTCGTTTTATAACTCCATCGTTGAATATTGATCCATATTTCCTTGGTAACTTATGATCCCACCCGAGCAAACTATATCTAATCGTGTTGTGCTTTGCTTTGATCTCAACCTGTGCCGTTAACTGAATCGTGTAACTACCGAGAAATTCTCGTGATATTAGTAGTCATTTCGCATTCGTCAGAATGCTCAGAGATTTGGTCATTCGACCTTATGAAGTTGCTTGTTATATTATTATCTTATTTTCATTGTTCAAAATTTTGGGGACAAACTTCTTTCATTTAAAGTGGATCGTAATACCCGAATTTTTGACTTCTATATGCTTCCACCCTATCGACTCACTTACGCTCGTCGATACCTGCTGAATGTATTTTGTTCTTCGGTCTTTGCCGTTCGAACGAGTTGTAAAATTGTTTCGGATTAGTCCATTTACAGCTGTGATTTTTCCCAAGTTTGGTGCGGCCCTTGGGAATCCCATGCAAAGTGAATGTCTTGCAATTCCTACAAGCCCACTTAATGTCTTGAGCTGAGGCATGAACTTCGGAGTTGTTTGATTATTGTCATCTCGATTAAGATTGTTCGATCATTGTGGTTCGATTGTTGTTGCTCGATCACGCATCGTGATTATCGAACGGCTGATTTCCTTAAGATTCGGATACTCATCCCAGTAAGTCATCTTCCAAACCTTTGAGGTTGTTAGAATTATATACTTGTTCAGCGTAAAGATCGCATTTGATTATTGTACTATTTGGATGACATGGAGTTTGTGTTCGCCGTTGGCAGCAGATAAAGTGTGTCATCTAAAGTTTGCTTTACCTTGATTGTTTCATGTCTTAGGTTTTGAGACGAAACTTATTACAAAAGGAGCAGATGTAATAATTTTATTTTATTTCCGTGTTAATTCCTTTTATATTGATCTATTTTCATTTCTTCGGTGCGCTAGTCTCGACGATCAACATATGAGAGATGGTCATCGTGTCTTGACATCAAGTGGGAGTACCGAGAGTCCATGAGTGCATCTTTTGGCTTGACCAATATTTTGGTCATATTCGTACCATGGATTAACTCGATCCTTATCAGGTATCCTTGCGAGTCTATCAATAAGATATTATTTTTTTTATATTATCATTATTGTGCAAGAGATAATTAACACTAGAGGACGGCGCTGCCATAATATTGGCTACTAGAAACAACTGTAGCACCGCTAGTGCCGCCGACTTAAGATCGGTTTGATATGTATATAAGGCCATGAGCAGTATTCCCATAGTAAACTTAAGGCGCTAACCGAGAAGAAGCGGTTGAATGATCTTGTAAGTATGGATCCTACTAAGCATACCCGTTGCTTAGAGCATATCAACTATCTAGAGGCCGTAGCTCAATTTCATCGAGACGCAAGTCAGGCTGCGCAAGAAGTAGCTACACGAGAACGCGAGCATGCTGTGCAATTAGAAGCTCAATTGGCTGCAGTACGGCGTACCCTTCGAGAGAGGGAGGCACAGTACACCCAGGCGAGAGAGGCCATCCAGGATCAAGTCCAGCAAGAGAGGGCGATGATACGGGCCAATGCTGAGGAGATCCTTGCTATCCTCCCAGCGGCCCAATTCCGATTGCAGAAG
Organism: Orobanche coerulescens; assembly: GCA_033398695.1. Lineage (NCBI taxonomy): Eukaryota > Viridiplantae > Streptophyta > Magnoliopsida > Lamiales > Orobanchaceae > Orobanche > Orobanche coerulescens. The sequence continues at coordinate 149,297,584 of CM065814.1, read as the reverse complement.
TCGAAGAGAATCCCTAGGAAGATCCCGAGGAGGACCCGGAAGAAGAGGTCAAAGACAACTCCGTCGTCATTAACCCATGAGCTATGCTTAATGGGGCATGCTGTGTATCGATGTTTTCTTATAAACATGTAGTGATGTAATGTTTACGGTTTAAGGATAAAATTATTCATGGAGGTGATCTTTAACCCGGATGTATTTCATCAATCTTCTCCTTGTTTCAAGCTTCAAGGACGAAACTTCTTTGTAGGGGGGAAGGGTGTGATCCCCCATAGCAAATAAACTGGGTGATATTATATTTTGTGAAACGTCGCAGAAATTCAGTTATCGTGTTGGAGTTGAGAACTATGTCGCTCGTGTTGTTTAGAGCGACGAACTTGGGTTTTTGTAATTGCGGGATGGTACTATATATTTTATATGTGATATTTTGTACGTCACCGTCATGTCAACATCCATCGAGATGAGATAGATCTAATAATCCGGATAATTATAATATTACATGTATATATATACATATATATATATATTATTAGTAATGTGTATATATATATATAGAGAGAGGCTGTAAACCGCCTCACCCAAAAGAAAAGAAAAGAAAAGGGATAAGATTAAGAAGGAAAGAGAGAGAGGGAGTGAAAAGCAGAACGAAACAGGAAGAAAAAAAAAGAACAAGAAAGAGACGCGGAAGGAGACGAAGGGAGAAGAGGATTTCTGAGGTAAAATTTATCAACTTATATATCGATTTGTTCGTCTCAATGAGTAGATCATGATTCTATATTTAGTATTTCAAACCGAGGCCGGAATAGCCGGAACGGGCCGAAACCGCCGCTCGACGTCGGGTCCTCGTACGGCCGTTCGGGCTGTCGGAACTTGAAATCGTTTACACCGTTAGGGAGCCCTCTTGACGAGCTTCATCCTTCTAGTTTTAGTTTTCGGATTCGATCGAGTTTTATAGTGCGTGTTGTGTGTGCGTGAAACATATGTTTTTGTGTGTTATGGGTGTGGGTGTATGTGTGTGTACTATGTAGGTGCTGTGTGTGTGTGCGTGTGTGGGTGTGTGTATGTGTGTTTGTGTGCGGGTGTGTGTGTGTTCGTGTGTGTGAGTGTGTGCGTGTTATGTGTCGATGTGAGTTGAGAAGTGGGTATGAGTACGGGCGTGCCGATTTGAGATATAAGTGTGTTGTTACGTGTAATAATGGTATTAGCCGATGTTAAAGAAGCTTCCGGTGAGGTTAAGATAGACGGGAGACGTGAAAACGACTATTTGATAGTCATATAAAGTTTTGGGGTGGAAAACATAAATTTTGAAAACTCAGGGCTATGCCATTTGTGAATTTGAAATAAAGTTGGACTTGATTGAAGTTTTCTAAATCTTCAATTTGACCCAATACTTTAATATTTTCTTTAAAATTGTATAACCTTCTTGGTTTCAATCCAAAATGGGTCAAACGACTGCCAAATGGCTCCTAATTCGAAACACAACATTCTCACACCCCAATAACGTGCAGAGTGTGTCCGTAATTATGTTTCACCTAGACTCGGCAAAATTGGAGTGTAAAGTTCTAATAGTTATATAAATCTTAACCCGCTGAACATATAATATGATTCGTTTTAGGTTGGAGGTCTGGCTAATCGCTCAGTCTATTTTCCTTGTCAATCGAACCTTTTCCATTAGCTGGAATGCCAGGCAAGTACTTTAATTACGTTTGATGTACTTCGTGTGAATGAATATGTGAAAAATGTGCTTTCTGTGAAATGTGGGAATATCAGAAAATGCGATTACAGAAAGTGGTGATTTCTGTGGTGTGTGATATGTGTAATCAGCGGAAATGTGAATTTGCGGATATTCAGTATCATTGCGCATTGACATAAAATAATATGTCATAAACATGCATTGCGGAGCGGAAAATAATGAATATGTGGAAAATATGGTTGCTGGAAAAGCGGTAATTTCAGAAAATGTGGTTTTAGAAGTGATAATTTTTGTGGTTTGTGACATGTGTGATCAGCGGAAATGTGAATTTGCGGATATTCAGTATCATTGAGCATTGACATGAAATAATATGTCATAAACATGCATTGCGGACATTGCGGAAAGCGGAAAAATCCAAGTAAGCGACTTGGGTTGGCCAAAAGAGCCGAGCGGAATGGCCCGTGTGCGTGAGTCATGGCATGCATGGGAATTGCATTGCATTGCACATATAATAGTGATGATTGTGGTATTGTATTCCAGAATATATGTGATGGCAGTGTGATTTGGATGTTTATTCATTTGTAGTACATATTCATGAATCGTTGTACTTGCACCGGCTGTTTTGCTGACCCTTTCGGGGGTGAATATGCTTGTTGTGTATTAAGGTGTAGGTCTTAATGGCGAACCAGCGCATGAAAGACACGAGGATGACGAGCAACACTGATATCATGCACTATTTTGAGTCTGTGGTCGTACTGTTGAGAACCGAGTTGTGTTTTGCCTTGTGCTCGCGTGAGTACTGTCGGGTAATGCCGGTTGTTTGTGGTTCAGTCATTTTGATGATGTTATTGTGTCAGTTGGAGTCCCACAGGACAGTGTTTTGTTGAGTGTTGAAATGTATATAGTTGAAGTTGAGTACTGTCAATGCATGTGTGGATTTGTATTGGTTCCAGCCTGGTAGATTCTAAAAAAAAAATGGATCTACGGCACTGTAATATCTCTGTAAATCACGGGGGGGTTACAGATTGTGGTATGATTGTGATATCCCACACCGACTAGCAGAGAGCCGGGCGAAGTGCCTTATATGTGCGTGCCGAACTCCTTATATCATGAGGCCTTTTGGGAGCCCAGTGGCTTCAGGGTGATGAGAACTCCAAAGTTAAGCGTGTTGGTGCGAGGAGCAGTCTCAGGATGCGTGACCTCCTGGGAAGCTGCTCGCTGGGCTCCCAGAAACAAAACCGTGAGGGCCAGCTCAGAGGAGAGCGCCCAGAGCGGATAATATCATGCTACGACAGAGGGGTCCCGGGATGTGACAATTTGGTATCGGAGCCACTCTGCCGTGTCGTGCGAGTGTGCCGACGAGGACGTCGGGTCCTTTGAGGAGGGGCGGATTGTGATATCCCACACCGACTAGCAGAGCCGGGCGAAATGCCTTATATGTGCGTGCCGAACTCCTTATAGCGTGAGGCCTTTTGGGAGCCCAGTGGCTTCAGGGTGATGAGAACTTCGAAGTTAAGCGTGCTGGTGCGAGGAGCAGTCTCATGATGGGTGACCTCCTGGGAAAGCTGCTCGCTGGGCTCCCATAAACAAAACTATGAGGGCCAGCTCAGAGGAGAGCGCCCAGAGCGGACAATATCATGTTACGGCGGAGGGGTCCCGGGATGTGACAACATGGCCAACCCAGGGGTATATCATTGGCAAGCCGTTAAATGGCTACTCAGGTATTTGAATGGTTCTGCTAGGTACGGTTTGAAATTCTCCAAACACCCTCAAGGTGTTAAATTGGTAGGTTATGTGGACTCCAATTATACTGCAAACCGTGATAATCGTAAGTATACTACTTCCTATGTGTTTACTTTGTGTGGCGCACCCATTAGTTGGAAATCTCAGTTGCAACCTATAGTCGATTTATCTACTACCGAGTCTGAGTATGTTGCTATAACAGAAGCATTAAAAGAGGCTATTTGGATAAAAGGACTTTTATCAGAAATTGGTTTTCTAAAAGATAAAGTCGAGGTTTTTTCGGACAGTCATTCTGGTATTCAACTTTGTAAAAAACCTGTTTTCATGATAGAACAAAACATATCGATGTACGTTTCCCCTTTATTCGTGACATTGTCGCTATTGAAAAAAATACCATCTCAATTCAATCCTTCAGATATGGGTACTAAGTGTTTGCCCGTTGAAAAATTTAAATACTGTTTGAAATGACTGAATTTCGATTCAGTCGAATATATTTTTGAACTTTGTGTTTTTAGGGGATCTCTTTGTGAGTTAGTCTTCTTTGTGATTGCTTTACCTTATTTACTGTGTGTAAGTGCAGGTAACCCCGGAGCTAGGCGATGATGAGTTTTCTCAAAAACCCGAAAATGTAATTGACTGGTTGGACCAAAAGGTGGAGAAATGTTAGTATTTGGCCCAACCGGCCCAGAAAATATATCTCCTCATTTTTATATAGTTTGGCCCATATCATTTAAGTGCTGGCCCAGCCCATTTGGCAGCCCTTTTGAATGGGAGCCGTCCGATCCAGATTTATTACCTACACCTAATATGGACCGTCCGATCTCTCTTATAATAACCCTAACCCTATCACTCTCCCTCATTTTCCTCACCGCCTCCACTCACTCGTCTGTCCATTTCTTCTCCCGTTCTCACCTACCCTTCGGTCAACTCCCACCCCGCCGCGATTCTGCTCCCATTTTTCCTATCATTCTTCCTCCCGTGAACTGAGACGATGAAATCCCGTGACACTTCTTGTATCCGATTTCATCGCTCCGTGTATAAAAGGCGCGACAGGGCTGGAGTTTTGATTAGGGGTGGGCATGAGACGGGATGGGACGGGCCTGGGGTCATCCCATGTCCCGTCCCGTGTTATAACAAGCGGGACGGGACGGGACGGGATTGGTGATTTCAAAATTTCATCCTTGCGGCCTTATCCGGTTGGGACGGACGGAACGGGGACGGACGGGTTTAGTCCCGCATAAAAAAGTTCAAAATATAAATTAGAAAAAAGTAAGAAAATCTATAATTTTATACATCTAAATTCGGGAAAAATATCCAACAAACTAATTTAATAGCCTAAATTAAATTTTTAAAATAACAATTATTAACATTGAATACAACATATCCATTTTTTTTTTGAAAAAATATCAGTTACTAACTTTATATTGGTTGATTAGGTTTGTGTATAATTATAAAATATAGATAGTAAAAAATAAAAATAGTTTATTATTAAAAATTAATTAAAAAAGGGTTACAAATAATAAAAATATATGATTTTAAAAAGGGTTAAAAACTTAGCGGGACGGGACGGGCCTTACAGGCCCCATATTTTTTGTCCCGTATCTCGTCCCGTAGTTACTCTAATGGGACGGGATGGGATGGGCCTAGTGTTTTTAATTTTGGATCCCGTCCCATCCCGGGTAATTTTGGGATGGGACCGAGACGGGATCGGGATTTTGAATTTTTGTGCCCACCCCTAGTTTTGATACACCGAGATAAAAATCGATTTGAGCCTTGAGAATCCGAGTGAAAACAAGAGTAATCTCTTTGGTGAGAACCGTGAGTAAGATTGAGGTTTGGTTTTCTGAGTTTTTTGGATTTGGTGAAGGAGCTACCGGGCTGTTGACCTATCTCCGAATAAATTACTCTTCTTGGTGATATTGTGCAATTTATTATTATTATTATTATTATTGTTATATATATATATTTTATATATATTTTTGATATTTATATATATATATATATATATATATACCTGCTGTAGTCTAATATATATTATACATATTCTATATATATTAGTTATATATATATATATATATCTAAACATATATATAATATATTCCGGTTTATATACTGTTTCGGATTTGTTCTGAATATCGTATTCTGATCGCTTGGTTATTATCATTATCGTTGTTAACCTGGAATCAGCTATTTGTTTTTGCAGATTTTTTCTGGTCCTTTTTCGGTCAGCTTGTTCCTCGGGATTATTACAATAATTATATTGATTATAATTATAGGTTCATCAGTTAGTCTGTAATCCTTAAACCCTATATGCCAACATCCCTCCATGTTTTAGATAAATATCAGTTGCCTTTTTTTAGTTGTTTTGATGATTTCATCTTGTTTTGTTTTATGATAGAGATAGAGAGCAGTTGATTTCATCTTGTTTTAGGAACACTTTCACAAACAGTACTTATTTCATACTAAGTGATAAAATAGTCATTTATGTTATTAAGATAGTTCATTTAGAGAAAAAGAAACAACCACCTATCAGCTTTTAACACCCTTATTGCTACTAATAGATCATGGTAGGGGTCGAGATAAATACGCCATGCCTATTAAATTTCCCGATTCATTCTCCATTCTTTCTCTCTTCTCACCATTTTTCCTCTTCACGTACCAGGGCCAGGGGCGGGGATATCTCTTTGATGACGCCCATTAGAAAGAGCAGTCACCACTGTCGCTCCGCTATCCCAAGTTCAAGTTGCGTCTCTAATCAACCATCTTTACTTGTTTTCTCCGGTATGTTTTGCCTTCCATCCTTTTCCCCTCTTTTTCACCTTTGACACCGATACGCGGCATGAAAAAATTTGTACTATGTTTTTTCTTCTGGTTTTTTCATGAATCTTTCTTTGATTAATTTTCTCAGAAAATGTGAGGGAAATTGTATATTTTTTATCATGAAAACAGGGGTTTCATTTTTATTCAATTTTGATTGGTATCTCACATTGATATCACATGATTTATTTAACCAGTTTCTTGGTTACTTGTTTGATCAGTTCATATTTTCGCATCTGAAAGAATTCATGTAGTTGGATTATTTATTTTCTTATAAGAAAATGTACAAAATGGTGGAACTTCGAAGCACCATGTATCGTCTTTGTTCAATATATCCCAATTATTTTACTGTGCAATGTGATAATTTTGTGGCTGTTATTCTCATCTGGATGCCTATGAGATATATGCTTTATATTATTGAAGAAACCCGAGAACAATATTGGAAAAATTGTTTCCTGCATGTTTATTGATTACAAGAGCTGTACATAGCCGTGTATATATATATATATATATATATATATATATATATATATATATATATATATATAGGAATCATAATTGTATCCTATAAATAAGCTACTCTAATTAACAATAAGAAAGTTAATTACAAAGGATAAGGAAATAGCAGATTTGAAGGGATATGGTCACACTCGCAAATTTTACTCCACACCCCAGGCGCACCTAGCAAGGTGTGTTAGAATTCAAGCCCTTCTAGAATGGAGGCTAAGTAATTAAACATGTGAAGCCATCTACCTTTGAACAATTAGTTGGCAAGTTTGACAAGAAAAGGATGGGAAACTTCACAACACCCCATCATGGTTGATCCTTTCACACCATGGTTTCACACCATGTTTACTACCTATAAATAAGACTTGTTTGTAGCATTTGTAACCATCCCATCTCCAAGAGTGAGTTCAAAGAGTGAATAACAATCCAAGTTGAGATTGAGTGAGTTTGAGAGTTTTTCTATTTTGTGAGTTTGTATCTATTCTTGAGTGATAATAGAACAAATATTTTTCTCTCAAATCATTAGAAATTCACTATAATGATCCTTTAATATCCAACGAGTGGTATCGGAGAAGGTTTGGAGTGCTAATCGGAAGTGGTAGAGGGCTGAAAATTTCGAGTTTTACAAAGGTGGTCGAAACTCAGTTTTGAGGATATCGTTAGATTCCTTGCGTCGAGACGAGTTCGGAGGTATTTTCGGAATACAAAACCGACGTCAGACGAAGTCGTACGGGCTGCCGAAAGAATAGAAGATGATGAACACTAATTTCTGCGAATAAGTTTTCCAGAAATTACATACTGGTCCCTGAACTTTCGAAAATTTTTTAATTCAGTCCCTAAATTTCCGAAATTTTTTATTTTGACCCCAAAAATTTGGAAAACTATACTTTTGGTCCCAGAAGCTTTGTTAAAATAATGGCTGATTTTATGACCTCTATTGAGAAGCTCAATAACAATAATTATGGGTCATGGAGTACCCGTATGAAGTTTTACCTGCTCGGGCAAGACTTATGGGATATCGTGAACGGAGCTGAGACAACACCACCAAGGGAGGCCAAAAGCACAGACACAACCTCCGACATCTCAACCTCAACACCGGTACGACCAGATACTGTACATCAAAGGCCAGCTGCCGACCTTGATGCTTTAAAGAAATGGAAGGTTAACCTTATTTACGGGGCCATATGGACAGCCTTACTCACACCGACCATTTCGGTGTTTATTTGGCGACTTCTCATGCGTCGGATCCCGACTGATGACATCCTACAGAGGAGGGGCGTTTCATTGGCTTATAGATGTTTGTGCTGCTCGCATACCCTTACCCAGACCTACCATACCGAGACCATTGCCCACCTTTTCCTGGAGAGTGATGTGGCCCGTGACGTGTGGGAGTATTTTGGCGCTTGGACTCATTTATCCCTACCCCATTCTCAGAATATTTTTGAGCTCCTGAGTTTCTTCGCACACGGCACACACTTTAGGCACGCGACTTTCATTATTCCTTGTCTGATCCTATGGTTCATCTGGACAGAAAGGAATAGTGCAAAGCATAGGGCGGTTACTTTTGTTTCCTCTCATGTTATTGTGCAGGTGGAGCGCCATGTTGCTTTATTAGCTGCTGCGGGGCTTATTTGCTCTGAGTTCTGGGCGGGCTGCTCGCCTCCTGATCGCTTCCAGCGAGCTACATCTTCCCCCGCTCAGACTCGTCGCCCCGTCCCGGTGGTTTGGCTTCGACCCGAGTCCCCTTGGATCAAGCTGAACTCGGATGGTTCGTTCGATCGAGACACATAGATTGTGGGTGGGGGAGGTCTGATTAGAGATCATCACGGAGAGCTCCTTCTTGCTTTCCATTCCTCTTTTCAGGCCTCTTCGAGTTTTGATGCAGAGGTCCAGGCGTTGGCAATCGGATTGATTCTTGCCCCCCAGAGATCGAGACATGTTTGGATTGAGCTTGATGCTGCTGCTGTAGTGACCCTGCTATCATCTGGCCATCGGGGCTCTTGGCAGGTTCGTCACACTCTTATGCGTATCCGACACATTCTCAGAGATATTCAGTTCAGAGTCACTCATATTTTCCGGGAGGGCAACATGCCGGCCGATTATCTTTCTGAGCTCGGCATGTCGTCCCTCGGCATTCAGACTTATACTTACGATACTGCTCCTCCGTTTCTCCTCTCCCTTATACGGATGGATCAGCTTGGTTATCCGTGCTTCAGATTTAGATAGGATTTATTTTAATCGTTTGATTGGTTGCCTATAGGTCCGCACATTAGCCCACGGTTTTAGTGGTGCACCTTGTACTGATCTAGCGGGCCGTAGGCACTTTAGTTTTTATGTCCCGGATTATGGCCCATTTTTGGTCATAATTCGGTGTTGAGTTATTTGGTCTATGGGTCCGCACATTAGCCCACGATTTGTGGTGCACTTTGTATTTCTTTAGCGGGCCGTGGATTTATCCGATGTTTGGACCCGAATTATGACCCATTTTTGGTCATAATTCGGGGCTGATACTTTGTATTTTCTGATTTTATTATCTACAGGTTGGTGGGTCCCGCCTCAACCCCCCGTCCTCACTGGACGTATTTTGTTTTTTTTTTAAAAAAAAAAAAAAGGCAGGCAAAGCTATGTATGCCTTAACTGTAGCTGTAGAAGATGAATTTCTCCAGCGGATCAAAGATGTCCGAACACCGAAGGAAGCTTGGGATACATTGGTGGCTATTTTCGCGAAGAAAAATGATGCAAAATTACAAAGGCTTGAAAATGAGCTTTTGTCGATCTCCCAGAGAAATATGTCTGTGAGTCAATATTTCTCAAAGGTGAAATTTCTTTGTGATGAGATTTCTAAACTAGATCCTGAAAATGGCATTACACAAACCAGGATGAAAAGAATTATCATCCACGGATTGAAGCCGGAGTATAAGAGTATTATCACGGCAACTCGAGGCTGGGCCACCGAGCCTACTTTAGCAGATCTGGAGAATTTGCTCATTAATGAAGAGGATCTAGATAAACCCACGTCTAGTCGAGCAACCAATAGTGAAGAGACAGCCCTTTTTCACTAATAGAAGAGACAATCAAGGACGCGGACGAGGACGTGGTTTCGGGAGATTCAATAGTCAAGAAAGAGATGTTCGAGGAAACCAAGATAGAGGTTTCCAGTCAGGGGGAGCTCGAGGAGCTCAACATAATCGAAATGGTCAGAACCGGTGGCAACAAAAGGATCGTCAAAGTGACGAATGTTTTAATTGCGGCAAGAAAGGACATTATGCAAAAAATTGCTGGTCCAAGAGAGTTGAAGGAAATGCAGCAACAACATCTAAGGACGAGGCTCCAGGAGAAGAAGATTGGGATTTCGAGACTTCCTTCTATGCCGAGGAGGTAGATACTATCGATACACGAGGGAAAGGCCCAAGAGAGGAATTCGGACTTACTGCGGTATGTGAGCAGTTAGTCGATTACAAGAATGATTGGATCGTTGACTCTGGTTGTTCCAATCATATGACCGGAGATGAGTTGAAACTTATAAGTATGACCAAGTACAACGGAGATCGAGTTATTGTGACAGCTGATAACACACAATTACCAATAGCCCATGTTGGCAAGACACAACTGCCACAAAGGTACGGACATGAAGAAGTACAACTCGACAATGTCTATCATGTCCCAGGGATGAAGAACCTGTTGTCAGTACCACAATTAACTGCTTCAGGTAATTATGTGTTGTTTGGCCCGAACGATGTGAAAGTGTATCGTGAATTGAAAGTCATAGGTACACCGTTTGTGGAAGGACCAAAAATGAAGGCTATCTATGTGATGTGAGCTGAAGAAGCTTATGTTGAGAAGGCTAGGAGAAGTGACACTGGAGACCTATGGCATGCACGACTTGGGCATGTCAATTACGGCAAACTGAAAATTATGATGAAGAAGTCCATGCTGAGGGGACTTCCTCAACTCGAGATCCAACATGACACTGTGTGTGCTGGATGTCAATATGGTAAGGCACATCAACTGCCTTACAAAGAGTCAAAGTTCAAAGCAAGGGAGCCGTTGGAATTGGTCCACTCAGATGTGCTTGGGAAGATCAAACAAAAGTCAACAAGCGGTGATGATTTCTCAAGGTATGTATGGGTATATTTCTTGAAGCATAAAGATGAGGCTTTTGAAAAATTCAGGAAATTCAAAGATACGGTAGAACGTGAGTTTGGAAGGAAGATCAAGTGCCTCCGTACTGATAATGGAGGAGAATACACTTCTAATGAATTCAACAACTACCTCAAGGAGTGCAACATCCGAAGGCAACTAACTTGTGCAAAAACTCCACTGCAAAATGGAGTAGCGGAGAGGAAGAACCGCCACCTAGCACAGACATGTAGAAGTCTTCTACATGCAAAGAATGTTGATACAAGATTTTGGGCAGAATGCATGAAGAAGTCTATATCACCAACAGGCTACCACAACCGAGGCTGGAATTTATTTCACCATTTCAAAAATTGTATAATGTAAAACCAACAGTGAATTATTTTCGAGTGTTTGGTTGTGTATGTTATGTGTTTATTACAGATGAAGATCGCAGCAAGTTCGACAAGAAAGTCCATTTGCATATTCGTTGGATATGATGAACAAAGAAAAATTTGGAGATGCCGCGATCCAAATACAAACAAGATTTATATCTCACGAAATGTTGTATTCGATGAGGCATCTTCATGGTGGGCAAACAAGGTGGCATTACCGAGATACATGAGTCGCAAGGAAAGCTACAAAGCAAGTTGCGGCTACATTCCTCTCAAGACAACAATGACATAGAAGAACCAAGATCCCCGTCGGATCAAGTTGAGGTACGGTCCAAATCAAGAAGCCCTTGGAGAACAGTGTACATGAAACACCGGATGAAGTACTGACTAGTCAACCGGAAGAGCGGGAACCTTCACAACCTCAAGTGCGAAGGTCAACCAGAGAAAGACGGCGAATCCAAAGTATGTAGATGCCGCTTATGTCAAGTCAAAGAGTCAAGTACATTTGAAGAAGCATCAAATAGTCCAGTGGAGAAAGGCCATGGAAGAAGAGATTTTGGCATTAAAACAAAATCAAACTTGGAATTTAGTGCCAAAACTCGAAGGTGTTAGACCCATATCCTGAATGGGTTTACAAGTTGAAGATTCGTCCAAATGGTACAATTGAGCGGTACAAGGCTCGATTAGTTGTTCGTGGATTCTCTCAAGAGTATGGCATAGACTATGACGAGACGTTTAGTCCAGTTGCAAAGATTACTACAGTTCGTGTCTTACTAGCCTTAGCAGCAAGTAAGTCTTGGAAATTATGGCAAATGGATGTGAAGAATGCGTTTTTACATGGGGAACTTGATCGTGATATCTATATTGATCAACCCAAAGGATTTGTGAATCATGAAAAGCCTGAGTACGTGTGCAAGTTGAAAAAGGCGTTGTATGGCTTGAAGCAGGCACCCCGAGCATGGTACGGGAAAATTGCTGAGTTTCTAGTTCAAAGTGGTTATCATGTTGCCCAAGCAGATTCAAGCTTGTTCGTGAAAACTCAAGGAGGCAAGCTAGCAGTAGTCCTTGTATATGTGGATGATCTAATCATCACTGGCGATGACGAAGACGAGATTCAACAAATAAGGGCAAACTTGTCAGTCCGATTTCAAATGAAGGAACTTGGTGAACTGAAACACTTCCTAGGATTGGAAGTCGAAAGAACAGATGATGGTATATTTCTTGGTCAGCAGAAATATGCAAAGGATTTAATCGAGAAGTTTGGGCTAACTGACTGCAAGCCAATATCTACCCCAATGGAGCCAAACTTGAAGTTGTGTGCATACGATGGGAAAGACTTGGAGGACACAAGAATGTACCGACAGATAGTAGATAGTCTTATCTATCTAACTCTTTCCAGACCTGATATAGCATTCGCTGTAGGTGTTACTAGCAGGTTCATGCAGAAACCTAAGAAGCCACATCTCGAAGCAGTCAAAAGGATCCTGAGATATGTTAAAGGCACAATTAATTGGGGACTTTTCTACAAGAAGGGAGTGCAAAGCAAGGTCAACGGCTATTGTGATGCTGACTATGCCGGAGACTATGATACCAGGAGATCGACTACAGGATATATATTCAATCTTGGTTCGGGAGCTATATCATGGTGCAGTAAGAGACAACCTACCGTTTCTCTTTCAACTACCGGGCGGAATATAGAGCGAGGCGATGGCGGCCTGAAGTGTGCTTGGTTGACTCAACTCATGAAGCATTTGAACCAACCAATAGAAGATGGAGTTGCATTACACCGTGACAATCATCGTGATTCGTTTGAGAATCCGAGATTTCATGCTCGGACCAAACATGTCGAAGTACATTATCATTTCTTACGAGAGAAGGTACTCCAAGGAGATATTGACATGAAACCAGTCAATACAGAAGATCAAGTTGCAGACATATTTACGAAGAGCTTATCCGCAACAAAGATTTATGAGTTTTGAAAATTACTCGGAATGCAAAGTCGGGTTTGAGGGGGAGTGTTAGAATTCAAACCCTTCTAGAATGGAGGCTAAGTAATTAAACATGTGAAGCCATCTACCTTTGAACAATTAGATGGCAAGTTTGACAAGAAAAGGATGGGAAACTTCACAACACCCCATCATGGTTGATCCTTTCACACCATGTTTACTACCTATAAATAAGACTTGTTTGTAGCATTTGTAACCATCCCATCTCCAAGAGTGAGTTCAAAGAGTGAATAACAATCCAAGTTGAGATTGAGTGAGTTTGAGAGTTTTTCTATTTTGTGAGTTTGTATCTATTCTTGAGTGATAATAGAACAAATATTTTTCTCTCAAATCATTAGAAATTCACTATAATGATCCTTTAATATCCAACAAGGTGCTCCCCTTGCCATCGAGAGTGCTGTAGTATATGAGAATTTTTGGATGTAGGATAAGGGCAAATGTATATTTATATAGAAAGGTGATCACCTTGCTAGGTGCTCTTGGGGTGCGGGATACAAATCTTACGCATGATAAGAGCACCTACATCAATGATTTCTGATTGTTCATTTTCAATTTTAAAAAAGGAATTACTGCTTAGAAAGGGAGAAAATCCACTGCAATGTTGCATACCTTTTGAGACACGTCATCTTTGGTTCTCTAGAGTGACACGCCTGTCGTATGTTTGCATACGTGTTAACCTTTTCCCACCTTCATCTAACACGTAGTTAAATTACTCACATCCTACTAAAATTGCTAGGTTTTTTTTCGGCAACATTCTTTTTTAACCATGAAGTAACGCTTAGTTCCCGAGTTTTAGTAAATGAAAGAAAAGAAAGGGAAAGAAAGTTAGGAGAGAAAAGAAGAGAAAGGAAAGTGAAAGAAAATTGTATTTTGTGTTCCCGAGTTTGAAGGAAGTGAAAGGAAAATTAATCATTTTGTTCTTTTCTCTCCAAATCCTTCCAAATCGGAAGGAAAGTTAGGAGGAAAACTTTTCCTTCCATTTCTTTTCGTTTCTTTTTATTAAAAACTCGGGAACACCAAATATTTTTTCTTTCTTCTTATTTCCATCCATTTCCCTTCTTTTCTCCCCTTAAGTTAAACTCGGGAACTAAACGTAAAGATTAGGACCCAATGGTAAACTAAAAACATCCAAGTTTGAAGTCATTATGCGAGTAAAAAGTTATAAAACAAAATGTTGTACTACTTTGATATGCCTATTGTGCTAGATTTTCTCACACCTGTGTGAATTTATGCAAACTTTACATGGTTTTTCTCTATTAAGATCGAGTATGCAAAACACAAACTTTCTTTCTGATAAATAATCGATAGAATTCGGTGTGAGTTTGTCAGACTGAAGTCCAGAAAAGCACTTAGCTTATACTGAAATATCTTACTTTCTCTTCTTAATGCATTATATTTGGTGATAATAAATGGTGCATATTTTTTCCTCTTTATGTTTTATTGGCAATTATCTAAGAACTTTGCAGTGATGTAGGTGGAACTGCCTTTAATGGTGTTGTGGAAGAGCTTAAGAATTTAACGACCCGTGTGGCTCATGTACTCCCTGTTTCTGATGATGGTGGGAGCACGGCTGAGATTGTTCGTGTTCTTGGTGTGTTATAATAATATCTCAATGACAAATACTTGACATATTCACGCCATGTTGGGAACTGAAGTAGGTTTATGTTTTACTTATTCAACGGATATGTTTCAGGTGGTCCCGCTGTTGGCGACATTCGGTCAAGATGCTTGAGGCTATCCGGTCAAAGTACATACGAGGCTCTTGCAGTTAGGACATTGTTGGGTCATCGATTACCTCTTGAGCCACACATAGCAAAATCTGAGTGGTAGTAATATCATTCTTTCTTGTAAAAGTTATCCATTTGGCCTAAGTTTTTTTTCCCTTCCCCAACTGCATGGCCTGAGAGGCATAGTTTTCTTTTACATGTGGCAATAAAAAAACATTTAAAAGGTATGACATTGTGGACGGAAAGCATTCGCTGTGGACAGGTGTGTCAAAACCATACAGGGAAACTATTCGAGCATTTTTGGCTTATTTCCAGGATCAGGTCTGTTAATTTTTATCTAATTCTTAGTCCACGCTGGAGTCTTTGACTGCCTGGTGTGTGTATGTGGAGTTGTTCCAACATTTGAAATAGCAGTACCACTTTTATCTTTTAGATTTTTTATGGGGAAAAATATCTAATTTCTAGCAGCTCCTCATGAGGTCGGACGAATCATTCTGTTTCATTAATGGAAGGTATTTTACTTTTTTCGGAAACTACCAGTTTGCATATTTTTTCTTTTATTTTTCATGAATTCTAGTAAATGATATGTGACATGCAGAACTAAATGCTAAAAGTATTGTGTTTGTGCTATAAATTATGCATTCTTGTAACACGAGAGCATTCTTGTAACACGAGACAATATAAATTTTGGATCCTAAAAAATAGTTCACTGATATTCATAATGATATAGAATTCACTTTGTTTATTAAAAACGGAAAATATATATATATATATATATATATATATATATATATATTTATATTCGAGATATTATTTCGAGATTACTTAATCTGATTTTGTAAATCAGTCCATGACTAACCTCATTATGCAGCATTGGGAATTTTTTCTTTGCTGGAGCAAGGATCTTCTTTCAGTCTTTAGATGCTGCGATTTTTCTGTTTTCACGTGTCTCAGAAATTCCCACAGAAAGCCTGGTCCTCCCAGTTATATCTACAAATGATAGGCTTACCTTGGGCTGTGAATTATGGGTATGGCCTTTTTTTTTTCTTCTGAAATAAAAATATTTAATATGAAGTTGACTGTAGTCAAGTATGCATATTTTTTCATCATCCGAGTCTAACACGTGGTGAAGTTCCTGTGAATTATTTTGCCCTTATTCATCATAATGTTTTTTACCCTTCTTGTATCTTATAAGTAAAAGTAACTTTTTCCCTAGGTTATAAGTCAAAAATCTCGAACTGTAGCTTAATTTAGGACTAATATATATATATATATATATATATATATATATATATAGGGTGGTTCTAGTGAGAATGTGGTTTAAGTTAAAAAATAGAAACGAATTATGTCCATAGATCTTGGATGGCCAAGATATATTCTCACGAAAAGCTATGCATGGACTGCAATGTTTTAATGCATCGACATTCTTATGCATATAATGCATAATTTTAATGCATTGACATTTTGATGCATGAAATGCATATATATTTTATGCATATGCTAATCTGGACCGTAGATCATGCAAAGATTAATGATTCAAATTATTTCTATTTCATACTCAAAAAGACATTCTCAATTGATCCATCCTCTCTCTCTGTATATGTGTGTGTATTTCTTATGTACTTGGCTTGTAGGATGGAACTATAACGAGGGGTCAGAACAAAATATCTCATCCAACAAATGGATCTGTGGGATCAATAAATAAGGTATGCACAATTTCCACCTTAAATAAATTTAATAAATCATTTTGAACTTGATGATTTTTCTCTGTCAACCA
Organism: Orobanche coerulescens; assembly: GCA_033398695.1. Taxonomy (NCBI): domain Eukaryota; kingdom Viridiplantae; phylum Streptophyta; class Magnoliopsida; order Lamiales; family Orobanchaceae; genus Orobanche; species Orobanche coerulescens. Next base: position 149,280,806 of record CM065814.1, on the reverse strand, counting down.
ACGACGTTACGGATATTAGAGAATTTATCAAACTCCGCGTACTTGTGTCTTTTAGCTCCTGTATCAAGTTCTTTCAATAAGAATGTCCTTAGATTTGATTAAAGATAGTTTGTATTGCAGAGCAACTCTTTAGTTCCAAGTCTTCCTTCAAGGATAAAGCCGGTTTTAGGTTCTGTAATAAAGTTCTTCCAATATGAATGTCCTTAGATTTGGTTAAAGACAGTTTGTATTGCAGAGCAACTCTTTAGTTCCAAGTCTTCCTTCAAGAATAAAGCGGGTTTTTTACATGTCCAGTGAAGGTAGCAATTTACTGCATGAGGTAATAGCAATAATAATGATGCTTGCCTTATTTATCTGTGTACTGTTTATCTTTTATATATATATATATATATATATTTGCATCTTGTTGGAAATTTCTTTTAGGAATTTTTCCTTGTTTGTTCTTCAACAGGTATTTCCATGTGTGAACCCAACTGTCTTAGAACAATTGAAGAGTGTCGACTGTATTATCTTTGCAATGGGTTCGCTATTTACCTCCATATGCCCCTCTCTGGTAAACATTAGCATGTATCAACCAAATGAAAATGCTTTTGTGATATATATTCTACATTTATGCTCAATAATACTCTTCGCACTGTTAGTTCTTTCTAAGCTGTACTGAAAATGCGTCATTTTGGTTCATTTTATCAGGTTTTACTTGGGATCGGGGAAATTATTTGTTCACGAGCATGCCCTAAGGTAGTAAATTTAATTGGACCGTGAACATTGCGAACATCATTTGATTAAAGCTAGAAATATCTTTGGTTCTTTGAACATTGCGAACATTATGTGATTAAAGCTAGAAATATCTTTGGTTCTTTGATCTAACTTTTTTTTTTTAATTTGTAATGTCTTGTAACGAAAAGGTACTCTTCTTGAATGGTACACATGATAGAGAAACTAGCGGCCTTACAGCTTCGTGCTTTGTAACAGCCATTACGGATGCTTTGAACCGAACGTATGGAGATCCTCATAACTGTCTGCAAAATGCTGCGAGTATCTTGAGGTGTTTATATTTGAAGGTTTGAATTTGAAAAAAAAAAATGTTCGCCATTTTCATGTCATGCAGCCAAATCGATATATCGACACAATCTTTGTGCCGAAGGACGGTCAGATTCCTATAGATATTGAAGGCCTGGCAGACCAAGGGATTTTCAGCATGGTATGTGTATTTTCTCTACATTATACAAAATACTTTTTCACAATACCTTGTTGTTTTTGGTTATCAATTAGACTCGCAATGTAAATGTGTACTCCTTCGGTCCCGCTTGAAGAGGGCCGTTCCAAAATAAAATCTTAATATCTAATTAAAATTTATATAATATTCCTTAAAATTAAAGTTTTTCGTTATATAAATTACAGCATTAGTTGATTGAAAAAAAGAAAATTTAAGAAAACGAACGGAGGAAGTGTTTATTAAGAATACTCAACAAAATATTGGCAGTGTCTATTGATCATTTTATTGCTTTTTCCCAATTGCAACACTTGCACAAACAAACTAGTTAAACCAATTAATAAAATCGGTCATTGCCGATCAACTAAGGCCATTAGCTATCTACTAATTGTTTGTTGTGTAGGGGCACTTACACTTTTTTTATGTGGGTTTCGTAGATGCACTTTCAGTTCCGGAGCTATTTTGTATTCAATTGGATCAACTCGATTTTGTAGGTAACTGTAGACTCAGTACAAGATTCAACAGCAGGGATACTTTTTGATCCGAAATCGTTAATACAATCTCTATCCAGTCTGTTAACGGGACTTGCAGACTGATTTTTGCTCTTTTAGAAGGATGATATGCGCGAATTGTTATCATGTCTTTGGCGTCTTTGCTTCACTTTTGATGAGGTAAATGTTTTAAGTTTTTTTTTTTTCATTAAAATTAGAGAGAAGATAAAGTCTGTTTAAAAAAGGAAAAAGAAAAAGAAAAGGAGGAGTACTAAATAGTAAATACTTATCATATTTCTTCTACCAGGCCTGAAATGAGCTATGGTCTGATAATAGAGAATGCCTGGACAAGAATCGGTTGCTCAATTTGTTTGTTGATGTTGTACAAACAATAGATGTATAGCACTGGTTATGTAATTATTTACACTAACCATTTAATATTACGCTTAAACTAATTATTTTGGTTAACAAATTCCAATTCCACTCCTATTCCTATTTCAAGTCTACTGATGAGTGAACATAGTAACAAATAGAAAGAACTTGTGAATCTGCAATGCCGTTCACCGAAGATGCAATTTCTACTGAAGATTGTGACATGCAACCACGAGAATGAGACACGCAAACCTTTTTGAGCGCAAAACTATGATATTGCGGTGAATTATATAGAGGTGAACGATGTTGCTGATCCCGATTATTTCTTTACCGGTTGCAACTATTGCAATGAATCTTCTAATAAAAGGAGGATGCATGATGCTAATATATGTGAAGCCAACAATTTACTTTCTTTGTATTTTTGTTATTCTTGTCTCCTAAACCTACTCAAGAGATCGACCGAGTCACTACCTCTACTAACAAAGTCAATGTATTATATTCCTTTTTTATGCACATTCACGAAGGAAAGTTGTAAGGAATCATAATAACCAGTCATGTTACTTTGACTAGTAGGAAGATGATGATTTTATGATAGTATATTAGTCGTGAGTTCTAAATAATCATCCACGTTAAAGATGTTTTTTTGATCCACAATAAAGATATTTTTTTTGCAAGTAATGTTGCTTTATTTATCCTAAAAATTGTTAGTAAACATGTTAATAATGTGTTTTTTAAACTTATTGTCATTTTATATACATTAGATCAAAATAGTCCCTAATTTTTTTTTGTATGTAATACTGTTGATAAAATTAAAAAAAAAATAGCATGTTAATCGTGCGTTTTTATAAATTAAATTGTACTTAAATATATTGTATAAATACTAATTAGAACTATGATCCCAAAAATTACAACTCTGATCCCAAATATGTCACCCCATCGGATCGGCTTGAAAGAATCTGTTCTCGAAATACTCTCTTCGATCCTAGAAGATTGTCTATTTTTTTACCTTTTTTTTTATAGTTGTACATTTTAAACTTTGGCATTCAATCTTTTTATTTTTATTGTATGATACTTGATGAAAACTATATCAATAAAAATATATTTCAATTGCTATCCATTGATATATTTGTTATCAAATACTCCCTCTGTCCCAGCCAAAGGTTGACAGAGGGTGTATATTTGGTGTATTTTAGCTAATGATTGGTATAAGTAATGATGATTAAATGTGTGGTGGAGATTAAAAAGTAAAAAGTATTGATGATGAATGAGTGGTGGAGATTAAAAAGTAAAAAGTGATTGTTTGATTTGATTGTCAAAAGTGATATATGTAAACTTACTAAAGGGACTACTTTTTGATAGAAATGTAAACCTTTGGGCGGGACGGAGGGAGTATTATATAACACAAAGAAATATATTTAAGGTACAACTTTAAAGGGTACAACTATCAACAAGTTAAAAGTGGACAATCTTTCCGAAACGGAGGGAATATAATTGTCTCATTAGGAGAATTTACTTTCAAAATAAAGTTTTATTATTAAGTTGAAACTTATGTAATATTCATTAAATTTAGATGTTTTAAATAAGGTGTACATCTGTTAAAATAAATAAAATTAAAAAGTTATAAGTGAATTAAAATAGATTTTTCAAATGAGACGAGAAGGCGATACTCTGTTTCCAAATTATGTTTTTTATGTATGTATTCTAGAAGAATTTAAATATATTCAACTGAAAATTGATATCTTAAAGGACATATACAAATATTACAATTTCTCCTTTTATTTTTGTATATCTTTAGTTGAGTTCTTACTTTAAAGTTCTCACCGTTTTACGCATGTAAATAATTCAATTTGTATACCTGCTTAGTATATTATTAGTATTTTTTTATTATTATTTAAATCAAATTAGTAGATTAGTAAGGCAAAGTGATGCAATTCTAAGAGTTCTCACGGTTTTATAAGATATAATGAAATCAATTTGTATATCTATATAAAACGATTTGTTATTATTATACGTATACTATACGTCGTCCATGCGATTCATCAGATAGAACATTCTATTAGTTAAAAAATATTATCTCTATCCTCCAAATTTGTTCTTGATGATTTTTTGATAAAGATTTTAATAAAAAAATTGTTGAGCGTGTTATGAAGTGTAATGTAATTCGAGAAGTAATCTTATATAGGATAGTATTAAGTAGATTAGCGTCCATTATATGAATAAATTTGGAGGACATACCAAAAAAATAAGAATGAATTTGTGAGACGGAAGTAGTATGTGATTAAACCTAATATGTGTATGAACAGTGTAGGTTTTACTTTTTTAGTTTTATGTAAAATAACATCATAATTTATTTTTTATGTAACCAATGTGAATTTTAAATCTAATTTCTTAAAAGCGAGTTTTTTTTTTATCTTTTTTTCTTATCAATTTATTTTAGTGAAAACTAATATGCATATTTTTTCTAATATAAACTAGTTTTGTGCAATCAGAAATTTACTATTCCCTCCGTCCCTTATAAGTGTTCCTCCATTTTGTCATTTTAATCCATCCTTAAAAAGTGTCCTCATTTTAGTTTTGGAAATTACCTACCACTTATCCCTTCTATTTGTGAGTTTCATTTTCCACTCATCTACATATTTACTTAATATTTTATTAAAACCCGTGTCAAAAAAGATGGGACACTTATAAAGGAAGAAAGGAGTATATCCAATATAGATGTCTAATCGAAGATCGTGAAATAAGAATTACTTTGATATATTTTTTATTATGATGAACTTGATAAACAAAAATTTAAATTTAGAATTTTAAGCTAAAAAAAATGAAAGAAAGAATGAGTATAAATTGTGGAATAAAACTCCCCAATCCTGCTCAAAACTTTAAACTTATCCATTTTTGTCCTTTTAAAAACTTTACATTTATCACCTTTACAAACTCAAATTAAACAATCATTTTTTACTTTTTAATCTCCATCATGCACTCACTATCAAATATACTTTCACTTTTTGATCTCCACCATACGTTTATAATCATTGCTTATATCAATCATTACTTAAAATACATCAAAGATCCACCATCTGTCAAGCTTTGAGCGGGGTAAAAGGATTAAAAAGTTATCCCAAATTAATGTTTGGTTCTTATTTCGTCCTGTCAGATTTTATAGGTTTTTCATTGATTTTATCATTACTAAATTACAACTATAAAAAATTATTTTTTTAACATTGATTTGAAATGGTAACTAAAATATAAAAAATAGTTATAGTATATTAATATTATGTTAAAATAATTAAATTAAAAGTAAAATCTGTTTAAATAGACATACTTTAAATAAATAACTGTATATAATCAATATACTAGTTATGAAAATGTATTAAATTTAGTAATTATTAAATAGATATTAAAATCACAATTATAAGTAAAATAAGTATTTGGTTCATTTTACTATATTATCAAGTTGAGGGATTATTGATTTGGATAATCTTATAATGATAGGACGGAATTTGTAATAAAATAGTACTAATGTGGATATTCTCTTACGTAATCAAATAATACTTCAATTATATAATTAAATAATTTCTTTACTCCTCACACGAATCTGTTTGAATCGTTAATAATTTTAATTTTATTTTATAAAATTAAATATCATAGGATCGATCTACATTCCGAGTAGATGATCATGGTATATTCACTTTCTCTAAATTGATTCCGGGTGAGTGAGAAATAGTGAATTAAAGTTTGTCACTTAATTGTGAATTAATAAAGGATGGAATCCAACCAACTGTCTTGGCGCAGTTGGCCACCTGACCTTCAATATTGAAGGTCAGGGGTTCAATTCCTAGTGGCAACATTTTGGAATTGAATTTCTCAAGGCCCAATGATCCCTCAGTCTTTGACTAAGGGTTAGGGCCTAGCCCTCCGGGGTACGCTGGTGGAACAATTAAATATTGAGGGCTTCAAGCGGCAGTGTGGGAGGCCAGATCTCGGTGGGGACCTGCCGTTGGATTTGGGGGAGTCCAGCATGGAGCAATCACTTGGGGGACGACTCCTTGTGCGCGATAGTTGAGGATATTTAAGAACCTGGGAGCCAGATACACATCTCGCGATTTAACTGGTAGCGATCTTGTGGGCGTAGAAATTATCCGAGGACTAGTCAGGTGTAAGCTTGGAACCTCGGTATCAAAAAAAAAAAAAATAATAATAATAAAGGATGGAATCCCACATTGAATAATGAACCATCATTATTCTAGTATATAAGGAATTTACTTTATGCATGTAATAATTAATGGCACATGTGTATGGGCTTAAAGCCCACACGCGCGCGCGCCGCCGCCGCCCGCCTCGGCCTCGAGCCGCGTGCCGCGGACTTGGCCTTTGATCTTGGATCTTGGCAATTGGTCTTTGGGCTGGTCCGAATGCACATAAGGATGTCCAGGTACATCCCTCAAGTGGTTAAGGAGCTGATTATAGTCCAGGTGCATCCGAACTGTTCAAACTCAGCCAAAAACGGGCAGTAACCTCCCAGGTGTTATGAGGAGATGTTAAGGCTGCATGTTCAAATTCAAAACGGGCAGTAACCACTGCCTTGAATTGTGTAACTCCTGTGTTCAATGCAGGCATGAATGCCTGCATTATGACAGCCTTAAGGGATGTGTTTAAATCCCCCTGCAGGTGTGAATGGTCTATAAATAGGCATGCATACGTCAGAACCGAGAGCACTACCAGGGCGTATTTATTCTTGCGGATAGAGGATTCCTCGACTCGGCATTAGTTTACGGTTTTATACTTTATTTTCTTGTATTTTCAATTCTGTTTCGAGTTTTGTATTTTCATTTCTGTACGAGTTTGTAGTTTCTGTTTTTGAGTTGTAATTTTTTTTGTAGTCCAGCTGTAATTTCTTTTTCCGCCCAGCAAGTTTGTAACAAAGAAATACAACAGAATCTTCTATTTTTTGAAAACTTGAAATTTTAAGATATTTTTTACAATTACATTTAGAAAGACTAGAAATTAAGTTTTTGTCCACTAAAATTTTTCTTCTATAAAGGATGATAATATTGATTAATATATTATTACTATGGGGTCGACACGGTTATCTCAAGTACTAGTGAGGTGTAAACTTGAAATTTCGGTATACACATAAAAAAGTCTTAGCCGTGTAGATTACGGTTCCACGCCTCACATCATGATAAGCTTTATTTTACTTTCACTCTTTTTTTTTGTATTTTTTCAAATATTGAAGAGTCAATGTTTTTTTTAGAAGAGTCAATTGTTATGATGGGTAGTTCTGCGGTCCACCGAAGTTGTACTTAGTGAACATACACCAAATTAAGATGTACTAATTATAAATCGTTAGATTAGTCGTACATCTTAATATAATATATTGTACTACATCATGACCGTTAATAGATGTACAATCAAAAATAAGAATGTACAACATAATTTAAATTATTTAAATAAATATTTATTGAATTACCAATATATCCTTATAAATTAATTAAAAATAAAACACAATTAATCTTATTATATATTCTTAACAAATATATCCTTACCAAATAACAATTCCTATTATATCCCTTTCTTCCTTCTTCCCCGTTTCTCCAAGAACTTGTTGCACATCTTCTCTTTTCTTCCTCCCGTTTGTACCAGTTTTATCTCAATGCTTTAGTTTCAAAAAAAGAAATTCTGGGTTGGGAAACGATTTTTTGAGATATTGATTACGTCATTTTTATCTTTATTTCTAGAGTTGAGATGTTTCGTCTTTGGTCCGACAGCTTTTCTGTTTATTTTGTTTGAATTTTGTTGTTACTATTTCGTTCTTAAAAAAAAAAAAACATACCCCCTTTTCTTCCCCTTGTTCTCCATATCCCTTTCTTCAATCCTTTATTTCTTTACCCATACGATTTCTTTCTTGTCATAACCAGCAGCAGAATTCAAGATTTACGGGTGAGGCAAAAAATAAGGCTGCAATATCGATTTTTTGACATTCGGTGCTCGTTGTGTAAGAGGGAGTTGCACCCGGCTAGGGTTGCGGCGGCAGAGGGAGGCGTGCCACGGACATCATCTGTATCTTCTTCCAGAGGTTATGTGTCTGTTATCTTGCTACCTTATGTGATTTTTTATTTTATTCCTTAATATTCAATGAAGTGTCCGTTGAACTTAAGAACACAATAGAAAAAGATCCGACTTATAGAGTTGACAGTGACTATATTGTATTTGCGCAAGAATTTGAGGAACCACTGATTGGGATGCTCCGCCATACCGGCGCCAAAAACTGGTGCCTTACCAACTTGGTTTGGTTTTTCTGGACTTTAGATCATCTTGTTACCTCTACTTATACTTATGCCGCTAGTCGGGTGTTCATTTATTTGACCGAAAGCAACTAAACCGGTTTCAATTTCTTTTTAAAAGCCGGGAAGATGAATTCCAGCGACTAAATCCAATCAAAAGGAAAAGGTCTGCCTTGCCCGGACTTATTCAAATTCAAACGGGAGCCCTAAGTTCGAATGGATTGGAAAGGCAAATCCCAGTTCCTATTCCTCTGATTCGAACGAAGTAGAAGACATTAACTCTTTTAGTTCTGTCTGTAGCTCAGTTGGCAAGGAAGTTCTCTAATACCTGTAAACATGGTCGAGCTGGCTGCTTACTTGCGAGTAACTTCCAAGGGCCGAGTGCAGCAGCGGCCCTCCAAAGAAACACACAAGAAAGTTTTCCGGCAGTGTCGAGAACAAGATTCCGGCGACTTGCTCCGGTGGGTAGTGTGGGCGAGCGGCATTCTCTAACGTGGGCGTTCGATAACCAACCTGGTAGTCGGGCGACCATGGTGCGGGTGTTGCTTGCTTGTGCAAACATCGCAGTAGAGAAGCTAGATTTTGTATTTGAGATGCTGTCCGTGAGTTGGTTGGTTCGGTCGAGCGGTAACCTCCGCCGCTCGTGGGCTTTTTCTGGCATTGTCTCGAACGGGAGTTTGGTAAGCTGCTTGGGTGGGCAGTCTCAGTGAGCGACGTACCGGTACGTGAGCGTTTGATAACCTATTGGGTCGTCGGACGAGCATGGTGAGGCGGTCGCTTGTTGGGGCAAAACATCGTAGTGGGCTGCCATGTTCTCTAATACCTGTAAACATGCTATGGAAAAATGAGGATTCAGGTAACTCGTAAGATGCTATGAATGCAAAAGTTAAATCCATAAAGAATTCAACATAATGAGGATAGAAAGACAATAGGCTGTAAATTGGTTTTTAGGACAATACGAGATCTAGGGGAAACATTGTACTGAAAGGGGAATGATTATACTGAGACATTTTCTTCAGTCTCTACAGAAGATTTTTTTAGAATAATCATGGCATTAGTAGCTAATTTTGATATGGAGTTGCATCAAAATTAGAATATTGCATTGCAAGTGGTATCATTAATGAACCCCAGATTAGGGATTTAATCCCCACAATTACCCTTTAATTATCATTAATTAAGGATTGAACATATCGCTCCTAGCATTTGCTATCTATTTTTGAGATCTCAACTGGTAAGGGAAGCACAGGCTTTCTAACAAGAGATAACGACCAAAGTAGAATCTGCTAACAATTTTGCTGAGCAAATCAAATGGACTCCGACCTAAAGATTTCCTAAACACATGGGCGTAAAATTAGAAGATTTCCTAAACAGATTGATTAAAATGTTGCAAGACACAACTAGCTTGGGCATCAACTTGAAGGATCACTCATAACCTTTGAAGTAAGCATTAAAAATGAGTTGTGATCCAGAGATTAGCTTAGCAGTTAAATTAATCATCCTACTACATAAGATTCTTTAGTTAAACCTAGTAAGATTAGAGAACCAACAAGGAGTATCTATACTATACCAATTACTTATTATCCTCAGTACTCCATGCATTTTGCCATTCCTTATCCTCGGCTAAACCGTTGCAATATTATTTTTTTTCGAAAGGGGTTTAGCCGACGACCTAGATCAAGTCGTCGGCTAAAGTATGTTATTTTTTTTCGAAAGGGGTTTAGCCGACGACTTAGATCAGGTCGTTGGCTAAAGTATTTTTTTTTTTTTTTTGAAAAAGTGTTTAGCCGACGACCTGAACTGGGTCGACGGCTAAACCCCTTGCGAAAAAAAATAATAATATTTCAACGGTCTAGGTCGTCGGCTAAACCGTTGCAAAAGTCGTCAGCTAAAGTTTAACACTTTAGCCGACGACTATGTTACATTTTAGCCGACGACCCAGATCAAGTCGTCGGCTAAAACTGTTTAGCCGACGGCAGTACGGGTCGTCGGCTAAAGTTCAAAGTTTAGCCGACGACACTTTAATGTCGTCGGCCGTTTTTTTATTGGTCGTCGGCTAAAGTGTGAATTTTGATAGTGCTCGGCCGTGTTAACTGACACGGTCGGGTTGCCTGTCCAGAGACTTGTGCATTTTCTAGAACACTGACACGGGCCGTGCCACTTTTCGGTGCAAAATTATTTTTGGACATTTTTGCAATATTTGATCAACAACTTTGGCTTTTTGGGTTGATAAAAAGGCTCTACAATGGACTTAGAAGCCATATATTCTGAGATTGGAGAGATTGGAGTGAGAAAAACATAAGATTTGAGAGCTTTTCAACCAAAAGAAGGAGATTTGAAGGGAGTTTTTGAAGAACACCTCAAGAACACTTGAATGCTTGAACCGGGATCACTCAAGACACCATCCGAGTTTTATCTTCTTCCTATCTTTTACTTATTTTTGTTGTCTTATTTAGCATGAACATGATGATTATTAATCTTTCTTTCATTACCATGTCCGGCTAAACTTGTTAGATTCCGGGCATGGGAGTACGTTGATTATGGTCTTGAAGGATTGATGATTTTATTTACCTAATGTGTTTTCCTTATCAAATACTTGGCTTTGATTTATGTTAGAACACTTGATCAATATTTTTACATGTTTAGCTTAATTGCTCATAATTCGAGAGAAGAGGGCATTAATAGGTTTCGAGTATTTGACGTAGTAAATTACAAGATTGAGAAATCGGTGATGAGCTATGATGATATTTAATCTTATGAATATTTTGAAGTTAGATAATTTATAGTAAATGGAGACGTTGTTATAGATTGTTTAATCTACGTTTTAATGCATCTCGAGAGGGACTTTAAAATATTGTTGTGATTATTATTTTGGAAACACACTTAGAACTCTTTGGAATCAATCCCAACTAGACTTAGTAATCAACGGAAACCTAGCCTTGGAATCTATTTTAAAAACTCCTAATTCTCTCTAAATCGGATATTACCTTTGTTTGATTAAATCTACTTGTTTTTGTCCATTTAGTTAACTAAACCAATCACCTTTCGATCGTCTAGATAAAATCGGAATCACTATAATCTAGTACTCAACACAATACGAATAATTAGTCTCTGTGAAATACGACCTTGCTCGTCGCTTTCTATATTTACTCCGTACACTTGCGTATTGTTTAAAAATATAGCGAACATCTTATAAGTTGTACCACGAACTATAGCGAGGGTTGTACTTGGTTTCTTATAGCTTTTTAAGATCGAAGGGAAAAAAAGAACCTTTAGCCAATCATGTCGTGAATCTTATGATAGTTTTCTCGTAGTATAATATTTTTTTCTAAAAAATTGATTCAAATTTTGTATTTGTATTTTTTTTTTGGAAGAAAGTTAGATTCTGTTGGGTATCGGGTCGTACAATGGCTAAAGACAAGAACAATTATACACGCGGATTAAACGAATATAACTATTACAATTATATTCAACGGGATAGGGATTAAGGATTACAGGCCAACTAATGAACCTATAATAAAAACCAATATGATTATTGAAATAAATCCCAAGGACAAGCTGGCTCAAAAAAGGAAATTTGATCGTCCAGAACCAATCTGTAAATCACAAAGATTCGATTAAATTAGCCGAGATAACGATAATAACGATCGAAATACACCAAGCAATTTAAGGCAGCAATTAAGCAGTATATATATATATTGATGTATATAACAGATATATATATATATAGAATAATACCGAAAAATATATATATAACAAATTATATATATATATATATATATATTATATATGGAATACAGCAAATATATATATATATATAACAAATATATATATATATATTATATGTATAAGCTCCAGAAAATATATATATATATAACAAATATATATATGTATAATATTTATTGCACAAAATCACCAAGAAAAGCAATACAAAAACAGAAGAAAAATCAAGGTCAAGAAACTCTCTTTTTGAAAGAGATGTTTAGGCTCAGATCTTCCGAAAAAGACTATTGTACCCCTATCCTCTCCTTCTTTCTTTTTTGTGTTGAATAAAACAATACTTAATAATAATATTATTAAATACTCAACAATAATAAATTTTAAGAAATACTCCTAGAATATAAAATTAAATTAACTTAAAAGGACAATTAATTTTCAAAAAGAAGATTTTTTTTACGGAGATCTCCGGCAGGACCTCCAGCCAGTTTTGCCGATGGGCCCCCGCAGACCTCCAGCGCCTTGCTATTTTTATATTTCTTTAATATTCCAGGCCTGATTTTCGGCGGTCGGCTTTTTTTTTTGCTACCGGCATCCTTTTCGATGCTCCGTCAATTTTTGTCTTTTCTTTTTTTAGCGGCATACCCGTAGGCTGACGATAGATTTTTAGGAATCAACATAGTTTTTTTAGCAAGTTAATATGGTGATTTAATTATTTTAATTCAATTTGACATTACGGTACGTGTTATCTCCAGTTTATAATATAAGGAACAATAATATTTTTTGATCGTCATAGTTTGCACCTAAAAAGATCATTTTTGTCTCTCTTCTCCCTTTTGTGTTGAATTTAATAATAATAATAATAATAATAATAATAATATCATATGTTCAACAACAATAAATTTCAAAAAATTTGAATTAAATTAAAGGGACAATTGGTCTTCCAAAAAAAGAAATTCTTTCCTAACGGAGTTTTTCGACGGACTCCTGCCGACCAGCTCTTTTTTCTAACTACAATCTCGCTGGCTTGCTTTTTTGCTGGCAACCGCTGGCTGCCGACCAATTTTTTTTACCCCTTGTCTGTCGGCCTCCCTTTTGGCGGGCCACCGCCCACAGTCAGCCAACTTTTTTTTTTAATCTAATTATCGCACTCACCATGACATTATAGCACGGGTTATCTCTAATCTATAATATAAGTACATTGATGTTTTTTGATAATACACACATGAAAAGACCATTCTACCCCTCTCGATGTATAAACAATACATTCCACGTCAGGTCTTAAAAAATAATCGGTCTAGAAATATTACAGTCTGCATCAACTGAGAAATAGCCGATTTGGAAAAATATTATTGGGTATATTTTGAATAAAATTGCTTTAAACCGAGAAGAAAAACAAAAAACATAAAATATGTAGGAAGTGGAGGCAAGAGTGAACTCTCTCTCTCTCTCTAAGACGAATATGCCCCGTACGAGTGCTTTCGGTTTGAATGGCAATTGTCTCCCAAGATACAACCACTTATAGCTTTTCTGGCAGCACAACAAATTCAGAAAACAAACGAACTAGATTTATGTGGAACTCTCTTTTTAATATGCAGAAAGGTATATGGAATAACATAATATTATGCTGCAATATGGTAAAAATTCGTATATAAAGACCTCAGCCATGCAGGGTATTTATTGTTAGGAGTATGCCCTCGAATGCCACTCAGAGGATGTTGAATGAGGGCATTGCACTTCTAATTATGTAAAACATTTATATAAGGCAATAAATGTTTCTTTATTTACTGGAAGTTACTGGCATTCTTAACTCGTAAATATACATATAGAAACTAGTCCGTGTATTTGAGAGCAAAATGTTCCACTCCTTATTGGATAAGGGGGTAGGCACTCGAAAGGTTTATAGCTCAAATACTTAATCGTTCGCAAGTCGATGAAACTTGATTGGGCGTTAAGTTTATGTAAAGACTTGTATGACGTGTTCTTTGACATGTAGAGTGCCTGTCGAACACTAATGGTTAGTGGAGCACACGTTATAGGTATGCTAATTGGATTAGTATACTCGAACCGACTCACCCTCGATTCGTCACACGGATTTCACTCCGGGACAACCTTCGACTTGAGGATTTAGTAGGGATGTGCTTGTGACGTCAAGATTTTCATTAGAGTAGTTCGACCCTGTAAACCGGAAGGCGGGGGTCAACCTCGACGTGCATCTTGACGGGCAAGTAGCAGGTCCTACTGAATACCAAGATAGAATTCTTTCTCCTGTTAGTGAACGGGTTATATGTCCTATGCGGTTATTGGGAGATGAGATCATAAGTCTTTGGCCAAAGCATTGGAGCTAGTTGTATTGGATACACGAGAGCTCGATGAACTCGATTTGCATTAACGCATGCATAGCGTCAAGTACAGATAGGGTTTGACTGACCGTGACCCTATAACTTGATCGGGACATTTGAAAGAAGGGTTTATACGTATACTGGTATTCACGACAGAATGGTTCTTGAATGATTCCAATCATTCGTTCTCAGTTGGGGTACGGTGTAGGCCGCCAGGCTGTCTAGGTGGTGCTACTACTCTTTGGTTCCTCCCATTGCTAACTGAGACGAATCTACCGAGTCGCGTAATAGGATTGACGACGGAATGAATCAAGCTAATTCTCTCATTATGTATATTAGATATTGAATATCTAAATTTGGGACATTAGATGTCTAAATCGATTTATTGGATAAACTGATTTACGGCCTAATGAATTAAATAAATCACTAGGTGATTAATTTAATTTATGTATATAATTATTTCTTGGAGAAATTAATTATATTATTTTGTATTTGATATGTTTAATTAATTGGATTAATTAATCGATATAAATACATCGAAACGGAATCGGAGTTTATCTGTTTGGACTCTCGGGAGTCCGGAACGAACCGAACTCGTCCGATTTCCAGCATGGGCCGCCCCCCCACGTTTCCACCCACCTTTCTTGTGGACTCTTGTTCCATTCTTTAATGGATTATGATTGTCTTGGTGGGGTTGATTCTCATTTGATGAGTTGTGACATGTGGGAGGAGTTGAATAAAAGGGATGAAGACATCTTTCATTTGACATACTTGATTTCATACGTGAACTTCAAGATGAGAGAGAGAGAGAAGTCTTCATCATCATCTTCTTTTTTATTCATCAAGTTCTTGATTTTTCTTGGAGGAAAATTGAGAAATAAAAGAGAGATTGTGAGTTATACACTTAGAGTGTTATAATTTCATATTGAAAGCTTCATCACTTAGCTCTAGCCGTATCCTCGGAGGATAGCAAGGTGATCGTCGTTCCGGTCGTTTCTCCGGCGTGTGGCAAGTAGAGACGCGGTGCTTTCAGCGTTGGATCGTTCGAGGGCTTGGAGCGGATTGGATTCGTAGAGATCAAGCAAAGCTTGGGGAATAGCTCAAGAGAATGTTACCATTTAATCAACGGACTACAAGGGTGAGTTTTCATATCTCTTGTGAATTCGTTTTGATATTTGTATATACGTAGCTCGATCGATCCTCGTAGGGATTCGGATCGAATTAATTTTCGTTTTACCGCTTCTGCTGGGCCTTCGTTTTAGGCACCGAATCCCAACAGTGGTATGAGAGACCTGGTCTTGCGATCGTATATACGATATTGGCATTTGGAATGCTCGATTAGATGGTGAATGATTTGGAATCATTTTAGTCATAATCGTGGTAGATGTTTTTTCGTTCGTTATAGTTGTATTTCTCGTAAGTTTATGTCTAAATATAAATCTTCTATTTCTTGGAAATATGATTTATATTGAAGATATGAATGTTGAAAAATATAGATATTGGATATCCGGTCGAAAAACTAGCCCCGAATCGCCGGTGGACGGTCCGGAAGTAGGGGGCCGCGGCCCAGGGCTGCTGGGCAGCCCTGCTTGCTGCCTGGATCCTTTCGGGCGTGGTCCAGCCCCTTTTCGGACCCGTTTCGGGCTTGTTTTCTTCGTGTATTCCTAAAAATGATTTCCCACATTTTAAATTGGATTTAATATGATTAAAATGATTTATGGTATTTCATTTTATAAGAGAAATTTATTTATTGGAATACTTGTGTTCGACCGAATTATTTGAACGTTTTTCATATTACCGATTGTGTGAATCGATTGGATCGGTTCGTATTGTTGATTGGATCAATGTATCTCTACGCTTTCCATTTATTTAGTATTTATTGGATGAATGCTTTTGAATGGGGATGTGGTTCGTGGACTTAGTTTTTGAATCGTTCGTTTTATTCGATTGGGTTGTAAAGGCCGTTTTGAGCCTATTTATTTTATTAGAAATATTTGTATCTAGGATGCAATTTTCAATGTAAAATTATATGTAATGACGAAGACCGGAGGAAGATCCGTTTCGAGAAGACGAAGATTCAAAGACGAAGACTTGTAATTAGATTACGGAGTTTTTGTTTTCTAGGAACGGTCCATGAATCACATGTTGGTAGCAACTAGGTTGTGAATGGTTGTTTCATATTGTATGAATGCCACAAACGCGCTTAAATGATTAATGTGCAAAGTGTAACGTTAATTGCGAAAATTCTCCCACCACAAATTATTAAGTTTATAAGGTTTCAAGGTTTTCCTTCCCTCCATCGAGCTTTCGGGAAATTGAAATCCGAACCGGATGTGCTATGCTTCCGAGTTATCGGGGTAGTCGTTCGGGGAGGACGGATAAATTACAGGAAGCGCATTGGATGCCTTCGGTTGGAGCAAATTTTATCCCTAGAAACCTGATAGGTTGCCGGATAAGTTCAATTGTGAAACTGATTTGCGTCGATGGTATAAACTTAACTTGTTCACGAACCATATAAACCGTATAGGTTGAGGGGAGTGAACAAGGGGAAAAAGAAGATCGAATCATCCATTAGATGGGTTGGTGTTGGACACCACTTTATGAAAATTAATAGACTAGAAACCTGTTTGGTTGCCCTCTATTAAGATTTATAAAGAACTCGATCACCACTATGAAGTAGAGTGACGATACTTCCGGATTTCACATGGGAGTGTGTTGTTCGGATAAAAATAGTGGGAGCTGGGTAACAAGAATAGAAAAGACCTTAATTCTATACTCAGATCATAATATAACAAGTAATTAATTAATCTGTTATACTTAATCCAGGCATAACTCTCAATATGACAATGAATCCACTTGCAATTCTACTCGAGAAGAACACCCTGATTGGACCTAACTTTGTGGACTGGCTCCAAAATATGATGATTGTCCTCAGTATAGAGGCATTGGGATACGTCTTGGAGACAGATATTCCGGTGCCTCCTGTGCGGACTAGAGCCAATCAGGAAGAGAACGAAAACCACGAAAAGTGGGTTAATGATGACGTAAAAGTCCGTGCTTACATGATGGCTTCTATGTCTAATGAGCTTCAGAGAGCTCATGAGAAAATGACTTCTGCTAGGCAGATTCTATCTCACTTAACCGAACTTTATGGTGAGCACAGCAGAACTGCTAGATATGAGATATTCAAGCAACTGTTCGGTGCCATGATGAAGGAAGGTGAGAAGGTTGGGGAACATGTCCTCAAAATGATATCCATGATCGAGAGATTGGAGGCTCTTGATTTTAAAATGGATACTTCTATCCAAACCAACCTTATCCTTCAGTCTCTCCCTGATTCCTTCTCACAGTTGGTTATGAACTTCAACTGCAATGAGATTGCATGTAACTTAGCTGGGCTAATGAACAAACTGGTGACCGCTCAGTCTCAGATTAAGACTCCACGGATGAAGGAGTCTGCTCTTGTGATTTCTTCTGGACTTCGGAAGTCTAAGAATAAGAAGAAAAAGACCAAGAAGCGGACTGCACCACAAGCTAAGGACCTTAAAGGAAAGGGCAAGGCCCCGATGGTTCCAAAAGGCAAGAAGAAGAAGGACGCTTGTCTCAAGTGCGGTGAGCTGGGCCACTGGGTTAGAGACTGTCCGATTCTTCATGGCGCTTTAGGTACAAAACTTTTAGTTTTGGAAACAAATTGTTCTGCTACTGTATTTTCTACTTCCTGGATACTGGATTCTGGTGCTAGTTCTCATATTTGTACCGTGAATCAGGATCTGGAACAAAGTAGGAAGCTTGGAGCTGGAGAAGTTATGATCACAGTCGGAAGCGGGCATAATGTTGAGGCGACCGACATAGGATCACTTCTTTTGGGTTTAGAATCTGGCTTTGTTTTGACTTTAGAAGATGTACTTGTTTTGCCCAAGAGGCACAAAAACATTGTATCCATTCCGGTCATGGACCGAAAAGGCTTTCCATTTTTCATTGGTGATGGTTCCTACAAAATTTATTTCAGAAATAAACTAGTGGATACTGCTACATGTTAAATGGATTGTATCATCTAAATCTCAGCAACAAAGGAGTTGTGAATACTATGACTAGAAAACGTGGTAGGGATGAAACCAATCAAGTTTTGAAATGGCATCTTAAACTTGGTCATTTTGGTCAGACCAAGGTTTACAAGGTGGAAAAAGATGGACTTATGGGTCCATTGGGATCAGATCCCTTTCCTACTTGTGAATCTTGCCTTAAAGGCAAAATAACTAAGTCCCCCTTCACACGAACTTTTGAAAGGGCCGCTGATAAACTGGGATTAATCCATACCGACGTATGTGGTGCTTTGGAAGCAGCACGTGATGGATATCAATATTTCATTACGTTTACAGATGATCATACTAGGTATGGTTATGTATACCTAATGAAATATAAATCCGAGGCCTTTGAGAAATTCCAGGAAGTCAAGGCCATAGTCGAGAAACAAAATGGTAATCATATCAAAGCACTTCGGTCGGACCGAGGTGGCGAGTATATGAGTACGGAGTTTGATGAGTTCCTTAAGGAACATGGAATAGTTTCACAACTAACACCTGCAGGTACTCCTCAGTTAAATGGTGTGTCAGAAAGAAGGAATCGGACCTTGTTGAACATGGTCCGTTCCATGCTGAGCTATACTGACTTACCTATTTACCTGTGGGGGTATGCACTCCTGACTGCCGCTTACATCTTGAACAGATGTCCTTCCAAATCCGTTCCTAAAACTCCACATGAGATGTGGGAGGGCAGGAAACCAAGTCTTAATCATATTACGATTTGGGGATGTCCCGCCTATGTCAAGAAGACTAAGGTGGAGAAGTTGGAAGCTAGGTCCGCGAAGGGACGTTTCATTGGATTCCCGTTTGGGACGATGAGATATCTATTCTACATGCCCGGAGATCGAAAGATCGTTGTTGCTTTACAAGCACACTTCCTTGAAGATGAGTTCATCCAGGAAGGCGGGGCAGGTAGAAGTATTTCTTTGGAAGAATACAATGAAACTCCTAAGGAGACACCTGTGCAAGAAATTGGAACCGAACCTTCTGAAACACAAGTACAACCACCTCGTAGGTCTAGTAGGGTGTCTCATTTACCTGAGAGGTATGGGCTTGTACACTTGGAGGAGCTGGGTCTCCATGAGGTTCCAAATGATAGCCAAGAGACCGACCCAACGACCTATGACCAGGCGATGGTGGATGTAGACTCCGCGAAATGGCGCGAAGCTATGGAAGCTGAGATAGACTCTATGCATGTCAATCAGGTCTGGACTCTAGTAGACCGCCCCAAGGGCATAGTGTCTATTGGGAACAAGTGGATCTACAAGAGAAAGACTGATGGTGATGGCAAGGTTGACGCCTATAAGGCCAGGTGTAATACCCAGTTGTAATTCAGTAATTATCATTCAGTATTTATCATTCAGTAATTTCACTCATTAATGATCATTTGTCACTCTTATTCAATCATGGTATTCACCATTCAGAGTAATTATATCGTGTATCAATCGTCGTTCATCACTAATCTAATTGGAGTTCCGTGCCGTGTTTATCATCATTGTCATTTTCATTGTGGGCTGTGCGTGAGGAGTAGCGAACGCTACGTACTCTTTCTAGCGCGCGCTAATTGAGTACAGGTAGCGCACGCTACCACTCAGCATTAGCGCACGCTAATGTTAGCTGATCCGCAAGATGCAAGGTACCGACCGCAGTGAGTTCAGGCAGCGCACGCCACGAGTGGTAAGTAGCGCGCGCTAGTGGGTTGTAGTAGCGCACGCTAATAATTGCCGTAGCGCTAAGGACGGATCGGGTTGAGTCCGGTGGCTACCGGATCGCTACCGATTAATTCATAGCGCACGCTATGAGTTGTTTTTAGCGCACGCAATCGATATTATAGCGCACGCTAAATATTCGCTAGCGCACGCTACCGAGGTCGATCGAGACAGACGGTTTCGGATTCCGATCGGGCATCAAATAATTCGTTAGCGCACGCTAACCATGGGTATTAACGCACGCTAATGGTATGGTTGTAGCGCACGCTACGAAAGGTACGTAGCGCACGCTACCGTGTTCGGACAGTGGGTACTGGACTACCCAAAACACCCGTTAGCGCACGCTAAGAGCTGGGGCTAGCGCGCGCTAAACTGGGATTTCTATAAATAGGACAGTTCAGCCCTTACTCCGTCATTTATCATTTCTCTTCGTTTTCGGGCGATTCCGGGCGATTTGGAGAGTGTTCTTCGAGGAGTAATCATCAATCATTATTTTCAAGCTTATCTTTTGGATTAATTATCATTTCAACATCCTCATCACATCAAATCTAAGGTATTAATCTCTTGGATCTAGAATTTCGGATTTTTGGGTTTTTCCTTCCGATTTCTTCGTGTAAGCTTGGATTATCATTGGAATATGTTAGATATGGATTATCTACCTTGGATAAATATATTCCTACGGATTTTATGGCTATTTTCGGAATTATTTCAAGAACCCTTGGGGTTGACTTCGGTTAATTGGGGATTTTCCGATTGATGTTGTTGTAATCTTGAATTGTGGATTCTTAATGGATTATTGATATCATTGAAGTATTTTGATAGTTCGAAATACTCATTTTGGTGTTGGTCTCGATATATTCGGGATTGGATATTTTCGAAGTTGTGTGGTTGGTTACGTATTCGTTAGAATGCCCCTATGAGTTTGATTATCGTTGTATCGACCTTTGGGTTAGTCGTGTTTTGTCGCTTGATACGTGTATTGAACGGTTGTTGGTAATTATTGTTATTCAAGGTTGTTCGAGCGACCGGTATCTCGGTTAGGACGTTGTTCGGGGAAGGACATTGTCATTGGTATTGTGTAAGTTGATTCTTACTCGGTTAAAAGGATGTTCATTCCTTTTGTTGTTGATCATTCATAATCATAACTCATTCATCATTGTATTAATCATATTGAGACTTGTAATTGTCGAATAATCACTTCATTAGCGAGGAACGGCGGTTCCAATCATTTCATTGAAACTATCAATCACTTCATTATCACTTTCATATCGGTGAGTCATTCTTGACTTTGTCAGATTATTATTATTCATTGATATTCATTATGGTCATTCTCGTTCATATGACCTTCTGGGTTCATATTGCGTGGCCGGGTGCGGATGTGTGGAATTTTTAGTCGGGCACATGATGGCCATGTATTGGGAGTGATACATTGGACTGTGCACACGGTAACGATTACCTCCGTGAGACTAATTAGGTACAAGGACGAGTATGTCCGGTCATCCGTCTTGTACACTTGCACAGAACACTACGGGCGTACTATGATACTCCTCCTCAGCGTAATTCATAACTAAGGATATTTCATAACTTCAGATATATCATGATTGTGTAATTTCAACCCTTGAGGATTGTTGTTCTGTGTAACTGACCCCGTTGGGGGATTTTGTTTTCAGGTCATGGCAAGGCAAAGGCACGGGAAGAGCATGTTGACGGCGAGGAGTCCCAGTGATACTAGTAGGGGGCCCCAGTCATTTCGTTTATTTCAGTCATGCTTATTTCTCTACAGTTGTATTTCCGCTGCAAATTCCGTTTGAAATGTTTATTTGTTCAGGGTGGTGTATTTTATCTCCATATAAAATATACTAGTATTCGGTATTGTCCTGGTGTGTTGTACTTAAACTCCTTATCGGAGTACTTGGTAATATAATGTGGTTCGGTACTACAATTATATTATTTAATTCATCATTTTCTTTTGCCTGGTGGGTCCAGTCGGGGATTCATGGCACTGTAATATCCACCTAGTTTGGGGGTGTTACAAAGTTGGTATCGGAGCGTGGTTTTGAATACTACCCTCCAAGTCATGTCTCATTTGAAATCATCGTCATCGGACTAGTATCATTGGACTTTCGCGTCACGTGTGACCTGTGCAAATGCCAAGCCAATCAGACCAAGAACTGTAAGATTTCTAACGCCATGGTATAATTTCTGGCAAGAATCATTCATTCATAATTCATCAGTTAACAATCCTCAACCATCATTTGACCAGGACGGTCATGTTAACTCGTTAATCACTCAATTCATTTCATTATTCAGTTGTTGATCAGGAAGATCAAATCATTAATCATGTTAACTTGTTCAAGATAATCATTTCAATAATTTCATCAGATAATCATGTCACCTCAGTTAATCATTCATGTAATCACTGTGTTAGAGCGCGTATGCTCATTTTCATCATCTCATGTCATAATCATAACGTGATATTCATGCGGGAAATATAATCATCATGTGGCTTTCCTACTTCAGTATGGAGAGGGCAAGAAGAGGACGTGGAGGACGAGGCCGTGGAGCGGGCCGAATCCCGAGAGCTCGTGTGAATACACGTGCAAACGCGAGAAATAATGCTAATTCATCGAGCAGCGACGCTGCCACTCACTCACCTGGACGCGATCATTCACTATCGGGGAGTCGTACCCGGGACACGGCTCAGTCAGAAGGTGTCCGGGTTGACCCACTCGCTTTTATGCAGGGCATGATGGCCCAAATGACCCAGATGGCACAGCTGATGGAGACGATGCATAACTCCGTCAATCAAAATCAACAGGCTCCTCCGCCGCCACCTCAGAGGCAAGAGAGGAATGTGAGCAATATCATCGGCGACATCTCTCGCCAGAGGCCACCTACTTTTGAGGGCTCGTCTGAGCCGGCGGATATTATTCATTGGCTCGAGCATTTCGAGAAGTTGTTTGCTATGGTAGAGTGTCCCGAAGGACACAAAGTTTCTGTTGCGGCTTACTACCTGGGTAAGAGCGCACATTCTTGGTGGTTGTCGTTGAAGCCCACCGAAGGATCATGTACTTGGGATCAGTTCAAAACTCTCATGATGGAGAGGTACTATCCGGCCCCACTTAGAGAGGCCAAACTGTCAGAATTACTCACCCCCGACTCCTCAGCAGACGAGGATGTTCTCGCCATTGCCGAGAAATTTCAGGAACTTCTTCCGTTCGCCTCATCTATCATTCATTCCGAGGCAGATAAGATTAAGTATTTCAGCAAGAGGCTGAAACCTCGTATGAGACTGCAGTTGCTTAATCATAATTGCACCACGTTGGCTGAATTCATTGAGAAAGCTCTTACCTATGAGCTTAATGCTAAGGAGATTGCTAAGCAGCAACCTTCATCTGCTAGCAAGAAGTCCAAGAACCGTGAATCGTCGACGGGCAATGTGCCACTTTCAAGAAGCCTCGTGCGGGCTCGCTTTCCGAGCGATCTCGTGACGCCTAAACCCGCGGAATCTCGCCACGAGCGCGGCCGGCCATCACCTGTTATAACTGTGGGGATCTTGGTCATGTCAGCACTAAGTGTCCGAGACAGTCTGTCACGTGTCATAACTGTGGAATTGTTGGGCATAAGGCCCGTTTTTGCCGTAGGGACTCCAAACCTGCTCAGACGTCATCTCAGGTCCCTAAGCAGTCAGCCGTTCAGAACCAGGCTACTCAATCAGCGTCGTATAAAACGACAGGAGCGACTAAAGGTGGAGCCTATAGCCAGCAGACGGGAGCGTCCGGTGCCGGGACTAGCAAGCCCCGGATATATGAGATGAAGAAGACCGATGATCCAAAGGCCCGAATGATCTCAGGTACACTCGATATTCTATCTCAACCTGTGTGTACCCTTTTTGATACTGGTGCATCGCATTCATTCACTTCCGAGTCATATTTGAGTAGACTACGTCTGGGCAGTGCTACTAGTTGTGAGCCTTATGTCATTGGTCTACCTGATGGTAGACGAATTATCGGAAATCGTGAGATTCAGAACTGTCCTATTCAGCTTCATGATCGTGTATGGCCAGCGGACCTAATCGTGGTAGATTTTCCGAGAGACGACGTCATCTTGGGTATTGATTGGATGGATCGTCATGATGCCATCATTAGTGTCCGTAAGCGTATGATCACTATCATTTCAGACGATGGGGTTGAATGTGTGTTTCAGGGAGGTAATCTCGGCTGTTCTGGTAAGGTCATTAATTTGATGAAAGCAGTGAGATTACTCAATCAAGGGTGTGTTGGTTATTGGTGCTTTATGACCAAAACCGAGAAATCATCAGTAATGTTGACGGATATTCCGGTAGTGAAGGAATATGCCGATGTTTTTCCAGAGGAGTTACCTGGTTTGCCTCCACAGAGAGATGTGGAATTCACAATTGAGTTGGAGCCCGGTACGTCCCCGATATCGAAGGCACCGTACCGGATGGCCCCGACCGAAATGCGGGAATTGAAGAATCAACTTGAGGAGTTATTCGAGAAAGGTTATATCCGACCAAGTGCGTCCCCGTGGGGAGCACCAGTGTTGTTTGTCAAGAAGAAGAATGGTTCTTTTCGCTTATGTATTGATTATCGGGAGTTGAACAGGGTGACGATCAAGAATAAGTATCCTTTACCCCGTATCGATGATCTTTTAGATCAACTTCAGGGAGCTTCAGTATTTTCAAAGATCGACTTAAGATCTGGATATCATCAGTTGCGGATCCGAGAGTCGGACATCGCGAGGACGGCGTTTCGAACACGCTATGGTCATTATGAGTTTGTGGTTATGCCGTTTGGATTGACTAATGCACATGCGGTATTCAATGAGTTAATGAATCAGGTTTTCATCGAATTTTTGGATCAGTTTGTTGTTGTCTTCATCGATGACATTTTGATTTATTCTCGTGACCGAGAGGAACACGAGTTTCACCTTCATCAAGTGCTCGACGTGTTGAGACGAGAACAACTTTATGGGAAGTTTTCAAAATGTGAGTTCTGGATGTCCGAAGTGACGTTTCTAGGACACGTAATTTCATCAGACGGAGTTCGTGTCGATCCTCAGAAGACGGAGGCTATTCGAGATTGGCTACCTCCGAAGAATGTTAAGGAAATCCGAAGTTTCCTCGGATTAGCGGGTTATTATAGGCAATTTGTGGAGGGATTTTCTAGAATCGCGCAACCCTTGACGAACCTTTTGCGAAAGGATTAAAAATACACATGGTCCGACGCATGTCAACGGAGTTTTGAGGAACTCAAGAGACGGTTAATGACAGCACCTGTACTTTCCTTGCCGCAGGGGATGGAAGGATTTGTAGTTTATAGTGATGCGTCCGGACAGGGTCTCGGATGTGTGCTCATGCAGAATGGAAAGGTTATTGCCTATGCTTCGCGGCAATTGAGACCTTACGAGGTTAATTATCCGACACACGACCTGGAGCTAGCAGCCGTGGTATTCGCTTTGAAGATTTGGCGTCATGATCTTTATGGCGTTACCTGTCATATATTCACCGATCATAAGAGTTTAAAGTATATATTTACTCAGAAGGAGTTAAATATGCGACAGAGACGGTGGTTGGAATTAATCAAAGATTATGATATTGAGATCCTTTACCACCCGGGCAAGGCGAACGTTGTCGCCGATGCCTTGAGTCGTAAGTCCGTTCAGGAGCAGATACTTGCTCGTTTAACAGTCCAGAAGGAGATTCAGCAGGAATTCCTTATACCCGAGATCGAGGTCTGGCTTCAGCGAGTTCAGGGACAGCTTTGTATGTTGGAGATCTCATCGTCACTTGAGGAGGCAATCAGAGAGAATCAGGGTTCGGACCCATCATTGTTACGCATCCGTGAGGATGTGGTTCAGGGGAAAGCCCCTGGATTTGTGGTCTACGAGGATGGACTTTTGAGGTTTAAGAATCGATTGTGTGTACCGGCGAATGACGAGTTGAAAAACTCGATTTTGAAAGAATCTCATGCTACCCCTTATTCTGTTCATCCGGGGTCTAGCAAGATGTACAAGGACTTGAAAGAAAACTACTGGTGGAGTAATATGAAGCGAGAAGTCGCGGAATTTGTTTCGAGATGCTTAACCTGTCAACAAGTCAAGATTGAACATCAGCGACCGGCGGGTATGCTGAAACCTCTCCCTATTCCAGAATGGAAATGGGAAGACATTTCTATGGATTTCATCACGAGTTTGCCGACGAGTCGTCGTGGCATGAATACGATCTGGGTGATCGTGGACCGCTTAACCAAATCAATTCATTTCCTTGAGATCAAGGATACGTGGGGTCCCGAGAGACTTGCCCAGTTGTTCATCAAAGAGATAGTAAGACTACACGGTACTCCTAGAAGTATCATTTCCGATCGTGACGGACCGTTTTTGTCTCATTTTTGGAAATTAGTTCATCGTGCTATGGGGACTCAGCTTAATCTCAGTACCACCTTTCATCCTCAGTCCGACGGGCAATCAGAGAGGAATATTCAGACATTAGAGGACACGTTGAGGGCATGCGTCCTCGATTGGAAAGATGATTGGGAAGCCCAACTACCATTGATCGAATTTACGTATAATAATAGTTGGCATGCTTCGATTAAGATGGCACCTTATGAGGCCTTGTACGGTCGTCGTTGTCGATCTCCTTTGTGTTGGGATGACCTATCAGAATCAATCGGCACCGAGCCCGATATGCTTATAGCCGCCCGTGAGAAGGTAACTTTGATCAGGAGTCGTTTGTTGACCACTCAAAGTCGACAGAAATCATATGCAGATAACCGTCGTCGACCTTTAGAGTTCGAATCAGGTGACCATGTTTTGGTCAAGGTATCCCCGAGCCGTGGTATCTTCCGTTTCGGGAAGAGGGGGAAGTTGAGTCCGAGATTCATTGGACCGTTTGAGATTTTGGATCGAGTAGGCGAGTTAGCTTATCGACTGGCTTTACCTCCGGCGTTCAGCCGAATTCATAATGTGTTTCATGTCTCTCAGTTGCGGAAGTATGTTGCCGACCCGAGTCACATACTTCAGTTCGATGAAATCGAGATCGCCGACGATCATTCATATGAGGAACGTCTTATGTGAGTTTTAGAGCGGCGAATCAAACAGTTGAGGAATAAGACGATTCCTTTGGTTAAGATTCAGTGGTCTAGGCACGGAGTCGAAGAGGCTACTTGGGAAACCGAGGATAGTATGCGGGGGAATTATCCCGAGTTGTTTGACCCTTAGTTTCGGGGACGAAACTCTTTTAAGGGGGGGTGTATGTAATACCCGGTTGTAATTCAGTAATTATCATTCAGTATTTATCATTCAGTAATTTCACTCATTAATGATCATTTGTCACTCTTATTCAATCATGGTATTC
Organism: Orobanche coerulescens; assembly: GCA_033398695.1. Taxonomy (NCBI): domain Eukaryota; kingdom Viridiplantae; phylum Streptophyta; class Magnoliopsida; order Lamiales; family Orobanchaceae; genus Orobanche; species Orobanche coerulescens. The sequence goes on along the minus strand of CM065814.1, from coordinate 149,253,227 downwards.
ACCATTCAGAGTAATTGTATCGTGTATCAATCGTCGTTCATCACTAATCTAATTGGAGTTCCGTGCCGTGTTTATCATCATTGTCATTTTCATTGTGGGCTGTGTGTGAGGAGTAGCGCACGCTACGTACTCTTTCTAGCGCGCGCTAATTGAGTACAGGTAGCGCACACTACCATTCAGCATTAGCGCACGCTAATGTTAGCTGGCCGCATCCGTAAGGTACCGGACCGCAGTGAGCAGGCAGCGCACGCTACGAGTGGTAAGTAGCGCGCGCTAGTGGGTTGTAGTAGCGCACGCTAATAATTCTTGTAGCGCGCTAAGGACGGATCGGGTTGAGTCCGTGGCTACCGGATCAACCGATTAATTCATAGCGCACGCTATGAGTTGTTTTTAGCGTACGCAATCGATATTATAGCGCACGCTAAATATTCGCTAGCGCACGCTACCGAGGTCGATCGAGGATGACGGTTTCGGATTCCAAGATCTTGGGCATCAAATAATTCGTTAGCGCACGCTAACCATGGGTATTAACGCACGCTAATGGTATAGTTGTAGCGCACGCTACGAAAGGTACGTAGCGCACGCTACCGTGTTCGGACAGTGGGTACTGGACTACCCAAAACACCCGTTAGCACACGCTAAGAGCTAGGGCTAGCGCGCGCTAAACTGGGATTGCTATAAATAGGACAGTTCAGCCCTTACTCCATCATTTATCATTTCTCTTCGTTTTCGGGCGATTCCGGGCGATTTGGAGAGTGTTCTTCGAGGAGTAATCATCAATCATTATTTTCAAGCTTATCTTTTGGATTAATTATCATTTCAACATCCTCATCACATCAAATCTAAGGTATTAATCTCTTGGATCTAGAATTTCGGATTTTTGGGTTTTTCCTTCCGATTTCTTCGTGTAAGCTTGGATTATCATTGGAATATATTAGATATGGATTATCTACCTTGGATAAATATATTCCTACGGATTTTATGGCTATTTTCGGAATTATTTCAAGAACCCTTGGGGTTGACTTCGGTTAATTGGGGATTTTCCGATTGATGTTGTTGTAATCTTGAATTGTGGATTCTTAATGGATTATTGATATCATTGAAGTATTTTGATAGTTCGAAATACTCATTTTGGTGTTGGTCTCGATATATTCGGGATTGGATATTTTCGAAGTTGTGTGGTTGGTTACGTATTCGTTAGAATGCCCCTATGAGTTTGATTATCGTTGTATCGACCTTTGGGTTAGTCGTGTTTTGTCGCTTGATACGTGTATTGAACGGTTGTTGGTAATTATTGTTATTCAAGGTTGTTCGAGCGACCAGTATCTCGGTTAGGACGTTGTTCGGGGAAGGACATTGTCATCGGTATTGTGTAAGTTGATTCTTACTCGGTTAAAAGGATGTTCATTCCTTTTGTTGTTGATCATTCATAATCATAACTCATTCATCATTGTATTAATCATATTGAGACTTGTAATTATCGAATAATCACTTCATTAGCGAGGAACGGCGGTTCCAATCATTTCATTGAAACTATCAATCACTTCATTATCACTTTCATATCGGTGAGTCATTCTTGACTTTGTCAGATTATTATTATTCATTGATATTCATTATGGTCATTCTCGTTCATATGACCTTCTGGGTTCATATTGCGTGGCCGGGTGCGGATGTGTGGAATTTTTAGTCGGGCACATGATGGCCATGTATTGGGAGTGATATATTGGACTGTGCACACGGTAACGATTACCTCCGTGAGACTAATTAGGTACAAGGACGGGTGTGTCCGGTCATCCGTCTTGTACACTTGCACAGAACACTACGGGCGTACTATGATACTCCTCCTCAGCGTAATTCATAACTAAGGATATTTCATAACTTCAGATATATCATGATTGTGTAATTTCAACCCTTGAGGATTGTTGTTTTGTGTAACTGACCCCGTTGGGGGATTTTGTTTTCAGGTCATGGCAAGGCAAAGGCACGGGAAGAGCATGTTGATGGCGAGGAGTCCCAGTGATACTATTAGGGGGCCCCAGTCATTCCGTTTATTTCAGTCATGCTTATTTCTCTACAGTTGTATTTCCGCTGCAAATTCCGTTTGAAATGTTTATTTGTTCAGGGTGGTGTATTTTATCTCCATATAAAATATACTAGTATTCGGTATTGTCCTGGTGTGTTGTACTTAAACTCCTTATCGGAGTACTTGGTAATATAATGTGGTTCGGTACTATAATTATATTATTTAATTCATCATTTTCTTTTGCCTGGTGGGTCCCAGTCAGGGATTCATGGCACTGTAATATCCACCTAGTTTGGGGGTGTACACCAGGCTTGTGGCAAAGGGTTATACCCAAAAGGAAGGGATCGATTACCATGATACCTTCTCGCCCGTAGCCATGATCAAGTCTATTCGCATGATGCTTGCTATAGCTGCCTACCACGATTATGAGATATGGAAAATGGACGTAAAGACGGCTTTCCTTAATGGATTTCTCGAGGAGGAAATCTATATGGATCAGCCTAAAGGCTTTGTGTCCGAAGTCGATATTCAGAAAGTGTGCAAGCTTCAGCGTTCCATTTATGGACTGAAGCAAGCGTCGCGTAGTTGGAACCTTTGTTTTGACGAGGCATTTAAAGAGTTTGACTTCGTGCAAAATGAATAAGAACCTTGTGTATATAAGAGGGTTAGTGGGAGCAAGATCGCATTCTTAGTACTATATGTAGATGACATTCTACTAATAGGAAATGATGTGGGAATGCTCAGTTCTGTGAAAGCTTGGCTTTCGAGTAATTTATCCATGAAAGACTTGGGAGAATCTACCTATATTCTTGGTATTCGACTCTACCGGGATAGAGCAAATAGAACAATAGGTCTTTCCCAAGCCCTCTATATAGATAAAATCTTAAAGCAATTTAAGATGGATGATTCTAAAAGAGGGTTCCTACCGATGCGACATGGAATAAAACTCTCCTTGAAGATGTGTCCTCAAAGTGAGGAACAACGAAAGGAAATGAGTAATATATCATATGCTTCGGCCGTGGGTAGCCTTATGTATGCTATGTTGTGTACAAGATCTGACATCGCGCATGTTGTAAGCGTGGTGAGTAGGTTTCAGGCAAACCCAGGTAGGGAACATTGGACTGCCGTAAAGAATGTTCTCAAGTACTTAAGAAGGACTAGAGATATGGTTCTGATGTATGGCGGTGGAGAATTGGATGTGGTGGGATTCACTGATTCTAACTTCCAAGGACTGAAGGACGACTCGATGTCTACTTCTGGCTACATATTTAATCTTAATGGAGGAGCAGTATCTTGGCGTAGCACCAAGCAAAGCGCGACTGCTGATTCCACCTGTCAGGTTGAGTATCAAGCAGCCTCGGAGGCTTCCAAGGAAGGGTTCTGGATTAAGAAGTTTTTGGGAGAACTTCAAGTGATACCATGTGCTGAGCTGCCTGTTCCGCTGTACTGCGACAACGACGGAGCTGTAGCACAGGCCAAGGAACCGAGGTTTCACAACAATACCAAGAACATTGAGAGGAAGTATCATCTCATAAGAGAATTTGTTCGCAAAGGATATATTGTGTTGCATAGAGTAGACTCAGCCGACAACATCGCTGATCCACTGACCAAGCCACTTTCCCAGACTAGCTTGGAGCGTCATCTGGAGAACATGGGTATTAGATACCATAGTGTGTGGCATTGAGTCAAAGTGGGAGATTGTTAGGAGTATGCCCTCGAATGCCACTCAGAGGATGTTGAGTGAGGGCATTGCACTTGTAATTATGTAAAACATTTATATAAGGCAATAAATGTTTCTTTATTTACTGGAAGTTACTGGCATTCTTAACTCGTAAATATACATATAGAAACTAGTCCGTGTATTTGAGTACAAAACGTTCCACTCCTTATTGGATAAGGGGGTAGGCACAGGAAAGATTTATAGCTCAAATACTTAATCATTCGCAAGTCGATGAAACTTGACTGGGCGTTAAGTTTATGTGAAGACTTGTATGACGTGTTCTTTGACATGTAGAGTGCCTGTCGAACACTAATGGTTAGTGGGAGCACACATTATAGGTATGCTAATTGGATTAGTATACTCGAACCGACTCACCCTCGATTCGTCACACGGATTTCACTTCGGGACAGTCAATGACGGAATTGAAAGGTTGTGATAGGTATTCGTGAACCTTCGACTTGAGGATTTAGTAGGGATGTGCTTGTGACGTCAATATTTTCATTAGAGTAGTTCGACCCTGTAAACCGGAAGGTGGGGGTCAACCTCGACGTGCATCTTGACGGGCAAGTAGCAGGTCCTACTGAATACCAAGATAGAATTCTTTCTCCTGTTAGTGAACGGGTTATATGTCCAATGCGGTTATTGGCAGATGAGATCATAAATATTTGGCCAAAGCATTGGAGCTAGTTGTATTGGATACACGAGAGCTCGATGAACTCGATTTGCATTAACGCATGCATATCGTCAAGTACAGATAGGGTTTGACTGACCGTGACCCTATAACTTGATCGGGACATTTGAAAGAAGGGTTTATACATATACTGGTATTCACGACAGAATGGTTCTCGAATGATCCCAATCATTCGTTCTCAGTTGGGGTACGGTGTAGGCCACCAGGCTGGCTAGGTGGTGCTACTACTCTTTGGTTCCTCTCATTGCTAACTGAGACGAACCTACCGAGTCGCGCAATAGGATTGACGACGGAATGAATCAAGCTAATTCTCTCATTAGGTATATTAGATATTGGATATCTAAATTTGGGACATTAGATGTCTAAATCGATTTATTAGATAAATTGATTTACGGCCTAATGAATTAAATAAATCACTGGGTGATTAATTTAATTCATGTATATAATTATTTCTTGGAAAATTAATTATATTATTTTGTATTTGATATGTTTAATTAATTAGATTAATTAATGGATATAAATACATCGAAACGGAATCGGAGTTTATCTGTTTGGACTCTCGGGAGTCCGAAACAAACCGAACTCGTCCGATTTCCAGCATGGGCCGCCCCCCCACATTTCCACCCACCTTCCTTGTGGACTCTTGTTCCATTCTTTAATGGATTATGATTGTCTTGGTGGGGTTGATTCTCATTTGATGAGTTGTGACATGTGAGAGGAGTTGAATAAAAGGGATGAAGACATCTTTCATCTGACATACTTGATTTCATACGTGAACTTCAAAAGGAAAGAGAGAGAGAAGTCTTCTTCATCTTCTTCTTCTTTATTCATCAAGTTCTTGATTTTTCTTGGAGGAAAATTGAGAAATAAAAGAGAGATTGTGAGTTATACACTTAGAGTGTTATAATTTTATATTGGAAGCTTCATCACTTAGCTCTAGCCGTATCCTCGGAGGATAGCAAGGTGATCGTCGTTTCTCCGGCGCGTGGCAAGTAGAGACGCGGTGCTTTCAGCATTGGATCGTTCAAGGGCTTGGAGCGGATTGGATTCGTAGAGATCAAGCAAAGCTTGGGGAATAGCTCAAGAGAAGGTTACCATTTAATCAACGGACTACAAGGGTGAGTTTCTATATCTCTTGTGAATTCATTTTGATATTCGTATATATGTAGCTCGATCGATCCTCGTAGGGATTTGGATCGAATTAATTTTCGTTTTACCGCTTCCGCTGGGCCTTCATTTTAGGCACCGAATCCCAACATTTATAATGCATGAAAGTTGCTTCAAAGGTTGCAACTTTCTGCACTAAAAATGTGCACCTTTCCTGGACCGAAAAGGCACCTACTGAAGTTGAAAGGGTTCCAATAGAACCTGTTGGAATCTTCAGGGGCCAATCTGATAATAATTGAAAGGTTGTGCCTTTTTTATTATTCTGATAATTTAATTATTAATTTTCGTTGCCCAAAAATAATAGGCCCAAAGCCTAAGCTCAAGCCCGAGCAAGGCACGGCCGGCCGGCGGCGGCGTGCGCCTGTGGGCTTCACCGAACCTACATGTGTGTAGGTCCTCTCCCTTCTAAAAACTTGGGCGCCCCTTGGGGCCCAAACCCAATACTCAAACCAAGGAGGGTAAATAAACCCTTCAAAATTATTTTTCCCCTCTAATGTGTGATGGAACATTTTCCCATCCCTTCGACTTCCACTAGTAGAAAAATACCATTTCACATCGGACATTTTAGATCGGTTCTATAATGACTGATTTAGAAAGTGATCCAGCTATTTTCTAAATCGGTTCTAAAATAACCGATCTTGAAAGTCACTTGACCATTTTCTAAATCGGATGTTTAGAACCGATCGAGAAAGTGGACTTTCTACATCGGTTATTTTAGAACCGATCTAAAAAGTGGACTTTCTAAATCGGTTATTTTAGAACCGATCTGAAAGTGCACTTTCTAGATCATTTATTTTAGAACCGATTTTAAACCCACTCGAGAAATTATATTTAAATTTAGTATAAATGCAAGTTTCTCAAACAACTCGCTTTTGCCTAGTGGTTGGGACTTCACTCCCCAACCACAAGGTCAAGGGTTCAAACCCTCATGGCAACAAATTGAAATACATTGATATTTCAAGACTTGATCGGGCTCTCTCGGTCGTCCCCAGGACCGACAGTGGCCGTCGGTCAGTCGGGCTATGGTCGGGCCGGACCCGAGTTGCGTTAGGGTCATTTTTTTGGAAAAAAAAAGACTTTCTAGATCGGTTCAAATAGACATTCTAGATCGGTTAAATAACTGATGTAGAAAGCAAACTTTCTAGATCGGTTCTAAAAACCGATGTAGAAAGTCTAGACTTTCTACATCGGCTGGATCTATAACGGTTATTTAACCGATTTAGAATGTCTATTTTACCCGATTTAGAAAGTATTTTTTCTACTAGTGTTCCATTTTCTACTCCAAGTAGCTATCTTTGATCATTAATATATCACTCCCCCGAAATTGGTTTTGAGAAATTTAAAATGCTAAATTCATCTACATCAAATATAGATTCCAAAGATATAATTGCTTATATATTTATATCAAAGATTTCTACTTCAATTATTTATTTTAAATTGGTAAATGAACCAATTTTCCAACAAATATGATATTTTATAATCATCCACCCACTGCCTAATATAACCACATACTTGCCGATGCAATATCTTCCACTCAGTATCGTTTTACTATCAAGCTTAGAAGTTTCAAACATGGGTAAATAATAATCCTTCACATACAGAAGGTCCTCCATTTTTCCCTTCCACATTTGATAATTAGAACCATTGAGATTCACCAGTCTACTTGTATTAGTTTCCATGTTCACCACAAGGCACAAAGCTCACTTGACGTGGTTCCGATACCACTTTATTGGGATAAACACACACAAATGCAGCGGAAATAATTATCCTTCTCTTGTGTGAACCTATCATGAAATAATAACAAGCAACCAACCACAATAGAACAACAAATTCAACCAACAGATACGAAAGTAACACGAGCAATTTTTACATGGAAAACCTCCCCGATGTGAGGAGTAAAAACTACGGGATCGTAGTCCACCAAAATCTCCACTATAATCAAAAAGAGGGTACAACATGTTCACCAAAATTCTGCCCGAAGTGACAACAATCACAAATTACAAGATATATACTATCCTGACAAAAAAGTTAAAAAAAATCTCACCCGGCACCCTACTGTCCGAGCCAAATATCTGACGCTCAAGAACTCAGAATCCGATCTCCACTATTTAGAATATACGCCAAGAAGTTCTGAACAACATACTCAAATTTCAGGCGAACCAACGGTTAGATTTTCCGGTAAGGCCTCAATACTGAAACTGGTCAAAGTGAGGCCTAAAACAGAGACCCCTCTGTTCTTCACCCAGAACTCACACTCGAGAGCTCCAAATCCAATATCCACCGTTCAGATTGTAGTTCCGCGAGATAGATAGTTGTTGCTAAAATTTGAACTTGATCCGACGATCGGATGTTTGCAGATTGTGTTTTTAAATTTACTGTACGGAAGAGTTTTTGTGCAGAATTTTTCTCTCCTTTCTCCTCTTTTTTTTTCTCTCGTTTCCTTTTTTTGTGTTATGCTGAATGGACAGCAATTTTCTTTCTTATTTTAAAAGAGAAGAAAATATGTGAAATGATAAAAAATACCCTTTCAAAATATTTACATAAATACCCTTAATTTCCTCTATAGTGAGGAAATACTAACATTAGCCCGACCGGGAAGCGGTGGCTTGAACGTGGATATATGCTGTGGATGGCCCCCTCATATGTCATGGATTGGTTTGCAAAGCGTATTCCTCGTTAGAAGTTGGAAATTAAGAGTAATGCAGGAGTATTGTTTTCCATGTTTATTTCAGTTGTTTTGTTTTGTTTTTCACGCATTGCTTTTTAAATTGGGTTTTCTCTTACCACACTTGAGATTCCCACTTTGGTGAACAAACGATTCCTTTCTTTCTTTCTTCTTAGTCATGATGACACGCACGGTGGAGATTAAAAGTAAAAAAATATTGATGATAAATGTGTAGTGGAGATTAAAAAATAAAAAAATGATTGTTTGATTGATCGTGAAAAGTGATATATGTAACCTTAATAAATGGATAACTTTTTGGGAGAAATACTGTAAACCTTTGGACGGAACGGAAGAAATATCTTTCTTGTATTCAGGTGTTGGAATGATATTCCATTAGTTAAAGATCGATTTATAACATGAATTAGAAAAATAAAACTAAAAACCATAACAAGGAACAACGACATGAAAATAAAGAACACCATCTGAATTATAAAAAATAACGATACATGTGGTGTGTGTATATATATATATATATACATAAAGATCATCAACAACACCTTAATGAAAATTGCGGGCAGTGAAGACCATAATATTAATTGACAGTATAAAATTAGTTAACAATATAAGTTCATGTCATAAGCAAAGTGTCATATCCCGAGCAATGTAGTTAAAATATATTTGAGATGATAAAAGGCCTTTCATTTGCAGCGTAAGAAAATTTATTTTATGTGTTTTTTTTTTGCTCTCGGCGAGATTAGATTAGGCTTGGTTGGGAGTATGGAACGGACCATTTTCAAAATAACCTCAATTTCATCTCATTTGAAAATCAAAGGACAAGACGGGATGGGATTACACCTTTGGAGAATTGATCCAATCGTCTGGGTACAGGACAAAAGGCGGTCCCGTTGACCAATATTAACTCTCAAATAAACTTGATATTTAGACTTGTTACACGATAATAAATTCAAGTTACATATTCAAAGTTCCAAATTCATAACTTCATAACAATATAACAATTGAAATTAAAGACGAACGAAATAGATTACAATCTTTAGAACTCATACTTATATTACAAGCTCTTTGTTGAAGCATTAGTCCCACATCGGGTAATTACAAGACTTGCACTTAATATATAAAGATCCTGAACTACACCTCTCATTGTCAATTGATTTAGAATTTCGAACTTTGGGTGGAAGCATCCTGCCCTTACGTCGGATAGATATACTGCTCTCGAAATTTGCACAATATTCTCAGTCCCCAAGTCTCACCAATTACTAGATATTATTACGGGACGGGAAGATCCCATCAGGATTCGACATTTGAACTCGTAGGCCCATCCAAAGATTTAAAAATGAGACGGAACAGGCTTTGAGTTTTAAAATTTTAATCTCATTTTGTAGTGGTGCCGGACGAGACGGGTCCGGACCTTTTGGATTAATGGCCCAGCCCAACGCGAGATGGATGATGCAGAAGAAAAAATTGAAACCTTCTCCTGGGTGCATTTTTACTCAAAAGATGATAATTGGGCCTTAAGGGCCAACTCCAGTGAAAATTCAATTTTTGACCCAATTTTACATAAATAAATTTGAAGCTGTTTTATTTAATTATTTAATACCGAAAATTAACTTAAATATGGGCTATTACAAGGGCTATATTGCTGTTTTCGAGTTGTATTAAAGTCAAGCATTGGGCAGATGTATTGGGTATTCAACTGACCTCATTGTTCATCTCTTTATGTATCCGACCTCATCAGTCATGATGTGGTCGTTATGTCGTTTACTTGACATTTCCGATCAACATCTATTTGTCATGTTTGTTATTCGGCATTGTCGGCCGATGTCGTAAAGTATTGCACAGGTTTACACCTTGTAGACCCTCAATTAAAAAGAGAATCTACATCAATTGTTATGTTCCAAATAAGATTTCACCAAACATGTTCGTGCCAAAAATACACTTAATAAAAAGTCGGTGTTCCCAAATCTTGGAAAATTCTTTAGGCTTGGACAATAATTGTCCGTTGATATTAACTTCACGTTTCAAAAATATTGTCATAAATAACTACTACCTCCGTTCTCTTATAACTGCAACATATGGACTTTCACGCTTGTCAATGCACGACTTTGATTATTAATATCTTTAATTCTTTATTTTTAAAAATTATAAGAAGTTGATATTTTAAATAAATATATACAACGATATGACCTCTACATTTATCGATATAATATCTAAAAAAAAGAAATAGCCAAAGTTCAATATTAAAAAAATCAACGACACATGAAACCAAAAATAAAAAAGACGAGGTAGAATATATTGGAATAAATACAATATATTACGAGGACAGTATGACGATAAAGAGCGCCATTTCTGAAGCTGAGTTTGCTCTCAGATTAGCAAGAAGAAGAAGCAGAGGACGACGACATTGTCGTCGGCCACCTGCAAACAAATTTCTGTTGGTTTTGATTTTGATTTCGATTTTGGCTTTGGACGCCGCTGCAGGATTGAGCTTTCTCCCTCAGCTCCTGAAAGGCTCTCATTGTCTCCACATCAAAACCTCCGGCGAACTAACACAACACCCCCACGAAAAAAAAAAAAAAAAAAAAACAATGAGAGAAACAATATTAGAATTGGCAAGAAACAAACAAGGATTTTGCAGAGAACCCGGTAAAAAGTATTCCACCTGATGCACTCGAAATGCGAACTTGACGCCCTGTCGTATAAGCCCTTCTTCTTCGGAACCACCACCGCAGCCACCAATTTCGAGCTCCGCTGACACTCTTTTCATGTACTTCATTGCCAACTTCACGGACGCCATCTTAATCTGAGGTCGCGTCAACAATCAATCCGCTATCGTTATTTCTTGTAATCAATATATAACACAGCATATTGTGTACTATGAGGAAAGACAATCAGAAAATTTTCTTTCTTCGTCTTTACGAAATCATTCAAAACCCTACTCAGCATCATTCGGTTAATAAAATCATACTTATTACTTCCACCCTTCCTAAAAGATCGACCACTTTGACTTTTTGATAGTTGTACCTTTTAAAGGTTGACCTTAAATAGATGAAAACTATATCAATGAAACTACATTTCAAATACTATCCGTTGATATATTTTTCATCAAATATTATATAACACAAGTAAATATATTTAAGGTCAAATTTTAAAAGGTACAACTATCAAAAAGTCAAAAGTGGACAATCTTTTAAGAAAGAAGGGAGTATAATATATAGCTTGTATGACAAAAAATTGAAATGACAACAAGTCACATAACTATGTCATGGAAACAAAAGAATCTCCGATTATTTCCAAAGAATGAGGGCAGTCGCACCAGGGGCGCAGCTACATAGGGGGGGGACCCCCCGAAATTTTTTTTGCGACGTGGGGGTATATAGTTTTCGTATAGAAAATTTTCGGTATATTCGGTTTGGCCCCCCCATTTTAATTGCGATGTAGGGGGTATATAGATCACGACCCCCACTGAAAATTTTCCAGCTTCGCCACTGAGTCGCACGTAAGCAAAAGCATGAGTAGTGCAGAAGATGAAAACAATGACGACTTGGACAATTCAAATGCTCCAAATCTTGAGGAGGACGCGGGTGCGATTCATTCAAGTTGCTGATTATTTGTTTTTTTAGACCTCCTTCCCGGTTTAGAGGCTTTATTTGACATTGAACGCTTTATGAACAGCATATTATATACACATTTATGGATAAATGAGAACTAATCCTTAATATAGAAATGTGAGTCCAGTGCGCATTTACTACGGATTTACATAGTATATTGTAATGCATATATAATTTTTCTCCCAATGCACAATTAAAATAATGCACCGAATACATATTTTTATAGCAATGCACAAATAAAAGAAATGCACTCCTAAGTGCATACATAATTTATCTATGTACTTTGACATACAATTAGGTACGTACGCGCTTGTATAAAACTAAGCGTGCAGTGAATCCATACTAGATGTACTGGACTAAAGTTCCCATTTTGACAACTGATTCTCATTACATATATATATATATATATATATATATATATATAGGAAATAGATCATATGAAAACTAATTACCTTCTGAAATTTAGAAACTTTTGTAGGCCATTGATATTAGTGATCTAACTGTTGTATATGAATAGAATTATATGCATTTATGTATTTTTTTTATTGCATTATTTGTTGCATCTACTAGCGACCAGCTTGATGCAATGAAATTACTTAATAATGCAATTGGTTTCTAGATTTCACCATTAAGGATATTTCCACCATAGTCATTCCCTATATATATATATATATATATATATATATATATATATATATATATATATATATTTCAAAATTTAGCGGAAACAAATCAAAATGTCACAAAAAGGTGTGCGGCTAATTGAGATGAATCATTCTCAACTAACCAACAAAAAAGCCAACATCTGCCTAGCAGAGTTGGTAAGGCATTTGCCTTTAGGGGGATAAGTCCAAGGTTCGAACTTGGCAATGGGATTTCATGTAATAGGATTTCATGTAATAGGGTAGTATAGAAAGTCAACTTCCAAAAAAAAACTAACCAACAAAAAGTACTTGAACGCGGACAGAAAAACCAACCATATTTTTTCAGAAATTTTGAGACTTCACATGTTGGAATGAAACAATACAAAATGAGACAAAAATCTGTCACCAACTCTTCCGTAAGCTCTCCAAATTTGTTAAATGTCATTAATCAATTTCTAGGCATAAAGTTTAACTTTTTTTTTCCTCCCTATTTCATACGTAGATCCATTTATTCACTTAGTGAATGCTTTCATTGTGGGTATTTTTTTTTTTTAATAATGAAATTTGTTCCTGAATATGTGTGAATTCTCCCAAAACGTCGACTGGATGAAGTAATATCGGACATTGTTCCCATGAATTTTACGAGAAGTATGAATCACGCGGACGGATGAGGAAAAAAAACACTAACAAAAAAATATATTGGAATAGTACCTGACTCACAATGCCGGTATCCAGCATCCAATTCATTGGAATTTGATATAGTTTATATCTCTTGGAAGCCGATTCTCTCATTCTCGACAAATTATAAACACCATGCTCCAATCTGTCCATTAGTATTGCGTGATTATAATAGACATCAATCAATCAAAAGTCGGATATAAGTTAGGGTGAAAAGGTTGGTACTTCTCAAACAGCGACTGCATTTTCTTGAGAACAAGAATGCAAGACTGTCTAGGATCACATCGAAACGAAGAAGCTTCAGATTCCAGCTTTTTCAAATCGGAGTATCCAAATGCAGCTTCTCTTAATGCATCTGCTTTCTGTTCTGGCCAACTAAAGTGCTTCAGAACAGCCCTCTCATCAACCTTCAAAAGTTATATAAATTTTTAATAACCATAAGGAAAGAAATAAATTGAACCCCCCAATTATTACAAATGTGTTATATCCCCTCAACGTGTTAAATTGTGCGAACTACTATCCCCTAACATGTTTTCATGTGTTCGAACTCCCCTTGGAGCAAACTTCGATCCAAATTAAGGGCTTTTATATGTGTGCGTCCTACATATAACCATTAATTATGAGCATCAATTACACGACTCTACGTGCGATTAATGTACATAACTAATCCATATATGCCGTCCTAAGGGGCTCCATGTATCATTTGACTTTTTATTTTTTATTTTTATTTTTGGTTATTGTTGGATTTTTTTTATTTTTTGGTTATTTTCGGATTGTATTCAGATATTTTTAATGCGTTCAAATTTTTAACTTTGATCTGCCCTTTTTTTATTTCTAACTATTATTACAAGAACCCAAAATCTGGAAAACAAATCCCAAAAACTGAAAGACGAGAAAAACAACTAAAATTTATACTCGGGGAACGGCTGGAACCCTTAAGGCAATGTTCGGGAATAAAACTATTAACCCGAGAACTGGCTCTAGTAAGCGTGGGCCTGTAATCCAAGCAGGGATCATGAGGCGAACAGGTCATACTGAAAAACTTACCTCTAGATCGGGGTGAGGTCGAGCCTCTTGGGGTACTCAGGACAGGGGACAATCCCCCTCTTCCTTGGGGAAGCCAACAAAAAAAAAAAAAAAAACTAAAATTTGTACTCCATCTTACCGAACACACATTTTGTGTAGGAAAAATGATACAATCACAACCGTTGTAACGGTTGTGTTTGTTTTGAACCATTGATGATGTTGGTGGTGGGTAAGTGACGGAATAAATAATGAATTTAGTGATAAATGTATGGTGATATTACACAAGTTTTTGCCAAATAAATAAATATTTTAATAATTCTGAATAAAAAAGGAAAAAGACAGGTACCAAGTAGGAGAGCTCGTCGTCAAGCCATTTAACAAATGGCAGAACATCTTCAATATCGGTAAAAGCAGCACCTTCCACTTCTTTAATCAAGAATCTGATGAATTCCCCTTGTGTCTCAATGTCTGTTTTAATCTGCAATTAATAATTAAAAAACGAATATATTTTCAAATAAGCTAAATAATGTATATTAATTAAATGTTGTTTCGAATTGTCTTTAAAGCCTCCACGTGGTGGTTTGGTTACTACATTTAATCTACCATCGGTCGATGTCCGCGGCAGAGCGGCGAAATAAGTACTCAAAAAACGGTACCAAGAAAGGTAAAAACACCCAGAACTTACAGCGAGTAAATATGCGGAACGGTTTTCAATTTCTCCGATCATATCCTTTGCCATAGCCCCCGCCGTCCCATCGGCGGGGACGCCGCCGCAGCCGCTGGAATCGCGGCGGAAATGAGAATCTCTCCGCATCAGCGAGTGGTAAAACTCGACCACCTCCGGAACTCTCCTAACCCTCTCCGCCGCCGGCTTCGATTTCGACTCCGTCGGAGGCGGGGGTGGGGGAGGCGGAGGGGCCGCCTTCGACTGAGACGGAGGTGGCGGAGGAGGAGGAGGCGGAGCGAGTTTCGACAGCGGCGGAGGGGGCGGAGGCGGAGGCGGAGGGGGCGGAGGCGGTAGAGCGAGTTTCCAAGATGGCGGTGGAGGCGGAGGGGGTGGAGGCGGAATATTGGAAATCTCGGACAATGCACGGTCCGACGACTCAGACAACGAATCATAAGAAGAGGAAGAGCCGAACGATGATAGGGATGAAAACGATGACAAAATCGCGGCGGATGGCCTGGGAGGCGGCTTCGGAACGCGCGGGATGCGGGATCTTATCCCCATGAACGCGTCGGAAGCTTCTGAAATTTCCTCGGAATTGCATCGAGAATGTCTAGGCCTCTCAGTCGTCTCCACCGCACCAACGAATTCATCTCTCTTTGCCTCAGATTCATCACTCTTCACATTCACACTCGTGACGCTCTCGCAAAAACTGCCGACATTGTTGTTTTGGGTCACGCATTTTCTCAAACACTTGGTTGTAAAACTAGATTTCTGATAATTATTCGCAACATCAGTAAGTTTCGGAGTGTTTGAAGACGATGAGGCCTCCTCTTGCTCCTGTCTCTCCGCAACAGCTCTTTTAATATCAGATAACTCGGTCTGCATGTATTTGATTTTCTCCTCATATTTGTGATTCTGGTTCGTATGCTCCATGTGCAGAAACTCATTCTCGTGCCTTAGCCTCCCGTTCTCCGCCTCCAAGCATTCGATTCTCTTCCTCGACCGCTCGATTTCTGAATCCTTGCTCGAAATCTCGCTCTCGAGAACAGGAAGAATGGCGACGGACTCCTTAAGCAGTTTATGCTCCAGAAGTTCCGTCTTCAACCGTGACTCCCTTTCTCGAAGTTCTTCCACGAGGCGGAGGAGGTCGGTGACGTCCGGCGGACGCGGCTGCACCTGAGCGGAGGCGCGTGGGAAGTAAACGCCGAAAGAGCGTGGGAAACCGGCGCCGGAACCTTTCTGGCCTTGGTGCTGCTTGCCCGAGCTGGACACGGACAGCGACGGTGGTTTCGGGGACGCGTCTGGCTTTGGTTTCGTGCGGGCTGGTGATTTTTGGAACCCCATTGCTGTTTTTACTTTGCCAGCGACCATTTCCTTTTTCGTTCTTGATGTGTGTTGCTTAATGCCTTCGGTTCGGATACCTAAAAGTTACAGCGCCATATGTTTGAAATCTGGACAGAGAAGGACGGGACTACATGGGTCACTTTCTTTCTTACTGTATAAGAGGTGTGTTTTCCGAAGGATTTTTTTTTTTTTTTTTTTTGGTCTGTTCACAGTAAAAGTGTGTGTTTGGGTGGGGTTTGGGGGGGTCTGCCTGTCTGAGAATGGGGAAGATTAACGAGTTAATCGAGGAACGGTCCTTTTTTTTTTCTGTTGATTAAAATTGGAAAAATATTCTATGATTTGACAAAATTTAAATTTCAAGTGATCCACGCGCTGGTTAAACAGTCTAAACATTCAAAAATGGAAAAATATTGGTCCTCCTGTCCTGACCGGGTCGACTATTATTTCATATTTCTGGTTTGTAAAAATTGTATAATAAATATTTCTTCCGTCCCGTTTATTCCTTTATATTTTTTATTTTTTAATTTCTACCACATATTTATTATTATTAATTACATTAATTATTATTTAAAATATATCAAATATATATTTTCTAGAGCAGAATTAATAAGAAAAAATATATAAACTAATATTTAATTTAAATAAACAGAATATTGAAAATTATTACATAAATCTAATTATTAGATTTTTATTTAGATAAAAATTATTTTTTTTTAAATTTCATGCTTATAGAAAAATTTTCATTCAATTTAAACAAAATCTAATTGAACCCGGAAAAAATAAAGTTAACTTATTTGTTAGTAACATAAATATTTCTTAATATCTAATTTTTAGATAGTAATAACAAAATATTAATTAACTTATTATAAATTATAACTCTATAAAATATTAATTAAGTCAATGATTTTGTAAACATTATGATTTTATATAATTGTATTGAACAAACTAGTCAGAAAAAGTTTAAAAAAAAATAGTTCTTTTAAAATCGGAGGATAAAGGTTTAATCTTCTAATTTAAAAAATTCCTAATTAAATATCAAAATTAGAAATTCAAAAAATCGACTATCTCACACTTCAAACCTTTAATTTTGACTCAAAAAACTATGAGTTGTATCATGCACCCCAAGAACACTTAGCGAGATGGTCGCTTTCCTATATATAAACTTTTCATATTTATATTATACTTGTCATATTTATACTTATCCATAATCATATATATAAATGACATTACCCTAAATATGATAAGGGAGAATCTTGCTAGCGTGGGATGCGTGTTTAAAATTTGCCCACAAAACTATTCCCTCCGTCCCGGATAATGGTTTACATTTCTCTTAAAACGTAGTCCCTTTAGTAAGTTGGGCTTTTCTACCGTCAGGTCAGAAAAACTTGACCTGACGTTAGGACAGTACTAAAATTACATTCTTTTTATATTTGTCAATTCCAATCCGTATATTCGAGTTGAACTGTGCGAATTGCAATCAACAAATATGAGAAAATACGCAATATTAGTATCGGTCTAATATAAAATTAAGTTTTCCTGACCTGACGATAAGAAATACATCTTAATTATACTACATATTTATTGATATTTATCGATTCAAGTTTGTATATTCTTCTTGTGAATGTAAGGATATACGAATTGCAATTGACAAATATAAAAATATGTAATTTTAGTACTATTCTAAGGTCGGGCCAAGTTTTTCTGGTCTGACGGTAGAAAAGCCCAAGTAAGTTTAAATATGTCACTTATCGCAATCAAATCAAATAATCACTTTTTATTTTTCCTTTTATTTCCACTACACACTCATCATCAATCTTATATATATATAAAGCTTAAGAAGCCTTATAAATGTAAGTGGTCATGATTAATGCTTGATGAATTGATTGTATCATATTTGTTATTTCACATTGATTTCCAGACATGTCAAGCAACTTTCGTTAAGTGTACAATGAATATTCACATAAAGTGAAATGTGGAGATGAAGTGTTTGGTCTATGAACGATAAATTAAACACACCAATTAGTGTTAGTTTTTTACCTTCCTCATGAGTTACAAATATTTTATCAACTATATAATGTGTCAAAATCACACACAACAAAACACAACTTCCTCCACACCGCGCACACGCTACAACTTATTATGGTGGTAAAGTAAGCATCATATCGTCTAGCTTATTTAGCATATTGATTTATATTGTTTTATGTAAATTTCACGTGTGTTTTGTGTGTGTAACAATGTAGGACATAAAGATGGTGCTTAGGGGGTTTGGTAGTAACATCATCTTCTCTAATGGTTTAAGAGATCCTACACATCGTTGTCTTATCAATTATGTGGTACATGGACGAACATTTTTATTTTGATCGAAAATGCAATATATTGATTAACTGTATTTAAATTACTAACGATCAACTATATCTAATTGTTTTTTGTAGCGCGTCAAGAAGCATTAAAGAAAGATATCGAGAAGTCACAAAAATTGTATCAAGAACAAAACATGAAAACGGCCAATGAACAACAACAAAAACAAGAACGACGCCATGGCCATCGGTGGGATGAATACTTAGCATTCATATTAATATATGTTACAAATTAAACATGCAATATTTTGCTTCATGTAATACCGATAAATGAGCTAATACTATTGATTCGTTAGCAAGTAAGTTTATTGAAAATAATGTGACGAGTTCAATTTTTAGTCAATAATTATTACTACACTTTGTTGGTGCATTTTCATATTTTTGCTCTTAATGTAGTTTTTTGTCTTGCGGTGTGTTAATGTCACTTTCTTAATTAAACGTCTTGAAATATTGCGTGACTTTGATACTTGATATGATTGTGTAAGTTATGTCGATGTTACATATTGAAAATGGTAGTATATAATAAAAATATCTTCACACTATCATCTTTATCCATAAATGGTGCAAAGCGATAGACTATAGATAAAACAAATACGTATTAATGATTCGGTAATCATATCCACAATTAGTATCGGCAATTAAGCGATTATGTTATTTTGAGAATTTATCATTTATATAATTTTACTGTAGTTTAAATCTTACATAATAAATAATATCATTTTGACGATTTATGTAGTTTAAACAATATAGATATACCATTTATATAATCTATTATAAATTAAATTTAAATCTGACTCAATAAGTAATATCACTATGGAGATTAATTGATTATCTTAATATAATTTTAGTTTCATTTGTAGAATGACAAACAAATTTGGCAAAATGAAATTGTTATATTAGTTATTAAGAGTAGAAAAATTATATGTTGAGATTGATGTCTTCAAATATATTTATATATGCAACCTGGTACAAATTAAATATACTAACAATATTGGACCGATTTTCACAACAATAAAAAATATTGAAACTTAAATGGTTTTTGTGCATAAAATAAAGTTCAATTAATTAAGCGTAGTAATATGGAACTATCGTATTTGATATGATAAACCAAAAGGATAATTAATTGTCACAAGCTAGATCTCAAAATATAGCGAATATCCACTTTGTTACGATTTTATATAAGGGTTACATTTATTTTGAAGAACCGTATGCGTTTAACCTCCCTTTGACATTTAGAGACTCTTTTAAATGTAGCATCTTGAAAAAAGTCTCTTCACATATACTCTTTTAATGTCAATAAACTATTTTAAATGTGTGTCATGCTTAGAAAAGGTGTGATACCATCACAACTTAGATATATAATGACGAAAATAAGTGCCAAAGATTACGCTATGAACACTTATATACAGCCCATGTAATGACGAAAATTAGTGTTGAACAATACACTATGAACATTTAGATTAAGCCGGTGCATCGTGACGGTCCGAATGACTCGGTCTAAATATAAAAGTCACCAAACAACTAATTAAACTCATTCATCTTAAACTCATGCGATGCTTACAAAAGTTGTGATACCATCACAACTTACAAATCTAATGACGAAAATAAATACCACTAATTACACTATGACCAATTAGATAGAGCCCGTGTACAACGCACGGGTCTGAATAACTAGTATTTTTTACTTTTTAATTTTCGTCACATATTTACCATCATTAATTATACTAATTATTATCTAAAATAAACCAAACCCACATCTCTCCATGAACCTTTGACTTTGACTAGGAGAAAGGGGGTATTCATCAAAGAGTGTCATTACTTTACTCCTAAAAAAGTAGTTAAAATTGCCGTTGTAGTTGATCCATACGGTGGATTACTAACGGATTTTTATGGAGCTCACATTGATCGTACTTTTTTTAAATCTTATGGCCGAACGATCGTACTTTTTTTAAATAAAAAGAAAATATAAAAAAAAATCAATCAATTTTCATTAATAAAGTTATTCTTAATATTATTTGTGATTATTTACAGAAAATATATTATTTTTATAATACATTTGAAAGCACTTCTTATACACAATAATTTTATTACTGATTTTTCACGCTTAATCCCTGCAAAGAAATTTCGGTACATACTTTTCACTCTTGACAACTCTATAAATCTTATCGCTACCAAATATTGGTTTTAGATTTTATCATCCAATTCGTGATAGCTTTCATCTCCGACTCTGATTATTCTCATTTTAAATAAATTATCAAGAAAAATTATATTCTTTGAAACTTAAGCGCAACATGTTATCTCAAAAGTACCAAGTACCATTTTTGGTATGAAATACTTGGGTGACGAACATATTTAAAGAGTTCGAGTGGGGTGAGTCATTCTCCAATTGAAATGTTGAAATATTTTATAAGTACCTTGTTAGATGTTATGTGGGGCGAGTCAGCTTCGGGATGATTGGTGGAAAATGAAATCACACTCTCCCCGCAAATTTGCGTTGGATCGAGAGTTAATTGACATTTTAAATCGATGTGTCCAGCTACTTTATGGTCCAGGAAAATATTTTAGTTGAATAATAAATTTATAAAAATTGAAATGGAAAACTATTTATTTGGAATATAATTTAATTAAGAAAGGGAACTATGAAAGTTAAGTCTTAATGTTAATGATACACACCTCATATAAGAATTTAGTTTCAACTCACAAAAACTGATATTGAAAAATATTGATGTGGAAAGAGTAATTTAATTTGAAAAAAAAAACATAAAAAAAATTGGAGGCGAGTCTTAATAATCTAGACACCTCATATCTTTAATCGCATTTCATAAAAACTAATATGGAAAAAAAGGGAAGGAATAATTTAATTCTTTACAAAAGTTACATAGAATAGTAATTGGAGTAGAGAAATATGAAGGAATAATTTTTCTTTTTTTAAATATGTAGGATATTAGAAAAATAATTTAACTGAATTATAAAATTAATATGGAAAAATTATTATTTCGAATAAATTATTTAGTTTAAAAATTGAGAATTTTAGAGGTATTCTTAATAATTACGCACCTTATATAATAAATTAATTTCAATTCTTACAAACTTTACAGAAAAAAAATATTTGAAATGAAGATTTTGTTTGAAAAAGGATATGTAGAATATTTAGTGGGGGTAATGAATGAATTTAATTAAATAAAAAAGACATATTAAATATTAGCTGGAGTAAGTAATAATTTTAGTTACGTGATGTAATTGTTTTCTTTGCTCTAGCGTCTTGCTAATTAATATATTTGCTGTTTAAAAAAAAAGTAATAATTTTAACTGGATAATATATCACTCATAACTAATTGACTAGTATAATTAAATTAAACTTCACAAATTATATATAAAGAATACAATGCTTGAACAGATTGATAACTACTATGAAAAATCGAAAATCCCAAAATACTTTTTGAAAACCAAGCTCCATAAGCATGATCGTGTTTGACAGCGAAATACAGCTCAATTGATAAGACGTTTCTCCGTTAACCAATAAGTTAGATTTCGAATCATATTGAATGCGTGTGCGTATTAGAAAAAAAAAGCATGATCGTGTTTGTTCTTACGTTCTCCTCCGACTCCTTTTTGTTTTGGAGTTGTCAATTTTGTCAATAGAACCGGGAAATATTATCGCATACTTAAATTCCTAGCAAGTGTGGTCTTCTCTTCTTCACCATATAGCGGATTATGTCGCATGAAATTTATTGGAAATTGTTGTAGATTCATCTCTCACACACAAAGGTTTAATTTCATTTCTCAAATAATCTTCTATAATATAAAGGATAATGATGTTTTTTTAGTGGTAGTTCGATCGAAAAAGACTATTGTACCCTTTCCACTTCTTTTTTTATATTAAATTTAATAATACTTGATAATAATATCAAAACATCTTCAAAAACAATAAATTTTAACAAAATACGCTTAAAATATTAAATTAAACTAAATTAAATTAAAGGGATAATTAATTATAAAAAATAGAAGTTTCTATGGAAATCTAGGAAGGACCTCCAAACGACCATTTTTTCCTTTTACGGCAGACCGGCGACCTGCTTTCCGGCGGGCCATCGCCGGCGAACCTCCAATGACCGGGCTGTTTTTTGTTTTTTTTTACAACAGGTCGTCGGCCTGTCTTCCAGTGGGCAACCGCTGGCTGCCGGCGGACCTCAGGCGATCGACAACATTTTTTACGTCACGCCCGGCCGCCGACTTGCTTTCCTCCGGCGACCGGCCATATTTTTTTTGGCCAGGCCCACTGGCCTCCTGCCCGTGGCGGTACTCAATTTTTTTCTACGGCAAGCCCTTCGGTTGCCGATAAAAGTTTGGGAATGAAAATACTTTTTTTCCTAACAGGTAATCTAGTAATTTAATTCTTTTAATTCAATTATATCACCGTTGTACTGCTATTATGGCATGAGTAATCTCTAGTATCTATAATATACTCCATACATTTCATATTAAATGACTTTCTAGAAAAAAATTCTTGTTACAAATTATTTGATGTTTTAGCTATAATTTACACTTTTCCCGATTTACCCTTATCTCAATAGATCTCAATCTATTATTTATATTATATTATCTTCATTTATTTACTTCACACCATAAGGGAGGAGGGAGTGGTCACCTAATACCCTAGGTGTCACATCACCTCTATCTAATAAAAACCCTCCAACTCAAAACTACCCAATTCTACCCTAACACTACCCTAAGTGGAGGGAGTGGTCACCTATACTACCCGATTTTTTTTTTCATACATAAAATCACATACAATATTAAAATAAAAACATACCATTTCATTAAAAATAAAAACATTACATAATACTTAAAAAAAACATTACATAAAAACATACAATTTTATTCAACAACCTCTCTCTCTCTCTCTCAAGAAACTCTCGGCTTCCTAAACCGAAAAACGAACCCGATCGCCTTACCCGACTTACCGGCGGCAGTGTTACCGATCGGGTAAGGGTACCCGATCCCACTCCCTCCTCCCTAATATCTTCCATTAATATAAAGGTATAATTGACTTGATTGTTAATTTTCATTTCTAAAGTTAAAACATCAAATATAATGAAACTGTGGAAGTAAAGGATAGTGGTGTTTTGGTGGTGGTAGTTACTGAAAAAGACTACTGTACCCTTCCCCTCTCTCTCTTTTTTTTTGTGTTGAATTTAGTACTCCCTCCGTCCAGTTTTTAAAGTCCCATTTGTTCTCAAATATTTGTCCATAATTTAAAGTCTCACTCTACTTTTTGTACTATATTACCCTCTTTTTTTTATTTAATTACTACCTTTTCACTAATGGACTCACTACCTTTTTCTCCAAACCACTACCTTTTTTCTTAAACCACTACCTTTTTCTTCCAAACCACTAACTTTTTCTTCCAACCACTACCTTTTTCTTCCACCCACTTTACCTTTATCATTTTTTCTTAACCTCCACGCCCAATATCAAATGGGACTTTAAAAAGTGGACGGAGGGAGTAACACTTATTAATAATATCAAAGCATGTCCAACAACGATAAATTTTAAAAAAATACACTTAAAATATTAAATTAAGTTAAATTAAAGGAACAGTTAATTTAATTTTTTTACGGGGATCTCAGATAGACTTCTGGCCGACCATTTTTCCGGCAGGGTAGCCGGTCGGCGAAGACCTCCGACAACCGGTTAGTTATTTTTTTTCGTCAGGCCGCCGGTCTGCTTTCCGGCAGTCGCCAGACCTCCGACGATCTACTATTTTTTTTACTTTTTTACGCCAGGTCGTCGGTCTCCTTTCCGTTAGGCCACCGCCGGCGTCCGTCGGATCTCAAGCGACCGACCATTTTTTTTAACGCCAGACCGTCGGTCTGCTTTCCACCGGGCCACCGCCTGTGGCCGGTGGACCTCCGACGATCGACACACTTTTGTTTTTCGCGAAGCCGCCGGCCGGCCACCGCAGCAGCCAGCTATTTTTTTAAAGAAATCCTTTTTGTACGACATGCTCGTAGGACGCCGATAGAATTTTGGGAACCAACATATTTTTTTTCTAGCAAATAATTTGATAATTTAATTATTTTAATTCAATTATATCATCGTCACTGTGCCATTATGGCACGAGTAATCTCTAGTAAATTTATAAAATATAGGTAATCTCTAGTAAATTTATGAAATATAGACTTTTTAAAAAAAAATAGAAAGTAAGTTATATTTGTTACACATTAATATAGTTTTATCAAGATTTTCCTTCTTGCTTACTACTTGAAAATGAAAATATCATCCAATATTACCCACACAAGTTGTTCCATGGAGTACTCAAAGAGTTGTTTAGTTCGAGTTGGGGTATATGTTTGGACAAAAATAATATCAGAGTGGTATGAGTTTGAAACTTGATACTTACAATTATACTTTTGGTTTAATTTAAAAATGAACTTAATCATTTTACGTATTATTTTGTTAAATTTTTTTAAGGAGAAGTATTTTTTGTGTATGATACACCAGTAATTTTAATAATGAAAATAAAATTATACTTACGAAAAATCAAAAAAGCATATAAACTAATCAGTAAATAATTATATTAAAGAATTTAAAAATTATTTAAAACTATGAAAAATGGAAAATATTATATAAATTTCATTTTTGGAAAATTTACTCATAATGGTAAATTTGATATTTATTAGTTAAATATATATTATTTGTATTTTTTATTTAACAATTGGATTTAGGACTTTTTATATTAATTTATACCTTTTCGGTTATTTTATATTATTTATTTAATGGGGCAGGTTATTACGCGTTACTCACCCGTCCGCCACTGGAAACACCACTTCCCGTCCGCCTTGCATGTGTTAAGCATGCCGCCAGCGTTCATCCTGAGCTAGGATAGAACTCTCCATGAGATTCATAGTTGCATTACTTATAGCTTCCTTGTTCGTAGACAAAGCGAATTCGGAATTGTCTTTCATTCGAAGGCATAACTTGGATCCATGGGCTTCATATTCGGCCGGAGTTCGCACCCAAAAATAGAGCCTCTTATCCATTCTTATTGAATCAGGACGAGGGACAAATCAAAATAGAAAAACTCACATTGGTTTTTTTTTGGGATAATCAGGCTCGAATTGATGACTTTCACCACGTCAAGGTGACACTCTACCACTGAGTTATATCGTTTTTAGTTTTTAATTAATTTTGTATTTTTCGAATAACTATCTAGAATTACAATTGTTTATATTTATTAAATATTTTAATATTTTTTAGTTTCACATATATGATTTATAATATTTTTTTTATCTCACTCTCTTTTTAATTTATTATATTTGAAGGTATGGTATGAGCATTTCAACATCATACCTAAATGTATGGTATAAACTTTTACTCATTCAGACTCATATTTCATAACAAAAATATGTGAACCAAACATCATCTTCTCCTTAGGTTATTTTTGAAGAAACTGGTAAAAGATAAAACCAAAAAGAAAAGGTGAATTATTCCGGAATTAAAAACTTCGGAAAGTTGAAAGGTGTTCCTAACGGTCGGATTTGGCTTGTCAAATCATAAGTAGTTGTTTCATCACGAATTTAGTATTATTTGAATTTTTATTGAATTTTGAAAATTATGTTTAAAATTGTTTGATTAATAGACTTTTCAACGACTTTTAGCTTCAATTGTATAATTTCCATGCGTATTTTATGCTTTTTATTCTAATAGAGTCGAGTACGAGTTGAGTTTTATATCTTGTCATACACAAAAAAAAAATATTCGATGTTTTAGCAAATTAAGCTCAAGCAAATTTTTTATCAACTAAATTCGAATCGAGTATCGAGTAGTTTTATTTGGTTTCCAACCCTATTTAGATGGGAGAAAATGGTTTGGATCAAGTTAAAATTTAGGCTAAAATGCTCCTGCGATCCCTTAACTTAATTTTATATAACGATTTAGTCTTTTATCTTTTTTTTGTCCCAACTAAGTCCTTTATCTTTCTAATTTTAAGCAAATTTAGCCTTTTCCGTTGGTCTCCGTTAACTGTTCTCCAGGGTGATCAAGTTTCTATGTGCTATAAACATACCTGTGTGGATAACAAAGTCAAATTTCTAACCTATGTGTCAATTTCCTAACCTCCATTTCCTAATTTACCTGAATATATATATATATATATATATATATATATTCAAGAAAATAATTTTATTTCGAAATAATATTTTTTGGAAAAAAAAATATTTTTTCTGGAAAAAATATATATAATATTTTTTCTCCAGAAAATATTTTTTTAATTTTTTCGAAAAAATATTTTTTTTTATTTTTTTTCCAGAAAATAATTTTATTTTTTCAAAAAAATAATATTTTTTTTCCAGAAAATAATTTAATTTCGAAAAAGAATTATTTTCTGGAAAAAATTATTTTTCGAAAAAATTAAAAAAATATTTTCTGGCGGAAAAAATATTTTTTGGCAAAATAATATTTTTTCGAAATAAAATTATTTTCTAGAAAAAAATATTATTTTTCGAAAAAATAAAACTATTTTCTGTTAAAAAAATAAAAAAAATATTTTTTCGAAATAATTAAAAAAATATTTTCTGGAGAAAAAGGTATTTTTTGGCAAAATAATATTTTTTCGAAATTAAATTATTTTCTGGAAAAAAATATTATTTTTTCGAAAAAATAAAATTATTTTCTGTTAAAAAAATAAAAAAAATATTTTTTCGAAATAATTAAAAAAATATTTTCTGGAGGAAAAAATATTTTTTGGCAAAATAATATTTTTTCGAATTAAAATTATTTTCTTGAAAATATATATATATATTCAGGTAAAAATAGGAAATGTAGGTTAGGAAATGGACACTTAGGTTAGGAAATGGACACATAGGTTAGGAATTTTTACTTTGTTCTCCACGCAGGTATGTTTATAGCGCGTAAGAACTTAATGTACCGCACCCGACAGCTTAACTGAGACCAACTAAAAGGCTAAATTTGCTTAAAATTAGAAAGATAAAGGACTTAGTTGGGACAAAAAAAAGATAAAGGACTAAATCGTTATCTGAAATTAAGTTCAGGGACCCCAGGAGCATTTTAGCCTAAAATTTATATGGGTTTTGTGGAATATATGCTAAATTTTATTTTATTTTTAGTTATTTTAATTTGTAATTAGTTTCTAGTTTTGTTTAGATTTTTCGAAATCATCTAGTGTTTTTTTTAGAGTTTTGTTATTTTAGTTTTTCTATATTTTCAAATTTTGATGGTTTTCCTTTGTAATATTCTAATTTATTATAGTTCTTTTAGTATTTTTTATTTTTTTTATATTTTTATGTTTTATTTAATTTTACGTGACCACTCATTTTATGCAAGGAGTGCTCAACAGCTTTTATCTTTCTTCCCCTTTTATGGGAAACCAACTACTCTTTCTTGTTAAATTTCAGTCGTTAGAAATAGGGTTTTTCTGGGTTTCAAGTTTCCAACTTTTAGTCTTTTACAATACATGTAAAGTTGTATTTGTTGGGAATACAGTCTCAAAATTCCCAACAAGACTCCTAAAGAACAAAAATACAGAAAAATAAATAGCACAAGAATATACGTGGAAATTTCAAAATCGAAAAAAAATCACGGGCCTCCAGAGAGAAGAAAATCCACTATGTGAAAAATTATTATAATCACACAGCTATAATCTCTCAAGTCAACCTCCAATTACACCCACACTCTCCAAAGATTTAACTCACACCTTTCCAGACAAGAGAAAGAAAGAAAGAAGAATTAAATAATTGAAGTGTATTTAATTGGTGCATTTTAATCCTTACGCCGACTCTTTTATAGCCGTTCCTTCCACCTTTCATTATTCCATCGATGTGGGATAACCTTCCAAACTTTTCTTTTATTATAACCAACAATTTCTCAACAGTATTGGAACTTTCAGTGCCCATATCAACCGAATTCATAATTTACCTGAGAATATGACCCGGGCAAGTTATTGAAGGTGTGTTTGGTTTAATATTTGTTAGGATTCGAAATTTGGGTATTAAAAAAATAAACGATTAAAAACTACTTGTTAGAATAGATTTCACATGAGGTGGATTATGGCGATCTCAATAAGGGGCCGTTTAGTTCGCAGATCTCTAATACGAGGCATGATTTTGGAATGTTCAACTCTTATCATGTTTTTGGTTGATGAAATTTTAAGAATTTTAAATTCATAGCTCAAATCAATAAGGAATGATGTTTAGATAGCCATGGGAGAGATGTGTTAGACTCACACACCATACCTACAAATATTAGATTAAAAAAGAGTCCGAGAGAAAATTAAAATGTTGTAAAATGATGGACATAGAAGCGAGAAAATATTAAAACAAATAATGAATATAAAAAGTTAATTCTAAAATATTACAATAGTATAAAAATAGAAGTATGAAATCAATTACAGATATAAAAATTATAATTCTAAGTAATTATTTGAAATACAAAAAACAAAGTACAACAAAATATTACTGCCTCTGTCCCTAAAGTACATTCTCATTTTTTTTTGGGTCTATCCCCAAAATATATTCTCATTTTTATTTTTAGTAAGTATATCACACAACTAATCACTTTATTATAACAATAAAAGTGAGATACTTATTCCACTCAGAACACTCAACAATTTCTTAAAATCCGATCATTCTTAAATGAGTATGCACTTGGGGGACGGAGGAAATATGAAATAATATAAAAGTAAAAATAAAAAATATTATTATATTAATTAATAAATATATAATTTATAATTCTAAATAATAATTTGAAAATAAAGTAAAAGTTATATATTATTCGATTAGTATTAAGTTCGAACCTCATACTCTGATTCATTTTTTATTCTAACGCATACTGCATTACGAACCAAACACCGCATAAATTTTTTACTTTTACCTTTTACTTGATTTATATTTTGTTGAGAAATTGAATATTGTAGATCTAGTAGTTCTCAAGTACATTTATAGATAGACTGCTACCCGTAATGAATTTGGATTTTGAATCTCAATATTCGTTTTTTTAAGATTCAAGTTTAAATACTCAATCAATTTTTTTCCACACATCATAGATCTATATACGTACTGAACTTGAATTTTGAATCTCAATATTCCTTTACTCAAAGATTCAAATTTTAAATACTAATCTTTTTATATTTACAAAATAAAACTACTTTTTTTCTCTCCTTCTATTATATTTAAAAAAAATTAAGTATCTTCCTCCTTTTTATATCTAAATAAATACAACTACATTCCTCTCTTTCCTTTTTTTACTTTTGAAATTATACAATGAATATTATATAATAATACAATATAATCCCTTTTCAAATTCGTTTTGTCATTGCAGTAAAAAATAAGAATTTTAAATTTATTTTGTCGCTGCAGTAAAAAATAAGTATTCCAAATTCTAAAACAAATAAGTATTTATACTATTCACAATATTCTCGATACTCAAAATTCTAAATAGTGAAATTCCAAGTCCCGATTAATCCTAGAGTAAACATGACATATCTTGAGGAATTTAAATATCCCTTATCACATAGGATGGAACCATTCAACAAAAGAAATAATTGCACATGCTCATTTAAAATTTAGTTCGGTAACTAAATGTCTCTCCTATATATATACTGCATATTTGCACCGTCAGTTCCGAGTGCTTCCATGGAGAAGGGAGATGCAATGCACCCCTCTTCCTGAACCTCATCTATATTATAGAGAGAGAATTTAGAGAGAGAGTAGAAAGAATGAATCTCATGTATGATTTTCATTAATAAGTGAAGTACTATTTATTGGAAAACTTCAGATGACACAATCGTAATTACATAATTACATCAGAGGCATAATAGTGACTCACGCTATATTAAAAGAAAATGGTAATTGATGTCATTTTCATATTATTTTTATAACACTCCCCATTGAATGACTATTTACAAATTTGAAGAAAAACCCGATGGGAGAAGAACTTTCAAATTATTTGTAGTCGAGCTTGTGACGATTATATCTTGATATATCATAATGTTGTTAGAAAAATCTCGTGTGATAAAATCTCAGCAATCTGTAATTTCGTAAATTTACTTCCCCTTGTCTCGATAATATGAGTATTCTTGTGCCGTCTCAGTAAAACCTCGTGAGACAAAAAATTGAGTGAATGGTACGATTCTCTTCCACATATATCTTGATTGTAGGAGTATCCATCAACTGCCTCAGTAAAATCTCTTGGGATAAAAACTGAGTGAATATGTCATATATATCATTTGGAGTATCCACGTGTTGCCTCATTAAAACATTGTCAAGAAAACCCTACGGGAAAAATATGATTAAAGGAAAAAGAGTACAACTACTCCTTATGTTTTTAAATCTTTGAGGAATAATTTTGATCTTTGTAGTTTTTCTCATTATGCTATGAATATGCCTCGTTAAAACTTTATTAGGAAAAATTCAATGGGAAAAATCCTAATGAATGGAAAAAAGTACATTATCATGCTAATACGCTATTCCAGTT
Source organism: Orobanche coerulescens (assembly GCA_033398695.1). NCBI lineage: Eukaryota > Viridiplantae > Streptophyta > Magnoliopsida > Lamiales > Orobanchaceae > Orobanche > Orobanche coerulescens. Next base: position 149,222,127 of record CM065814.1, on the reverse strand, counting down.
GCCTCGTTAAAAACCTTGCTAGAAAAACCCGATGCGAGAAAACCCCGGTCAGGAAAAAAAGAGTGTGACACTTATTTTATACAAATATGCCCCAGGCATTTCAACAATCCACCATGGATTAGTATATTCAGTGCAATTTGTAATCTCCAACATATTATTATAAAATTGCAATACATGCAAATTTCTTTTAGAGATTTTATATTAGTTGTGATTAAGCTGTCTCGTTAAAAACCTTGCTAGGAAGACCTAGTGGGATAAAACCTCAACCAAAGAAAGGAGTACAACATATAATTTTCATTCATAATATCTTATTTCGATTCGTTGCATGCACTGGAAATATATTTAAAATCTCAAGGATTTTTTTTCACTTTTAGTAAGCTCATATGTTATAATTTTATTATAATGACATATATTTTAATTTTGATGGATTTCAATATCCATATTTCACAATCACGGATTGCGATATCCACATTTCATGAATTTCAATATCTTCATTTCATTCATGGATATCTTCATTTCGTTCATGGATATCTTCATTTCAGTGATATTTTCATTTCATATTCTTATTTTATGGATATCCTCATATCATTTATTGATATCCTCTTTCCAATCATTGATATATGGAGTTCTCAAATTCCTCATATAGACCTCATCCGATTAAAACTGTATGTATTATGGGTGGATTCAAATTGTTAGTTCGTAACCAGTGTACAGATATGGCATATCAGTTAGTAAAAGATTTGAGAAAATACAAAATTGATATACTCTATGGAGGAGTAACCATATATATTTAGGTTATCTTTTAAAGGCTGCACAAAATGGGGGAATAAGAGTAACAAGTGTCATACACATCCTCGCAGTTAGAACCAGTATTGTAATGGGTTCAACTAGATTGAGACTTCAAGCACTATGTATATATGATAATATGATGTATATGGGGAATAATAATGATGCCTTTATTGTTTTTCCAGGTGGTAATGGCACACTCAATGAGATATTTAATATCATATCATGGGCTGAGTGAGACTTCCATACCAAAAACTATAGGTTTGTTGAATATTAACAATTTCTTCAATGATTTGGTTGCTTTTCTAAATCAAGGAGTAAATCACAAGTTTATCTCTTATTTAGCAAGAGAAATACTTCTATCTGTCAACACAGTTGCTGAGCTACTTATAAAATTTCAAGTATATATACCAGTTCAGAATTTAGAAGTCAAAGCTTATCAGCCGCAGACTATTGGTGTAAAGCGAAAAAGAAGTTTAGATCCCTTAAATCTTTCATTACAAACCCTGATGCCAAGGAGTGGTAGAGTTACGGAGTTTTATACTCTCAAGATGCACCATTTCTTTATGGGTTTCATATGTATTGTTGGTTTCATATTGTCGAGTGTTTATTGCATTTTCGGCTAGTTTTTCACTTCGACTGTTTTGTGCTTCTTCCAGAGCAATAATAAGATAATTTTTGCCTTTATGCACATAAAATATGCTCACGAATATGTGACATATGCTTCTCCATGCGCATTGTCATATCAATATGACTTCATATGATCTCACCATGTGATATAATCAACATGTGATTTATTGAACAATTAATTTTTCAACGATAGTTTCTGGTACCACTTTTGAGGCGATCCCACCATGTGATATAATCAACATGGGATTAAAAGTGATAACTGTTGTTACAACCTTACTCAATTTTCTCCATTTGCATTTAATAATCTTGGAGATGAGATATTGTTTCCATCAATTGCTTCTTGTTCGAGAGCAGAATTTGAATCATTGAGCAACTACTCTTTCAGAATATGATTTATTTCCTTCAACTGTTTCTTCAAGAGCAGGATTTAGATAATCCATCAACTACTTATTCAGAGTAGAATTTATTTTATCATATGCTTCTCCGGGAGCAGGATTTATGAACCATTCATGTGGTATAACCACCCACGATGGTGATATATAGTATTTAAATTGTATAAATATGTAAAAGCATCCGTCTTGTGATAATTGGACTCATCACATAGGAGATAATGCAATTGCAGAAAGTAAACTCAATAAATGTGTGGTTTTAAACCACTAGTTTTAGTTAAATAAGAGACGGAATTTAAATTGCAAAACAAGTAACTGCTTTTACTAGAGAAGGATCATCCAATGAGTTCACTCATCATAAAAGTATACGGTTATAAATCGAGCCAGAAGTCCGGGAGAGTGCCGCCTAGTCGGCACGCAACATCATATAGACCTTATAAAATTCCCACGATGCAATAGTATATATATCCACAAGTCCTTTCACTTTGTCTAAGTTGAGGTACTAATTCGTCGTTTTAATAAGTTCTGATAATAACATATATTGAAGGAGTTATAATCACATATCAAATCGATGACACTTATATAAATAAAATTAATTATGATAATATATGTTCCTTATATTTAAAAAACAAACAATTCACAGCTCTTGCCTCAGTGGTAAAGACTCAAACATTGTTGGTTGAGGTTCTGTGTTCGAGTCTTCTTACCAACAAATAGTGGTACTGAATTTCTCCAAAAAATGCTCAATACGCGTAGGGCCAGGCAGTATTAACCCGTAGAGCCAGGCCGGAGGGGGTTTCTGGAGTATGAGGCCGCAGTGCGGTTGAATCAGTCACTTAAAAAAGTTTACCCTGTAATACCCGGTCGAAAGTCATGTCATTTCAAACCTCTTCTTGTTCTTCGAATCGTGATTTGTTGGGCGAACCCTTGTAATCATTGCTTGGAACCACCGTTTTGGGGTTCCCGTACTTCTATTTCGTGTTATTGTTGCCCAGACATTGAATCCTATTGCTTTTATTCTCTTTCCAGGTCATTTTTCATCATTTTAGGACCCGAAGGGGGTGTGAGCAGCGATAAGGAGTGTGCGCCGCGGCACACACATTCTAAACTGCCGAGCGGTATCTGATCTGCGGCACACGCTGGCAGCGATCTGTGCACACTGCTGAGTCAATGCCGCGGCACACCTATCTTGAGCCGGCACACTCGTGTTGCATCTTCCGCCAAAACCGCCAGACCGATGCCGCGGCACACTGGCCGAGCCGCGACACCGCCGAAACACAGGAACAATTTTAGCTCGTGCTGCACACACTGGCCGAGCCTGCACACAATGCGGTCAACTGCATTATTTATGCTTTTTGAGCGAGATGCAGCTCATTTTTCCATCTTCTTCTTCCACCTGCGAGAGAGAGGGTTTGAGGGGAAGAACTTTTCACCATCTATCACTTGTGTGTTGGATTTCTACCACTTTCTTTCGGTTGGGAAGCTCGGGTAATCGACCTAACGCGTATTCCTCGGATCATAGAGCTTGGATATTCAAGAGGTAATTTCTTCAACATCTTGATTCTCGATCTTGTATGGGTATTGACGTTTTGGATGTTAAAATCATGGAGTATGAAGTGGTATATGCGTGATTATGGACATGTTTGAGTATCCATCGGATTATTGAAAGTTTATTCAAGAACACTTTGAATTTTGTGTTGGATTTTGGGGGTTTTCGTAGATTCGTCCGATTTATCCGATTGAAGCTTGAGAACTTTGAGGTTTTGATATATCTATATCGTATGCGTGTTTTCTTACGATTTTACGGGTTGAATTGTGTCGTTTTCGGACTTGTGAGATTTTGGACGATTTTCCAACCTCTAGTTGATTATCCGTATATCTTTATGAATCGTAGACGGGTTTCGGGGGTTTCTTCATGTAATTTGAATATGGATAATTGATTATCATATTCCTTGCGAATCGTTTAGGTGCCGGAAGCGCGTTCTTGGACCTACCGATCTCATACCCCTTTTTCCGTTCGTTTCTCGATGTCTCAAAGGCAAGTATATATTTATGAATGTGCGTTCTCGACTTTGAAAGTATGAAATATTAATGGCATGCTTATTTATATCCACCCCGGGACGGACCGACGGGTCCTCTGAGGGTTTCGTAGCCTCTGGTGCGATTCCATGGATAATATGAATTAACCACTCCGGGACGGACCGACGGGTCCTCTGAGGGTTCCGTAGCCTCTGGTGCGGTTCCACGGTATTCATATATGTATTGATGCGATGCTATGAGATTTAGTTATTCCGGAATACTAATCTTGAATTGATGAATTGACGGTTACATTTACTTTATTGTCGAGGAGTTTTGTGTTTCATACTTGATATACTTGCACTAGCTATTCGACGGCTAATCCCTTTATGGGGGAAATAATTTTTATGTATTTCAGGTTCCATGAGAGCGGACAGGCAGGTATCGGGTAGGCATGAAGATGGTGGGCAAGTGTGATACTGTGTCTTTCTTCCAGTTATTTTTGAAATTTCCCATTCAGTGTCGTTGTACTGGATTGGTTATTGAATACTCGAGTATTGTTTTCCCTTTTCCTTAATGTTCCGACCTGTGTTTGCCGAAGTATTGATTCGAGTTGTGATGTTTGTGAATACATTGGTTATATTTTTGAATACCTTTGTATTGTTCTTAACTCCATTGTATGTAGACCTCCTCGGTCAAAATTTATAGTTCCGCATCTGTTTAGCCTTGTGGGTCCCACGGCGGGGCTTACGGCGCTGTAATATTCCCTGAATAACTCGGGGGTGTTACATACCCAACACAGTTTGAAGGGTTTATGACTCTTTAATCTATGATTAAAGAAGATACCATAGCTCTCCAGGGTACGCTGGTGGAACAATTAAATATTGAGGGCTTCAAGCAGCAGTGTGAGAGGCCAGATCTAGATGGGACCCTGCAGTTGAATTTGAGGGGATCCAGCATGGAGTAATAACTTGGGACAGTAGTTGAGGATATTTAAAAACTTGGAAGCCAGATACACATAGACCTGGCAATTTACTACACGACACGAAAACACGTCACGAAAACACGTCACGAAAATTTAGTATTTGTGTTTGCATTTTGAGTACACGACACGAAAATACATGAACACAAAAGTACACGACCGAGATTTAGTATCGATTTTGTGTTTATCCTTTGGGTACACGACACGGTACGAGGTACACGATATAAATAAATAAATAAATATATATATATATATAATATTTTATAACATCATTTAAAATTTTATATTTAATTTTATAAGAACATACATTTTATAAATTCTATTTGTACTAAACTTTAAAATTTGAAAATATAATGTGAATTTTCATAAATTTCGTGTAAACATTCGTCTTTTCGTTGCCATTCGTTACGTTTCGTCTACTAAAACAAATAAAAATAATATTAAAATATCAAAATTGTTATTTTTTGTTTAATATTTATTTCATATTATGTGCCGACACGAAAACAAGACACGAAACGACACGAATTTGCGTAGTACACGATACGACACGACACAAAGTCATTTCATGTCGTGTATGAGTTTGGACTTTTGGTACAAAAAACATGAAAGCACGACACAAAAATACAAGACACGAACAATTTGCCAGGTCTAGATACACGTCTCGCAATTTAACTGATAACAGTACTGTGGGGCCAAGGTTGTTATCACAAGAACTAGTCAGGTGTAATTTTAAAACCTCGATATAAAAAACAAAAACAAACAAACAAACAAACAAACTTGTGTTTTAATAAATTAGAACAAAAATAATTCATAAGCCTACAAAATCAACCTACAAATATACCTACACCATACAAAACATGATAAGTATCAATTACTTACTATTGATTGGTTAACAAGTGACACTTATCATATTTTTGTGTTGTAGATCTATTGATTTTGTAGGTCTATTTATTCAAATTAAAATAATAGTTTATTTTATATGTTCTCCTCTCCGTGAATGTTGCCCGTGAATTCTGTTGCCTTTTTTTTTTTCCATTATTCTTCTTTATCTACTTCTTTTACTTTTTCTTATTTTTTACTATTACTTTAGTTTCATTTCGTTTTTTAGCTTTACTGCTTTCACGGATCTTGTCATTTTCTCTCTCTCTTTCTACCCTTTTTTCTTTTAACATTGAGCTAAAAAAAATTTATAACTAATATTTTGAGATTAGTCCGGACTTAAAATAAAATTTCTATTGATTTTTAAAGATAATGGAACTTGAAAAAAAAAAATTATCCATTAATTTTTGAAGGTTCCGCCACTGCACATATCAACACACATACCTTGTGGATAGATGCAAATAGCTTCTTGTTCAACTGATCAACGCCGCTGCTAAACGGTAACACCATTTTGTAGTCTATATCACATCTGACATCACCATCGCATCCGGTATCATGGAGAAAGACTGGAACACCACCGTGTCCGGCATCATGGAGGAAGACTGGAACAGCCAGAGACGGAGCGGAGGGAGGGGGTGACAGGTAGGGGCTGTGACCCCCTACCAAAAAACAAAAATCTTTTGATATTTTATTATTATTATTATATTTTGTAATTTAAAAAATATTAACCTCAAAGTAAGAAAAGTAGTCAGTCAAATTTTATAAACAAATGTATTTTTGCGAGTTCTATTAGCATGGTTTTACGTATCAATACGAATTTGTTTATTTAATGTGATTTTTGTTGTTAATAACTAATTTAAAAAAAATTTAATGTCAAAAAAAAATTAATGTTGCCCCCGTACCAAGAAATCCTGGCTCCGCCACTGGGAACAGCATCATGTATTCGGTGGACAATCACTCCAGCCACCCGTGTCCCTGTTTGCTCTCGTTCCTGACGTCCATGTCGCTCATGCTCGTTAGCACAGCGAGCGAGTTGTTCGTGCGAATCAGACCCTCGGAATTCCTTAAAATCCAATGACAAGGAGAAGCCAAACACTGACGGAGATTCAAAATTCCATCACCACTGCCATTAATCATACCGGCATTATTGTTCAGCTGTTTTGAATTTGGGTCTGTACATTGAGATCCGATCTAACAATTCGCCGCTTGATTCGAGTCATTGCACGTTAACCCGGCCCAGAACTGGACGAGTTATTGAAGTTGTTGCTTGTTGGTAGCCCATCCAACTTGAAATCCACGTAGGCACTCCAAGACAACTAAAACCGGCCGAGCAGAACCTGAAGTCGGACCGGGCAAAAAACCCGATTTCCTCCCGGGCTCGCTAGAAACCGGACCGGACGGTGACGCCAAGGCCGACCCGGTATCCGATCCGGGAGGGCCGAGCAGAGAGAGGATAAAAATGCTCCGACTCAAGATTACAACAAGGCCGACCTGAACGGCGGGAGACCCGAGGACCGACCCCATCGGATAACCACCACCAAGAGTCGGCGAGGCAGGCCCGCATGCCAATTAACGCATGCAGTCACACCCCTTCCCAAGGCGCTCCTTAGAGGCCGCTACGTGTCCTAGGCATAAATGCAGACTGACAAGTGTTTTGGGCATATTCCCCAAACATTCGCCAGTTGTCATCTCTCCACTGGCCCAGATTATCTATATATAGAAGAAATGTATAGTGAAAGTGGATCTTTGGATTTTGAACATTTATAACAGAGAGAGAAAAAAGAGAGAATAGAGATTCATCGCCAAAAAGAAAATAAGACTTGTAATTAACCAGCAACAAGATAGACCGGCATAAAATATCCTGCTCGGCTCTACTCTATTTAAAGGTCATTAATAAAATTTAGTGATCAAACACCTTCCCTTTTGTTATATTATTTTCTACGTGTCTTCGATCCATTCGTCCAAATCAGCACACGTGACGTTGACCAAATCAAACGTCAACATTGCTATGATCCTTCGCTTGGAATTTCATGTCGCATAGCCTTTTACTATTTCCCCACTGCAATGCAAAGTCAGATGACGTCGTAGCGGGTGACCTGGATTCGGATCTTAACAACAGCCCGTTTCTATTGGTGTAATAAGAACTGTTTGGTACCCTGAAAACTTCAAATCTCTTTCCACTACTTTCTACACCTTTGTGCAGCGATTTCTTTTTTCTTTCTCTTTTTTCTTAAAAAAAATTCTGGCCCTTGCGCTGGACGGACCATATATAGAGGTTCTAGCATCAGTTTTGGTAGATGAACAGCGGAAAATTTGGATCAACCGGCAGGATCCAACAGTAATCGACAATATCACTCTCATTTCCATTTTTCCGGATCAGTTCTCGTGTTCCATCATAATCAAATTATGAATGGATTAACAGGTTTGAACATAAATGAAGGATTTCAGCAAGATTAATTTGAGATTTACATCTTCTTACTACATATGAAGATTTGTTGAATAATAGTACCACTTTTGATACATATGATTACTTATAAGATGCAACTATAGAGCATACACTCGTCATATTACTCAAATGGTTAGAGTCGTGCTGATAACGTGTTGTAAGACTGCATATTATAGAGAGAAAATTTAGAGAGAGAATAGAGAGGATGATTCTCCCATATGATTTTCATTAATAACTGAGTCCTATTTATAGGAAAACTCATATGGCACAACCGTTTTAAATAATTACATCAGGAGTATAATATTCATTCTCAGCTATGTTGCACAGGTGCGGGGGGCGGTGCGGATGCGGGCAGATACGGGTGCGGGGATACGGTTTTTTTAAAATGTTAGGGTGCAATACGGCAAGAATACGTCTGTTTATTTTATATTTTATTATACATAACACTTGTTAAATATAAAAAACAACAATGCAAATATCACCATAAAACCAATTCAAATACATAAAACAAGTCATACAAAAAATAATTCAAAATGGCTTTGAGGAGCGGAGCTTTCTGATGCTGTTCGTGAATGCTGCTAAAGGTAAAAGTAATTACTTATTAAATGATTTACTTTTTGTATTTGAGTTTGTTTGATTTACTTTTTAAAAATTACAAAAAAAAAAACAGTATAAAAAAAAACGCACCGGATACGCGAGTCCGAATTTTTTTTTTTGGCACGGATTCGCCACGTGGCGAATCCCGTGCTAATCCCACGCGAATCGCACCCGCATCCATGCAGTATCTCATACTGCATACTGCTCAATTTTGAAGAATCCATGTATCATAGATTCTCAGTATATAAAAATAAAGAGTTTGGATCCTCTGCAGCACAGCACCGTGCCGTGCTGCATCCCAGTCGTCCGATCACACACACCCACACGGATGTGTGTGTGTGCGTGTGCCATCCGACGCACAGCAGTGCACAGCATGGTGCTGTGCATTGCAGGAGACCCTAACCCAAAAATAAAATGATAATTGATACGTCATTTTCATATCATGTTTATATCAGCTTGATCTTTTTGTTAATAATATTAATAGATTTAACAAAATTATGCTTAGAAAATTACATAGCTATTTATTAAAATTATAAAATTGACAAAGAAAATCATTTGCGGGTAAGCTCGAGGCCGTCATGGGCTGGTCCGTGCCGCTCCCAGGTCGGGTTGGCTCTGGGCGCCCTGGGCCGACCGTACTCATTAGCCACCTATAGTGTACGAGCTGCGGCGTGCTGCACCTCACCCCAAATTTCATTAAATAAAATTTTCTAACGTATGTTGAGTTCAATAAAAGAAAACAACAAAAAAATAGGCACCCCAAATTTTAAAATTTAGCCAACGCCAGAATTTATCAAATTTTTCAGATCACGTTTATTAAAATCTGGGTCCGTAATTAAGACAATTTAAGGATAAAAAATACAAATCAAATTACAAAATTACTAGCAATAAATTTACTCGAAAGTAGCAAATATTGAGTAAATTTAGTTTTTATCAGTTCAAATACAAATCCAAGTTTTATACTGTAATGATTTCTTATCTATACTATATAAAACTTATCCCCCTTAATTTAATGTGGAATGGGGATTTATGTCATTACATATGAAGAAACATTTTTAATTGTAACTTTTAATGTAAATAAACTAATTTAAATACAAAAGTTATAATAAACATCAGAATGCAAATGCACCATTTAATACACAAGGTGATTAAAATAAACTTTTAAATGATAGTATAAATTACAAGATGGTTAAATTTTAGCTATGAAATCTTAGATACAATCGGTGCATCGCACGTGTTGAATAAACCAAAAACAACCCCGGAGCAATATACATGTTAGTAAAGCCTCATGTCATATAACTAATTACATAGACTAAAATAAAAGGACAATAACAATAAAAAAAACATATAAACTTTTTTAAAAGACATTTAAATTCTGTCATCTGCTCATTCAATTATCTGCCCCAACATTACGTACAAAACACTTAGATATTCAACCAAAGACCGTAGTTGGATAATACCTCGTATATAAAAATGTTATACTACCTCCGTCCCGCCCAAAGGTTTACATTTCTATCAAAAAGTAGTCCATTTAGTAAGTTTACATATATCACTTTTTACAATCAAATCAAACAATCACTTTTTACTTTTTAATCTCCATCATTCATTCATCATTCTACTTTTTACTTTTTTAATTTTCACCACACATTTAATCATCATTACTTATACCAATCATTACCTAAAATACACCAAATATACACCATCTGTCAACCTTTGGCTGGGACAGAGGGAGTATATTATTATGAAAGTAGCGAAATGAGGGACTTAATTACTACAGTAACAGTTTATCATGGATAGATACATGTATTGGAACAGTAGGGGTAAGATAGTAAAAACCCAAGTAATATGACCTGGAAAAAAAATCTGAAATTAAGATGGGAAAAAAAAAATACAGTTCCAATCCAACCTCTAACAAGGAATCTGCTCTGTAAACCACTTCATGACAGAAAAGGGAGCCTTTATCAGCGCCACTGCTAACTCAACTATCACCGTCACGCAGAAGCAACATGGGCACAGGCAACTCAGCACCATCCTGCATTTAATTTCACAAACCCAGGAAAAAAAACCTCTACATATTAGAGGAAACAAGAGAGAGGGTGTGTGAGGGGGATATATATATATATAGAGAGAGAGAGAGAGAGACCCGACGATCCAGATAACAACGCCGACGAGTGAGAGTAAAAGGGAGATGAAGGCGAACGGAAGGCCCAAGAGAAAGCCCAAAGGGCGACAATCGTCGCAACCGCAACAGCCCATATCTGCAGACTTTCTTCGATTCTAATTGGGAGAATTTTCAGGAGTTTTTTTTCAGTAATTTTTTTTTTTTTTTTTTAATTTTTTTGTTCAAATCTTGAAATACAATCTGTTATCAGGACTTCTCTCTGTTATTTATGCCGTGTGGCCCCAATAGTAATAAATTAATAATCATCGACTCTTCAACAAAGAGATAACTACTGTACCGTCCATGATACACCTTACGTAGTGCATTTTTTGCCGAATGTACTACACGTGGCGTGCATTTACGATACAGATTAATGCAGTAGATGGAACATTGATCTGTACCGTCCATACACGCCACGTGTAGTGCATTCGCACTTTTATGTACCATGGACCCAACCATGAAGTACCCGTCCGTCTACCCCGTCAACTAAAAAAAAGAAAAGTTGGTGTTTTAATTTTAATACTTTTTTAAATCTGATCATGATGAGGGGTGGAGTATAATTTAGTCGTGTCAATAATTAACTGGCTAGTCTGTTGCAGGTTGGTTGGTTTGACCCAGAGTCATACGCATACCTGTGTTGGATTGGGCGTGAAGCCAAGTGGAATAGTTGGCACGATACAATTTGATTGGTTTTTCAAATATATATGCAACTAGGAACAAAATAAAATTGAAATAACAAATATACTATGTCATGTTAATAACAAGTTAAAAATACATGGAGCAATCACATAAAGACTATCCGCCTGGCTATTTTTGAGGCAAATATACTTATCAAGGGGAATTCTAGGGTTCACCTTTCCTTGTATTTGGTTAACATACACTACTTTAAGATGTACTTAATTATAACCATTGGATGAATAGTAAATATATTATAAATGATTGTACTAAATCTTAACCACATCTATATATATATAATAGCGTTACAGATTCCAAGCATTAGATTAATTCTCTCTCCTATGTGGCATTCTATTAATTTTGGATTCTTATTTATCTAAAATCTTGAATCCCACATTGATTTAAAATATAACTCCACCAATAGAGAACCTAAACAAATACCTAGAATTCAATGTGTATTTTTTAACCACATAGTTATTTTACGCAGAAGCTTAAGAATATTATTTTACTATGCTTAATTTGGCCAATTATTAAGTTGGACAAATAAATAATTTAAATTTTCAGTGAATTTTAATTGGGTCAATTATTAAATTTACAGTACTTTTATTTGTCTGCAATTTGAATCTCACATCTATTTTATTTAGTAGTTTTATAATAATTAGCGTTACATTTGATTCAAGACCACATTAACTCTCTTTCCTAAGTGGCATTCTCTTAATTTTATTCCTATTTATCTAAAATTTTGAATCCCACATCGATTTAAAATGGTATTTAACTGGTAGACAACCTAAATAAATATAATTCAGTGTCTTCAATCACACATCGATTTAAAATAGAACTTCAATATTATTTTTCACCTCCATATTTATATTTCACACACAAGCTTAAGAATTTTATATTTATTGTGTTTAATTTCGCCAATTATTAAGTTGGATAAATAAATATTTATTTTTTTTGTGAAAATTTAATTTGATCAATTATTAAATTTATATTAATTTATTTATCTAAAATTTGAATATCGCGTCTGTTTAAATTAAAATTTTTAATTTGGTCAATATTAATAATTTCACTTATTAAATAAATTACTTTATTTTTATTTCATAATCTAATTTAACCAATTATCGCATTTGCATTAATTGTATTTATCAAAAATTACCACGTCGATCTCAAATGAGGCTCTGCCGATTGGAGAACTAAATAAATATTTAAATCAATGTTATTTTTTACTCTATAATTATTTTGTTTAATAGTTTTATTTTTATTGAGAAAAATATTTTGGCTAATATTAATTTGGTCGATTATTAAGCCAAATGAATCATTTTATTTCTATTGAAAATTTAATTTGGCCAATTATTAGGTTTGTATTAATAGTATTTATATATGAATTTAAACCCCCCATTGGTTTTAAAAGAGACTCCATCGATTGGATAACCTAAATAAATACTCATAATCAATATGTACTTTTGCACCTCACAATTATTTTGTACCACCGGTTAATAGTTTTATTTTTATTAGAAAACTTAATTTGACCAATATTATTGCCTAGACATAACAAATTTGCCTATAATGATTGGGTCAATTTTTATATTGACGAATTAAATGGTTTTACTTATACATACATATATATATATATATATATATATATATAAATAATCAATTTGTTTTTACCATCACATTTCTCATATGCAATTAATTTGAACAATTATTGAGTTGGCTAAATAAATATTATTATTTTCATTAAAAATGAATTTTGGCCAATCATTGTTTGCCAAATAAATAATCTTATTTTTATAAATTTTTTTATTTTATTTAATTTAATTTGTCCAATTTATCAATGTCTTACAATTTGAGCGAATTTGATTTTTTAAAGTCAAACATAACAACCAAGTATTGTAACAACTTATATTTGACTATGTAGATTTTATAAGTTTTCATAGATTTGGATAATTCATTAATATAATCAATACGTACTTTACAATCATACTTATCATCGCCAATTAATTTGACCAATTACTATGTTGGCTAATTTTTTTATTAAAAAATTAATTTGGCTAACTTATTGATGTTTAACTTAATATGTGTATCAACGTATAACCATTTGAGCAAATTTGAATTTTTCTGAAGTGAGACGTAACATCCAATTATTATTAGGGGTGTAAACTACGAGACAACTCGTGAGCTACTCGAGATCGAGTCGGTCAAAATTCGGTCAACACTCGACTCAGTAGGCTCGATTCGAAGTCGAGCTCGACTCGACATACTAACGAGTCGAGTAGATCTACCCGGTACTCGACTCAATAAGCTTGTGAGATACTCGATTTTTTTATATATAGTTAGTTTTATAATATAATTTGTAAAATATAATGTAAAAAGTTGTTAATAAATTAAATTGAATTGTAAAGAAACTATTTGTAAAAAAAATTGAAACTCGACTTTTTTTTTTTGATTTCATGTTTTGTCTGTAAATGGATATATAATTAAAATACAAGTAATGACAACTGTTTAAATTGGTAACTAATATAATACAAATAATAATATTAAAATAGAAACTAATTTTCAAAAAAAAAAAATCAATAAAGTCACGTCGGTGGCATGGGGGTGGATGGTCGAGGATGGATGTTGCCATGTTGGGGTGGGGCCTGGGGGAGTGAGAGGCTGACTGAGAGTGAGGATTAAAGATTTAAAGATTCTAAAGAGGTAGTCCCACATCGACTGGGATAATAAAATAGGCAACATATGAGCTCTTATATAAAGGGGCAGTATCATCTTATTCCCATATCGGTTAGGAATAATAGTTCCAACCTTATAAATCTCTATATAAATGGTGTTTGGAACCTCCAAGCATATTTTGATTCAGCCAAGCCCCGTTGTGCGGTTCGACAGTAGGCCTGTAAGCTGGCTTGCTCGAGTATTATTTGGAAATCGTGATCGAGCTTGATTCGAGTTTTGAGTTCGAGCTTTTTTCGAGCTCGGGTTCGAGCTTCAAACGAGTTCGAGCACGAGCTCGAGTTTATAAAATTGTTATCGAGTTCGAGTTGAATTTTGACTTCAACTACTCGCGAGTTTTCGAGTCGAGTTCGAGCTTGAAAAATCGCTATCGAGTTCGAGTCGAGTATACTGATACTTGAGATCGACTCGCATCAATTACACCCCTAATTATTATAACAACTTAAATTTAATTATTTAAATTTTATATATTTTTGTAGATTTGGGAAATTAGTGCATATAGCTATATAGATTTGCGAGGGGTACATGTGCTAGAATTATTTTTTAACTGAGTTTGAGACTGGTATATGTATATAATATTTAAATGGGTTTTAGATGGCTGGAAGCCTGAACCCTAGCTGTATTGTTCTGGTATCACTATATGGTTTTGGAATGAAAACGCGTAGTAAATTCACCTTTAAGTCAGTTTTCGGACGAGTACGGTTATATAAATTATAAACGGTTCGAGTGGCTGAATCATTGCCTCATTTTTTTTGGTTTTTCGTTGTGTTCTGCCGCGGTGAGGAACTCCGAATGGCTGGGACTAACTAATAAATATAATTGGCGAGTTTTTTCCATTAACAAATTTGATTAAAAAATATAATTTTATTATATATATATATATATATATATATTGTTACGCATCCGGAGCACCACGTTAACTCTCTCACATGTGGTATTTTTTATATTCTAGATTCTTATTTATTTAAAACTTTTATCCCATCTTGATTTTAAATGACACTCCATTCAATGAATAACTAAATAAATATTTTAATATAAATATGTATTTTAGCCATAATTATTTTACACCACCACGTTAATTTGGTCATCTATTGAGTTGGCCAAATGAATTAATTTATTCTTATTAGAAATTAAATTTGACAAATTATTAACTAAACCTCATTTGCCCAAATATGTACATATTTATTTTTTAATATCTAATTTATATATGCATAAATATTATTTTTATACTTTTATATTTTTTAATAAACTCGATTGTCTTCACTTACAAATAAATATATAAAGTATCTAATAGCAATATGGATTCGAAGTACCATGTTAACCCTCTCCTACATGAAGTTTTTTTTACTATTATTTATCTAAAATATTGAATCCAACATCAAAGTATAGGTATATAAATTGTAAAGAGTTTTGAAAATTGTATAATTCCAAAATTATACTAGGAATTTAACTTTAATCTTTTGTTATTTATAATATTTATTCTTAACCTTTACTTAATAATATTGAGTTTACATTGAGATGGATTAACCATTACTATAACAACTTATGTTTACTTATTTGAATTATATAAATTTAAATATGTTGAGTAATTAGCGGATGTCATATAGGGTATGAGATATAAATATGTAATAAATCCATATTCTAATCGAGCTTGATGAATATGGGTATAAAGATTTTAAACAAGTTTGAATATTTATACCATACATTCATTATTTTATGTGTTACTATATGAGTTTTGAACTGGAATAAGTAGTATCTTTCAATTGGATTTATGACGAGTAGTTCGGGTGATTAAATCACATACTCATTATTTCAGTTTAGTGGTGTCTTCCGCGCCGGTACAATTGCAAGTGGCTGAACCCTAATAAAATATTAAATTATTTTTTGATTTTTACTTATAAATTACAATGTAAAGTGATTATCCGTCGAGTTTCGACGGGCTATCCACTAGTATATTATAATTGTAGTACATTATATTTTTATATATATTCTGAAAAGTAAAAAAAATTCTGAAAAATTCTGAAAAAAATAAAAAAAAATCTGGAAAATTAGGAAAAAAAATTAAAAAATCTGGAAAATAATTCGGACCTTTTATTTTTTAAGAAAAAATTATTTGGAATAAATATTAAAAATCAAATCTTTTATTTAAAATTGAAAAATAAAAAGTAAAAAATAAAAAATTCTGAAAATTCGGATAATTTAAAAATCGACAAAAAATACTTTTATTTTTTAAGAAAATAGATATGGAATAATATTAAAAATCAGAATTTTTATTTAAAATTCGAAAATAAAAAGTAAAAAATAAAAAATTCTGAAAAATTTAAAAATCGACAAAAAATCGAAACTTTTATTTTTTAAAAATATATGGAATAATATTAGAAATCAGAATTTTTATTTAAAATTCGAAAATAAAAAGTAAAAAATAAAAAATTTTGAAAATTCTGGAAAATTTAAAAAATCTGAAAAAAAAAATCAGAATTTTTATTTTTTTAAAAAAATTATCTGGAATAATAATATTAAAAATCAGATCTTTTATTTAAAATTCAAAAATAAAAAGTAAAAGTTCTTATTTTTAATATTATTATTTTCAGAATTTTCAAAATTTTATTTTAAATTTTTCAGATTTTTTTTATTTTTTATTTTTGAATTTTAAATAAAGGATCTGATTTTTAATATTATTGTTCAAGATAATTTTTCTTAAAAAATAAAATTTCTGCTTTTTTTTTCAGATTTTTTAAATTTTTCGGAATTTTCAGAATTTTTTTTTATTTTTTTCAGATTTTTTGGATTTTTCGGATTTTTTCAGGGTTTTTTTTTTATTTTTTAGGTTTTTCAAAATTCCGTAGTGGAATATAGACAAATTCATAAATAAAAAAGTACTGAATTGGAAAAAATAAAAAAATTATGTAGGTGTGAAATTTATTTTTTAATATAAAAAATAAAAGGTTAAATACGTAATTTCAATTCTAAAAGTACGACTCCAACAAAATACTTGTACTAGATTACAATATACATATTGCTAAGATTTAGTACTATTGATTTCATTATAGTTACAATTAATCTAACGGTGGAAATTAAGTACATTTTAACTTGATGTATATTCACCAAGTACATTCTTGGTGGACCGCAGAACTACCCTACTTATCAATTCTGTATAATTCAATTGTTCAGCTATTTCTTTCTCAATCAACAACACGACTAGTCCATTAAGTTTATCCCGCAACGTTGTTGATGAGAGATAATTCTTGATTAATATTAACTTTGAGAAGTTTTTTTTATGCTGATGCAATTGTCACTGCTATAATTAACATGATTCTATAAGCAACATGATTATTTGGGAATAAACCATTCAGTTTCGTCTAACCGTATAACATATCAATTGCTCTTTTCTCGCTTGTTAAGTAGCCTCTTACAACCATCAACTCTGAATATAACTCATCGCCATTAATGTTCGAGTCCCCATCATGAGTCAAAAATCCCCAAGTTTCGTACAAGACTTCATCAAACTAGGTAATGACTCATTCTTTAGTATATCCAAATTCAAACATCTCGTGATATCGTTTAAACTGCTTAAACCAAACTTGAGGAGAAGATCGAGTTTGTATTCAACTCTAAAAGATTCTTCACTTGATTTTGTAACATCATCACTTCCACTTTAATCAAATTGTTTCTTTCTTTGAATGACGCGCTTTTCTTGGAATTTAGGTTCAATCCCCGCTTCACTTGCCAATTTGTAGCTTCGTCCATAGCACTAGCAAACCCTTATTCTGTAATCATCAAGAAAGCGAACAAGTCCTTGAAGAAGGTTGATTGCAATATCAATATCCATATCTTCATATTAAAGAAATTTACTCACATTATTTATTGCATTTAACAAGTTAGACCAAATTACCATCCCATGTAAGAATTCAAAGTTCTCAATTCACTTGATGCCAAAGACTGTGAGAAATTTCATCCTACTCGTAATCCACGAGACTCCAGCATTAAACCGGCCGAGCAGAACCCGAAGTCGGACCGAACAAAAAACCCGATTTCCAACCGGGCTCGCTAAAAACCGGAACGGACGGTGACTCCAAGGCCGACCCGGTATCTGATCCAGGAAGGCCGAGCATAGTAAGGACGGAAATGTCCCGGTTCAAGATTACGGCAGGACCGGCCCGAACGGCGGCAGACCCGAAGCCGACCCGAGCGGCGGGGGACCCGAGGACCGACCCTGTCGGATAGACATCACCGGAAGTCGGCAAAACAGACCCGCATGCCAATTAACGCATGCAGTCACGCCCCTTCCCAAGACACTCCTTATAGGCCGCTACGTGTCCAAGATTTAAATGCAGACTGACAAGTGTTATGGGCGTATTCCCCAAACATGCGCCAGCTGTCATCTCCCCACTGGCCCAGACTGTCTATATATAGGAGAAATGTACAGTAAAAAAAGGATCTTTTGGATTTTGAGCATTAATAAGAGAGAGAAAAAAGAGAGATCTGAGATATACTGAAAAAGAACAAAAAAGACTTGTAATTAACAAGCAAACTGGATAGACCGGCACACATTATTCTGCTCGGCTCTATGCTATCAAAAGGTCATTAATAAAATTTAGTGATCAAATATCTTCCATTTTATTTGTTATTTTCTACGTGTCTTCGATCCATTTGTCCCGATCAGTACACGTGACGTTGACCAAACCAGACGTCAACAGATTGGCGCTAGAAGAAGGGGAACCTCCGATAAAAAAGGTAGAGATAGACCCTTCACCAGCAATGTCTCACAACAGTTCGAAAAACCCTCAGCCCGCGACGGAGGAAGAAAACCTCCTTAAAGTGGTTGAATGCTTTAAGCACCTTGCCTTCATCTCGCCCCTCAGGGAGGTTATCTCCCCCTCGAGAGACTTGATCAAAGAGGGGCACAAGTGATGCTCCTCCTGCAAAGCCTTGAGGTCGGCCTCCGTCTTCTTGTGCCTCTCGGACGAAGCCAGAAACTCATTGGAGGCCTTCACGTAGGTGCACATGGCCCGGCCGACCAGGGCATTCCCGAACTGGATCTGCTCGGCCGGATCCATATCGTTGGTCATCATTTCCAGCTTGGGAGTCCAACCCCGGATCGGAATATGACTAGAAACAGCCACCCCAGGAGGGACCCGACTGAGCATCTCAGGAGTCGGGGTAGCGGCCCAGACGTAATCCAGGAACCAGCGCGGCCGTCGCCCCTTCATCTGGTCACATGGCTCCACCCGCTCCTGGTTGACCGGAAGATAATGGCCCTCCAAGTCAATAACGGGCTCCTCCCGATCTGCCCGGACAGGAGTCGGGGCAGACACTACGACTTCAGGGGCCGACGAACCCTCGGCCTTGTTCGCGCTATCTTCAGGCACAGGCTCCACCCTCTTGCGCTTGCCAGCCCGCTCCCTCCGATCGGCGGCCTCAGCTGCCAGCCTTGCCACACGCTGAGCGGGCGTCTCCTTCCGACCGGATGAAGTCTTTGCCTTAGGAGCTGGAAAAGGAAGACATGTCAAAAAAAAAAAAGGGTACCTGAAGAAGACATTATGCTCGGATCGGTCTCTCTAAGTCCGGCCGCCCAAAGATTCTCCTCGGACACTAAAAGGTGAGACTTCCTTTGCTCCAGAGGAAGGCCCAAAAGCTGCTCGACCCCGTCGTCGAAATCGGCAGATGTCTCTGACGCCGGAATGCGTCGCACAGCAAAGAAATGATGAGCGTTAGACAAAAAGGAAACAAAAACAAAAATACTACTCACCCATTTGGCCGTAAAAAGCACAGAATCCGCACTCGGCATCTATCACCCCGGCTCCTACTCATCCAAAGAACTCCTCCACGGCCCCCGATAAAGAACCACTGTTCTTTCCAAAGCTATGAATGGTCTCGGGTACCCCACTAGCTCCTTGTGCATAGCATGCCGGCCGTCACATAAAACCGGCCCGAGGGACCTACCAACCAACCTCCATAGATAGAGGTCATTGAACTCCTCAAAGTCGGCTCGGGCAGTGGCCTTGATTAAAAAGAATAAAAAGGCCCACCACCCGAGCCCAAGAATTCGGATGAACTGGGACAGGAAGGCCCCACCGCCTTAGCCACCGGGAAAGAGTCAACTGCAAACCGAAGCCCGGCCAAGAAAGAGCGGTAGTACACCGCCGTGCAACCAACGGCGGACTATGGGGCCTCTCCTCGGGATTCTAACAAACATCCGCACCCTGGAATTTTAAATCGCACCGCAAAGCCGCCAATTGTTCCTCCGTAACGTTACTCTAATCGGCCGAGTCCCAACTCGCCGCCACCAAAGGGGCCGGACGGCGAGCGGCCACCACCGGCTCGACTCTCTCACGGGAGTTTCTCCGACAATCACCAGCGCCGCCATTTCCACTTCTCCAGATCTGGCGACTTCACAAATTCATCTCCTTCCTCCTCAACACCTGGGCCGACGGAGCTTCGCGATCGATAGATCCGCCGCACCCGTGCGGTCCGGCGACACGGCCAAAACCACCTCCGTCTCGTCCCTTGTCTCCGACATTTTAAATAGATGAAGGAAAAAAAAAAGAAAGAAAAGCGAGCTTACCGGGAAGGTCGATGAAATCGGAAAAGAAGAAAAAGTCGCCGAAAAAATCTCTCTCTCTGCAACAATACGTAAAAATGGCGGAGGAAACACTGAAAGAGAAGACAACCTCTATTTATAGGGAAATGTAGGCATTAAATGCCAGGCACGTGAAGCGAGAAATTCTACTGAACCGTCGCAGGATTCGAGAACGCGTGAGCGCGCCGCCCAGTATTCTTGCGCCACGCGTCCCCCCACATGATGACACCTAAAAACCAGGGAAGCGGTGCGACGCGACTCCCGAAGAGACGTCTGTTCGAAAGGTCTTATCCTCCCACAAACCGGATCGGTCTCAACATCGAACGACTCCAGCCACGGCTAAGACGGCCACTGGACTCGGGGCCCTTGTTGGTAGCCCATCCTACTCGAATCCACGTAGGCACTCCAGCGGCTAAACCGCCGAGCGTAACCCAAGTCGACCGAGCGGGGACCCGAGGACCGACCTGTCGGATAGACATCACCTAAGTCGGCAAAGCAGACTCCGCATGCCAATTAACGCATGCAGTCACGCCCTTCCCAAGACACTCCTTATAGCCGCCACGTGTCCAAGATTTAAATGCAGATCGACAAGTGTTATGGCGTATTCCCAAACATGCGCCAATCATCTCCCACTGCCTGCATGCCTATATATAGGAGAAATGTACGGTAAAAAAGGATCTTTTGGATTTTGAGCATTAATAAGAGAGAGAAAAAGAGAGATCTGAGATATACCGAAAAAGAACAAAAAGACTTGAATTAACAAGAAACCTGGATAGACTACACACATTATTCTCGCTTCTCTATGCTATCAAAAGGTCATTAATAAAATTTAGTGATCAAATATCTTCCACTTTATTTGTTATTTTCTACGTGTCTTCGATCCATTTGTCCCGATCAGTACACGTGACGTCAAGAGACTCAACATTTCTCTTTGCATTTACACTCTCAACATAACTTTCCCCACGAGTACGTGATGATGGCTTAACAGTCAAACCAAGCACCTTATCTTTAAAAATTTCCCATCTATGTGTAGAGGATAAGAATATTTTGTAGACGCATTGAACTGCTCCAAAGAAGGACTTGACTTTAGAACAACATTTCAGCATATAAACTAATGTCAAATTGAGACTATGACAACCACATGGCCTATAGAAAATTTGAGATTTTATTTTAAGCATGGTTCTAAAAAACGCTAGGCGCTAGGCGTTCGGATTGCTAACGCCTAGCGTCCAGAGGATTATTCGGAGATTAATCGGGGATTAATCGGACTAGGCGGATTTATTTTTTATTATTATTTTAATTATTTTATATATGTAAAATTATATATATGTAAAATAATTAAAAATAATTAAAATTTAATCATTTAAACAGATATATAATCAATTATATATTAAATTTGAAATATTTATATAGATATCAAGGATTCCATAATATCCATAATATCTCAATTTAGGAATTTATAGTACTATTAGAACAAAATAAAAAAACCAAAAAGTATAACCGCCTAGGTATCCACCTAGTCGTCCACATAGTTAGGAAATTTGAAACATTAATATAGGTATAAAGTAGTATATAGTATCCATAGTATCTTAACTTGCCTTCATAGGCCCCGCCAACCAGCCTAGACGACCGATTAATCACCCAAACGGCCAGTACAAGCGCCTAGGCTATAATCGGAACGGCAGAGGACCTTCTAGGGATTAATCGGAGGATTAATCGGCCTATGCGGGGATTTTTAGAACACATTTTTAAGCAATCTTTTTTGTACTCATTTGTGTCTCCCGTCATATTAGATCCATTGTCATACCCTTATCCTCTTACATCATCAATGTCAAGTTCAAGTCTAGTTACCGCATTTAGAAGTACACTATAACCCAAGACCGGATGTATCATCTACCTTGATAAACTCAGCCCAATGTTCTACTACTTTTAGTGTCTCTTTCGAATCATCCACACATCGTAGCAGTACAGATCTTTATTCTTGATGACTCGCATCCGGAGTACAATCAAGTATCACTGAAAAATATTTTGCATGTTTAACTTTTGCGATGATGGAACTTTTAACTTCATTTGCCAGTCACAATTAATTGATTTTGAATTTGCCGACTTAAATATGTATATTGAGATTCTCTTTTTTGGCAAGTCTAACATACTCGTCCATCACTGGGTCAAACTCGACACCCATTTCTATCATTTGCAGAAATAGTCCATTGTTCTTCAAATGTAGCTTTTCATCATCTCCTCGAAAATGCAACGAGTTTTTGGCAAGTCATTTCACAATGGAGATTATTCTTGTCAACACTTTGCCTCTAATGCCGTCTTTCTTTATTGATTTGAATTTACACACTTTCATCAATTGTTTTACCCTTTTCCGTCCCCATATGGTCTCTACTAGCTCCATGATTTTTTAAGACATCTATGAATATTAGGCCAATCTTTATATCCTTCATTGCCCAAGTTCCCAATTCTTTAATAATTTGCAAGAAAAATAAAATATCCTATCCAAGGAAATAGAATATACCAACACTTTCCTATCATGTATCTGCCCATTTGTCATTCCCCGTGTATAAGCCGATGAATCAAAATGCCTTTGCTATCTTCAGGAAGCAAGATATCATCCACTCCTTTTGGGCCCATTTCTCCCAAGTAATCTCTCATTTTTTAACTAACTAGATGTCCTCCCGCGCGATGCACGACATAAAATGTTAAATATTTTATTATATTAGTAATATGTGATTGAATTTCAATAATATTGTATAATTATTAGAAAATATACATGACCCAATATACACAAATACACATAAACTATTATTTGATTTGCTTTAATTTATAAATCTAAGGACACATGATAGGAAAATATAATTTAATTGAGCATAGGCATTTATTTTTTATGTAGGACAATATGGGTCTTATATCTAATTTTATAAATAATAAATTAAATTATATTTATTATTATCAACTTTCATTAAAAGTATCCAACCCATATTCTTACCAATATAACTTTTTTATATGATTTGGCATTATTATAATTATTTTATTATTTTACAATCAGAACAAAATAATTCTGAAAAATCAAATAACCGTTGAGGTACAAAAGTATGAAAATAAATATATTTTTTTTTCAATATTCTTATATTTTTATAT
The DNA here is from genome assembly GCA_033398695.1 of Orobanche coerulescens. Lineage (NCBI taxonomy): Eukaryota > Viridiplantae > Streptophyta > Magnoliopsida > Lamiales > Orobanchaceae > Orobanche > Orobanche coerulescens. The sequence goes on along the minus strand of CM065814.1, from coordinate 149,198,115 downwards.
GGTAATATTTTAATCATCTAATATACCATTATTATATTTAAATTACTTTATATATATATTCTATATGGATGTCAAATTAAAGGGTACAAAGTAAGAATTAATTTGATATATTTTTTTATCAAAAATAAAATTGATACGAAAAAATTATAATTGTTTAAACTATTAAATTAAAAATAAAAGGAATAAAATGAGAGGAAATTTTTAATCGTTAGATATTATATATAGAATAACCTTCTAACTTTCCCCCCAAACTAAATATCCATTTTTTTTAAGATTTTTAAAAAGAGAAATAATATGGTGATGACACATGTCCTTTAAATTTTTTTGCGACTCTCTTTTAATATTAAGTATGAATATTGTACAATTTCGGGGATCTTTCTAGTTATATTTTTCATTCCGTTCACCAATATTGGCTTCTTCATTCAATTAGGGCTGACAATTTCCGACACGACACGATAACCAGACACGAACACACACGAAATTAATGAGTTAGTGTTTGACCTTATCGTGTTCGTGTCCTTATTGTGTCGACACAATAAGAACACGCTAATTTCGTGTCGTGTTCGTGTAACACGATAACTTTCGTCTTCGTGTCGTGTTCATGTAACCCGATAATATTTATATATTTTTAGTATTAATTTTATTATCATTTTTAATATTTTTAGTTTATTTTCTATTTTTTTATTTGAATTTATAGATTCGTGTCGTATCGTGTCGTTGTCGTGTCGTGTCAACACGAAAAATATCGTATCTGTGTCGGGCATATACTTAACGGATCGTGTGTTCGTGTTTGGCCTTATCGTGTCGTGTCGTTATCGTATCAACTCAATAACAACCCGACACGCACGAATTGCCAGCCCTACATCCAATCCACCCAAATTAACTTCTTCATTTGGTTCCCCAAAATTGACTTCTTCATTTATATCATTCAAACCGACGGCCTCATTCACTTCCTAATTTCCATTGTGAGGTTGTTGGTATATTCTATTTCCTTGGATAGGATATTTTATTTTTATTGCAAAATATTAAAACCGATCGAATGACGAGTAGAATTGGGAACTTGGGCAATGACTTAAAAAGGCCCTCAACGTTTTGGGCCAGGAAGCCTTTGCTTCATTCACCTCATTAAAGCTACGCCCTGGACTTTGAACTAGATCTGCCAGTTCGTTCGTGTCGTGTATTTTCGTGTTGTGTACTTTCGTGTTTTGTGTATCAAAAGTCCAAAATACACGACACTAAATGAATTCGTTTCATGTCGTGTCGTGTACCGCGCAAATTTGTGTCATTTCGTGTCGTGTTTTCGTGTCAGGCACATAATATAAAATAAATATTAAAATATTTAAAAAATAATTTTAATATTATAATATTATTTTTATAGGTTTTAGTAGACGAAATAAAACGAATGACAATGAAAACACGAATGTTTACACGAAATTTATGAAAATTCACATTATATTTTCAAATTTTAAAGTTTAGTATAAATAGAATTCATAAAATATATATTTTTATTAAATTAAATATAAAATATTATATATATATATATTTATTTATTTATTTATTTATTTCGTGTACCTCGTGTCGTGTAGTGTACCCAAAGGGTAAACACAAAACCGACACTAAATCTCGGTCGTGTACTTTCGTGTTCGTGTATTTTCGTGTCGTGTACTCAAAATACAAACCCAAACACTAAATTTTCGTGTCGTTTTCGTGTCGTGTTTTCGTGTCGTGTGGTAAATTGCCGGGTCTACTTTGAACTGAAAGACTTATTGATTGTTTAAATTAATCACTTGACTATTATAAAATATTTAGTAAAATTAATTGTTAGTTTTTTTTTTAAATATATTTTATCCGGTCTTTGTTATAAATTATTTTAATTTCATCAAGATCGAAATAAGTTAGTTAACATTTTAAAAAGAACGGTTTAAAAAAAAAATCTAGAATATAAATATAAAGAAAGCGTATTCATGGAAATAGAGAAAAAAATAAATTTATGAGTTAGAATTTAAACCATCATATTATTTTTTCCTAATTGGAGATAAAATAAAGAGTGTTAAAAAAACTAGTCATTAGGAATTATAGTTTGGACTTTTTTGACCTTTTAAAAATACTTATAATAAAGACCAGATGAAGTATTTAATAAAGAGAAAAAACTAAAAGTAACACAAAAAATTAGTCTTATATAATTTTTTTCATTTTGACTTGAAAATCGACATACAATGTGTAAGAATTTAGAGAAAATCTGTAAGAATTTAGAAATTAAAAAAAAAAAAAACAGAATTTGAATTCAAATCTTTTTTCCGGATGATTTTTTTTTATAAAATCCGACATAACGGGTGAAAACTCAAACCCAAGCTTACAGTATTGGGCTTTTGGGTTGAGTTCCTTTTGTATAATATTATATGAAACACACACTCATATTATATGAAATACACATTCATACTTGTTTAACAGGATCGGTTCTTCGGGTTCTTTTGGTTTTCCGATAAAAAAAGCAAAAAAAAAAAAAACACGAATCCAGTCCATGGATTTCCAAATAGAACCCGAAATGAAGAGAAACAAGAGCAAAAAATTTACAAGACAACCTAACCCGGCCCCAACCCAACTTTTCGGATCGAGTTTTCAGGTTAAAAGTCTTAGCCCTATGACTTTTTATTTTTAAATTTCTTTTCCTATCACACTCTTTCTTCTTCTATTTGTGAAACACACACACTCACTGCCAACAGCTGTTGACTATTTTTTCTAGAAAAGGAAGAGTTGCTTGTTATGCCAAGAACAACATGCATATATGCGCGCTCAGAATTTTTCTCAATATATAAATAATATATATATATATATATATATTAACTAGGAACCAATATTAACCATTTATTGAATCAATATAGATGGATGAGATTTATTTCAAAAATAAGGAATACTATATAACTTTGACCGAAAATTACCTAAATTAGTCAAACAAGGTTAAGGATGTCAAAATGTGTTACCATCAAACTTACCATAATTTCTCCAGACGTGATTTGTGGAAACGCTATACTGAGAAACTGTTAAAAATTGAGGTATTTTTATTTAAATCGCATGATGCTATTTTTTTATTGTATTAGTTATGGCATGTATCCAACATGTTGTTAATGCATTGCTTAATAATTTTTCTTTATTTTTGTATTATTTATGAAAATAAAATGTTATTGCTTATTATTGACATATACATTGCTTATATTTTATTTATCTATTGCTTATTAACATAATATGTTATTGCTTATTATTGATATATACATCGCTTATATTTTATTTATGTATTGCTTATTAACATATTATTGATATATACATTGCTTATATTTTATTTATGTATTGCTTATTAATATTGATGTAGTGCTTATTATTGATATATACATTGCTTATATGTTATTTTGTGTATTGCTTATTAACATATTATTTATATATACATTGCTTATATTTTGTTTATGCTTTGCTTATTAAAATATTAATTATTGCTTATTGTTTTTCTTTTTAAAGATAGCAAATTTCTACACATTTAATTTTAAGATAGCAAGCATCGGCCCCTAAAAAAAGAAGATTTGAAGCATCCCACTAATTAAGGGTGAAGCAATTAATTTAAACTTTAATAACCTACTATGAGAGAAAATAAATATCTCCACATTTAATACAATGTGTAAAGGATAATTAAGATGGCCCCAATCAGCCGTGAATTACCCTATATAAATGTTTATACAAATACACTAATGCCCTTACGTATAGAAATTAAGCTCTTACTAAATTATTAATCACTAATTAATTGTAATCATTGATCGAAAAAATTGAAGGGCTCAAATCAGTTCCTAGTTAACACCTAAGGAAAAGTTTCTCTCTCTCTCTCTCTCTCTCTCTCTCTCTCTCTCTCTCTCTCTCTCTCTCTCTCTCTCTCTCTCTCTCTCTCTCTCTCTCTCTCTCTCTCTCTCTCTCTCTCTCTCTCTCTCTCTCTCTCTCTCTCTCTCGAGATTTCTGAAAATAAAGCTCCTATATATATATATATATATATATATATATATATATATATATATATATATATATATATAGGATCAAATGAGAATGGTTCTTATCCTGCGAATTGCGAATATGCATGAGTTTTGTACTAATTATGCATGAAATATATGCATTTCGTGCATCAAAATCGCAATGCATTAAAATATGCATTATATGCATCAAAATATCGGTGCATTAAAATATTGCATTATATGCATCAAATTTTTGTGAGAATAAATCTAGACCATCCATTTATCAAGATCTATGGATGAAATTCATTCTTATTTCTTAACTTAAATTGCATTCTCACCTGAACTAGAGGTGCCCAACCACGGGTCCGGGTCGTCGGGTCGGCAGGACAGGATCCGGACCCCACCCGTACATATGAAATGTACGGGTTGGCGGGTCGACGGGTCGGCCACGGGTCCGGGTCTGGGTTCGACCCGCCGGGTCACGGGTCCGACCCGTCTCCATTTTTTTTTAATGTATATAAAACTTTTATTTGTTATCATTTTAAACACGAAAAATAACTATAAGTGAAAAAGAAAATCATTTGAAAAAATTAGCTTGTATTTAATTTTAAGTTTTTACTTAAAATTAAATTGCCTACGTATCCCCGTGAGGAATCAAAGCTCCACGTAGTTCTTTTACTTGAGAAGAGTTAAAAAAATGGGCTTGTATTTAATTTTAAGTTTTCACTTAAAATTAAATTACCTACGTATCCTCGTGAGGAATCAAAGCCCTACGTAGTTCTTTACTTACCTGACTTACCTTACTTACCTTTAGTCGAAGTCGATGTCGTCGTCGTCTTGATCATCGGTTTGACTCATTTGACTAGACTCTCCTTCAGTAGTGCCTTCTTGATAGGCATCTTGGTCCGCTAATAGGTCATCCCATTTATTTTCTTGATCTCGTAACTCGACTTTTGTTGCGTCTTTAAGTATCATTTGAGCCTCGAGATTTTTTGGCGTCATTCGGGATCTCCGCTCGTCCAACATATAGCCTCCTTCATTAAAAGCACTCTCAACGGGGACTGTGGATGCGGGCACTGCAAGAATTTCTTGTGCCATAATGGAAAGTATGGGAAATTCGGTTCCCTTTCTCTTCCACCAATCCAACAGATCAAAGGTACCTGCATTGTCATCTAGTTGCATAATATCTATTAAGGTCATTTCTTTGACCGACGTTACTACCACCCCTATTTCTTACTATATTATAGAGTTGTTGTTGAAATGGGTTAGTGGGAGTTCTGTCGAATTCCATGTTAAATGTATTTGTAGTCTTAGTTCTTGTTTTTTGAGTTTGAATCTTATCACCATATTTAGAAGAATATTCAGAAAAAACAGTTTCTAAACTATTTTTCAAATCAATTTTTACTTGTTCAACTTCAGGAATATTTTCAAATAAAGTTTGACTTTCAACACTATCCACAATATTAGGAAATTTTTTAAGAATATTATAATATATTTAAGTAATTGTTCTACTTGAGCTAAATTCAAATCGGGAGATAAAACAGCACTAATCAAGAAAACATCATGAATACGATTAAAGTATTTTAGCCATTTTAAACACATATTGTAAATAACATTCGATAATCTTTCGGATTTACTACAAGCATCCATTTCAGATACAATAAAACAACAATGAAATAAAACTTTAGGAGACGTGGGATAATAACAACCACTTAAATCTTTAGTTGTATTTTCAAAAACCCTTAATAGTTTTATTAAATCTTTAGTTTAATCCCAATACGTTGGCAATAAATAAAATCCTTCTACGCGAAAATACGTATCAAAAAATTCACACAATAATTCTTTATATTCATTAGTTGAATTTAACATCTCATAAGTTGAGTTCCATCTATGTTTTACGTCTGGAGTAAAAAATTTAGGTTGCATTTGTTTTGACTTTAAAATTTTACCCATTGTCTAGCTAACTTAGTGCGATTATGTAAAAACAAGACACATTTTCTAATTGGTTCTATTGCCTCATCTACAAATTTTAATGCATCTTGTACACATAAATTTAGAATATGACATATACATCTAGTATGAAATAATCGACTCGCTAAAACAGAATTGCAAGCTTGTATTAAAGCTGGTACACTTGTAGTATTAGAACTAGCATTATCAAAACCAATTGTGAAAATTTTATCTTTTAAGCAATAAAAAGTTAAAATTTTAATAATTGCTATAGCTATATTATCTGCACTATGTGCACAATTAATTTTTTTAAACGCAAGTAATCTTTTGTTTAAACTCCAATTTTCATCAATTCAGTATATAGTTATTCCCATATAATCATTTTTTTGTTTAAAATCTGCCCAAGTATCTGCAGCTAAAGAAACTCTATGATTTATAGATCTAAAATAAGCTCGTAGTGCAAGTTTATTTTGTTTGGCTAAGTATACTACTTGCCTAGTCATTGTGGTACATGCAATTCTTTTAATAGCAGGATTATAGGCATTTTGCATCATGTATTCCCAACCCGTACTATCCGCAAAATTAAAAGGTAAAGATTCTTGTGCACATAATTTTGCCATTTGTTCTCTAGCAATTTTTTCATTATATTTATAAAGTTGAGATTGAGACATACATTGATTGCCGACTGGCCCGGCTCCAGTAGAAGGTTGGAAGTTGAGTTGACTTTGTGACTTTTGTTCTCCGTGGACCGAGGCATGGTTATTCTCAAAATGCCTTTTAAAATTTCCATATCCATCCCCGACTTTATACGGATACTCTTTCGAGCAGTAGTTGCAAGATACCTTCATCGAACCATCCGACATTTTTTCCTTGTTAAAGTGTTTTGAAAAAAGTTCGGATCTGGGTTTCCTTTGCAAGCAAAGGCGAGCTTCTTTCTTGCTTTAGTTTTCTTGCTTTCTCTGTCTTTCACATTTTCTTCCTCCTCGGACGATAACTCCTCAACATAAGGAGGTTCTTTTTCAGCTTGGCTTGTCGCAGGACGCTTCGACTTTGATTTTTGCGTCGGAGTTGGTAAGCCATGAAGAGTGCGCTCGAATGTTGCATATGTTTGATTTAACATAGCTTCATCGATTTCATGGTCCATTTCTTCGTCGATGTTTTACAGTTGTTGACGATTGGGGACACGTTGAAATCCCCGGAGATCAACTTCTTCTTCACTGGTAGTTGTTGTACTACCGTAATAGATATTTTCATGTATAGCATCATATTCAGCTTCTTGACTTTCATTTTCAAAACCGGGTGGAGTTTGGTTTTGGGGCTCCCGAATAATTATTCCAGATGGTTTCTTCGATTTGCCCCAAAGACCCATTCGCTCGAACTTGGACATTTTGAATTTTTTGGGAGATGTAGCAATACCCTTTCCTTTGTCAGAACTCGACATAATGATTAAATGCGAAAAAAGAGAGAGATTAAGTAGTATAGCAATTAGAAATGAGAGTTTGAGAGATAGATAGTATTGAAGGTGTGAAAAAATTGTGTTGGAGAGGGAGGTATTTATAGATAGAATATTTTTTTTTCTAAAAAATGGACTAGCCGTTAGACCCGCCGGGTCATGGGGTCCGACCCGCCGGGTCCAACGGCCATTTTTCGATTTTTTTTTAATATTTCCGGCGGGTCGCAGGGTAGGGAGAAGCTTGACCCGGACCCCACCCGTATATACCACGGGTCCGGGTCGACGGGTCGCACGGGTCAGCCGGGTCCGGGTCGATGGGTCAACCCGGCGGGTTGGGTCGTTTTGGGCACCTCTATAACCTGAACCCATCCATATATATAGGATTGAGCAATACTTCACCTTTCCTGGACGTTTTTAGTTTGAGAAAAAAAATAAGGTCCATAAATTTGGTTACAAATATATATTTGTAAATAACTTCATTAGATCAGGCACATCTCACGGCGAGCATGCAAGTTGGGAGATGATTATCGGGATGAGACAGGCAAAGATGAAGTCTGCGGGAGGCTAAGTTCGATAAAACTTTAAGTTCATAAATATACTTCTTCCATTTTCTTAAGATAGTAATAGTTTGATTTTTAAGTTTGTTAATGCCCAACTTTGACCATCAACATATTAAATTATTACCTAATAAAATTATTTTAAAAATATTCATTAAGACTATTCCAATAAAATTTTACGTAATAATATTTTGTTATATTGTTAACAAGTTGGTTAAAGTTAATATATGAATAACCCAGAAATCAAAGTGTTGCAAATTTAACGAACAGAGGAAGTATAAGTTTCGTTCATTTCATAACAAAAATATCAAATAAAATGCCTCCCCCACCCCTCACCCCGTTTTCCAAAAGCATAAAATTCATTGACAATATATGGTATGTCTAGATCATGTGTATATTCTGATTGTTGGGTATCGGGTCTATCAATGGCTAAAGACAGGATCGTTAATACAAGCGGATTAAAACGAATACAACTATTACAATTATATTTAACGGGAAAAGAGATTAAGGATTACAGGCCAACTAATGAACCTATAATAACCAATACTTAAATAAATCAACCCGAGAACAAGCAGACTCCCGAACAGGGAATTTAATCGTCAGAACAGATCTGAAAAAACCACAATGATTTTCAAGTTAGCCGAGATATGAAAATACCGATCGAATACACCAAGTAATACGAATGCAGTATAAATATATAGGTATATATATAACTGATATATATATATACTATATATGTATAGATAAAACAGAAACTGTAGTATTTATATATATATAAATTATATATATAACTAATATATATATAATATATATATATAAATACCGAAAGAACAGAATATATATATAAATATATATATAACAAATATATATATAATATATATATATAAATAAGAAAAACGGAAGAAATAAAAAGGACAAGAAACCCCCTTTGTGAAAGTGGTGATTAGGCTCAGATCTTCCGAACCCTATGCAATTTGACACCAAATATGTCCGATCCACGAAGGACGAACGCCGATCTAACGCCGGCCGGCACACAGCCCGGTAGCACCTTTCTAAACCAAGAAAAAACCCTCAGAAACCTCAGGAACAAATCCCGGTCACCCTCAATGATATCACAATAAGAATATCACTTGTTTCACTTCGGATTCTCAAGGCACAAGTCGATTTCTTTCTCTCGGTGTCTAAAACTCCTTCCCCAGCCGCGATTTAAATACTCACAAGGATGGAATCGGTCACGGGATTCCATTGTGATATTCAACCGCTCACGGGGGAGAGGAGGTAGTGAGAATCGGGAGCAAAATCGCGAGAGGAGGAGTTTTGACCGGGGAAGGAAGGTCACGGGAGAGAAGAAAGAAAAGAGGGGAAGGGGGTTGACGGCGCGAGAGAGGTGAAGTGAGGGAGTGGAGTTTTAGGGTTAGGGTTTAAATAGGGAGTCCTGACGGTCCAGTTAAAAGGGGATAATAAGTGGATCGGACGGCTCCTAATTAAAGAAGTGCCATGGGTAGGGCAGCCACAAGCCCAGGCGATAGAGATAATTAATTCTGGGCCAATATTTGGGCCAAAATAATAACATTTCTCCACCTTTTTGGGCCAACCAGTCAAATTACATTTTCGGGTTACGGAGAAGATTCATCATCGCCTATCTTCGGGGTTACCTGCACTCACACACAATAGATAAGGTAAAGTATTCACAAAGAAGACTAACTCACAAAGAGATCCCCCTAAAACACACAGTTAGCACAGCAAATATTTTAGCAATAAGCTAAAATTGAACAAAACACACAAATACCATAATATTCAAAAAACACAACACATCAAGGGAAATGATATAATAAACACATAGATTTGAGGGGACACCACTCCACCTCAAACGCAAAGTACTAAGCATGTTGCTCCACCTGAAAATGGGACGGGGTTTAACACAAAAACGCCAACACATGAAAGCTGCAAAACACAAGAGGTTGGTCGACCGAACCACAACACCACAGCCAGAACAAAGAACACAAAGATCAAGAGAAAAACAATCACAGAGATTATACTACTTACATCCACAAAGAAATAGAACCACGAGTAATTCATATAAGTCACACAGACATATAAATCAGACACAAGTCACAAAGACGCTCCATGTACCCACTAAGGACAAGTCACACGTACACTCCACGCCCCACTAAGGACAAGTCACAAAGACACTCCATAGCCCACTGGGACAAGTCACGAGACACGCCACAACCCACTAAGGACAAGTCACAAAGACACTCCACAGCCCACTAAGGACTAAAAACCATAAGGGTCAACTAACATACATCACTACGATTGATATCAGACGTAGCTAAGTTAGCCTTATCATCAGGATGATTTTTACCCTTTTTGTTCCTATTAGGACAATTACTAGCAATATGACCCTTTTACCACAACTATAGCAATTCCTTGAGTTCCATGAAAATTAGAATTTTGACCATCCTTCTTAGTGAAATATTCATAGCAATTTTCATTCCTAACCGTCAAATCGATTCAAAATTGATTATTACTCACATTGTTTTTAAATCTAATTCCTTACTCTTTAGACCGGATACAACAATATCTAAAGATATGTTATCTCTACCATACTTAATAGCATTTAACATCACCATAAGACTCGGGAATAGCATTTAACGTAACAATAGCGGAGTAATCATCAATATGTTTATCACCTAATTTTTAATATCTTGAACTAACTTGGTAAACACATCAAGGTTTTCATCAAGACTTTTATTCAAATCAAGTTGAAAACCAAAGAATTTTTCAAGCAAAAAAGTTTATTTGGCAAAGAGGTTTCAACATATAATTCTTCCAATTTTTCCCAAAGTTCCTTAGCGAATTTTGTTTACCAACTTTTCTTATCACGAGTCGGACAAGTTCAAGATAATAGACGAGTAAGCAAACTCATCCAATTCAGCCTTTTTGTCGGTCGTAGTATCGGTGGCAAAAGTTTGATCAATGGCTTTAAAAACTTTTTGCTGTATTAAAATACCTTTCAATTTTTGCTGCCATATTTGAAAATCCGATTTTCCATCAAACGGGGCCAAGTAAAATGTAGAAGTCATGCCCATTTTGAAAACACAAAGTTTAACCCAATAGCAGTAAAACCAACAGCAACACAAAGCGCACACTACACTAGTACAAAAACAGTAAAATCACACTGCACTATACAACGGAGTTTTTTTTTTTTTTTTTTAAAATATCACAACCGAGTCTGTAGATTACAACCCCAAGCCCCTACAAGATCCAAGGGCTCTAAACGGTCCAGGCAGGAGGGTTTATACGCAACACTACAAAAAAAACAGTTTTTACCGACGCCAAAATGGCGTTGGTAAAACAAAAAATGGCGTTGGTAAAAAATTTACCGACGCCATTACCGACGGCAACCCGCCGTTGGAAAAACGCTCGACGGTAATTTTTTACCGACGCCATTTACGCCATTACCGACGCCATTTACCGACGCCATTACCGACGCCATTTTGGCGTTGGTAATTTTTTTTTTTTAATTTACCTACCGACGCCATTTTTGGCGTCTTTAAATTAAAAAAAAATTAAAAAAGTCAGGTCAGGACTCAGGCGGGTTAGGTCCGGGCTCAGGCGGGTGGGTTCGGTCAGGTCCAGGTCGAGGTCCGGGCGGGTCGGGTGCGGGTCCGGGCGGATCAGGTTCGGGCTCCATTCAATTTCAAATGGTTGAGAAGGATTTTGGTTTATAAACCACCAAAAACATTGATGTTTTTTCGATGTGGGATTGTGTTAAAAAATTACGCCCGAAATGGCGTCGGTAATGGCGAAACGTCGGTAAATTAAAAAAAAAAATTTACCAACGCCAAAATGGCGTCGGTAATGGCGTCGGTAATGGCGTAAACGGCGTCGGTAAATCTAAAAAAAAAAAAAAATTTACCAACGCCAAAATGGCGTCGGTAATTGTAAAAAAATAAGTCTGCGAACCGGTCGTCGGCAATGGCGTCGGTAAATCGGGCGTCGATAAATGGCGTCGGTAAATTATAAGTTTAACAACGGCGGTACGGGCGTCGGTAAATGGCGTCGGTAAATTATAAGTTTAACAACGGCGGTGCTGGCGTCGGTAAAAACTGTTTTTTTTGTAGTGCAAGGAGTTGGAAAAACTTACAGCACTCCTCCCAGAAGAAACTCCGAGTGCAGAAAAATACACAGTATAAGGTAATCACAAAGACAACCACAAATCACAAAGAAAAGGAAGCACACAGCTGATGGGAATCAAAATTCAAGGACTCAATTTGATTTTTGAGATTAAAACCCGTTTAAATTAAAACCGGGATCCTCAAGCTCTTGACAAAGATCCGAGGGACACTTTCGGTCCTGGCAGCGCAAGATTAGTGCTGTTTTGGATTTTAAGGTTTTAATTTGTTTGAATTTTAATTAATAGGGAAACAAGAGTCGCCCGAAAAATGAATCCAACCGGATAACACAGAGATAGGCGGCAAGCAAGCGATAGTAAGCAATGTGCCCAGATTAATCACCGCAGTTAATACACACCGATCAATCACAGATTAAGAACGCACAATAATCAACCACGGCAAGCGGTATCCACGAAAACAGTAAAAGAGTGGAGTTCAGCCAAAATACCAGAGCGGAAAACCCGGATGGTTATTCCGTATCACCAAGACGCCACAGGACCCGACACCCGACAAAACGGGCTCCGATACCACTGTTGGGTATCGGGTCTATCAATGGCTAAAGACACGATCGTTAATACAAGCGGATTAAAACGAATACAACTATTACAATTATATTTAACGGGAAAAGGGATTAAGGATTACAGGCCAACTAATGAACCTATAATAACCAATACTTAAATAAATCAACCCGAGAACAAGCAGACTCCCGAACAGGGAATTTAATCGTCAGAACAGATCTGAAAAAACCACAATGATTTTCAAGTTAGCCGAGATATGAAAATACCGATCGAATACACCAAGTAATACGAATGCAGTATAAATATATAGGTATATATATAACTGATATATATATACTATATATGTATAGATAAAACAGACACTGTAGTATTTATATATATATAAATTATATATATAACTAATATATATATATATATATATATATATATATACCGAAAGAACAGAATATATATATAAATATATATATAACAAATATATATATAATATATATATAAATAAGAAAAACGGAAGAAATAAAAAGGACAAGAAACCCCCTTTGTGAAAGTGGTGATTAGGTTCAGATCTTCCGAACCCTATGCAATTTGACACCAAATATGTCCGATCCACGAAGGACGAACGCCGATCTAACGCCGTAGGCACACACGGCCGTAGCACCTTTCTAAACCAAGAAAAAACCCTCAGAAACCTCAGGAACAAATCCCGGTCACCCTCAATGATATCACAATAAGAATATCACTTGTTTCACTTCGGCTTCTCAAGGCACAAGTCGATTTCTTTCTCTCGGTGTCTAAAACTCCTTCCCCAGCCGCGATTTAAATACTCACAAGGATGGAATCGGTCACGGGATTCCATTGTGATATTCAACCGCTCACGGGGGAGAGGAGGTAGTGAGAATCGGGAGCAAAATCGCGGCGAGAGGAGGAGTTTTGACCAGGAAGGAAGGTCACGGGAGAGAAGAAAGAAAAGAGGGGAAGGGGTTGACGGCGCAGAGAGGTGAAGTGAGGAGTGGAGTTTTAGGGTTAGGGTTTAAATAGGGAGTCGGACGGTCAGTTAAAAGGGGATAATAAGTCTGGATCGGACTTTCCACAATTAAAGAAACTGCCAAATGTGGTACATTTAGTAAATAAAGATAATTAATTCTGGGCCAATGTTTGAGCCAAAATAATAACACTGATCTTTCAATGTACGTCACCGAATGAACAAGAAAATCATCATCCATTCTGCAGGAGGTTGCATTGGGGCTAGAGCCCAATATAAACCCACCTTAAATCCGTCTATGGGCCGAGAAATTCCGGCGATGAGGCGGTTGATTTAGACCCGCATGAAAAGAGGTAGATTCGGGATTTTGAATTCAAATGTCGGTAGTTGGTGGTCTGGGCTTGCGTCACGAGATTCCGACTTAGATTTCTAATTTTTCGGCCGGCGATTTCAAGGTGGACCTTGACCTTGTCGGTTTGCTGATTCCATCGGAGAATAGGTCGGTGAGGATGTCCGGCGGTTCAGTTTTCCGGACAGGATTAACTTACCCTTGAGTTTTTCGAAAAACTTAAGGTGGTGCTAGTTTCGTGAGAATTGCAGCCTGTTTTTTCCTAGGTTATGCTTCTGTGTGATCTATTACTTAATGCAGTGAACTGTTTATGGTGTGGTTTAGGTTTATTTTTACGGTCCCTCCCAACTGTTATAGCAAGCCATTGTTTAAATGATTAAAGTATTATGATGACCCAATACAATATTTCTCTGCAGTCCATCATTTTAAATGGCCCAACCCGGATCCAGAAACCTACCCATTTGTTAATTGACCGGATTAATCCTGGCCATTCATTTGGCTCTCTTAAATCCCGGTCGTTGGTTTATATATGACCTAGTATATATAAACCAGCCCCCCATCCCAAAAACCCTAACCCTCAGTATTTCTTTTCTTGCGCCTCCATCTCCTTCTGCCCGATTTTTTCTCTCTCTCTCTCCCCAAGCTGTTCCTGGTCTTCCGCCATGGACCTCCGATTTGTTGTCCCGTCTTTCTCTCTTCGGCCGTTGCTCCTATATTGCTATATATATCCTTTCCCTGAGAGATGAAAACACAACAAAATCGAGAGCCAGTAATTTGTTTACTTACCTTCGATTCTTTTTCTCTGTGAAATAAATCGAGAGCTTTGTGACGGAGACTTGTGAGATAAATCTGGGATCGGTGTTTCTGGGTGGTTTTCGGTTGGATCCTGCTGTGTGCTACGATTTCTCCTGGTGGTTCGCTTCCGGTCCGGTTCTGGGTCCCTTTACTGGTGTTGGCCGCGTGTTCCTTTGAGTCCTGGACGTGGGTTACTGAGACAGAGGATTGAGCCGGGTTGGATTTTCCAATCAGTGTCATCACCCGACCCGTTGGTTTGCATTTTCTATTCCTTTACTATTTTTCAGTCATTTTTTATTCTTGCATTTTACTTAGAAGTTGTGTAGTCCCTAATCCTTTTCCCGAAAGTAAATTTGTAATCGTTATATTTGTTATAATTATTGTAATAATTCGTCACCCGATTCGGATCAATTCTCAACATATTTAAATGAGCGGTCTGCTAAATTGTCACACGCTTGTTTTAATTGTGTTTAAAATAAGTGAAAACAAATCAAAAATGATGAAAAAGGCGAACAGGAAACAAGACCAATGCCGCACGGCCTTGCAACAGAGTGCCCGAGCAGTGCATGGCCGTGCAGAAAATCTAGTGGACGGTTTAGGTTCCCGCATGGCCGTGCCGGAGATTCGGCGAGTGCCGCACGACCGTGCCCAGGGAGACGGTTGTTTGTGTTATTTTCTTTGGGATGTGATTTTGAGTTCCGTCCCGTCTCAGTTTCCTCCCTCTATATATATGTAACCTTTGTCAAAGAAAAATAGAGGATTATTCTCCTTATAAAAAAGAGAAAAGATACAGAGATGGCTAGAAGCAAAGAATCAAGATGTAGACTAAGTTTTTATTTATAATTTTATTTCTTTTCTTTTGCTTGTAATCAAGATTAGAGGCTGAAAACCACTTAGATTCTAGAATAAGTTAGTACTAAATTTTTGTGTTATGCTTAGTGGTTAATCCAATATCTCCTTTCTACTATCTATTGTTTAATTCTAAATTTTATTATTTCAATTGCTTGGGGATTAATTAGGTATAAAGAAATTTGATTATAGGTTTTTAATTTTAATGATTTTGCATCTCAAAACGCTAAAACTGCTTCTTATGAGAATTTTGTGTCTTGTTCTGCAGGTGGCACTCTAATAAGCAATAGCAATAACATAACTGATATAGCAATAGTATAAAAATAATTTGATTGTAAAAAGCTCTGAAATATTTTTTTTACTTTTGAGCAACAAATTATTTTGTTATTTAACATTTATTGGAATATATTTTAATTTTTAGGTTCAACTTTTTTTTTTTTTATTTGTGGGTCCCATTTTTATTTCTCCTCGAGCCCATAAATTCTCAGGACCGATTCTGAGTTCAGCCCTCACACTCGTAGCAAAGGCGAAATCCCTCGCCCCCAGGGCCCCCACCCACGGCCCGACAGGGATTGGTGGAGGAATTAAATCATGGTGACTCAACGGCCAACTAGGTGGGAGGAACAATGTCAGTGCCAGCGAGGCTACCCCACATTGGAGGATACAACTCATGGCTCGCTGCTGTGGGAACTGCTCAGAAGCGCGTTCATGTAATCTGGGCACTAGCTTTGAGCAGGGGACTCAAACCGCAACAACATGGATATGGGGACTGTGGGGTATGTAAATGTTTATTCGATATATAGATAATATTGCAACAACATGCATGATACTCAAACCCACATGTGGAAAGAGCAAACATACGTTAAAAGAAAAAAAGAGGAAAAAAAAAAAAAGCCACACTTATGGAAGATCATATACTACATGATGGTGGCAAGTAGCACGAGTAGTAGTAGTAGTAGTATAGGACGATAGAATTCTTATTAGTGATGTTGACCATCAGGCCCTCCGGGTGCCACTCGATTGGGTATCGGCCCGGGCGCGGGCGCCGGTGCTATTTTTTTGGTACCATTTTTTCCCTTAAGAATTGAAAGTTCCATCTCTAATTTGCGCAAGATTAGCCCTTTCCGAACACTTAGGGTGCCTCCTAAACTCGAAGCGGACGCCTGTAGGGCATCGACATTATTCGAGAGAAGAACCAACATGATCATCACTAGTATCGAGATCATGAGTGTGGATTTGGAGGTTGAAGTTGCCATATATATTCTTTTCCTTTTTTTTTTTTTTCTCTTTCTTTCTGTGTTTTGGATCACCAACCAACGTATAAAAGGCAGATTAGCAGTTGGGTAGGGAGTGAAACACCAAAGGAACATAGGGCCATATATATAGGACTAGGAATTGTAGGAACTGTATATGTGTGTGTGTGTGTTATTGTAATTAATTATGAAATATTAAAAGGCAAAACTGGTACAGAAGAAGATGATAGCTACTGCCAGTGGAGGGATCAGTTGTACAGTGAGTAATGCTGGTCTAATTAATAATAAATCTGGTTTAATTAACATTTGTGGAGATTTGCCCAATCTTGCCACCGTTTAGGTATACTTGTATAAAGGCGAAATCCCTCGTCCCGGGGCACCCACCCTCAGCCCGACAGGGATTGATGGAGGAATTAAATCATGGTGACTCAACGATCCATTAGGTTGGAGGAGCGATGAAATTATCCCCATATTGTAGAGATAAACTCCCACACTCATGGCTGCAGTGACTCGACTTGCGTCGCGTAGCAATCTGCTACCCAAGAATCAGTTGAGCTGCCCATGCGGACACCGTTTAGTTATACTTGTATGCTTCTGAACTGGTCATCCAGCTAATTATCCATCCTTTTATTTTTATTACGTTTATTTTAGTCTTGTGCACACAAATTAATAAAAAATATCAAAAATTATAATAATGATATGAAATTCATGAATAGCGAAAAATGTGAATTTTTAGGTGGATTATTAAGAGTAATAATACAAGATTGAAGATGCAGAGGTAATGGTAATAATAATAATAAAATAATAAAACAATAATAATAGAATAATAATCAAGAATAGTCTTATCTCCCCTATATACTAATGCAGAATCGTTGGCGCAAGTGGCCGACACCTTCTACGCTTCTACCGTATGTCTTTTTTGGTCTTGGTCTTACGTGTCAGCTTCTCATGATTCAGCTGACACATAATCAATTACTAGCCTAATCATCATTGCATTAATTACATTATAATTATACCTCAAATAACTCCTACCTACCTTATTAATTTTTACGAATTAAGGAATATGAATTATGAATATATAAGAATTGATTATATTTACAAAAATATTTCATATTTTCATTAATTAAAAATATAAATCCCAAACAAAGAGAAACTTAATATAGTAGTGTGCACTATATATTAAAAATGTAAACCTAAAATCTCGCGGAAATATTATATATTCCACAAATTAATTAGTTTATATTAGTTAATCACATTAATTAGGGATACTAACAAAAAAATATCAACTGAAATGAAAGATGCTTGGGAGTATTGCAAAAAGAAGTGTTGAATACATATAATTAAAAAGGTACTTGAAGTCCTAATCAATTAAATAAATCGAAATAATCTTATTAAAAATATTACTGAAAATGTAGAAACAATGGTTTTAATTATTATTTGTAAATAAATCAAAGAAACTATGGAATAAATCAATTAGTCTATTTTAGTTTTAAATCTTATTTAATTAATATAAAATAACAAAATAAATGAAAAACTTAGATTTAATAAATTATATAATTACTGATTTTAAGAATTATTAAAGAGATATTTCAAAATATATAAGAAATTAAATTTAATAATATACTAATTCCTAGATCTTTGTACAAAGAGAATTTCAGAAAATAAAAATTGATTGTTTTAAGTAATTTTTATTTTTTTGTTTTAAATTTATTTACTTTTAAAATCAAATATATATTTTTGAAAGTTTTGAATTTGCTTTTGTATTTTAAATTATACCCAATTAATTTATGTAATTTTTTTTCAAAAATAAGGATTAAATTATCTCTTTTTGGGCCATATACAGAAACCGTTAAATACTTAACGATTTGGTTCATTTGGGCAAAAAAAAAGACCAAAAAGAACGTGGAACTAAAATTTCATTTAACACAATCAGATATGAATTGAGGTTTTTTCTAATACGAATTTCCGAAATTATTAAAAGTGTCCAACTATTTATGTGTTCTTTTGAATGTAAAATGTGTCAACTTTAATACTTCTATATATTAAGTTAAATGTCTGAAAATAATATCATATAAAAATGATATAAAATTTCAAGTGAACCAAATGTCACTTAGTTTTGTTGTATTACAAGTTTCACAAATTACTAAAATACTATAATTATTTTTCTCTTCTTTTGAATGTAAAATTTCTTGAATTTAGTACTCTTAATTATGAAGTTCAATGCATGAAAAGTACCCTATAATTTTTTTCGGCTTATCTTATATTACAAACAAAATTGGGCATTTTTTTACTTTTAAAAAATGGGGGAAATTTTAATTAGGCTATGATGTGGATGTAGTTTTCTTAGTTAACCCCGCGATTAGTATATTTACTGATAAGTCATCTGAGTAATTCACTTATATATGGACTACGATGATGCTTCTTTTTTGTTTTTTTGGCAAATTGGGAAGTACTTAATTTTAAGTTATAAGTCATAATCTCCTTACTTTGTAATTCCAAAATCTATTAATATACATATAGTTTCACTTCAACCAAACGAGATTTTTTGTAATACAAGTTTCAGAAATTAATAAAAGTACTTCAACTATTTTTCTATTTTTTAATGTAAAATGGTTAGACTTTAATACTCTTAAATATAAAGCTAAATGTTTGAAAAAATATCATATAAGCATAAATATCATTGAAGTACTTCAATCAAATCAATTGAGTTTTTTATTTTGTAATTTTTTAAAATTTTAAGGTCGTTTTTAATTAGGACAAAATTATGATTTATATTTTTTAACTTATCCAAGCTATTCTTATATTATAATTGTTAAATTTCTTGATAATTTTAAGGTTAGGACTTGGATGTAGTTTTCTAAATTAACAGGTATATTTATAATAAGTCATACAGTAATTAATATATATATACTACTATTATGTTTTTTTATTGCAATTTGAAAAGTGCTTAATTTTAAGCTATAAGTCAAAATCTCTTATGCATTTACAAAAGCTTTTTTTGTTTTAAATATTACTAGAATTGTCCTTGCCATAATTATTTAGTATAATTGTACATATGAAGTTGTACCAAAGGACAATGCATATATTGGTTATTCAAGTATAAGCCCTTCTTCACTTGAGCATCATTGCAAACTCATAATTATGAGATTAATTGTGAGATTAGTTGTTGCACAAACAATGTTATCTCATCATCTACAAGAAATTAAGGACTTATCCGAATGAATCCTCAAAATTGTAAATGGTGAGCTGGGTGAAAAAGTCACTAGAGAAACATTGGTTGATATTCTTGATATTTACTAATCCGGAATGCCGAAGATCATATTCCAGACATTGTTGAAAGCACTAGGGAAAAGGGAACCCTAAATCAGCGCCGCCATAGCCGAGAGGCGCCGCCAAAGGAAGAGCCACGCTGCAATTCCGGCTACCTTCGAAGATGGATATGCATCTTCCGAGAACTTGCAGAACCCAGGTAGACGCGACAGAGGTTCCAAAAGGTCCAGATCGGATCGGAGTTCACCACCCACTCGCTCGGGGTCCATCCATGGTGGCGCCGCGATGGGGATGAGCGGCTATCTGTACGGATAAAGAGGTGTCGATTCCAGCCACTCAAAAACACATTGAAATCGCGATAAACAGATCGTGATGAACGAAATTCAGAAAATAAAATTGCCCAGAAATTGAATGAATCGAAGGACAAAAAATTGAAAAACTAAAAGAAGAGAAAGGAAAAATCATATAAAAACAAAAGTGTGGCCGTAATGCGTAATGTGCCGAGGAGGGAAGCGAGATTAGGTAAGCGAGACTAGTGTGTGTAAGTAGGATAGGAATAAGTAGTAGTAATAATATATATATATATATATTATAAAATAAATATAAGTTATAATATATATATATATATATATAAGATATACGATACGAAATTTATCTGCCGTTTGGCTGGTCAATGGTTGAGGTGTGAGAGAGTTGAGAGAAAGAGTTAAGAGTTGAGAGTGAATAATTGAAATTTGACCCGCTTAATTGAAATATTTGAACAAAGATTGAGCCTGCCTATTTAATTGACTAATATTCAGACAATCATTGAGCTCGCCTATTTTTTATTGATTTTCAAAGACCAACGGCTACACATTTTTTAAAGACCAACGGCTACACCGACTTCAACGTTACCGTAGATGCTGAATAACGTCTATCGTAACAGTGATTTATAGCAATGCTAACACCGAAAAAAGTGTAGGCCTAGATCACTTTCAAGGCATATATGGTTACACTTTTGCTTATAACATTGAAAAAAATGTTATTAAAGCCCATATATGGCGTAGTGTATCATTCACTTAAAAGTAACTTTCCAGAAAGTAATTTTTTGAAGAAAGAGCAACCATGACGCCAACAAACAACGTTGTGGAGATAGTAAATGATTATGTGATGTCTATAGTTTCAAAAGACAAGCGGATATATCACGTTGTGGAGATAGTAAACGATTACGTGATGTCTATAATTTCAAAAGACAAACGGATATATCGTAGTTTTGATAGTATATGCAAAATTTCTGCCCTCTAAAAGTCAAAATCAAGTATATCGAATGAATTTTTTTGGATAGTATCAAGTGTTCTCGAATTCTAAATCACATCTTAAAATCGTAAGTTAGAGTTTCAATTATGCTAATTCAAAATATGGATCAATCATCAGAATTATGCAATGTCACATCATTAATATCCAAACCCGTAACCATATTATTGAATAAAAAATTCGGGGAATAACTCTGAGAGTAAAATATTTATTCCACAATTGATATTAATCCCCTTAGATATCAGATTGCCATTTAAATTTCAAATACGTAAGTTTCCACTTATTATGAGCTTTGCCATGACTATATTTAAGAGTCAAGGTCAAAGGCTTTCTCATATCGGTATGTATCTTCCAAAATTCGTATTCGGTCATGGTTAGTTTTATGTAGCAATATCAATCGTGAAGATAAAAAAAGACTAGAAATTTTTTCTTGCAATGAGAATGATTAAACAGAACAAATAGTGTAGTTTATAAATAAGTATTTATAATGAACGATTTACATATTATATATTTACATAAAAGTTTTTTTTTGTGTTCCCGTGTAATTACACGGGTGTTATACTAGTATATTTACTAAATATACAATTTTTGAAATCTCTTAATTTATCAACTACCTTTTAATTTTCAAAACTAAATGTGCATGAATCAAGCATTCAATATAAATATTATCTCATTCCCAGTGACCAAATGCAATAATCCAAAAAAATTTATTCCCTATACATACAGTAAAATAATATTATTTTTTATTAATTTTTCTTTCAGATTATATTCATATTACATATAATACTTTCATTACGTTATACTAGTGTAGAATCCGTGAAGTAATTCACCGTCTAAAACAAATATTTTTAAAATAATATTATTTTCATATTTATTTTTTTGGTGATATGATATACTTCCTTCGTCCCAGAGCAGTTTGCACAGCTGACTGGGCACGGAGATTAAGAATTTGAAGAGTTGACCAATTTAAAGGGAAGGTATAAAAGGTAACTCATGTTTAAGTGGAGTAAGGAAAAAAAGTAAAAATGTGTTAATTGAGTTAAAAAAGTAATGACAATTGTGTAAATAATTGTGTATAGTGAGGGTGTTAAAAATAATTTTTTTTACCATTTATGGGTGTGCAAACTTCTGTGGGACTGACAAATAAGGCAAGTGTGCAAACTCCTGTGTGACGGAGTAAGTATTAAATAGTTGATGTTCTAAGAACCTAATCATATAGTAGTATGGCGCTGAAAATATTGTAACACCCCAAATCTCATAAGGGACATTTCACGCCGTAGAACCTTCACAAGGTCTACCAGGCTAACACATGACACATAATCCACAAAAGAAATCTCATAAGACACATTAATAATAATAAGTAGGGCCGTGGCCTCGGCCAAAATATTTTAGTTCAATACCAACAAAATAGAGAGTGGAATATATTCAATGCCCATGTAGTGGACTTCAACGACATCATTAACCAATAACTGAATAAATATAGTAAAAAGAAATAACACCGACTCAAGCCTCATCATTATACTGCAAGGTGGGCCCCCAAAAGCAATTTGAAACGGCCATGGTGGTCAAATTTTAATTTGGCAAAAAGGCCGAGGATTTTTTGGCCTAAATATTGAGGCCGTGGCCCATCTTTGGCGGGCTGTAGCCCATGGGCTCTGATTTTCTTCTTCCAACTTAATTAACGAAAATATATTAAAAGTATCAATAATATGATATAAATATATTTTCAACTATTTTAAAAAGTTCAAACATCCATTTCAATACTATTAAAACCGTTGATTCTTGCACTACAACAAGCGGTACGGAAAGTAGCTCATCACTTGGTCCATTATCTATATTCGATAGCAAAATATCAATACAAAAATTTAAACAAAATCAACTTTAAATTGAAATAAGTTACGATGTAAGGTAGTACCCCTTAACCTTAGCCTAATTAAGTAATATTTATTAGTTATTAAATTTTTCACGGGCCTCTGGGCGCCCGTGGGCTGGGCCTTCCTGGGTTGGGCCAAAATCTGGGCGGGCCAAAAAGGCCCACGTTTCTATGGGCTAAAAAAGTAAAGCCCAAAGCCCATTTATTCATGAGTGGGCTGGGCCGGCCCGTGGGCCTGGGCCACTTTTGCCAGGTCTACTCATCATCATGCTGGGCCATCCTTTGCATGCGTGTCCCGTGCCGGCTTCTCAGCTCGCCCGATACCTGAAATGCATAAGACGCATTTCCCCCATTTAAGGGGTTAGCATTCGAATAGCTAGTGCAAGTACAAATTTACATAATATTACATACGAGTACAATCCAACAAGAAAAGCACACTTGAAAATGTTAGAAAGACAATATTCCGGAATATCACATTTTATCAAAACATGACCATCAAAGAAAGCATAACATCACATTACTCCAACACGATTCCATCTTGGCCGTACCCCTTAGTATCGATCCCAGGGGCCCCGTCGGACCGTTCCCAGGTGAGAAACCACTTCCGCGGTCGTACCCTTAGTAGCGACCCCCAGAGGTCCCGTCGAACCATCCCTAGGTGGAAGAACATCATCGACATACACACACACACACAATTATCATAACTTTTCATCAATATCGAATTTACATTCTATATAATACGATGTAAAGTAAGTACTTGCCTTGTACCACACGACGTGAAGAAAACGGTGAAAAGGAAGGGTTTTGGTCCAACTCCATTTGAAGGTTCGTTCCTAATTCATGCAACTTAGTTTGCACAAATTATAGCAAAAAATAACAAATTTGGACCAATTTACCTCTGACCTCCATATTTATCCCCCCCTTGCCTCTCTCTCTCTCTCTCTCTCTCTCTCTCTCTCTCTCTCACTCATTCCCCCTCACTTTCTCTCTCTCTCTCTCACTCTCTCATTTTTACATTTTCTCTCTCTTCTCTCTCCTCTCTCTCGAACCCTTCCTTCCACCCGCGCCACCCATCCACCCTCCCTCCCTCACAACCATATTCAGATATCGCCGGAACCTAGCTATTTCTGGAGCCAACTTCGCCGGAGTTCCAGTTCTTTTCGTCGCCGCCGCGGAAGTTGCACCGACCGTAGATCCAACATCATTGCTGCGCCGTTGCACCGCAACCCTAGCTCCTTCCGGCGCCAACTTCGTCGGAGCTCCGGTCTTTCCTGTTCGACGACCGCCAACAGATCCGAATCTTCCCTACTCCCTCTTTCGATTTTATTTTTCTTTCTCCTTCTTTCTCTCTCTAGAAAAATCCTAGATCTAGCTTGAAATAATGTTATTTTCGTATTTGTTTTTGATGATTTACAAGTTTTCATATGATTTTTGGTGATTCGTGGTATATTTGGGGTGATTTTCGATCGATTTGTATGAATTGGTGTTTTAGATCTATTTTTTCGCATGTTTGCGTACATGGTTACGAATTTACAGTTGTTACGCTTTATTCATTTCGTACTGGGTTACCATGTTACAATATTGTCATTTCGTATCACTATGCCTTGATTTTCTGTTAAGATTTTATCATTTCGTATCAATATGAAGTTACGAAATTCGAATTTCATAACACATTTGTGCCGATTTGAAATTTTCGTATTGGAGATTTGGTATACATGTTATGAATTCGTAACTGTTACGATTGGTAAGAAATTGTAACTTCTTACCAAGTGTAACTAGTACGAAGTTACGAATTAATGACTTCGTATTAGTGTAACCGTAACTATTTCAGCTCGAATTAGTAAGGGTGTCACTGTTTAGACTCTGGTATGTCGGTAAGAAATTGTAACTTCTTACCAAGTGTAACTAGTACGAAGTTACGAATTAATGACTTCGTATTAGTGTAACCGTAACTATTTCCAGTTACGAATTAGTATCTGTATTAATGGGGTTCTCGTATATTGGTAAGAAATTGTAACTTCTTACCAAGTGTAACTAATACGAAGTTACGAATTAATAACTTCGTATTAGTGTAACCGTAACTATTTCCAGCTACGAATTAGTATCTGTCTTAATGGGTTCTCGTATATTGGTAAGAAATTATAACTTCTGACCAAGTGTACCATTTGAACTTAACATGTTAATATATTGATAATGAACGTAACGAAAAACAGATGATAAATGATCAATTATTAATCGGGTAATGTAACGAATGTAATGAAAAACAAATATCGTATCCGCTTACTGGTACCTCGTGTACAATATTCTAACACGGTAAATAAGATACGAAGTTACGATACAATAACACAAAAGGTAAACAACCCATGGTAACGAGACGGTACGAAATACATATGTCGTAACCTAGAAACTCGAAAAAGATAAGGAGAGAGATAAAGTGGGTTAGTTTTATTGAAAAATAAGGGTATATTGGTCCAACCATGTCCTTTTTGGCTAGAATTTGTACAAACTAAGTCCCTTGACAAATATTGTTATTGACTATGGCAAAGTGGCTAAAGGAGTAGATTTTCTCATAATTTTATGGTGAGAAACTAATTACGTAGTAGTATTTATAAGGTAAAAAAAATAGAAAATGAATAACTATAATTAATTAATCATTCAATATTAAAATTAATATATGCTAGTAATAAGTAAAAAGACAATTGCGCGTGAAACCTAAATCAAATCACATCGAATATAAATATATAAATATACGAGGCGTTACGAACCCGTGTGATGCACTGGCTGTGCTTTTGGTTGAATATCTACGTGTTTTGTACGTAATGTTTGTGCATATGTTTATATACTTTATATCAAGGTTGCGTTAATGTGTGTAATATAAGTTATATCACTATGCAACGCCCCGACTTTCTAGGGGTAATTATTGGGGAAAATAAATAAAAGGTAAATTTGACGAAGAATAACGCATACAAAGTCGAGTCGTACACTGACATAAATTAAATACCTTTAATTAAGGCAATAACACGTCATAGATACGAAATAAAATTTGCGTCGGAAGAATAAATTATAAATTGTTAATTTCTAACAAAAGTTTTCCCAAAAGAATTTCGAAACATTTGACATAAGAAAAATATTTAATAAATTTCATTCATATGCCCTCTCGGCTCGCTCCTTCGTTCATCCGGCTCGGTTTAACCTGCAGGATCAATAAAGGTGGGGGTGAGCTTCCTCCAGCATGTGGAAATCTCACCTATCACAGTAATATATATAATCTCATGGAAAGCATAAAATGAATAATCTATTATATTTTTTCCTCAACATGAATACATACACACAATATTACGTATAGCATGAATCTAGCACACATAACACGAATATTGAGGTTGCGCAGGTGTCCTCGCAACAACATGAACCATACACAAAATACCACATATAACATGAATCGAGCACGCATGTGAATATTGAGGTTACGCAGGTGTCCCCGCAGAGTTGTGCTATACACCCCTAAAATTGGTCCCAACATATGTACCGAATGACACGTGTCGTGTTTTTATTCGCGGGACTCATATTTATACATAAGGGGTCGAATTAGAATCCATCTAATTAAGATGTTGGGGTAAATTAGGGACTTGTAGAGTGGGTAGTATAACATTTTCCGTCCCCGCAACAACATATCTTAAGATAGCCTCTTTACACGTATACATGTGAGCCTGATTCACAACATGTATCGTCAATTTTTAAACATGAATTGAATATCACATATTGAATTGAATATCACATATACAATCCAATTAAAGCAATTAAAGTGATAGTGAAAATTCCCACGAATAAATGATGTTGTCTGACTTGAATATGGAGATACTCGACTCACAGTCCTAAGCCCGTAAATCCTCGATAAAGTCTACATGTAATAATATTTTAATCATTATAAAATATTACGATATAATGACGGAAATTAAAATATATATGCATAAAATTGGACTAATTATTAATATTAATTGAAAGATCAATATTTTAATGTCTTGGTCAAAATGGGACTGAATTGGAGATTTAAAGTTGAGTGAGGTCAAATTGTAAGAGTTGAGAAGCTGATTGGGTTAAAATCGAAGAATCATAAATCAAAACGGGTTTAAATTGAAGTATACAAAATTTCTGGGGTTAAATTGAAAGTTGCAAGAAAATGTGAGGGCTAAATTGTAAAACCCTAATAAATGTTTCAAAATTGATGTCATTAATACTCCCCAATCATTTTTAGGATTCAATCTTTCATTATATATGATATATATATATATATATATATTATAAAAATAATCTTATAAAAAATATAGAATCACCAATAAATAAGAACTTCAAAAGTTAGTTTTATAAAAATTATTGAGAGAAAATTATCAAATTGGTCCCGTATGTAGGACCAATTGGCTAAAAAAGTCCATCTATCTCCGGCGGACCAAAAAACCCCACATCTCCCCCCTACTTTAACCAATTTAGTCCTCCGTCGCCGATCGGAGTATTTTCCGGCCACCGGAGCTGACGTGAACGACACGTGGCAAAAAAAAAATATAAAAACCTAAATAATATAAAAAAATCTAAAAAAAAATTAAAAAATCTGGAATATTAAAAAACCTAAATTTAAAAAAAATAAAAAATCTAAAAAAATTAAAAAAAATTTAAAAAATTTAAAATCTAAAAAAATTTAAAAAAATATATAAAAACCTGAATAAAATAAAAAATCTAAAAAAATTTAATTTTTAATTTAATTTAATAATAGAACCTTAGGTAATTATTTTTAATTCTGAAATATTAATATAAATATATTAGAATTTTTTATTTATTTTTTAATTTTATATTCTAAAAAGATTTATTTCAGAATTATAAATTAAAAATAAAATAAAAAATTCTAATATATTTATATTAATATTTCAGAATTAAAAATAATTACCTAAGGTTCTATTTTTTTTTAAATTTTCTTACGATTTTTCAGATTCTTTAAATTTTTTTAGATTTTTAAAATTTTTTAAAATTTTTTAAAATTTTTTTATATTATTTAGGTTTTTATATTTTTTTAAAAAAATTTAAGATTTTAAATTTTTTATTTTTTTTTAAATTTTTTTAAATTTAGGTTTTTTAATGTTCCATATTTTTTAATTTTTTTTATATTTTTTTATATTTTTTTTGCCACGTGTCGTCACGTCAGCTCCGGTGGCCGGAAAATACTCCGGCCGGCGACGAAGGACTAAATTGGCTAAAGTAGGGGGAGATGTGGGTTTTGGTCATGGAGACATGGAGTTTTTTACCAATTGGCCTCACATACTCTTAATTGATAATTTTCTCAAAATATTGAGTTCAATTAATTGAAATTACTATTTTTATATAGAAATTATTATTTCCGTATTGCAATTTTCATAAAATGTGAAAATAATTAGTATTATTTTACGTAAGAATTATATATTTTCCATATAAGATGAGATATTAAGAATTACAAATGTTACCAATTAATTAGTATATATTTTAATATAAATTAATCATATGTTGGTCTGTTATCTCGTCTAATTTTGTCAATAAATTTTATTAATTATTTTATATGTTGATTCTTAATTCATTCTGGATTACATATTAGACTGTAAATTTTCTATCTCATCTAATTTTCATATAACATGTACTAATAGAAGTGTATTAATTAATTTCCATGTTAAAAATCTGATATCGAGATATACATATTTTCATCTTATAACCTCATTCAATTACCCAACCTTCTTTATTTGAATTTATTAAACGCATGTATTTTTCAACAATTTATTCCAAAATTATAAAAAACTTAGATATATTCTGGATATGACATGTGAATAAAAGACTCTCTTATAATATATGATAGATGTGTACATACAGTCTAGTGACTAAAATCATAGTTCGCATAATCAGTACCTTGAGCTAAAATGCAATTCGTATATACCGATAAATATGGCAGAAAATCTAACAAAGCTACCCGATACTCGATTTGCGTTTGATTGGTAACAAGTTCGTTCGAGTTCGGTTCATTCACATAACGAATGAAGTTTGAACATATTTTTTGTTTGATAAGATATAAAATTCGACTCAAACTCGGCTCGATTTGAATAAAATTACAAAAAATGTATAAAAACATCAAACTGCTAGAATTTGATTCGTATTTGGACCGATTAAAACTCGTTCAAATTCGACTTAATAACTAATCAAATTAAATTTAAACATAATATTTAAAACTCAATACAATTCCAAACGAATCTGAAAATACATACGCGCGACTCGTTTGAATTGGTTTGCACCACCACGGACAAGTCAATTCACTTAAATTTTTCATTGGGTAGATAACATCTAGTTGATAAGCTTTTCATTGGGTAGATAACATCTAGTTGATCAGACATTTACATCAAATGTCATTGGTCCCGAGTTCAATAAAACAACTCAGCCTCAAGGGAAAATAAGCGTTTCATTGGTTAGACAAAATATAGTTGATCAACTTCATTTACATCAAATTTCATTCGTCGCGAGGTCAATATTAAAGATAGTGCATGAAAATCACTTTGTACCTAATATGACATCTTGAACGGGCTCTTGTCTAGCAGGTTAGAGAACCGGACTCACAACCCGTTCGGTTTATAAACCAATCAACATATTTTGGCTCATGCTAGGGTCTTACGTTATCTACATGAACTGATCAATCATCAAGAAGCGAACCCCCAATCGAATTGAATCTCCATGATTTAGATGTATGTAAACTGATCGGCCATCAAATTGATCAGCACTCAGGGCCCGCCCAAGACCCAAGTCACTAAAGCAAGGGCTTGGGGCCTCTACTTTTTGTTATAGAAAATGGCCCTCAACTTTTTTTCGTTAGGTAATATTAGTAGTAAATTGCGGTAACTTACGACTTCGTTGTAGCCCAATTAGTGTTGCCACATTTTAACCGGAATCGGTAGTTCGGCGGACCCACAGTTAACGGTCCGGCCTAACTGCTGATTGGGCCGGTTAAAATGTAATCAGAACCACTACCAATGTTTATATTTTAGCCGACGGCAAAAAGTCGTCGGCTAAAGTCCAATGTAGTCGGCTAAAGGGGCCAGTTGTCGGCTAAAAATCTATCGGCCGAGGTCGGTCGGCTAAACTTTAGCCGACGGCAATTACAAAAGGTCGTCGGCTAAAGTTCAACTTTAGCTGAAGACAGTAGACCCTCTCCGTGAGGATCTACCAGGCTAAATACAGAAAACATAACAACCCAATACATGCCGACATGGCTAAATAACGAACCGTTAGACCGATTTGGTCTTTTACCACAACATACACATCACTTATACATAACTCTTTCTCACTACTCATACCCACACAAGGGCCAGAATACATCAACACTCCCATAAGACGGGAAAAATACCATAATGGAAAGACAAAACAACAAGACGTTGCCAAAATATTCAACACGGGTCTTCATGTTATTAGTATCGTCGTCATTCCATCATCCCTCGTACCGATCCTGTGATTTGCTCCCCAATAACCTGCAAGTACCTGGATGCAATACAAACATCCACCCCCGATTACTCAGGGGTTATAAAAACTCCACTGTTTTGCTAGTGCAAGTATAAAATACAAATACAAGCCATACACATCATACTCCAGGAACATAATGATCGTGAATAGTCATCCAGACAAAAATATAAATAGACTTCCCGAGATAATTTGCTTGAATAAAACAGTTCGAAACACGAAAGTTGGAAATGTAGCTCGATATACATTTTGAGAAAACATTTTAAGATCTCAGGAGTTTTGAAAACGTTTAAGAATTCTCACTTGTCGAAGCCACCGGGGGACAAAGCCCAAAGATCGTCATTTTCCAAAATACAAATCCGATAACAAATACGGGGCCCACGACCCAATCATACCACTCCGATCACAAAACATGGGGTCCATGACCCAATCATACACATTAACATATTCCCAAGGATTATTCGCGTCCATTGCTAACAAGCCACGAACGACAGATTCTCCCACAGAACATACCCGAGTGAATAACCCAATGGGAAACCACACAATATCACATGTCACCGCGACAACAATCACATAACCACAACCATACGTACGTTCATAGTTATCTTGGCATCGGGCTAGTAAGCCACGAACCTCGGAGCCTCCACGAGACATACCCGATCGGACAACCCATGACACGTACGTCACACAACCAAACCACAACCATAAGTTATCCCGGCATCGCGCTAACAAGCTACGAACCTCGGAGTCCCCACAAAACATACCCGGATTGGATAACCCCACAAGTTATCCCAGCATCGGGCTAGCAAGCCACGAACCTCGGAGTCCCCGAAAGACATACCCGATTGGATAACCCCACGGCTCTGTTCTAAAAATCGGCCTGGGCGGCCGCCTAGGCGGTGTAACACCCTCAAGACGTTCGAGGCATATTACAGCGCCGTGGACCCCACACTGTGGAATCCACCAGGCTAACGTACCAAACGAGACATTCGACAACGACAAACCATCATAAATAAAACGACAAGCTAAATAAAAGACTATAACCGACAAATAAAATTCTGACATCAAATCCATTTCCCCAAAACGGGAACACAACATTAACAAACTCAAACCGGAAGTACTCGAGTACTTAAACCAATTTTATAATACAGAATTCCAAAATCAGACATCAATAATAATGGACAGACAGAACATCAATAATCAACTTCTGGACAATATCATGCTTGCCCATCATCCTCATACGGCTCGGGTGCTCGAGTGTCCCCACGATCAATACCTGAAATACAAAAAGTATTTCCCCCATTTAAGGGGTTAGCGACAACTGCTAGTGCAAGTACAATCCATTTGAACTACATTCTAATCAGATGAATAATGCGCCAAAAATCATTTTTGAAAACGTTTTATATTCCGGAATATTTACAATGTACAATCGCAAAACACATTATCTCCAACAAATCACAATTCAAAGTTAACCGTTGGTACGAGACTCACGACCACCGTACCCCGCAGAGCCCCGTCGGACATCCCTGGGTGGTTAACCACAGTTTACGATACGCACACTCACGGCAATACGTATCCCTAGAGGCCCCTTCGGACCGTACCTAGGTGAACATACACATATTCATCCACAACAACCACGATACAGCCATAATTCAAATACTAGAACATGTAAACAAATGTAAAGTACTTGCCTTTGTGACATCTTCGAAGAATCGGAAGTGAAAAGTGACTACGGATGATCCGAATGGAAAACAACGGTTCCTAAACGAAGAATTAGCATAACTCTGTCCCAACGGATATCAATAATCGAAAGGAATACTCCCAAAACCCCGATTGCAAATCACGATAATAGACGTTCAATCGATACGGGCGAGGGTTCACGCAAAATCTCCCCGTATTGATAATTCACGGATTAAAATAAAGGAAATTGGATTTAGAATCACTCAATAATCACAATCGATAAAGAATATCGATATATAGAAACAATTCAGAACTAAACCCTAGAATTCCGAAAAACCCCAAATTCGTTAAAGTTAGGGTTCCTGAGGAAATACCTTGGATTCGACTGATGGAAGATGTGAATGTTGTAGATTAATCTCCTTTGGTACACGATAATCAATCTCTAAAGAAAATCCACGGATTGTTCTGGACAAATCGCTCCAAAGGCACTCAAGAACACTCACGTCGCGAGAAGGGTTGAAGAAGAATGAAAGAAACTGACTGAGGTTAAGTCAGGTTTAAAAACGCTGACAGCGCGTTACGTACGTTAACACAAGCGTGCGTTATGATGGTTACGCACGTAACCCAATCTTGGTTAACGTCGTAACCAAATGTCTCAGATCGATTGTGAAGGGTCATAACGTACGTTATGGATCATGCATAACGTACGTTATGCACGTAACAGACCCCAGTTCTGAACACCAATTCTGCACAGTCGATTCGACGACGAACTACAACACGAGGATAGAATCAAAAGTGTAAATACGAGGTATTCATAACAACGGAGTTGAGTGCTCGAAAGTAAATGCACTTCCAACTACCGAGGAATCCAAAATACGACAAGGAGATGAATTTCCCTAAATTTATAGGAAATTACGAAAATGACCCAAGCGTTCGAAAATCGCGATACGACGTCGAATTTACAAACCGGAAGTCTCAACATGACCAACTCAACCATACGGACTTGTAAAACCCAAGAAACAACGAAAACGAACGACTTTTACGAGAATCGAACGTTCATACGACAAAACATGTCATAAAATGAAATTACGTGAAAACATCACCAAAACTCGTCCAAATGGAAAAACTCCAAGAATAAAGTAGATTCAAAATGTCGAAACGGTTACAAGTGAGTCGATAAAAATACACATACACCAAAAATGGAAACTGTTAAAAACGGAAAATTACGGATATTACAGGCGGCGCCTAGGCGCTAGGCGGCCCCAGGCGTTAGATTACACTGGCGTTTGTCCCTGGCGTTTCGTGATTAATCAGTGCGCCTAGGCGGCGCCTAGGCGGCTAGGCGGGTAAGCATTTTATTTTTTAATTTTTTTTTTAATTTTTTTATTTTTAGCAGTACTATAAATTCTTAAATTTAGATAGTATGGACTACTTTAGATATATATACATGTTTGAAAATTTAATATATGATCAGATATATATTTTTTAATATTTAATATTATAGATTTTTAATTTTTTTTACAGACATGTAACTTTTTATATATAAAAATAATTAAAATAATAATAAAAAATTAAATCCGCCTAGTCCGATTAATCCCCGATTAATCCCCGAGTAATCATCTGGGCGCTAGGCGTTAGCAATCCGAACGCCTAGCGCCTAGCGCCTAGCGTTTTTTAGAACCATGCCCCACGGTCACGCTCGATCCGTACTAGCAAGGACGAATCCCGAAGATTCAACAAATCTTACCCGGTGGCACATCACTTACAACCATCACACAACAACAAGCAAATACCATTACTAAACAACACTAAGCATCACAACCTCCTTACAAAGGAGTAACAACTAATATCACACTGGGTTTTCTTGACAAGGTTTTAATGAGGCAACACGTGGATACTCCAACAGCGAACGATATGCATGACAAAGTCACTCAGTTTTTGTCCCACGAGGTTTTACTGAGACGACACAAGAATACTCATACAAGAACTATCAAGATAAGGAGGAGCAAATTTACGAGATTACAGATTGCTGAAATTTTAATCCAACGGAGCTTTCCTACCAACATTATGATGCAACATGATATGATTGCCACAAGCTACAATACAAACAATTTGAAAGTTTTTCTCCCATTGGGTTTTTCTTCAAACTAATTCAGCAGATATTTATGTAAATAGTCATTCAAGGGGGAGTGTTATAATATACCATGAATGAGATGTTTCAATTACCCCTTTATTTTTATATAGTGTGAATAACTATTTTGCCCCTGATGTAATTACGTAATTACGATTGTGCCATCTGAAGCACTTCAATTATTAATGAAAAATATATACCTGAGAATCATTCTCTATATTCTCTCTCTAAATTTTCTTGTTCAATTCATGATAGTTTTATAACAGATCTGATGATTTTAGATGGTGAACTAACTAACAATAATTCACTGTTAATTGAATTGGTCCTAACTCAACACTATTTTACTACCCCCGTCCTATTTAGTTGTCCTGTTTTGATTTTCAATGGTCAAATTGACCAATTTTTAATTAAAGATTATGAATAATTCTTTTAGTATTTTTAAAAAGTAAAAATTGCATTTGAAAATAGATTATATGTACTTTACAATGATATAATTTTTTTATTTTATCAATTATATAAAATTTATAAATTTCAGTCAAATTTTAGTCAATTTGACCGATCAAAAATCAAACTGAAAAACTAAAAAGTGACGGAGAGAGTATTAATTATTATTTAGTTCGCTTGTCCGAAGTTGACCGACACCACATTTAACTTCATTTGAATGGGGATTATCAAACAGATTACGGAGTAGTAATACTATTACAAACATAATTCAAGAACTCGTAACCCGTGGAAAGAAGAAAACAAAATTAGCGTAGGGAGGACAATTTTGGTCCAATTCGTACCGCCTCGTCCTGACTAGTGACGTATGGGACGTCCGGCTCCACGATTTGCAGCGGGCGGGATAGATTTGGGTATCCATTTTTGCCTGTGGGTACCCGCCATGCCCACACTACTTTTAATTATTTTAAATATATTTAATATATTGTATATATATAGTAGTTATAAACTTTTTTGTACATTTATTAATATATCTTATAAATTTATGTTAATATTGACAAATTTCTTAAATAGTACCCTCTCCGTCCCAATTATATATGTTTATTATATTCCTTTTTTGGATGTCCCAAATATATAGGCATGTTTCTCTAAATATCAATATTTTTTTAGTTCAATTACTAATAAACCCCTATTTAATATTTTGATTTACCCTAGTATTAATTCATCAATAAACATTAAATAGGTGTAATACCCGAATTTTCAGTATAAATTTTTCGCGTTATTTTATCTGAGATATACTGTATACTTTGGTATCTATACAGTATGGATAAAATAAATTGAGGATGCAGACGATTATCTTGGTGTGATTATCGTTTTGATTGTGAGATATATTCGGGATATGTTGTATCGAGTTAAGCAGTTGGGATATCGTATACGTATGAGAATATTTTGGATTCGGTATGTGTATTGAGATGCCGTATGATTGTATTTTGTACGTCGAGACGTCGAGACGAAACGATTGGATTTTGGCTAAGTATAAAAGTCATTACGTCGTTAAGCCTTGGATCTTACGTCGTAAAATGTGTTAGCTTACGTCGTTATATAGCATACATAACGTCGTAACAAGAGGAATCGGACGATGGGGCCCGTGGTGGCTTTTCGCGCAGATGTGGACAGTGAGTCAACGGATGGAGTTACGTCGTTATACGGGTGTATTACGTGCGTGTACGAGTATATATCGTAGCAAGTCAACGTCGTATTACGTGCAACGGAATAAGTGTTACGTGCGTTACGGAGTAGCCGGTCAGTCGTGGCGAGATGACTGGATGGCCGAGCATGGCCGGCCGTGACTTCGTTGGAATGGCCGAGCATGGTCGGCGGTGACTCGTGGGGTTGCCGATCACGGTCGCGGTGACTCGCGAGGATGGCTAGGGCAGTAGATTCGTCGTAAGGCGGTGGTAGTTCTGGCCGTAAGGGCGATTACGTCGTAAGCATTGCCGATTCGTCACGTAAGGATGCCGAACAGGCAGCGTAGGGTCGGCGCGGCCATTCGTCGTAAGGACCCGCCGATTACGTCGTAACGTCTGCAGTCTCGGCCTATATAAGGCCTGGACCGAGTCACCTACTCATTTTTTCGTTTTTCTTCGTTTCTTCGGGATTCCTTCGGCAAGAATTGATGGATTTGAGTAAGATCATCTTATAACAACATGTTTTGAAGTTGGAATCATGGATTAACATCATCTTCCACCCGGATCGAAGGTAAGAACACCTAAACTTTTGGTTTTTGGATGTTCTTGAGGTTTCTTGGTGTTTTGGCCGATTTGCTTCGTTTTGATTCAGATTGTTGATTGAACTTGATTGTATACTCGTAATCATTCAATACTTTTGAAGTTTTGTGGAACGAATTCGAGTATTTCTTTGAATAATCGATTGAATTGGACTATGCCTTCAAAGTGTTCGATGAAATGTCTCAATGAGTAGAACTTGAAAAATTCTACACGTTTTCGTATGAATGATGGTTGAATTGATATTGTTGTGATGATTCTTGGTAATTACGAGAATTTTGTTAAGGGAAGATAAAGAATTGGTGATCAAATGATTCGATTATGTTGTTATGATTATGGAATCGTAGTATTCTCGATGTTCTTGGTAGTTTGTTGCGATTCATGATGTTATGAGAAGTATATATGTTGAAGGACATAATTATATACACCTTGAATTATGAATAAGGATTGTTTAGATGTTAGAACACATAGGATTATGTCGTTTGAGGATTTTGAATGTGATGTCGGAATAAGTTGTGTTCTTAAGGAACTCTTGGATTATATATGAATTGATGAACATGTTTGAGTGATGTTGGTGTTTTGGATATGAATATGGGATATTCATATCTAAAACTAAGTTATGTGTTTTGGTACAATATTCGTATAAGAATACGAATATGTTTTTCGGGTTTGATAAGATTATGATTCACTTTTGAGTTTAAGAATTCATACGCATTGAACAAGTGTTCAAATCGAATAATGGGAATATTTGAAACCTTTGGACTATGTTATTCTATAATGTTGAATTGATCGGATTGTCCGGATTGATGATGATAATCGGTAATTGATTTATATTATGAATTTACAAGGAGGAAACTTGTAACCGTATTTAAGATTGAATTTGGAATCGGTAATGTTGGACCCTTGTTGGTTTAAATTGATTATTGATATGATCTTTCGGATTGTGGAATCGTATTGTGGTTTTGAATTCGTGATTAATTTGGTTTGGATTGTTTGGATTTGTATTTAATCGGGATATTGTAGAACCGTTGTGTTTGTTGATCGGTTATTGATTGTTATTTGTGATCATCGAGTTACGGATTGTATTGTGGATATGAGTTCGTATTTGTTGAGTTGGATTAGTTGGTTTTATGTATATGATCGAGGCTTCGTTGAACCGTTGAGTTTGTTGGTTGGGTATGTCGGTAATTGATTTTTATCGAATGTGTGTTAATCGGTTATTGCAATAGGTTGATATGTTTTGATCGTGGATTATGACCGTTGTGTTGCGATTGAGATTGAAGAGTTCATAGATTGCTTTTGGTCGGGGATGAGGAGCTCGTAGACTAAGGCAATGGATTTTGGTAACGGATTCGTGGTATCGGTATCGAGGCAAGTTTATACTTGTTCAGTTTATAATATTTGATGAATGGTTTCGTTTTCATTTCATTTATAATTCGTATAGCAATGTTGTTAGAAAGGTAAGTTGTCGGTTAATGAGTTGTATATCGTGCTCTGGTTTGTATTAAATCATAAGGTATATGATTTAATTATGTTCAGGGAATACGTGTGTTATCTTTGGTCAAGGGTATAGTATATTGGATATCGAGGATAATTATCGCGATGACATAAGTATCGGGATAAAGATTTATTGGTATTGAATGGATGGTACCTTATTTGAGATTATTCGTATAACTGTGTATTCGTTCAGGGATGTTGGTTCGTGGAAAGGATATTGTCTTCGGCTTGAGGTAATTCCAGTATTGTTCAGTTATGAGGATAATTGTTTTGAGGAATTACTGTATATGTTGTATGTTGATTCTGATTGATTATTTCGTTGAGGGATGATGATCCCAGGGTTGATTGTATTGAGATCGTTGATCGTGTTGATCATTTTTCGGGGACGATGATCGCAGGATTGTTGTTTTGGGTATTGATTAGTCGTGTCGACTTTTCATTGCCAGTCTGTTGTTGTTCACTTCGGTGAGTCTTTCGATCCTTATTGGATATGTGATTTATTGAATTCGTTGTCATGTTGCATCGTGACATATCTGGAATCATATCTGCGTTCCGATTGGTTATTGTGTAGGATTTTTAGCTGGGCACACTATGGTTATGCGTTGATACTATTCCGCATTAAACCGTGCACACGAGACGTAGTTTCTTGAGGCTAATTAGGTACAAGACCACACGCGTATTTGATCGATACCCGGGGTGGCTTGTGCACGGACACATTTCCGGATCGGGCGTACTGTGATGTCCATCTTTGAGCCGTATATTTTTGTCGTTTCATAGTCCATAGTATTGGATGTGTTCGACGGTTTGCGACTGGT
This sequence comes from Orobanche coerulescens, assembly GCA_033398695.1. Lineage (NCBI taxonomy): Eukaryota > Viridiplantae > Streptophyta > Magnoliopsida > Lamiales > Orobanchaceae > Orobanche > Orobanche coerulescens. The sequence continues at coordinate 149,158,949 of CM065814.1, read as the reverse complement.
TGTTCATACGCCCGAGGGGTATGTTCGACAGTCAAAGTTATTTATTTGAGATCCATTATTGTTGATCATTTGGAGTCTACCTTGTTGAGGGTATTCTCGGTTATTGTTGGTCCTTTGTTGATCATTTGAAGTTTACCTTGTTGATGGTATTCTCGATTATTGTTGGTCCTTTGTTGATCATTTGGAGTTTACCATGTTGAGGGTACTCTCAGTTATCATTGATCCTTTATTAGTCGTATTGGAGTTATCATGTCGATGATATTCTCAGTGATATATTGGTTGATCATTGTTATTGATCGTATGAGCATTTGGACTGTACGTCGATGTTTCAGGATTTGTTATCATTATCATGTGGTAGTTGATCTACAGATATGTTGTGTATTATTGGTTTATACATGTTGAGATTTGATTGTGTAATCCGACGAGATTTGGCAGATTGGATTATTTCTGCACTTATGAGTTTTGATGATGTTTTGAGGATTATAGGTATTTTTGGAATACAGTTCAGATAATTGTTGTTGAGCTCATTTCGTCATTTGAGAATGCGAATTATGGATTATGGTAAGGATTGATTGGTTATGAATTGCCATGGTTGGTACGATTATGGCGGTAAGATTACTTTGGTAGTATTCTTACTATATTATTACATTGGTATGTAATTATTTATGTTGATGTGATCGATCTCATTGTTGAGTATTGTGGCTGACCCCGTCGTGGGCTTTATTTTTAGGTACTCGGAGATTGAGCTAGTAGCGGTCGTGAAGGGATGAGCTTCCCGGGTGATATTGGCTGTGGCATTTATTTGAGTTTCGAGTATTTCTTTTCTGGTTATTCATTTCCGCTGTAAATGTATATTTTGAACTGCATTTATCCGTTGCGTGTGTATATTTCAAAATGGCTTGTCGGTATCTTTATCCGCTGCGTGTGTGTATTTCAAAATGGCCTTTTTGGCATTTTACGAACTTGGGTTATTTTTGTCAAACTCTTTTTCCCAAACTATTTTATCGGTACGTTTAAGTGGTGGCTTTAACGTACATTTTGAACTATCGAGATTTGGCATTCCACCTTGTATTTTCAAATGGTATTCTATGACGGTATTTCAGAATTTTGTTTTTGAAAATATTTGAGTATTTGCAAAATATTACCGTCATCAGCCTTTTGAACGTTTTTGAAATGGTTTTGTAAACGGTTTTTAGCCTGGTGGGTTCCGGCACGGGACCTACGGCGCTGTAATATCCCGGATGGTTTTGGGGGTGTTACAATAGGGGCATATTAGGAAGTTACTTCTATAATTTTCTTTTCCAATGCGTTTCTTAATCATTAGGATGGTGACAGTCATGCCTCCCAAAAATCCCATACCTCTCAAATCCACCAATAATATCATTCCACCTCATCCCACATCATTCATACCTTTTTCATACCTCCCAACCCCTTTTAGTGGCAACCATGCCTTTTTCATACCTCCCAACTAATTTTATTTTGTTAATTTTTTATTTTCATAAATTAATAAAAACATAATATTTCATTAATAACTAAAAGAAAATTACATAATACTTAAAAAATAAAAATAAAAAAAAGAAAGAAAATTACATTATTCTTAAAAAAAATGCATCATTATATCTAAAAATCGGTAGGCCATCCATACTTCTCCGCGTACGCACGTTTTTTGTCAATGGCGAGTTGTCGCATAACCGGATTGGTTATGTGTTCGTGCGGCTCGTTATAGAATTTGTATGCCCGAATCATAGCTTTTTCGTTAGCATTTTCGAGTTGCGACATCAACTGTTTGGACAATTCATCCTTTGTACGTTTTTCTGCCCTCGCCTCATCCAACGCTAGTGCTTTCTTTGCCGTATAGTTCTCAATAAACTCAGCAACACTATTCTTTGTCGACGACTCGCTAGCGGGCTTTTTCCCTTTTCTTTTTGATACAGGAGTTGTGTCGTCATTTAGATCCGGAATAAAAGTCTCAACATTGTCATTGCTTCCGGACTCATAGTAGCTAGATTCCGACGACTTTCTTCGTTTGTCGGAATGAGATGTCGAAGATAATTTTTGAAAACATGGTTGTGCCAACCATTTCGGTTCATCCTTAACAACCTTCCACGCTTCAATATGAGTAAAAGAACTACCCTTCTGTTTCTTATCATAATCGGACAAGGCATTACCCATGACGTTGACATCGTCACAACCACTCTCACGAATGCGATTCTACAATTATAAATTAACACAAGTATATAAATTAACACAAGTACTAAAGTGGAACACAAGTATATAAATTATATAGTTTAAAAATTACTTGTTGGATGTATAGCCCGTTAAAGATACCCATTGCGTGATTCATATTTTTCCACTTTGTGTTCAAACCATGGCGAGTTCGCTTAGTGTCTTTAATGGTGGCCGCGAAATGCTCCAAAATTCTTTCCCAAAACCGCTCTCTACCTTGTTCATTCCCAACTCTTCTACATGTCGAGATATGAATCCACGATTTAGCCAAAGCAACCTCTTCGATCGACGTCCAAGACTTTTTATCCGCTTTAGTTTTCCCTTTAACGACTTTGTTGTGTCAAGATTTAACACCTTCCGACCGACGATCGCCTCCGAGGCCGAGCGACCGACTTACTGCCGAGCGACCAAGGCAAGTCTGCCGACCAGCGACCAGGCGACCGAGCCTTAACCCAGCGGACATGCTAGACTGGCCAACCGAAGGTCCCAGGACGAATCCCGGTGCCGAGCGATCGACATCAAGACGATCGCCTCTCGGTACTCGGCGACCGACCCTTGGCGACCGACCGTCTCTCGGCACCTGGCGACCTACCCTTGGTGACCGACCATTGGCGACCTCCATCAGCTAGAGACGACCGCTCATGTCGATCACCACCGACGGACATCCAGTCGGCGAAGGCCGAGCCTCAAGACTGGCACCACGTGCAAGGACCGAGACAAGATCCGCGAATCTCGGGCCATTGACCACAGTCTGGCAGATTCTCTCCACCCGGTAGACAAGCCGCGAAAGCTTGTCGGTAGGGCCGCATGTTGGATCGACTCGGACGCGTGTTGGCCCCTTCTTGGACCGCCAGTGTGGCGGCCTCTTCCTTGGACTTTAACCCGGACGGCCAGAGATCGGCACATTATTATATTGGCCGTGGGCGATCGGCACCTTATTATATTAGCCCGTGACGATCGGCCACTACAGACGTGACATTGCCCCTTTATATAAGCAAGGCACCCCGCACTTGGACACTCCTTCAACTCCCTTGGATTTCACACTATACGAAGCAAACATCAAGCACTTGGCTAACATCCAACTCTTGGCAACTATCATTCGGTCTTACTTCTCCGGCCTTTCTCCTCGAGCAGATTACGGCGAGACGAAGAACACCGAGCTTCGCTCAGAGCCGGATTAACAGAGTCTTTTACACTCATTGTATTTAGATTTCTCACATTAATACTTGTATCCACGAATATTTGTATTAATAACATCTCGCGAGAGCATTCAAGCCCGGGCCTAACAAACCCGGCAAATCTTGTATTATTTATCTACTCTCGGAAGTGCTCGCAATTGTTGTTTGTTGTCCGTCTTCCAGTGATATTAATCTTCGGATAAATATTTTGGGCAACAACAATTGGCGCTAGAGGAAGGGGATCCAACCTCGATTTTTATACCTACCGTCCGAAGAACACTCACTGTTCTCGGGCGGATACTGAAGTGACACTCACCGCACTTCAAAGAAATCCTTCAGAAATCATGTCTTCGCATCCGCGTCGAAGAAAGCCGACGGCCGGCGGACCCCTGTTCCGTCCGATCAGCGCGGCCGATGGTGGAAGGTAGCCGCCGCGATCGAGACGCTCGATCCCGTCCGGGAAGGCGGCCGAGCCTCTCGCTCGATCGATTCGAACGATGAACGGTCGAAGAGGCCATAGCCGCCCTTCAGGAGCGACGGAGTGCTCTCGACGCGCCTCCTGCTATCGCCCCCTCGGTCTCCCGCCGGAAGTCCAAGCGGAAGCTCAAGGCGTTGCTGGCCGAGCGATCGCCAGGAGGCTCTCGCCCGCAAGAAGAGGCGCTCGGCAGCCGGGGCACGTCTGTCTTCGATCGCCTGGGCAGTGACCCGACCTGGCGACCGGGGCAGTCCGGCCCCAGCTACGAGACGACGGAGTTTGTGTCCGTCACCAGGAGCTCGGCCTACCCGGCTCCCACAAGGCGATCCAGCCGCCTGGCTCCCGCTCGCCAGATTCCCGAGATCGGCAGCAGTGGGGTCCGGAGATCGGTACACGATCGCCTCGGCCCCCGCTCCCAAAGCCGATCCGCAAGCAGCCGAGCCGCGGCGATTGCCGCAATGCAACGTCAGATCGACGACATGAAGGCGCTCCTGCAATCCGGGGCAGGCGCCACCAAGACGATCGCCGCGCCGAGCGAGCCGCTCGCGATCGACATCGAGCTCGCCCCGGTGCAGCACAAGATCGCCCCTCCTCAGACACCCGTGTACCAGGGGCGATCGGACCCCCAAATACACCTGAGCAGGTTCAACATCTACATGACCGGGTGTGGGGCATCGGACGCGACCCGTTGCCGAATGTTCCCTCTGACACTAGACGACCTCGCCCACCGGTGGTACACCTCATTGCCACCTCGGTCCATTGGCTCCTTTAACGAGCTGGCGCACGTCTTCACGGAACACTTCGCCACTAGGGTCGCCCGGCCAGAAAGTCGCCATCGCATGATGCAAATCGTGCAAGGAGAAGAAGAGTCCGAATCGGACTACATCGACCGGGTAGACGTGATCATCCTCAACGGCGAGCCCGTAGCGATGAGACCGCCCTCTACGCGGTCCTAGGAGGTTTCAGGGCTTCTCGCCTATGTTCAGCATCTCACGAAGACCCTGCCGACGACCTACGCAGCCTTCCGGCTAGAGCCGCAGATTTCCTGTCCAGCAAAGGCTTCTTCTCGGCTAGGAGTAGATCGATCGGCGCCGTCGACGACCTCCAGTCTACCAGCGCGATCGCTACTACCCAGCAGAGCCGGAGGACTCGACCCCCGCCTACAGTCCAACATTCTAAATATGGGACTGACTCCCGCCGATCGCCGATATCGACCTACGAATAAAGCGATCGGCAGCCGAGCGACGATCGCCAGTCTTCCGACCAGGTCGCAACATCATCAGCAACCCGGTGGACACGATCGCCATCTACAGTCCAGCATATAACATGACGGACTAAGGCATAAGATCGCCTCCACCGCCCATCATAAAGCCATGGCCCTGGCAGTCGATGGAACCGGCTGCTTCGGCCATGCAAGGTCCCTTTCGGCCGAGATCGCCCGCCCTTCGTTTAAATACGAGGCCGGCGTAGTCTGAGGGCTCTCCAACATTAATCAGTGGACACATGCCACAACCCCGTCTCAACGTACTGCCGAGGTCGGCCATCTCCATGGTGGCCGAGGTGGAAGCAGAGGTAACAAGCCGCGGGCGTGGAGTTGATTCATCCGACGCTGCCAGCAAGGACTCCTCTAGGCGAGACCGCACGCCCTTCGTTTAAATACGAGGCGAGGCGCAGCCTAACAGAGGACCCTCATAATAAAGTGAGTCACGAGACACTCAATGTCTTCGCGCACCAAGACACGGTCATGGAGTCGGTCCATCGATCTCCACGACTGTGCACGATTCTCAAACAAAGCGAAACCACCAAGTTTCCATGGGGATCGGCCAATGTTGTTTTTGCAGTACAAGACCGAAAGATAGCTAAGCCAATCGACTATGATAGCCCAAGTCCGAGTCCTAAGTCACTCGGATCGCCGTCCTCATCCATACACGATCACCGGAAGAACCACCTCGCCCCATGTCTTCAACATAGGAGCAAGTGGGGCAATTGTTGTGTCAAGATTTAACACCTTCCGACCGGCGATCGCCTCCGAGGCCGAGCGACCGACTTATCGCGAGCGACCAAGGCAAGTCTGAGCCGACCGACGGCGACGAGCCTTAACCCGGCGGACATGCTAGATCAAGCAACCGAAGGTCCCAGGGCGAATCCGGTGCGAGCGATCGACATCAAGACGATCGCCTCTCGGTACGGCGGCCACCCTTGGCGACCGACCGTCTCTCGGCACTGGCGACCTACCCTTGGTGACCACCATTGGCGACCTCCATCGCCTAGAGACGACCGCTCATGTCGATCACCACCGACGGACATCCGGTCGGCGAAGGCCGAGCCTCAAGACCGGCACCACGTGCGAGACCGAGACAAGATCCGCGAATCTCGGGCCATTGACCACGATCTGGCGATTCTCTCCACCGGTAGACAAGCCGAAAGCTTGTCATCGGTAGGGCCGCATGTTGGATCGACTTCGGACGCGTGTTGGCCCCTTCTTGGACCGCCAGTGTGGCGGCCTCTTCCTTGGACTTTAGCAGCGACCCAGAGATCGGCACATTATTATATTGGCGTGAGCGTCGGCACCTTATTATATTAGCCGTGACGATCGGCCACTACAGACGGGACCCATTTGTCCTATATAAGCAAGGCACCTGCACTTGGACACTCCTTCAACTCCCTTGGATTTCACACTATACATGAAGCAAACATCAAGCACTTGGCTAACATCCAACTCTTGGCAACGGCTATCATTCGGTCTTACTTCTCCGGCCTTTCTCCTCGAGCAGATTCTGGCAGGACGAAGAACACCGAGCTTCGCTCAAGAGCCGGATTAACAGAGTCTTTTTACACTCATTGTATTTAGATTTTTCACATTAATACTTGTATCCACGAATATTTGTATTAATAACATCTCGCGAGAGCATTCAAGCCCGGGCCTAACAAACCCGGCAAATCTTGTATTATTTATCTACTCTCGGAAGTGCTCCCGCAATTGTTGTTTTTTGTCCGTCTTCCAGCAGTATTAATCTTCGGATAAATATTTTGGGCAACAACAGACTTGAACACCTTCATCTAAAAAAAATATATATCTAACGTATATAAAAAAAATATATAACGTTTATAAAAAAAAATATAACGTTTATAAAAATAAAATGTATACCAATTTGAGTTTGTTGTTGCGTTTCGGGAACAATCTCAACATCATCATCGGGATCATCATATAGAGGTAGTTCGCGTTCCACACTTGGTTCACGCCACGAAGGACCTTCACGGTAGTCACAAAACGGATTGAAGTCACTCGTCATTGAAATGTTATATTGGGTTGGATTCATCGGTGGTGGAGGTTGGGGATAGTTAAACGATTGAGGGTATTGTTGATGCATCGGTGGTGGAGGTTGGGGATAATAGCCCGATTGAGGGTATTGTTGATGCATCGGTGGTGGAGGTTGTGGATACGTCGGTGGTGGAACTTGCGGACGAACACGACCACGATTGCCACGTTCACGACCTTTTTGTGATGAAACACCTTTTGATTTGCTTGGATCCATGATTAAAATGTTTGTGTTGAAATGGAAAATATAAAAATAGAGGTGTATAGTTTGTATATATAGAAGTTTTTTTTTTTTTTTTCTTGTTGGTCTACCAACGGTATAATATTTTGGCCATTGTTTTGGCCCACCGTTTTTTTAAAAAGTGTTTTGGCCCACTTTTTTTTTTTGGTTTCTTGTGCCCAGGGGCTTTTTTTTTTTTGGTTTCTTGTGCCAAACCGCGGAAGCATATATTGCCGTTGGAGCCATACCGCCGAGGTGGCGGCGGTGTTCACCGGCGGTATGGCCATCCCGCCGAGCATACCGCCCGCCACTGCCACCATCCTTATGAAAATTCCAATCAGCCTATATAATTGGGATGGAGGGAGTATGTATTATGAAAATAAAATATTAGATAAAAACTCGTAATGTTTATTTTATTCACTTCGAAAAAATATTTTTTTCCTATGGGGTGGATTTGCACCGCCCCACGACCCGCGGTGGATCGACTTGCCCCGCCGTTCACGTCGTGGGGAAAGTCTGAGTCTTCAAGTACTCGTCTCGACCCGTTCCATTACCATCCCTAATTTAGGGGGGAAATCCAACCACAAATAGATACTACACAATGGGATTTCTAGCCAAGCTATAGCGCCCTTTAAACTCTGCCCCTGAAACCATAGTAATTGCCTCAAAATATGCACTTTGTATTGAGTCAAAAGGTGCCATTAATACATTCATTCAAGACCCAGGACCAAAAACCAGTAGTATCAGATTCCTGTTTGACGAAAGCGTGAAGGACTAATTACTCTGTCGGGTCTTTTAATGTCATATAATTTCTCTTGATTGTTTCAAGACATATAATCATTCAATGCCAAAGATATTGATAAATATAAGGGTTTTGATAATAATAATAATAATAATAATAATAATAATAATAATTGACAAATTTACCTCAGCACCTCATCACCACATAGCAAGATGTTCATCTTGACATATTTAGAATGATGTAGTATATACGATGTTTTAAATATAATATAAGTACAACACGTGTAGTATAATAACTATGGTAACTGGATATGTATGTAGCAAGGAGAGTACATTGAGGTGCTGGATATTATTGATGATAATAATTCTATGGGATGTATATACGTATTGATTACGTGCAATAATTGCATTGAATTCTATGTGTTGAAATTTTTTCGAATATTGGATATTTAATTACTCTAAATTCTATGTTATTTTTAGTTTTTTTTCAAGTATAATAAAATTACAAATAACATAGAATTCAATGTAATTAACATAGAATTCAATACATTTAATACACTTAATCAATGCTCAAAATACAGTCGTTGGGGCTAGCTATTGATAGCAAAACCCTAAATATAACTATAGCGAGACTACTCACCGACAAAACAAAGAATAATTACACAACAACAACATTACCCCAATACCTCAACGGCTCCCGCAAAAAGCGGGGTAAGGGAGGATCGATGTGCGCAGCCTTACTACTGTCTTAACACAGAAAGGCTGTTTCCGGATGATCCAAAATGAAAATTGCATCGAGAATTGCATGGAATGACTAGTACTTCATGAAAAAAAAAAGTGAAGTCAATTTAGTGAGTCATTTTGCTTTATTCCATTATAATCAAGAACCAAATAATACGGAGTATTTGGGTCCATTAGAAACAATGGATAAATATACTTTCTATTAATATATATTATAAAAATGATGAAGTTAAATTAATAAAGAGTGGAAGATGTGAATTTTGAATTGAATTATTAAAAAGAAAATATATTAAAGTCTTCAAGAAAATACAATATTTTAACTTGGTTATCAAGAAAATAATTATCCCCTACTACTCTGAATTACAGTAATCTTAAACCTGTAATATTTAGACGTAGAATTCATAAAAGCTTCTTCTAATTATTTAGGAATACAGAAAACCCTCATCCCCTCCATCGGAAATTGCGCGCACACAAACACACACACACACACTAGATAGACAAACTGGTCAGAAAACAACCCATCTCCATGTGTGTGTTTGAAACTTCAGTTCTGCACCATACCAGTACCCTCGTGCATTAAGGTCTCTCTCTCTCTCTCTCTCTCTCTCTCTCTCTCTCTCTCTCTCTCTCTTCTTTTCATGAATGGTCTCTTTGCTTCTCATCCAGCTGCGGAATTGGGGTATAGAACTCTCACTTCGTAAGAATTAGCAGTACTTATAACTATGGGCCTTTCGCCTTCCACTTGTTTCTCTTTCCGTTTTAATGTTCAATTTTCTCAGGCGATTCTTGTCGTCGGTTTCTTGTCTCTTTTGTTCATCTCTTTGCTTTTTTTTGCTCAAAAATTATAGTAATATAAAAAACAGGAGCCGGCGGTGAAGTGAATATAAGAATTCCCTGAGATCATCATGGCTTCATCGAACAAACACTGGCCAAGCATGTTCAAATCCAAGCCCAAGAATCATCATCACCCATGGCAGCAGCATGGTATCAACTCCTCCTCTCACATATCAACTGGTCACCACAGAAACCCTCTCTCACCTGCAGGTACAAAATCGTTTCTTGTTTGAGTTGGCAATCAAACTAGCTAGGGTTTCCCAGTTTTCATTTTTATTTTTATTGTTTAATTATTATAATCATCTGACAGTACTGTCTGGCTGTGAAGAGAGAACACCGGAGCCGAAACCAAGATGGAACCCTAGACCGGAACAAATCCGCATACTCGAAGCCATTTTCAACTCGGGGATGGTTAACCCTCCGCGAGACGAGATAAGGAAGATTAGGTTTCAGCTGCAGGAATACGGTCAGGTCGGAGACGCCAACGTTTTCTACTGGTTCCAGAACAGAAAATCAAGAACCAAACACAAACAGCGCCAATCACTACTCCTCCAAGACAACAACAGCAACAACAACAACAACAAATCCCAATTAATACACCCACCGGAGACCACCACCCGTCCGGGAACCGGACCCACTCTTTCTGTCGCCGCTCTTCCGACTTCTTCGTCCTCATCGTCCGAGAAATCGTCCCCGGACACCTCATATTACGAAAAAGCCCCTCCCGCCGGTTCTTCCAATCATCATCATGTGATTGATGATGAGTTGTTGTTGGATAATAACTCACACGCTACGGCGTCTGCCAACCAACCGTTAGTTTTCCAAGCTCCGACCTATTTTCCGACCGAACAACCCTCGTTTTTCCCGTCGATCTCGCCAGGTTTGAGTGCACAAGGGTTTTGCTTTCTGGATCACGGAAACGTGGGTAATTGCCCGAATGTTTTACTCGGTGATGAGCTGATGTTGATGAGTAATGTGACTTTCAGAAAAGCTGATGATTATGAGAAAATGGAAATGCAGCAGCAGGAGTTTAGTACTCATGTTGTAAACCCTATAGTAGTTTCTTCATCTCTTTCTGTTTCTTCAACTACTAATCACGCTTTTCAAGGTAACTTGCTCCAAATCTCTTTGAGTATCCTTTTACTTTTATAATCTTTAAGGAGAGTTCCAAATTTGCCCTCATTACATATTACATGTCATCATACTCCATGATTCCTTCTTCTTAAATGCATGAGTTAAAAATAAAATAACTTAACAAAATCTGAATTTTGGCCACCTATGCAAAAATCTGCCGGCTAAGCAGATTTAGTCCACAAAATTACAATTTCGGACCATCTTTGCCAATTTTTGAAAATTGTGGACTAAAAATCACATGTGGAACAAACGCGGGACTCAACGTCTCACTCCTGCCATAATTTTGGACCAAACTTGCCATTCTCCCGACATATAATCGATAAATACGCATCGATAAATACATATTTGGGACCAATTTCTCTTTTGTTCTTCCCAAACATCCTCGTATATTAAGGATCCGAGGAAGTATGGTATTCCACATCTTGTGGTGGTCTTATTGTGCAATAGGGTTTTCTAACCACTTAGCATGAGACGTTTATATCTCAGCCCTATTTCTGAAAAATATATTTTTTAGTACTTTTGACCAAATTGTAACGGTGATATATTTGGTACATATAATGGTACATTTCTCGGCGTCGAGGCATGGATCTCGGCGTCGAGACAGTCAATGATCGACATCAAGAATCTCGAAGTCGAGATTAACTATCTCGGTGATGAGATTGGTATATTGATTTTGAGTTTGTCGCTTTGTTTTCAACACTGTTTCTAAGTAGAGTATAAGATGAATCATTAAATGGAATGTATGCACAAATTGATTGATCTTTTTTGCGTTTGCATCTAATAATGGTGAAATTTCAACAGGAAAAGAGGTTTGTAGTGGAATAAGGAAGCTAATCATCATCAACAGCACCTTAATCCCAACTATGTTGGGGTCGGTGGCATGAAGATTATAGTGTCGTTTAATTGTCTAAAATTAGTTAACACGATAACTCATTTATTAAATAATGGTGAAATTTCAACCGGAAAAGAGGTTTGTAGTGGAATAAGGAAGATCGTGATGTGTTGATTTGATTTGATGTGTGCAGGTGCATGCTTAGGGGAATCAATTAGCCCACCGAAGACGACCGTGTTCATCAACGACGTTTGCTTTGAGGTGGCTATGAGACCGTTAAACGTTAGAGAAACATTTGGAGATGATGCTGTGTTATTTCAATCCTCGGGCCAGCCCGTTCTAACCAATGAGTGGGGCTTAACTCAGCAGCCCCTTCAAACTGGTGCATTCTATTATCTACTTCGGGCCTTCACACCATCACAGGCTCGATGATAAGACGATCGCCTTGGTAACTCCAAAACCTCGTTCAGTCGGAAAGAAAAAATGTTGTCGAGCTATTTTAGGGATAATTACAAAAAATTCAAGAACATTTTACCAAAAAGAAAATATCAAGCTATATTCTTGATGTTTATTGTGTATCTTCTTAAAAAAAATGTTAAAAAACCACTTTACATCACATAATTTGCAATTTTGGTCCCAATATTAATATTTTAGCAGAAACGTCCCCTAAGAATCTTATATTATAATTCTAGTTCAAAAAGTCCAAAATAAAGACCCTGTGGTGTGACCGAAAGTGCAAAAAAAAATCTCATGGTGGGATCAAAAATGTAAAGACCTGAATTCTGTGGGACCAAAAGTACAATTTTTTATTTGGATCTTCTTTGTCGATTATGCTCTAAACCTCAACAGTAGTTCTACAATTACTAAAATTCGGCACTTTTGATATGATTAGTACTCCATCCGTCCCAATAATAAAGGCCTGTTTTGATTTTCTGCGGTCAACAAATTTTAACGTTGACTACAAATTAATCTTAAACCGTAAATATAAAATGTTCAATTAAATTATGTATGAAACTTTATTGCCAAAATTTTACTTTTATTATTTAAGATTAATTTGTAATCAAAGTTTGAGTTTGTTGACCGCAAAAAGTCAAAACAGGCCGTTATTATTGGGACTGACGGAGTATCATGCATGCATGGCTCAAGTACAGTAAAGCCTCGCTAAATGAATATAGTCGGGACTGGAGAAAAATATTCATTTAGCGGAATTATTCATTTATCGAGAGAAATTTTAAACATGTTAAAGAGTTTGGGACTGGAAAAAATTATTCATTTGACGAGGTTATTCGTTTATCGAATATTCATTTATCGAGGTTTGAGTGACTGAGTATCATGCATGCATGGCTCAAGTAGTACTGCACTATTCAGTAATTTATGTCTTGTGGTGTTCTTCTTACACAGATTTAGAAGAACTGAGGACCCTGTAGAGAAGGGGTTGCCGGCCATTTCTAGTTTTGTGCTATATTATGATGATGATGAGCCCTGTCCCAGTCGACGTTATGTATTTATGTTTTGAAGTTGATTTGAACAAATTAGGTGTAGACCGATCGAGAGAGTTTGTCGATTACTGCTTTCTAACAGTTAATATCAGAACATCACAAAATACTATGATATGACTTTTCAATATGGTTTCTGCCACCTTTTCTGTTTTGTTGTTTACGTCTCAGTATAATTATTCCTTGTTTTTTCAGTCGTATTGTTGGTTGAAATGCACGGATTCTTCTAAAAATACCATGTTGCAGTATTGTATCCGCACTCGTCTCCTAAATAGAATATGATTCTCGAATTCGCGAATCTAAATATCACAGTCGCTAATATTTTTAAAAATTCGTATCCCATATCCGTATCTTATCACCCACGTACCCGCATCTATGCAACACAGATTGTCGCATATTTCTAGGATTCGATAAATTTTATGTTTCTCGATCGAAAATTATATCTCATACTACCGATATTAGTTCTAAAACCCCAGAAATGATTTCTCGAGCTCGTGAATACGTAGCTTGGGACGTTTTCAAAGAAGTATATTTTAGTCAAAATGGCTGAGAATTTTTTTTAAGATATATTTTAAATAGAGGATGGATGGACCCCATCAACAGTTGTTCTTAATTTAATGTACAATGTAGTTTAAAATTTTCCCAATGAAAATAGAACAAAACTGAGGCGAAGTCAAAAGTTACGGGACTAATTGAATATTTTTGACAATTTTGGGACCATTTGAGAAAAGTAAAAAGTTACCCAACCAAAAGTGTTTTGATTAGGGCTGGAATTTTTACCCGAATAATCGAATTTTTAATAAGAATCGAACCAAAAAATTCGGTTTCGATTCCGGTTTTTTTATATTAACCGGTTCCGGTTCTTAATTCGGTTCTTTTTTAATAATTCGGTTCCAGTTCCGATTCCTATTTTATGATGTTAGAAAAAATCGGTTTCGAACCGGTTCTATATATTATATATATATATAATAATAATAATAATATTATATATAATTTTTTACATAATGTAGGTATTAAATAAAGCAAATTAAATATATTTTGTTCAAAATAATACACATTGAATTCATTTTCTACTCAAAATTCGGGGCTTATTAACAAAATTCGTTTTTTTTTGCAAAATTCGGTTCCTAAAAGAACCGAAAAACTCGGTTTTTACATATTAAATTCGGTTTCGGTTTCTAATTCGGTTCCTGAAGAAAAAACCGATTTTTTTGGTTTCGGTTCCTAATTCGATTCCTGAAAAAAAAATGGTCAAAAACCAAACCGATTTATTTATTTAAAAATCGGTTCCGATTCTTTAATTTTTACTAAGAACCGAACCGGTCCCACCCCTCATTTTGATCTCTAACCTGTTACTCTAATTTCCTTCTCCATTGCTGTATTGCCATTGGGCCAAATATTATTTTGGTCTTGTAGTTATTTGTTTTCTGATTTTGGTTCTGTGATTTTTACTATTTTAATTTAGTTTCCTCTATGAGAAAATTGTCTAATTTCAGACTAATTTCGCTGGAAAATACTAAATTCGTCGAATATGGTCACGTGCTATACACGCGACATTTAAATTGAGGATTTTGGTGAGAATTATTGACGTGATGTAAAAAAGATGATGATGCGGATTATTTTTTGTGTCCATATGGCATATTTAGATAATTGGTAAATGAAAATTATTTTTTTACTCATCAATTTGGGAGGGGAATTGTTAGATTGACAGCATTAAATTAACCGAAAGATATTAAAAAAAAATCACAAAAAAGTACTCAGGGCTTTCCAAAGAAATCCTAATAGAGTCGTGGTTTACGTCTGAGTAATTTTTTGTGACTTTTAATTTTATTTTATTTGTCTTTTGTTAATTTATTTAAGTACTTTTAATCTGTCAATTATTTAAGTGATACTCGAATATAGAAATAATTTCACATCACCTCCTTTTATGCGAAGACAACAATTTTTGCTAGAATTTTCTAATTTTAGATGCCACGTGACTAACACCTAGTCTTTCGGAAAATTTAGTAATTTTTAGGCAACAACCAACTTTAAATTGGACAATTTGTGCACATTTATGATTAAATTAAAAAATAAAGGCATTGTTGATCAAATTATATATTAGTACCCACAAAAATTCCAAATTTTATGCGGGCGTTGACCACTTGCCTATGTGGTCGTACTTGCTGACATGGATGTTTCTTTAACATGAATTGACAGCTATTTAAAAAAATTATGTCTGGCAAACATTTAAAAATATATAATAATAAATTATTCACCCTGTATCCCATGTAAATTCCTTGACCGCACACCAGCACACACACACGGGAAGTCGATGTTGGTTCTCCAGCCGCTCAAATCGGCGGCGACCATAAATCATAATATATAAGAAGTCCTCATCTTTCCTCCGGCCGATCTGAAGAACCCTGCTCCGATCTGGCCGATTCTCCAGCTGATACTTTCTTTCCTCTGGCCGATCTTTCCTTCGGTTGTATTTTATTCCTCATTATTTCAAAATCCATCTTTGTCTTGGACGGTCTCAATCGATGGTGAAAAAGAACACTGACGTACCCAATCTTGTGTATTTAATAAACTATTTTAATTATCGATAAACATGCAAGTTGAAGGGAAAATTAGAGAAATTTAGACACGTTCCCGGCACATGAATGATTCCGACGCTAGAAGATGATAAATACATATCCGGACAACATCATGAATGATTCCGACTCTAGAAGATGATAAATACATATCCGGACAACATATAAGACCAAAATTTCACGTGACTGAAATAAAGGACCAAAATCGCACAGAGACCAACATAGGGGATGAAAATTAAAATTTACAAGACTACATACTGTTTGAAGGAGAGATGTGCAGTGAGTTGTCATTTTAAAGAAGAAAACAATTATTGGCATTTTCTTGCTACAGATAACACACATGTCATTTTTGCCAATATTAGATGCATACTGTGTATGTCATTTTATTTTTCCTCAGAGAGTGACATTTCTAATTATATATACTTGTGCTTACATTTAGTGTAAATAAATAAATTATAGGACATCTAATTGCATATATAATTTCATTTAATATAATGAAACAAATAAAACAATTAATTAGGCAGAAGTGCATAAATACTGTAAAGTAGTGCATGCTCGAGAAACTCCACAGGAGTCTGTAAACCCTTTATTATAAATTAAAAATTGAAGATATACGTGAATTTAAAAAGAAAATCATGCAAATTATTTATTTTGTAGTTGGCTACATTTTGACGCATGACGATGATGAGCAGAGCAGCCGTCACCGTCGTGCCCAAAAAAAAAAAATAACAGTTGGCGGTGGTTGAAGATATTAAAAAGATTGAACCAAAATTTATCTGATATTTATTTCATTATAAATCAATCAATTAACCCTCTTTATTTGAATTTACTAAAGGAATATAGAGATTATGAGAAGTTAGATAAATTTTGAATATTACATTTACCCTCATGTACTTCATAATTCATATCATTACGTTGGGTATATTATTTTATCAATTAAAGTAACATATTTACTTAAATATTTGGAGCCCATTATCCTTATTTTTATTAAAGGATAGTTGGTTTAATTAATTCTTTTTTTGGTGGTGTAATTTTTTTTTTTGGTGGTGAGGTTTATTAATTCAAACACTATATATTCTGCAAATTAATAAAAAAAAATAATTCATCGCATAGAAAACAATTGATATATATGTTAAAAGTAAATACACATATGTGTGCCATATTCTACAGGTTAATGGGCTTCTCCTAGTTAGAGTAGGACTTACTCTGTTAGAATGTTCCAGAATATGTAATCTCTTCCCTATTTAAAGAGAGCTCATAAATGAGAATATACATCATCTTATGTCTTAATTCTTGTCTTGTATGTTTTTACTTCAACACATTATTAAGACGTGCTAGAAAAAAAATTCGCAAAAAAAATCAGATTTTTCTCCTCTGCAAACCCTAGCCGTCATCTTCGTCCCAGCAGATCCGCCGCTCATCTCTGCTCGTCTTCTGCAATCGGCCGCCGGTTTCCAGCCCTTCCGTTCGCCCTAAACAAGCAAAAATTTGGGCGTCGCCGTGCGGTGGTGGTGCCCAGTGCCCACCCAATAAAAGCCACTCACATGTCCACTGAACAAGATGTAGGGATGACGTGTCCGCATGGGCAGCTCAACTGGTTTCTGGGTGGCAGATTGCTACAAGGACGCAGGTTCGAGTCCTGGCAGCTGCAGTGTGGGAGTTTTATCCCTCCAATATGGGGGATAGCTCCTTGTGGGCACCAGGCACTGTTCCTCCCACCTAGTGGACCGTTGAGTCACCATGATTTAATTCCTCCACAAATCCTTGTCGGGCCGGGGGGTGGGGGCCCTGGGGGCGAGGGATTTCGCCTTTTTGCTACAAGATGTAGGGATGACGTGTACTACAGGATATGGTTATGTCATTGGACATGCCTGCTACACCCTGTATCAGAGCTATAATTCTCTGGATCCGTCTACATGACATCACCGTGACAGACGACAGGGGTGGTTCTCTCTAGTTCAGTGACGTCGTTTTGGAATCCCTCAAATTAACTTTGGAGAAGAATCAAGAGTATGTTCAAGGATGAAAATTACAATCAATGACCGGAATGATTGGGGTTATTGAATCCTATGAAAGTACCTATAACGAACTTTGGGACATGACTCGTACAGGCTTTGGGATAAACGATTGGGGCATTCAGACCGTGAAACGATGACCCACATTCTTAAGACTACACACAAACATCCTTTCTTACGCATGCAAAGTAGAAGCAAGAAACGAACCTACATAACGAACTTTGTTGGTGTTCCTCAAGCTGCGTCATCCAAAGCATCGGAGATATCCGCCCATTCTACACATTTGACCCTCTCAAACGCAGATCGTCTCTTGTGCAAAGCCTACGCTTTAGCCAAAGTAGGAGCGAGAGCTTCACGCTAAAGATGTAAAACTTACATTCTTACATAGGATTCAAATAGATATTTGTGGACTAATTCAACCAGAGTACGGACCGTTTAGATGTTTTATGGTTCTGGTTGACGTTTCGACATGTTATTCACATGTCGCCCTCTTGTTCACTAAAAATGTTGTTGTTGCAAAACTTCTAGCACGGAATATCTATCTAAGGGCTCACCACCTTGACCACCATGTTCACTCTATAAGACTTGATGCTGGAGAGTTCACATCTAAAATACTTGACAAATACTGTATGTCGGTCGGGAGCAACGAAAAGCACACCATCACCCACGAGCATGCGCAAAATGGTCTTGCGGAGGCAACCGTCGAACGAATCAGATGGTAGCCCGGGCATTGATTATGCACACCAATTGGCCTATTTGTGTCTGGGGTTATGTAGTCTTGCATGCAGCTTTACTTATTTGTTCATTTTAGACCCTTTGGTAACCAAACGATTTTTGTGTACAAGTTGGTAACTGGATAAGTCCTGATTTCTACATTTTGGACTCAGACGAGCTTGAGTGCCAATTGCGCGTATTTGGTTATGTAGTACTGTGCCTTCTGCACCCCCACAGTGCATGGGTCTTTTGAGACGATTAAGTAGTTACATTGGATACGAATCCCCAATGGTTATTCGATATTTTAAACCTTCGACACCGCTCGATTGTGGATTGTCACTTTGATGAGACAATCTTCCCATCGTTTGGGGAGGAGAGAAGACGAACTTTCTTAGGGAACGACAGGAATTGTCATGGTGTGCCCCTACTTTATCTCATTTTGATCCCCGTATTTCGCTATGTGATAGTGAAAAAATTTTATCTTCGGAACGTAGCAGATTTGATGCCTGATGCGCTTACTGATATCGTGAAAGTTACGAGATCATATATACCAGCTGCAACATGTAAGGTTGAAAGTCCTCGGTAAGGGGCGCTGTAATATCCGGATTTATTACAGTGTATTTCATCTGTATTCAACCATGTATTATTTTGGATTGGTGATTTTGATTATTGGAATATGATATTTAGTGCATTGATATCATTATGCATAAGTATAGAAACATGCAAAATTGCTCAAGAAACCTTGTGATAGCGCACGCTAAGAATGTATCTTAACGCGCGCTATCGGGCCATTATTAGCGCACGCTATGAAGGTAGGGGTTGCGTGCGCTAAGAACTCAATTATTGAGCGGGACAGCTAACACATGCGCCAGCCGGGACATGGGTCCGGATAAGATTCCCGCTGACGCATCCGGACAAATTCTGAAGTCAACCATTATTAGCGCACGCTAAGGGATGCTTAGTAGCGTGCGCTAACTTGTCAATAATGCGAATATTATAAATGGGACAAAGAACCGCTTTGGCTTTCATTTCCTTCGTCTATACTTCACCTTTGAGAGTCCAGAGCAAGTATATCCCTTCTAAACACTTAGAACATATATTAGTGATCATTGAATGATTGAGTATCATTTTTGTGTGATTATTGATGTGAAGTTTCACCTTGGAGTGTAAAATTACCAATCGGTGTCGGATTATACCTCGTGGTTCATGATTTCGGCATTCTAAGGTATGTTCAACCTATCACCAGTCTTAGATTTGGTTTTCCAATGGATACGATGATCATATTATCGAAGTATTGAATTTCATTAGTGAATTATTCAACAACATCATGTTTAGAAGATTGGAATGTCTACAAATACGATATTATTGTTGGAACCTTGAAGTTGGGATCCTAGTACTTCAAATGATGAGAGAAATATTCTGAAGTTAACAATCCGTATGATTTATGTTATCTTTGTGATCATGATTTGGAAGAGATGTTATAAGAACTTAAAGGAAGAATCATCTTAGGAAATATTCTTTCGTATAAGTCGGAATTGTTAGTTCACCTCAAGATGAAGTCTGAATATGTATAATGATAGTAGAATCTAATACATCAACCGGAGATCACCAACTTCGCATGAGAATTGAAATCAAGATGGATTATGGTGTCATGATGATTATACGTATATTTGCATCTTGAAGTTGATATTATCCTGGAGATCATTCATAAAGGTTATGAACATAACATGAAGACAGATTACAAACATCAAATCACTGAAGAAATCGCTTACTTCATCACTATTTGTGTAAATCTGCTGCCCTCCAGTGAACTGCCATGCATTATTAGCGTGCGCTAATATACGAGATTTAACGTGCGCTATCGAGTACGTTTAGCGTACTAAACATTTTGGTCTTAGCGTCGTTAAATCATCACCGAGTCGATCGGCTGATCAGTGAGGCACTGACAACGCCGGGTTAGCGTACGCTAGGCAGTGTGTACTGCGTACGCTAACGAGTAGCATTAACGTACGCTACATATGATTCGTAGCGTGCGTTAATCTGTCCAGACAGATTTCGTATTAAGGACTTCCTACCGTAATTATTGAATTGTTAGACGTTCGTACGGCACGAAATGAATTCTGTACTATTTCTTTTGTTAAGGTTCGAGCTTATCACGTGATTGATCGAAGGGGACGACCTTCGAGTATTTTGATATTCGTGGAAGTTTATTCTTGTCAACGAACCGAGGCAAGTACTCTAAATTAGAATTGTTTATATTATGACAATTATGATGTGATTGTATCGTGTAAATATGTTGTGAATATATGTCCACCATGTGTTGATCCGACGGGAATCATCATGGGAATCTATAGCTGTGTGCTATTTGGATCGTTGGACAGTAGTTCCACCATGTGTTGGTCCGACGGATCATCATGGGAATCTATAGTGTGCTACTGGATCGTTGGAATACCATCGGTATGTTGAAACTGTTATGTTATGATATGTGTTGTGGATATTCTCGTTGGAGAAACTTGTTATGATATAATTGTTGATTATATCACCGTTGTATGATTATTGTACTTGTACTAGCATCGTTGTGCTAACCCCTTCGGGGTGAACATTTGTGTATGTTCAGATCCGTAAGAGCGGGGAAACAACCACTGGAGATGCATGACGACGAGGGTGCAAAGTGATGTTCTGGCCGGGTTTACTATCTGTTATTTGTTGATTATTTCAATAAGTACTCGAGTACGTCGTCCGTTATAATGATTTGAATTTTGGTGATGTAATAATAACTCTTCATTGGATATTCCTATTTCGTTTTCAACCAGACGGTTGTATTTTACTTCAGTAATTTCATAAAGCGGTATCTGTTATTGTCTTTTCTTTTAATCAGCCTTGTAAATTCTTATGTAAAGGATTTACGGCGCTGTAATATTCCCGAATATATTGGGGGTGTTACAGGCGCTACACCGACGAATCGAGTGCTGCCATCAAACATGGTGGATGTGTGATTTAGGCCATAGCTCCCTAAAGAAAGAGGTGGAAGCTACATGGTTCGACTTAATACTCACCTAAGGAGGAGGTAAAGTAAGGCACAAATTTATATATTAGTCATCAATGAACTCGTTTCATGAGATCATATTTGATTTTACTATGTCCATGAGTCATAACGAGGGGGCGCCCCGAAGATTGATATGATTCAGAAAATCAAAAAACATCTCGATGAATCACGAGAGTGTGGACCGATCATCCACCTACTTTAATGATCTATCGTTGCTCAAATCATAGAGCAAGACGATGTCGAACCGTACTCTGTTGTATGATATCAATATTGAGTTGATTGGCCATAAAGGATAATGCATTCCATGCAGAACTATATTCTTTGACAAAAAGACAGGTAATTGGTAGGTAGTGCTAACCTCACCAAGTGTAAATCCTGTAAGACATAAAATAAACCTTTATCCGTAAGCGTAATGAGAAGAATGAAATCCTGAAGTACAAGGTCCGAAGGTTCTCATAACACGCCGTGGAATTGACTAAGGAGATATACTCTCCCCTAAGTAAGTGCTCGATGGCGTTTCATTACCCAAGTCAAGTGACTCTACACCATGGAGTGCGTTTGCAGTAAGGTTGAAAAGCTCACTTTACGGATTACAACAATCCGGGTGGATGTGGTATACCCGCCTAAGTGACTACTTGATTGAAACGGGATATAAGAACGACGAATTGTGTCCGTGCGTGTTTATTAAGAAAACAAGTTCCGGATTAGCAATTGCAGCTATATATGTCGAGGATATGAACATAATCGGTACTCTTGACGAATTAAGAGAAACCACACCTATCTAAAATTCGAAATTGAGATGAATGATCTGGAAAGACTCGATCTTATCTAGGCATTGAGCTAGAACATTGAGCTAGTGGATCATTACCCACCCGTCTGTCTATGTCCACAAGAAAATCAGGCGTTTCAACATGGATGAAGGCACATACGGTTAGCACTCCCATGATCGGTCGTATTTTGGACTTGAAGAAAAGATCCATGTCGTCCGAAGGAATGTGACGAAGAGCTTTTGAGAGATGAAATTCCCTATCTAAAGTGCAATAGGTGCATTATTGTCTTGGCTTAGTATACTCAACCTGATATAGCTTTCTCAGTGAACTTGTTGGCTAAATATAGTTCTGATCCCACGCAACGTCATTGGAATAATATCAAGAACATCTTTTGATACCTCAAAAGAACTGCCGATGAATGTGCAATCACTAAAGTAAGTGTGGATGCCGACGATACTACCCCGACGGATGTGTTGGTAGGATTTACAGATGTTGGGTACATCTTGGACCCATATAAAGACGCCTCCAGATTGGTTACGCTTTTACCAATGGGAACACTGCAATATATTGGATATCAACTAAGTAAATTCTTGTTGTTACCTCCTCAAATCACACTAAGATTATTGCTCTACATGAGGCGGAACACGAGTGTATATGGTCGAGAACCATTGTCATACATATTTGAGGTAACAATGGACTAAGTAATGTCATTGATACGCTATAATATCCATAAACTTTATTATTATTATTATTATTATTATTATTATTATTATTGTTATTATTATTATTTTTGTGGTTAAATTATTTACAGATTTAATTTTAATTGAGAACCCATTTATTAGTCCAACACAATATTAACTGGTATTAAAATTCAGCCCAATTATCATTTGGTCCAACCCAACACTATTTTTCCTTTCAGTTTTCACCTCTATTCTCATCAGAAATAGATCATTTCCCCTCCATCTTAATTTTCATTCTTAAATGAAAATTTATTTCACAGCATTAATGTAGCGACCACTTTTCTAAAATATAATTCTTCTAATTTTAAGAAGAGTAAATAAAAATTTTGCAGCGGAAATACATTTTTAAGAAAAATAAACTTAATAATCGCAAGTAATAATTCCAAGTCACCATTAAATAAAAACATAACGTTAAAATAAAATAAATGGAACAATTATTCATAAATATAATCTTAGAGAAATAACATTTAATAAATAGATATTTGATCATCAGCTTGATCATCCCACACTCAAGCGCATGCCACATCGAGCTCCTCAACCTGAAAGGGGGTAAATAGTGGGGTGAGCTTCCAACTCGCTCAGTGTGGAGAGTACACAATATGTCTACGTTAATTACTAAATATATTAGCAAGTATAAACAACATGATTGATAAATTCTGAAGCCCGTCGGCTAGCCCGAAGACTTTATGCACAATTAAGTGCTTCTGACTGATTTGCACATTTAAGTGCTTCTAACTGGTTGCACATTTAAGTGCTTCTGACTGATTGCACATTTAAGTGCTTCTGACTGATTTCACGTGCACATACGAGACAATATATAAAGTAATTAAAATAAACAAAAGCGTAATAAATCCCCACACCTGGATAAATTGCAGTTCTGAACTTGAATGTGATGAAATGCTTGACTCGATAAATTCTAGGCCCGTAAATTCTTGTTATTATCTACAATTAATAATAGAAAATTATTATTATATGACTGGGAATTAAATTGTAAGTGAATAATAATATCAATTGAAAAGATCGACATGTTAAAAGTTTGGCCGAAATGGACTGATTTTAAATATTAAAAACTAGCTGGGGTTCAAATTAAAAGAATTGAGAAAACGCAAGGACTGAAATTAAAAAGGCTGAAAAAGAATCTGGGGTTAAATCGAAAGGTCTGGAAACAAGGGGGACTCAATTGAATAACCCTAGGAAATTAGGGGGTATAAATACCCTATTAACACCCGTGTCGGCCGAATAAATCTCAATCTCGCTCGTCTTCTACCTCTCGCCTCTCACGGATCATCTCTCTCTCTCTCTCTCCTTTCTTCCCATCTCAGCCTCTCTCTCCCTCTCATAATTTCTCTCACACACACACACACACAAATTCACCCTCACACACGCGCACACAAATTCACCCTCACACACGCACACAAACACACAGTCAGACGCACACACACACGAAGCCACCCACAGAGACACTCGTATCAGCCAAAATCGTGCAGAAATCGGAGCAAAGCGGTGGTGGTGCGGCGGACTGGTGATGTGTGGCGGCAGCGCGATTTGGAAGGGGAAATAAGTGAGGGAAATCGGAGTTTGATACGCGGCCGAGGAAAATTTTTCACGTAAGGTTTCGAGATCTGAAAATTTGTTCTGAGTTGGATTTGGGTTTGAAAACGGGTTGACCGGTCGGATCGGATTGCAGTTACGGCGGGATGTTTGGATTCGGGTTGTGCTTGTGGGTTCGGGCTGTGGGTTTGGTTCCGGCCATGAAGTTCGACCGCGGGTTGGATTGTGGCTGAGATTTTTGTTCGGTTAGCTTGAAATTTCATTTTCATGTTTGGGGTTTGATGTTTTTAATCGTTTTTTTTTCTTGGTGGTGATGGCTTGCAGCGGGGACAGGATGGTATTCCAGAAACATAAAAGGGGCAGTGAGTCGGGGATGATGGTTTGGTTCAGGCCAATAAAGATGATGAAGGTGATTATGACAAAAACTGGGGCTGGTATTATGTGTAATTGAATCAATAGTATAGTCTTTGGGAGATTTGTCGTGAAAAGTTGAAGTAAACATAAAACTGAAGATACAAGGGAGGGACATCAGAAAAAATATTTTGATTACCTGCAGGAATAGAGAAATGGGGACAGATCGGCCGACTTGCAGGAGATGAGGAAAAATAATATATTTGTGCGTTCTGTGTGTATAATCAGTTCTGAATTTTAGTTTATATATTATATTGAAATGATTTCAAGGGTTCTTATTTATTTGTGTTATTTATGACAATTGTTTGAGAATTTATTTCCAATTAAATGTGTTATTTGAGAGGTTACAAATGAATGAATGAAAATGGAACTGATGTTTCTCCTGGAGAAACAAATAGTTATTGGACTAAGATGATAATTGGGCTGAAAATAAATATTTGTTAATTGGGCCATTAAATTAATTACAGGATTTGGGCTGAATATTAAATAATAATAATAATAATAATAATAATAATAATAATAATAATAATAATATTACTTTTAATAATAATAAATAATAGAGACAATATTAATAATAATAGAAATAATAAAAATAAATAATATTATTATTTATCTTGTAAAATCTTTTGGGTAACGATTAATATCGCTTAAAATTTGACTTGGGCCTAGAAATGACAACATGAAACATGATGAAATAAAACGAGAAATGACACGACATGAAATATATGACTGGACATGAATTAATTGACAAAATGAATTTGCATGATAATGAATTAAACGATAAATTATTCGGGCATCAATTTAATAAAATTGAATATAATTTCTATAATTCATAATAAATGTATATACGAAATCGGGGCGTTACAACCTACCCCCCTTTAACAAATTTTCGTCCTCGAAAATTAAGTTTCATACCTCGAAAAATGAATGTTGGGTACCTAGAACGGATCTCCTCTTCACGTTCCCAAGTTGCCTCATTTGGTCCATGACGACTCCATTGAACTTTCACCAATTTAACCTCTTTGTTTCGTAACTGGTGTACCCTTCGCTCCAAAATAGCTGTAGGTACCTCCTCATAAGTCAGGTTCTTGGCTACATGCAACTCTTTGAAATTGCATATGTGACCAGGATCATGTATGTACTTTCTCAGCATGGAGACGTGAAAGACATTGTGCACTCCCGATAACTCTAACGGCAATGCCAAACTATAAGCAAGATCACCAACGCGACCCAAAATCTCAAAAGGTCTGATATAACGAGGCTGTAGCTTTCCCTCCTTACCGAATCGTATTACTCCTTTCATCGGCGCTACCTTCAGGAACACCTTCTCTCCAATCTCAAATTGTATATCTTTCCTTCGTTTATCAGCATAAGCCTTCTGCCGATCCTGGGCAGTCTTAATTCTGCTTCTGATCTCGGCTATTTTCTCTACAGTCTGTTCGATCAATTCTGGACCCAAAATCTTTCCTTCTCCAACTTCACTCCAATAAAGAGGCGATCGACATTTCCTTCCGTAGAGAGCCTCGTACGGGGCCATTTGTATAGTTGCTTGGTAACTATTGTTATAAGCAAACTCTACTAACGGCAAAATATTCTCCCAATTCTCACCAGTATCAAGAACACACGCCCTCAACAAATCTTCAAGTGTCTTGATAGTCCGCTCAGATTGACCATCGGTTTGCGGATGATATGCAGTACTGAAATTCAACTTATTGCCCAACGCACTCTGAAGACTCTTCCAAAATTTCGACGTAAATCGCGGATCTCTATCAGAAACGATCGACACTGGAACACCATGTAGCCTCAAAATCTCCCGAATATAAATCCGTGCATATTGTTCCATACTATAAGTCATCCTCACAGGTAGAAAGTGAGATGACTTCGTCAAGCGATCTACTATCACCCAGATAGCATCGTTCTTCCTCACTGTTCGTGGCAGACCAACCACGAAATCCATTGTGATATGCTCCCATTTCCATTCTGGAATTTCCAACGGTTGAAGTAAACCTCGTGGCCGTTGGTGTTCTGCCTTTACCTGCTGACATATCATACACCTCTCCACAAATACACCAATGTCTCGTTTCATTCCTCTCCACCAAAAGAACTTCTTCAAGTCGTGGTACATCTTTGTACCTCCCGGATGAGCAGAGTATGGTGCATTATGAGCTTCTTCAAGGATTTGCCTCCTAAGGGATGTGTCCTTAGGAACACACAACCTCCCATCGTAATTCAAAACGTCGTCTGCGGCAATGACAAATTTCTCAATACTACCATCTTGTGCTCGATCTTTCATCTTACACAAGAACTTATCACGTGGTTGAGCCTCCTTAATCTTATCTCTCAAGTTTGGTTGCAAGACCAAAGATGATAAGATTGCTTTCGAACGTTTTGAAGACTCAACTACCTCAATCCTCAACTGGGAGAACTTCTTTATCAAACTCTCCTGATCGGTCAAGCAAGCTAACTCGCCTCTAGTCTTCCGACTCAAGGCATCAGCTACTACATTCGCCTTACCCGGATGGTAATGGATGGTACAATCATAGTCCTTCACCAATTCTAACCATCTCCTTTGTCTCATGTTAAGATCCTTCTGTGTGAAAAGATATTTCAAACTTTTATGGTCCGTGTATATCTCACACTTCCCTCCGTAGAGATAGTGACGCCAAATCTTCAGCGCATGTACTACAGCAGCCAACTCCAAATCATGCGTTGGATAGTTCAACTCATGTGGTTTAAGCTGTCTCGATGCATAGGCTACTACTTTACCATGTTGCATCAGAACACAACCCAACCCCTGCTTTGAGGCATCACTATAAATAACAAAGTCTTCCGTCGGATCAGGAATCGTTAATACTGGTGCAGAGGTTAGTCTCCTTTTCAACTCTTGAAAACTTTCCTCACACTTGTCACTCCATTCAAACCTCACGCCTTTCCTTGTTAGCTGGGTCATAGAAGTGGCGATTTTCGAAAATCCTTCGATAAATCTTCTATAATAGCCAGCTAAGCCCAGAAAGCTGCGAACTTCGCTCGCATTCTTGGGTACTCCCCAACTACTCACTGCTACAACTTTATCGGGATCTACCTCAATCCCTTTTGAAGTCACCACATGTCCAAGGAATCCAACTCTGTTCAACCAAAACTCACATTTCTTGAACTTGGCATACAAATTCTCCTTGCAAAGTGTCTCCAATGTAATTCTCAAATGCTCTTGGTGTTGTTCCTTGTCCTTAGAATACACCAAAATGTCATCTATGAAAACGATCACAAACTTATCCAAGTAAGGTCGGAACACTCTGTTCATTAAATCCATAAAGACTGCTGGTGCATTACTCAGACCAAATGGCATCACTACAAATTCAAAATTTCCATAACGAGTCCTGAAGGCCGTCTTGGGAATGTCACACTCCCTAATCTTCAGCTGGTGGTATCCCGACCGCAAATCGATCTTCGAAAAGGTTCCGGATCCTCTCAATTGATCGAATAGATCCTCGATTCTCGGTAGTGGGTACTTGTTCTTCACCGTGAGTCGATTCAACTCTCGGTAATCTATACACATCCGAAGTGACCCATCCTTCTTTCTTACAAATAGTACTGGTGCACCCCATGGTGACACACTAGGACGAACAAATCCGAGCTCCAACAGCTCTTGAATTTGGACCTTCAATTCTTGAAGTTCCCTCGGAGCCATCCTATATGGCGCTTTGGACGTTGGGGCCGCCCCAGGGACCAAATCAATACTAAACTCCACTTGTCGGTCGGGTGGGACTCCCGGCAAATCTTCTGGAAACACATCCAAAAACTCCCGTACTATAGGTACATTGGTAGGGGACACCTCATTAGTACGAGTGTCGACTAAACTCACCAAGTAACCCTGACATTGCTCCTTCCTTAGACTTCTTAGTGCTTTCATAGCACTGATTACTCTGGGTACTGTCCCACTCTTAGTACCATAAAAGGTGATCGACTCGCCTTCAGAACACCTCAATGTCACCTTCTTCTCACGGCACCTTATATCGGCATCATGTCTATCGAGCCAGTCCATACCAAGGATCACGTCAAAATCCATCGAGCTAATCAAATACAGGCTAGCATCAAATTCTCTACCTCCTTTCTCAATATTCTCGTCAGTCATTGTATTAGTGAGGATCGTATTTCCTGACGGTAAGCTAACCTCGAGAGACTCAACAGTTCTAACGCTTTTATGACCAATGGAATGATAAAACTTTACAGACATAAAAGTATATGTGGCACCAGTGTCAAATAAAGCGAAAACAGGCACATTAGAGATCATAAGCATACCTGACACCGTGCCGGGATTCTCATCTGTATCCCTTTGGGTCAAAGTATAAATGCGAGCTTTTCCTCCAGAACCTTGACCTTTGGCCCTTTGGAGATGACAGTTCGAAGATGAATGTCCTGGCTCCTTGCATCTATAGCAGACACCTTTTCCATACAAACACTCTCCGCCATGATTTTTACCACACTTTGGGCATGCAGGCCTAGTGATCGGTGCACCCGGTCCAGATTTCTCATCTACCTTCTTCTGTTTATTAGAAGCCACAACCTTATTTTGGTTCCCGTTCTAATGCCTCTTACCGATATTAGGCTTAGTTGACTGTTGTTGATCCAGATTATGGCTAGCTTCAACCTCTTGAGCTCGAAACACTGTCTCGGTATATGGTAGCACCCCATGACCAGCCACGATGTGACGAATACTCGGGCGTAAACCACTCCGGAACTTAAGGGCCCTCTTGCGGTCCGTATCCACCATGTGCTCCACAAAGAAGCTGATTTGGTTGAATTTCCTCTCATATTCTTCAACCGTCATCCCTCCTTCTTCGAGATTCCAAAACTCTCTCTCCATCTTCTCTCGGTAATACTGTGGGTAGTACTGTTCCATCACTATTTCCTTGAATCGATCCCAAGTCAATGCAGCACGCTCGGCCGCCGGCCTCAAACGCCAATAGCTTATCCACCAACGACCAGCATCCTCCACCATTTGATATTGGCCACAAAGAATTCTTTGCGCATCAGTACACCCAATGAGCTCAAAGGTGCGCTCGAGCGACATGAACCATTCATCAACAAAAGCTGGCCCTTCTCGACCATTAAATGTTGGTGGGGGTGAAACGCCGGAACTGTTGCACAACTTGTGCGTGAGTAGGAGATGGCACGTTATTGTGGTGGTTATCTTGACCTCCGTCACCACCACCACCAGCACCAAGGTTGGCATTCTGACCACCGAGATTATCTGCACCTCGGTTAGCTAGGCGTCCACGTCCACGAGTTGCCATTATCCTAAGGCATGCCACACGCAACGACCCTTCAGTACTTACCCAACGACAGGGAGAAAATAAAATGGAGAGTTATATTGCGTCTCTAGCAATGATGATTTACGCATGTCACACATATACTTATGAATTTATAAGAAAACAATTTCATGCCCAAATACTTTATCATAAAATTCTTATGTACAAAATATAATGAAGATGCATCTTTAATGCACGAATCACGGTTGATTTGGTAAACTGCATTCATCACATAATGAATAATAATAACTTAATGTATCTTGGAGTCGACGTGGAGTGGCAGAGGTGGATGATCATAATTGCTAAAAATATTTGACTACTTGCGAAATAAAATTTCAGTTTTGAAAAAGAAAACATTTCAACGAGTCTACAGAACCGTAGACCCGCTCTGATACCACTTATGTAGCGACCACTTTTCTAAAATATAATTCTTCTAATTTTAAGAAGAGTAAATAAATATTTTGCAGCGGAAATACATTTTTAAGAAAAATAAACTTAATAATCGCAAGTAATAATTCCAAGTCACCATTAAATAAAAACATAATTTGACGTTAAAATAAAATAAATGGAACAATTATTCATAAATATAATCTTAGAGAAATAACATTTAATAAATAAATATTTGATCATCAGCTTGATCACCCACACTCAAGCGCATGCCACATCGAGCTCCTCAACCTGAAAGGGGGTAAATAGTGGGGTGAGCTTCCAACTCGCTCAGTGTGGAGAGTACACAATATGTCTACGTTAATTACTAAATATATTAGCAAGTATAAACAACATGATTGATAAATTAAAGCCGTCGGCTGGCAGAAGACTTTATGCACAATTAAGTGCTTCTGACTGATTTGCACATTTAACTGCTTCTAACTGGTTGCACATTTAAGTGCTTCTGACTGATTGCACATTTAAGTGCTTCTGACTGATTTCACGTGCACATACGAGACAATATATAAAGTAATTAAAATAAACAAAAGCGTAATAAATCCCCACACCTGGATAAATTGCAGTTCTGAACTTGAATGTGATGAAATGCTTGACTCGACAAATTCTAGGCCCGTAAATTCTTGTTATTATCTACAATTAATAATAGAAAATTATTATTATTATATGACTGGGAATTAAATTGTAAGTGAATAATAATATCGATTGAAAAGATCGACATGTTAAAAGTTTGGCCGAAATGGACTGATTTTAAATATTAAAAACTAGCTGGGGTTCAAATTAAAAGAATTGAGAAAACGCAAGGACTGAAATTAAAAAGGCTGAAAAAGAATCTGGGGTTAAATCGAAAGGTCTGGAAACAAGGGGGACTCAATTGAATAACCCTAGGAAATTAGGGGGTATAAATACCCTATTAACACCCGTGTCGGCCGAATAAATCTCAATCTCACTCGTCTTCTACCTCTCGCCTCTCACGGATCATCTCTCTCTCTCTCTCTCCTTTCTTCCCATCTCAGCCTCTCTCTCCCTCTCATAATTTCTCTCACACACACACACACACAAATTCACCCTCACACACGCGCACACAAATTCACCCTCACACACGCACACAAACACACAGTCAGACGCACACACACACGAAGCCACCCACAGAGACACTCGTATCAGCCAAAATCGTGCAGAAATCGGAGCAAAGCGGTGGTGGTGCGGCGGATTGGTGATGTGTGGCGGCAGCGCGATTTGGAAGGGGAAATAAGTGGGGGAAATCGGAGTTTGATGCGCGGCCGAGGAAAATTTTTCACGTAAGGTTTCGAGATCTGAAAATTTGTTCTGAGTTGGATTTGGGTTTGAAAACGGGTTGACCCGGTCCAGATCGGATTTTTGGTTCTGAGCAGGATGTTTGGATTCGGGTTGTGCTTGTGGGTTCGGGCTGTGGGTTTGGTTCCGGCCATGAAGTTCGGCCGCGGGTTGGATTGTGGCTGAGATTTTTGTTCGGTTAGCTTGAAATTTCAGTTTCATGTTTGGGGTTTGATGTTTTCAATCGTTTTTTTTTTCTTGGTGGTGATGGCTTGCAGCGGCGACAAATGGTATTCCGGAAACATAAAAGGGGCAGTGAGTCGGGGATGATGGTTTGGTTCAGGCCAATAAAGATGATGAAGGTGATTATGACAAAAATTGGGGCTTGTATTATGTGTAATTGAATCAATAGTATAGTCTTTGGGAGATTTGTCGTGAAAGGTTGAAGTAAACATAAAACTGAAGATACAAGGGAGGGACATCAGAAAAAATATTTTGATTACCTGCAGGAATAGAGAAATGGGGACAGATCGGCCGACTTGCAGGAGAGGAGGAAAAATAATATATTTGTGCGTTCTGTGTGTATAATCAGTTCTGAATTTTAGTTTATATATTATATTGAAATGATTTCAAGGGTTCTTATTTATTTGTGTTATTTATGACAATTGTTTGAGAATTTATTTCCAATTAAATGTGTTATTTGAGAGGTTACAAATGAATGAATGAAAATGGAACTGATGTTTCTCCTGGAGAAACAAATAGTTATTGGACTAAGATGATAATTGGGCTGAAAATAAATATTTGTTAATTGGGCCATTAAATTAATTACAGGGTTTGGGCTGAATATTAAATAATAATAATAATATTACTTTTAATAATAATAAATAATAGAGATAATATTAATAATAATATAAATAATAAAAATAAATAATATTATTATTTATCTTGTAAAATCTTTTGGGTAACGATTAATATCGCTTAAAATTTGACTTAGGCCTAGAAATGACAACATGAAACATGATGAAATAAAACGAGAAATGACACGACATGAAATATATGACTGGACATGAATTAATTGACAAAATGAATTTGTATGATAATGAATTAAACGATAAATTATTCGGGCATTAATTTAATAAAATTGAATATAATTTCTATAATTCATAATAAATGTATATACGAAATCGGGGCGTTACAATTAATCACTCAATTATTAACCAAATTAAGACATAATTAAATTGTGTCTTTTCTAATTCTTCTCTTAAACAATATATAATGCAAATCAACTTCACCATAGTTCATTCCAAACATCCCCAGCAGAAGGTAAGAAAAAGATCAAAATCTCGATTTTCCTTTATGTAATATTTTTTTTCATCTTTTTCATTTTCTTCATAGCATCAAAACCAGAATTTGAATCAACACCAGTAACCGAACTCCATGTCCGATCTCAAAATCCAAACCGGAAAAAAAAATCGCCTGAAAAATCCGCCGAATCGGCTGTGCTCCAGATTCGAGCGGGGGCTTGAAACCGAAATAGCCAAAAAAACAAAAAAACCATTCAAACCGAGGAAACACCGGTCACCATCGACGTCTCCTCCGTTCCAGTCGTGGCCAGTCGCCATCAGTCCGATTTCTGATCCCGACAAATCTAAACCCGCTGCGATATGCTATGGTGTGTTGTGTCAAATGGTGTGGGGTGTGAAGAATCAGATGCAGAGAAAAAAGAAAGAAAGAAGAAGAAGACGTCTGGAGATATAGGAGAAGAAGGAGAGAAGAGAGTGGGGCGGCGGATGAATGGGAAGAAATCTAACCTAAGTGTTGGATTTTATTTCCCAACACTTTAATCTAAATTTTAATTCAATCCCCTTAATTTTTTCTATCTTTTGATTTTACCCCTATTTAATTTCTAAACATCTCAAATTACATCTTTTAAATCAATTTCAAATATTTTAATTTAGTTTGTGTTATTACATATTTTCATACTTTAATAATAATATTAAATTATTTTATTGTAGATAACGACGAGAACTTTCGGGCCTAAGATTTCCGAGTCGAGCATCCATACTTA
Organism: Orobanche coerulescens; assembly: GCA_033398695.1. Taxonomy (NCBI): domain Eukaryota; kingdom Viridiplantae; phylum Streptophyta; class Magnoliopsida; order Lamiales; family Orobanchaceae; genus Orobanche; species Orobanche coerulescens. The sequence goes on along the minus strand of CM065814.1, from coordinate 149,124,813 downwards.
GTCAAACGCTGCATTTGAGGTGGAGTTTTTATTTTCACTTAATTTCTACAAAATTACATGTCTCGTATGTATATTACATGTTATTTGGCATATATTATTATGATGTGATTTATCATGTCACACAGACAGAACAGAAAAATTGTACTTTCAGTACACAGAACATTTAGCCTTCGGGCTCAGTTAGCCTTCGGGCTCAGATCGCTTCTGGGCTCCGAGTACTCCGTGTAGAAATACACGTAAAAGCAGAACAGAAATATTTATGTGTTGAATTATTCGTGATATATTCATATGTGACATATATAGCCTCACTAAGCTCAAGCTTACTCCGTTATTTTTTTTAATATTTTCAAGTTAATGAAGCGGGCGTGGTACTGGTGGAAGATGGTATCAATATAATTATCGAACTATTAATATTATTAATTATATTTTAATTTACGAAGAACCTTTCAAATTGTAATTTAAATGTTTTGCGAACGTAAGCAATTGCCTTATTTTTAATAAATGATGAATGTTGGTATAATTTTACGTATTTAGACATAGTATAAATTCCGTACTTAATATTTTGGTTGCATTTTAAATTGGGTTTTTCATTAATTCATTACATTTATTTAATAACTAGAGTTTACTTTGAATTTAGAAAAAAATAGTTCTTCTTCGAAATGACGTCTATGTGATATTATTTTATTATATAGCTTCCGCACGTTTTTATTTTATTTAAAGGAAAAATTTAAAAATAATAAAAGTTATTATAAATATTTAAAATATGTAGATGTCATCATGATTTAATTATAATTAGTATTAGGATGTTACATTATGGTATCAGAGAAGTTTATGATTCTGCATACCCTTCTATATAAAAATATTATTTAGTAATATCATTCCACGGTACTTCGCCAGCTTCAACAGGTACATATTTTAATTCAGAAATTCAGATATGCATATATCTTGTACTATTCTCATTTTTTGTAAATTGTGGATATGCTCGATTACTCAGTTAATATTATTGTTCGATATTATTTGTATATTGGTCAATGCATTTTACAAATTATAGAATAATCCATGTGAGTAGATGGCTCGCACGAGATTAACAGCTAGGAAATCAACTTCATGTTCATTGGTATTGAGAAGCACGAGAGTTCGGACTTTTTGAGAATACCAAAGGCCAGACCATCACGACGTAGGCGATCATATTAACACTATGGCGAGAAATTTCGTGCATGTTAGGCGGGATGGAGTTTCCGACTACCTTGCCGTTGTGAAGCTTATGGAGACTCTTCCCCCTGCTTGGAGCCTCCGAGCTAGGACGCTACTCTTGAATTTGGTGGACTTTACCTCAACTTCAGATTCGTCAGTGATCAACTTTGTGGAGTTCTCGGCCGAGCTACATCGAATGTGGCTCCGAGAACGATGTGGTCTGGATGATGTTTCCGACAGTAATGAAGAGGAAGAAGAAGACCCAAGCGAAGATGCCAGTGTGGCTTCGGCATCTTCGGCATGAATTCAAACTAAGTTATAATCTATATTGGAGAATAAAATACGACTATTTATTATTAATTGTCGTAGATTGGGAATCCCAGTATTTTTAACAATCTTATTTATGAGTATAACATTGTAATTTATTTTCTATTTAAAATAATTATACAAATAATAGTGGGATTATATTTCACATGTATTTATTTTTATTTTTTTCAGTCACGAATATATATTCATAAAAATTTTTGCAATAATATATAGACGTAGAATCTTACCAGTAATCGCAATTTTGAACATTATGAAAATGTTTCCAAGGCGGCCACGCACTGGGAGAGGAGGAAACGAAGGTGCTATGAATGGAGGGCGTAGAGAACAAGAAAACAATGCTGAGGTAACTGCTGTAAACCAATATCAAGTGGTGGAACAATTCCGTCGCTTCAGACCCCCAACATTCACTGGAAAGGAAGAACCTACTTTCGTGGAAGAATGGATTCGATCGTTAGAACGATCTTTTAGGCTGATCGGATGCACAGATGCACAACGAGTAATCTGTGCTGAATATCAGCTTACGGAAGAAGCCGACCGTTGGTATGAGAGCTACTGGAGGACTCGGCCAGAAGAGGAGCATGCAGCCCTAACTTGGAACGAGTTCAAGGTTATAATCAGAGAACAGTATTACTTGAGGCATTATCGTGAACAAAAACAGCGGGAATTTTGGGATATCAAGCAAGAAGGAATGTCTGTGACTGAATACGAACGAAAATTTACCAACATGAGCCAATTTGCGACACGTTTTGTGTCCACTGACATGGAAAAATCTCGCAAATTCCTAGATGGTCTCCAACTAGGAATAAGGCATATTCTCAAGAGCCACGGTGATCTATCTTATGCAGAAACTGTCAAGAGAGCTCAAGAGATTTCCTCGAGTCAGGATATGGACCGTAAACAGGTTGAGAGCTTTGGTAAGAGGAAATGGCAAGGACATAATCAAGGTAAGACTGGAAGTCAGAATGTCAGTCAAGGTCAGAGTAAGCAAGGCAGAACTGAAGGAAAAGCGAAGCCCAACGTCAAGGTCGAGAAACCTTCATGTACAAATTGTGGAAAGAACCATGAAGGAGTATGCCTGGCGGGTCAGGGAAAATGCTATCGATGCAAGCAATCAGGGCATACATCTTATGATTGCCCAGTCGGAAAAGAAGGTCAGACTTCCGGGGGTAGGGTATGAGTGTTTGCCATGAGCCTGAAAGATGCTGAAGGGAACCCAGATACAATGACAGGTATGTTGACAATATTTAATATACCTGCATTAGTACTTTTTGATACTGGCGCTATCTATTCATTCATGTCTAAGAAGTTCCATGCTCTAACTGGAAGTAAAGACATTAGAGTAAAAGAACCATTAGAGGTTAGCATACCATCTGGTAAAATAATATGTGCTGATTCTATGGTTAGAAATACACCTATAGATGTGAATGAGAATAACTTGGATGCGGATCTATATGTGATTAATATGAAATATTTCGACTTAATCCTAGGGATGGATTGGTTGAAAAAGTACCGAGCTATCATTAAATGTTATGAGATAGAAATAACCCTAGTCTTGCCTGGGGATAAGGAAACTATATTTTTCGGAGCAAAGACTGTTAGGAATATGCCCTCGAATGCCACTCAGGGGATGAGAGAGTAGGGGCATTGTACTTGTAATTATGGAAATAAATAATAAAAAGGCAATTCGATTCATTCACTGTTTATTGTATTTCAATTGCATTCTTGACTTGGTAAACATTGAAGTGAAGTCCATGAAAATAAACTGAACATTCCATTCTCGTTATGGGATAAGAGAAAATGTACTGGAAGTGTTTAAAGTTTATTTACGTAAATCGTTCGCAAGTCAATAAACTTAAATGGGCATTAAGTTTTAATAAGACTTGTATAACTGATGCTAGGACGTGTGCACGTCTTGATAGCATAGTTATAAAGTATATTGGTGGGACCAGTATACTCGAACACGACTCATAATCGATTCAGTCACACGGTATTCACTCTCGGAGAGTCGATGACGAATCAAAAGGTTGTGATAGTATACGTGGACCTTTGACTTGAGGATTCAGTAGAAGATGTGTCTGTGATGTTTAGTTTGTCATTAGAGTAGTTAGACTCATTTGCTTAATTGCTGAGTCGACCTCGAAGTGCGGACTATACGGGCAGGTAGCAGTCTTTATAGTATGCCAAGAAAGGATTCTATCTCCTGTTAGTGAGCAGGCGTATGTCCTATACGGTTAGTGGCAAATAAGATTATGAGTCTTTGGCCAAAGCATTCTGATATAGTCGTATTAGATACACTATTAATCAGTCGGTCTTGATTTGCATTAACACATGTATAGAGTTTAGTCAACAGTAGGGTTTGACTTTACCGTGACCCGAAGACTTGACCGGGACATCTGATGAAGGGTCTATACGTATATAGTATTCACGACATAATGGTTCATGAATGATCCCTTCATTCGTTCTCAGTCGGGGTTTACAGTGCGGCCCGCTAGGCTGGCTAAGTGCTGCCCGCACTCATTGGTTCCTCCCAATGCCGGCTGAGACGGACCCACGAAGTCGCGCATCAGGAGTGTTGACGGATAAATGTGAATTTATTATCTCTCTATTAATATTAGATATTGGATATCTAATTATGATTTATTGGATAAATCAAATAGCGGTCTTATGAATTAAAATTAAGTTATGTAATTAATTTAATTCATAAATTATATTTCTTAGAGAAATATATTTGTATTTGATATAATTAATTAATTAGATTAATTAATTAATATAAATACATTTATGATTAAACGGAGTGTATTTAACGGAGTCGTTTGACGAACGTCCGATACACGAGCCGAGTGGCTCGGCTCGTTTTTTAGGAAACTTCCTTGTGGCCGCCCACCCCTCTTGGCATGGCATGATCTTGCATGTGTGTGGGAACTCACTTAGAGTTGAGATTCACACATGATTGTGAATGATAGTTGTAAAGGAATAATTATTCTTTTATAATATATAGGCAAAATGCATCCTTAGGTCCCTGAACTATTAACTTTTCTTTCATCAGGTCCCTGAACTATTTTTATGTTTTAAGAAGGACCTAAACTATTGAAAAACGAATTCACGTGGTCCATAGTTGACGGAACGTTAGTATGAATATATTTTATGAACGTTGACTAATTGCTTGAACATCAATGAATATATTTGGCAAAATGCATCCTTAGGTCCCTGAACTATTAACTTTTCTTTCATCAGGTCCCTAGGTCCCTAAAATATATTTTATGAACGTTAATAATACTAGAAATGTTATAATACGGCAAAATGTGGCAAAATATATTTTATGAACGTTAATATGAATATATTTTATGAACACCGAACGGAATTGCTTGAACGTTGACTAATTGAATAATGAGTACTTTACGCCTAATTTTAATATATTTTAATTGAGCTCAATTTATTTTATCAAAATTCAGTTTTATTCAGTATTATTCAATTCAATTTAATATTATTCATTCGACTTAAAATCAATATTATTAATTACTTTTATCATTATTTGTGTTCTAAGTAATTATATAAAATAATTTTTATTATAATTTTTTTATTTTTTATTATAATTATTTATATTATCAATAACATTATATAAATAACAATTATATATATATATATTATCTAATTTTATTATCATTAATTACTATTACTATTATTATTATGATTATTAATATCATTATTATCAATAGAATTATATATTATTTGTAATATTATCAATAAATTTATTATTAATATTATTGATATCAATATTCCCAATAGTATTATAACATTTCTAGTATTATTAACGTAACTTTTATTATTATTATTATTATTATTTTTGTTGTGATATAACTAATTTTATTATTGTTGTATATATTTTTATGTGATATAATTATTATATTAATCTTATAAATAGTATTATATATAATATACATAATATACAATATTATTGTAGATGTTATATACATATATATTCTAATCTATATTACTCGTTATTATTATTATTTATTCGGTCATTTCGATTCAGTTCAATTCAGTTATATTATATATGTATCCTTGTTGTTTATTAATACACGGTACATGGCATGCTCAAAATTAATCTATATTATTTGAAGATTGGAAATTTAAATTATAAATAAAAAAAATTTATAGTAAGTTTGTTGTGAAAAATAGTAAAACCTCGATAAATGAAAGTTCGATAAGCAAATAATCGAACAAATAAATATTTTTCATGGGCAAGTCTTTATAACATGTTCAAATTATCGCTCGATAAAATGAATAACATCGCTAAATGAATATTTTTATCCAATCCCAATATTATTTATTCATTATTTTTGTTATTTTATCGCACACCATAAATACCATAATGTGATTTTCAGCACTCATATTAAAACATAAAAATAGTTCACGGACCTGATGAAAGAAAAGTTAATAGTTCAGGGACCTAAGGATGCATTTTGCCTATTAAAAAATTCAACACAGAAGTCCGCTTTCCATTCCAATCGCACTCACAAGCGCGTGCAATATTCATACTAACGTTCCGTCAACTATGGACCACGTGAATTCGTTTTTCAATAGTTTAGGTCCTTCTTAAAACATAAAAATAGTTCAGGGACCTGATGAAAGAAAAGTTAATAGTTCAGGGACCTAAGGATGCATTTTGCCTAATATATATCATCACATTATAATACACACATGATGAAAGGAGTAGTATATATAACTCATATTTCATGCAAATGAGTAGCTTCCTGCCGAGAGCATTAACAAGGAGAGATATATATTTTTTTTATAGGGTTATTATACAAACAGGTTACTAAAGTTTACCAAAAATGACAATTTTCTGACTAAAGTTTTTTTTGTTACAAAGAGGTTACTCAAGTTTTCGGGTTTGTCAACTGGGTTACTCAAAGATTAAAATCTTACACAAATGTAATCACAGAGTGCAACCTGATGATTACTGCCTCTTGTCCACGCCAAAGACCATAGTTTTAAATGTTACAAAGAAGTTACTATAGTTTACGGGGTTATTAAATAGGTTCTTGAACTTTACAAAAAGTTACTATGCGTGTTTTTTTCTTTTTTTTTTCTTTTTTAATTATTATTTTTTTACTTTTAAGTTTTCTTTTCGCATGTCTTTGTATATTTTCATGGAAAAAATTTATCTTTCGAAAAAACATTATTTATGGAAAAATATAATATTTGAAAAAATTTATTGAAAAATTTTTCTTCCGAAATTATCTTTGTAAATAAAATTTTCTCGAAAAAGTCTTTGTAAATAAAATTTTCTAGGAAAAAATTTATCTTTTGAAAAAAACATTATTTATGGAAATTTTTATTTCTTCCAAAAATTAAAAATATTTTCTCGAGAAATATTTTTTTGGCAAAAATATTTTTCGAAAAAATTTATTTTCTCGAAAAAATATATTATTTTTTCAAAAATAAAATTATTTTCTGGAGAAATATTATTTTTGGCAAAAAATATTTTTCAAAAAATTTATTTTCTGGAAAAAATATATTATTTTTTCAAAAATAAAATTATTTTCTGAGAAATATTATTTTTGGCAAAAATATTTTTCAAAAATTTATTTTCTGGAAAAAATATATTATTTTTCAAAAATAAAATTATTTTCTCGGATTTTTATAGTTTTTTAAAAAAATCCACTTTGACAATGTAACCGGTATCAATGGGTTAAAACATCTTTAGTTACTTAAGTAACCGGTTACAAAACTTTAGTAACCTATTTGTAACAAAAAAAACTTTAGTAACAAAATTGCATTTTTTAGTAAACTTTAGTAACATGTTTGTATAATAACCCTTTTTTATATTTTCATCTTTGAGATGATATAATAGTTAAAAAAAAATTGAGATATAAATTCCTATAGTAATTCCTAGCCGTGTTCTTGGAGAACGGATTCCTATCGAATTTTTCCGGGCAACTTCCGACGCGTGTGAGGTAGAGGCTTCGAATTTTCGGTGCTTGGACGAAGGGATTTCGTGTTCGGAACGGAGTTCGTGATCGTCATCCATATTTACGAAGATTTATTTCAAAGGCTTCAAGGGTATGATTTTTATCTTCGTATTTATATTTTCGTATATGCGTTACTTGATCGTTCCTGTTTGGGATTCGTTTTTATTTTCCATCACAGATCGCTTTAGTTTCTAATCCCAACAAAGGGTATCGGAGGCGAGGTCAATGTTTCCGTATATACGATTATTTGTGCATTTTGAATGCTTTTGGATGATGATTATGATTTAGAATCATGTTTGGAATAATCGTAGATTTTAAATTGTTCGTTGTAGCATCACGTTTTGGAAACGGCCGAAAAAGCGAAGAAACGGTCACGGCGGTGGTGGGCAAGATCGCCTGGCCGCTGCCTGTGTTGCCGAGCATGCTCGGCCATGTCTCGGCCGCACTGCCGAGAGGCGGCCGATGCCCGCCGATCGGACTCGCCAGCCGCTAAGCTTGGCTGGCCAGTGACCCTGGGTTTTTGGCCCGATTTTGAATCGGGCTGGTGGGCCTAAAACCGGATTGTCCGGACTCGCTTTTAAGTTTATATTTCGTTGTAATTATTTCCCAAAATTTAAATTGGATTTTAATTTGACTAAATTAATATTTGGAATATTTTTTTGTGTTAAGGGAAATAAATTAAACGAGAATATTATTTTGGCTGGATTACTTCGAACGAATTAAAATGACGATTATTAGTATTAATTGGATTAATACCATTAAAATTGAATAGACTAATTTTATATTGATTGGATTAATATATTAATTGATTATTTAATTTTAATGCCACTTTATATTAATTGGATTAATATAGTAGAAATTGAATAGATTAATTTATAGATTAATTAGATTAATTTATATTAAAAATTAATTGTTTAATTTCATTGCCATTACATGTTGTATGGAATCCTTATGTGATGGTGATATAGCTCGTGGACTTAGTTTTTGATTTGTTCGATTCGATTGGGTTGTAAAGGCCGTTTTGAGCCTATTTATATTTACTAGAAAAACTTGTATAGGATGCAATTTTTCAATGATGTAATTATTATTTTGGGTATGACGAAGACCGAAGACAACCGACCGAGAAGACGAAGAATCGAAGACTGTTTTTTTTATTGGGTCATTCGCTTGGCCCAGTACTTAGGAATTAGGTCCATGAGCTATATGTTGGTAGTAACTAGGTTACTGTTTTCTGTTTTTCATTTTGAATGATTGACAAACCAACAAACGCGCGTATAATTGAATTAATGTGCAAGTGTAACATTAATCGCGAAATTCTCCCGACTACAAACAGACTAAGTTTGAAAAAGGTTACGAGGTTTCCTACCCTCCATCAAACTCGTAGAAAAATGATACCCGAGCTGGTGTGCTATGCTTCCGAGTTATCGGGGTAGTACATTTGGTAGAGGTTGAAAAATTCTTGAGTGCATTAGATGCCTTCGGTTGGTGATAAATTTCGCCCCTAGAAACCTGATAGGTTGCCGGGTGAGATTCAATAGTCAAACTGATAGACGTTGATGGTCAACAACTTAGATAGTCTGGATTGCCAAGAAACCTGATAGGTTGAGGTCATGAAGACTAGGGGTAAAAGAAGATCAAATCATCCGTTAGACGGGTTGGTGTTAGACACCACTTTACAGAAATTAATTGGCAAGAAACCTGATAGGTTGCGTCATAAAATTTGTAAAGAACTTGATCACCACTAAGAAGTCGATCTAACCATGATTTTCGGATTATAACATGGGAGTGTATAATTCCGATAAAATTAGTGGGAGCCGAGACAAGAATTATACAAGCCCTTAAATTCTATACTCGGTCATAATTAAACAAGTCACTAATTTAATCTTGTCTAAATCTTTGCATAAAACGAAATTGAATCTCTAAAATGGCTAAAAACACACTTGCAATACTACTTGAAAAGAATCTCCTAATCGCCCCAACTTTGTTGGTTGCGGAATCGATGATTGTACTCGGTATGGAGTCTCGGGATACGTCTTGGAGGCGGACATTCCACCGACTCCAATCCGGACTAGGGGTAATCAGAAGACATTGACGCCCATGAAAAATGGGTCAATGATGACGTCTAGTCCGTGGCTTTATGATGGACTCAATGACTAATGAGTGCAGAGAGCGCACGAGAAAATGACTTCGCTAGGCGATTCTCGCACACTTGACCGAACTTTATGGAGAGCACGAGATCGCTAGATATGAGATATCGGCAGCTTGTTCAAGCTAGGATGAAAGAAGGGGAGAAAGTGGGAGACCACGTCCTCAAGATGATCTCTATGATTGAGAGGCTCGAGGTGCTCAACTTTAATATGAATTTATCCCTTCAAATTGATCTCATCCTTCAATCTCTACGACTCTTTCACGCAGTTTGTAATGAATTTCAACCGTAATGAAATTACATGCACATTAGCCGGGCTAATGAATAAACCGGTGACGGCGCAGCCTAACATGAAGACTAAACCGAGAGAGGTCTTGTGATTTCTTCTCGGCCTAAGAGGTCCAAGAACAAGAAGAAAAGACCTACGAGCAAGACAAACCCAAGAAAGGGGTGCAAAAAGGAATGGGCAAGGCCCGAAAGGTTCAAAAGGTAGGCGGTCCAAAACCTACGGACAAATGCCTTGAATGCGGTGAGTCACATCGCGAAGGACTTGTCCCAAGATTAATGGCGCATCAGTGCACGGAACTTTTGTTTTTGAAACTAATTGTTCCGCTATCGTATATTCTCGCTTCATGGATTCTCGATTCGTGCCACTTCTCACATTTGTACTATGAATCGGGATCTGAACGAAGTAGAAAACTTGAAGTCGGGAAATAATGATCACATTGGAAGCGCACAAAGTGTCGAGGCAACCGATATTGGATCAATCCTTCTTGGTTTAGAATCCGGTTTTATTTTGACATTAGATGAAGTACTTGTTTTGCCCAAGGGGCATAAAAACATTGTATCCATTCCAGTCTTGGACCGGAAAGGATTTTGTTTCTTCATTGGCAATGGCAGTTGTAAAATTTATTTTCAAATAAATTGGTTGGAACAATACATTGTTGAATGGTTTATATCATCCGAACATGCAAAATAAAACAAAGAAAGGAACACTATAACTAGGAAACGTGGTAGGCAAGATACTAATCAAGCTCTTAAATGGCACCTTAGACTTGGTCATGTTGGTCGACCAAGGTTCGGAAAATGGAGAAAGATGGACTTTTAAGTCCATTGGGTGTAGAACCCTATCCAACTTGTGAATCTTGCCTTAGAGGCAAATGACTAAGTTCCCCTTCACAGGACTTTTGAAAGGGCTGCCGATAAACTTGGATTGGTGCATACCGATGTTTGTGGTGCTTTAGAAGTAGCCCGAGACGGATATCAATATTTCATAACGTTCACAGATGATCATACTAGGTATGGGATTGTGTACTTAATGAAACATAAATCAAGCCTTTGCTAAATTCAAAGAATTTAAGGCCCTAGTTGAAAAACAAACTGGATGTCATATCAAAGCACTTCGGTCGGACCGAGGTGGCGAATATATGAGCACCGAGTTTGATGAGTTCCTTAAGGAACATGGAATAGTTTCACAATTCACGCCTCCAGAACCCCATAGTTAAATGGTGTTTCGAAAGGAGAAATCGGACTTTGTTGGACATGGTTCGCTCCATGTTAAATTACACTGATTTACCTATTTACCCGTGGGGTATGCCTTACTAACCGCCGCCTATATCCTTAATAGATGTCCTTCCAAATCTGTTCCTATCACTCCGCATGAGATGTGGAAGGGTAAGAAACCAAGCCTTAATCACATAAGGATTTGGGGATGTCCAAATATATGTCAAAAAGGCTAAGGTGGACAAACTGGAAGCGAGGTCCATAAAAGGACGTTTCATAGGATACCCAGAGGACTCGATGGGTTATCTATTCTACATGCCAGAAGACCATAGGGTCTTTGTGGCATTACAAGCGCACTTCCTTGAGGATGAATTCATTCAGGAAGGTGGCTCGGGTAGAAATATCTCTTTGGAAGAGCATAATGAAACTCCTAAGAAGACATCTGATCAGGGATCAAGAACCGAACCTATTGTAACACAACCTCCACTTCGAAGGTCTGATAGGGTATCTCAATTACCTGAGAGGTATGGCTATACACATGTCGAGGAACTGGGTCTCCACGACACACCTGATAGCAGTGAAAACGACCCTGTCACCTATGACCAAGCGATAGTGGATGTAGACTCCGATAAATGGCAAGAAGCAATGGAAGCTGAGATAGACTCGATGCATACCAATCAGGTCTGGACTCTAGTAGATCTTCCAAATGGCATGAGGACTATTGGAAATAAATGGATCTATAAGAGAAAGACTGATGGGGATGGCAAGGTTGATGCCTATAAGGCCAGGCTTGTGGCAAAGGGTTATACCCAAAGGGAAGGAATCGATTATCATGATACCTTCTCGCCCGTAGCTATGATAAAGTCGATTCGCATGATGCTTGCCATTGTCGCTATTATGATTATGAAATATGGCAAATGGACGCCAAAACGGCTTTTCTAAATGGATACCTCGAGGAGGAAATCTATATGGAATGTTCCTAAGGGTTTTGTGTCCAAAGCTAATATTCATAAAGTGTGTAAGCCGCAACGAGCCATTTATGGTCCAAGCAAGCTTATCGGAGTTGGAACCTTCGATTTGACAAAGCGATTAAGGACTTTGACTTCGCATTTGAAATGAGGAGGAACCGTGTGTTTACAAAAGGTCGATGGGAGCAACATTGCGTTCTTAGTACTATATGTAGATGATATTCTACTTATAGGAAATAACATAGCAATGCTCAGCACTGTGAAAGCTTGGCTTTCTAAAATGTTCTCCATGAAAGACTTGGGAGAAGCTTCCTATATTCTAGGGATCCGTCTTTACAGAGATAGACCGCGAAGAATGATAGGACTTTCCCAAGCCCTCTATATAAATAAAATCCTGAGAAGATTCAAGATGGATGAATCTAAAAGAGGGTTCCTTCCCATGCGACATGGAATTCATCTCACCACGAAAATGTGTCCTCAAAGTGAGGAAGATAAGAGAGAGATGAGTAAGGTACCCTATGCCTCAGCAGTGGGTAGCCTCATGTACGCTATGTTGTGTACGAGACCAGACTTAGCCTATGTTGTGAGTATGGTAAGTCGATTTCAAGCAAACCCGGGAAGGAAACATTGGACTGCCGTAAAGAACATTCTTAAGTACTTAAGAAGAACTAGAGATTTGGTTCTTACTTATGGTGGTGGAGAACTGAAGGTGATTGGATTCACCGATTCTAATTTTCAAGGACATAATGACGACTCTAAGTCGACATATGGGTATTTATTTACTCTCAATGGAGGAGCAGTATCTTGGAGAAGCTCCAAGCAAACTGCTACTGCAGATTCCACCTGCCAAGCAGAGTATCAAGCTGCCTCAGAGGCTAGCAAAGAAGCATTTTGGATGTAGAAGTTTATACAAGAACTTCAAGTGGTGCCTAACACGGAGTTGCCTATATCACTATTCTGTGATAATGATGGAGCTGTCGCCCAAGCCAAGGAGCCGAGGGCTCACCACAACACCAAGCATATATAGAGAAAGTACCACATCGTTCGAGAGATGGTTGAAAAAGGATATGTTTCATTGCAAAGAGTAGACTCAGAAGACAATGTCTCTGACCCGCTGACTAAGCCATTATCTCAGGCCGTCTTAGAAAGACATCTGAAGAACATGGGTATTGGATATCATGATGTGTGGCATTGAGTGCAAGTGGGAGATTGTTAGGAATATGCCCTCGAATGCCACTCAGGGGATGAGAGAGTAGGGGCATTGTACTTGTAATTATGGAAATAAATAATAAAAAGGCAAATCGATTCATTCACTGTTTATTGTATTTCAATTGCATTCTTGACTTGGTAAACATTGAAGTGAAGTCCATGAAAATAAACTGAACATTCCATTCTCGTTATGGGATAAGAGAAAATGTACTGGAAGTGTTTAAAGTTTATTTACGTAAATCGTCATAAGTCAATAAACTTAAATGGGCATTAAGTTTTAATAAGACTTGTATAATCGATGCTAGGACGTGTGCACGTCTTGATAGCATAGTTATAAAGTATATTGGTGGGACCAAGATACTCGAACACGACTCATACTCGATTCACCACACGGTATTCACTCTCGGAGAGTCGATGACGAATCAAAAGGTTGTGATAGTATACGTGGACCTTTGACTTGAGGATTCAGAGAAGATGCCTGTGACGTTTAGTTTGTCATTAGAGTAGTTAGACTCATTTGCTTAATTGTTGAGTCGACTCAAGTGCGGACTATACTGCAGTGTAGCGCCTTTACTGTATGCCAAGAAAGGATTCTATCTCCTGTTAGTGAGCAGGCGTATGTCCTATACGGTTAGTGGCAAATAAGATCATGAGTCTTTGGCCAAAGCATTCTGATATAGTCGTATTAGATACACTATTAATCAGTCGGTCTTGATTTGCATTAACACATGTATAGAGTTTAGTCAACAGTAGGGTTTGACTTTACCGTGACCCGAAGACTTGACCGGGACATCTGATGAAGGGTCTATACGTATATAGTATTCACGACATAATGGTTCTTGAATGATCCCTTCATTCGTTCTCAGTCGGGGTTTACAGTGCGGCCCGCTAGGCTGGCTAAGTGCTGCCCGCACTCATTGGTTCCTCCCAATGCCGGCTGAGACGGACCTACGGAGTCGCGCATCAGGAGCATTGACGGATAAATGTGAATTTATTATCTCTCTATTAATATTAGATATTGGATATCTAATTATGATTTATTGGATAAATCAAATAGCGGTCTTATGAATTAAAATTAAGTTACCGGGTAATTAATTTAATTCATAAATTATATTTCTTAGAGAAATATATTTGTATTTGATATAATTAATTAATTAGATTAATTAATTAATATAAATACATTTATGATTAAACGGAGTGTATTTAACGGAGTCGTTTGACGAACGTCCGATACACGAGCCGAGTGGCTCGGCTCATTTTTTAGGAAACTTCCTTGTGGCCGCCCACCCCTCTTGGCATGGCATGATCTTGCATGTGTGTGGGAACTCACTTAGAGTTGAGATTCCCACATGATTGTGAATGATAGTTGTAAAGGAATAATTATTCTTTTATAATATATATCATCACATTATAATACACACATGATGAAAGGAGTAGTATATATAACTCATCTTTCATGCAAATGAGTAGCTTCCTGCCGAGAGCATTAACAAGGAGAGATATATATTTTTTTTTATATTTTCATCTTTGAGATGATATAATAGTTAAAAAAAAGATTGAGATATAAATTTCTATAGTAATTCCTAGCCGTGTTCTTGGAGAACGGATTACTATCGAATTTTTCCGGGCAACTTCCGACGCGTGTGAGGTAGAGGCTTCGAATTTTCGGTGCTTGGACGAAGGGATTTCGTGTTCGGGACGGAGTTCGTGATCGTCATCCATATTTACGAAGATTTATTTCAAAGACTTCAAGGGTATGATTTTTATCTTCGTATTTATATTTTCGTATATACGTTACTTGATCGTTCCTGTTTGGGATTCGTTTTTATTTTCCGCTGCGTATTTCGTTTTAGTTTCGGAATCCCAACAAAGACTTGTACCTCACATATGTTTATATCTGCCATGAAAGCAATTAAATTGCTTAAAAGAGGTAAATGTCAAGGATACCTGGTGAACATAGTTGGTACAGAAAGACAAGAATTGTCAGTCTCAGATGTATCAATTGTGAAGGAATTTCCAGATGTGTTTCCTGAAGATTTGCCAGGAATTCCACCTGATAGACAAGTGGAGTTTACAATTCACTTGATCCCTGGAGCAGCACCGGTATCAAAGGCTCCTCATCGGATGGCGCCAAAAGAATTGCAGGAATTGAAAGTTCAACTGCAAGAGTTGCTCGACTTAAATTTTATTCGTCCAAGTGTTTCCCCATGGGGAGCACCGGTTCTTTTTGTCAAGAAAAAAGATGGTACATTAAGGATGTGTATCGACTATCGTGAGTTAAATCGACTCACTATTAAAAATAAGTATCAGTTACCAAGAATCGAGGATTTATTTGACCAACTTAGAGGAGCAGGAATTTTCTCTAAGATTGACCTAAGATCGGGATATCATAAATTGAAAATAAAGGAGGATGATATTTCTAAGACGACCTTTTGGAGAAGATATAGGCTCTACGAATTTGTAGTAATGCCCTTTGGACTAAGTAATGCCCCAGCCGTATTTATGGATTTGGTGAATCGAGTATTTCACCAATACTTGGATAAATTTGTTATTGTATTTATTGCTGATATTTTGGTGTATTCTAAAGATGAGAAACAGCATGAGGAACATTTAAGAATAGTATTGGAGACACTTCACAATGAGAAATTATACACGAAGTTTAAGAAATATGAGTTTTGCATTGACCGAGTAGTATTTCTCGGTTATATGGCGACCGCTCAGGGGATTGAATTCGACCCAGTCAAGATCGAAGCAATAAACAGTTGGGAAGCACCTACGAATGCGAATCAAGTTCGAAGTTTTCTAGGTTTAGCCGGTTACTACAGGAGATTTATCGAGGGCTTCTCAAAGATAGCAGCACCTATGACGAAGTTGACTCGAAAAGGGGAGAAATTCTTATGGAATGATAAGTGTGAAGCGAGTTTCCAAGAATTAAAGAAAAGGTTGACGACAGCACCTGCGTTAACAATTCCAGACCCTACCAAGGCTTTTGTAATATACAGTGATGCGTCGAAGCAAAGTCTTGGCTGTGTTCTAATGCAGCATGGAAAGGTGGTTACATACGCCTCCAGACAGCTTAAACAACATGAGTTAAACTACCCTACTCATGATCTAGAACTAGCCGTTGTAGTTCATGCGCTAAAGATTTGGAGGCATTACTTGTACGGTGGGAGGTGTGAAATTTTTACCGATCATAAAAGTTTGAAGTATTTGTTTACTCCGAAGGAGCTAAACATGAGGCAAAGAAGGTGGCTTGAGTTGGTGAAAGATTATGATTGCACGCTCCAATATCATCCAGGCAAGGCCAACGTAGTTGCTGATGCCTTAAGTCGCAAGACGAGAGGTGAATTGTGCAATATGCTCACTACTCAAGAACAACTCATTCAAGATTTTTCGAAATTGAATATTGAAGTTGTTAGACCAAAGGGAACAACATCAATTTTATCAGCTCTAGTGGTTCAACCAACCTTACGGGAAAGAATTAAAAAGAGCTCAATCCCAGGATGAGATATTAAGTAGAATGAAAGAGTTGGCCATATCCGGAGACAATAAGAGTCTTGGAATAGCAAGTGATGGTACCTTGATGTACGAAGAGAGAATTTGTGTACCCAGAGATGAGAGTATGATAAAGGAGATTTTAATCGAGGCTCACAGTACGCCATATACTGCCCACCCAGGCAGTACGAAAATGTACCAAGATCTCAAGAAAATGTTTTGGTGGAAAGGAATGAAGAATGATATAGGAAAATTTGTGGAGAGTTGTTTGACTTGTCAACAAGTCAAGGCCGAACATCAACGACCATCAGGATTACTCAAGCCACTTGAAATTCCAAAATGGAAGTGGGAACATATATCCATGGATTTCGTAGTCGGTCTACCCACAACTGTTAAAGGAAATACTGCGGTTTGGGTGATTGTCGACAGAATGACAAAATCTGCTCATTTTCTACCAGTCAAGATGATGTTTAAGATGAATCAGTTCGCACAAATGTATATCAAGGAGATAGTAAGATTACATGGAGTTCCGGCATCAATAGTGTCAGATAGAGACCCTCGTTTTACTTCAAGATTTTGGAAAAGTTTGCATGAAGCTATAAGAACAAAGTTAAATTTCAGCACTGCTTACCATCCTCAAACAGATGGTCAAATAGAGCGAACGAATCAAATCCTTGAAGATATGCTGAGAGCATGCATACTCGAGGCAAATGGTGATTGGGAATCACTGCTACCTTTGGTTGAATTTGCCTACAATAATAGTTATCAAGCCACAATTGGGATGGCACCATACGAAGCTCTATATAGAAGAAAATGTAGATCTCCATTGTATTGGGATGAAGTTGGAGAAATAAAAGTATTGGGACCTGAGTTAGTTGAGGAAACAGTCAAAAAAATTAAGATGGTCCGAGAGAGAATTAAAATTGCTCAGGACCGACAGAAGTCATATGGTGATAAGCGTAGAAAGGAGTTACATTTTGATGTGGGAGATAAAATATTTTTAAAGGTGGCTCCAATAAAAGGAATTTTTCGTTTTGGAAAAAAGGTAAAACTTCGACCGAGATTTGTCGGGCCATTCGAAGTTCTTGAACGAATTGGAGTTTTAGCATATCGTCTCGCTTTACCACCCGAATTCGCTTCAGTACACAATGTATTCCATGTCTCTATGCTCAGAAAATATGTGCATGATCCGAGTCATGTAATCAGCTACGCAAATTTGGACGTTAACAAAGATTTTACGTATGAGGAGCTACCGTGTGCAATACTCGAGAAGAAAGTTCACAAATTGAGAAACTAAGATATCAAATTGATTAAAGTGTAGTGGAATCGTCATTGAAAAGACGAAGCTACTTGGGAACGCGAGGAAGAGTTCCGAGCTAGTTATCCTGATTTCTATAATCAATGTATGATACTAATTTTCGAGGACGAAAATTTTTCAACGAGGATAGAATATAAAATCCATAAATTTTATTATTACTATTATTATTATTATTTTTGTTAAATTATTTACAGATTTAATTTTTATTGAGAACACATTTATTAGTCCAACACACTATTAACTGGTATATTAAAATTCAGCCCAATTATCATTTGGCCCAACCCAACTCTATTTGTCCTTTCAGTTTTCACCTCTATTCTCATCAGAAACGGATCATTTCCTCTCCATCTTAATTTTCATTCTTAAATGAAAATTTATTTCACAGCATTCATCACTCAATTATTAACCAAATTAAGACATAATTAAATTGTGCCTTTTCTAATTCTTCTCCTAAACAATATATAATGCAAATCAACTTCAGCATCGTTCATTCCAAACATCTCTAGCAGAAGGTAAGAAAAAGATCAAAATCCTGATTTTCTTTTCTGTAATATTTTTTTCATCTTTTTTCATTTTCTTCATAGCATCAAAACCAGAATCTGAATCAATACCAGAAACCGAACTCCATGTCCAATCTCAAAATCCAAACCGAAAAAAAATATATATATCTTTCCTGAAAAATCCGCCGAATCGGCTGTGCTCCAGATTCGAGCGGAGGCTTGAAACCGAAATAGCAAAAAAAAAAAAAACCATTCAAACCGAGGGAACACCAGTCACCATCGGCGTCTCCTCCGTTCCAGTCGTGGCCAGCCGCCATCGGTCCGATTTCTGATCCCGACAAATCTAAACCCGCTGTGATATGCTATGGTGTGTTGTGGCAAATGGTGTGGGGTGTGAAGAATCAGATGCACAGAAAAAAAAAGAAGAAGAAGACGACATCTAGGGAGAGAGGAGAAGAGGGAGAGAAGAGAGTGGGGCGGCGGATGAATGGGAAGAAATCTAACCTAAGTGTTGGATTTTATATCTCAACACTTTAATCCAAATTTCAATTCAACCCCCTTAATTTTTTCTATCTTTTGATTTTACCCCTATTTAATTTCGAAACATCTCAAATTACATCAATTTAAATCAAATTCAAATATTTTAATTTAGTTTGTGTTATTACATATTTTCATACTTTAATAATAATAAATTATTTTATTGTAGATAACAACGAGAACTTTCGGGCCTAAGATTTTCGAGTCGAGCATCCATACTTAGTCAAACGCTGCATTTGAGGTGGGGTTTTTATTTTCACTTAATTTCTACAAAATTACATGTCTCGTATGTATATTACATGTTATTTGGCATATATTATTATGATGTGATTTATCATGTCACACAGACAGAACAGAAAAATTGTACTTTCAGTACACAGAACATTTAGCCTTCGGGCTCAGTTAGCCTTCGGGCTCAGATCGCCTCCGAGCTTCGAGTACTCCGTGTAGAAATACACGTAAAAATAGAACAGAAATATTTATGTGTTCAATTATTCGTGATATATTCATATGTGACATGTATAGCCTCACTAAGCTCAAGCTTACCCCAGTTTTTTTTAAAATGTTTTCAGGTTAATGAAGCGGGCGTGGTACTGGTGGAAGATGGTATCAATATAATTATCGAACTATTAATATTATTAATTATACTATTAATATTATTAATTATATTTTAATTTACGAAGAACCTTTCAAATTGTAATTTGAATGTTTTGCGAACGTAAGCAATTGCCTTATTTTCAATAAATGATGAATGTTGGTATAATTTTACGTAATTAGACGTAGTATAAATTCCGTACTTAATATTTTGGTTGCATTTTAAATTGGGTTTTTCATTAATTCATTACATTTATTTAATCACTAGAGTTTACTTTGGATTTTTTTAAAAAAAATATAATTCTTCTTCGAAATGATGTCTATGTGATATTATTTTATTATATAGCTTCCGCACGTTTTTATTTTATTTAAAGGAAAATTTTAAAAAAATAAAAGTTATTATAAATATTTAAAATATGTAGATGTCATCGAGATTTAATTATAATTAGTATTAGGATGTTACATACGCCCACATGCATATACAAAGATAATGCCGTTTGCATCGAGCAGATGAAACATGTGCATATCAAGGGGGATAATACGAAGCATATCTCTCCAAAATTTTCCTACAATCAGCAACAATGGGCCCTCCTCAACATCTAAGTTAAGCAAGTGAAGTCTGAGGAGTACGGGACTGATTTATTCACTAAATCACTGCCCAAGGCCATGTTTGAAAAACATGTGAGAAACATCGGAATGCGTAGAATTTCTGAACTCCCGAGATCGAAGTAAGGATCAGATGGGAGGGTGAGGTATAAAGAATCTTACCCACTAGTGTTGTACTCTTTTCTTTGACCAACGTTTATTTTGTCCCAATGGATTTTGTTACTTAACAAAGTTTTTAATGAGGAAACGACACATGCACTGTTTTTCAGAATCCTTGATTGACGAACTAATCAGGGGAGATGTAGACTTGAGGGGGATTTTTACATCCACGTTGCAAGTTACACTCTTTCCTTAACCAGTGATTTTTTTCCCACTTGGTTTTTATCACTTGGAAAGGTTTTTAACGAGGTAACTAGACGTTTATCTCATTGACCGACGAATTGATCACGTTCTTGAGCACAATGATCGACGAAATGATCAATAGAGGTTTGGCTTAACAAAATGAGCATAACCTATATGTCAGGATGTTGTACTTTTTTTCCTACGATCAAAATATTTTTCCATGTGGTTTTTACTTGACGAGGTTTTAACGAGGCAACTCGACATGCGTTGAATACTCGGCACAAGGGGGAATGTTAAAGCAAATACACATGTGTGTGCCTTAGTCTACAGGTTAATGGATTTCTCCTAATTAGAGTAGAATTTGCCCTGTTAGAATGTTCCATAATATATAATATCTCCCTATTTAAAGGGATCCATCAATGAGAATATACATCGTCTTATACTTTTACTTCAACAATATATGTATATTATATAAATAATCATCCGAATACTCGTGAGATTTTGAATAATTTAATTTACATAATAGATGATCTGTTTTCAACAATACAAGGTCCATGGATTGACTTCCGCCTATTTATAAAAAACACAGGTTTTTAACTCAAAAGGGCCACGTCCCAAAAGAGACTAAGGCCCGTAAACCAGTCAAACCGTATCGAACTTTGTAGAATTTGAGTTCGATTCGAAATAGTTCAAACTTTAGGCTCGATCGGTTCGAATTGTGGATTCTTAATCTTTAAGGTTTGAACCGAGTTCGATGGATAAATTATACTTTATAGTTCGTTTCGATTCGGCTTGTGTTTCCGAACTGTTCGAATAAAGTTCGATTCGATTCATTTTTTGAGAGAGTTAAACCTAAGTTATAGTCGGTTGGGTACTTGGGGCTTAGGGGTTAATAATATTGGACATATCTTTGGGGCAAATGTGTTGTAGGTATAATGTTTGGGCTAAAGCCCTTTACACTCCGAATCGAGCCAAACTGTTCGCCTCGTTCGGCGGAACCTTATTTTTAAAGTTTCGATTTTATGTTTCATCTTCGAGCCGAACCACCAACCGAACTATTTCGAGGTGGACCTGTCGAATCGAGTCGAGCTTTCAGGCTCGTCAGCCCTAAAAGAGACCAACTAAAGACAGCCCGTAATAACCCATTTCCAGATACACGACCCGGAACCCTAAAACGGGTATGGACTGGACCGTCAACAAGTGTTAAGTCACCCTAAATATGTGGAGGGAAAAGGAAAACCGAAACGGCCAACAAAGCTTTCATGCTTCCAACAACAAAGAGTGAATTTCTTCATGCCAAACAAAGCTGATGAACAGCCACGATCACGAATAATATGCAGTAATCGTAATCCGAAAATATAAGAAGAAGCAGAAGAAATCAACACCGAGAAATAGGCGAAAATATCAGCGGGGAAAAATCAAATGGGCGCATATAGAGCGGATGAGGATTACGATTACCTGTTCAAGGTGGTATTGATAGGTGACTCCGGCGTCGGGAAATCGAATCTGTTGTCTCGATTCACGAAAAATGAGTTCAGCCAGCAATCGAAATCGACGATCGGCGTTGAGTTCGCGACGCGGTCGATTCATGTTGATGATAAGGTTGTCAAGGCTCAGATTTGGGATACCGCCGGCCAGGAAAGGTAAAATTCTTCCTCGTTTTTTCATCTATTGTGTGAAATTGGGTGAGCAAGAATAAGAAATGAAAGAAGCATATTTTTTAAATGTATTTTTTTTTCATTCATTTGATTGTTGTGCACATGTATAGCCATATTTACGGAAATTTAAGTATGTTAGAGCTGATTAATTCGGTTACGAATTCTGGGAAGCTAACAGCTGAAAATATGAAGAGATAATAAGACTATGAATTATCAAAAACTCAAACACCCTAAATATCTAAATTAGATTTCAGTTGGTATGATATGGACATTATGATTTTCGCCTAATATGAAATATCTCGTGTTCCTTGCTCGTTGAATACGGAGATCTGGTGCATTTTGTGAGTATCGTGCCTTGTTCCGTTATGGGAATTAGAGATTTGAAAGATGCAGGCATGCTATGATTATGTATTTCATTCTTTGTTCAAAACTTGTCTTAGGTTGAGCTGTTATGTGGTTCCTTCAATATGTAATGACGAGCACGTTTATCTACCGTAGATTCTTCCAGATGTTAATGTTTGTGTGCATTCAGAGAATGATGGTAATTCCTTTATATTGGAACATAGAAGGAAATAAAAGTGTGTTTGTGGTATAATGAGCTTCATTTTGTCGTATTTGAAGGAAAATTGATATTGGATACAATGTTTCTGTTCTTTCGTGTAATATCATTTGATCCTATGTGGCTGTTTTTGTGTTTGTCTGTCTTCATTTTTGGAGGGGTGTGATTTCCATTGACAACATAGTCTCATTTTTACAGAATGAATTATGATCATAAATTTGCATAAGCTCTTCCGAACTTAATTGTTGAAGAATGTTTACCAATCTCTAACGAGGTAGTCATTGTTCACATTCAAATTATTGGCATAAAGAAGTCTATAGAACCCGTGTAGCACACAAATTTTACTCTTCGGCATCATAATTTGTTGGCGCCCAGTAACAAGAAGCAATCCAGGCTGGATCTCCTGTTCTTTATACCATTTCATCTGATATTTCACTAGAGCAAATAGATATGATGCGTATAATGAGGACATCGTCTTATAAACATGTAGTTCACCTAGCGTATTGAAGCACAAGTCGAAACATGGTAGGGAATTCGATCGTTTCCATGCAAGTAATCTAAAAAATAACTGGAAACCAACATTAAGAAATTTCGATTTTCCCTCTCCTTTCATTTTTCAACTCGGCAAATTTACGGTTCTTTCAAACCAAAGGTACCGTGCAATTACAAGCGCTTACTACAGAGGAGCAGTCGGGGCACTACTCGTCTACGACGTGACACGTGACGTGACATTCGAAAACGTCGAACGATGGCTCAAGGAGCTTCGTGGCCACACGGACTGCAACATCGTAATCATGCTCGTCGGGAACAAAGCCGACCTCCGTCACTTGAGAGCCGTCCCCATGGAGAAGGCCAAAGCATTTGCGGTCAGAGAAAACATTTTTTTCATGGAAACTTCCGCGCTCGAAGCTATGAACGTCGAGAAGGCTTTTACGGAAGTTTTGACGCAAATCTATCACGTGGTTAGCCGGAAGGCTCTCGACATTGGAGACGACCCCTCAGCTCTGCCGAAAGGGCAGACAATTAGTATCGGAAATAAAGATGACGTGTCGGCTGTGAAGAGCACCGGATGCTGCTCTGGGTAACACAAGCGGGTTTGTTTTCTGGTGTGGAGGGAATCCACTGACAATGTTATGGAAGGTGTATTGTTATGAAAGTTGTTGATTTGTTTTATTGTTGAGTTATGTTGACAAAAAAAAAAAAAAAAATTAAGTTAGATTAATTCTTCTATACTTGACTAAAAGTGGAAGAACATTAAGACTGCTTTGTTGACTCTAATGTAGTATCTAGTCAAGTAAATTTGTTTCTATTACCATTAGTTCATATCCACATATATCTAAATGGTGTATTGCCAAAAATGGCTATGCTTAACCTTAGGAGTATAAAATACCAGTTTCTACTTATAACGCACATCTGGTTTTGTTATATACTCCCTCCGTTCCAAATTCGGATCTTTGCATCTGTACTATGTATGTCGAACCAATCACATAGAGTTCAGCCATTACATTTAGCTCTAATGCCTGCTTACTGTGTAAAGAAAAGGTTATTATATCTTGAGCTTACTCAGAATTTGTTATAAGTTTATATCGATTATAATAACGAGAAATTTTAGGTTAATGTATTTATTCATGATTATTCATCTTACTATCACCTTTATCGCCATATAGTAGTTGTTACTCGGCCGGATCTATAAATTTTAGTTGACGGCCGAAAATCTCTCTTACTGTTATTGTTTAGCAAAAAGGAAAATCGCGACCGAAAATTATTTCGATATTTTCATGCAGCTACGTATTATTCGATAAACAGTGAAGGTATTTTATGTCTATTTCTTGTTTTTCTTGTACTGGGAATTAAATAAAGAAAACTTGAACTCTCAATACTATTCACTAATCATAATAAGGTTTACAAGTTTCGTAGTTTACAGATGTTCTAAAATAGCTTTGTTATCAAAAACTTCAAAAATATAATGTATAATAATAGTAATAATAATAATAGTAGTAATAATAATAAATTCTCAAGTTTTTGCTTCAAAAATCGTCACTCGAAGAGATCGTAACCCGAAGAAATTAATAAACACGAAGAACAACAAAATTCGATTAATTGCCTGATTTTAGACTCTCATACATACATTCATTTGAAATTTGTAAAATCACAGAGTTGAAATCAGAATCAATACGTGATCCTTGGGGGTTTATTGTTTTTATTTATCTATTTTTATAAGTTTGCCTTTAAAAGTCAGAGTATTCAATTTGGATTGTTATAAATATATTTGGAATCCATTAAAATATGATGGTACTTAATAAAGACTTTGAGACTCTTAACAAGTTGACCGTAGTCTACGGTATTCAGAAAATTTATGAATTGCATAGGATTCATAAAATGTCAAATTTTTATGGAATGTCGGTCATTATTTTAAAATACAATCTAACCTCTTCACTTAAGATTTCTAAGAATTTATATATTTTATGTGTTTTTGTTATTTTATTTTATTTTTATTTTGTCTCTCAATATTTTCTCACTCTTCCACAACCAAATCCCTCAAAGTCTTATCAAATTTCACCAAAATTGAACGAACTTCATCACTCATTCCAATTATCACCACCTCTCTTTTTTTTTCTTTAATTCTTACGATATTTTATTTACCTAACATAAATTATATTTTACTATGATCAATAACCATATATTTTTTTATGCTCTTTATTTTTATATGATATATTTCAATCTATTACACACATAAAAATTTTCTAAAAATGTGAAGCCATTTGTGTTTGTTTTGTTATGTTGATTCCGATCAGGTTCATTTATTAGTATTATTATTAGTCAAATTTACATGAAATAATTGTCAAGATCTAAAAATATTTACAAAAAAATTGCATACAAATGAGTACAGATTTATAAGAACCAATTATCCAAAATCCTGATCGATTTTGAAGGTTTCACAAAATTATCAAAAGAGTTTTTACTAGGGGTGGCAAAATATACCGAAATACTGAAATACCGTATTTACCGTACCGAAAATTTTCGATATATATCGGTATATCAAGATTTTTTTTCGATATTTTGGTAATTCGGTATTTCGGTAAGTTCGATATATACCGATACCGAAATAAAATTCGGTATACCGAAATTTCGGTACGGTATCGGTATGGACCGAAAGCCATACCGAAATTTCGGTATACCGAAACTTTCGGTACGATATCAGTATGAATTTTGTTGTATCGAAACTTTCAATACGGTATACGATATTAACAAAAAAAATTAGTACGATACGATATACCACTCCTAGTTTTTACGAATACAATAAAACTCATAAGCTCTTTCAAAATCTATCACTTATAAAAAGTTCTTAAAAATCAAAATAAAATACTTCCCCCTTAATTTTTACCTGCAACGTAATTGTGATTTGTTGCCCAAAGACAATTTTATTTTTATTCCCCTCTCCCTCCCTCCCTCGAAATCCACCTAAAACTAAATTATAATTCTACTTAAATTGTATCACACGGTTAAAATAGTTATCACCATCTCAAAATATCGTTCTTCTTCTGTATTATTCTAATATTTTGCATGTTAATTTACGTCATAATCTTGTAAATATCATTTACTTACTTTATTTTGTACATAAAAATATTGTGTTGGAATGCATATGAAAAATCACGTTGTCGTTGTCTTATAAAATATATACTTGACATATAATCTATATAATCTTAGACAGTTATGTGAAAAAAGTTGTAATGTATGCTTCACACTAGTTAATATTGACTATTAACATATACTAGTGTATTTCATATACGTTGAACTGGATCGTTGTGGGAAAATTCCTTTCATACTGACTAAGTGAGGAATAAAAATCTTTGATAATTTTTTCATATACGTCCCAATTAATAATTACTACATTCGTTCTACAGCACTATTCACAATTGGTTAAAATGGACTAAGTGTGATCGTCAAATTCTATTGCCATATATGTAAAAATATTATCATATTTTTGAAATATTAACTTTTCATGTTTTTTAATTATATTTTTAATTAAATATATTAATAGTCAAAATTACATGCTCAGAGACTGCATGTGACTAATTCTTTGGGATGAAGAGAATATTATTTAGACCTAATATATATATATATATATGTAATAATTATTGATTTAATCCATAAGGGGGTGAATCTAGTGAATATATCCCAATTACAGCTAATGACGCAAAAATCCGCACTAATGACGCGTCACACACTCGCCACGACATCTTCCTACGTGGCACGAGTCTCTCCTTGTTAGAAGCCGTTATTCGCATGTCCAGAGCAAGAAAGAGCGTGCCAACCCGAATATTTCCCCGCGCTCGCAGGGGCCATGCACACGTCACTAAGAGCCAACCAATTTCCGCCACGTGGAAAGCGAAATTAATCCCAGCCGTCCGAGCAAACGAATATTTATTTACCGCGTCCCTTTCTTCATAAATAAAGATGAGCACTTTTGGTTTTATTCCACAGACAGAAGAATTCTTCCTCGGAATAATATCCCTTTTGCTTTTCCCCTTTTTCATTTTTCTTTTCGTTCGAGGGCTCAGATTACATACAAATTTCAACCTCCTTCGGAGAAATTACCTTCCAATTGGTGTGTGTGTGTGTGTGTGTGAGAGAGAGAGAGAGAGAGGAGAGAGAGACAGAGAGAAAAAATGGACGCCACCGGCGGCGTTCTGAGACAACCGCTTCGATTATGTTTTTCTTCGTATTCCACCGCCGCCGCCGCCGATCAGTCGTCGTTTCTGAAGGAATTTAAATTCAGAACCTCATCTGCTTCGATTTGTGCGAGACAAAGGAGACGAGCAACCGGAAATCTATCATCTGGATTTTGCGATCAAGGTCATGTGAAGTATTATAATTCTAATTTTGGCCCTTCTTCGTCGTCTCCGGATGCGATGTTAGCTGCTACTAATGGGGATAAAGAGAAAGCTCACCGCAATGATAAGGCGTCGAAGAAGATGAAGAAGAAGCAGTCGAAATTGCTCAAGGGGCTGTCTAGGGATTTGTCCACTTTCTCTCAGATGGGGTTTGGGTTGGATTCGGACGGCCTGTTGCTTGATCAAGTCAAGGGAAATATGATCTCGGTATGAAAATCATTTGGAAAACTGTTTTCTCCATTTTTTTAGATCTGTAGTATTCTCGTGATTTTAGTTCTCAGGTTTGTATTAGTTATAGATAAATTAGCTTGTTAAACTGATAACTTTGGTTTTATATACTCCCTCCGTTCCGTCCAAGGTGTAACATTTGATCCAAAAAAGTGTTTCTTTAGAGGTGCAATATTTAATTAAATAATTCAAATCAAATCAAATATCACTTTTTCACTTTTTAATTTTTACCTTACACCCACCACCTATATGTTGGGTATAAGGGTTTTTATGGAGATCTGGATTTCCAATGGATCGTGTAAACACTTTTCGAACTGATATTTCTATCCTATGCCCGGGTTACAAGAAATTCAGCTTAGGATAATCCAATGGAACACTTACGAATTTAGGCACAGAAATGTAAGCTAAACTAAATTGCTAGAGAAATTCTGTGTTTATCAGAAAGATAGAGAGCTCAGAAAAAAGGGTGTATCTAAGACTCATGAGGACAGCCTATTTATACATGTCGGATTAGGGTTACAATTAGGTCGATTTGTAGGGTTACTGATAGCGGCGCCGTCATTAGTGATCCGAAATTAGGGTTTACAGATGGTTTACCAAAATTGACGTAATTAGTCAATTTTACCATAGTCTCCCTCTAAAATTCGGAAATATCACTAAATCTCCAGTCTAAATTTCCAAAATTAGGGTTTACGGATGGTTTACCACCGCCGGGGGCTCTGCCCCCGGACCCCCGACATAATCGTACCGGCTTATAATTCGATCTTATACATGTGTGCACTCCACACATACCCGAACATATATTAGAATACAAATTATAAGACCCCTTAGCTCACATATTAGTTCCAATTACACAAAATGAATGGTGACACTAAAATCACCAAACACTATATTTTTTACTTTTCAATCTACATCGCGCCCTCACTATTAATACTCATAAAACTTATACATCTATCGCATCCAATCATTCACCTAAAATACGCTAAATTTTTTCTTTTAAATGTTGCACTTGAATCGGAACGGAGGGAGTAATAATCAGGACTAATTAATATTTTTCGTATTTGAAGAGGTTTAATTCTACTTTGAGCATCTTAAATAAGGAAAGTCATCACTGTTAATTTCGAGATTTTGTTGATGGCCTCTCTCTATTAGACATATTTTCATTTCAACACTTCCACTAAATTAATTGTCACCAATTTCAGGATGCGGCAGAAGTTATGCTGAAGCAGCTCCAGAAGCTAAAAGCAGACAGAAAGGAACTGAAGAGGAAAATGAAAGAAGAAAAAGCAAGATTAAAAGCCGCCAGAACTCGGGACAATGTTTTTAATTGTGAAATGTCATCATCCGAGTCATCAAGTGACAGTGAATGTGGAGAAATCGTAGACATGTACAACCTCGAATCGAAACAAACTGCCCATCAACGAGTCACCGAGGAGGCGACGACATCATCAACATACCCGATTCCGATTTTACCGACAGTTATTACTCCATCAGAATCCAATCCCTTGGAAGGAAGGGCGTCTTCATGCAATGCAGAGAAGGAGTGCTGCCCTTTGGAAGGCGAAACGAATTTATCGAAGAAAATCCAAGTGTGCATGGGTGGGAAATGCAAGAAATCAGGGGCGGTGGCTTTGTTAGATGAATTTCAGAGAGCCGTTGGGATTGAAGGTGCAGTTTCAGGGTGCAAATGCATGGGCAAGTGCAGGGACGGGCCTAATGTGAGGGTTTCAAATCAGTTTGATGGAGATTTGGCTGATAAATCTGTTAAGGCTGATTCCTTGTGCGTTCGTGTTGGTATGGAGGATGTGGAAGTGATCGTGTCCAATTTCCTCGGTCCGAACCATAATCAAAATCGAGTTGGTTTTGCTGCTGCATGCTAGTATGTATACAGTGTTGACTGTCTTCTGAATGGAATGATTAAAATGTGTAGAATTCCGGATGAATTGCTCAAAATTTGTATATAGTTGGTCTTTAAAAATTCAATCTTTAGATTGATACAACATCATTTAATAGAAGAATCTGTCCCTTCTCGGTGGACTCCGTGCTGAGTTGATGCGGTCAGAATCACAGCTGCAACGAGAAACCAAGGATTGCTATGCACTTGTGTGGGACGGAAACACCAAAGGGATGATCGTGTCCCATCTTCGCCAAGACATCAGCCGTCATGTAATTAGCCTCCCGATGACCGTGAATTAGCTTGGTCCTCGTGTTTGACAACTCTGAACTAGCTTGGTCCTCTGTGTGATGGCTGTGAACTAGACTCGTCATCCTCAGAGTCTACTTCAATACTAAGGGGCCTTGCCTCGAGTCTAGTAGCTCAACCGTACTGCTGGAAACCTGGCCCAATTTGATAGAAAAACCTAATCTCCAGTTACCATGCTCATCCTAGGCATATCTATGTATTATTACCAGTCAATAAAACATACTTGATTTGACCACTTGCCAATACCATAACAATTTCAAAAATGCTACACAAACACATAATTGCACACACAATTGCACACCCTACTTTGTAGGGGTTGTACCCTGCGTAGTAGGGATTGTACCCCTACCCAGCCCCTACTACCCATAAAGCAGGGTACGACCCCTACTACGCAGGGTACAACTCCTACAAAGCAGGGGTGTGCAATTGTGTGTGTAGCATTATTCTAACAATTTACCCCTTTTTTGGTGGGTGGGTGGGAGTGGGGTGCTAACACTCGATGCAAACCTAGATTGTAGATTTCAACTAAAAAAAGAAGGAAGAAATACATCTCCTACTTCTATGCAAAATCAAAAATTGTTATCTATAATAGTATATCATAAATAGTGGTGTGTTTTTTTTCTATCTGAAAAAATCATTATACCTCTCCGTGTTGAATTTAATATAAAATAATTAAAAATAATATTTCAAAAAACCTTATAATATAGAATAAAATGGACAAGTAATATTTTAAAAGGACAACTAAATTTCAAAAGAACCTTTGGGCCCCTTGACAGTCGCCGACCAACCTCCAACGATCGGTGGGTTTTTTTCTCCAATGGTCGATATTTTTTCTAGCAAGGTAATCTAATAATTTGACAATTTTTGTCCAATTATATCACCGCCACCATACTATCGTAATACGAGTGATCGACCAATCTATAATATAAATGATAATGGTGTCTTTTAGTAGCTGAAAGACCAATTGTCCCTCCTCTTTCCTCTCTTTTGTGTTGAATTTTATAATAAGATATCAAATGTCCAACAACAATAAATTTTAAAAAATAAGCTTTGTTATAAACTTGAGAGAAAAAAAGAGAAATTGGAAGAGAAGAAGAATAATGTGTGTATTCTTATGGTAAAGCACTTTATTTATATGCACACATCTGGGATTCGGGGTATAAATGTCATTCATTAATAAATACATTAATTACAACACTCCTCGAATGACCTTTAATACATGCGCCTCATTAAAACCTTTGGGAAAACTCGGTGGGAAAAACCCGATCGAAGGAAAAAGAGTACAAATTACTCCCTGAAATCGATTACATAAGATCTTTGATTTGACGCATTCTGATCTTGTATACTAGTCTTCTGAATGTTGATGTCGGCAACGCCTTTGTGAATAAGTTCACCGACTAATCACTTAAGTGAATATTAATGTATCTACCTTTTGAGATACAAGTGACATCATCTTCATACAATATTTCCTCTTGAATATTATGATGTTCATGCCTCATCAACTCCTTCGGAAAAACCCTGTGGGAAAAAACCGATAGAGAAAAAGAGTACATAGTATAAATTTGCTCATGTGTTGCATTGGTTGCCTCGTTAAAAACCTTAACCTAAGAAAACCCGGTGGGAAAAAACTTAGAAAGGGAAAAAGAGTACAACCATTTGGTCTTCAGGACCTTTTGACCTTCAGGGTCGACATAATCTTCAAACTGATTTAAAAGTTATCACTTCTCCCCATGAAGATAACAATCTTGCACTCCAATACCATGAATATAATTTTCAGACATGGAGAGATTTAGTGAATAAATCTGCTAGATTATCATTATTGCTCTTTTGAAGCTCGTGTGAAAATAAATTTCATCTTACTTGCCCAAACATTATATGCAACACATAAATGGAGAATATTTATCATCATAATAAATAGGCAGTATGAGAACAAATATGAGATCATAATCCCTAATAGCCACCAATATCGAATCTCGATCTCTTTCATGTAATAAACCAATATGGTTAACACCATTCCACATTCTCCTTCCTAGAGAAATATTAAATTTTGCTAGCATGTTAACTTCAAATTGTATATCAGGCCTGATAATGTAATGCTTCAATATCATACAAGTACGGAACTTCTGGTCCTCTTATATCCTTGTTATTTTCTTGAGATCTATATGAGTCGGTATCCACTTCAAGTGGTACGAAAACCTTTAGGTAGCTAAATGGATAAAAACTTTCCATCATATATGCTCGATCTACAAGTCGAGACAATACTAATACTTAGTTTTATCTAAGTTTTCTATTTTGAACTTGTATTTAGACACGAGTTCAAATAATTCACATATATCCTCTTCAGGAGGAATTCACTTAGTCGGTTGATCCACCAGACTATTTCAAAATGTATAAATATTTATAACTCAAAATAGTACATGTTGCGAATTTCACGTTCCTATTACTTTAGGAACCTCAAGTCCATCAGGGACTTTCATATAGATATTCGCGTCCAATGACCCATAGAAAAATATGGTGATGACATCACTAATTGAATATCTATATTCATAATAATTGTCATATGTATATTAAATGACGAAATTTAGTGCCAACGAGAGAATATGTTTTGGGTATGCGCTTAAACCCTTGATATACTAATCTCGCTTATCTTTCACCACTTTATTTTATTTTGCGAGTTAAGCTTTGTCTCAATTGCTTATATTTTATTTAGTGCTTCAGGCACTCCACTAGCAATTGTTGAGACACAAAGTGTTGTCGACAACTATCATTCTTATAAACAATTCTCCCATATTCACAAAGTCAATGACAACTTCAACAAAATCAAATATTCAACATTTCCCATAACATTTGATTTGGTCGTCCCATAATCCAATACTGTAATTATTTAGTGCACGTGCAAATTAAGGTATTGAGATTCTCATCTTCTGGACGATCCTCTTCAGGAGGTTTTTGAAGTGATGTTGTAGTTTAATCTATTTGTATTCCGCGGATTTTATCTTTAATACCAATAAAGAATACGTCTCTCACGCTTCTGGCGTCGAGGAGTATCAACAAATATATTTCGTCACATTCGACTTTAATTCTTTATGGTACATATACAACTGGTATATGAGATTTCATCACTCATTTGGCAATCAATAACTTGTTGAACTTCGAGTTCATAGTGCGTAAATTTAAATATCCAACCCAATGAGAATTTTCCGACTTTCTCTTATTTATATTTCATATCTCGCTCTAATGTCGGAGATAGTTGGGATTGGATTATCAAATCAATCCTCTTCAGGAGGTGCACTAATAACAGAGGGCGTGACCCAAATATTATGCCTTTGATATGGATACTTGAATTTGAAATTCATCGCAACATGATCATTGGATAAAATATTATATCGCTTATAATTAATTCGATACTCATTGAATAAAGCTTCTTTTAGACCGACAGTAAGAATATTGCCATATGAAATTATACCAATCCTTCGGGGATTGTCTTTCCATTCCTCTAGTAGAAATTGAACAAATCAATATTGTAACACCCCAAACTAGGCGGATATTATAGTGCCGTAGATCCCCAACTGGGACCCACCAGGCAAATGAAAATGAATGAATTACACAAGATAAATGTAGTACCGAACTACATTACAACAATAATTACTCCGATGAGGAGTTTAGTTACAACACACCAGGACAATATCGAATACTAGTGTATTTTATATGAAGATAAAATACACAACACTGAATGAAACGGAGTATTCAAATGAAAGTCTGCAGCGGAAAATAAAGAACACTAACATGAATAACTGAAAGATCGGGGCCCCCTACTAGTATCACTAGGACTCCTCGACGTCAGCGTGTTCTCCCCGTACTTTTGCCTTGCCAAGACCTGAAAAACAAAATCCCCAAACGGGGTCAGTTACAAAGAACAACAATCCTCAAGGGTTGAAAAATACACAATCATGATTATATCTGAAATTATGAAATATCCTGTCGAAACATACGCAATCAAACATGCTATATGAATCAACTAACAGTACGGCTCAAAGGGTGGCGCCACACTACGCCCGGGATAGAAATGTGTCCGTGCACAAGCCACCAACGATCGAATACACGCGTGGTCTTGTACCTAATCAGTCTCACGAAATAATCAATCTCGTGTGCACAGTCCAATGTGAGGCCACCAACCAACACACGACTATAATGTGCCCGACATGAAAATCCTACACATACCAACCGGCACGCCAGTATGACCCGGAATGCCACGATATAACAAAAGTGACATCGAAAATGAATAATGACTCACCGAGGTGGAATGGTAACGAAATAAATGACACCAATGAAAAGATTGGAACCGCTGCTCCTTATGATCAAACGATTAATTGATAACAACAAGTTTTGATACGGTTAATATAATGATGAATGAGTTATGATTATGAATGAACAACAACAAAAGGGATGAATATCCTTTTAACCGAGTAAGAATTAACTTACACAACACCGACAAATATCCTTCCACGAACAACGTCCTAATTGAGATATCGGTCGCTCGAACAACCTTAAATAATACAATTACCAACAATTCGTTCAATATACGAATCAAACACGAATATAACGAACTCAAAACGTCGATACGACTAAACCAAGTTCATTGGGGCATTATATCGAATACGTTGTGGCCAAACTCCGATTGTTTACAACTAAACCTCAACAATACCAACCTCAAATCCCCAAGAAGTGTTTCAAACCAATAAAACATCTCCAATACGATCAATAATCCGATATGAATATCCAAAAACGTGATTATAACAACAATTAGTCGAAAATCCCCAATTCCAACTCGATATTCAAGGTGTTCTTGAATAATTCTTCAATAATCCATTGAATCCTTATACAAACTCATAATCATATACATATCCCTTCATATAACATGATTATAACGTCCAAAACATCATATCTCAACACAAAATCGAAGTCCAAAGTGTTGAAGGAATTACCTCTTGAAGATTCAAGTACTTTAATCCGAAGAACACGCGTTAGATTGATTATCCGGGCTTCACGATCGAAAGGAGATGAAGAAAATCAAACACCCAAATGATTTGTGAAGGAAAACTCTCCCTCAAGCTTCTTTCTCTCGTAAAAGGTGGAAAAAACTGGAAGGAATGAGCTGAAATGCTCAAAAAATGAATTTATAGGGGTTGACTACCCTGCCGGACACGGCCCGTGCCGATCGGCACGGTCGTGTCGCACAGCTGGCCGACAGTTGGCCGACAGGGACTCGACCGTGTCTCGCTGACACGGCCGCGGCGCGAAGGGCCTTCCGATAGTGACCCGTCCGACAGCGGCGACTTCGGCATGACTCGACCGTGTCCTGGGACACGGCCGGCGTCTTCGGGCGATCGGTTCGCTTATCCGGAAGAGTCCGACTCGGCCGTGCACGACACGGCCGGGTCCCGAGGCGAGACTTCGGCATTTTCCGACGAGTACGGCACGGGCCGTGTCGGACGACACGGCCGAGTTCGTTCGGCGATGATCGCCAATCTTGAAAAATGCGGTTGAGCTAAAGCGACCATAACTCTCTCGTCCGGACTCCGATTGACTCACCACTTGAACCATTGGAAAGCTAACTCGATGCTCTATAATATTGCAAAGATTTAGAATTTTTTTGGAGTTACCAAAAATTAATGGTGATCTAACAAAGTCGAACTCATATGAGGAAAGTTGAAACAATGAACAATAACGATACACAACTCGAAGTTTTTCCGAACGGTGAACACGGTGAAAGAACATGATTGATGAATGATTATAATTGAGTGAAAATACACTGAGTGACAATTATAGACTGATAATTACTGAATGATAATGACTGAATTACAACCGGGTATTACATACACCCCCCCTTAAAAGAGTTTCGTCCCCGAAACTAAGGGTCAAACAACTCAGGATAACTCTCCCGTATATTCTACTCGGTTTCCCAAGTGGCCTCTTCGACTCCGTGTCTAGACCACTGAATCTCGACCAAAGGGATCGTCTTGTTCCTCAACTGTTTGATTCGCCGCTCTAACACTCGTACAGGACGCTCCTCGTACGAATGATCATCTGCGATCTCGGTTTCGTCGAACTGAAGTATGTGACTCGGGTCGGCAACATACTTCCGCAACTGAGAGACGTGAAACACATTATGAATTCGGCTCAAAGCCGGAGGTAACGCCAATCGATAAGCTAACTCGCCTACTCGATCCAAAATTTCAAACGGTCCAATGAATCTCGGACTCAACTTCCCTCGTTTTCCGAAACGGAAAATACCTCGACTCAGGGATACCTTGACCAAAACATGATCACCCGTCTCGAACTCCAGTGGTCGACGACGATTATCTGCATATGATTTCTGTCGACTCTGAGCTGTCAACATACGACTCTTGATCAAAGCTACCTTCTCTCGGGCGGCTATAAGCATATCGGGCTCGGTGCCGATTGATTCTGATAAGTCATCCCAACACAAAGGAGATCGACAAAGACGGCCGTACAAGGCCTCGTAAGGTGCCATCTTAATGGAGGCATGCCAACTATACTGTACGTGGACTTAAACAACAGTAATTGGGCTTCCCAATCGTCTACTAATCGAGGACGCATGCCCTCAATATGTCCTCTAATGTCTGAATAGTTCTCTCTGATTGTCCGTCGGACTGAGGATGAAAGGCAATACGAGATTAAGCCGAGTTCCTATAGCACGATGAACCGATTTCCAAAAATGGGAAACAAATCGTCCGTCCCGATCGGAAACGATACTCTTAGGAGTACCGTGCGGTCTCACTATCTCCTTGATGAACAATCGATCCAGTCTCTCGGGACCCCACGTATCCTTGATCTCAAGGAAATGAGCTGATTTAGTAAAGCGATCGCGATCACTCAGATCGTATTGATGCCACGACGACTCGTCGGCAAACTCGTGATGAAATCCATAGAAATGTCTTCCCACTTCCACTCTGGAATAGGGAGAGGTTTCAGCATACCCGCCGGTCGCTGATGTTCAATCTTGACTTGTTGGCAAGTTAAGCATCTCGAAATAAATTCCGCGACTTCTCGCTTCATATTACTTCACTAGTAATTTTGTTTCAAGTCCTTCTACATCTTGTTGGACCCCGGATGAACAGAATAAGGGGTAGCATGAGCTTCTCTCAAAATAGAGTTTTTCAACTCGTCATTCGCCGGTACGCACAACCGGTTCTTAAACCTCAAAATCCATCCTCGTGGACCACGAATCCAGGGGCTTTCCCCTGAGCCACATCCTCACGGATGCGCAACAACGAAGGGTCTGAACTCTGATTCTCTCTGATTACTTCCTCAAGTGACGATGAAATCTCTAACATACAAAGTTGTCCCCGACTCGAAGCTGGACCTCGATCTCGGGTCTAAGGAATTCCTGCCAAGCTCCTTCGAATCAAGTTAAACGAGCAAGCATCTGCTCCTGAACGGACTTACGACTCAAGGCGTCGGCGACAACGTTCGCCTTGCCCGGGTGGTAAAGGATCTCAATATCATAATCCTTGATTAGTTCTAACCACCGCCACTGTCGCATATTTAACTCCTTCTGAGTAAATATATACTTTAAACTCTTATGATCGGTGAATATCTGACAGGTGACGCCATAAAGATAATGACGCCAAATTTTCAAAGCGAACACCACGGCTGCTAGCTCCAGATCGTGGGTTGGATAATTGACCAACTAATCCGAGGAAACATCGGATTTACTTAATATCTTTCGGAGGTTGCCAATCTCGGATAGTCTCCGTCTTCTGAGGGTCGACACGAACTCTGACAGATGAAATTACACGCCCGAGAAAGTCACTTCGGACCTCCAGAATTCACATTTGGAAAACTTTCCATAAAGTTGCTCTCGTCTCAACACGTCGAGAACCTGATGAAGATGAACCTCGTGTTCCTCTCGGCTACGAGAATAAATCAAAATGTCGTCGATGAAGACAACAACAAACTGATCCAAAAAGTCGATGAAAACCCGATTCATTAACTCCATGAATACCGCAGGTGCAATAGTTAGCCCGGACGGCATAACTACGAACTCATAATGACCATAGCGTGTACGAAACGCTGTCCTCGCGATATCCGACTCTCGAATCCGCAACTGGTGATATCCAGATCTTAAGTCGATCCTGGAAAATACTGAGGCTCCCTGAAGTTGATCTAAAAGATCATGAATACGGGGTAAAGGATACTACTCTTGATCATCACCCTGTTCAACTCCTGGTAATTAATACACACACGAGACGAGCCATCCTTCTCCTTGACAGATCACACTGGTGCTCCTCACGGGGACGCAATCGGTCGGAGATAACCTTTCTCGAACTACTCCTCAAGTTGAATCTTCAACTCCTGCATTCTGGTCGGGGCCATCCGATACGGTGCCTTCGATAAATGGGACGTACTGGCTCCCACTCATTCCTGAATTCCCCTACTGTATGTGAAGGTAACTAGATAACTCGCCTGGAAATACATCGTCAATCGATGACAATGATACCACGAATGATTGAACATTTCGATTGCCCTAGAATGGTCAATCGATAAAAAGAGATACCAATAATGATTGAACAACTCGATTGCCTTAGAAAGGCCAATCGATGAAGATGATACAAGGAATGTTTGAATAACTCGATTGCCTTTGAAAGGCCAATCGATGAAAATGATACAAAGAATGATTGAATAACTCGATTGCCTTAGAAAGGCCAATCGATGAGAATGATACAATGAATGATTGAATAACTCGATTGCCCTAGAAAGGCCAATCGATGAGAATGATACAATGAATGATTGAATAACTCGATTGCCCTAGAAAGGCCAATCGATGAGAATGATACAATGAAGGGTTGAATAGTTCGATTGCAGAATTTCTCTGCTTCCGCCATAATAAAATTTCTACTGGAACAACGGGGATTACTTCCCTGAAGCACACATTCGACAACCAACGACGGAAAGATAGCGACCAAACGCTAACAAGCACTGAGGATAGTATCAAGACGGTTAAGCCAACTAATACCGAAAATTACATCGTCCTAAGATAAGTTCACCACGATTAGATCCATCAACCAATCGCGGTCATTAAGCTTAATTCGGTATGATTCCGAAAATTCTTCCATCGTCAGGTAGACCGATGGTATGATGTCCACAAGCAATAGGACTATCCCGAAATAAGTCTATTCAAGCATGATTCGAAAATGAATGAATGCGGTGTACCAGCATCAAAAGGTACACACAAGTTGAAATAAAATTACGAGTATACCTGAAATCGTTCGGGCCACCGGATCGTCGATCCTCCTCATCATATAAATCTGGGACTTGCCGGCCCCCGAACCGGACGCTCCCGTCTGATAAATACGAGCTCCAACTCTATTTGCTTCCAGTGTCTTAAACGACGTTGACAAAGCAGTCTGATTCTGAAAGGCTGATTGCTTCAGAGCCTGAGATGCCGCCGGAGCCGACTTGGAGTCCCTTCGGCAAAAACGGGCCTTATGCCCGAAATTCCCATAATTATAGCACGTGATAGACGGTTTCAGACACTCAGTGCTGAAATGACCCGGCGTTCCACAATTGAAACAGGTGATGGCCGAACTGGCCGCTCGGGAATGAGATCCCGCACGATTATGCGCCGTAGGAGGTCGCTCAGAAACGATAGGACTCACACGAGGCTTCTTGCAGGTTGACTGACCGCCTTCGGATAGATTACGCTTCGTTGATTTCCTGTTGACATATGCAGGTTGCTGCTCAGCAATTTCCTTAGCAGCTGGCTCGTACGGGAGAGTTCTCTCGATTAATCCGGTCAGAGTGGCGTAATGATGATTGAGCAACTGCACATGGGTCATCATGGCCTGCATAAAAGTGAGTGTATCAACCCGAACATCTCCTGATCGAGCCGAGTCCTGGGCACGACTTCCCGGCAGCGAGTGATTATTTCTCGAGTTTCGGTCCGCACCGCGGCCTCTCCCCGTGCATCCCCTGACAGCTCTTGTAACACCCCCAGATTTAACCGGAAATATTACAGCGCCGTGGGCCCCGAGATGGAACCCACAAGGCTAAAAAGAAATTTTCACAAACATTTACAAATGCCCAATAGGCCAACGACGGTACTAACTTTAAAAATTCACAAAGACTTATAAAATCCATTTATCAAAAACCGTCGTAAAACTCATTTGAAATCGCAAGGCCAAACAGCCGATACTCAAAAGTTTAGAAAACGATTTCCAAAGTAACCTCAGTTACCAGATACCAAAAGAGCGTCTCAAAATACTCACGCAGCGGAAAAGACCACCAAAACGATACTCTAGCGGCGGAAAACAAGAACCAATCAAGAAACTCAATGTACGTAACATGTCCTAGC
The DNA here is from genome assembly GCA_033398695.1 of Orobanche coerulescens. Lineage (NCBI taxonomy): Eukaryota > Viridiplantae > Streptophyta > Magnoliopsida > Lamiales > Orobanchaceae > Orobanche > Orobanche coerulescens. The sequence continues at coordinate 149,084,178 of CM065814.1, read as the reverse complement.
CAAGATCCTCCGGAAGCTCATCTCTTCACGACCGCTACAAGCTCGATACTTGAGAACCTAAAAGAAATCCACACGGGTCACCATAATATCCAACAATGATAATCATCACATCACATTAATAATAACATACCAATGAGAATACAACATAAGAATACGACCAATGTAATCTTACCGCCATAACTTTGCTTACTCAAGTGATTCTCATCGAGTAGCCATTATCACATTTCACATCATGTACTCGATTTACCAATAAACTCGAACATAATATAAGTCATACCTCAAACAATACTCAAGGTTCTCAAACCTGTCATAACCAACTCACGATACGGAAATATACCATTTCACCAATACGATCCATCGAATAACATCATCAAATCCCAAGAGGATAACCGATCGTCCATCAAGACAAATACCAAAGGAAAATACGGAACATACCTCGAGATATGAAGTGCCACGACAATCATACCGTCTAATCCGAGATCGGATCAATGCAATACGGACAAGGTCCTAACACAAGACCTACAAATGCATACTCATATGACCACGTCAATATGATCACAACAATAACAATCATGTATACTCAATGGAAATCCGACGATCCAAATACCTCGGATAGATCCCTTTGTTGATCCTATCGATCAACATAAGGTGGATAACTAACAATACACATGTGAACAACAACACATGATAAAATCAATGATGCGAATTCACCGATTCCATCAACACAATCTGGTAATCTAACGATCCAGCGCCTCAAGATAGATCCCCATGATGATCCCGTCGAACCAACGCATGGTGGAAAACACATCCAACGATCCAGCGCCCTCAGCATAGATCCCCATGATGATCCCGTCGAACCAACGCATGGTGGACATTCGATCCAGCGCCCTCAGCATAGATCCTCATAATCCCATCGGATTATTTACACAACAAAAACAACACAATATGCATACACATATGCAAATCAACACGTTCATCCACATGAACAACATAACATGCACGACAACATGACAATATACTAGGACTACTTCATGTTCAACAACATGAAAGAAAATGTACGAGACCAAAATAAATAACACTAAACCATAATCAATATGGAATACTTGCCCCGAGTCCTTCGGGAGCAACCTCGATGTCCAATCATCACCGACGATTATCCTCAATGCTCGCGATCCAAACGTCTGATGAACTATAGATACTCATGTCTTCGTCTTTATTATAATGTAACCTCGATACTGGTTACCAATAAGCGAGATAAAGCATATACATTATGATTTACCTCCCGAATCGTAAGAACGATATGCGATCCGAATATCCGAGTTCACAATAATAATCATCGCTATATGCATTATAAACGAAATGAAATCAAACCATTCATTAAATATTATAACCGAGCAAGTAATAACTTGCCTCGATACCGATACCACATTGCCTTTGTCTACGAGCTCCTCAAACCGATCAAAAGCAATACAATGGACATACTCGAACACGACCGCAATATCCGGTTATAATCACCGATCAAGCAATCTCAACCTATCGAAGAAATCAAATAACACATATCCGATAACAATCAACAACCGACAATACTAACTAATCGAACTCAACGGTTCAACACAACCTCGAATAAACACAATCAACCAACCAAGTCAAACCATCACGAATTCCTAATCAAAACACAAAAATATCGCACCTGTCGCCTACTTAGCGCACGTTAATCACCTAACGTAGCGTGCGCTAAGTTGCTCCCGTTAGCGTCGCTAGCCGGTAAGCTTAGCGTGCGCTAATGCTTTGTCTGATGGCATGCACCAAGCATCGACTAGCATCTTGCAACTACGAATCCGAATGAAGGGAGACATAAATCTCCATATCTCTTGAAGATAAACGACACCATAACTATCACAAGGATAATATCAATGTCCATATATCAATAATAACATCAACAATCAAACCGACTCGATAACAAGGATCATATCATATTCAATCCTAATTCAACCTCGTATCATGATTTAACTCCTCTAAATCGATCAATATAATTAACAAGATTAAATCCATCTTAGATCGGGTTAAACGAATCACCATCCTTATAGTAAGAAGAATCTTAACTAACATCCGAAACTCTTATCAAAATTCCATTGAATCTCATATAACATCATCATATGATTATCCAACATGCTCCTTACATGAAATCATCCAAGAAAAACGAACCATCATCAAGAGGATACGAAAATTACCTGGATTGGATGAACCAAGAATAAGAACACTAGACTCCGTTCCAAGAATCATGAATAACTTGAAGAACGAGGCTTGAATCCATGCTCTCCATCTTAATCTTGTTAAAGATCATCATCTCTCAGTGTTTGGGACCTCAAACCTCTCTCTAAAAACTCTCTCTCTCGGTTACAAGGAAGGAATGGACGAAATGCTTCATAACACCCTTCTGTCCCTTTTTATAATATTCATTATTAGCGTGCGCTAACATCTCATGTTTAGCGTGTGCTACCGCCTTAGCGTGCGCTAAATGACTTTGTTAGCGTGCGCTTTCGAACCCAAAGGCTCGCCTTGCTTCGTAAACTAACTACGTACGTAATGCCCATGCATTAACGTCGTAAAACATCTGCTTAGCGTCGCAAGTCATTTATCTTAGCGTGCGCTATCCGGTTGACTTGCTACGGTGTTCACCTACCACTCGCCCCCATATTCCGACAAAGATTCGGCAAGGATAAGATTCCTTGTTGGTGATACATAGTTAGCGTGCGCTAAGCCTAATATTTTAGTGTGCGCTAATACTTGAGACAACAACCGTTGACTTACGAGCGTGCGCCGAAAGCGGTAAGGTCCACACGCGATTCCTTCCGATCTGCATGCGCACTAGCGTACGCTAACCTATAAACGTAGCGTCGCTAATCCCGCGATAGCGTGCGTTATGAATGAATATCGCGTGCGCTAATAAGGCTATACTTAGCCATTTTCCGCATGATTCTTGTCCAACGTCTCGACATACCAAAAGCGAACATAAGACACACCGAACACAAACATCAATCGATAATATCATCATACGATATACCCAATATCAAAAGTACGACAACCGATACACAATATCCTCAAATGTAATTGTCGACCAAATACGACAATTATACCGATATCGATATCTCGTCCTTTATTTATTTTATCTCTCTTGCATGATTCCACGCTGTACAATATAACTCGGATAAAATAATATTAAACATCAGTAGTAGAAATTCCGGATATTACATTCTACACCCCTTAAAATAAGTTTCGTCCTCGAAACTTGCAATCCATCATAAAACGAACAAACATACCGTTCAACTCAAAATATCCCAAAACCATCACGACAACGATTTATCATCATCATTACCGAATATCCAAAAGAGCATACTTCCAAATACGCGGGTCGACGATCTCCGGAGATACTAGCCAGCGTTCTCACGGTACAGTCTCAATACGCTTACGATCACAATTCCCTGATTCTCAACAAAATATATCATCTTCGGATCAAACAATCTGCCAGAATCAAATCATGTCTGCCTGATTACATAATCAAGTCTCAATTCTGATAAAACGAATAATATTCGATGTATCTGTGAAACAACTGCTCAATACAATGGCAACGAATCCCGAAACATCGACAGACAATCTGAACGCTCAGATGATCACCAACAATGATCAACAATCAACCGAATTTATCATCGACATGATAAATTCCAATCTGACCAACCAGAGGTCAAAACACAATCGAGAATATCATCAACGTGATAAACTCCAATACAACCAACGAACGATCAACGGAAATCGAGAATACCTTCACACGGTAAACTCCAACATTATCAACACAGAACCACAGAAACAGATATACGAAAAAGCAAAATTCTCAAACGACACACCGATCACATACGGTGGATCTCAATAAACATATCCGATCGCGAACATACCCTCGGCATATGAACAACCAATCACAAACTGACGAACATACCCAATCATACACGGAGTGGAAACGACCACTCACTATCTAAAACAACCGATGGGGTCACCATCCCCAAATCTACGCTTACAAGGAAATCATTCCAGAATCAGTAAGGTAAAATCGCGCTACTACCATACCAATGGAATCACATAGCACATATGTTCCGGTTTCACAAAATCCCAAGTTTCCAATATAATATTATGTGCATGAATCTACAACACGCAACATATTTCTCTTATCTGATAACTCAACCGATCATCACCGGATAATCAAACTAACATACTGAAGTTCGAATTCCTTTTCCATCGTACCATCAATATGATATGCACTATGCACTAAATGCGTATGTATATCAATCACATTTTCAAAACCAGTTTGAAATCATATATTCTTGTCAAAAGACAAATTTTTGAAAATTCTTTCAAGAGTTTGAAAACTCAAAACATAAATTTTGGTAAGACCACAAAATCAATTTTGAAAAATTAACTTGGCTCGATGGTGCCAAGTATTTGATAATGATTTCCTTCGAATCCACACGATTTGAAGTTTTAAAATGAAAAGTATGCAAATGCTCGACTATATCCATACTCCGTATACCAATTCGGTTCGTCACCAATATCCACCGATATTCCATCGGAAACCACACGATCGAGTTCCAAAATCTCAATATATAAATTCCGACTAAACTCCTTTTCCACACATGACTTGCAACGTCAGTCATTAACCCATCCTGGATCACCTTAAATATGGTATGACAGAATATTGAAACAAATCCACACAGTGAAAGACTTCCCGAGAGGTTCAATTTGAACAAGTAAACCAAAGCCTCGAAAGGCGGAAATAACATAGGTAAACGATTGGTAAAGTGTTTTACAAGTCTCGGGAGTTTTAAGAAAACAGAAAAGCCGTTTGAAACATTAGGGTCTTAGCCCGTAACTCGTTCCGCATTACAAAAAGTTTAAAAGGTAGAAAACCCCTTTTCGGACTTCAAGTCCTGAGTTATAAAACCATTTCAAAATCGATTGGGTCTCGGCCCAAAATCATTTTCCGTAAAACATCCGTAAAATATTCATTTTGAAAAGTATCATTTTCAAATGCTCAAAACAGTTCATGTATCTCAAATGAATTAACATGCTACATGTTCTTCTCAACAATCCATAGTCCTTCTCCCGATTACACAATTCCGTTCCAAAATCTAGCTGATATACTGATTTCCAAAATCATAACTTCTCAAGATCATCAATCCTATCCCAACTCTGTCACCTTATATTGAAATGCATAATATCTGCGAATCTCAAAACATATCAACTTAGAACGGTAAATCTCAATGAAATTCAAAATCCGAATACTTACAGATCGTGAAGCGACGATTCCCGTGATATCTTGGCACATGTCTAGACTCAAGAAAATACTCGACACGGTATTTTCAAAACTCACGTTTTGCAAACTCGGCAACTCAAGAACACAATATATCACGTAAACACCATTTGGAAAAGTTATAACAAGCCCAAGCGATCTTACGGCAAATCCGATAACGCACAAGCCTGAGTGAACAACAAAGACTCACGGCTCTAGTATTTGTCAATCGACAACTCGAATGACGCAACAAAAACACGACCCAACTCGACCCAAATGCCTAGGTTTTCTCAACCTAAGCTCTGATACCATATTCTGTAACACCCCCAGATTTAACCGGAAATATTACAGCGTCGTGGGCCCCGAGATGGAACCCACAAGGCTAAAAAGAAATTTTCACAAACATTTACAAATGCCCAAGAGGCCAACGACGGTACTAACTTTAAAAATTCACAAAGACTTATAAAATCCATTTATCAAAAACCGTCGTAAAACTCATTTGAAATCGCAAGGCCAAACAGTCGATACTCAAAAGTTTAGAAAACGATTTCCAAAGTAACCTCAGTTACCAGATACCAAAAGAGCGTCTCAAAATACTCACGCAGCGGAAAAAGACCAAAACGATACTCTAGCAGCGGAAAACAAGAACCAATCAAGAAACTCAATGTACAGAACATGTCCTAGCCAGTATCTTCCGGGAAGCTCATCTCTTCACGACCGCTACAAGCTCGATACTCCGAGAACCTAAAAGAAATCCCACGACGGGGTCAGCCATAATATCCAAAAATGATAACTGTCACATCACATTAATAATAACATACCAATGAGAATACAACATAAGAATACGACCAATGTAATCTTACCGCCATAACTTTGCTTACTCAAGTGATTCTCATCAGAGTAGCCATTATCACATTTCACATCATGTACTCGATTTACCAATAAACTCGAACATAATATAAGTACTGTACCTCAAACAATACTCAAGGTTCTCAAACTGTCATAACCAACTCACGATACGGAAATATACCATTTCTGACCAATACGATCCATCGAATAACATCATCAAATCCCAAGAGGATAACCGATCGTCCATCAAGACAAATACCAAAGGAAAATACGGAACATACCTCGAGATATGAAGTGCCACGACAATCATACCCGATCTAATCCGAGATCGGATCAATGCAATACGGACAAGGTCCTAACACAAGACCTACAAATGCATACTCATATGACCACGTCAATATGATCACAACAATAACAATCATGTATACTCAATGGAAATCCGACGATCCAGCGCCCTCAGCATAGATCCCTTTGTTGATCCTATCAGATCAACATAAGGTGGATAACTAACAATACACATGTGAACAACAACACATGATAAAATCAATGATGCGAATTCACCAGATTCCATCAACACAATACTGGTAATCCAACGATCCAGCGCCCTCAGCATAGATCCCCATGATGATCCCGTCGAACCAACGCATGGTGGAAATCATTTCCAACGATCCAGCGCCCTCAGCATAGATCCCCATGATGATCCCGTCGAACCAACGCATGGTGGACATTCGATCCAGCGCCCTCATATTAGATACTCTTAATCCCATCGGTTTATTTACACAACAAAAACAACACAATATGCATACACATATGCAAATCAACACGTTCATCCACATGAACAACATAACATGCACGACAACATGACAATATACTAGGACTACTTTATGTTCAACAACATGAAAGAAAATGTACGAGACCAAAATAAATAACACTAAACCATAATCAATATGGAATACTTGCCCCGAGTCCTTCGGGAGCAACCTCGATGTCCAATCATCACCGACGATTATCCTCAATGCTCGGCGATCCAAACGTACAATGAACTATAGATACTCATGTCTTCGTCTTTATTATAATGTAACCTCGATACTCGAAGTTACCAATAACTGAGATAAAGCATATACATTATGATTTACCTCCCAGAATCGAAAGAATGATATGCGATCCGAATATCCAGAGTTCACAATAATAATCATCGCTATATGCATTATAAACGAAATGAAACTGAAACCATTCATTAAATATTATAGCTGAGCAAGTAATAACTTGCCTCGATACCGATACCACGAAACTGCTGCCGAACACATTGCCTTTGTCTACGAGCTCCTCAGCCCCGATCAAAAGCAATACAATGGACATACTCGAACACGACCGCAATATCCGGTTATAATCACCGATCACCAATCTCAACCTATCGAAGAAATCAAATAACACATATCCGATAACAATCAACAACTGACAATACTAACCAATCGAACTCAACGGTTCAACACAACCTCGAATAAACACAGTCAGAACCAACCAAGTCAAACCATCACGAATTCCTAATCAAAACACAAAAATATCGCACTGTCGCCTACTTAGCGCACGTTAATCACCTAACGTAGCGTGCGCTAAGTTGCTCCCGTTAGCGTCGCTAGCCGGTATGCTTAGCGTGCGCTAATGTCTGATGGCATGCATTCCAAGCATCGACTAGCATCTTGCAACTACGAATCCGAATGAAGGGAGACATAAATCTCCATATCTCTTGAAGATAAACGACACCATAACTATCACAAGGATAATATCAATGTCCATATATCAATAATAACATCAACAATCAAACCGACTCGATAACAAGGATCATATCATATTCAATCCGAATTCAACCTCGTATCATGATTTAACTCCTCTAAATCGATCAATATAATTAACAAGATTGAAATCCATCTTAGATCGGGTTAAACGAATCACCATCCTTATAGTAAGAAGAATCTTAACTATCATCCGAAACTCTTATCAAAATTCCATTGAATCTCATATAACATCATCATATGATTATCCAACATGCTCCTTACATGAAATCATCCAAGAAAAAGCGAACCATCATCAAGAGGATACGAAAATTACGGATTGGATGAACCAAGAATAAGAACACTATACTCCATTCCAAGAATCATGAATAACTTTAAGAAAGAGGCTTGAATCCATGCTCTCCATCTTAATCTTGTTAAAGATCATCATCTCTCGATGTTTGGGACCTCAAACCTCTCTCTAAAAACTCTCTCTCGGTTACAAGGAAGGAATGGACGAAATGCTTCATAACACCCTTCTGTCCCTTTTTATAATATTCATTATTAGCGTGCGCTAACATCTCATGTTTAGCGTGCGCTACCGCCTTAGCGTGCGCTAAATGACTTTGTTAGCGTGCGCTATCGAAGCCCAATGGCTACCGCCTTGCTTCGTAAACTAACTTACGTACGTAATGCCCATGCATTAACGTCGTAAAACATCCTGCTTAGCGTCGCAAGTCATTTATCTTAGCTTGCGGTATCCGAAGTTGACTTGCTACGGTGTTCACCTACCACTCGCCCCCATATTCGACAAAGATCCGGCAAGGATAAGATTCCTTGTTGGTGATACATATTTAGCGTGCTCTAAGCCTAATATTTTAGCGTGCGCTAATACTTCGTGACAACAACCGTTGACTTACGAGCGTGCGCAGCGGCAAAGGTCCACACGCAGATTCCTTCCGATCTTTACGCACTAGCATACGCTAACCTATAAACGTAGCGTCGCTAATCACCGCGATAGCGTGCGTTATGAATGAATATCGGCGTGCGCTAATAAGGCTATACTTAGCCATTTTCCAGCGATTCTTGTCCAACGTCTCGACATACCAAAAGCGAACATAAGACACACGAACACAAACACCGAATCGATAATATCATCATACGATATACCCAATATCAAAAGTACGACAACCTGATACACAATATCCTCAAATGTAATTGTCGACCAAATACGACAATTATACCGATACTGATATCTCAGTCCTTTATTTATTTTATCTCTACTGTACAGATTCCACGCTGTACAATATAACTCGGATAAAATAATATTAAACATCAGTAGTAGAAATTCCGGATATTACAGCTCTCTCCATACTGAAGTAGGAAGGTCGCATAATGATTATATTTCCCGCATGATTAGCACGTTATGATTATGTCATGAGATGATGAAAATGAGTATACATGCTCTAACTTAGTGATTATATGAATGATTTACTGAAGTTACATGATTATCTGATGAAATTCTTGAAATGATTATCTTGAATAACTTAACAAGATTGATAATATGATCATCTAGATTGACAACTGAGTAATGAAATGAATTGAGTAATTAATGAGTTAACATGATCGTCCTGATTATTAACTGAGTAATGAAATGAATTAAGTGATTGATGAGTTAACATGATCATCCTAATCACAATGAATGATGATGTTTGAGGATTGTAAATTGATGAATGATGAATGAATGACTATTGCCAGAAATTATACCATGGCGTTAGAAATCTTACAGTTCTTTCGGTCTGATTGGCTCGGCATTTGCACAGGTCACACGTGACGCGAAAGTCCAATGATACTAGTCTGATGACGATGATTTCAAATGAGACATGACTCGGAAGGTAGTATTCAAAACCACGCTCCGATACCAACTCTGTAACACCCCAAACTAGGCGGTTATTACGGTCAGTAGATCCCCAACCCAGGACCCACCAGGCAAATGAAAATGAATGAATTACACAAGATAAATGTAGTACCGAACTACATTACAACAATAATTACTCCGATGAGGAGTTTAGTTACAACACACCAGGACAATACCGAATACTAGTGTATTTTATATGAAGATAAAATACACAACACTGAATGAAACGGAGTATTCTAATGAAAGTCTGCAGCGGAAAATAAAGAACAGTAACATGAATAACTGAAAGATCGGGGCCCCTACTAGTATCACTAGGACTCCTCGACGTCAGCGTGTTCTCCCCGTACTTTTGCCTTGCCAAGACCTGAAAAACAAAATCCCCAAACGGGGTCAGTTACAAAGAACAACAATCCTCAAGGGTTGAAAATACACAATCATGATTATATCTGAAATTATGAAATATCCTGTCGAAACATACGCAATCAAACATGCTATATGAATCAACTAACAGTACGGCTCAAAGGGTGGCGCCACACTACGCCCGGGATGGAAATGTGTCCGTGCACAAGCCACCAACGATCGAATACACGCGTGGTCTTGTACCTAATCAGTCTCACGAAACAATCAATCTCGTGTGCACAGTCCAATGTGAGGCCACCAACCAACACACGACTATAATGTGCCCGACATGAAAATCCTACACATACCAACCGGCACGCCAGTATGACCCGGAATGCCACGATATAACAAAAGTGACATCGAAAATGAATAATGACTCACCGAGGTGGAATGGTAACGAAATAAATGACAGCTCAATGAAAAGATTGGAACCATCGTTCCTTATGACTGAAACGATTAATTGATAACAACAAGTTTTGATACGGTTAATATAATGATGAATGAGTTATGATTATGAATGAACAACAACAAAAGGGATGAATATCCTTTTAACCGAGTAAGAATTAACTTACACAACACCGGCGACAAATATCCTTCCACGAACAACGTCCTAATTGAGATATCGGTCGCTCGAACAACCTTAAATAATACAATTACCAACAATTCGTTCAATATACGAATCAAACACGAATATAACGAACTCAAAACGTCGATACGACTAAACCAAGTTCATTGGGGCATTATATCGAATACGTTGTGGCCAAACTCCGATTGTTTACAACTAAACCTCAACAATACCAACCTCAAATCCCCAAGAAGTGTTTCAAACCAATAAAACATCTCCAATACGATCAATAATCCGATATGAATATCCAAAAACGTGATTATAACAACAATTAGTCGAAAATCCCCAATTCCAACTCGATATTCAAGGTGTTCTTGAATAATTCTTCAATAATCCAATGAATCCTTATACAAACTCATAATCATATACATATCCCTTCATATAACATGATTATAACGTCCAAAACATCATATCTCAACACAAAATCGAAGTCCAAAGTGTTGAAGGAATTACCTCTTGAAGATTCAAGTACTTTAATCCGAAGAACACGCGTTAGATTGATTATCCGGGCTTCACGATCGAAAGGAGATGAAGAAAATCAAACACCCAAATGATTTGTGAAGGAAAACTCTCCCTCAAGCTTCTCTCTCTCGTAAAAGGTGGAAAAAACTGGAAGGAATGAGCTGAAATGCTCAAAAAATGAATTTATAGGGGTTGACTACCCTGCCGGACACGGCCCGTGCCGATCGGCACGGTCGTGTCGCCAGTGGTCGATAGTGGCGGCCGACAGGACTCGGCCGTGTCTGCCCGCTTGACGGTCGCGGCGCGAAGGGCCTTCCGATAGTGACCCGTCCGACATGACTTCGGCATGACTCGGCCGTGTCACAGGACACGGTCGGGCGTCTTCAGGCGATCGGTTACAGCTTATCCGGAAGAGTCCGACTCGGCCGTGCTGCACGACACGGCCGGGTCCCGAGGCGAGACTTCGGCATTTTCCGTAGGAGTATGCAGCCGCGGGCCGTGTCGGGACGACACGGCCGAGTTCGTTCGGCAGTGATCGGCCAATACTGAAAAATGAGCGGTTGAGCTAAAACGACCATAACTCTCTCGTCCGGACTCCGATTGACTCACCGTTTGAACCATTGGAAAGCTAACTCGATGCTCTATAATATTGCAAAGATTTAGAATTTTTTTGGAGTTACCAAAAATTAATGGTGATCTAACAAAGTCGAACTCATATGAGGAAAGTTGAAACAATGAACAATAACGATACACAACTCGAAGTTTTTCCGAACGGTGAACACGGTGAAAGAACATGATTGATGAATGATTATAATTGAGTGAAAATACACTGAGTGACAATTATAGACTGATAATTACTGAATGATAATGACTGAATTACAACCGGGTATTACAAATATGACATAAAGTTATGTATTTTTTATTTGAAATAAATACATGCAACTTCAAATGTAAATTGCTCTCGAGGAGCATGTATTTTTCTTCAAAAATATTAATTATGCTAAACTCAGGAGCAATAATTTAAATAAAAAACAATCATATATTACCGAAAATATGAAGTACTCATCAAGAGTATGTGATATTTTTCAAAAGTATCAATTATGCTACCTTGGGAGCAATAATTTATAAGCATATAACACCCAAAATATAAATTACTCCAAAGAGTATGTAAATATTAATTAAAAGTATTAATTGTGCTACGTCATGAGCAACAATTTATATCAATGTGGTGATAATAAAAGCAATTCAATAACACAAGGCCATATAGAAAATATTCAAAATAATGCCTTTTTTTGTTTAATATTCTTTAGGAATATTAACTTTAATTGATGTGTTTATCATAAATACTATCATAAAAATATGACTATATATCGTTGTGTTTTATCAAGAACATCAACAATTTCTTTATAATAATCTTATGGATTATTAAAATTACAAATTCATGTTTCTTCAGGAAACCATGAAAATATATTAATGTAATGTATTAAAAGAATCATTACAAATAATTTTATATCAATGATACAAGTATCATCATCAATATAATATGTAATAACTATCGTTATTACTCTTCTTCCAGAAGAAAGTGCAATAATTATTATGCAATTAATCCAACATCTATAAGATGTTGATGAAAATTGGTCAACTCAAAATAATACAATTTTAAGTGTATAAATGTACTTCATGATATTTACTAGTGATTTGTGATATTTATCATACAATATGTGTGAATTTGTATTAGTATATCTTCAGGATATATATCATAAATAAACATATAGTTAAATAATATATAAAAATAATATAAATAGACTTTAACACCAAACACGTAAATTTAAATATGTAAATATTGAAAGTATTGGGATTAATAGACTTCTGGTCTAATAAGTGGTGAATATTATTTACATTGATATTTTTTCTAATACCAATTTCTTTTCTTCAGAAATTGTATATGTCATTTGTCTCACTTGTTATCGCGGAATCATACATATTTCAAGCGATAGTTTAGAAATCCATAGATTTATCGATACTTAGAAGATAGTAGTGCAAAATCTTCGACCCTGTAGGAAGAAATTTAGTGGTTCTTCATGATCTGTCAATAAATTTAGCACTACCTTTTTTTTCCATACGAAAAGTATCATTCTAAAGATATCATGTATATTTGCACTTTGATGAGACAATAAATTATGACCACTATTTAATCCCAATAACTTGGCATTCTATTCACAAAAAGAAGAAACAAGATCAGCCAAGAATTTGAATGATACAAATATCTTCAGGATATTTGACCCTTTTATCACAAATTATATAGCAACGATCAATTCAAATCATACTCCAGGTATGACATCATATCTTATATTGATAAAAATTCACAATATATCATAAGAGATAATAAAATATTAAACTACACAATATATAAGATTATATATTGACATATAATCTTAAGATTATCATTTTCGTGTCCTTATCATTAACCGTTGATATATCAACTCCACGAGATAAAATTTATAAATAATTATCTCCTACAAGGATAAACTCTAAATTTTATCTACTTCGGGAGATAAAATTTGAGCCATGTAATATTGAAGTTTTTAATTTAATATTGTTCACTTAGAACAACTTGATAGGAATATTCGACCACTTACTAATCTTGCTATCATTGGAGCACAGTCGGATTATGATTGTGGAGTATATCATATCTTGTACAATCTCGATAGAGGATATTCTCAAATCATATTAATATTTTTTTTTATTTGATATATAAGTTATATTTTCCTTCAGGGATAATATCATGCTACATCAAGGGCATAATGATTTAATTATGCTATTATATTTATAAATAACAAATCAATATTCTTCAGGAATATTGTATCATCACATAATTCATGTATAAATAAGAATTATTCATTTAGAATAGTAATATTCTTCAAGAATATTACAATTAATTGTGCTACTTCGGGAGCAATAATTTTAAGATCCATAATTGAATATACAAAGGGAAAAAAATAGTACGAGAATTAATCAAGACTCGAAATAACTAAACTAAAATAGTTGCTTTTTCAAGAGCACTTACAATATTCTTCAGCAATATTATTTTGTATTTTTCATTAGGAATTGCACAAATTATTAGATCTCATAGTGTTCTTCATGAACACATCATATTCAACTAGAATATGACGAGATAACGTTGTCCTTCTTCAAGGACTACAACAAATCTTTTATCTTAATAATCTTCTGGATTATTAAGTATTGTTGAATCGTGTTTCTTCCGGAAACAAAGAGGAATATGATTTGATAATAAATTTTGAGGTCATCATATATATTATTTATATATGATGCACACAAAAATATAAAATTTAATAACTAAATATAATATATTTTTCCTCAAAATCATCATATGCAAGAAAGTTTTTGAAGGAGTAAATAGAATTAATACCTTTCACCAATGTAAAAAAAAAAAGACTATTTCTGTTCGGACTTTTTTTTATGCATGCAATACATTTTAGAATCCGATCTCCACCGTTGAATTTGTAGATCTGCTTGTCAGGAAGATACTGTAAAAATTTCATGATGATCCGACGGTTAACAAAATAGGAATCGCGATTTTAGCGCGATCTCGCAGTGCAGAAAAGTTGCTCGCGTTTTTTTTTTTTTTTCGAAAATCGGAGAGAAAAAAAATTACTCGTAGAGTATCGTGATGATAACGTGTTATAAACTTGAGAGAAAAAGAGAGAAATTGGAAGAGAAGAAGAATAATGTGTGTATTCTTATGAGGGCCAAAGACCTTTATTTATAGGTACACATGTAGGGTTTCGGGGGTATAAATGTCATTTATTAATAAATATATTATTTACAACAAGCTTAGAATTTTAAATTAAATTAAAGGGACAGTTAATTTTATAAAAAATTATTTCCTAACGGGCCACCGCCGCGGTCGGCCATTTTTTTTTAACATGATAGACAGAATTTCCTACAGGATAGGTCACGTGAGGTAGATAATGTTCTTCTTGGTTGTCAGCCTCGTTGGGGTACGTACACTTTGTTTCAGTTTCACGTCGCTCTGATTTTCAGCGGGGCTTTCGATAGACCTTCGGGGCCGACCAATTTTTTTTTCTCTTGACGGTAGGCCGGCCTAATGGCGTAACCAGCAGCGGAGTTAAGGGGGACGAAAGACGGAAAGAGGGACGAGCTTAAAAACCCTTACCGAAATATTAATATTTACATTTTTTTTCAAAGGTAATTCTTAATTATTTATTTTCTCAAATGGGGGGAACCCGGGCCTGGGATACCCCCTGGCTACGCATGTGGGCTCACTGGCCTGTTTTCCAACGCGTCGGCCAAATTTTTTTTGTTGTGTCCCGGCATCTTTTTGGCGGTATGTCATTATTTTTTTTCCTTTTTTATGGTAGTCCCGTAGTCAACCGATAGAATTTTGGAAACCAACATATTTTATTTTCATAGCAAAGTAATATGCCAACTTAATTATTTTAATCGAATTATGGCAGCCCCACCATGCTATCATGACACCGGTTATATCTAGTTTATAATATTAAAGACAACAGTGTTTTTTGGTCGTCGTAGTGTGCACTTGGAAAGACCATTTTACCCCTACCTAATCATTTCTTTTGTGTTGAATTTACTACTACTACTAATAATAATAATAATAATAATAATATCAATTGTTCAACAACAATAGATTTCAAAAAATAGTCTTAGAACACTACACCATAGATTGCCTATTGCAACCATATTTCTAAAAAATTATTAAAAACCATTGCAATTGAGAAACCAATCACATAAATGGCAATGCTTTTGAAAAGCATTGCAATTCCATTGGAAAAATCTAAGAAAGTTTAAAACATGCATTCTATTGCAATACTTTTTTAAAATCGTTGCAGTATCTATTCATTTTGAAGGGAAAATATTGGCGGGCTATTAAAATGTGAGCGGGATTTCTTGGAAATATTGGCGGGTTTACAAAAAATAACAAAAGAAAAAAGGAAAAGAAAAAACAAAACCCACGACACACAATGCAACCCACACGGCACAAAGACAGCAAAACAAACACACAAACACAAAAGTCAACTCGAATAATCAAGCTCGAAGAGGGGAAATCAAGCTCGAAGAAGATTAAAGGTTGACAAAGGTAAATCATCGATCCGAAATCCTTTTTGTTTTTTGTAGTCTTGAATCGATTTTGTTACATGCCCAATGCTTCTTCCTTCTTCGTATATTGCTCTATTTTTTTGTTCTTAATTAGGATTCCTATGTTTCTTGTGTAAATTCGAACTATGTAATCGTGTTTGTTTGGGGGTTTATGTTTGTTTGTTTGTTTGTTTGTTTGTAATTGGGGGTTTATTTTTGTTTAATTTAAGTTTTTACTTTGATTTTAATTTTGATCTGTCTCCCTATCTCCGTCTTTATTCAAAATTTGCTTTTTAATTTATACAAGTCCTATTTTTATAAATTTTAAGGCAGCTCTGTTTTTTTTGTTTGTGTAGAAAATAGGTCTACATTTATGCTCTTTTTTTATGCCCTGTTTATATCTTCTCTGTATTTTCTGTTTTTGCTTCAATGTGCAGATAATAGGTTTGTGAATTTGCAAAGATGACTTGGATTTCACTTCCAAAATATACCAAGGCATACCTTAATGGGGTGACAGATTTTGTTAGAAATGGATTTGATAATTTTGCAGTAGGGAATGAACTCAAATGCCCTTGCAAAAATTCTAGTAATCGTTTCTGGTACTGTAGGGAAGATATAGTTGATTATCTTGTATGGTATGGTCCTTGTCCATCGTTTGTTAACTGGATATACGAAGTGTCCACTCCTAAGCTTAGCAAACCTAATGATGAGATGGATTTTGATACGGGTATTGGTCTTGGTGATGATTTTGATGAAATGATTCATGATGAAGGTAGAGTTAGAAATAGAATGAATACTATGGTAAAAGATTTTTATAAGCTTGTCGAGGAAGGGAAACAACCTTTGTATCCCGGGTCTAAAGAATTTACTCGATTAGGTTTTATAGTCAAACTTTACTTGTTAAAGTGCACTCATGGTTTTACCGAATCGGCCTTTAGCGGTATTTTAGAGTTGATAAAGCGGGCCTTTCCTGATGTAAATTTGCCTCCAAGTTTTAGCGCTGCCAAAAGTATGATTAGGGAATTGGGTCTTGATTACCAAAAGATACATGCTTGTCCGAACGATTGCATGTTATATTGGGCTGAAAATAAAAATGAACATAAATGCAAAGTATGTGGAGTGTCAAGGTGGAAATCTGTAGATAATCAAAATAGTGATGCTATCTTCCAAGAAAACAAGTATAAAGGCCCTGCAAAAGTGATGAGATACTTCCCATTGAAACCTAGGCTCCAACGCCTGTTCTTGAGTAAAGAATATTCTGAACTCATGACATGGCATGTAGTAGGACGAATCAAAGATGGTAAGTTAAGACATCCGGCCGATGCCGAGGCTTGGAAGTCAATGGATGCTAGACATCCAAATTTTGCTTGTGAACCTCGAAATGTTAGGTTAGGTTTAGCGGCTGATGGCTTCAATCCTTACCGATCTATGAATATAAGACACAACACTTGGCCAGTTGTTCTGGTCAATTATAATCTCCCCCTTGGTTGATTATGAAACCAAAAAACCTACTTCTTTCAACACTAATCCCTGGACCTGTGTACCCTGGTAATGAAATAGATGTGTATTTGCAGCCACTAATTGCTGAGTTGAAAGAACTTTGGGACGTAGGTATAGAAACTTACGATAAATTCTGTGACAATACATTTACGTTACGTGCGGGCCTCCTATGGACCATAAGTGATTTTCCCGGTTATGGAGTTTTATCGGGTTATAGCACAAAGGGTAAACTAGGTTGTCCAGTATGTCACTATTGTACCTCCTCAATGTATTTGAAGCATAGCCGGAAAGTTTGCTATATGAACCACAGAAAATTCCTCCCCCCTGACCACAAGCATAGATTTGACACGAGAAGATTTAATGGTGAAGTCGAAATAGATATTTGTCCACCTCCATTATCTGGAATGGATATTGAAGAACTATTACGTGGATACAAGAATAATTTCGGGAAGCAAATAAAAATAAAAAGACTTCAGACTGCCCTTGGAAAAAGAAGTCCATATTCTTCGAATTGCCATATTGGAGTGGTCATTTGCTTAGACATAATCTAGATGTCATGCATATAGAAAAAATATTTGTGATAAATATTAGGGACCTTGTTGAACATTGGTGGCAAAACAAAAGATCATCTAGACGCTCGATTTGATCTGCAAGAAATGGGCATCCGTAAGGTTCTTCATCCTGTGAAATGTGCTGATAACAAACTCTATGAAATCTCGGCTGCTACTTTTGACATGACAAAAAAAGAAAAAGAAAACTTTTGCTCAGTGTTGAAGAATGCTAGACTCCCGTACGGATGTGCATCTAATATTAGCCATTGTGTGCAATTGAGCGAAAGAAAAGTTTTCGGGTATAAAAGTCACGATGCACATTTCATTCTCCAATATTTACTACAATTTGCTGTGATTAAAACCTTAAAACCAGATGTGGCAATACCTTTGATTAGGTTGAGTTCATTTTTTTTGGGGCATATGTGGTAAAGTGATAGATTTGGAGGATGTTTCAAAGTTGCAAGAAGAAATAATAGAAATACTCTGCCAATGTGAGATAATATTTCCACCTGTATTTTTTGACATTATGATTCACTTGCCAATTCACTTATGTAAAGAGGTTGAATTGGGAGGACCAGTACATCTCAGATGGATGTTTGGAATTGAACGCTATTTGTGTAAATTAAAGTCCTACGTTCGTAATAGAAGTAAACCAGAAGGGTCTATAGCTGAAGGGTACATGGTGGAAGAATGTTTGACCTTTTGTTCTCGATTTTTAAGTGATGTCGGGGAAAAAAAGTAATGCAGACAAATCAAAGAATGGATATCTGATTGGGTCCAGAAGAAACAAAGATGGAAAGGCTGTTCATTTGGCAGATAAAGTATGGATTAATGCTCATCGATACATACTCTTCAACTGTGGTAACAAGGAAATCAAGAAATTAATTGAGTAGGTTCTTTTTCCTAGTTTTTTTAAAAGTGTATAGAGTAGTTTATGTACAAATTTATAGCAATAATATATTTTACATTTTAAAAAATGCAGGGAGCACCGTAGCTTCTATGATAATAATGGAAAGTCCAAGATGTACAAAAGAGAAAGAACACATGCCAAAGAATTTCATAATTGGTTAAAGGAGGAGGTTGAAAAAAAAGAGGGATGTTCATTAGAATTATTAAGTCTTGCAAGAGGACCTCACCGAGCAGCGAAGAAGTATACTAGTTATGTAATAAATGGGTTCAGATTCCATACAAAGAAAAGAGATGGCAAGTGCACCACACAAAACAATGTCTGTTGATGTACCCTAACCACCGGTTTGCAAGTTCAAAAGATCAAAATCCAATAGTTGGGGATGTTACTTACTATGGAGCGATTGAAGAAATCATTGAAGTTGATTATTGGGGTGCACTGATCGTAGTTTTGTTCAAGTGTTGCTGGTACCAAAAGGATAAAGATTGTTGTGGGCTGACAAGAGTCAATTTTAGTAGAGTGTATCAAAAAGAGGATCCATTTGTTCTAGCTACGCAAGTACAACAAGTTTTCTATATTCAAGATTGTACGGAAAAAAATTTAAACTATGTTGTTAAAAAAATGCCATGGGAGGACACTGATGTTGAACAAGGGAATGATGCACTTGAAGAAGTTAGTGAGCCTATTATGCATGATGTGCCGATAAACTTTGAAATGGAGAATCACACAACTGGAGATGTTAGTTGGTACAGAGATGATGTGCCGAGGCGACAAATTTCTGTTGATGATGAGCAAGAAAATGAAGAACTTTTTGAGTGAACTGCTACTTAAATTTTTATTCTAAAAATGTTGTATTTTCTATGTGATGTTACTTGTAGGGTAACTTCTTTTCGTATTTGTAGTGTAATGAGATCTGGTATTAAATTAAGATGTGTTTGATTCGCTCTTATTTAATTTTCACCTGTGACGATCGGTAATTATTCTTACTTGGTAATCGTTTGCATATTTACTTGTGCACCATTTCATTTTAATCTAATTGCATATTTAATTACTTGTGCTCTATTAGATTGTACTTTGTAATCGTTGGTAATTGTTTCCTTTAACTGTAGTTGTTCCTCGTTACTAATTTCAATCATGTGCCTTAATTCATTCGTTAACTTTTTTTTTATGGTTTAATTTTATTTTTAGGATGGCAGAGTATTTTTTTTCTCAGGTTTTACCACAGGGGACCGTTTCTAAAAACTGATTACTTAGGCGGTGCATGCACAAAGATCCCTACCGAGATAAATACTGATACGTTCTCATTCCCAGCACTTATGGAGTATGTCAAGGATGATGTTGGATACACCGAAATAGGGGGAGTATATATCAAGAAAGTAGGAGGGGGCTGGAAAATAGTTAGTAATGATGTTACTCAACTTGTACAAGGCTTAACCGATGGTGCCTCTTTATATCTTTACATTGACACCATTGTTGACAAAGCAATAGAACCAGTGAAGCAATTGCAGCCTCATGTTATAATAAGACCAAGGACAAGTTTTTTTGAAGGTAAATCATATCTATTTATTTGCTTGCAGCCACAAGTATATGAGTATCAATATTATCTGTGCTTATCATTTATTTTTGTAGGTAAAGATTTGCAATTGAAGCGCAAGTTTGTGACACTACAAGGACTTCGACAAGAGCAAAGAGAAAATAAAAAATTAGCTAATGATGGAAAGCAGGTGGTTACTAAGAATTCCGGACAGAGAGCCGAGGTTCCACCTATAGTAGGACCTCCAGTTCCACCTATAGCAGGACCTCCGGTTCCACCTACAGGAGCTGCAGGACACAAAAGCCAGGCTAAGAAAAATATTATGAAAAAGAATGCAAATGTAGAGGCTGGAAATGCTAAGTCTAAAGAAGCAAGTCCAGAGGTACCTTAAATATAAAATTCTTTGCATATGTGATCACTTGTTTGTTGCATTCTTTTTTTTTCTAAATTTGTTATTTTTTGTTCTGTTTTACGTTCAGATCGCGGATTATGAAGAAAGAAGAAGAAGGAGAGCTGAAGAAAATAGAAAGTTCTTGGACCAAACTGGACTCAAGAAAAAGGCAGATGAGCTATTTGCAAAGACCAAAAATAAGAAAAAAGTACTTAAAAAGGAATGGGCGACATGTGATAGGGAATATGTTCCGGGTCATGATAGTCTTTCAAATAGTGAAGAGGGTAAAGCCCCTAAGGTACATATCTCATCATTTCTAGGAAATTAAATGAAGTGCAAGATAATGTTTTGTGCTATTTTTCATGGATATTGAGCTATTTTATGCTATTTTTGATGTTTATGTAGCAAACCACTGAAGTTCGGGTAGTGAAGGCTGCCATGGTACCATCAACTCGTTCAACCCGTTCAGAAACATTACAAAAAGCTGCGAGGACACAGGTATGGTAAATTTATGATCATTAGCATTTTGTCATTTTAAGTGTTAATTTTCCTTATATAAGTTTAAATACCAATCAATATTTTTGCAAGGTCATAGTTGAAGAGAATTTACCACCTCCCCCACCATTACCTACTGATTTACAACCATTCCAACAATTAAAAAGGGCAGATAATGATGGAATTGGTACAATGGCTGCATATTTATCATTGCGAAAATCCCAACAGGAGAAGAAGGAAACACATATCAATCATGACCATAATGATGAAGCAGCAAATGGTAATGGTAATGGTGATGACATAGTTGCACTTTCTACAGGTATATATGTTTCTAAACATATATAGTACAATTACGTATCAAATTTGTATTTATTATTTGTTTTTCTTCCTTACAGAGAAAAAAAAAGTACGAGGCGTAGAGGACCAACGAAAATGAGTGCTGTCTTCACAAGAAAACTAGAAGATAGACCAGTGCTTACCTTGAATCATGAGCTTCAACCTGTGTCTGAAAATAGTAAAATAAGATCTGAGTATAGTAGTTTCTTAGGGGCGCTAGCAAGACAATGTGTGCCACTTGATTATATCAGCTGGCATGAAGTTCCTGATGGGCGAAAAAATGGTTGGTGGGAATTTATCAAGGTGAAAACCCCTCAAATGTTTTCTTAAATTTAAGTTGTACTTGTTCATTTACTAATTCAATTTTCCATTTTACTTGTTATAGACAAAGTATATCATTCATGAGGAAGGCAAGGATTGGTCACTCAGGACTATGGCTGAGTTGTGGAGGATTCACAAGAGTCGTTTCAAGGTCCGATATTATACCAAATACCACACTGATGAGGATAGGTTAAAAAACAGGCCTCAATCAATTCCATTGGAAAAGTTCAAGGTTTTGCTGAAATATTGGGGTGATGAGAGTGTCCAGACGAAGGCTGAAAAGAATATAGTAAATCGGAAAAAAGTAGCTGATACACACACCGCTGGTCGTACAAGTTTTGCGCAGATCGGTAACGAAATGGTATGGTAATTAGGGACATTAATAATTGTGCTTCATAATCAGTTTATCTATTTTCTCTGAAATCTGATGACTAACATAATTTCTTTTCGGCTCACTCTATTTTCTTATGCTAGAAAAAGAAAAATGCAAGCACTACAACACCCACAAAAGGACAGATTTACCCTAAAACCCGAAAGGGTCATAATACGGAGGTAACACATTAGTTTAAATTCTCCAAATTGTTATCCTACAAAATTATAGTGAAAAGGTCAAATATAATGAATTCTCAATTTTATTCTACATTTTTGGATACTTGGAATATTGGTAGGGTGAAGGTTCCAATGGAATTGATGCACGTAACAGTGGTGATGAGGGTCGAGAAGAACTAGGGGAAGTACCTGAACTGAACTTTGCAGCTCATGGACCAAATTGGCTGGTCGGTAGGAGTGGTAGGACAAGGAAAAGCAAGAAAGACATGTCAAAAATTGACAACAAAAATTCTGCACAACTGAAGCAGTTAAGAGATGATTTAGCTTCTGAAATGGAGGACAAAATGAATCAGAAATTGGAAAAGATTCTTGGAAAATTGGCTGAGCAGAATCCATCATTGAATATCAATGTAAAAGAATTGTGTGCTACTACTTATGTCGAGGACGGAGATGAGATAGATGCATATGAAGGGGAAGAGGAAGTAGGACCATGACGACTCATGTTTATATAATGTTTAACAATGAATTTGGTCTATATGTATTATTAAGTTAGACTGTGTCACTTGAACTTGGGTAATTTTGCTTGAACTTGGTCATTTTCTTGAACTTAGTTATTTTGTTTGAACTTGGTAATTTTCCTCAACTTGTTTGAGTGATTTGTGTATTGATGTTGGAACAGTAGTAATACTGCTTGGTTTGATTGATGTTATGATATACCAATTTCTATGGTGTAGTTGTTTATGAAATAAGACCATGCCAGTTTTTTTATTTAGCGTTGCAATAGAAGCTTAAATGTTGCCATATATGTCATATTCATTAATAAAATTAGATTGCATTTGATTCTAAATACGTTGCAATTGGGCATATATATGTTGCCTTAGGGTTGCCTGAGTCCATGTATTGCAACAATTAACACAAAAAAATCGTTGCAAAAAAATGTTGCCATAGGTAGTCCAAGATATTGCAATGGTGTTAAACCTGTTGCTATAGCCGTTAAATCGTTGCCATATACTATATTTGCAACGATAATATGCCGTTGCAATATGGTACCAAATTTGTTGCCATAAGGGCCCTATGGCAACCAGAACAAAGTGCACGCTTGATTTTTGCATAATAGTTGCAATAGGCCCTATTGCAATGAATTTAGGGCATATTGCAACGTATTTTACACGTTGCTGTATGCAATCTATGGTGTAGTGGAATATTAAATTAAATTAAATTAAAAGGACAAATAATCTTCAAAAAAAAATCTTTCCTGACGGGATCTCCGACGGACCTCCGATCGACCAGTTTTTAGAGCAGGACCGTTGCCGGCGGCTGCATAATATTTTTTTTTTACGTCAGGCCTAGGGCTGTTAGCGGTCCAAGTATACTCGAGAACCGTCTGATAATACCCGGGACCGATACTCACACAAAATATTAGCGGTCCGGATACTGGTACCAAAGTTATAACCGAAACGGATAAGGACCGAAACCGGTAACCCGGTAAAAAACCCGGTATTTTTTCATAAACTTACATTGTATAACGTATTAGTACATATAGAAAAAATAAGTTTAAAAGACTTTTATCTCTTAATTTCCTTAGCATACATTTGAAAAAACCCCTCAAGTCTTGTTTCGATTATGAGGTTTTGGTGATTATGGCTTTCAATGATCCAAGATACCCGAGAACCCTCCCGAAATACCCGGGACCGATACTCACCCGAAACGTTAGCGGTCCGGATACAAGTATTGAAGTTGGGACCCAAAACCGGTATGGACCAAAACCGATAATACTCGATACCTTAACGGTCCAGACCCGGGAAGACAATACCCGGACCGAACCGGACCGAGACCAGCCCTAGCCAGGCCCGTCGGCCTTCTAGTCCATAATAATAAAAGAAAGTAATACTCATTTTTTCTTGGGGAATGTTACACCCACAAACAAACTTCCACAAAATAACCACAAAATGACGTGTCAGCGGGTGATTGGTGTATTTTGTGGCAGTTTCTCTCTCCTCTATCTGATTACACCAATCACCCGCTGACACGTCATTTTGTGGGTGTTTTTGTAAAAGTTTGTTTGTGGGTGTAGCATTCCTCTTTTTTCTTTGGCATCAAAATACATGCTACTAAAGTTTCTTGTTTTTTTTTTGTTGGCATCCTGATTTTCATGCGCATGCCCATCAATATATGGGAATAACAATCCCGATCTCTCGGTACTGCTACCGATTAAATCGTAGAATATGTTGGACTGACCGAGGTTTGAAGAGCCACAGACCCCTACCAAGTTCCTAACCGAAAAGAAACAAATCGTTTCCCCTCTGGATTCTAGTTGAATATAGAGATTAACAGCCACCCTCCCTTGTGAATCCGATGTGCCCCTGGAGACTGTTGGGAATTTTGGCTAGAATGAAAGAAAAGACTTGAAGTGTTTGTCCCACATCGGTTGAAGAATGGAAGGTGAAGGAGACTTCAAGCCTATAAAAGGGAGTCCAAGGCTTTGATTTTAATGCACCCCATAAAATACACATTAAGTATTTTATATTCTTTCTTTCTTGGTCTCTTGTTTTAGAGAGTAGAAAGATGTGAGTTAAATCTTTGAGAGTGTGGGTGTAATTGGGGGGTTGGCTTGAGAGATGTCTATGTGATTGTAACAATTTGTCATATAGTGTAGTTTTCTCTCTGGAGGCCCGTGGTTTTTCTCCGGTTTTGGAGTTTCCACGTATATTCTTGTGTTATTTATTTTTTCTCTATTTTCGTTCTTTGGGAGGGTTGTTGAGAATCTTTGAGGCCGTTTTCCCAACAAGTGGTATCGGAGCCAGGTTCGGGGGAGGTCTCGGTCTTAGAGATTTGGAGTATGCTCTGTGGTTGCAGCTTTGTCTGATCTTCCACATCCAAAACAAATTTCTATTGGTCGTATTGGAGGGTGTCTCGGTATTTCAGAGGTTCGGAGTATGCTCTGTGGTTGCAGTTCTATCTGATCTTCCACATTAGAAACGAGGATTCTGTTGGGTTTGAGATACGGATACGATGTCAAGGTTTAGTCCCATGAGGTTCGATGTAGAGAAGTTTGACGGAAGGATCAATTTTGGCTTGTGGCAAGTTCAAGTCAAGGATATGTTGATACAATCCGGGTTACACAAGTGAATGAAAAGTATGCCGGGTTCGAGTAGTGCTGAAGTGCGGAGAATATGGGCATACTGCTTGGTCTATGAAGATCAAGGTGGAGCTGGTCAGGCAAATAGCTCCGTTGCTATCATCATGATTGAAGAAGGTTTCCTTTTGGGAGGGAATGTGCATTCTTATGGCATGTTGGAGTTGTCATGAAAAAAGATGTGATGGTGTTAGCTGGTCCACAAATTGCACACAGGGCATTGGCTTGGCATAGATGCGGGGTGTGTGGTGGATGTTATGTCGATGGCTGGAGGACTTCCATGGGAGCCAAGAGATGGGAGTAGCACCATAAATTTTCAGAAAGTTTTTCGACATGTGCCGTGGTGAAATTCTTAGAAGGGATCTTTCTAAGTGGTGATACTCTTTTATGGTGGAGTATGATAGTTCTCTGTTTTTGAGAATTATGATTGTTGGTTCAGACAATGGTTGCCGGTGTCGCAGAGAAGATTTTCTTTTATTTAGCCAAGGTGGAGTTTGTTGGGAATTTTGGCTAGAATGAAAGAAAAGACTTGAAGTGTTTGTCCCACATCGGTTGAAGAATGGAAGGTGAAGGAGACTTCAAGCCTATAAAAGGGAGTCCAAGGCTTTGATTTTAATGCACCCCATAAAATACACATTAAGTATTTTATTCTTTCTTTCTTGGTCTCTTGTTTTAGAGAGTAGAAAGATGTGAGTTAAATCTTTGAGAGTGTGGGTGTAATTGGGGGGTGGCTTGAGAGATGTCTATGTGATTGTAACAATTTGTCATATAGTGAAGTTTTCTCTCTGGAGGCCCGTGGTTTTTCTCCGGTTTTGGAGTTTCCACGTATATTCTTGTGTTATTTATTTTTTCTCTATTTTCGTTCTTTGGGAGGGTTGTTAGGAATCATTGAGGCCGTTTTCCCAACAGGGACAACTACCAAAGTTTGTTAACTGCACCAATAATTGCCGAAACAGAAAGATTAATATTGTTGGGACTAATGTTTCAACCCCATTTTTCCTAAATCACTTCAAATAGACTAGTTGATCGACTTGTGATCTGCATCGCTTTTTTTGTATTCGGTCTTATATAGGCCATTACGTAAGATAAATCTCGTTTTCAGAAAATAAAAATATTATCATGATAAGGAAATCAAACAAATTGCATTTACATTTTTTTTCGTTCCTCACATCTTTTTTGACATTTTTTTCAACGTTTATATATCATTTACATATACTACCTTTGCTTTTAAAAGATGTTTTCGGTTTAACTTTGATCATAAATATATGATGTTTTATGTTATAAGAATATAGCCGATTCTCTGATCTATATAGGGGAACAGATTGTATATGTCACACATACATAAATAACATTATTGTCTTATATACTACCACCCACACTTTAATTCTTTTTTTTTTCTCACTACTTAAATTATTGCTCTAAAATGGAGTGCATTTTATGAACAAAAGCATCAATATATGAATCCTCAAGCCCTTCTCTCAACATAAAATCCCTCCACTTAGCATGATTTGCTCGAATTTCTTTCCCGGTCTCACTATCAGCATCCATCGCCAATCTTATCGCCTTCGTCACGCCATCTCTCGTGAACAACCCATCTTCGTCTCCTTTCTCGACCTCAACCCCAACCCTCAAGTCTCCGCCCATCAATCTTGCATTGATAAGTTGGTCACCGACATGTGGCATTAGCACCAACTGGCACTCGTTCACCATCGCCTCGGACAACGAACCCCAACCACAATGCGTGACGAAACATCCTACGCAAGGATGCGATAGAATCAATTGTTGTTGAACCCAACCGCCGAAGACAACCCCTCTCTGCTTAGTTCTCTCTATGAAACCTTCCGGCAAAGCCTCCTCCACCGTCTCTGCCCCAACGGGCGGTTTGAGCGCCGCGAAAAAGGGAAAACCGGAGAGCTCAAAGCCCAATACCAATTCTTGAAATTGATCAACTTTGAGCCTAGCTTCACTGCCGAATGCACAAAAGATCAAGGATTTGGGCTTGAGATGGCCGAACCAACTAGCCCATCTTTCGTCTAGGGTCGAAGTTGGGGGATCCGGCACAACCGGTCCGGCTAGGAGGACCGGTTTCTTGAATTTCTTCTCGAGGAATGCATGATATGGGCCTTCCATTTCTCGACAAGATTTGAATCCCATGGCATCACATTCATTAGCAGCCGTAATCATGCGCTGCACAAAACTCATCTCGCATCCGAATTCTTTTCCGTTGTTTATTTTTTTTAGCCCACGAGCTTCGTGTTTGTAGAGCTTGATTTTTGTTGATGGAAAATCATCCGGAGGGTCCATGAAAGCTTCCGGTGTGGACTCCTCGCGAAATAGGTACCTAATGCCAATAATACATATATATGTAGCAACTAAACATCACACATAATACTCTAAGGGCTTGTTTGCTATGTGTGATTAAGGTGTATAATATATCTAATACACTTTTATATATTGTTTGGTATGAAGTATAGGGCCCTTGATAAAATTCAGGCTCGTATAAATAATACTGATTTTTGGTATTACGTATCTCACCTAAGAGGTGGTATTAGGTTATATTAAATAATATTACAACTAATAAATTTAATAAACTACCATGATATCTATATTTTACAGAGAATTTAATATATCGTACCAAATATGATATTAACTTCTTATACTGTATAAGAAATCCCTGTCAATCTTATCAAGCTTTATCCCATACAACTCAGCAAACGAGCCCTAAGATGATAAAAAAAAAAAAAGAAAAACTAAAATTCGGAAGTTAAGTACAACAGTACCCGACAGAAACAGGGCTTATGATGCAATAATGAACAGATTTGATCCCTAATTTCCGAGCCAAAGCAGGCAGCCACTGTGTGAAATCGAAGAACACGAAATGCGGCTTGAGTTCTCGAAGAAGGTTTTCGATGGCTGGCTGTGTAAGATCCATTGCATGCCGAAGAAGCGAATACATAGGAAACGGAACGTCAGATGTCGTTTCGGTTCCTTCCGGGAGGCCTCCGACTCGCGGAACGGTTATCGGTACGAACTTTATGAGATGTTGATGAAGATTGAACTGGATTAGTTTGGACTGTGTTTTTGTTGGGAGGATGAAGAAGATCTCATGGCCTCTTTCTGCTAGTTTGTTGGATATGTGAAGGAATGTGGTGAGATGGCCCATGGCGAACCATGGGTACATGGCTATTTTGAATTTCCTTTCATCCATAATGTGTAGTGTCGTGCACAGAAGAAGAAGAGGAAGAAGGAAGCCCTCTACTATTAATAGGGTTTTTTGATATATAAAAAATATAATAATAATATAATAATATGATGCAGGAAAATCTCTTTCTGTTTCATCACAAAAGATTTTTTGGGTGGGATGATAATAATAACTGAACGAAAGTAGGATCTCCCGCGGTTTCGTCGTAGGTTAGGTTGAAACTAAAATCTGAAGAAGTCAAACCCTCTAGTATTTAGAGGATGCTTGGTAAAATAAGAAGGAATGGAAAGGGAATGGGAAAGGGAATGGAAAGGAATGATACCCATACCACTCAAATTGTTGGGGTATGGGGGATTCCTCATTTTGGGGGAATTAGAGTCATAGTAGTGTAATTCCAAGCACACACTATGACTTTGATTCCCATACCTTACTCCCCAAACCCCTCAACCAAGCATCCCCTTAATTTTCCCTCAAAACTCAGGACTCTCCCTAGTAATACAAAATGGATTAAGGTTTTTAAATTAAAATAAAATGAAAACATAAGTAATAAGAAAATAAATAGAACAAATACATGCAACATATTAGTATGCCTAATTTTTTTTTTTGTTTGTTTTTAAACTCAATTTGATTCTTTATTACTATATATATATATGTTTTCCGGTATTTTATTCTTTTATTATATATATATATATATATATATATATATATATATATATTGATGATTTTATGAAGTTTTTTAACTTAATCGAGCTTAAAAGAACTTGGTAATAATAGTTATAAATTCAATTATTCTTAAATTTACTATAAAAATAATAAAAAAAACTGAAGCTATTTTCCTCCCGTTAAATCACAGTGTTATTTTTAACTCATTTTGATTTGAGATGTCATTTTCGATCCGTTTCGTACAGGGACGTCATTTTTTACCCATTTTCGCTCCAGGACGTGGTTTTTTATTGTTTTTGCCCCGGAATAATATTTTTGGCCCGTTTTTACTCAAAAATGTCGTTTTCAACAGTTTCACATAAATTATTTTTGACATATTTCAACCGGGATGTCAATTTTGACTCGTTTCGCCATGGAATGTTAATTATAACTGTTTTTGCCAGTACATAATTTTCGATTTGCTTCGTCCCGGGCCGGCATTTTCACTCAGGGATGACATTTTCGACCTGTTTCGCACCGGGGCGTTATTTTCGTCTTGTTTCACTATGGAATGTCATTATTGGCCATCTTTTTCGACCCGTTTTTTCGAGCCTCATTTTTATCCATTTTGCCCCAGCACGACATTTTTGACCAGTTTTGTCATATGACGTCATTTTTTAACCGTTCACCCAGTAACATTATTTACGAGTAGTTTCTCCCCAAGATGATATTTTCTACCCATTTCGTCACGGGATATTTTCGATGGTCGTGAGAAGTCATTTCATCTCGTTTTCAACTCGGGGTGTCATTTTCGACCAGTTTCGTCCCGAGATGATATTTTCGATCAGTTTCATCACAAAATGTTATTTTCGAGACGTTTCGCTCCGGGAAGATATTTCCGATCCGTTTTCGTCTTGGGGCGTCATTTTCGAACCCGTTTCACCCGAATGTCATTTCGACCAGTGCGTCATGGGACAAACCATTTCGTTTTGGGATAATATTGTTGGGAATAGTGCCCTAGGACATTCGATGTGCCTAGATTTGTAATTGTCACATTCAAATAAAATTATTTGATATCATTTATTTCTCGTTGATTATTATAATGTGTGCATGTTTTAATATTATAATAATCGAATAATAGTTATTCACGAATAATAAGATTATTCAAATGTCCCTAGTACAATCGCATTGAGTAGAGACTCAAGTGATTAATATACTAGTATAAGTTTTATTGATAATCATCGGATGATTATGCGTATGGTACAGATCAATTTTATGGGTATTGGTTGGAGAACTAATACTGGACAGACCCGCATTGAGATCACTGCAGCTCAATATAACAGTATGTCAATAAATCTTTGAACATGAGATTATCATAGAGTCCAACCTGATAACTGCTATGCCTTGACGTAATCCAACATCATGTGAAACATGGTGATCATAAAGGATAGCGATTGGGAGTGGGAGTCATGTAAAGGGCAATGAATAATCAAGGTGGGGATTTGTCCCTCTCTTAAGTGAGAGAGATATCTGTTGGGCCCCTCGATAAGTAGGACTGAAGGAAATGCATGGCCATGCTCAAATGAAGAGTCATTTGATTCAATCAGTCTACTTAAGATCGAGAAAGCATTTGAACATAAATAAGTATGACAGACTCCATGACTTAGTTCAAATATGATGTCGCATGACAAAGGGATTTGACACGTTAAAAGGTTTAATGGACTATTAACTTATATTACTTGGGTAATCATAATGTCTTGCTAGAGGCCGCTTACGATTTATTATTTAATAAGGTATTAAATAATTGCCAACATAATATAAGCCTTTTGGGTCGCACATACGATAATTATAGACAAGTAGGAATAAATATCAACTGGAAATAATAAATATAATATTAGATATTATATTTATAAGGAGATTAAATAATAAGTAATATATATAATATTGGATATTATACATATTGTATTATTTAATAAGTTGAGGGGCAACTAAGCAAATACTAGAGTTTGACTCTAGGGTTTACTTAGTATAAATATAAGGTCTTGGACAAGGAGTTGTCATTTAGAAACCTAAACCTAAAATCGCCTCCTTCAAGAACAAGAAAAACCGGCCCTCTACTTCCTACTGTAGGAGAACAAAGTCGGTCGTCTAATCCTCTTCCCTTAGTTGATCTTGATCGATAGTACAATCCTTCTAGTAAGGAATTTGTGTTGTACTATTTATCAATATTATTCGTAAGGATCTAGCAATCCGGATTGTGGAATTGTTCGTGTGTGGATCACCAAAAGAGGAAGGAGATATTCATCTGCTTCTAGTCCGGATCTAGAATTGTTCAATCGGATTAAGGTAATTCGATTAACCCTTTAATTAAAAAATTAAATTACTGCATGAGATCCTAAATTGGGTTTTCACTTTTATTATTCCGCTGCGTCTTTACTCCGATTATTTTGTATTCGATGCATAGGAATCCCAACAAATATTTCCTGTCTGTTTCGTCAAAAGACGTTATTTTCGATTCATTTTCGACCCATTTCGAACCGGGACGTCATTTTCGATTATTTAGATCTCCAGATGTTATTTTCAACATGTTTTGCCCCAATACGTTATTTTCGGCTTGTTTTGCCCTAGAACGTCATTTTGAACCAAGCTCGCCCCTTTATTTCTTTACATGTTTCGTAATGGGACGTTATTTTCGACCCCTTTCGCCCAGGAGGGTCATTTTTGACCTATTTTGGTCCAAGGTGACATTTCGGCCAGCTTTGCCGAGGGATAACATTTTTGACTCGTTTTGTTACGGGACGTTATTTTCAACGCGTTTCACCCTTGAGATGTATTTTCCGACTCGTTTTGTCTCGAACGTCCGTTTTGATTATTTTCCTCCCGGGACATCATATCGGTAGTATCGTCACAAGATGTTATTTTCAAACCATTCCATAACTTGATGTTTATTTCGACTCTTTTCATTTTCGGATATTATTTTTGACCTAATCAGCTCTGAACTACTTTCATGGGCAAAACAAGTCGAAAATAACATCCCAGGATGACACGAGTCGAAATGACGTCTCGGGTCGAAAATATCATACCGGGACGAAGCAAGTCGGAAATTACACCCTGAGGCAAAATAGATCAAAAATAATATCTTAGGACGAAACAAGTCAAAAATGACGCGAGGGATGAGAAAAAACGAAAATGGCATTCCAGGACGGAGCTTGTCGAAAATAATATCCAGGCAAAAACAGTTGAAAATAACACCTCGTGATGAAACGAGATGAAAATTGCGTTCAAAGTGAAACAAGTCAAAAATAACGTTCCGTAACGAAACAGTCGAAAATAACATCTCATAGCGAAACGAGCCGAAAATGTGCTCGGGGTGAAGTTGGTCAAAAATGACATCCCAGGGAGAAATGGATCGAGAATGATGTTCTAGGATGAAATTGATCGAAAATAACGTCCTAGGGCAATATGAGTTGAAAATGACGTCCTAAGGTGATACGGATCGAAAATGAGGCCACATGACGAAAATGGTCGAAAATCGTGTCCGGGGTTGAAACAAGACGAAAATGACTTCCATGATAAAGACGTTCGAAAATGACACCCCGTGTGAAAGGGATCCAAAATAATGTTCCAGAGTAAAACGAGTCGAAAAACGATGTTCAGGAATGAAATGAGTAGGAAATAACATCCCAAAATGAATAGGACAAAAATATCATATCGAGGCGAAATGGTCGGAAATGTCATCCCACGATGAACAGGTCGAAAATACCGTACATGGGCGAAACAAGTCGAAAATGATGTCCCAGTACGAAACAGATCGAAAATATTGTCCGATGACGAAACGAGTCGAAAATGAAGTCGCGGGGCGAAACATGTCGAAAATGACTTCCTAGACAAAACAGATCGAAAATAATGTCCCAGGACGAAACAAGTCAAAAATGACGTCTCAGGACGAAAATATTCGAAAATAACGTTCCGGAACGGAGCAGGTTGAAAAATAATGTCCCAGCAAAATAGTCGAAAATAACATTACATGATGAAGCGAGTCAAAAATAACGCCCCAAAGTAAAATGGGTAAGAAATAACGCCCCGTGAAGAAACAATGGAAAATAACATTATAGCAAAGAGGGCCGAAAATGTGTCTTGAGGCGAAAACGGGAAGAAAATAATGTTCTGGGGTGAAACGATTCCAAAATGCTGTCCAGTGAAGAAAATGATGACGTCATGGATGAAATAGATAGAAAATATTGTCCGAGGACGAAACACGTCGGAAATAATGTCTCGTGCGAAACGGGTCGAAAATGACGTTTGAGGACGAAATTGGTCGAAAATAACATTGTAGGACGAAATGGTCAAAAATAACATCCCATGATCAAAGGGGTCGAAAAAATATCATCGCGGGACGAGAATGATCGAATATGTCATCTCGAGACTAAATATGTAGAAAATGACATTCCAGAACGAAAACCATCGAAAATGACGTTTCTGCTGGTGCGGGTAAAAAAAATAATGTCTCGTGAAAAAACCCAAAAATAACGCCCCTTGACACAAGGAGTCGGAAATGACATCCCATAGCGAAATGGGTCGAAAATAATGTCCCTTGACGAAACAGTCAAAATAATGTAACGGGCAAAACGAGTTGAAAATAATATCTCGAGGCGAAAATAGTTGAAAATGACGTCTCAGAGCGATTGGTCGAAAATAATGCCTTAGATTGAACGGATCGAAAATGATGACCCTTGGACGAATAGATCGAAAATGACGTCCTCGGTCGAAACGATCAAGAATAATACATTGTGTGAGGAAACGGGTGGAAAATAGTAGCAACGTTGTGCTTTTATAAGGTACAATGATTTGTTAAAATATAGAAAATTTGATTATAAAAATAAATAATATCCAAATAAAAAATTTATTTTAAAATTTTTAAAAAATAAAACCTCGTTAAATTGAGAATAAAAAGAATATATATAAAAGGGATTGATTTATTTGGGAATGTCAACGAACTCTATCGTTATGTTGCAATTTAGATTCTTAGAACACACACTCCGTTATCCATTAATTATCATATTGCAATTAATGGAGCTAGTTTAATGGTCTCGAAAGAATTACAGTAGAATCCTTCTAAAGTGATATTGTTGGGATCGAGAAAAAATATTACTTTAGAGAGGTTTGTATTTTTTTTAATTAAAATTTTATCAAATTTATATTTTAATTATTAATATACATTGTACATATTATATTGTCTACATTCAAATAATCAAAACTTATCAAAATTGACCATTCATGCATTTCTACATTCAACTCATCAATATTTAACTGGATTACTAAACACCGCCCTAAATTACTAAACATCGCCCTAGAATATTATGTCTTTGCCCTTAATTCATATTAATCAGATTTAGGATCCTAATTTGACAATACTTTTCTCCCTAAACAACCCACCCGACGCAGCCGCACCGCCGCCACACCACCGCCGCAAAGCCGCCGTCCGCCGCCATAGCACCGCCGCATAGCCGTCGTCTGCCGCCGCACCGCCGTCGTCCGCCGCCATGACCGGAAAAGGAAAAGCTCTGGTAACTATTTTCACTACACCAGAATCACGATTTTGTGACTGTCAAAAACTGTCATAAGTGGCAAAAACAATCACAAATGACTGTCATAAAATCACCAGTCACAAGTTTTTTTGTAACTGTCAAAAACAGTCACAAAACAGTGACAAAACCTCATTTATATGACTTTACAATACCACTTTCCATGGCAGTCAGAAATATCATTTATGACTGTCATTGGCAGTCACAAATTTCATCTTTTGTGACTTTCATTGGCAGTCACGAATTTCATCTTTTGTGACAGTCATTAGCAGTCACAGATTTCAACTTTCGTGACTTCCATGGACAGTCACAAAAATCATTTTTCTTGACTGTCTTGTGACTGTTTTTAGAAGTCACAAATGTTGAAAAAAATATAAAAAAAAATAGTAAAACCCCATTTTTCTTTGAATGCAATCTAATTATTATTCGGAATGAATTCATAATACAATCCAAACATATTTCTCAAAGTATTCACACAACAATCCAATTAATTTTTACAAGACATAAAAATCACAATGTAATGTTGAAAGTGAAAATTAGCACATGTAAAAAAACTCCGAACCAACCCATTTAAATAAAATATGTACAGAGTATTAGTTTCAAAGGGTTTATTTATGCGCATGAAAAAAACTCCGAACCAACCCTGAGATATGTTTATGCGCATGGAAATAAGTCTAACGACCACGCGACTAACATAGTCTTTCATTGAAACAGTTTCAAAGAGTTTTTGCTAAGGATCATTAAAACATAAAACAAATACATTTTCAAAACATTAAATGACTACTTGAAACATAACACAACTCTCTGTTATGGATCATCGTAATGGACAAAAGTAACACAAAGATTTCACAACCATTGAAAATATAGGTAATGGTATAAAATTGAAAAGAGAAAAGAAGCCTTTTAAGATGTCTGGGTATGGCCCCCCTCCTCTGCAGCAGCTTCAAAGGTTTCACCTGCAATAAGTTCAGGCACCTCATCATCATCATCTGCTGCCTCTATGGCACCAGGAGCAGTACCACTCCCAGCAGCTGGACCCTGGAACTGTTCTGCCAATTTCTTCAAATTCTCCAAGTTATCCGGACCTGAGAATTTTTTACAACAATTATTATTCGCCTAATATTTCTGTAGAAACTGGACAGAATAAATACATAAAACAAGGCAAAACTATACTTACCCAATTGATGAATAATCGAATGGAGAATCTCTGTCAATTCTGTAAGAATAGGAAAAAAAAGTGAAATTAAACTAAAAACAACAAGTTAAATATTGCACAAGAAAGAACTTCAGCAAGATGTATTTTCTTCATCTTAGAAACAAATATATATATATATATATATATAATATATATATATATAGTGTGTGTGTGTGTGTGTTGGGGGGGTGAACATCATGGGAGATACTTATAACACAATAAGAGCAAATATATGATTATATGTTTTAAGATGCTCCATAAAGTAGAAAACTATTATTATTTTAAACTGACACTAAAAGTCATGTTCCATAATGAGAAGATCTAAATATCTACACAAAGGGTGGAATTAGTTAAAGTGGAGATGGGCCAAAAATCACTCTCAGATTTGATATGATTAATATATCAACCATGTTAACGATTTGCAGAACATTTGAAGCTCAGAAAACAATACATACTTTTGTTCTGAGTACCACTAACAACCCAAGTGTTGGCTGCAAGAGATGCTTGGATAACCACATCATCCTTGAAAATATTGACTTCCTCAATTGAATGTATGACATTCACCCCTATTCACTTCAAGGTGCTTTGGAGCCTTTTGTCATCAGTTGTGGTTGTCTTGTGTGCAACCTTTTTCTTTCTGCAATCAACACAAGATATTCAGTTACCAAGCAAAAAGGGAAATATCAGGTATTCTAACATAATTCGAGCATGTTGGCAACTGAAAGGTCATTCATCCAGAGAACTAAAGTTTTTAGTATCTAGAAAAGTAAATGCTGGTACAACCAGAGGACAAATCTTCTCATGGTACCCTTTCCACCAGTGTGGACCGAACCGGCCATTTTCGTTCCACACTCATCCGTAATTGAACAAACAGTAAAGTCGTCAAGCAAAATAAAACTGAAAGTGCAAAACAAATTTCTAGAAAATAATTCATATGGCCAGCTCCAACCAATAAAGTGTCTTTTCCTGTAAATTAAGGTCATTGCACAAGCATAGAGACAACTAAAATGTAATCAACTGGAAATCAAAAGAATTTCACTCAACTGGATCCAACCAAATCAAAAATCAGGAAATAGACGTGCATATCAGAAACTATCATCCCAGTTTTTCAATTTGGGGAAACAAAAGGCAAGAATCAATTCATCTAACCTCTGTACTCGATCTGTTAACAGTTGCATTATCATAACCATCAAAAACATTAAAAAGCTGAATTCATCACAGAATGCGCCATTTAAACAAACCAGCAATTAGAAAATGAGTTAATTTAAAATATAAAAAGAAAACATCTTACCTATATAAAACATGCACAAGTACAATTTGAAAAATAAAATAGAATAAGTACGAATTGAATTTCATAGTGTTTGCAAAGCTGAACATTGATCAAGTTAATAGACATTGTTTGGTGGAGAATTTGAATTGTGCTTTATTTTCGGGTAAAAGTGATCAAACTAGAAGCAAAAGTTGTCGTCTGCAAATACAAAAATGTTATTTTTTTCTCCAACTAAAAGCTAACAATCACTAAGAATGAATAAAGTGGAAGTAAAAATTCCTACCTAATAAAAAAGAACAGAAAAAGAAAATATATGTTAATCCCATATATACCACAAAAGGACATCACCACATTGGCAGATCAGCAAAAATTAAAAAAAGTCACTTCAGTTTATGTTAAGCTCATAATACCACAAAAGGACATCACCACATTGGCAGATCAGTAAAAAAAATAACTTCAGTGGCCACATCAGACAATAGCATATACTTTTCACTCTAATTTGTGACGTTTAAGTCCAAATGAATTATAACTCTCTAATCTCTTCGAAAACATTATAGGATATAACTTCCAACATTTCCATTTGATGCCTCCTATACAATATACGTTAAAATCTTCAAGAGTTACCAATGATATCCCAAACAAGTTCTGAACTCTACTTGAAATATTCATAGGATGTAACTTACCCACAATTCCATTTGAAGTCTCCTTCACAATATACATCAAAAGCTTCAAGAATTACTGTCGAAATAGTAGTCAATGCTTTTATAATCATCTGCCATCAAAATTTAAAAGAACTCGTCTTGCATGGCATAGTACAAGGATGAGCAGACTGACAAATGTAACTTACTCAAATAATGCGTACCAAGATGAAAACTTACATATTGAACAATTCCAAACTTGATGACCTGATAAACCCACCCACCAAGTCTCCAGGGCTTCGAAAATAAATTCATTGGAAAGGGATGCTTTACAACTCCTCTTTCATGGCCATGATCGAGTAGGGAAGCCTTTACACTTGTGCGCCACTCCCTCTCCATAAATTCAATTGTCCTCTCATCTCCACCTATTTTAGCATGACAATATAAGATGAGATGACTTCTGAAAATACGAGTTAGCCAACCTATGATAGGAAGAAATTTGGAATAGTTATCATGTTGACTAGCAAATATATATAAGCACTCCAGAAAACATGAGCTTGAGTTCCATGCATACGTTTATAGAAGAGGAAACAAAGTTCCACCAGAAGAGAATAATCAAACAACGAGAATCAGAAAAAAAACCATAATAGGATAATACATGACTTAATAGTTGGGACGAACAGAAGTTTTAAAATAAGAAGGAAGTTAAATCATCATTACCTAACTAGAACACTAAGTGAATCAAATGACCGGCATTCTCATATAACCCAATCGGAAGGTCAGGTCCTAATTAGATAAACTGCCGTACTACACAAGAAACGCTCAGCAAGAGTTGAACTAGACTAATATGATCTGGACAGATACCGAGACGAATTTAACAAAACCGTCGATACCTATACCATGAAAGCCCCAAATTAGATTGTCAAACTTTTAAGTTAATCCATAAACATTTAATACGACTAGAAAAAAAACTAACCATTAGCCATGTTAATAGACTCAACATGTTATTGTAGCTGGATTAATCCCTTTTCAGAACCACCTTCAACCCCTTTATTTTTCATCCGATGACACCTAAGCTGGAGGTTAATTCACAATCTCAGAACCCAAATTCCTTTTAAAAAATGAGAAAAATCTTACCTGAAACCTTACCCATGAACCTCCGCCCGATTGCGACGCCAAATCCGACTTAGCCTGCTCCCCGAAACGCCATCCGCCTCTCATCTGACCTTGATGTTGCATATACGTTCGTGTGTGTTTGTATGATTGTATGTGTGTTTATACGATTGAGTGTGTGCATCCGATTTTTCAGTGTGTGTGGGTGTGTGTTTTGCAGAGGATATGAATGAGGCGGAATGGGAAAGAGGAGAAAAAGGGAGAAGGATGGAGCGGCTGATTTTTGTTCTTTGCCGCTCCATGTAAACCTAATTTTTTAAATAATATCGTTTAACTTGAAATGTTTGTGACTGTTCACAACAGTCACAACGCTTGTGACAGTCATTAACAGTTACAAACATTTGAATTTATCACTGTTTGGTCTTTGTGACTGTTATTGGCAGTCATAAAATTGTGACTGTCATTGACAGTCACAAATCCAGCGAGTTTCAATGTCATAAAATCCTGTTTTTGGTGTAGTGTTTTTTTTCGTTTTACTGTTTCATTGGCCACGACCGCCGTGCCGGAGTGCACGGCAGAGGCCGCGGTCGTTATTTTGTGACAGGCGTCCGACGATGACGCCTGGCCATGGCACAGGCGTCCGCCGATTCCGTCTGTCCATGGCGCAGGCATCCACGGCGGACGCTCAGCCTGTGGTACAGACGTCCACGGCGGATGTCCAAACCATGCACAGACGTCCAGATCGGACGCCTAGCCACTGGATAAGCGTCTGTTTCGGACACTTAAACCATGGAAGTAGCATCCAGACCAGACGCATGTGCCATGGTTCAAGCGTCCGTTCCGGACGCCCCAGTCATTTTTTTGGAAAAAAATAAAATTTTCCATTAATAATTAATAATGTGTATTCTTTGTATGATTATTACTTATTAGTTGTATTGTTTGCTAAATGCAGATGAGAGGAGGAGCGGGCAAATCTATGCCGCTAGTCACAGAGTTGATGGGTTCTGGAGCGCGTCACACCAGAGCTCGTGGTGTTGATGCTTCCGTTCGTAGACAGCGGGAGGCAGAGCGTATGGGATTCGAGGACGTACCTTATACTGATTTTGGTACTGAGGATTCGAGCAAGTATTATTCGCACGATGAGGCCCTTGATCAGGAGGGCGGTGATGATTCTTCTTCATTTTCGTGCCGGGTTCGGAAGGGGAGAGGGGGGAGGTTTGTGACTTCTGGGTCTACCAGTAGTAAACGGCGTAGGGCAGAGGATGAGACATCTTGGATGGTTTCTGAGGAGATGCCTGGTGGCCCTATCAACGGCAGCGTTATCCCGAGTTTCGGTGGGCATGTCGCCGCGCGTATCTGGACTGGAGATATGAGAGGTTTGCTGAAGTGTCACACCAGGACTGCTTCTTGTCAGAGCTTGAGTCAGTGGCGCTCAGTGATGTCACCCTCTTTAGTGAGTCGGATCAGTGGGGTAGGTTATCCTACTGACGGACGCCATGTTCGTACATATTGACTCCCCGTTGATTTCTGCGTTCGTTGAGCGGTGGCGGCCGATACGAACTCTTTTCACATGCCGCTCGGAGAGATGACCATCATGTTACATGATGTGTGGCGATCCTTCGCATTCTGTCGAGGCGATTGGTTGATGCCGATAGCACATCTACACAGTTGCAGGTGGATGTGATGGAGGTTCTTGGAGTATCGCGGTTGGAGCTACTGAGTACTCACTGGGGGGTGGCGGCGTACTTATGGACTCGATTTTCAGGTCATGTCGCGATGGAGGTCGAGTGGAGGGCACCCAGGCCGTAGCTTGGATGTGGTTGTTATTTGGATCCACCTTGTTTGTTGACAAGAGTGGTAACCGGATTAGGCCTTCCTTCATATTGGAGGTGAGGGACGGTATGGATACTACCGGTCAGTATTCATAGGGTTCGGCCGCATTGGCTTTCATGTACCGTAAGCTTGGATGTGGTTGTTATTTGGATCCACCTTGTTTGTTGACAAGAGTGGTAACCGGATTAGGCTTTCCTGCATATTGGAGGTGAGGGACGGTATGGATACTACCGGTTAGTATTCATGGGGTTCGGCCGCATTGGCTTTCATGTACCGTCAGCTCGGTATCGCTAGTCGCGACGACTCCATGGGGATTTGTGGATGCCTTTCACGCAGCCTCGAGCTTCTACATGGAGTGTCCAGCCCGAGGGTAAGGACGAGCACCGACTCCAGTCTTTGCGTTGCCGCATTGATCAGTTGACAGCCGCAGAGGTATAATGATTCTTTCTAACAATCTCACAATTCATTTAAAAATAACTTATATAATTTGTTGATTACATATACGCAGATACAATGGTTGCTTTATGGCCCTGATCCGGTGAGGGATGTCCCGAGGACCACATTCATTGGATGGCTACGATATCGGGATATTATCGAGCCATACATGCCTGGTCGGGCATTACGGCAGCTCGGTTATGTACAGACCATCCCTTTCCCGATCACCAGACCGGAGAAAGCGGTTCGGGCGTGGTCGAGCAGATTGTACCGAGTTGACTATCCCATTCGGATGTCATCTGATGCTTGGATGATGTTTCCGGGTGCATACAGGCTTCCTCTCGCTGACTATCAAGCTGCTACTCATGATCAGGCTGCTTGCGCCGATGATTACATTGAGTGGTATTATCGGTATTCGCACCCTCAGCTACTGAACGACGGTGCAGCACCTGGATCAGTGATCCCTTCTCGTTCCAGCAGCGATTACGTATGTTCTTTAACTTTGCACTTTGTTGATTTCATCATACATTACTCATTGTATTATATTATCTATACTTTTTACAGTGGGTGAGTCGATTGGCCGGTATTACCCAGCATTGTATCAGACACCTTCCCCTAGACCAGGCGGAAGAAGCGACGACGATGCTCGAGGAGTACATGAGGGATTGGCATTTGGCCAACTGATTTTGTATTTTATATTTTGATTGTTTTGTGTAAGACGGTATTTTGTT
Organism: Orobanche coerulescens; assembly: GCA_033398695.1. NCBI lineage: Eukaryota > Viridiplantae > Streptophyta > Magnoliopsida > Lamiales > Orobanchaceae > Orobanche > Orobanche coerulescens. Next base: position 149,041,312 of record CM065814.1, on the reverse strand, counting down.
TGGCGTTTTCGGCTTTTTTTTTTATATTTTGTATATTGATTGGCACTTTCGTTTTGCATTTGGCACTGTACTTTTGTTTGTTTTTTTCTCTTCTGCTTACAAAAACGAAAATTTTTCTGTCAACTATCAAGATCAACATAAAAGAAAATCAACTATCAACTATAAAGATCAACAAAAACGAAAATTTTATTAATTAAGGAACGTACAACAAATTCATTTTTACATCATACCGACTAATCTATTCCATTTTTCTCTCCTGCTCGTATACAAATTCTCCCAGCCACCAACACTACTATCATGGAATCTAAACCAGTTACTCGCTATGGGCGGTACAGGAAAATTAGGCATTAAATCTAGACGAATAAAATGTTTGTACGTATCTCCTAAATGACAAATGACAATCTCTTGGCTAGGCCGTGTTGCCGTTGAGGGTGCTTTCAACGGAAGCACAGTGAGACATGCAAATAAAGATCTACCGTTTCTGAATCCGAATAGTATGACAGCGGCATTGAAAATAGTAGCAATAGGGAATAAATCTTCAGCAACAACTATCCAATGATCCGATCCACACGCACCACCATCTCATGTAATACGTCGAACCTACGGTTCAATCCCATCATAGTAGATCGATCGGTAGAGTGTACAGTTAGCCATAATTTCATTTGCAATGCATACACGTACAATACGCCATTTATCTTGGTCGCCAAATATGTAGTCGGCGATAACACGAAATCCACAATTACCGTCTCCGGGGACATCGAGATAACCTTCAACAAACGGCAAAATAATTCCCGGTATCTTGTCGATATGGTGATAGTTACCAATCTCCACTCGGTGGTGTCCATCTGCAAACACATATTCAATATATTACATATTATCGAAATAATATCAAACTTAAAAAGATAGAACTCATTGAAAAACTTCAAAAAATAATACATCTACAAAAAAATTTCTCATAAATTGACGGAATTATTATATGTCGGCAATATATTAAAAGAAATATAAAAATTCAAAAGTCAATTTACATACTGGATTTTTTTATTTTTGTTCCTAACATTTTTTATTTAACCTGTAACATATAAATATAAAAAATTAGTCAAGAAGACTATTTTTATTTTTGTTTCTAATAAAAATTATCTTTTTACTTAACATGTAATATATAAATTTAAAAAGATTAGTCAAGATCTGTAATCAAATATTATGATAAATATATTGAAAAATACATAAGTATCCTAGTCCAATATAAAAAAAAAACATATTCAATATATTTCATATTATCGAAATAATATCAAACTTAAAAAGCATATCACGAGTATTAATAAATTTGTTCATACCTGGTGAAGAGGCATTGTGGACTGATGCAGAAGAGCTGCAGCCACGACCACTAGATGAGCGGGAACGACCACGACACCTTTGGCTATACTCTCAACCACTAGGATCGCGTCTAGTCGATGAACTTCCTCTTGGTCGACCCTTAACTGCCGTATTCACTTGTGGTTCAACGTAACGCGTTTGATCAGGGTGAAGATGATCGTGGATCATAAGTGATACGTTATGGACAACTGCGGGATCGCTCTGTCTGACCTCATCGACAAGGGTCTGAAAGTACCGCTGGTCCTCCGATTCAGCACCGGTAGAAGGATCGAAAAATTCGGTCGTGTCCACACCATCACTAATAATAAGTGTTTGCCAAAATATGTGAAGACGACTAACACTGCATGGGGTCCGCGATTCCATAAGTCTCTTGAGCTCACACGCACAAGGAATCTGATGGGTGGTTTGGAGTGCACAACCGCAACGATGGTATACTTGATCACTTAATTCTCTCATACGTGTCAATTCATTTGACGAACGCATGAACAATGATGGGAAACACGACAGCGCAAGTAGTTGAACGGAAAACCAGAATACACCACGCCTGTACGACACCTAGACTGTTCAAGTGTGTATCTGATCTGCGTAAGTTGTGATTCAATCTCCTGGTTCACTTTGGTCCAGACGGTATCGAGGGCTCCGGTGGAAGAATTAAGCCATTGCTTTAACTCGGCATGTGCCCTCTCAACTCTACAAGTGGTTGTGTTTCCAAAATGAAGCACTTTATTCGTCCACGCAACAACGAACATCTCCTTGTATTTTAGCCATGTACCCTCAACGTAGGATATCACCTTAGGATTCCATCTCCATGTATCCTTCATGAGTTGCACCGCTTGATCGTATTCCTCTTCGGTCGCCGCTTCCATGATTTTCTTCCATTTCCCATTTTTAAACCTTTGTCCCATTTCTTTATCTTTTCCACAAATTCTGTAGATCTTGTCTTCAACATCCTTATTAATATGCCATGTGCAAAGCAAGTGGGCACTTTGTGGAAATATCTCTTCAATAGGACGCATCAATCCCAACTCGCGATCCGTAACAATAGCCGTCGGATGAACATCAAACCCAAGCAAAATTTTCAACTTCTGTAACACCCACGCATAGCTCGATTCGATCTCATCTTTCATAATTGCATAGGCGATTAGGAAGTTCTTGTTACATGGAGTCATCCCGACTATCTCGAGAAATGGCATCTTATACTTATTCGTTTTGTAGGTGGAATCCATGCCAATGAACCATATGTAGATCCGGATTAAGTTGATTGATGTTGGATGTGCCATGAACACGTGGGTAACAACATTTGTATCCGGGTCGGCCTGCGTCCAATGTACGTAGTTATTCGTCATGACGAATGGTGAAACGGCCAAGCGACATCTCTTTCTTCAAAATCATGCTTCCTCAAGTGGTCTCTATAATTATAGATATGTCGTCTAGTCGGTTTGTCCTCGGGAAATTTATTCTGAATGGCCACCAAGATGGCACACGGCTTGGCTTGAGCAGCACTCATCTCACGAACAACTTGTTTGGCCGATTTACTCAGTCCACTCATTTGACGATGCCCCTCCGGATAAACAATAAATGAGTGATTGTGCATACCCTTACTCCCAGAGATCGGTCTGATTATCCAACCACTCAAGTCATGCAATTGTTCGGCCTTTATCTGAAATGTACACTTGCATGCTTACGTCTTTGTGTCCTTTCGAACAGCGACATCCAAATCTCTTAATACCCCTCTGTACCGTTGACCACGGTTACATCTCAATAGCTTTGTCTTTCCTTTATTCTTGTACGATGAAATGATCAACTCGAAACCAATTTGAAAAGCATTTTTTTCGCCCAACCAATCGCATCACAATCATTAGTGAATATTTCGTCATTAACGAAATAACCACTATAATCAACGCCGTCACCTTCAAATTCTTCCAATATAACCTGAAATTTTTAATTGACAGAATGTTAATAATAATACCAATAATATTATTATTAAAATTTAAAATCAGGTAAAAAAAAGGGTTCAGGCGTCCAAAAATTGCGCATGGACCATGGCCGAGGCGTCTGGCTTAGACGCCTGGCCACGGTACAGGCGTCTGAATCGGACGCCTAGCCATGGCACAGACGTCTGAATCGGACGTCCCGACCATGGTTCAGGCGTCTGGTTTAGACGCCTAGACCTAGGACGGAGCGTCCGCACCAGACGTCTGTACCATGGTCTAGGCGGAATCTGGGGACGCCTGTACCATGGAACAGACGGAATATTCAGACGCCTGCGTCATTTTCTCCGAAAAATTACCTCCAGATGCGAATTCTCGTCTATTTTCGTAGTTGTCGATGATATTGACGATATATATTTGATTGTGTGTTCTGTAGAATAAATAAAAAATTGTTTCTAAATTTCAATTCGAAAAACTTGAGCTTGAAAGATTTTGGTGTGGTCTGGTATTTAGAAATAATGAAAGATTTTGAAATGGACAAAAAGGTAATCTTATAGGGCGGTGTCTAGTAATTTTGGGCGGTATTTAGTAATACCCATATTTAATAGTATTTTAAATTTCTTAAACATATTAAAATCATTCATTACCATTCATGTACATGAGATACCAAAAATTCCGGTATCTAGCGCTATCCAAAATGCTACAACCAATCGAGATTTTCTTACTACAACAAGATGGAGATCACAAAGACCAAATGAAGATGATTGAGAAGATATTAGATGATGTAAAAGTTACTAGACAATCAAATCTAAAGCAAACTAGTATCATGAAATATTTTTCTAATTTTTTCTAATTGATAGGGTACATGAAATATAAGTATTTTATTGAATTTATCATTTTATGCGAAAATTGGGACCGATATTTAATACTAAAATTTTCTGAAAAATTATTAATTATCACGATAGAGAGGTTATTAGATTTTAATACTGGTCCCAAGTCGGGGCCGAAATTTTTTATCAATTTAAAGAGATTATCACTTCAGAGAGTATCACTTTAGAGGGGTTCTATGTACATTCGATTTTGACTACTCCATCTATATTTCCCTCGACAATCTCTATTTCTCTTTCTTTTACGCGATCCAACATTAGGGGATCATCTGGTAACCATGTCACGATATGGCATGTTAGGATATGACATGTTAGGATATAGCAAGTTAGATAAAATGGGGATGATAATTTGGTGTTTGGTAGGAAAAATGTACTATTTAGATTAAATTATGAAATTACATTTTTATCCTTGTTATATTATATACTATATACATTTATAAGTTTATATAAATATATGATAATTTAATATATATATATATATATATAAATCTGGAATAAAAAAAAATTTTGAAATTTTATTTTTTAAAAATCTGGAATAAAAATTTAAATAAAAATTTTCGAATTTTATTTTATATTTTCGACCTAATTTTATTTTTTATTTTCGAACTTTAAATAAATTTTTTTTATTTTTATTTTTAATTTTCATCTTTACAAAATCTAGATTAATGTCTTGTTTATTCTTTGAGTATGTCGGTCTTTTCATCTGCAAACTGTTGAAGAAATTAAATGACTAAATGGCTGCACAAAATTTGCTAATAATATGAAGTAAGCTTCGTAGTTGGTGCATACATTTACAATGAAACAATTGCATAATTTGTTCTTTAAATGATGCTTGAAAATTGTTCTTTGATTTTTGTGGTCCTAAATATGTTGGGAAAAACTTGTATAAGACCGTTATATGGAATCCATACTTAATATTAAAAGAGACTCGAAAGAAAATTTAAAGGACAAGTGTCATTGCCACATTATTTTTTTTTTAAAAATTTAAAAAAAAAATGGATATTTAGTTTGAGAGGGAAGTTAGAGAGTTATTCCATATATAATATCTATCAATTAAAAATTTTCTCTCATTTTATTCCTTTTATTTTTAACTTAATACTTTAAACAATTATAACTTTTTCGTATCAATTTTATTTTGTGATAAAAAAATATATCTAATTAATTCTTACTTCGTACTCTTTAATTTGACATCCATATAGTTTACATATAATGTAATTTAAATATAATAATGATATATTAGATGATTAAAATATCACCATATAAAAATATAAGAATATTGAAAAAAAAATATATTTTTAGTTTATTTTCATACTTTTCTACTTCAACAGTTATTTGATTTTTCAAAATTATTTTGTTCTGATTATAAAATAACAAAATAATTATAATAATACCAAATCATATAAAAGAAATTTATATTAGTAATAATATGGGTTGGATACTTTTAATGAAAGTTAATAATAATAAATATAATTTAATTTATTATTTATAAAATTAGATATAAGACTTATATTGTCCTACATGAAAAATAAATGTCTATGCTTAATTTACTTATGGTTTTCCTATCATTTGCCCTTAGATTTATAAATTAAAGTCAAATAATAGTTTATGTGTATATGTGTGTGTATATTGGCTCATGTATATTTTCTAATAAATTTACAATATTATTGAAATCCAATCACATATCCATATCTATAATGCTATTGAAAGAGAGTCGTGACACATGTCATTTTGTAAGTTTTTTTATTTTTTATTTTAAAATAAAGTTTATATATAGAGATGTATTCTTAAATTTTAAAAAATGTATTTGGGAAGTTTTATTCCACAACTTACACTCATCTACCAATAAAAAATCTTTCCTTTATTTTTTTAGCTTAAAATTTTAAATGTTTATAATTTTTTAAATCAAGTTTATTTTTAATGAAAAATATATCAAATTAATTTTTATTTCATAATTTTCAACTAGACATCCATATAAATATAATAAATTTGATGGATTTACAATAATTACGGATTGCACAAAAAAATTATATTTGAAAAATATGAATATTTATTTTCAGTAAAATTAATTGATGCAAAATAAAAATATATTAACTCATTTATTGCTTACATAAAAAATAAATTATGATATTTATTTAATTAGAATTAAAAATAATAAAATATACACTCCACACACACATATATTAAGACTTAATCACATATTACTTTCGTCCCCAAAATTTGTTCCTACTTTTTTCTCGATATGTCTAGGAAATTTGTTCATGTAAGGGACACTAATTGACTTAACACTCCGCTAATATGGTACTCTTTCTTGAATTATATTACACCCCATAATACACTCAATAAGTCTTTTATTAATATTACGCTGATATGATACTCATGTCAAAAATCATCGAAAACAAATTTAGAGATTGAGAAATTATTTTCTAATAAGAGAATATTTTATGCGGTGCATCGCACCGGGGAACATCTAGTTTAATATTAAAAGAGAGTCGCAAGAAAATTTAAAGGACATGTGTCATTGCCACATTATTTCTCTTTTTAAAAATCTTAAAAAAAATGGATATTTAGTTTGAGAGGGAAGTTAGAGGATTATTCCATATGTAATATCTACCAATTAAAAAATTTCTCTCATTTTATTCCTTTATTTTTAACTTAATACTTTAAACAATTATAACTTTTTGTATCAATTTTATTTTGATAAAAAAAATATCAAATTAATTCTTACTTCGTACTCTTTAATTTGACATCCATATAGTATACATATAAAGTAATTTATATATAATAATGATATATTAGATGATTAAAATATTATCATATAAAAATATAAGAATATTGAAAAAATATATATTTTTAGTTTATTTTCATATTTTTGTACTTCAACAGTCATTTGATTTTTCACAATTATTTTGTTCTGATTATAAAATAATTAAATAATTATAATAATGTCAAATCATATAAAAGAAATTTATATTAATAAGAATATGAGTTGGATACAATGAAAGTTGATAATAATAAATATAATTTAATTTGTTATTTATAAAATTAGATATAAGACTCATATTGTCCTACATGAAAAATAAATGCATATGCTTAATTAAATTATGGTTTTCCTATGTGCCCTTAGATTTATAAATTAAAGCAAATCAAATAATAGTTTATATGTATGTGTGTGTATATTGGCCCACATATATTTTCTAATAAATTTACAATATTATTGAAATTCAATCACATATTATTAATATAATAAAATATTTAATATTTTACGTCGTGCATCGCACGGGCGGACAACTAGTCCTATTTCATAGGACAGGTCGGGTCAATTGCGTCCATTTTTAGGGGGATTTAGTTCTTTTTTTCTGTTTTAGGATCCCCCCCACACACAGTTTTTAGGGTACATTTTTAGAATTTTAGTTAGTTTAGGTGTTTAGAGTTTTTTTAGAATTTAGTTTTAGGGGATGGATCAATATTTGTAAGACCGTTTCACAGGAGACTTTCTCAATATGTTGCACTTGTTGCCGAGTTTGAATGTATGTTAACATGCTGAAGTTAAATGAGGTGATGATGGTTTGTGGGAAATCAAATATAATTTTGTCATATACCATCCCATACGAAATTTGTTCCGACTCAATGAAACAATGAGCATAATTTTTAAGGTTGCACTGTTCATAGATCGATTGATATAGCTTTGAGTTGAATTCATCTGTAATTCAATGGTTAGATTTTTCACACTTTATTCACCAGTTGAACGTCAAAGTGCTGCAATTAGGGCTATCCGGGATATGGAAATTGAACAATGACGGACTAAATTAAGGCTACTTCAATCCAGTTTCACCAACAGAATTGCGGAGTTCGCATCTTTGCGATATTTTGAGGAAAACCTTCGAAACCTATCCATTATACAATTGGGTAAGGATGACCAGCGTGAGGTGAACTGGAGACACGGACAAAACCAAGCGGATGAGAAAACACTACACGCTTCTCTTTTTCATCGGCTGTCGTTGGCTTATCCTGATTACTCTACCGGAATCCCTTCTACGGCCGGTGGCTTTGAATTTTCACATAAATCCGGTATTCTAAACTCTTCTGTATTATCTGAATGTTGCACTTTTTTCTCTTTTTTTTTTCATTTTATTTTTTTTCGTTTAAAAGTTTGATGCACTTTCTTCATATTGTGGCAGTTAAAACAGGCATTTTCCGTGCTGATAAGCTACAAATCAGGAGTCTTGTATGTCATTGTTCAACTCATTTGGCAATTTTTAGTAATCTTTATTTCTAACGTGCTCCTACTTTTGTATCGACTTGTCGTCCGAGTTTTCTTTGGTGGAAAAATGCTAATGACTTGAGGCTTTCTATTTCTTAGTGCAAACTGCATTTTATTTTTCAGGTCTTTGAAGTGCCATCTGATTCACAAATAAAGGATGGCCTGCAAACTCCAAATGTATGTGGTTTAGATTCTGATAAGCAGTAATTATGAAATACAAGATGCTTTCTAATTCTCTCCTCCACAAAGCAATTTCTGAAATTGATAGAATGATGGATATTTCATTTTTGTATACTTCAAACATATGTTATTTATTTATAAACTAGTAGAATTCCTTATTGTCATTGTTCGCTACATCCGAGTTGAAGTTGGTTGAAAAGTATATCCTTTTTTTTATACCAAATTTCCCCTCATTCAGAAGATATTAGTGGGCTATATGGGACATCTGAAGCATAAGATCTTATTACATTCGTAAAAGTATAGTTATTTGCTATTGATCATATGATATAAGTATTTGTGTGTCATTCATTTTCCGGTATCATGATATTGTTTCCTGTATTATAATTGCAGGTGAACAATAATAATAATAGTAGGTTGTCTGTTGGAATAACACCTAAAACTGTCCGGCTTCCAAAGTGTGGTGAGATGCTTCTATTTGTACATGGTTCGCCTCTTGGAGTTTATAAGGAAGATAATATGGAGACTATACAAGGTTTCCTATATTTGTGATTTCTGCTCTCTTGTCTTTTGATGCTTACCGTAAATTTTGTTAGGTAATGGTAGACACTATGAAGCACCCATACTCTAAAAGGTTGAAGTATGCATGTCGGACCCTCGGGGATATGTATGAGATACGCGGGGACACGGATTTCTTCTATTTTTTTCTTTTTTAAATGGGGGATACATTGGGATACATATTTATGGACTTTTTTATTAAAAAAAAACTTAAAAAAACGCGATTTTATTATCCAAAAAAAAATGGGGTCTTTTTTATTAATCTTAAAAAAATCGGAGTAAACTGTTATTAATCATCAATACTATTTCTAATTCAAATATTTTTTCTGGTTCTTATTACAATATAAGTATATATATATATATGCATATTTTCTGCTGTATCCTCCAATACACGTGTCTCATTTTTTCAAAAAATGCCGTTTCCCATATCATACTCGTACCCAGACAGGTATCTATGTGTACTCAGTGGGTAGACATGCTTGAGGACATTCACCGTTAGAATTCATTCAAATCTTAATGGTAGCTTCCGGTTGGTGTGACATGAGAAATAATCCTTTATATCTTTGGTGAGATAACTACAAAAACTACTGTTGTTGTTCAGCTTTATTTATTGAAAAAGAAACTTTTTTTTTTTTTAAATTGAAAATTGCACCATCTTCTAGAAGCGAGTGGTATATGTAACTTTTAGAAGGTGCAGCTTTTTGTAATTGGGCTAAACCTCATGAGTAGATTTTGTAATAATCCTATCTTATTTACGAACATTTGTAAGTCATTTTTTTTCCCAATCCATGCTATCATCATACAGAAACGGAGGATGGTTGAATGGTGAGAGTGGCATAATCACGAATATGTTCTTGCGTTTTGGTCCTAAAGTTTTCGGCTGGTGTATGGTAAGTAAATTCATTCATTCAGTTAGGTTCATTCTTTTAATAGATGCCGTTTTCGGCTACTTTAACAGGCTACAACTAACAACTAGCCCAACAATCAACAACTACATCAATCTTTAGCCAAAGATACCCTTAGATATACGAGGTGTGATCTGTAACACTTAGCACGACTGATGATTGTTGTCAAGTTTAACCACAAAAAGAGAGATTTTTTTTTTTTTTATAATATAATAAAACTTGTATAACTTGCGTTAATATTGTCGGATTGTACTCCTGTCCTTATTATAAGTCATTCAACTAAATCACCAATACCAAGATAAGTTAGTTGAAAATATAAAAAGGTGAATTTAAAAGTTCGTTTTATACTTTGCTCCTAAATATACATATATCGAAAGAGTATTCATGGATAAAGAGAAAGAGCAAATGTATGTGGTGGAATTTGATGTATCATATTCTTTTTTTGGAGTTAAGACCAAGAGTAAGTTTGTAAATGCTCAGGAGAATTTACAGAAAACTAGGCAAAGGAACTTATATTGTGGACATATTCAGCCTCTTAAAATGGGACTTATAATAAGGACCAGGTGGGAGTGTGTGATTAAGAAAAGTATCAACCTTGGACCTGAAAGAGATAAAAATTGCCAGTTTCCTCTGCAAGATTTTCCTATCAATTTGGGATCCATAAGATAGAAAACTATCAGTTCAGGCTTTGAGATGTTGAATCTGTCAACTAGAAGCTCACATATTTTAAGGCCATGTTTGTTCTACGGTATTTACAAGGTATCATTCTTTTTGTATGTACAGTATTTACCATTGGATCAAATGATTTTTTTTCATACATTCAACAATGGAATAAAACAAAATGACTCACTAAACTGGCTACACTTCTTTTTCTCATGAAGTACTAGTCATTCCATGCAATTCTCAATGCAATTTTCATTTTGAATCATCCGAAAACAGCCTCTCTGTGTTAAGACAGGGGTAAGGCTGCGTACAACCGATCCCCCTTATCGCTTTTTGCGGGAGCCGTTGAGGCATTGGGGTAATGTTGTTGTGTTGTTGTATACATTCAACAATGTATAAATATAGATATGTTATCTCGGGGGTACCGTAGAATTTTTCATTCAGGGATGATGATGACGACGGCGGCGGCGGCGGCAGATGGATGCAGGGGCGGATCTAGTGTATGTGTGCAGTGGGCTGGAGCCCAGTGCAAGCCCAAAGCAAAGCATTATATATAATATATATATATATATATATATGTGTGTATTTTGGCCCAAATAAAAACTAGCTCAGCCCTAAAAAAACAAAAAAAAAAATGAAAGAAGCCCTGCCCAGCCCAATATTTTAATTAATTGGAGGTGGCATGTTATAACTTAAGAATAGAACAAAAAAAACACGATTGGCGGGGGAAATGTTGGCGCCCGCATTAGCAATGAACGTTTGTCGTGGTTTCCTGCTGAGCCATTAGAACATGCATCAAAACACTACCTGCGATAGATATATTCCTTATCATTTCCCCTCGAGAAAAGTCCATTCAAGTTATCTGAATAAAAAAAAAGAGAGAATACATAAGATATATAAATAATCTATGGAAATATATCATACGAAAACTAATTACCTTGTGAAATTTAGAAACATTTGTAGGCCATTGATATTAGTGATCTAGCGGTTGTAGATGAGTATGATTATATACATTTATGTATTTTTTTTATTGCATTATTGTTGCATATACTAGCGGCAGAACGTGCGATAAATAATAACAAATATGTAATGAAATTGCTTAATAATGCAACATGTATATATTGATTTCTAGATTTCACCATTAAGGGGTTCCCACCATAATCAATCCCAATAATCTATAATGCTTTCTATATCGGCAATTTCAGGGGTTCCCACCATTAAGGGGTTCCCACCATTAAGGGGCAAATTTGTTAAACAAACACATACCTTCGAAGTGTGCATTTGTAATCTAAAAAGTGGCTTTTTGTTGGTCGACTAAATCCCAAGGGTAAATTTGTAATAATCATTCAGGAAACCAAAAGACAATAAAAAAATTGAAAATTCTAAGGTACCCCCAAGAGAATTTTTTTTTTTGGTACAACCCATCCAAGAGTATTCACCACTGAATATGTAGCAAATGATTTTTTTTATCATAAATCCAATATGTAGGTATGGTACCCATGTGGGTACCTTAGAACTTCCAGATAAATGACTTACCGACATCTTCAAGGAATTATCATTTTCTGTCAAGCTCTCGTGCGGACCTGTGGACCATTGTCTCCTTGTGGATCTAGTGGCAGCTCTTCTCTACAAGGTCGAGCAGCTTCTCCAAGTTCAACGACCACGAGTTTAGGATGTCATTGCTGTTCTTGGCCGATTGAAAACAAATCACACCCATCGGTCTATCGGATGTCATTTTCAAATAACATTTACACTTATATGTATTTTATTTTCACTGTTATTTGGGAATTCATTTCTCACTTGGACAATGTTGTGAATATTATAACTTCTTCACCAAAACGTGTCACACAACTACATGTTGCTCAAAGACTTGAAATTCAGAGATTATTGGTTGTAGGAGAACTTGTAAAAATATATAAACATAGATTCGGTTATTGATGAATTTTATGTAGTCTCGTAGGGCACAACTTAAGTGAAATTCAAAATATTTTGGGTATGTATAAATTATTTAGCTATATTTATTTTTCAGCCCACCCCGACACTCAATCCTGGATCCGCCCCTGGATGGATGCATGCATGCATGCATGCATGTATGTTTCTTATTTTATTCACTTTTTTTTTAGTTTGTCATTTACGTGACATTTATTTAGCTTACATTTTGAGAATTGTGATTTTAAAAATATCATTATGAAATAAATGGATATGAATATGTCAAATATAGTCTTAAAAACGTGAAATTTTCATTGGTAGTTTCAATATCTCAGGCTTTGAATCGTTAGCTTTATATCTTACAGGCTTGACATCGAAAGTTTTCCCCTCATTCCGGTCATGGCTGGAAAAACTCACGTATTATAGGCTTTAATCAAGTAGCGGACATATAATGATTAGAATTCGAAAGTATTATTCAATGATCCTTCGTATTCCAGTAGGTGACTCGAGTTATTACTTGCTCGTTCTCTTTAAATTGTAACAATTCACTCTTTCATTATTTATAAACTAACATTCGATCATACTTTTTTTATTGATATAAAAATAAATATAACATATAAGATATGAGTTTATCTCGATACATATTTTTTTTAAAAAAACAATTCAAACTATTAGTAATATATAATTAAAAGTATTGATGAGCAGCGAAATTTTCTCTGTTGCATCCCGAAGAGAATAAGGCCATCTCCAATGATAAACCTTAATTTTATGTTTCTATCATATATGGTTGAGTAAATTTTTTAAATTTTCTATATGACGTGTTGAATTTTGGTAAGGATAGAAACGTGTGACTTTTTTTATCTCCAATGCGGTGTTTTTACTATATGTATTTACGTATTTTTAGGAAGATAGATAATGTAATTATCCAATCAGATAATATAAATTAAATTAGAATTTCTATAAGTGTTTCTACATGTAGAAACACTTATAGAAATTTCCAATATGACTCAGCTAACACATGGGATAGAAACAAACTAAGAAAACTGCATTGAAATTTATTTTCTCTATTTTTTGTTTCTATTATAGAAATCCAACGGGATAGAAACACCCATTAAAGATGCGGAGCCCTTCCAGTCCCAGCGTCTGGAAGGCTGGTATTATACCAGCGCCTACATGGTGCTGACGTGGCGCTGATGTGGTATATTTTTATATAAAAAAATAGTAGGGGTGATACAAAAACACCTCTACTATCTACACCATGCTTTGTAGGGGTTGTACCGGATGCTGTATATGTAGTAAGGTTTTGATAGTAGAGGTGTTTTTGTATCACCCCTACTATTTTTTTATATAAAAATATACCACATCAACGCCACGTCAGCAGCACGTAGGCGCTGGTATAATACCAGCCTTCCAGACGCTGGGACTGGAAAGGCTCCGATTAAAGATGACCTAAGTATTAGACATATTGATTTCTCCATCCCACAATTAAAAAAAACAAAGAAGGGCCGGGCGGTGGCGGATTAAAAGTTACCGTTCTGAATAAGACAATTTTCAATTTTTAATATTAATAGAACTATAAATTTATTGAGAAAATAAGGTTAAAAGTAATGTTATCCTTTTTATTTAGTTATTATTTTATTAAATATTTATTCTTTTAAAAGAAAAAAATACCCCTATCCCCACCTTTGACGGCAGAAGTTACCATTGTTGGCGTCAAAGTTGCCGTTCTTGGTGCCAAAAATCGCTTGGTACAATGCAACCATGTGTGGCTATGCTTGCAACAACTCTTCAATATTGCTTATATGGGAAACAACTTTGCTGTTGTGTAAGTAACAATGTTGTAGTATCATTTTTCTGGGATTAGGACACTAAACGAGTCGAACTGTTCCAAATTTTCATTGGGTTCAGCTCGGCTCAAGTTTATTCGAACCTTAGGTTTGATAAACTTTCGAACCTCTGGATTTGAGGTTCGATGACTAATTTTTTTTTATAGTTCGATTCGATTTGGCTCGAATTTTCGAATCGTTCGGTTCGGATCGAGTTAAAGTCCAGTATAACTCCATAAGTTTAAAATTCAAAATATGCCAAGTCGAATGGTTCGGTCCGATTTTTCGAAGCCGGATGGTTCAGCCTGTTGGGAGGGGTTTATGTTTTGGGCCAAAACCCCTGGAATGGAGTCGAACCGTTCGGTCCGATTCACCGAATCCTATTTTATAGGGTTTGGCTCTACGTTTGGTGTCCCGAATCGAGTCACGAATCGAGCTTTTTCGAACCGAATTGAACTTTTAAGTTTGTTCGCAGCCCTAGCTCGGATGTAATGTCGTTATTTATGTAACAATGTGCAACATTGCTTTGATGGATGCAATGTTGCAGTCTTGCTTTGTTGGAATGCAATGTTGCAAAATTAATTTAGGGATTGTTTGTATTAGGAATCGGAATCGAGGATTGAAATTGTGAATCTCAATACTTGTTTATTCTGATTAAATACTCAACAAACAACTTGTTATGTATATATATATATATATATCTACATCTACTTTATATCACAACATTTTCTTCTCTCCCCTTTTTATATTTAAAATTAACACTATTTTCCTCTCTTATTTTTATATTTAAAAAGATACAAGTACTTTTCTCTCTCATCTTTTTATATTTTAAAAAATACAACTACTTCCTCTCTCTCCTCTTTTTTATATAACTTAATAATATAAAATAATAATACAACATAATTTATATTTTCAAACATAATTTTATACCACCTCCAGTTCTCTTATAATTGCAACACGTGAATTTTCACGCTTGTCAATGCATAACTCTGATTATTAATATCTTTAATTCTTTATTTTTAAAAATTACAAGAAGTTGATATTTTGAAAGTATATTTCGAGATGAATCTAACAAAATCTCACATGACTATATTTTTTCATATGTATAAATCACAAAAAATGGTCAAAAGAAAATATTTGAATAGTGTAATAATCAACACGTTGTAATAATAAGAGAACGGATGAAGTATTTACTAATAAAAGTACTTTTTACGGAATTCACAATACCCAAAATCCACGGTACTAGTCAAAATTCTCAAACACCCCCCTCCCCCCCTAAATGGGAAGTACCGCTGCAATGTCATTAACTATAATGTACGGATTCTTCAAAATTGATCAGTATGCAGTATCGGATACTGCATGGGTGTGGGTGCGATTCGCATGGGATTCGCCACGTGGCGATCCGTGCAAAAAAAAAAAATCGGACTCGCGTATCCGGTGCGTGGAGGGGGCGTGGGTGATTTTTTTTTTATTACTGTTTTTTTTTTGTAATTTTTAAAAAGTAAATCAAATAAAGTAAAATACAAAAATAAATTATTTAATAAGTAATTACTTTTACCTTTAGCAGCATTCACGAACAGCATCAGAAAGCTCCGCTTCTCAAAGCCATTTTGAATTATTTTTTGTATGACTTGTTTTATTTATTTGAATTGGTTTTATGGTGATATTTGAATTGTTGTTTTTTATATTTAACAAGTGTTATATATATAATAAAATATAAAATAAACAGACGTATCATTGTCGTATCGCACCCTAATATTTTCAAAAAATCGTATCCTCACACCCGTATCTACCCACTCCCGCACCCCCGCACCTGTGCAACATAGTTCATTACATTCAAAACCTTGCATCTCAATCTTATCTATTCAATTAGAATATTAATAGCACTCTCCCTTTTCCCAGTCAGTCAAATATTGACGGATAATGTGTTTTAGGTAATGATTAGTATAAATAATGATGGTAAATATGTGGTGAAACTTAAAAAGTAAAAAAAATGATGAATGTGTGGTGGAGATTAAAAAGTAAAATATCATTGTTTGATTTGATTGTAAAAAATGATATATATAAATTTACTAAGGGGGTGTATTGGTTGTGGAATTTGTGAGATTTTTTTTAGAGTTTAAAAAGTCTGTGGATTTTTGTGGATTTTTTAATTCTACAGACTCCACGCAGAGTTTCGCAGAGTTTTTTGTGATTGGGTTACATGAATTTTCATCTACTTTGTAGGAATGTGAAATCCAGCTCAAGTCATGAAACAAGAACCAGTTAGTCTCAAATAATAACAATAATAGTAATAATAATAAATAACAAATCATAATAATAATAAAAAGTAATAATAAGAATAAATAATAATAATAATAAATAATAATAATAATAAATAATAGTAATAATAATAAATAATAATAATAAATGGATTCAAATATGAAAATAAGAAATTAGAACAGATGAAGAAAATTGTGTCTAATTGACTGGGGATCGGGGACTTCAGATGTGGATGTCGGAGAGAGGAGGGTCGCGTGTAGAGAAAAGAAAAGTGAAAAAATCCATCAAAATCCCGTGTGATTAGGTAAGATTTCTGGAAAAAAATTTTCTTTGTATTTTTGAATGAAAATCCTATAAAATCCATAAAATTTTAAAAATTTTTAAAGTGTATGAAGTTTTGAATACCTTACTATGTTTAAAGAATTTTCAAAATCCATAATTTAAGCCTAGATAGAGTCTTGCTAGGCACGGCTTTCGAATTCATTCCTAAAAGACTTTCTTTTTTTAATAACTCAGTTTCTAGACTTACACATAACTATATCTGAGGGTAACAGCTCCGCTTTCTCATTACTGCCACCAAGTTAAATCACGGAATGTGCACGAACTGATCAGTGTCTTGTCAGGTTCTGCTGACGTACAACCAGATCCTCTCAGGTAAAGAGAACATGAAGTCCTCCCCCGAATCGAACCCACACGGATCATATTCAGTATGAGGTCCTGTCAAAGGCTTAATTAGAACGTATATGCTCCGGGAAAGATTTTTGAAATGGAAGTAAGAGGGATAGAACCGCTGACCTCCAACCCACATAAGGAGTGTAAAACTCATGTGGTGGCCAACTGGGCTAAGCCAGTTGGTTTCCTAAAAGGCTTTTGCAGTAGGATGTGGTGACGACGACCCCGTACCTGACTCCTCTTTACACGAGCGGACCCTTTGTTGCTTTCTACCTAGTCTTCTTCGAAAGAATCTTTTCCACCACTTTCCCCATTGTGCGGATTTGGACGGAGCTAGACTGGATCCGGATTGGGTTGGAGAATATTCAATCGGGATCGGACCATTCCCGTATGAGGTTATGCCGGATGTGGGTCGGGCTGAGTCGGAATTGGGCTAGGTTTGATCAGTCCGGTGTTCTTTTTTAAAAAAAAAAGAATCTTTTTTTCTATAAAAATATGAAATTATATATTATTATAATATTTTAGATTATAGGGAAAATACAATTTTGGTCATTGTACTTCGCATAATTCGACACTTTGGTCATTGAACCTTACAAACGATCACTTTGGTCATTGATATTTGCATCTGTCTTTTATTTTGGTCACTGACGTTATCTTCTCCGTCAGAAGGGTTACAAGATTCCACGTGACCGTAATGTGACCAACTTTTTGAGGGGTATTTTCGATATTCCTTAAGGCTTTTGTAAGAATTATAAAAGGGAAAAATATCCCTTGGTCATTGTACTTTGCACAATTCGATACTTTGGTCATTGAACTTTATAAACTATCACTTTAGTCATTGAACTTTGTAATCCTTCACGGAGAAGATAAGGTCAGTGACCAAAATGAAAGACAGATACAAAGTTCAGTGACCAAAGTGATAGTTTGTACAGTTCAGTGACCAAAGTGTCGAATTGTGCAAAGTATACAATACCAAATTTGTATTTTTTTTCCCATATTATATTATATGTTTAAAATATACTATGTGATAATAAATAATAGCAGGATGGATTGGTATTTTTTAATTTTGTCAAAACTATGTTAAAAAATAAGAAATTATATATTATTACACTATTTTATATTATATTATATGCTTAAAATATATTATAAGATAATACATAATAGGGAGTTGGACTATGGTTGTGGGTCGGTCCTGGGCCGATCTTAAATTATGGAGTGGGTCATGAAAAGGACTATATAGTGGGATAAGCTGAAAAAATCTGACCAGGCCAAGTCCGGCTGGATTGGCATGGTCCAGTCATCAACTCTAGTTAAACATACTTAAGTCTTATTGCCTCAAACAAGCTTTACTTTAGGTCCTAATTTTACATCTTATTGTCATTAAACTGCAAATGGATCGAGTAATTCGAAACCCATTAGGCAAATCCCGACTTGAAAATCCACTCGAAATAATGTCGTATTGTGTATGAATTTCATCTAAAATTAGAAATTATTTTGAGTAATACCCAATTCTACTCGAAATTGCTCATATATATATACATACATACATACACACATAATCGTCATAAATTCGATACACACTCGATAGTCAATTCAAATTATCCTTAGCTGCTCCAAGTCGGGCTTTGGAACTTCAAAAAGGTCTTGAAGAGCCTCTTTCCAGGGAAGGCTACTCATCTAAGCTCGTAGGTCGTCGAACTTGCCGAAATGAGCCGAGTTCAAATCTCGACTTGCTACTAGTAATTAATTTCGAGTAATGATTTCAGTCAATTTGGATATGTCACTACTCGATCCGACTCGACTCATTTGCAGCCCTAATTTCATATTGTAACAATTATTTTTATTTGATTAATATTTGATAAAGTAAAGTCATAAATAATGTTAATTGGAACCTTAACATTATAGGGACTTTTCTAAATTGGAATTTTCGAACACGATTAAGACTGTTCTTTTGAGTTGAATTATCTTTGGCCGAAGTGGCCAATTTTCTTGTTGAACTAAACTAAATCGAATTGGCTCAATCGATTTGAATTAATCAATTTAATCAAGTTGAATAATAATAATTATAATAATAATAATAATTAGTAATATAGATAACAGTATATATATATAACATATAAATAATAATATATATTATAATTTACTATATAATATTATTGATAATATTAATATAAATAATAATAACAATATCACATAATAATATATACAACAATATTAAAATTAGTTATATCACAACAACAAAAACAATATTAGTAATAAAAATAATAATAATATTTGTAATACACAAATTATATATAATACTATTGATAATATTGAATCAATAACAATAATAGTAATAAAATTATTAATAACACTACAAACAATATATGATACTATTGATAAGTATTGGTATTAGTAATGATAGTAAAATTAGATAACAGTATATACAATAATAATTATTTATATTACAAGAATAAAATAATAATAAGATTAATATTAATAATAATAACTTCATAATCTTGCATAATTTTCGGATAAAATTCAGAAATGTCAATTGAAATGCAAAAATAATTCCACTTTATTGGCTGCATCAATCAACGCCAGTTAATGCTGCGCTGAACATTAATGCTGCACTAAACAATTTCATACTAAATCTATTCAAAGTTTTACATCATACTTATTTTTTTGTCCTTTTAAACAATTTATTTTTTAAAAATTCACTTATTTTTAAACTAAAGTGAAATCTATTTTGAAACTAAAGTGAAATCTATTTTGAAAAAAAGTTACAAATTTAAAGTGACATCTATTTAAAATTGGAGGGAGTATATAACAATTACAAATCAAATTATTTAATATTCACTACATATTTACCATCAATATGGAATTATTATATTTCATAAGGGGAAACCCCCAAAATTAACATTCAAAATAGATTACATCGAGTTTGAAGGCAAACGGGCAATAAGCTGCATCGCTAGGCTTTGTGAATGGCAAAACTAATTCTTTTAAAAACAACCTCAACCGATCTTGGGGTCATAACATTACTATGCATGACCTTTAGAGGAGAAACTCCTATCAGATCCACACAAGCGTGCTTCCGTCCCTCTCATTCAAGAATCAAAACATCAGCCGGTCTAAGTGTTGATCTTCCTTCCAATGGGTCCGTCAAGAAGTTCACAGGTGCTTCTTTCTTGGCGGAAACTCCGGCACGCCTAAAACATCAAAGAGAACATCCCTCACCATATCGTGTCGATACTTGAAACCTGGGAGCTCTCTACAATGTACTGCATGCTCCCCAAAAGAGTCCAAACATGCCTTCCGACAGACTGGACATGTCTCATCAACCGGAAATGTGGGAATCATGAGGCGATACTTGAGGATAGTATGATACTCCACGGGTGACATGTGTTGGCCAAGACCCTCTATAGGGATAGCCAAAAGAAAATCCTGAGCATGTGGTGCTTGTAGACACTCAAAAACGGCTTTTTGTCTAACAGTCATGTCGAAATGTACGTCCATATCCTGGACAATTTTGCTAAAAGGGCACTCGCCAATGCATGTTGGGCTTTATGTGGGGCGGTGTCCTTATTAGTGAAATCGCCAAAATCAAAGCTCGGAATCGTATCACGAAGACAAGCCAAAGCACAATCATAATCAACATCCATACCATATATACCACTGTCCCATAAGATGTGGTCTTGTAACACCAAGATTGAGCCCTGGATGCGACAAAGGCATATGATGAAGCCTCTACAGTCGAGTACAAGCCCAAACCACCAAACCTAATGGGTAGAGCGGCAAGTCGCCACTGGATATCTCCAAAAAAAGGACTTCCACAAACAACAATGTTCTCAATCGACCCCCGTAATCCTCCATCAAAAAACAATGCCGCATCCTGCATATGTATGGGTTGGCATGTCCTCAAGCCAAAGAAAAGTTTCGCAATACCCATGCACGACCGAAGCAAAAGAAGCTGACTCTCAGGTCACATAACTGTGGAAGAAGGCGCATCAAATCAACAGTGTTGACACCTCTCTTCATAGCCAACCCACGAATAAAATCCGCATCCATGCTAACAGCCCCCCTAAGAAGCTTCACCGCTAATAGCGGCCTCCCAATGCCTACAGGAAATAAACCCTCGCGAAACTTCCTACCATCGCATGAAGGCCAAAACAACTCCGTTTTCTTGATATTCAGTTGATAACCCAAACCTGGACCGGTCACCCTAATGATGTCCAACGCTCTAGCTACCTCCTCTACATCTCCAATGACTGTTCCAGCACACATTGATACATTACTTACACAACTTATCAATTTATTACATTCACCATTTACCTAAATCACACCATCTTTCAAGCTTCAAACGGGACAAGGAGAGTATTACCTTCCTTCTGTTCAAAACTTCACGTTTACTTCATTTTTCGCGATTTTAGAAACTTTATTGCTTATCATTCTACGCACTCACATCAAACAATCACAACTAAATCACATAATATGCACCACACATTTACCATCAACATATTTTATATTTTTATATCTTTTATATTTTTAATCTCACCATACATTCAACATCAATGCTCACGCATTCAACCATTTACCTATATCAGGCTTTAAAATTAGTGGTTAGAATACAGTTTGACAAAAGCTATCAAAATGACCTTAAAATATTAGTGCATCTCTTCTGATAAAAGGTTTATATTTACTTTATTTTCACAAGTTTCTAAATAAATAATTGGATGTGATATATTAGCAAGTTGTGTAAATAATAACGTGAGTACGTGGTTGAGATTAAAAAATAAAAAATATTAATGGTACGTGAGTGATTTGTAGAGATTAAAAAGTAAAAAATAATTATTTGATTTGATTATGTGAAAGTGATAAATGTAAACTTTATAAAAGGAAAACTCTTTAAGCGAAATGCAAACCTTTGAACAGTTAATTTGTATCAAATACATATATCAGATAATTACTTTAATTACTGATACGACATCAAATATACCTACTCGGTCTATCTCGATCCAATTCGGAATTCCGAATTAGGTCGAATTATCAAAGATCAAGTTGATGTATGGAAGACTAGGGGTGTTCAAAACCGGACATCCGAACTTTCGGATATCGAAATTTCGGATATCCGAAAGTTCGGATAGTAGATTTTGATATCCAATATCGGATATCCGAAATTTCGGATACGGATATCGGATATCCGAATAACCGGAAAAAATATGAATTTTATTTGGATATCCTTATATTCGAAAAAAATATTCGGATTTGGATATCGGATATCCGAATATTCGAAAAAAACTTCGGATATGGATATCGGATATCCGAATATCCGAATACTTTCTATTATTTAAAATATAAAAAAATAAAAAATTTAGGATTTTTCGGATATTTCGGATATCCGAATATCCAATTTTTCTGAAAAGTACTATCCGATATTCGAATTCGAAGTTCTGGATATCCGAACTTCGAATATCCGAATTTTCGAATATCCGAAATTTCGAATTTTCGGATATTTCGGATCAAATATCGGATATCGGATATTTTTGAACACGAAGCTCAAGATATGTTTTTATGAAGACAACTTGGCCCTACTAAAGATGAGTCCATCAACTCACCTCCTTGGATATAGGGGCAGGATCCTCTATAGTGCACGGCGTGTAGTCTTTGTGCAGCTTAGATTACTGGCACACGGGTGTGTGTGTATGTCCGATTTAGCAGTCGCGGTCTGTGGCAGCACTACGTCTGCACCTGCAGAGATCCCTACCATCTCATCAAATCGACCTGTCAAATCGATATTCTACAAGGAATGGAGTATCATCCATATCCACTCCTTTATTTTAGGAGGTTGGGCCATGTGTTATTAAAATAAACCTCTTACTTTTGGATAAGTCAAGAGAGTCTAAGTGGAGTGCATCAAGTGATACTTTCGTATAGTCATCCCTTATCGAATGCACTGGCGTGGCGTGCGTGGGCCGGTGCAGATTGATGCACTAGATGGGCGTCGATCTGCCGTCCATCTGTGCACATGTATCTGTCCGTGAGGATGCACTGAAAGGTATCATGGATCCAACCGTCTAAGTGCTCTTATTCCAAGCCGAATCTCAACTACTTTACTCATTTTTGTATATTTCTTTTTTTTTGAGTATTCTATATTTTTTTTTAAAAAATAATTCATAAGACTACAAAATCAACCTACAAATAGACCAACACCATACAAAACATGACAAATGTCACTTATTTACTATTGATTGGTTAATGTGACACATCATGATTCTTGTGGTGTATCTTTTATTGTATCTTTGGTTTCAGATATTTATCATTCTTTGTTCTTTTTCAAAAATAAACTTGTCACATTCTTTTTAGCTCTCTTAATATTCTTCTATCCCAAATCAATAGGGGACGTTTGATTTTTTCGATCAATCGTCTCCGATTTTAATTATGAATTACATTTAAATTGCAAATGCGAAATCTTCGATTAAATTATATAACGAAATTTTAGTACCTAAACTTTAATTATATAATTCAATCGAACATTTCATATTTACGGTTTAAAAATAATTTGTAGTCAAAATCAGAGACGATTGATCGAAAAAATCAAACGTCCCCCATTAATTTGGGACGAAGGTATTATGATTCTATCTTTATCACCATAGTCCCTACGATGGGAACCCCGACAGATTGATCCATTTCGTGACTAAATAATGGGGGTTTAATCCTGTTTTTGGTGGTTAAATCAACAACTAAATCCAACAGCTTATACTGTTCAACAATTGACAACTCTTATTGGCTACTCTTCGACAAGTGTTGCTGATACGATTACTAACAATCAATATGTACGATTATATTAAAAATAAATCAAACCCAAGATCGAGCTTTTTTTCCAAAATTGACATGTTATTGTATTCCATTCGTCCCGCTCGAAGTTGGTTCAAAACGGTATTCATTTGTGCAACATTTGATTCAGTACCCAAAGTGAAATCAAACAATCACTTTAATTTTTAATCTCCATCACATTCACCACCAATATTTTTACCTTTTAAGCCACACAACACACTAATCATCAATACTTACATATCTATCGAGTTCAATCATTTACCTAAAATATCTAAATTTTCTTCTAAATATTTCATTTCGATCGGGACGGAGAGTCTTAAAAAAGAGAAATGATAGGGCAACATCCTGAACCACACCCAAACAAACTCGTGTTTTATGGGTGTTGTACCGTGTGCTTTAATATTAATTTTATTATAATATTATTATAAATATTTTATCTGTAAAGTATGCGATACAACACCCATAAAGTACGAGGTGTGTATGGGGTGTGGTTCCCTCACGGTGTTTGCCCTATCACGGTTCTGTCTATGAAGAGACCTCATATAGTGCATCTCCTGCCAGATGCACTACACATGTCGTGCATGGACGGTGCAAATTGATACACTAAATGATGTATTGATCTGCACCGTCCATATACGCAATGTGTATTGCATCCGACAGGAAATGCACTACGTGAAAGTTTAACATTTAGGGTACCCCTGTCACCCCTCCTTAAAGAAAACTTTCAAACGAGTTTTGTCTAACAATTCAAATGTCAAATCGAATCAGAAGACGGCATTTAAAATCTCAAACAAATATTTAAAAAAGAAAAAAAAAAAGGTGACAATCCGGTCTTGCCGGCGTGAAGAGCGAGATATATCAGACATATCAAATTCGCGTCGGCCAAACGTCAAGAACATTTCTTCAAACTTCAGCGAAGCCCGTGGCGGTCCCGTTCTATGGATATCGACTATCTTCATCCTCACCATCATCATAATCATATACCCCCAACACACGCTTCCATAATCTATTCCCTCCTCCCCTCACTAAAATACTAATATTATATTCATTCCAGCAGAAAGAGAAGGAAGAGAGAATCCGAGAGCTGTGCGGTGAGAGGTCAACAGTAAAACTGAAGATGGTGAAGAAGTGGGTAAAATTGATGGCGATTTTGTGAGCGAGGTGAAAAATACTGAAATTTATGATGAGATGCATATAATTTTTTCAAGTTTAACTGCCGGATTTGTCTGGTTTTTGTGATTTTTTTCTGGTTTTGAGTTTTATCGGCGGCGAGAAGGTAAATTAATTAGGGATCCATGGATCCGGAGATGAGAGAAATTAGTGACAGAGCCGAACAGTTCAGTGCCGGCGGCGATGATTCGAGGAGTTCTGAGACTGCGGTTGGAATAGAGGACAATGTTGTTGCTGATTCGAATGCGTCGGCGATGAATAGAGCGGTGAGGGAAGACGAGGCCGAACAACGTTCATCTCCTGTTATCGATACCAACGGCCAGGATTTTGTTGGGGAAAACCAGGAGGTGTGTAGAATATGCCATTTGAGTGCAAAGGAAAGTGGTAAAACTCCAATCGAGTTAATGGTGATTGGTTGTGGATGTCAAGGGGAGCTCGGAGTTGCCCATTCGCATTGCGCAGAGGCCTGGTTTAGAGTCAGGGGAAATAGGTAATTTTCGATTTTGCACTAATAATGCTGCTATTTATATTGTTTCTTTAGTAATTGTTGGGACTCAGGATCCTCAGCACAGCACAATGCTGCCTCCCAACCATCAAATGACACACCCGCACGGGTGCGTGCATGTCGGATCTAACGGTGCTGTGCTGCAGAGATCCGTGAAGAGATCCGGCTCCAATTGTTGGTGAGTGATGTTTTTTTTTTCCTTTTTCATCTTGAATGTTTTGAAAAAAAAAATATTTACCGAAGGCCGAAAATACCCATACGGTGAATGGCAGATTAACCCATGTATTTTCTCCCCTGTATAAATTATTAAAGAATGTATATATATATATATATATAAAGATACCAACTACAAAATAAAATAGTAAAAAAGATAATGTATTGCATTATATATGTAGATGAATTACTCTTGGAATTATCAAATCTAGATCTATAATATGAAAGTTTTCATGACACTTGTCTTTTCCCTCATGAGTTGATTAGTTTAGTCTCTACTGAAATTCATCATTAATTAATATGTTGTATCGGTAGAATATATTATAAAATATATTATTTGCCTGTTGTATCGGTAGAATATGTTGTTTATGCTTTCATGACTTAAGTGTTAATTAAAAAATAAAAAAGATTACAATTTACCAAAATAGAAAGAAAACTGAAAAAAAAAATCATACCAACTTTACGATATTAAAAAAAAAAAAGAAAACAAAAATACGGGCCGGTTTAGTTTTGGTTTATGTTTTATCAAAACCGAATGGGCTAATAGGTAAAATTATATCACATTTCAAAGTTGGTTCTGATAGTGAAATATATTTTGTATCGAATTAAACCGACCAATTCTCATCCCTAGTTTTGGTGGATCCGTCTTACGTGGCGGTTCAATTAGGTCACACCGGAGTTGTAATGGCTGCAAATGTTGATTTGATCTTCTTTTAAGAAATGGAGAGTATATTGTTGGGTTTGGTACCGCCACTAGAATGGGGGGTTAGATAGTACGGTTAAGAATATAGAATTCTTTTGTGATTGCGGAAGCGATTAAGTGCGGAATGTAAATGACACAAGATTTATAGAAGTTCGGCAATGTGCCTACGTCATCTCTTCGTATCTTTTTCTATAGGCTTAAGATAAATCTTTCCGCCTTATCTTCTATCGGTCCGAGGTAAATCGTTACAACCTTGTCTTCTATCGGTCCAAGATAAACCGTTACAATCTTGTCTTTATGTCGGTCCAAGATAAATCGTTTTTCTTTTCCATCGGATAAGGAATCAACCTTTCTAGCTTTCTATCGGTACTAGAAAAACCTCACTTGGATTTAAATTGTGATTCTAACAATGCCGGATCCACGATCGTAATAACGCCGAATCAAATCTATAATTCTTTCTTTTCTCTCGTGTTTGGTTGAGTGTATTGAACACTCGAACTGTAACAATTAAGCTCGATTACAACAACAATAATAAAGATAATAATATCTGAAGTATATAAGCTTTGCTTGAAGTTGTTGTAAGGTGAACACCATATGAAGTGATATTTATTGGCTTCCAAGACTAAACTAGCTGTTGCTTCCTGTCTTCTTTAGCGTGCGCTATATACACGGTATATCATACGTTAAGCTTGGCCGCGTACGTTATTCTTCAGTGTTACATACGTTAACTGTTACTCAAATCAGTGCAGTAGCTTCTGCTTCTTCCATAGCGTACGTTAATGTATTCCCTTAGCGTACGTTAACTCCTATAGATCCGTTGCATGCTTTTTGACCTTCTAGAATCAATGCAACAGATTGATTTATTTGAATTCGAACTTCACTTTGCATAGCGTACGTTATATGATGTTCGTAGCGAACATTATGTTGGATTCCTTGCGTGCGCTAATTTTTGTAGTAGCGTGCGTTAACTGCTTCGGTGCAGTATGCAGTACTTGCTGACTTGATACATTGCGTACGATATGTCTTGTTGATAGCGTATGTTAGCTTTGCAATTGATTACTTCTTTGCTTTTTTGTCCGTCTCGAGCGTCTTCGACTCCTTGTTGATTAATTGTTGTTTTTCTTTGTTTAACAACTTATCATCACCCTTGGCTAAATCTCAATTCTACTTGCCTTTTTCTTTCATTGTGTAATTAGCTTAAAACCTTTTTTTTAATTGCAAGAGTGTGTGAAATATGTGGTGAGACTGCAAAGAACATCACTGGTGTTGGTGATGCTGGATTTATGGAAGAGTGGAATGAGAGCGCAACTGCCCCTGCTGATACTTTTACGAGCTCGTCCGATGAAAGTCGGAGGTGCTTGCGTGGGCAACCAATGTGCAACTTCTTAATGGCGTGTTTGGTGATAGCTTTTGTACTCCTATGGTTTTTCCGTGTAAATATGTTTTAGTGAGATACTCGTTATGTCCCACTCGAAAAAGGTCCATTCAAAACATAATTTTGTTTCCTTTGGTCCAAAATTGGTTCTCAGTTAATAAGTGATGATATAATTGAAAAAATCAATAAGAAAAAACTTATTTTGTGATTGTACTTTGTAATCAGTAAAAAATAATATATTAATCGATGTGGTCTCTTCAATCGGAATAAGTAATAATTAAGTTTGCACTCAGGAGAAACCAATGTCATATTGTCATTTACACTTGAAGATTGATTGTTGTACCATGATGCACGTCTAGTTAGGGTTGATCTGCGTCGCTGTCGGGTGCAATTGTTTACTAGTGTATAACCCATCGAAAATTGACGGGCATAATTGGATAACTTAGTTTCTAATTTCTAACTAAAAAGATATTTAATCATTAAAACAAATAAAATAGATTATACAATCCGTGGCCGTTAATGAGAACATGTTTCACAAGTTGATCAAGTTACAATGCAAAAGTTGGTAAGTGGAGAGTTTCTTGATGTTGTTTTCAATAATAATTTTTTAAAATGAAACATGTATACATTACGGAAATGATATAATATTCTAATTAATATAATATATCGAGATCAATGACCATTTCAAATTTCATGTTATTCTAAATCCTTAATATCAGGTTACATCTAAACTTAGATATTTTATACTTGAAAAAGATAACATTATTATTTATAATATTATAACATATTTTTGTTCTGCGTATATTTCAAATTCATTGAATTGACACTCTCATGTGAGGTCTAGACATATTGTTATGTCTCGTGTAACACTCTTTTGTGGTTCTGCCGTATAATATATTCTTATAATTTTCTAGTGTAATTTTTTTTAACAATATTCAATAATGTAATGTATGATGAAAGGAAGTATAGTGTAAATTAAAAAATAATTATTAAACAACATACGTAGTCGCTGCTAGAACGAGAAGGAATCACCGGCCCATGCATCTGTATGTGGTGCTTAGGTGATCCTCGTTTGTACCACGTCCATGATGTCTGCTGCCGATTTTAGCAATTTATTAATATTTAGGATGTGGGATATCACTTAGGGACGCCATCTAAAATAGCGATAAATGAAATATTAAAGATGTTCCATTCCATTCGGTCACTCAATTTTTTTCCTATAACATATTTCTAATAAAAGAAATAAAAAATAGACATCAATTTTCAATAAGCTATACCATTCCAAACAAAACTAATCTTAATTTCATACACCCCTCCATTTTTCTACATGGCAGATCTCCAGGGACGGACCTTATTTGGGTGCCGGTGTGGCACAAGCCACACCTCAATTTCGTCTGCGTAGTACAAAATTTTTTTAAAAAAAATTCTATTAAGGTGCAACTACAAAAATAAAAATGTCTATTAGGATGCCACACCTATTAGACAATCCTGCGTCCGCCCCTACAGATCTCTCTATCTCGTAAAACTATCAACACGGAGAAAGTCCGAAATTTTTTTGAACATAAGAAACACCATTACAACGGAATATTTAATAATTGTTATAAAATCGAAATATTAAAGAGAGAATCTAGAGATAGAATAGAGAGAAATGATTCTCAAGTGTGTCTTTCATTAATAACTAAAGTCCTTATAGGAAAATTTCAGATGGCACAATCGTAATTACATAATTACATCATGAGTATAATAGTCATTCACATGTTATAATATATGTGGGAATCAATTTTTTAATACCAAAGCATAAAATTGATAAGTTCTATATCCTCATTCATAAAACTATAAGTTTTTGGTACCATTTTGATTGAAAAGACTAAAATGTCCTCTCTTTTTGTGTTCAAAGTTGACTTCTCTTTTTTTTTTATATATTTAATTTAAACTACTTTTCTTGTCTTTTTTCCTTTTTACTTTCCTCCTCCGATCGATATTAATGTCAGAACCAAAATTTAACTACAAACATATACATCAAAACAACACACCATTTTATTTTTTGACAAAGGGTCTCTCAAAAATCTTATAGAAATCACAAGATTGTTCGAAATAAAAGTTGACGTTGAAATAGGACTTCATTTGTCGTGCTTCGAGTTCATAAAGAAGGTATGTATCATTATTTGAGCGATTAAAAAAATTCCAGATCTGTTCTTACGGACACGATCGCGCACACGATGGGAAGCCACGCGTGTGCAACGATCGTGTGCAACGATCGTCTTGCGCACGACCTTAACATCGTGCGCAACACTAACGCGTGTACGATCGCTTAACACGATCGTATAAAATCGTGTCGGCGATCGTGTTCATGGACGAAACTTGCACACGATCACTTGCGGTAGTATACGGCCGTGTGCATCGGCCGTGTCCAAGCGCACTGTAATATTGTTCGCTCATTTTTACGAATAGTTATTCATCTTTTTGTAATCGGATGTCGTGGCGGCGTATTTTGATACATCACGGTGGTCATTGGGAGCGATCGACATATGTAGACGGGGACTCCTTTTTTGTCTATATCGACACGAGCAAAGTTAGTCGTGCAAACCTCGTGGGGGTTATCAGAGAGGGTTTGGGTGGTCCAAATGAGTCCGATTACAAATTATGGTACTAGACACACATGGCCAAAGGAAACAAAGTAAAAGTCCTATTAAGGGGCGATACCGAGATACTTCGATTACTAGTAGAATACAAGGAGGATCCTGAGGTCTATGTTGAGAACAGCAGCTCCTCCACTCCCGAGGTTAATATGGGATGTAGCACTCGAGTAGAGCCGGCAACATAAATTATGACATGCCTTCCAAAGAGTATCAATACGAGGAAGATGAGGAAGACGAGGAAGATGAGGAAGATGAAGAGGTGCATACATCCGAAGATGAAGATTGTTGTAAAGACTTGCTTGAGTCACTATCTGCGGAATTTCTTGCTTGGGTTCGCTAACCGGCCCAAATGGATAGGATTATGAGTCGTCGGAACTTCTCATCCGACCATCAATCTGCGAGCGAGCATGAGCATCTACAATCAATGCGTAACTGGATCATTCCATTTCCGGACCCCGGTAGTCCGGACTTTGGGTTGGTCGAGCGGCCTCCACCGGTTCTGCAGTCGGCTAGAGGTGGGGTCCACCTTTCGTTCAAGACGAGTTGAGGATAAGCGTAGGAATGTATCATTTGGAAAACATGCTACAGTGTATCACCGATCGTTCCGCCGATAAACGTATAGTGTTTGTCCTGTAAGAGTGGGCGAAGAAATTGTCGGTTTAGGTTGTGTGCTATTGAGGTGCAATTATTTGGAGAATTACTAAGTTGACATTGGAGCACACTGTTACCTGATTTGAACCGTCTTTGCCGCACGATCGGTCACTCGAGGTTGCCGCCCATTATTTTGCTAAAAGATTGGCCAGGTGAGGGGTCACTTTGAGGCCAAAGGAGATGATTGCAGAGATGTGTAGGGAGTATGGCATTGACATGCTATACGCTTTGCTCTCGGACGAGGAATATAGCGATAGAGAATACATATGGCGGCTTCGATGAGTCGTATCGAGGCTCCCATCTTATCTCGTATTTGTTAAAAGCAGCGTAATCCGAGGGACAATTTATGATTTGCGGACGACTCGTGAGGAGTGTTTCGCCACATGTTCGTTGCACTCGGACGAGTATTAGGGCATTTGATACGTGCCTTCGACCGTGATTATAGTTGATGGGACCCACCTAAAGGGAAGGAATAAAGGAACTCTATTTGCGGCCGTCACATTTGATGGGAACGAGCAAGTTTTTCCTCTTCTTTGTTGGTCTCGGTCCGATAGAGAACGCGAGTCATGGACTTATTTTCTATAACTGCGCAGATGCTACAATCCGACGGAAGATTTGCGATTGTGAGTGACCAACATAAGAGCATTCGAATCTTTGTTGAGCCGTCTATCCGAATGCATTCCACGGGTTTTGCTATCACCATCTTGCAAAAATCGACCTCCTATGGTGCGCATGCTATAGGACTCTTTAGAATCGCTGCCTACACGCATCGAGAAGAAGTTTTGAAAACTACTTTTCGAAACTACATATCGAAAGCCCTAATGGGCGCACAGCGCCTTTCGAAATCGGGGCCGGAGAGGTGGGCTAGGTCGAAGTGTCCTGCACGACTATAACTTCTTGACATCCAATCTTTGTTGAATGCTTTAATAATCGTATGTTGTGGGCTAGACGTTTACTGTTTGCTCGTTACTTGAGATATTTCGCCTAATTTTAGAGAATTGGTTTGATGAGAAGCGGGAGAAGCTACGTCAAGAGACCATGAGTTGACAATGCACACTTTTGAAAAGCTTTCTAACTCTGTGCAAGCCGATCGACTCTTAAAGTTCGAGCTACCACCCCACTTGTTTATAAAGTCGAAGAAAACAAAGTTTCTTATGAGGTCGACCTTCGAACATGGACATGTTGTTGTCGTGAGTTTGATTTGGATCGATTCCATGTCGTCATGCCGCCGCTATAAGGTACATGTCTTTGTTGTGTGCACGATCGTTACCCACGATGGGCACGATCGTTACCCACGATGGGCACGATCGTAACCACGATGGGCACGATCGTAGCCCACGATGGGCACGATCGTAACCACGATGGGCACGATCGTAACCCACGATGGGCACGATCGTAACCACGATCGCCCTTATCGTAACCACGATCGCCCTTATCGTAGACCACGATGGGACACACGATGTGCACGATCGTAACACAATGGGCTCGATCGTAACACACGATACCCGAGATCGTAACACACACGATCGTAACCCCACGATCCCGTGATCGTAACACACGATCGTGACCCACGATCCGTGATCGTAACACGATCGACGCGATCGTGTTTTCCCATCGTTTGCAAAGCAGGATGGTCCGGATTTATCACCTCATCAATATAAAAATTCATTATCCTATACAACATCCTTGACATAATTGCTTATTGTAGCAGCGTGCGGCAATGGTTTGTCCGTGTATGATTTTGTTAGTCGTTATTTCAAGCAACAAGGCCTTAGAGACTTATAAGGAGCATATTAGTCCCATCCCACATCTGATGAGTGGAATGTCCCACCGAGATCTCATCCATCGTTTGCGTACCTCCGGAGGAGGTACGACAAGCCGGCCGACCAAGGATGAGTCGCGCACGGTCATTGTTGAAAATTTGCACGCAGTGGACGGCCTCGGGTGTGCGGTAGGTGTAAAGGAACCGCCACAATAGAAAATCTTGCAAAGCATTCATTCCCATAGGGGTGTGGATTTGAATATCCTCAAGAAACTCAAGAAATCGATGCACAACCGAGGCAAAGGCGCCGTGAAGAAGAGGTGTAGCATTTGCCGTAATGATGACCATGACATAAGGGGATGTCCATACCGTGAAACTTAAATTCCTTATGTATTTTTATATTTTGTGACTTACTAGCAACAATAATGTGTTGATATTTTGATCGACCATGTATTGATTCAAGATTCGATTATTAGTTGAAATGCATAATTTTGTGTATATTTTCTTTACCTTTGAATTGAAATTTAAGTGTTCAAGAATGTAAAGCAAATAAAGGTGACTATGGAGCCAAACATTAACCATAACAAAGTAGCTCACTTCAAAGAGCAATAGTTTATTCAAAGCATATAACTTTACAAAACAAAATTTAATCACCATCACACAAAATATCTAATAATAACATAACAAAAACAATCAATTGGATCCCTTTTCCCCAATCTGCTGCTGTATCTTTAGTCTTGTATCACCGTCTTCATGAACTTCCTCTTCCAAAATAAATTTTTGCTTTTATTCTCGAAATCTCCAAATCATTATCATCATCACCATCTAGTATGACTGGAGTGCTCGCAGTGTTTTTAAATAGACCTATTTCATGGAACACATTAATTTGCAATGATAGTCACTACACATACAACAAAATCAAAAACTTACTCGAGCATTGAGTATCTTCCTCTCGGCCTAGTTACGTATGGTGGGTTGGGAGTAGGTATCCTCCTTCTTCTTTTTGGTGGTGGTGCTTCGCTTCCTCTAAATCGGTTTCGTAATCGGCCGCTCATTTCGCGTAATTGAAATTTAATGAATTTTAAGCGATGTTAATTGATTAGGGTTTGAAGCGAAAAAGGTGCGAGCCAAAGCGATGGGATTTTAAAGTAAGGGGGACACAGGATTTTATAATAAAGGGGGGACCGACTTATAATAAAGGGGGGACCGACGAGATTTTATAATAAAATAATGACCTTTGAAGTAAACACGATCGTGTACACGATCGCCGCGATCGCGTGTTCCAATCGTGTGACACGTTGGCACCAGTGTCAAATTGGCTGTATCCACGTATGCAGACGGCCGTGTACACGATCGTCGCGATCGTGTGTTCCAATCGTGTGACACGTTGGCAACCAGGTGTCAAATTGGCGTTGTATCTACGTATGCACACGATCGTGAACACGATCGCCGCGATCGTGTGTTCCAATCGTGTGACACGTTGGCAACCAGGTGTCAAATTGGCGCTGTATCCACGTATGCACACGATCGTGTACACGGTCGTGGCCACGATTGAACACGCGATCGTGTGCACAAGAATGTCAAGAATTTTCACCAATTTCTCAAATTACTCGTCAATTTAGGTGTTGTTACTTATATATTAACAATTATTTGTTAATGATACACTTATATAACAAGTTATTGATTGAATTACCATAATATATTGCATATCATGTGTCGTCCAATTGTTCTATTAGTACGTACGGATAAGTTCAATCATCTGGATGAAAGACCTCATATACTAATGAATTACAACGAAATGACAAATAGGAGTTCGTATAAGAAGCCATATTGTAATTAATGTTTGAACAAGCGATGTTTGAATCACAAAACATCATTCTAGATAATACAATACTTCAAATTTGCAAAAATCTCAAAAGTTCATATGCACACGATCGTGTGCACGGCGGTAATAACCACGATTGAACACGCGATCGTGTGCACAAGAACGTCAAGAATTTTCACCAATTTCTCAAATTACTCGTCAATTTAGGTGTTGTTACTTATATATTAACAATTATTGATTAATGATACACTTATATAACAAGTTATTGATTGAATTACCATAATATATTGCATATCATGTGTCGTCAATTGTTCTATTAGTACGTACGGATAAGTTCAATCATCTGGATGAAAGACCTCATATACTAATGAATTACAACGAAATGACAAATAGGAGTTCGTATAAGAAGCCATATTGTAATTAATGTTTGAACAAGCGATGTTTGAATCACAAAACATCATTCTAGATAATACAATACTTCAAATTTGCAAAAATCTCAAAAGTTCATATGCACACGATCGTGTGCACGTCGTACACGATTGAACACGCGATCGTGTGCACAAGAACGTCAAGAATTTTCACCAATTTCTCAAATTACGTCAATTTAGGTGTTGTTACTTATATATTAACAATTATTGGTTAATGATACACTTATATAACAAGTTATTGATTGAATTACCATAATATATTGCATATCATGTGTCGTCAATTGTTCTATTAGTACGTACGGATAAGTTCAATCATCCTGGATGAAAGACCTCATATACTAATGAATTACAACGAAATGACAAATAGGAGTTCGTATAAGAAGCCATATTGTAATTAATGTTTGAACAAGCGATGTTTGAATCACAAAACATCATTCTAGATAATACAATACTTCAAATTTGCAAAAATCTCAAAAGTTCATATGCACACGATCGTGTGCATGGTCGTGGCCACGATTGAACACGCGATCGTGTGCACAAGAACGTCAAGAATTTTCACCAATTTCTCAAATTACTCGTCAATTTAGGTGTTGTTACTTATATATTAACAATTATTGGTTAATGATACACTTATATAACAAGTTATTGATTGAATTACCATAATATATTGCATATCATGTGTCGTCCAATTGTTCTATTAGTACGTACGGATAAGTTCAATCATCTGGATGAAAGACCTCATATACTAATGAATTACAACGAAATGACAAATAGGAGTTCGTATAAGAAGCCATATTGTAATTAATGTTTGAACAAGCGATGTTTGAATCACAAAACATCATTCTAGATAATACAATACTTCAAATTTGCAAAAATCTCACAAGTTCATATGCACACGATCGTGTGCACGGTCGTGGCCACGATTGAACACGCGATCGTGTGCACAAGAACGTCAAGAATTTTCACCAATTTCTCAAATTACTCGTCAATTTAGGTGTTGTTACTTATATATTAACAATTATTGGTTAATGATACACTTATATAACAAGTTATTGATTGAATTACCATAATATATTGCATATCATGTGTCGTCAATTGTTCTATTAGTACGTACGGATAAGTTCAATCATCTGGATGAAAGACCTCATATACTAATGAATTACAACGAAATGACAAATAGGAGTTCGTATAAGAAGCCATATTGTAATTAATGTTTGAACAAGCGATGTTTGAATCACAAAACATCATTCTAGATAATACAATACTTCAAATTTGCAAAAATCTCAAAAGTTCATATGCACACTATCTTGTGCAGTCGTAATACGATTGAACACGCGATCGTGTGTGCACAAGAACGTCAAGAATTTTCACCAATTTCTCAAATTACTCGTCAATTTAGGTGTTGTTACTTATATATTAACAATTATTGGTTAATGATACACTTATATAACAAGTTATTGATTGAATTACCATAATATATTGCATATCATGTGTCGTCAATTGTTCTATTAGTACGTGCGGATAAGTTCAATCATCTGGCTGAAAGACCTCATATACTAATGAATTACAACGAAATGACAAATAGGAGTTCGTAAAAGAAGCCATATTGTAAATAAAGTTTGAACAAGCGATGTTTGAATCACAAAACATCATTCTAGATAATACAATACTTCAAATTTGCAAAAATATGAAAAGTTCATATGCACACGATCGTGTACACGATCGTGTGCACGGCCGCTCACGCGATCGTGTGCACAAGAACGTGGCCACGATTGAACACGCGATCGTGTGTTCAATCGTGGTCGCGTGTTCAATCGTGGCCACGGCCGTGTACACGATCGTGTGCACGGCCGTTCCCGATGGTACTCACGGTCGTGTGCACACGGTCATGCCCGACCATCGTGCGCACACGGCAAAGATCGACGCATGACCGTGGGTAGGTTGCACCACGATCGCAACACACGATGGCCACGATCGTGTGCATCCATCGTGTGTAACAGAGCCAACACAATCGATTTAACAACACTCACACATTCATCCAAAACTGTCTAAATACAACATAAATATTGTACAACACAACATAAACCATTCTACATGTCTAAAGACAACATAAAGATTTTAGCGGCTAGGCCATATCGATATTTCTTAATATATTTTTCATTAAGTTCCTTGATTTGGTGCCTTGCTCACGGGTTTGCAGAGACGAGTCGATCCAAGTACATGCACGCGAAGGGGCCACAAGCGTGATTGTCGTTACGTATGAACCGTAGCTCTCGTGGCATAATTTTGAAACTCATCTCCGTGTCATACTTCGTTTTCGATTGGTTGTTCATCCAATACCCGGATTGAGCTAGCACACGAGGCATCGACGATAATCGGTCGCATTGGTTGAAGCGGTAACGACCATCTTCGTGGTGGTGTGACAAGGAATCGCACAACTCCACGGTCCATGATATGATGTCAATCTTGATAGTCACCCGGTGGCTTTGGTCGAGGCAACAAATGGCAATGATCTGTTCGGACACAATATGTAATCATATAAGATCATCACATCAAACATAGCGAATCATTTATAAATATAAATTTCAAATGGCAACAAATCGTCAATTATTTATAAATATAAATTTCAAACTTACTTCGTTGCAATTTAACCATGGAACCGCATGTGGTGTATCAAGACTGTCATGTAGTCCTCGATGCATTTAGGAATTTTCCACTCCTTGTAAACCGGCTTCCCGTCACCTTGATGCCAAGTGGATCATCCGATGGAGTCTTGCAAACTCGTTGGCCAAAACTAACTACAAAAAGCCAAACCACAAAATTAAAAAATATCGATATCAAACCAATGATATACAAGTGAGTAGGTTATAGAACTTACGTAAAATAGGGAGCCGGCAAGTACAGTGCCAACTCTACCGACACCAACACTACGGACTCCCCTCCGAAGCCTCGCTCGAGTCGCAAGCACATAACAGTCTATCACCTCGGCATCAAAGTCTTCACGGCTAGACTCTATCCGGTCAAATAACGCCTGAGTGAGAGCATGCCCAGTCTCCAAACACCGGACAATAGCATCACGTGGCTGCTCCCTCCTGAACTGTAGGTACAACTTCTTCAGAGCCTCGCTATCTCTGGGAGGCGCAACCACAAAAGGCTCTCGAAGAGCAGCAGATGGTCGACTCACTCTCGGTGGAAGACTACGCTCACCCAAATGCTGCGTTCCGGCACTCTCACCATCTTCGTCACCCTCAGCATCCCTCTCACAACTATAACGATCAGAGAGCTGTACAGTCGGCTGCTCGATCTCAAAAACTGGCTGCTCGATGCGAAATGGAGGTTGCGCTCAGACCACCACCCTCACTACGAAACATCGCCTTTGTAATGATGCTCGCCCCGAAACCAATCGAACATCGTCCCATATCTTTGAAAAGGCGCCTCAAATGGCTCATGCGATGCTCGTAATCAAGGGGCTTGAGTTCGCTCGGCGAGAATGATGAATCGAGAATGGTGACTGTCTTGGACCTCGGAATGGTGGGTAGGCGGATGCCGAGAATGGTGACTCAGTGACGCCGAGAATGGTGACTCGAATGATGACTAGCCGACGATGAGAATGGTGACCGTGTCCGCGCCCGAGACCGAGTGACGTGGAGGGTCGGGAATCCTCCGCCGGCGCCGCTATCGGAGGCGTAATGACGAGGCCTATCATGGCTCCCACCGAGTAGTGTACGGCTCCTAGAACGCCTATGCATAGGTCCGAAGAAATCCACGATCCCGAAAGCACCGCGAGAAACTCGAGCAATAAATCCGGACTCGGAATCGTCGTACAAGATCGCCTTCAAACGGCGATCGAAGTACTCATCCTGCTCGTGTCACAGGTGTGGTCCGACAAGGAAGTCCGTGGACACAACACACCCTCTCTGTTGCCTCTCCGGTCCGATGTCTCTGCACCATGTCTTGGTGGGGTACTCTGCGTCGCTTCGACACTATATGTGCCGACTCATATGTAATCAATTTTCCTAGCGGCCTTCTTCAACCTATCCATAACTTTCTTCCTCGGGATCGGCGCAGGCTCATCCTCCTTATTCCTCACAGCTATTCTTACAGGCTTAATGAACTTAACGTCATAAGGCGAGCCATTCTCAAAGCTCAGGTAGTAATACTCCGCCTCATCCTCCTCCAGATGCGGTAAAGAGGGAAGTACTTTGTGCTGCAACAATAGTCATTAAAGCATACCATTAGATGGGCAATCACATAATGTTGAAGAGATGAGTGAAGTTAGGAGAAAATACGTTTACAAATTTATGTACCTTATCGTCGAAGAAATGAGTGAAATCACAAAACATCTTCCTCGTAGTCCACATCAAACACCGAGGGACTTGGACAGTTTTATCTCGACTACCACACAATGCTCCCAATGCAGAATCATCTCATACGACCATATTTGTAAAGCCCAAACAGACCATAGTAGTGTTAGTCCTTGTGGTCTTGTGCCTCCTTCTTGGCTACGTTGCGTATGTAGTAAGATAATACCCGAAAGGCATAAGAACCCCAAGGAAACATATCCCACTCGAAATCCTCCACTAATGCCCATGCCCATGTCTCACCATCATGTCGTCACGGCATAGGATAAAGTAGTAGTAGATAAGCAAATTGGCAACCTT
The DNA here is from genome assembly GCA_033398695.1 of Orobanche coerulescens. Lineage (NCBI taxonomy): Eukaryota > Viridiplantae > Streptophyta > Magnoliopsida > Lamiales > Orobanchaceae > Orobanche > Orobanche coerulescens. Next base: position 149,001,119 of record CM065814.1, on the reverse strand, counting down.
GAGATAATTTCTTATGTCTCTACCAAAATCTCGAGCATTGAACCTCTTCCGTAACACTAACCTTAATGTTTTTGCCATGGAGTATTCTCATGGAAAATACCGTCGGACGGAAGGAGATGGTCGTCACGGGGATGGAAGGTAGAGTTTCCAAAATGGAGTCCCGTGATCAAGGCGAAATCACGGGCGGCAAAACGAATGGTCCTCCCGCAAACCTCGGAACCACGACTCATCCGGGGATTTGATCACCCTCGATTGACGAGCAATCAAGTGATGTAGGGCGATTTGAACTCCCATTCCTCCTAACTTTAATCAAGCGCCCCAGACCCCCTCGGTCAAGCTCTCGATAGCTCGATCAAGAACAGGGAATTGCGGCCCATACTCCTTAATGTCTCAATGATCTCTTTAAATATCGCCTCCCGTATGTAAAGATTCACTTGACGTGTAACAAAACGCAATGTAGGTCTCTTCCATACGCAACCACCGCAATATGGACATACAACTCATAAGAATATGATAAAATGCTTAAGAGAACGAAAAAAAATCGCCTTGCACACGATCGCATGCACACGATCGATGCCCGTCGTGTGAAGACCATCGTGTGCCACACGACGGTTCACACGACGGAAACGATCGTGTGCGGCGATCGTGTGCAAGGCAGAGCTTTGCACTTCTAGCACACGACGGCACACACGATCGGCGGCCGTCGTGTGTAGCCATCGTGCCCACGAAAGACCATCGTGTACACGATGGTCTCATCTTCTTCAAGACGATCGTGGGAAGATGAACAACCATCGTGGCACGATCGTGTGTGAATGAAATACACTAACCGCGGCTCATTGACGAATTGCTCTTCGGATGGAGTGCCACTAGCGGAACTTCCGCGTCTTCAGATTCATTGTGGTAGTCGGAGGTCGACATTTTCTGGCCGGCGAAGGGTTTCACGACGGGAGACTTTTTTTGCAGAGAGGAGGAGAGTTTTTTGCAATATTGAGTTGTGGGACCTTTTTTTATTGTTGTTTAGTTTTAATAATCTTCCTTTTTCTTTTTTAGTTTTTTTTTTTCTCTTATTGGTAGACTTTAAGGGTAATAAAGTCTTTTAACACATTTTGGTATCAAAAACTTATAGTTTTATGAATGGGGATATATAACTTGTTACTTTTATGGTTTGGTACTAAAAAAGAGAGATCCCATAATATATTATCTTATTACGCACTTCGATAATTGCATATTTCAATACTCCCCCTTGAATGACTATTAACATAAATGTCTGTTGAACTAGTTTGAAGAAAAACTTTCAAACTGTTTGTAATCGAGCTTCTAAGGATCATAGCTTGATGCATCATAATATTGCTAAAACCTCAACAACCTCTAATCTCATATATCGCTACCCTTTATCTCGATAGTTCTTGTAGGAGTATTCTTGTGTCGTCTCTGTAAAACCTCGTGGGACAAAAACTGAGTGAATCTGTCATGTGTATATCATTAGTTGTTGGAGTATTCACGTGTTGCCTCATTAAAACCTTGTCAAGAAAACCCAATGGGAAAAAACTTGATCAAAAGAAAAAGAGTACAACTACACCTGTTTTCAAATCTTTGAGGAATAATCTTGATATTTATCATATCCCTCATTATGTCATGAATATGCCTCGTTAAAACCAGATTAGGAAAAACCCAATGGGAAAACATTCGAATGAAGGGAAAAGAGTACATTATTCATACTAATACGCCATTCCAGTTGTCTCGTTAAAAATCTTGCTAGGAAAAGCCAATGGGACAAAACCTCAGTCAAGGGAAAAAGTGCGCAACGCGTATTTTATACAAATATGCCTCAGGCATTTCAATAATCCTTCAAGGATTAGTACGGATATCATATTCAGTGCACTTTGTAATATCGAACTCATATTCTTTGCAATATATTCCAAAATAGCACAACATATAATTTCTTTCACAACACCTTATTTTGAGTGACTGCACATACTGATAATATGTTTAAAATCTCTCCAGGAATCACTTTCAGTAAGCCCATATGTTATAATTTTATTATAAGGGCATATATTTCAATTTCGATGGATTTCAATATCCTCATTACCAATATCCATATTTTATAATCATAGATTTCAATGTCATCATTTCATTCATAGCGCTATATTGTGTCGACACATTTCAATATTTATTTCCCCATAACGACATAACTTGCCGAGATATCTCATTATCTTCCTTTATAGTTATGTCTATAAACTTCAAAAGTATATGTCTCCTTTTACCATTTGCTTTGATTTATATTCGGGAAATAATTATGTATTTATCAAAGCAGTTGTAGTTGGTACCAAAGATTGATAATCTATCATGCATCTTTGAACTTCAAGTTCATATTTCAATTGTGAGGATATAGTGTGATGCGTTTCACATATTTCCAACTATTAATACTCCCCTCATGCTAGGGGGTTTCTTGAGCACCGAACGTGTAGGCCAGTATCTTAGTGTTCATCTTTAGTCATGAGAGTTTACATATTTTGTTCTCGATATTGGATGGAGGACTTCGAATAGTATGCCAATTAATATCCCACTTGTATGCGCATATCTTGATCCTTTCCGGGATCTATTCAAGTTTATTTGGGATATATTACTAGCTTAATTTGATCTAGAATATATGCTCAAACCGTGAGCAAATCATCTCGTAAATTTCCGATTACGAGTTATATACACACGTGACTATCTACTGGATCCATAATATCTAGTAGTTCACATGTAGAGGGAGTGGGCCATACTCCCCCCTTAATATATTTCAAATTTATCAGGAATTCATTCCCCATATTGGCTAGTAGTGACATTATTTATCGAGAACAAATATTTGAAGATATAATGTGTCTATATCACTATATAGATATCTTACCAATATATCACATCATCTTTCGGTGCCATTAATGCACATCATTATCATCATAGAGTAATCGCTCCCACATGTCATATTATGTTTATTATTCAAATATAGAACTGTAGTTCATACGCTTCAGGATATGAACTATTCAAACGCGGAGTCAAATCTCATAGGCACAATTCTAATCTATAAATAGATTATCATTGTATTCACAATCACCCATACCGAGGGTTTGATTATCATAATGGATTCAATGCCTTCGAATATTCGTAAATATTACCCATATCTTCCAGTGAATATCATAAAAAAGAATTTATCGAGCTCGACTCGAAAGATTAAGGATGTTAATGAGAAATGGCATCCCAGAAGATATTCGATGGTTGATCAAAGCACAAGTTCAATTGTCTAGCAAATTTTAAAATTCATTTAAGTACATGCCAGGTACAGGTAGGAGTAGTTTTGAAAAGAAACGTAGAGAAATAAGATTAGGTGGATGCTATAAATGTGCTCGATGTACATGTGACACGTGATGCAAATATGTGGAGTTTGTATCCAAAAATCGAGAAGATAAAATAGCATTTATCAAGGATGGATTGAGTAAGGAATCTATGGATCATGATATCCAACAGATTCTTGATACACATTCCAGTGGATACGTTCATCGTGAATTTATAGCTTTGTGGGCACAATTTAAGGATGAACGGGAACGCTATAGTCATGAAAAATGAGTATCAAAAGATCCTGTTTGTAAGTCTGTTCTGTCAAAATTGATATAAGGTAAGTAGCAAAATAATGCAAGTTGATGAATATTATTTTCCAATATTTAAATTTCTCAGCTGGTATAAGGAAGCAATGTACGAGTTTGGTTTAATTGGTCATGAAAGGGATGGGAAAGAAGAACTAATGAAGTCTCTAACTCATGAAAGGAATGAGAAAGAAGCAGCAATTGAAGCTTTAGCTGAAGAAAAGATGCAAAAGGAAGAGTTACTGGAAGCTTTAAAATCTCTAAATGAAGAAGTTGATGTATACAAATGGATCAATAAGCTGTATAAAAGATGTTTGGTGATATTGATATTTTTGGTATTTAGTTATTGGATGTGTTAATTAGTATTTGTTGATTGATGTAATGTAATGGTTTGGATTTATTTTCAATATGAATGAAAATTGGTTTTTAGTATCTTCAATATAATTTTCCCTTTAATGTCATAGGTTTTGTGATGAATGTCAGTAGACCATAAAACATACAGATCTGATTACTTTAAGTTTGTGTTCAATATAGGTTTTGTGTTCAATATAGGTTTTGTGATGAATGTCATTGAATGGCAAATCTGATTCATTCATTACAGAAACATAATGATAACTTTGTATATCTGATTCATATCATTGTGAAACATACATAATGATAACTTTATAAAAAGTGGTAATCTGATCCATTACAGATCTGATTCATACATTGAGTGATAACATACATACATTGAGTGATAACATACATCATTGAGTGATAACATACATCATTGGCAAATCTGATTCATAGTCTGAAACATACATCATTGAGTGATAACATACAACATTGGCAAATCTGATTCATAATCTGAAACATACATCATTGGCAATCTGATTCATTACAGCAACACAATAACCTAAAAAAGTGGTAATCTGATTCATTACGGCAACACCATAACCTTCTAAAAACAAACATGGCAAAACTGATTCATTACAGCAACAAGAGTTCTAAAAACAAACATGGCAAATCTGATTCATTACAGAAACAAGACTTCTAGAACCAGTAACATGCCAAAAAGCTTATTCATTACAGAAACAAGAGTTCTAAAAACAAACATGGCAAATCTGATTCATTACAGAAACAAGACTTCTAGAACCATTAACATGCCAAAAAGCTTCTTCATTACAGAAACAAGAGTTCTAGAACCAGTAACATGCCAAAAAGCTTCTTCAACCCTGATTAGCATTTCTTCTCCCACATTTATTGCCACCCCATTGATACTCATCATTTATCCTTTTTCTTCCTGGTGGCCACTTAACTTTTGGTGGTGCTTCTTTTTTTTCATTAGTACAACTTCTTGAGTTATGACCTTCTTGAAGACAATTTTTGCATGTCATAACTATGCCTGTTCTCCTCATTTGTCCCCTTGATCTCTTAGCATGACTCACATCCTCATTGGCATCCTTTCTTCTATTAAGTTTTGGTCTGCCAGGCATCCTTCTTGCTATAGGAGGTAAAGGGTTATCCAAGTTGACCTTTGGCCAGTCCCTCATACCATGCAGTGGCAGCAAGAAATGACTATATGTTTTTTGAAACATTGCAGCTTTGTAATAGTCACTGACATAATCTTCTGGTAATCTTCTAATGTAGAAAATTACTGCTACAGCATGTGTACAAGGCAAACCAGTAACTTGCCACATCCTACATGAACATAACCTCTCTGCCTCATCAACTACAAATCCTTCTCTTCCTTTGCTCACCCCAAACTTAGGACCACCACTTGCAATAACTTTCCAGTCTCTACAAAAAAATATACAAAATAAATGTTTCTATAAGTCTCTACAAAAAACATATAAAAAAAAATACATAATGATTCTACACTAATTTGATGACTGAAATTAAAAGAAATTACCTTTGCTCATCTTTTGCTTTTTCAAGCCTCTTCCTAATGTTTGGACATATTTCATCAGTCCATTTTGCATGTTTATTCCTCATACTTTCCAATCTTTTCATAAGTATAACCCTGATTGCTTCTAGCATTGTCAAAATAGGTTTTCTTCTAAGTTCACGAATAAGTGAGTTAAAGCACTCACTTATTCCATTCTCAACAGCCTCACAAGCAGCATTAGTACTGAAAAATGCTCTGCACCAGGTTGATGGGTCCCTTTGCTTCAAGTAGTTATATGCATCAATGTTTGCCTTCTTCAGCTCATCCATATTCTCTTCAAAGAGTGTAGGATAACTTGACTTTGAAATTTTCCAAAAAAAGGTTTCTAAACAAAACACCATAAATGTGCCTAGCACATTATCTGTGCTCTGCACTAGGCAACACTTGTTTAACAGATTCAATTAAACCCTGAGATTGACTTACACATATTAGTAGAATACAAGTAATAATAATAACAATCACATATAACCAAGTTAAATACCTTATGTTCATAAAAAAAATACCTTATGTTGGTCAGACATTAGAGTTGTACCAGCACCATTTCCCAAATCAAGGTCATCTCTTAAAAGGTCTATGAACCATTCCTAGTTTTCCTTATTCTCTACAGTCACAACAGCCCATGCAATGGGGAATATATGGTCATTCCCATCTCTCCCTATTGCTGAAAGTAGCTCCCCTTTGCAAATTGTCTTCAAAAAACACCCATCTAGACCAATAATCTTTCTACATCCATCAAGCCAACCATCTTTCAAACCCTTAAAACATACATAAAAGCCTTGGAAGTATAATTGCCCATCAGGATTACGTTCAACCTTAAGCTTAACAGTACTACCAGAATTAGTTAATAAAATCTCTGCTGCATAGTCTCTAAGTTTCTCATAATGTTTCCTAAATGATTCCTCATATTGAAACTTTGCATAATCTCTAGCCCTTGCTGCTTGACTGGTGGTGATGGTACATTTATACTTTTTCAAGAAAGCAGCCTGTAAATCCTTCAAGTGTATATTTGGATTTTGCCTTATTTTAGCCCCAAACTTTTCTGCAATCCATCTGTAATGTACTATGGAACATGACTGAAAGTTTCTTGTACACCTATGCTCATCTATTAATGATTTAACTTGAAATGAAGCTTCTCCTTTCTTCCAGGTAGCCCATAACCTAAATGGGCAATGATGTTTCTTAGTAACTTCATCCTTTTTACCACAAACAGCCAACACATTGGCATGATCATTATGTTCAAACCTGATCTGATAACCATTGGCCAATGCATTATAAATCAAACAATCTTTTAGTTGCATAGGGCTTTCATACCTCTCTTTTAGATAGGGTCTCATTACTTTCCAGTGAACCTTCGGGTTATGCCTGGGGCCATTTTGCTCATCATCTTCAAGTGACCCAAACTCATCCTCATTGTCAACATTTGACTCAACATTGTTAAGGCTATGCAAATAACCTGATAAATCGGTCAGGAACTCATCATGTTCTACCACCATAAACTCTACTCCCTCACTGTTTGCCTTATCCTTCTGATTCCCTTCACTATCAACAATTTCATTTTGGGTCACTTTTGATTTTTCCTTAGCTTTCTGGTACAATATGGATGACTCAATTGTACAAGCATCTTTCTTCAACTTTTTTTGCCTAACCTCCAACACCTCATCCTCTCCATCAGATATGTGATCTAAAGAAGCAGCGTCTGATTCATCGTCTGTTATATCTACTTCAATATCTTCATCATTCTCATCACATTCATCACTAGAAGAAGAATTCTCAACATTCTCATTTTTCTCAACATTCTCATCATTTTCATCAATAAGATTCTTAGTTCCCATATCCACACTACCCTCCCCATTGATAACATTGACATTTTCATCCTCACCAATCCACTCACTAAGGTCATCGGTAAATTGGCTCATATAAACACATATTTTTCTTGGACTTTTAAACCCATGATTCATGAACAATTTAATATCCACATCACATTCAATTCTTCTAAGACCCCCATTTCGTATATCTTTACCAGGGACACAATAATAAACAGATTCACACTTACTGGAGTTGGTTAACAACATTAAATGATCTTTTAACTCAGAAAAACTGAGGTTGCTAAAATCTACATTTTTAAAGCTTTGATTGTTACCACCGGCATACCACAATGGATGCTTAAGGAACAATCCAGAGTGATAAATCTCAATTGAAATTCCCTTACAAACGGAAGATTCACCCATCTGCAAATAAATAACAAAAAATAAAAAAATAAAAAACCCCTAAAATTGTACATTCAATGCAGACACACAAGAACATATATAATGAGCCTGAAGAAGAAGCCTGGAAAAACCCCTAGAATTTTACCTTCCAATCGCCCGTGAAATCGCCTGTAAAATCGCCTGCCAGTGAAATCGCCTTTCGAAGAGGCAGTTGAATCGTGGAGAGAGACAGTGGAAAATATGACATATCATCATCCAACTGACCCTACAAATAATACAGAGTGGAATATAAATATATTTTAAAATTATATTAACGGCCACGTCACCAGTTAATAGAGGTAAATGTTAAAAGTTTATAATCTTGCAAGAAATGGATAGTTCGTTACTATTACTGGTGATTGTTAAAGCTGATTGCTAAAAATAGGAACTGATGCAAAGTATGTTTCTATTTTATGCAATTTTCCCTATATTTTATTAAGTCATGCATTCATATAACCATTAAGTTAATGGGAAAATTATAAGGTACACACATGGTACCATATATTAGGGCTGGCAATTCGTGAGTGTCGTGTCGTTATCGTGGTTATCGGGTCAACACAATAACGAAACGACACGACACGATAAGGCCAAACACGAACACGACTTGTTAAGTATATGCCCGACACGAACACGAACACGACACGAAAGGTTGAAACATGGACACGGCACGAACACGATACGACACGATATTTTTCGTGTTGACACGACACGATAACGACACGATAAGACACGAATCGATAAATTCAAATAAAAAAATTAGAAAATAAATAAAAAATGTTTAAAATGATAATAAAATTAATGCTAAAAATATAAAAATATTATCGGGTTACACGAACACGATACGACACGAACACGAAAGTTATCGTGTTACACGAACCCGACACGAACCCGACACGAAATTAGTGTGTCCTTATCGTGTCGACACGATAAGGACACGAATACGATAAGACCAAACACTAACCCATTAATTTCGTACGTGTTCGTATCGGGTTATCGTGTCGTGTCGGAAATTGCCAGCCCTACCATATATATATGTATATTCACCGTTGAATGATTTGAATCTGTAGCAAATTATTTTCATAATATATTCAATGATGAATATATATACACAAGCTACCATTCCTAAAATTAAACAAACTCTCCTATAACACAGCATAAGATATGCAATGCATTCTTGTAGTATTAAAGTAAACAAGAAACTTATAACTCCACTACTTGCCCCGAGCGCGTACACTCGATAGATTATTGTAAATGAGTATCAAGTCGATCAAATCATGTCACATAGTACCCGTTGATATTCTCAACAAGATAATCATACGGTACGCCTCTTATATAATCGAAATCTTCACGTGGACTTGCCGATGCATTGGAACCAGAATAAACTCCACCCTTCTTATGATTATTCCCCTTTCCGCTTCCCTTAACAAGACATTGCTTATCATTTGGAGATTCAGCACTCAGCCTACCCAATTTCTTCTGCAGAGCAGCAACGGAATCGTTACTTAATTTCCCTTTGGGGATTTTTTTCCCATCAACACGCTTCACTTCTAGTCTATACAACGCATACATGTCGTATTTGTTGATTTCGTATTCAAAGAGATGCCATTCAAAATTTTCCATTGGTTGTGGATCCATGTAGTATGATCTTTTCAAACCTCCAAATTCATCCATCACTTGTTTTCTTGACTCATGCCAGCCCCTTCCGTTGTAATCCGGGAGGGACCGTTGTTTTCTATTCCCGCTCTCGAAAGCTCTACGTGGCTTGTCCAAAAACAGCCACTCCCTTATTGTTTCGCCGTCCAAAATGATGAGATCAAAGATCTCTGTTGAACACCAGAAAAGAAAATTAATTAGCCGGATTGAAGTTTGATGCCATACATGTTGTGCAATTACACCCTTCATTGTTTCCAAATATTACAAATAGCTCTACTTTTGGTTATTTGCAATATTTTGAAAATTTGATGGACTTGTTGTATGATGCAAGACGAATAGTCGGGGTTGTTTGTAACTAGACCTGGCAATTCGTTCGTGTCGTGTACTTTCGTGTTTCGTGTACCAAAAGTCCAAACCCATACACGACACGAAATGAATTCGTGTCATGTTGTGTCGTGTACCGCGCAAATTCGTGTCGTGTCGTGTCGTATTTTCGTGTCAGGCACATAATATAAAATAAATATTAAAATATTATAAAAATAATAATTTTAATATTTTAATATTGTTTTTATTGGTTTTAGTAGACGAAATGAAACGATGGCATCGAAAATGTTTACATGAAATTTATGAAAGCTCATATTATATTTTCAAATTTCAAAGTTTAGTATAAACAGAATTCATAAAATATACTCCTATATTTCTATAAAATTAAAGATAAAATATTGTGTGTATATATATATATATATTTCGTGTACCTCGTGTCGTGTCGTGTACCCAAGGGATAAATACAAAACTGACACTAAATCTCGGTTGTGTACATTCGTGTCGTGTACTCAAAATGCAAATCCAAACACTAAATTTTCGTGTCGTTTTTGTGTCGTATTTTCGTGTCGTGTGGTAAATTGCCGTGTCTATTTGTAACATATAAAAAGTCGAGAGACGCAGTTGTAAAAATATCTTGACGTCAGCGATTTATGTTGGCGGCTCCACAAACAGGAAGTGAAAAATGTAAGACAGGAAGTAAACTTCAAGAGTGGTTTTTATAAATGCAATTTGGTAAAAGAGATTCAATAAACAATTGTCAAAGTGAATATCTCTAATTTTAAAAGAAAATTTTGGATTTTCTAAAATTAGGCTAAACCTCGGGGTTACTTTTGTAATTAGCCCTTAACAAAATCTTCTAGCAATCTGCCACCCAGGAACCAATTGAGACGCCCATACGGACAAATATTTGTTTCAAAATGCATTTCTTGCGGCCTGCGATTCGAACCCGCGCGGCCGTGTACGACCAGTGTATGCTCGGCCATATGGGCTAGTATTTCAGATTACCCTTAACAAAATCTCATTCAGTGGAAAAGCAGGCGAAGAAAACAAAAGAAGAAGAAATAACTGACTTACCGGGTGCATTCCAAGGCGATTTTGCAGTAGCAGCACCCTCACATTCAGGAATACCGACGTCTTTCCCTCGTGCCTTGGCACCAAGGGCAGCAAAAAGTAAATTATCTTTTAACCCAATCCCTCCGGGCCGCACCACCGGAGGCCTACCAGGGTAGCCTTCAACCGGTGCCAGCCCGGCGTGATAAGTACTGCAATAGTCATCGGGCTTTTGCGTCCAGTCTAAGCTGAGCGCTGGTCTGGGGCAATCCCAAAGGGCGCATTTGGGTCCCAAAAAGGCGGAAGGGGGAGGGCAGATATTCTGCCGATAGCCTGAAATTTCAGGCATTCTATCGTCCCCGACAAAATCGGCAACGTCAAAGCCCGATAAAAACTGCGGGTCAAATATTTGATGGAAATTGAACGAGAGGTAATCTAATTGTGTTCCCAAATTCATATTACTCATATCCATATTGCTAACTCTCATGCCGGTGCTTTTGTACTCATCGGGCAGCAGGAGGAGGCCTTGTTCCTGAGGACTCTTGCGCATATCTAAACCCTGCTATGAAATAAAGAAATATAATCTAAAAGGAAAAATAAATACACAAATACTAACCAGTCCCATTAGTAGCAACTTGATGTCAACACAAGGTGAAATGAAATATTGTATAATTTTTACAATCCCCTTCTATGAAGCATGGATACTCTCCCGAAGCCAGGTATCCTGTCCGAGTTGGACACTCCGGAGACGCCCGACATGCGTGTTGGAGGGTGTCGGAGTTTTTTTTCTTTTTTCTGTGGTCTGACTGTTGGGAAAAACTACACAATAATAACGTCACAACGAAACGCAGAAACTCGTTTGACAACTTTCTCAATCTTCAATTGTAACTTTGAGGTTACCGACGAGTAGAGTAAACCAAATACAACTCGATAAACAATACAAATGATATCCAAAAATAATAAACAACGAGACACGATTTTTAGCGTGAAAACCCCTCAAGACGAGAGTAAAAACCACGGGACCGAAGCCGCTTAAATCTACTATCACCAATACACACTACACGATTCGTCCCTAGTACAAACTAGAGGTATACAACAATAATCTTCAAATACTTGATAATAAACAATCTTCAAGTATTTGGAATACATAACGAGATCGAGAAAGAAAAACACCGTAAATAGCTTACACAAAAAGCTAACAAAAATACCCGAACTTCCGGACTCAAACCCTCGATCTATTCCTGTGAAAAGATTTGCCCAATCACTACCAAACTCTTGTCAAAATATTACGACGATCCGATCGATACAACTCCGGGAAATCGAACAAGTATAATTTCTCTTTTTTCTTTTCTCTCTTGCTCTCTCTTTGCTGCTCTCTAAATGGTGTGAAAGTGATGAATGAAAAACGCAGCCCCCGCTGCTTAAAAGAACCCCCAAAAAACGCAGGGTTGACCCCGTGTGCCGCGGCCCGAGCAGGGTGTGCCGCGGCACACTCAGAAAAAATGCCCAGGAAATCCCAGGGGGCCGTGGCCCGGAGGGCAGGGGCCGCGGCCCGTAGTACAGCCTCGGCAGGTTTTGTTGGATAATTTCAGGGGGCCTCGGCCCAGCGGGCATGTGCCGCGGCCCGGACTACAGTAGGTGGAGAGTGCTAAAGAAAAATGTGTGTCGCGGCCCGGAGTCCAATCGACTCCGAGAAGGTCTATATTTTGGAAATAACTCCTACAAATCTCCCCCTTTTCGGAATATAGGAAGAGTTCGCCATCCGGGCGATCGAATAACACACTTTAACCTTCTCTCTACTCAACGCCTTCGTTAACATATCGGAACCATTATCATCGATGTGAACTTTATCAAGTTCAAACAAACCATCCTCCAATGCATCTCGAATCCAATAATATCTCACATCGATATGTTTAGTTCTCTTGTGAAAAGTCGCATTCTTCGCCAAATGAATCGCACTTTGACTATCACAAAGAACCACATAACGCCGATGTCGGAAGACCAGCTCTCGTACGCTTCTACCGCCGCAATATACTCGGCCTCCGTTGTTGACAAGGCAACGCACTTTTGCAATCTCGATTGCTATGACACGGCTCCCCTACAAACGTCATCAAATAACCGGATGTAGATTTTCGGTTATCTTCGTTACCTGTCATATCCGAATCGAAATAACCAACAAGCATTGGTTTCCCATTTCCAAATGTAATCCCTAATTTGGAAGTACCCCGTAAATATCTAAATATCCACTTTACGGCTTCTCAATGCTTTTTTCCCGGATTCGATAGAAACCGGCTCACCACTCCCACGGCATGAGCAATGTCGGGCCTCGTACATACCATGGTATACATCAAACTCCCGACCGCAGAGGCATAAGGAACTTTATCAATTTCCTCAATCTCTTCCTTCGTCGTAGGGAAATCCTTGCTTGTCAATTTAAAATTGTTAGTAAAAGGCGAACTAACAACTTTAGCTTTATCCATGTTAAACCGCTTAAGCACCTTCTCAACGTATTTTTCCTGTGACATGTGTAATTTCCGGGCTGCTCTATCTCGAGTGATTCTTATTCCAAGAATCTGTTTAGCGGCCCCCAAGTCTTTCATGGCAAAGGACTTATTCAACTCTTTCTTCAAGTTGGCAATCATTTCGGCATTCTTGCCAACGATCAACATGTCATCCACATAAAGCAATAAGATGATAAAATCATCATCTCCAAATTTCTTGAAAAATACGCTGGTCCAGGGTCGTCTTCCGGTAGCCTTGCTCCCCCATACCGACTCGAACTTTTTATACCATTGCCGTGGTGCTTGCTTCAAACCGTATAGACTCTTTCGAAGTCTACAAACATAATCCTCTTTTCCCTTAACCTGAAACCCTTTAGGTTGCTTCATATATATTTCTTTGTCGAGGTCTCCATGAAGAAATGCAGTCTTGACATCCATTTGCTCAATCTCAAGGTCAAGACTAGCCGTTATACCAAGGACCAATCGAATCGATCCTATCTTCACAACTGGAGAAAAAATCTCGTCAAAATCAATGCTTTTCTTTTGACTAAAGTCCTTCACTACGAGTCTAGCTTTGTATCGGGACAATGAAGCATGCTCCTCGGACTTCACCATATACACCATTTATTTCTCAAAGCTCTCTTGCCCTTCGACAACTTCACCAACTCGTATGTATTGTTCTCATGCAACGAACTCATCTCGTCTTGCATGGCATCCATCCACTCCTTATTCTCATACTTCATAGCCTCCTCAAAATATTCGGGCTCTCCCTCATCGGTGAGTAAAACGTACTCATCGGCCGAATAACGAGTGGAGGGATGACGGTCCCTCGTCGACCGTCTAAGTGGAACAAATGAGGGCATGTTCGTCACGGGTAGCTCGGGCTGAACTTCATCGGTGTTATCTTGTACCAACTCACCATTGTCACCGGCATCATGTTGTTCATTGTTTTGGCCATCATCTCCAACGGGTGTCTCAACATGTTGTGGAGGAACGGGATCCAAATCAATAAGATCATAATCATGTTGTGGAGCCAACCCTCCATTCTCAACATCCTTCATCGTTTGATCTTCAACAAAAACAACATCTCTCGAACGAACAAGTTTCTTAGTCATCGGGTCATACAACCTATACCCGAACTCATCAAGCCCGTAACCAATAAAGATACATGGCTTCGTCTTGGAATCAAGCTTCGACCTCTCATCTTTCGGAATGTGTACAAATGTTTTACATCCGAAAACCCGTAAGTGGCGATATGAAATGTCTTTACCGGTCCATACTTTGTCCGGGACATCAAATTTCAAAGGAACACACTGCGTCAAATTATTCGCATGAACCGCCGTGTTCAAAGCTTTTCCCCAAAATGACTTTGGTAATCCGACATGTGAAAGCAAACATCGAGCTCTCTCAACCAAAGTCCGATTCATCCTCTCCGCCAAGCCATTGAGTTGCGGAGTCTTCGGTGGCGTCTTTTGATGTCGAAATCCTTGCTCTCGACAATACTCATCAAAAGGTCCAGTGTATTCTCCATCATTATCCATCCGAATACACTTCAACTTCTTCTCGGTCTCTCTCTCCACCGAGGCATGAAACTGTTTAAAAACATCCAAAACTTGATCTTTGGTCTTTAAGGTGTATGCCCACACCTTCCTCGAATGATCGTCGATGAATGTGACAAAATATTACGAAGTGGTCTGAACGCTCAAAAATCATGATACGAGATCAACGAATACCGGACAACAAACGATCGAACAACAACGATCGAGACATCAACGGTCGAACAATCATACCCGAATCATAACGAATAACAGAAATCGAATAGCATCCCCGAAGTCCACAACACGAATCAAGACAATATATGATCCGATAAAAACGACACGATATACATTTTCATAAGATTCATAGGAGCGGAGCCGAATTTGAAAAAGTCACAATGACAAACGGATTAACCCGAAACAATATTGCAACTCGTTCGAACAACAAAAAGTGAAGAGTAGAACAAGTCCAGAAAATATCGACGAACACAAACGAGTCGATAGAGTCGAACAAAACGAAAGCGAAAAAAATATGGGTATTACACCATATCACCTATAAAAGAGGTTTCGTCCCCGAAACCTAAACAACAAGAACGAAGTGCTATAATAGCAACCTTCCCGGAAACCTTCTCTTGGTCCCGCATCTGATCTCCATGACTGTCTGTACCGCGGTCACGACCGCGCCCTTTGCCCCTCAGCATATTAAGCGGATACTCACTCAATACAATGGTACAACATCGCAAAATAATATACCAAATTGCCAACTCGGCTTGACATATCACATAAGACAACTAATAGCAACTCGATAAGAAGATCCACGAGGTATTCATTTACATGATATCCTTTGAAAATACTTGGATTTGCATGTTTATTCAAAATAAAACTTTGAAAGTATTTTTGGTACCTCGGGCTTTTTGTCAAAACTTGTAACCAAAAGACTTTAACCGTCTCCTTTTGGAATTATTTGCAAAACAATATATCCTTGCAACTGCCACTATTAAAATAACCATGCCACCACACATCACCATCACCGTTAATAACAAACAAGGTAACCACGCAAGATCCTCAAACCATTCGTACAAGCACTAAATATTCCCACCAATCATCAATCATTTTGGGGTGATTCAAGATCACGCACGATAACTGGCTCAGTATAGAAAACTTTTCCAAATCCTAGTTTGAAGTTTAAATCGATCCTTCATCTTTCACAATATATTTTTGAAAATAAAAAATTTTGATAATGTGAAAGATTTTCTGAAAATCATGTACTCGAATCATTTGAAAATACATTAGTACGTCAAAAATCATTTTTGAAAATCTTCTCAACACTACACAATTATCAACGACGGTAACATTTTACAAAATGTTCAAAGATACTTTAAAACGACTCTTTCAATACCGTCGGGGTTCATTTAGGAAATTCAAGGCCGGCTCGCCAATTTTAAACGATTTTCAAAGTCCACACGAAGCCGCCGATTAAGCGAACCGTCAAAACTTTATGAAATTTAATTTTCCACAACTTGCTCAAGTTTATAAAATTTTCAGAAGAGCGTTTTCGAATACACACACAACAGACATAATTTACCATTTTATCAAAATACGATCCATTACCATCAAATCCAATCACACTTCAACATCATCTGTCCACATAATTACAGTATCACACAAGCAATCGTCAAAAGATAATTAACATCTAAAACTGAAATCCTACCTCTCAGTAATGAGGACTCTCACAACAAGTGCATCTAGGACGACTTAATGTTCACATCACTAACTTAATCACAATTTTGAGCATTATTGACCAAATAATAATGCCAACATCACTACATACCCCCGAACCGACGATCATGAAATCAAAAAGTCGAAAGCAAGAGCCACGTTTCGAGTAAATTTTTGGTAGACCTCATTTGAGTCTTTAAAATCAAATTTTCAAAACTTGCAATGCAAGATGAAAATAAAATATAAGTAGTTAAGTTCAAAAAAAAAAAAGTCCGGTCTCGAGGTCATCATACGAAATCAAAAATTTTCCTTTCTTGAAGGATGTTTTAAAACAAAATTTACGTGACTCTTCAAAAATAACTAAACTTTGAAATATCACATTGACAAACTTTCCTTGCGGGATCACATCAAGCCGTTACTCCAGTAAAACGATTCACACAATATATATATATATACACATTTATACACCAATATCACTTTTCATTCCAGTACAACACAAAAATCAACAAACATGGATTGCGTATTCACAATTCACATTTAAACTCCACATAATCACACAAGCTCGTATAACACGAGACGCAACAAAGTAGGGAGACTTACATCCACAGATCGCACGAAGATGATGGCTGCACCTCGATACTAATCACGACCGACACCTCAGACGACGCGTAGCGACACGACTCAGTCAGACAAAATCTGACAAGACAAGACAAGGCCCGACAACACACAACTCGACCCGACAGTCTAGGTTTCCGCAACCCGTCTCTGATACCATATTCTGTAACACCCCCAAACCATTCGGGAATATTACAACGCCGCAGACCCTCTCCGTGAGGATCTACCAGGCTAAATACAGAAAACACAACAACACAATACATACCGACATGGGTAATTAACAGACCATTAGACCGATTTGGTCTTTTACCACAACCTACACATCAACCATACATTACTCTTTCTCGTAACTCATACCCACGCGGGGTTAACATAAATCAACGTTCCCACATAGGGGAAAATAAACACAACGGAAGGACAAAACAAGACATCACCAAATACCCAACACCAGTCTTCATGTGATTAGTATCGCCGTCTTCCATCATCCTTCGTAACGATCCTGTGAATTTCTCCCCCGAACTGCAAGTACCGGACGCAAACAGATCCACCCCCCGAATACTCGGGGGTTAGCAAAACTCCATTGTTTTGCTAGTGCAAGTATAAATACAAAGACAAGCCATACATATCATACTCCAAGCCGTGAATATACTTCCCGAGATAATTCACTTGATAAAAACCGTTTGAATTATGAAAGATAGGAATAAAACCATTTTATATCTTACAAAACATTTTACAATCTCGGGAGTTTTAAAAACATTTGTGGTTTAAGAATTTTCAAGCCTTTCGAAACACTTAGGGACACAGCCCAAAAATCATTTATTTCCAGATACGATTCCGATAACAAAATATGGGGTCCACGACACAATCATAACATTCCATCCACAAGCACGGGGGTCCGTGAATCAACTTATTCACATCACATACTCACAAGAATAACCCGACATAAACTACACCGTGTCAAACATTACCATGACAACAGTCTCACAGAACGACAACAGAGAGCACAACTTTGCAACTTGACCATACGACCGAACTCAACACACCACAGAGCTACAATACACAGAGCAACCATAGGACTCACGTACCCTTACCAAATTATCACAGTCAAGGGACAAATCACACACAACACATTTACTGGTGCCATTCTAGCCAAGTATGATACCATTTGGACTGCCATTCTAATCAGACGAAATATGCGCTAAAAATCACAGTTCTCCAACAAAACATTTCAAAGTTAACCGTTGCTACGAGACTCACGGCCGCCGTACCCCGCAGAGCCCCGTCGGACATCCCTGGGTGGTTAACCCTAGTTCGCGATACGCACACACACGGCAATACGTATCCCTAAAGGCCCCGTCTGACCGTCCCTAGGTGAACATACACATATCATCCACAACGCCACGGAAAGCCATAATTCGAATACTAGAATATGCATACAAATGCTAGGTACTTCGCTAGAATGGCCACTTTAGTCAACGTATACTCACGACTAATGTCACACAACCACAAGCAATTACCAGTACCAAACAACACCAAGCGCCACAACCTCCTTAAGAAGGAATAACAACTAATATTACACAACGTCACATATTCACCGAACATTTACACATATCAATACACAATCCTCGGCAAATAATTTCGGTCTACTAACATCACTAAATATTACTGTAGCATCACCAACATACGAAACCAACACACATATACCGAAAACACATTTGTTTATGAAGTATACGAGTTATCTTTTGAAAGACAACATTTACCGAGAACATACCGATCCTTTTTAAAGTTCATTTAAACATTCGGATTGCTCATAAAATCATTTATCAATGATTCCGTCTACGAAACATGAAAAGTATGGGCAAGATACTTGCCTCGATACCACAAGCAATGAAACGATGAAACGACGAATGCATACGGTCGGGTAGCCCTCAAACCTCCAAGAACGAACAAGAACTCGACAACTCCAGAAAACTACGAAAATAACATCACCACGAATCAATAACGCTAAACGGAATTCGAATCAACTCGAAAAACAACATGGATCCGAGGGTTTCTTCAAGACAAATCGAGAATCAAGTTTCGGGTGATAAAAATTGATAAATGAGTCACAAAATACGAAGACCATGATCAATACAACAAGGATACCAAGAACAATTCATCAATCTCGGACAAAATCAACGAATCATGAAGAAAACCCCCAAAATACCCGAAATTAGGGTTCTAAGAATTTTACCTTGATTAAAATGGGGAAAGATGTTGGGATGTTGTTATATCCATACTAGAAACTCAAAGATGTTGATGGGTGATGATATCAGGCCAAAATCCATGCTTATACGCCCTCAAGATCGTCTAGATCGCCGGAAGGAAGAAAGGGGAGGAAGAAATGACGAAAGTGGACCTTTGCAGTCCTATATATACTGTCAACAGTTAGCGCACGCTAAGGTATGCGTAACGTGCGCTATCGGCTGCAAAATGCAGTCCAGAACCCTCTGCCAGACTTCGTTAGCGCGCGCTAATTAGACCCGGCAAAATAGGCCAGTGCCCGCTGGCCGCCACCATTTTTGGGCGGGCATCACGCATATTATTAGCCCAAAAACCCGGCCTCTTTGGCCCGGCCCGCATTTGGCCCGCTCAGAGGCCCGGCCACATGGCCCGACCGGCCCAGCTTTTTTTTTTTTTTAATTTATGTTATGTGTAATTATAATATTTAATTTTTTTCCTAGTTTGTTAGATTATAATATATCTATATGTTAATTATTGATGTAATTTTATTTTTTTGGGGACTTTGTGATTATTTGTAGTATCTCGTATCAATAATAATATTATTTTATAATTTTATAAGAAATTAGTAGTGATAAATGATATGATGATCAAATAAAAATATTTGTATATTTGTCTTTTGATTATGGTAGTGTAGTAAATAATGTAATTATCAAATAAAAATAATTGTATATTTATTTATCTGATTGTGATAGTATAGTGAATAATATAATAATTAAGGATCGAAAAATACTTGTATATTTATTTCAGAATTAATATTTCAAAAAAAAAAAAAAAAGCCGAGGCCCGCGGGGCGGGCCACGGGCCTAATAATTTTGGCCCAGGAAAAAACGGGCCTTTTTGGCCCGGCCCAAAAAAGGCCCGCCCGTTTTATGCTCGGCCCGTTTGGGCCGGGCCCGCCCGTTTGCCAGGTCTAGCGCTAATACATGCGTTTAGCGTGCGCTAATTATACACTGTGTAGTCTTCTTTGCTATTTCGACCGCAACTCCTTCGTTCGGACTCCGATTGACTCACCGTTTGAACCATTGGAAAGCTAACTTGATGCTCTATCATACTGCAAAGATTCAGAACTTTTGAAGTTTCCAAAAATCGATGGTGATTTTACAAAGTCGAACTAATACGTCGATTAATCCGAAACAATATCAAAACTTGCTCGAATGACGAAATGTGCTGAACAAAACATGTCTGAAATGTGTCAATGAACACAAGCAAGTCACTAGAATCGAAAAATATAGAAATAGAAAGTATGGGTATTACATTTTACCCCACTAAAAAGAAGTTTCGTCCCGAAACTTAAAACATAAAACGATCAATGTAAAACAATCTCAGATAACACACTATGTCCGTTGCCAACGGCTTGCAACGATTCACATGCAGCACGTGGCTGCTAACATCCACATCGCCATTTCAGAATGATAACAAAACGCACGGACAAAAATCAGTATGGTTGAACAACCCAAACAGGTACATTAGTCAAAAAGCGAGTTAATCGCTGAACAAATACGAAATTCCACAACATGAGGATTGGAAGATCGAAAACGAAGTTAATTTCCCGAACTTAAGGAAATTACGAAGTGGTCTGAACGCTCAAAAATCATGATACGAGATCAACGAATACCGGACAACAAACGATCGAACAACAACGATCGAGACATCAACGGTCGAACAATCATATCCGAATCATAACGAATAACAGAAATCGAATAGCATCCCCGAAGTCCACGGCACGAATCAAGACAATATATGATCCGATAAAAACGACACGATATACATTTTCATAAGATTCATAGGAGCGGAGCCGAATTTGAAAAAGTCACAATGACAAACGGATTAACCCGAAACAATACTGCAACTCGTTCGAACAACAAAAAGTGAAGAGTAGAACAAGTCCAGAAAATATCGACGAACACAAACGAGTCGATAGAGTCGAACAAAACGAAAGCGAAAAAATATGGGTATTACACCATATCACTATAAAAGAGGTTTCGTCCTCAAACCTAAACAACAAGAACGAAGTGCTATAATAGCAACCTTCCCGAAACCTTCTCTTGGTCCCGCATCTCGATCTCCATGATCGTCTGTATCATGTCACGACCGCGCCCTTTGCCCCTCGGCATATTAAGCGGATACTCACTCAATACAATGGTACAACATCGCAAAATAATATACCAAATTGCCAACTCGGCTTGACATATCACATAAGACAACTAATAGCAACTCGATAAGAAGATCCACGAGGTATCCATTTACATGATATCCTTTGAAAATACTTGGATTTGCATGTTTATTCAAAATAAAACTTTGAAAGTATTTTTGGTACCTCAGGCTTTTTGTCTCCTTTTGGAATTATTTGCAAAACAATATATCCTTGCAACTGCCACTATTAAAATAACCATGCCACCACACATCATCATCACCGTTTATAACAAACAAGGTAACCACGCAAGATCCTCAAACCACTCGTACAAGCACTAAATATTCCCACCAATCATCAATCATTTTGGGGTGATTCAAGATCACGCACGATAACTGGCTCAGTATAGAAAACATTTCCAAATCCGAGTTTGAAGTTTAAATCGAGTAAGATCCTTCATCTTTAACAATATAT
Source organism: Orobanche coerulescens (assembly GCA_033398695.1). Classification (NCBI taxonomy): domain Eukaryota; kingdom Viridiplantae; phylum Streptophyta; class Magnoliopsida; order Lamiales; family Orobanchaceae; genus Orobanche; species Orobanche coerulescens. The sequence continues at coordinate 148,979,038 of CM065814.1, read as the reverse complement.
TTTTGAAAATAAAAAATTTTGATAATGTGAAAGATTTTCTGAAAATCATGTACTCGAATCATTTGAAAATACATTAGTACGTCAAAAATCATTTTTGAAAATCTTCTCAACACTACACAATAATCAACGACGGTAACATTATACAAAATGTTCAAAGATACTTTAAAACGACTCTTTCAATATCGTCGGGGTTCCTTTAGGAAATTCAAGGCTGGCTCGCCAATTTTAAACGATTTTCAAAGTCCACACGAAGCCGCCAATTAAGCGAACCGTCAAAACTTTATGAAATTTAATTTTCCATAACTTGCTCAAGTTTATAAAATTTTCAGAAAAGCGTTTTCGAATACACACACAACAGACATAATTTACCATTTTATCAAAATACGATCCATTACCATCAAATCCAATCACACGTCAACATCATCTGTCCACATAATTACAGTATCACACAAGCAATCGTCAAAAGATAATTAACATCTAAAACTGAAATCCTACCTCTCAGTAATGAGGACTCTCACAACAAGTGCATCTAGGACGACTTAATGTTCACATCACTAACTTAATCACAATTTTGAGCATTATTGACCAAATAATAATGCCAACATCACTACATACCCCCGAACCGACGATCATGAAATCAAAAAGTCGAAAGCAAGAGCCACGTTTTGAGTAAATTTTTGGTAGACCTCATTTGAGTGTTTAAAATCAAATTTTCAAAACTTGCAATGCAAGATGAAAATAAAATATAAGTAGTTAAGTTCAAAAAAAAAAGTCCGGTATCGAGGTCATCATACGAAATCAAAATTTTTCCTTTCTTGAAGGATGTTTTAAAACAAAATTTACGTGACTCTTCAAAAATAACTAAACTTTGAAATATCACATTGACAAACTTTCCTTGCGGGATCACATCAAGTCGTTACTCCAGTAAAACGATTCACACAATATATATATATATATATATATATATATATATATATATATATTTATATATATATATATATAGAGAGAGAGAGAGAGAGAGAGGAGAGTTCAAATAGAAACTTTTTGTTATGTGTTAACTAGGAACTAATCTAATCCATTCAAATTTTTAAATCAACGGATGATATTTACTGCTTCTTTCATTTTTGTTTCATTCATTTTATTATACAAAATGGCATTATAGTAACTTAAGCTTAATGGTAACCGTAGAATCCTTAATTGGTAGGTTCATTAATCTATTCTCAATCATAAATTTTCTATTCCATTAATCTCATCTCTCATTTTGGTGGATATTTTACAGATTATTGTGTTATTTTAATAAAAAAAAATCAATCTTTCTTTTCTCCTTTTTTTGTCGCTCACCCATTTCGATATTATTAATCAAAATAAACTTTTATCTATTCGACTAACCCAACACTTTCAAGATTATCGATAAGCAATGTGTAAGCAAATTTTAAGCCTCATTCTTATTGTAAATAAGCAATGTAAGCAAATAACTATAAATAAGCAATCCAATTATCTTAACCAATAAAAATTATCTAATTAAGCAATTCAAAGTAAACATATCTTTCTCATTATTAATAAGCAATTCAAAATTTATTATCTAAGCAATTCACACAACCAAAATAAACCACATTTAAGTGTAAATTTGTAAACAAAACCTCCATATACAACCAACACTACAATCTCCATGTAAATTACAGGTAAATTTACATTAAAATAATATAAATTCAATTTACAAATTTAAATTAAATAAATAGATAGACATTAATTTCGTAATAGCTTTTGCTTCAAAGCGCAACATTTAGGCAAATTAACCAACAATAAAACTTTTGTATTTATATGATTTAAGCATCAATTTGATTATAAATAAGCAATCGATAAGCCATTAAATAGCAAATCGTATCACTTTAAAAATAGCAAGCTATACAATCAAAACTAAATATTTGATTTTGTGTAAATAAGCATACCTCTTGCTTAATAAATTATTACAAGAACCTTTATATGTACCAATATAATTAAATCTTCAGTGCCATAATAAAATTATAAGCATTGTAGTAGTCGTATGTAAGCTTAAATTATGTATAAGGTAAGCAACTAATATTCCTTGTTTGATTATAATTATAATAACAAGCTTAATAATACGAATTAAGAACCTTATAAATACGAATTTAGATAAATTCTTGATATCACAATAATTTAAGCACCTAATAAACATATGCTTGACTATGGATATATATAGGAAGATGATTAATGTCATAATTATTTTTCCATAATCATTGCATGAGATAATTAGAGAGTTATAAGCCAAATCCATAACTACCCTTCATAGGAGTTACTAAGCAATTTATAAGAGATACTAAGCAATTCAATATTCATAACTAAATAAAATGAAATCAATCTGAGGCGTCTAAATAAATTCGATCACGAGTGTAGGTTGGTTCCTAGTTAACACATAGGGAGTGGTTTCTATTATAACCCTCCCCTATATATATATATACACACATTTATACACCGATATCACTTTTCATTCCAGTACAACACAAAAATCAACAAACATGGATTGCGTATTCACAATTCACATTTAAACTCCACATAATAACACATAATCACACAAGCTCGTATAACACGAGACGCAACAAAGTAGGGAGACTTACATCCACAAATCGCACGAAGATGATGGCTGCACCTCGATACTAATCACGACCGACACCTCAGACGACGCGTCGCGACACGACTCAGTCAGACAAAATCTGACAAGACAAGACAAGGCCCGACAACACACAACTCGACCCGACAGTCTAGGTTTCCGCAACCCGTCTCTGATACCATATTCTGTAACACCCCCAAACCATTCGGGAATATTACAGCGCCGCAGACCCTCTCTGTGTGGATCTACCAGGCTAAATACAGAAAACACAACAACACAATACATACCGACATGGGTAATTAACAGACCATTAGACTGATTTGGTCTTTTACCACAACCTACACATCAACCATACATTACTCTTTCTCGTAACTCATACCCACGCGGGGGTTAACATAAATCAACGTTCCCACATAGGGGAAAATAAACACAACGGAAGGACAAAACAAGACATCACCAAATACCCAACACCAGTCTTCATGTGATTAGTATCTCCGTCTTCCATCATCCTTCGTAACGATCCTGTGAATTTCTCCCCAGCAACCTGCAAGTACCTGGACGCAAAACAGAGATCCACCCCCCGAATACTCGGGGGTTAGCGAAACTCCATTGTTTTGCTAGTGCAAGTATAAATACAAAGACAAGCCATACATATCATACTCCAAGCCGTGAATATACTTCCCGAGATAATTCACTTGATCAAAACCGTTTGAATTATGAAAGATAGGAATAAAACCATTTTATATCTTACAAAACATTTTACAATCTCGGGAGTTTTAAAAACATTTGTGGTTTAAGAATTTTTAAGCCTTTCGAAACACTTAGGGACAGCCCAAAAATCATTTATTTCCAGATACGATTCCGATAATAAAATATGGGGTCCACGGCACAATCATAACATTCCATCCACAAGCACGGGGGTCCGTGAATCAACTTATTCACATCACATACTCACAAGAATAACCCGACATAAACTACACCGTGTCAAACATTACCATGACAATAGTCTCACAGAACGACAACAGAGAGCACAACTTTGCAACTTGACCATACGACCGAACTCAACACACCACAGAGCTACAATACACAGAGCAACCACAGGACTCACGTATCCTTACCAAATTATCACAGTCAAGGGACAAATCACACACAACACATTTACTGGTGCCGTTCCAGCCAAGTATGATACCATTTGGACTGCCATTTTAATCAGACGAAATATGCGCCAAAAATCACAATTCTCCAACAAAACATTTCAAAGTTAACCGTTGGTACGAGACTCACGGCCGCCGTACCCCGCAGAGCCCCGTCGGACATCCCTGGATGGTTAACCCTAGTTCGCGATACGCACACACACGGCAATACGTATCCCTAGAGGCCCCGTCTGACCGTCTCTATGTGAACATACACATATCATCCACAACGCCACGGAAAGCCATAATTCGAATACTAGAATATGCATACAAATGCTAGGTACTTCGCTAGAATGGCCACTTTAGTCGACGTATACTCACGACTAATGTCACACAACCACAAGCAATTACCAGTACCAAACAACACCAAGCGCCACAACCTCCTTAAGAAGGAATAACAACTAATATTACACAACGTCACATATTCACCGAACATTTACACATATCAATACACAATCCTCGGCAAATAATTTCGGTCTACTAACATCACTAAATATTATTGTAGCATCACCAACATACGAAACCAACACACATATACCGAAAACACATTTGTTTATGAAGTATACGAGTTATCTTTTGAAAGACAACATTTACCGAGAACATACCGATCCTTTTTAAAGTTCATTTAAACATTCGGATTGCTCATAAAATCATTTATCAATGATTCCGTCTACGAAACATGAAAAGTATGGGCAAGATACTTGCCTCGATACCACAAGCAATGAAACGACGAACAGACACAGTCGGGTAGCCCTCAAACCTCCAAGAACGAACAAGAACTCGACAACTCCAGAAAACTACGAAAATAACATCACCACGAATCAATAACGCTAAACGGAATTCGAATCAACTCGAAAAACAACATGGATCTGAGGGTTTCTTCAAGACAAATCGAGAATCAAGTTCCGGGTGATAAAAATTGATAAATGAGTCACAAAATCCGAAGACCATGATCAATACAACAAGGATACCAAGAACAATTCATCAATCTCGGACAAAATCAACGAATCATGAAGAAAACCCCCAAAATACCCGAAATTAGGGTTCTAAGAATTTTACCTTGATTAAAATGGGGAAAGATGTTGGGATGTTGTTATATCCATACTAGAAACTCAAAGATGTTGATGGGTGATGATATCAGGCCAAAATCCATGCTTATACGCCCTCAAGATCGTCTAGATCGCCGGAAGGAAGAAAGGGGAGGAAGAAATGACGAAAGTTGACCGTGCGATCTATATATATCACAACGGCTTAGCGCACGCTAAGGTATGTGTAGCGTGCGCTATCGGCTGCAAAATGCAGTCCAGAACCCTCTGCCAGACTTCGTTAGCGCGCGCTAATGCATGCGTTTAGCGTGCGCTAATTATACACTGTGTAGTCTTCTTTGCTATTTCGACCACAACTCCTTCGTCCGGACTCCGATTGACTCACCGTTTGAACCATTGGAAAGCTAACTTGATGCTCTATCATACTGTAAAGATTCAGAACTTTTGAAGTTTCCAAGAATCGATGGTGATTTTACAAAGTCGAACTAATACGTCGATTAATCCGAAACAATATCAAAACTTGCTCGAATGACGAAATGTGCTGAACAAAACATGTCTGAAATGTGTCAATGAACACAAGCAAGTCACTAGAATCGAAAAATATAGAAGTAGAAAGTATGGGTATTACATTTACTTCGACTTTTTTATTACTCTCGCTCTTCTTCTTTTGAGTGTTCACTCGGCCTTGGCGATTTTCCTTCTTGAGTTGTCGGCAAAATTTCTTCGTTTGGTTTTTCTTACCACAATGGTAGCATTCAATATTGGTATACTTCCCTCTAGAATTAGTTCTCTGTGGCCCTCTATTACTCGGACCTCTACTTTGACCTCTCCCCCGTCTTTCGGTAACTAGAACATCCGACTGTGACGAAGATCCTTGTGACTTTATTCGGACCTCCTCGTTCAGCATGTTCCCCTTAGCAAGTTCCATCGAAATGACACCATCAGGGGCGGAGTTAGACAACGACGTACGAAACATCTCCCAAGTATCCGGCAATGTGCCCAACAACCACAAAGCTTGAACCTCCTCTTCGAATTTAATGCACATTCCTGCAAGTTGATTAATGATGCCTTGGAATGCATTCAAATGATCCGACAAAGGAGTCCAATCTCGATATTTTAAATTCATCATTTGTTTAATGAGGAATAGCTTATTATTTCCCGTCTTCCGAGCATACAATTGCTCGAGCTTGTGCCACAATTCTCGAGCGTCCTTTCTCCACTAATATGATTCAACACATTATCATCAACCCATTGTCGAATATAGCCACACACTTGGCGATGCAAAATAGCCCAATCCGGGTCGGACTTGCCTTCCGGTTTGTCTTTGCTAAAGACCGGTAGATAATAATCCTTCACATATAGAAGGTCTTCCATCTTGCCCTTCCATACATGGTAGTTCGAACCATTCAAATTCACCATTTTACTTGTATTGGTTTCTATCTTACAATTGAGATAATACAACCACGAAACAACAAAATTCCGTGGCTACGATACCACTTTGTTGGGAAAAACTACACAATAATAACGTCACAACGAAACGCGGAAACTCGTTTGACAACTTTCCCAATCTTCAATTGTAACTTTGAGGTTACCGACGAGTAGAGTAAACCAAATACAACTCGATAAACAATACTAATGATATCCAAAAACAATAAACAACGAGACAATTTTTAGCGTGGAAAACCCCTCAAGACGAGAGTAAAAACCACGAGACCGAAGCCGCTTAAATCTACTATCACCAATACACACTACACGATTCGTCCCTGGTACAAACTAGAGGTATACAACAATAATCTTCAAATACTTGGTAATAAACAATCTTCAAGTATTTGGAATACACAACAACGAGATCGAGAAAGAAAAACACCGTAAATAGCTTACACAAAAAGCTAACAAACATACCCGAACTTCCGGACTCAAACCCTCGATCTATTCTGGCGAAAAGATTTGCCCAATCGCTACCAAGTTCTTGTCAAAATATCACGACGATTCGATCGATACAACTCCGGGAAATCGAACAAGTATAATTTCTCTTTTTCTTTTCTCTCTTGCTCTCTCTTTGCTGCTCTCTAAATGGTGTGAAAGTGGTGAATGAAAAACACAGCCCCCGCTGCTTAAAAGAACCCCCAAAAAACGCAGGGTTGACCCCGTGTGCCGCGGCACACTCAGAAAAAATTGCCCAGGAGAAATCCCAGGGGGCCGTGGCCCGGAGGGCAGGGGCCGCGGCCCGTAGTACAGCCTGGGCAGGTTTTGTTGGATGATTTCAGGGGCCGCAGCCCAGCGGGCATGTGCCGCGGCCCGGACTACAGTAGGTGGAGAGAGTGTTGAAAAATGTGTGTCGCAGCCCGGAGTCCAGTCGACTCCGAGAAGGTTTATATTTCGGAAATAACTCCTACACTGACACGCTCCCAAAGCTGGGGACACTTCAGAACACGTCCGCACACACGAATCGGACATGTTGGTGCTTTTTTTACTACCTATTGAGGCTGTGTTTAGCACTAGCATATCAACTAGCTTATAAGCTTCAGGAACTTATTTGACCATTGACTAAAAAAAAGCTCGTTTCGTAAACGGCTAGCTTCTCAAATCAGCTAGCTTATAAGCTAGCTGATTGATAAGCTAATTTTTCAAGCTTATGAAAAAAAGAAGCTAGCTTCTCATCTTTATATATTCCATATATGTTCGTGACTTAAATAAAAAAATAGGGTTTTTTACATAAACACCCCCTGAGTAATTGACATACAAATAAACCCACCATCGTTACTTTTCAGGAAAAAATGAGGCTTCAGATGAGTGGTGGACGCGAAAAATTATGATTAGTCTGATCATAACTCTATTACATTTGCTAATGAATTACTTTGTTATAAATATAATACAATAATTTTGTGTGCGATTTATCTTTTATATTTTACAGAATCTTTTTTATACCTATTCTTGTTGTGAACTTGTTCGTAACTAAAATTATACACACAAGTCCTATTCAGCGGCAATTTTAAACCATCAAAAATAATTTATCAATGACTTTTCAAAGTGACAGTGAACTGTGAATAGTACATATGTGTAATTTGAGGTAGTATATATTAAAATAATAATAGACAAAAATATCATTTATTTTATAACAATTATTATTAAAATATAATGAGAAAGTTTAAAAAATAATAGAAATAAAAGTGATGTCATTTTATGTAATTTTATAAAAAAAAAAGCTAGCTTATCAGCTAATTTGTAAACATCTATATTAAAATCAGCTAGCTTATCAGCTATCAGTTAGCTTATCAGCTAGTTTTGCTAAACACAGCCTGATGGTGTTTTCTATGAGGAAAAAAAAAGGAAAAAAACGAAAAAGAAAAAGAAAAGGAAGGAGGAGGAACGTAGTGGAGGTTACAGCTAACCTTAACCTGATATGCATTGGGCACTTATGAAATGTAGGGTTTATTTATTTAATAGTGTGCACACCTATGGACTGGGCATAGTACTATAACATTTTGATAATAAGAAGGATATATATAGGGATTGGTTCAAGTGGGACTCAGTTCTTAAAATAAGAACGTGAGTTCAGTGCATATTTAGTATGGATTCACTGCAGACATAATAAGTTGTAATACATATTCATTTTTTAGGAATCACTCATCACATTTAGTATGGATTCACTATGCATTTGGGCGAAAAATGAATATGCATTACAACATACTGTGTGCAGTGAATTCGTACTAAATATGCACGAACTCACGTCCCTTTTTAATAATTGGTTCCTGTTTGAGTCAATCCCTATTTAGTTTATTACACTTAGATTTACAATCTTCTTTTGCATCCATACCATTTTCATTTTTTATGCAAACATAATCGACAGTAGTATTGTATTGTACTAGTTCAATCACTGTATTGAACATTTGAAATTTTATTATAATGTTAGATTACATTATATATATTTATATATATATATATATACTGGGAAGCAGGGGTACGGCCCCTACGTGTCGTATTGCGTAGGGGATACGTAGGGGTGCGGGTGTGCGGCGGGGTGCGTACGGGATACGCCAACTGGCGTATCCCCGTATTTCGGGGAAGGGGTGGGGGTACTTTTCGTAATTTTACGGTCACTTTTCGTCATCTTACCGCGATCAACGGCCATCAGCAATCAACAGCGGCCATGATTATTTAAGATGACTAATGTTATAATGTTTTAACATGATTAATGTTATAATATTTTAAGATTATTTTTATGTTTTAAACTATTAAGGATGGTTCTATTTGTTATTTTAATGAAACTCTTCACTCTTGCTTTCTAATATTTTTTTGTTGCATCTAAAATCATAAATATACACATATATATTTTAAAACCGTCTGAACCGTCCAAACCGTTTTTTTTTAATCTTCACTTTAATTGTTTTTTCCCCACGGTTCCATTTTTTTTCACGGTTCTCGGTTTGAACCGTGAGAACCGGCAGTTCCGGACGGTTCGTGGTTCCACGGTTCGGTTACGGTTCCGAACCGGGAACCGCCAGTTACATTTTTTGGAATCGAAACCAAACCGTCTGGACACGGTTTCGGTTCCGGGTTCCGATTTTTTTCGGGGAAGGGGTGGGGGGGTACTTTTCGTAATTTTACTGTCACTTTTTCTAGAAATAAAAAAAAATTAGGTATATACCTTCTTATGGGCAATATTTATAGAGCAACAGAAGTCTTGTTCCTGACCTTGCCGTGGTCAACGGCCATCAACAATCAATGGCCATGATTATTTAAGATGATTAATGTTATAATTGTTGGGTTATGTGGGCCAAAGTGATTTAAAAATGATGGCCCAAAGTGTATTTTTCCTTTGCAGCCCACCATTAAAGGAACCCAGCCCGGAACCCTGGAAGCTGCCCCTTTTGTTAAATGACCGGATTAATCCTGGCCATCTATTTTGGCTCAGTTAATCCCAGCCATTGGTTTTTATATTATACTTAATATTTAAACCCCCCACAAACCCTACCCCTCATTTCCCTTTTCTGTCTTCCGCCTCCACCCCCCTTATCTCTCCCGATTCTGTTTCCCTTTTCTCCTCGGTTGACTCTGCTCTTCCGATATGGAAACCAAATCTGGTCCGTTTTTCTCTCTTCGTTTGTTGTTCCGATTCTCCTATAAATATCATTATCGTGAGAGATGAAACAACAAATTGAGAGCAAGTAATTCGTTTACTTCGATTCTTTTTCTCTGTGAAATAAATCGAGTGCTTTGTGGGTGAGGCTTGTGAGATAAGTTCGGGATCTGAGTTTTCTGGGTGGTTTTCGGTTGAATCCTGTTGTGTGCTACGATTCCTCCGGTGGTTTGCTTTCGGTCCGGTGGTGGGTTCCTTTTCTGGTGTTGGCCGCGGGTCACTTGAGTCCTGGACGTGGTTACGGAGACGGAGGACTGAGCCGGGCTGTTTTCAACAGTGACATCACTTTCGATCGGTTTCGGCCGTTTGGTTTGCGTTTTCTTTACTCACATTTTTATTTCCAGTATTTTAATTTAGTTTAATTTATTTAAATAGAAGTTGTGTAATCCCTAATCCCTATCCCAAGTAGATCTGTGTAATAGTTATATTCGTTATAATTATTGTAATAATTCGTCACCCGATTCGGACCAATACTCAACAATAATGTTTTAAGATGATTAATATTATAATGTTTTAAGATGTATATTTTTATGTTTTAAACTATTAAGGATGATTTAAGTTATGTTTTGCACTATTTGTTATTTTAATGAAACTCTTCACTCTTGCTTTCTAATATTTTTTGTTACATCTAAAATCATAAATATACACATATATATTTTAAAATATTTTTATATATTCCGTATCCCCTCGCACCCGAATCCCAATATTTTCAAGTTTATCGAATCCCCATATTCCCGTACTACGCACCCGCACCCGTGCTTCTTAGAGTGTGTGTGTGTGTGTGTGTATGTGTGTGTGTGTACCCATAAATATACAGGGGAGTTAGCTGATGTAGCCCATGTTATTTTATGTTATTTATATATGTATAAAAATATCACACACATATAGCTAATACGTATCATTTCATCTTGGAATGCAAAAATACTGACCACTTGAGAAGTAAATCCATTCACGAGTTTTGGGGCATCAGGCTCTGGCTTTGGGGCAGCTAATGCACTGGTTGCATCATCTTCATCCTCCCCAAGCTGCAACAGCCTGCAAATCTCTGAAGAACACAAGCCCAGACTCCCTCCCTATATCCTTCCAGAGAATATCAAGAATTCCCATTTTATCTATTATTTGTGCTAAATGCTCTGAATATGAAAATGGCATTCATTGAAATTGCTCCAAATTTACACTCCTATTCTGCTTCTGCTTCTCATTCGACTTTTCGTTTCAACTACACTAATTTAACATGGGATTAGAACATATTATGCATTCATGTGATGAGACAACGTACCTGCTGCGAAGAAGAAGCTGGAGAGGTTTTGTTGAGCTCGGACTTCCATTCACGAAGCATCTGATGGACTTGCTCTTCGAGAACAGCCACATCGACCGTACGGCTCTCCTTCCTCGCGGATAGAAGATCGCTGAACATGCCTTGCAGATCATCCACTCGATCTTTTGCTCTGTCCTTGAAGAGATGGTGCGATGCAGATTTGCACACACTGCTCTTCGAACCCTTTCCCATTCAAGAAGTAGCAGCAAAAACCGAACTCGCAAGAAATAGCTGTCAAGTACAGAGCAAACAGTGTTAGAACACACTATGAAGAACAATACGAGGGAGGGAAAGAGGTGCAAACGCGAGAGGGTTGGTGAAATTGAAACCAAAATGGCAAAGCGGATGCCACACTAGCGCTGCAAACGTGTCGAGTCGAGCATTCACCTTATCGGGAAGGATTGATTTATTTTATCACTGCTCGAGATCAACAACCTAAGGAAAATGTCGATGAAGCTCGAGTTGACAAGGAATAGACATGCTCGAGATCGACTCGACAATGCTCGATTAATACATGCTTGACAAAACCTCGAGTTGGGCGCGAGTTTCTGGTAATTAAACCTAGCCAAGATACTATAGTAATTAAACTATTAACATGTGGGTATTTGGTGAGATCATACACAATCGAGTAGCTCGTGGAGCTCACAAGCCTAATAGCAAAGTGCTCAATATCGACTCGTTTGTGAGATTCGAGCTTTGACTCGAGTTGCTCAAGAGCGCTCGTGAGCCGCTCAATAGTTAGCAGTAGACCTAGCAATTTACCACACGACACGAAAGCACAACACGAAAAGGACACAAAATTTATTGTTTGTGTTTGCATTTTGAGTACACGACACGAAAATACACGAACAGGAAAGTACACGATCGAGATTTAGTGTCGGTTTTGTGTTTACCCTTTGGGTACACGACACGACACGAGGTACACGAAATAAATAAATAAATAATATTTTATATCATAATTTAAAATTGTATATTTAATTTTATAAAAACATACATTTTATAATTCTGTTTGTACTAAATTTTAAAATTCGAAAATATAATGTGGACTTTCATAAATTTCGTGTACCCATTCGTGTTTTCATTGCCATTCGTTTCGTATCGTCTACTAAAATCTAAAAATAATATTAAAATATTAAAATTGTTATTTTTTATAATATTTCAATATTTATTTACGTGTCTGGCACGAAAACACGACAAGAATTTGCACGGTACACGACACGACACGAATTCATTTCGTATCGTGTATGGGTTTGGACTTTTAGTATACGAAAGTACACGACACGAACGATTGCAAGTTAACTATCCAGCAGCCCTATCAACCAGAAAGCATGATTGCAAGTTAACTATCCATTAAAGCGCAAGAACAAAATAATTCAACACATCAATAGAACAAGAAACAGCAGCAAAACATGAGAAAACTAGGATTATTTTCAAGATCGCGATTTACGAGCAAGAACATTTATAAAAAAAAAAATCATATGAACAATATAACTTAAAACCCAAAAAAAAAAAAAAACACTTTTTACCCTTTCAAATCCAAGATCGAAAATCATAAAAATGCCATTTGGGTAAAAAAATTGCCCTCCCTCGAATTGAAAGCAGATCAACATATGAGCTTAACCAAAATCGCACAACTGGAGATAAAATAGCAAGAATAAAAGAAAAAAAAAAGTCACAAAATCCGGAAATTATGTTAAAGTCTGGAGTTCCATCTCAAAACCAATTGGCAATGAGAGGAGTAGTCCAGGATCTTTATATATTGATTGCAAGGCTTGTATTTTCCCGATGTGGGATTAATGCTTCAACACGCCCCCTCACGCGTAGCCGGAGTCAAGGCTTACAGCGTGGACTTTTTTTTTAACTCGGGTGGCGCGGAGCTACAACATCGTGGTATTGGCCAGCGTGAAAGCCTGCTCCGATACCATGTTAAAGTCTGGAGTTCCATCTCAAAACCAATTGGCAATGAGAGGAGTAGTCCAGGATCTTTATATATTGATTGCAAGGCTTGTATTTTCCCGATGTGGGATTAATGCTTCAACAAATTAAAGCAGGAAGAAAAATTTTACTCCAAGAGAAACGCAGTGGATAGCAGGGAATCTGTTCTGACAGAGGGAGAAGGGAGTCACCACCAGTTACAAAGTTATGGGAGGGGTGTGGGTGTGGCGGGTGATGGCTGATTATTAGAGAGTAAAGTAGTGAGTGAGTCTGTATTCCTTTTTCCGCGAATTAAATTTACTTTCGCCTTTATTCTCTTCGCAGTCTTTGTGAAAAGCATTACGCGGCAAAATAGGTATTCTATTTCCAATTTGGTTACCTTTTGAGATTTATGTTGATTTACATTGCTACCCCTATGCTCCTTCTTTGTAATAGCTTGAGCAAAAAAAGGATTATATTGGGACATACTCGGTATGTTTGGTTTGATTTAGTTTTTTTGAGCAAAAAAAGAATTATATTAATCGAAGATAAGGAAAAGTACATACAGGGTATAAGCACGCTACAAATGGAAAAAAAAAAAAATCTAGGCGTAGGACTTCTCAAATCGAGAATCGCAAAATCGATCCGAACTGTGCAGGAACCGACAGTTCGATTCTGTTCATAGAAGTAAAATCAATATTATTTAAGTGGTTCGGTTCCTTCATTTTATAGCGGTTCGGTTCGCGGTTCCTATTAATTTTTTTAAAAGAAACCGTAGGAACCGAAAGAACCGAAGCGGGCCGCCCCAACCTAATTAGAGGCCTCAGGCAAACTTTTTAAAGAGACCTTTTAAAAAAAATAACATAAAATTGACAAATATATTAAAAGAAATTAACTAAAACAAAGCTTTTTAAAATGAGAGTATCGAATAAATTACAAACCTTATAAAAAATTAAAAAGAAATGTATAATTATATGGATAATACATATAATTTCGAGCCATTTTTACCTAAAAAAAATGTATTTTTTTTAGGACCAAAGTAAGGGCTTGAGCTGCCTTATGTTCGGGCCGGCCCTGAACCGAAGGATCGAAAGGAATCGATGGATATAATGAATTTAACTATAATTTATAATAGACATTTTCGTCAGAATCGCATCGCTGAACTGATTTGAGTCGTGTAGGAACTGAAGGAACCAAAAGGAACCAAAGGGAACCGAAAGGAACCGTGCCGGAACTGACTTGTGGATATTTTTTTCCAGATCTCACAGAACCGAGGAACTGCTTGGAACCGCTAGTTTTTTGCGGTTCGGTTCCAGCACAGTTCCAACAAAAAAAATATTAAAACCGAACCGATATTTTTTGCTGCACTTCGGTTCTGATTCCTTTATTTTTTGCAGCGGAACCGAATTGTCCTAGGCCTAAAAAAACTCTCAGACACGAACTACTATCAGAATTAGCTCTGTAAAAATGATTTTAGGTCGAGTTTCCAAGTCATAAAATCCGAACTGCTCAAGACTAATTTCCTTAGCACGGATCCAGCTCCACGATCGAATTTTGATCTTTGTCAATAATTTATCTATCACAGCACCTTCGTTCCGAAAAACAATGGCATTTCTAGCTTTTCAAATAACCCAAAGAATGCATTCCCAAATACTCACAGTCATACCTTTCCCCTTCCCCGTTGAAAAATCTGTGTTACAAACTTGCTGGGCGAAAAATAAAATACAACTGGAAGAAACAAATTACAACTCGAAATCCATAAACTACAGGACTCGACGAAAAAAAAAATAATAAAGAAAATTACAGAACTCGAAACAGAATTGAAATACAAGAAAATTAATAAAACCGTAAATGAAGTCGAGTCGATGAGGCCTCTTCCCGCAAGACAAATATTGCCCGGGTAGTGCTCTTCGGTTTAGCAATTTGTCTCCAAAGGTAAAACGACTTTCGTCTCGACAGATGTAGCACCACAATTCCGGCGAACTCCGGCGAACAAGAATGAGTTGAGAACTGAACTGACTTATGAAATGCAGGTATGCTGAATATATTTTCGTACTTTTCTGTGTGTGAGATGCATATGAGATGCATGCCTATTTATAGGCCATCTCGCCTGCAGGGAATTTAAACACAACCCTTAAGGCTGTCATAATGCAGGCATTCATGCCTGCATTAAACACAGGAGTTTCGAATTTCAAAAGTTGACAGGAGTTACTGAATTCAAATTTGCCAATTACTCCTCCTCATAACACCTGGGAGGTTACTTCCGGGTTGGACTGAATTTGAACAGTCAGGACGCACCTGGACTGTATTCAGCTCCTTAACCATTTGACGGATGTACCTGGACATCCTTATGTGCACATACGAGCCCAACTACGTTTTTGTGCTTGTCCAAAAAATTCTTTAAGCTAGCCCAAGGCCTAGCTCACGGCCAAGCCCACGAACAGGCCCAAAGACCAATTGCCAAGATCCAAGGTCCAACGTCCAAGGCACGCGGCTCGCGGCCTAGGCCGAGGCGAGGCGGGCGGCGGCGGCGACGCGCGCGTGTGGGCTTTAAGACCATACACATGTGTCATTAATTATTACATGCATAAAAGGTAACTCCTTATATACTATAATAATGATGGTTCATTATTCAATGTGGGATTCCATCCCTTATTAATTCACAATTAAGTGAAACTTTAATTCACTATTTCTCACTCACCGGGAATCGGTTTAGAGAAAGTGAATATACCACGATCATCTACTCGGAACGTAGATCGATCATATGATATTTAATTTTACAAAATAAAATTAAAATCATTAACGATTCCAACACCCCCTCTAAGAATCTACTAAAATGGAGTAGGTTCGTCGGAGAGTCGGAGGAAAGCACCGTCGAGACCCCAAACCATTTAAAACATTCCATCCGTAATTTATAAGAAAATGAGCATTCGAAAAGAATATGACGTAATGTCTCAGAAGAAGAGTCACACAAAGAGCAATACACAGAGAGTTGGCTTGGGGCTCAGGGAGTTGGCTTGGGATGCCGAGTATGTTAATATGTAAATGCTGAAAAAAATACATATATGAAAAAGTGTTGGAAATATTCGGGATGCACAGCGTATTTATATTTGTATTTGTACGATAAAGGAATTGCACAGCGTGAACAATACACAAAATATACAAGAAAAGAAGAAAGGTTAGAATTAAATAAGGAAATAAATACTTAGTACTTATCTCGATGGTTCTTATAGTATATGAACCATTATAGTTGAATAACCAAATTGCAGACGAGCTACTTGCCTTGAAGAAACTATTGCCTCGATCCAGCTATCGAGTTTAGCCATGCTACTTCGAGGATAAGATGGTCCAGTCCTTTGTTACACGAGCTGCTGGCTCAAACTCCGAACACCTTGAAAAGTACTCGGTCGTCGATTAAGAAAATATCGAGATTTTTTTGGAATGGAGATGAAAATGAGAATTTCATATTGTTCTTTCTCTTCACAAAACGAAAAATCAGATTGGGTATTTACAGGGAAAAACGCTTTGATGACATCAGCATTGCATCAACGAAAATGACGTCATCGCTGACGTCATTCCACACCCATTCACATAGTCAACAATCCGTGTTGATGACATCAACAATGCATCAGCGAAGATGACATCACTGCGTAGGTCACTCCAGACCCAGTCAGCAAGATTCTTTGATGACGTCAATCATGTTGAACTTTTGTCTCGCGTGTTGTTCGAACCGTTAATGTTTAACCAGATAACATTTTATCCAAAAAGAATATACAAAGACAGAGACAATACAATCAAACGGCTGAGGCCGAGCCGTACCGAGCTCGAGACCGTGACCGAGACCAAATCCGTGCCCGAGTCCAGGTGGGCGGGCGGTGGCGTGCTTGTGGTTAACTCACAACTCTTACTTAGTGAATACTTTTATTTATTCACTATCATAAAGTCTAATATAAACCACACTCCTCCTCTCTATTCTTCCAATGTGGGACAAACTATCACACATATTAACACAACACTCTTCCCCCATCAATAATACACAATTAACCATATTTTGAATTTCCACCAAATTGGTATTCACCCAAGAGTTAATTCATCTCATTATCCATATGAAATTAAATAATTACAATAATATTTTTTATATAATTAAAAATTACAACCTATTCCGTAATAAAAATACCAATTCCAACAAAAAGCATGTGGAAAATTAAGGAGTTGAAGTAGTTTCGACTTTTTTTAATAAAGTCCGAAAGAAAATTATCATGCCCTGGAAAACATGCCGTAAAGGTGAATGAGAAGAATAAGAATAAGAAAGACGAAAAAAAGTGGAAAGAGGAGAGCATAGAAAACTCAGAAGAGGAAAAGAAGATGAATGACGGACATGGAATGTTGGGCCAAATCAACTCGTGGTGTTCTATCTTCCATATTGATTTTTCTAGTAGATGTGTTCCGGTTCCGTCTATAAAGAGACCCCATGTAGTGCATCCGGCAGGAGATGCACTAGATGGGGTGTACCATGAACGGTACGATGTGTTCCCTATGCAAGTTGCTTCAATTTCCGAATCTACATGAAAGAAGATCATAACGAAAGATAGCAAAAATAAATAACAAACATAAAATGTTTAAACTAAAACATATACATCTATCATAATATTTCAAAATTATCCATAATTAATCTCCTACAACTACGTCAAAAATTTATTAGCAAATTATTTTCACTATCCACGAGTGTACAGTATAGTTATTGTTGGGAAAAACGGACTCAAAAATCCCCAACAACCCTCCCAAAAAACAATAATAGAAAAAAATAAATAACACAAGAATATACGTAGAAACTCCAAAACCGTAGAAAAAACCACGACCCCACCGGAGAAAATACTACTATGAAATTTTTACAATCACACAAATTCTATCTCTCTCTCTCTCTCTCGAACCCAAACCAACTTCCACACTACAACAACAACTCTTTGACTAACTCACACCTTTCTCCCAACTCTCTACTAGAGAATACAAGAAAGAAATCTAAGAAGAATCAAATACACATTTGATTTTGGTGCACTTGGAATAAAGACCCAAGTCCTCCTTATATAGCATCACGGAGCCTCCAACTCTTTTCTTGTTTCCAATGTGGGATGGCTTCTCCCTACTTGTTTTAAGTTTCGGAACGAAACTTCTTTTTAAGGGGGGTAGTATGTAATATCCGCAATTTCAATTTTCCGGTAATTTTCTTTTTTTTTGCGGAAGTCCATCTTAGAGACTCTGTTGTGACCATTTCGTCATTCCGAGAAAATTTAATTCTGCACTTTTTGTCATCCGAGTTCGTTTCGGTATCGTTTTGTTGAGTTCCGTGTTCCTAAGCGGCTTTTCCGCACTTGAGTTCGATTCTTGCGAATCTCGTCCGAAACTGTTGTTTCGAGTTTCTCGTAAGTTCATTTAATGCTATTATTCATGTCGCGAGCTTTGGTTTGGTGTTCCGATCGTGTATCGTGTATTTTGGACGTTTTGGGCCATTTTCGTAATTTCCCAAAGTTTGGGGTAATTACTTTCCGTTGTCGAATTTCAAGCCTTCGGGTAGTCGAAATCGTGTGTTCTCTTAGCGCTTGGATTCGTCTTTGCGAGTACTTCGTAACCGTATCTTCGATTCATATTCAGGTTTGGGTTTCGGCATTGTCCGGGCCGTCGGAAGTGGCCACGACCGAGTCACGGCCGCACAGTTTGGAACAGGTAGTGGCCTGGCCGAGTTACGGTCGTAAGGTGCCGGTTACGGCCGTAAGTGATCGGCAGGCACAGGCTGGACAAATGCCGGTTACGGCCGTAAAGGGGTGTCAGTTACGGCCGTAAGTGATCGGCAGGTGCTCGGCAGAATCTCGACGAATGTCGGTTACGGCCGTAAGGACCTGCCGGGTATGACCGTAAGGGCCGAGTTACGGCCGTAACCCTGTCGGCCATATATAGGCTTTTGACCGGCCAGACCTCATTTTTATTACATTTCTTCACCCGGGTGGGGGCTGGCGACGGGAAAAATCGGGGAATGGAGTTTTTGGCCGATTCCACTCGATATCTAAGCGTTTTTGAGGATTATTGTCGATTATATCAACATCAAATCCTTGTTCTTCATCGGATCGAGGTAATTTCTTGAAATCTCCTACAATTTGATTTTCGGGATTTCTTCTTGATTTTTGTTGTTCGTCCGAATTTGATGAATTGGTTGATGCTAGTAAACATTATTAATCGTGTTCTAAGGATTGTATATCCATATCTTCGATTCGTTCAACCCGATTGATGATTCTTAGGTTCTTGAAGAACTTTGAACATTTAGTGTTCGATTAAATGTCTCAAAGAGTTTCTTTCGGTCGTTGTGTTGATTTCGATTGATATTGTGTTATTGAATTAATTGTATTTCATTCAAGGTTGTTCGAGTACTTGTGTTTATCGGAAGACGCAGTTCGTTGTTCGTGGAAGGATTTCATCGCCTTCGGTTGAGGCAAGTTTTATACTTGTACTAGTCAATGAGATTAATGTTGTCATATATATGTATGAATGTATTGTATCATTCCGAGACTTAGTCTCTTCATGAATTCATTGATATTAAAGGGATCGTCCGATACGATACTTTTCGGCAATTATGCCAAATGTTTACTATTGTTCATTAATGGCCGGTAAGGCATTGAGATACTCGTTGTTAATGTTATTATCAATTACCGGTTCGCGGTATCGATGTATCGATAGTTGTTGTTAATATGGATGTCGATCTAAGACATTGTTGTAATTATTGTTATTAATGTTGGCGTCCTGTCATTCATGTTGTATTGGCCGATTGAAGGCATTGTCGTATTCATTCTCATCTTCGTCGTCGGTAGCCGATTAAAGGTGCCGAGGCATTCATTGTACCATTGTTATCGATTGGCCGTTCTAAGGCAATCGAGGTGCTCAATCATTCATTGTATCATTGTTATCGATTGGTTGTTCTAAGGCAATCGAGGTGCTTAATCATTCGTTGTATCATTGTTATCGATTGGCCGTTCTAAGGCAATTGAGGTGCTCAATCATTCGTTGGATCATTATTATCGATTGGCCGCTCTAAGACAATCAAAATGTTCAATCATTAATGGGATCATTGTTATTGGTTGGCCACTCTAAGGCATCCTAGGTATTGAATCATCCGCTGCATCATTGTTATCGACTGACCATTCCAAGGTAATCGAGGTATTGAATTTGGACCGCCGAGGACGGTGCCCATCTGGGAGTCATTGTTGTCGTGTTGGCCGACTCAAGGCAGCACACTATCATTCTCGTGAATTCAGTAATCTTTGAATCGTTGCCGTTTGTGTATAATTGTGTTTTGGGGGCTAGTCTCGGCTAGTGCTCGATGGGTAAGTTTGGGGCTTGAACCTTCGCGGTTGGTTTCCCAACACCTACAACTCAGTAGGTCACGGTCACTGGGTGATCTCATTATGGGTAACTTTGGGGCTTGAACCTTCGCGGTTGGTTTCCCAACACCTACAGTTCAGTAGGTCACGGTCATTGGATGGTCTCATTGTGATACGGCTTCGTGCCGTGGCTTCAGCCCTCGTTGTGATACGGCTTCATGCCGTGGCTTCGGCCCTCATTGTGATACGGCTTCGTGCCGTGGCTTCGGCCCTCATTGTGATACGGCGTCGTGCCGTGGTTTCGGCCCTCATTGTGATACGGCTTCGTGCCACGGCTTCGGCCCTTATTTGTGATACGTCGTCGTGCCGTGGCTTCGGCCCTCATTGATACAGCTTCGGGTTGTTTTGGTTTCAGGTGATTGTGATAATTGACAACTTCGGCTGAGTGGCTTTCAGGCCGTTGTGATGTCTTGGTAATTTCATTGGAGCCTTCGGGCATTGTGATTCATAATTCATTCAGTTCTGATTTAATTCATATTCGTATAATTCATTGTGGTGTTCTGTAATTATGATTCGTCGTTGGGCATTTACGTTATAACCTGTCAAACAGGTATTAATAGTATGCCGTGGGCATAGTATTTCACGAATGCTCGGTTCTTACCTTGATTTGTGAGCATCTCGTATTATTATTATCATTGTACCGTTTCATTCCGCCTTTGGATGCATATCATGTTATACATGTATTTGATGTTCATTATCTGGATGACTGACCCCGTGGGGGCGGAACATGTTTTCATGTTTTAGGTGCTTGCGAGGAGAGAGTTGAGACACAGGGGCATGATGATGGCGACGAGGCATTCGAGCGATACTAGTCCGAGTTGTTCATGTTGGTCAGTCAGTTGGAGTGTTCTCCAGCTTGTCAGTCATTGTCATTATTACTCGAGCAAAGCTCGTGGGTGTAGTTGTATTTTCATTTTTGGCCATGTAGGCCCACTTTTATCGTTGAATTCCCTATCGGATTGTGTCGGATATCATAGTAGGGACTCTGATCTCCCTTGTTAGCTAATTTGATGTAATTTAGTTATGTTCGCCTGGTGGATCACCTGGCGTGGGGTCCACGGCACTGTAATGACTAGGGGTGTTCAAAATCGGATATCCGGACTTTCGGATATCCGAAAATTCGGATAGTAGATTTTGATATCCGAATCCGAAATTTCGGATATCCGGTTTTCGGATATCCGAATATCCGGAAAAAAAATAAAAATTTTATTCGGATATCCTTATATTCGAAAAAAATATTCGAATTTGGATATCGAATATCCGAATAACCGGAAAAAACTTCGGATATGGATATCGGATATCCGAAAATCCGAACACTTTTTATTATTTAAAATATAAGAAAATAAAATTTTAGGATTTTTCGGATATTTTGGATATCCGAATATCCGATTTTTCTGAAAACTACTATCCGATATCCGAATCCGAAGTTCCGGATATCCGAATTTTTGGATATCCGGAACTTCGAATATTCGGATATTTCGGATCGGATATCGGATATTTTTGAACACCCCTAGTAATGACCCAATAAAATTTTGGGGTGTTACATAGATATCAAGAAAATAACAAAGATATAAGAGGACCAGAAGTTCCGTACTTGTATGCTATTGAAGCATTACATTATGAAGCCAGATATACAATTTGAAGTTAACATGCTAGCAAAATTTAATATTTCTCCAAGAAGGAAAATATAGAATGGTGTTAACCATATTGGTCTATTACATGAAAGAGATTGAGATTCGATATTGGTGGCTATTAGGGTATTATGATATCATATTTGTTCATATACTGCCTATTTTTTATGATGAGAAATATTCTCCATTTATGTGTTGCATATAATGTTTGGGCAAGTAAGATGAATTTTATTTCCACATGAGCTTCAGAAGAGCAATAATGATAATCTAACAGATTTATTCACTAAATCTCTCCATGTCTGAAAATTATATTCATCGTATTGGAGTGCAAGATTATTATCTTGAGGGGGAGAAGTGATAAATTTTAAATTAACTTGAAGATTATGTCGACCCTGAAGGTCAAAAGGTCCTGAAGACCAAATGGTTGTACTCTTTTTCCCTTTCTAAGTTTTTTCCCACCGGATTTTCTTAGTTAAGGTTTTTAACGAGGCAACCAATGCAACACATGAGCAAATTTATACTATGTACTCTTTTCCTCTATCGGTTTTTTCCCATAGGGTTTTTCCGAAGGAGTTTTGATGAGGCATGAACATCATAATATTCAAGAGGAAGTATTGTATGAAGACGATGTCACTTGTATCTCAAAGGTAGATACATCAAATATTCACTTAAGTGATTAGTCGGCGAACTTATTCACATGGCGTTGCCGACATCAACATTCAGAAGAATAGTACACAAGATCGGAATGCGTCAACTCAAGGATCTCATGTAATCGATTTCAGGGGGAGAGCTGTACTCTTTTTCCTTCGATCGGGTTTTTTCCCACTGGGTTTTCCCGACAAGGTTTTAATGAGGCAGCATTTATTAAAGGTCATTCAAGGGGGAGTGTTGTGATTAATGTATTTATTAATGAATGACCTTTATACCCCTGAAACCCTAGATGTGTACCTATAAATAAAGTCTTTTGGCCCTAATAAGAATACACACATTATTCTTCTTCTCTTCTAATTTCTCTCTTTTTCTCTCAAGTTTATAACATCTATATACTGTATAAAACTTATCCCCCTTAATTTAATGTGGAAGGGGGCTTTATGTCACTTATTTAAATATATAATATAAAAGAATCTAACAAAATACATAAAAAAGATTTAAAAATTATAATTATACCTAACTTCAAAAGATGGGCGGGCCGTATTTGGAGGTTCTGTAAGACGAAACAGCTGTCTCATTTATTAATTTTTATTATCATAATTTCATATTTTCATTTATTAATTTTTGGTTTTAGCAAAGAGATTGCAGAAGGGTATTTTGGGGAGAGAAACATTAGTTTGTAAACGGCAGCAATTATTGGGGTGGAATTACATATGAAGAGACTATTTTAATTGTAACTTTTAATGTAAATAAACTAATTTAAATACAAGAGTTATGATAAACATCACAATGCAAATGCACCTTCTAATACACAAGGTGATTAAAATGAACTTTTAAATGATAGTATAAATTACAAGATGGTTAAATTTTAGCTATGAAATCTTAGAGACAATCGGTGCATCGAACGGGTTGAATAAACCAAAAACAACCCCGGGGCAACATACGGGTTAGTAAAGCCTCATTTCATATAACTAATTACATAGACTAAAATAAAAGGATAATAACAATAAAAAAACATATAAACTTCTCTAAAAGGCATTTAAATTCTGACATCTGCTCATTCAACCGTCTGCCCCAACATTACGTACAAAACACGTAGATATTCAACCAAAGACCGTGCATCGCACGGGTTGAATAATGTCTCGTATTTATAAATTTTATCATTTCTACATTGAAAGTTAATGTGGAGCTGACGTATGGAGCCCATATCAAACAATGCAAGTTAGCGCCACATCAACTTTCATTTAATTAAATTAACAAAATTATCTGATGAAAAACATATCTCCTATATACTAATACAGAATATGCTGAGCATACATGACATCTTCTCATGCTTCGTCTGCCACATGTCATCTTCTGATGCTTCGGTTGCTCATGTGTCATATTCTCATGCTTTGGTTAACACATCATCATTTCCTAACCTATTTATTAATTACCTAAATTAATTACCTCAATTAATAAGTAGTAAATAATATTACCTAAATTATTGGTTGCTGTTTAAAAAAAAAATTGCACAACAAGCAAGTATATCCTTTCCTGCTGCTTAAAAAATAGGTCTGCAAGAGGAAAGTTAGAAATTATGAAATTATGAAAATTGAAAAGCAATAAAAACACAATAAAAGTGATATTCAATTAGTTTTACATATGTAAAATAAAAGTAAGAAAAACATAGGAAAAAACATTCGGACAAATTAATGTCTTATATATTTGAAATATCTCCTTAAAAATTTATAAAATCAGTAATTAGATAATTTCGTAAATATAAGTTTTCTTATTTATTTTGTTATTTTATATTAGATTAAAATTAAAATAGACTAATTAATTTATTCCATAAATTCTTTGATTTATTTATAATAATGATTAGAACCATTATTTCTACACTTTCAATAATATTTATAATAAGAGTATTTTGATTTATTTAACTAATTAGGACTTCAAGTACCTTCTTAGTTATATATATTCAATACTTCTTTTGCAATACTCACAAACATCTTTCATTTCAGTTGATATTTATTTTATTGATATATCTAATTATAGTGACTAGCTAATAGAAACTAACTAATTAGTGGAATATATAATATTCTACGAGATTTTAGGTCGAATTTTTAATATATAGTGCAAACTGATATATTAAATTTGTCTTTGATTGGGATTTATGTTGTTAATTAATGAAAATATGAAATATTTCTATAAATATAATTAATTCCTCTGGTAAAATAAAAGCAAGAAAAACAGAGACGAAAAAAACACTCGGACAAATTTTGTTCCTTGTTAAGTCTTTTCCTTTGAAACACATAATCGATTTTGTCTTTTTCGCCTTCAGATTTCTTAATATTTACTTTTTAGATAATTCTTAATTTTTTTTGTTAATTTGACTTAATCCCTTCAAGTTAATTTCATTTACGAGTAAACTCAAATAAAAGTATGTTACAAAATTTACATATTTCTTGAGATTTCTCAACAGATATAGTAAATCTCCCCTATATACTAATGCAGAATACGTTGAGCCTAAATGACAGCTTCTCATACTTCGGCTGCTACATGTCTTATGTTGGTGCTTCGTATGCTTATGTGTCACCCTTTCATACTTCAGCTGACACATAATCAATTACTCGCCCAATCATCATTGCATTAATTACATTATAATTATACCTCAAATAACTCTTACCTACCTTATTAATTTCTACGAATTAAGGAATATGAATTATGAATAAATAGGAATTGATTATATTACGAAATATTTTACGTTTTCATTAATTAAAAATATAAATTCCAAACAATGAGAATTTAATATAGTAGTATGCACTATATATTAAAAACTTAAGCCTAAAATCTCGCGAAAATATTATATATTTTCATTAATTAATTAGTTTATATTTGTTAGTCACTAATAATTATGTATATCAATAAAAGAAATATCAACTGAAATGAAAAATGTTTGGTAGTGTTGTGTCGAGATTTATACATCTCACCAGGCGATCGGCACAGAGACCGGGCGACCGATCCGAAGCCCAACAGCCAAGGCAGATTGGCCGACCGAAGGTCCTAGGACAGGTCCCGGTGCCGAGCGATCGACATCTAAGGCGATCATCTCTCGGTACTTGACGATCGACCCTTGGTGACCAACCAAATGGCGACCGCCTCGTGCCACGCGAAGCCATCGCCCGTCCAGTCGGCGAAGGCCAAAGCTCAAAACAAGGACCCACGTGCAGATCCGAGAAAGGCGCCGCAAGACATAGATCGTTGACCACAGCCTGTCAGCATCTTCTTACCTACCGACAGACCCGCCGAAAGGTGCACAGTGGGACCACCCATGACACAACTCAGGACGCGTGCCGGCTCCTCATTGGACCGCATAGCTGGCTGCCAACAGCAGTCGCGGACTTTAAGGCAGACAGCCCATGTGGCATAAAGACGATCGCCCCTTATTATATTACAAGGAAGGCGATCGCCTGCCAGAAACAGAGCATCTCAGCTCCTATAAATAGAAGGCTGCCTACAATTGGAAAAGGGGCTGCTTCACGTCCAGTTCAGAAGCTCAACTCATAACTTGGCTTTCTTACTCTTGGCAACAGCTATCTCTCGGCTTTTCTCTCTCTCAGCACCTCTCAATCCTGAGACGGTCGGCAGAAACGAGAACAAGAACACGCAAAGCTTCGCTCAAGTGCTAGATAACTAGGATCTTTTACACTCATTGTAACCACATTCTTACATTGATATTTGTACTCAAACGTATTCATATTAATAACATCTCGCGAGAGCATTCAAGCCCGGGCCTAACAAACCCGGCAAATCTTGTGTTTATTCACACCCCCACGGACGTGCTCTCGCAATTTGCTATTGCTCGACCATTCCAGCAATATCTATCTTCGGATAATATTTCGAGCAACAATAATTGGCGCTAGAGGAGGGTATTTTAACCTTCATTTTTATTCCTACCGTCCCGAAGAACACTCACTGTTCTCGGGGCATATACTTGAAGTGACTCTTACTGCACTTCAAAGAAAGCTTTCAGAATCATGACTTCTGCTTCCACATCGAAGAAAGCCGCTGGCCGATCCGCCATACGTCTCATCCCGTCTCAATCCGAGCCCCGGCCTATGGCTGAGGGTGGCCACGGCGACCCGAAACTCCCGATCCCGTCCCCGAGGGACGGCCCAAGTCTCTCGCTCGATCAATTCCAAACCGCGGAACAGATCGAAGAGGCCATGGCCATCCCACAGGAGCGACGGAGAGCTTTCGTCGCGTCACCCGCTATAACCCCCTCGGCCATCCGCCGCGTGAGCAAACGGAAGTTCAAGGGGATACTGGTCGAGCGATCGCCAGGAGGCCCCGATTCGCAAGAAAAGGCGCTCGCAAGGCAGGACACCTCCGTCTTCAGCCGTCTAGGGAGCGACCCATCATGGCGACTGGGGCATTCCGGTCCCAGCCATGAGACGACGGAGCCTGAATCCGTCAATAGGAGCTCAGCCTACCCAACCCCAAGAAGACAGGCCGACCATCTGGCCCCTCGCCGAAGAACCTAGACCGGCGATCGCGGAGTCAGGAGATCGGTACACGATCACCTCGGCTCCCGCTCCGGAAGCCAAGCCACGAGCGACCATGCTATAGCGATGTCCGCAATGCAACGCTAGCTCGACGACATGAAGGCGCTCCTAGAAACTGGGGCAGACGCCAAAAACAGGATCGCCGGACCGAGCGAGCCGCTCGCGGTCCACATCGAGCTCGCCCCCGTGCAGCGTAGGATCGCTCCTCCAAAAACACCTTTGTATGAGGGGAGATTGGACCCCGAAACTCACTAGAGCAAGTTCCGGAACTATATGACCGGGTGTGGGGCATCAGACGCAACCAGATGTCGAATGTTCCCGCTGACGCTGGGCGACCTGGCCCATAGGTGGTACGTCTCACTGCCACCACGATCCATCAGTTCCTTTGAACAACTGGCGAACAGCTTCGCAGCCTACTTCGCTGCCAAGGTCGCTCGGCCGGAGGGTCCCCATCGCATGATGCAGATCAGGCAAGGGGAAGAAGAGTCCGACGCAGACTACATCGACCGGGTAGACGAGATAATCCTCAACGACGAGCCCATAAACGACGAGATCGCCTTATACTCGGTCCTAGGGGGATTCCATGGTCTTTCGCCTATGTTCAGGCATCTTATGAAGGACCTCCCCCCGACTTACGCGATTTTCCGCGCCAAAGCTGCAGACTTTCTGGCAAGGTAAAGGCAACTTTATAACCTATGAGCAGCGCGATCGGCGACCGAAAGACGATCACCAGTCTTCCAACCCGATCGCCACAATCAAGCAACATCTCCAACAACGGAGGACTCGCTCGCCATATACAGTTCATCATCTAACATGATGGGCTAGACACGAGATCGCCTCCACCGCACAACGTATACCGTCAAGGGTCGGCATCTAACATGACGATCCGAGGTAGAAGAGTGCAGCCATGGTCCTGGTGGTCGATGGAACCGACTGCTTCGGCCATGCAATGTCCCTTTGGGCCACGATCGCCCGCCCTTCGTTAAATACGAGGTCAGCGTAGTCTGAGGGCCCTCCGAAACTAATCTGTGGACACATTCGCCCGCCCTCGGAGGTCTATCACTAAACGTGGTGGGTCCTTTCCGGGCAATGCGACGCGTCCCTACCCCCATCTCAACGTATACCGTCGAGGGACGCCATCTTAATGGCGGCCCGAGGTAGAACCAGAGCTAACAAGCCGCGGACGTGGAGTTGATTAATCCGAAGACGCCCCGCGCAAGGACTCCTCCAGACCGAGACCGCACGCCCTTCGTTTAAATACGAGGTGAGGCGTAGCCTTCGGAGGACCCTACCAATAAAATGAGTCACGAGACAGACAATGTCGTTCGCGCATAAGACACGGTCATGGGGATCGGTCCATCGAACCCCGCGGCTGTGCACGGTTCCTCAGCGACGAAACAATCAGCATTCTACGAGGGATCGGCCAAAATTGTTTATTGCAGGTACAAGACCGAAGATAGCTCGCCAATCGAACAGATCGCCTAAGTCCGAAACAAAAGTCCACACAACGAATCGCCCATCTTCATCCTACACGATCGCCAACAAGAACCACCTCACCCCATGTCTTCAACATCGGAGCAAGCTGGGGGGCAATTGTTGTGTCGAGATTTATACATCTCACCAGGCGATCGGCACAGAGACCGGGCGACCGAGCCGAAGCCCAACAGCCAAGGCAGGTTGGCCGACCGAAGGTCCCAGGACAGGTCCCGGTGCCCAGCGATCGACATCTAAGGCGATCATCTCTCGGTACTTAACGATCGACCCCTGGTGACCAACCAAATGGCGACCGCCTCGTGCCACGCGAAGCCATCGCCCGTCCAGCCGGCGAAGGCCAAAGCTCAAAGCAAGGACCCACGTGCAGATCCGGGAAAGGCGCCGCAAGACATGGATCGTTGACCACAGCCTGTCAGCATCTTCTTACCTACCAACAAACCCGCCGAAAGGTGCATAGTGGGACCGCCCGTGACAGCAACTCAGGACGCGTGCCGGCTCCTCATTGGACCGCACAGCTGGCTGCCAACATCAGTCGCGGACTTTAAGGCAGACAGCCCATGTGGCATAAAGACGATCGCCCCTTATTATATTACAAGGAAGGCGATCGCCCGCCCGAAACAGAGCATCTGAGCTCCTATAAATAGAAGGCTGTCTACACTTGGAAAAGGGGCTGCTTCACGTCCAGTTCAGAAGCTCAACTCATAACTTGACTTTCTTACTCTTGGCAACAGCTATCTCTCGGCTTTTCTCTCTCTCAGCACCTCTCAATCCTGAGACGGTCGGCAGAAACGAGAACAAGAACACGCAAAGCTTCGCTCAAGTGCTAGATAACTAGGATCTTTTACACTCATTGTAACCGCATTCTTACATTGATATTTGTACTCAAACGTATTCATATTAATAACATCTCGCGAGAGCATTCAAGTCCGGGCCTAACAAACCCGGCAAATCTTGTGTTTATTCACACCCCCACGGACGTGCTCTCGCAATTTGCTATTGCTCGACCATTCCAGCAATATCTATCTTCGGATAATATTTCGGGCAACAATATGTAGTATTGCAAAAGAAGTGTTGAATATATATAATTAAAAAGGTACTCAAAGTCTTAATCAATTAAATAATCAAAACTATCTTATTAAAAAGTTTTATTGAAAATATAGAAACAATTATTTTAATTATTATTTATAAATAAATCCAAAAAACTATGAAATAAATCAATTTGTCTATTTTAGTTTTAAATCTTATTTGATTAGTATAAAATAACAAAATAAATGAATAAAACTCATACTTACTAAATTATAACTGATTTTATGAATTTTCAAAGAGATATTGCTAAATATATAAGCAGTTAAATTTAATAATAATATACTAATCTGTAGATTCATCATTGAGAATTCTAGAAAATAAAAATTGACCGTTTTAAATAATTTTTAAGTGATTTTTTTTAAGTTTTAAAAGATTTGTCAATTTATCTACTTTTGAAATTAACTATATATTTTTTTAAGTTTTGAATTTTCTTTTGTATTTTAAATTATATTCAAACAATTTATGTATTTTTTTCAATTATAAGGATTGAATTATCTCCTTTTTGGCCATTTAACACAAACCGATTAATACTTAACGATTTGGACCATTTGAAAAAAGGACTAAAAAATAACGTGGAACCAAAATTTCATCAAATACAGTTTAATACAGTAAGATATGAATTGAGATTTTTTCTAATACGAGTTTCTGAAATTACTAAAAATACGTACCCAACTTTTTATGTATTCTCTTGAATGTAAAATGTGCCAACTTTAATACTTCTATATATTAAGTTAATTGTTTGAAAAAAAAACATCATATAAAAAGGTGTCATTCTCTTCTATGATATTTAAAGAAATTATGATATAAAGTTTCAACTGAACCAAATGTCACTTAGGTTTTTTATAATACAAGTTTCACAAGTTACTAAAAATACTCTAATTATTTTTCTCTTCTTTTGAATGTGAAATTTCTTGAATTTAGTACTCTTAAATATGAATTTCAATGTGTGAAAAGTACCTTATAACTATTCTCGGCTCATCTTAAATTACAAACAAAATTTGGGCATTTCTTACTTCTAAAAAATGGGAATAATTTTAATTAGGGTAGGATGCGACTTAGTTAATCCCGCGATTAGTATATTTACAATAAGTCATACAAGTAATTCACTTATATGTATACTACGATAATGCTGTTTTTTTTTTGTTGGCAAATTGGACAGTACTTAATTTTAAGTTTTAAGTCATAATCTACTTATTTTGTAAGTTCTTCTTCACTTTGGCATCATTGCAAACTCATAAGACTGACCAAGAATATGAGATTAATTATTGGACAGACAATGTCATATCACCATTTATCAGAAATTAAGGACTTCTCCGAATGAATTCTCAAAATTATAGATGGTGAGCTGGATGAAGAAGTCGATAGAGAAATCTTGATTGATATTCTTGATATTTACTAATATTGCAGCCATTGCTGAAAGTACTATCATTCACTTATAAGTAACTTTCATTAAAGTAATTGTCTGAAGAAAGGCCAACCGTGACGCCAACAAATGACATTCAGACATTGTGGAGTTAGTAAACGATTACGTGATGTCTATAATTTCAATAGTATATGCAAAATCTTTGCGACCTCTAAAAGTCAAAATCAAGTATATTCAATGGAATTTTTTGAATAGCATCAACTGTTCTAGAATTCCAAATCACATCTTGAAATCGCAAGTTAGAGTCTCAATTAGGCTAATTCAAAATATTGATCAATCATCAGGATTATGAAATATCACATCATTAATAATTATCCAAATTCTTAACTATTTATTGAACAAAAAATTCTGGGAACAATTTTGAGAGTAAAGTAGTTATTCCACAATTGATATTAAATCCGTTAGATAGCAGATTACCATTTAAATTTCAAATACGTCAGTTCCCACTTATTATGAGCTTTACCATGACTATATTTAAGAGTAAAGGTCACACACTCTCTCATGTCGGTATGTATCTTCCAAGACTCGTATTCAGTCATTGTTAGCTTTATGTAACCATATCAAGAGTGAAAATCAGGAAAGACTAGAAATCTTTTGTTGCGACGAGAATGATGTAATCATAAACAGACAAATAACGTAGTTTATAATGAAATATTATGAAATTTATAATGAACGATTTACATATTATATAAAAGTTATAAAAGTTATTTTTGTGTTCCCGTATAATTACACGGATGTTATACAAGTTAAGAATAATACAGAGCAATTGAGAAAAAATAAAATTTGATGATATATTTCAAAGTTAGAACAAAATACATTATCTAATTATATCAACTTTTCCAAATGATATTAAGGGGCTGTTTACTTGTGACTTAATCAGCTTAATGGGTAAAATGTCTTATTCGCGCAGACGTTTTGAAGTGTTTACATATGACTTATTCCCTCAGTTACTGTCTTAATCGCTCAGTTTCTTGACCCCCTCTTGTCCCCATACAGACTCCCAAAAGTCGAAGTCTACCCCTCTGCCCTTTCTCAGGTTTCCAACTACAAACGCCCAAAAAAAACTCTCCCGATCAAAACCCATTTCCTTCATCTTGTTCCTCATCGCCATATCGTAACCTCATCGATTTCTGCTTCTGTTCGATTCACCTTCTTCCTTACTTCTCATCGATTCTTTCCTCATCGATTCACCTTCTTGCTTCTGACAAAACCCTAGCGTACGTTGCTGCTTCTCTCCACTCCAATCGAAGGATCTCGGCAGCCTTTTTCTCCTTCTTCTCGAAAGGTATCATCGTTTCTTCATCTATGTGGCTTCGTTTGACTTCATCTTTTGATGGGAATTTTTTCTTCATCTTTTGAGTTCATCTCTGCAGACCTGCGAGTGAAAAGAAAAAAAGCTGATGTCTTTTTTTTAATTATTTAATTATGTGCGGTTTTAATTCCTTCTGTAATTTTTTGTGGAAAGGGAATATTAATTCCTTCTGTAATTTTTTGACATGATTGAGAAAGGGAATATTAATTCCTTCTGTAATTTTTTGTGGAATCTTCTTCATGTCAAAAAATTTTTTGTGGAAATTTTTCCTCAAAAAATGACAGATTTAGATAGGATTTTTTTGTGGGACTAAGTGCTGTTTTTTCTTCTTCAAAATGGGGAGATTTGTGTGGAAAATATTTGTGGGATTTATGTGTTTTTTTCCTCCTAAAAATGGATAAATTTTGCTGGAAAACTTTGGTGGGATTTATTTCTTGTTTTAGGTATGGAACAGTCCGGTGAATCACACCAACACAAGAGAATTAGGATAAGTTGGAAAGATCACAATGTTGTGAAAACTTTCCTAGAGGCTTGTATTCTAGAGGTTGGTATGAATGGAAACGAGGGTAGTAGTTTGAAGCCACTTTCTTGGAAAAAAGTCGCCGAGACTTTAAAGAACACACACAATTTTGTTGTTGATCGAAAGCAAATGCGGAACCATTTCGATTATTTGAAAGGAAAGTATGGTGCTTGGTTGAAATTAAAAAACAAAACAGGCAATGTATGATCCGTCCACCAACACCTTTAACTTGACGCCGGAAGAATGGGAGTTGGAGATAGAGGTTATTTTTAAACTTCGGATTTTGTTTTATTTCAATTCATGCTTATTTGATTTGTATATTTATGGATGTTTTTTCTTTTAACACAGACCAATAAGTATGTCGAATCTTTGAGGACTACAAATCTTCCATTCCCTGACTTGTGTGCACGTTTGTTTGAGGGTGGTATGTCCACGGGTATTGAAGGACATGGTCCGTCATCAAAAGACTCTTTGCCAACCACCAAGCCTTTTGTCGTCATTGATACAGAGAACAACACATCAAATGATCAAGCTCACATGTCATCAACACCTCGTACATCTCGTGCTCCGGTTGGGAAAGCAAAGGGTAAAAAGAGTACAAAACCCACCTCGGAGCTTGATGAAAAGCTTATTCACTTTTTAGATAGTATGTCATCACGATATGGGAACCTCGAGCTTGTTTCATATGACTCATGCCTAAAGAAGTTGAACGAACTTGGGTGGGAAAAAGATGATCCTTTGTACCGTATTGCTTTTTCTCTTCTTACGGACACTCGTAATAGGGAAGCATGGATGACGATACCGAAAGAAATTGCCAAAGATTGGGTGAAACAAGGATATAACTAAGGACTTATTTTATGACTTGTTTTGTTTGGTGTTTATTTTGAACATGTGGTGCCACGTTTTTTTATTTTTGTTAGGAACTTGTGGTTTGGATATATGACATATTTTGGTGGCATGTTTTTGATGTATGACATTGGATTTATCATCTATTTTGGTGACACATTTTGAATATTTGAATGATATGTGGCCTTTGGATTTATGATATGCTATTTATAATGTTCTTTTTTGAATTAAAGATATGCATTTTTATTTGAACAGATGTTGACTTTTGAGGAAGAAATGCTCATGGTAGTTCTTATATACATATATGTAAGGCGAAAAAGAATTGCTTCCGAAAGAATAGAAAGAATGCCTGATAATACTTCGACATTTAGTGGATATGCTTACACCCAAGAGTTGTTAACCGGACCTAGTACGCAATGTCAAGAGTTGATGCGCCTATCACGTGAAGCATATATACTTTTATGCAATCATTTTAGACAAAGAAATTGGGTAAAAGATAGTAGACAAGTTTTTGTCGAAGAGAAGATGGCAATGTTTTTGACAATGATTGGGCATAACGAGCGCTATAGAGTGATTAAACGTAGATTTCAACACTCTACAAGAACTGTTCATATTTGTTTCCATGAAGTTTTATTAGTAATGATGGAATTCGCAAGAGAAATTGTGGTGCCGACAACTTCCGATACAACTTCAAATATGTCAAGTAATCAAAGACGTTTGAGAGAAATATTTCCGGTAAATTTATTCTTGACATTTTAATATATATATATATATATATATATATATATATGTGTGTGTGTGTGTGTGAGTGTGTGTTTATATTTAATATTTTTCTGTCAATGAAGGGTGCAATAGGTGCACTAGATGGTACCCTTATACATGCAATTGTACCGGCTAGTCATCAAACTGCTTTTAGGGGAAGAGGAGGCGGTCGATGTTATCAAAATGTTCTAGGCATTTGTGATTTCAACATGATATTCACTTTTGTTTGGGCCGGATGGGAAGGTATAGCGCATGATTCGAGAATACTTAGGGAAGTTGCTTATAACCCAAGAACTGGTTTCCCCTTGCCACCACAAGATATATAACTTTCTCAATTTGTATATATTGCTTTTTTATTTGTATATTATATGTTTGATGTGGATGTTTTTTCAGATAAATACTATCTATGTGACGCCGCATACGCCAATGCTCGGGGATTTTTGGCTCCATATCGTAACACAAGATATTGGTTAGCGGATTTTCGACGTCGACGTGCTTTGACCAAAGAAGAAAAGTTTAATCATGCACATGCCCAACTCAGGAATGTTATTAAACGTGCTTACGGTGTCTTGAAAACGAGATTCCCAATCTTAAAGCAGATGGCTCCTTTTCCATTCACAACACAAAGAAACGTGGTAATTGCTTGCTTTGCAATACATAATTTTATCAGAAAATATAATATTGAAGACCAGTTGTTTATGGAGTGCAATGAGGACACAGAATTTAACAATGAAGAAGAAGTCGAAGGAAGTGGAGAAGAAGAATTGGATATATCCCAATGGGGTGCTAATAGCACTCAATATATGGCTTCTTTGCGTGATGAAATTGCAAATAGTTTGGTTAATAATGTTTAAACTCGTCTATTTTTTGTTTGAATTTGGCTACTTTGTGTTTGAATTTGGCTACTTTGTGTTTGGATTTGGCTACTTTGTGTTTGAAATTGGATTTTTATGTATTCTATGAATTTATATTTTGATTTTTGGATTATATCATTTATATGGCTTAAAAAACAAACAACAATTTATAAAACAGCTTATAATTCACATTCAGGGGCAAAATGGTCATTTATGTTATTCAGACAGTTTATTCAGATGAAAAAGTAAACAACAGCATCAATTTACCTGCATGCACGCATTTACCTGCATGCACTAATTTACCTGCATGCACACAATTTACCCGCATGCATAATTTGGTAAATGTACATAACTGTAATTAATGGAATTGGAATATCAGTCTCGTCATTGGCCCACTAGTCCCCGTTCACGAACAAAATAAACACAACCGATTGCCACGTCATCAGTCTGTAAAGCCTCCGTTTGCACTGGCCGTAGATATTTCAAGTAACCAACGCTGACGATCACTTCTTATTCCCCTCAAATCCTCCACGTCATCAATCTCAACCAACATCCTCTAAACAAATCTCAGCCGTCTAAAGAAACCCAAAATCAACGGCCTGCGATAATCCTCATCCCGCCACAATTCTCAAACCCTAATTACAAATACCCATCCACTTGCTCTCGAAAATCTCAGTTCTCTTCGCAATTCTCCATAATCTGAAAAAGAAAACCCATTTCGGATCAAGTATTACTTATGGCTCGTACTAAGCAAACTGCACGCAAGTCCACTGGAGGGAAGGCGCCGCGCAAGCAACTCGCCACCAAGGCCGCCAGAAAATCCGCCCCGGCCACCGGCGGAGTGAAAAAGCCGCACCGTTTCCGGCCGGGAACAGTTGCCCTCCGCGAAATCAGAAAGTACCAGAAGTCCACTGAGCTGCTTATCAGAAAGCTGCCGTTCCAGAGGCTCGTTCGCGAGATTGCGCAGGATTTCAAGACGGATCTGAGATTCCAGAGCTCTGCTGTGGCGGCGCTGCAGGAGGCAGCAGAGGCTTATCTGGTTGGGTTGTTTGAGGATACCAATCTCTGTGCTATTCATGCAAAGAGGGTTACCATTATGCCTAAGGATATCCAGTTGGCTAGGAGGATTAGGGGCGAGAGGGCATAGATGTATGCAACTATTGGGCTTTCAAGTGCCGATCATGAAGGGTGTTCTTTCCAAGTGCTCTTTTCTGGCCTAGATCCAGAACTGTTATTTTTAAATATATATATTTGTTTTATTTATTTCAGGCGCATTTTTATTTATAATTTGGTAGTTATTTTTAATATAAAATAAATATGAAATTGAAGATGGTAAATGAGTATTAATTTTATATATATAGTACTTCTTATCTTGCCTTACAGCATTTTATTATTTTACACTCTCCATGTTCAATATTTGATCATATTTTGTTCTATTAATATAAAAATAAATATTAATATGTACGGTTGAATTTGTTTTAATGTAATAATCAAAATATTATTTTATATTTTCACAAATATATAATTAAAAATATCAATTATTAAACTTGTACGTTGAACTATGTGTTGTGTTCACTCCATTGTTCCAACTAAAATGGAATATGGAGGTAGTATATACAAAAGAAATTGATAATAAACAAAAAATTCAAAGCATTTTAATTTCAAAAGAAAATAAAAAGATAGTAATGGAATAAATTTCGGTGGCAAATAAAAATAATAAATTTATATTTAAAATATAAGTGCCACTCTTTTAGGCAAGTGTGGGCACCATGTGTCCATTGATGCAATTTTGAATGCACGTAGTTGCGATATCCAAATCAAGATATTTTGTATTCGATTCAAATTTGATTGTAAGAAAGTTTGTTTGAACCCGGTTCGTTAACATAACGAACCAAACTCGAATAAAATTTTACTTATTTGACAAGAAGTTTAGCTTGAGCTCGACTCAATTGGTGTAAAAAATCATAAAATGCATGTAAAGTAATCAAACTACGTTCGGCTTGAGCTCGACTTCATTGGAGTAAAAAAATTATAAAATGCATGTAAAAAAATGAAACTACTCGAGCTTGATTCGTGTTCGATTCGATTAAATCTCGTTTGAACTTGGTTTGATTGCTAATCAAGTTCAGATACAATTTTAAAGCTCGATAACATTCCGTGCAAATTTGAAAAAATGTGTGTCTGTTTCGTTTGAATTGATTTACAACTCCTACATGCACGCCAATATATTTTTTTCATAATCTTCTAAATGTGGAAAGTTTCTTTGACCTGAAGATTTTCACAATTTTCTTAATTTTCTTCTATCTTATAATCTATACTATATAAAACTTATTCCCCTTAATTTAATATGGAAGGGGGATTTATGTCACTTATTTAAATATATAATATAAAAGAATCTAACAAAATACATAAAAAAGATTTAAAATTTATAATTATACCTAACTTCAAAAGATGGTGGTAGTATTTGGAGGTTACGTAAGATTTAAACAGCTTGTCTCAATCTCATTTATTAATTTTTATTATCATAATTTTATATTTTCATTTATTAATTTTTGGTTTTAGCAAAGAGATTGCGAAGGGTATTTTTAGAGAAACGTCAGTAAACTAAGAATTATTGGGGTGGAATTACATATGAAGAGACTATTTTAATCAGAACTTTTAATGTAAATAAACTAATTTAAATACAAAAGTTATGATAAACATCACAACGCAAATGCACCTTCTAATACACAAGGTGATTAAAATGAACTTTTAAATGATAGTATAAATTACAAGATGGTTAAATTTTAATGCATGAAATCTTAGATACAATCGGTGTATCGCAGGTTGAATAAACCAAAACAACCCCGGAAAGAACATACGGGTTAGTAAAGTCTCATTTCATATAACTAATTACATAGACTAAAATAAAAGGACAATAACAATAAAAAAAACGTATAAACTTCTCTAAAAGGCATTTAAATTCTGCCATCTGCTCATTCAACCGTCTGCCCCAACATTACGTACAAAACACGTAGATATTCAACCAAAGACCGTGCATCGCACGGGTTAGATAATGCCTCGTTATTAGAATGATTAAAATAGATAATTGTACCTTAAACAATTTAATCTTTTCCATTGGTACATAGAGAGCATCACTTGTCTTTACGAATATCTTACAACGTGCCAATATAGCGACTGGCTAATTATCACTACCACTGAAAAATTAGTGGCTATCAGTATATTCCCCGAACAAACCAACGGTGGCGCCCTCTTCAATAACCTTCAAACCAGGCTAACCGTTAATTTCCTCATCCTCCATCCATTGTGTTGCATAATACTATTCTCGTCTGATTTTACCCTTTGTCCCAAAAGCCATCACAACACTGTTTCATCTTTTGTTTATTTCTACTAATCAAAGCTTTTGTTATTTCCCCCTACTTCCATATTTGTTTCACATCATCAAACCTATCCCTCCGCGGAAAATGGCAGGGAACGTTTACCTGCGTACCAATCGGTTCGAAGTCAAGCTCGAAGGCATCACATTCAAAAGAAAAGACTTTGAATACTTATGCGCTATGGACTTTCTCTTCCCCGAAGGCCGGGTTTGGGAACGTCCGCCGGTCGTGGGCCTCGATGTGATGCGTCACCCTCGCGACCCGTCCGTTCTACTCGTGCTCTTATGCTTCGGCGTCGGCTGCGTGATCCTCAAGTTTGTCGCGGGCGAAGCGCTGCCGGCGCCGATCCACAGATTCCTCGCCGACAAGAGAATTCGTTTCGTCGGCTTCGGGATTCCCGAGAAGAAAGGCTTGTTCCCATTTGAAGAATTGGGGTTGACGAAGAGCAAAGTGGATATCGGCTATCTAGCCGCCAAGATTCTAAAACAACCGAAATGCAAAACGTGGGAGCTGGCCGAGCTGGCGCGTAAGGTTCTCGGAATCAAGAGAATGGTGGGATTGACGGAGGCTTCGTCTTTCGAGAGGCACGAGCAGATTAAGTGCGCGATTTGCCAGCTGTTCATCACGAGTGTTATCGCCATGGGATTATTGCGCGCCGGTGATAAGAAGAAATCGGGTGGTGGTGGTGGTGGTGGTTCTCGTAAGAAAAGCTCGTTCTTGAAGAAATTGGATGGTTCCCTCCACATCTTTGCTGAAGGATGGTTCAAATTACCTAGAGGAAAGAAAAAGAACGACAAGACACTGGTCGAGGAGGAAGCAGACAGTGTTCACGTTCACATAGATGAAATCGAGGATATGTTTGGTGATGAATATCTCGTCAAGGAAAGTCCTTTCTCCAACTCTTTCATCAATGCCAAAATTCAAGAGAGCAATCTCAATCAAGACGATCCGTTTCATGCCAAGGTTGTGAAGGATTCGTCGTTGGAAGATTTTTGTCGTGCAGATGGTAAGGAGGGCGACAAAGACACAGAGCGCGTTTCATGTGATGACAACAGTAAGGACGTTTCCCATGCATGCAAAGTGCCGTTGAAAGGAATCTTAAAGTGCCCATCTGCACATTTGCAGCATAGCAACTCGTTGCCATCCGAACCAATATCTCCATCAACACACAAAGACGCGACCGGCGCCAGAGGTTCACTGCGACGAGCCAATTCCAAAGGTTGTAATGTAAGCTTTAAATGTCAATAGATTTGTACGTAGCTAGGAGAGCTTGTTTTGTATGTATGCGTGTCCGCTTTGTATGGTTGTCTCTTCAGAGTCTTCTAGGGGTGGGGGTGTAGCCATTGAAACTGTTGAGAGTTCCTTCAGATTTGATTTTCTTCCCACTTCATTTCTGTTCAAGGGTGTGTGTATGAAGTGATTAGTTCAGCATTGTACATAATTTTAGATTTGAGTCATTCATGGATTCTAATTCAAATATTCAAATAGATTTCAATATTATATATATATATACACACACACATACACACACACCTGCTGTTGATGTAGCTTTTTTGTCAATAGTATATATAACTCGTGGCAGCATTTTTATTTAAAAACTGTAGTTTTTGATTGAGTCGTGTTCCATGATGTACGTGATGATTTTACAATATCAATCACGTAATGTGATATGAGCATAGCAATTATCTCGACTCATCGTCTCATGATATTTTTCATGTAATTGGAAAAACCTATGATGTTGATCGTTCTGGAATTTCATCTTATTTCTCTTTCGAATGAATATTGCAACAGAAAGGGCATTCGTAGCAAAAATTTACCTCTTAATCTCCATACCACCAAAAAAATTGTAAAACTTTAAACAATTAATTGGCATTACAATTTTCATGTTACCGACCCAACATAGTTGAAATTAAGGTGCAGTTGATGATTATGATGTAGTTTTTTATTACTAACTTAAGGATTGTGGTTTTTGCATCAGTAAGCTAGCTGCTCGGCTTTATAAGTAGTATACAATATACATTTTTATTTCTATATAGGCTTCGTGTTCGTGCCACCGTCTGGAAAAAAGAAAATTCAGCAGTCTCCTACAACTTCTTGTGAAGAAAGATATGTGTGGGCATTTATACAAACAGATTATGGGCATGACTCTAACTCCATCATCACTGCAGTGCATTATAAAGTCAGGAGCCAACACAACAACTATTCAAAATTACTGTTTTTATTTAAAAATTTAAACTATACTCGATTAAAATTGCTAGAATCAGCACAAGTGATTCGTAACCAAAACCACCTTACTTGTTGGTGGTCGAAGTTTTGCAGTCGGGAAACCGGGACGTGGCAACAGCTAGCGCCTGGACGTTCTATCGGCGAACATTACCCGCGGCGACTTTCTCAGCCTCGATCTCTCTAATCAGCACCCCTGACAGCCAGATACCAGGTAGAGGTGCCCAACCACGGGTCCGGGTCCGGGTCCGGGTCGGACCCGCCGGGTCGCCGGGTCGGCAGGACAGGACCCGGACCCCACCCGTACATATGAAATGTACGGGTTGGCGGGTCGACGGGTCGGCCACGGGTCCGGGTCCGGGTCCGACCCGCCGGGTCACGGGTCGACCCATCTAATTTTTTTTTTTTTTAAAAAAAAATATATATATAAAACTTTTATTTGTTATCATTTTATACACGAAAAATAACTATAAATGAAAAAGGAAATCATTTGAAAAAATTAGCTTGTATTTAATTTTAAGTTTTTACTTAAAATTAAATTGCCTACGTATCCCCGTGAGGAATCAAAGCTCCACGTAGTTCTTTTACTTGAGAAGAGTTAAAAAAAATGGGCTTGTATTTAATTTTAAGTTTTCACTTAAAATTAAATTGCCTACGTATCCTCGTGAGGAATCAAAGCCCTACGTAGTTCTTTACTTACCCGACTTACCTTACTTACCTTTAGTCGAAGTCGATGTCGTCGTAAATGCTTGATCGTCGGTTTGACTCATTTGACTAGACTCTCCGGTAGTGCCTTCTTGATAGGCATCTTGGTCCGCTAATAGGTCATCCCATTTATTTTCTTGATCTCGTAACTCGGCTTTTGTTGCGTCTTTAAGTATCATTTGAGCCTCGAGATTTTTGGCGTCATTCGGGATCTCCGCTCGTCCGATATAGCCTCCTTCACTAAAAGCACTCTCAACGGGGATGTGGATGCGGACTGCAAGAATTTCTTGTGCCATAATGGAAAGTGTGGGAAATTCGGTTCCCCTTCTTTTCCACCAATCCAACAGATCAGCGCACTGCATTGTCATCCTCCTAAGACAAAACTAGTTGCATAATATCTACTAAGGTCATTTCTTTGACCAACGTTACTACCACCCCTATTTCTTGCTATATTATAGAGTTGTTGTTGAAATGGGTTAGTGGGAGTTCTGTCAATTCCATGTTAAATGTATTTGTAGTCTTAGTTCTTGTTTTTGAGTTTGAATCTTATCACCGTATTTAGAAGAATATTCGGAAAAACAGCTTCTAAACTATTTTTCAAATCAATTTTTACTTGTTCAACGTCAATATTTTCAAATAAAGTTTGACTTTCAAAAGATCCTCAATATTAGGAAAACCCAAATTTTTAAGAATATTATAATATATATCAAGTAATTGTTCTACTTGAGCTAAATTTAAATCGGGAGATAAAAAAGACTAATCAAGAAAACATCATGAATACGATTAAAGTATTTTAGCCATTTTAAACACATATTGTAAATAGCATTCGATAATCTTTCGATTTACTACAAGCATCCATTTCGATACAATAAAACAACAATGAAATAAAACTTTGGGAGACGTGGGATAATAACAACCACTTAAATCTTTAGTTGCATTTTCAAAAACCCTTAATAGTTTTATTAAATCTTTAGTTTCATCCCAATACGTTGGCAATAAATAAAATCCTTCTACGTGAAAATACGTATCAAAAATTCACACAATAATTCTTTATATTCATTAGTTGAATTTAACATCTCATAAGTTGAGTTCCATCTATGTTTGACGTCTGGAGTAAAAAATTTGGGTTGAATTTGTTTTGACTTTAAAAATTTTACCCATTGTCTAGCTAACTTAGTGCGATTATGTAAAAACAAGACACATTTTCTAATTGGTTCTATTGCTTCATCTACAAATTTTAATGCATCTTGTACACATAAATTTAGAATATGACATATACATCTAGTATGAAATAATCGACCCGCTAAAACAGGATTGCAAGCTTGTATTAATCTTTGGTACACTTGCAGTATTAGAACTAGCATTATCAAAACCAATTGTGAAAATTTTATCTTTTAAGCAATAAAAAGTTAAAATTTTAATAATTGCTCTAGCTATATTATCTGCACTATGTGTACAATTAAATTTTTTAAACGCAAGTAATCTTTTGTTTAAGTTCCAATTTTCATCAATCCAGTGTATAGTTATTCCCATATAATCATTTTTTTGTTTAAAATCTGCAAGTATCTCAGACTAAAGAAACTCTATGATTTATAGATCTAAAATAAGCTCGTAGTGCAAGTTTATGTTGTTTGGCTAAGTATACTACTTGTCTAGTCATTGTGGTACGTGGAATTCTTTTAATAGCAGGATTATAGGCATTTTGCATCCTGTATTCCCAACCCGTACTATCCGCAAAATTAAAAGGTAAAGATTCTTGTGCACATAATTTTGCCATTTGTTCTCTAGCAATTTTTTCATTATATTTATAAAGTTGAGATTCAGACATACCTTGATTGCCGTCTGGCCGGCTCCGATAGAAGGTTGGAAGTTGAGTTGACTTTGTGACTTTTGTTCTCCGTGGACCGAGGCATGGTTATTTTCAAAATGCCTTTTAAAATTTCCATATCCATCCCGGCTTTATACGGATACTCTTTTCGAGCAAGAGTTGCAAGATACCTTCATCGAACCATCCGACATTTTTCCTTCTTAAAGTGTTTTGAAAAAGTACGGATACGGTCTCCTTTCTCGCAACAGGCGGCTTGATTCTTGCTTTAGATTTATTGCTTCCAAAGCCTTTCACATATTATACCTCCAAGGACGATAACACCTCAACATAAGGAGGTACATCTTCAGCTTGGCTTGCCGCAGGACGCTAAGACAATGATTTTTGCGTCGGAGTTGGTACGCCATGAAGAGTGCGCTCGAATGTTGCATATGTTTGATTTAACATAGCTTCATCGATTTCATGGTCCATTTCTTCGTCGATGTTTTGCAGTTGTTGACGATTCGGGACACGTCGAAATCCCCGGAGATCAACTTCTTCTTCACTGGTAGTTGTTGTACTACCGTAATAGATATTTTCATGTGTAACATCATATTCAGGATCTTGACTTTCATTTTCAAAATCGGGTGGAGTTTGGTTTTGGGGCTCCCGAATAATTATTCCGGATGGTTTCTTCGATTTGCCCCAAAGACCCATTCGCTCGAACTTGGACATTTTGGATTTTTTGGGAGATGTAGCAATACCCTTCCCTTGTCAGAACTCGACATAATGATAAAATGCGAAAAAAAAGAGAGATTA
Source organism: Orobanche coerulescens (assembly GCA_033398695.1). NCBI lineage: Eukaryota > Viridiplantae > Streptophyta > Magnoliopsida > Lamiales > Orobanchaceae > Orobanche > Orobanche coerulescens. The sequence goes on along the minus strand of CM065814.1, from coordinate 148,934,317 downwards.
AGTAGTATAGCAATTAACAATGAGAGTTTGAGAGATAGAAAGTATTGAAGGTGTGGAAAAATTGTGTTGGGGAGGGGGTATTTATAGTTAGGAAAAAATTTTTTTTTATAAAATCGGACTAGCCGTTAGACCCGCCGGTCCGGTCCACTCCGCCGGGTCCAACGGCCATTTTTGAATTTTTTTTTTTTTTTTTGTTTGTTTTTTTACTTTCCACGGTCGACGGTCGGACCGTGGTCGACGGTTGGGGAAGCTCGACCGGACCCCACCCGTGTATACCATGGGTCCGGGTCGGCGGGTCGCACGGGTCGGCCGGGTCCGGGTCTTGCACGGGTCAGCCGGGTCCGGGTCGGCGGGTCGACCCGGCGGGTTGGGTCGTTTTGGGCACCTCTAATACCAGGGCCGGTGGTTTCTCACGCCCGAGCGACAAGTGGAAAAAATACCCTCATTATTTAAAAATTATAAAATAGAAAAACATATTAATTTTAAAGATCAATTTTTATTACTGTTATTATATGATAACGTGTTCTTCGTAATAATATCTTATAATTATATAGTATTATATACTATTATATAGTATTATACTGTAATATCAAGTTAAATGGATTTTAGAGACTTGTATATAATGATTGTTGTACTCAGACTAAAAGTATACAACTATATATATATATGGCGTTTAAGTCATCTTAAAACATAGGAAAACTTAGAGGGGTCTATTCAATTGGGATTTTGTGGGATTTTTTTGGATTTTAGAAATTCTAGGGTATTATTCAATTTGGATTGTTTTGAATCCATTAAAATCTTGAGGTATTGGATTTCAGAATGTCATTTAAAATCTTGGTGTATTCAATTAAGATTTCAAAATGTCATTTAAAATCTTGGTGTATTCAATCTGGATTTAAAACAATCCATTAAAATCTGAGGGTATTCAAAAATCCATGGATTTTTTTGGATTCAATAAAATGGTGGATTTTGATGGATTGGTAGTGTTTTTTGTAAGTTTTGAAATCTCACCAAAATCAATGAGATTTTGAAGGATTTTTAAAAATCCATTTGTAAATCCGAAAGACTCTCCATCAACTTTATAAGATTCTACGATAATTATCATTAATTCATGGATTATTTCTAATCCGCCAAAATCTTTAAAAATCCATGAATTATTATTAATCCACCAAAATCTGAATTGAATACACTGCTCTTAATCTATATTTGTATCATATTTTTAATAATCTAAACATACTTAAATGGCAAGTGTTATGTAGTCTAAACAGTCCTACATCGCTTTAGGCGACAAACCACACTATGTGTGGCAACAAAACTGAATTCACAAGATCATACGTCTAAAAAGTACAAAATAATATAAATAATTACCTAGAATAATCACATTTTGACTGTGGAAATCACAAAAAAAAGTTGAAACCATGTAGTAATTTAAAATTATTTCATACATGATTTGATTTTAAAAAATAAAACAAAAGATATTTTAGGTTCCAGGTTGTTATTAGTTAGTAATCTAAATTGTTTCATGTAGAGCTTACATATTATCACAAGGTCTTTTAAAGCAAAAACACATAACAAGTATTAACTGTTGAATATGACTAATTTTATTTTATTTCAGATAAATAAGTGTTGTTATGAACAAACATTTAAAAAAAAGAATTATATAAAAGTAAATGAATTGACAAAAATAGTATACATTTAACTAGACAAGAAAAACATGCAAAGACATCATTAGCCTAGTGGTAAAAAAGTGTTTATCTATCCTAGAACTTGAGGGTTCAAGTCTTGTTGGCAACACTTTAATTATTTTTTTATTGGTAATAACATCATTGGGCCTAAATTGATGCCCCTTGGGCTTTGATGGCCTCAAGTTCTAGGATAGATAAACACTTTTAATTCGGGTGGCGCGAAGTTAGAACATCGTTGGCCGTTGGCCTCGCACGTGTAGAGAGCCTAGGGCTGTTATTGGGCCGGATAAACCCGAGATCCACCCGATAACCAAATCAAAATACCTGAAATCGGCACTCACTCGAAAGTTAACGCGTTGGAAATGAGAAATGAAATTGAAACGGAAACCGTTAAAAGACCGAACCACTAATGTCCCCTTTAATTATATCATACCAAATTGAAGTGATTGTTGCTAATGAGTTCGGATTTTCCTTGTGTGATTAGGATTCAAGTATCTGGTCCGGCTCCAAACTGATTTTTCTTATCGGGCACGACCGGATACCCGTCCGGTATGGTTCGATCTCGGGTTCAAAATTCGGTCCGATAGGTTTATCGGTTCAGTCCGGGTTTATCCAGTAAGATTATCGGGCCGAGATCGGATAAGTCAAAACCCGGACCGAACCGGCCCAATAACAGCACTAATAGAGTCAGCTCTGATACCATTTTAAAGTCTGAGATTCCATATCAAAATCAATTGACAATGATAGGCGTAGCCCAGTACCTTTATATATTGATCGCAAGAGTAATATAACTATTTGTTTTAGACATTGGACAATCCGTCGTTAACAACGTAAATCGCAGTCATGCGTGGTGGATTTGACTTAACTTTATATTTAGTCGTCTCGTTTGAAGATTGTACTTTGGTTACGGTATATTTTTTAATTTTACTTATTTTAACAAGGTACATTTTTTTTTCATTGAATTACTCTAGTTTGTAAGTTCTGTTTTGTGGTCTCTTTCAATGAGAATATCCATCCATACCTCATGCTTCATCATATTGAAATTTAATATACATGTCAGTGATGACATCTTTTATTTTGTTTTGTTAAACCGAGTTTACATAACATAGGGTCAGTGTGAACTCCATCTCTTAGGTGTAAGCATAAAGAATATACTAGTGAATGAGCGCGGAAGCTTCTGACCGACCTGTTCTACCTACAACGTCTGGGGATGGCAAAAAAACTCGAACCCGACGGGGAAATCCGAAACCCGATCTTAACGGGGCGGGGCGGGGCAGGGCAGACATTATCGGGTTACGGGGCGGGGATCGGGGCGTTAACGGGGATTTTTTTGGGGTTCGGGGTAGTGACTGGGGTGATCGTGCCCCACCCCGCCCCGTCCTGATATTATATTTTATATTTTTTCTTATATTTTTTTTATATATATATAATTATATTATATATATATATATATATATATTTTTTATATACATATATAGAACGGGGCAAAATAATATATATAAGATAATATATAATATATGTTTTATATATATATATATTTTTATATATAATATATTATATATTTTTTTTATCAAATAATATATTATATATATTTTTTATATTATATATATATAATATAATTCTATATAAATATATAAAACGGGGCAAAAACGGGGAATGGGGAACGGGGCGGGGTTCGGGGTATGCTGTAGCCCCAATGGGGCGCCCCGATAAGATCCCCGACGGGAACGGGGCGGGGACGGGGCAGGATTCAAATTTCGGGTTCGGGGACGGGGATAGCCTGCCTCGCCCCGAACCCCATTGCCATTCCTAACAACGTCAGTGTATACTTTGCATACAACTGGCCGGACCCACTTTTAATTGTACTCCTTCTGCCTCGTTTAAAATTTTCAACGTAGTTTATTTAGTAAGTTTGCATATATTATTTTGGAAAAATTGACATGAATAATTCCAAGTTTGGGTTGTTTTCCCATAATAATCTCAAGTTTGATTTATCCTTTAAAAATCCCAACTTTCATTATTGTCTGCCCGTATTAGTTCAGTTTACCTTTTACCGACTGAACTTGTAAAAAACTCACTTAGGCCTGAAGTTTTTCAATAAAAAAAATTCTCCATAAATAAAAAATTACCGAATTGAAAAAAAAAAATTTAGGTGTAATTTTATTTTTTAATATAAAAAGTAAAAGGTTAAATACGTAATTTCAATTCTAAAAGTACCACTCTAACAAAATACTTGTACTATATTTACAATATACATATGGCTAAGATTTAGTACTACCGATTTCATTATATTTACAATTAATCTAACGATGGAATTAAGTACATTTTAACTTGATGTATATTCACCACGTACATTCGTGGTGGATCGCAGAACTACCCTAGTAAGTTTGCATATATTAGTTTTTACAATCAGATCAAACACTTATTTACTTTTTAATATTAATCACACTCATCATCAATAATTTTTAGTTTTTAATTTTTCACCATATATTTATCGTAATTATTTATATTAATTATTATTTAAAATACACTAAATATACACAATCTGTCTACCTCTGACTGAAACAGAACGAGTATAAGATTACTTTTTATTTTTGATTTAGATATCAATCATTTCTGAAAAAATAATAATATAATATTATTATATCATATTTATTTGTATTTATTTAAAATTTGAACAATATATAAAAGAGAATAACGATTATAAAATAATACAGGATATGTGTTAGGTATAGATCATAGAGGTTAGAGATATATGAGAGAAAAATGAGTAAAATAATATAAGATAAATATTAGTCAAATTGTATCATTATTCTATGAACATATATCAAGGTGCTCACACTGTTATATTAAGAATGATATATGTTTGTACATACTTTCAATCTGTATAAATATATATCACTCGTTTCATATATAACAATATAAGCATCTTATTAGGTACTCTAGAGATATATATGAAATATATCTATTGAAATATGAAGTACAAATGACGATAGAGAAATATAAATAAATTAGTTATAGAATATACTTAATGTTAAATATGTCAAGTATTGATATTCCATACCTAAAATACCAATATGATGAGATTACCTTAAATATTCAATTTCACTAGGGATGTCAATTTTATCTGTACCCGATCTTACTCGTCGGATAAACCCAAAATCAGGTCGGGTATCGTCCGAACCTGAAGTTTTATGATCGGGTACGGATAGGGTATGAGTATAATATATTACCCGAATACCCGACCCGATTACCCAATCCGCGTATTCGTTTGAATTATATAAATATATTATTATTATATATTATACATAAATATTATAATATAGATATATTATTATATAAAATATTATATTTTAAATATTTATTACACTAAATTAAACTTATTAATTACATTATATGTATATATTATATATTAACAATATTTATATTCTTAAATATAGGGTATACAGATACCCGAATACCCTTTGGGTACCCGATTACCCGATGGACAATATCCGAACCCAATCCAAATTAAATAGAGTAGGATATGGAGGAGGCATATCCGTACTCTACCCGACCCATTGACATCCCTAAATTTCACTAATTTAATCCCGAAATTAAGATACCCGTAAAATGACCAAATTATTAAGGCGTCATCATTCATCCTGGCAGTGGCGTGGCTCCTAGAAATCCGCCTCAATTTCCCATTGTGCTGACGCAATGACACGTCACCAATAGCAGCGTGACATTTAGTATGACATCAGAGGCGGTTGACGTTTGAGCCTCCCCTTTCCTTTCCAAATTTTGCTATAAACTAGTACCCTACCCCTCCCCCAAAACCCACATCTCTCTCTCTCTGTAACAAATTCACCATGCAACAAACGCTTCCATACAGAAATTGGCTCCCCACAGCCGGCGCGTCCGCCGCGCCATCACATGGAGACGCAAATTCGAGTGGATCGGTGATGACGGTTAGCGACGCCACAAACGTGAGGGAACTGGTGACGGAAAATGCAGTGGTGGTGTTCGCCCGGCGGGGCTGCTGCATGTGCCACGTGATTGAGGTTTTACTGCACGGCCATGGCGTCAATCCTTCAATCTTTGATGTCGACGAGCAATATGAGGCCGACGTGACCAACAAATTGTCTGAGATTACAGGCAACGCGGCCGCGCGGCAGTTTCCGGCGGTGTTTGTCGGCGGAGAACTGTTCGGAGGTCTGGATGAAATTATGGGCGCTCATATTTCCGGTGAATTAGTACCTAGATTAAGAGAAGCCGGAGCCTTATGGCTTTGACAGAGTCTTCTCATATATATTTTTTTTTTTTATTTTTTGTTTAAAGTTTTTTCAAGATGCAAAACAAAATAAAAGGTTGAAGAAGTCTTGTGGATGATGCCAAACTCTATGGATCCATTTGTAAATACAGTAAAATCTCGATAAATAAATATAATTGGGATCGGAGAAAATATTCATTTAGCGAAATTATTCATTTTTCGAAAAAAAATTTAACATGTTATAAAGAGTTGTGACCGGAAAAAAATTATTCATTTAGCGAGGTTATTCATCGAACATTCATTTGTCGAGGTTTAACTGTATTGTTTTACTTTTATAATTACAATATCCAGACTTTTACTTTTGAAGATATACAATTTAAAATTATTTATATTTAATTATATATAGGTAAAATTATTTTTTATGATATTTTAAATATCAAGATGAATCTAAATTTTTTTACATGACCTAAAATTTTCGAAGTATAAATTATGAAAAATGGCAAAAGAAAATTTATGAACAAAAATTCAAACCTTGTAAGCGGAAATTTGAGTATCTATTTAGTTCATTAGTTGTCAATTTTGATTTAGTATGTTACTTTCTTTTTTAAATATTCCACAAATTGTATCATGCACTCAATACCATACAGCAATGTGTTCACATTGATATTATAAATATATACTTGAAGTATTTATGATAAATCAAAAATTTCTAATATCCTTCTCACACTTCTACATCATAAGAAACACATAATTAGGTGTTCTTAGAGCGGAGCCCTTCCAGTCCCAGCGTCTGGAAGGGTGTTATATCTTAAGGCCTGCGTGGCGATGTGGCAGCACAAGAGGCTGATGTAGTATATTTTAATATAAAAATAGTAGGGGTGATAAAAACACCCCTACTATCTACACCATCTTTGTAGGGGTTGCAGGATCTTTGTATATGTAGTAAGGTTTTGATAGTAGGGGTGTTTTGTATCACCCTACTATTTTTTTATATTAAAATATACCACATCGGCCTACTTAGCTACATCGCGCCACGTAAGCAGATAATACCACCCTTCCGGACGCTGGGACTGGAAGGGTGCCGGTTCTTAGAGTGTAGGATACAATTTCGCTAAATATCTAAACTCTTATGACATCAATTTCAAAAAGACAACAATAATGAAAATTCTTCCATTGATTATATTTGGGAAAAATAATCAGCAACGACATCTTATATTGAAAAAATAGCAATTAATTCTTAGTGTGGTTGAACTGATTGATGTAGTTTACGGGCTATTATATCTAGTCCGAGAGTTTATCAGTGCGCACTCAAAAGAGTAGCGGTTGTAAGTTCCACCGTTATAAATCCTTTAAACATTTCTTTGCCAATAACACACTTTCTATCTAACAAGATTAAAATATTATTAAACAATTATCACATCAAGTAACATTCAACTTTGTGCGTTCATCTCACTTTCTGTCAACTCTCCCTTCAGAATCACCACTTGATTAATTTTTTTACTCCTCATCTATCTATCCTCTATCTCTCGCTGGATACCAACTCAAGTAATCGGTATCAATATTATTTTTTTAACTCCCCAATCTCTCCACTACTTTCTCTATCATGATTTAACACCTCATGCAACTGCTAGCTACCAACACTCAACTTTCAACTCCGCACCCACATTCTTTCTTCGAAATTTATACCCAAAGTACTCGGTATCAATATAAATTTAGTTCTCCATCCCTTTACCTGCTTTCTCTAGAATTATCAAAGTAACCGTTACCAACATTCAACATTTTATCCCAATCTCTCTACCCATTTTCTCTATCAAAAATTAACACTTCAAGTAATCGGTATCAATATTCAACTTTTTACTCTCCCATCTCTCTACCCGCTTTCTTTCTTCAAAATTACCCTTCAAAGTAACTAGTATCAACATTGAACTTTTTACTCCCCCATTTCTCTACCACTCTCTATCATGAATTACCATCTCAATTAATTGATATCACGTTCAATTTTTTACTCTCACATCTCTCTACACACAATCCCTTTCCAGAATTACCACCCAAGTAATCAGTACTAGTATTTAATTTTTTCCACTCTTATCTCTTTACCCATTTTCTCTCCTTAAAATTACCACACCAAGTAATCGGTACCAACATTAATTTCTTACTCCCTCATCTCTCTATCTACAGTCTCTCTCCGAGATTACAATCCCGAGTTATCGTACCAATATTTTGTTCCCCAATCTCTCTACCAATTTCTTTCTCATATACTACTACACTAAGTAATTGATACCAACTATCAATTTTTTACTCTTGTTACTCTACCCATTTTCTCTCTCCAAAACCACAATCTCAAGTAATCGATACTAATATTGAACTTTTTATTCCCCCGACTCTACACCACTTTCTCTCCAACATATTACTGTATAATGTTGTAAATGATAATAATATGTTTTGTTAATTTAAGAAAAAAAAATTGTACTTGTTTTCGGAATATTAATCATAGATAAAAATATACAAAGATATACGTATTCAATGAAAACTTTCAAGAAAATGGGTAATTAAAAAATTATTCGAACATTTCTTCTTTTAAATATTGCCTCTTTCGGATATTTTAGCATTAGAATTTGTTTTACTAGTACTTTCTGAAAGCAGATAGGGTCATCAGAAAAGGATCCGCCAACATAAAGGGTCAATCTCCTCCCGACCCGAGGAAACTTTTGCTTTTAGACTGGATTATTGCAAAGGGTGCACCCCCCCCCCCACAATATCAAAAAAAGTACTTTAGCCGACGACCCGAAAAAAAACGGACGACGACTTTAAAGTGTCGTCGGCTAAACTGTGCACTTTAGCCGACGACTCGGGTTGCCGTCGGCTGAAGGGTTTTAGCCGACGACTTGATCTAGGTCGTCGGCTAAAGTACAAAATAGTCGTCGGCTATAGTAAAGAGGTTTAGCCGACGACCTGGATAATGTTTAGCCGAGGAAAAAAAAACGTTTTAGCCGACGACTTGATCTCGGTCGTCGGCTAAACCTTTTCAAAAAAAAAAGGTTTTAGCCGACGACCCAGATCAAGTCATCGGCTAAAACCCTTTCCCAAAAAAAAAAATCACATTTTAGCCGACGGCAAGATCTAGGCCTTCGGCTAAAGCCTTTCGAAAAAAAAATGGGGTTTAGCCGACGACCTAGATCAAGTCGTCGGCTAAACCTCCAAGTGAAAATTATATATAGTTCAGGGAACACCAACCCAATCTTGCCCCTCTCCCTGCTAAAGAGCACATTTCTATTCCCGATCCTGTCAGTTATTCCCAAAAAAAGCTTGTGGGTTGCTACTTTGAGTTGTGCTAGCTGGAGTGACGAAGGTTTCTACCGAGTTGTTATAATCACCATTTCGATTAAGGTACGTATTTTATTGTATTTTTATTGTGATTTCGAAACTTTATATTATTCATGTTGTACATTCGAAAGCTTTTATGTATAACGATTAAGTTTTATGATGATAATCATTATGATTAATTGTTTGTTGTGATTTCATTTATAATTTGAACAATATTAGTTGGTTGGATTAATATTGGAAAATTTATACATTTTCAGGATGGACAAGAGTTGGATTGGGTTACGAAAATGGGATCCAAGTGTAATGGATGGGATGAAGCAGTTTATGAGATTTGTAAAAGAGCACGATAGTGGTAATACGTTGCATTACTGTCCGTGTAATAAATGTAGATGTCGCAGTGATATGTTTCGTTTTCCATTTGATGAGGTATGGGAACACATAAAGAAGAATGGTTTTGGGAGTAAATATACATGTTGGATATACCACGGTGAAGCACCGAATTCTGTTATTCCGTATGATCACGGATAATTTAGTGGTAACGACGGGTTCACCGATCCGAAGAGGAGGTTGATTGATGATGTGTTTGGTTTTTCCGAGACGTTTGTACCAACTGAGCCAATCCCACGACCCCGTAGACCGTTGCCTTGCAATACTGCTGGGCTTGACAGGTACAATAAGCTAATTCAACTCCAACAGACCCCTCTATACCCAGGGTGTAACATGACTGTTCTTGATTGTGTCATGGAAACGATGAGATTAAAGGTGGAAAACAGATCATCCATCAAGTTTGTAGATGATTACTTGGAGCTTACGAGTAATATGCTTCCACAGGGTCATCATCTTCCTAATACATATAAAAAAATGAGACGAATTTTGAAAGATCTTGGTCTTTCCTACATTAAGATCCACGTCTGCATGTATGATTGTGTTCTATTCTGGGGGCATCCTAATGAAGACCTCACGAGATGTCCTGTATGTGATACAGAGAGATATAGGATCACTCCTTCTGGAAAAGAGAAACCGGTGAAGGTACTTTGGTATTTTCCACTGAAGGACAGGTTGGAACGGCTTTTTATGTCTCCTCACACGGCAAAAGCAATGAGATGGCATGCCGAGCCGCGCACTAATGACAGTGATACTATGATACACCCTTCGGATGGAGAGGTGTGGAAGCATATAGATAGAGAGTATCCGAATTTTTCTTCAGATATCCGAAATGTGCGGCTCGGGATTGCATCTGATGGTTTCAACCCTTTTGGTAACATGAGTCTTTCATATACCATATGGCCTGTTGTAGTGATTCCTTACAATCTTCCTCCGTGGATGTGTATGCGGAAAGAGTATAATATGTTGACCTTGTTAGTCCCAGGGCCGGGATATCCAGGAAAGTGTATCGATGTGTATATGAGACCTTTGACAGAGGAGCTGAAATTGTTGTGGGAGCAAGGTCATCCCACGTACGACAGTTATTCGTCCGAGACGTTCTACTTGCATGCCATGTGTATCGGCACTATTAGTGATTTTCCTGCATATGGAATGCTGTCTGGTACTGTTATTAGCAGGTATAGAGGTTGTCCAGTGTGTTTGAATGCAGATTGTGCTAGGTACCACTGTAGGAAAGTTATCCGAATGCGTCATCGGATATGGCTTGAGAGGGAACATGAGTGGCGTATGGATGCTGCAGCATTTGATGGCACTGTAGAAATGGGCGAGCCACCACGACAGTGGACAGGTGATGAAATACTATCGATTCTTAATGAGTACGATTTTGGTCAGCTTAGCAACCATCCTGATGTGATTGCAGCAACCCCTGAAAGGCCCGACAAGTATAAGTATTGGTCGCACAAAAGTATATTCTGGGAATTGCCTTACTGGTCCAAGTTACTGGTAAGGAACTTCTTGGATGTCATGCACATTGAAAAGAATGTTTGCGAAAGTGTGGTTGGGACAACTTTAGGTTGGGATGGAAAGACCAAATACGGGCCAAAAGCACGCAAAGGTTAGGAAGAAATGAGCATAAAAAAACATTTATGGTTGAAAACTGTCAAGGGAAAACAAAAAATGCCTAAGGCAGCTTACAACATCACTGCCGAGCAGAGAACTGAGATATTTTGCTGGATAAAGACTGCTAGGTATCCTACCGGGTATGCTGGAAATATAGGAAGATGTGTTAATTTCAGGGAGAACAAGTTAACTGGTTTGAAGAGTCATGATTGTCATATCCTACTCCAACGCCTATTTCCGGTATTTATTTGACCGTACTTACCAAAACAGGTGGTCGAGCCGTGTGTTGCATTGTCAAGATTTTTCCAGAAATTATGTACGAGCGAAGTGAAGAGATCTGATTTGCGTAAAATGCAAGATGAAATCATCTATATCTTGTGCAAGTTTGAGCGAATATTTCCTCCAAACTTTTTTGACCTCATGCCTCACCTCATGATCCACCTTCCCCGCCAGTTATTGGTCACTGGTCCAGTGCACTACACGTGGATGTACCGGGTTGAAAAGTAACATAATTTTGTATGATATATATATATATATATATATATATTGTCAAATTAAGTATGATTTTTAACACAATGACAATATTACAGGCAACTCGGTGATTACAAAGACTCCGTGGCCAATAAGTCTGTACCGGAAGGACGCATTGCAGAATCTTACCTTGCGTCGGAGTGTATTACGCATATCAAGTTGTATTTGGGCACCTTCGAGCCCCCTTCCCGCTCTATTCCAGCAGATAAAATACAATTCAATCTTTCTATCATATCCACTGAGGTTGACGTCTATGGGAGGTTGCCAGGAAGACAATTAGACCCGTACGAGTCACGAATTGCACATTGGCGGATATTGCTCAATTGTCCAGAAGTTCAATACTGGAAAGACATCCACTTGTCATGCGATATGGTGCGAGGTGACACTAGATTCTACAATGACACTTTTGCCGACTATTTTGGAGAATGGGTACGTATACATTCAGTTGCTATTGATTTTGAACTTAAGATATTTTTTTTACATAAAAAGTTTATTTACGATAGATGACACACATACAAGATGACGGACACCCTAACTGGTCGTGTGAACTTATGCTTCTTTCTATGTAGCCGGTTATGTCAAGAATTTATTCGATGGCCAAAGTCAATGGTGTCACATTCGCATGCCTTGAGAGAGACCAAAAAAGAAGATGTCAAAATTCTGGGGTTATGATAGATGGTGGATATTACGGTGTTCTTTTGGAAGTGGTAGAACTAATTTACGGGGAAGGCATGACAGTTTACTTGTTTAAGTGTCGATGGTACGACATCAGTCTTGGAACCGATATGCAAGACGACTACGGGTTGTTATCTGTTGACACTTCCATTTCATGGTATGAAAGTGATCCTTTTGTATTTGCTACATCACCAAAGTCGGTGCATTATTTGGATGACTTGGTGAAGAAAGGCACATGGAAGATAGTGAACGTTGTGACAACGAGGAATATTTATAGTGCTGCTACACTGGGAGAAACAACAGGTACTGATGACGATGATGCTTATCAAGAGCCAAATACAGCAAATATTCCACCATCAACGACAATTACAATCAATAATGTTCCTGAAGGACGAGTCGTCCGACTCTGTGGTGATGCTCACGGGTACGTTGACGTTGATACAAACGAATTACTTGAAAATTTTGATGACAATAATGTGGACGACTTGAGGCATATGTTGCCGGATATCAACTCAGATAATGAGACAGACTGTAGTGATGACTCAAACTATGAGCCATAAATTTATTAGATGTATATTTTCATATGTTAAATATAATTAAAAAAATAGTAATAATAATAATAATCAAAACATTAATATAATATTAATAATATTATTGAAAAAAAATCGGGGGGTTTAGCCGACGACGAGATCTATGTCGTCGGCTAAAGTTTTTTTAAAAAAAATATTATACTTTAGCCGACGACATTCAAATAGTCGTCGGCTAGACCTCAACCATGACACGGGCCGTGTAGTCTAACACGGTCGGGTCAGGCATACAGCGTGTTTTCAATTTCTTGGCAGGTGCGACATGGCCCGTGTCTCCTGACACGGTCGGCTTAAGTTTTTTTTTTTTTAAAAAAAAGTTATACTTTAGCCGACGAAAACCGCCGACCATGTCAAATGACACGGCCCGTGTCGCACCTGCCCAGAAAGTGAAAACTCGCTGTATGCCTGAACCGACGGTGTTAGACTACACGGCCGGGTCATACTTGGACTTTAGCCGACGACTATTGGAATGTCGTCGGCTAAAGTAAAATATTTTTTTTTAGAAAAACTTTAGCCGACGACGTAGATCTTGTCGTCGGCTAAACCCCCTACATTTAGTACGTTTTCTCCTTCCCAACTTGTCTTATTTTCTCCTTCCCTCACCCACCCCGATCGCCCGTCACCTAGCCCTCGCCCGCCGATCGTCACCCAACCCCCAACCCCCGTGGTTTGTCATTCCCGACTCTCTACTACGTACTTGGTGTGACGAGGTGCAGTCTACCAAGTAAGTCATTTTAGTTTATTTTGTATCTACATTGTTTGCGTAATTTTTTTCTTACGAATAATATATGTTGTGCAACGTGTGTTGTAGGTACAAATCTTGAAAAAATGAGATGCACATGTTCGATGACTGAGGTGATACCCGAGAGGCTACCCCGGAAGAATTCAAGTTCCGGGAGTACGAGTGGAAGTGGCTACGCGCCCATTTTCGCGACCCGGAGTTCTTGGTATGACTAAAATACCCTCATTTCATTCTTTCTCTTTCAGTTTTTATTTTTTTTGAATTCTAAATATAAACTCGATTTTTTTAAATTAATGTTTCAGAATTTAAAAAATACTTGAAGTTCCGACTTTTTTAAATTAGAAAAAATCGGAACTTCAGGTATTTTTTTAAATTACTGAATATTATTAATATTAAAAAATCGGAATTTTTTATTCAAAAGTGGAAATAAATTGTTTTAATAAAAATAAAAACTAGAATATTATTTTCTATAAAAAAAAATAAAAATCTGAATATTGTATTTTATTTATTAAAAAAACTGCTAGTTTTTAATAAAAATAATAATATTTCAGTTTTTATTTTTTTTGAATTCTAAATATAAACTCGATTCTAAATAATATTTTTTTGAAGGCGACTAGCTTGACCAACACGACCAATCGTGCTGGTCTGACTGACCATCACAGTCTGGGTTCCCGGTCGTTAGCTAGAGTTGCGCACGAGGCCATTTCTTCTGATTCGTTGGACGTATTTGCCTACGTGACTCAGAAAGCATATCCGAACCGTCCCGAGGAGCATGTAAGTCTTTTTTTATTTTATTTTGGTAATAAAAAAATGCCTTTGTATCATACTTTTATTGATATTGAAATATTTATTTTCATATTAACTTAGGAGCGTGTGCGGGAGGAGTCTCAGAGAATGCTTGCTGAGATTGCTCGGGAGCAGTATCCGGACTTAGCGGAGACCGACCTCGATTCTGCCATTGGACAGATCGATCAGGACGATCCTTATGTTCGCGCTAGGGTGTGGGGTACCGTCTACCCTCCTAGAGGTAGTCGATACCGCACTAAGATGATGGGAGCCGAGGGTCACCATGTATTGAAAGATACCCCCGGCTTCCAGCGCCCTTGCGGACGGGATGCACGGACTGCCTATCTCGAGGAGTAGTTGAGGGCGGAGAGGGAGCTCCGAGCTGAGAATGAAAGGAGGACTCAGACGCGGTTACATGAGAGCGAGCAAATGACTGAGCCGCGGTTAGAGAGTTTCTAGAGACAGCAGCAGGCCATGATGGACTATATGATGACGCTGACTCAGACCATTAGTCAGGCTGGACTGCAGGCACCTGCTCCACCGCCTTCTCTCTTCGGACAGACCCCATCTTCACAGCCTCGTGACGAGGATCTAGGGGATGGTGGTAATCCTTCTACTACTATATTTCGACATTTAGATGATTTTGGTAGCGGATTGTAGTTGTGTTGTTGTAGTACTCTTGTATATTTATAGTTGTGTTACAATTGTGTAAGTGATTTTGTTGACGCTACTAGTATGTTGATGAAATTAATGTTCTTGAATGTGTTGTGCGTTGTGTTGCATATAATGTTGGGCATTGATGGTATTAGTTGAATGTGTTGCGCGTTGATTGTTGTTGATAATGAGAGCTGGTGTATAAAAATTGCAGGTGCAAAAAATACAGGTTTTGAGATCCCAAAATCTGATTTTTTTTGTTTATATTAGGTTTGAGCCGACGACTTTACAAAGGTCGTCGGCTAAAGTAATTTATTTTTTTTTTAAAAAGGGTTTTATCCGACGACATATAGGACGGTCGTCGGCTAAAGTGTATTTTTTTTTTAAAACAGGTTTTAGCCGACGACATATGTAAAGGTCGTCGGCTAAAGTTTTTTTTTATTTTTTTAATAATCAGGTTTTAGCCGACCGACTTGATAAGGTCGTCGGCTAAAGTTTTTTTTTATTTTTTTAATAATCAGGTTTTAGCCGACCGACTTGATAAGGTCGTCGGCTAAAGTTTTTTTTTTTTTTTTTAATAATCAGGTTTTAGCCGACCGACTCGATAAGGTCGTCGGCTAAATTTTTTTTTCCAACAGGTTTTAGCCGACGACCTTGCTGTAGTGGTCGGCTAAACTTTGAACTTTAGGCGACGACTACCAAAAAAGTCGTCGGCTAAACCTTGGCCGACGAATATCGGCCGACGGTTTTTTAGCCGACGACCGGGGGGTTTAGCCGACGACTTTGACCTTTAGCCGACGATTTAGAGTCGTCGGCTAAACCCCCGATTTTGGTAGTGCCAACACATAGAGGCTAAAAACCTATATCAACGTTCAATTTTTACTCCCCCTATATCTCTACCCATCTTCTCTCTCGAGAATTATCACAGAGTAATGAGTGTCAATATTCAACTTTTTACTCTCCCATATCTCTACTCAATTTCTCAATCTAGAATTAGCACTACAAGTAATCGATACCAACATTCGACTTTTTATCCTTTCATCTCTCTACCCACTTTCTGTCGTTAAAATTACCGCCCCAAGTAATAGGTACAAACATTCAACTTTTTACTCTCATCTCTGCCCACTCCCTCTCCAAGATTACTACTCCAATTAATCGTTACCAATATTGAACTTTCACTCTTCAATTGTTCCACCACTTCCTCTGACTAGAATGATCACCCGAGGGGATCGAGATCAATATCAACTTTTTACTTCCTCATCTCTTTACCCATATACTCTCTCTCGAATTATCACCCACTAACATCCGAATATTTGTTCCCCACCCTCTCTCTACCCATTTATTCGCTTCAGAATTACCCCCCAGGTAATCGACACTAATATTCAATTTTTTACTTTCCCTTTCTTTATTCATATTATCTCCATAAAATTATCACCCCAAGTAACATTCGACTATTTGCTCTCCACCATCTTTCTACTCATTTTCTCTATTTAAAATTATCAGACGAAATAATTTCTATCAACATTAAATTTTTTATTCTTCTAAAATTACCATCTTATGTAACATTTTTTCTTTTTGCTCCCCCACACCTTCTGTCCAATTTATCTCTACAGATCCGATAATCATCTCAAATGACATTTGATACCTTAACCCCATTTCTCTATCCATATTTTCTCTCTATAATTATCGTCACAAATAATCTACAACAATGTTCAATATTCACATTCTCTCTGTTGAATTATCACCCCAATTAATATGCACCAAACACCACTATCACTACTACTTTACCACCACCATTACTTGCATTGCCAATAATACTGTTACCTACCTTGATAATATTACTACTACCTACTCCATAAGATTATTACCTATCGGGATAGGGACTTTACTGCTCCAAACACCATTTCTGTACCCAAAATCGATTCTTTCATAAACATAATCAAATTTCTGCAGTTAGGAGTTGATAATCACTTTTTTTTTTAGGATTATTGATGACCATAAATAGGTACGTCCATGGTACCCCCATGTAGTGCATTCTCTGCCGGATGCACTACACGTGACGTGCATAGACGGTGCAGATTGATGCACTAGATGGAGTATCGATTTGTACCGTCCATGCACGCCACATGTAATGTATCCAAACTAGAATCCCCACCCATAAATAAGGACACATGATACACATTCTATTGACAAAATTGAAGACATTTGTGTACTAGCTAGGATGTGATTTTTTTTCTTGGTGAGTTGACTATTAGGCTTGGCAAGTTGCAGTACATATGGCCTCATGAACCAAATCCAAAAAAGAAAAAAAATGAAAACCAGAAACAAGGGACTGGAGAACATAAAATAATGTAAAACATCAAAAAAAAAAATGCACTACTATTACAGTACGGTCCATGGTACAGCCCACGTAGTGTATCCCTGCCGCATGCACTACACGTGGCGTGTATAGACGGTGCAGATCGATGCACCATCTAGTGCATCAATCTGCACCGTCCATGCACGCAATATGTAGTGCATCCGACATGAAACGCACTACATATGGTCTCTCCATGGACGGAACCCTACTATTGCTATCCTGGAGAATTTTGAGTAATCAGCGTCGTAAAAACACAAGATTGTGTTTGACTACAAAAGGCTGAGCTGACACAAGTACAAATTCTAAAATTCCATATCAACACAAGAACTTTCATATTATTTTTAATAAGTTGGTCATATAGTCGAAATATTTTTCAAAAAAAAAAAAATATATTTCCTTCGATATTTGTTTTATTTTCCAAATTTCATTTATTTTCCCGTATTTTCCGGGTGAACAGCTTAAGAAAAATGGGTGAATATATCGTAAAACTTTAATCGGTATTTTGAAAACCTGCTTTAGTCGGTAATCGATCCATTATCCTTGATTTGGCTATAACAGTGGCTTATTTACATATTCATACAATATTTATAGATTAATTAAACAGATCCAACACAAACAGACGTAGTTAAGAAATCGACGAACTGAATACTTGTAGTTCTGAGAAAATACATGTGGATATCAGTTATTCGCTATCTAAGATCTCAACCATCAGTAAAATATATATTACATTTGGATACTTATAAGTGGCAGTTTAGTTACGTAATACATTGCATTTGAATACCAGCTCAAGCCGTGATTCTTGTGATTATTTTAATATTATGATATTGTGTGATATTTTTATAAAATGTACCCCCCGCTGTCCAGCTCAAAACTTGACATGGAGTATATATTTGGTGTATTTTAGGTAATAATTTGTGTCAATAATGATGATAAATATGTATTGGAAATAAAAAAATAAAAAATATTATTAGTGAATGTGTGATCGAGATTAAAAAGTAAAAGATTGTAGTTTGATCTGATTGTGAAAGTGATAAGTATAAAAATTTCTAAAACATTAAAAAAATTGATAAATGTAAAATTTTAAGCGGGACGAGGGTTTATTATTTCCTAGATTGTAGATGGATCCGGAAGACCGGCAAAGAAATGGAAGGAGAGAGAGAATTCAGGGTAGAGAGAGGTAAATTGAAAGATATTGACAAAAGGGTAGAAAAAAAAAGTTGTAAATTGAAAGGAAAAAAGAAACGTACAGTAACAAGGATATATAGTAAACGAGTGATCTTGGTTCTTTTATTATATTTACCATGTTGTAAATCTCCAGCATGAACTACAAATCTGAAAAGAGCAAAGTAATAGATAGATTCGTTGGTGAGACAAGCTGTAAATATTATATATATATATATATAAATATAAATATATATATATATATATATATAAGTTATGCAAGGAAATAAATCCGAAGATAGGCGATGTTGAGTCCAGAATTTCTGTCTCCTTAAAGCAAATTCGCCCCCACCGTAGTGTATAGTGTCTGTCTCCCTGGATAAAACATCTCGATGCGTTGAAAAATAGACCATTGCACCTTCAACGAACTAGAATAAAACCTGAACTATCACTGACGCGACAAAAAATATGAAGAGAAATTATTTCCGAAAAAAAAAGAAGTTGGAATTTCGGCTGGAAAAAATGGACGAAAATTACGTCTCAAAATAAAACCCGTCACATTTGTATTTATAGGTGAAGATGAGAGTGCTGGAGGAACTCTAAACTGATCAGGATTGGTATCTCAATACTTATCCAGATCTGTTTAATTCGATAATTATCAATTAAATTGATATTTATCCGGATCCGAAAAATTCGGAATTTATAATAGAGGTGTTTCAGTAAAATAAATTTTTACCGAATAAAATTGTAGTAAAAAGATAACTTCGAGACGCCGAGACATTGTGTGTGTGTGCGCGAGGGGCGCCTAGTCACACATCCACTCATGTCTCACTTTTTGAACAAGAGTTTGTCCACATCTCCTTATATACTCACAATTTTTCTCTTCTTTTTCCAATGTGGGATAACTTCTCAAACCCGTTTCTAAAGGGTTCACTTTGGAACATTACATCTCATTCATACCTCAATCATTTTGAGTGTTCTTACATATTTTGGAAACCTCGTATGGAGTACTACGTATTCCAACTAAGTCCCGGCTTTAACTCGTAGTCGAGCCCACTCAAAATTGCCTCTCAAGTGGGCTGTTCAAAACAGCCAATTTTCTCTATTTTTCCAACAGATTCACTGTCCACGGGTCGTCCACTTCAAGTGGGAGACTCGGGTTCGAGTCCCTCTGAAGACAAGAATTTTTAAGGGTTTATGACTCTTTAATCTATGATTAAAGAAGAGACTCTAGTACTGGTGGAACAATTAAATATTGAGGGCGTCAAGCGGCAGTGTAGAAGGCCAGACCTCGGTGAGACCCTGCGGTTGGATTTTAGGGGTCCAGTATGGAGCAATCACTTGTGGGACGACTCCTTGTGCGCGGTAGTTGGGGATATTTAAGAACATGAGAGCCAGATACACATCTCGCAATTTAACTGACAGCAATACTGTGGGACCGGAGCTGTTATCCCGAAGACTAATCAGGTGTAAGTTTGGAATCTCGATATAAAAAAAAAATATACGTGATTGTGGACAAATGTCAAATTTGACATATATTAATTGTGTCATTTTTATTTGACAATATTTGGAATCGAATATCAAATGTCAAATTTACAATATTTGATTTTGTATTGGAATCGAATATCAAATGTCAAAATCAACCACCATCAAATATCACAAGTATTATTATATTAGGCAACTTGGGAACGCCGAACACAGGGCAAATATTTGTTAAGGAAGCGAGTTTGTAATTTCACCTTAAACTATATCCGGAAGAAATTTTATTTATATTGTGACTTCAATTTTGATTTGATTTTGACAATAATAGGTGGATGTTTTTTTTTAAAAAAAAAATTGCTAAAATATTTGAATTGAAATTATAATTTACTATAAATCTGAATTTTAAATGAGTCTAAAACAACGCATATATGTCTATACAAATTTATCTAATTTTGACGAACTTTAATTATTAGGTTCGAAAATTTTAGCAATCGAGCCAAACACAAGTTGAGTATAATTTAATTTTTGTATATGTATTTTGTGTTTCAGGAGAAAGTAAAAAGACTGTAAATAGAGTCAATCAATTGCATTCATAACACTGATAGAGGGGCCTTTATATATGTAACACCCCCAATCCACTCAGGGATATTACACGCCGTAGACCCTCTCCTCGAGGATCTACCAGGCTGGTAACAACATTTAACATCTCGACAATGCCTTCAAGGCAAAAATGACTCAGTAGACCGATTTGGTCTTTCAATAAATACATACAACTCGAATACAACTCATGCCACGCAGGTCAAAACACAACCACACCTGCATAACGGAAAAATATAAATGAAAATAAAGTACAACTATACCAATACGACATCAACGGGTCCTCGTGTGATTAGTATCGTTCATCTTTCATCATCCTTCATGCCACTCCGTGCTCGCTCCAAAACCTCGAATGCACAGACATCCACCCCCGAATACTCGGGGGTTAGCAAAACTCCACTGTTTTGCTAGTGCAAGTATAAAATACGAAAACGAGCCATACATATCATACTCCACGGAACATGTTAATCATAAACATACTTCCCGAGGTAAATCGCTTAATCAAAACGGTTAAATCGAAAGATAGGGGTAAACCCGATATACATCTTGTGAAAACATTTTACGATCTCGGGAGTTTTGAAAACACATTGGGATTTAAGAATTCTCAAACCTTTCAAAAACGTTTAGGGACACAGCCCAAAAGTCATTTTCCCAAAACATAAATTCGATAACAACAAATGGGGTCCACGACCCGATCATACCATAACCTGTTTCCACAGATTATTCGCGTCCCGTGCTAGCAAGCCACGGACCTCAGATGCTCCCGTAGAACAAACCCGAGTGAATAACCCACAGGGAAACTATATCAAATCACATGTCACCGTAACCGCAGTCACGTGACTACAAGCACATATACGTACATAATCAAACCACAACCATAAGTTATCCCGGCATCGCGCTAACAAGCCACGAACCTCGGAGTCCCCGCAAGACATACCCGATGATACCCCACAAGTTATCTCGGCATCGGGCTAACAAGCCACGAACCTCGGAGTCCCCGCAAGACATACCCGGAATGGATAACCCTACGGTCACGCCCAACCCATACTAGCAAGTATGGATCCCTGAGATTCAACAATCCTACCCGGAGGCACATCACATACATCAAGCACACAACAATAATCACTTATCAAGCCAAACAACATTAAGTATCACAACCTCCTTTCAAGGAGTAACAACTAATATCACACACATTACGTTCTTACCGAACAAGTACACAATAACAATACGTAATCCTCGGCAAAGGATTACGGTCTATCAACTCACTCGAAGTGATCATATTATCTTTAAACATACAAAACCAACACACATATTCCGAGAACACATATTCACGAAGTATACGAATTATCGTTGAAAGACAACATTTATCGAGAACATACCAATCCCTTTTTACGTTCATTAAATATTGGATTTCGCATAAAATCATTTATCAAGAATTATATCAACGAAACATGAAATGTATGGGCAAGATACTTGCCTCAAAATCGGTACGCAAGTATTCCGACGAACACGGCTCAACCGGAAAGCTTCGAAACGCCCAATGCTATCGAAACGGAAGACGACGACGAACGAAAGGGTTCAACACGGTTTCTTCGCAAGAAACATGACCCTAACATCATACAATCAATAAATCATCGTTCATACGAGGAAGAATAATCGTAGAACGCCCGAAAACCCCTCTAAGACATTTTACCGGACACCTTCAAGGCGTCGGTCAAGAACTCGACTCAAACAACGAATCGATACGATCCAACCATGGAATAATAAAGGAAATGATATAATACATCTAAATAATCATCAATCCATCAAAATCCTAAGTTAAATCGGATTAATCGGACGAAAACAACCAAAACCCCCAAATTCCCCAAAACTAGATTTCTAGGAAATCTGACCTGATTCGGTAGATCGGAGGATGTTATAGGACGGATTATTGACGATATGAACCTCCAAACTTCATAGATTCATTGTCCAACAACATCTCAAGAAGATTCACACACCCACAGCCGCGTATGGGAAGAAAAGAATGAGAAAATGGTCAAGAAAAAACGCCGTGCCTTAAATAGCTTGTGACTCGGACCGTGTCCGCCCGACACGGTCGTGGCGCGCAGCTTGATCGGGTAGGACTCGGCCGTGTCTGCAAGACACGGTCGCGGCGCGAGGGGCCTTCCGATAGTGACCCGTCCGATGACTTCCACGACTCGACCGTGTCCTGGAACACGGCCGGGCGTCCTGGGCGGTCCCGCCTATCCGGAAGAGTTCGACTCGGCCGTGCTGCACGACACGGCCGGGTCTCGAGGCGAGACTCCGGCATTTCGGACGAGTACGGCACGGCAGGCGATCGGACGACACGGCGATGATCGCCAATAAGCTCGTAGTGCAAGTTTATGTTGTTTGGCTAAGTATACTACTTGTCTAGTCATTGTGGTACGTGGAATTCTTTTAATAGCAGGATTATAGGCATTTTGCATCCTGTATTCCCAACCCGTACTATCCGCAAAATTAAAAGGTAAAGATTCTTGTGCACATAATTTTGCCATTTGTTCTCTAGCAATTTTTTCATTATATTTATAAAGTTGAGATTCGACATACCTTGATTGCCGTCAGCTGGCTCCAGAGAAGGTTGGAAGTTGAGTTGACTTTGTGGCTTTTGTTCTCCGTGGACCGAGGCATGGTTATTTTCAAAATGCCTTTTAAAATTTCCATATCCATCCCCCGCTTTATACGGATACTCTTTCGAAAGAGTTGCAAGATACCTTCATCGAACCATCGGCATTTTTCCCTTCTTAAAGTGTTTTGAAAAAGTACGGATACGGTCTCCTTTCTGCAACGAGGCTTGTTTCTTGCTTTAGTTTTCTTGCTTCCTCTGCCTTTCACATTTTCTTCCTCCTGACGATAACTCCTCAACATAAGGAGGTTCTTCTTGGCTTGCTTGCAGACGCCCGACTTTGATTTTTGCGTCGGAGTTGGTACGCCATGAAGAGTGCGCTCGAATGTTGCATATGTTTGATTTAACATAGCTTCATCGATTTCATGGTCCATTTCTTCGTCGATGTTTTGCAGTTGTTGACGATTCGGGACACGTCGAAATCCCCGGAGATCAACTTCTTCTTCACTGGTAGTTGTTGTACTACCGTAATAGATATTTTCATGTGTAACATCATATTCAGGATCTTGACTTTCATTTTCAAAATCGGGTGGAGTTTGGTTTTGGGGCTCCCGAATAATTATTCCGGATGGTTTCTTCGATTTGCCCCAAAGACCCATTCGCTCGAACTTGGACATTTTGGATTTTTTGGGAGATGTAGCAATACCCTTTCCCTTGTCAGAACTCGACATAATGATAAAATGCGAAAAAAAAGAGAGAGATTAAGTAGTATAGCAATTAACAATGAGAGTTTGAGAGATAGAAAGTATTGAAGGTGTGGAAAAATTGTGTTGGGGAGGGGGGTATTTATAGTTAGGATTTTTTTTTTTTTTTAAAAATCGGACTAGCCGTTAGACCCGCCGGGTCCGGGTCCGACCCGCCGGGTCCAACAGCCCTTGTTTGATTTTTTTTTTTTTTTTTTTTTTTTTTTACTTTCACGGTCGACGGTCGGACCGTGGTCGACGGTTGGGGAAGCTCGACCCGGACCCCACCCGTGTATACCATGGGTCCGGCCGGGTCGCACGGCCTACGGTCGGCCGGTCCGGGTCTTGCGGTCGGGGTCCGGTCGGCGGTCGACCGGCGGGTTGGTCGTTTTGGGCACCTCTAGTCGTGGCGCGCAGCTTGGATCGGGGGACTCGGCCGTGTCTGCAAGACACGGTCGCGGCCGAAGGGGCCTTCCGATAGTGACCGTCCGACAATGACTTCGACTCGGCCGTGTCTGGAACACGGCCGGGCGTCTGGGCGATCGGTCTGGCCTATCCGGAAGAGTTCGACTGGCCGTGCGACGACACGGTCGGGTCTGAGGCGAGACTCGGCATTTCCGGACGAGTACGGCACGGCGGTGTCGGACGACACGGCCGAGTTCGGCCGTGATGATCGCCAATAACGAGTGGGTGAGCTAAAACGACCATAACTCTCTCGTCCGAACTCCGATTGACTCACCGTTTGAACCATTGGAAAGCTAACTCGATGCTCTATAATATTGCAAAGATTTAGAATTTTTGGAGTTACCAAAAATTAATGGTGACTTTACAAAGTCGAACTCCCACGTGAAAAAGTCGATTGAGGACACGGAACTCAACAAAAGCGACCAAAGCGAACTCGGATGACAAAAAGTGCAGAATTAATCATTCTCGGAATGACGAAACGGTCATGATAGAGTTGTCAAAACGAACTTCCTCCGAAAAAAGAAAATTACCGAAATTCGAAATTGCGGATATTACATTCTACCCTCCTTAAAAGAAGTTTCATCCCGAAACTAAAAACAATTAGGGAGAAGCAATATCCCGCCAGGAAAACTCAATGAGATACGCAAGAAACGCGTAACTAATGCCAAACGGCGAAACGTTACATACAATGCAACGGAATATACGGTGTGAAAACACGCTCCACGACGACCAACACAACGTCGCCGTTAGGGACATGATAAGATCAACAAGTGACAAACGTCATCAAATAGATAATACAATCAAGTCAATTATCCGAACAATCACAAAACACTAAGCACCGTGCATAGTTGAGAAAACGAAAATAAACACAAAACGATCCACTTCGAATAAAAGAACTTTATCTCCGAGATTCGAAACAACCGGGTAAGGAAATAACATAACATACAACTGATAGACCACGCCCCTCAGGGACTCCTCGGAGTTGGTCCTGATTTCAGTGCTCAAATCCGTGCCTCGGAAGGCTCGGTGACCAACTCGCAAAACAGAACTCGGTGTCCTCAAGCCCGCACTTGTAACACGTTACTAGCGGAGAAGGGCAATGTGCACGGACATGCCCCGCCACATTGCGATTAAAACACCTCCCGGCTTTACCAGAGTCAAAGCGAAGACTTAGAACTCTCGGTCCCACGCAACGAGCGACGAGCTTCACGGTAGAAAGACTACGACGTTGCGAACTAGAAACACCAACTCCTGCACTATCCACAAGGTCATTGGACTTCCTCTGCTTCTTCGACTCGGGCACACGCTCCGACGATAACGAAGCTAGTTCACGGGCCAATGCTCGATCTTGGTAGTCCCTCAACGAAGTGCAAGTGAGTCACGACATATACACGCGAATCTCTGGCTTCATTCGTGCATCAAATGAAAGATCCTCTCTTCCTCGGTTCTCACCCGATCTCGCACATAACTGAGTTGTTTGCTATAGTCGATGATAGCCTGTGACACTGAAACACCTTGTGGTTCTGCCGAATAAAATTCGTGAATCCTCTGCTCTCTAATCGGTTTCGGACAGAACTCAGCTTCCATAAATGCCTGGAACTCCACCCACGTGACATCACGATCATGAGGCTTAACAGCCTCCCACCAATTAGCGGCATCTTTGTCAAGAAGGTCTTTGCGCAATAGGTACCTTTCGCTCTTCAGACAATCGATGACCTCGAATATCTTTCCCAGTGGAAAAGCCAACCATCCCTGACCCAACGCATCCGCAACACCGCGAATCGAGGGGATTCATACGAATTACCTCCGAAGCCACCGGTTTGCACGGTGTTCTGAGTCACATCGTAATGCGCTGAATCACTGAGTCAACTGAGTCATCTGTGTAGCTACCTGCTGTAAAATAGTAGCGACACCGATACCGGCATCATCACCGGCAGCATGATCTCGACTACGCGTCTGATTGCCACGACTACGACCTCGGCCCCTCGGCATACTGAATAAGTAATTACTCAGCACAATAGAAAAATAATAACATATACCACATACAACAATTTCCATCGTAAAGTAGCATGCATACTAAAATCATAGCAACGACGGTATCGTTCAGCAATCTCAACGGCCCGAACGATAACCAGCACATAATCACAAAACATCATGGAACAATCACACATATACACGAACATACCAACCCAAGCTTCAACAGCTCACACTCGCGTGTCAACACGCAAATCACCACGAGGCGATAAACAGTAAACATCAGTTCACACCTCTCACAGAGGGCTAACAAAACATATGCGTGGCGAACGACTCAACGTTCACACCACCAATTCAATCACAATTCGGGGTTAACACCGTAACGAAAGTTCGAAAACCATACACGCATTTCCGGCCCGCAAACAGGAATGATAGGTTTTAAAAACGAGAACCACCTTTTGAAAACAGTTTGGAAACAACAGTTGATCTTGAGTTTCATTTTACAAAAAGTAGTACAAACACCTTTATCGAGACTTTGAAAATCATCTTGCGTTTGAACAAAAATGAGGACACCTTTCCTTTAGTGAAAAACTTTCAAAAATATTCGACCCTTGGGTCTAAGCAACTGCATTTGAAAATATCTCAAAAATATTTTTGGTCCTCAACCGAAAATTTTTGAAATGTATTGCGGCATTAGAAAACACCTTGAAAACACCACAAGAAAATAATTCGTTTTAAAAGTACGTCTCGAATTTTAATTTTCTAAGATACTCAAGGTTTTGAAAAATAATTCAATGGGCTAGAATGCCCAAAAATTTCAGGTAATTACAAGGAACAATATAGCGCCGTGGGTCTCGCGCCGGAACCCACCAGGCTAAAAACCATTCACAAAAACGCCAAAAAGGCCGATGACGGTAATATTTCAAAAATTCACAAAATCCATTTACAAAATACTAAATTCCGTCATAAGAATTTCGCCAAAATGATCAAGGCCATAATGCCAAAAACTCGGTTAAGGGAATTGATTTTCGAAATAAAACTCAGTCGGTAAAATACCGAAAGCCATTACAGAAGAACTCACGCAGCGGATAAAAGAAATAAAGTCAAACATGCACAAGACAGCAACACTACTCCTCATATGAACGAAAAATGGGAGTCAAATAATCACGTATCACGAAATCAAAATCCATAAGAGGATTCCGTCAATCAACTCATAATCAAAAAAAATAGCTCGTGTCACACGAGGCACAACACAAAGAAGGGAGACTTACATCCACAGGTCGCACGAAGATGATGATCGCCCCACGATACTAATCACAACAAACCAACTCAGACGACGCGTCGCGACACGACTCAGTCAGATAAAATCTGACGAGACAAAACTCAACAGACACCACTGACCCGACAGCCTAGGTTTCCACAACCTAAAGCTCCGATACCATTATGTAACACCCCCAATCCACTCAGGGATATTACATGCCGTAGACCCTCTCCTCGAGGATCTACCAGGCTGGTAACAACATTTAACATCTCGACAATGCCTTCAAGGCAAAAATGACTCAGTAGACCGATTTGGTCTTTCAATAAATACATACAACTCGAATACAACTCATGCCCACGCAGGGGTCAAAACACAACCACACCCGTACAACGGGAAAAATATAGCAGCGGAAAATAAAGTACAACTATACCAATACGACATCAACGGGTCCTCGTGTGATTAGTATCGTTCATCTTTCATCATCCTTCATGCCGACCCTGTGCTCTGCTCCAAAACCTGAATGCAATACAGACATCCACCCCCGAATACTCGGGGGTTAGCAAAACTCCACTGTTTTGCTAGTGCAAGTATAAAATACGAAAACGAGCCATACATATCATACTCCACGGAACATGTTAATCATAAACATACTTCGAGGTAAATCGCTTAATCAAAACGGTTAAATCGAAAGATAGGGGTAAACCCGATATACATCTTGTGAAAACATTTTACGATCTCGGGAGTTTTGAAAACACATTGGGATTTAAGAATTCTCAAACCTTTCAAAAACGTTTAGGGACACAGCCCAAAAGTCATTTTCCCAAAACATAAATTCGATAACAACTAATGGGGTCCACGACCCGATCATACCATAACTTTGTTTCCACAGTTATTCGCGTCCGTGCTAGCAAGCCACGGACCTCGGATGCTCGTAGAACAAACCCGAGTGAATAACCCACAGGAAACTATATCAAATCACATGTCACCGTAACTTGATCACGTGACTACAAGCACATATACGTACATAATCAAACCACAACCATAAGTTATCCGGCATCGCGCTAACAAGCCACGAACCTCGGAGTCCCGCAAGACATACCCGATGATACCCCACAAGTTATCTCGGCATCGGGCTAACAAGCCACGAACCTCGGAGTCCCCGCAAGACATACCGGAATGGATAACCCTACGGTCACGCCCAACCCATACTAGCAAGTATGGATCCGGAGATTCAACAATCCTACCCGGAGGCACATCACATACATCAAGCACACAACAATAATCACTTATCAAGCGAACAACATTAAGTATCACAACCTCCTTTCAAGGAGTAACAACTAATATCACACACATTACGTTCTTCGAACAAGTACACAATAACAATACGTAATCCCTGCAAAGGATTACGGTCTATCAACTCACTCAGTGATCATATTATCTTTAAACATACAAAACCAACACACATATTCCGAGAACACATATTCACGAAGTATACGAATTATCGTTGAAAGACAACATTTATCGAGAACATACCAATCCCTTTTTACGTTCATTAAATATTGGATTTCGCATAAAATCATTTATCAAGAATTATATCAACGAAACATGAAATGTATGGGCAAGATACTTGCCTCAAAATCGATACGCAAGTATTAAGCGAACACGGCTCAGCGGAAAGCTTCAAACGCCCAATGCTATCGAAACGGAAGACGACGACGAACGAAAGGGTTCAACACGGTTTCTTCGCAAGAAACATGACCCTAACATCATACAATCAATAAATCATCGTTCATACGAGGAAGAATAATCGTAGAACGCCCGAAAACCCCTCTAAGACATTTTACCGGACACCTTCAAGGCGTCGGTCAAGAACTCGACTCAAACAACGAATCGATACGATCCAACCATGGAATAATAAAGGAAATGATATAATACATCTAAATAATCCATCAAAATCCTAAGTTAAATCGGATTAATCGGACGAAAACAACCAAAACCCCCAAATTCCCCAAAACTAGATTTCTAGGAAATCTGACCTGATTCGGGAGATCGGAGGATGTTATAGGACGGATTATTGACGATATGAACCTCCAAACTTCATAGATTCATTGTCCAACAACATCTCAAGAAGATTCACACACCCACAGCCGCGTATGGGAAGAAAAGAATGAGAAAATGGCTGAAGAAAAACGCTGCCAGGCCTTAAATAGCCTGACAGACTCGACCGTGTCCGCCTGACACGGTCGTGGCGCGCAGTTGACTGGCAGGGACTCGACCGTGTCCTGCAAGACACGGACGCGCCGCGGAGGGGCCTTCCGATAGAGACCCGTCCGAAGCGGCTGACTTCGGCACGACTCGGCCGTGTCCTGGAACACGGTCGGGCGTCTCGCGCCTGGCCCTGGCCTATCCGGAAGAGTTCGACTCGGCCGTGCCAGACGACACAGTCGGGTCCTGAGGCAGAGACTCCGGCATTTCCGGACGAGTACGGCACGGGCAGTGTCGGACGACACGGCCGAGTTCGGCCGGCAGTGATCGGCCAATAACGAGCGGGTGAGCTAAAACGACCATAACTCTCTCGTCCGAACTCCGATTGACTCACCGTTTGAACCATTGGAAAGCTAACTCGATGCTCTATAATATTGCAAAGATTTAGAATTTTTGGAGTTACCAAAAATTAATGGTGACTTTACAAAGTCGAACTCCCACGTGAAAAAGTCGATTGAGGACACGGAACTCAACAAAACGACACTGAAACGAACTCGGATGACAAAAAGTGCAGAATTAATCATTCTCGGAATGACGAAATGGTCATGATAGAGTTGTCAAAACGAACTTCCTCCGAAAAAAGAAAATTACCGAAATTCGAAATTGCGGATATTACAATATAGGCATTACAATGAGAGTCCTTCCATACATAGGATTCATAGATAAGGTAAGACATCTAATAGGATCCTACTACCTCTAGAAGGATCTAGAACCTTCCATCTATGTATCTACAACCAGTATTAGGTAAGGCACATCACGAGAATAATAATTCCCGGAACACTCCCCCTGTGTCGAGCACTAATACAACAATGGTGCAGAAGATGTTGCCTTCGTAAAAACCTATTCCAAGACAAAACAAAACCCCATGGGAAAAATAAAGGCTTGATGAGGAAAAGATTGCAACGCACCAAGATAACATGTCCTGTATACTCCCCCTGATGTATACATAACGACTCCCCCTGATGAGTACCTCAAATCATAGGAGTCGGATACCAAGTTGCCCTCACAACTATACCAAGGAAAAACCCAGTGGGAAAAATACATCTTGGTCTAAGTTGAACAGAAGTACAACGCATCATTGTATGGATGTTCTCATAGGTCGCCTCGTTAAAACCTTACCAAGTGAAAACCCAATGGGAAAAAACAAACCTTGGTCTAAGGACAAAAAGAGCGCGACACATCCAAAATGCAGAGTCGCTAAAGACTTATCAAGTTTTCTAAAGTCTTGACCTTCATGCACTAAATCAGTCATAACTTCTTCGACTCAATAGGTATCAACGAAACTGTAAGAACTTATGAAAACTAGACACCCATAGCTTTTCATTCACATACAGTACGTAACCTAGATCGACCTGAGCAGATCACAAAGCTCTATCGAAGTTGACTCAGCAAATTACCAGACATATCCTGTCATACTTTGCAACAATAGTCATATGTCACTCAACATGATGGATATGATCAAATGGTTGGTTTCCTTGGAAAGTAGACACAAACCTTTCCAATGGTACCAATTTCACCATTTTCCAGCAAGTGAGCTGCCGTGTAGGTCATATGGGAGATAGACCAACACATTTTGGGCAGATTCGGGTATCAGTTTTCAAGTGTCCTTTTTATCGAGATAGAGTGGACTTCAAGCTCCTTGTCAATCACAGACATTGCGTGAGCGCATCCTAGGCCATCATCACAGTGGCTTTACCGGATAATTACGAATGAGTACATCAAGTCAAACATGAGTACATAATACCGTACTTTTCTTAAGACTGCATCATCACTTAAGTGAGCAAAGTCTTATTATGACTTCGACTAGTCATTGGAAATCATATAGGCATTACTTTAGCGTCTCTTAGGGAAACCGTCCCTTAGATTGCCTTAAACCGATTGATGAATACGCATCATCAAGTGTCCCCAAGATCCTTTCATTCTTAACTTTGGATTTAGTGGAATCTCTTAGTCTCACAAGAGTACATCACTATAAACCCTTAGTTTTGCACGCAAAAGCTTCATATCTCTTCCAAATCAAGTATATACTTAGTATGCATTCCCGACAATTACTTGTCGACGCGCTCCGTGGTCAGGAGCCACTTGATTTGAGTCTGATCCACCACAAGATCCTTTCATCACTTAACTTACTTCCCCACTAAGATAAGATTTAACCACAAGTTTCACGTCAGTTTTTGGGAAACTATCTAACTGAAAAGATAGTGGATGATATAACATCCATTACGATAGCACAACTAAGTTTCGTGTCATCGTAGTCGATTCCAGTGCATTCATGAGAAACCTCGCGCCATGAGGTGAGTTTAACTCCTTCTCTCACTCGCTTTGACAAAGTATACGGATAGATCTTATCTTTGGAGTGTCGACACCACTTATCACTTTTTTCATACTCGAGTCGCATATATTTCCATTTTAGGCCAAGGCTACAAAGTTGTAGATTTTCAATGAAGTATGGTTCGATTAAACTCACATTCCACGTCCTCATGTACCGGCTTTATTCATAAAGTACTCTTTATGGATTGGCATTCATTGAGGCGTCCCCCAATGATGACTATAATCCAGAATCACATGAGACGGATGAGTTCATTTGATCAGATGATCAAGTTTCATGTACCAAACTCGCATACATTCTTAGCGAGAGTATTTATCGAACCAAGTGGCATCCCAATACTCTATGAGATCCATGGCCTAGTAACACCGTCTACCACAATTTGTGGTGTTACCATATCACCATTTATAGGTGATGAACGTCCATGACCGGACACAATCCTTGCAGACATGTTTGCAGCATGTATTTAATCTCGTCACTTTAGGGAACTTGGTGAGGCACAGTAGGGACAAACTACGACAATTCCAAGTCGTTCTACTCGAACATGATCGTTCGCATCTCCCCCTAACGACGGGAAGACTGGCTCATCAAAGTGACTTACGAGATCGTCTGCCAATGTATATTTTAAGCGGACTAAGAGTGAAAGCGCATGTCATATTCATCATTTATAACCCGTCATAATGCGTTGTGGTGATGCACTTTGGCACATGAACATGTGGACAATAAAGGTTTTCAGTGTTAACGCAATCCAGTTAACAAAATGCATACTGTTACACTCGTTACTTAACATTTGAATGATGATAGGTATAAGTGAATATGACATGTTGACCGATGCGACATAACCCTAGCTACTGGTCTTGAGAGTCCAACAAAACCGCCACCATGCACCACCGGGATCGAACATAAAGAAACGATTGAACCGATGATAGGCCGTTGGTTTTATCGAACCTCTAGTGCTTTCTTGAAGAGTTCACTCCCTTCACCATCCCCAAACACCTCAAAATTTCGTGAGCATGTATAAATGGGTGTTTAGGATTCCAAAACCATCAACCTTGTGGTCAAAAACCGATCAAAATGACATCGAACTGGTTGTTGGGACGGCTGGTGGTATGTTAAAACTTCATTTAAGTGGTTCACCTCCTTCCAAGTCTCCAAATGGCACCAAAATTTGTGAGAAGGTAGTCTTGGATGTTAGGAAGTACTTGTTAAAATTTCACTTTAAGACTTGGTCTAAAAATGGGTGAACCGACCTTTACAATGACTGGTCCGCAAGTTGGACAACCATAAACTCAGGTTTCATCAACTTATCAATCATTGTCAAAGGAACCACATAACATTTAAATGTTATTACTTGAGTACGACCATCATAGCATCATAATCCACCCAGGCTAATACTTATGATCATGTATGTATAAGGACTCGATGAAAAGGGAGGACTCAGCACCATGCTTATGCGAGTCGCTACATTATTCTCTTTAGCATAGGAGGGTGTCATCTCCTAATCGTGCCAAAGAATAGGCTTAAATAAATGAACATGGATAAGAAGGATCATTGGGAGGTCTTTGGCGTCACACATGTTTATGAAAATAAGACGCGGATGACATAAATATCATCATCGGTCATGAGCTATGCTCATGACTCCACCAACATACTTTGGTGTCTTTGGTCCAACTAGTTTCTTTGTTCAATGAAAATGATGTCCATGACAATACCGTGGTATATGGATCATCAAACTGTCCAAACTCCGGACTATTAAAGCCTAAATGTGTCAATGTCCCAATACATCGTCTGGTTACACAAATCGATGCAAGCCGGACCATATTGACTCATGAATATTTTTCCTTTCACATATTCAATACAAGTGATGCATAAGATTTTATTTCTCACAAATCATAATGAGATGCTATGAGTGATACACTTTGGCATATGTATCATCGAGTCATAACATAGTTCAATTGTTATGGAACATATGTGACTAGAAAACGCCATTCGGCATTCAATAACTTGAGCATTATACCACTCATTGATTGTGATGACCTAGTCATCATAGTCACAATAGATTTATAAACCGAAATCCAAAAATATCGTGTCCCTTGAAAATAGCTTAATACGCACTCAATTTCGCTTGCAAAATTTTACAAATATGAGCATAGCGAACACTCTAACAACATAGAGATTTTAAACCAAATACGATCAAAATGATCTATCATATTGAGTGCATAACATGGCAAGGTCCTAAGGGGCAAAATTATGACACAAGAATGGTGTAACACTACCATGCACACGCTCGACCTTCTTATAAGGGTGCGTATTTTGGGCTTCCCCAAAGAAACTGTTTTTCAACATTTGAAAGATGATAGTTTAGCGTACAACGCATACCAAAAACTGCATCATCTATGGCAGATTCGGCCAAAAAGAGGTTGAAAAATATGTGTCATAAGACCACTTGCAAATTTAAGATGGGAACCAAGTTGGTTGGGATAAAAGTTAGCACAATCACTGGAAATAAAATTCCGCGCAGCTTGACCTTTGTTCACTAAAACAACGATAACTCCCTTGTTAGGAAGGCTATGGACGAACGGTCAGATGTTCTGGAAACTAGACTTCCGTATCTTTCTATCCATAAGTTGTGCACCACACGGATCATTAAACTCAGATCACAGTGCATGTTTTAATTGGTTGCTTTAGTATTTCCCAAGTTTAGTGAGAAAACAAGGTTGAGGCCATATCCAATGGCATAAGTGTTGATGCAAAAACATGGCGATGTCAGCCATAGGCGCGTTTAAACGCAGCAGGGTGTTCGATTTCTTATCTCGACTAATTATCCTTTCGGTAACTCCAACATGGTAGACTTGCAGAGAAAGTAGAAATGTCGGTACAGCTAAGGCTGTTTAAAAACTACTTATTCCGTTTGAACTTTCAAAGCATAAACAAATACCAAGGAGGATGCGCCTAGTCATGATCAAAGTGTAGACACAATCCACCAAAGTGCATCAAATCAACCAAGTATTTTAATTCTCAATTTACAAGTATACGTCATAATAGCCATGTTATATGGATGCAACGCGGTGCATCAATATTAAGCATTTTGAACCATGAGACATAATGAATATACCATAACCAACTCGTCTTAACCATCCAATAAGATCGGCTAAACATAGTCAAATGTATAAGGCACATGCCTTTACAAATACTCGAAAAAGTATTCGGACCTATAGTCATACGAACTATAATCGAGTTCAACGAATTCATGTATTTACCGCAATATGCCATTGCTTTACATGTTAAAATTCATGAGAATTACTCTTACACTCTTTCATATATTATATTGCAAGGAGACGGTGCATGACTACACCCACATGCAATATTTTATTTTAATATGATGAAAGATGGAGTTTTCCAAGTATGGGATTGGGTCAAGACCAATGTGGTGGTCGCTCAATTCATCGTGACAAATTCGTCACAAAACGATTTTAACCACGGCATATCCGTCACAATCGATGTTTGTCCCATTTGTACGTCACAATTCCGTGACTAATCATGAACAAGTCATAACTTTACCGTTACCAATAATATTCATTTTATTCAATTGTTAGTTTAAAATCGACAAAATGGCGACGTCAAATCGCACCCAAAACGTGGTGTATGCAACAACCACAAATATCGACTTTCAACAATTATCCGTGACTCCCCCAGGACCGTCACACAGTTTACTTCGACATACGAGAGTGATACCACCTCGCATAGTCTCATACACCGCAAGGTAGCGTGGGAGATAAAGAACCAATTTCCCCAATTCCCAAAAAAAAAATTCCCAAAAGAGAGAAATTAAAAAACGGGAACTTTAATAAAATCTTACGGGTACTTGGTTCCATATTTGCTTTGATCCTTAAACAGGAGCTTCTCTTCATATGAGCAATATTTTCGTGGTATTCGGTTCTATATTTACTTTGATCCTTGAACGGAATAAGAAATATGGTTTTTCTCCATAGCGTGCACATCATCGCGAGCAACGTATTTTCCTATATGCACGTAAAACATAAACATGGTAAGATTCATAAGTGTACAAATCAATGGACAAATGAATCATTAATTAGGAAAAGATGGAGAGTTGAGAAATGCCCGGATAGGGCTACTGGGCTCGATAATTCGTCCGAAAAAGGACTCGAGCGCGGCGATGCAGCAGCTCGGTATTGGATGAGGTCGGATCTCCAAATTTTCTTATAAAAATCTGCTTCTGTTCGGCGGCAGATTCAGTAATCAATATTACTCATAATCCGATCTTCACCGTTGAATATACAGATATTTATGTTGGAAAGTTCCCATCAAAATTTCACACCGATCCGACGGTTAACGAATTGAAAAACATGATTTTGGTATGACTGCGCTGTGCAGAAAATTTACGCGCGGAAATTCTCGTCTCTCGTTTTTTCTTTCGCGTACAGTTTCATCGAGAAATACTGTCCCGAATCAAATCTTCACCGTTAAATTTGTAGTTCTTGCTACATTAGTTGGGCTAAAAAAATTGATTGAAAGCTGTCGGGTCGGGCTGGGCAGCAACCGGGTCAGATACAAACTGGGGCAGGCCGGATGCGGGTTGGGTGAGCGGGCCGGGGAGATCCAATCTGTTGTAACGGGTTTGGGAGATGAGATTGCCGGAATATGTGGACGAATCGCGATCCGGTGATGGCAAGCGGCTCGTTATGGCCGCGGGTTTGCTGTGATGGGGAGGGAGGTCACGGACAGGCGGCGAGTCGGTCTGGTGGGGGGCGAGCGGCGGGTTGCTCGCGAGGAAGACGGCGGCGGGTCTGCTGGGTTTCTTCCTGAAATCCGATTTGCAAGGGTCTGGGCGATAGTTGGGGTCTCCAAGGCGGAACTGGCTCAACCAGATTTGAACGGGCTGGATGAGATGTGCCGATCTCGGTCAAAGAGGAGGAAATTGATTTCTGGTGTGGTTGAGCGGCGGTAATCTGGCCGGGGAAGGTGACGGCTGTCCGTAATTAGGGTTTATGTGGAAAAAAAATCCGATTTTCATTTTTTTTTTTTTTCGGATTTTCAGAAAAGAATCGGGATGAGATTTTTTTTCTTGCTCAGTTGGAAGTCTACGTGCTGATAACGTGTTTCAGGAGAAAGTAAAAAGACTGTAAATAGGGTCAATCAATTGCATTCATAACACTGATAGAGGGGCCTTTATATAGGCATTACAATGAGAGTCCTTCCATACATAGGATTCCTAGATAAGGTAAGACATCTAATAGGATCCTACTACCTCTAGAAGGATCTAGAACCTTCCATCTATGTATCTACAACCAGTATTAGGTAAGACAAATCACGGGAATAATAATTCTCAGAACATTTTGAAAGTTTTATTTTTATTCAGATCGATGGAACCATAAAAGAATGTTCAAATTTTATAGTAATTGATCGAGTTCAACAAATTTTTTTACCAACCAAGCTTTATCGAATATAGAGTAATTTTTTGATTCTCAACCATAAATTTAAACAAGATTTTAATATAAGATATATCTCATTTCAAGACCACTTATTTAGAGTATCTTTACTTTTTAACTATATATTTACAATATTTATATATTACAAATGTATGTTTATAATATTTACAATAATTTTCAATATTTACAATATTATATAATAATTAACGTATATTTATAATATTTACAACATTTACAATATTTATATATTTATAACGTATGCTGATAACATTTATAATAATTTACAATATTTACAATAGTTATAATAATGATTTGTTAATCGTTAATTTAAATAATATATATAACTACCAAAAAATGATGAGGGACAACATTAAGAAAAGTACTAGACATGAAGCTATTACAACCATGCAATAAGAGAAATAAAAAAGGTTACTAATTACATATTTTCTTGACTCATAA
Source organism: Orobanche coerulescens (assembly GCA_033398695.1). Classification (NCBI taxonomy): domain Eukaryota; kingdom Viridiplantae; phylum Streptophyta; class Magnoliopsida; order Lamiales; family Orobanchaceae; genus Orobanche; species Orobanche coerulescens. Next base: position 148,895,930 of record CM065814.1, on the reverse strand, counting down.
AGGTTAATTTATAAACATATATATTTACAATATTTATATATTTATAAAGGTGAATGCACAATATCTATCTAGTATCCCCTATATACTAATGCAGAATATCTTGCCTCATACTACAGCCTTCCCACGCTTCTACCGCCACATGTCATCTTCTCACGATCTTGGTTGCTCATGTGTCATATTCTCATGCTTTGGTTAACACATCATCATTTCCTAACATATTTATTAATTACCTAAATTAATTACCTCAATTAATAAGTAGTAAATATTGTTACCTAAATTATTGTCCGCCGCTTAAAAAAAATCTGCACAAGAAGCAAGAATATCCTTTCCTGCCGCTTAAAAAATTAGAAATTATGAAATTATGAAAATTGAAAATATAGAAAAACACAATAAAAGTGATATTCACTTAGTTTTACATATGTAAAATAAAAGCAAGAAAAACAGAAAAAAAAACACACACAATTTAATTTCTTATATATTTGAAATATCTCTTTGAAATTCATAAAGTCAGTAATTATATAATTTCGTAAATATAATTTTTTCATTTATTTTGTTATTTTATATTAATTAAATAAGATTAAAACTAAAATAGACTAATTGATTTATTTCATAAGTTCTTTGATTTATTTATAAATAATGATTAAAACCATCGTTTCTACACTTTCAATAATATTTTTAATAAGAATATTTTGATTAATTTAATTGATTAGGACTTCTTTTGCAATACTCCCAAGTATGTTTCATTTCAGTTGATATTTATTTTATTGATATATCTGATTATAGTGACTAACTAATATAAACTAACTAATTAGTGGAATATATAATATTTCCGCGAGATTTTAGATTTAAGTTTTTAATATATAGTGCAAACTGATATATTAAATTTGTCTTTGATTGGATTTATGTTGTTAATTAATGAAAATATGAAATATTTCTATAAATATAATCAATTCCTCCGGTAAAATAAAAACAAGAAAAACAGAGAATAAAACACTCTGGACAAATTTTGTTCTTTGTTAAGTCTTTTCCTTTGAAAACTCATAATCGATTTTGTCTTTTTCGCCTTCAGATTTCTTAATATTTAATTTTTAGATAATTCTTAATATTTTTTTTTGTTATTTTTACTTAATCCCTTCAAGTTAATTTCATTTTCAAGTAAGCTCAAATAACATTATGTTACAAAATTTACATATTTCTTGAGATTCTCAACATGTATAGTTTATAAATCTCTCCTAATATCTTCTCACGCTTCTACCGCTACACATGTCTTCTGCTGGTGCTTCGTGTGCTTATGTGTCACCATTTCATGCTTCAGCTGACACTTAATCAATTACTCGCCTAATCATCATTGCATTAATTACATTATAATTATACCTCAAATAACTCCTACCTACCTTACTAATTTCTACGAATTAAGAAATATGAATTATGAATAAATAGGAATTGATTATATTACAGAAATATTTTACATTTTCATTAATTAAAAAATATAAATTCCAAACAAAAAGAATTTAATATATATTTTCATTAATTAATTAGTTTGTATTAGTTAACCACTATAATTATGTATATAAATAAAAGAAATATCAACTGAAAGAAGTGTTGAATATATATGTACTCGAAGTGATTTTTTAAATATTTTTAAGTGATTTTTTATTTTTTAAGTTTTAAAAAAATTGTTAATTTATCTACTTTTGAAATCAACTATATATTTTTGAAAGTTTTGAATTTTCTTTTGTATTTGAAATTATACCAAACAATTTATGTATTTTTTTTCAAATATAAGGATTGAGAAGTGCTTTATTTTAAGTTATAAGTCAAGATCTATTATGTATTTTCAAAAGTTTTCTAACTTCCAAAAACATTACTAAAACTAGCCACAATTATTTAGTATAATTCTACATATGGAGTTGTATTAAAGGACAATACATATATCGTTTATTCAAGTATAAGTTCTTCACTTTGGCATCATTGCAAACTCATAAGACTGACCAAGAATATGAGATTAATTATTGGACAGACAATGTCATCTCACCATCTATAAGAAATTAAGGACTTCTCCGAATGAATCCTCAAAATTATAGATGCTGAGCTGGGTGAAGAAGTCGATAGCGAAATCTTGATTGATATTCTCGATAATTATTAATCTGGAATGCCGAAGATCATATTGAAGCCATTGCTGAAAGCACTATCATTTACTTATAAGTAACTTTCCATAAAGTAATTTTCTGAAGAAAGAGCAACCGTGACGCCAATAAATGACATTTTGGATAGAGTAAATGATTACGTGATGTCTATAATTTCAAAAGACAAACGGATATATCTCAGTTCTGATAGCATATGCAAAATCTCTACGACCTCTAAAGTCAAAATCAAGTATATTCAATGGATTTTTTTGAATAGCATCAACTGTTCTAGAATTCCAAATCACATCTTGAAATCGTAAGTTAGAGTCTCAATTATGCTAATTCATAATATGGATCAATCATCAGGATTATGAAATATCACATCATTAATAATTATCCAAATCCGTAACCATATTATTGAACAAAAAATTCGGGGAACAATTTTGAGAGTAAAGTACTTATTACACAATTGATATTAAGTCTCTTAGATAGCAGATTACCATTTAAATTTCAAATACGCCAGTTTCCACTTATTGTGAACTTTACCATGACTATATTTAAGAGTCAAGGTCACACACTCCCTCATGTCGGTATGTATCTTCCAAGACCCGCATCTGGTCATGGTTACCTTTATGTAGCCCTATCAAGAGTGAAGATCAGGAAAGACTAGAAATCTTTTGTTGCGATGAGAATGGTGTAATAATAAACAGACAAATAATGTAGTTTATAAAGAAGTATTATGAAATTTATAATGAACGATTTACATATTATATATTTATATAAGAGTTCTTTTTTGTGTTCCCGTGTAATTACACAGGTGTTATACTAGTTTTATATATAAAGCTTATCCCCCTTAATTTAATGTGCAAGGGGGGTTGTGCCCAAAAATTCTATTATATATAAAGCTTATCCCCCTTAATTTAATGTGCAAGGGGGTTGTGCACAAAAATTAGTATTGTACAACTAATGCATTGCACCCCAAAAATAATTTCGTTTTTTATAAACTCACGAATTTATATCTACATATTAAACTCCAAGGAATACAAACAATCGTGTAATGATGGAGTGAACACAAAAGAGTTCCTGGAACCATGCTCTCATAATTGATGAATATGAAGTGTTGCTAAAGTATTAATGCTTGAAGCACTATATAAACCATCCAAAGACGAGAAAACAACATAGCAAAAAACCACACCAGTTTTGCAGTTTGCCATATAAGCCTCCTGTTACGTTTTCTATTTATATGTAGATAAGAGGTTGTCACTATTTTTTAATCTTGGCCTACCTTTTCGAATATGGAGTTAAAGACTTGCTGTGGTATTCTTTAAAGATGTTTGTGTGTGCTTCTGACATTAAAGGGTTTGATGTTGTGTTTGATTATTTCGGGTAAAGAGTTACAACGATGGTAGTTTGTGTGTGAAGCTGTGTTCGTGTTTGGTGGTTGATCTGCAAAACTAGAGAAAAAGATGGATGGGAAGCGGATGTTTTTAGGATAGTGATAAAAATTTAGATGTATATCTTGGAATGGATTGGATCCCATCTTACCTGAATTTTTTTACCCCATTGGTTTTGGGTTTTAATCTGTTGGACTGGATCCAACCATAGCAAAACAATCTCAAAACACAATGAATTGATGTCAATAATCAATCGGTTGGTGTTTGCTAAAAGAAATAAAACAAAATGGATTGAAATAAAATGATTGTTTTAAAGTGTACAACTCATGAAAAGCTAATGAATGAATATATGCATGTAATAATGGGAAACTTATGTGAATACTGAGTCGGACCTCCAGCAGACACATACATACATTCATTAATGCATACATAAACACGTATCACGTATGTATGCAGACACATAGGTATGATATTGGTATACATTGAATAAAGAAGCTGAAAAATATTATAGATACAGCATGGCTGCATGGGTATTTTGCTTTTTAGGTGGCATTCTTCATTGGAAATTTACCTCATAATAATGATTTACATAATCAATATGCACGCTTTCTCTCTATCTCATGATGATGCTACTAATAGTCTCCTACAATATAATGAAGACTCTTCATGTCCATTCTTTTTGTATTATTCACTTTTATTTTTTGCTTGGGGGGATGGTAAGTTGGTAACCGTTGTGAATTAAAAACGAAATCATATCGTAGTTTCAAGATTGCATAAAACTGTAGAATGTTAAAATAAAAGCTGTTAGTATTTAAAGATTACATGTGAAGAGACTCTTTTAAATGTAACATTTTAGAAAAAGTCTTTTTACATGTACTCTTTTAATGTGAATAAACTATTTTAAGTACTGGAAACCTAATTAGTACCGACCATTACACTATGAATATTTAGATGCAATGGGTGCAACGCACGAGTTGATAAAACATTACACTATGAACATTTAAAATAAATACAATACATTACATATAACTAATTACATAGACTAAAAGAATTCTACACGGAAAAAGCGTTACGGATGAGTCCTTATTCATATTAAAAGACTACATGTGAAAAGACTATTTTAATTGTAACTTTTAATGTAAATAAACTAATTTAAATACAAAAGTTATGATAACATCACAATTAAATTCTCTAAAATAAATACAATACAAATTCTCTAATAGGCATCTAAATACCGTCATATGCTCATTCAAGCGTCTGCAACCAAAGACCGTGCATCGCATGGGTTGGATCAAGCCTCGTTTGTAATAATTTATAATATACGCGGCCGCCTATGATCATTTAGTTAAAAAAAATATGAGCACTCACTGAAAAAACTTAATGAACATTTAGGCAAAAACAAATACGACACTTGTTCTCTTATAATTACAACATCTGGATTTTCACGTTTGTCAATACACAACTTTGATTATCAATATTCTTAATTCTTTATTTTTGAAAATTATAAGAAGTTGGTATTTTGAAAGAATATTTCGAGATACACAACTTTGATTATCAATATCCTTAATTCTTTATTTTTAAAAATTATAAGAAGTTGGTATTTTGAAGAATATTTCGAGATGAATCTAACAAGATCTCACATGATTATATTTTTTCATATGTATAAATCACAAAAGATGGTAAAAAAAAATATGATGAATGGTGTAATAGTCAACATGTTGCAACAATAAGAGAACGGAGAAAGTATGTGTTTTCGTCAACTCAGATATGACAATGTTGACTTAAATAGTGATAAGTCGCTGGATAGAGAACTATCAAGTATGATAGTCCATGGTGTACCATAAAATGGCTCATTGTTTTTTTGTTATGGCCGGATACTTTATTTCCACTCATTAATTCTCGGACTGGGATCTTCTGCAGTGCAGCACGCTGTTGTGCTGCACTGCACCGTGTGATTCGACACGCATACACACACTCGTGCGAGTGTGTGTAATCTAACGGCTGGGATGCAGCACAGAGGATCCCAGTCCTTAATTCTCCTCCCGACCCGTTCAGGTCCATATCCTCCATAGCTTGTGTTGTTAACTACCGACTTACGGCCCAATAAAATATTATATAAATACAAATTAATTTAATCAGTAAATAAACGAAGCTTTGGAATAAGATCTGGATATGAATATGGTTTGTTTCCTTTCTTTCGTCCGGTAAAAAAATAATTTTAACTAAGGAAAATATTCATTAAGATAGGCAAACCTTTTCTTCTTTTTATTATACGAGCCATTCAGAACCCGTGCTACGCACAAAGTTTGTATCTAAATATTCACCGCGTAATGTTTGTGTAAATTGCCAAATATACAACAATCTATAATTTAGGCCGCCGCGGGAGATATTTTTTGATTGTTGAAAGGAATTTGTTAATATTTACGTAAATGTAACCATTTTATTGAGTTTATATTTTATTTCTTGTTGTTGTCCTTATATTAGTAATTTAAATTTGGTTAAAATTTAAACACATCAAACAAATGCAAGTGAAATAAAATCGAAAACTTCTATTAATTATGCATTAGCTAATATATCTAACACGTACATTTGAAATTTCAACATATGTAAGATCATCACAAACATTAAACAATTTCCGCTAATCAACCTATATATACATTTTACGTGTGAAAAAAATAATAAAAGCCAATTACTATTCCCTTCGGTACGTATGTTAAGTTGATGGAATCTTGGTAATTTATTCAGTGCACAACAGATAAGATATGCTTATCTCTAAACTATAATGAGAAAGCTAGCTAATTAAATTATATGAATAACTTAAGTCATGCATGATACATTTGAGAAGATGGAACTACAATATATATTTATGTGTCATTAACAACCTCGCATGATAATCTTCATAGGTTACATTTAGCTTTTTTTTTTGGGACCATTCAATTAAGGCCCTTCTTGCCAATAAATGAGAAGTAATCTAATACAAAGATATGATCAAGTAATCTGCTAAGCACCGGGAATCCATATGAAATAATTAAGAAATAACCGGAACATGTACTTATACATATTTGTACTTCAATAGTTAATTAAGTAAACTCCTAATGATTGAAGCCTGAGGACTATCATCATCAATGGTGGACAGTAACCGGAAGAGACGATCACTGAGGTCATCGACCTCCTTGTGCAACACAAATCATTGGTGCCTTCATGGAACCCAATCCTTCCCCGCCATCGCCACCTCCACCTTTAGCTGAGCTGCACAATCTTTTCTACCACCACCACCACCACCTCATTTGCTTCCACCTCCACCACCACCTTTGCCGCCACCTCCGCCACTTTTTCAGCCCATATTTTGTTTGATTTTAAGAAAATATTTAGTTGGAATGAATTATATGGCATATCCACATGCATGGTATTTATACATGTTTACAATTGATAATAAATGAGATCATTGTTAAGAGCCATCCAAAGGTTTTAATAACTCCATTTTTTTTGTATACCTCCGATTAAATATCACAGTGTAACTCCATGTCTCTTTGTATACTTCCGATTAATGATCACACATGAATGTTGTAACTCAATCATATTTCACATTAAATTTTGGGACTTGATCTTGAATAATCTTGAGTATCTTGATTACTCCAAATTAAATTAAAGGACTCAATCTTATAATATAATAGATGGTATATTTTAGTGATAAAACTTGAATCCTAAAATCATTGCAAGTATTAGTCAGAGGGTTTCTCAAATTTTTGCATGGAGAGCAGCGAGGGTTTCTCAAATTCACGGCCGCCATCTACACCGCCTCCGACGCCAAACATTCCCAATTGATCCAAGAAACATAGATCCGAACCTAATGAGTTCATACCGCCATCGATCCCCTTGACTTTCTCGGCAGGGGCCTCCTGGGCGGCGAAATTGGTTGCTGACAATACTAAGAGTGATGTCAACGTCAAGAGTAAGGAAACTGAGGAGATGAACCAAATTACCCTAATTGCTTATGGGGGAATAGAACAGTGCAAGAAGTTGTCATTGATACTGCTCTTTTATGAACACCATTCATCAAGAATGGAAGGATGCCATCATATTCAAATTACCTGGACGTCCGTGGAATGTGGAACAATTGAGGTCTCGTATTGAGAGGTTGTGGGACTTGCGTGGATGATTTGGTTTGCTCGACGTTGGCAATAACGTGTTTATGTTGAAGAACATTCCAGCGGCTAAAAGTGAAGAGATCCTTACGTTGGGGCCTTGGCAGATTTCGGGACAGTTCATGTCCCTACGTACATTGTACCAGGATTTTGATTCCGGGACGTATAAGGTGGATACTGCAATCACATGGGGCCGAATCCATAAACTCCCACTACACTTTTACAGGGAATCCATATTACACCAAATCGCTAAGGGTTTTGGTGAACCAGTGAAAGTTGATGCGAATACATTCTGGATGACACGGGGAAAATATAGTTGTGGAATAAGACAGGTAGGAAAGAAAATTATGGCAAAGCATTATTAGAAATTGCGGAAAGCGCAAACAATCACCCCACGAATAATTTTAGTTTCAAAGGAAACGTGTTGGACTCGACAAAAAATGAAGGTTTTACATTGCTTATGGAAATGGTTGAAAGCTCACGACCCGGCTTCGTTCTATTGCTCGTTTATAGACCGGTAATCTCATCATTTGGGTTGCATACCAGACAAACACTGACTATAGCTGTATTCTTTTAGCCAATTTTTTACATGTTAGCTTGTTTTTATATAATTTTGGGATTTGAATACTTCTAGTACTCGAATGAGTCCTTTACTTTTAAAACGATTACTCGGATGAGTAACTCGAATAGTAGTTACTCGAAGGACCCACTCGAGTTACATGAATAACCCATTCGAGCTACTCGAATGATGACCTTACTCAATACTGTATATTTTGACAAGACTACTCGAATTGTTGTTATTAGAAGGTATATATTTGACTCGAGTTTATTAAATAAAAGTCAAATCTAATAAGGTAGGCATTGAAAAAAAATATTATTAAACGTAAAATGGAAAAAAAAAATTCAATTATATTTAAAAAAGAAAACACCGAATGTTTTCACCCTTAAAAAGAAAAAAAGAAAAACAAATTCAAGGGAGCTAACTTTCATTTCACAGTTGGTTAACTGAGCCGCAATGGCAATACCGTTAATTCTGTTTTCCACCATATTCGCCTCTAATTTTGTCTCTATCACCTTATCGGAAAACCTAGTTTCTCCGATCGACTATCGAACGCTGTCGTTTTGTTCCGACCAGTCCAGCCAAAATTCGTTGGCGCGTGAGGTGGAAGAGGCGAATCTCAAACTCGCTCGATTAGGTATTATTTGTGCTTATCGCTAGTCAATTTTCGCCACGCTTGATTGAATTGATGCTGATTGCTACAGTTTCCGAATTTCAGAATCGATCCTTGACGAGAGAACTGCGGATGTGGATGCGAAAACCCGGCATTTGAGAGACTGTGAGAAGAAAATTGAGGAGCTGGCTGCAGAAATCGATCGCCTGAAAACCGCAGTGTCGAGTTTTGAGCATGACTATTCGCGTGCGGATCTCAGACTCAGTGCTCTCGAAGAAGAGGTAATTAATGAGTATAGTATTAGTCGATTTCTGATTTTTCGTTCTTCAGTTGCTGTTCTAGTTTTAGTGTTCAATTGGAGACAAATAAAAGGATGGTGTAAACATGTAGGTTCGACTTCTGTGGGCAGCCTCTAGGAAACATAATTTTGAAATCCACGCTTTGAAGTACAAGGCATTGGATGCTGAAAGTAGATTGAAAGAAGTTACTTCACAAGTTGAGGAGGTCAGATCATTATGTTGGGGAAATTTGTTTACGATTCGGCCTTATTTAATTTTTATTTTTATTTCGTAATGCTCAAATTTGGTTGCCGTAGAATTTTTCAGTTGGTTAATTCTTCAATCCTACTTGCTTAATTGCGGGATTGAAAATTCATTAAAAAATGAACTCGTTGTTGATTTCCTTCGCGCTTAGAGCGCTGGTTAGACTGGGCCTAACCCCAGATTTTTATGCCTTCCTCAAGACTCGAACCCCGTAGCGCTAGGTTAAGTAGGTGTTTGTTACAAGTCCTGGTGCTATTAGGACTAGGCTTAGTATAAGATCGTGAGTTGTTCGGACCGGCGCTTTAACCGCGAAGACCGTCAATACTCGGTTTTTCATACCATCTTAGAGACTTAGAAATATGGATGCAACTGTTTGATTTTAGGCATTAGCAACAATAATCAGTTCTGTATACCATCTTAGAGACTTAGAAAAATGGATGTAACTGTTTTATTTTAGGCATTAGCAACAATATCCGATGGTTCTCCTAATCTAACTTTATTGCACGCAGATGAGTGAAATTGTATCAGAGCAGTGGATTCAAATTCAGCAACTTGAGCAGGCTCTTCACATGGCAGAGGTACGTCGACGTTCCTTCTTCATTTTTGCAAAGGGTATATACAGATAACCAAATGGAACAACTAAGTGTGCTAATAGAATGCTAAAAATCATGTTGCAGAAGAGAACATCAAAGATTAGAAATGAACTCTGGACAAGATGTCCATTTGTGAAGGTATATTGTGCCCATAGTATTTGACTCGAAGTTTTTGATACATCTTTTTCCATCTTTTAAAATAGTTTTCAAGTTAAAATTCGGAATATCTTTAAGTTTAGGTTTTGCCATCTGAATCGTATTTGTATCCTCCGTTTCCGCATTTTACTTGGAGTAGCAACTGCTGAGAGTGGTGCTCTTTCCTCTGTAGTTTTTTGTAGCTCTTTTCAGTGATCGTCTTGAAACACTAAAGGGGATTCTGGATCCTTATGTTTCGAGATATGGGACCGTGTTGGTTTTCTTCAAGTCTCAAGCTTTGCACACTTTTCGAGCTGCAAGGCATTATCATCATAAGGTACTGCCCTTATCCCTACCTGTCCAACTGCATTTATCTATCCCCCTCCTACAGGATATGTTACATGTTTAGCAAGTTTAGTAGTCTTTGCTTCGAACATGCATAGTGTGTGCCTGACACCCAAGTGAAATTTCCTTTTGTTTCTCCTTCCTTTTGGGTCAGGGATGTAGAGTAATCGAACTTAGTCGGGTAATAAGATATTCTATTTTTATTCGACTCTTTTAAAGAATATCCTTATTCGTATTCTTTTAACATTAGAATGCCAAAATGATTATTATTCTTATTTGAAAGTATCTTCAAATATATACTTATCAGTTTGAATATTCGTATTTGAAACTTTGACTTATATTTATTTATTATTTCCGACAATATCCAACTTAATTCGACGAATCAACAATATATAGAACTTAAATATTAACATAGGTCATCGCATTATTAAGCACATCCACGACATACTTATACATTGTGTTTATTATATACGGGCCTAATAATATGGGCCATCTCGAATATATATGGTTTATTGTATATTAACAGTTTGCATAAATAAATATATACTTTTATATAAGAAATAAGTAAATATATGTATATATATATAAGGAGAAAGTAAAATACAACAAATCAATTGTATTGATAACAATGAATAGAGGGGCCTTTATATAGGCATTACAATGAGAGTCCTTCCATACATAGGATTCCTAGTTAAGGGAAGACATCTAACAGGACCCTACTACCTCTGGAAGAGTCTAGAACCTTCCATAACTCTATCCCCCTACAACCAGTATTAGGTAAGACACCAATAAGGGAAGGATTTCCCGGAACACTCCCCCTGTGTCGAACACTAATACTAACATGGTGCATAAGGTGTTGCCTCGGTAAAAAAACCCTTTCCAAGTCAAATAAAACCCCGTGGGAAAAATAAAGACTTGGTGAGGAAAAAGAGCACAACGCACCAACTACAAATGTCAGAATCATGTGAAGTATACTCCCCCTGAGGTATACATGACAGCTCATTCCGTCGAGCTAGGGCTGGCAAAAAAATTCGAAAAATCCGATATCCGTCCGAAATATCTGTATTCGTATCCGAAAAAAGCGAATATTATCCGTATCCGAAAAAAAGCGGATACGGATATTATTCGTATTCGAAAATTCCGGATACGGATATGGATATAGACGCATCCGTATCCGAAAATATCCGTATCCGAGATAAATTATATATAATATATAATTTTAATATATTTTTAATATATAATTAATAATTACAAAATATAACACATTTTATATTTATAATAATATAAATTTTTATAAATATAATTTGGTTTTAGATCTTAGTAGATCACTACTATAATTTAGTGATATTCCCAAATTTTCAAAAAATAAAAAAGTAATTTGGTTGGAGATCTTAGTAGATCTTTAATGAAGTGATATGTTTATACTAAGTTATCTATAATTATTTCTATCTTTAACACAACAATCAAGTAGCCCAAGTGGTTGGAGTGTGGCTTTAAAAATCCACAAAGAGAGGAGTTGTGGGTTCAAATCCCTTTGCACCCATTTATTTTTGAAAAATAAACCAGGAATTGCAGATTCGGATTCGGATATTATCCGTATCCGGATAATATTCGCCGGATTCGGATACGGATAAGGTTTTCCCGGATATTCCCGGATTTGGATACGGATTCGGATACGGATTCCTGGTTCCGGATTCGGATACGGATATAGCCATATTCGTATCCGTATTATCCGATTGCCACCCCTACGTCGAGCTATCATTAGTTGATCGACACATGCCGATGCTTCTCACATGTTTCTCAAATGTAGATTTCGACAGAGACTTAGTGAACAAGTCTGCGATATTCTCATCGGAACTCACTTGTTTCACTTCGATATTCAGCAATTTCTGCTGCTGCTGATTATAAAAGAACTTCGGCGCGATATGCTTGGTATTGTCACCCTTTATGAAACCTAACTTCATCTGCTCAATGCATGCCGCATTGTCCTCAAAGATGCAAGTAGGGGTTGCCGTAGTGGGATCTAATCCACACGTTCCTCGTATATGGTCTATGACTGACCGGAGCCAAATGCACTCCCTTACGGATTCGTGCAATGCAATTATCCCTGCATGGTTCGAGGAAGTAGCAACCAGGGTCTGCTTGGTAGATCGCCAAGATATTGCCGTATTCCCAATGGTGAACACATAACCAGTTTGGGAACGTCCTTTATGCGGGTCAGAGAGATAACCGGCATCAGCAAATCCAACTAACGTGTCGTTAGGATTCTCTGCATAGGGGGTAAGCTTGCTCGCATTAGCACTTCTGGTAGTCAAGCTACCATGTTCAGCTGCAATATCAGAGGAAGATCGACGGTCGGTATACATCGTCTTAACCTCAACAATTCCTTTCGGAATATCGCTCTCTCTTGCATAGGGAAAGAATAATCCAAGATCACTGGAGCCTTTCAAGTATCGAAAGATGTGTTTTACTCCATTCCAATGCCTTATCGTGGGAGCGGAGCTAAATCTCGCTAACAGATTCACAGAGAATGCGATGTCTGGACGAGTACATTGAGCCAGATACAACAACGCACCGATTGCGCTAAGGTACGGTGTTTCTGCTCCAAGGACCTCTTCATCCTCCTCTTTAGGACGAAACGGATCCTTGTTCATTTCCAGACTTCGACCAATCATGGGGTGGCAAGAGGATGTGCCTTGTCCATACTAAATCGCCTGAGCATTTTGTGGACATAGGCAGACTGATGAATGACTATACCATCATCTCGATGTTCTAGCTCTAAGCCCAAGCAGAATCGAGTCCTCCCCAGGTCTTTCATCTCGAATTCGGATTTAAGGTAGCAGGCCGTTTCATTGACCTCATCTATGGTACCGATAACATTCATGTCATCTACATAGACGACTACAATCACGAATCCTGTATCTGTTCTTTTCACGAAAATGCATGGACAGATGTCACTGTTCTCGTATCCCTTCCCAACCAAGTATTTACGTAGGCGGTTGTACCACATCCTTCCGGATTGTTTCAACCATACAGTGAACGACGCAATCACAGCGTAAGCGCTCCGTGGTTTAGAGCTACTTGATTTGGGCAATGAAATCCCTTCGGGGACTTTCATATAAATATCCGTATCTAGATCCCCATAAAGATACGCTGTAACCACATCCATAAGCTGCATATTCAGTTTTTCGGACACTACCAAACTGACTAAGTAGCGGAAAGTGATGATGTCTATAACGGGAGAATACGTCTCTCGGTCGATGCCGTGGCTGCGAGAAGCCTCGGGCAACTAGTGTCGCTTGTAACGCATGACCTCATCCTTATCATTGCGTTTACGAACAAAGACCCACTTATGTCCAATGGTTTAACGCCCACGGTATTGGCTCGATACGGCCAAATACCTCACGTTTAGCCATTGAGTCTAGTTCACCGCATTGCATCTTTCCATTTCGCCGATCGGCTCGTTGTTGACATTCGAACCGAGCGCGGCTCGCCGTCGTCGTCTTGATAATTTCTTGAAGCGACGAGTAAGCAAAAGCATCATCGACTAGCGTGGACGACTGGCCCGATAAATGCGTATTCACTCGTACATTGCATCGAGATTTCTTTATTCTCTGACATCAACAAAGTTTCCGACGCGTCCGTCGATTGTTCCATTGTTGATTCGAGGACATATCCGTAGTCAGAGATAATCTCGTGTGACGGAGTCACTGTGTCGATGATGAGAGGATCTTGTGCCTCCGTTCCTCTTCTCTTTCGAGGTTCGGTATCTTTTCTACCCACTGGCCTCCCCCTCTTTCGAGCAGGGCTAAGAGCGGTCGAAGCAGCCGTCCCACCACTAAGGTTGACGCCGGGGGCATCATTCCTTTGGGCGGCTGAACCTTGACCTATAACTGGGACTTCTAACCTTGCAGGAACATTCGCAGCGGGAATGGTAGATCTTGTCACTTTCGCAGACGCAAAGCCGCCGGGCATCGAATCTGCAACTTTCAAGATCGAGAATACGTTGCACTTCTAGCTCGGATTGAGGTATGCGGGGATCTTGATGAGGCAAGGAGGGAGCACACTGCATAATTTCTGGCGTTTCAACCGAATCGGTCGATTCCTCTCTCCCCTAACGACGGAAGTTTGTCTCATCAAAGTGACGATCTGCAAATCTTGCGGAATGGATCTCCTGTCAAAGGTTCCGAATAGCGGACAATTTTAGGCGATTCATAGCCAACATATATACTGTCGTCTTTGCGGACCCATTTTAGTACGCTGTGGAGGCATAATTGGCACATAGATCGCACAACCAAAAATGCGTAAGTGTGAAATATCGTGCTCATATCCGATTACCAACCGATACGCACTAAACGGTTGATTGGCGGTGGGTCGAGCGAATAAGTATAGCCGCATGCAAAATTGCATAACCCCAGGCAGAAATCGGCAAGTTGGTGCGCAATACCAATGCTCGGGCGATAAGCTGTAACCGCTTAATCATAGCCTCGGCAAGGCCATTCTGCGAATGAACATGGGGGACGGGATGTTCAACTTCAATCCCTATCGACATGCAATAGTCGTCAAAAGACTTTGACGTAAACTCACCAGCATTGTCCAATGTTAATGACGAGATTGGAAAGTCGGGGTGGTTAGCCCGTAACTTGATGATTTGTGTTAGGAGTTTAGCAAATGCAGCATTTCTTGTGGATAGCAGAGCGACGTGTGACCATCGCGTCGATGCATCAACCAGAACCATAAAGTATCTGAATGGTCCGCAGTCTGGCCGAATAGGTCCACATATGTCCCCTTGAATTCTTTGTAAGAAGCGAATGTTTTGTGTTGAGTCTTTAGCAAAGGACGGAGAGGGTATCAACTTTGCTAGCGAACAGGCTTTGCAAAACGATTTATGGGCATTAGAAATTGCCACGGAAGCCTCGGGATTTACGAGAGATGCACCGTCAACCTTATCAGGGCGTGCGATCTTTAGTCCCGGTGATACGGTATCAAGCTCACTCACATCAATGCCGATATCGAGTGGTGCTTCCAATCGTTTTCTGGACTTGAAAAACGGATGACCATGTGAGTTTTTCAAAATGTGAATCATCATGTCGCGTCCAGGGTGACCGAGTCGGTCATGCCATAGTTGGTATGCTTCGGAATCACAAAGTTCGTGACTCACAGCATAGGATTCAATAACCCTTATTGTAGTCTGGTATAAACCACTACTTAGACTCATTAGTTTCTCGAGAACGCGGCGTCTTCCGCATTTTGCCAGAGTAACACACAAAAATTCTGTCTCATTCTCACAATGTGTATCAAGGTGATAACCGTTGGCACGGATGTCCCTAAAACTTAGCAAGGTTCGGTTTGTTCTTGGGGCATAGAGAGCATTTGTGACATTAATATGCGTACCATTAGGTAGCAAGAAATGAGCAGGTCCCCTCCCTTGAATTACTTGGGAGGAACCAATCATTGTTGTCACTGAGGATATATATGGCACAATATCCTTAAATAATTGCCTATTCCGAAGAATAGTGTGGGTTGTTCCACTATTAGCAAGACACTCAATTTCGCCACGAGACATCTACAATAAGACTTGGAACTCGATTAGTCTTGTGATTAAAGACATAGCGAAAACTCATTAACTTCGAGTTTGGGGAAATTTGACCAAGTTGGTTAGGATCAAAGTTAGCACAATCGCTGGAAATAATTTCCGCGCAGCTTGACCTTTGTTCACTAAAACAGCAATAACTTCTTCGTTAAGAAGGCTATGGACGAACGGTCAGTTGTTCTGGAAACTAGACTTCCGTATCTTTCTGTCCATAGGTCGTGCACTTTCTGGATCATTAAACTCAGATCTCAGTGCTCGTTTCAAGTTGCTATTTTGGTATTTCCCTATTGTTGAGTGATGGAACAAGGTTGAAGCCTTTTTCAAAGGCATTATTGTTGATACAATACTATGGCAATATGGCCATAGGAGCGTTTAAATACTTCAAAACGCATCTTGATGTTCGATTTATATTTCGACTAATGATCCTTTCGGTAACTCCAACTTGGTAGACTTGCAGAGAAAGTAGGAATGTCGGTACAGCTAAGGCTGTTTAAAAACCACTGATTCCGTTTGAACTCTCAAAGCATAAACAAATACCAAAGAGGATGCGCCTAGTCTTGATCAAAAGTTTTGATGAAATCCACCAATGTATCAAATTTAACCAAGCAATTCATTACTGAGCAATTGTTTTGTGATAAACCAAACATGCTTTCGAAGGGAAAATAAAATTCGTTTTTGCACAATCACAGCAATTAAAAGAATTTTATTCATCATGGCAAACTTTATTACATTCATGAAAATCCAAAGTAGTTCTCGGAAACTAGAAACAAGACAAAACATAACCAAAGCGTAAAACTAGTCAAACTACAATGATCTAGTCAAAGTCGGCAACATCCATATGTTGGTCTTTGTCCGCAATGGTGAGAGGAGGGATCTCAGTATGGTTCACCTCCGTATTCTCATTATCTTCCTCCATGTAATTTGACTCTTGAGTCAAGTACTGTTTATAGTGCTTGTAGTAAGCTTGTATGTTCTTTGGCGCTTTGCAATTGCGGTAAGTATGCTTCTTTGATCCGCAAGTATAGCAATTCCGGCCTTCCTTTGGAGTGGTTCCAATCCCGGCGGCAGGAGGCGGTCCACGTGGTTGGGTTCCACTAGGTCCCGTGGCCGAGCCACCTTGCCTCTTCCACACATTGGAACGACGACCTCGTCTTTTCCCTCGCTTGCTCGAGTCATGCACCCGTGGTGCTTGCAAAAACTGAGTAGCGTTGCCTTTTCTATTTTGTCGTGGTGCCTTCTGTGGTAGCTGATTCACTTCCTAATCGGCTTCGTACCAGCTGGGCGCGCATTGCTATTGAGAATAATCTCATGGTGCCTTTCTTTTTTCGCGAGGTGGGAGATAAGGTCACTAAAATTTTTAATTCTCCCTTCCTCATAGGCAACGTGCAGATGATGAGCAATCACACTTGCTCCCACGGGAAACGTGTTAAGAGTCTTCTCGATCAAATCTTGATCAGACTTCTTGACACCACAGAAACCAAGATCAACGCGAAGATCGAGGATGGCTTGATTATAGGCCTCCACATTCGCATAATCCAAAAATCGGATTTGCTCCCACTGAAGTTGCAATTCGGGGAAGCGCTGATCATGCACATTATTAAATCGTTGTTCGAGTGTATCCCATAGTTCTTTGGGGGTTTTCAAATTCATATAACACTTTTTCAACAACGGATGTATATGTCTACGCAAGTACATCAGTGCATTAGCCTTGGCGGTAGGCTCGTTAGAGGGAAAGATGGTGGTGGTAAATCTCTTACCGACGAACGCCAAGCGAACGTCTGAGACCCACCTATGGTACTCCTTACCAGCATGGTCAAGGATGTCGAACTCCGGATGAACATTGGAGCTTTGTGCCATCTACAAGATATAAACAAGAGGAAGTTAGTCTTGTTGGATTTTCAGTGACAATGTAAACGGTCACAATCGATGCTTTTAAAAGCGTGTAACATAACCGTTACTCGATGTACTTCCCTTAATTGTTGTTTTAGTAAAGTCGACAAAAACGGCGATATCAGATCGCACCCAGATACGTGGTGTATGCAACAACCACAAGTATCGACTTTTCAACAATTCCGTGACTCCCCCAGGACCGTCACACAATTTTCTTCGACACGCAGAGATACCGATTTCTCTCGCGGTCTCATCCACCGCAAAGTAGCGTGGGAGATAAAGAACCCAATGACCCATGTCCCCAAAAGAAAAATTCCCAAAAGAAGAGAATTGAAATAGGGACAAGTCAGATAATTACCTCGATTATAAAATTAGGCACGTGCTGAATTTGTGGTGTGCTTCGATCTACCGGTTGGTACTCGATGCGACGACGTGAAACCGGAGGCGCAATTTTGGCGGCTTCCGAAGATAAGTTGATGTTCGGGTTTTGGTCCGAGAGTCAGAACCGCGTCGGACTTGGCTGAGCTGGAGCTAGCCGGCGGCGGTGGTCAGCGGCGGTCGACGGCGGCGCGCGCGGTGGCTTCTGACTGGATCGGGCGAGTTGGTAACGGCGCGGCCGGGCGGTGGCGTTCTTGGCGGGCGGCGGCCGGGCAGCTGGCGGCAGCGGCTGGCAAGGGGCAAAGCTGCAATCGATAATGGGTGTGGTCCGGCATGGGCGGGCGGTGGTAGCAAAGCGCGGCCGGGCAATGTGGTCACCGGCCGATTTTTCTTCTTTTTTTTTTTTTGTTCGAGCTACGTGTTGATAACGTGTTTAAGGAGAAAGTAAAAGACAGCAAATCAATTGTATTGATAACAATGAATAGAGGGGCCTTTATATAGGCATTACAATGAGAGTCCTTCCATACATAGGATTCCTAGTTAAGGTAAGACATCTAACAGGATCCTACTACCTCTGGAAGAGTCTAGATCCTTCCATAACTCTATCCCCTACAATCAGTATTAAGTAAGACACCAATAAGTGAAGGATTTCCCGGAACAATATATATATATATATATATATATATATATATATTCAAATAGAAACTTTTTGTTATGTGTTAACTAGGAACTAATCTAATCCATTCAAATTTTTAAATCAACGGATGATATTTACTGCTTCTTTCATTTTTGTTTCATTCATTTTATTATACAAAATGGCATTATAGTAATTTAAGCTTAATGGTAACCGTAGAATCCTTAATTGGTAGGTTCATTAATCTATTCTCAATCATAAATTTTCTATTCCATTACTCCCATCTCTCATTTTGGTGGATATTTTACACATTATTGTGTTGTTTTACTAAAAAAAAAATCAATCTTTCTTTTCTCCTTATTTTGTCGTTCACCCATTTCGATATTATTAACTGAAAATAAACTTTTATCTATTCGACTAACTCAAAGACTTTCAAGATTATCGGTAAACAATGTGTAAGCAAATTTTAAGCCTCATTCTTATTGTAAATAAGCAATGTAAGCAAATAACTATAAATAAGCAATCCAATTATCTTAACCAATAAAATTATCTAATTAAGCAATTCAAAGTAAACATATCTTTCTCATTATTAATAAGCAATTCAAAATTTATTATCTAAGCAATTCACACAACCAAAATAAACCACATTTAAGTGTAAATTTGTAAACAAAACCTCCATATACAACCAACACTACAATCTCCATATAAATTACAGGTAAATTTACATTAAAATAATATAAATTCAATTTACAAATTTAAATTAAATAAATAGATAGACATTAATTTCGTAAAAGCTTTTGCTTCAAAGCACAACATGTAGGCAAATTAACCAACAATAAAACTTTTGTATTTATATGATTTAAGCATCAATTTGATTATAAATAAGCAATCGATAAGCCATTAAATAGCAAACTGTATCACTTTAAAAAATAGCAAGCTATACAATCAAAACTAAATATTTGATTTTGTATAAATAAGCATACCTCTTGCTTAATAAACTATTACAAGAACCTTTATATGTACCAATATAATTAAATCTTCAGTGCCATAATAAAATTATAAGCATTGTAGTAGTCGTATGTAAGCTTAAATTATGTATA
This sequence comes from Orobanche coerulescens, assembly GCA_033398695.1. Lineage (NCBI taxonomy): Eukaryota > Viridiplantae > Streptophyta > Magnoliopsida > Lamiales > Orobanchaceae > Orobanche > Orobanche coerulescens. The sequence continues at coordinate 148,875,883 of CM065814.1, read as the reverse complement.
AGGTAAGCAACTAATATTCGTTGTTTGATTAAAATTATAATAACAAGCTTAATAATACGAATTAAGAACCTTATAAATACGAATTTAGATAAATTCTTGATATCATAATAATTTAAGCACCTCATAAACATATGCTTGATTATGGAAATATATATATAGGAAGATGATTAATGTCATAATTATTTTTCCATAATTATTGCATGAGATAATTAGAGAGTTATAAGCCAAATTCATAACTACCCTTCATAGTTGACTAATTAGAGATACTAAGCAATTCAATATTCATAACTAAATAAAATGAAATCAATCTGAGGCGTCTAAATAAATTCGATCAAGAGTGTAGGTTGGTTCCTAGTTAACACATAGGGAGTGGTTTCTATTATAACTCTCCCCTATATATATATATATATATATATATATATATATATATATATATATTATTCAAATATGCTTTCGAATACCTCCAACGGAATATAATGATACTCATGTTCGTATTCGTATAACATACGGATCTGAATAAATATTCCTATTTGGATTCCCATTCTATTTTTTGAATTCGAATGTCAACTTACGAATTCCAATACCGAAATGAATGACAAAAATTTCATGCTTTTACACTCCCTAGTCCTGAGGCACTTGACTTGGGATTGTGAGATTTGTTTGTTTGATATATGTGCAGAGTCTAAAATCGATAAAAACAGGATGACATAAGGTTTATGTATTATATTCATTTTTACTTCTAAATGGACTTTTTTTTTTTTTTTTGAATAAAAAGTTTCGGAACAATAACAACTTTAAAAGTGTTCCCCAAAAACAAAACAGAAAAAGACCTAATACATACGCGCGTCTAGGCGCACCGAGGTGCACCAAAAAGGCGACCTGAGGCGCACCAAGGTGTGGGCCTTGCTAACGTCGCCCACCTTTGGGCTTAGGAGGCTATTTCCATTTTCATCTACGCGCCTCTCGCCTCAGGCCCCAATTTATCTAAATTAATATGCTCAATGTGCATCTAAAGGTCGACGACTCACATGTCCAAACTATCATGCTCTCGGTTTATACCAATCACCAATGGGTCCAATGCTAACCTTATCTATGATGTCATCATTTCTAATTTTTCTATCCTAGTATATCCGCATAATTATCTTAGTATTCTGATCTCTGCAACATTAATCTTGGAAACCCCATGCACCTTTATCGCCCCACACTCATTGTCGTGCATTGCAGCCGGTGGAATGGCAGTGGGATAAAACTTCCCTTTGCTTTTCTCAGTTTCATACATCCTGCTTTAATCCTATTATTAACACCCTGCTCACAACCTCTGTTGCCTTGAAGGATAGAACCAAGATATTTGAAACTAGTGCTTTGGTACAATGCTACTCCATCTAAGCTCACCACCGTAACCCTTCTTCTCTTTACCTCACTAAATCTGCAGTGCATATACTCCATCTTAGTTCTATTTTACTATGATTAGGTGGTTAATGGATCACTGAAATACTAACTCATTTGTAAGTTTGCATTTATTACCAACGAGGTTTGACAATCCGTAAGGTGATTGATTTAATCTAATGTGAAACAATGCATGATAGTTTCATCGCATTGGAAATAATTAAGACTCTAAAGGAGAAATTTTCAAATTTGATATTATAAGCAATATATGCAGGTGGTCTCAAGTATGAGAAAGCTTAATGCCTCACCCTCCATAACTACTACTTGTAACATACTAACATTTTTCTAATATAGCTGCAAGGTTTCATAAGGCATGCAATGCAGAACAACGAGCTTACTGCAGCTCTTGCTCACCAGGAAGTGGTCTTTTTCGTGGTAGGTTCTCTCTTCCACCCCTTACACTATGAATTTCGCTCTGCAAAAACAAGAAAAAAATTATACTACTTGCTCTATGTTCTAATTTAATCCGCCATTTCAGGCATCGGCGCTGGTTGCTTTTCCAATAATGAGCGCCTGCATGTTGTTCTTATCGCAGTTTAGCTAGCTGGAAGTAGTCGACATGCAGAGAAAGGTTCCATGTTCCAAACCTAATCCATCCGTCATTTATGGAGTGATGATGATTTATAGTCATACTTTATCCTAGAAATTATCCGTGCTATCTGGTGGTTACTTTCGGGAAGTTGACAGATGACAGGGACATATCTTCTTGCGAATGCTGAGGAATTATCGGGTACTGTCTTGATAAAAGACATTTCTGATAGCAAATGCTGGTCTCTGCCAAAAAAAAAAAAAGAAAAAAGGAAGAAGAAACTCATGAAAATTGATCGTGCATATGTTTAACATAGGAAGGTTGCAATATCTGGTGCTGATATTCAGTTTCGAATTGAACATTCCACAACAGATAAAAGCGAAAATTAGTTCCATAGTTCCGTAAACCAACCTCTGCTACTTTCGTGGTTTGTTATGTTCATTTGTTCGTGTGTGATTTCCGAGTGTATATAAAAGCACCTGGTATATTAAAATCTTAGGTGTGGATCATACCACACCTCTGCGTTATTAGATTGAGCCTTTCAAGCAGAAATTGAACTAAAATGCCTTACGTGAATGGCTGCATTGTGTGGATCCCAAGGGAAAAAAGATAACAAATAAAAAACATACATTAGAATTAGGGGTGGCAATCGGATAATACGGATACGAATATGGCTATATCCGTATCCGTATCCGGAACCAGAAATTCATATCCGAATCCGTATCCGAATCCGGGAATATCCGGGAAAACCTTATCCGTATCCGAATCCGCCGAATATTATCCGGATACGGATAATATCCGAATCCGAATCTGCAATTCCTGGTTTATTTTTCAAAAATAAATGGGTGCAAAGGGATTTGAACCCACAACCCCTCTCTTTGTGGATTTTTAAAGCCACACTCCAACCACTTGGGCTACTTGATTGTTGTGTTAAAGAAAGAAATAATTATAGATAACTTAGTATAAACATATCACTTAATTAAAGATCTACTAAGATCTCCAACCAAATTACTTTTTTATTTTTTGAAAATTTGGGAATATCACTAAATTATAGTAGTGATCTACTAAGATCTAAAGCCAAATTATATTTATAAAAATTTATATTATTATAAATATAAAATGTGTTATATTTTGTAATTATATATTAAAAATATATTAAAATTATATATTATATATAATTTATCTCGGATACGGATATTTTCGGATACGGATGCGTCTATATCCATATCCGTATCCGGAATTTTCGAATACGAATAATATCCGTATCCGCTTTTTTTTCGGATACGGATAATATTCGCTTTTTTCGGATACGAATACAGATATTTCGGACGGATATCGGATTTTTCGGATTTTTTTGCCAGCCCTAATTAGAATAAGGGCAATGAAATGGCCCAAATGGGCAGCGTTACGGAGAGATTCAAAAAAAAAAAAAGGACGATGTATATTATTCATGTGCCGTCACTTATATTATTCATTAGAGATACTCGTGTCATTATGACATGGGGCGGTGATATAATTTAATTAAAAAGATATATTGATCCCAAAATTCTATCGACGCGGGTCTGTCGTAAATAAAAAATAAAAAATAAAGACAATCGGAAAGTAGGCCGACTGGCCTGGCCTTAAAAAAAGAACGGCAACCGCAGAGGAAAGCAGGCCGACGGCATGGTGTTTAAAAAAAATGGCCCACATCCGTCGGTGCCCCGCAGGAAGACAGGTCGGCGGCTTGGAGTTGAAATAAAAAAAGAAAAAAAGTTGATCGTCCGGCAGAGGTCCGCAGGAAAGCAGGCTGACGGCCTAGCATTTTTTTTAAAAAAATATTGTCCGGTGCCGGGGGTTCGCTCACCGCCGAGGGGCCTAGCGCAAAAAAATAGAAAATAAAAATGGAAATGGCTGACCGCCAGAGGTCTGCCAGCGGCGGCCCTGCCGAAAAGGTTGGTCGGCCAGAGGTCCGTTGGAGATATCGTTAAAAGAAGAATTTTTTTTTGAGAAAAAAAAAGTTGTCCGGCGTCGGAGGTCCGTTGGCCGTTGAGGGCCCTGGCACAAAAAAAAAAATAGAAAATAAAAATGGAAATGGCCTGCCGCAGGAGGTTTTACGGCGATCAGCGGCGGCCCTGTCGGAAAAGCTGGTCGGTCGGAGGTCCGTCCGAGATCCCCTTAAATTAATTGGATATTTTAAGGGATTTTTTTAAAATATATTGTTGTTGAATATTTGATATTGTTAGTATTAAATTCAGCACAAAGAGAAGTGAAGAAGAGGGAAAGGATAAAATGGTATTTGGTGCACATTACGACGATAAAAAAACACCAATATCCCTTATATTATAGACTAGAGATTATGGTGCCATAATGGCACGGTGACGGTGAAATAATTAAAGTAAAATAATTAAATGACCAGATTACTTACTAGAAAAAAATATGTTGGTTCCCAAATTTTATCGACGGTATACGATAATGCCGTAAAATAAAATAAAAATTGTCGGTCGCCGGTCCGACGGAAAGCAGGTCGGCAGCCTAGCTTAAGAAAAAAGTTGGTCGGTCCCCAGAGGTCCGCCGGTCACCGGCGGTGGCCCCTAGAAAGCAGGTCGACATCCTGGCATACAAAATACAAGAAAAGGTTGGTCGGTCCGGAGGTTGGCAGGCCTGCGGCCTGACGTAAAAAAAAAAAAGAACAAAAAATGGTTGTCGTCTGAGGTCCGTCGGCGGTAGCCCAATTGAAAACAGGCTGGCTGCATGGCGTTATTTAAAAAAAAATCGGTTGCCGGATGTCAGCCGAAAAACAGGCCGGCAACCTGGAGTAAAAACAGCCCATCGAAAAGCACGCTGGCAGCATGGCGTAAAAAACGAAAAATGGCCGGTCGCCGGAGGTCCGCCGACGAAAAACACACTACCTTATAAAAAAAATGTCGGTCGCCGAATGTCCGTCTACCGCCGACGATGGGCCGCCAGAAAACAGGTCGGCAGCCTGGCGTAAAGGCCCACCATAAAGTGGGTCGGCAGCCTGGCGTATAACAAAAAAAGAAGTTGGTCGGTCCCGGAGGTCCGTCGGCTACCGACGATGGCCCACAGGAAAGCAGGCCGGCCGCTTGGCGGTAAAAAAAAATGATTGGTCGTGCAATAAGAATTATGATATATTTTAATATCAACTTTTTTATATAATCGGTCATTAATGTATATCTATCAATTTTATCATATTCAATATGAATGTCTCATTATAGACCGTGAAATAATAATTAATTTGATATATTTTAATGAGTTTGATATAAAAAAGTTATAAACATTTAGAATGTTAAGCTAAAAAAATAAAGAACGAATTTTTTAATTAGTAAATGAGTATAAGTTGTGAAATAAAATTCTCACAATATATATTCAAAAAAATTCCTTTTTTTTTTGAAAATTAAAAAGACATCCTTTTTTTTTGAAAATTAAAAAGACATCCCCTATATTTAAACTATATTTTTTTTAAAAAAGGCCGGAAAGCATAATAAAATGATACGTGTCGCAACTCTTTTTTAATAGAAATGTAGATTATTATTATTATTATTAAATATCATTAAATGTATTATTATTAAGTATTCTTAAATTCAATACAAAAAGAAAGAAGCGAGAAAGTGGGGGTATAATAGTCTTTTCTACTGCGAACTACTACCACAAAAAACACTATTGTCATTTATATTATAAACTAGAAATTACTCGTGTCATAACGTCACGGTGGCGATGATATAATTGATATAAAATAATTAAATTACCAGATTACTTGCTAGAACAAAAAATATATTGGATCAAAAAATGGCCACTCGTCGGAGGTATGCCGACCGCCCGAAAGCAGGTCGGCGGCCTGGCGTTTAAAAAAGAAAAATTCAAAATTAGTCGGTCGTGCCGGCCTGCTTCCGGCGAACCTCCAGAGACCGGCCATTTTTTTTTTTTGTTTTTTCTTTACGCCGGGCTATCGACTGGTTTTTGGCGGTCCACCGCTTGCTGCCGGTGGACCTCAGGCGACCGACCATTTTTTTTTACGTCACGCCAGGCCGCCAGCTTGATTTCCTCCGGCGGGCCATTTTTTTTTTTTTGAAAAATATATTACATGCAAGTTTTTATTCATCCCCAAAACCGACATTATGGCTCTCCCTCTCTGGCGCTGCCACCCCCCACCCACCCACCCACCCAAATCCAGTAATGGATAGGTAGCTTTTCCTTGACCTCGGAGAACGTCGACATTTGCAGTTACAGGTAGGGGACTCATGAAAACAAACAAACCAATGAAGCCCTGCACATCATCATAATTAATGTTGCGAAAATGAATACTATCAAACTAAGAATAGGAGGGGCCTCTCAAAAACCAACCAACAACAACAACAACAAAAACAATAATAATAATAATAATAAAAATAATAATAGAAGTAGTAGTAATAATAACAAAAACATATGAAAAATAATGAAATAAAAAATGATGGGTAGCGTTGAATAGACTACGCAAATATGTAAACATTTTTTTTTTGCTACTGAGATTACACGTTTACACGTGACTAGTCTTTTTTTTGGAGATCAATTAAAAGGGGCCTAGAGCCCAAAAGCGAGATTACACAGGAATGAGTCGAGGAGTAGAAACTCCAGTTACATCATTATCAACTAATAACTTAATATCTAGAGGTGGTTGTTGCATGACCACAATATCATCTCCCAAAGTGCATCCCAAATTTGCTAAGCCATCGGCAACTCTATTAGCTTCCCGAAAAATGTGAATAACCCGGACATTGGACAATAGAGATAGATGACGCTTGATCTTGTTGAGAAGAGAGCGGCCCGGCATGCTGCTCGGGAGTCCGCTCTTGAGATTGTTGACAATCACCATAGAATCCATCGGAAGATCATTGTTGGCATAATCCAAACGATGTAACAATTTCGACTCTTTAGTTCTGCTCGTAGTTACCTCGAGAGATATGTATCCGACTCTCAAGTTCTTAAATATCATCCACCGCGCATAAGAACTTCATCCAAGCAGCTTAGGCTCCGCTCCCTGTTGGGTATCTCCGAGGACTTGAGCTAAGGGATTCAAACTACCATTTGGTAGAACCAATATTTCATGCCGGACCTCTTAAATCTAACTACAGGGTTCCACTTAGATTAAACTTTCCACAGAAGTCCTCAATATTTAATTATCCCATCGACGTACTTCGTGGGACTAGAGTCTCTCTCCTTGGAATGGATCTTGTGCTTAAATCATACGGCACTTAAGTCATGCTCAAATATAATCCATTACTCATACTCACATTGCTCAAAAAGAATATTGGAGTATTCAGCCAGCTATATGAAGATTATTGTATTCATTTGGCCGAAAACATGAGTAATTGTGTACTCATTTGGTTGGGTACTTGAGTACTCAGTATGTCCATTTGGCCGAGTACATTAGTTTTTCTTACTAATTTATCTGGATACATTTGTATTTTGTACTCTTTTGGCCAGGTAGTACTCATGTACTTATTTAGTCGCATGACTACATATTAGTGTGAGTAATGCCTCCACCAATTACAGACTTGCGGTGGGTATTCGATTCGTATACTTATTTGACCGAGTACATGAATATTGAAATACTATTTTATCCAAGTACATAAATACTAAAGTACTCAAAATCCTTAAGCTCGATTTAAGTACGGAATACTTGAGCACCATATTCGTCTTCCTCTCTCCTAACCATAGAAGGAAGTCATAAACTCCGGAAAATTCTTATCTTTTTAGAAACTCTAATATAAATCTCTCACTTAAATAAGAAGATTCGTAGCTAATGAACTGAGGACACTAATTTATATATACACATAACTGATTCTGCATTGGATTTGTTTCAGGCAGTCAATTGTGTCTAGTGCAAAACCAAATCAAACCAAACATACCCAATATATCCCGCACAGAGGCCTGCAGGAGGTTAAGATGTCTGTGATGTCTTTCCTACTTTTACTAGAGAGGTCAAGCGTGAAGACCCCCAACTTAGTGCACAACAAAGTAACGAGTGATAAATACAAAAAAGCATATGATTCGAAAAGGCTCAAAACCATACCTGAGCCCATGACTTAATTCACATGAGACTTACCTAAGGGGACTTTGACAATTACACTCTCGATGAACGCTGCTCTAACAGAAGAGAGGTTGACTCTGCGCACAGCTCCCTGTAAAAAATACACCACACGCAAAAGACAATAGGATAAAATATGCAATAAAATTAAAAGTAAAAAAAAATACAATACTCCATGCCAAAGCTAACCGAGACAACTAATAAATTCTCGACCCTTCTCATCGGAGCAGATGTCTGCCTCCTGCGAACGTGGCCAAACCATCTCAATCTCCTTTTCCTAACTTTCGCAGAAATTGGCGCCACTTCTAGCGCGTTCCTGAAAACCCCATTCGAGATTCTATCCAACATTGTGCGACCACACGACCAACGTAACATTCTCATTTCAGCAGCTTCCAACTTGCTTTCAAACGACTTCTCGCTCAACATTCGAAGCCATACAACATTGTGTCTCATGCAACCATCCCCAAAATCCCAAAGGTCTGCTGTGTGTTCTCTTCAAAACTTTTGAAGTTCCAAATTAATTACTCCATATCGGGTAAACATCATCTCGCTTTAATTTATATACAGTTTAAAAACATATAATTGAGTTTATTTAGTTGTATACTCCCTCTGTCCCAGCCAAAGGTTGACAGAGGTTGTATATTTGATGTATTTTAGGTAATGATTGGTATAAGTAATGATGATTAAATGTGTGGTGGAGATTAAAAAGTAAAAAGTATTGATGATGAATGAGTGGTGGAGATTAAAAAGTAAAAAGTGATTGTTTGATTTGATTGTAAAAAGTGATATATCTAAACTTACTAAAGAGACTAATTTTTGATAGAAATGTAAACCTTTGGACGGGACGGAGGGAGTATTTTCAAATGTGTCTTTATATTAAATAATGATAGTTTATAGTAATCTCTCTTCTCAATTTAAGTGTCAGATTTTCATTTTTTTCAATTATTAAGAATTGAAAATTTAAAACTTGATTTTATAATTCTGGCTCTTGAAATATTATCCCCTCCTTCCCACTTAAAGCGGGAGGTTTCATTTTCTTTTCAATTCTCAAATAATTTTTTCATTTATATATTATTATCTTTATACCCAAATTATATATGTTTTAATAAATTATTGTACCTCACAAAAAATACTGTATTATTGTTCAACATATTTTGATATGAGACGTCATTTTCGACTCGTTTCGCTCAGGAACATCATTTTCTACTCGTTTCACCTCAAACGTTATTTTTTACTCCTTTCACTTCGTCACATTATTTTCGACTGTTTTCGCCTCAGAACATTATTTTTGACATATTCCCCCTGAGATGTCATGATCTTGATCCCTGACCCTTACTTGTTTCTCTTTTTGCGTTTTTTTAGCCCCCAACATCAAAAAATCATAATTTTGAAGCAATACGGTCAAATATTTAGCAAAGGAGTCCCAGTTCAGTTAAGGGTTGGAGTCCATATGAAAGAAAACTTCCAAATCGGTCACAACACTCGACATGATCGTGTCGAACGTATAGATAGATTTTCGACATTCAACATGTCGCTGGTAGAGTGCGAGATGGACGTGTTCCTGGTACTCGGCTCCGGCGGTCCATTTTTCTTCATTTTTTGTCCCGTCCGAGCTCCGGATGCATCCTAACACCATTTTTTACCTATTTTTTACTGTTTTAAGCATAATCAAACCAACAGAAAAATTTGATGCATATAATCTAATTTTAATACAACAATATTTTGATGCATATATTTTATATTTTAATGCATTGAAATTTTGATGCACGAAATGCATATATTTCATGCATAATTAGTACAAAATTCATGCATAAATTAGTACTGTAAAGCACTGCATCTAATATTGGTACTGCATAGAATGCGCAACTATATATATATATATATATAAGAAAAAGTAAATGTATAATTTTTAATACAAAATTTAAAACTTAAAAGATCAAAATCGGGGACAAAATAGTATTTTCATAATATTAGTTACAATCCTGTAAATGAAAAAGCTCCTCCAAGTAGCTTTTTTGAAATTAACGGATTGGACCAAATCCGCTACTTAAATCCGTTAAACACCAAACACTTGTATTAGAGGATTCATCTAGTCAAACCTCTAAATGAGCTCAATACTCTAATTTCTCCCCGAATTCCTAACTCCCAAGTACCCCAATTATCTTCTTAGAATATTTTTTTATATATAGTTAAAGTAAATATATTAATACTCAAAAATTTATATTAAAATGGGGTGAAGTGGGGGGGGATCCTCTACGCGCAAAGACTACCGCGCACTCCTGCCTCCGATCACACACACCGCACGGCCAGATACAATGTGCCCTATCCGACGGACGACAATGCACACAGACTGCAGGGGATCCCACCCCGTGAAGTGGGGCAGAAATTAAAGTTGCAGGTAATAATAATAATTATTATCAGTGTTACTTTGTGGACCGTTTAATGTGATGAATAGAAAAAGAAAAGGGAAAAGGGAAAAGAAAAAGGAGCTCTTTTTTTTTACTACCTAAATGTTTGCTTGAAAATGCAACAATGAGTTCGATTTTTTCGGGTTTTTTTTTGGATGACGGGTAATTCGCACCGCTGTTCTTCAAGTGCGTATTGAATAAACTCTCGAACTGGACGTAATAACCTGCAAACTAAGTTAATTAGGTAAATTACGCTAGGCAAGCCATGTGTGACAGACTTAACCAAAGAAGTATTGGTAGGGAGAATCGAACTCGTGACTTTCAGTCTCGCGCTCATCTAGTCCACTAACTTGTCTTAGACCTGTGGGTTCGATTTTCAAGCTTTGAATAACTAATTCAATGATCTTTATTTGCATCTTTATTGCAGGATATACAATTCATGTCTCCATCCAATTGGCTCATACATATGGGTCATCCCTTGAGGTCTGTGACTTAAATTTTGAAACAACCTCTTTGAATTTGGATACTCTGTTTGAGTTAAACACTAACCGACTTGCGAACCCAATTATAGTTCCACTTGATAGCAATATGCGTGTAATTGTGAGCGGCGGATTCAGAACTTTCCGCTCTCTCGCCGGTGGATCTACCACTGGTTATCGTTGTGTGACTAATGACAAAGAATATAATTAACTGTCGTCAAATTTCAATTACACAAGCTACTCTTCCTAATATGCGAGGAATACAAAGTTTTTTGAAAAATATATTCGGATGCCCTATTTTTCAATAAATTTGATAATTTCGATTTTTCTATAAAATAAATTAGTTTTGGAGAACTATCTTCAATAGTTTTCTATATTTTAAGAACAAATAAGGAAAATTTAAAAACTTCTAAAAAAATGGGAAATGAAATTTGAAAAGATGGAAAAACCAACTAAACACACTCTAAGTACTTTAGTTGATAATCTGGATTTTTTTCCCTACATTTTTATTACCAACTAGTGATCTAACTTATCCATTTGTAATTCGTCTAACCTATCAACCTATCTGATGTCATTGCCTATCAATATCGTTGTGTTAAGTAATCAACTAGTAATTATAACCAATAATTGATAATTTAAATTGTTTGTCGACAATTCAAAATTATTTATCATTCAGTGTCAGTCTATCAGATACCGCAGCAGGTGGCGTCAACACCAAAATCACCTGATCATTTTGATAATCAACAAGTAATTAAAATGTCATTGGTAATTCAAATTTATATGTCTTTCTCTTTTAGCAAATCAAACGTCCACTAACAACTAATACCGACGATGTCAAATTACCAAATAATAGTTTTATTGATAGGCTCACCAGTCCGGATAATTATTTCTCTTTTTATAAATGTGGTTTTTGAACTTGAGGGAGTATTGGGATCATATTCAAGAGCTGATTTTAAATAAAGTGGCATTTGATTTATACATACTCCATCTAAGGTTATATATGCTTTCAGAGATGTTATTTTATTAACTTCTGCATTGCTCAACTGTGTTATTTTTTAAAACTCAGTTTTAATGTGAGTGAGTGCAGCTGATTTTTCATTGTTTAAAATAGTCAGTCTGTTAACTTCAGCTGTGACTGTATCAATTTCAGAAGAGTTTATTAAGTTTATTTTATAGTCTTTCAAACTATGTTGTTTTCAATAGTGGCCGACTCTTGGCTGAGTTTGTCCAAGTCATTTTTGAGCTGCCTTTTCTCATTTTCCAGCTCAGTATTCTCAGCTGACACAGCTAGATGTGCTGTTTTAAGAATTTTAGTCTTTTAAAAGTTGGTTTAGACATTAATATAATATTATTATATTATTGTATAAAAGAAAATAATATTAATATATATCAATATGCGTATATATATATATATTATATTAAATATATTATTATTCCACCTTTTATTACTTACTATATTATATTAATATAATATTAACACGAAAATTATATTTTTAAAAGATAATAATATTAATATATGCAATTATTATATTTTATATTTTTAAAATAAAATACTATAACTTCTTATTTTAGAAAACTTGTTAAACTAGATTTTTTTTTCATTTAAAATCAACCGCTTAATATGATTACCAAATAATTTATTTAATCGTTATTTAATACTCCCTCAATCACAGACTTAATTGCTACCTTTTTCTAGGCACAAGTATTAATGTTAGAGTTGTTTTTAGTATTGTGTGTAATAAAGTGATATTTTAAGAGGGGTAATAATGAAAATCTGAAATCATATTAGTATTGTTTATTAATATTGTGTTAATTGGGTGGACCTATAATGACATTTTATGGTAAACAGTAGGCCCGGCAATTTACCACACGACACGAAAACACGACACGAAAAGTTAGTGTTTGGGTTTACATTTTAAGTACACGACACGAAAATACACGAATACGAAAGTACACGATCGAGATTTAATGTCAGTTTTGTATTTACCCTTTGGGTACACGACACGACACGAGGTACACGAAATAAATAAACAAATAAATAAATATAATATTTTATATTTAATTCAATAAAAATATATATTTTATGGATTCTGTCTATACTAAACTTTAAAATTTGAAAATATAATGTGAACTTTTATAAATTTCGTGTAAACATTCGTGTTTTCGGTGCCATTCGTTTCATTTTGTCTACTAAAACCTATAAAGATAATATTAAAATATTAAAATAATTATTTTTTATAATATTTTAATATTTATTTTATATAATGTGACTGACACGAAAACACGACACGAAACGACACGAATTTGTGCGGTACACGACACGACATGACACAAACTCATTTAGTGTCGTGTATATGGGTTTGGATTTTTGGTACACGACACGAAAATACACGACACGAACGAATTGCCAGGTCTAGTAAATAGATGATCATTGGGGGGTGTATATTTAAAGGGAATGATTGATTTATTTTCTTTTATAGTACGTAGCAGTTAAGTATGGGAAGGACCAAAATGGAAATGTAGCAGTTAAGTATGAGACGAAGGGAGTATATAGTGAGGGATAAGGCATTCATTTATATCATCATACTATTTATTCAACACTATAACCGAAATAATTTAGCATAATTTATACAGACAATTAAATCCATACATACAACTTAACCTATATAAAATTTAATGAAAAACCAACAGTGTAGCCCCTTAATATGCCCCCTCGATGGTGGCTCGTTGGAGCAGATCAATCTTTAAATCTAGATTTGCGTGCTTACATGATGCTTAGCATGATTGATGGTAGTTTGTAGAGATGTTAAACGGGTTCAGGTCCGGCAGACTGGCCCGTTTAACCCGCCAAACATTTGGGTTAGGATCGATATTTCCTAGCTCCTTTAAATTCGGGCTTTTTTTGGCCCGAACCGTTTAGCCCGAAGCCCGCTAGATAAATATATAAATATATATATATATATATAATTTCAACTTACAGTAATACTATATTTATATAACATATATTAATATTATATATATAATATATATAATATATATATAAATATTATATATATATAATATATATTATTACTATATTTATAAATATAGTGTATATATATATGTATATACATAAAAGTATATTTTTTGTTATATTTATTACAGTATATTTGTTAATACATATATATATATATGGATTGACTATGGTGGAAACACTCTTAATGGTGAAATCTAGAAACCAATTGCATTATTAAGTAATTTCATTGCATATTTGTTATTATTTGTTGCATCAAGCTAGTCGCTAATATATGCAACAAATAATGCAATAAAAAATTACATAAATGCATATAATTCTACTCATCTACAACCGTTAGATCACTAATATCAATAACCTACAAAATTTTCTAGATTTCACAAGGTAATTAGTTTTCATATGATCTATTTACTATATATATATATATATTGTTACTATTTTTTTGTTTAACTTATAAAAAAATAAAAAATTGATTTTTTAAATATTTAACCCGTTTAGCCCGAAGCCCGCTAGGGTTAGGGTTAGGGCCGATATTTCTTAGCCCGTTTAAATCTGGGTTTTTTGACCAGGATTGTTTAGCACAAAGCCCGCTAGAACTAGCCCGTTTAACATCTTTAGTAGGTTGAGTATAATGAGCCCCGATATCATATCAAAACTTCAATCAATTTTATTATAGATTTTCGATGTGGGATAAACCCTTAATAATATCATTATGTATATTCGAACAATTGATATATTATCTAGTTTACAAAATATAGCATAATTAGATTAACTATATGGGATGTAATTTTCATCATATAAGATATTGTATATATAATATATTATTTCATCCATATTATATATATATACAAGGTCTTACGAACCCGTGCGATGCACCGGCTGGGTCATTGGTTGAATTTCTACGTGTTTTGTACGTAATATTTGTGCAGATGTTTGTATACTTTTTATCAAGTTTACGTCAATGTTTATAATATAATTTTTATATATCGGAACATTTATCATTTAGTACTAAATAACTCATGTAAACGATAGATACTTTCGTAGATCTTGATGGTAACATTTTTTTTGTGGAAAGTAATTAAATATATCAATATAAGTCGAATAGTGCACATCATTGTCATATATAACTTGGGCTGCCTCAGGACCCGTGTGATGCACACAAATATTTTCGTAAGATAAGTATTTTGACAAAATATTGATATATTTTTATCATTTTCGTGTCGTTTTTTTTAATTAAGTAAGTATATTTATCATTTCTCCAAAATTGTCATAAGGAAAATCAAATTAAAAATCGTAGCTCCTAAACTTCATTATACCTTTTCTGTTTATGTGTTATTTATATATCTTTTTAATATAGAAAGAATGCATTTAATTATTCAAAATTTATGTTACAAAAAAGTGAAAAGTAATCTAGAAACTATTCCTTAAATCTCGGTGCTCTCATAATAATCATAACCGACCCCCCAATTAAGGCCCAATCAAGACCCAATTAAGTTCCTTTAAGACTTACCTAATGTGATAAACCGGTCCCTCTCATACGTTTTTTTATATAATGTGTTTCTTCTTTGTACATCTCCTCGGACTCATACAAAACATACAATTAAAACACATCAATTCCTGTTGATTTTCTCTTCTATCATTCGAACCAAAACACCATAAACACACATACTGCTACTATCGTTTTCTCTTCAAAATTCCAAGTGTTTGAGATATTGTTGCTTCGATCGTGAGTTAGATTATTGCTGTCCAAGTTAATTTGCAACCCAAAATACATAATAACTCTAGCCGTATCTCATATACAGACAACTCTGACCCTATAACATCCGCCTCCATTTCCCTATTTCTTTTGCCCTCATCTGAAGGAAAAAAGCAAAAAAAAAAAAGCGAGCAATAAAATCCGAATCACAAACCCACTTCAAATCATTATCCTTCAATCGAACAACAAAACAAAATATTACTTTAAACCTTGTCTACGATCTTTAGCTTCAAGATCCTTTGGAGGGTCTCGGGTAGGTTCTTCTCTTATATACATCGATGATGATTTGTGTTTCTTTCGGTTATGTATTGTGTGGAGATGAGGTAGGGTAGTTTTGAATTTGTTGTTGAAGGTTTTTGATGTTATGCCAGTGTGATCAAAGGATTACAAAAAAATAAGATCTATGAAGATTAACTGAGATCATTGTAATTATTATTTTTTTCTTCGTTTTTTCATTATTTTTTCTTTTGTTTTTTTTTTGTTTGTGGTTGATTATGGATTAGGATAGAGATAGAGGATGGTGGTGTAGAAAGAGTATAAAAAAAGTAAATAAACTTACACTATGGAGGAACCTAAAGATGAGATTATGTAAAACAAAAAAAAAATAAATTAGTAACGATAAAGATAATAAAATAAGATTACGATGTTATGTTGGTCGGTTCAGGTGGATGTGGCGGTGGAATAATTTGTTGTGGGGTTGATGAATTGTGCTATTTATACTTAAAAGAAGAAGTTGAAAGAGTTACCAAATTAATTTTCCTAATGCATACTCTAATAATTAAAATAGGCTCTTCAAGTGCCTTTTTCTTAATTGTTGTAATTAGTACACGATGATCGGTATTCATCTCCCAAGTAACATCTACGATCATTAAGTGACTAAATGAATACATGCATTTGTATCTCAATAACTACATGGACACTCACATTTGTATCTCAATAACTACATGGACACTTCACATGGATATATATATATATATACACACTAAAAGCTTAAGTTGTCTTATAAATGCAAAGTGCTCACAATAAATGTTTCATGAATTGAAAGTGAAATGTGAAAGCTTCATGTGTTAGTACATTGATTTAATAGTCATGCATAAGGGTAAGTACATAGGAATCGTGCACAAAAGTTTGTACGGTACAACATGTTTCAAGCCATCTCTAAACCTCAAAGAATACAAACCAAAAATGCCATGAATGCATAAATTAAACACACCAATTAGTGGTTAGTCTTTTTACCTTCCCGTCCATGAGTTACAAATATTTTATCAACTATATAATGTGTCAAAAATCACACACAACAAACCACAACTTCCTCCACACCGCGTGCACATTGGGCTACAACTTATTATGGTGGTAAAGTAAGCATCATATCGTCTTACTTATTTAGCATATTGATTTATATTATTTTATGTAAATTTCACGTGTGTTTTTTGTGTGTAACAATGTAGGACATAAAGATGGTAGCTTAGGAGATTTGGTAGTAACATCATCTTTTCTAATGGTTTAAGAGATCCTACACATCGCTGTCTTATCAATTAAGTGGAACATGCACGAACATTTTTACTTTGATCGAAAATGCAATATATTGATTAACTGTATTTAAGTTACTAACGATCAACTATATCTATTTTTTTGTAGCGCATCAAGAAGCATTAAAGAAAGAGATCGAGAAGTCAAGAACAAAACATGCAAAAGGCCAATGAACAACAACGACAAAGACAACAACAACAAAAACAACAACAACAAGATTAACGCTGCGGCCACCGGTGGGATGAATACTTAGCATTCGTATTAATAGTACGTTACAAATTAAACATGCAATATTTTACTTCATGTAATACCGATAAACGGGCTAATACTATTGATTCGTTAGCAAGTAAGTTTATTGAAAATAATGTGACGAGCATTCAATTTTTAGTCAATGATTATTACTACACTCTGTTGGTGCATTTTAATATTTTTGCTGTTAATATAGTTTTTTGTCTTGCGTTGTGTTAATGTCACTTTTTTAATTAAACGTCTTGGAATATTGTGTGACTTTGATATTTGATATGACTGTGTAAATTATGTCGATGTTACATATTGCAAATGGTAGTATATAATAAAAATATAATAAAAATATCTTCACACTATCATCATAACAATGAGAATCTTCTAAATCGAAGAAGTATATAAAGGAGAAGAAAATTGTATTTCAAATGTTATCCACATATCACGAGGTAAGCATTATTCATTTGAGTTTGAGATCATGTGATTCATGTCGTCATACTGTAAATACTTAGAATGAGTTACTAATGAATGCTCCAAATTCGATATTATAGTTTATGGAAAAATGTTGTAATAATGCATTAATTAAAAAATAATTTATGTAAGTTACTCACATTAAAAGATTACATATGAAAAGCCTCATTTAAATATAACATTTTGCAAAAAACCTCTTCACATTAAAGAAAGAGATTGACAAGTCACGAAAATTGTATCAAGAACAAAACATGCAAAATGCCAATGAACAACAACGACAAAGACAACAAGAAGAACAACAACAACAAGAACAACGCCACGGCCACCGGTGTCAATATAGATGAATACCTGGCATTCATATTAATAGTACGTTACAAATTAAACATGCAATATTTTACTATACGAATTATAATTTATTATACGAATTATAATTT
Organism: Orobanche coerulescens; assembly: GCA_033398695.1. Lineage (NCBI taxonomy): Eukaryota > Viridiplantae > Streptophyta > Magnoliopsida > Lamiales > Orobanchaceae > Orobanche > Orobanche coerulescens. Next base: position 148,857,510 of record CM065814.1, on the reverse strand, counting down.
ATACTCTTGAATATACTAATCACTTTAATGTTTTATGTTTTTATAGTTTTGTTAAAAAGGAAATTTGTTTTATAGTTCGCTTTTAATAATGTAATTTATTTGAACAACGAAGTCCGTCTTTCACAAAAAAATGAGAGTTTCAAACATGAACCGAAAATTAGTCCCGAACATTACAAAAAAAACAATTAGATCCAATATGAGTGCATCACATGGGTCCTGAGGCAGTCCAAATATGTGTGCATTGCACGTGGATGAATATAAAAGGTCTCCAACATTAATGTCATCGCTTCATATTTAAAATAATTTATGTAACTTATACATATTAAAAAATTACATGTGAATAGACTCTTTTCAATGTAACATCTTGAAAAAAATCTCTTCACATATACTCTTTTAATGTCAATAAACTATTTTAAATGTGTGTCATGGTTAGAAATGTGATACCATCACAGTTTATATATAATGACGAAAATAAGTTCTGAAGATTACAATATAAAAACTTATATGCATCCCATGTGCAACTCAATAAAGTATTCTAAGTGCGTATAAAACTTAGCAAATGTGTGACGCCATGAAAACTTAAATATAAAATGACGAAAATAAATGCCGAATATTACGCTATGAAAACTTCTATATAGCCCATGTGCATCGCACGTATTTTAAATCTATGAAAACTTCTATACAGCACATGTGCATCGCACGGGCATCGTTGACTATCATAAGAAATAGTTATAACTTAGCCCAATGTATTAATATTAGTTAGTTCCAATTAAAAATGATATATAAAATGTATGCTACCATGACAACATATATATACAATGACAAAAATACATTCCGAATATAAAATGACGAAAATAAATGACGGATCCATGATCAAAATGACGAAAATTTGTGCTGAACAATAACAATTTAAATATATAATACCATCATATACAGCCCGGGACATCGCCCGAGTCTGAATGACTCGTATATATATAATCTAGTGCATAAAACACTACTATGTATTACTACACATGCGACAGTTAATGTTTTACCAAATTTTTGGTGATTGACATCCACAAAGGTAAATTTGAAATCCACTGGAATTGACTCCCCAAAATAAGGTAGTAAGATTTTGACTTTTCTAATACCAAATTCATTATATATCTTATATCATGAGATTATTATCCGAACAAGTACAATTAATATTATTATTATATTACTACATCATTTTAATATTAATTTTTTTTTTCAGGTTGAAATTTAATAATAATACCTCTCTCAAAATATAATAACAAAAATTATAAAAATAAAATTACAGAAATATTTTTATGTGAACCTATCAATATAATTTTGCACATTTCATGATATTTTCTATAAAATAAACTATAATCAAATTTCAATTTGAAAAAAAAAAAAATCAAAACATCATCTAATATGGAACATATAATATAAATTCAAAATTCATAATAATTTCTCAAATGGACAGAGATCCCCCCCCCCCCCCAACCCCCACCCCACCCCCACCCCATACACTGGAAGTCGAAGTGACACCCACAGCCATCTATAAAAACGATGGAAACCACACACAGTCACACACTCTATTATCATTGTACACCACCAATATCTATTTTCTCTATATTTTCCTGCATCAATGGCTTCCTTTCCCAAGCATTTCCCCCTCTTCATTCTCTTTACCATTTTAGCCCCAATCCATACTCATGCAAGAGAGAGCCAATTCTTCAACAAAGCCTCAGCCAAAACCAACGACGACGTCGTTCCGGCTTACGGCAAACCAAAACTTAAACAACCACAAAACGATCACCCACAACAGGAACCCATTTTTCTCCCGGATAACGACAACGGCTACGGCCTTTACGGCCACGAATCCGGCCAGCTCCACCCTTCCGCCGCAACAACCACCGGCGCTGCCGAATCCGCCGCGTACAAAACCGAACCCAAACAGCCCGTCCACAAACACCTTCCCAAAAACTACAACCCGGTTGCTTACGTCACCGAGCCGGTGGATTTAAGTGAAACCACGACTTCTACCTATGAGGAAAAACGCTTCCCGTCGAAACCCGATATCGACAGCTTTTTTTACGATGGCGACCGAAATTACCATAACAGCCCCCAAGAAGAAGATTCAGAATTCCGAAACTACCCCACAGCCGCAAGAAAGACCGGCAACGGCGACAATGAGCGCTACAGTTTGGGCAGCAGCTTCAACAGCGGCGGCGGCGGCTCCTTAAGCCGCCGCGACAATTACTTCAACCGCGGCGCCGACGGAGCCAACGGTTTCGAGCCGCAAGGGATGAGCGACACGCGGTCTCTGGAAAATGGCAGGTATTTCTACGACGTCAATACCGAGAAATACAGCAGTAATCACCCGTACGAGAGCTTGAAGGGGTTTAAAGAGAGAAACTGGTACGATAATAGGAATAACTACGGGAGTGAGGATATTGGATATGGCGGTCAAGATTCCATGGCAGGATATCAGAACCAGTACGAATTCCGAGACGAAGACAATAGAAATCCGCGCCCTTGAATTAATTTGCAGTAATTAGTGGTGGTTTTCAGTATCTAAATATGGTCTGATTGATATTAGTGAAAAATGTAATTTTACATATTTATTTATATATATATGGTGCTTTTTCTTTTATGTGTTTCCCGATCATATCATTGATGGAAGAGAGTGAAATAAGGGATTTGATTTGGAATCGTGTAATGAATTGGGTAATAAATAAAAGGGAGACCCCCCCTTTTTTATTTTTTATTTTGCAAAATTATGGAACAATCACTTTGCATTAAAAATATTAGTTTAATTTATTTGTTATTATACCATTTATGAAATTAGATGGCACGACGTAAAATGTTAAATATTTTATTATATTAATAACATTTGATTGTGTTTTAATAATATTGTAAAATTATTAGAAAATATACATGGGTCAATATACACACGTACACATAAACTATTATTTGATTTGCTTTAATTTATAAATCTAAGGGCACATGATAGAAAAACCATAATTTAATTAACCATAGCCATTTATTTTCCATGTAGGACAATATCAGTCTTATATCTAATTTTATAAAAAATAAATTAAATTATATTTATTATTACCAACTTTCATTAAAAGTATCCAATCCATATTCTTACTACATAATTTTCTTTATATGATTTGGCATCATTATAATTATTTTATTATTTTATAACCAGAACAAAATAATTTTGAAAAATCAAATAACTATTGAAATACAAAAGTATGAAAATAAACTAAAAATATATATTTTTTTTAATACTAGTCATTCAGACCCGTGCGTTGCACACGGGCTCTATCTAATTGGTCATAGTGTAATGTGTGGTATTTATTTTCGTCATTAGGTTTGTAAGTTGCGATGGTATCACAACTTTTGTAAGCATCGCATGAGTTTAAGATGAATGAGTTTAATTAGTTGTTTGGTGACTTTTATATTTAGACCGAGTCATTCGAGGCCGTCACGATGCACTGACTTAATCTAAATGTTCATAGTGTATTGTTCAACACTAATTTTCAATCATTACATGAATTTGTATATAAGTGTTCATAGCGTAATCTTTGGCACTTATTTTCGTCATTATATATCTAAGTTGTGATGGTATCACACCTTTTCTAAGCATGACACACATTTAAAATAGTTTATTGACATTAAAAGAGTATATGTGAGGAGACTTTTTTCAAGATGGTACATTTAAAAGAGTCTCTTCACGTGTAACTTTTTAATATGTATAAGTTACATACTAAATGTCAAAGGGAGGTTAAACGCATACGGTTCTTCAAAATAAATGTAACCCTTATATAAAATCGTAACAAAGTGGATATTCGCTATATTTTGAGATCTAGCTTGTGACAATTAATTATCCTTTTGGTTTATCATATCAAATACGGTAGTTCCACATTACTGCGCTTAATTAATCGAACTTTATTTTATGCACAAAAACCATTTAAGTTTCAATATTTTTTATTGTTGTGAAAATCGGTCCAATATTGTTAGTATATTTAATTTGTACCAGGTTGCATATATAAATATATTTGAAGACATCAATCTCAACATATAATTTTTCTACTTTTAATAACTAATATAACAATTTCATTTTGCCAAATTTGTTCGTCATTCTACAAATAAAACTAAAATTATATTAAGATAATCAATTAATCTCCATAGTGATATTACTTATTGAGTAAGATTTAAATTTAATTTATAATAGATTATATAAATGGTATATCTATATTGTTTAAACTACATAAATCGTCAAAATGATATTATTTATTATGTAAGATTTAAACTACAGTAAAATTATATGAATGATAAATTCTCAAAATAACATAATCTCTTAATTGCCGATACTAATTGTGGATATGATTACCCGAATCATTAATACGTATTTGTTTTATCTATAGTCTATTGCTTTGCACCATTTATGGATAAAGATGATAGTGTGAAGATATTTTTATTATATACTACCATTTTCAATATGTAATATCGACATAACTTACACAATCATATCAAGTATCAAAGTCAAGCAATATTTCAAGACGTTTAATTAAGAAAGTGATATTAACACATCGCAAGACAAAAAACTAAATTAAGAGCAAAAATATTAAAATGCACCAACAAAGTGTAGTAATAATTATTGACTAAAAATTGAACTCGTCACATTATTTTCAATAAACTTACTTGCTAACGAATCAATAGTATTAGCCCATTTATCGGTATTACATGAAGCAAAATATTTCATGTTTAATTTGTAACATATATTAATATGAATGCTAAGTATTCATCCCACCGATGGCCATGGCGTCGTTCTTGTTTTTGTTGTTGTTCTTGTTGTTGTTGTTGTCTTTGTCGTTGTTGTTCATTGGCCTTTTTCATGTTTTGTTCTTGATACAATTTTTGTGACTTCTCGATATCTTTCTTTAATGCTTCTTGACGCGCTACAAAAAATAATTAGATATAGTTGATCGTTAGTAACTTAAATACAGTTAATCAATATGATGCATTTTCGATCAAAGTAAAAATGTTCGTGCATGTACCACATAATTGATAAGACAACAATGTGTAGGATCTCTTAAACCATTAGAGAAGATGACGTTACTACCAAACCTCCTAAGCACCATCTTTATGTCCTACATTGTTACACACACAAAACACACATGAAATTTACATAAAACAATATAAATCAATATGCTAATTAAGCTAGACGATATGATGCTTACTTTACCACCATAATAAGTTGTAGCCCAATGTGCACGCTGTGTGGAGGAAGTTGTGTTTTGTTGTGTGTGATTTTTGACACATTATATAGTTGATAAAATACTTGTAACTCATGGACGTGAAGGTAAAAAGACTAACACTAATTGGTTTGTTTAATTTATGCATTCATGGCACCAAACACTTCATCTCCACATTTCACTTTCAATTCGTGAGCCATTTATTATAACCACTTTACATTTATAACTGACAAATGCTTCATATACTTAACATATAAATGGCCATTATGTGAATATTCATTGTACACTTAACGAAAGTCTTGATACGCCCTAAATCAATGTGGAATAACAAATATGATACAATCAATTCATCAAGCATTAATCATGACCACTTACATTTATAAGGGTTCTTAAGCTTTATATATATAAGATTCTTATATTTTTATATGGTAATGTGTTAATCATCTAATATATCATTATTATATTTAAATTACTTTATATATATACCATATGAATGTCAAATTAAAGAGTACGAAGTAAGAATTAATTTGATATATTTTTTTATCAAAAATAAAATTGATACGAAAAAGTTATAATTCTTTAAACTATTAAATTTAAAATAAAAGAAATAAAATGAGAGGAAATTTTTAATCGGTAGATATTATATATGAAATAACCTCTAACTTCCCTTCCAAACTAAATATCTATATTTTTTAAGATTTTTAAAAAGATAAAATAATATAGTGATGACACGTGTCCTTTAAAATTTTTTTACGACCCTCTTTTAATTTAAGTATGAATTAGCCATGCGTCCCTTTTCTATTCGTCATTTGTTTTGCCCCATTATTTTACAAAATTACCAAACAACTCAATGTGCCAGAGATGAAACGGTTCCATCTTCCATGTACTGTAATGGCAACATGGCAACGTTTGTAGTAGAGTGAATTGTTTGATGCATCTTCAAAGTAGAGAAGCAAAAATGTGTCTTTCCATTTAAAATGTGTTACCTCCATACTAATGCAAGATATCATGAGTCTAAACGTAATTAATTAAATAATAAATAAAATATTCTAGTCTCCGTAATTCAAACTCAATCAAATCAAACTCTTACATTAAGTCACTCTCGGACAACGGTAATTGATTTTCTAAGAAAAGCCCCATATAGTAAACAAATGTACAATGAATTATGAAGATTACAATATTTAAAGGACACGTGTCACTCTCGTAAACAATATTGTAGTCTCCATAATTCAAACTCAATCAAATCAAACTCTTACATTTATTCCTTTGAGCAGATCTTACACAGTCTGGAGAGCCATATTTGAGCGTCTCCCTTCCTGGGACATCTTGCAATCTTACCGCATTCAGGGTCCTTCCATCTGTAGCCTATGCCGCAACTCAGGGGAGTCTTCTGACAATATTTTCTCTGATTGCTCTTTTTCCTTACGCATTTTCTCTAAGCTTTGTTGGGCTTTTGTCATTTCTCTTGCTTTTCATGAGGGGTTTCTCAGTTTGTTGTTACAGGCTACGCAGGTCACACTTAGTCCTCAATCTTCGGATCTTTGACGAGCTTCGTTTATATCCACTATTTGGGTTATCTGGGCCGCTCGAAACGCTTGCGTCTTCGACAATAAGAAAGCCGATCCTACCCATACGCTTTCTATTATTCCCTTTTGTGTGCGGGAGTCCGCCACCTTAATATCGACCCCTATGCATAACACAGTTCGAGATTTGGCCATTCTGAGAAAGCTAGGAGTGCAAGGCAACCCATTAAAGCCTCCTTTACATTCCACGGTCTCATGGATCCCCCCTTCGCCTAATTGGTACAAAGTTAATACTAACGGATGTGCGATTGGATCCCCCGGCCCATCCTCTGGTGGCGGGATTTTTCGGAATTGCAGGGGTTTTACTCTCGGTGGATTTTCCATGACCCTCCCCCAGGGATTTGCCTTCGAGGCCGAGCTTCAGGCGGCTATGACAGCCATCGAGATGGTTAAGGATCGGGGCTGGACGACCCTCTGGCTGGAGTCCGACTCCACTTATGTGGTTTACTGCTTTTAGTCTCGCTCTTTAGATGTCCCTTGGCGAGTTCGTGCTCGATGGCTAAGGACTCTTCACTCAATTCAGGATTTCACTCTTAAAGTCACACATATATTTAGAGGGGTAACGAGGCTGTTGATGCCCTTTCTAATATTCGCACCCCTTTTAAATGGTGGAACCCTCTTCCCCCATATGTGGCTCTCATTGCTCAGCACGACCTATATTTCACTTATACTCGTGTTCACTAACATTTCCACCCCTAGCTTTTGCAGGCTTTTTACTATCGATCTTGCTGGATCCTACGGAACCTCCCACTGGCTCACGACGTTTTCATTTCACGATACCCCTCCCCCTCTTTCTTGTTGTTTTTGCAGGACGGCTCCAACCCCTATTTGGACACTGGCATTTTTTCCTCACACTCCCCCACTCCCACCCCCCTCTGCTTTGCAAGATATTTTATCGGAATTGACGGTATTGCCTTCTGGCTGCTGATACTCTTTTTCCCATTATTGGCTTTTTCCCATTGGGTTTTCCAATATATGGGTTTTAACGAGGCCAGCCAGTTCATCCTACTCTAGAATGAACTTTGGATGCGTCTTGCATCTAGGCGTTTGTCGATGTGACTCGCCCGACAGTTCTATCGCCTCGGACGAACCTCCTTGGCACTAATCGCTCTGCTGCTTTTCACTGGTTTGCTTGTACCAGTTCGGCCTCCCATGCTACCCTCGCCCCTCTTCTGGATGCTGTTCCCGGACGCATATCTCACGACATCTTGAGTGTTGCCTCCCACTCTCGGCGTTGCGGTCCATTCGCGCGTGGCTTACCTCTTCACGTTGCTCAACGCCCGATCTGTTGGGATTTTTCTCTACTCTAGTCCCTACCGGCTTGTGGTAGTTTGTATTTTCCTACTTTGCTCTGCGTAACACTTTTGGCCGCTTGTGACCTTTTGCACTTTTGGGTTTGGTCATTTTCTTTTTTATGACTTTTTCCCACTATTTTATACAAGCGTCCATTAGACAAATGTTTTCATATTTTCTTAGCTCAATATTTTTCCTAATTCTCATATTTTCTCCCTTTCAGTCTCTAAAAGATTCGCTCAACATAAAAATAAACAATAGCACAATTTCAAATTTCCTCTCCTTTTATATCTTATAAATACAATAGTAACTATATATATATATATATATATATATATGTGTGTGTGTGTGTGGTTGGTTAAAATGGGAATCATTTTAAAAATAAAAAACATATATTTAGTACAGATTTACTGTACATATAGTATGTTGTAATACATATTAATTTTTCGAGTTTAGTGCACATATTTAATATGAATTCAGTGCATTGGCTGGAAATATGAATATGAATTACAGCATATTATGTGTGTAGTGAATCTATGCTAAATATTCACAAATGCATGTTCTCATTTTAAGGACTGGTTATATATATGTTATAAATAAGATTACTTTATTTAATTTTTTTTCACTTATCAGTAATATTTATGTAATTAAATTTAATCATATTATTTGATTGTATGCTATGTCTATAATCTAATTTACACTTAGTTTTGTTTTCTAATGATTTTCCTCTAAAATTAATCGATCAATATATATATATATATATATATATATAAGTGTATATTTTCTAATTACATCAATATTACGGATAAGTGACAAAAAATTAGATAAAGTAATCTTATTTATAATATATATATATATATATTATGGACTTTAAATTTATGTAAGTAAATCAATAACAAAATTAAACTAAAATAACTTAAATTGACAAAAAACCTTGCACTAAAAATTGATAAAAAAAAGAAGCCTCGTATATTGCTATTTATGAAAATAGCCCATAACTATTTGCTTTTGTAAAACTGCTCAGTAACTTTCAATATACGAGTTAGAAATGTCATTAATTATCAGTAAATAAAGAAATATTAATTTGATTTTACCACAAAACCACATCCCCTCCCTCCCCCCCCTCTAGCCCCGTGTCCTCAAGAAATATATAATTGATTTTACTATTTTGCAAAAGAGTTTAATTTTTTCTAAAATAATGTTCTCACATTTTAAAAAGCATTTCATAATTTAAATCACTTCATAAATTATTTTTGTTTTTTTATATATTTTATAACCCAGATTATTATTAAAATAGGATATTGTAATTTTGTTTTTCATTTTTCTTTTTAAACTCTCTTTTTTTATAATAAAAATGAAAATATTAAAAAAAATATTAATAATATATTAGAAAAACAAGTCAAAGGAGACCACATCAACCACTTCTAGCACATCACCTATATCATTATATGACCTATTGATCTAACTTGCAATTTCACCTATTTATTATTAAATATACAAATGATTAGGTCCTCTAAGCATCATCCCAAACTATGAGCGCGGATCCTCTCCACTTCGGGAAAGGACTTAAAGGATCCGGACCTTCCAGCGTGCGCGCACACATACACATATCCGAGCGAGTGTGTGTGATTTGAACGGTCCATAAACTGGATCGTCCAGTGACTGGAGAGGATCCTGATTCCCAAACTCTATTCTTTTTCTTTAAGCTTGTAGGTGTACCAAAAAAGTACAAAGGGCATGGATAACTCAATTGGTTTTTTGGTAGCAGACTGTTATGGTAGCCGCAGTACGAGGGTTCTATCCCCCTAATGTGGGGATAGCTCATTGTAAGCACCACCTCCCACCCTAGATTGTCGAGTTACCATGATTTAATTTATCCATCAATTTATGAGTGGGTTGGGTACGGTTACCAAATATTTGGGTCGTTACCATCTACTGTACTGATTTAACTTGGTAGGCAAAATTGATTACTAGAGCCGACCATATAGTGGAAATAAATAAAAATAAATATACCAGTACGGTACGGTAACAAAATTTTAAAAAAATACAATATCGTATCGGATAATAATAAAATATACGGTACAACCGTACCGATTATGTGGTTACCACATACGATGGTAACCAACTAAAATCGGTACGAAAATTTTCGATCGGTTATCATGTTCTCTGATAACCAACCCAACCCTACATCAATCTCTGTCGACCCGAGACCCTGTGACGAGGAATTTCGCATTTGTTATAAGAAAAGCAAAAAGGGAGACCATTTAAACGTCAATCAAAATTGTTAGTTGGGTTCGGTTCATCAATAAACTTTGTGCATTTAAGAAAGTCTTGTTGTAGATCAAGGAACTTTATATCTTCTGTCCTTTGAATCCTGTTTGTGGTATCAGTATGCCATCTCCAAACAACAATGGTACCTGCAAAACTAATTTGCATAACGAAATTTCATAGTAGTAATATAATATTTCATATTTTAGTATAAAATTTATTATTTAATCATTATTTACCCAACCACTTACATAAGTAATGGAGCCAAAACAATAACAATCATAAAGGTTGTGAGTATACTATTCTTTGTAAGAACAAGTATTACGAGATACAATTTTTGAGTAGTTACAAGTTTTTTTTTGCATTACTAGTAGGTACAAAACATGATGCAAAATATGTAAAGCACCCTCCAACTCAAAATACTCAAAACATATATATTATAATATATTAAAAATAAAAACAACATTATTAATAGTAAAATGCTCTCATCTGTCCGCCGCCCTCATCTGTCCAACATTATTAATAATAAAAATGCTCTCATCTATCCCGTCGTCCCTTTCTTTTTGTCAAGATGTCCCCGCACTCAAATCAACATCTCTCGCAAATCCTTCATCATCTTCTTATGCAGCGTCTCTTCAAAATCTTCTATTTTCTCGGTCTCCGCTGCTGCGGTTCCGGTTCCTCCAGGCGGCTTGCTTGCGGGTGATGTGGTTGGTGGTTCAGTCGGGTCGGAACCTCTGTGGGTAGGTGTGGCAGCGACGGAGCCTCCAGTTTCAGTGGCAGTTGCGATTGGGTTTTCTTCTGCGGCGGTCGGGGTTGGTTCTTCGGGTCCCGTCGCGGTTCCCTCCTCCTTTGTTCCTCCGTCCGCAGTCTCCGGTGATTCCGGTGGTGGTCGGGGCTCTGTGTTGGCCGGTCCCTTGTCTGCGGGTGGTCCTCATGTGACAGCTGGTCTTCCTGCTGCGGTCGACAGTGCTGGTTCGTTTATTTCGATTGATCGAGGTTTTAGATTTGAAGGTGTAGATCTGGAGATTAATGGTCAGATTGTTGTGAAATTATGAATTTTTAAGAAAATTATTCAATGGTTGCAGATCATGTTAAAATTTATGAGGTCGGTCGTTTGGATTTTGGTATTTTTTTATTCGATTTTGGTTTCCCTCTTCTAGATTTAATTGAGTTTGATTTTTGTTTTTCATTTTTTTGGTTCATTTGGGGATTGGGGGTTCATGAATTAGTGCACCGGTTCATGTATTGGTGCACAGGTGCATGCACGGGTGTATATTTTTTTGAACATGTGTATGCACTGGTGTATAGCGGAAGATGAAAGACGAAGAAGATAAAAGTCTGCAACGAAGAAAGATGAAGGTCTGCAACAGATTTTTAAAATTCAAATTTGGACGCCGGCAACAAATTTTCTAGAAGGACGAAGAAAATGAAGGCCTGCAATAGATTTTTAAAATTCAAATTTTAAGACGAAGATGAAGGACAACGAAGAAGACGAAATATGAAGATGGAGGACAAATAAAGTGTTTTTGTCAAATCAAATATGTAATTTTCAATTTTATTCTAGATATGTAAAATTTAATTTCAAATGAAAAAAAAAAAGACTGCAGAAGGATAAAGTTGTCCTACGAAATACAATTTTGTACCTAGTAGTAATGTTTTTGTACCAAGTAGTAATGTCATTTTAAAGTTTGTACCTAATAGTAATACATGTTTCTACTTTGTACCTAGTTGTAATCCACTCTTCTTTTTATCTCCAACAAGGGACGATAATCACGGTGTTTTCATCTTTTTTTAAAGAAAAAACATCCATTGTGGACGGGGGGTGAGGCGGGACCCACCAACCTGTGAGATAAAGAAAATATCGAGAGTACAAGCAATCAGTCCCGAATTGTGACCAAAAATGGGCCATAATCCGGATCATAAATTTAAAAAACAAAATGCCTATGGCCCGCTAAAGAAATACAAAGTGCACCACTAAAGGTGTGGGCTAATGTGCGGACCGATAAGGAAAAAATCACATCCGAATTATGACCAAAAGTTGACCAAAAACCGGATCCAAGAAACTAAAATGCCAACAGCCCGCTAGAGAAATATAAGTTGCACCACTAAGAAAAAGTGATCTAATGTGCGGGTTCATAGCAATAAATCAAGTGATAAAATACTACCTAAATCTAAAAGAAGGGTAGCCAAGCTGGTCCATCCGTATAAGAGGGAAGAGAAACGGAGGAGCAGTATCATATGTATAAGTCTGAATACCGAGGGATGACATGTCGAGCTCAGAGAGATAATCAGCCGGCCTGTTGCCCTCCCGGAAAATATGAGTGACTCTGTACTAAATGTCTCGGAGAATGTGTCGGATACGCATAAGGGTGTGACGAACCTGCCAAGAGCCCCGATGGCCAAATGAAAGCAGGGTCACCACAGTAGTAGCATCAAGCTCAATCTAAACATGTCTCGATCTCTAGGAAGCTAAAATCAGTCCAACAGCAAGCGCATGGATCTCTGCATCAAAGCTCGAAGAGGCCTGAAAAGAGGAGTGGAAACCAAGGAGTAGCTCTCCGTGATGATCTCTAATCAGACCCCCACCACCGGCAATCTGAGTATCTCTATCAAAGGAGCCATCCGTATTCAGCTTGATCCAAGGGGTCTCGGGTCGAAGCCAAACTACCGGAACGGAGCGATGAGTCTGAGCGAGAGAGGGAGTAGCTCGCTGGAAACGGTCAGGAGGCGAGAATCCTTCTCGGAACTCTGAAGAAATAAGCCCCGTAGCAGCTAAAAATGAAACATGGCGCTCCACCTGCACAATAACATGAGAAGCAAGAAAAGTAACCGCCCTATGCTTTACACTATTCCTGTCCGTCCTGATGAACCAAAGGATCAGACAAGGAATAATAAAAGCTGCATGCCTAAAGTGTGTGCCATGTGAGAAAAAACTCAGGAGCTCAAAGATATTATCTGTATGGAGTAAGGATAAATGAGTCCATGCGCCAAAATACTCCCATACGCCCCTCCTCTGTAAGACATCACCAGTCGGGATCCGTCGCAGTAGGAGTCGCCAAATGAACACGATATCGTATGTGTGAGTAAGGTAGCCCAAATGGCCCCGAAAATGAGATTAGCTTGGTCCCTCACCCTGATGTGAGACCAAGCTGACGACAATGAGAAGGCACCCGAAGATGTAAGATTCCAGCACATGTTATCCGAATCCTCCTCGACAATGGGAGTCGCGAGAATATCCTGTAAGAACTGAGGGTAAATCTTAGCTCCTCACCCACAATAGACTCGAGTCTACCCCTGTCCCAACTCCCATCAACACAGAGATCATTAATCCTAAGATGGGGTCTACCAGTAATCTGACAATAAGACGAAATAGGCCTATCCCCAATCCAAGTGTCGTCCCAAAAACTGACCTCCCCACTCCCACTACCGAGAGTCCAAGAAATGAACTCCTGAGCCTCGATACCCACGCAGAGGAGACGGCCCAAGGGCGGCTGACATGAGCTTTAAGAGCAGTACGCATAGACGTAGAAAGGCCAGCGAAGCAGTATTTGCGGAGCATAAACTGCGCCCACAAAGACGCGCCCGCGCGAAGACGCCACCAGAGCTTATAACTAAAAGCTCTCGCCATATCTGAGAGGCTCCGAATCCCGAGGCCTCCCTCGGAGACCGGGCGACAGATCTGCCGCGAACGGACCCAATGTGTATTCCTCTTAGAACCGATAGTACCCCAGAAGTATCTCGTCATAATCTGCTCGAGCTCCTGGATAACATACTAGGGCGGGTCCAACACCCGAAGAAGGTGCAGAGGAATCGTGCAGAGAGTGCTCATAATAAGAGCCAAGCGACCCCCAAAAGCAAGATGGCGATGGGACCAACCAGAGATCCTATCCAACATCCGTTGCTTCACCTAGGGGTGTTTTCGATTTCAGTCGGGGTAAAATTTTCAAAACCAAACCCTACCCAAACTTTAAAATTCGATTTCGGTTTCGATCGGTTTCGGTTTTCGAAACTCAAAACCCAAACCCTCCCCAAATGTTTCGGTTTCGGATTAGTTCGGTCAAATTCGGTTTTGACCCATACATATTTAATTTATATATATTTATTTAATAAAGTAACAAAAAAATAATTATATTAATAAAACTTATTCTAAAATAATAGATAGATCTTTAATTGATATATTTAATCATTGTTTTTATCAAAACTACAATATATGTGTAGATATATTATTTTATAAGTTTAAATATGTTAGTCATATAAATAAAATTTTATATTATATAAATAATTCGGGTTAGTTCGGTCCAATTCGGGGTAATTGGGTTCGGTTCGGTTCGGTTTTAAGTTATCTAAACCCGAATTAATTCAATTTCGGTTTCGGTTTGTAAGTTTCAAGTTCGAGGTTGCTTTCGGTCAGGGATTTTCAGTTCGGTACGAAGTGGTTCGGATTGGTTGGTCAGTTTTCAGATTTCTATTAACACCCCTAGCTTCACCCCAGCAAAGAGCTCTCGTCTCATAAAGCCTTTGTAAAGGGGTGTACCAAGATAGGTGATAGAGAGATCACCCTCGCAGAAACCAGTAAGATCATGAACTTTCTGATGCCAATCACTATTGGTGAGTTATTATATTAATAATTATTAAACTTTGTAAAATTATTATTATTAATAATTTTGATATTAATATTTTTAGAATAACATAGATAATTATTATTAGTCTTATTGCTAGTACTAATATTGTTACTATAATAAATACTTTTATTATAATATTAATATTAATATTATACAATAACAATAACTATTGTTATTATTAATATTAATTATTGTTGTAGTATATATTATTATTTCAATTATAACATTATAATTATTATCAATATCAATATTAATATTATCTATTATTAATTTTATTATTTTTAATAATATTATCACTGGTAGAGTATATATTACTATTATAATTATAACGTTACAATTATTATTAATATTGATATTAATATTATCAATAATATTATGCATAGTTTTTTATTACTATTTTTATTATTAATCTTATTATAATAATATCTTTAATTATTAATTAAAGTGCTTGCTTAAAATTAATATAATGTCTTTAATTATTAATTAAAGTGCTTGCTTAAAATTAATTCAATTTTTTCGATAATATTGTTGGACTTATACATTATTAGTAAATTTTGTTAGGAAAGTCTAGAGAATTGGTCAATCTTTTTTTTTTATTTTTAAAAAATTGAAATGTAAAAAATCAGGAAAAAAATACAAAAAAGAACCAATATAAATATTAAATAGAGAACACAAAACTCAAAAGCTATCAATTGGGTTCGACCAAAACCAACTCGAACTCGCCCTACTTGATAGATAGTGTGGGCTTTTATTGTCTTGTGTGGGCCTTGTGGGCTCTGCTTTTTCTCTCAAACACGAGTGTGTTCATAAAATATCTTCAACCAAGGCTGGCTCTGGAGGGCATATTAGGAAGTTCGAAAACTTTACCCAGTGAGAGTACACTAAAATACCCGGAGCTACCAATCGAAAGCCCTAACTCACTCCTCGTCGTCGCTTAATAATTTATATACGATGTCCACCGTCGCCGCCATGTCAGTCCTCCGATCCGCCGCAACATCCGCTCGTATCTCGGCCGTCAGACTCTCCGGTGGTGTCAAGCCTAGGACTGCTCCCTCGCCATTTCGCATATCATCTCAGAAGCCGCTCTCAGCTCGAATTTTTAGGTTTTTTTCACGGTGTTCATACTTTCATTTATCGGTTTCCGTCTTGGATCTAATTTCTGTATTTGATAACCAGTTGTTGTACGTATTAGGTCGCCTGTCGAGATGAGCAGTGGTAGTGTGGTCTCGATGTTGCCCTACCACTCTGCAACTGCCTCTGCGGTGCTCACTTCCATGCTATCCGTTGCTCCTCTTGGCCACGGCTGGAGTATTGAAGGTGAATTTGGTTTTATTTTTTTAATTTTTTTCTAACAATTTGGAGTCATTAATTCTTAAGGACAGTTAGGAAATTGCAAATGCTGTTCTATCATTTGTCGTTCTATCATTTTTCACATAAATTAAGAAAGTTAAATAAATCAATTAAAATTATACGCTATTGTGAAGTTACATTACATATTGTGTTTGATAGTATAAACTGACCTATATCATGTTCCCCATACATGTTGATTTAACAATACCAATCATGTAATGGGACATGATTATTAGCAATTATCTCATGATATTTTCCACGCGTGTGGAAAAACTTATGGATGACGGTTTTGGAATTTCATCTCATTTCTACTTTGTATGAGGGTTGCGACAGGAAGTGCATCCGGCATAAAATTTTGCTACTTTGTTTTCTGCATGATTTGTTATAGTTGACACTATATGAAGGTTGCGATAGGAGGGTCATCCGGTATAAAGTTTTGCTACTTTGCTTTTTGCATGTTTTTATAGTGTTAAATAACTTGACCATTAATTAACACTATAATTTTCGTGCCACCGACCCCAACATAGCTGGGATTAAGATGCAAATGAGATGATGATAATATAAATTGACCTATAATATTGTATTGATACTAACAAATGATATTTAATATTGTACCAATAATGTAAACTGTCTAAAAATAGCTAAAACGACATGTGCTGTGGACCGGAGGGAGTATTAGATTGCTTAGGCAGATATGGAATTATAGTGTAGACATAAAAAAGAGTTTTTTTAATGATATCTTATTGGATGATCATTCTTAAAATCATCTTAAGATAATCGATGGTATGTGGTTCTATGGTTTGAAAATGTTGCTTAACCATGTAGGAGTGTAGATGTAGTATGTGTTTTTTTGTTGATTATTAAGATATCCGTGTCTTGGAAATCTCCGTGTCTTGGAAATCGATTCTATCTTCAAAAATTACTTTTTATACCATCTTTTAGCTACAGTTATTGATATTGATAATATAATCTTTGCATAAATGGTGATGTATCATTTATCAGATTGCAATGGTGATGTATCATGACTGCTGGATGCATCAAGCGTAGTTTTATTTACATGAGCGAGGCACATGGATTGCCCTTTTCTTGTATTTTTTTCTGAGGACTATCAAATGTTAGAATTAAAATTGCTGTTTGATTACTTCAGCAATGATAGTGGATTCTCGATGTCTGTTTCCTTTCTCCACATCTGTATGACATTTTACAGCTATTTTTTACGACATTTTATTCTGGGTATTTACATGACCGCAGAAGATAATTATATCCATAAAACACAACTCCAGTACAAAATTAAAATACTTATGATGTTTTGTTCGTGTATTGCATAGAGAGTTGAAACCCTCTGGTGGCCAAACCATGTCGAGATTGGAATTGCTAGCATGACTGTTTGACTTGGGCCCTTTTTTTTTTTTTTTTTTCTTTTCCGTTTTAGGGTTGTGAAACGAAACTGCTCATTGGCTAATTTCAGCTTGAAGATTTGCCAAACTGTCGTTTTATTTATGCTGAATATGTAAGGTTCAGACACTGACCGACATTTTGGAACCATGATCATGATGATATTTGCATTTTGCCTGATTTTTGCATCTGCGGGGGTTAAACTAGCTATTCATTTCGACTGCCCTCAATAAGAAATGATTATTTTTTTCTTTCTTTTTGTATATTGTAGATGGATGATTTGTTAGAATGTGTTGTGATGCAGTGCATTGATAGTTCCCTGGATGTCAATGGGCATGATTTGTTAAGCAATCCTCCGATAACCCTTCAGTCGATTTTTTAACTCTAGAACCAGAATAGTCTCTTGCCGTATATGGTGGAATGAAATTTCCGCAGATATCTTATCGTGTCATTGACATTTGCTGCTGTACTTTTTAGTACCTATTTTATGGAGATAACATCTTCTTTTTTCTCTGAAGATAATTCAGTGTATCAATACATTTAGTTGATTCTTCCGATAGTTTCTAAAACCAGGCAATTTTAGAGTAACGGTTTTCCGTAAATAACTATTAATGTCGTGTACCGACGAAATTCGCCCTAAATTGTCGTTTAGTCCACTCCTGCAAGATTATTTGGCGCCAAATCCAATAAAGAAATTCCTCATAAACATTCATATTACTCGCTCGATTACTCCTTAACTCCTACCTTTTTTATTATCTTTACCTGATTCTAAGTTCTCATCTGATTGTGCAAGTGTGGTTTTAACTTTTATTTTTAATTTGAACCTAAATGATGGTAGAAATAAATCTAAATGCAATGACCTTGAGGTATCGGCGTATGGTTTTCACCTTTTTTTGTTTTCTTCCCGATACTATGTTTTGCTAAACAAAAATTGAGTGTTTAAAACAAGCTTAGTGTCATGGTTAAGGTACGCATATTGGAGAGGTATCGTCTTGGAGATGAACAATATATGCTTTGTAATCTATTGTTGGCTTCTAATATCCCACTAGTCATAGCCTTTTTGCCCCATGATTTAAATGAACCGTTTTTTATTGGAAATAGCCCAAATAAGGGGAATTGGATTTGTAACAAACCAAATTATTGAAGAGTAAACCGATAAGACTTGTGGAATGTTGTTACTTACTCGAGAGAAAAACAAGTACGTGAGAACAGTAATTACGCATGAACGAGAAATAACACCAGACGACTTGAGATTATTCGAACATCTAGTATTGTTGTGAAGTATCATCACCTTCGTATCATCCAGTTAACTGATTCACCCAGTTACTTGAACCTAAACACATAAACTATCCCCCCCCCCCCCCCCAACCAATGGGTAATCTTAGAAAATAGTTTTTATCAAAGCATATAAATACATTTTCAGAAGAAGTTTTATACATATTTGATATTTTGGAATATCATCAAGAAACAAACATCACGGGTCCTCGACCCCAAAACATCATCATCAAAACATCCATGATTATCTATGTCTCGAGCCTTAACCCACAAAACCCTAGAGGTCTAGACATTCTCCAAGTGAATAAGCCCCACGTCTGTGATCTTAACCTCAAGTATCGAATTCATAGAGGCCTCGATATGTCCTTACGTAGTGAACTTAGGGCCTGTTCTCCCGCTATTTTCGCCTCGATTCGACCCGGGCCTTGGGCCTGGGATTCCTAATTTGTTTCTCTGATAATAAAACAATGACAATTATTATTACCATTATCATCATTATTATTATTACAATTACTATTGGTTTTACTATTGATATTAATATTATTATTATTATTATGTTAATATTGTTAAATATTATTTTGCCAATTCCTTTTTTCTATAAAAAGTATACATTTCAATAATACCCGTCATTGTCCAAAGTACATACTTTTTAATAGATGACAACAATAATACTAATAATAATAACCACAATAGTACTTGTCATTGTTGAAATGATCATATTTTGTAATACATGTTTTGATAATAGTACTATTATATGCCGAAATTATGGATTTATCAGGGAGGACTAGAGGAGTATAAATATTATATATATATATGCTGAAATTTGTTTTTTTACTATGTAAATTTGATATATTTTACCTGGAAGAAAATATTAAAACTTAAAAATTAAAATTATAATATCATAAATATTTTAAAAATAATATTGAAATTAATATTTTTATTTAATTAATTTTATTAATAAAATTAGTAAAATATTGTTTTTCAAATATTTCTTATAATTTTCGCTGCATCATACCCCAATTTACTTTCAGTTCAATTCAGTTCAGTTGCAATCAGTTCAGTTCAGTTGTTTTATGCCGAAGAGAAGAGACCCTAAATAACCATTCAACAAACTGTTACCATGATAATACCATCAGTCATACATTCAAACATTTCATTACATACCTATTTTTCAATATTTTAATTCAAGTCTCAGAAACCAAACCAAACAAAACCAAACATACCTAGTATATCCCGCTCAGAGCAGGGTCTGGGGAGGGTAAGATGTACGTAGACCATGCCCCTACTTATTACGGTAGAGGAGACTTTCGTGAAGACTACCTTAGAAGACAACAACATATTGGGTGAAAAATACAAAGGGAAGCATATGATACGAAAAAACTCAATACCATACCGGAGCCCATGGCATAATCCACATGGGACTTACCTAAGAGGAATTTGGCTACTTCACTCCCGATGAACGCTGCTCAAACAGAAGAGAGGTTGACTCCGCGCACAGCTCCCTGTCCAAAATACACCACACGCAAAAGGCAATAGGATAAAATATACAATAAATGTAAAAATGCAATGCTCTAGGTCAAAGCTAACCGATACAACCCAACCCTGAGGCTCTCAACTACAGCACCACTCCCAACTAAATAATCCACAACTCTGATGTGGCGCCTCCAAGCGCACCTATCAACAGTCATGGTCTCGGAAAGGTTTAAAGCCTTCAAATCTAATCCCAGCTGCTCCTCCCACGTCTTCCTCGGTCTGCCTCTCCTCCTCTCCCCGACAACTACTAAACTCTCAACCCTCCTCACCGGAGCAGAAGTCTGCCTCCTGCGGACGTGGCCAAACCATCTCAATCTCCCTTCCCTAACTTTCGCTCAAATCGGCGCCACTTCAGAATCCCATTTAAATCCTTTCCAACCCAATATTCGCACAAAATCATGCTAGAGCCCGTCCATGTATGTATATATATATATATATCAACAATTCATTCATACAACACAAATCATACAACAATTCCATCTACCAAACCCTAATTCAAATCCCCACAAGTCCAATTAAAGAATAATTCTTTGATTAATTAAAATAATTTCTCCATAAAAATGTTTAGATATACCAATATAGGACAAGAGTTAACATACACGGAAATTGGAGAATTTCCAAGAAATCTGATCTTACCTCAATGTTGATAAATTCTTGAAATTAAATCGGAGCCGAGGAACTCCGTGGTATAAATTTGTTGAATGTGGCGTTCCAAATTACAGTCGTACATCCATTTTTATGGCCGTACTGCTTCCTTTCACGACCATATAATTTGCTCATTACGGTCGTACGGTGCTGTGTGCACGAATGACGGGTTGCGGGATGGTCCTGGATTAAACCATTATAGAGTCGTATATATCAACTCTTACGGCCGTATTTATGCTCATACGACCGGAATTCTGCTCCTATGGGGGAGCATCTTTTTGAACTAAATGCACTATCTACCTTCCTAAAGCATCAAATCCGACAACTCCAACTACTTCAAATGACGAACATTACAGGTGCAACTACCTTAAATCAAAAAATACATATTGCACCACCAAAAGATTACCTAGCACCCATCTTAATTCTTACATGATTGTTTCTTGTTAAACAAAAACTCCCATCTTTTCTTATCAATATGTTGAAACAAGGGCGTACAACGGAACGAAGCAACCTTTGCTCTACGGGTCATCATATCAGCTTTTCATAATTATAAAGATCGAGCTTCTCTATTCTCATCACTCTTAACTGATAATATCATTAATCCGTGGATCGACCATTACAAAAACGCACTCATATGGCTGTCAAGAGTAACTCAAACACAACACGAAATCCACTTTGTTTCGACAACTTGATTACAGAAAAAACATGATAAAGGTCGAGAGGCGTACATCAAACCATTTATAGAGGCACTAATATAAATCTAAGGAATCATGCCCCGGTCGGATAAATATATAATCTCATATTTAAATTTCAGAAAACAGAAAAAAAAAAAAAAAACAGAACTAATCAAGAAACAGTATGGGCAGAGGAAGACAAACCAAAACTTGCACCATAAGTCCACTTACTTCACCATATTCGAGAATCGAGACACTAATCAGGGGATACTCTTGTTTTTCACACACCAACGATCAAAGCCTAAAATTAAATTAGACCCATTACACATTCATGAACTTCAGGGAAAAGAAAAATTTATAAGCAGAAAATATTTGTATACCGAGACCCAACAACCGAAGACAAACGGAACTTCAACAGCGCAACTTCTGCATAAGGTAACTTTTTTCAAGATTCCTCGCCAACATTAACCAGCTCATACTCTACGAGCGACATGTTATTGTCCTCTTTGACGACAAATTCAGCCGGGTCGGTGGTCTCAACGCGGCCCCACTTATCCACAGCAAGCCTCATCGAACCCTTGAACATGTCAATCTTCGCGTTCCTAAGTATCACTGTATTCCCTGGCTTCATCATCTCAACTGCATTAAATTTCAAGATTTTAATCAGCAGAAAGCTATCGCAATTAATCAAATGTCGAGACAAGAAGCACCATATGATAAATAAAGAAGATATCAGGGAAGCAGGAATCATTGAAAAATAAGAATGCTTCTCAGAATAATGGGTAAGGTAAGCACAATAGTATTTGCTAAAGATTTTCAATAAAATGATGCATAAGAATTTCAATCAATTAACTTTAAGAAAAAAGATTCCTTGCGCTGAATGCATTTAAATATTAACAATAAAAAGCAGAAACATTATTAAAATAATAAAAATATAATCTTTCTCAATATAACGGAAAATTTAAGCTTCGTAACATCATGGGACGGATCCATAAAAAAAATAGGGCTGAGACGTTTTACCCGAAAATCAGAAGCCCGAACCGAACCAAACTGGAGTTGGACATTTCGGTTCGGTTCCTATGATTGAAAAACGATTTGTTTATTTTTGGTTTGATTCTTTTATGAACATTCGTTTCCGGTTCGCTTCCCAAAACTTGGTCACTCCAATAACCGACAAAGAACCGAATACGTGTAGTAGTATAGTACATTCATTAATTATATATTGATCGAATTTTCGGTTTTATATGTTTTTTCGGTTCTTGAAGTTTAACAAAAAGATCATAAATATACCCATTTTAATAGTTATATTATTTACAGAAATTTCTAAATCTTAACGTGATTTTTCGGTTCTTGAAGCTTTTTTCGGTTAATTAGTTATATTTGGTTGTTAAATTAACCAAAATCCAAAAGAACCGGACCGATTTCATTCGCTTCGGGCCCTGTAAAAAAAAAAATTAAACCCGAACTGATTCTTCAGTACCGGTTCCAAATATTCAAAATCTCAGTGAGAACCGAACTGGTCTCAGTCTTGAGAAAATTTTCAGGACCAGGTAAGAGGAGAGGCGGAGCAAGAAAGTTGAGTAGAGGTCAGATTCACGGGGTACGGGGAAGCTCCCCGGGAAAAAAATTCTCGAGCCCTGTTTGAAGTGTATTATATCTATGCGCTAATTTAGAAGTTCGACCAGTTTTTTTCAACCAATCTCTTATTCTATACATAAGATATTTGTCCATAATTCTGTAATCACTAATCAACATAAATACTGAAGAAGCCAGGAACAATACAGAATATTAAACTTAATATTATTATTATTATTGTAAATTACCCCTATATTTTCGAAAACTTACATACAACTCCCATGAGACTAGGGCGGGCAATTTCCGATACGACACGATAACCCGACACGAACACGCATGAAATTAATGGGTTAGTGTTTGGTCTTATCGTGTTCGTGTCCTTATCGTGTCGACACGATAAGGACACGCTAATTTCGTGTCGTGTTCGTATCGGATTCGTGTCGTGTTCGTGTAACACGATAACTTTCGTGTTCGTGTCGTGTCGTGTTCGTGTTACCCGATAATATTTATATATTTTTACATTAATTTTATTATCATTTTAAATATTTTAAGTTTATTTTCTAATTTTTTATTTGAATTTATCGATTCGTGTCGTATCGTGTCGTTATTGTGTCGTGTCAACACGAAAAATATCATGTCATATCGTGTTCGTGTTGTGTTCGTGTCGTGTCCGTGTTTCAACCTTTCGTGTCGTGTTCGTGTTCGTGCCGGGCATATACTTAACGGGTCGTGTTCGTATTTGGCCTTATCGTGTCGTGTTGTTATCGTGTCGACCCGACAACGACCCGATACGCACGAATTGCCAGCCCTACATGAGACCATTGGAATTCAAACACTGGGCCAGCTGAGCTATGGAGAAGTTCAGTAATGTCGGGAGGCCAGAAACAAATATGATCTAATAATCAACAATTTATGTACAGAAAAAATGTACGGGGCCTGAGCCCCACCCGCCCCCAAATCCACATACGCTAACATCATTTTCAGTTCATAGCTACCGACTGACTGTGCCCCTTAATATTTCCCAGCAGGGCTGAGAATTTCCCGTCGACCGGGACCGGGACCTTAAACTTTGGTAATTTCGGGACTCGGGAGTCCCGAAATCCCGATCGGGACTATCCGAAGTCCCGATTGCAAATTTAATTTCAATCAATTTTATTTTTCCTTTTCTGATTTCGGGACATTTCGGGACATTTAGGGACATTTCGAAAAATTATCCTCGGGATCGGGATCGGGACTGGGACTTAAATTTATCCCAATTCGGGAATCGGGACTCCCGAAGTCCCGATCGGAATCGGGACTCCCGAAGTCCCGATCGGAATCGGGACTCCCGAAGTCCCGATCGGAATCGGGACCGGGACCGGGAGCACCAAATTGGCCATTTCGGGACCGGGACATTCGGGACTCGGGACCGGGACCACGGGATGTCCCGATTCTCAGCCCTATTTCCCAGTAACCACCACTCAAACAAACCCCCCTTATTCAAAACCCTAAAATCAAAAAATCAACTC
Organism: Orobanche coerulescens; assembly: GCA_033398695.1. Lineage (NCBI taxonomy): Eukaryota > Viridiplantae > Streptophyta > Magnoliopsida > Lamiales > Orobanchaceae > Orobanche > Orobanche coerulescens. The sequence continues at coordinate 148,832,531 of CM065814.1, read as the reverse complement.
CATTTAAAAAAATTCAAACTTCAAATCCAAACTTTTATAAACAATAAACAATAAACATATTCAGATAATAAATCTACTAAGCGTGCCCCACTGGGGACTGTAAAATGTGAAGTTCGATTTGTGCGTGTGCGTAAGAGAGTGTTTCAAAACCTTGATCATTACGAGCAGCGAAGAGGATAGTCCCAGTCTCATCACCGATAAGGCATTCGGCGATCATCGTATTCTGGTTCTGAGGCCCACGAAAAGTCGGATTCCGGATCTTCTTGTTGACAACGGTTTTGGAATTAATCACTTTTACTACGAGGGTGTGCCCATTTGTGCCCGGCTTCAGAGATTCGATTTTCACGAACACTGGTTTCCGAAGCCCCGGCTTGTTCGCGACCGAGCCACTCTGTTGCTGCGTTGCCGCCGGCGGCGCTTGGCTTGCCATCAGAGAGAGGAGAGTGTGTGTGTGTGTGAGAGAGAGAGAGAGGGCGTCTTCGTTGGGGTTTCGCTTTCTAGTCTTCGATTATAGGGGGAGTGGTCAAATGAGAAACCCTAGGCTAACCGAATCTTTATTAGTTTGACATTTGATACAGTGGAGTGGAGGAGATGATACGCAATTTGATAAAATTAGGGGGTGTGAAAAAAAAAAGGATTAAATCGAAAAATCACACAGTACAATAAAAATCGTATCCAAAAAATCGATAAATATTAAACCGATATATATGTTTTTTATTTTTTATAAAATTTGAAACTTCGGTAATGGAAAGGTTTTGACTTAAATACCGAAAAAAGACCTGTACCGTACCGTTATTTATATTAAAGATATTTTATAATAATATATCATACTTCCTCCATTCTATTATTATTGCAACGTGTTGATTATTACACTATTCACATACTGTCTTTTGACCATCTTTTGTGATTCATACATATGAAAAAATATAGTCATGTGAGATCTTATTAGATTCACCACGAAATATATTTTCAAGATATCAAATTTTTATAATTTTTAAAAATAAATAATTAAAGATATTGATATTTAAAGTTGTGCATTGGCAAACGTGAAAGTCCAAATATTGCAATTATAGTAGAACAGAGGTAGTATATATAGTAGTTACAGAGTCACATGAATATAAAAATATAACAAATTGATTGAAGTTCAAGATCAAGACACTTGTTTGTCTTTTTTTTAGTTTTTTTTTTATTTTTATCCTCCAAAATAGTTGGATGAAAACTTGAACATTAAATTAGTTACTGTCTTAAGGTTAGTGTGATTTGTTAGGTTTAGCTATTAATTTGGATCAGTTATTTATGGTATCTTGTTGAATTAATTTATTCGAGTATTTTTGTCTTATTAATGCTATCAAGTATCAAGTAGAAAAATCGAAATAATACCGTACCGATGTAAACCAAACCGAAATATCGAACTAGCAAAAAGAAATAATATTTAAATAATATTATTTTTTAAATAAGGAGCTTTTGTCGGTTAGTGCTGGGGACGAGAGAATCTGGAAGATTGTAGCGTATAAGGTGGCGAAAAGAGAGGCTAAGAAGGCAGTGGCTAGGGCTAAAGGGTTACAAGGAGATGTACAAGCGCCTAGACACCAAAGCAGGAGCGAATGCTATTTTTAAACTAGCGAAAGCTAGGGAAAGAGGGTGGCGCGACCTGGGTCCCGTTAAGTTTATTAAGGATAATTTGGGCCAAGTTTTAGTGAACGATGTGGCTATTAAGGAGAGGTGGAATAGGTATTTTTTTGAACTTTTCAATAAGACTAGGGGTAGTGACTCGGTGGTGCAAGGAGTTAGTCTATCTTCTGCCTGTTCGTTTAGTTCCTGTGAGAGCATCAGCAGGGAGGAAGTTAAGGGTGCTCTTATGAAGATGGGTAGAGCTAAGACGGTAGGCCCGGATTAGATCCCTATTGAAGTTTGGCTTTGTCTGGGGGAAGCCGGAGTTCAGTGGCTAGCAGAGCTCTTCAACATCCTCCTCAGAGGTTCTAAGATGCCGACGGAGTGGAGGCATAGTATTGTCGTGCCGTTTTTCAAGAACAAAGGCGATGCTCAGAGTTGTAGTAACTATAGGGGTATTAAACTCCTCAGTCATACTATGAAACTTTGGGAAAGAGTGGTGGAATGCAGGGTTAGAAGAGAAGTTGAGATTTCAGAGAACCAATTTGGCTTCATGCCGGGGAGGTCCACGACTGAGGCCATTCATCTCGTCAGACGCCTTATGGAGAAGTTTAGAGAGTGGCGTAAGGACCTCCATATGGTGTTCATAGATCTAGAGAAAGCTTATGATAGCATTCCGTGCGATGTTATTTGGAGGAGCCTAATAGAGAGGAGGGTGTCGTTGTCGTTCGTTAGGGCGATCCAAGACATGTATTCTCAAGCTAGGACGTGCGTTAGGACCCCAGCTGGTGACACCCAGTATTTTCCGGTTGAGATAGGGCTACACCAGGGGTCGGCGCTAAGCCCTCTTCTCTTCGCTCTGATCCTTGACGTCATTTCGCGAGGGATACAAGATGGCGTACCGTGGTGCATGCTTTTTACTGACGACATTGTGTTAGTGGCGGAGTCGAGAAGGGAGGTGAACTCGAAGTTGGAACTATGGAGGTCTAAGTTAGAATCCCAGGGCTTGCGTGTGAGCCGGTCTAAGACAGAGTATCTCTGGTGTAACTTTAGTGGTGAGGCCAACGAGGAAGATTTAGAAGTAATGATTGCGGATCAGATAGTTCCCCGTACGGATAGGTTCAAGTATTTGGGTTCAATCATTCAGAAGGAAGGTGAGTGTGAAGATGATGTCACTCATCGCATCAAGGCGGGGTGGCTAAGGTGGAGAGCAGCGACAGGGGTCCTGTGCGACAAGAAAGTCTCTCTAAAGTTGAAGGTAAATTCTATAGAGCGGCAATCCGACCTGCAATGTTGTATGGCTCTGAATGTTGGGCGATGAAGAAGTCGCTTGAGAGCAAGTTGGAAAGGGATGAAATGAGAATGTTACGCCGGTCGTGTGGTCGCACAATGTTAGATAGAATCTCGAACGGGGTCTTCAGGAACGCGCTAGAAGTGGCGCCCATTTCAGCGAAAGTTAGGGAAGGGAGATTGAGATGGTTTGGTCACGTCCGCATGAGGCATGCATCTGCTCCGGTGAGGAGGGTCGAGAGTTTAGTAGTTGTTGGGGAGAGGAGGAGAGGCAGACCGAGGAGGACGTGGAGCAGCAGCTGAGATTAGATTTGAAGGCCTTAAACCTTTCCGAGATCATGAATGTTGATAGGCGCGCTTGGAGGCGCCATATCAGAGTTGTGGATTCTTTAGTTGGGAGTGGTGCTGTAGTTGAGAGCCTCAGGGTTGGGTTGTCTCGGTTAGCTTTGACATAGAGCTTTGCATTTTACATGTATTGTATATTTTATCCTATTGCCTTTTGCGTGTGGTGTATTTTTGACAGGGAGCTGTGCGCGGAGTCAACCTCTCTTCTGTTTGAGCAGCGTTCATCGGGAGTGATGTAGCCAAATTCCTCTTAGGTAAGTCCCATGTGGATTAAGCCATGGGCTCACGTATGGTATTGAGTTTTTTCATATCATATGCTTCCCTTTGTATTGTTCACTCAATATGTTGTTGTGCACTAAGCTGAGGGTCTTCACGGAAACAGCCTCCCTACCGTAATAGGTAGGGGCATGGTTTGCGTACATCTTACCCTCCCCAGACCCTGCTCTGAGCGGGATATACTGGGTATGTTTGGTTTGGTTTGGTTTTTCATTTATGTTCTTCTTCAAATTTGAAATAATAATGCAACATTTTACACAAGTTGACCACTAATTGGCACACCGTACCTGACCGACCGACCGACGGCCTATCACCAGCCAACAGGCCACCGGCCACCGCCGCCTAATTCATTTTTTTTTTAACTTTTTTTACTGCCAAGTGCCAATAGTCGACGAGGATCGTCATTTGATAATTTATATTATCAACCGATTTTCCAAACATCACCGATCACTGATAGTCGACACGGGCTGGATGTTGAAAAGAGTGGCCGACTGGTATTCTAAATTATCATAGGGTAACAACATACTGATGGGTGTTTTTACCATCGCCGACCACTTCCAACCATCACTGGCCGATAAAATCACCACTTGGTAATTTAGATTACTAAAAAGTATTTCATATTACAGTATCAATAACCGACATACAAATATTAACAAATAACTGATATATATTCCAAATCACCACATATTAACGACATACTAATGAATACAACAAAAGAAATAAAATAACAAAAGAAAAGCATATAAGATAAATAAGTCATTCTGTTTTAAATGGAGATGATTTATTTATGAAGAGACAAAATTATTCTTCTCATTAATTAATGTCATCCGCATGCAATGATATGGCAAAATTTGGACCCTCTTTATTGATTAATTTAATAAATACGAATGATTCTTAATTTTTACACCATATCAAGTTGATCCATATTATATATATATATATATATATATATATATAATCGAGCAGAATTGATTGACGATTCGTGTGCCAAGCTGAATCGGTTTCACCAGGTGATTCGACTCGATTTACGAGTTGAACCGACTTGACTTATGAGTCGAGGCAAGTCGATTCGACGACCTCCCTAAATTTCAAAATGGATTCGCTTCGTTCATCATCGAGCTGAGTCAGATAACAAGGCCATTCACCACGAGCTACAAACGAGTTGGGTCGAGTCGACTTGAGTCCGGAGTCGCTCATTGCCCAGTCAGTCCTGGCCGGGCCAGAATCTTTTACTACAGGACCAACCGGGCACGCTAGCATGGTGTGCCAATTCTGATTTAGATTTTCCCAAATCATTCCCAACTCAATCAGACCACCAACAGGTTTAGTTCGATGATTATAAACCGAAACAAAAAAATTATTTTTTTCTATCGTTTTGGTATGTTACTATACCATATGGAATTCACTATACCAAACATTTCCATATATTTGGGAATTTCTCGATACGATAAACTCTGCATTTCGATATTTTTTTTTATCCCAATTTTTAGTTAATTGGACAAAAAGGGACGACACGAGATTTTTCTTTTGAAGAAAACGAAAAAAAATGAAGAAAAATAAGATTTTGTTTTCTTGAATGAATGAATCGAATCGAATCGAATCAATTGAATCAATTGAATTGAATCGAATCGAATCGAATGGATTTGAATCGAATCGAATCGAATCAAATATATATTAAGGGTAAATAATAATAATAAAAAAATAAAATAAATAAATATAATAAAATAATAATAAAAATAATAATATAATAAAATATAAATGATAAGTTGAGATCTATTTGATAAGGATAAATTATAATAATATAAATGATATTAATAACAATAACGACAATAACTATAATAATAACAATCAACAACAACAACGATAATTATAAATATTATTAATAATAATAGTAAATATTATTAGTAATAATAATAATAATAATTAAGATTAATAATAATAATAATGATAATAATGATAAATTATAATAGTAATCAACAACAACAACCATAATAGTAAATATTATTAGTAATAATAACAATAATAATTAAAATTAATAATAATAATAATAATAATAATAATAATAATAATAATAAGAAAAATTAAATTGAACTGAACTGAATGGATTTAACCGAAAAATAAGCTCCAAATAATAGGGTTAACATTTAGAATTGAATCTCCAAATAAAATCGGCAAATTCTCATTTATAGGGTTTCCATTCATGGAGAATCACAAGAAAATTCATGGCGAATCCCAGCTTCCCGAACCCATAATTGAACACATACAATCTCTTCTCACCGTAAAAGGCAAAGCTGCTCATACAACTTTTCCGTTTAAATCACTCCTACGGCCGCCGAGTAATTACAGACTGGGTTCTCGGAATTCCTGAACAAGAATTTGCTAAGGTACGACGAATCGAACCTCAATATTGATACTTTCATGCTATCTATAACCTCAATATAGTAAATCACTTGCTTACGATTCCGAAGTTGTAGATTTAAAGTGTTTTTTCCTTTCTTGTTCATCGTTTTGTTCCTCTTCTGTCTTGTGAAGTTAAAATAAACCACGTGCCTTTTTGTGATCTTGATTGTGTTCAACCTGATGGATAACCACGTTGGTAATAACATCAAGCCTTTGATGGTTTTGGAATTTCATCTCATTTCTTCTCCGTACTTCGTATGAAGGTTGCAATAGGGATGACATCGAGCGTAAAATTTTGTCAAATTTTTTTTTTTTTTTTATAAATTATAGTGTTAACTAGTTTTATTTAATCAAATGGCACTATAATCTTATGTCACCGACCCGAACATTGTACTTGGGATTAAGATGCAGTTGACGATGATTCCAATATATGAGTAGTTATACTTAAATAATCAGTATTGCATTAGTAGTTATTGTTTTATGAACAATTATGATCCATACAAAATATGAAATGAAATATATGAAATATGAAAACTGTAACACCACTAGAAACTGAAAATAGATACATTGTCAAACTGCATTAAACCGATATTGATTAACATTAAACTCCACAGACCAACTTTTTATCTAAAAGTTGGAAAAAGAAAGCAATTAAACCTATAAACCCAACTCAACTAATTCACAACTAAGAGGGTTTTAGCACACCGTTTTTACACTGGCATTGTGTTCTCCGATCGAACCCCTTTCTCACGGAGAGACCAAAAATCGTACACACACGAACCAAAATATCCGAATTCTAATAATTCTAGTTCTCTCTTTTTTTTGGTATGGTTATTTTACTGATGAGGAGGATTAAAACCCGGATGACAATCATTCGACCACCGATTTGGAGCACTGAAGGAAGAACCTGCCTGATCTCCACCCCCGCCTCCGCCGATGGTGGTGCAATTCCAGAAACTCGAACCGACGGCCGAAGAGCCGGCGCTGCCCGCTGTGTTTAAGTTTTGAGTCCATGGCCTAATTGGTGGATTAATCGAGCTTTGCTGTTCCGGAAATAAATTCCCCAGCGGCTGGAATTGATTCGCTGCCACTGGAGATTTCAGTGACTGAATTGTCATTGCTTGCAAAAGGGTCATATTCGCACCAAATTGGCCGCCCCCGCCGCCCAAATTCACGTTCCCTCCGCCGGCCGACAAAGACTGCATGGCCGTGAAAGACGGCAGAAACCCGCCGCCATCACCATAAAAAGAACTACCCGTTGACGGCATCACCGGCGGCAGAGGCCTCGCCGGCTGTCCCGAAATCACAGCCGTCGGATTTTTAGCCCTCACCATCTGGTCGGTTCTTGATAAACTACTTGACGATGAGGTTTTAGAAGGGCGCTTGTTTCTCCGGCAACCGCCCCCGATGGGGACGTTCCTTAAGGTTCCGCCGTGGGTCCAGTACCTCCTGCATGCCTTGCAGAAATAGCGAGGCTGAGAGAGGCTGTAATTGTTGTAATAACAGAATTTGGTGTTGGAAGAATCACACCGCGGGCATTTCAGGTGAGGCGGCGGCGGGTGCTGCTGTTTGCTCGCCGCCTGCGTCTGCTGTTTCTGATTACGCCGCTGATGATGAGTCGGACTGCCTCCGTCTGTCGCTTGCTCCATGTTTTTTTTTTATTTTATATATAAATAAGTAGATTTTTCTTTTTCTGTATTATAAAACTGTTGGTATATATAGTAGTAAAAGGGGAATGTGATATAATGGATATGAGTGTAGAAAGCTTTTAGTGCTTGAGGACTAAGTTGTGGGATTATTCAACGTTGGAGATATGTTTGTAATCCGGAGAGTTGTCTGTCGTGATTATGAGAATCCATGATATTTTACAGTTGAAAAATTATTAATATTTGGTGCATGAGAGAGTCAGTGGTTTTGTTCTTTTCTTACCCGCGTCCTAACTGACAAACCAACTCTCTCTCTCTCTCTCTCTCTCTCTCTCTCTCTCTCTCTCTCTCTCTCCCTCCCTCTCTCCCTCCCTCCCTCCCTCCCTCCCTCCCTCCCTCCCTCCCTCTCTATCCCCCCCTCCCCCTCCCCCCCCCCTCCCTCCTCTCTCTCTCTCTCTCTCTCTCTCTCTCTCTCTCTCTCTCTCTCTCTCTCTCTCTCTCTCTCTCTCTCTCTCTCTCTCTCTCTCTCTCTCTCTCTCTCTCCCCCTCCCTCCTCCTCTCTCTCTCTCTCTCTCTCTCTCTCTCTCTCTCTCTCTCCATGTAATCCCACAAAAATTAAATGAATTTTAACAAGTAATTCTTCTTGCAATCTTTATGTCAAACCCACAAAATCTGGAGAGATTTTATGTGCTAAATGGAAGTTAATTACGGGAATTGGAAAAAGGAAGAGAAAGCGAAAAAGGGTGAGAGAGAAATTAATTACGAGAGGCGACCACCGAAAATATAAATGAGGAATGACGGACTTTTTTTTTTTTTTTGCGTGATTCTCCGAATTAAGACGGACGGGATGCTCTGTTCCGATATTATGATGTAGTCGGAACAAAAAATCGTATTTTTTTTCCCCTTGATAAAAGAATTTAAAGTGCGAGCCAAAACAGGTTGAAAGAGTTTAAAAGCGGGAAAATTCAAAAATTTGCAACTTATTCAGGCATATGATCAGATCAAACTACCATTGAGAGAAACAAAAGCCTTTTTTCTTTTTTCTTTTGGTACCCTTGTAAAGGTGTGTTGATTATAATCTCCATTAGCTAGTGGCTAGCCAAAACAATACTTAGGGGTTCCAAAATATATCAAAATGCCGAAATATCGAATTTATAGAATCAATAATTTATCGAAAATACCAAAAATTTCGGTATAACGGACTTTCGGTACGGTATGGTACCGTACCGAAAATTTTCGGTACGATAACATTATGAATTTTTTAAATTTTCGGTATTTCAATATATACCGATATATATATATATATATATATCGGTATATCAGTTTTTTCGGTATTTTAGTTGTTCGGTATTTTAGTAATTCGGTATTTCGATAAGTTCGGTACATATAGATACCGAAATAAAATTCGGTATAACAAAATTTCGGTACGGTATTGGTATGTATCGAAAGCCATACCGAAAATTCGGTATTTCGAATTTCGGTAAATGGAAACTTTCCGTACGGTATCGGTATGAATGTTGTTATACCGAGAATTTCGATACAGTACCCAATATCGGCAAAAGTTCTGTACGGTACAGGGTATACCATCCCTAACAATGCAAACTCTCTCGTGCTTAAAGGGACCATTTTAATTGAGGTACAATTATGTAATTTTAATTATTTTAATGAAAGTATAAAATTCTTTTTACACCATTCATCTTCACTTATTTTCAGTTTTTTTCTAATAAACTAATATTTTATTTTGTATAGTTTTTTTTAAGGTATATTATTTTAATTTTAATTAGATTTGAGATTGTATTTTGAACGTGGACTATTTCTATCAAAACAAAATTATGTTTTGAAATGGACCTCTTTTAGGCCCATATGAACAAGTGATGATAATTCCAATCAACTATTTCTCATATTGATCATGTATAATGAATTAATGAATTAATAATGCATTATGTACATGAAGATATAATCTGGCCTTAGTTGGACCTCTTTTAGGCCCATAAATAGATCACTTCAGACCAACAAAGCTGGGCCGAGAGGTACTCCTTCCCCACTATACTTTTAGCGGACAATTTCAGGTCCAATAAACGATTTCGAAACCCGGTGTCTTCTCCTTATCCGGTTATCCCCGCTCTGCAATTTCCACCCCACTTAACCCCCCCCCTTCCCCCCCTCCCCCCCCCCCCCCCTATGGCTACCTCCCCAGCCACCTCCTTCTCTGCCACCTTCTCCTCCCTCTCCGTCAATCCCCTCCGCCGAAGTCCTTCAATTTGCTCCTCCCACCGCCTCCATTCCTCCACCTCAAAACCCTCTTTCCGCCTCCTGTCCAAACCACCGCACAAACCCTCACCTCCGAAAGCCAACTCCTCCGATATCGACATGTCATTCTTCGACACCTTAGACCCCGAAGAAATCACCACATTCGATCCCCCAGAACGGCCGGAAGGCTTCGTCCAGCCGCCGCCGTTCGAGGAAGACCCGATCGAATCAGAAGAAGATATCACCAGAGCTTACGAAGAAATCTACGGTCCTGCTTACAGCGGGGAGTCTTATCTCGGCAACGATATCTACGTGATGGATTCCAAGTTGAAGAAAACGACTGGTTTCCGGTCGAAGAAGAAGGAGAAAATAAGAGATGGATTTGAGGAAAGAGTGGTTGAGGTCCGGAGAGTGACTAAAGTCGTCAAAGGAGGTAAACAGCTGCATTTTAGAGCAGTTGTGGTTGTGGGTAATAAAAAGGGAAATGTTGGGGTTGGTGTGGGTAAGGCCAGAGAAATTGTTGATGCTGTGCAGAAATCGGCTATTAATGCCAGAAGGAATATCGTTGCTGTACCTATGACTAAGTACAGCACTTTTCCTCACAGGTGATGAGGCCTTACTCCCTCCATTCTATTAATCTATATATGTATGAGTAGATTTTTTTATTCGTTTCTGTGTTTTGCTGTTGTTCAATAATGTATACAAATGGCTCGAGTGGTTTATCGGTTGTGTGGTTAGGGTGTCGTTGATCACTGTGATGTATCTGAATTGCTGTTCGAAATTTTAGCGATCACGAGAGATAAATGTCAATCTATATATAATAGGTGCGGAGCCAGAATTTGAAGCCAATTCGGTCCAAAATTTTGAAATAAAGAAGCTATAAAATAGTTTAACAATGAACACACATATAAATGATGTACTTTTACAACCGACACGTACGGGTTTTCGTAATTTGAAACCAATTTACATCTAGTTCATCATCAACTGCGCCTTAATTCCTACTATGGTTGTTGGGGTCGGTGGCATGAAAATTAATGGATTTGGATTTGGGCTAAATTTTTGTACATTGGGTAAAGATCATTTACCTTTTGTTTAATTTGCTTAAGGAAATTAGACTGATCATAGACTTGCTTTTATTAGATTTGGGGCTAGGTCGTTGGTCGGCTCAGTGCGGTCCCCATGGACCGCACTGGGCCAATTGAGCCTCTGCCCTGTATATATCATTGTTTCAGTTTTTCATGATATCCGGTTAATTCATCGAATCATTGTCTCTGTCTTGGTCCTCGTGGATAGTCTTGTTCATGAGATACCTATGGTTCAGATACATGTGCTTCACAAAGATTCTGGTAACTATTAGTTCTCGGCAATAATGGTGAATACAGTTTTCAGATTTTTTTGAAACGTGTCGATGAGTAGCATCAAATCAACTGTGAAGGACTGTTAGTTTCACAGAGAGATTGACGGAAAAAAAAACAAGAAGAAGAAGAAGCACCACCACTAACTGAAACAGTAAACACACGCATGGCAGGTCAGAGGCGGACTATGGAGCTGCGAAGGTGATGCTTAGACCAGCTTCTCCAGGTACAGGTGTCATTGCTGGTGGTGCTGTTAGGATCGTTCTTGAAATGGCCGGGGTCCAGAATGCTCTTGGGAAGCAGCTCGGCAGCAATAATCCTCTCAACAATGCTAGGGCTACTTTGGTTGCCGTGCAGAAGATGAGGCAGTTTAGCGAGGTTGCTCAACAACGTGGTATCCCAATGGAAGAATTGTGGAAGTGATTAATTACTACCCGTCAGTCGATTCATTCTTCTTGTTCTTCCTTTGTGAAAAAGAAAGCCATCCTTCGCGCCTTTTTGTATACTTGGATATGTTTGTTATGGTTTTCGTCCATCTCTCGTAGAGAACTAAAAAGAAGTCGGGCTGTTGCATTTCGCGTACTCAATCTGCTGTTGCGGTTTTCCTTGTTTTTACACAGATCAGATCCGCAAGACCTAAACCTGCCGCATGAAATAAATCACGGTGTATGCACATGAACCTGCGACTTCCCCCGCTCTTTAGAAGTGTCCCATTTCCTTGAAGCTATCTTGATTAGAAGCACAAAATCTTGCAAGTTTTTTATTTGGTATATTGGGTGAAAAACCATCTAATAATATTAAAAAATTATGTTATATGTTTATATATATATATATATATATATATGAAAATTGTATATGTTGTTTCAAAAAATAGTTTTTTTTTTTTTTTTGCTAAATAAAATAAATGTTAGAAAAGTATAACGAAAATTTAAAAATAAATAAAAATAAAATTTGGAATATTACATTATTATATTGCAAGTCATTAGCCCAGATCTGCTATATGCAGATGTTTAGCCGACAACTTAACTCTGGATTTTACAGCCAATATGATCAGCAGTTGAAAGATTGTTTGCGGGGTAATGCCTAAAGTAAATAAACCGTAGGGCTAAACTCAAGACTTTGCCAACAACATATGTCCGGGGATGAAATCATTAATCCTGACCGGGCCCAGTAAGCGCGGGCCTGTAACCCTTACCTAAGCGGGGGACAATGAGGCGCAGTCGTATTGTGGCTACCTCTAAATCGGGGTGAGCTCAGCCTCTTGCAGTCTTCGGGACAGTGACGATCCCCATCGTGTGCGTGTGTGGAAAAAAAAAAACTCAAGACTTTGCACAACAAATGTTGGTTAAATGGGGGTGGGGGGTGGGGGGGAACTCATCAGCCAAAGTGAAAAGATTGTAGGCTGAAGTTGAACTTTAGACAACGAATGTGACATACATTAGCCAACGATTTCATCGACTAAACTGCTTAGAGCAAGAGGTACCATGGGCTGTTAAGCTCGTGCCATGGTACCAGCCCAGAATTTTCGATGGCGCACGACACCGTGGGTGGCGCCATGGCTTGTTGCGCCGTGGTGGCCAGCCCACGCGGTGGCCTTTTTTTTTTCTTACTTTTTTTTTTTGAAAATTGGAACGTTTGAATTGATATATACCCGTTGGAATTCAAATAGGGACTAACGGCTATAAGCCAAAAACAAAAAAAAAAAATCATTTTTCAACCATTTAAACTCTATAAAAAACCATACTCACTCACTCTTTAAATCCACACCCATTTCTATCAATCTTTATTTCAAATATGAATCCAAATAATAATCCCAACGATCCTATGTACGACCTTTATTATGATGCTTTTTTTAATGATGATCGAGAGCGATATCTTCAAAGTTATGCGGTGTACCAGCAATTTGTAGCTTTGCATGATCAAGAAGCGGGGGGATCCAGTTCGCATGAAAAGAGAACAAGGGCATACATACCACGCGAACGGGAAGAGACAGAACAACGTTTAATCGAAGACTATTTTGGCGACGCTGAGAATGATCCTAAATATCCCGAAGATAATTTTAGGCGAAGGTATCGTATGAGTTCAAGACTTTTTAATAAAATTCTCAACGATATTTTAAGCTATGATGTTCAACCTCTTCCCGAGTATTTTAATTTTTTTAGACAACGTTTTGATGCATGCGGTCGTTTAAGTATTGGTCCTCTTTTGAAGTGCACATCCGCCATCCGCCAATTGGCGTACGGCACTGCACCTGATTCATTAGATGAGTATTTGCAAATTGGTGAACGTTGTTCCCGACAATGTTTAGATGTATTTTGTAAATGCATACATGTTTTATACAACGAAAAATATTTAAGGCAGCCTAATGGAGAAGACGTTGAAAAAATATATGCATTGCATGAAGAAAAACAGAAACTCCCGGGAATGCTCGGGAGTATTGATTGTATGCATTGGGACTCGAGAAATTGTCCAAAGGCCTTACAAGCTCAATTCAAAAGGCGTGATCATAAATACCCAACTCTTATGTTAGAAGCGGTTGCGGATCAAAGATTATGGATTTGGCATGCATATTTTGGGGTTCCGGGGGGAAATAATGATCTTAATGTGTTATATGGTTCACCGTTATTTGATGCTGAACTTGCCGGTACAGCTCCGTTATGTCCATTTGAAGTTAACGGCCATACATATAACAAAGGTTATTATTTAGCCGACGGCATTTATCCAACATGGTCCGTGTTTGTGAAAACGTTTAGTGTTGCAAGGTCTGAGAAGTATTTGAACTTCAAAAGGGTTCAAGAAAGTGCTAGAAAAGATATTGAACGAGCTTTCGGAGTCTTACAAGGTCGCTGGGGAATTATACGACAACCAGCACGTGCTTGGCACATCAACACCTTGAAGCTAATCATGTATTGTTGTATAATGTTGCATAACATGATATTGGAAGACGAAGGATTCGAGGTGACTTTAAGAGACACATACGTTGATCCAACTCCGAACATGCCAGATAGTTGGGTCGAAAGGTGTGACTTACATTTGAGAAAAATAAAGAACTCCGAGATAGTAAAGTGCACGACGCGCTTCGACAAGACCTTATGGATCATTTATGGAACTTGTTTAATTAGGTTTCTATTTTTATGTATTTTTTTAAATGTAATGTGTTTTTTTTATGTAATGTTTGTTTTTTTAATGTAATGTGTGTTTTTTTTTTATTAATGAAGGTTATTTTAGTTAATATTATGTATGTTTAATTTTATGTAAAAGAAAAAAAAATCTTGTGGCACCACAATTTAAGTGCTTAGGGATACGCCAGAATGTGGTGTAGTCAATTTCTCAGCTTGTAGAGATTTTTGCTGATGTGGCAGTAACTTTTGGCCCATGGCACCAAGCCATGGCACCAAGGTTACCAATGCTCTTAGGCCGATCCGATGCTTAAGCCTTATGTGCTTAAATATTGCTTAAAGATTACAAGTACAACATGAGCTCGACCAAATGTGTACTATTGTATTCATATAATATAAGTACTTGCACCAAAAAAAGTTATATATACTGTGGATACTTGAGTACTCATATGCTTGGTCAAATGAGAACTGTAATATTCATATAGTTGTACGAGTATACCAGTATTTTTGATCGAGCAACATGAGTATTGAAGTATTTTTAAGCGTAACATAATAACTTAAGCTTGAGATTTGTTCCCAAATTACTTTAACGGGCAACTAGTGTTGTTATCGGCTAAACGAGAACTGTAGCCGACAACTTATTTGCCTCATCGATCGCTCTTTTCTGGAGTCGTCGGTTAAACTCTTTATTTTGGTACTACATCTACAAAGTACTGATATACAATTTGAGAATCTCGAATATTATTAAACACTATACCAATGGTAATATTATGATTTATTTAAATATTTTCATAAATTATTCAATGGTGGTTAGATATATCAAATATCTTTAGTGTTATATTATATGTGAGCATTTTCATACAATATTTGGTTATTCTTGGATTTATTGAGTACTCATTTTGTCCCTTAATACTAGTCCTGTTTAAATTACATAAATATTAAGAAATTTTAAGATAATTAGTTAATTCCATAGTTGCCCTTACTAATTACATTGATTTAATAAATCTACATTAATTAATGTGTTTGTACGTATATGTTGAAGTTGAAGAACCCATAACAAATTAAGGGTATTACTGTATTTTTTTATAAACTAGACGTGCTCCGGTGCGATGCACCACACAAAATATTCTCTTATTAAAAAATAATTTCCCGATCTCCAAATTTGTTTTTCATAATCTTCTACATGAGTATCATATTAGCGTAATTATTAATAAATGACTTATTGAGTGTATTGTGGGGTTTAATATAATTCAAACACATTATATAAATCGAACATATCGAAAAAAGTAAGAACACATTTTGGGGATGGGAGTAGTATGTTATTAAGTCTTAATATATGTGTGTGTGCAATGTATGCTTTTATTATTTTTAGTTATTATAATTAAATAAATATCATAATTTATTTTTTATGTAAGCAATATGACTCTGAAATCTAATTTCATAAAAATGAGCTAATATATTTTTATTTTGGATCAATTAAATTATTGAAAATTAATGTTCATATTTTTTCTAATATAATTTTTTTTGTGCAATCGGTCATTAATGTAAATCCATCAATTTAATATATTCATATGAATGTCTAGTTGAAAATTATGAAACAAAAATTAGTTTTATATATTTTTATTAAAAATAAACTTGATATAAAAAATTCTAAACATTTAAAATTTTAAGCTAAAAAAAATAAAGAAATTTTTTTAATTGGTAGATGAGGTGTAAGTTGTGGAATAAAACTTCCACAACACATATCTTGATTTTTTTTAGAAATTTAAGAATGCATCTCTATGTATAAGCTATATTTTAAAATAAAAAATCAAAAAACTTACAAAGTGACACATGTCCATAACTTTCTTTTAATAGAAGTATAGATTTGCATGAAAAGTAGAAAATAACATGTATTATTATGGGACAAATTTTATTTCGAAACAGGACTAGTATTAAGAGACGGAGGGAGTAATATATTTGGTTTGATTTTGTACATTAGATACACTTTTTATATATGCAAGACTTAATTTTAATTTTGTCAAATCTTAAATTTAATTTTTTATTTATTTAAAATTTCCAGATTTTATGTTAATTTGTAAGATTATAAACCAATTCTCTCATACTTTTTTTTTATTCTTATAAATATAATAAACCAGTTGGCCCAGTTCGACGGTAGCTTTGCAAAAGATTTATAATTTTTGTTCTAAATTGAAATCACGCAAACCTAGTGTCACGTTTCACAATATGAGAATAGTTCAGGGACATATTTTGCAATTAGACCTAAATTAAAAGATAATCTATACTATATAATACTTATCCCCTTTAATTTAATGTGGAAGAGGATTTAATTGTAACTTTTAATTGTAAATATATGAAGAAATTATTTTAATTATAACTTTTAATGTAAATAAACTAATTTAAATACAAAAGTTATGATAAACATCACAATGCAAATGCACCTTCTAATACACAAGGTGATTAAAATGAACTTTTAAATGATAGTATAAATTACAAGATGGTTAAATTTTAACTATGAAATCTTAGATATAATCGGTGCATCACACGTGTTGAATAAACAAAAAATAACTCCGGAGCAACATACGGGTTAGTAAAGCCTCATTTCATATAACTAATTACGTAAACTAAAATAAAAGGACAATAACAATAAAAAAACATATAAACTTCTCTAAAAGGCATTTAAATTCTGTTATCTGCTCATTCAACCGTCTGCCCCAACATTACGTACAAAACACGTAGATATTCAACCAAAGACCATGCATCGCACGGGTTGGATAATGTCTCGTGAAATAAAGTTTTCTGCATGAGTGTTAAATAAGCAGACAATAAATGGCATTGAAATTGTAAGTAGCCGTTGTATATAATTATTAACAGAACAATTAATACGGATATAAGGTACTCTATTCAAATTTTGAATAAATATTGTTTGCGCAATCTGACTCTAGTTACAAATAAATATGTATCATTTTACAAATAATGATAATTCAAGTACCACAAATAATTTATGCTGGAATTGAATGTGGGACAGCTAATAGTAATACTCCATCGGGTGAGGAGTGTAAATCAATCCGAACGACTAATGTATGTCTCTTCAAATTTGATTAGTAATTCAGTTGAACTTGAACGAGCTCTAATCGAGCCAACACGAATCGAGCTCAACTAGTATGATTTTTTATATGTATTTATATTTTTTATCCAAATCGAGTCGACTCGAGCCGATTTTATATCTTATCAAATAAAATTTGTGTTTAGAGTTATATTGATGACTCGAGCTCAAAGAAACTTTTTACCAATCGTATTCGAATCGAATATCGAGTAGTTTGATTTGATTTTCAACCCCTATCTTTTATTATTTTGGGATAATCACAAAAAACGCCAGGGCACCAAGTCTAATTACATAAAAAAAATAGTATTAGTTCTTTACAATGACGTACTTCTTTGGACACTTTGTTTATCTCAACAGTGAAAGCCCACCCGTCGGCCATCGCCCACCAAACAGCGTAAAAAGAGGTTAGATTTTTGAGTTGAGATTCTCGGGAGCACAGCACCGTGCTGTGCTGCATCCGAGCCGTCTGATCACACACATCCGCACAGGTGTGTGTGCGCTGTCGTCAAGCCTTGGCAGTCTGCGATAAGTGTCGAGCAGTTGATTCGGTTAATCGGGCCGAAATTTTCGGTTAATCGGAACCATAATTGCCCAAAAATGAGAACCGAAAACCGGACTATATAAAATTTCGGTTAACCGGAACCGGACCGATTATTTTCGGTTTCGGTTCGGTTGAACCTACATAAACATTTTTTTTTATAAATTATAAATTATAAAATTAATATTTAGTACATATATAATATATTATTATAAATTTTTAACAAAATATAAAATATTTAGTTAACAATATTAATGTTTTAAATTTTTAATTTACAAAAATTAAAATAATAAAATATATAAGTATAAAATATAAAAATAATATTTAATAAATATATTATAAAATCGGTTTTCGGTTCGGAACCGTTCGGTTCGAACCAAAACCGAAAAATTATGTAATAAGGAACCGAAACCGAACCTTTAACCGATTATACGGTTCCGGTTAACTGAACGGCTCGATTCGCTTCCTGTTCTAACCGTAACCTAATCATTTAGACACTTCAAATGCACAAAGATTGCGTCTTTGTACTGCAGGGACCCTGACCCTAGATTTTTATGACATTCATAGTTAAAAATGATTCTCTTACTAAGCATGCAAAACTATTATAAAATTAATTATTCAGTGAACCAATGTTAGAAGTATCCTATTATGGAGTAATACATAAATATACAAAAGTAAATATATTATTACATTGATTTTAAATTCTTCTTATAGAGAAATAATTTACGATCCTCTAATTTTCAACTTAGAAATGTTTGTCATACATATTATAACGGTCTCCATTGGAGGTGATACTTTAATCGGATGATGGTGCTCATTAAAAATCTTAAACTGAAAAATTCAGTAGCAAAAAATAAGATATAAGTAAAAGATAATACATGACTTATTTTAAATCATATATTTAGACCGTCTCATTAAAAATTTTACTAGAAAAAATTTGTGGAATAAAACTATATTAAAGAAAAAAGAGTATACACCTATGTAAGCCCCACGGAGTTAACATTTAGCAAGGGTCATCATCTCCGTAACTCTTGTAAGTGTCGGCATCCCAATATTATGAATATGTTTTCTGAAGGTCATAGTGGATAGCCTTTTGTAATTCAATTTGCTGGAGCTTCACTTAATTGGACATATTGAAATCAATATCCTCATTCTTTTCAAGTTCTTGAGTGTATGAGAAGAACTCAAGGGGATCATATTTAATTTGATCGCTCTTGATATGTCCTTCCTTGATTTTGGTAATCTTCAGATTATTCTAAAATTATTGCAATCCATGAAGCCACTCAGGGACATGTACGGTTGAGGAATCTGACACATCCGTTCAAGAGTCATGCGCATTAGCTACGACAAAGGGTTTTTCTCAAACATTTTTTTAACAAGAGAGCTTAACCACAATTAATATGAAACTTTTAGAGATGTATTGACATGTATCGCGAGAATATAATTTCGAGATTGCAACTTGCACTAAATATGATACACATGCTAATCTACAAAGCATATTTATACAAAAGTACGTGTTATATTTTTTCCCTTGATTGAGGTTTTATCTCATTTTATTTTCGCAACAAGTTTATTAACGAGACAACTAGAATGCATATTATTATGGGTAGTGTACTCTTTTGCCTTTATTAAGATATTTCCGTGGTGAGATTTGAAGAGGCATCATATTCATGACATAATGAGAACCACTACACAAATCAATATTATTCCTCAAGTATTTGAAAACAGAATGAATATGTAACACCCCAAACTAGGCGGATATTACAGTGTCGTGGACCCCGACTGGGACCCACCAGGCGAATAAAAATTAATGAATTAAATAATATAATTATAGTACCGAACCACATTATATCATCAATTACTCTGACGAGGAGTTCCATTACAACACACCCAAGATAATACCGAATATATGTATATTTTATATGAAGATAAAATACACAACACTAAATGGAAGGGAGTATCCAAATGGAAATCTGCAGCAGAAAATAAATGACGACAACATGAATGACTGAAAGGATTGGGGCCCCATACTAGTATCACTCGGACTCCTCGCCGTCAACGTTCTATTCCCGTGCTTTTGCCTTGCCATGACCTGAAAACAATATCCCCTAACGGAGTCAGTTATACAGAACAACAATCCTCAAGGGTTGAATATACACAATCATGATATATCTCAATTATGAAATATCCTTAGTTATGAATTTAAGCTCAAGAGGAGCATCATAGTACGCTCGTATTGTTCTGTGCAAGTGTACAAGACGAGTGCCCGGACACACCAGTCCTTGTACCTAATTAGTCTCACAGAGGTAAACGTTACCGTGTGCACAGTCCAATGTATCGGTGAACCCAATACATGACTATCGTGTGCTCGACTAAAAATTCCACACATCCGCACCCGGCCACGCAATATGAACCCAGAAGGTCACACAATCAAAAGTAACCATAGTGAATATCAATGAATAATAATCCGACAAAGTCAAGAATGACTCACCGAGATGAAAATAATAGTGAAGTGAATGGTAGCTCAATGAAATGATTGGAACCATCGTTCCTCGTGAATGAAGTGATTATTCGACAATTACAAGTCTCAATACGGTTAATACATTATGAATGAGTTATGATTATGAACGAACAACAACAAAAGGAATGAATATCCTTTTAACTGATTAAGAATTAACTTACACAACACCGGTGACAATTGTCCTTCCACGAACAAACGTCCTAAATGAGATGTCGGTCGCTCGAACAACCTTGAATAACGCAATTACCAACAATTCGTTCAACATACGAATCAAACACGATGATAACTCACTCAAAACGTCGATACGACTAAACCAAGTTCATTGGGGCATTATATCAAACACGTTGTGACCAAACTTCGATTGTTTACAACCAAACCTTAACTATACCAATATCAAATCCCCAAGAAGTATTCCAAACCAACAAAACATCTTCAATACAATCAATAATCCAATATGAATGTCCAAATTCGTGATTACAACATCAACTAATCGAAAACCCCCAAATCCAACTCAATATTCAAAGTGTTCTTGAATAACCTTTCAATAATCCAATGAATATTCATACACACTCGTAATCATACGTACATCTCTTCATACAACATGATTATAACGTCCAAAACATCATATCTCAACACAAAATCGAAATCCAAGATGTTTGAAGAATATTACCTTTGAAGATCCAAATACTTTGATCCGATGAAATCGCGTTAAATCGACTATCCAAGCTTCCCAACGAATCAAGATGATGAAATCCGAACACACAAGTGATTGATGATGACAAAATATCTCCCTCAAGACTCTCTCTCTCAGACAAGGTGAAGAAAATGAGAGAAATGACCTCAAAAACCCATCCAGGTCCTTATAAATTGCCGAACGTTACGGCCATAACATCCCAGGTCAATGGCCTTACGGCCGTAACCAGCCATCTCGTACGGCCGTAACTCGGCTTCGTCCAGAATCTGCCGACAGTCATACGGTCGTACCCGCACCCGCCTTACGGGCATAACTCGCCCTCGTCCAAACACCTGTCGTCAGTCATACGGCCATCCCCGCACATGCCTTACGGGCGTAACTCGATCAATACGGCCGTACCCGGCCAAACTTACGGGCGTATGAAGCCTTCGTCAAAACTCAAAACTGCCTGGGCACCCTGCCTGCATCGTACGGCCGTAACCGGCCAAGCCTTACGGCCGTACCAGCCTCATCTTACGGCCGTATGCCGCAACCCTTACGGCCATAAGTCCCATTCGTCCGAACTGGCCTGAAATCAACGGACGCCTGTTACGGCCGTATCCGACAATCCTTACGGCCGCAACTCACCTTCGTCCAAAACCACCTTGAGCCAACGAGTGCAGGTTACGGCCGTAATGCCTGAATAGTTACGGCCGTAACTCGCTGCTGGAAGTGACAAAAATCCGACAACTCCGTCTACTCGTTACAAATGGTGAATGATCTGACGTACAATACTTGTATGATTGTAAATAGGTCCAATAACACGTGATAGATGATACTTCCAACACAAGACTATATTCGAGATGATTATGATAATACTCTCGTCTCGACTCTCAATCGGAGATGAATGACGATCGGTAACTGATACACGGTTACAAAACGCCAACGATGAAAACAAATGAATAAATCATGAATGATGAGTGATTATTAATGAGTGAGAAATTACTGAGTGACCATTACTGATTGATAATTACTGAATGATAATGAATGAATTACAACCGGGTAATACATACTCCCCCTTAAAAAGAGTTTCGTCCTCGAAACTAAGGGTCAAATAACTCGGGATAACTCTCCCACATACTATCCTCAGTTTCCCAAGTAGCCTATTCGACTCCGTGTCTAGACCACTGAATCTTGACCAAAGGAATCTTCTAGTTCCTCAACTGTTTGATTCGCCGCTCTAAAACTCGTATAGGACGCTCCTCATACGAATGATCATCCGCGATCTCGATTTCGTCGAATTGAAGTATGTGACTCGGGTCGGCAACATACTTCCGCAACTGAGAGACGTGAAACACATTATGAATTCGGCTCAACGCCGGAGGTAAAGCCAATCGATAAGCCAAACTGCCTACTCGATCCAAAATCTCAAACGGTCTGATGAATCTCGGACTCAACTTCCCCCATTTTCCGAATCGGAAAATACCTCGACTCGGGGATACCTTGACCAACACGTGGTCACCTGTCTCGAACTCTAGTGGTCGACGACGATTATCTGCATATGATTTCTGTCGACTCTGAGCGGTCAACAAATGACTCCTGGTCAAAGCTACCTTTTCACGGGCGGCTATAAGCATATCGGGCTCGGTGCTGATAGATTCTGATAAGTCATCCCAACACAAAGGAGATCGACAACGATGACCGTATAAGGCCTCTTAAGGTGCCATCTTAGTCGAAGCATGCCAACTATTATTGTACGTGAACTTAATCAACGGTAGTTGGGCTTCCCAATCATCTTTCCAATCGAGAACACATGCCCTCAACATGTCCTCCAATGTCTGAATAGTCCTCTCTGATTGTCCGTCAGACTGAGGATGAAAAGCTGTGCTGAGATTAAGCTGAGTTCTCATAGCACGATGAACTGATTTCCAAAAATGAGACACGAACCGTCCATCACGATCGGAAATGATACTTTTAGGAGTACCGTTCAGTCTCACTATCTCTTTGATGAACAACTGGGCAAGTCTCTCGGGACCCCACATATCCTTAATCTCAAGGAAATTAGCTGATTTAGTTAAGCGGTCCACAATCACCCAGATTATATTCATGCCACGACGACTCGTCGGCAAACTCGTTATGAAGTCCATATAAATATCCTCCCACTTCCACTCTGGAATAGGGAGAGGTTTCAGCATACCCGTCGATCGCTGATGTTCTATCTTGACTTGCTGACAGGTCAAACATCTCAAAACAAATTCCGCGACTTCTCGCTTCATATTACTCCACCGGTAATTTTGTTTCAAGTCTTTGTACATCTTGCTGGATCCCCGATGAATAGAATAAGGGGTAGCATGAGCTTCTCTCAAAATCGAGTTTTCAACTCGTCATTCGCCGGCACACATAACCGATTCTTAAATCGCAAAAGTCCATCCTCGTGGACCACAAATCCAGGGGCTTTCCCCTGAGTCACATCATCTCGAATGCGTAACAAAAATGGGTCCGAACCCTGATTCTCTCTGATCGCCTCCTCAAGTGGCGATGAAATCTCTAACGTGCAAAGTTGCCCTTGCACTTGCTGAAGCCAGACCTCAATCTCGGGTCTAAGAAATTCCTGCTGAAGCTCCTTCTGAACTGTCAAACGAGCAGGCATTTGCTACTGAACGGACTTACGACTCAAGGCATCGAAAACCACGTTTGCCTTACCCGGGTGGTACAAGATCTCGATATCATAATCTTTGATTAGTTCCAACCACCGCATCTGTCGCATATTTAACTCATTCTGAGTAACTATATACTTCAACTCTTATGATCAGTGAATATCTGACAGGTAACGCCATAAAGGTAATGACGCCAAACCTTCAATGCGAAAACCACGGCTGCTAGCTCCAGGCCGTGGGGTGGATAATTAACCTCGTAAGGTCTCAATTGCCGTGAAGCATAGGCAATAACCTTCCCATTCTGCGTTAATACACATCCAAGACCGTGTCCGGACGCGTCACCATAAACCACGAATCCTTCCGTCCCTTGTGGCAAGGAAAGGACAGGTGCTGAAATTAACCGGATCTTGAGTTCCTCAAAACTCCGCTGACAGGCATCGGACCATGTGTATTTCTTATCCTTTCGCAAAAGGTTCATCATTGATTGAGCGATTTTAGAAAATCCTACCACAAATCGCCGATAATAACCGCCTACTCCGAGAAAGCTTCAGATTTCCTTAACGTTCTTCGGAGGTAACCAATCTCGGATAGCCTCCGTCTTCTGAGGATCAACACGTACACCGTCTGATGAAATTACTTGCCCGAAAAATGACACTTCGGACATCTAGAACTCACACTTGGAAAACTTTCCATAAAGCCGCTCTCGTCTCAACACGTCGAGCATCTGATGAAGGTGAAACTCGTGCTCCTCCCGGTCACGAGAATAAATTAAAATGTCATCGATGAAGACAACCACAAACTGATCCAAAAAGTCGATGAAAACCCGATTCATTAACTCCATGAATACTGCAGGTGCAATAGTTAACCCAAACGACATTACCCCGAACTCATAATGACCATAGCGTGTTCGAAACGCCGTCCTCGCGATATCCGACTCTTGAATTTGCAACTGATGATATCCAGATCTTAAGTCGATCTTGGAAAATACTGAAGCTCTCTGAAGTTGATCTAAGAGGTCATCAATACGGGGAGAGGATACTTATTCTTGATCGTCACCCTGTTCAACTCCCGATAATTAATACACACACGAAACGAACCATGCTTCTTCTTGACAAATAACACTGGTGCTCCCCACGGGGACGCACTCGGTGTTGGGATTCCGAAAATAAAACGAAATACGCAGCGGAAATAAAAACGAATCCCAAACAGGATCGATCAAGTAACGTATATACGAAAAATAAATACGAAGATAAAGATCATACCTTTGAAGCCTTTGAAATAATTCTTCGTAAAATTGGATGATGATCACGAACCTCGTCCCGAACACGAAATCCCTTTGTTCCAAGCACCGAAAGTTCGAAGCCTCTACTTCACACGCGTCGGAAGTTGCCCGGAAAAATTTCAACGAGACTCCGTTCTCCAAGAACACGGCTAGGGAACTCGTAGGAATTTTTTCTCTCAATTTTTCTTAACTTTTATAACACCTCTAAGATGAAAATTATAGAAAAGAAAAATTTCTCCTCCTCACTCAAAGCTCACGGCGGGAGCAAAGAAAGAGTATGTGTGTGTGTGTGTGTTTTTCAAGACTTATCATACACCATATGAGTTGGTTTTTATAAAGATATAAAACAACTCATTTATGTAATTATAAATTGAGAAAGAATCTCAACTTAACAATTATTCATGACAAGACAACACAAAACACATGCATGGTGATCATGCCATGTGAGAGGGGGCGGCCCATGTAGGAGTTTCCTAGAAACGAGCCGAGCCACTCGGCTCGTGTACCGGACGTTCGTCAAACGACTCCGTTAAATACACTCCATTTAATCACCAATGTATTTATATTAATTAATTAATTTAATTAATTAATTATATCAAATACAAATATATTTCTCTAAGAAATATAATTTTATGAATAAAATTAATTACTCGATAACTTAATTTTAATTCATAAGACCGCTATTTGATTTATCTAATAAATCATAATTAGATATCCAATATCTAATATTAATAGAGAGATAATAAATTCACATTTATCCGTCAACGCTCCTGATGCGCGACTCCGTAGGTCCGTCTCAGCCGGCATTGGGAGGACCCAATGAGTGCGGGCAAGACTTAGCCACTTAGCGGCCGCACTGTAAACCCCGACTGAGAACGAATGAAGGGATCATTCCAGAACCATTATGTGGTGAATACTATATACGTATAGACCCTTCATCAGATGTCCCGGTCAAGTCTTCGGGTCACGGTAAAGTCAAACCCTACTTTTGACTAAACTCTATACATGTGTTAATGCAAATCAAGACCGACTGATTTATAGTGTATCTAATACGACTATATCAGAATGCTTTGGCCAAAGACTTATGATCTTATTTGCCATTAACCGTATAGGACATTCGCCTGCTCACTAACAGGAGATAGAATCCTTTCTTGGCGTACAAGAAGATCGCTACTGCCCGTATAGTCCGCACTTCGAGGTCGACTCAGCAATTAAGCAAATGAGTCTAACTACTCTAATGACAAACTAAACGTCACAGGCACATCTTTTACTGAACCCTCAAGTCAAAGGTCCACGTATACTATCACAACCTTTCGATTCGTCATCGACTCTCCGAGAGTGAATACCGTGTGACTAAATCGAGTATGAGTCGTGTTCGAGTATACTGGCCCCACCAATATACTTATAACTATGCTATTAAGACGTGCACACGTCCTAGCATCAGTTATACAAGTCATATTAAAACTTAATGCCCATTTTAAGTTTATTGACTTGCGAACAATTTACGTAAATAAACTTTAAACACTTCCAATACATTTTCTCTTATCCCATAACGAGAATGGAATGTTCGATTTATTTACATGGACTTCACTTCAATGTTTACCAAGTCAAGAATGCAATTGAAATACAATAAACAGTGAATGAATCGTTTTGCCTTTTTATTAATTATTCCATAATTACAAGTATAATGCCCTTACTCTCTCATCCCCTGAGTGGCATTCGAGGGCATATTCCTAACAATCTCCCTCTTGCACTCAATGCCACACATCATGGTATCCAATACCCATGTTCTTCAAATGTCTTTCTAAGACGGCCTGAGATAATGGCTTAGTCAGCGGGTCAGAGACATTGTCTTCTGAGTCTACTCTTTCCAATGAAACATATCCTTTTTCCACCATCTCTCGAACGATGTGGTACTTTCTCTCTATATGCTTGGTGTTGTGGTGAGCCCTCGGCTCCTTGGCTTGGGCGACAGCTCCATCATTATCACAGAATAGTGATATAGGCAACTCCGCGTTAGGCACCACTTGAAGTTCTTGTATAAACTTCTGCATCCAAAATGCTTCTTTGCTAGCCTCTGAGGCAGCTTGATACTCTGCTTGGCAGGTGGAATCTGCAGAGCGGTTTGCTTGGAGCTTCTCCAAGATACCGCTCCTCCATTGAGAGTAAACAAATACCCGGATGTCGACTTAGAGTCGTCATTGTCTCCTTGAAAATCGAATCGGTGAATCCAATCACCTTTAGTTCTCCACCACCATAAGTAAGAACTAAATCTCTAGTTCTTCTTAAGTACTTAAGAATGTTCTTTACGGCGATCAATGTTCCCTTCCGGGTTTGCTTGAAATCGACTTACCATACTCACAGCGTAGGCTAAGTCTGGTCTCGTACACAACATAGCGTACATGAGGCTACCCATCGCCGAGGCATAGGGTACCTTACTCATCTCTCTCTTGTCTTCCTCACTTTGAGGACACATTTTCGTGGTGAGATGAATTCCATGTCGCATGGGAAGGAACCTCTTTTAGATTCATCCATCTTGAATCTTCTCGGGATTTTATCGATATAAAGGGATTGGGAAAGTCCTATCATTCTTCGTGGTCTATCTCTCAGTAAGACGGATCCCTAGAATATAGGAAGCTTCTCCCAAGTCTTTCATGGAGAACGCTTTAGAAAGCCAAGCTTTCACGGCCTTGAGCATTGCTATGTTATTTCCTATAAGTAGAATATCATCTACATATAGTACTAAGAATGCAATGTTGCTCCCACCGATCTTTTTGTAAACACACGGTTCCTCCTCATTTCGCTCAAGTCAAAGTCCTTAATCGCTTCACAAATCGAAGGTTCCAACTCCGAGAAGCTTGCTTCACCATAAATAGCTCGTTGCACTTACACACTTTATGAATATTAGCTTTGGACACAAAACCTTTAGTCGTTCCATATAGATTTCCTCCTCGAGGTATCCATTTAGAAAAGCCGTTTTGACATCCATTTGCCATATTTCATAATCATAATAGCAAGAATGGCAAGCATCATGCGAATCGACTTTATCATAGCTACGGCGAGAAGGTATCATGATAATCGATTCCTTCCTTCGGGTATAACCCTTTGCCACAAGCCCGGCCTTATAGGCATCAACCTTGCCATCCCCATCCTTTCTCTTATAGATCCATTTATTTCCAATAGTCCTCATGCCACTGAAGATCTACTAGAGTCCAGCACTGATTGGTATGCATCGAGTCTATCTCGAGCTTCCATTGCTTCTTGCCATTTATCGTAGTCTACATCCACTATCGCTTGGTCATAGGTGACAGGTCGTTTTCACCGCTATCGGGTGTGTCGTGGAGACCCAGTTCCTCGACATGTGTATAGCCATACCTCTCGTAAGTGAGATACCCTATCAAACCTTCAAGTGGAGGTTGTGTTACAATAGGTTCGGTTCTTGATCCCCGATCGATGTCTCCTTAGGAGTTTCATTATGCTCTTCCAAAGAGATATTTCTACCCGAGCCACCCTCCCGAATGAATTCATCCTCAAGGAAGTGCGCTTGTAATGCCACAACGACCCTATGGTCTTTTGGCATGTAGAATAGATAACCCATCGAGTCCTCTGGGTATCCTATGAAACGTCCTTTTATGGACCTCGCTTCCAGCTTGTCCACCTTAGCCTTTTTGACATAGTGGACATCCCCAAATCCTTATGTGATTAAGGCTTGGTTTCTTACCCTTCCACATCTCATGGAGTGATAGGAACAGATTTGGAAGGACATCTATTTAGGATATAGGCAATGTTAGTAAGGCATACCCCACAGTAAATAGGTAAATCGGTAATTTAACATGGAGCGAACCATGTCCAACAAAGTCCGATTTCTCATTTCAAACACCATTTAACCGTGGGGTTCCCGGAGGCGTGAATTGTGAAACTATTCCATGTTCCTTAAGGAACTCATCAAACTCGATGCTCATATATTCGCCACCTCGGTCCGACCAAGTGCTTTGATATGACATCCAGTTTGTTTTTCAACTAGGGCCTTAAATTCTTTGAATTTAGCAAAGGCTTCAGATTTATGTTTCATTAAGTACACAATCCCATACCTAGTATGATCATCTGTGAACGTTATGAAATATTGATATCCATCTCGGGCTACTTCTAAAGCACCACAAACATCGGTATGCACCAATCTAAGTTTATCGGCAGCCCTTTCAAAAGTCCCTGTGAAAGGGAACTTAGTCATTTTGCCTCTAAGGCAAGATTCACAAGTTGGATAGGGTTCTACACCCAATGGACTTAAAAGTCCATCTTTTTCCATTTTCTGAACCTTGGTCTGACCAACATGACCAAGTCTAAGGTGCCATTTAAGAGCTTGATTAGTATCTTGCCTACCACGTTTCCTAGTTATAGTGTTCACTGTTGTTTTATTTTTCATGTTTAGATGATATAAACCATTCAACAATGTAGCTGTTCCAACCAATTTATTTCGAAAATAAATTTTACAACTGCCATTGCCAATGAAGAAACAAAATCCTTTCCGGTCCAAGACTGGAATGGATACAATGTTTTTATGCCCCTTGGGCAAAACAAGTACTTCATCTAATGTCAAAATAAAACCAGATTCTAAACCCAGAAGGATTGATCCAATATCGGTTGCCTCGACACTTTGTCCGCTTCCAACAGTGATCATTATTTCCCCAGCTTCAAGTTTTCTACTTGCCCGCATCCCGATTCATAGTACAAATGTGAGAAGTGGCACCTGAATACGTAATCCATGAAGCGTAATATACAAAGAGCGAACAATTAGTTTCAAAAACAAAAAGTTCCGCACTGATGCGCCATTAATCTTGGGACAAGTCCTTCGCCAAAGGGCTCACCACCGCATTCAAGGCATTTGTCCGTAGGTTTTGACCGCCTACCTTTTGAACCTTCTGCCTTGCCCTTTCCTTTTGCACCCCTTTCTTGGGCTCATCGCTCGTAGGTCTTTTCTTCTTGTTCTTGGACCTCTTAGCCCGTAAGAAATCACAAGAGCAAATCTCTCGTTTAGTCTTCATGTTAGATCACGCTGTCACCGCTTATTCATTAGCCCGGCTAATGTGCATGTAATTTCATTACGGTTGAAATTCATTACAAACTGCGTGAAAGAGTCGTAGAGATTGAAGGATGAGATCAATTTGAAGGGATAAATCCATATTAAAGTTGAGCACCTCGAGCCTCTCAATCATAGAGATCATCTTGAGGACGTGGTCTCCCACTTTCTCCCCTTCTTTCATCCTAGCATCGAACAACCGCTTTGATATTTCATATCTAGCACCCTACCGTGCTCTCCATAAAGTTCGGTCAAGTGTGCGAGAATCGCCAGCGTAAGTCATTTTCTAGTCCGCTCTCTGCAGCTCATTAGTCATTGAGCCCATCATAAAACCACGAACTAGCACAGCATCCTTGACCCAATTTTCAGGGACGTCAATCTCTTCATGATTACCCCTAGTCCGGATTGGAGTCGGTGGAATGTCCGCCTCCAAGACGTATCCCAGAGACTCCATACTGAGTACAATCATCAGATTCCGCAACCAGTCAACAAAGTTAGGGCCAGTTAGTGTAACACCCCGAGATATTCGGAATAATTACAGCGCCGTAAACCCTTTAGATAAGGATTTACAAGGCTAATTTTAAAGGAAGTGTAAAAACAATACAATCGAACAACTGAAGTTCAAATACAGATTTGATTCAACCGATCAAATAGTTAATTTATACAACCATATCGAAAGGACATTATTAAAACAGATTTACTCGAGTACCGAACGAAACAAGAAAACAACTCTCGACAACAATAACATCAATCACATCACCGAGCCATCTCATCGTCTGTCCGTGCATCGCCTCCCCGCTCCTCGACCACCCGAACATCAAAACAATGTCCACCCCGAAGGGGTTAGCAAAACAATGCTAGTACAAGTATCATCATACAATAAATCATCAATACATCATAAAACATGCAAACCGGACTTCCGCCACGGAATCCAACGATGCGAATCCTCACGATTCCATCAACACAATACATGGTAATCCAAATGATCCAGCGCCCTCAAGATAGATCCCCATGATGATCCCGTCGACCAACGCATGGTGGAAAACTCCGTCAGCGATCCGGCGCCCTCAACATAGATCCCCATGATGATCCCGTCGGACCAACGCATGGTGGACATTCGATCCAGCGCCCTCGGATAGATCCTCATGACCCTCGGATCATTTATACCATAATCAAACAATTATGCATACACATATGCATTTCAATATGTTCATCAATATAACAACGAATATCACGAGTATTCTCGTAAATACATATCATATTCAACAATATGAATAAAACCACAAGCATGATAAATCGAACTCGACATATGATACTTGCCTCGAAAATGGCAAGGGCAAAACACTTCAAAGATCTCGACACACTCGAAGGCCGCCTTCGATCAACGTAACAAGCTCGAACCTTAACAAAAGGAACGATATACAAATCATCTTAAGTCGAACGATGGCCTAACAATTCGGTCTACTTCGAAAAGATAAAAATAATCAATCTGCAATCATTAGCGCTCGTACTTTCACGTAACGTGCGCTAAGACGGATCATAGCGTCGCTATCGTATAAGACTAGCGTCGCTAGCCACGTCTGGCGCCTAACTCGGCTGGTCTCATAACGTGACGCTACGACGTTTGGGTAATCGACTCCGATAGCGCACGTTAACTTACACGTGTTAGCGTGCGCTACCTTGCATGGCGTAATACCGCGAAAATCGGGTTGAAGGGTGGAAAACTCATGAATTCTACCGTGATAATACAAGTCATCAACGGCAAAACATGCTAACAAGGTTTGTGGAAGATTCCATTATCATGAGGTACAAATATACGGATAATCAACTCAACATCATATCCTTTCTACGATCTCCAAGAAATAACCTAAGTTCCATTTGTTCTATGTTCCAAAACACATGATTCCATCGTGTAAAACGTATCAACTGGGTAGATATCCGATTATTGATCAATACTTGATTTGAACATGCTTAGGAGTCCTATAATAAGATGGTTCAAAGGTTCATACGATATATAATGCCGATACGTCAAAAGTATCCTTCTAACATGTGATGACCGATTATAAACGAATTACTTGTTTATCAAAACATGATTTAAACTTCCTTAGGACATTACTAACATTAGTGAAGAATCACCTACCTCAAGGTAGTGAAGAATACGGAGGAAAACGAAGCGATCCAACACCGAAGGCTTGAACACCAAGCTCCAATGATAAACGATCTTCAATCTCGAGCTAGGAGGTTGATATGAAGTGTTTAGGACGAAGGGAATTATGATCTAAGTGTAAGAGTTCGGGTTATGGGAGGAGAAAAAACTGAAATCTCGAATAGGATGATGTCCTATTTATAATAAATGGCTATTAGCGCGCGCTAGGCCCTGCTCGTAGCGTGCGCTAACGGCTCATTGGACTAGACTGTACTCGGCACTTAGCGTGCGCTACGCATCGACCTGTAGCGTGCACTAAGGCGTTGACTCGGCTTTTCCCGAAAGCCGTCCAGGTACATCCGACACAATCCGGCAGTCCCGGCAGATCTCACCTACCGCACGTCCCAATCAATTTGACCACGCATAGCGTGCGCTAATTACATTCTCAGAGCGTGCGCTATGAAACCATGTTAGCGTCGCTACCCTTAGCCTGTAGCGTGCGCTACATGCACGTAATTTCAACCCTACAAATCACAACCATGAAATTAAACGCTCGGCAACATCGGATTATGAAATACGGAGAATAATACTTAGACAAAAGTACAATCATTACAATATCGCAAGTTCCAATTACATAACCGAAATCTCGGGCATTACATCCTTCCTCCCTAAAAAGAAGTTTCGTCCCGAAACTTATGATGAAAACAACTCCGGATATTTAGCCTTCATACCGTCCTCCGTTTCCCAAGTGGCCTCTTCGACTCCATGTCGTGACCATTGTACTTTAACCAAGTGTATTGGTTTATTCCTCAATTGTTTGATCCGGCTCTCAAGTATCTTGATTGGTCTCTCTTCGAAGGTGCCATCATTAGCTATCTCGATCTCGTCGAAATCAATGACGTGACTGGGGTCCGGTACATACTTCCGCAGTTGGGATACGTGAAACACATTGTGAACGTGACCCAGCGATGGCGGTAAGGCCAACCTGTATGCTAAATCTCCCACTCTCTCGAGGATCTCAAAGGGTCCGATATATCTCGGACTAAGTTTGCCTCTTCTCCCAAAACGGAAAATCCCTTGTGTAGGAGACACCTTCAATAGTACGTGGTCTCCATTCGAACTCTAGAGGCGGCGACGTACATCGGCATAAGACTTCATCGACTCGGGCGATCAGCAGTCTTTCTCGAATCAAGGCTATCTCCTCTTGAGTCTGAATAATCAATTCCGGTTCCGTCCGATCAAATCCAAGAATCATCCCGGACAGGGGTGACCGCATCTTCTCCCGCATAAAGCTTCAAATGGTGCCATCTTAATAGAAGCATGCCAACGTTATTATAAGTGAACTCGATCAAGGGCAAGTGAATTTCCCAATCAACCGACCAATCTAATGCACAAGCTCTAAGCATGTCCTCTCTTTGTCACGAATGGTCCTTTCGGACTGACCGTCCGTTTGGGGATGATAAGCTGTGCTAAAGTTGAGCTCGATCCCCAAAGCCCCGTGAATCGCTCTCCGTAAATGTGACACGAAACGGCCATCTCGATCCGAAATAATGGTCTTCGGTGTCCCGTGCAATCGACTATCTCCGCAATAAATATTCGTGCCAATCTCTCGGGTCCCCATGTATCTTTAATTCCCAGAAATGAGCCGACTTGGTTCGTCGATCAACTACAACCCAAATCATGTTCATTCCCGTTCTAGTCCTTGGCATACTAGTGATGAAATCCATCGAGATATCCTCCCACTTCCATTCAGGGATCGGGAGCGGCTTTAACATTCCAGCAGGTCGTTGATGTTCAATCTTAACTCATTGACAGTCAAACACTTCAAACGTACTGCTACGTCCTTCTTCATATTCCCCACCGTAAGTTTTGCTTTAAATCTTTATACATCTTACTGCCCGGGTGAATAGAATAGGGCGCGCTGTGAGCTTCCTTCAGAATAGTCCTTCTCAAATCATCATCATCGGGAATACAAAGTCGACTCTGGAATCTCAGAACTCCATCATCTTGTATTACGAATCCTGGGGCTTTTCCTTTCTTTACTTCGTCGCATAATCGAAGGATTAAAGAATTGTTCAATTGTTTAGACTTGATCTCTTCGACCAGTGATGAAGTCAGTTCCATCACATAAAGTTGCCCTTGGATTCCTGGTGCCCATACTTCAATCCCCTCGCGGATCAGTTCTCGTTGAATACTGGGTTGGGACGTAAGTGCTTCCAACACTCGAAGGGAAACAGGTTTACGGCTCAAAGCATCGGCTACTACATTTGCTTTCCCCGGATGATAGAGAATCTCCAAGTCGTAATCCTTGATCAATTCTAGCCACCTTCTCTGCCTCATGTTTAATTCTTTCTGACTGAAAATGTATTTGAGGCTCTTATGATCTGTAAAGATCTGACAATGAGTGCCGTACAAATAATGCCGCCAGATTTTCAAGGCAAAGACCACAGCAGCTAGCTCCAGATCATGAGTAGGATAATTAACTTCGTACGGTTTCAATTGCCGAGAAGCATAAGCAATCACTTTATCCCTCTGCATCAACACACAACCCAAACCCTGATTCGAAGCGTCCGTATACCATGAATCCATCGGTTCCCTCCGGTGCTAATATAGGTCTTGTCGTTAGTCTCCTCTTAAGTTCGTCAAAACCACTGCACTTCTCATTCCACGTGAACTTTTGAGTTTTCTGAATAAATGAGTGAGCGGACGAGCAATTTTGGAAAATCCCTTTACAAAGCGGCGATAATATCCAGCAAGTCCTAAGAAGCTTGGACTTCTTTCACGTTGCTAGAACTTCCCATTCCAAGATTGCTTCGACTTTCTTGGGTCCACTGAACTCCGTCGGTGATATCACATGCCCAAGGAAAGTTACTTCCTTAAGCGTAACTCACATTTAGAAAGCTTAGCGTCTGTGTTCCCTTCTCAAGATGCTCAAAACCACACGTAAATGTTCGGCATGTTCCTCTGCGTCCTCGAATATATCAAGATGTCGTCAATGAAAACGACCACAAATTTATCCAAGTACTCCAAGAATACCCGATTCATTAATTGCATGAATACTGCAGAGCATTGGTAAGTCCAAACGGCATCACTACGAATTCATAATGCCGTCTTAGGGATCAAAGCGGATTTCGTATATCCGATTCCTTAATTCTCAATCGGTGGTATCCGATCGCAAGTCTATCTTCGAGAATACCCTTGCCCCTGAGCTTGATCAAACAAGTCGTCGATCCGAGGTATAGGATACTTATTCTTGATTGTCATCTTATTGAGTTCCCTGTAATCAATACACAATCGTAGGGATCCGTCTTTCTTCCGACAAAGAGAACGGGCGCTCCCCAAGGAGAAACGCTCGGTTGAATATAACCCCTCTGCAACAATTCCTCCAGTTGTTTCTTGAGTTCATACATCTCGGTTGGCGCCATGCGGTATGGGGCTCTGGAAATAGGAGATGCTCCAGGCTCTAGTTCGATAGTGAATTCCACTCCCCTCTGCGGAGGTAACCTGTAGTTCGTCAGAAATACATCCGAGAACTCATTCACAATCGAAATGGACGAGAGCTCTACCCCTTCCTCTTTCTTCATGGCATAGCACCAAAGTCCGTGACATCCCCGCTTCATAATTTCACGGCTTTCATTGCTTTGATCAATTTTCCCGAGCTTCCCGGTCTCCATCCTCGGAATAAGTGTTCGATCCGTCATCGGCAATGATGGAAATGACTCTCTCTCGGTAATTCAAGCACGGCTCCATAACGGTTGAGCCAATCATCTCCGAGAATTAAATCGTCACCGAGATGTCAACCACAATAAGATTCGATGGCCAATCTCTTCCTTCTATAGATATCGGGAAATCCTTAGCTTCTAAGGTTCCCACAATTTTCTCTCCGCTCGGTAATCCCACAACATAAGGTTCACAATTATACAAGCACGAGATGTTCAAACGATTAACACAGTTCAAAGATATAAAAGAATGCGTAGCTCCCGAATCGAACAAGACACTAACTGGTTGCAAAAGGATCTGAATCGTACCTGATGCAACAGATGTGTTCTGATCATCAGATTTCCTCATCTCGTACGAGCGTGGAGGAGCGGACCCAAGATCGATGCCTCTCTCTTCCCGGTTTCTGCTGAAATCCACTTTGCTGCGTCTGGTTCACACTCGTCTCTTTCGGGACTGGAGCTGGAGTACGAGTACCAAAAGATCGGGTCGCATTTCCACAAAATGTTGCGCGATGTCCTTCCTGTCCACACTCGAAACAGGTCACAGCAGGCGCGAAACAATCACGTCGAACATGTCCCGCCTTGCCACAGTTGTAACACTTCTTCCCTGCGTCGAAGCTTGATGGTCTTGCCGGAACTTCTTTCCTCCTCGACTAGGATGCGGAGGTCTCTGGATGAGTGAAAAGAGGACCGGCCCGGCTGGCCCGCTATTCTTATTTTCCGTGAAGTTGCCGCACACCTTGTTTCTTTGCTTCCGTCGATTTCTCTCTGCCGCTTCCTTCATATCGTAGGCCAACGCCTTGTCCTGAGCACGCCTCAAGGTGGTACAATCAAATCCGACATATATTGCTGAATTTCCGCTTCATTCGCATGTCAAAATGGAAAATCCTTTCCGCCTCGGTCTGACCAGTGACGCACATAAGTCACCGGTGATTAAAAGTCTTAATCACTTCCGTCACAGATGCTTCCGAATTTTGCGGTGAGAAAAACTCCCGAACTCGGGCCTCTTTAATCGGGCGAGACAATATTGTGCCTCCATCATCACTTTGAATTCCGTCCAGTCAACATTGTGCTCCTCTGGTCGAATGGCCTCCCACCAATCGAAAGCCTCCCCGGCCAAAAGATACCGGGCGACCGGAACCTTCCTATCGTTGGGACGCTTAATCCCTGCAAAAATCTTTTCCAATTCCTTCACCAATGATCCCACGAAAGCGTCTCGGTGGAACCGTCAAATTTCGGAGGATGCAATTTGACCACCTCGGTAAGCCATTTATCTCCCGATTATCCACGTTATTCTGCTGTCCCATCGCCGTCTGCATGCGATCCACAACTTGAGCAAACCGGTTTATCTGGGCAACCACTGCTGAAGCACTCCCGCACGTTAGGATCTGCATTATTATTTGCCGATCCCTGCTGTCCCTCGGAATGTGAATCCGTTTGACTAGCGGCTATCTCTGGAGTAGATACCGACTCTTCTTGCCTCGCATTACCACGTCCGCGTCCACGACCGCGTCCACGACCTCCTCTCAACATACTGTAAACATAAATACTCATTATCCAGACAAACTTTCTCAAAGTACATCCATCAATGTTTACAAGACATGAATTAAATAGAACAGTAGTATTCGAGATTAGAAACTTACAACCACAAATCCGATTGGCGATCTTTGGCTCAAAGTTGATGTTACGAACGACCAATAATTAAAAGCAGACCCAACTAACCCGATTGCCAAGATATCCATAAATCTTAGCTCCGATACCATATTCGTAACACCCGAGATATTCGAATAATTACTGTAGTAAACCCTTTAGATAAGGATTTACAAGGCTAATTTTAAAGGAAGTGTAAAAACAATACAATCGAACAATCAAGTTCAAATCTGATTTGATTCAACCGATCAAATAGTTAATTTATACAACCATATCGAAAGGACATTATTAAAACAGACGTACTCGAGTCTTTGAACGAAACAAGAAAACAACTCTCGACAACAATAACATCAATCACATCACCGAGCCATCTCATCGTCACCGCTTGTGTGGTCGCCTCCCCGCTCCTCGACCACCGAACATCAAAACAATGTCCACCCCCGAAGGGGTTAGCAAAACAATGCTAGTACAAGTATCATCATACAATAAATCATCAATACATCATAAAACATGCAAACCGACTTCCGCCACGGAATCCAACGATGCGAATCCTCACGATTCCATCAACACAATACATGGTAATCCAATGATCAGCGCCCTCAAGATAGATCCCCATGATGATCCCGTCGGACCAACGCATGGTGGAAAACACATCCCGGCGATCCAGCGCCCTCAAGATAGATCCCCATGATGATCCCCGTCGGACCAACGCATGGTGGACATTCGATCCAGCGCCCTCGGATAGATCCTCATGACCCCTCGGATCATTTATACCATAATCAAACAATTATGCATACACATATGCATTTCAATATGTTCATCAATATAACAACGAATATCACGAGTATTCTCAGAAATACATATCATATTCAACAATATGAATAAAACCACAAGCATGATAAATCGAACTCGACATATGATACTTGCCTCGAAAATGGCAAGGGCAAAACACTTCAAAGATCTCGACACACTCGAAGGCCGCCTCCTTCGATCAACGTAACAAGCTCGAACCTTAACAAAAGGAACGATATACAAATCATCTTAAGTCGAACGATGGCCTAACAATTCGGTCTACGGTCGAAAAGATCAAAAATAATCAATCTGCCTGAACTGCTTAGCGCGCGCTGCGTACTCTACGTAACGTGCGCTAAGACGGACTGTTAGCGTACGCTATCGTATAAGACTAGCGTGCGCTAGCCACGGTCTGGCAGTCTAACTCGGCTGGTCTCATAATGTACGCTACGTACGTTTCGGGCGTTAACTGACCCCGATAGCGCACGTTAACTTACACGTGTTAGCGTGCGCTACTACTGCATGGCAGAATACCGCGAACCGAAAACTGGGTTGAAGGGTGGAAAAACTCATGAATTCTACCGTGATAATACAAGTCATCAACGGGCAAAACATGCTAACAAGGTTTGTGGAAGATTCCATTATCATGAGGTACAAATATACGGATAATCAACTCAACATCATATCCTTTCTACGATCTCCAAGAAATAACCTAAGTTCCATTTGTTCTATGTTCCAAAACACATGATTCCATCGTGTAAAACGTATCAACTGGGTAGATATCCGATTATTGATCAATACTTGATTTGAACATGCTTATGAGTCCTATAATAAGATGGTTCAAAGGTTCATACGATATATAATGCCGATACGTCGCCAAAAGTATCCTTCTAACATGTGATGACCGATTATAAACGAATTACTTGTTTATCAAAACATGATTTAAACTTCCTTAGGACATTACTAACATTAGTGAAGAATCACCTACCTCAAGGTAGTGAAGAATACGGAGGAAAACGAAGCGATCCAACACCGAAGGCTTGAACACCAAGCTCCAATGATAAACGATCTTCAATCTCGAGCTAGGAGGTTGATATGAAGTGTTTAGGACGAAGGGAATTATGATCTAAGTGTAAGAGTTCGGGTTATGGGAGGAGAAAATCAAATCTCGAATAGGATGATGTCCTATTTATAATAAATGGCTATTAGCGCGCGCTAGGCCACCTTTCGTAGCGTGCGCTAACGGCTCATTCGACTAGGATCACTCGGCACTTAGCGTGCGCTACGATCGACCATGGCGTGCGCTAAAGGCGTTGACTCGGCTTTTCCCGAAAGCCGTCCAGTACATCCGACACAATCCGGCAGGGTCCCCCGGCCAGATCTCACCTACCGCACGTCCCAAACAAGATGACCACCCATAGCGTGCGCTAATTACATTCTCGTAGCGTGCGCTATGAAACCATGTTAGCGTCGCTACCTTAGCCTTTAGCGTGCGCTACATGCGCAATTTCAACCCTACAAATCACAACCATGAAATTAAACGCTCGGCAACATCGGATTATGAAATACGGAGAATAATACTTAGACAAAAGTACAATCATTACAATATCGCAAGTTCCAATTACATAACCGAAATCTCGGGCATTACAGTTAGGAGATTCTTTTCAAGTAGTATTGCAAGTGGGTTTTTAGCCATTTTAGAGAGATTCAATTTCGTTTTCTGCAAAGATTTAGACAAGATTAAATTAGTGACTTGTTTAATTATGACCGAGTATAGAACTTAAGGGCTTGTATAATTCTTGTCTCGGCTCCCACTAATTTTATCGGAATTATACACTCCCATGTTATAATCCGGAAATCATGGTTAGATCGACTTCATAGTGGTGATCAAGTTCTTTACAAATTTTAACAGACGCAACCTATCAGGTTTCTTGCCAATTAATTTCTGTAAAGTGGTGTCTAACACCAACCCGTCTAACGAATGATTTGATCTTCTTTTACCCCTAGTCTTCATGCCCTCAACCTATCAGGTTTCTTGGCAATCCAGACTATCTAAGTTGTTGACCATCAACGTCTATCAGTTTGACTATTGAATCTCACCCGGCAACCTATCAGGTTTCTAGGGGCGAAATTTATCACCAACCGAAGGCATCTAATGTACTCAAGAATTTTTCAACCTCTACCAAATGTACTACCCCGATAACTCGGAAGCATAGCACACCAGCTCGGGTATCAATTTTCTACGAGTTTGATGGAGGGTAGGAAACCTCGTAACCTTTTTCAAACTTAGTCTGTTTGTAGTCGGGAGAATTTCGCGATTAATGTTACACTTTGCACATTAATTCATTTATACGCGCGTTTGTATGTTTGTCAATCATTCAAAATGAAAAACAGAAAATAGTAACCTAGTCACTACCAACATATAGCTCGTGGACCTAATTCCTAAGTACTGGGCCAAGCGAATGACCCAATAAATAAAAAAAATACAGTCTTCGATTCTTCGTCTTCTCGGTCGGTTGTCTTCGGTCTTCTTCATACCCAAAATAATAATTACATCATTGAAAAATTGCATCCTATACAAGTTTTTCTAGTAAATATAAATAGGCTCAAAACGGCCTTTACAACCCAATCGAATCGAACAAATCAAAAAACTAAGTCCACGAGCTATATCACCATCACATAAGGATTCCATACAACATGTAATGGCAACGAAATTAAACAATTAATCTTTAATATAAATTAATCTAATTAATCTATAAATTAATCTATTCAATTTCTACTATATTAATCCAATTAATATAAAGTGGCATTAAAATTAAATAATCAATTAATATATTAATCCAATCAATATAAAATTAATCTATTCAATTTTAATGGTATTAATCCAATTAATACTAATAATTGTCATTTTAATTCGCTCAAGTAATCCGCCAAAATAATATTTTCGTTTAATTTATTTCCCTTAACAAAAAAATATTCCAAATATTAATTTAGTCAAATTAAAATCCAATTTAAATTTTGGGAAATAATTACAACAAAATATAAACTTAAAACGAGTCTGGATAATCCGGTTTTAGGCCCACCGCGGCCCGATTCAAAATCGGGCCAAAACCCGAGTGCTGGCCGAGCCATCGCTCAGCGGTGGCCGATCATTCTCGGCCGTGGCGAGACATGGCGATCATGGCCGAGCATGCTTTCAGCGGCTGACGGCCAGGCGGTTACGCCACCATGCCGGTGACCGTTTCTTCGTTTTCGCCCGTTTCCAAAAGCGTGTTGCTACAACGAACAATTTAAAATCTACAATTATTCCAAACATGATTCTAAATCATAATCATCATCCAAAAGCATTCAAAATGCACAAATAATCGTATATACTAAACATTGACCTCGCTCGATACCACCGTTGGGATTAGAAAATAAAACGAAATACGCAATGAAATAAAAACGAATCCCAAACAGGATCGATCAAGTAACGTATATACGAAAAATAAATACGAAGATAAAGATCATACCTTTGAAGCCTTTGAAATAATTCTTCGTAAAATTGGATGATGATCACGAACCTCGTCCCGAACACGAAATCCCTTTGTTCCAAGCACCGAAAGTTCGAAGCCTCTACTTCACACGCGTCGGAAGTTGCCCGGAAAAATTTCAACGAGACTCCGTTCTCCAAGAACACGGCTAGGGAACTCGTAGGAATTTTTTCTCTCAATTTTTTCTTAACTTTTATAACACCTCTAAGATGAAAATTATAGAAAAGAAAAATTTCTCCTCCCTCACTCAAAGCTCACGGCAGGGAGCAGCAAAGAGTATGTGTGTGTGTGTGTTTCAAGACTTATCATACACCATATGAGTTGGTTTTTATAAAGATATAAAACAACTCATTTATGTAATTATAAATTGAGAAAGAATCTCAACTTAACAATTATTCATGACAAGACAACACAAAACACATGCATGGTGATCATGCCATGTGAGAGGGCGGCCCATGTAGGAGTTTCTAGAAACGAGCCGAGCCACTCGGCTCGTGTACGGACGTTCGTCAAACGACTCGCTAAATACACTCCATTTAATCACCAATGTATTTATATTAATTAATTAATTTAATTAATTAATTATATCAAATACAAATATATTTCTCTAAGAAATATAATTTTATGAATAAAATTAATTACTCGATAACTTAATTTTAATTCATAAGACCGCTATTTGATTTATCTAATAAATCATAATTAGATATCCAATATCTAATATTAATAGAGAGATAATAAATTCACATTTATCCGTCAACGCTCCCGATGCGCGACTCGTAGGTCCGTCTCACCGGCATTGGGAGGAACTAATGAGTGCGG
This sequence comes from Orobanche coerulescens, assembly GCA_033398695.1. Taxonomy (NCBI): domain Eukaryota; kingdom Viridiplantae; phylum Streptophyta; class Magnoliopsida; order Lamiales; family Orobanchaceae; genus Orobanche; species Orobanche coerulescens. Next base: position 148,789,726 of record CM065814.1, on the reverse strand, counting down.
GCGGCACTTAGCCAGCCTAGCGGGCCGCACAGTAAACCCCGATCGAGAACGAATGAAGGGATCATTCCGTAACCATTATGTGGTGAATACTATATACGTATAGACCCTTCATCGATGTCCCGGTCAAGTCTTCGGTCACGGTAAAGTCAAACCCTACTTTTGACTAAACTCTATACATGTGTTAATGCAAATCAAGACCGACCGATTTATAGTGTATCTAATACGACTATATCGTAATGCTTTGGCCAAAGACTTATGATCTTATTTGCCATTAACCGTATAGACATTCGCTCACTAACGAGAGATAGAATCCTTTCTTGGCGTACGGCAAAGACTGCACTGCCCGTATAGTCCACACTTCGAGGTCGACTCAAGAATTAAGCAAATGAGTCTAACTACTCTAATGACAAACTAAACGTCACAGCACATCTTCTCGAACCCTCAAGTCAAAGGTCCACGTATACTATCACAACCTTTCGATTCGTCATCGACTCTCCGAGAGTGAATACCGTGTGACTAAATCGAGTATGAGTCGTGTTCGAGTATACTGGCCCCACCAATATACTTATAACTATGCTATTAAGACGTGCACACGTCCTAGCATCAGTTATACAAGTCATATTAAAACTTAATGCCCATTTTAAGTTTATTGACTTGCGAACAATTTACGTAAATAAACTTTAAACACTTCCAGTACATTTTCTCTTATCCCATAACGAGAATGGAATGTTCGATTTATTTACATGGACTTCACTTCAATGTTTACCAAGTCAAGAATGCAATTGAAATACAATAAACAGTGAATGAATCGTTTTGCCTTTTTTATTAATTATTCCATAATTACAAGTATAATGCCCTTACTCTCTCATCCCCTGAGTGGCATTCGAGGGCATATTCCTAACACTCGGTTGGATATAACCTTTCTCGAACAATTCCTCAAGTTGATTCTTCAACTCCTGCATTTCAGTTGGGGCCATCCGATATGGTGCCTTCGATAATGGGGACGTACCAGGCTCCAATTCTATCGTGAATTCCACATCCCTCGGTGGAGGTAAACCAGGTAGCTCGTCTGGGAGTACATCGTCAATCGATAACAATGATACCACGAATGGTTGAACACCTCGATTGTCTTAGAACGGTCAATCGATGACAATGATACAGTGAATGGTTGAACACCTCGATTGCCTTAGAACGGCCAATCGATGACAATGATACAATGAATGATTGAACACCTCGATTGCCTTAGGACGGCCAATCGATGACAATGATACAATGAATGATTGAAAACCTCGATTGCCTTAGAACGGCCAATCGATGACAATGATATAATGAATGACTGAACACCTCGATTGCCTTAGAACGACCAATCGATGACAATGATATAATGAATGATTGAACACCTTGATTGCCTTAAAATGGCCAATCAATGACAATGATATAATGAATGATTGAACACCTCGATTGCCTTAGAATGGCCAATCGATGACAATGATACAATGAATGATTGAACACCTCTGATTGAGTAATTTCACTGCTTTCATCATATTAATGATTCTTCTAGAACAACGGGGATTACCTCCCTGAAATACACACTCGGCTCCAACGACTGAAATGATAGCGACCATACGCTTATGAACACTGAGGATGGCATCATGACGATTCATCCAACTAATACTCAATATTACATCGTCCTTAGGTAAATCCACCACGATTAGTTCCACTAACCAATCACGGTCATTAAGCTTAATTCGGTCAGTTTTTAACCTCATGATTTCCGAAAATTCTTCCACCGACAGGTAGACTAATGATATAAGGTCCACAATTAATAGGACTATCCAAGTGAAGTCTATTCAAACATGATTCGAAAATGAATGAATGCGATGCATCAGTATCAAAAAGGGTACACACAGGTTGAGATAGAATTACGAGTATACCTGAGATCATTAGGGCCTCCGGATCGTCAGTCCTCTTCATCGCGTGAATTTGGGACTTGCCGGCCCCCGAACCGGACGCTCCCGTCTGATAAATATGAGCTCCGCCTTTATTTGCTTCTGTCGTCTTAAACGACGCTGACAGAGCAGCTTGATTCTGAATCGCTGATTACTTCGGGGCCTGAGATGCCGCCGGAGCCGGCTTGGATTCCTTTCGGCAGAAACGGGCCTTATGCCCAACAATCCCACAGTTATGGCACGTGATAGAGGGTTTCAGACACTTAGTGCTGAAATGACCTGGCGCTCCACAATTGAAACAGGTGGTGGCTGATCTGGCTGCTTGGGACTGAGATCCTGCAGGATTCGGCGCCATAGGAGATCGCTCAGAAAAGTTAGGACTCGCACGAGGCTTCTTGAAGGTTGACTGACCGCCTTCGGACTGATTACGCTTCGTTGATTTCTTACTGACAGATGAAGGTTGTTGTTTAGCAATTTCCTTAGCAGCAGGCTCAACGTGAGAGTTCTCTCGATTAATTCGGCCAGAGTGGCGCATTATGATTAAGCAATTACATATGGGTCATCATGACCTGCATAAAAGTGAGTGGATCGACCCGAACATCTTCAGATCGAGCTGAGTCCTGGGTACGATTTCCCGACAGTGAGTGATTATTTCCCGGGTTTCGGCCCGCACCGCGGCCTCTCCCCGTGCATCCCCTGACAGCTCTCTCCATACTGAAGTAGGAAGGTCGCATGATAGTCATAGATATCGTATGAGTACCGCATTATGATTTACGTCATGAAATGATTAAAATGAGCGTATGCGCTCTAACACAGTGATTACATGAATGATTAACTCAGGTGACATGATTATCTGATGATATTCTTGAAATGATTATCTTGAACAAGTTAACAAGATTAATGATATGATCTTCAAGATCAACAATTGAGTAATGAGATGAATGTTGTGTCGAGATTTACACTTTCCGACCGGCGATCGCCTCGGAGATCGGGCGACCTAGCCACTGCCGAGCAACCGAGGCAGAACTGCCGACCGGCGACCAGACGGCCTAGCCTTAGCCCCGCAGACAAAATGAATCGGCCAACCGAAGGTCCCAGGACAAGTCCCGGTGCCGAGCGATCGACATCCAATACGATCATCTCTCGGCGCCTGGCGACCGACTTCTGGCGACCGACTTATGGACGATCATCTCTTAGCGCTTTGCCGACCGACCCTTGGTGACCGACCAGTGCCGACCCTCAGTGACTGGCCGATGACGACCCTCGGTGACCAGCTAGAGACGACCGCCTCATGCCGATCAGAGCCGATGGCCATCCAGTCGGCAAAGGCCGAGCCTCAGGACAGCACCCACGTGCAGATCCACAAAAGGCGCTGACGGATAAGACCTGTGACCACAGCCTGTCACCTACCTCACCTACTAACAAGTCCGCCGAAAGTAACGAAGTGGGACCACCTGTGACAGTACTTCCGGACGCGTGCTGGCTCCTCATTGGACCACACAGCTGGCTGCCGGCTGTAGCTTTGGACTTTTGGCAGGCTGCCCATGTGACCTTTAGGACGATCACCCCATTATTATAATAGCCGAAAGACGATCGCCCGCTAGGAGACAAGGCACCTCAGCCCCTATATATAGAAGGCAGCCTGCACTTGGATTTCGGCCTGGCATTCTCGCATTTCACAAGCAAAATACACAGAACTTGGCTATCTCCAACTCTTGGCAACAGCTATCATTCGGTCCTTCTTCTCCCGGCCTCTCTCATCAAGCAGACGATCGGCAGGGACGAAGAACACCGAGCTTCGCTCAAGAGCCGGATTAACAGAGTCTTTTTACACTCATTGTATCTAGATTTCTCACATTAATACTTGTATCCACGAATATTTGTATTAATAACATCTCCCGAGAGCATTCAAGCCCGGGCCTAACAAACCCGGCAAATCTTGTATTATTTATCTTCTCTCGGAAGTGCTCCCGCAATTGTTGTTTGTTGTCCGTCTCCAGCAGTATATAATCTTTGGATAGATATTTTGGGCAACAACAATGGACTGAGTGCTTAATGAGTTAACATGATCAACATGATCAAAATGAAAATGATGGTTGGGGATTGTTAATTGATGAATTATGAATGAATGATTATTGCCAGAAATTATACCATAGCGTTAGAAGTCTTACAGTTCTTGGTCTGATGGGCTCGGCATTTGCACAGGTCACACGTGACGCGAAAGTCTAATGATACTAGTCCGATGACGATGATTTCAAATGAGACATGACTCAGAAGGTAGTATTCAAAACCACGCTCCGATACCAACTCTGTAACACCCCAAACTAGGCGGATATTACAGTGCCGTGGACCCCCGACTGGGACCCACTAGGCGAATGAAAATTACTGAATTAAATAATATAATTATAGTACCGAACCATATTATATCATCAATTACTCCGATGAGGAGTTTCATTACAACACACCCAAGATAATACCGAATACATGTATATTTTATATGAGGATAAAATACACAACACTGAATGGAACGGAGTATCCAAATAGAAATCTGCAGCGGAAAACAAATGACGACAACATGAATGACTGAAAGGATTGGGGCCCCCTACTAGTATCACTGGGACTCCTCGCCGTCAATGTTCTATTCCCGTGCTTTTGCCTTGCCATGACCTGAAAACAATATCCCCTAACGGGGTCAGTTATACAAAACAACAATCCTCAAGGGTTAAATATACACAATCATGATATATCTCAATTATGAAATATCCTTAGTTATGAATTTAAGCTCAAGAGGAGCATCATAGTACGCCCGTAATGTTCTGTGCAAGTGTACAAGACGAGTGCCCGTACACACCAGTCCTTGTACCTAATTAGTCTCACGGAGGTAAACGTTACCGTGTGCACAGTCCAATGTATCGGTGAACCCAACACATGACTATCGTGTGCTCGACTAAAAATTCCACACATCCGCACCCGGCCACGTAATATGAACCCAGAAGGTCACACGATCAAAAGTAACTATAGTGAATATCAATGAATAATAATCCGACAAAGTCAAGAATGACTCACCGAGATGAAAATAATAGTGAAGTGAATGATAGCTCAATGAAATGATTGGAACCGTCGTTCCTCGTGAATGAAGTGATTATTCGACAATTACAAGTCTCAATACGGTTAATACATTATGAATGAGTTATGATTATGAATGAACAACAACAAAAGGAATGAATATCCTTTTAACTGAGTAAGAATTAACTTACACAACACTGGTGACAATTGTCCTTCCACGAACAAACGTCCTAAATGAGATGTCGGTCGCTCAAACAACCTTGAATAACACAATTACCAACAATCCGTTCAACATACGAATCAAACACGATGATAACTCACTTAAAACGTCGATACGACTAAACCAAGTTCATTGGGGCATTATATCAAATACGTTGTGACCAAACTTCGATTGTTTACAACCAAACCTTAACTATACCAATATCAAATCCCCAAGAAGCGTTCCAAACAAACAAAACATCTTCAATACAAGCAATAATCCAATATGAATGTCCAAATCCGTGATTACCACATCAACTAATTGAAAACCCCCAAATCCAACTCAATATTCAAAGTGTTCTTGAATAACCTTTCAATAATCCAATGAATATTCATACACACTCGTAATCATACGTACATCTCTTCATACAACATGATTATAATGTCCAAAATATCAGATCTCAATACAAAATCGAAATCCAAGATGTTTAAAGAATATTACCTTTGAAGATCCAAATACTTTGATCCGATGAAATCGTGTTAAATCGACTATCAAAGCTTCCCAACGAATCAAGATGATGAAATCCAAACACACAAGTGATTGATGATGACAAATATCTCCCTCAAGACTCTCTCTCTCTCTCTCGGACAAGGTGAAGAAAATGAGAGAAATGACCTCAAAAACCCGTCCATGTCCTTATAAAATGCCGAACGTTACGGCCGTAACTCGGCCCACTTACGGCCGTAACATGCCAGGTCAACGGCCTTACGACCGTAACCAGCCATCTCGTACGGCCGTAACTCGCCTTTCGCCTGTGACCGCTGACACCATACGGCCGTACCCGCACCCGCCTTACGGGCGTAACTTGCCCTCGTCCAAACACCTGCCGTCAGTCATACGGCCGTACCCGCACATGCCTTACGGGCGTAACTCGACCGATACGGCCGTACCCAGCCAAACTTATGAGCGTATGAAGCCTTCACAAACCGCTGGGCACTCGTCAGATCGTGACGGCCAGAATCGCCAAGCCTTACGGCCGTACCAGCCTCATCTTACGGCCGTATGCCACAACCCTTACGGCCATAAGTCCCATTCGTTCGAACTAGCCTGATATCAACGAACGCCTGTTACGGCCGTATCCGACAATCCTTACGGCCGTAACTCACCTTCGTCCAAAACCACCTTGAGCCAACGAATGCAGGTTACGGTCGTAATGCCTGAATAGTTACGGCCGTAACTCGCTGCTGGAAATGACAAAAATCCGACAACTCCGTCTACTCGTTACAAACTGTGAATGATCCGACGTACAATACTTTTATGATTGTAAATAGGTCCAATAACACGTGATAGATGATACTTCCAACACAAGACTATATTCACGATGATTATGATAATACTCTCGTCTCGACTCTCAATTGAAGATGAATGACGATCGGTAACTGATACACGGTTACAAAACGCCAATGCTGAAAACAAATGAATGAATCATGAATGATGAGTGATTATTAATGAGTGAGAAATTACTGAGTGACCATTACTGATTGATAATTACTGAATGATAATGAATGAATTACAACCGCGTATTACAGAATAATTGTACTCTTTTTCTTTCATTGAAGTTTTAATGAGGTAGCAAATTGACAATTCTATAATAAATGATACATATAGAAGAGAATCATATTATCCACTCAGTTTACTCCGATAATAATGATCTACATATGAAGATGCTTATATTCAAATTTGCATTCAGTTTTCGTCCCAAGAGGTATTCCTAAGGCGCACAACCTCGACTACAAATAGTATGTAAGTTTTCTTCCATATGATTTTCCTCAAAATAATTCACCAGTATGTAAATAGTCATTCAAGAATGGGTGTTATAAACAAATAATGTATTTAGTGAATGACTAATATGCGCATTAAACCTTAAATTTATATTTATAGATAGAGGCATACGTCTCTCATAATAACACACAATTTCATTCCCTTCTCATATTTCTCTATTTTTGAAAGTTTATAATATTAATGCAAGTCTTGAAATTGAAATTAAAAAAAGCATAGTATAACATTTTTTTCTTAGAAGTATAATATCTGAATTTAATATTAAATTTAGACGCCTACAAACTATTATATGTGATCTAATGAATGAAAGTAGATTATGGTTGTATTTAGCACTAGCCTATCAAATAGCTTATAAGCTTAATTCAGGAACTTACTTGACCATTAATCGAAAATAAGCTCGTTACATGAACGCCAAGCTTTTCAAATTAACTAACTCACTAGTTAGCTCATAAGATAGTTGATTGATAAGTTAACTAAGTTAGCTTATTAAAAAAAACTCCATCTTATCTTTTTTATTCCACAAATATCCTTACATAAATTAGAAAGAAAGCCAATCGTTACTATTCCTCTTTGTCTCTACTGTTACAGTTTGCTCTTTTCATCTCCCGCTCAATCTTTTTGCCGCAATTTTGTACAATCAGTAACATTTTTTATCTTATCATATTAGAATACTCACTAATAGCTTTTTCAAATTTTGATGATTTTTAACGATTTTATTAAAGTTACGCCGAATAGTACATATATGTAATGTAGAGTGAGTATATATTAAAATAATTAGAGAAAAAAATATCATGTATCTTTATCTAAAAAAGTTAGTATAATAATATAATGAGAAAGATAAGAAAATAAAAAATAAAAAAAATGCAATGCCTTTGATGTCATTTTACAAAATAGCAACTAGTTTATCAAGCTATATGCTAAACATTTGCCGTAAAATAAATCAGCTTATCAGCTAGATTATCATATACATAGTCAACTAGTTTATCAGCTACCTAATCAGCTACCAGCTATGTAATCAGCTATCAATTTAGGGGCTGTTTGTTTGGCTCTTAATGGTTACATTAAGAGCCTACCTCCGAATCGCTAAGAGCACTACAAAAAAAATAGTTTTTACCGACGCCAAAATGGCGTTGGTAAAACAGAAAATGGCGTTGGTAAAAAAATTACCGACGTCATTACCGACGGCAACCCGCCGTTGGAAAAACGCTCGACGGTAATTTTTTACCGACACCATTTATGCCATTACCGACGCCATTTACCGACGCCATTACCGACGCCATTTTGGCGTTGGTAATTTTTTTTTTTAATTTGCCGACGCCGCTTACGCCATTTACCGACGCCATTTTTGGCGTCGTTAAATTAAAAAAAAAATTAAAAAGTCAGTCGGGACTCAAAGGGGCTCAAAGGGTTAGGTCCGGCTCAAAGTGTGGGTTCGGCCAGTCCAGTCGGGGTCCGGCGGGTCTGCGGGTCCGGCGGATCGGGTTCGGGCTCCATTCAATTTCAAATTGTTGAGAAGGATTTTGGTTTATAAACCACCAAAAACATTGATGTTTTTTCGATGTGGGATTGTGTTAAAATTACCGACGCCGAAATGGCGTCGGTAATGGCGTAAACGCGTCGGTAAATTAAAAAAAAATTACCAACGCCAAAATGGCGTCGGAATGGCGTCAGAATTAAAAAAAAAAATTTACCAACGCCAAAATGGCGACTTTAATGGCGTCGGTAAATGGCGTCAGAACGGCGTCGTTAATTGTAAAAAATAAGTCTGCGAACCGGTTGTCGGCAATGGCGTCAGAATCGCGCGTCAGAATGGCGTCGGTAAATTATAAGTTTAACAACGGCAGACGGCGCTTGTAAATGGCGTCGGTAAATTATAAGTTTAACAACGGCGGTGCTGGCGTCGGTAAATGGCGTCGGTAAAAACTGTTTTTTTTGTAGTGGAGGTGAGGACTGTTTGGCAAAAAAATATGAACTCTTAATGGTTACAATAACCTCTTAACCATTAAGCATACATACCCTCTCTCAACCATTAAGAAGCAAACAATTTCCAGCTTTACCCCTCCTCTTAAATTAAGAATTATTATTTATAATTATTATTATTATTTTTTAAATGAATTTAAATAAAAAAATATTAGACATAATTATTATTATAATTTTCTAAATGAATTAAATTAAAAAATATTATACATAATAATAATTATTATTATTATTTAAATGAATTAAATTAAAAAATATTATGCATAATTATTATTATTATTTCAAATCAATTAAATTTAAAAATATTATACATAATAATAATAATTATTATTATTTTAAATGAATTAAATTTAAAAATATTATACATAATAATTATTATTATTATTATTTTAAATGAATTAAATTTAAAAATATTATTCACAATTATTTATAAAAATTAGGGTTTTTATTTATAAAAAGGAGAGGTTTTGGTACGCAAGGGGAGGAAAAAATGAGATTTTTAATCGCTATTTTTATATAGAAGAGTAAAATGGTAATTTGTGACCATTCAGAGTTACCATTCAGAACAGTTACCAAACAACCAAATTTCATTTTGCACTCAACCATACAGAGCCTCTCAACCATTTTGGCCTCTCAACCATTCTGCACTAAATCATTCAGCAACTGCCAAACAATAGTTATTTTTGCTGAACAGAGCCCATATACAGTCGAGTAACTAAATTCTATCTATAAATAAAAAGGTCTCACGTAATTATTGATTACTAACAAAAGCAATCTAAATATAGAAATAAGGAGTTATTATAAAATAAATTGTTGTCAAACTAACATCAATTTTATAAGGTAAAATCCAATTTAGTTTATTATTCTTAATTAGTATTTTAAATCGTAAAAGTTCGACACCCTTACGAAATACTAGTACGACACAACATGAATTAAAATTACTATATTTATTCCTGAAAAATATAGTTAATCATTTATTTGAGATTTCATATTCAAACAATTAACACAAAAATTAAATCTAACCTTTTAAGTATAATTGTTATAGTTAAATACCAAGTCACATAAAATAAGCACATGGGCAACCTTTTCCGGCGCCGGAAAAACAAAACAAGTGAGGTCAAGATTCCTTTGTCCCCCTCATCCACTCATCTATTGACAGCTAAACCCACTTACAAATGTCCTTTCAACTCATGTGCACTTTTTCCGCACCCAATCTATCATTTGCATTGACTCATTTTACCACTCTCTTCCCAAAAAAAAAAAAAAAAGCAAGAAACGCATGCACTTACATTAATCATCATCATTTAATTCAAATTCAACAATATAAATATATATAGAGAGAGATTTAGGATCAAATAAAAATTTTTCTTGTCCTGCGAATTGCGAATATAAATGAGTTTTGTACTAATTATGCATCAAATATATGCATTTCGTGCATTAAAATATGCATTAAAATATCGGTGCATTAAAATATGGCATTGTATGTATCAAATTTGTGTGAGAATAAATCTAGTTCATTCATTTATCAAGATCTATGGATGAAATTCATTCTTATTTCTTTAACTTAAATTGCATTCTCACCTGAACTCCTTTATTCTCACAAAAACTTGATGCATACAATACAATATTTTAATTTATCGATATTTTGATGCATATAATGAATATTTTAATGCATTGCAATTTTGATGCACGAAATGCATATATTTCATACATAATTCGTACAAAACTCATACATATTCGCAATTCGCAGGATAAGAACAATTCTCATTTTATCATATATATATATATATATATATTACATCAAAATAGACGATAGTTCTGTATGTAGTTTTACATATAAAAGATAATTAAAAAAAAAAAAAAAACTACCCAACAAAAAAAAAGGAATGAAAAAAATAAAAAGCTCAATCAAGAATCGGCATAGTATTTTGAAGAACCGGCAGCTCTAGGTGAAGTAACCGGAAACAGCGGTAAAAGACGGGGCTCCGAATCTCTCGGAGTACTCGCCGGAGATGGATGCAAATAAAATCCCTTTTCTTTAATCGCTTTTTCCTCAGCTTCCCGGTCCAATTTATCATTACGATTACTGACCGCAGCTTCCCGGTTAAACGGGTCAGGTATCAAAGGAGTAACCGGGCTGAGCACCAATGATGGAAAATCGAGAATACTCGGCGACAGGATTTTCGGAGCCCCGGGCCGAGGAGAGCCCGAATACACGGGCGACAAACCCGCTCTAGTAGGATTGACCAGACCAGGACCCAACGGGCTGATCCTGAAATTCTTTAGACTGTTCCTACGTTCGTAGAGCTTGGAGCCGGATTTATCCTTCCTGGGGCAGGTGTTGACGGCCGGGATCGGGTTTCGAACCGGTTCAGGGCGGGCGGCGATTCGGGCCGTCCCGGCCGTCCCGGTCGACCCGGTTAGCATTTGTACAACTTGTTTGAAGGAGGATGTGTCGGCCTGGACGAAGGTTGTCGGATACGGGTTGTTGGGTTCCGATCTGTTTATGGGCACGGATAGCGTCGGCGGCGGGGGCGACATGTTGTGGCGGTTGAGGCCATTGCTGGCAGCGCTGCTGCTGCTGCTTGGACTGTTTGAGCTCTTATGGCTGTTTGGGGATAGAATTGGAGAAATCTTCGGGGTTACTGCTAAATTCTCCATTGGTGGTTCTGTTTTCTTTTTGGGCTTCTGCATACAAGTAGAAATAGAAGAAAGAGAGTGTGCAATTTATTATATATATAATATATCTTATATACTAAAAGCTTAAGTTGTCTTATAAATGCAAAGTGCTCACAATAAATATTTCATGAATTGAAAGTGAAATGTGAAAGGTTCATGTGTTAGTACATTGATTTAATAGTTATGACAAGGGTAAGACATGTGAATCGTGCACAAAAGTCTCAAAAATACGAACCAAAAATGCCATGAATGCATAAATTAAACACACCAATTAGTGGTTAGTCTTTTTACCTTCCTGGCCCATGAAGTTCTAAATATTTTATCAACTATATAATGTGTCAAAATCACACACAACAAACCACAACTTCCTCCACACCGCTGCGTACACGCTACAACTTATTATGGTGGTAAAGTAAGATCATATCGTTTTACTTATTTAAGATATTGATTTATATTATTTTATGTAAATTTCACGTGTTTTATACAGAACAATGTAGGACATAAAGATGGTAGCTTAGGAGATTTGGTAGTAACATCATCTTTCTAATGGTTTAAGAGATCCTACACATCGTTGCCTTATCAATTAAGTGGAACATGCACGAACATTTTTACTTTGATCGAAAATGCAATATATTGATTAAGCAGTATTTAAGTTACTAACGATCAACTATATCTATTTTTGTAGCGCATCAAGAAGCATTAAAGAAAGAGATCGAGAAGTCACAAAAATTATGTCGAGAACAAAACATGCCAATGAACAACAACGACAAAGACAACAAAACAAAAACAACAACAACAAGATCAACGCATGCGACCGGTGGGATGAATACTTAGCATTCATATTAATAAGATGCTACAAATTAAACATGCAATATTTTACTTCATGTAATACCGATAAACGGGCTAATACTTCGTTAGCAAGTAAGTTTATTGAAAATAATGTGACGAGCATTCAATTTTTAGTCAATAATTATTACTACACTTTGTTGGTGCATTTTAATATTTTTGCTCTTAATGTAGTTTTTTGTCTTGCGTTGTGTTAATGTCACTTTTTTAATTAAACGTCTTGGAATATTGTGTGACTTTGATATTTGATATGACTGTGTAAATTATGTCGATGTTACATATTACAAATGGTAGTATATAATAAAAATATCTTCACACTATCATCATAACAATGAGAATCTTCTAAATCGAAGAAGTATATAAAGGAGAAGAAAATTGTATTTCAAATGTTATCCACATATCACGAGGTAAGCATTATTCATTTGAGTTTGAGATCATGTGATTCATGTCATACCGTAAATACTTAGAATGAGTTACTAATGAATGCTCCAAATTCGATATTATAGTTTATGGAAAAATGTTGTAATAATGCATTAATTAAAAAATAATTTATGTAAGTTACTCACATTAAAAGATTCCATATGAAAAGCCTCATTTAAATATAACATTTTGCGAAAAAACTCTTGATTAAAGAAAGAGATTGACAAGTCACGAAAATCAGACGAACAAAACATGCAAAATGCCAATGAACAACAACGACAAAGACAACAAGAAGAAGAAGAACAACAACAACAACGCCACGGCCACCGGTGTCAATATAAAATTGTAAATGAATACCTGGCATTCATAATAATAGTACGTTACAAATTAAACATGCAATATTTTACTATACGAATTGTAATTTATTATACGAATTATAATTTATACTCTTGAATATACTAATCACTTTAATGTTTTATGTTTTTATAGTTTTGTTAAAAAGGAAATTTGTTTTATAGTTTGCTTTTAATAATGTAATTTATTTGAACAACGAAGTCCGTCTTTCGCAAAAAAATGAGAGTTTCAAACATGAACCGAAAATTAGTCCCGAACATTACGAAAAAAACAATTAGATCCAACCTGAGTGCATCGCATGGGTCCTGAGGCAGTCCAAACCTGTGTGCATTGCACGTGCATGAATATAAAAGGTCTCCAACATTAATGTCATCGCTTCATATTTAAAATAATTTATGTAACTTATACATATTAAAAAATTACATGTGAATAGACTCTTTTCAATGTAATATCTTGAAAAAAATCTCTTCACATATACTCTTTTAATGTCAATAAACTATTTTAAATGTGTGTCATGCTTAGAAATGTGATACCATCATAGCTTAGATATATAATGACGAAAATAAGTTCTGAAGATTACGATATAAAAACTTATATACAGCCCATGTGCAACTCAATAAAGTATTCTAAGTACGTATAAAGCTTAGCAAATGTGTGACACCATGAAAACTTATAAAATGACGAAAATAAATGCCGAATATTACGCTATGAAAACTTCTATATAGCCCATGTGCATCGCACGTATTTTAAATCTATGAAAACTTCTATACAGCACATGTGCATCGCACGGGCATCGTTGACTATCATAAGAAATAGTTATAACTTAGACCAATGTATTAATATTAGTTAGTTCCAATTAAAAATGATAGAGTCAATACCAAAATAAATAGACAAAAAATATTACGTAAAAAATACATCTTAAAAGATTACATGTCAATAAACTATTTTAAATACGTATCATGCTACAAAACGTATGCTACCATGACAACTTATATATACAATGACAAAAATACGTCCCGAATATAAAATGACAAAAATAAATGACGGATCCATGATCAAAATAACGAAAATTTGTGCTGAACAATAACAATTTAAATATATAATACCATCATATACAGCCCGGGGCATCGCCCGGGTCTGAATGACTCGTTATCTTTATTTTATACCAGCGCAAAATGTTTAATTATGGCTCTTTTAACAATATCAATACGCTAGTTTACGGCGGACGACACATTGATAAGTATTTTGCAATAGTAATTTATAGAGTTTTTCAGTAGGCATTTTATACTTGAAGTAACATTTGAGGTTATGGAGTACTTTATCGCGTTCCATTTCTCTCTCAATTTTACCCTCGTTACTTTAATTAACTTCTTATTTATCCTTCACCAAACGAAGTTTTCTCTCATTTTTAGGTAATAATTATAAATATCTATTTACGTAATTTTATTTTAATTTATAAGCTAATTCAAATGCGAATTTTATTGAACACGTTAAATTTAATCAGCTAATTTATCCCCTCTCTTCTAACTCATCCGTTATAAACTAATTCATCCCTTATAAATTAATTTACCGGTAATTTTTACGAAGCAGAATTTATATTAAAAGTTCGATATTCTTTAGAAATAAAATTTTGCCGTTATACATTTCATAAATATTATATATATATATATATATATATATATAGGGATAAAGTAGGAAAATATTATTTTTAAAATATTTTTTTATACCTTTAAATTATTTATCTTGATTTTAATGAATTAGTTAAAAAGATTTATAATAGGAACGGACGGAGTATACGGTAAAACCTCGATAAATGAATGTTCAGTAAACGAATAATCTCTTCAAATGAATAATATTTTCCAGTTCCAACTTTTTATAATATGTTCAAATTTTTTCTCAATAAATAAATAATTTTGTTAAATAAATATTTTTCTCCGATCTTATTCATGTTCATTTATCAAGGTTTTACCGTATATTTCATATTTATTTGTACCATTAAGAATACAATATACATATCGGTTTTTGTGCTTGCTTGAGATCATCAGGGACCTGAAACAACGTGTGTGCGTGTGTCGTTCAGTCGCGGTGAAGTAGCTGGAAGTGTACTCACTCGCTTAGATAGAGACTGGTGGTTGGCTTTGAGTGTAAAAGTCCAACTGGAACCAGGGTATTGATAGTGATTGGAATTTCAGACATGGAGATTGTGGGGACCAGAGGAGTAATTATTTGGCATTTTGACTTGAAAGAGATCAGACGACCAGTAGAGTACGGTGCTCCATATCATTATTATAATTGTTGTTCTAAAATTCGGTCCGAGTATTAATTATAACGTCGGTCCGCAATAAATTCGTCTATTTTAATATTTTTTATCAACTCAAATACATCTTTAATTATTAATAATTTCAATTACATATAAATAAAAATTATAAAAATAATATTTATAAAATATATATTAAGACAAGTCAAACAAATATTTACACGACTATAATTTTTTATATCTTGATTATAATTTATGATCAAAGTTCATAAATTTTGATCAAAAAAATCAGAACAATCAAATTTATTGTGGACGGAGTGAGTATTAAAATTAAGTTACCGCGTACATAAAATTTATTTGTCGAATCGAATTGAATCAGTCTAGATCAAAAGAAATTCAATGCAGAAAAATGCCGAACTCGAAACAAATAAAGCAAGTCAAAATCGAAGTAACTTTGGTTGGCCTTGACATTAGCAATTCGTGAAATCGAACCGACCTGAATTAAATCGAATTAATTTATATATATCTATGGTTGTAAATATATATGAACTTTTGGAGATGCTATATTGTGTTCAAACTACTGAAATTATATACAAGATTCTATGCTTACAATGTGTGCATATAAATATGAAAGTCACAAATGCCCTGTTTCTTGAATCTTACAAATATTATAACATATTTTTTCTCTTATTTTAGCCTTAAAATGTATCTTTATATACTATGATAAGATAATCGACGCAATAAGAGGTTACTAAAGTCGAATTTACCATTGATGGATGTTGGCCACTAAGTATACTGGATACAAAAGTGTTTTAAACAACAAGTTGTACTGTTTTTAAATCTAAGTGCGTAGCGGAAGTCTTAAATAGTAAGTTGTTGTGGATACAGCAACTCGATGTGCAGTGTATACTTAAATAATCACAGTTTAATAAAACAATAAAGGCAGAAGGTAAATAACACATTATTTAAAGTGGTTCGAGGTAAACCCCTCTACGTCCACTGGTCCTCCACACAGGAGTAAAAAGTTTATTATAATTATTGCGTACACAACTACGTAATTATAACAACACTTAATCAATATATCGTTCACACAGATTGATATAAAGATCTTAGCTTTCAACCGTTCACACAGATTGGTTTGAGCTAACACTTGACTGGCTTCTTCACACACACTTCTGAAGCTTCGTCTTCTTCGATGCAAGTCCTTCACACACAGTTCCGGAGTGGCAAAGATTTCTCAGTCCACACAGGGCTGATATGAGTTTGTTCAAAGATAGAACAGAGTTGAACAACAGCTATGACTTTCTGTGCTATAAGCTGATGATGTGTTGTTCAAGGTTTTGAGCACTGTATATGTCTTATATCTGAATAGCAGAAAGCTTGGGGAGATATGTTTTGCTCTGAATATTTCTTTGTAAGCTTGATCGATTGTAAGTCGTTCAGTAGTTATTAGACGTGAATGATCTTCAAACTCTGGAGATATATATAGCCTTCTGAAATATATCCGTTTGAAATCTATCCGTTGGGCAAGATTCTGTGACAACAGATATTTGACCGAGATCCGGATTTTGCGGGATTTGAAGATCTTTTGACTTACAATATTTAAAAACTTTATCCTTTAGTATTTAAATACTTCTTTATCAACGGGACTTGACTTCTAGCGAATACTGAAGATTCCTTCTTTGTCCTGTTGAGAGCTGTATGGAAGGATCACTGTATTGATATTCGAGACAGCTTCCATACTGTGGCTTTGCTGGACTCTTTGCTGTATGATCAATATACTGTATGGATGAGACTGTGAGAGGTCTTCGATACATGATTTGATACTTGATCAGCTATTCGATACAGCTAGAGGCGGTATTCAGGATTTGGCACATTGTCAAAACATTTTGACAATACAGTCGATACAGGGACTGTTATCCAAGCAGCATGGATATAGGGATTTGTTATCCCAACAATGGAGGATGAAGTAGAATATATTTAGTTTCGATTAGAATGGGACAGATAGCAAAAAAGAGAAACGAAAACCAACAGAAAAATACCGTCATGTTCAGAAATTCCATTTGGATTTTGATAACTACTGCAAAACCATAACATTCATCCTACAACGGGTTCGTACAATGGCATCTAGCAGAAAAAGAAAGATACAACGGCTTTAGGTTTTCAGTCTACAGCAAAAGAGCCGAGTTGGCAACAACATATTTGTTGTAAGCAATTTACTTAGAATAAATATAGTGTAAATCCAACAATATGGAGCTTGGATAGTAGTGTGAGTATAAACAATATAATAATACTCATAAAGTACTCATAGATTCGAGAGCACTTAATGCTAATTGAGACAATATTTAATACGGCCGAAAATCAAGGTGTGCAGAATATTTATAAAGGCCAAAATAATGTCTAAAGTATTTAATACTAGATAAGATGGATTGCTTTGATTCAAACACTCAGCATCAGAGCAATCTACATCTGACCTACCCGGAAACAACTACATTTATAACGGGTATATTTTCAAAGGTTAAAAATAGCCCATCCACTGAACTTGTTCAACTATTGAAGAACTTCTAAATTTATGATTCTTATAAACTTAAAGAACAAATCGTCTCTCTTCAGCCTACCACAATATCATACATCAAAAAGATAAGACAAGTTATTAAGTTGTAAACAACAAAGTAACAAAGATACTGTTGTTGTTCGATGTTGTTCTATCCTACTTGGGTTGAGAATTTTATCCTGTATGGATTAATGACACGAGAACTTTCCGACCTGTGTGTAGAACGATGCTGCTTAAACGAACGAAGCTTTTGATCGGTCTGAGAAGAAGATGAAGTTCAAGATCAACCTAAGTCAATCTATATGAACGGTGCGGAAGCCGAGTGTATGAATATGTGTGAAAATATAGCTCGGGAAACTTTTGGTTAAAAACATAAATGTTGTGTACTACCTTGATACTAATAAATGAAATTGATGTGGGGAGACCCCGTGGACATAGAGAAAGATGTATCCAACCACATTAAATCCGTGTCATTTAGTGCTTTATATTCTTACTTCATACAAATTGTACTTTTATACTATATACTACTCTGAAAAATCATCTTATCTAAGCATCAAGTCTACAAAAACACACTTAATTAGTTGCTTTATCTACAAAAACACACTTAATTAGTCTACAAAAGACTTCCACATCACACACATTTTCAAAATGAGGATACAACTTGTTCACTCTCTCTATATCTAAGATGCTATTTAAGTACAATGTGACCAATATGTACCAAGTTTGGACTTTAAGATTAAATCGAGACTGAATGGAACCGAAAATAATTTTTTATATTTGGTTAGGGGCCAGGGTACCCTAGATCTCGCCCCGACCGAGACAAAAATACCCCTAATTAAAATTAAAAGACAATATAAATACATTTAAAAATACAATATTTAGTTGCAAACATATACTACTACGTTTTCTCACTTGATTAAAGAAAATAGTGAAAGGTAGTGTGGGTTGTATTGATAGCCCATCCACCTTGGAATCCACGTAAGCACTCCAGGCAGCCAGACCGGCCGAACAGAACAACAAGCCGGACTGGGTACGAACCCGATTTTCTCACGGGCTCGTTAAAAACAGGACCGGGAAGAGACGTCAAAGCCGACCCGGTAAACGATCAAGAGGGCCGAGCAGATCGAAGATAAAAACTCCGAATCGAGATTACAATGAGGCCGACCTGAACGGCGGGAGACCCGAGGACCGACCCCAGCGGATAAACATCTCCAGAAGCATGCGGGACAGGTCCGCATGCCAATTAACGCATGCAATCATGTCCTTCCCAAGGCAATCCTTAGAGGCCACCACATGTCTAAGGCATATTTGCAGGCTGACAAGTGTTTTGGGCATATTTCCTAGCATTCGCCAGCTGTCATCTCCTGACTGGCCCAGATTGTCTATATATAGAAGGAATATACAGTAAAAGAAGGACTTTGGACTTTTAGCATTTATGATAAAAAGAGAGAAAAAAGAGAGTATTTGTAATAACCAATAAAAACAGATAGACCGGCAAAAAAATACTCTGCTCGGATCTACTTCGTATAAAGGTCATTAATAAAATTTAGTGATCAAATCCTTTTTATCTTGTTTATTGTTTTCTACGTGGCTTCGATCCATTCGTCCAGATCAGCACACGTGACGTTGACCAAACCAGACGTCAACAGATTGGCGCTAGAAGGAGGGTCCTCCGATAAAAAAATATATACTGCTCACCGGAGATGTCTCACGGCAGTTCAAAAAACCCTCAGCCCGCGACGGAGAAAGAAAACCTCCGTAAGGTGGTAGAGTGCTTTAAACACCAAGCCTTCATCCAGGGCATGGCGACCCTTATGGCACGGGTTACTGGGGGCGGGACCCTTCAAAAACCCGAAGACCATATGGAGGCGGAGTCTCAGACGACCCGCCCAGCTGCCTCGGGACGAAACAAAAAGAGAACAGCCTCTGGGGTCGCCGGGGAAGGGGCGAAAAGCCATGGCGAAAGCTCACACCCCTCTCGAAAAAGTAAGCTTTCGCGCCCCATATCCGTTTTTGATCGCCTTGGGGCGGGGAAGAAAATCGAAAAAGCAGCGCCGGCTCCCACTATCCAGAGTCAGAGCCGTAAAGAAGAAAAAGCTCCCCATCAGTCCCTAAATCCGACACAAGTATTACCTCCAACTCCCGGCGATAACTCGAGTGAGATCGAGTTTCTTAAAAAACGCCTTACGGAGCTCGAAAACAAACAACTCCAGCCATCCCAAAGTTCGGAATGACTTAACAGCCAGGAGAGTCCCCTGGCCCCCAGTGTTCTGGCGGAACCCCTCCCGGAGAAGTTCAAGATTCCTCAGATTCCGCCTTACAACGGGGAGACAGACCCCAACGCCCATCTTGGACATTATAATTCCTGGATGGACCTACACGGGTCTCAGGATGCATTTCGGTGCCGAATGTTCTCCTTGACTCTGGGGGAGGGGGCCCAGAGATGGTATCGGACGCTGCCCCACCATTCTATACAGACATGGGCCCTGCTCTCGGCGACGTTCCGCTCCCATTTCATGGGGTCCCTTGTGCGAGTCGCCCCGCGCTCATCCATCGCTTCCGTTGTACATGGGCCGAACGAGTCCCTTAAATATTATATCTCTCGTTTCAATAAATGGATATTGGAGACGGAACCTATGTCGGACGATGCGCTGGCCATTATTGCCCGGACCGGCCTCCTCAAAAATTCTTTTTTTCGCTGGACGGTGTGCCAGAATGTCCCTCACACCTACCAGGAATTTTTCGAGCGCGCCAGCTCCCATATAGCTGCCGAGGAAGCTATGTCGGCGCCAGTTTTAGTTATGCCCTCCGACCAGAAAGGGTCCTACAAAAAGAAAGAGAATAGGCATGACTACAAAGAGTCCCGTCAAGAATCTCGCCGGGAGAATAAGCCCCCCGCCTCTTCCTCGAGAGCCCCAGCAACTCAGAGCTATCGGGAGCGTAGGCCCGAGCTCATGGCTAATTTCGCTGAGATATATTTCGTCGGAGCCGCGGCCATATTTGATCAAATAAAGGACAAAAATTTGCTCCGGGTTCCTCGGCCGATCTATAGGGATCAGAAGGACATGAACCAGACCTGCTTTTGTAAATATCATGAATCAGTGGGTCACAACACTGAACAGTGCCGAGACCTCGTCGCCGTATTGATCGCGGTATGCGACGATACAGGCTTAAGGCAATTTACCCGGAACCCGTCCCGGGATCGCCAGGATCGGGCCGGCCCGACAAGAGCCAAGAATGATCGGGTGCCTCCAGCCCCCAAATCCCCCCGGGAAATTCTGACCATTATGGGAACAACCGAGGTCGATGATCATCAGTCAAAGCGGCAGAAAAAGGCATCCATTCGAGAAGCCACCACCTCATATCAACGGACCGAACGCCGAGCAGAGGGGTTCCTATCAGTGGCCGAAGAAGCCCCCCAAAACCCCCAACTGGCAGTTACTTTTGAAGAGTCCGATGCAGACGGCTTGGACCATCCCCATTCAGACGCCCTTGTCATCACCCTGCCCATAATGGGGATCCCGGTCCACAGGGTGTTGGTAGACTCCGGGGCCTATGCCAGCATCATCTACCTTCATACCCTTCGTAGGATGAAGGTAGACCGATCTTATGTCCGGCCCTGCAACGAGGAGATTAGGGGATTTGCCAACTGCCGCACCTCACCACTAGGGGAAATCGACCTCACCTTGGAATTCGGTCAGGGGCCGATCAGAAGGACGATGATCACTACCTTCAAGATCATCGATGTGCACAGTGACTATAATGCCATCATAGGCCGGCCTGTGATGTCAAGGGTGAGGGCCACTCAGTCCACGTATCACCTGTGCATGAAGTTCCCCACCCCGGACGGCGTCGGGGTACATAGGGGAGATCAAAGGGCCGTCTGGGAATGCAATCTCAGCATCCGGGCTCGCGAAATCAACGCCGCAGAGGGCATCCCGGAGAATTTATCGGAAGAAATGGGGGCCACCAACTCCGAACAGCTGGCGGAAGACACCCTACTCGAACTGGAGACCGAAGGTCCCGGGGCCGCGCAACCCCTCGAAATGGAAACTGACCAGGAAGCGGACCGGGGCCGCAGGCCCGGTAAGGAGCCGATCCTAGAAGAGGATCATGTCGACCCGCGATACTATAATCCGAAAGGAAAAATTCGCCATGCTGAGCCAACAGAAGAGTTGGACCAGGTCGACATGGACCCATCTGATCCCGTCCAGCGGCTAAGGATCGGCCACAACCTCCAAGAACCGATCCGCTCCGAGCTAATCTTCCACCTGAGACAGAATTTGTATGTCTTCGCGTGGACCTATTCGGACATGAAGGGGATTGACCCAGAACTTGCGTGCCACCGGTTGAATATCGACCCCAGTTCAAAGCCGGTTATTCACAAAAGGAGGAAAATGGGGCCTGAACGACAGAAGGAGTTGGAAGAGGAAGTAGAAAAACTGATCGACAACGGGTTCATCCGGGAAGCCCAGTACCCGACCTGGGTGGCCAACCCAGTCCTAGTAAAAAAGCCGACCGGCCTATGGAGGCTCTGCATTGACTTTTCTAATTTGAATAAAGCCTGCCCGAAAGATAGCTACCCCCTTCCGCATATCGACTACATGGTGGATGCAACGGCCGGGCATGAGCTAATAAGCTTTATGGATGCATATTCCGGATACAATCAGATCCCAATGCATCCCACTGACGAAGAAAACACCTTCTTCTACTCGGCCCGAGGCCTGTACTGTTACCGAATGATGCCTTTCGGGCTCAAGAATGCCGGCGCAACATATCAACGCCTGGTAAATAAAATGTTCTATAGCTTGATAGGCCATACAATGGAGGTGTATGTAGATGATATGTTAGTGAAGTCTTTGCGCTCGGTCGATCATGTAAATGACCTCAATAAAATGTTTGCTATTTTGCGAGAGTATAAGATGAAGTTAAATCCGAAGAAATGTTCATTTGGGGTAGGTTCTGGAAAATTCCTCGGCTACATGGTGAGCCAAATAGGGATTGAAGCTAACCCCGATAAAATTAAGGCAGTGACCGAACTTGTTCCGCCAAATTCGGTCAAAAAGGTGCAGAGCCTAACTGGCCGACTAGCCGCGCTAAGTCGCTTTATCTCTCGCTCAACTGAGACATGCAAACCTTTCTTTGAGGCGATAAAAAAGAACAAAGACTTTCAGTGGACAGAACCTTGCTAAAGAGCCTTCGAAGCTATCAAGGAAGTCCTGGCAGAAGCCCCGATCTTGCAGCGACCGACCCAAGGGGAACTATCCAACTCTGCGATCAGCGTCGCTCTGATTCGAACGGAGAATGCAGTTCAACATCCGATCTATTATGTTAGTCAGGCCCTTCATGATGCCGAGCTCAGGTACGCCCCAATGGAAAAACTGGCCTATACGCTCGTAATGGCGTCCCGGAAGTTAAGACCCTACTTTTTGGAACATCAGGTAGTCATCTTAACAAACTACCCTTTAAAGCAAGTCATGCACCGACCTGACGTTTCCGGACGGATGGTCAAATGGGCCGTCGAACTCGGATAGTTTGACATAACTTATGAATCGCGCACTGCCATAAAGGGACAAGCCCTGGCGGACTTTATTGCAGAGTTCACACTAGCAATCGCACAAGAGGATGACTGATCAGAAGAGTGGTCACTCTATGTAGATGGGTCCTCAACCGCCGACCGGTCAGGTGCAGGAATAGTCCTCGTCAGTCCCGACCAACTTCTGTTCTGCTCGGCTATTCGCTTAGGTTTTTCGACCACCAACAATGAGGCAGAATATGAAGCTCTCTTGGCCGGTCTATAAATAGCGACCTCCCTTGGTCTTGCCCGCCTCACTGTCTTGAGTGATTCTCAATTAGTGGTAAACCAAATCAACGGCGAATACGAAGCCAAGGAACCCAAACTGGTTAAGTACCTCAGCCTGGCACGGGCCCGGCTGCAAGATTTTCGGGGAACTATACAACACATCCCCAGAACTGAGAACATCCAAGCCGACTCCTTGGCCAAACTCGCATCCAGCTCCGGAGCCAAACCTATGGACGAGGTCAGCATAGGGTATCATGCCTCTTCAGCCCTGGAAATGGCCAAAGTCCGCGCAGCTGAACAATCAGAACCACAAGGGTGGATGCAGCCTATAATCCAATATCTTCAAAGCAGCATTTTACCCGAGGACCGAGCCCAAGCGAGATCACTACGAACTCAGTCCGCCTGATTCACCATCGTGGATGGAACTTTATAGAAAAGAGGATACTCGGTTCCATTGCTGAAATGCCTGTCCGAATCAGAAGCAGAATATGCCCTCAGAGAGGTGCACGAGGGTATATGCGGTAATCATTCCGGCGGCCAGGCATTGGCCTATAAATTGATCCGACAAGGATATTATTAGCCAAATCTTAAAAGAGATGCCATCACGCTCGTACGGAAGTGCGTCCGGTGCCAAATCTTCACTCCGCAGATCCGATCCCCGCCGTAAACCCTCACTTCGGTATATTGCCCATGGCCATTCGCCAAATGGGGGATCGACTTGATCGGCTCCTTACCTAAAGGACGGGGAGGAGTACAATACGCCATCGTCGCTGTCGATTATTTTACGAAATGGGCAGAGGCCGAGCCTATGGCGCGGATAACCGAGCAGAAAATAGTTGATTTTATATGGAGGTCACTCATCTGCCGGTTCGGGATCCCTCAATCTATTGTCTCTGATAATGCAAAGCAATTTGACAACAAGAAGTTTCGGGCCTTCTGCGATGGCCTCCAAATACGAAATAACTTCTCCACACCATATTATCCGCAATCCAACGGGCAGGTCGAGGCGGTCAACAAAATCCTAAAGCAGCATCTCAAGACACGCCTCGAAGAACTCAAAGGTTCCTGGCCCGAGGAACTCCCTGGAACCTTATGGGCTTACAGAACAACGCATCGGTCTGCCACCGGAGAAACGCCTTTCTCCTTGGCTTTCGGCTCTGAAGCCGTCATCCCGGTTGAAATCGGAGCGCCTACTTACCGAATAGCCCATTTTGAAGAGCAAGATAACGATTTGGCCCTCCAAGTAAACCTAGACCTCCTTGCCGAAAAGAGGGCCCGGGCAGAAATACGAAATGCCGTCTACAAAAGAAGGAGCGAAAAATATTACAACTCCAAGGTTCACCCTAGGAGTTTCCAGGTCGGAGATCTCGTTCTTAAACGGGTACTGGGGCCGGATCCCGGACCACTTAAGCCCAAGTGGGAAGGACCATATAAAGTTAGCGAAGTCCTTCAGAATGGAGCCTACCGGCTGGAATATCTGAACGGCCAGAGATTAACTTACCCATGGAATGCTATGTATTTAAAGGGGTATTATAAATAAATTTTGACGCTATTCAATTTTTTAATATTGGTGCACCTCATAAGACCGGCTCACCCGGCACTGTAAGACCGAGCTCGCCTCGGCACCTCGAATGACCGGCTCCTCCGACACTGTAAGACCGAGCTCGCCTCGGCACCTCGAATGACCGGCTCCTCCGGCACTATAAGACCGAGCTCGCCTCGGCACCTCATAAGACCGGCCCATCCGGCACTATAAGACCGAGCTCGCCTCGGCACCTCATAAGACCGGCCCATCCGGCACTATAAGACCGAGCTCGCCTCGGCACCTCATAAGACCGGCCCATCCGGCACTATAAGACCGAGCTTGCCTCGGCACCTCATAAGACCGGCCCATCCGGCACTATAAGACCGAGCTCGCCTCGGCACCTCATAAGACCGGCCCATCCGGCACTATAAGACCGAGCTCGCCTCGGCACCTCATAAGACCGGCCCATCCGGCACTATAAGACCGAGCTCGCCTCGGCACCTCATAAGACCGGCCCATCCGACACTATAAGACCGAGCTCGTCTCGGCACCTCATAAAACCGGCCCATCCGGCACTATAAGACCGAGCTCGCCTCCGCACCTCATAAGACCGACCCATCCGGCACTATAAGACCGAGCTCGTCTCGGCACAATCAACAAGTGATGAACATGATAGAAAGGCAACGGCCCAACCAACTGGGCTCAAATATCCAAAAAGCAACAACAGATGCTACAAGGAAGATTTTATTCACTTGTCATTTTTACAAAGTACACATGACGAAAATAGAAAACAAAGACAGATTGGCACGCAGGCCGTACATGAAATAAAGCAAAAAATCTATTCGGCCCCACCCTCTTGGCCGGCCGCCCGGAAGGACCGTCCCTCGCCTTCGCCGTCCGGAGCCAACCCGGGATCGTCAACCTCGGCGACCTTTGGCTCATCACCTCCATGGATATCAACATACAGATCGGTCGCCTGGGATGCAATGTAGGCCTCGATCTCTTGAACGGTCTTTCCTCCCTTCATGAGATCTAATATCTCGTAGTAGGTGTAGATGTAATTCAAATTGATCAGCTCCTCGAACTCGGGCGTCTCCTTAAAGGCCACCGCCTCTTCGGCAAGACCCTTCGTATAGCCCGAGGCCTCGCAGGTATTGACGCGCTCGGTCAGATTTTCAACTTGGGCCTTGGTTTCTTTCAAGTAAGCCTCGTGCTCAGCCCTGATGTCTAACCATTGTTGATGCACCTTCTCGGCCGCCATGGTCATCTCTTCGGCCTTTCCTTTCCAAATATCGGCCTCGAGAGCCCGACTGTCCAGAATCTCCATTTCACCCTTCATGGAGGTCATCTCCTCCTCCAGGGACTTTATTAGCGAAGGACATAGATGGTGCTCTTCCTGCAAGGCCTTGAGATCGGCCTCCACCTTCTTGTGCTTCTCGACCAGGGCCGTCACCTCGTCCGTGGCCTTTATGTAGGTGCACAACGCACGGCCGATCAGAGCATTCCCAAATTGGATCTGCTCATCCGGACCCATGTCGTTGGTCACCATCTCCATCTTGGGCGTCCAGCCCCTGATAGGGACATGACTGGACTCGACTACCACCAGGGGAACCCGGTTGAGCAGCTCAGCGGTCGGGGTGGCAGCTCGGACGTAATCTAGAAACCAGCGCGACCGTCGCCCCTTCATCTGGGCACAAGGTTCCTCTCGGTCCTTATTAACCGGGAGATAGTGGCCCTCCAAGTCAATTGCGGGCTCCTTACCGGTCGCACGACCCGTCCGGACAGGGCTGGAGGCGGATACGACAACTTCAGGAACAGACGAGCCCTCCGCCTTGGTCGCACTGTCCTCAGGCTCGGCCTCAACCCTCTTCCGCTTGCCATCACGCTCCCTCCGCTCGGCGGCCTCAGCAGCCAGCCTCGCCACGCGCTGCGCGGGCGTCTCTTTCCGTCCGGACGAAGTCTTGGCCCTAGGAACTGGAAAAAGAAGACATGTCAAAAAAAAGGGCTACCTGATGAAGACATTATACTCGGATCGGTTGATCGAAGTCCGGCTGCCCAGAGGTTTTTCTCGGTAACCAAAAGATGCGACTTCCTTTGCTCAGTAGGAAGGTCCAAAAGTTGTTCAACCCGGTCGTCGAACTCGGAGGAGGTCTCTTGCGCCGGGATGTGTTCTGCACATGCAATAAATGATGAGCGTTATATAAAAAAGGAACAGGAATACGAAATACGACACTTACTCATTTTGGCAGTGAAGTGCTCTGGGACCCGAAGCTCGGCATCTATCACACCAGGCTCCCACTCATCCGCCGAGCTCCTCCACGGTCCCCCTATATAAAACCACTGCTCCTTCCAGCTATGGATGGTCTCCGGCACATCCACCAATTCTTTATGCATATCATGCCGGGCTGTCAGGTAAAACCAGTCGGACCCGTATCTGCCGACCGACCTCCATAGGAAGAGACTGTTGAACTCCTCAAAGCTGGGTTCGGGCTAGCCGTGCTAATTGAAAAGAATGAAAAGACCCATCGCCCGAGCCCAGGAATTCGGATGAATCTGGGGGACAGGAAGGCCCCATTGCCTTAGCCACCGGGAGAAGGCTAACGGGAGCAGAAACCTCCGCCCTGCCAGCAGAGAGCGGTAGTATACCGCCGTACACCCGACGGGTGGAGTGTGAGGCCTCTCCTCGGGATTCAGAATGAACATCATCACCCTAATCGGCATCTTAAATCGCAGCCGCCAAGCCGCTATTTGCTCTTCCGTAACGGTGCTCCGAATCGAGGCCGAATCCTACTCCGCCTCCACGAAAGGGGACAGCCGAGGGCGAGTCCAAGCCTCCACCGACTCAACCCTCTCTTCCACCTGAGTCCCAACGAACGCTGTCAACGGCACCGCCATCTCCACCTCTCCAGATCCCGGCGACCTCGCAATCTTGCTTTCTCCTTCCTCGACACTCTAGTCAACAGGAACTCCGCCTACCGACAGATCCGCCACACCCGTGCGGTCCGGCAAAACGGTCAACTCCACCGCTGTCTCGCCCCTCAGCTCCGACATCTTAAATGAAAAAGGGGGGGAAAGAGCTTACCCGGAAAATCTCTATAAAATCGGGAAAAGAACGCCGGAAAATTTTCTCTCTCTTCTCTGCAACAAGACTCAAAAATGGTGAAGGGAATAAGGAAGAAGGAGACATCCTATATTTATAAGATAAAAAGGGCATTAAATGTCAGGCGCGTGGAGCGACGATTCGTACTGAACCGTCGCGAAATTAGAGGGCGCGTGAACGCGTCATCAAATCAGATTCCGCCACGCGTCTCCCTCATCATGACGCTTAATGACCCTGAAATTGAATCGACGCGACTCTCGAAGAGGCGTCCCTTCGAGAGATCTTATCCTCCCACAAGCTGGATCGGCCTCAATATGAAACGACCCCAGCCCCGGCCAACCCGGCATGGCCCTGGACTCGGGGGCCCTTGTTGATAGCCCATCCACCTTGGAATCCACGTAAGCACTCCAGGCAGCCGAACCGGCCGAGCAGAACAACAAGCCGAACCGGGTACGAACCCGATTTTCTCATGGGCTCGTTAAAAATAGGATCGGGCAGAGACGTCAAAGCCGACCCGGTAAACGATCAGGAGGGCCGAGCAGATCGAAGATAAAAACACCGAATCGAGATTACAACAAGGCCGACCTGAACGGCGGGAGACCCGAGGACCGACCCCAGCGGATAAACATCGCCAGAAGCATGCGGGACAGGCCCGCATGCCAATTAACGCATGCAATCATGCTCCTTTCCAAGGCAATCCTTAGAGGCCGCCACGTGTCTAAGGCATATTTGCAGGCTTACAAGTGTTTTGGGCATATTCCCCAGCATTCGCCAGCTGTCATCTCCTGACTGGCCCAGATTGTCTATATATAGAAGGAATATACAGTAAAAGAAGGACTTTGGACTTTTAGCATTTATGATAAAAAGAGAGAAAAAAGAGAGAATTTGTAATAACCAATAAAAACAGATAGACCAGCACAAAAATACTCTGCTCGGATCTACTTCGTATAAAGGTCATTAATAAAATTTAGTGATCAAATCCTTTTCATCTTGTTTATTGTTTTTTACGTGGCTTCGATCCATTCGTCCAGATCAGCACACGTGACGTTGACCAAATCAGACGTCAACAGGTTGGTGCCGTAAAATAGTGAAATGTTTTATCAAAATATTCATCTAAAGATGACGAACAATACAAGACCACAATATAATCGATATAATTATATAAATAAATAAATATTTTATGATAAAAAAAGCATCTTTAGTTGTATTGAAAGTATTGTTATATTTTCATCGTAAAAAAAAGTTTTGCGGATAGGGTTGTAAATGAACGTCTGAGCTAACCGGAGCTGGTTTGCACGTATTGAACCGATAGTTGTCATGCTTTGGGACTGGTTTCTCTTCAATTTTAAACAAGTCGTCATGGTTTCGGCTGTTTCTCTTCAATTTTCGACCGATTGACATGATTTGGACGTCAGTTGGCATGATTCTCTACCAAACACGGCAGTTCGTTACCATGTTTTGGGCCGGCCTCGTCCCGATTTGACCCGGACCAAATGGGACAAAGCCTTGTCCCGTACTGGTCCAAACCCGTTTTGTACAACTGTGACTAGGAGCAAGACACTCTTAATCTTGGAACGTTCCAGATCGTGCCCGTCCGTATGATCTTAAAACGCTCGAAGTAAAGTCAAGTCATACTTGCAATGTTTTGTATTATTAAAATCTAAGATATATTTTCTAATTAACAATGCATAATCATGAATCCAAACGCATGGTATATCATGCGTCCATTTATATTAACAATATAAATGGCCACAAATCAAGAGGATTAGAAATGTAGAGTTAACCTCACAAATTAAGGGAATTGTGCTTATCCATACATGATACTCCATCCGCCCGCGAAACAAGTTCACAATTGGTGCACGACACGGAAATTAAGAAAGCTGAAAAAGGTGGTGTAAATGTAATGTAAAAGAAAAGAGTAGTGTTAAAAGTGGGTCCAATTGATAAAGTGTAGTAATTTTAAAAATAAAAGAGGGTAAATATGTCCAAAAAGTAGAGTGATAACTTGTTTTGTGGACTAAGATTTAGAGGCAAGTGAGAACTTGTTTCGTGGATAGAGGGAGTATATAATAATGCACGTGGGTGCAGCATATATGATATAAATCGCTAGTAATCGATAGGACTAGAAATATAGAGTAAATAAATCTGCGTGCAACAAATAGGCATGGCAACGGGCCGGATCTGGACTGGATCTTATTGATCCCATATCCAGATCCATTTTTTTTGTTGAGATCTGGATTCAGTCCAAATTCATCGGATCCGAAAATCTGAGATCCAGATGCAGATTCATTGGATCTGCGGGTCTACGGATCTGGTCCGCGGATCCCTCTTTTAAGCTACAATAGTACTTAAAATGACGCAATATCAAACCACATAACTATAACAAAATCAAAATAAATCAGCAACACAAACATCATATCACGAACTACTTTCATGTTCATGAGATAAGTCACATCACATCAAAAAAAAATGCAAAACATTACACAAACATATTCGTCCAAAGTCACATCACAACAAAATAATAAAGAATTAGAATTTTTTAATATATATATATATATATATATTTGATATATAAAATATATATATATTAATACAATGTTCCGCGGATCGAATCTGGGTTGGATCCGGATCTAAAAATTTAAGATCCAGATCCGCTCCGTAAATTTTTTTATAAATCCATATCCGACCCGAATCCGACGGATCTAAATATTTAAAATCTAGATCCTCAAAAATAGATCCGGATCTATGAATCTAGACCGGATCCAAAATCCATTACCATCTCTAGCAACAAATGACATACCTTGCAAATTAATGAAAGATGTGTTGTTTATCATGGGTTTCACAAGCCACAAGGCCTGCTAAATGAGTTGGGCTTCATGGGCCGATAAATTGGGAGACTAATGAATACTATTCCAGATAGTTGTGATTAATAACAACATATATAATAAATTCTAATTAAATTGAGCGATTAAATAAGTAAAACGATAGTTTTAATTTCAGTTACTTACGTAACCATATAAAATTTCAATGAAATTGAGCAGATATTGCCAGCTTATTATTATTTTCTTCTCAAATCAAAGTTTAGATAAATATAATTCATTTACCAATCGTTACTTATTTAATTTACATAATAACGTCTATGATAATCTCGTAACATATACGAGGCATTATCCAACACGTTCGATGCACGGTTTTTGGTTGAATATCTACGTGTTTTGTACGTAATGTTGGGGCAGACGGTTGAATGAGCAGATGACAGAATTTAAATGCCTTTTAGAGAAATTTATATGTTTTTTTTATCATTGTCCTTTTATTTTAGTACATGTAATTAGTTGTATGAAATGAGAACTTTACTAACCCGTATGTCTCCTAGGTTGTTTTGGTTTATTCAACTCACGATGCACCGATCAGATCTAAGATTTCATAGCTAAAATTTAATCATCTTGTAATTTATACTATCATTTAAAAGTTCATTTTAATCACCTTGTGTATTAGAAGGCGCATTTGCATTGTGATGTTTATCATAACTTTTGTATTTAAATTAGTTTATTTACATTAAAAGTTACAATTAAAATAGTCTCTTCATATATTTACAATTAAAAGTTACAATTAAATCTCTCTTCCACATTAAATTAAGGAGGATAATTATTATATAGTATATAGATATAATTACTTTTGGTCATGGTGCTATATTGGAAAAAAGACTAGTGATGTTTACAAAATCGAGCAACTAGCTTATAGGCAAAATGAAGATTTAGACCAAGTGATTAGCTCTGTTCAGACCGAATAGACTATCAATCACTACATGTGGTCTGGCTCGGTAGAGTGTCGAGTCGGGTATCCGAACAGCATGTTAAGGAACCTGCCATCAACTCCGGCTCGAGACTGGCTCATTAAGGAATGAGGGTATTTGTGGCCGACATTCGGACGGGTAATGGGTAGCTCTGCCATTAAGTATTCAGTGCTGTTAATGGGTCGGACCGAGTCGGAAATTACTATACACCGCCCGACCTGATAGAGTGTCGATCGAGTCGAATATCAGACTGATACGTTAAAGAACATGATTCAACTATGACTCAAGACCATTTCATTAAGGAATCGAGCAGTCTATTGAGTCATATACTCGAGCAGGGCTGCCAGACGAGCACCACGTAGCTCCGCCCATGTTAACGGCTCTATGCAACCTAGAACCCTTTAGATTTTAAATGTAATCGTAGGGCCGGCTCAAAGGACCAAGTCACCCAAGTTAGGGCTGTGGGCCTCAAAAGTTTTAGGAAAAAAGGGTAAGAGAAATTCATTTTAATTATAAATATATAGCATGATAAAATTATTATATTTAATTTTTGTACTTTAGTTGATCAATATTATGGCCCCAAATCCGTTTGGTACTGGATTCAAATATTGGTGTAAAATTAATTTTTTATAAATACTTTTTAATTTTAATACGTCCTCGCTTGAAAATTCACTTCAGGCCTCTTAATTTGTTGGACCGGCCCTGTATAATCGTAAATGTATCAAATGTATCACACTTTTATGTTCATTTATTTAAAATGATCAAGCGTGTCTAGAATATTTTGCAGAACTATTTTGTATGATAGTCTCCATTATCATTTTGTTATTTTTTTATTCGTTGGCACCGATACTTTTATTTTCTAATTCAAAGTAGTGGCTGCAGAGTTCCCGGGCATACATATAATAACAATTAACGAGACTTAAAAAAAATGTTATGTTTAATAATTCTGACAAAACATGACAAAACATGTCATCAGGACCGTCCCTAATGCACGAGTGTATATTTTTTTGAACATGTGCATGCACTGGTGTATAGCGGTAGATGAAAGACGAAGAAGATAAAAGTCTGCAACGAAGAAGATGAAGGTCTGCAACAAATTTTTAAAATTCAAATTTGGACTTCGGCAACAAATTTTCTAGAACGAAGAAAATGAAGGTTTGCAATAGATTTTTAAAATTCAAATTTTAAGATGAAGATGAAGGACAACGAAGAAGGCGAAATATGAAGATGAAGGACAAAGAAAGTGTTTTTGTCAATTTCAAATATGTAATTTTTAAATTTATTCTAGATATGTAAAATTCAAATTTCAAATGAATAAATTAAAATTTCAAATTTCAAATAAAAATAACAAAAAAGGCTGCAGAAAAATAAAGTTGTCCTACCAAATATAATTTTGTACCTAGTAGCAATGTTTTTGTACCTAGTAGTAATGCCATTTTTAAGTTTGTACCTAGTAGTAATACATGTTTCTATTTTGTACCTAGTTGCAATCCACTCTAATTCGGGGATATAGACCAAATTATTTTAATATATGTTAAAATTAGAAAATAATATCAAAATCTATGAAATTATATAATTTATAATGTCCACTCTAATTCTGCATGTCGTTTTGACTGTAAAATATATTTTTTAATTAAGTCACCATTTTATAATATTCATTGTTGCTATTTATATATATTTTTCCTTTCACTTTTAGTTGCATCATTTTAATATTTCACACCATATATGAACATCCAATTATTTACTTTAACTAAATAAAAACAAATGTTAGTATGTCATATGCTGTTGTGTTTGTGTCAATATATACCTAAAAAGTTTTTTGTTCGGCATCTTTTATTATTAAATAAAAACAAATGTTGGTATGTAATATAGAGGGCCGGCTCTTGTGCTGGGGTAAATGGGCCTCCGTTCAGGGCAGCAATAGCCAAGGGGCATCCAGGGCCAGCCCATTTAGTACTTAGGTTTATATATTTTTTTCAAGCCTCTCCTGCTCTCTCGGTCGCTTCTCTCTCTCTCTCTCTGACTCTCTCTCACTCTCACAACCGACATCACACCAGTAAAAATCCTCATCTCCTGCTCTCTCTCTCTCTCTCTCTCTCCCTCTCTCTCTCTCTCTCTCTCTCTCTCTCTCTCTCTCTCTCTCGGTCGCTCCTCCACTGTCCCCAATCATTTTTTTTAATTTTAGGGTTTGTGTGTCCTAAAGCTAAAATCCCCAGGTCGCTCGCCCCAGGTTTCTTCATCTTCACAGCCCGGTGGTTCGCTCTCGCCCATTTCATCTTCCCCAATCGGCCACTGCCAGGCCAATCTCCAGTATCCCAGGTGTTGTCTTTCCATTTTTTTCCTTTCAAGTAAATGTTTTATTTTACTTCTTGGTATTATTTGCTAATTTACTTGGCATTACTTGGTATTATTTTCTTATTTGCTTGGTATTACTTGGTGTTTTGCTTTGTTGTTTGATCAATTGTTGAAAAATATTTCCTAGATCGCAACCATTCGGAGCTCAAAATCGAAAAAGAAAGAAAAAACTATAAGAAATTGCTCAACCTTTACATGGATCATTAAATAGATTTTTTGTTAGACAAGAAAACCCCATTGAAAATCCTAATGACTGTTGAATGTAATGCTGTAGAAAATGACAAATGATGCAAAAACCGAGGCAAGAGTTGGACTCTCTCTCCGTAAGACGAAATTGCCCCGCACAGTACACACGGTTGAACGGCAAACGTCCCCAAGATACAACGGTTTTTCGATGAACTCGATACCCTGTACTAGGAATCGAATTCCGGGAGAACTACTGGATATTTGGGACTTGTAGTATGAACTTAGGCTAGTATGAGTGTATTATTATCTTGATTATTATCTGTATGAAATCATCATCCGCAGGGGCTTATTTATAGCCTGTAAAGCACCCTGTCCGAATCGGTGTGTCTTTCTGACTGGATAGACACCTTGTGGTCCGGTGGGAAGGGCTGTATTGGTTCAGAATAGCTGAACTATTGTGCTGGTCCAGATTACATTGAATGGTCCGAACCATTGCACTGGTTCAGCCGTTAACCGCCCGCTTGTGTGCCACTCCCGCCATGTCACTGCCACGTGTCATCCTAGTCACCTTCCATGTCATCCGAGCCACTATCTTAGTTGTCAAAACGAAAGGCTCCTCATAGCTCCTCGCGTGCAAAGTGCGCCTACGAAGCGCCCGTTGCGACAAGTGCGACGTGCACGTGCTAGGACTCGGACTCGGAAGGTGCTTTGCACCTTCCTCGTAGGATTCGGATTCTAGCCTTAAAAATTAATTAAAGCCAACTAGGGTGCACCATAATGGAGCACACTTAATTGCTCCTTTATGATGGAAAGTCCTTTATAAATAGCTCAACTTTTCCTTACTTCTCCAATGTGGGATGGGATTCCACACCACATCCCCAACTATTAAATGACTTAAC
The DNA here is from genome assembly GCA_033398695.1 of Orobanche coerulescens. Taxonomy (NCBI): domain Eukaryota; kingdom Viridiplantae; phylum Streptophyta; class Magnoliopsida; order Lamiales; family Orobanchaceae; genus Orobanche; species Orobanche coerulescens. The sequence goes on along the minus strand of CM065814.1, from coordinate 148,753,925 downwards.
TTTGTGCATTAATTACTCATTCATTTCTTAACGAAATTGAACAAGTAAATACACTAAATTAATCTACACAAAATATAGATTCCAAATATACCATTTAATGTCATTAATTACCATAATTAATTATGGTATTAATTAAGCTATTTTTCCAACAATCCCCCACATGAATGAGGATTAATGCAAATGCAACATGCACTAAGTCCCGGCGACCTATTATTGCTTCAGGATAGGTGGTAGTTAGCCTTGAACCTTCCTTAGTGTAATGCTATCGGATTTACTCATTGCTCGGTTAACGTGATGTCTTGAACCGGTCAACTTTTGTGTAAACCAAGACAATAACATACACATAATAATAGATCTAATATCTTTCGTTCTCACGTTGTGTCCATTTTGGCCTTGGACCATTTCTTGGATTCATAAGTGTTACTAATTTTATGAAGCGGCCTTACTTCTTCACTTATATAGGTGACCTCCTATGAAGAGTATCCTGCCATACTCCACCTATAAAAGGCTATAGGAATCATTAAAAGCTTTAAAAAGCTTACCCTTTACCACAAACTGCAGGCTTGCACTTGAACAGCTACGAGAATGGATTTTCAAGTGCTTTAACTTGAACTTTCACAACTTAGTTGTCTCATTGAACCAAGTTCTTGGGATCTCCAATCATCCTGGTTGAGTTACCATTATGAAAATTCTCAATGTGTGGATTTCAATCCCATTCCCCTTGCTGCATTATATAATTGATCACGGTTAATACCTTTCGTAAACGGATCCGCTATATTGTCTTTTGACTTTACATAGTCAATACACATTATTCCTGTAGTGATCAATTGTCTAATGGTATTGTGTCTTCGACGAATATGTCGAGACTTACCATTATATATACTGTTCTTTGCCCTCCCTATGGCTGCCATGCTATCACAATGTATCATAACGGGAGGCAAAGGTTTTTCCCAACAGGGAATATCTTCTAAGAAGTTTCTTAACCATTCGGCATCTTCACCGGCTTTGTCTAAAGCAATAAACTCCGATTCCATTGTAGATCGGGCTATGCATGTTTGCTTAGAAGATTTCCATGATATTGCTCCTCCACCAATTGTAAATACATAACCGCTTGTGGATTTAGTGTCTTTAGTATCGGATATCCAGTTGGCATCACAATATCCTTCCAAAACAGCTGGATATCTCGAATAGTGTATACCATGATTGACAGTGTGTTTTAAGTATCTCAACACTCTTGTCAATGCGGTCCAATGATCCTTTCCGGGATTACTCGTAAACCGACTCAGTTTACTAATAGAATATGCTATGTCTGGCCTTGTACAATTTGCTAAGTACATTAGGCTTCCAATTATCCTAGCATATTCTGTTTGTGATATGGGTTCTCCTCGATTTTTGGCTAAGTGTAAACTTAAGTCAACAGGTGTCTTAGCCGGAGGTAGATCGTATGCCTTGAATTTCTTAAGTACATTCTCAACATAGTGAGATTGTGATAAGACTATTCCATCGGGTGTTCTGGAGATCTTGATTCCTAGAATCACATCGGCTAATCCCATATCCTTCATGTCAAAGTTCTTCTTTAACATTTCCTTAGTGCCTATGATGATTTTATTGTTGCGACCCATAATTAGCATATCATCAACGTATAGACACACAATGACAAAATTGTCAGATGTACCTTTGATGTACACACATTTATCGCATTCATTGATCTTGAAACCATTTGACATCATTACTTGGTCAAATTTCTCATGCCATTGTTTGGGTGCTTGCTTAAGTCCGTATAAAGACTTAACAAGTTTACAAACTTTGTTTTCTTGGCCGGGAACCACGAACCCTTCGGGTTGTTCCATATAAATTTCATCTTCTAAATCTCCATTTAGAAAGGCCGTTTTTACATCCATTTGGTGTATCTCAAGATTGTACAATGCTGCTATTGCAAGTAGCATTCTAATGGATGTAATCCGAGTAACTGCTGAGTATGTATCAAAGTAATCATACCCTTCCTTTTGTTTGTATCATTTGGCTACCAAACGTGCCTTGTATTTGTCAATAGATTTATCACCCTTGTATTTCTTCTTGAGAATCCACTTGCAACCTAAAGGTTTATTTCCCGGAGGAAGATCAACAATGTGCCAAGTGTGATTGTTCAAGATTGACTCGATTTCACTATTGATAGCTTCTTGCCATAGATCGGCATCGGAACCAGACAATGCTTCCTTGATTGTCTTTGGTTCATCTTCTAAAGAATAGACTACAAAATCCAGACCAAAGGTTTTTGCAGTTTTTATTCTTTTTCCTCGTCTTGGTTCCGGTGTTGGTCCATTACTATTTGGCGAGATTTCATCATAAGTCCTCTTTTTCGGACTTATTTCATTCTTTTCTTTCTTAGGGAATATAGTTTCAAAAAATATGGCATTTCTTGATTCTATAATCATTCCCTCATTAATATCGGGTACTTCCGATTTGTGTACTAAAAATAGGTACGCACTACTATTATTTGCATATCCTATGAAAATGCAATCAACCGTTTTTGGTCCTATTTTTACTTGCTTGGGTTTCGGTACTTCAACTTTTGCTAAGCACCCCCACACTTTTAAGTATTTATAGGACGGCTTCCTTCCTTTCCATAATTCATATGGAGTTTTATCTTGCTTCTTTTTGGGTAATTTATTCAGAATTTTATTGGCCGAAAGAATAGCTTCTCCCCACATGTTAAGTGATAGGCCCGAGCTTATCAACATAGCATTCATCATTTCCTTCAATGTTCTATTCTTTCGTTCGGCAACACCATTCGATTGGGATGCATAAGGTGCAGTCGTTTGGTGAATAATGCCATTTTCACGACAATATTCTTCAAAAGGTGCAACATATTCACCACCTCGATCACTTCGAATCATTTTGATTTTGGTGTTGAGTTGATTTTCAACTTCTGTTTTGTATGTTTTGAAAGCTTCGAATGCTTCGTCTTTGCTTCTCAAAAGATACACATAACAAAATCTTGTGCAATCATCAATAAAAGTTATAAAATAATTCTTTCCACCTCTTGTTTGCACAAGTTTTAAATCGCACAGATCGGTGTGAATCAATTCAAGAGGTTTTGTCGATATTTCCACTGAATGAAAAAGAGATTTTGCCATTTTTGCTTCAACACATATTTCACACCTTTTGTGTTGATCGAAAGTCATTTTTGGCAATAAATCTAAATGTACTAAACGACGTAGTATATTTAGATTTGCATGTCCTAATCTATCATGCCATAAATTAGGAGACTCAACCAAATAAACAACTTTATCGTTTATTTCATTTCCACCACGTACATTGATAGCATTCCGTTTGAAAAGGCCGTTATCTATATAGCCTTTTCCGATAAAGTGACCATTTTTAGTTATTACAACTTTATCCGCTTCAAACACTAGCCTAAATCCGCTTTGCTCAATGCCGAGCGGACACAAGGTTCTTACGGATGTCCGGAACACGTAGCACATTCTTGAGCGTCAATTTCAATCCCGACGTCATCTTGAGTATAACTTCTCCGCCCGACAACATTTGAGGCGTGGAGTTTCCCATGTACAATTTTCTTTCTTCGGTGACGGGCTCGTATGAGGAGAACATGGTTTTATCGGAACAAATATGTTTAGTAGCGCCGGTGTCCACCCACCATCCGACTGGGATACCAACCATATTGATTTCATCTACAATCGCACACGATCAAGACCTGACAAATCGACGGGAACATACTTATTCTCGATAACATTTGCTTGATCTCTCTTCTTGTCCTTCTTTGGTTTGCGGCAATTTTTCGCCATATGCCCGAATTTACCGCAGTTGTAGCATTCTCCTTTGATCTTCTTTTGATTCTTCGAGTCTTGCTTCTTCCCGTTAAATTTCCGCTTTTTGTTGTTGCTTGACTCGATGAGATTTTCTTTTGCCTCCATAGATGACTTGTTCATCTTGACATCGGTCTTCCGATTGTCCTCTTCGATCCTCAGTCGCACAATTAGATCTTCAAGGCCCATTTCTTTGCGTTTGTGCTTGAGGTAGTTTTTGAAGTCCTTCCACATCGGGGGCAACTTCTCGATTATGGCAGCAACTTGAAAGGATTCAGACAAGCTCATTCCTTCTGCCAAAATATCGTGCAGGATCAACTGTATTTACTGCACTCGATCGAGAACAGTTTTGGTGTCCACCATTTTGAAGTCAAGAAAACGACCCACGATGAACTTTTTCAAGCCGGCATCTTCCGTTTTATATTTTGTCTCCAACGAGTCCCACAACTCTTTGGACGTTTTGATTGTGGAATAAACACTGTAAAGTGTGTCATCCAGCCCATTCAAAATATAGTTCCGACATAAGAAGTCGCTATGATGCCATGCATCCAATGCCGTGCGTTTCTGGGTGTCAGTTTCATCATCCCCCACAACATGAGGAGATTCGGAAAGGAAGCGACAGAGATTGAGAGTAGTAAGATAGAACAGCATTTTTGATTGCCAACGTTTGAAGTCGGTACCTGAGAACTTCTCTGGTTTTTCGGCATGGGCAGGAGCATGAGCATTGTTGCTTGACGATGCCATCTTCCACAGGAAGATTTCGTCTTACGATTGTTGAATGTAATGCTGTAGAAAATGACAAATGATGCAAAAACCGAGGCAAGAGTTGGACTCTCTCTCCGTAAGACGAAATTGCCCCGCACAGTACACACGGTTGAACGGCAACGTCCCCAAGATACAACGGTTTTTCGATGAACTCGATACCCTGTACTACGAATCGAATTCCGGAAGAACTACTGGATATTTGGGACTTGTAGTATGAACTTAGGCTAGTATGAGTGTATTATTATCTTGATTATTATCTGTATGAAATCATCATCCGCAGGGGCTTATTTATAGCCTGTAAAGCACCCTGTCCGAATCGGTGTGTCTTTCTGACTGGATAGACACCTTGTGGTCCGGTGGGATCCGAGCCACTATCTTAGTTGTCGTTCGAGCGAAGTGAAAAGTGCGCCTACGAAGCGCCCACTACACCAAAAACAGCCATTGACAACGTTTTTATTAACAACGTTTTTAAAAAAACGTTGTCATTTAGGTTTTCCACAACATTTATTTCAAAAACGTTGTAGTATTTCTATATTGACAACGTTTATAAAAAAAACGTTGTGGTGACGGAAATAAACAACGTTTAATGAAGAAACGTTGCAGTATAATACAACGTTTAACTATTAAACGTTGTGAAAAATTATTTAACAACATTTTTTTATAAACGTCGTATTATGGTTAAGTTCCTTCCCCCGCTCGTTCCCAAATCAGAAAAAGAAAAAGAAAAACACATACCGCTCATAACCAAACACAGAACGCAGAAAGGAAAAAAGGAAAAAAAAGAAAAACAAAAAACGTGAACGGCTTCCTTCCCCGTTCCTTCCCCCGCTCGTTCCCAAATCCCAAAAGCACAGACGGCGGCGATACTGGTCGGAGGCGGCGCTGCTCTTAACACTCTCCACAACAACAACAACACCGTATCATCTCTCTTCCTTCCCCGTTCGTTCTCTCTCTCGCGGTGTGTGTCTCTCTCTCTTTTATATTATCTTGTGACATATATAATTCAGAAACTGAATTAATAAGTCAGATAAGTTGATTATGGTGTTTGGTTATGAAAGGATTAATAGAGCTCTTTACGGTTTGTGGTGAAACCGATAGGTATTTTCGAAACCTAATGATGTTAATTTTTCGTCGGTATCTATTTTCCAGTTTCGTGTTCCTGTAAGTTTATGCTCGTTTGTAGTTATTTATTACATGTCATATATTGATATAGAGAAGAGTGAAGAAACAGTGCGAAACGACTTGTAGTTAACTTTAGACAAAAATCCCCTACTATTGTTTACAAACGCAAAAAAATTTAGCTGTTTGTCCTTGCTGATGAGTTATATTTGATAATTTAGCTTAATCTGGTGTTTCACTCGGTTAAGTTCTGAAATGGCTTTGTAAAAAATTTAGCTGAAGTCCTTATTTAAGGGGTTTTCAACTGGTTTGTCGTTTTGAGCATATCCCTTGTACAACCTTGATGCTAATATACTTACTTTTTCATCCTATGGCACTTCGTGAATGAAAGTTATGTATTTTTAAACTGGAATGTGAACTCAAGACTCTATTGTAGAAAAAGCTGCTTTTTGGCTATTAGAGGTTTGAAGAATAGCTAGAGGATAGCTTTTTTTCCTCTCTCTATTCGTCTACAGATGTTCATGCTTTTTTTCTTTGATTTTTTATTTTTCACGCACTCTATTGTTGTGACTCAAAATTTATTTTCTTTCTTGCCAAACTTCACAATTTTTCTTGGTTATTTTTACAATTAAAAACACATTTTAAAAATGATATTTTGCTTTCTTTTGTGATCTGATTTTCTTTTTTATGCGCATGTATGTTTGATGTTTATGTTTTTTCAGTCTTATCTGGGTCAGATGACCCTGGTTTTCTATTTACTTTAGGTCGATTTAACAAAAAAATCGAATTTGAAGGTCATAGAAATAATAATCACAACAGACACCGTATGAACCATCAAACATACGGAGTTTAAATATTATTATCTCTGGTTTTCACATTTTTTTGTTAGCTTTGGGCTAGCAGTTAAGGTACAATGAGATGTACTAAATTATTAATTCTTCAAACTGTGCTAATATTATTATCTCTTGTAGTGTTCTCGGTGTACTCATAATTCATATCGATGGATAAATCGTGGGTGAATCTGCCCAGGTTTTCACTCTAAGCTTAAATAGTAGTTTCATAGCTTCTTGTTGTCTTATGCCAGCTATGTAATATGTATAATTTTGTTTGTAGGCCAACCGTCGCTACAGGAAGGAGTAAGAAATTTTGTAGCGTAAGTTTGGAAAGTCTAGGAAATCCCTCTAAAATTAGATGTCCTTGTACTCGATGCGAAATTTGGATTACCGGTCTAGTGATGATGTAGTCTCGCACTTGGTTATATATGGTATGGATAAGACATACGATGTTTGGATTTTTCACGGGAAGAACGTCCTAGCACTTCCTCCAAAAGGACATTTGATCTTGATGATATATCGATACATATAGGATGTTCATAGATGCACGTGTTAACGAGGAAACGATTCCAAATTATATCAAGCAATGGGAGATGAGGGGTTTTTAAAATTATTAGAAGATGCGAAACTCCCTTATATATGGGTTGTAGTGACTATACAAAGTTGACAGCTTGTGCTTTTCAAACATAAAGCCGTTAACGGCATTTCGACAAAGCATTTATCGATCTTCTCAAAATTTTAGGTCACATGTTGCCACGTAAGAATGTACTTCCTAGTTCCACATATACCGCAAAAAATTACTTAAGAGCTTTGACTTGGGTTATGAAAAATACATGCATGTGCTAATGATTGTTGTTTATTTAGAAAAGACTTGTGATCTAGACAATTGTCCAAGGTGTGGGAAATCCAGTGGAAAGTGGTAGGAAAAGGAGATGAGCGTAAAATTAAAAAGGGGGTACCAACCAAGGTGTTGAGATACTTTCCTATTATTCCCAGATTTAGAAGGATGTTCGATCATTAGATAATTGAACAATTATTGTGGCATAGCAACATCATAGTAACGATAACAAAATGCGACATCCTGTTGACTCGCCACAGTGGAAGTCTATTGATAGTAGGTGGCCTTGTTTTTCATCCGATCCTAGGAATTTAAGACTTGGACTTGCCAGATGGATTTAATCCTTATAGTAATCTTAGTTCTACACATAGTTGTTGGCCGTGATGCTTGTTAATTACAACCTCCCCCTCGTGCATGAAAAGGGAAAATATGATGTTAACTTTGCTAATCCTCGGTCCAAGGCAACCAGAAATGATATTGATGTATATTTAAGGCCATTGATTGAAGATTTGAAAGAGTTATGGATAAGTGGGGTTGAGGTGTACGATGCATTTACGAAGAGCATTTTCAATCAAGGTTATTCTCATGTGGACGATTAATGATTTTCCGACTTATGGAAATCTAGGTGGGTGTACGACTAAGGGTAAGATGGCATGTCCTATTTGTGGTGCTAATACTTGTTCAATTTATCTACCTCACGATCACAAGTGTGCGTATATGGGTCATCGACGGTTTCTTATACCCAATCATCCTTACCGAAAGAAGAAGAGTTGGTTTGATGGAACCCATGAGAAGAGGGGGAAACCTCATATATTATGCAGTTCTCAAATTTTAGCAGCTTGTTAATGGGATTGAAAATGATTTTGGAAAATGGGATGAAATGAGCGGTGATGAAGAACCGAGACAAGGAAGGGCAAAAGGTAAGAGAAAGAAGAAAAGGAGGAGGAAGATTATAAAGAAAGTTAAGGTCCTGAATTGGAAGAAAAATCAATTTTTTGAGTTGCCATATTACGAGGTATAACAAATTTTGTGCTTTAATGTTAATTCAATATAATGACATAGTTAATAGCTAGCTGATAACTAATAAAATATCTTATTTTTAGCATTTGTTGGTACGTCACTGTTTGGATTTAATGCACATCGAAAAAAATTGTGGTGAGAGTTTACTGTGCACTTTGCTTGATATAAAAGGAAGATCAAAAGATGGCCATTGTGCTCGTAAAGACTTGGAAAGTATGGGAATTCGGCCAGAGTTGCACCCAAGGCTTGATGAGAATAGTAAGTTAGCCCTTCCACCAGGCCAACATACGTTAACAAGTTCTGAGATAGAGAAATTTTATTGGCGACTAAGAAATTTGAAAGTTCCCGACGGTATAGCTCTAATATTGCAAACAGTTTTGCACAGAATGACAAGATACTTGGACTCAAGTCCCATGATTACCATGTATTGATGCAACAGTTATTGCCGGTCGCATTGAGAGGACTTCTACCAAAAGGGCCAAGAAATGCATTACTTCGTTTCTGTTCATTTTTCTATGATATAAGCCAAAGAGTGGTTGATGTCGAAAAAATTGAAGCTGCAGAACAGGAGATAATTGATACATTGTGCATTCTTGAAAGATATTTTCCTCCTTCATTCTTTGATATTATGATTCACTTGACAATACATTTAGGCCGAGAAACTCGTCTTTGTGGATCAAATCAATTTCATTGGATGTACCCGTTTGAAAGGTATTTGATATCCATTTATTATCTGGTAATAGGCTTGAATGATATTTTCCTTCCTAATTTATATCCAATATTTTTAGATTTATGAAGCCGTGCAAGGAATATGTTAGAAATCCTGCACGACCCGAAGGATGCATATGTGAAGGCTATCTTGCCGAAGAATCCATACGATTTTGTTGTGAGTACATTAAGGAAAGTTGTGCACTATTTGAAACACATAAACGCAATGAGGAATACCAAAATGAAAACACATTTGAAGGACGACCAATTTCTAAAGGAGAGCATACTACATTGTCTAATGAAGACATGCAAAATGGTCATCGATATGTGTTGTTTAATACGGCAGAAGTGGAACCATATGAAGTGTAAGTTTAAGTTATATGCAATTTTGTCTAGTTTGTTTCTTAGGAATATTTTCACATTATTTGTTTTTAGGATGCATATGGAAGAGTTGAAGATGTTACATACTGATCTATCCGATGATCAACTTTCAAAGATGCATTCAGACACTTTCTCTAGTTGGTTTACAAAAAAGGTTTTTTTACATATTATTTGGACTTTATTAGTTTATACATTGTGAATAAGTATGTTATTTATTTAAAATAAATATACGGGTTAAAGACCAAATAGCCTCAGCGAAGTAGAAGTTCTGAAACAATAAAGTGGTTATCATATGGGCCTAGAAGGCAAGCGCTCTCATATTCGGCTATATAATAAATGGTCGTCGATTTCGTACCAAGGACACCGAAAAGTCCACAGAATAGTGGTGTTTCACTTGAAGCAACTACAATACGTCAATCTGTCCAAATGACAATTGCCAATCTAGTAGCAACACAATAGGTCATTACGGGATCTTGCGTAACATTATAGTGTTGGACTATCTTATGTTTCAGATTCCCTTATTTAAGTGTGATTGGGCAAATATCTATCGTGGAGTGAAGGTTGAAGATGGATTTACATTAGTCAACTTTTCTCAATTTCAAGATCAATTTAAAGGAGATCCTTTTATACTAGCAACGCAAGCCTCACAAGTATTCTATTGGAGAGAAAGCAAAACATCTAATTGGCAAGTTGTTGTCAGACCACCACCAAGGGGCTATCATGATATGGAGATCTATGATAAGAGTGATGATGAGAATAATGAATTGTCGTGTAATCCACTTGATGTATCTTTGCTTGATAAAACCGATGATTGCCAAGATAGTACTTGCGCAAGAGTGGGATGTGATGACAAATTGGTATATTTGATAAGTATTTATGTTATTATGACTATTTTTTCTTAATTATAGTGTCATTATGTTTGTTTATTACATTACTTGTACTACCATATTTACAAAATTATTTGATTGCTTTTCTTCCATATAACAGGTAGAGGCTGATGACACGCTTTTTGTGTAACTATCGCAAGTGCACGATATCGTATCAAGTAGTAAAGTGGACTTTTTGAGTCCGGTTTATCGATCCCACAAGGAAGTTATGTTATAATTTGAATTATACACTATTAGTCTATTTTTATAGATACTTAAGATGAGTGAAACACACAATTAAAAAGTTTGGTTTAATAATTGCAAAGAAATTGCAATAATAGTTCTAATATTATAAGGAAATAAAAAGATAGCAATAATAATAGATTGATTATCGATATAATGAAATAGTTGGGATTACAAACTTAGTTCGTCATTAGTTATAAAAGATGTATTGGAGATCATAAGATGAATTTACTTATTATGTTGTGTAGATTCGATTTTCCTTAAAAAGACGGTTTCTCTTTCGAACTATAAACGCCCTTACATATTGAATCAATCCACTATATTTCTATGTTGATTGGCTTCAATACATAGCATTAGGATTTGTGAAAATAACTCAATGAATCATCTAAGGACTAGGGGTATATTTCTATCCCCTAGAACAACTTAGAGTGAAGATCATTTGATCTAATCAAACATATTTTCTTTCAAACATATGAAGATCATAAATATCTTCATTAATTGGCCAAATAAATAAAGATTGTTAAAACAATGAAAATCACACACAATAATAAGTAATTCATAATATATCTTTATACAAACATAAATAACATGACTAACCTTGTTTATAATCCCAACTTAAGAAACTTAGCCCATAAAGGGTTTATTACACATATTACAAGCTTTGGTGGTCATTCTTAGTTGAATCAAGAGAAAGAATTGATCCTAACTCCCTTAGTAGATAAAGGAGATAGAAGCAATAAACTCTCTGAACAACATATACTACACCACACTTACAAAGATCACTCAAGAACACAAGTGTGTTCTTCACACAAAAAGAAAAGTTTACAAGAAAATGGAAAATTATATGATGAATGGTGAATGATGAAGGATCTAAGGGGTCTATTTATACACCTAAAGTCATCTAATAGCTCCAAAACTACAGCATTATTACATTATATCGGATCAATGCAAGCCATCCCCTCAATAATACACAAAAAGTATAAAAAATTAGACAAATCATAGCAATCTGTCAAGAGTTACTAGTAACATTCGTGGAGTTACTGACGTAATCGAGTGACTTACGGCCGTAACTTCCTGAATGTTACGGCCGTAACGTGGCTTCGTAAATTTGCTCATTTGAAGCTTTGATAGTTACGTTTTCAGCCCAGAATTCCTCAGACTTTGCGTTTTTGCCCCAGATCTTCTTCGGATGATAACTTTTGATATATAACTCTGATTTTGAATCCGGAAAGACTGCCGAATTCGTCTCGAAAAGCCCTACAACATGAATATATCAAAATTCAATAAAGAGAATATTTATTAAACATGTTGTTTCTTGAGTAATTCAGTTATTTAATCCGATCATCATCCAATAAAAATAAAATTATTAAAACTAATAAATTAAAAGCAAAAAACGAGTAGACTAGCTCAATTATGGGTGAATTTTATCGATACAAACCATGGATAAGTGTACAAAAATGACACTTATCACACCCCCAAACTTGAATTCTTGCTAGTCCCGAGCAAGACTCTTTATTATTCACACTCCAAAAATAAAAATAAAAATAAAAAAAAATAAGAAAATTAATACACACATAAATTAAAATATAAAAAGAGAAAAGGAGATCAAAATGCCATTAATAAACAACAACCAACTTTATACAGTAGATAGAAATGAATCAAGATTCAAAATAAATCTACTAATGTTTTTGAAGTTAAAACACGGTTTTTATTTTGTAATTCCAAAATATAAGGTTTCCCCCCCCCAAAAGGTTGATTATTTCTTTCCCACTCGTGATACACACGACTCCCTTTAATGGTTGCTCTCGATCACTCGTTTATTTTTCGACTCAATATGAAGAAGAATTTCATTGGCGTCATCAAATATTGTGATTTTTACAAAATTGAGTGTATTGAAATTCAGCTGCTAATTAATTCAAATCTGCTCATAAACTACATCCCTTTTAGTGATAGCTTTCACACCGTTATTTGCTAACGTGTAGCTCTTTTCACTCACACAATTTCTATCTCATTTTTTTTTCGTAAAAGGTGATAGATTTCACAGCGTTATTTTCTAACGTGTAGCTCTTTTCACCAATTTTTCCCGACGGCGACTACGCACCAACAATGGTTAGTCCTTTATTTTTCGCAAAATTTAAGACTTCCAAAATTAGGCATTTATTCGCTCAACACTTCTCCTTTTCGTCATTTATTTTTTTTAGGTGATAGCTTTCACACCGTTATTTGCTAACGTGTAGCTCTTTTCACCAATGACTCCTTTTTTTAGGGAATAGAATTTTTGCAGAAAATCATTTTTTAGTTAAGCATGAAAAATCAAAAACTCCACAAATTAAGTAAATTTAAGTTTTATTTTTCATTAACCAATTGATTCTTCTTTTCTCAAGGTAACGAATGACTCGATTTTATATGATAATTACAAGGCTTGGAAAGAGAGATTAAGGCTCAAAAAATTTTGGAATATACAATTTTTTTTTACCGGTTAAAACGATTTTAGAAGTTTGTATAAAGCTAATTTATTGGTGTTATGGCCAGATTTAAAAATCTCAAAAATCAAAATACTATAAATATATATATATATATAAAAAAAAAGGCAAATAACCAAATCAATCAAAACACACCAAAATTATTAAACAAACACAAATACTAAAACAAACCACCCCCAAACTTGAAAATAAAACTGTCCTCAGTTTAAAAATAAAATAAAAAATAAAAAATAAAAATCAATGCAGAAAAGCGAATACTCCCTTTTAAGAAAGTTGATGTCTGAGCCTAACGCCTTTTAGAATGCAAGAGAATAAATATACGAGGCACACACAAAGAAAATAAAATATACTCGTAAGTATAACATAATTTTTAGATGCGCATCAAGAAAGTCCGAAGAGTCGCCTTACTGTGCCATCAAAGTTTTTATAAAAGCAAAACACGAAATAAACATTATAGTAATGAAATAAAAATACATAAATCGTGAATAGATGCGCGTCAAGAGATCAAGAAGAAACTCCTTAATTTGCCATCATTTAGCACGATTATTACACGACAAAAAGTAAAAATACAAGGGTCCGACATGGGTTATCAAAGGGAGAGGAATGAATCTACTTTTCGTTTTCTCACGGTAAAATCTTCTACCTGCACAATTTTAGCTAGAGCCGGATCTGGTTGAGGAACAAATTCATTGAGTTTTTGATTAGTTCTTACGGTGTTGTTGCAACGACTATGATTCGTTTTGCACGCTCGGAAATAAATCCCTTTTCACAGAGTAGTCGATGAAAGACAAGAAACCATCAAAGAAACCATTGACATTAAGCATTCCTATTGGTTTTGATGAACATTTAGGTCAGTGTGGTAACCACATGAAAAAGTCCCTCAAGTGTGCCAAAACCACCGGAAGGGCGATAAAGGCGCTGATTATTTATCATGTGAGTTATGCATCTTGCATATTCACGAGATCTAAACTCATCTCCAATAGTTGACCCGGTGATTTTACTTTCGGCCCGGAGGTTTTGGGATTACTCCCAACACTCTTACTCCTTCCATATAGGCGAAGTGACTCGCCCCATTAATCCTAGACTTCCTCCTCCGTAAACTACATGAATGCATTTTTCTCCTAAGGTACGACCCAAGTTGTGGGTCGCTTGATGAAGCATGCCTCTTTTCCGTAACTAGATCCACCAAAAATGCAGTGTGTAAAATTTTTGTTGAAGATGATGACTCCATTTTTGAAAAGAAAAAAAAATTTTTAGAGAGAAACAGAGAAAAGTGCAAGTTTGAGGGATGAATGAAAGAAACCAGAGAAAGTTTATTTATAGAAGAAAAAGAAGGTAAAAATTGTTTAACAAGTTTGTGATTGCGTTTGATTGTGCTTCAACTACTCAATAGAATAATGAAAGCTTTTATCGCGTATCACATTTTTTATTCGTAAAATCTCACCACACGATAAAAATAAAAGATACTTACGCGTATGTACGGTAGTTGTGATTGTGGCTCACATCTTCCTCTCGATTTTACGTTCGAAACGGCCTAAACGCCTTCTATGAGTGGGAGAAGCTTCCCATCCAATTTTCTTACAAATTGGCAAAGCGGTCTTTTAACGTCGATTCCCAAGACGTTGTTCATATTCTCGTTTGAATTTATTCCACAAACATTGAATTCCGTAATACACAAGTCCACTAGGATGCGTGTCAAGAGAAATTTCGATATTATCTAAATTCTCCTTATTCGACCATCATTAATGAACCGAATTTTATCTTCTCTGTTTGTAGATGGAATTCCTAAAGATCGACATTTTGCATTACGGTTCCATCTAGCACATTTATAGCAAAGCGGCTAGAATCTTTGCTCGTCGTTTCTTTGCATATGAACTTTTTCCAAGCCCTGGTAAAAATCTAGTTGGTGTTTCGTGAATTCACCTTCTATTCTTACTTTGGCTTCGATAATGAATCTTATGTCAAAAGGTATGCTTTTATTCGTAAGCAACCTCATCCTTTCAAGCCTTGTCTTGTAAATTTTTAAAATTGCATTTTTGCTTAGAAAGGGAAATCTTTTTCAATTTTAAACAATGTTTCATCCATGAATAAAAAAACAAAAATAAAAAGACAATGAAAATAAAATAAAAAAAAATATATACAAATATCAGTTGTTGTGGGAAACTGAAAAATCCGACTTTAATAGTCACGGAGTACCGTTATCCGCCACTTGACCGGACAAACACAATTTAGTACTAAGTTACAACGTCGAGAAATTTGTACCTACACAAATAGTTTATAATGTAAGAGTTCAAATATAACTTATACTTCCCCGGCAACGGCGCCAAAAACTTGACACGCTTTTTGTGTAACTATCGCAAGTGCGATATCGTATCAAGTAGTAAAGTGGACTTTTTGAGTCCGGTTTATCGATCCCACAAGGAAGTTATGTTATAATTTGAATTATACACTATTAGTCTATTTTTATAGATACTTAAGATGAGTGAAACACACAATTAAAAAGTTTGGTTTAATAATTGCAAAGAAATTGCAATAATAGTTCTAATATTATAAGGAAATAAAAAGATAGCAATAATAATAGATTGATTATCGATATAATGAAATAGTTGGGATTACAAACTTAGTTCGTCATTAGTTATAAAAGATGTATTGGAGATCATAAGATGAATTTACTTATTATGTTGTGTAGATTCGATTTTCCTTAAAAAGACGGTTTCTCTTCGAACTATAAACGCCCCTTACATATTGAATCAATCCACTATATTTCTATGTTGATTGGCTTCAATACATAGCATTAGGATTTGTGAAAATAACTCAATGAATCATCTAAGGACTAGGGGTATATTTCTATCCCCTAGAACAACTTAGAGTGAAGATCATTTGATCTAATCAAACATATTTTCTTTCAAACATATGAAGATCATAAATATCTTCATTAATTGGCCAAATAAATAAAGATTGTTAAAACAATGAAAATCACACACAATAATAAGTAATTCATAATATATCTTTATACAAACATAAATAACATGACTAACCTTGTTTATAATCCCAACTTAAGAAACTTAGCCCATAAAGGGTTTATTACACATATTACAAGCTTTGGTGGTCATTCTTAGTTGAATCAAGAGAAAGAATTGATCCTAACTCCCTTAGTAGATAAAGGAGATAGAAGCAATAAACTCTCCGAACAACATATACTACACCACACTTACAAAGATCACTCAAGAACACAAGTGTGTTCTTCACACAAAAAGAAAAGTTTACAAGAAAATGGAAAATTATATGATGAATGGTGAATGATGAAGGATCTAAGGGTCTATTTATACACCTAAAGTCATCTAATAGCTCCAAAACTACAAGATTATTACATTATATCGGATCAATGCCACCATCCCTCAATAATACACAAAAGTATAAAAAATTAGACAAATCATAGCAATCTGTCAAGAGTTACTAGTAACATTCGGGAGTTCTGGCCGTAATCGAGGTGACTTACGGCCGTAACTTCCTGAATGTTACGGCCGTAACGTGGCTTCGTAAATTTGCTCATTTGAAGCTTTGATAGTTACGTTTTCAGCCCGGAATTCCTCAGACTTTGCGTTTTTGCCCCAGATCTTCTTCGGATGATAACTTTTGATATATAACTCTGATTTTGAATCCGGAAAGACTGCCGAATTCGTCTCGAAAAGCCCTACAACATGAATATATCAAAATTCAATAAAGAGAATATTTATTAAACATGTTGTTTCTTGAGTAATTCAGTTATTTAATCCGATCATCATCCAATAAAAATAAAATTATTAAAACTAATAAATTAAAAGCAAAAAACGAGTAGACTAGCTCAATTATGGGTGAATTTTATCGATACAAACCATGGATAAGTGTACAAAAATGACACTTATCACACCCCCAAACTTGAATTCTTGCTAGTCCCGAGCAAGACTCTTTATTATTCACACTCCAAAAATAAAAATAAAAATAAAAAAAATAAGAAAATTAATACACACATAAATTAAAATATAAAAAGAGAAAAGGAGATCAAAATGCCATTAATAAACAACAACCAGCTTTATACAGTAGATAGAAATGAATCAAGATTCAAAATAAATCTACTAATGTTTTTGAAGTTAAAACACGGTTTTTATTTTGTAATTCCAAAATATAAGGTTTCCCCCCCCCAAAAGGTTGATTATTTCTTTCCCACTCGTGATACACACGACTCCCTTTAATGGTTGCTCTCGATCACTCGTTTATTTTTCGACTCAATATGAAGAAGAATTTCATTGGCGTCATCAAATATTGTGATTTTTACAAAATTGAGTGTATTGAAATTCAGCTGCTAATTAATTCAAATCTGCTCATAAACTACATCCCTTTTAGTGATAGCTTTCACACCGTTATTTGCTAACGTGTAGCTCTTTTCACTCACACAATTTCTATCTCATTTTTTTTTCGTAAAAAGGTGATAGCTTTCACACCGTTATTTGCTAACGTGTAGCTCTTTTCACCAATTTTTCCTGAGACTACGCACCAACAATGGTTAGTCCTTTATTGTTCCCAAAATTTAAGACTTCCAAAATTAGGCGGTATTCTTTGCTCAACACTTCTCCTTTTCGTCATTTATTTTTTTAGGTGATAGCTTTCACCGTTATTTGCTAACGTGTAGCTCTTTTCACCAATGACTCCTTTTTTAGGGAATAGAATTTTTGCAGAAAATCATTTTTAGTTAAGCATGAAAAATCAAAAACTCCACAAATTAAGTAAATTTTCGTTTTATTTTTCATTAACCAATTGATTCTTCTTTTCTCAAGGTAACGAATGACTCGATTTTATATGATAATTACAAGGCTTGGAAAGAGAGATTAAGGCTCAAAAAATTTTGGAATATACAATTTTTTTTTTACCGGTTAAAACGATTTTAGAAGTTTGTATAAAGCTAATTTATTGGTGTTATGGCCAGATTTAAAAATCTCAAAAATCAAAATACTATAAATATATATATAAATATATAAAAAAAATAATTAAGGCAAATAACCAAATCAATCAAAACACACCAAAATTATTAAACAAACACAAATACTAAAACAAACCACCCCCAAACTTGAAAATAAAACTGTCCTCAGTTTAAAAATAAAATAAAAAATAAAAAATAAAAATCAATGCAGAAAAGCAGAATACTCCCTTTTAAGAAAGTTGATGTCTGAGCCTAACGCCTTTTAGAATCTGCAAGAGAATAAATATACGAGGCACACACAAAAGAAAATAAAATATACTCGTAAGTATAACATAATTTTTTAGATGCGCATCAAGAAAGTCCGAAGAGTCGCCTTACGCTGCCATCAAAGTTTTTATAAAAGCAAAACACGAAATAAACATTATAGTAATGAAATAAAAATACATAAATCGTGAATAGATGCGCGTCAAGAGATCAAGAAGAAACTCCTTAAGCTGCCATCATTTAGCACGATTATTACACACGACAAAAAGTAAAAATACAAGGGGTCCGACATGGGTTATCAAAGGGAGAGGAATGAATCTACTTTTCGTTTTCTCACGGTAAAATCTTCTACCTGACAATTTTAGCTAGAATTTGGATCTGGTTGAGGAACAAATTCATTGAGTTTTTCGATTAGTTCTTCTGGTGTTGTTGCAACGACTATGATTCGTTTTGCACGCTCGGAAATAAATCCCTTTTCAGCAGAGTAGTCGATGAAAGACAGTAAACCATCAAAGAAACCATTGACATTAAGCATTCCTATTGGTTTTTGATGAACATTTAGCTGGGGTGTGGTAACCACATGAAAAAGTCCCTCAAGTGTGCCAAAACCACCGGGAAGGGCGATAAAGGCGCCAGAATTATTTATCATGTGAGTTATGCATCTTGCATATTCACAGATCTAAACTCATCTCCAATAGTTGACCCGGTGATTTTACTTTCAGCCAGAGGTTTTGGGATTACTCCCAACACTCTTACTCCTTCCATATAGGCGTACGGCTCGCCCCATTAATCCTAGACTTCCTCCTCCGTAAACTACATGAATGCATTTTTCTCCTAAGGTACGACCCAAGTTGTGGGCTGCTTCAGTGAAGCATGCCTCTTTTCCAGAACTAGATCCACCAAAAATGCAGACTGTGTAAAATTTTTTTGTTGAAGATGATGACTCCATTTTTGAAAAGAAAAAAAAAAATTTTAGAGAGAAACAGAGAAAAGTGCAAGTTTGAGGGATGAATGAAAGAAACCAGTAGAAAGTTTATTTATAGAAGAAAAAGAAGGTAAAAATTGTTTAACAAGTTTGTGATTGCGTTTGATTGTGCTTCAACTACTCAATAGAATAATGAAAGCTTTTATCGCGTATCACATTTTTTATTCGTAAAATCTCACCACACGATAAAAATAAAAGATACTTACGCGTATGTACAGTAGTTGTGATTGTGGCTCACATCTTCCTCGATTTTACGTTCGAAACGGCCTAAACGCCTTCTATGAGTGGGAGAAGCTTCCCATCCAATTTTCTTACAAATTGGCAAGCAGGTCTTTTAACGTCGATTCCCAAGACGTTGTTCATATTCTGGTTTGAATTTATTCCACAAACATTGAATTCCGTAATACACAAGTCCACTAGGATGCGTGTCAAGAGAAATTTCGATATTATCTAAATTCTCCTTATTCAGACCATCATTAATGAACTGAATTTTATCTTCTCTGTTTGTAGATGGAATTCCTAAAGATCGACATTTTGCATTACAGTTCCATCTAGCACATTTATAGCAAACGGCTAGAATCTTTGCTCGTCGTTTCTTTGCATATGAACTTTTTCCAAGTCCTGGTAAAAATCTAGTTGGTGTTTCTGTGAATTCACCTTCTATTCTTACTTTGGCTTCGATAATGAATCTTATGTCAAAAGGTATGCTTTTATTCGTAAGCAACCTCATCCTTTCAAGCCTTGTCTTGTAAATTTTTAAAATTGCATTTTTGCTTAGAAAGGGAAATCTTTTTTCAATTTTAAACAATGTTTCATCCATGAATAAAAAAAAACAAAAAATAAAAAGACAATGAAAATAAAATAAAAAAAAAATATATACAAATATCAGTTGTTGTGGGAAACTGAAAAATCCGACTTTAATAGTCACGGAGTACCGTTATCCGCCACTTGACCGGACAAACACAATTTAGTACTAAGTTACAACGTCGAGAAATTTGTACCTACACAAATAGTTTATAATGTAAGAGTTCAAATATAACTTATACTTCCCCGGCAACGGCGCCAAAAACTTGACACGCTTTTTGTGTAACTATCGCAAGTGCACGATATCGTATCAAGTAGTAAAGTGGACTTTTTGAGTCCGGTTTATCGATCCCACAAGGAAGTTATGTTATAATTTGAATTATACACTATTAGTCTATTTTTATAGATACTTAAGATGAGTGAAACACACAATTAAAAAGTTTGGTTTAATAATTGCAAAGAAATTGCAATAATAGTTCTAATATTATAAGGAAATAAAAAGATAGCAATAATAATAGATTGATTATCGATATAATGAAATAGTTGGGATTACAAACTTAGTTCGTCATTAGTTATAAAAGATGTATTGGAGATCATAAGATGAATTTACTTATTATGTTGTGTAGATTCGATTTTCCTTAAAAAGACGGTTTCTCTTTCGAACTATAAAACGCCCTTACATATTGAATCAATCCACTATATTTCTATGTTGATTGGCTTCAATACATAGCATTAGGATTTGTGAAAATAACTCAATGAATCATCTAAGGACTAGGGGTATATTTCTATCCCCTAGAACAACTTAGAGTGAAGATCATTTGATCTAATCAAACATATTTTCTTTCGAAACATATGAAGATCATAAATATCTTCATTAATTGGCCAAATAAATAAAGATTGTTAAAACAATGAAAATCACACACAATAATAAGTAATTCATAATATATCTTTATACAAACATAAATAACATGACTAGCCTTGTTTATAATCCCAACTTAAGAAACTTAGCCCATAAAGGGTTTATTACACATATTACAAGCTTTGGTGGTCATTCTTAGTTGAATCAAGAGAAAGAATTGATCCTAACTCCCTTAGTAGATAAAGGAGATAGAAGCAATAAACTCTCTGAACAACATATACTACACCACACTTACAAAGATCACTCAAGAACACAAGTGTGTTCTTCACACAAAAAGAAAAGTTTACAAGAAAATGGAAAATTATATGATGAATGGTGAATGATGAAGGATCTAAGGGGTCTATTTATACACCTAAAGTCATCTAATAGCTCCAAAACTACAGCATTATTACATTATATCGGATCAATGCCAGTCATCCCCTCAATAATACACAAAAAGTATAAAAAATTAGACAAATCATAGCAATGTCAAGAGTTACTAGTAACATTCAGGAGTTACGGCCGTGGCGAGGTGACTTACGGCCGTAACTTCCGAATGTTACGGCCGTAACGTGGCTTCGTAAATTTGCTCATTTGAAGCTTTGATAGTTACGTTTTCAGCCCAGAATTCCTCAGACTTTGCGTTTTTGCCCCAGATCTTCTTCGGATGATAACTTTTGATATATAACTCTGATTTTGAATCCGGAAAGACTGCCGAATTCGTCTCGAAAAGTCCTACAACATGAATATATCAAAATTCAATAAAGAGAATATTTATTAAACATGTTGTTTCTTGAGTAATTCAGTTATTTAATCCGATCATCATCCAATAAAAATAAAATTATTAAAACTAATAAATTAAAAGCAAAAAACGAGTAGACTAGCTCAATTATGGGTGAATTTTATCGATACAAACCATGGATAAGTGTACAAAAATGACACTTATCAGCTGAGTAGGAGGATCTTTAGATAACTCTATCAAAGTTTGTCGACGTGATCACAATGGGTAATGATGGGATAGAGGTAAGAGTTAGTGTTACCATAATGATTTTACATGTGTATGTCATTGTTTTTAGTTATAAAATATATACTCCCTCCGTCCCAAATGCTAACAATAGTGTCATTATGTTTGTTTATTACATTTTTTCAAAGCAGATTTTAAAATTAGTTCCATGTCCAAGATAGAAAGGGGATTTTTCAATGCAGATTTTTCACATTAGACACTGAAAATCAGTTCCATGTCCCAGATTTTTCAATGCAGATTCAAACAGTATACTGTGAAATCAGTTCCATGTCCCAGATTTTTTCAAAGCAGATTTTAAAATCAGTACACTGTGAAATCGGTTCCATGTCCCGATTTTTTCAAAGCGATTTTAAAATCGGTTCCATGTCCAAGATAGAAAGGGGATTTTTCAATGCAGATTTTTCAATGCAGATTTTCACATTAGACACCGAAAATCGGTTCCATGTCCCGATTTTCAATACAGATTTTTCAATGCAGATTTAAACAGTACACTTTCAATGCAGATTTAAACTGAAGTAGTTATTAAATATATATACGTACAAATATTGTGTTTACTAACTTTACAATGATCTATGCAGAGTTCAAGAAAGGGGAGTAGGCGCTTGAAGAAAATACATTTAGCATCGGTTGCAATTTCGCAACAACAAGGGAATGAATGCATTCGAATTTGTGAAAGAGGGTCGAATCCCTCTCCTGAACGTGTTTATACTGAAGTTCCTAATGAATATACCTGTGAAGAGCAGTTGGTTGAAGAACAAGAGGCATTGGGAAAGAAAAGAAGAGGCCCAACAAGGTTGAGAGAATTAGGCTCAAATCCTACGGAACTAATAGAGGTGGATTTCAATGAAAGAGGACAGCCTATCGGTGAGCATTCCGAGTGGTTATCTTCATTCTTGGGTGCTTTAGCACGACAATTTGTACCGGTCAATATTGATGATTAGAGGAAAGTTCCTAATGAAACAAAGAAAG
The DNA here is from genome assembly GCA_033398695.1 of Orobanche coerulescens. Taxonomy (NCBI): domain Eukaryota; kingdom Viridiplantae; phylum Streptophyta; class Magnoliopsida; order Lamiales; family Orobanchaceae; genus Orobanche; species Orobanche coerulescens. Next base: position 148,730,941 of record CM065814.1, on the reverse strand, counting down.
ATTTGTGGACATGTGTTAAGGTAATGATAATATATTTAATTGGGTTTGAACATAAAAATTAAAGTGTACATGTTCCCGTGTTTGTGATATGATGTTTATGTACAGGGGAGATTCAAGATTGATGACATGCACGAGAAGCTTATTATTCAACAAATGGGCACTCGTTGGAGGCAGTCTAAATCGAAGCTGATAGAATCTCTTAGAGATGCATCAAAAATGCGAGATAAAGAGTCAAAATTTGCAGCCCTTAAACCAGATAACATATCTCTTGAAGAGTGGAGCACTTTTATCGCAGAAAAGTTATCAAATGAATTTGAGGTAAATTCAGTTTTTTATAATTAGTTTATGTTGTATATTTTTTGTTTGTAACATAAGAAATGGCGTAGGTGAAGAGCAAAATGTATAAGGAGATTAGGGCGAACAATCATGCCCCACATACAATGAGTCGGAAGGGGTATGCTCGACTAGAGGATGAAATGGTAACTTTCTATAAATTGATCAATACTCCTTCCATCCCACCTCACGTGATTATTACATATTTTCGCTTTGTATTTTAACTTAAATAGTACTTATTCTTTTTAGAGAAAAGAGAATCCGAGAAAAGCCTCTAAGGAGAGAAGATATTTGGTGTAAAGCACACACTAAAAAGAATGGTGAAGTACCAACTCCATTTATTGCCGATTGTATGGTAAGTGACATTTCAACTAAATCATACTTTATTTTTACTCCCTCGCCCAAAATGCCAATCTTTTATGTCATTATTACGAATGAACTTTGAGTAATTATTTTAGGTTGATTTAACTATCCTATTAAAAATACAAAAACTTGTTATTGATATTATAATCAAATCAATCCATGTTTATTTCTCAAAGTTCAATTGTAGTAACAATAAAGAAAAAATAGAAGATTATTTTGGGATGGAGGGAGTATTTTGCCTAATCTATCATTTTATACTTGTTTGTTTACTAATTTTCAAGAGTAAAATACAAGAGATCACATCCTCTCAAACCTCCCATTTGACATCAATTAATGAGGACGCACTCTCTCAAATACTCGGGCCCGAGAGAAATGGAAGAGTTAGAGGGATGGGATTTGGTATTATCCCATCAAAAATGGGTATCCACATGAATAGTTCAAAGAAAGTCCAAGCACTTGAGAATCAAGTTTCAGATCTGAATAAAAAAATGGAGAAGTTTGAACATTTAGAAAATGAAATGGCGGAGATGAGACACTTTATGCGTATGCAGGCAAGTATTTTGTAGTCAAGCACATTGTTTTTAGAGTTATTTATAGTTTTCACTTACATGTTAACTCGTGATTGTTCCTAGGGTTTCGCGTCAAAGGAGAAAGCAAATTCAAAGATGGCCTCTCCGCATTTGCATAATATTGGTTCAAGGGAAAATTTGAATGGGAAGTCACCCACTCCGTCGTCACATAATGGTAGCTCTAATGCTCGTGATTGTTATGGTTCAACTTCAAGAGATGCCCGTACAAGTGTCACTGTTGATCGCAAATGCAAATTATTGGATTGGCGAAAGAAGGTTCTTGCTGAAGCTACAATTGCATCCACGGATCCTAATGCTATGGTGCACGGTGTTCCCGTTGGAAATGATGCTTGGAAGGTTTGGGTTCAAGTAGCTTTGGTTCCTAATGCTGATTTGTGGAGGCCTAACTCAGATATGTCAGTCATTGCGGATGCAGTGGGAGTACGACCGCATGGCCTAAGAAATTCGTTTCTTTTAATTAGTTAAGAATCTTATGTCTGGACTTCTATTTTGGATTTCTATTTTGATGCACAATATGTGTCCTATGTTGGTTTATTGCTAAACATTTAGAACTTGGTATTACTTTTTTTTTAAGATGTTTGCCCGACTTATTAACTAACCCCTTTTTAACTCCGCCAATGCAATTGTTGTATATTGCATTGCATTGCCGGTCCCAAGCCCGGATAAAGGAGGAGGGGAAAGGTATGTGAGCATATAATTCAAGGGTCAGTTGCATGGTTATAGGTAATTGATATTACACCTTCTTACTTATTATTGTGTTTTAATTGACCATGTGTAAGTATATATCTCAAATTTTTGGCAGTGTTGAATCATTTACACTTGATTTTAAAGGGAAAGAATGGAAGGGCGTTCTTAAAGAGTGGTTAATTTTGTTCAGATTGTTGCCCAATCCTAGGGCTTTCTATGAAGGTCGATTTTTGAGAGATGTTCTACTGAACAAGTTGGTTATATAATTGGCTGCAATTGCTAGATTTTTAATTTTTTAGTATAATATTGTGAATTTACTGTTCATGTGCTTATTCTTGGTTGTTACTGCTTATTTAGTATAGTCTAGTCATAATATAGCTTAAATTACCCTAGTTGTTCTTTAGTTGCAATTTTTTCTTTTAAAACTGTCATAATTGCTCAACATGAGTTCTAGCTGAGATTGTTGGTGTTTTCATGCTCAAATAAGTCCCAGTCATCATGACATTATATAACCTTGAAAATCAAGCTCATGGCTTCTTTAGTAACTCATTTGCTTCTTGAACCTTGTTTTTGTCCTCATTCCCTGAAATGATAATCCACGGTTTGTGTCATAACACAAGGTTTTACTTGCTTCTCTGAAATGATAATCCTCATTCCCCATTGTTTTTGTGTCATAATTGTACTATACTTTCCCTGTCCTCTTAGTTTCATATCTTACTGCTCTGTGTCGAGTGGTAGTATGGCAAATGAATCTGGTCCTTACTGGTGTTCATACTGTTGGGGAATCAAGTACTACTGATGGTAAGGTGTTAGAATACATTAAATCTTTGTTTGGTACTCCCATTACTACTCTTAGGGATATTGATGAATTCACTAAGAATATTGATGAAGGCAAATATCCACTTTGGGCTGTTTTGGATAAGGATGTTCAAGTTAAAATAGCGGATGTTATAGCAGCCCTATATGATGATCTCATCAAATCGTCTCTTGAGTCTCCTATTGTGGATCCTGTTATTCAAGGAGTTAACATTTCTATTCCTCGTAATGTGGTTGAAAAGGTTAGTTCTCGATTAGAACATACGTTATATGGCTACTTTATTGGGAAGAGAATGGCGTTACCGTTAGGCGTTATATGATTTTCCCCCCTCCATCTATGTAACTTTAATATACCTCTATGGCTCTAAGCTTTCATAATATCCTCCTGCCAGTGTGTGGGGAGTTGTTATTTCATCAAACCCAGACTTACTGCATCGTTTAGTCGTCTCTGTTTTTTATGATTTCCTACATGTCCATAATTTGATAATAATCTATGTAGTGTGGCTTACACTATATATTTGTATGTCTCTAGGTGTTAAATCATGAGATGGAAGTATCAAGTCATCATCCTACTAATCGTAATTCTTGCCCAGGCTATTGATGACCCATCAACAGGTCACTTGTAATATTGGGTACTTATTTGATCGCGAGTCGGATCGTGTACCGGATCGGATGATTGATGACCCATCAACAGGTCACTTGTAATATTGATTGTTTATGTTGTCTATTATACATTTTTCTGATCTCCTTATTTATTCCTAACCTTTGGTTAATTCATGTTAGGGGGGTTGTTGGTAAAGTGTCTTTGAAGTAGATCTTCTTGTTAAAGATTATCAAAACAAGTCATCAACTATATGGACTGCCATATTTGGTGATATCATATTAACAAAGTGATGATATTTCGGAGATAAATTTCCTTGAAAAGGAGTGTTGCGTATGAATTAAAAATTGAAGATCTCGGTGTGCTTAGGTATATCTGTTTCTCAAAGAAAACGTAATGTTAAACTAGGAGATCAGAATACAAGTACATCAGTCGACAAAGGTAGATATCAGGAACTTGTCTGAATGGTTTTCTATTTAACTCACGCAAGACTGATGTTTAGCTTTTGTCATCGGCATGGTAAGCCAGTTTACGCATGCTCCCTACCAAGAAACAAGTTTACGCATGCTCCATACCAAGTACACCTAGATTCAGCTATTTAGATTCTGAAGTATCTATAAGGAAGCCCAGGGAAAGGTTCGTTGTTTTCTTGAAGACGGATGCCGATGGGGTTGGCTTAGTGACTGATAGAAGATCTACATCTTGTTATTGTTGGTCCCATGTTTGGGGAGACTTGGCGACATGGAGAAGCAAAAAAGCAAAATGTGGTGGCTAAAAAGCAAGACTCGGTACATGACTATCTGCATTCCTTATGTAGTAGCCACGGTGAATCGACCACAGATGTTTCATCTAAAAGACAGCCCTCTTTTCGAGTATATGACTTATAAGCTAGGATCACTTGATGTATACAAACTAGCTTGCGGAAGTTCTAAAGATTATCAAATCTTAGTAACCATGATAGCAATTTGATAGAGGATAAGTGGAAGAAAGTTTGGAAGCTGCAAGTTCCGGAGCGAGTTCGCTGCTTCATTTGGCAAATCCTCCATGGGAAATTGGCTACCAGAGAATATTGTGGTAAGTGGGGGAATGGCGATTTAAATTGTCCATTTTGTCGTCATGCTATTGAAAATATTAGTCATGTTTTGCGTGATTGTCAACAAGCAACTTTGCTTTGGAACTCATTAATTCCTCTAGACTTGCGCGTGATATTTTATGGTGCTGATTTGGATGATTGGTTGAGTGCTAATCTTTTCAACAATTTGGTGGTGGATGGGACTCTGGAATAAACAAGTCCATGATGAGGATTTTTTCAGGCCCTTGCACCCTGGCCGTTACCCTGTAGCACACTCGTGAATATGCGCAAACGACTTGTTCAGCAGGTGGAAGTTTCTTGGAGGGCTCCTCCGTCCGGTTGGATGGCTGTTAATACGGATGGCGAAAATTGATCTCGGTTTAGCTGGGTTTGGTGGAGTTTTGCGTGACTCGTAGGGTCGTTGGCTGGGTGGGTTTGCCAAGCACTTGGCTGTTTCATCGGCGTACTTGGCCGAGCTGTGGGGAGCCAGGGAAGGTCTGACACTCGCCATCAGCAAAGGAGTAACATCTCTTGAGCTGCAAAAGGATTCAGTCGTTATTGTTAATTGCTTGAACAGGAACGAGGCACAAGCACGGCGGGAGGCGGCGGCTTGTGCGAATTATAAGACGGCTTATTGCGTCCCTCTCCAATGTTCGTATCATCCACATCTACCGAGAGGCCAACAAAGTTGCTGACAAGCTTGCAAATATGGGGTGCCCTCGTAGTCGTTATTTCTTTGTTTATTTTGCGTGTGCCCTGTATTGATTTATGTTCATGAGGACTTGAAGTGAGTAAGAAGTCCATTGACACACTTTATTGTAGTAGGTGCAATAGGTGAAATTTGGGGGTGGATATTTTTTTTAGAAAAATAACTTTATACAACGTTTATGTAAAACGTTGTGAATAATCAAAGACAACGTTTTTACAAACGTTGTGGAAGTGGATATTTTTTTTAGAAAAATAACTTTCTACAACGTTTTACATAAACGTTGTTAATACTAAAAGACAACGTTTTTTCAAACGTTGCGGAACTTATTAACAACCTTTTCAGAACGTTGTCAATAAGAAAGGACAACGTTTACGTAAACGTTGTTGAAGTTAGTAACAACGTTTTGTAAACGTTGTTAAAGGTTTTTAACAAAAAACGGGATCGCTATTACAACAACGTATCATAGCGTTTAAAGAACGTTGTCATAAAGATGGACCTAAGACAACGTCGGATAATACAACGTTTTACGAAACGTTGTCAAACACTAATTACAACGTTTAAAAAACGTTGTTAAAGACCTTTTTTGTTGTAGTGGCCCGTTGCGACAAGTGCGACGTGCACTCGGACTCGGATTCTAGCCTTAAAAATTAATTAAAGCAAACTAGGGTGCACCATAATGGAGCACACTTGATTGCTCCTTTATGATGGAAAGTCTTTTATAAATAGCTCAACTTTTCCTTACTTCTCCAATGTGGGATGGGATTCCACACCACATCCCCAACTATTAAATGGCTTAACTTTGTGCATTAATTACTCATTCATTTCTTAACGAAATTGAACAAGTAAATACACTAAATTAATCTACACAAAATGTAGATTCCAAATATACCATTTAATGTCCTTAATTACCATAATTAATTATGGTATTAATTAAGCTATTTTTCCAACAATGACAATATATAAAATCGTGTTGACGAAGAACTTATTGGTGATCCTAATGACAATGTGGAAAATCTTGTGGATGAAGAACTTCTTGGTGATCCCAATTCTAATGATTTTGTGGAAAATATTGTTGATGAAGAAGTTTTAAGCGAATGTTGACTATGATAGATTAATTGAAGATTTTGCTTCACGGAATGCAAAAAGACATCGTTTTAGGTGATATTATGTTTGTTTTGTTTTTCGAGATTTTAGTTTATGACATTGTAACTTTTCTTTTCAATAATAATCGGCTTGGGGATGAACCGCCTAACTTGACGAGGTTCCAAACCCCTTCAAAAAAATTTGTTATTAGTTTCTTAAATTAAGGGGCATATTTTTCGCCTTTCGCCGAGGGCATCCGAAACTATTGGACCGGCCCTTGTAATATATTGTGTTGAATTTATCTCAATATATTTTTGGAAAATTGTTTCTTCTCAATATGTTTTATTATTAATAATTAAAAATTCTGATGATTAAAATTAAAAACTCGGTATTTTTCTTACGAATATAAAATATTACTACATGGTAAAAAAACTGAAAAAAGAAAAACGCTTCATATCATATATTGTTTAACCGTGGAACTATGTAGGATACCACAAGGCATGCCCTCTCTAATCCCAAAACACAGCGAAAGCTGAAAAACAACTTATTCCAAAAAAAAAACGATTATTCTACATATGCATGCCATGCACGTACACATGCATGCATGCATGCATGCATGCACTCTCTAGCGAAGCCAGAACTATAGTACTTTCTAACGACGACACTTAGCGGACTGAAAGGCGAAGGGCCCAACATTATAGAGCGAGATAGGCTGTTTTTTCTTAAACCATGGCCTGGCGGCGGGGATCAAGATAGCCCCCGTCTGCCCACGGTTGAGGTTGGTCGGAACGTTGCATTTAGTTTTGGGAGAAGAGACCAGAAACGCCCTGCACTTGCGGACATCGGCGGTTGTTAGCTGTTCCGGCTTAAAATAAAAGAGGCCGTTTTTGTCGGTTTTTGTTTTCTTCACCGAAGTATTGGTTGTGTTCTTGCATACCAGCTTCACAACCGCACCTGCGGTATAAACAACAAATTAAACACAAAAAAATATAATTAATTAAAAAGCCAATATTAATTAACATCGTTATTTTGAATGCATGCACATTATCAAATGAGAATGATTCTTATCCTGCGATTTGCGAATATTCATGAGTTTTGTATTAATTATGCATTAAATATATACATTTCGTGCATCAAAATTACAGTGTATTAAAATATACATTATATGCATCAAAATATCGATACATTAAAATATTGCATTATATGCATCAATTTTTTGTGAGAAAATCTAGGTCATTCATTTATCAAGATCTGTTGATGAAATTTATTCTTATTTCTTAACTTAAATTGCATTCTCACCTGAACCCACCTCTCTCTCTCTCTCTATATATATATATATATATATATATATATATATATTACTAAAAAATGTATGTATTGGCTTCACAAAAATATGAATCCAATAGAGTTTTTCTTATTTAGCTTCACATTTCTGCAGCCAATGTGTAAGTTAAAGAAGCTGAAGCTAAAGAACATTTACCTTCATTGTTTGACCGTGTAAAGTTAAAGAATTAAACTTTACCGTCAATTATGTGAAGCTAAAGCGAACGTAAAACAATTAACCTAATTACATTAGCTTCACATGGGTGAAACTAATATATGTGTGTGTGTGTGTGTCAAATTAATAATCATACGAACATCAGTCTAGAGGCGGAGAATCTTTTTCACAGGTGTATATAGGATTTTGGCAAAAATTGGGGGAAAATGTTAATTTATACAAAAAATAAAAATTGGTTTTACAAATTCTTAGTAGTTTTTTTGAAAAAAATTTATATATGCTGAAACACCTTCTATTCCCTCTTGATATTCTTAGTAGTATAACACATAGTATGACATCATATATATATATATATATTGGAAAAAATCAAAATGGAGTAATAAGAAAGATGATTGGAAAATGGGTAAAAGGTAGTTATATGTTGAAGTACGTACCAGCAAGAGGAGAGGCGCCCCTGAGACTGTTGAACCACCCACTCTTGCAAGATTTGCAGAATACAAAACCCTGAACAGCGACCTTAAATGACGGAAGAACGGGCGGTGGTTTGGTTACTGGCGGCGGAGGTGGGGGAGCCTTAACTGGCGGAACAACCGGTGGTGATTTGGTTACTGGCGGCGGAGGAGGAGGAGCCTGAACCGGCGGAACTATTGGTGGTGATTTGGTTATCGGAGGCGGAGGTGGGGGAGCCTTAACTGGCGGAACAACAGGTGGTGATTTGGTTACTGGCGGTGGAGGAGGAGGAGCCTGAACTGGCGGAACAATAGGTGGTGATTTGGTTATCGGAGGCGGAGGTGGGGGAGCCTTAACTGGCGGAGCAACAGGTGGTGATTTGGTTACTGGCGGTGGAGGAGGAGGAGCTTGAACTGGCGGAACAATTGGTGGGGGTTTGGTTGCTGGCGGAGGCGTGGAAGACTGAACTGGCGGAACAATTGGTGGTGGTTTGTTTGCAGGCGGCGGCGGTGATGGAGCCTGAACTGGCGGAACAATTGGTGGAGATTCGGCTACAGGCGGCGGTGGCGGGGGAGCCTGAACTGGTGGAACAATCGGTGGCGGTTTTGTTGATGGCGGCGGCGGTGCGGGAGACTGAACTGGCGGAACGACTGGTGGTGGAGCCTGAACTGGCGGAACAATCGGTGGTGGTTTAGTTGATGGCGGCGGTGGTGGAGCCTGAACTGGAGGAACAATCGGTGGTGGTTTTGTTGATGGCGGTGGTGGTGTGGGAGACTGAACTGGCGGAACGGCTGGTGGTTTGGTTACAGTCGGCGGCGGCGGCGGTGCCTGAACTGGCGGAAGAATCGGTGGCGGTTTGTTTGCTGGCGGCGGCGGTGGGGGAGCCTGAATTGGCGGAAGCCCTGGTAGTGGTTTAATTACCGGCGGAGGCGGATTGGGAGCCTGAGCTGGGGGAAGAGCTGTTGGTGGTAGGACTACCGACGACGGCGTGGGTTCCTCTATCGGCGGGAAAAACAACGATATGGGTGCCTCACTTGGAGGGGAAACCGGGGCTACCGGTAGCTTATGGTAGGGCTTAGGGTGGAGGGGGTGGAGATGTGGTTTGGGGGAGGACGCCGGCGACAAATAGGGAAATCGCCAAAACGCTTGAACGTCGGCGAAGCTGAAGAGTAGTACAGAAAGCTGTAGAAGCAAAAGCCCATTTGCGGAACGAGCAAAGCCCATCGCTTTTGTTTAGTGTGTGTCTGTGTGTGTGGAGAAGTGTATTGAATTGGTTCGAGAGAATGAAAGTAAATTTATAGGGGTTTGAAGAAATTTTTTAATATTGGGTTAGACCCATAATCGTCGGGTCTTGCCCCGTGCTTCCTCGTTGACTATCTTTTCATACTAAATAATAGCCCCCGCCCTGTTCACATGACCTTCCGTTGTTCCCTCCCAAATTAGCCAAGCAATTTGGATTGTCACCGGGGCGTCTAAAAGGACACCCGGTTAGTGGTTTTAATCGGAATTGTACCGAATCGACATGATTTTTATAAATCGAGAACCACTATTTGTGGTTAGGGTGCAATTTGTGATTACTACTTCAAAACAAATATGGTTAGTGGTTAACCGGAACCGAATGATTCCCCGAAATTATGATAAAATAATAAATTATAATTATATATTTTTATCCTAAAAAGAAATTCAATTGAATTAATAATATGTAAATTAATTACCCCCAAATCAACTCTCTATTTGGAATTGTTTTGTATTTTAATTGTTGGATTTATGAATTAATTTTGACCTACAGTTGTTGGATTTATGGATTAATTGTGTTGTTGTCTACTATTTTTGTTTTAAAAGATTAATTTTAGCATTTTAGAATTGTTTATTTCAGTTTTTTTGGATAAAAAAATAGTTTTTAAGGTTAACCAAACCGAAACCATATATAATTGGTGTGGTTCCGGTTAACCAAAATTTAAAGTGGTGTGGTTAGTGGTTCTTATTTTGGGGCGTTTATGGTTCCAGTTAACCAAAAATTCTGACTCGGTTGAATCGAACCACTCGACACCCCTAATTGTCACCGGTCTCTCTCTCTCTCTCTCTCTCTAAAGTGGAGTTATAATTATATCATACAAAATTATTAAAAAAAAAGATTTATGCTAAAATTTACTAAAATCTTGAATTTGAGAAGATAATTTTATTATTTATCAGTATAGTATATAAAATAAATAAATCGTAAAAATTCATTTTGGAAAAAATTAATGACAATCAAAATCGGGGCGAGTAGAAAACAAATAAATACTTACTTCGTACCATTATAAATTTTCATTTGACTTTTTCTTTATCAAATTTTTTTCAATTTGGACCATAAATTTAAGAAAAAATATATTTGATGTTAATGTGTCACTTATTTGACATATATTTTTCAAAATAAAATCATTTATAATTTTTGTAATTATAAAATTATAAATAATTATTGTTAAGGTATTGTAAATTTGACCAGAAAAAATCGAAAGAAAAACTTTATAGTCTTATTAGACTTTTCACATAAATTAAGAAAAGAAGTGTTAAAATGAAAATATGAAAAGGAATTTCCTTACTTGTCTGCATGATTTTTCTTGGCTACAAATGTATATATCAGACATGATTATTACAGTAAAAGAGTGGTTTAACATACTGATAAGCACATAAATGGTAACCGGTGGCATTAGTCCATCGATCGATCAGAATCATTCTACGACGAGGAGTTTAGGAGTTCATGACTCTAGCAATGGGTGAAATTCTAGTCCCTCGAAATATGCTTGTAGTTTAAGGAAATATGGAGGGATTTAAACAACAGCGCGAGGAGTTTGATCTTCATAGGAACCTGGAGTGGGATAGTAACTAGTAAGAGTTCAATATGGAACAATTACTTGAGGGATGACTCTTTCTGCACGACAGCCAAAGATATTTAGGAAACAAATACCGATATAATCTCGCAATTTAACTGGAAGCGGTTCTAAGAAGTAATTTATATTATGCACTAAGGTTCATGATACATCACGAACTCACGATAAATATATAAGAACTAATGACATAAATACCCCAATCAATCTATCCACACATGTCTTCTGCGTTGTTTCAGGGTCCATATAACATTATGAACTCACAGACATGATGTTACAGCTTGTTCTGACACTGTAGTTTGGATTAGTCAAGTGTAAGATTGAAGCCTTAGTAAATTAGTTTGGATGTTTTCCTTTCACTATTTTTACTTTTGACTATGTTATATTTAACAATTTTTTGTCCATCATACATAAGGTTCTTCTACTTAGGGTACTCATACATGATTCCAATTCGATTGATAGAAAGTTTGTTTGAATTTCATTCGTTAGTATAACGAACAAGTGTTTGATAAAATGCATATTTGAATATAAAGTATAAAATATGGATAGAAAATCAAGGTATTCAAGCTTGATTACTATCCAATTCAACTAAAACTCTTCCAAACTCGACTGAATCACTTAATTAAATCAAGCTCAAATATAATATTTAAAACTCGATGAAATTTCAAACGAATTAGTTTGTTATATTGATTTATACTAATATTTCTGGTTAGTTTAAATAAAATATAAAATCGAATAAAAGACTTTTTTGAAATTCAAGATTTAGATTTGAAAAGTCAATGAGGGATTTAAATATAAACCAACGAAAAAATAAACCGGATAATGTAAAAACTTAATGTAGTAGAAGTGCAAGACCACATGATGTTGGCAATAAATATAACTATCACGTGACCTCAACCTACAGGCCGTAATTGTAAATGAATCGATTCGTACAACGGGTTTAATTTATTCTAATGGAACACAAAAAATCAGTAAATAAATTAAGGCCCTATTTACTTTTTAATTAATGGACTGAGTACTTAATGAGTTGAATCGTTCAAATTTTTTAGATGTTTATTTTTTACTGAATGAGTTGAAATGTATCTTTTTGATTCAACTATGAAAAGGTGTGGTTCTCATTCAGCCCAAAAAATTACATCTCCTGCCCTTACCTACCGCCTCCCTCTATCTTCCTCTCTCCATTTTCTTTTCTCTCTTCTCTCTCTCTCGTTCCTTTCTCAATTTCTTTTCTCCTCTCGTCCATTCTCTCTCTCTCTCCCGTTCATCTATCCTGTTCCTTTCTCCCGTCCCTTCTCTCTCTCTCCAGTTCCTTTCTCCCGTCGCCCGCCTCGCGTCGCCCGCCTCGCCGCCGCCGTCGCCAGGTTCATTTTCTAATTTTTCAGGTTTCAGATTTTCCCAAATTTACATGCTTCTTCGTTGCCAAACAACATTACAATCTTGATGTTGCAGTAATGAGTGATCTATTTGTTGTTGGGTAGTTTTAAATCAGCTAGGTTATATGCCATTTTTCTGTGTTGAGAAATGCAAAAGTTACAGGAACTTATGAAATGCTTTCTGAATTAGTTCTCCAGATTCTTCAGATTATTTCACCAGATTTGTTTTAATTGCTCTTTTTGATTTCAGATTCTTCCAGATTCCAGATGAAGAAGGGCTTGACATAACACAATGAGGTGCTAATAGCACACAATATATTGCTAATTTGCGTGATGAAATTGCAAATAGTTTGGTTTCTAATGCTTAATTTTAAATTGTGTTCAAAATAAGATGTTGAAGTATTTTATTTATAAGTACTTATTATTGTTGTTTTTGATGATATCAATAAAGTTTGACATTATGTTTTGATGTTTAACTAGTTTATGTCATTCAAAAATACTATTCAGCTTAAAAAATAACGAACAGTTTATCAAACAGCACTTATTTCATACTGAGGGATGAATGGTCATTTCTGTCATTCAGATAGTTCATTCAGACAAGAAAGAAACAACAACATATTTTTTCAAATCAGACAGATTAATCCAATCAGACAGCTTAACACATTCAGATATTAATGTAAAAAAGTAAACAGGCCCTAAATCATTCTTCCATTTATTACGAAAAGTGTATAAAACTTATTATATCGAATAAATTTCTCAAAACAAGTAAAACTATTTAAATGTTTCGATAGTTTTTAGGTATATATGTAAACAAATTAAAATCGAAATTTATAACGAGCTTGTTTATTAGCCAATAATGAGTTTCAAACAATTTGAATATTGCTAGACTCGAGTTCCGTTTGCTCAAATAATTTTTTATTTTTTTAGTTTCATTTTTGGAATAATATCATGTTTAAATACTTTCAGAATAAATTTTAGTGATATTCTAATCATTAATAATGTATGTATAAACTGCAGCTAGGACTGTGACCGGACCGAACTATACTGAATAATGAGATGGTTCGGCTTGGTTCGCCTTTCTTTTTTACGATTCGGTCTCATCCGATTAGATCAAATATTATAAATTAATATTTGATTCGAGTTCGAAGCATATTTATTGATTTCGACGTTTGATTCCACTCGATATTTCGGATCGAACGTTTACAAATAGTTCGATCCTAATTTTAAACAACTGCTTTAGCCAATATTTTACACCGGACGGTCCGGTCCGGGAACTGCTAATGGGGAGGGGGTTTAAATGATTTTAGGTGTCGGACCGGACCGAACGATTTGGTCTGATTTGCATTGAATCTAAATTTAACGTTTAATTTGATACTTATTGCACGAATCGAATGCAAATCAAATTTTTTTCGAACCGAATATTTCGAGCCGAATGTAATATCTGCGTTTAGTGACAGACCTAACTGCAGCCCATAAGATGCTACTTCTATCTGCTTAACACATGAGCCAAACATGAGCCAAACTAATAAAATACTGTGGAAAATAAACTTTGCCTTTTGACTTTTCATATTTATTTGTTCACAATATATTCCTTATATTTATCGTCTAAATACAGTGGACTTTTATTCCAGATCTTCATCACCGACCTTAGATATGATGCTGGATCACCGGAGTTTTTGACAAAAAAGGGTGTTTTTTAAAAAATTATTTATCAAATAGGTGTATTCAAAATTTTATCTTTTTTTAAAATTTTAGTTTTTTAATTATTTTTACTGTTTTCGGTAATATAATTTTTTTACTCTTTTTTTAACTTTTTGCTATTAGTGTTTATCTATTGTAGTAAAAGCACACAAGACAAGAATTAGGTCAGAAGAAGATATATATTCTCATTCATATGGTCCCTTTAAATAGGGAGAGATTACATATTCTGGAACATTCTAATAGGTCTAGCCCTATACTAGTTGGTAGAAGCCCAATAGCCTGTAGACTAAGGCACACACTGTGTATTTACTTTACCACTCCCCCTTGTGCCGAGTCTCCAACGCATGTCAAGTTGCCTCGTTAAAACCTCGTCAAGCAAAAACCACATGGAAAAAATGCCTTAATCGTAGGAAAAAGAGTACAACATCTAGACATATAAGTTATGCTAATTTCGTTAAGCCAAAACCTCTATTGATCATTTCGTCGATCAATGTGTGCTCAAGAACGTGATCAGTTCGTTGATCAGTGAGCTAAACGTCTAGTTACCTCGTTAAAAACCTTTCCAAGTGATAAAAACCCAGTGGGGAAAAGAATCCTTGGTTAAGGAAAAGAGTATAACTTGCGACGTGGATGTAAGACTCCCCCTCAAGTCTACATCTCCCCCTGAGTAGTTCGTCAATCAAGGAATCTGAAAAACAGTGCATGTGTCGTTGCCTCGTCAAAAACTTTGCCAAGCAACAAAACTCATTGGGACAAATAAATATTGGTCAAAGAAAAGAGTACAATATTGGTGGGTAAAATTCGTTATACCTCACCCTCCCATCAGATCCTTACTTCGATCTCGGGAGTTCGTAAATCCTACGCATTCCGTTGTTTCTCACATGTTTTTCAAATACGGCATTGGGCAATGATTTACTGAATAAATCGACCACACTCTCCTCAGACTTCACTTGCTTAACTTGGATGTTGAGGAGGGCCCGTTGTTGCTGATTGCAGAAAAACTTTGGAGAGATATGATTCGTATTATCCCCCTTGATATACCCAAGCTTCATCGGTTCGATGCAAGCGGCATTATTTTCGTATATGCATGTGGGCGCATCAGTGACATTACTTAATCCACTGTTACCTCGAATATGTATAACAGTGGTTCTCAATCATATACACTCACGTATCGCCTCATGTAGAGCGATAATCTTAGCGTGATTCGAGGAGGTAGCAACAAGGGTTTGCTTAGTTGATCTTCAAGATATAGCGGTGTTTCCAACTGTGAGTACATAACCAGTTTGTGATCGACCTTTATGTTGGTCTGAAAGATACCCAGCATCAGCACAACCTACCAACACATTCGCCGGGGTAGTTTCCTTGGCATTCACACTTACTTTAGTGATTGCACATTCATAGGCAGTTTCGTTAACCTGATAGGGAAAGAAAAGTCCCGAGTCAATGGTTCCTTTAAGGTATCGAAAGATGCTCTTAATACCATTCCAAGGACGTTGCGTGGGCTCAGAATTATATTTAGCCAACAAGTTCACTAAGAAGGCTATATCAGGTCGAGTATACTGAGCCAAATACAATAATGCACATATTGCACTTTAGATAGGAAATTTCGTCTCCCAAAAGCTCTTCTTCACATTCCTTTGGACGAAATGAATCTTTCTTCAAATCCAAACTATGACCGATCATGGGAGTGCTAACGGTATGTGCCTTGTCCATGTTAAAATGCCTGATTTTCTTCTGTACATAGGCATACGGGTGGATGAGGATTCCACTAGCTCGATGTTCTAGCTCAATGCCTAGATAAGATCGAATCTTCCCAGACCATTCATCTCAAAATCGGAATTTTAGATAGCTACGGCTTCTCTTAATTCGTCAAGAGTACCGATTATGTTCATATCGTCGACATATACAGCTACAATTGCTAAACCGAAACTTGTTTTCTTAATAAACACGCAGGGACACAATTCGTCATTCTTATATCCCATTCCAATCAAGTAGTCATTTAGGCGGGTATACAACATCCGCCCAGATTATTTTAATATGTAAAGTGAGAGTTTCAACCTTATTGCAAACGCACTCCGTGGTCTAGAGTCACTTGACTTGGGTAATGAAATGCCATCGAGCACTTTCATATATATCTCTATATTAACATCCCCATAGAGATATCACTAATCACATTTATGAGCTGCATTTCCAATCCTTCGGAAATTACTAAGCTGATGAAGTAGCTTAGGGGAGAGTACATCTCCTCAGTCAATTCCACGGCATTTATGAGAACCTTCGAGCCTTGTACTTCAGGACTTCATTCTTCTCATTGTTCTTACTGACAAAGATTTATTTTATGTCCTACAGGATTTACACTTGGTGAGGTTAGCACTACCTACCAATTATCCGTCTCTTTGTTAAAGAATCTAGTTTTGCATGGAATGCTTTATCCTTTAAGGCCAATCAACTCAATGTTGATACCAGACAACAGAGCGAGGTTCGGCATCGTCTTGCTCTATGCTTTGAGCAATGATAGATCATCAAAGTGGGTAGATGATCAGTCCACACTCTCATGACTCATCGAGATTTCTTGATTTTCTGAATCATATCAATCTTTGAGGCGTCCCCCTCGTCATGACTCATGGACATAGTAAAATTAAGTATGCTCTCATGAAACGAGTTCATTGATGACTAATATATAAGTTTGTCCCTTACTCTACCTCCTCCTTAGGTGAGTGTTAAGTCGAACCATGTAGCTTCCACCTCTTCCTTTAGGGAGCTATGTCCTAAATCACACATCCACCATGTGCGATGGCAGCACTCGATTCGTCGGTGTTGCGCCTCTTACCGAGGACTTTCAAGTTATAGGCTGCAGCTAGTATATATGATCTCGTCACTTTCACGATATCAGTAAACGCATCAGGCATCGAATCTGATACATTTCGAAGATCGAGAATTTTTACTATCACATAGCGAAATACGGGGATCAATATGAGACAAAGTAGGGATACACCATGACAATTCCTGTCGTTCCCTGAGAAAGTTCGTCTTCTCTCCTCCCCCAACGACGGGAAGGTTGTATCATCGAAGTGACAATCCGCAATTGAGCGGTAAAGAGATCACATGTCGAAGGTTCTAAATAGCGGATAACATTGGAGATTCGTATCCAACGTAACTACTTAATCGTCTTTCAAGACCCATGCACCGTGGGAGTGCATAAGGTACAATAGGGGTGGGCACAAAAAATCAAAATCCCGATCCCGTCCCGGTCCCGTCCCAAAATTACCCGGGATGAGACGAGATCCAAAATTAAAAACACTAGGCCCATCCCGTCCCGTCTCATTAGAGTAACTACGGGACGGGACACGGGACAAAAAATCTGAGGCCCGTAAGGCCCGTCCCGTCCCGCTAAGTTTTTAACCCTTTTTAAAACCATATATTTTTATTATTTGTAACCCTTTTTTAATTAACTTTTAATAATTTTTATTTTTTACTATCTATATTTTATAATTATACACAGACCTAATCAACCGGTATAAAGTTAGTAACTGATATTTTTTCAAAAAAATGGATATGTTGTATTCAATGTTAATAATTGTTATTTTAAAAGTTTAATTTAGGCTCTTAAATTAGTTTGTTGAATATTTTTCCCGAATTTAGATGTATGAAATTATAGATTTTCTTACTTTTTTCTAATTTATATTTTGAACTTTTTTATGCGGGACTAAACCCGTCCCGTCCCGTCCGGTTCCGTCCCATCCCAACCAGGATAAGGCCCGCGCGGGATGTAATTTTGAAATCACCAATCCCGTCCCGTCCCGTCCCGCTTGTTATAACACGGGACGGGACGTGGGATGACCCCAGGCCCATCCCATCCCGTCCCATGCCCACCCCTAATACTACATAACCAAATATGCGTAATTGGCACTCAAGCTCGTTTGAGTCCAAAATGTAAAAATCAGGCTTATCCAGTTATCAACTGGTATGCATAAATCGTTTGGTTAGCAGATGGTCTAAAATGAGCGAATAAGTAAAGCTGCATGCAAGACTACATAACCCCAGACAGAAATAGGCAAATTGGTGTGCATAACCAATGCCAAGGCTACCATCTGATTCGTTCGATAGTTGCCTTCACGAGACCATTTTGCGTATGCTCGTGGGGGATCAGATGCTTTTCGTCGCTCCCGATCGACATGCAGTATTATCAAGTACTTTAGATGTGAACTCTCCAGCATTATCAAGTCTTGTATACCGAACATGGTGGTCAGGGTGGTGAGCCCTTAGACAGATAATCCGAGCTAGAAGCTTTACAAAAGTAGCATTTTTAATTGGACATGAGGACGGCATCTGACCAGCATGTCGAAACGTCAACCAGAACCATAAAACATATAAATGGTTCGCACTCTTGTTGAATCGGTCCACAAGTATCTATTTGAATCCTATGTAAGAATGAAATTTTCACATCTTTAGCGGTAGGAAGGTCTCGCTCCTACTTTGGCTAAAGTGCAGGCTTTGCAAAAGAAATGATGTGCATTCGACAGTGTCAAACGTGTAGAACGGATGGATGTCTTCGATGCTTTGGACGACATAGCTTGAGGACCAACAAAGTTCGTTATGTGGGTTCATTGCCCGCTTATACTTTGCACGCGAAAGAAAATGATGTCTGTGCATATCATCATGTCATGATCCAGATGCCCCAATCGATCATGCCAAAGCCTGTATGAGTCAGCGTCCCAAAGTTCGTTATCGATAATCGCATAGGATTCAACAATCCTAATCACAGTGACGTACAATCCACTTGGTTGACTCGTAAGTTTCTCTAAGATGCGCTTTCGACCGCATTCATTAGATATGATATAGAGATACTCTATTCCATTCTCACAATGAGCTTCAACATGAAAGTCGTTGATACGTATGTCCTTGAAGCTTTGTAAGAACATGAGTAATAAAAACTCTGAACCATAAGCATAAGAACAATATTCGGTACTTTGAATAAAGTCAACCACTTGTATACGTAAGCAATAATAATATCTTGCTCGAAACCAAAATACATCAGACCATTACTGAAAAATATCAAAACGTCTACCGATAAAATTAGTCATAGAGGAGGGGCGTCTAATGACTTTGGCAACGTATGGTGCAATACTGCCACCGGTAAATGTGAAAGTGACATCTGGAATCATGTCATGATCACCTTCCTCTATATGTTGAGATTCCTATTCATCGGAATCTTAAAGTCTCTTCTAGTTGGCCGTAAAATAATTGCTTGCATGGCAGTTCATATAACAATGGCAGCAACCTCACATTAGGAGTCAACTGGTTTCTTGGGAGTCAGGAGCATCATCTATTCTTGCTACATTAGAAGATCGAGCGAACCTCCATGACCACGACCACGTCTACGACTGCCACATCCCTTTCCACCATGCAAATTCATTCCATGTGGTTCGGGATTGGTACGTCCAGTCCCCTATTCGTCGGGGTTCTTTCAACATTTTACTTTGCCATTACTAGCCTCGAGAATTTGCTTTGTCTCGACAGGCCTAGCATTATCATACTCTAGCATATACTGATTTGTCAGTATAAGCACTTAAGTATGGAAATTGGAAAGTTTTTTCTGGATCATGTCGTCTTCTATCAATTTCTTTTCACAAAAGAATGAGACACGCCTTAAGGCAGAACAAATTTTTTATTGAAAAATTGTTGACTCGTTATAATAAAGCAAGTGGATTTCGTCCCACTGCATGGTCAACTAGAGAAACAGTATTCTCAAAATGGCCCTTAAGGGCATCCCATAATTCGTTGGGGATATCATCTAAAGATATTTCTACCACAAGTTGGGGTCGAGATTTCGCCTAAGAACATCATCGTACTTTCTTTCACCTTTTAAAATGATTCGTCGTCTGTATGAACAGAAAGTGTGGCGCTAATGTCTTAATATCGGAATTTCATCTATAGCACTGGATGAGTCGATTTTTGATCGTCTCATTCTGTTCTATTGGGTCGTGCTTTCGTTTGTTTTTAAGTGTTTTTGCTCTTTTTATGTGTGGTATGTTTTTGTAGGTAGCCGGACGAACATTGTGGTGAAATATGCGCTTTTATGGCCAATATTGGAGTTTATGACGATCAAAAGCAAGAACGGGGCCTAAACGATGAAGATTGAAGCAATCTCGGTCGTATTTTCTACTTTCCAGATACATTACTTCTAATTAGGATGTGTTCTATATATGTATGGATTCATAGTGAAATAAGCTTCACAACGATATATTATACGCTAAATTCTGAGGTGTATTGGGGGAGATATGGCTTCTAGACCACAGTCTCACAGTCCGGATTGCGCCCGAATCGCGATCCAAGTTCAGACCGCACCCGGATGCCCGTGGTTAACACCGCCATCTCATGCATCCAATTAGCACCGACAGCAAGGAACTACCACATCAGCGGATTTCACATCGAGCAATTGCCCTCATTTCATGGATTAGCACGTGAGGACCCATTGTCGTTCATCCGGGACTTCTATGTGGCGATTGACATCTTCCCATTAAATGGGTTGAGCGAGGATCAACTAAGAATGAAGTGTTTCCCGTATACACTCAAGGATGGAGCGAAATAGTGGTTGATGACTTTAGCACCGGGCTCACTAAGAATGTGGGATGATGTTTACGACAAATTCATTACCAAATATTTCTCTCATTCGAAGACTACACAGTTGAGAGCCCAAATCTCAACATTTGGACAACAAGATGGAGAGGCATTTCACGAAGCATGGGACCGATTCAAGATACTCCTCATTCAATGCCCACAACATCATTATCTGCTTCAACTACTTAATCAATTCTTTTACGATGGATTGACTCAATATTGCCAAGGTGCGATGGATAACGCAGCCGGTGGTTCATTTTGGGGGTTAACGGAGAGACAAGCTTATGACGTATTTGAAATATTGGGAGCTAATTCTCAACAAAAAAGTGTGCGCGTTCGTAGGGGAGTTGTGAACCAAGTAAGCAAGAAGGACGAGATGCAATCTAAAATCGATCAGTTAACGAAGGAACTAAGACAACTCAAGACCCAAAATAAATCTTCGAGCTCACGAGTTTGCGAAATTTGTTAGGGACCCGGACATGATGATAATTCTTGCCCACATAATATTCTAGAAGAAGAAACCGAACAAGTGAATTGGGCTATGGGACAAAGCATGGGAAGGCCCGAGTGGGAGGAGATGAGAAATAATTATGGCGGAAATGCAAGAAATACACCTCTCCCGAACACTTATCATCCTGGGCTAAGAATCCATCCGAATTTCTCTTGGAGAAACAACAATCCGATGCCGCACGACACAAGCGCCCAAGCTCAATACAACGGAGGAAATCGAGCCCAACAAACAACACAAAGTGAACCACCTCCACAACAAAGGAACTCTCTTGAGGAGAGTATTGCGACGTTCATTAAGGAAAACAGGGAAAACCGAGCTGAGAATAATAAAAAATTCGAAATCTTTAGAAGCTTCAGTGAAGAAAATGGAGCCATTTCATGGAAGACATTTCATGGTGACTGTCATAATAAAAATTGAAATGGTGACAAAAGCGCTCACAATAAAAATCCATGGAACCACTATCCATATCGTGACGAAGGAAAATGAACGAAAAATAACGAGCTATGTGGATGGACCTGACACGTTTCCATTTAATCCAGGATAGAAGAAGCTGAAGAGTCGAGCTAAAGACTATAAAAAAGCGCCACTTGGGAGGCAACCCAAGGGAGTTTTAAAATTTTTATCGCTTTTATTATTATTATTATCATTATTATTATTATTATTATTGCTTTTATTTGCTTCATCTGTGGTGTGTGTAGGAAATCAAAAAAAGGAGGTATTTATGGGAGCAAGAAGCCTAGCCTATTGAAAGTTGAGATTCGCGCACAAAAGCATGGTGCCCCGCGATCAAAAACCATACTTCTTAATCCGGTAGTTTTATTTTCTTTCTTTTTAATTTGCGTTTTTGCATTTTTCCTGACTTAATCTTTTTGCTTGGGAACAAACAAAGGTTTAGGTTTGGGGGGTGCAACTTCGTTGATTTTCATTTGTTTTTAGTTTGCGTGATCTTTTTTTAGTTCTTTTCTTTATTTTATTTTCTTGCATGATGTAGTAGTTGGATTGTAATAACCTCGTTATTTGTGGGTTATATGGATGATTAGTCATGTTTGTACTTGACTCGTGGAGTTTTATAAATCTAATTGATTGTTTGACCTTGCCTGTGAATATATAGTTTTGGTTACTTGATTTGATGTGTAAGGAATGAGTGTGGTAGTCAAAAAGCCGTGAGTTCTTGTGCCTAACTCAACCGTTCACTTTTAACGGTAAAATTCTTTCATGTGTGATTCCTCTTCTTGTGGATTGTATTCTTTAGAACTTGCATGATTCTGTCAGATGATGTGTTGCTATTTACATACACGAGAAATGATTAGGGCTGCCCATTTTTTGTCTTGAACCTACTTATCTAAAAATACCCACCATTTCATATCAATATCCTTTGCTAAGCCCTGTTGAGCCTTTAGCCGTAATTTTGTTCGAAAAACCCGCATCTTATAGCTCCATATCCAAAAGCCATAACTTACCCAAGTATTGGTCCACGTAAGAGCATGAGAGGGTATATTTGAAAAACGAAGGTTTGCAAAATTTGTGGTGTATAGAGGCAAATCTATGCTCATTTGGACTGGAAGGGGGTTGGTCTGTTTACTCAACCGAAAATCTTCTCTCCCGTTCCCCTGAAAATAATAAACGCCCAAAAAAAAATGGCGATCCTAATAATAATAATGGGATAGAAAAGATAGGGGAAGAGAGGAGTGAGCCTAAGAAAAACAAAAGTGAAGTCGTTGGGGTTGTGAGAAATAGGCCAATATCAAAAGAATTGCATTTAACAATGCCTTGAATTGAAAAGAAAAAAAATATATATATATATATGGGAGAATTGAAGTAGAGTGATCGATCTTGCTTTGAGTGTTTATTTCATATATGTGAGGATCGTATATGCTCTACTTGGACTGAACTTGTAACTACTAGTCAAATTTTCCCAACCTGAGCCACATCCCCGTTACAACCAAAACTAAGACCCTATGACTCGTGTTTTGTGAATATTGATGTGTTTGATGAAGAGAAGAAGTGCAAGCATATAGTAGAACTTTCCATTCGAATAGAGTTGAGCGTATTGACCTATCTAAACACTTGAGAGATGAGTGAATCGATAAATTCTGTGAGGGACTACTAAGACTTGTTTTCTTGCATGTTCGATTAAGTGCCATTGCTATCCATTCATTTGTGAGTTTACGCTTCCATGACGAATTACGAGACTTTACGTTACTTTTACATTCCCGGTGTAATATCCGGAATTTCCACTACTGTTGTTTAAGATTATTTTATCCGAGTTATGTTGTACAGCGTGGAATCTGTACAGTATGGGTAAAATAATTGAAGGACCAAGACATCTGTATTGGTATAATTGTCATACTTGGTCGACAATTGGATGTAAGAAGTATATGTATTCAGTATGCCGTATGTTCGTATTCTGTATGTTGAGACGATTGGACAAGAATAGCTGAAAATGGCTAAGTGTAACATTATTAGCGCACGCTAATAATCAGGAGTAGCGCACGCTATCGTGCAGGTTTAGCGCACGCTACGGATATAAGATAACGCACGCTAATGCAGTCAGATCGGAAGGAATCTGCGTGTGGACCATGCCACTTTCGGCGCACGTTATGATAAGTCAACGGATGTTGTAATGTAGTGTTAGCGCACGCTAATGCATGTTGATTAGCGCACGCTAATCGTATATCGGACAAAAGGAATCTTATCCTCACAAGACTTTCGGCGTGTGGACCGATCTTGAGCATACGCACAAACGAGTCAACTATGAGTAGCGCACGCTAAGGTAAGACACTTGCGTACGCTAAATAGAGGCATTTACGTACGCTATCGCATGGGCATTGCGTCGTAAATCACTTCATGCAAGAAGACAGCTTGCCTCGGATGCGATAGCGCACGCTAACAAAGGTCGATTAGCGCACGCTAGTCAGAGCGCACGCTAAACATAAGGTTTAGCGCACGCTAGTAATGTATTCTATATAAGGGACAAACGGGTATTATGAAGCATTTCGTCCTTTCTTTCACCTTCAGTCGATAGAGAGAGTTTTGTGAGGTTCTTGAGGTTCCCAAACACGGTGAGGTGGTGATCTTTAACAAGATTAAGATAGAAATCATGGATTAAAGTTTTGTTCTTGAAATCATTGGTGATTCTTGGAAATGGATTCAACCTTGGAAATCAATCCATTCCTTCATAAAGGTAATCACTCTTCATCTTTGGATTTCATTTTGGATTGAATGTTGATGTTCTTGAGTTGATGATTATTACATAAACGAGTTGATAAGCATGATTATGAGATGGATTACCGGATTATGATGATGTTATTGTTGATATGAAGATATTGATATGATTCTTGTGGTTTAAATTGTGTTGTTCGTTTTCTTGAGATAAGTGGATTAATCCTTCTCCTCAGTTTCGGATGTTGATGTTATTGTCGATGATTACTCTCTGTAATGGAAGATTAAGGGAGTGTTGTTACGTTCTTGATGTTTCATGATATTGATATTGAGGAAGATGATATATGGATATAGGACTTGGATTATAAGTTGAATGATTGTTTGTATGTTAAAGGATATCGAATTTCGTTGTTTGATAACTATGAACATGGTTTAGAATCACTTAGTGTTCTTGATAATCGCCATGTGTTGATCGGTATATGAAATGCATGCAATCGCATGTCATTAGCGCACGCTAGTGTTACCGTCTAGCGCACGCTAACGGAACGTCTTAGCGCACGCCACGTTAAGTAATTAACGTGCGCTAAGTCAACAGCAGGTAGTATATTCTGTTTCGATTATGAATTCGTGATCGTTTAAGTTGGCTTGATCAGACTTATGGTTAACCGAGATATTGTTGAGCCGTGGAGATTGTGAATTGGTTTTATCGATTGTTGATTGTTGTCGAACTTGTTGTTTATCGATTATTGTAATAGGTTGAGATTATTGATCGGTGTTTATAACCGTATGTTGCGGTCGTGTTCGAGTATGTTCGTGAATGGCATTGGTCAGGGCCAAGGAGCTAGTAGACGAAGACAATGAAATTGGTAGCGGCTTCATCATCATCGTAACGGTATCGAGTAAGTTATTACTTACTCAGTTTATAGTATTTAATGAATGGTTTCCATTTCATTCATTTATAATTCGTATAGCAATGTTTATAATCGTAATCACATGAGACTTGGGATTATAAATCATATTCGAGTTTTGGGAATCTAAATCATAATGTATATGATTTACTTTTGTTATTGGTATACTTGTATATCGAGGATATATCGTGATAAAAATGGAGATATGGACTATCTGCAATTCGTGATACTTTGGACCGTCGAGTATTGAGGATAATGGTTCGGGATGGTTTAGACATTGAGATCATTCTCGAAGGACTCGGGGCAAGTACTCTAATCATTTTTATTATTTGAGTCGATCATGTTGTGATACATTCGTGTATCGTTGTTGTCATGAATTTGTGCATTGTTGTTGTCGTGTATTGTGCACTGTTGTTTTGTGCAGTTGTGCATTGTTGTCATATGTCCACCATGCGTTGGTCCGACGGGATCATCATGGGAATCTATAGCTGTGTGCGCTGGATCACTGGACAGGTAATGCCACCATGCGTTGGTCCGATGGGATCATCATGGGAATCTATAGATGTGTGCGCTGAATCGTTGGATTACCATATGTTGTTGTTATTGTGCATATGTATATTATGGGTGGCCATAAGTATACACTGTCGTTATTGTTGTGATCATATTGACGTTGTCATATGAGTATGCATTTGTAGGTCTTGTGTTAAGACCATGTTCGTATGTTGTGTTGATCTGATCTCGGATTAGACTGACGTGATGGTGATGGTATTTCGTATCTTGAGGTATGTTCCGTATTTCCTTGGTACTTGTCTTTGATGGACAATTGATTATCGTATTGGAATTGTCGATGTTATCCGATGGATTGAATTGGCCAGAGTTGGTATAATTTCCGTATCGCGAGTTATGATAATGTTTTGAGAACCTTGAGTATTGTTGAGATACCGTACAGATATTTCGGTATTATTTTAATGTGTTGTTAAGGATACGAATCGTGGATTCTCGTAAAGTTACGACGGTAAGATTACATTGGTCGTATTCTTACTTAGTATTTCCATTGATATGTAATTATTGATGAGATGTGATGGTTATCATTGTTGGATATTATGGCTGACCCCGTCGTGGGCTTTCTTTTTAGGTTCTTGGATTATCAATCTTGTAGCGGTCGTGGAGAGATGAACTTCCCGGAGGATACTGGCAAGGGCATGTATTTGTGTTTTGAGTTTCTGATCAGTTGTTGTATTCCGCTGCTAGAGTATTTTAATTGTTTGTCTTTATCCCATTGCGTGAGTATTTTTAAATGACCTTTTTGGTATCCGTAACTTAGGTTACTTTGGCAATCATTTTCTAAATCTATTAAGCCGATGCGTGTAAGCGATAGCTTAACGTATGTGTTTTTAAACTGTTGAGTTTTGGCATTTTGGGCCTTGTGGTTTCAAATGAGTTTTTACGACGGTTTGATAAACGAGTTTTATAAATCTTCGAATGTTTTTAATAGATAATACCGTCGTTAGCCTCTTGGGCGTTTGTAAATGTTTGCGAAAATTTCCTTCTGCCTTGTGGGTTTCATCTCGGGGCCCACGGCGCTGTAATATTCCCGTTCGGATCTGGGGGTGTTACAGAATATGGTATCGGAGCTTAGGTTGAGAAAACCTAGGCAGTCGGGTCGAGTTGGGTCGTGTTTCTGTCGCGTCATTTGAGTTGTTGATTGAAAAATATTGGAGCCGTGAGTTTTTATTGTTCACTCGGGCTTGTGCTTATGTGATTTACCAGTGTGGTACTGGGATTGTTGTAACTTTTTCAAATGGTGTTAACGTGTTTCTTCAGATAGAGCTGTGTTGTTTTCTCGAGTTGAACTGAGTTTTCAAAATGTGTCTTTTGAAAATATCTGTGTCGAGTATTTTCTTGAGTCGAGACATGTGCCAGTATCACGGGGAACCGTCGGCTTCACGATCTGTAAGTATTTGGATTTTTAAATTTCATCGAGATTTATTGCCGTTCTAAGTTGATATGCTTTGAGATTCAGCAGAATATTATTCATTACAGTATAAGGTGACAGAGTTGGGACAGGATTGATGATCTTGAGAAGTTATGATTTTGGAAATCAATATGTCGATTAAGTTTTGGAACGGAGTTTTGCATTTGGGAGAAATATTGTGGATTGTTCAGGAGAACATGTAGTCATGTTAGTTCATTTTGAGATATATGAAGCTTTTTGAGCATTTGAAAATGATACTTTTCAAAATGAATGTTTTACGATGTTTTACCAGAACGATTTTGGGCCGAGACCCAATAGATTTTTGAAATTGTTTTATAACTCGGGGCTTGGGGTCCGAAAAGAGTTTCCTATTTTTTTAAACCTCTTGTAATGCGGAACGAGATACGGCCGAGACCCTAATATTTCAAAAGACTTTTACATTTCTTAAAAACTCCCGAGACTTGTAAAACACTTTATCAATCATTTACCTATTTCGTTTACGCTGTCATGATTTTGATCTACTTGTTCAATCGGGAAGTCTTTCGCTCTGTTGATTTGTTTCAAGGCATTGTCATAGCATAATTGAGGTGATCCAGGATGAAAAATGGTTGACGTTGTGAGTCATATGTGGAAAAAAGGAGTTTTTGTCGGAGTCTATACATTGAGATTTTGGATTCTATCGTGTAGTTTTCTGATGGCATATCAGTGGGATTTGTGATGAGACGGATTGGTATATAGAGTACGGATGTGGTCAATCATTTGCATAGTTTTCATTTTAAAACTTCAAATCGTGTGGATTCAAGAAAAGCATTATCAAATACTTGGCACCAGAGCAGCTTTATTTTTCGAGAATTGATTTGGTGGTCTTACCAAAATTTATGTTTTGAGTTTTGAAATTTTTGAAAGAACTTTCGAAAATTTGTCTCCTTGACAAGATTATATGATTTCAAATTGGTTTTGAAAATGTGATTGATGTACATACGCATTTAATGCATAATGCATATCGTGGTGAAGTTCTGAATGAGATTCACGAACTGGATAAGACATCAGTATGGTATGAGGAAAAGAGATTCGAACTTTAGTATGGTAGTTTGATTATCCAATGATGATCGGTTGATTTATCGGATAAGAGAAATATACTGCGTGTTGCAGGTTCGGGTACATCATGTAATTTTGGAACTATGGGTTTTATGAAACCGGGACATATGTGCTATGTCATGGTAGTAGCGCGATTTTACCAGTGATTTTGAATGATTTCTTTTATAAGTGTATATTTAGGGATGGTGACCCCATGCTGGTTGTTTTGGATATTGAGTGGTCGTTCCCACTCCATGTATGATTGGATATGTTTGTGGGTTTGTGATTGGTTGTTCGTATACCGAGTATGTTCGACAGTCAGGTGTGTTTATTGAGATCCACTGTATGTGATTGGTTTGTCGTTTTGAGAATGCTATTCTTTCGTGGTTCTGTGTTGACCGTGTTGGAGTTTATCATGGTGATGACATTCTCGATTGCGTTTCGACCTTTGGATTGGTCATATTAGAGTTCGTCATGTCAATGATATTCTCGGTTAATTTATGGGTTGATCATTGCTGGTGATCATCTGAGCGTTCAGATTTTGTGTTGATATTTCGGGATTCGTTGCCATTGTGTTGGGCAGTTGTTTCACAGATGTATCGTGTATTATTGATTTGTATCAGGATTTGGACTTGATTGTGTAATCAAGCAGACAGGATTTGAAACGGATAGATTATTTCTTCCGAAGATGTTATATTTTTGTTGAGATCCATGGAATTGTGATCGTAAGCGTGTTGAAGCTTTACAGTGAAGTCACTTGCTAGCATCTCAGGAGAGCGTCGACTTGGCGCATATGTAAGTATGCTATTTTGGTTATTCGGTAATAATGATGATTGATTGTTGTCGTGATTGTTTCTGGATATTTTGGATTATCGATTTTTTTGTTTTTATGACGGATTTAAAGTTTCTAGGACGAAACTTATTTTAAGTGGTGTAGTATGTAATATCCTAATTTCCACTATCTTGTTGTTTAAGATTATTTTATCCGAGTTATGTTGTGCAGCGTGGAATGCATGCAGTATGGGTAAAATAATTGAAGGACCAAGACATCAGATTGGTATAATTGTCATACTTGGTCGACAATTGGATGTAAGAAGTATATGTATTCGGTATGCCGTATGTTCGTATTACGTATGTTGAGACGATTGGACAAGAATAGCCGAAAATGGCTAAGTGTAACATTATTAGCGCACGCTAATAATCGGGAGTAGCGCACGCTATCGTGCAGGTTTAGCGCACGCTACGGATATAAGATAACGCACGCTAATGCAATCGATCGGAAGGAATCTGCGTGTGGACCGAGCCACTTTCGGCGCACGTTATGATAAGTCAACGGATGTTGTAATGTAGTGTTAGCGCACGCTAATGCATGTTGATTAGCGCACGCTAACTGTATATCGGACAAAAAGGAATCTTATCCTCGTCAGCACTTTCGGCGTGTGGACCAGTCTTCGGAGCATACAGACAAACGAGTCAACTATGAGTAGCGCACGCTAAGGTAAGACACTTGCGTACGCTAAATAGAGGCATTTACGTACGCTATTGCATGGGCATTGCGTACGTAAATCACTTCATGCAGTAAGACAGTTGCCTCTGGACTGCGATAGCGCACGCTAACAAAGGTCAGTTAGCGCACGCTAAGGCCGTAGCGCACGCTAAACATAAGGTTTAGCGCACGCTAGTAATGTATTCTATATAAGGGACAAACGGGTATTATGAAGCATTTCGTCCTTTCTTTCACCTTCAGTCGATAGAGAGAGTTTTGTGAGGTTCTTGGGTTCCCAAACACGGTGAGGTGGTGATCTTTAACAAGATTAAGATAGAAATCATGGATTAAAGTTTTGTTCTTGAAATCATTGGTGATTCTTGGAAATGGATTCAACCTTGGAAATCAATCCATTCCTTCATAAAGGTAATCACTCTTCATCTTTGGATTTCATTTTGGATTGAATGTTGATGTTCTTGAGTTGATGATTATTACATAAACGAGTTGATAAGCATGATTATGAGATGGATTACCGGATTATGATGATGTTATTGTTGATATGAAGATATTGATATGATTCTTGTGGTTTAAATTGTGTTGTTCGTTTTCTTGAGATAAGTGGATTAATCCTTCTCCTCGCCGATGTTGATGTTATTGTCGATGATTACTCTCTGTAATGGAAGATTAAGGGAGTGTTGTTACGTTCTTGATGTTTCATGATATTGATATTGAGGAAGATGATATATGGATATAGGACTTGGATTATAAGTTGAATGATTGTTTGTATGTTAAAGGATATCGAATTTCGTTGTTTGATAACTATGAACATGGTTTAGAATCACTTAGTGTTCTTGATAATCGCCATGTGTTGATCGGTATATGAAATGCATGCAATCGCATGTCATTAGCGCACGCTAGTGTTCTTGTCTAGCGCACGCTAAGCAGAACGTCTTAGCGCACGCCTTCGTTAAGTAATTAACGTGCGCTAAGTCAACAGCGGAGTAGTATATTCTGTTTGATTATGAATTCGTGATCGTTTAAGTTGGCTTGATCGGACTTATGGTTAACGAGATATTGTTGAGCCGTGGAGATTGTGAATTGGTTTTATCGATTGTTGATTGTTGTCGAACTTGTTGTTTATCGATTATTGTAATAGGTTGAGATTATTGATCGGTGTTTATAACCGTATGTTGCGGTCGTGTTCGAGTATGTTCGTGAATAGCGTTGGTCAGGGCCAAGGAGCTGGTAGACGAAGACAATGAAATTGGTAGCGGCTTCATCATCGTCGTATCGGTATCGAGTAAGTTATTACTTACTCAGTTTATAGTATTTAATGAATGGTTTCCGTTTCATTCGTTTATAATTCGTATAGCAATGTTTATAATCGTAATCACATGAGACTTGGGATTATAAATCATATTCGAGTTTTGGGAATCTAAATCATAATGTATATGATTTACTTTTGTTATTGGTATACTTGTATATCGAGGATATATCGTGATAAAAATGGAGATATGGACTATCTGCAATTCGTGATACTTTGGACCGTCGAGTATTGAGGATAATGGTTCGGGATGGTTTAGACATTGAGATCATTCTCGAAGGACTCGGGGCAAGTACTCTAATCATTTTTATTATTTGAGTCGATCATGTTGTGATACATTCGTGTATCGTTGTTGTCATGAATTTGTGCATTGTTGTTGTCGTGTATTGTGCACTGTTGTTTTGTGCAGTTGTGCATTGTTGTCATATGTCCACCATGCGTTGGTCCGACGGGATCATCATGGGAATCTATAGCTGTGTGCGCTGGATCACTGGACAGGTAATGCCACCATGCGTTGGTCCGATGGGATCATCATGGGAATCTATAGATGTGTGCGCTGGATCGTTGGATTACCATATGTTGTTGTTATTGTGCATATGTATATTATGGGTGGCCATAAGTATACATTGTCGTTATTGTTGTGATCATATTGACGTTGTCATATGAGTATGCATTTGTAGGTCTTGTGTTAGGACCATGTTCGTATGTTGTGTTGATCTGATCTCGGATTAGACTGACGTGATGGTGATGGTATTTCGTATCTTGAGGTATGTTCCGTATTTCCTTGGTACTTGTCTTTGATGGACAATTGATTATCGTATTGGAATTGTCGATGTTATCCGATGGATTGAATTGGCCAGAGTTGGTATAATTTCCGTATCGCGAGTTATGATAATGTTTTGAGAACCTTGAGTATTGTTGAGATACCGTACAGATATTTCGGTATTATTTTAATGTGTTGTTAAGGATACGAATCGTGGATTCTCGTAAAGTTACGACGGTAAGATTACATTGGTCGTATTCTTACTTAGTATTTCCATTGATATGTAATTATTGATGAGATGTGATGGTTATCATTGTTGGATATTATGGCTGACCCCGTCGTGGGCTTTCTTTTTAGGTTCTTGGATTATCAATCTTGTAGCGGTCGTGGAGAGATGAACTTCCCTGAGGATACCGGCAAGGGCATGTATTTGTGTTTTGAGTTTCGATCGGTTGTTGTATTCATTTGCTAGAGTATTTTAATTGTTTGTCTTTATCCATTGCGTGAGTATTTTTAAATGACCTTTTTGGTATCGTAACTTAGGTTACTTTGGCAATCATTTTCTAAATCTATTCAGCCGATGCACGTGTAAGCGATAGCTTAACGTATGTGTTTTTAAACTGTTGAGTTTTGGCATTTTGGGCCTTGTGGTTTCAAATGAGTTTTTACGACGGTTTGATAAACGAGTTTTATAAATCTTCGAATGTTTTTAATAGATAATACCGTCGTTAGCCTCTTGGGCATTTGTAAATGTTTGCGAAAATTTCCTTCTGCCTTGTGGGTTTCATCTCGGGGCCCACGGCGCTGTAATATTCCCGTTCGGATCTGGGGGTGTTACACCCGGTTGATTGTATGTATACCCGATGATTAACTTGATTATTCAATCCGCCTCGTTTTCATTTATTTTTGCTTGGGGACAAGCAAAGTTTAGGTTTGGGGGGATTTGATGAGTCGATTTTTGATCGTCTCATTCTGTTCTATTGGGTCGTGCTTTCGTTTGTTTTTAAGTGTTTTTGCTCTTTTTATGCGTGGTATGTTGTGTTTTTGTTTTGTAGGTAGTCGGATGAATATTGTGATGAAGTATGCGCTTTTATGGCCAATATTGGAGTTTATGACGATCAAGAGCAAGAACGGGGCCTAAACGATGAAGATTGAAGCAATATCGGTCGTATTTTCTAATTTCCAGATTCATTACTTCGAATTAGGATGTGTTCTATATATGTATGGATTCCTCGTGAAATAAGATTCGCAACAGTATATTATATGCTAAATTCTGAGGTGTATTGAGGGAGATATGGCTTCTAGACCACAGCCTCACAGTCCGGACAGCGCCCGGATCGCGATCCAAGTTCAGACCGCGCCCGGATCGCGATCCAGAACTCAGACCGCGAGGCAAGTTGTTCCGATGAACACCCGGATCGCGATCCACATCAGCCGTATCACGATCCAACCCCTGTTTGTGCAGAAAATGCAATTTTCTGCACTTTTTGCGATTTTTGACGGGTATATATAGGGAAACCCTACACTCAACTTGGGAGAGCCGAAATTCTAGATCCAAACTCATTTTTTCTCAACTTTTGAGTCTTCTAAACATCTAGAGATACATTTGTGAGTGATTTTTGTTTCTTGAATGAAGAATTTGTGAGATTTTTAAGGAAAAACAGCAAACCTGCCTCGGGCTTCGATTTCGTTTTCTCAAGGGAAGATTTCTACCATGTTTTATTCTATGCTTTTTGCTATTATTGTTGAAATAATCATGAGTAGCTAATCTTGTTATATGGGTGTTTAGATTGAACCACACATATGTTCTTGATTGTTACTTTGATTGATTTTTTGGGTATGAGTTTGGGATTATTCCTCTTTCTTTGTTCTTTGTAATCTATCGGCGTTCTTGATGATATTTGTGCACGAATATTATTTAGACGCAAGAGAACTTATAATTTAGATCATCAAACCTTGATTCTATGTTGCTAATATTGAGATATACGAGGGTTTTTATCGGTCTTCGCCATCAAACGGTCCGGTAGAAGTGATTGTGAATGTTCTTGAGCTTTTTTTATGGTCTTTTAGCGATTTACCTCATCAAAAGTAGTCGGCTAATCGATTGCTAGTTAGGGATTCTTCCCCATCAAAGGAGTTTCTCTTATTATTGAACAGAGCAATCACTATTTTTAAGATTTACCCCCACCAAACGGGTTTCCTTTAATTGTGAGCAATCGGTGATTTCCAAACCATAAATTCTTTGAGTATCGAAACTAATAATTGATAATGTGTGTGTCGGTGATTCTAAACTCCCATATCATTCTCATAATTGTATCCTCTAGAAATCCAACCTTTAGTTCGGTGTTTTTAAAGCTTCGATTAATTTAATTTTCCGTAATTGTTTTACGAACTTTCTGTTGGGATTCCACAGAAAATAAACGCAGCGGAAGAATAAACGGAATCCCTAAGAGGATCGATCAAGTAACGTATATACGAAAAGAAATACGAAGATCAAGGAATCAAAGTCCCATACCTTTGATGTCTCTGAAAAACCTTCGTATGATGATGATGATGATGATGAAGAGCCCTTCGTTCCAAACACCGAAAGCACGGTGCCTCTACTTCACACGCCGGAACTTGACGGAAAAATCATCAAACTTCCTTTCTCTAAGAATGTGGCTAGGGAAGCTTGTAGGAATTTTTTCTCTCGATCTTTTCTACTAATAACTTGTCTCTAAGATCAAGTATATGCTGTAGAAAATTTTTCTCACTCTTGAAGCTCTCTAAAAAACGAAATATTCACTTGGGGAAGGAAGAAGGAGACTTTTATGATTGAAAAGACTTTCTTTTCACAATGATAACAAGCCTCACATGTAGAAGATGCTTTTAAAAACATCTGTACACCTCACATGATCTCACAAGTGTATAATATAATGAGAGAGAGACAAAGTAGAGAGGAGGGGGGGCCTTATAGGGAATCTTCCAAGAAACGGGTCGAGTTAATTCGGCTCGTGTATTGGATGTTCGTCAAACGAATCCCTCGTGAATCGGATGTCCGTCAAACGAATCCGTTTTATTTCCAATGTGTTTATACTAATTAATTAATCCAATTAGTTAGTATATCAAACACAAATATACATTTCTCTAAGAAATATAATTTATGAATTAAAGTAATCACCCAGTAACTTACTTACAATTCATAAGACCGCTATTTGATTTATCCGATAAATCACTAATATCTAATATTATAAGAGAGATTATTAATTCATATTTATCCGTCAATGATCCTGTTGCGCGACTCCGTAGGTTCGTCTCAGCCGGCATTGGGAGGAATCAATGAGTGCGGGCAGCACTTAGCCAGCCTAGCGGGCCGCACTGTAAACCCCGACTGAGAACGAATGAACGAATCATTCCAGAACCATTATGTCATGAATACCATATACGTATAGACCCTTCATCAGATGTCCCGGTCAAATCTTCGGGTCACGGTAAAGTCAAACCCTACTGTTGGCTAGACTCTATACATGTGTTAATGCAAATCAAGACCGACTGATTAATAGTGTATCTAATACGACTATATCAGAATGCTTTGGCCAAAGACTTATGATCTTATTCGCCATTAACCGTATAGGACCAGGAGATAGAATCCTTTCTTGGCGTACAGTAAAGACTGCTACATGTCCGTATATTCCGCACTTCGAGGTCGACTCAGCAATTAAGCAAATGAGTCTAACTACTCTAATGACAAACTAAACGTCACAGGCACATCTTCTACTGAACCCTCAAGTCAAAGGTCCACGTATACTATCACAACCTTTCGATTCGTCATCGACTCTCCGAGAGTGAATACCGTGTGACTGAATCGAGTATGAGTCGTGTTCGAGTATACTGGTCCCACCAATATACTTATAACTATGCTATCAAGACGTGCACACGTCCTAGCATCAGTTATACAAGTCTTATTAAAACTTAATGTCCTGTTAAGTTTTATCGACTTGCGAACTAGTTAAGCATTCGAGCTCTAAACACTTCTAGTGCCTATCTCCTTATCTCCATAAGAAGTGGAATGTTCACTCTCAAATGCAAGGACTATTATTCTATATACCAAATCACAATGCCAGTGATATACAATAATATAGAAATAATAATTGCCTTAATAAATATAATATTCATAATTACAATACAATTGCTCTCACTCTCTCATCCTCTGAGTGGCATTCGAGGGCATATATTCCTAACACTTTCATCTCAATCGAATCATTCACCGTGTTTTAATTTACTTTACTTTTGTCAATTCGACTATTTGCTAAATATAATAGAACTTCAAACCGTTTCCAACTCCTAGAGAGATCGACCTCGGAGTTACTTTCCGCTTCCTACAAAAGCGATTCGTACACTTGCGAGTTTTTAATTTGTTCATCAGCACTCAAGTCCTTCTGAATCCAAGATGTTGAATTTCGAACGAGTTGGATTAGCCATATTCGTAAACAAAAAAAGGAAGCGAATACGTTTCTTATAATCATGAGTTCGTCCATGAGAAATTATTCAATAATGGGATTATTTTGTTTAGAACCAAGATATAGTCATCATTTCGATACGATTAGGAATACACATGAAGTTTCGTTATCATGGTATCTTGTAGGCAGTAGAAATTATGCATTAATAATTATGTAGCCTAATTGCATGCAATATCTATAGATGCGTGCAAAATATATTATATTTATAAATATAGACACATAATCCTATTATATATCTATATACACATTGTGCAATCAAATAAGTCCAAGACATGAAATCTAAGTCTTATGGCGCAATTATGATTAGTTCACGTGAATTACTTTTAACTCAATTATTTAAGTAATTCATTAGATTTAATTTAAGCACTGTTTAAATATTTATAAATCATAATATGTATAATTAAACTAATTAAAGTATGTAAAGTAGCACCCTTAGCAGATAGCAGGGTTATACGGATTACCTTTCAGGAAAGACACAATTCTTTCCAAGGGTATACCGTCAATTTTTCTTGAATGATACTGTATTCCTCACTCCAATCGTCGTTTGGATCGCCAGTAAAAATCCTTGATTTCTTGCTTTGAGATTGGTATAAAAAAATAATTTGATTGAAATCTGCCGGGTCGGACTGGACAGCAACCGAATTAGCTATTAATTGGGCCGAAAAACAGTGGACTGGATCGGGTTTGACCGGGCTAGACTTTCTGAACTGCAGTAGCGTTAGAAAAATTCGTTCGCGGGTTAGGGGTGGATCGAAACCGGGCGTGTGTGTGAAACGATAGCCTCCCAGGATAAAACGAGAAGACGATGGCGTTGCAGAGAACGACACCTTCGACGAGTAAAAGCGAGCAAGATAACTATCAGAAGAGAGGGTATTGGATAAGAGAGGTGTTTAGGCTGCGAATGAGATGAATGAATAACCCTAGACCTGCGGCGAACGGTGCGACGACGGTCTCGACGGGGGAAGAGGGGTCGCGCGACGGCTGGTAGCAAATAGTCGCATCCGATCTCGTCTGGATCGGCGGCGGGTGGCTTCTAATTTGGAGGTCGGGATCGGTGTGGCGGACTCTCAATGGGTTTTTTGTTTATTATTATTCCATCCTCTTGAAATGTTCATCATTTGACATTGGCCCCGTTGCGTTCTTTTTTTAATATACAAAGCAATATATAGCAGCCATTAAAGCAAGTTCTACATATAACACACAATGAATATGCACAACTAGCAGACTTTCAGCATCCCCGCAGCTGAGCTTCCCGGCTCGTAAGCGGAACATAACAAACAGAGAACTCGACACGGACACTAAGCGTGCCGTCTGTATTCTTGTCCACGACTTTCAACTCCTGGGATATTTTCCCGACAGGGATAACCAATCTGCCGCCTGGCTTTAACTGTTCGATAAGTGCCGGAGGAATTTCAGGTGCAGCTGCTCCGACATGAATAGCATCATAAGGTGCTAAGTCAGGCCATCCTTGCCGGCCATCTAGAAGAACGACAAGAACTACATAAATAATGAATATCCAAAATGTATACAAAAATATGTACCTCACATATATTTTAATTTTTAATCTCCATCATACATATATCATCAATATTTTTTATTTTTTAATCTACACCAAACATTTACTTTTAGTACTTATATCTATTATTACCTAAAGTATACCAAATACATACTATCTGTCAACCTTGACCGGAACAGATAGTAATAATCACCGAAATTTTCTTGACAGAGAGCTAATAAATAGCCCTTCAAGTTTTTATAAAAAATAAAACAACATAACAAACAAGGAAATAAAGTAAAATAAAAATTGGACAAATTAATTATAAAAGAAGTGGTAATATTCAGGACCACGTCACATCAAGACAGACCCTAGGCAGATCTCGTTGGGATCCAGCCCCGGCACAGCAACTCTTCGAACTTGTTTCACGTCTGCTGCCGGCGGCAGCAGCGGCAGGTCGCGGACTAACATTTGCGGAGGAGGATGGAGGAGGTAATGACATGAGGACGTCAACGTTTCTATGCCGAATAACCTCACATAAAAAGAGGACAAGAGAAGCCATTTTTTTTTTTGAGAAATAATTTGGATATATATTAGAGAGAGAGAGAGAGAGAGTTATTTGTTTGTGAATTTACGACAATGGGAGAAAGATGGGTTTAAAAACGATATAAAAGCATGCATTGAGAATTACAAACCAGTTGGACTGTGAGGGTTTGCGGTGGGCTGGGCCTGTGGCTCCCACTGATTCAGCCATTAAAGAGCCAACCTTATCTTAAAACCATGAGCTGCAGGCTTTCTGGTAGGCTGTGCAAAAAAAACTATTAAACCGAAAAACCGCACCGCATCGTAAAAATCGTACCGAAAAAACCGATAAACCGCTTAAACCGATATACATGATTTTTATTTTTTATAAAATCGAAACTTCGGTAACGGTACGATATTTGACTTAAATACCGAGAAAAAAACCGTACGGTACCGTTATTTATATTAAATATTTTTATGATAATATATATATATATATATAGTAGTTACAAACTCATTTGAATATAGAAGTATAACAAATTTATTGAAGTTCAAGACATCTGTTTGTCTTTTATTTTATTTTTTTATTTTTATCCTCCAAAATAGTTGGATGAAAACTTGAACATTAAATTAATTACTATCTTAAGGTTGGTGTGACTTTTTTGGGTTTAGCTATTAATTTGGATCAACTTTTTATGGTACCTTGTTAAATTAATTTATTCGAGTATTTTTGTATTATTAATGCTATCAAGTATCAAGTAGAAAAACCGAAAAAATAACGTACCGATGTAAACCAAATCAAAATACCGAACTATCAAACCGAAAAAAACCGTATGTGTATGGTATTAAATCATAGTAAACCGAACATATTTGGTACGGACCGTACCATGCACACCCCTACTTTCTGGTATGGTGGAATTTAGCAATATATATCTGCACAGTCGCAAATTACTAATCCTGACGTTTTAATATTGTAGTCTGACTATGTATTTTTTTTACCAATAAATACAAATATTTAAAAATACATAATATTATTGTTCGATAGTATTTTACAATGTAATTAAAAAATTATTTATGATAAAAAATTCTCGAAAAAGTGAAGACTACATTACTATCATAGGAAAATAACTGCAGGAAGTTATACTTAAATGAGGTACAATAGGTGGAACCAACGGTGAGGGTACGGTAATTTGAAGGTCACCATAGAATTTTACTTTTTATTTAAAGGAATAAAATAAATCTCGATATAATTACTATAGTTTAACATAATAGTTCAACAAATGCGAAATCAAGGTTGGTTCGTCCGCCAACACAATGCAGATCCGACACTTTTCAGATGATGCTTCAAGGTAAAGATCACGGAGATAGCCAGGCAACAATGTTTTTATACATGAACCATAATTTGAATCGAAATGGGTCAAGACAATGAGAAACAAATGAAGAGACCAAAAACAAAAAAAAATATCAAAAGAGAATTCCAATTTAAAGATTCAGACACATGAGGATAAATATTCTTTTCGACCAAAACATCCAGCAGAAAATATCAAGACCAGCAAAAACCGCGCCTGAATTTGAGGTTTACAGTCATCAAATATCTTCCCATGTAGATTTTTCAAAAAAAAATAAAAGCTAAAACAGTGCTCATTCGTTTCCTCTGAATTCTCTTCTCGACTCTTTGCCGTTCTCAAGACGAATTATTGTTTTGGCAACAAATCCAGGCTGAAATCTAACAAGATATATCTTTCTCGATGAACTCAGAGCATCGTCTGGGGAAAGAACCATTTTTATGTTAGACATCCAATCGAGCCCTGTTTCGAACGTAAAAGAAATGTATATATAATATATATATTAAGCAACCATACAGGGCCACATATGCAACATCAAGTAAGTTATCAAGTAGACGACTATATGAAAAAAGGGTTATCAATTAAGTTATCGTATTTTGCAAGAAGTCGTGATTGTAATTTTTATTTATCTGACACGAAAAATCGGAACAGAAATAAAGAAGGGTTAACGCGTGTTAAGACTTATGCATTTTCCATCTCGTTCTTCCCCCAATTAGGTCTTTTTGTTTACTAGTCTACAACTTCAATTTTATCTTGATGTTATTTTGTTGCGACTCATGATCAATTACGGATATTTGTCGAATTTAAACTTACATTCTATTAATCTTTTACAAAAACTATGAAACTGTTGTGTGTTGAGTTATATTATAATTTAAATCCAATATGCTTATATAAGTTACCGCACAGCAATTAGGCCTGCACTGTTATATGGCACCGAGTGTTGGGCTGTAAAGCAGTGTCACGTTCAAAAGATGAATGTGGCGGAGATGCGTATGCTACGATGGATGTGTGGTCATACAAAAAATGATCGGCTGAGAAATGAGGCGATTAGAGAGAAGGTAAGAGTTGCGTCTATAGAAGACAAGATGATGGAGAATGGATTACGATAGTTTGGTCATCTGAGAAGAAGACCTGTTGATGCCCAAGTGAGGAGGCTAGAAAGTTGGGGAACAAGTAATATTGTGAAAGGTAGAGGAAGACCCAAGAAAACTTGGATAAAAATGATTGAAAATGATATGCGGTTTCTTGGAATTGGAGAAAATATGACGATAGAGAGGCAAATGTGGCGGGAAGGAATACGGATGGTGGATGGAATCTGATTCTCTTTTTTATCTGTATTTTGTTCCTATTTTCTTTTATTTCATGTTATCTTTTAATTTATTTTTCAGAATTTTTCATTTTTTTTCCTTTTTTTAACATTCATTCTCTTTTTTTATTTGTTTTTTTCTCTACTTTTTTCCCTCTTTTTTTCTTTTATGTTATTTATGTAATGATCATGACGGTTTCAAAGTTTGATTCATGTTAGCCGACCCCAAATCATTTTGGGACTAAGACTTAGATGATGTTGTTGTATGCTTATATAATCAAAGCTAAATGACCATGGAATTTTACAATAAGCATCAAACAAGGTCTTCGGCAAAGTGATTGATAACAGTACCCACAAAAACTAGGTACCGGTACCCCGTGCATGAGAGTCGTATATACACACTATTATTCCTTAATTTAAGTAAAAAACACTAACTGCTACTATGACCTTGACAGAAGTAACATACATTGTCGATTGAGATGCATATGGTGTATGCTTCAACACTTCACATTAAAACACTTCAAATCCAAAAACTCAACCACAGGAACTGTTGTCCGTAACCAAATATCGCGGCACGCAAAAGAGGAAGACAAAGACATGATGACTTTAACCAGACACCACTAACCAAAAACACCCAACACAAACAATATTAAGAATACCAAACTGTGACCGAAAGGGCAAACAAGATACTAGAGAAGTCAATTTATGGAATACGAGAAACACTTACCCTTTCAAGCAGCTACAACGTTAACGTCCTTGTCCTCTGCGTCATTTTTGGCAGCATTTGCATCCAAGCCATCTGCATCCTCAGTAAGAGGTTGAACCTGTTCGTCCTCCGGCAATGGCTCCTCCACATAATCATTGTCAAAAGCATCCTGCGGGACATCATAAATTCTCACTTGTGGCTTAGTTGGATCCTTAACAAGCACATACTTACCCTCCTTCAACTTCATACACAAGTCCACTATACTTTTTAAAATACCCCACATATTCAAAGTGTTGAGATTAATCTGCGTAGCAAAGTCCCTGGGCTTGTATCCCACAACCCCCAGTATCACATGGTTGAAATGATCCCTTGGGTGAACCCTCGAGACATACCCCAACTTCATCATATCAGCACCCGCCAACAAAGCCTGTGCAGTCCATTTTGCCAATTTATTTGCATTGTTTTTCAACTCGGTAGCCAACACTGCGCCCCTCTGAGTCTCCAGCTTCTGCCTCCAGTCGACACCGGAGTACTTGGGGTCAAACTCATTCAAAGCGTTCAGAGTTAAAAACGACCTCTGATTGTTAATATCCAGCACACTCTGCACTTCACACCTCGACACCAAATACATGTCATTCTCCAACTTCCACCTTCTGTACCTATACCCGACGGAGGCAACTTCTTCCCCTTCATTTGCAAATGGGTTCGGCTCCTCAAAAGCCACCTTATTCCCATCCCTAATCAAAACCTGTTGGGAAAAGTTCTGATTGATATAAGCAGCTTCCACACTCAGTGAGTGTATAGAATTAATATCATCCTTCACATCGGGCAAGGGCTCCTGTGACGTCTCGTGTACAGAAAGCAAATCCAACTGAGACCCATCTCTCTTATCGAAGAAGAGCTTATTACCAACACGCTGAACCACAATATCCCATGAGTAAACCGACCTCGGGGAACACATTAGCGTCGACAGAATAGAATCGGTAGCAAACACTGTAGCTTTATCCTCATTTGCCAAGCGCCTGATAACGGGATCATCAGTTGTGGTAACCTTGAAGAAGTTCCGATTCTTGAAACGCTCCAACGGCCTGCAATTCTTAGGAGTAATCCGATCGCAAGACCTGTCGTAAAACTCAAGCCCACCGCAAATCAACAGATCCTCAGGCTCTGGGACCGAAAACGATAATTTTGAGAAAGTGGAAAATGGGATCTGATCCAGCATATTCCATTCAGGCTGGATATCAACGGAGGACTTGAAAACAGACGATTCACGTCGCTGGGACATCTGCGAGCGATTGTTATACATTCTATCGCGACGCGCTCGATCTTTCTCAGCCTCGCGCTTACGCGCCTCGACTTCTTCATCACGGCGCTGGGGGAGCTGAGAACGGGCATGGTGCGGGTTAAATCGCCACCTAGGGTTGAATTTGGGGCGGTTAGGGTTGTAGTGGTGTGATTTCGCCGAAGTGTCGACAAGACGGAAAGAAGAATCCTCGTCAGCGGCCAGGCTAGCGAAGGAGTCATCGCCGGA
Organism: Orobanche coerulescens; assembly: GCA_033398695.1. Lineage (NCBI taxonomy): Eukaryota > Viridiplantae > Streptophyta > Magnoliopsida > Lamiales > Orobanchaceae > Orobanche > Orobanche coerulescens. Next base: position 148,687,566 of record CM065814.1, on the reverse strand, counting down.
GAAATCAAAGGCCGAATCGTGATAGCCTCCTTGTTTGGATCCGGGCCGGACTTGATTCGATGTATTCCTTGTCCAATCGGCGATGCGTCCAAGTTTTTCGGAGCGGGAGAAGGGGGCGAATGGAACATTGGACGGATGATTTAAGAGGGGGAGCGAAGCGGAGGCGGAGTCCGATTCCAGTGGGCCCCATCCGTCGGCATTAAATGGCACAGCGCCAACCTCAAAACCAACCATCGTTGAGATGTTGTTTGGTCGGAGCAGATCGGAGAAGATAATAGGGTTTGAGTTGTTTTCTGGTCGAAAAAGGTACTAGGGTTTTTTTACTGTTATTCCAGGTGTGAGTTGAGGATGTCTGGGGCTTTTATACTAACTTTAGTGAAATGGGCTCTCTGAAATTTTATAACGAGGGTTTTTGGGCGTTGATATGAAACATTGAATTATTTGGGCTTCTTTTTTTATTTGTTTGGGCCAATGTGTCTTGGAGATCTTTGTAGGTATTGGGATAGAAAACTGCCCATTACTCATTTGTATAGCTTGTGATGTGACAATATGTTATATGTATATGATGTAATATGTATATTTGTTGGATATATCAAATCAAACCAACTTTTTTTTTTTTTGAACGGCAGCCGGCTTAGTGGTTAATGTTAGTGCGAGGTTAGACTCCAAACCCCAGAGGCAGCGCAGGTTCGAATGCCCGCACCTCCACCAGAGCCACACTCCTTGAGGGAATAATACCCTCCACCATTTTAGGGAAACCCGCCACAGCCCAGACTCGAACCCGAGACCTGAGTTATGGGGTAAAACCCCGGTGCCACTTTGATTGATAAAAAATTTTTTGAATCTCAATTGGTTAATATAATGAGCCAAATTTGAATATAATTTTTTATTTGATTATACGTAAACTTCGACACGATTTCAATAAAAATTATAAAATATATGTAAAATTAAACTACTCGAGCTCGATTTATGTTCGAGTTGTTAAAGTTCGTTCAATCTCGGCTCAGTTACGAATTAAATCAAGTCCAGATATAACTGCTAACGCTCGATAAAATTCAAAACAAGTCTGAATAGGTATATATTCGGTCCGTTTGAATTAATTTACGCTCCTAATTAAGTCACTTGGGGATTCGCATTAGGAATCCACATTGGGTATCCAGCAAAATGCTTGTACTAGATTTACAATTATACATATGACTAAGATTTTATTGATTTCATTATAATTACAATACAATTACATTCACCAAATATATTCCCGATGGACCGTAAAACTACTCGAGAAACAAAACCTAAATCTCGAAAGCACACATTAACAAAATTAAAATTTATACATCATCGATTGAAAGTATTCGAGTGACTGCTACCAGACATAATTTTTTACCCTTGCCAACAACAATAAAAACATTTTAATAGTAACAGATAGTAAAAAAAATACTTTGTACTATTTTTGAGTTTGATCGATGAGATTTGGGGATATATATATATATATATATATATATATATATATATTACAATCTCTTCGATCGATGAATAAAAACTACTGAGTCTCGACCATTAAGCTTGTCTCAATCGTCAGGATCTTCCACTTCAATTGAAAAATTCGGGTTCGATTCCCGCAAGGGACGCGAATTATTTACAGGCCTATGACCCTCAATTTCGGTTGAAGGGTATGCCCTAGTCTCTGAGTACGATAGTAGAACTATTAATATTTGTAACACCCCCAGAATACATCCGGAAATGTTACACGTCGTAGGCCCTTCTTACAAGGATCTACAAGGCTAAACTCTACTAGACTACAAAATGACTGACCGACCGGGGTCAATCTAAATACAACACAGACCGACAAGGTCATTAAACAATTCGGAAGCAAATGAACTTTGCATCTCAATGATGAAAATAAAGATGAACACAGAAAAGAACGACAATTCAATTTAATAAATGAAAACTACACCCATGCAAGGGTGAATACTCGAACGACAGAGAAATACCGACCAAAATGAAACAAAAGAAAAGACTCTAACTCTGGTGTGATTAGTATCATTGTCCTCCATCTCCTTCCCAGCCAATCCTGTGACTGCTCCCGAGCTGCCAAAACCTGAGCGCATAACAGGCACCCACCCCCCGAAAACTCGGGGGTTAGCAAACTGGAATTTTGCTAGTGCAAGTACATAACACACAAGATATACGAATAATAATAACACAAACTCAACAGTCGTGAAACCTTAACACAACCCACACATTCAAATGGTTAACACAGAATAGTATTACATACACAAGGTGAAAGATAATCACATTGTCATATTCTCCGTACAGAACATAACACAAATGAAACTTTAAACGAGCCCAAGGAGTCAGAAAATTCCCTTTTTAATAAAATGAAAAGTATTTTGATAAGAAAGTTCGAACACATTAATATTGACTCGGGCCATCTTGGGATTTTGAAAATCAGATGGAAATATATTTTAGAAAATACTTCAAAAGCTCTCGGGTCCTTGACCCAGCATGTGGAAAACAATTTGCAAGAAAACCATTACAACGTTATTCGGGGTCCTCGACCCAAATGATAAAACACTATCACAAGTGAATCATTACAACATCTCACGGGGTTCTCGGCCCAATCCAAATAATATCATCACGAGATCAAATCTCAACATCTCACGGGGTCCTCGACCCAAATACACAGAATAATCAACACAGTACAATCAAAGGCACAGCCTCTCATTCGACAGATCCTGCTCAAGACCCCTGGTTAATTAACCCTCGGAGATCTCGTCAAATATCCTTGGTTAATTAACTCTGATACCAACATTTAAAACGAGTTGGAACGAACTCCAGAAACACAATCTGCGGTCTACATCAAGACCAACATTAAAAGCAAGTTGCAAGGATTTAAATTTCGAAAATCATTTGGTAACGGGGTCTTAGCTATCACTCAAATATCCGTTACCAATAAGCCTGCCAGGCGCCTCCCTTGCACACCTGTGTACCGGCGTTCACTTTACTATATTGGCCGCCCATTGCACATGTCACCGCGCCGGCGTTCACTCCCACAGGAGCCGCCCCTTGCTCGCGCATTAAGTAACACCGGTGTTCACCAATCATATGGAGCCGCTCATTGCAGCGTACAACAGGCCGGAGTGCACGCCCCGCCCTCAGAGGTACCCGGATATGACGTCTCTCATAACAAGTATTCACATTATTACAAATACCAAGCACACAGTCAATCGTTTCCACAATTATCAAATCAGTTCATCAATCCACATAATTTAATCGCCAGTACGCAACTACGCAGAATAAACAATAACTCACACGTTATTCATCAAGACTTTGCACATCAGGCCTTCAACTCTATCAATTAATACTACATAAATATCCACACATATCTATATATATATATATATAATATAAATACAGATATTCATGACATAATTCATATACTTCAGCAACAATGATTTCAACGTAATTATAATTCGTATATCAAGGTACTTGCCTCGATTTGAAGATAATAACAATACTTCCACGGAAATGAACACTCGACGGTCGTCCTCCTCAATCAATCACGTAACGAGGCCAAACCTTAACAAAAGAAATGATATAGGATTTATCTCACGTCGCATGAATGTTTAACAATTTGATTCACGGTCAAAAGTTCATAAAATACAATGCTGAATCGCTTAGCGTGCGCTACGTACTCACGTAACGTGCGCTAAGCGCTTGTTAGCGTGCGCTATCGTGTAAGACTAGCGTGCGCTAGCCACGGTCTGGCGATCGACTGGCTGGTCTCATAACGCACGCTACGCGTTTCGGCGTTAATCGACCGATAGCGCGCACGTTAACTCACATGTGTTAGCGTGCGCTAATATTGCATGGCGAGAATACTACGACCAAATCGGGTTGAATGGTGAAGAACTCATGAATTCTACCGTGTTAATACAAGTTATCTTCGGGCAAATCATGCTAATAAGGTTTGTGGAAGATTTATGATCGTGAAATACAAATATACGGATAGTCATCTCAATATCATATCTTTTCTAAGATATTCAGGAAGTATTCTAAGTTCCGATTATTCCAAGTCCCAAAACACATGATTCCAACGTGTACAACGTAGCAACTGGGTAACATCCGATTACTGATCATAAATTGATTTGAAAACGCTTAGGAGTCCAATCTACTAAGATGGTTCAAAGGTTCATAAGATAGATAGTGCCGATACGTCAAAGTATCCTTCTATCATGTGATGACCGATCATAAACGAAATAACTGGCTATCTAAGCATGATCAGACGTCTTTAAGAACATTACTAACATTAGTGAAGAATCACCTACCTCAAGTAGTAAAGAACACGGAGGAAAATGAAGCAATCCGACACCGAAAGCTTGAACAACAATTTCCAATGATAAACGATCTTCAATCACGAATCAGGATGTTGATATGAGATGTTTAGGATGAAGGAAGACATGTTCTAAGTGTAGGAACTCGGGTAATGGGAGAAGAGAGAATCGAAATCACGAATAGGATCTTTGTCTATTTATAATAAATGGCTATTAGCGCGCGCTAGACCACCTTTCGTGGCGTGCGCTAACGCTCACTGGACTAAAGCGTACTCGGCACTTAGCGTGCGCTACGCATATACCGTAGCGTGCGCTAAGGCGTTGACTCGGCTCTTCCCGAAAGACGTCCGGTACATCCCGACACCAACCGGCGGGGTCCCCGACTCTCACCTACCGCACGTCTCAATCAATTTGACCGTGCATAGCGTGCGCTAAGGACACTCAGTAGCCTGCGCTATGAACCCACGTTAGCGCACGCTAAACATAGCTGATAGCGTGCGCTACATGCGCAGATTTACAACCTTTAATTCCAAATCACGGAATTAAACGCTCGACAACATCGGATTATGAAATACGGAAAATAATACTCAAATCAAGTACAATCATTACAATATCACAAGTTCCAACTACATAACAGAAATCTCGGGTATTACATCCTTCCTCCCTAAAAAGAAGTTTCGTCCCGGAACTTAAAGTAGAGTGGTGGAACAACCAAGGAAAAGTATCTACTTGCTCAACCCCAAAATATCACGAGCGATGCGCGAATGCAAGGTTCAAAAAGAAATACGATGATCGGACTTAGGAAGTATCAGGCACGTCAATTGAGGCAATAAGTTATACGCGTACGAGAAGTTAGAGTGGAGAAGTAGAAGCTCACGGAATTAAGGAAATTCACAAATGGCTCGGATGTACCAAAATCGCGTGTCGAGCTCGACCCACCGTATTCAAGTTCATAACACATTGGAAATATTAATCCTACGAATGGGAACAAATAGTTTTGAACAAAATTCGCAAAGATTAAGTTCGATGTGAATAGACCACAATAATTCAAAGAGTCTAACAAATCGGTTACGAAATTCGTTCGAATGATGGTAGGTTCGTAGAACATGGTAGTTTGAAATTGTCAAGAGAATCACGGATGAATCATCAACAATGAAAGTCTCCTAACATCGGAAATACTAAGAAGAGCACGGTTACTACGTGTCCCCGTATTAAGAAGACATGTCACCACGAAACTTAAAACAGCGGGAGTTGGAAAGCGAAAAGCAATTAAAATGAAAAACAATCAAAGTCACGATTGTTGGAAAGCGAACGACTAGAACACGGCACAAAATCTTCATTCGCCTATGATAGGCTCTTGTTGAAGACATAAGGTTTGGTCATTCTCCGTCCACTTGCTCGCTCACCGAGTAGCATTCTTTGCCAATTCGGAAATTATCTCACAATGTTTCTCCCGATGGCCTTCACACCGCACCGATGACAAGTCAAGAGTGGGAGGTACGGTTACACGGATATGTCCCGTGCGGTTGCGGTTGAAGCACACTCTCTTCTTACCGGAGTCACCGTCTTTGGTGAGGATTCCGATGCTCATACTCGACCGCGAAGATGACGTATTCGAGCGACGTGGGGGTTTGAGAACCTTAATCTCTTCACCGCCCAAAAATTTTCCAGATGTCCTCGGTCTCTTTTCTCCGCTCGTTGGCTCGGTCACTGAGGAGGTTTCATAGGTTATCGTCTGATCTTGATATTCCTTCACCGTAACATGAATCGTTGTCGTACGAACCACTTCACCTCTTCCGCTTCCTATATTATGTCTACATCGCCAGCTCGTCATGCTAATGCGAGATAGTACCGTCTATTGTTATCACATAGTCGGTTATGCAGTATACCACAATTATCAACATAAGGTTTAATTAGCATCCTTAGAATAACGGTAATATCGTAAAGCACGAAATTTTCTGAAATCAACTTCCAGTCCTTCGTCCAGGACGATCATTATGCGTATGCTTTTAAAAAAAAAAAATTTGAAACAAAAGTCGAATCACGTTGTGCTCAAAACTTGTAAATACTGTCCTTTGTTTTGGAAGAGGAAGTTTATACAATGACTCTAAAAAATTTATTTTCGAGTAATGCTTACAAGAAAATTGAAAATCGAATTGTAACTAATTTAAAAATATTTCAAAAGTGTTGAGTCCCAAATACCACAATTTTGAAAATCCTTCCTCTTCTACCAAAATGTTTATTCGAAAGAACTTTTTACCAAAATACGTGACTATTCGACACGACTACATTAAATCATGAGGTTTACAATGCTAGGAAAATTTTAAAACACTACTTTGAAATGTTCGTAATTCGGCCCGGAAATATCACATGCCGGGGATTACGTGCCGGAACCTACCGGGCTAAAAACCATTTAAATTCATTTCAAAATATGCCAAAAAGCCGATGACGGTAGCATTTTCCAAAACTTACAAAATCATTTGTAAAATATTAAATACCGTCATAAAAATACCGTTAAAATGTGCAAGACTAAAAATGCCAAAATGTCAAGAGTCATTTCAAAATACTCACGCAGCGGATAAAATTAACACTCAAAGATTTATCCTACTGAAATATAGAAACCGATAAATATGTTCGACTACCGAAGTATACTACATAACCATTCTCACTCGAACCGTATACGCAGGTGATATCGTAAAACAATATAATCTCTAACAAGTTCAAATCATAGGTTCACGTTAAGCACAATATAATCAAATACGTATATAAGGGGACTTACAATTCGGAAGGCTTACCATCACGGATTGCTTGAAGATGATGTTGGAACCACGATACTAATCACAACTTTGACGCGCGCGACTTACACAAGACATGGACTTGACCCAACGGCCTAGGTTTTTCGCCAACCTAAGCTCTGATACCATATTTGTAACACCCCCAGAATACATCCGGAAATGTTACACGCCGTAGGCCCTTCTTACAAGGATCTACAAGGCTAAACTCTACTAGACTACAAAATGACTGACCGACCGGGGTCAATCTAAATACAACACAGACCGACAAGGTCATTAAACAATTCGGAAGCAAATGAACTTTACATCTCAATGATGAAAATAAAGATGAACACAGAAAAGAACGACAATTCAATTTAATAAATGAAAACTACACCCATGCAAGGGTGAATACTCGAACGACAGAGAAATACCGACCAAAATGAAACAAAAGAAAAGACTCTAACTCTGGTGTGATTAGTATCATTGTCCTCCATCTCCTTCCCAGCCAATCCTGTGACTGCTCCCGAGCTGCCAAAACCTGAGCGCATAACAGGCACCCACCCCGAAAACTCGGGGTTAGCAAACTGGAATTTTGCTAGTGCAAGTACATAACACACAAGATATACGAATAATAATAACACAAACTCAACAGTCGTGAAACCTTAACACAACCCACACATTCAAATGGTTAACACAGAATAGTATTACATACACAAGGTGAAAGATAATCACATTGTCATATTCTCCGTCTGAACATAACACAAATGAAACTTTAAACGAGCCCAAGGAGTCGAAAATTCCCTTTTAATAAAATGAAAAGTATTTTGATAAGAAAGTTCGAACACATTAATATTGACTCGGGCCATCTTGGGATTTTGAAAATCGATGGAAATATATTTTAGAAAATACTTCAAAAGCTCTCGGGTCCTTGACCCGAGATGTGGAAAACAATTTGCAAGAAAACCATTACAACGTTATTCGGGTCCTCGACCCAAATGATAAAACACTATCACAAGTGAATCATTACAACATCTCACGGGTTCTCGGCCCAATCCAAATAATATCATCACGAGATCAAATCTCAACATCTCACGGGTCCTCGACCCAAATACAGAATAATCAACAAGATAATCAAAGGCATGACCTCTCATTCGGCAGATCCTGCTCAAGACCCTGGTTAATTAACCCTGAGATCTCGTCAAATATCCTTGGTTAATTAACTCGATACCAACATTTAAAACGAGTTGGAACGAACTCCGTAAACACAATCCGCGGTCTACATCAAGACCAACATTAAAAGCAAGTTGCAAGGATTTAAATTTGAAAATCATTTGGTAACGGGGTCTTAGCTATCACTCAAATATCCGTTACCAATAAGCCCGCCAGCGCCTCCTTACACACACTGTACCGCGTTCACTCCACTATATTGGCCGCCCATTGCACATGTCACCGCGCGGCGTTCACTCCCACAGAGCGCCTTGCTCGCGCATTAAGTAACACCGGTGTTCACCAATCATATGGAGCCGCTCATTGCGTCTAACAGCCGGAGTGCACGCCCGCCTCGAGGTACCCGGATATGACGTCTCTCATAACAAGTATTCACATTATTACAAATACCAAGCACACTCAATCGTTTCCACAATTATCAAATCAGTTCATCAATCCACATAATTTAATCGCCGACGCAACTACGCAGAATAAACAATAACTCACACGTTATTCATCAAGACTTTGCACATCGGGCCTTCAACTCTATCAATTAATACTACATAAATATCCACACATATATATATATATATATATAATATAAATAGATATTCATGACATAATTCATATACTTGAGAACAATGATTTCAACGTAATTATAATTCGTATATCAAGGTACTTGCCTCGATTTGAAGATAATAACAATACTTCCACGGAAATGAACACTCGGCGGTCGTCCTCCTCAATCAATCACGTAACGAGGCCAAACCTTAACAAAAGAAATGATATAGGATTTATCTCACGTCGCATGAATGTTTAACAATTTGATTCACGGTCAAAAGTTCATAAAATACAATCTGCTCAATCGCTTAGCGTGCGCTACGTACTCTACGTAACGCGTGCGCTAAGCGAGCTTGTTAGCGACGCTATCGTGTAAGACTAGCGTCGCTAGCCACGGTCTGGCGACTCGGCCGGTCTCATAACGTACGCTACGTACGTTTCGGGCGTTAACTGACCCCGATAGCGCACGTTAACTCACATGTGTTAGCGTGCGCTAATATTGCATGGCAGAATACTACGACCCGAAAACTGGGTTGAATGGTGAAGAACTCATGAATTCTACCGTGTTAATACAAGTTATCTTCGGGCAAATCATGCTAATAAGGTTTGTGGAAGATTTATGATCGTGAAATACAAATATACGGATAGTCATCTCAATATCATATCTTTTCTAAGATATTCAGGAAGTATTCTAAGTTCCGATTATTCCAAGTCCCAAAACACATGATTCCAACGTGTACAACGTAGCAACTGGGTAACATCCGACATCGATCATAAATTGATTTGAAAACGCTTAGAGTCCAATCTACTAAGATGGTTCAAAGGTTCATAAGATAGATAGTGATACGTCAAAGTATCCTTCTATCATGTGATGACCGATCATAAACGAAATAAGCGGCTATCTAAGCATGATCAGACGTCTTTAAGAACATTACTAACATTAGTGAAGAATCACCTACCTCAAGTAGTAAAGAACACGGAGGAAAATGAAGCAATCCGACACCGAAAGCTTGAACAACAATTTCCAATGATAAACGATCTTCAATCACGAATCAGGATGTTGATATGAGATGTTTAGGATGAAGGAAGACATGTTCTAAGTGTAGGAACTCGTGTAATGGGCTAAGAGAGAATCAAATCACGAATAGGATGTCTTTGTCCTATTTATAATAAATGGCTATTAGCGCTAGACCTGCTCGTAGCGTGCGCTAACGGCTCACTTGGACTAAATCAGACTCGGCACTTAGCGTGCGCTACGCATATACCTGTAGCGTGCGCTAAGGCGTTGACTCGGCTCTTCCCCGAAAGACGTCCAGGTACATCCCGACACCAACCGACAGGGGTCCCCCGGCCAGCTATCACCTACCGCACGTCTCAATCAATTTGACCGTGCATAGCGTGCGCTAAGGACACTCAGTAGCCTGCGCTATGAACCCACGTTAGCGCACGCTAAACATAGCTGATAGCGTGCGCTACATGCGCAGATTTACAACCTTTAATTCCAAATCACGGAATTAAACGCTCGACAACATCGGATTATGAAATACGGAAAATAATACTCAAATCAAGTACAATCATTACAATATCACAAGTTCCAACTACATAACAGAAATCTCGGGTATTACAATATTGAAGACTTCAAGTGGCACGGTGAGAATTGTGATCTCGGTGGAAATCCGTGGCTGGAAGGGTGGGGTCCAGCATGAAGCAATTATCGAGAGACGATTGAACTCGGTAGGAATCTGCGACTGATAGACTGTGTCTAGCATGAAGCAATCATTTCGTGATGTTTTTTTTTTTTTTTTTTTTTTGTACTTGGTGATGTTGAAACAAAGCCTCACATCTTTAAGGATCCAAAGAAAGGAAAATGCTACGATCAGGGATGTCAATGGGTCGGGTAGGGTACAGGTATGCCTCCTCCATACCCTACCCTATTTGATTCGGACCGGGTTCGGGTATTCCTCATCGGGTAATCGGGTACCCAATGGGTATTCGGTTACCCGTATACCCTATATTTAAGAATATAAATATTTTTAATGCATATCGTATATACATATAATGTAATTAATAAATTCAATTAGTATAATAAATATTTAAAATATAATATTTTATATAATAATATATATAATGTATATACAATATAATATTTATGTATAATATATAATAATAATATATTTATATAATTCCAAGGGGTATGCGGGTCGGGTAATCGGTCATTCGGGTAATATACTATACTCATACCCTACACTTACCCGACCATAAAAATTCGGGCTCGGACGATACCCGACTCGATTTCGGATTTATCCGACGGGTAGGATCGAGTACGGATAAAGTTGGCATCCCTAACTACGATAGAGTTAAATTTTACAAGTTATTTAATATCATTTTAGCTTCTTCTTTTTTGTTCTCTCTCCTATTTTCACTATTAACCCTAATTAGCCCACCCTTACCTCACTCTCTCTCCTCTTCATTAGTTTTAATCCATTGTTTATTATGGTTAAGTTTCAAACAAAAATGGTAAAATTAATACGAAAATTAAAATAAATTTTATTTTGAATGTGGAGTAAATAATATTGATAATCATTTAATATTGAATATTTTATCATTTTTTATTTAAAGAAAGAGTACGATCATCATTGGCATGTATCTGTATGAATGTAAATACGAATTGATAAGGGTGGTGGTGTTATTATATATTCATACTCCCGACTTTCATAATTAAATGCAATATTGGATTCTTTTTTTCTATTTCAATATTCAACTGGCAATTTATACAATTAATTATATACTATTAGTAAAAATTATAAATAAATATTTTTAAGAATATACCATTGAGAAAATCCAACATATTACATGCTAAAATTTATTCTGATATTAATAGAACAAAATACAATCGAAGGTACCTCGTTTTGAAGGAATGTGCAGTGAAAGCAGATCTTTGGACTTTTAGCATTTGTGATAAAGAGAGAAAAAAGAGAGTCGTATCGACTGAGAAAAAAGACAAGACTTGTAATTAGCAAGCAAAAAAGATAGACCGGCATAAAAATATTCTGCTCGGCTCTACTCTATATTAGGGTCATTAATAAAACTTAGTGATCAAATCCTTTTTGATCTTATTTATTATTTTCTACGTGGTTTCGATCCATTCGTCCAGATCAACACACGTGACGTTGACCAAATTAGACGTCAACAGATACCTCATTGAAAAAAAGAAACCTAGAAATAGAGAATATCCCATATTTCAGTAAAAAAGATAAAAAAGAGCAATAGATGCGACCATACTCAAAACATAATGGCTGCATCTGATCTGGGTGTGTACACAGATAAAAAAAAGCAAGATAAACACTTTGTTACGATAATATAGTTTCATAGTTACAATGGGGATCTACTCAATCTAAAAAAGCCCGATCGGCCCGAAAAAAAAAAACGAAATATCAGGTAAATTTCGGTTTGAGCATAATCGACGAAGCGTTGTGATGATGACCAAGTTTCTGAATCCAATGAAGCAGTCCCTTTTTAGGGTCTTGGAAATTCGGGTTCTGCACCAATTTCAAGGTTCCATCGAGAGCTAACGACGATTCAAACTCTTCTAGAACCTTCACAATCTGCCAGAAATCGGGCCTCTTGTCTGGTTGCGAAGACCAGCATTGTTCGATTAGTGCTCTCATGGCTGGCGGGCAGTCCCTAGGTACCGCTGGCCTCAAGTTCTACAAAATCCAAGACTGTCGTTGCTTTAGTAAATTCAAATTTCCTTTTTTTTTTTCATAAATATTTATTCTACAACGGATTCGTTTTGTGTCTTGAACGAAATTGGTTATAGTTTATATCATAATCTGCAAGTTCTTCAGTTATTTATAGCTTAGTCGTATTCGAATAATTTGCAGGCACATAAAAAAAAAATAGCCCAGAGATCTGGGATAATCATAGAATAAACCAGAGAAGTTACAAAATTATGAAAACTACCACTAAGGTTTATTTAATTACAAAAACACACACATTCTTCAGTTATTTATAACTTAGTCGTATTTGAATAATTCCGACTAATGATAATTACAGGCATATAACAAAAGCTACCCCCGAGATCTGGGATAATCATAGAATAAACCAGAGAAGTTTCAAAATTATGGAAACCACCACTAAGGTTTGTTTTGTGTTAAATGTAAGGGGGAATAACTCTAGTATTTTTACAAATGATAGGGGCCGAGTATTTAACTCACGGGACTTCTCGTAATTTAGAAAAAAAAAATATGGGTTTTTTTGTAAATAAATAAACCTCAGTGGTAGTTTTTGTAATTTACCCTCTAATTTAATACTATAAATCAGAACAAAACTGTACCAATATCACAGGCAGTGGTATGTTTGGGTGACCACTTAATGTAGATTATAATCTAGATTAAAATTGGTCAAATAATCTAATTCGACCTTCAAAATCTTGTTTGGATGGTGCTAAAACGCTTTCGAATATAGCTTCCAACCCAAAGCTACCAAATTTTCATTCCGATTTTACCCTTAATGTATATTATATATATATATATATAAATATATATATATATACAAATTTTATTTTTTCATTCCGATTTGACCTTAATAAATATTTGTATAAAATTTGTATAATAATATAAGTGATAACATAAAAAAACCCTAAAATACCATTAGAAGTTGAAAAGAAAATAAATAATGATATTGCATAATGTCAAACAATAATAAGCAACATAAGAGTTAATATATAAATATTAAGGTTATTTTGTAATATTATAATATAACAATAAATATAAAAGATGTACTTTTATGTCATTTTATAAATATTAGCTAGTATGATAGCTAGTTTTGCCAAACACTTTTAAATACAATAATCTAAATTATCATACTACAGCTGTAGATTATCAATTTTCATCTAGATTATCTGATATAATCTAGATTATTGGTTTTCAGCCAGATTATCAACAATCAGCTAGATTATCAGTTAATGAGTCCAAACATACCCCAGATAACCCTGAAATGCATTAAGGTCGCATTTGGAATAAAGAATATATCTTTAAAGGGAGGGGGGGTAACGCATATACAGAACTCACGAGACTTCTCGTAATTTAGAAAAAAAAAATGGGTTTTTTGGTAAATAAATAAACCTCAGTGGTAGTTTTTGTAATTTACCCTGTAATTTAATACTATAAATCAGAACAAAACTGCACCAATATCACAGGCAGGATCATATAACCCTGAAATGCATTAAGGTCGCATTTGGAATAAAGAATATGTCTTCAAAGGGAGAATATTAACGACTAAAAATTCAAAAAAAAAAAAAAAAAAAGGAAAAAACAGAAAAAGAATTCATCCAAAAACCATGAAACGGCAAACCGTACCTTATTCACCACAGCAAAAGCCGCCTGTATGGGCGTCATATCCTCATAAGGAATAATCCCAGCCACGAGTTCCCACAGAATAAGTCCGAAACCGTACACGTCGACCTTCTTCCCGTACCGTTTATGTTTGATCATCTCGGGGGCCATCCAACGATAGGTGCCGGGGTCGTCCGCCAGAAGATCACAATGAGGTTCCTCACAAGCTATGCCGAAATCTGCAACTTTGAGGTGGAAATCATCGGTGATGAGGATATTTTCGGGTTTGAGATCCCGGTGAATGATCCCTTGTGAGTGGACGTATGACATTCCTCTAGCAATGTCTAAAGCCATGGAGATTAATTTTGGGAAGGGAAGAGGGTCTTTGTGCTTGTGCAGGTATGATCTCAGAGAGCCTTCGGCTAAATACTCCGTTATGATGCAAAAGACGGCTGGTTTCCGGAAGGCCGCTACAAACTACATTTTTATTTTTTTTGGAAATAAAAAAAATGAATAAGGAGTGTGATAGGATAATTTCAGAAAACATGAAATCAGTAAATGCAAAGAAATTATGAGAAAATGCCATTAAAAAAAAGGCACACCAAAGCGATACGAGCTCCTATCACCTGAGGCGCAAGGCTCGCGCCTGAGACAGGTGAGACGCACAAAAAATAAAAAGTAAATAATAAAACATAAACATATAATGACAAAAAAGTATAGTTACCCACAAAAAGCTTAATAAGTAATTAACAAAATTAAAGTGTCAAAATAATGAAAACGACTTTAAAAATGTGCCGAGGAAAAAAAAAAAAAGAGGTGAGGCATGCCTAGGCGCACTGAGGCGCACCAAAAAGGGGACCTAGGTGCGCCCAGGTGCGCTTGGGACCGAGGTCGCCTGCCTTTGGGCCAAAAAGGCGATTTGCCTCTTTATGTGCGTGTCTTACGCGCCTGAAACAACTATGATAAACCGTTGGCTGAGAAATATCAAGGATAGTAGCATTCTCAAATGTCAGCTTCCGGTTTTGATACCATAAAAAACAATGATTCTCAGCTTTTGGGATTGAAAAAAGTGATTATCAACTGTTAAATGACAAATATTAACAATACTAATTTTTAGCGTTCTCAGACTTGATCGGGATGAGTGTTTGCAAACACAAAAAACTTAATCAAACTGAAATACCACCACCACCAACAACAACATCTGAACCTTAATCCCAAAATGATTTGGGGTCGGCGAACATGAACCATCCTTTGGAACGGTCAAGAAAATTATCAATAAAAAAATTACGAAATAAATAAATGAAAAATACGAAGTGTAAAAGAAAATCAAATCGACTCCAGAGGAAAAAATCATCCAAATATTGATAATGATAGTGAAAAAGTTTGAAATTAATGAAAATTTTTGAAAAGTCTTAAAAATAACCCAAAAATAGAATAAAATAGGAATAAAATAACAAAATAAACGAGAATCAAGCTCCTTAAAATCAGAATGAAATACAAAAAAAAAACGGCTCTCAGCTTTTAGGAAGAAAATATGCTAATTTTTCTCCAAAGAATAAATTCTTTTAACGTTTGCAAACACTCCCAAAATCTACAAGAAAAGTAAGCACTTCTACACTTTATTCACCAAAACACTTTCAGCTTATTCCACACACACAAAAAAAAATCACTTCTTCTGAAAGCATAAGATTTTCACAAAAACACTCCCATAGCCCAAAAAGACCAGACGAGAAATCGAAAAAGGGAACTTTTTACCTTTATAATATTTTCATGATGGAGACGAGACAAGAGAGTAACCTCTCTTATAAACTGATTCTCCAACCGAGCACCCAAGGCTCCATTTTCGTCATCATCAGGCACTATAATCATTTTCATCGCAACCGGTTCGTCCATATAGAACCCCTGGTAAAGCCTACTGTGGGCCCCATGAGCAAATCTGTTTCCTAAAAACAACTGGGAGAGGTCGACCATATGTTCGTCCACACTCTCCACCGACGTAACCCTACCCCCACCATAATCGAAATACTTGATCCACCCGGATTCTTTACGGCTCTTGGACTTATCCCTAAACTTCATAGACTGAAAACGCTTTAGCGGGCTCGGGCTTCTCCCGGTTGTTTTTCTACTCGTGGTTGGGGTCGAGAATCGCTTCTGGCTCGACCGGGCTTCTTTGAAAGTATCGGAAAGTTTTATTACCGGATTGGGCGACACAGCCCTTTGCCGGTTCGCGGAAGGGGTTTCCGGAATTTCTACAACATTCTGATCTGTTCTGTGATTTTCAATAATAGGTTCTTGTCCGGAGACGAGGCTTATAGTTTTCCTATCGGGTGGAACACTAAAATGGACAGTGTTTAATCTTGAAGCATCAAAACGGTGACAAACAGTATGTGAAAATTTGGTTCTTCTAATCCAAGAAACAGCTTCTTCCTCCATTTCTTGAAAGCTTAAGAAAAATACCTATAATTTTTTTTCTAGAATAAAGATATTGCTCCAAAATTGCTATATATATACTATAAAATCAGAGCAGCTCATCCCGGAAAGATTTCCAATCCCAGAAAACTATAACGAGACAAGAACTAAATTCCATCTGCATCAAATTTTTCCAGAAACCCTAAAAAGACCAATCAATTGCAGATTAAGAAATCTGACCAAAAATCAAAATCAAGAATCTTCATTGAAAAAAAAAAAAAATCAGTCTAATTGCAGAGAGATACTATTTTCCATACCTTAAGAGCCCTTTTTAGCTTCAAAGTCGGAATTTCATTTCCACCTTCCTTTGAAGCCTGAAAAACGATAATAATCCAATTAAAAATATACATATATATAAAAAAAATAGAAAGAAAAATAAGTGTATTCACATCATATGGGTTGAAAATAAAGAAAAATACCCATCATTATATACCCCATTCTCCACCAAACAATGATAATAATTGCTTCAGTAGAGAAATTCTATATCCATCATAAAAATTCTATATCCGGTCCAAAAAAAAAAACAGAAAAATACGATCTTGACTTACCAAAAGGGCATAATCTCACGTGATATGCTTACCCTTTATTCCACAAATTCAAAGAAAAAGTATCCAATATCTGCAGCCACGATTATAGAGAGAGAGAGAGAGAGAGAGAGAGAGAGAGAGAATGGAGAAGTGCGTGTGGAAAACAATGACTGCTACAAATCCAATATCCAACAGGACTCTTTCCCTTTCTCTTCACATATTTCGTATACGACGTATTTTTCGTACGGAGGGAGAGAGAGGAAGAGAGAGAGAGAGAGAGAGTGGTGATGATTCCCTTCATTTCCTTGGTGGGCCAGATTAAGGTGGAGCGTGATGGATGGGTAGGGCTAGGTGAGGGTGGGGTCGCCTTTTTTGGAAAAGTCAATAGCGGGGTGGGGGAGGGGGGGGGGAGAAAAAAAAAAGTTGCTATCGAAAAAGAAGAGCAATGGTGGGCCAAAAAATAGGGCCTGAGGGTATTCTGAGCTGAATAAAACTAAAAAGTATTGTATAGTAGTACAAAAATAAAATAAATGCACCAGCCGGGAATCGAACCCGGGTCTGTACCGTGGCAGGGTACTATTCTACCACTAGACCACTGGTGCTTCATGGAGAAAAATGAAATAGAAATTTTATCTATTCAAAAATAAAGCTTAAGTTCAGCAACTAATAACCAATTAGTATTTATATTCAGATCCGTCACAAACTCGACTAAATAATGTCTTACTATCCGTTCCCGCCCCAAATCAATAGATGGGGCCAAGGCCAATTCATCGAGATTCATTTAAAATTTATATATTCATATCATCCTCAAGCGCGATGAAATGTAATTTTACAATTTGTTCTCATCCAAACATATATAGTAACATCAGTTAATTGTCCGAACCTATTTAGATTTACAGAATATCTAAATAATACCAACTAAAAGTTTAATGAGTGCTAGTAAATAAATATTGCAAAACGAATATAGCATTGCTTTATATTTTTATGTGCTAGTCTAACCCCTCCAATTCTTATGTGCAAAAGCAATGGAACTAAGCCAAATGTGAAGTCTAGTCCCAACTATTCGGGGTGCAATCCTTCATCGGCTTTAAAGCACAATCCTTACATTTACATATATGTGTTGGTTGTTTTATGATTTAATTAAGAGTTCGAATTCTGGTATCCAAAATTTTGAATATTCAGAATGATGTGAAAAGTACGAAATTAATTTGTCATAAAATTGAGAATCCCACTTTTTACTGTAGATGGCAAATTATGTCTGAAAAAGTAATCGATACTGTAGTATTATATATAATATATAGTTATATAATTGAAAGTAAAAATTGGAAGAGAGTAAATAGTCGTATTTCTTTAAATATAAAAAAAAAGAGTGAGAAATAGTAGTACTTTTTATTAATATAAAATAGGAGATAAAAGTCGTTTTATAATGTGACGTAGAATAGATATAAAATGTGTAAAAAAGTTATTATTCATACATTTAAAAATTAAATTAATTAAATTTATATTAAATTCAGGATTCGAATTCAATATTTTTGAACCCTAAAACAAACAAACAATCAAAATTGAAGTATTATTCCAATTGTCCGGTATTTGTCTAACGGCGGCCACTCTTTTCATTAGAAGTGCACCAAAAATGATTTGAGCTCCACTGAGCCGACTAGACCTGGAAATGGGGATTGAGATGGTTTGGCCACGTCCGCAAGAGGCAGATATCTGCTCCGGTGAGAAGGGTCGAGAGTTTAGTAGTTGTCGGAGAGAGGAGGAGAGGCAAACCGAGGAGGACGTGGGAGGAGCAGCTGAGATTAGATTTGAAGGCCTTAAACCTTTCCGAGACCATGACTGTTGATAGGTGCGCTTGGAGGCGAAAGATCAGAGTTGTGGATTCTTTAGTTGGGAGTGGCGCTGTAGTTGAGAGCCTCAGGGTTGGGTTGTCTCGGTTAGCTTTGACCTAGAACATTGCATTTTTACATTTATTGTATATTGTATCCTATTGCCTTTTGCGTGTGGTGTATTTTTGACAGAGAGTTGTGCGCGGAGTCAACATCTCTTCTGTTTGAGCAGCGTTCATCGGGAGTGATGTAGCCAAATTTCTCTTAGGTAAGTCTCATGTGGATTAAGCCATGGGCTCAGGTATGGTATTGAGTTTTTTCGTATCATATGTTTCCCTTTGTATTTTTCACTCAATATGTTGTTGTGAACTAAGCTGAGGGTCTTCACGGAAACAGCCTCCCTACCGTAATAGGTAGGGGCATGGTCTGCGTACATCTTACCCTCCCCAGACCCTGCTCTGAGCGGGATATACTGGGTATGTTTGGTTTGGTTTGGTTGGTTTTGAGCCGACTAGACCTGACAATTTACCACACGACATGAAAATACAACACGAAAACGACACAAAAATTTAGTGTTTGTGTTTGCATTTTAAGTACACGACACGAAAATAGATGAACACGAAATTACACGACCGAGATTTAGTGTCAGTTTTGTGTTTACCCTTTTGATACACGACAATATATATATATATATATATATATATATATATATATATATATATCCTATATACTAATGCAGAATACGCTGAGCCTAAGTGGCAGCTTCTCATGCTTCGGCTGACACATGTCTTCTGCTGGTGCTTCGTGTGCTTATGTGTCAGCCTCTCATGCTTCAGCTTACACATAATCAATTAATGACCTAATCATCATTGCATTAATTACATTATAATCATACCTCAAATAACTTACCTACCTTATTAATTTTTACGAATGGAGGAATATGAATTACGAATAAATAGGAATTAATTATATTTACAAAAATATTTCACGTTTTTATTAATTTAAAAATATAAATCCCAAACAAAGAGAAATTTAATATAGTAATGTGCACTCTATATTAAAAACTTAAACCTAAAATCTCGCGAAAATATTATATATATCTATTAATTAATTTGTTTATGTTAGTTAGTCACTATAATTAGGTATATCAATAAATATACTAATGCAATCTGAAATTGGCCTAGTGGCGACTTCTCATGCTTAAATGCCACATGTCTTCTGCTGGTGCTTCGTGTGCTTATGTGTCAGCCTCTCATGCTTCTGCTGACACATAATCAATTAATGGCCTAATCATCGTTGCATTAATTACATTATAATTATGCATCAAATAACTCTTTCCTACCTTATTAATTTTTACGAATTAAGAAATATGAATTACGAATAAATAGGGATTGATTATATTTACAAAAATATTTCACGTTTTCATTAATTAAAAAATATAAACCCCAAACAAAGAGAAATTTAATATAGTAATGTGCACTATATATTAAAAACTTAAACCTAAAATCTCGCGAAAATATTATATATATATCCATTAATTAATTAGTTATATTAGTTAGTCACTATAATTAGGTATATCAATAAAAGAAATATCAACTGAAATAAAAGATGCTTGTGGTATTGCAAAAGAAATATTGAATATATATAATTAAAAAGTACTCGAAGTCCTAATAAATTAAATAAATCGAACTTATTAAAAAATATTATTGAAAGTGTAGAAACAATGGTTTTGAT
The DNA here is from genome assembly GCA_033398695.1 of Orobanche coerulescens. Classification (NCBI taxonomy): domain Eukaryota; kingdom Viridiplantae; phylum Streptophyta; class Magnoliopsida; order Lamiales; family Orobanchaceae; genus Orobanche; species Orobanche coerulescens. Next base: position 148,666,799 of record CM065814.1, on the reverse strand, counting down.
TATTATTCCTAAATAAATCAAAGAAACTAACAATTAGTCTATTTTAGTTTTAAATCTTATTTAATTAAATAAAATAACAAAATAAATAAAAAAACTCATATTTACTAAATTATATAATTACTGATTTTATAAATTTTCAAATAGATATTTCTAAATACATAAGAATTAAATTTAATAATAATATACTAATCTGTAGATTCATCTTTGTACAAAGAGAAATTCAGAAAATAAAAATTGATCGTTTTAGGTGGTTTTTAAGTGATTTTTTTTTTTTTAGTTTTAAAAGATTTGTTATCTTATTTTGAATCAACTATATATTTTGAAAACTTTGGATTTGATTTTGTATTTTAAATTATATCTAAATAATTTATTTAATTTTTTTCAAATATAAGGATTAAATTATCTCCTTTTTGGTCATTTAACAGAAATCGTTAAATACTTAATAATTTGGACCATTTTGGCAAAAAAAAGGACCAAAAGGAACGTGGAACCAAACTTTCATCAAATACAGTTTAGCACAATCCGATATGAATTAAAGTTGTTTCTAATACGAGTTTTCGAAATTACTAAAAGTGTCCAACTATTTATGTGTTCTCTTGAATGTAAAATGTGCCAACTTTAGTACTTCTATGTTAAGTTATATATTTGAAAATAATATCATATAAAAATGATATAAAGTTTCAACTGAACCAAATGTCACTTAGGGTTTTTGTAATACAAGTTTCACAAATTACTAAAAATATTCTAATTATTTTTCTCTTCTTTTGAATGTAAAGTTTCTTGAATATAGACTCTTAAATATGAAGTTCAATGCGTGAAAAGTACCCTATAATTTTCTAGGCTCATCTTATATTACAAACAAATTTTTTTTACTTTTAAATGGGGATAATTTTAATTAGGCTAGGATGTGGATGTAGTTTTCTTAGTTAACCCCGCGATTAATATATTTATAATAATTCATTCAAGTAATTCACTTTTATATATATATATATATATATATATATATATATATATACTACGATAATGCCGCTTTTTTGGCAAATTGAGAAGTACTTAATTTTAAGTTATAAGTCATAATCTCCTTACTTTGTAATTTCAAAATCTATTTTAAAATGAATATACACATAATTTCACTTCAACCAAATGCCGTCGAGAGTTTTTGTTATACAATTTTCAGAAATTACTAAATGTACTTCAACTATTTTTCTATTTGTTAATGTAAAATGGGTAGGCTTTAATACGTTTAAATATGAAGCTAAATGTTCGAAAAAATATCATACAAGCATATATATGCCATTTCATTTCAATCAAATCAATCGAGTTTTTTCTTTTGTAATTTTCTAAAATTTTAAGGTCATTTGTTATTAGGGTAAAATTATGATGTATATTTTTTAACTATCCAAGCTATTTTTATATGTGGGAATCAATTTTTTAATACCAAAGCATAAAATTGATAAGTTCTATATCCCCATTCATAAAACTATAAGTTTTTTGTACTATTTTGGTTGAAAAGACTAAAATGTCCTCTCTTTTTGTGTTAAAAGTTGACTTCTCTCTTTTTTTTTATATTTATTTTAAACTACTTTTCTTCTCTTTTTTCTTTTTTACTTTCCTCCTCCGATCGATATTAATGTCCAGGAACCAAAATTTAACTACAAACATATACATCAAAACAACACAGCCATTTTATTTTTGACAAAGGGTCTCTCAAAAAATCTTATAGAAATCACAAGATTGTTCGAAAATAAAAGTTGACGTTGAAATAGGACTTCATTTGTCGTGCTTCTGAGTTCATAAAGAAGGTATGTATCATTATTTGAACGATGAAAAAAAAATTCCAGATCTGTTCTTACGGACACGATCGCTGCACACGATGGGAAGCCACCGTGTGCAACGATCGTGTGCAACGATCGTGCGCAACGACCTTAACATCGTGCGCAACACTAACGCGTGTACACGATCGTTTAACACGATCGTATAAATTGGTGTGCTGCGATCGTGTTCATGGGACGTAAACTTGCACACGATCACCGCACACCGGTAGTATACGGCCGTGTGCATCGGCCGTGTCCAAGGCGCGCAGTAATATTGTTCGCTCATTTTTCTGAATAGTTATTCATCTTTTTGTAATCAGATGTCGTGGCAGCGTATTTTGATACATCACGGTGGTCATTGGGAGCGATCGACATATGTAGACGGGGACTCCTTTTTTGTCTATATCGACACGAGCAAAGTTAGTCGTGCAAACCTCGGGGGGGGTCTCAGAGAGGGGTTGGGTGGTGCACATGAGTCCGATTACAAATTATGGTACTTGACACACATGGCCAAAGGAAACAAAGTAAAAGTCCTATTAAGGGCGATACTGAGATACTTCGATTACCGGTAGAATACAAGGAGGATCCCGAGGTCTATGTTGAGAACAGCAGCTCCTCCACTCCCGAGGTTAATATGGGATGTAGCGGCTCGAGAGTAGAGCCCGGCAACATAAATTATGACATGCCTTCCAAAGAGTATCAATACGAGGAAGATGAGGAAGACGAGGAAGATGAGGAAGATGAAGAGGTGCATACATCCGAAGATGAAGATTGTTGTAAAGACTTGCTTGAGTCACTATCTCGGAATTTCTTGCTTGGGTTCGCCAACCGCCCAAATGGATAGGATTATGAGTCGTCGGAACTTCTCATCCGACCATCAATCTGCGGCGAGCATGAGCATCTACAATCAATGCGTAATCTGGATCATTCCATTTAGGACCCGGTAGTGCCGGGACTTTCGGTTGGTCGGCGGCCTCCACCTAAGCACGGCCACTAGAGGTGGGGTCCACCTTTCGTTCGAAGACGAGTTGAGGATAAGCGTAGGAATGTATCATTTGGAAAACATGCTACGAGTGTATCACGATCGTTCCGCCGATAAACGTATAGTGTTTGTCTGTAAGAGTGGGCGAAGAAATTGTCAGTTTAGGTTGTGTGCTATTGAGGGTGCAACTATTTGGAGAATTACTAAGTTGACATTGGAGCACAGCTGTTACCCTGATTTGAACCGTGCTGCCGCACGATCGGTCACTTCTGAGGTTGCCGCCCATTATTTTGCTAAAAGATTGACCGGTGAGGGGGTCACTTTGAGGCCAAAGGAGATGATTGCAGAGATGTGTAGGGAGTATGGCATTGACATGCTATACAGTTTTGCTCTCCGGACGAGGAATATAGCGATAGAGAATACATATGGCGGCTTCGATGAGTCGTATCAGAGGCTCCCATCTTATCTGTATTTGTTAAAACAGCGTAATCCAGGGACAATTTATGATTTGCATACGACTCGTGAGGGAGTGTTTCGGCACATGTTCGTTGCACTCGGACAGAGTATTAGGGCATTTGATACGTGCCTTCGACCGGTGATTATAGTTGATGGGACCCACCTAAAGGGAAGGAATAAAGGAACTCTATTTGCGGCCGTCACATTTGATGGGAACGAGCAAGTTTTTCCTCTTGCTGTTGGTCTCGGTCCGATAGAGAACGACGAGTCATGGACTTATTTTCTGTATAACCTGCGCAGATGCTACAATCCGACGGAAGATTTACTGATTGTGAGTGACCAACATAAGAGCATTCAGAATGTTGTTCGAGACGTCTATCCGAATGCATTCCACGGGTTTTGCTATCACCATCTTGCAAAAAATCTGACCTCCTATGGTGCGCATGCTATAGGACTCTTTAGAACTGCTGCCTACACGCATCGAGAAGAAGTTTTTGAAAACTACTATACGAAACTACATAACGAAAGCCCTAATGGGCGCACGGGCGCCTTTACGAAATTGGGCAGAGAGTTGGGCTAGGTCGAAGTGTCCGTGCACGCTATAACTTCTTGACATCCAATGCTGTTGAATGCTTTAATAATCGTATGTTGTGGGCTAGACGTTTACCTGTTTGCTCGTTACTTGAGATATTTCGCCTAATTTTAGAGAATTGGTTTGATGAGAAGCGGGGAGAAGCTACGTCAAGAGACCATGAGTTGACAATGCACACTTTTGAAAAGCTTTCTAACTCTGTGCAAGCCAGTCTGACTCTTAAAGTTCGAGCTACCACCCCACTTGTTTATAAAGTCGAAGAAAACAAAGTTTCTTATGAGGTCGACCTTCGAACATGGACATGTTGTTGTCGTGAGTTTGATTTGGATCAGATTCCATGTCGTCATGCCGCTGCCGCTATAAGGTACATGTCTTTGCTGTTGTGTGCACGATCGTTACCCACGATGGGCACGATCGTTACCCACGATGGGCACGATCGTAACCCACGATGGGCACGATCGTGGCCCACGATGGGCACGATCGTAACCCACGATGGGCACGATCGTAACCCACGATGGGCACGATCGTAACCACGATCGCCCTTATCGTAACCACGATCGCCCTTATCGTAACCACGATCGCCCTTATCGTAACCCACGATGGGACACACGATGTGCACGATCGTAATACAATGGGCATGATCGTAACACACACGATCCGTGATCGTAACACACGATCGTAACCCCACGATCCGTGATCGTAACACACGATCGTGACCCCACGATCCGTGATCGTAACACACGATCGTGACCCCACGATCCCGTGAGCGTAACACACGATCGACGCGATCGTGTTTTCCCATCGTTGCAAAACAGGATGGTCTGGATTTATCACCTCATCAATAAAAAATACATTATCCTATACAACATCCTTGACATAATTGCTTATTGTAACAGGCGCGCCGGCAATGGTTTGTCCGTGTATGATTTTGTTAGTCGTTATTTCAAGCAACAAGGCCTTGGAGAGACTTATAAGGAGCATATTAGTCCCATCCCACATCCTGATGAGTGGAATGTCCCACGGAGATCTCATCCATCATTTGCGTACCTCCGGAAGAGTACGACAAGCGGCGACCAAGGATGAGTCGCGCACGGTCATTGTTGAAAATTTGCACGCAGTGGGCGGCCTCGGGTGTGCGGTAGGTGTAAAGGAACCGGCCACAATAGAAAATCTTGCAAAGCATTCATTCCCATAGGGGTGTGGATTTGAATATCCTGAAGAAACTCAAGAAATCGATGCACAACCGAGGCAAAGGCGCGGAGAAGAAGAGGTGTAGCATTTGCCGTAATGATGACCATGACATAAGGGGATGTCCATGCGTGAAACTTAAATTGCTTATGTATTTTTATATTTTGTGACTTACTAGCAACAATCATGTGTTGATATTTTGATCCTCGATGGACCATGTATTAATTCGAGATTCGATTATTAGTTGAAATGCATAATTTTGTGTATATTTTCTTTACCTTTGAATTGAAATTTAAGTGTTCGAGAATGTAAAGCAAATAAAGGTGACTATGGAGCCAAACATTAACCATAACAAAGTAGCTCACTTCAAAGAGCAATAGTTTACGATTCAAAGCATATAACTTTACAAAACAAAATTTAATCACCATCACACAAAATATCTAATAATAACATAACAAAAACAATCAATTGGATCCCTTTTCCCCAATCACTGCTTGTATCTTTAGTCTTGTATCACCGTCTTCATGAACTTCCTCTTCCAAAATAAATTTTTGCTTTTACTCTCGAAATCTCCAAATCATTATCATCATCACCATCTAGTATGACTGGAGTGCTCATGATGTTTTTAAATAGGCCCTGTTTCATGGAACACATTAATTTGCAATGATAGTCACTACACACACAACAAAATCAAAAAACTTACTCTGAGCATTGAGTATCTTCCTCTCGGCCTAGTTTTGTATGGTGGGTTGGGAGTAGGTATCCTCCTCCTTCTTTTTGGTGGTGGTGCTTCGCTTCCTCCTAAATCGGTTTCTCGTAATCGGCCGCTCATTTCGCGTATTTGATTTTAATGAATTTTAACTGAGGTTAATTGATTAGGGTTTGAAGTGAAAAAGGGGTGGAGACCGACCAGACACGATGGGATTTTAAAGTAAAGGGGGCACGGGATTTTATAATAAAGGGGGATCGACTTATAATAAAGGGGGACCGACTGGATTTTATAATAAAATAATTTGACCTTTGAAGTGAACACGATCGTGTACACGATCGCGCGATCGCGTGTTCCAATCGTGTGACACGTTGGCCACAGTGTCAAATTGGCGGTATCACGTATGCACCACGACCGTGTACACGATCGCCGCGATCGTGTGTTCCAATCGTGTGACACGTTGGCAACAGTGTCAAATTGGCGCTGTATCCACGTATGCACACGATCGTGTACACGGTCGTGGCCACGATTGAACACACGATCGTGTGCACGAGAACGTCAAGAGTTTTCACCAATTTCTCAAATTACTCGTCAATTTAGGTGTTAACACTTATATATTAACAATTATTTGTTAATGATACACTTATATAAAAAGTTATAGATTGAATTACCATAATATATTGCATATCATGTGTCGTCCAATTGTTCTATTAGTACGTACGGATAAGTTCAATCATCTGGATGAATGACCTCATATACTAATGAATTACAACGAAATGACAAATAGGAGTTCGTATAAGAAGCCATATTGTAATTAATGTTTGAACATGCGATGTTTGAATCACAAAACATCATTCTAGATAACACAATACTTCAAATTTGCAATAATACCAAAAGTTCATATGCACACGATCGTGTACACGGTCGTGGCCACGATTGAACACACGATCGTGTGCACGAGAACGTCAAGAGTTTTCACCAATTTCTCAAATTACTCGTCAATTTAGGTGTTGTTACTTATATATTAACAATTATTTGTTAATGATACACTTATATAAAAAGTTATAGATTGAATTACCATAATATATTGCATATCATGTGTCGTCCAATTGCTCTATTAGTACGTACGGATAAGTTCAATCATCTGGATGAATGACCTCATATACTAATGAATTACAACGAAATGACAAATAGGAGTTCGTATAAGAAGCCATATTGTAATTAATGTTTGAACATGCGATGTTTGAATCACAACGCATCATTCTAGATAACACAATACTTCAAATTTGCAAAAATACCAAAAGTTCATATGCACACGATCGTGTACACGGTCGTGGCCACGATTGAACACACGATCGTGTGCACAAGAACGTCAAGAATTTTCACCAATTTCTCAAATTACTCGTCAATTTAGGTGTTGTTACTTATATATTAACAATTATTTGTTAATGATACACTTATATAAAAAGTTATTGATTGAATTACCATAATATATTGCATATCATGTGTCGTCCAATTGTTCTATTAGTACGTACGGATAAGTTCAATCATCTGGATGAATGACCTCATATACTAATGAATTACAATGAAATGACAAATAGGAGTTCGTATAAGAAGCCATATTGTAATTAATGGTTGAACAAGCGATGTTTGAATCACAAAACATCATTCTAGATAACACAATACTTCAAATTTGCAAAAATACCAAAAGTTCATATGCACACGATCGTGTACACGGTCGTGGCCACGATTGAACACACGATCGTGTGCACGGCCGTTCCCACGATGGTACTCACGGTCGTTTGCACACGGTCATGCCAGCCATCGTGCGCACACGACAGCATCAGACGCATGACCGTGGGAAGGTTGCACACGATCGCAACACACGATGGCCACGATCATGTGCATCCATCGTGTGTAACACAGAGCCAACACATTCAGATTTAACAACACTGACACATTCATCCAAAACTGTCTAAATACAACATAAATATTGTACAACACAACATAAACCATTCTACATGTCTAAAGACAACATAAAGATTTTAGCAGCTAGGCCATATCGATATTTCTTAATATATCTTTCATTAAGTTCCTTGATTTGGTGCCTTGCTCACAGGTTTGCGAGAGGCAGTCGATCCAAGTACATGCACGCGAAGGGGCCACAAGCTGTGATTGTCGTTTTGTATGAACTGTAGCTCTCGTGGGATAATTTTGAAACTCATCTCCGTGTCATACTTCGTTTCGATTGGTTGTTCATCCAATACCGGATTGAGCTAGCACACGAGGCATCGGACGCATAATCGGTCGCGATTGGTTGAATCGTAACGACCATCTTCGTGGTGGTGTGACAAGGAATCGTACAACTCCACGGTCCATGCTATGATGTCAATCTTGATAGTCACCCGGTGGCTTTGGTCGAGGCAACAAATGGCAATGATCTGTTCAAACACAATATGTAATCATATAAGATCATCACATCAAACATAGCGAATCATTTATACATATAAATTTCAAATGGCAACAAATCGTCAATTATTTATAAATATAAATTTCAAACTTACTTCGTTGCAATTTAACCATGGAACCGCATGTGGTGTATCAAGACCTGTCATGTAGTCCTCGATGCATTTAGGAATTTTCCACTCCTTATGTAAACCGGCTTCCCGTCACCTTGATGCCAAGTGGATCATCCGGATGGAGTCTTGCAAACTCGTTGGCCAAAACTAACTACAAAAAGCCAAACCACAAAATTAAAAAATATCGATATCAAACCAATGATATACAAGTGAGTAGGTTATAGAACTTACGTAAAATAGGGAGCCGGCAAGTACAGTGCCAACTCTACCGACACCAACACTACGGACTCCCCTCCGAAGCCTCGCTCGAGTCGCAAGCACATAACAGTCTATCACCTCGGTATCAAAGTCTTCACGGGTAGACTCTATCCAGGTCAAATAACGCACTGGTGAGAGCATGCCCGGTCTCAAACACCAGGACAATAGCATCACGTGGTGCTCCCTCCTAAGCGTAGGCACAACTTCTTGAGCCTCGCTATCTCTGGGAGGCGCAACCACAAAGGCTCTCGAAGAGCGCGGATAGTCGACTCACTCGCGGTGGAAGACTACGCTCACCCAAATCTTTGCGTTCGGCACTCTCACCATCTTCGTCACCCTCGGCATCCCTCTCACAACTATAACGATCGGAGAGTCAGATCAGTGCTCGATCTCAAAAAGCCGCTCGATCCGAAATGGAGGTTCTTGCTCGGGACCACCACCCTCAACTGCGAAACATCGAATCGTAATGATGCTCGTCCACGAAACCCGGTCGAACATCGTCCCATCTTCTTTGAAGCAGCGCCTCAAATGGCTCATGCGATGCTCGTAATCAAGGGGCGCTGAGTCCGCTCAACGAATGATGAATGCGAGAATGGTGAGTGTCTTTGGACCTCGGAGAATGGTGGGTAGGCGGATGCGAGAATGGTGACTCGGTGGCCGAGAATGGTGACTCGAATGATGACTAAGTGACGATGAGAATGGTGACGTGTCTTTGCGCCGGAGGCGAGTGACGTGGAGGGTCGGGAATCCTCCGCCGGCGCTATCGGATGCGTAATGACGAGGCCTATCATGGCTCCCAGTGAGTAGTGTCTGGGCTCCTAGAACGCCTATGCATAGGTCCGAAGAAATCCACGATCCCGAAAGCACCGGCGAGAAACTCGAGCAATAAATCCGGACTCGGAATCGTCGTACAAGATCGCCTTCAAGCGGCGATCGAAGTACTCATCCTGCTCGTGTCACAGGTGTGGTCCGACAAGGAAGTCCGTGGACACAACACACCCTCTCTGGCTGCCTCTCCCGGTCCGATGTCTCTGCACCATGTGCTGGTGGGGTACTCTGCCGGCGTCGCTTCGACACTTTATGTGCCGACTCATATGTAATCAATTTTCCGGCAGCCTTCTTCAACCTATCCATAACTTTCTTCCTCGGGATCGGCGCAGGCTCATCCTCCTTATTCCTCACGGCTATTCTTACGGGCTTAATGAATTTAACGTCATAAGGCGAGCCATTCTCAAAGCTCGTAGTAGTACTCGGCCTCATCCTCCTCCGGATGCGGTAAAGAGGGAAGTACTTTGTCTTTGCAACAATAGTCATTAAAGCATACCATTAGATGGGCAATCACATAATGTTGAAGAGATGAGTGAAGTTAGGAGAAAATACGTTTACAAATTTATGTACCTTATCGTCGAAGAAATGAGTGAAATCACAAAACATCTTCCTCGTAGTCTACATCAAACACCGGGGGACTTGGACAGTTTTATCTCGACTACCACACAATGCTCCCAATGCAGGAATCATCTCATACGACCATATTTGTAAAGCCCAAACAGACCATAGAAGTGATAGTCCTTGTGCTCTTGTCCCTCCTTCATGGCAACGTTGCCTATGTAGTAAGATAAAACCCCAAAGGCATAAGAACCCCAAGGAAACATATCCCACTGCTCGAAATCCTCCACTAATGCCCATGCCCATGTCTCGACCATCATGTCGTCACGGCATAGGATAAAATAGTAGTATATAAGCAAATTGGCAACCTTGAGATAATCTCTTATGTCTCTACCAAAATCTCGAGCATTGAACCTCTTCCGAACACTAACCTTAATGTTTTTGCCATGGAGTATTACGTGGAAAATACCGTCGGACGGAAGGAGATGGCCGTCACAGGGATGGAAGGTAGAGTTTCCAAAATGGAGTCCGTGATCAAGGCGAAATCACGGGCCGTAAAGCGAATGGTCCTCCCATGAGCACGGAACCACGACTCATCAGGGGATTTGATCACCCTCGATTGACGAGCAATCAAGTGATGTAGGGCGATTTGAACTCCCATTCCTCCTAACTTTAATCAAGCGCCCCGGGACCCCCTCGGTCAAGCTCTCGATAGCTCGATCGGCAAGTGGAATTGCGGCCCATACTCCTTAATGTCTCAATGATCTCTTTAAATACCGCCTCCCGTATGTAAAGATTCACTTGACGTGTAACAAAACGCAATGTAGGTCTCTTCCATACGCAACCGATCTGCAATATGGACATACAACTCATAAGAATATGATAAAATGCTTAAGAGAACGAAAAAAATTACGCCTTGCACGATCGCATGCACACGATCGATGCCGTCGTGTGAAGACCATCGTGTGCCACCACGACGGTTCACACGACGGGAAGCGATCGTGTGCTGCGATCGTGTGCAAGGCAGAGCTTTTGCACTTCTAGCACCACGACGGCACACACGATCGGCGGCCGTCGTGTGTGTAGCGATCGTGCCCACGAAGACCATCGTGTCACGATGGTCTCATCTTCTTCAAAGACGATCGTGGGAAGATGAACAACCGTGGCACGATCGTGTGTGAATGAAAATACACTAACCGCGGCTCATTGGCGAATTGCTCTTGAGATGGAGTGTCGCTAGCGGAACTTCCGGCGTCTTGATTCTCTGGTAGTCGGAGGTCGACATTTTCCGGCCGTGAAGGGTTTCACGACGGAGACTTTTTTGCAGAGAGGAGGAGAGTTTTTGGAATATTGAGTTGTGGGACCTTTTTATTGTTGTTTAGTTTTAATAATCTTCCTTTTTCTTTTTAGTTTTTTTCTCTTATTGGTAGACTTTAAGGGTAATAAAGTCTTTTAACACATTTTGGTATCAAAAACTTATAGTTTTATGAATGGGGATATATAACTTGTTACTTTTATGGTTTGGTACTAAAAAAGAGAGATCCCTTTTTATATTACAATCTAAATTGTTAAATTTCTTGGTAATTTTAAGGCTAGGACTTGGATGTAGTTTTCTAAATTAACAGGTATATTTACAATAGGTCATACAAGTAATTAAATTATATATACTACTATTATTTTTTTATTGCAATTTGAAAAGTGCTTAATTTTAAGCTATAAGTAAAATTTCTTATGTATTTACAAAAGCTTTTTAAATTTCAAATATTACTAAAATTACCATTGCCACAATTATTTAGTATAATTCTACATTTGAAGTTGTACCAAAGGACAATGTATATATATCGTTTATTCAAGTATAAGCTCTTCTTCGCTTTGGCATCATTGCAAACTTATAAGACTGACAAAAATACGAGATTAATTATTGGGCAGACAATGTCATATCACCACCTACAAGAAATTAAATACTTCTCCGAATGAATCCTCAAAACTGTAGATGGTGAGCTGGGTGAAGAAGTCGATAGAGAAACCTTGATTTATATTCTTGATATTTTCTACTGTGGAATGCCGAAGATCATATTGCAGCCATTGTTGAAAGCACTATCATTCACTTATAAGTAACTTTCCTTAAATCAATTTTTGAAGAAAGAGCAATCCTGGCACCAACAAACGACGTTGTGGAGATAGTAAACGATTACGTGATGTCTATAATTTCAAAAGACAAGCGGATATATCTCAGTTCCGATAGTATATGCAAAATTTCTGCGACCTATAAAAGTCAAAAGCAAGTATATTCAGTGGATTTTTTTGAATAGCATCAAGTGTTGCATCATTAATAATTATCCAAATCTGTAACTATATTATTGAACAGAGAAATTCGGGGGATAATTTTGAGAGTAAAGTATTTATTCCATAATTGGATATTAAGCCCGTCAGATAACAGATTACCATTTAAATTTCAAATACGTCAGTTCCCACTTATTATGAGCTCTGCCATGACTATATTAAAGAGTCAATGTCAAATGCTCTCTCATATCGGTATGTATCTTCCAAGACCTATATTCGGTCATGGTTAGCTTTATGTAGCCATATCAAGAGTGAAGATCCAGAAAGACTATAAATCTTTTGTTGTTATGAGAACGGTGTAATCATAAATAGAACAAACAGTGTAATTTATAAAAAAGTATTATGAAATTTATAATGAATGATTTATATATCTATTATACTAAAAGATTGAGTCCCCTTATTAATGTGAGGCTTCAAGATTAAGTCCAATAATTAATTGTGGAGTTGGTCTTTGCAATGCTCATTAATGGACAAGGTAATCAAATTTTGTTTAAAAAAATTGAGTTTTAGACATAAGAAAAAAAAACAAGACTTGTGCATCGCACAGGTCTGAATGCCTCGTTATATATTTACATTGGAGTTCTTTTTTGTGTTCCCGTATAACTACACGGGTGTTATACTAGTGTGTGTGTGTGTGTATATATATATATATATATATATATGGCGCGTTCTATGCAGTACTTATTAGATGCAATACTTTACAGTACTAATTTATGCATGAATTTTGTACTAATGATGCATGAAATATATACATTTCGTGCATCAAAATTTCAATGCATTAAAATATGCAATATATGCATCAAAATATTAAATTATATGCATCAAATTTTTGTGAGAATTAATGCATTGAAATTTTGATGCACGAAATGCATATATTTCATGCATAATTAGTACAAAACTCATGCATAAATTAGTACTGTAAAGTACTGCATCTAATATTGGTACTGCACATATATATATATATATATATATATATATATAGGGTGGGTTATGGAGTGAAATTGTATAAGTGTAAGAAATATGAATGATTGTAAGCCATTGATCCTTGGAGATTCATGGCCCAGATTTCGTTCTCGTGTGCTAACACGTGAAACTAGGAGTGCTAACGAATTTAATTATTGGGGTACCAATATAATTTGACTAATTTCACTTATGGGAAGTTCCTATATTCATGGGATTTCATATTTTAGGTTAATATCTATTTTTATGGGATTTCATATCTTTTAGTCATTCAAATATTTTATATTTTGGTGTATTTATTTTTATTTTTGTAAAAAACAACATTATCTTTTTTTTCTATTTGATTTGTATTTTTAAAAATCGGAACGGTTGTGCTAACCATTTATTTTGTGTGTGCTGCAAATTGGAAAACAGAGTGCGGTTCTGGTTGTGTTCCAATTATATGATTTTTTTGTTATGCTTTATTGTGTACAATGCAGTCAATTTTGATACAATGTGTTGTGCTTTATTTTTTTGGAAGATAAATAATCATACTCATTTTCAAGTATAAGTGCAAAATGATTTTCGCGTCATTTACTAAAAAATACAATAAATACAATAAGTATAAATAAAAGAGGTATAAAGATGGTATATACAATCACTTCATGTGTAAATCCCATAAACTCCTATGCAAGCATTACATACCATATATGCTAGTATTACCTTTAAATGTGCTAACATAAATAACATTTAGTGCTAAACTCTACTATTAGAATATTAATAGAATCACATCACAATAATTATCAAAACAATATTATCAAAGGTGCTAAAATGTTCTTCAATATGTGCAGAAACCATCACATAAAGGTGCTGAAAACAAATACATCAGGATAGCAGTTCTCTAACTCGTATTCTCTATGAACAATTCGTCAATGCCCCTCTCCCCACTGTCTCAAACGAAAAATAAACGAAAAGTAACTATTTGAATTTGTTTCCGGCATGTGCACTGAATTTCTATTGCGTCAAGCATAACCGGATCTAGCACCTCATATTGCGTCTTCCATAGTTGAACAACGACGTTTAGTAGGCATAAAGGAGGGGCTGCAATGGGGTGCCCTACTACAGTGGTGGCGGCTTCACCTATTTCAGCAGCCGCGGAGTGCCCTAGAAGAGAAGCGGCGGCGGCTGAAATTCTTGAACGGCGGATTAGATGTATGAACTTAGGGAATCTATATGATGAACGAAGAGATAAAGGAAAGAGAAAAAAAAACACGTCAAACTTTCCGCTTACACGTTGGGAAGAGATAAGAAAGTGAGATATGAAATCTCATGATCGTAGGAAATACCAAACGTGCAATCTGTATAATTACAAAAATATCTCCACAAAAATATTCCGCGTAGCACACTTAGGCTAATTTTTTAGTACAACGTGCACAAATCGCATCCATTGATCACCAAAGATCAAAGGCCGAAAATCATTCTTATTTCTTACGGAAAAAAACTTTTCTACCTGAATCTATTCATACATACATATATATATATATATATATATATATATATATATATATATATATATATATATATATATGGATTGGCTATGGTGGAAACACCCTTAATGGTGAAATCTAGAAACCAATTGCATTATTAAGCAATTTCATTGCATATTTATTATTATTTGTTGCATCAAGCTGATCGCTAGTATATGCAACAATAATGCAATAAAAAAAATACATAAATGCATATAATTCTACTCATCTACAGCCGTTAGATCACTAATATCAATGGCCTACAAAAGTTTCTAAATTTCACAAGGTAATTATTTTTCATATGATCTATTTCATATATATATATATATATATATAATATTTTATAACATAATTTAAAATTTTATATTTAATTTTATATAAATATATATTTTTTGAATTCTCTTTGTACTAAACTTAAAATTCAAAAATATAATGTGAACTTTCACGAAGTTCGCGTAAACATTCATGTTTTCGTTGCCATTCGTTTCGTTTCGTCTACTAAAACCTATAAAAATAATATTAAAATATTAACATTGTTATTTTTTTAGAATTTTTTGTATTTATTCTATATGTAAAGTACTGCATCTAATATTGGTACTGCACATATATATATATATATATATATATATATATATATATATATATATATATATTGGTGTGTTATGGAGTGATATTGTATAAGTGTAAGAAATATGAATGATTGTAAGCCATTGATCCTTGGAGATTCATGGCCCAGATTTCGTTCTCGTGTGCTAACACGTGAAACTAGGAGTGCTAACGAATTTAATTATTGGGGTACCAATATAATTTGACTAATTTCACTTATGGGAAGTTCCTATATTCATGGGATTTCATATTTTAGGTTAATATCTATTTTTATGGGATTTCATATCTTTTAGTCATTCAAATATTTTATATTTTGGTGTATTTATTTTTATTTTTGTAAAAAACAACATTATATTTTTTTCTATTTGATTTGTATTTTTAAAAATCGGAACGGTTGTGCTAACCATTTATTTTGTGTGTGCTGCAAATTGGAAAGCAGAGTGCGGTTCTGGTTGTGTTCCAATTATATGATTTTTTTGTTATGCTTTATTGTGTACAATGCAGTCAATTTTGATACAATGTGTTGTGCTTTATTTTTTTGGAAGATAAATAATCATACTCATTTTCAAGTATAAGTGCAAAATGATTTTCGCGTCATTTACTAAAAAATACAATAAATACAATAAGTATAAATAAAAGAGGTATAAAGATGGTATATACAATCACTTCATGTGTAAATCCCATAAACTCCTATGCAAGCATTACATACCATATATGCTAGTATTACCTTTAAATGTGCTAACATAAATAACATTTAGTGCTAAACTCTACTATTAGAATATTAATAGAATCACATCACAATAATTATCAAAACAATATTATCAAAGGTGCTAAAATGTTCTTCAATATGTGCAGAAACCATCACATAAAGGTGCTGAAAACAAATACATCAGGATAGCAGTTCTCTAACTCGTATTCTCTATGAACAATTAAATCAATGCCCCTCTCCCCACTGTCTCAAACGAAAAATAAACGAAAAGTAACTATTTGAATTTGTTTCCGGCATGTGCACTGAATTTCTATTGCGTCAAGCATAACCGGATCTAGCACCTCATATTGCGTCTTCCATAGTTGAACAACGACGTTTAGTAGGCATAAAGGAGGGGCTGCAATGGGGTGCCCTACTACAGTGGTGGCGGCTTCACCTATTTCAAAATTGTGAGTGCCCTAGAAGAGAAGCGGCGGTGAAATTCTTGAAGCGCGGATTAGATGTATGAACTTAGGGAATCTATATGATGAACGAAGAGATAAAGGAAAGAGAAAAAAACACGTCAAACTTTCCGCTTACACGTTGGGAAGAGATAAGAAAGTGAGATATGAAATCTCATGATCGTAGGAAATACCAAACGTGCAATCTGTATAATTACAAAAATATCCCCACAAAAATATTCCGCGTAGCACACTTAGGCTAATTTTTTAGTACAACGTGCACAAATCGCAGCCATTGATCACCAAAGATCAAAGGCCGAAAATCATTCTTATTTCTTACGGAAAAAAACTTTTCTACCTGAATCTATTCATACATATATATATATATATATGGATTGGCTATGGTGGAAACACCCTTAATGGTGAAATCTAGAAACCAATTGCATTATTAAGCAATTTCATTGCATATTTATTATTATTTGTTGCATCAAGCTGATCGCTAGTATATGCAACAATAATGCAATAAAAAAAATACATAAATGCATATAATTCTACTCATCTACAGCCGTTAGATCACTAATATCAATGGCCTACAAAAGTTTCTAAATTTCACAAGGTAATTATTTTTCATATGATCTATTTCATATATATATATATATATAATATTTTATAACATAATTTAAAATTTTATATTTAATTTTATATAAATATATATTTTTTGAATTCTCTTTGTACTAAACTTAAAATTCAAAAATATAATGTGAACTTTCACGAAGTTCGCGTAAACATTCATGTTTTCGTTGCCATTCGTTTCGTTTCGTCTACTAAAACCTATAAAAATAATATTAAAATATTAACATTGTTATTTTTTTAGAATTTTTTGTATTTATTCTATATTATGTGTCTGACACAAAAACACGACACGACACGAATTCATTTCGTATCGTGTATGTGTTTAGTCTTTTGGTACACGAAACACGAAAGTACACGATACGAAAGTACACGACACGAACGATTTGCCAGGTCTAAAACCGACACGTAGCCAAACACATTTTACTTTTACAGGAGTCGTACCGATCATGGAACAAAATTATGGATAATATTATATGAGAAATGATAGGGCAACACGCTTGAACCACACCCCAATAAAACAAACTCGTGCTTTATGGGTGTTGTTGACGTCTGGTTTGGTCAACGTCACGTGTACTGATCAGGACAAATGGATCGAAGACACGTAGAAAATAACAAATAAAGTGGAAGATGTTTGATCACTAAGTTTTTATTAATGACCTTTCGATAGCATAGAGCCGGGCCTAATAATGTACGCCGGTCTATTCAGTTTGCTTGTTAATTACAAGTCTTTTTTGTTCTTTTTCAGTATATCTCAGATCTCTCTTTTTTCTCTCTCTTATTAATGCTTAAAATCCAAAAGATCCTTTTTTACTGTACATTTCTCTTATATATAGACAGTCTGAGCCAGTGGGGAGATGACAGCTGGCGCATGTTTGGGGAATACGCCCATAACACTTGTCAGTCTGCATTTAACTCTTGGACACGTGGCGGCCTATAAGGAGTGCCTTGGGAAGGAGCGTGACTGCATGCGTTAATTGGCATGCGAGTCTGTTTTGCCGACTTCCGGTGATGTCTATCCGACAGGGTCGGTCCTCGGGTCCCCCGCCGTTCGGGTCGGCTTTGGGTTTGCCGCCGTTCGGGCCGGCCCTGCCGTAATCTCGAACCGGGACATTTTCGTCCTTTCTCTGCTCGGCCTTCCTGGATTAGATACCGGGTCGGCCTTGGAGTCACCGTCCGTTCCGGTTTTTAGCGAGCCCGGTTGGAAATCGGGTTTTTTGTCCGGTCCGACTTCGGGTTCTGCTCGGCCGGTTTAGCTGCCTGGAGTGCCCACGTGGATTCTGAGTAGGATGGGCTACCAACAAGGGCCCCCGAGTCCAGGGCCGCGCCGAGCCGGCCGGGGCTGGAGTCGTTCGATGTTGAGACCGATCCGGTTTGTGGGAGGATAAGACCTTTCGAACCGACGTCTCTTCGGGAGTCGCGTCGCACCGCTTCCCTGGTTTTTAGGTGTCATCATGTGGGGGGACGCGTGGCGCAAGAATACTGGGCGGCGCGTTCACGCGTTCTCGAATCCTGCGACGGTTCAGTAGAACTTCTCGCTTCACGCGCCTGGCATTTAATGTTTATATTTCCCTATAAATAGAGGTTGTCTTTTCTTTCAGTGTTTCCTCCGCCATTTTTACATATTGTTGCAGAGAGAGAGATTTTTTTCCGACGACTTTTTCTTCTTTTCCGATTTCACCGACCTTCCCGGTAAGCTCTTTTCTTTCTTTTCCCTTTCTTCATCTATTTAAAATGTCGGAGACAAGGGACGAGACGGAGGTGGTTTTGGCCGTGTCGCAAGACCGCACGGGTGTGGCGGATCTGTCGACTGGCGAAGCTCCCGTCGACTGGAGTGTTGAGGAGGAAGGAGATGAATTTGTGAAGTCGCCAGGATCTGGAGAAGTGGAAATGGCGGCGCCGTTGACAGTTGTCGGAGAAACTCCGGCGGAGAGAGTCGAGCCGGTGGTGGCCCGGGCTCGCCCTCGTTCGGCCCCTTTGGTAGCGGCGAGTTGGGACTCAGCTTCGATCCCGAGTAACGTTACGGAGGAACAATTGGTGGCCTGGCGGCTGCGATTCAAAATTCCGGCGAGGGTGCGGATGTTTGTTCCGAATCCCGAGGAGAGGCCCCACAGTCCGCCCGTTGGTTGCACGGCGGTGTACTACCGCTCTTTACTGGCCGGGCTTCGGTTTCCGCTTCCGTTGACTCTTTCCCGGTGGCTAAGGCAGTGGGGCCTTCCTGTCCCCCAGATTCATCCGAATTCTTGGGCTCGGGTGGTGGGCCTTTTTGTTCTTTTTAATCAGCACGGCTGGCCCGAGCCCAGCTTTGAGGAGTTCAACAGCCTCTATTTATGGAGGTCGGTTGGTAGGTCCGGCTCGGGCTGGTTTTATCTGACGGCCCGGCACGCTATGCACAAGGAGCTAGTGGGGGTACCCGAGACCATTCATAGTTGGAAAGAACAGTGGTTCTTTATCGGGGGGCCGTGGAGGAGTTCTTTGGATGAGTGGGAGCCGGGGTGATAGATCTTGCCGTGCAGTTCTGTGCTTTTACGGCCAAACTGGGTTAGTAGTATTTTTTGTTTTTGTTTCCTTTTTTGTCTAACGCTCATCATTTGCTGCCTGTGCAGAACGCATTCCGGCGTCAGAGACATCTGCCGATTTTGACGACCGGGTCGAGCAGCTTTTGGGCCTTCCTCTGGAGCAAAGGAAGTCTCACCTTTTAGTGTCCGAGGAGAATCTTTGGGCGGCCGGACTTAGAGAGACTGATCCGAGCACAATGTCTTCTTCAGGTACCTTTTTTTTTTTTTTTGACATGTCTTCCTTTTCCGGCTCCTAGAGGCAAAGACTTCATCCGGTCGGAAGAGACGCCACGAGCGTGTGGCGAGGCTGGCAGCTGAGGCCGCCGATCGGAGGGAGCGGGCTGGCAAACGCAAGAGGGTGGAGCCTGTGCCTGAAGATAGCACGAACAAGGCCGAGGGTTCGTCGGTCCCTGAAGTCGTAGTGTCCGCCCCGACTCCTGTCCGGGCAGATCGGGAGGAGCCCGTTATTGACTTGGAGGGCCATTATCTTCCGGTCAACCCAGAGCGGGTGGAGCCATGTGACCAGATGAAGGGGCGACGGCCGCGCTGGTTCCTGGATTTCGTCAGGGCCGCTACTCCGACTCCTGAGATGCTCAGTCGGGTCCCTCCTGGGGTGGCCGTTTCTAGTCATATTCCGATCCGGGGTTGGACTCCCAAGCTGTAAATGATGACCAACGATATGGATCCGACCGAGCAGATCCAGTTCGGGAATGCCCTGGTCGGCCGGGCCATGTGCACCTATGTGAAGGCCTCTAATGAGTTTCTGGCTTCGTCCGAGAGGCACAAGAAGACAGAGGCCGACCTTAAGGCTTTGCAGGAGGAACATCATTTGTGCCCCTCTTTGATCAAGTCTCTCGAGGGGAAGATAACCTCCCTGAGGGGCGAGATGGAGCTTTTGGACGGTCGGGCTCTTCAGGCCGACATATGGAGGCTGAAGGCCGAGGAGCTGACCGATGCGGTCGATCAGGCGCAGAAACAGTGCTTGGAAGTTTGGGCCGAGCACGAGGCTTACTTGAAGGAAACCAAGGCCCAGGTCGAAAGCCTGACCGAGCGCCTCAACACCTGCGAGGCTTCGAGCTATGCTGAGGCCGTCTTAGAAGGGGTGGAGGCCTTCAAGGAGACGCCTGCCTTTGAGGAGCTGATCAACCTGAACTACGTCTCCACTTGTTTCGAGATATTAGATCTTATGAAAGGTGGGAAGACCGTTCAGGAGATTGAGGCTTACATCACCTCTCAGGCGGCCGACCTTCATGTTGACATTGCTGGGGCCGATGAGCCGATGGCGGCCGAGGGAGAGGATGCCGGTCGGGCTCCGCAAGGCGAAGGCGAGGGGCCATCTTTTCAGGCGGCCGGCCAGGATGACGGGGCCGAGTAGTTTCCTGTAGATTTTGTTTCTAGCATGGCCTGCGTGCCTATTTTTGTCTTTCTTTTGTTTCATCTGATGTTCGGCCTGCGTGCCAACCTGGTTCAGGTTTTTTGTAGCAATGACTTGATGAAATAAGATCTTTTCGTTGTGCTGTTTTATCGTTCTTGGTTGATTGCACCGAGACGAGCTTGGTCTTATAGTGCTGGCGGAGCCGGTCTTATGAGGTGCCGAGACGAGCTCGGTCTTAGAGTGCCGGAGGAGCCGGTCTTTCGAGGTGCCGAGACGAGCTTGGTCTTAGAGTGCCGGAGGAGCAGGTCTTTCGAGGTGCCGAGACGAGCTCGGTCTTATAGTGCCGGAGGAGCCGGTCTTTCGAGGTGCCGAGACGAGCTTGGTCTTAGAGTGCCGGAGGAGCCGGTCTTTTGAGGTGCCGAGACGAGCTCGGTCTTATAGTGCCGGAGGAGCCGGTCTTTCGAGGTGCCGAGACGAGCTCGGTCTTATAGTGCCGGCGGAGCCGGTCTTATGATGTGCCGAGACGAGCTCGGTCTTAGAGTGCCGGAGGAGCCGGTCTTTCGAGGTGCCAAGACGAGCTTGGTCTTAGAGTGCCGGAGGAGCCGGTCTTTCGAGGTGCCGAGACGAGCTCGGTCTTATAGTGCCGGCGGAGCCGGTCTTATGAGGTGCCGAGACGAGCTCGGTCTTATAGTGCCGGAGGAGCCGGTCTTTCGAGGTGCCGAGACAAGCTCGGTCTTATAGTGCCGGCGGAGCCGGTCTTATGAGGTGCCGAGACGAGCTCGGTCTTATAGTGCCGGCGGGCAGTCTTATTAGGTGCCGAGACAGGCTCGGTCTTATAGTGCCGGCGGAGCCGGTCTTATTAGGTGCCGAGACAGGCTCGGTCTTATAGTGCCGGCGGGCAGTCTTATGAGGTGCGAGGCAGGCTCGGTCTTATAGTGCGGAGGAGCCGGTCTTTCGAGTGCCGAGACAGGCTCGGTCTTATAGTGCCGGCGGGCCGGTCTTATTAGTGCCGAGACGAGGCTCGGTCTTATAGTCTTGTGAGGCCGGTCTTATGAGGTGCGAGGCAGGCTCGGTCTTATAGTGCCGGAGGAGCCGGTCTTTCGAGGTGCCGAGACGAGCTCGGTCTTATAGTGCCGGAGGAGCCGGTCTTTCGAGGTGCCGAGACGAGCTCGGTCTTATAGTGCCGGCGGAGCCGGTCTTATTAGGTGCCGAGACGAGCTCGGTCTTATAGTGCCGGAGGATCCGGTCTTATGATGTGTACCAGCATTGAGATAGGGAATAACATCAAGTTCTTATTGATAATACCTTTTGATATACATAGCGTTCCACGGGTGAGTTAATCTTTGGCCGTTTAGATATTCCAGTTGGTAGGCTCCGTTCTGAAGGACTTCACTAACTTTATACGGCCCTTCCCACTTGGGCTTGAGCGGCCCGGGATCCGGGCCCAAAACCCTCTTAAGGACTAAGTCGCCGACCTGGAATCTTCTCGGGTGAACCTTGGAGTTGTAATATGTAACACCCCAAACTAGGCGGATATTACAGTGCCGTGAATCCCCGACTGGGACCCACCAGGCAAATGAAAATGATGAATTAAATAATATAATTGTAGTACCGAACCACATTATATTACCAAACACTCCGATGAGGAGTTTAAGTACAACACACCAGGACAATACCGAACACTAGTGTATTTTATATGAAGATAAAATACACCACCCTGAATAAATAAACATTTCAAACGGAATTTGCAGCGGAAAATACAAATGACAGAAATAACTGAAATGACTGAAAATGACTGAACAAACGGAATGACTGGGCCCCCCTGCTAGTATCACTAGGACTCGTCGCCGTCAACATGCTCTTCCCGTGCCTTTGCCTTGCCGTGACCTGAAAACAGAATCCCCCAACGGGGTCAGTTACACAGAACAACAATCCTCAAGGGTTGAAAATACACAAACATGATTTAACTGAAGTTATGAAATATCCTTAGTTATGAATTACGCTGAAGAGGAGCATCATAGTACGCCCGTAGTGTTCTGTGCAAGTGTACAAGACGGATGACCGGACACACCCGTCCTTGTACCTAATTAGTCTCACGGAGGTAATCGTTACCGTGTGCACAGTCCAATGTATCACTCCCAATACATGGCCATCACGTGCCCGACTAAAAATTCCACACATCCACACCCGGCCACGCAATATGAACCCAGAAGGTCATATGAACAAGAATGACCATAATGAATATCAATGAATAGTACTAATCCGACAAAGTCAAGAATGACTCACCGATACGAAAGTGATAATGAAGTGATTGATAGTTTTCAATGAAATGATTGGAACCGCCGTTCCTCGCTAATGAAATGATTATCCGACAATTACAAGTCTCAAAATGATTAATACAATGATGAATGAGTTATGATTATGAATGATCAACAACAAAAGGAATGAATATCCTTTTAACCGAGTAAGAATCAACTTACTCAATACCGATGAAGAATGTCCGTCCACGAACAACGTCCTAAGTGAAATACCGGTCGCTCGAACAACCTTGAATAACAATAATTACCAACAACCGTTCAATACACGCATCAAACAACAAAACACGACTAACCCAAGGGTCGAAACAACGATAATCAAACTCATTGGGGCATTCTAACGAATACGTAACCAACCACACGACTTCGAAAATATCCAATCCCGAATATGACGAAACCAACACTGAAATGAGTATTTCAAACTAACAAAACGCTTCAATGATATCAATAATCCATTAGGAATCCATAATTCATGATTACAACAACATCAATCGGAAAATCCCCAATTAACCGAAGTCAACCCCAAGGGTTCTTGAAATAATTCCGAAAATAACCATTAAATCCGTAAGAATATACTTATCCATGGTAGATAATCCATATCTAACATATTCCAATGATAATCCAAGCTTACGAAGAAATCGGAAGGAAAACCCAAAAATCCAAATTCTAGATCCAAGAGATTAATACCTTTGATTCGATGTGATGAAGATGATGAAATGATGATCAATCCTAAGATGAGCTTGAAGATGATGATTGATGATTACACCTCGAAGAATCCTCTCCGAAACGCTGTAATTCGCCAAAAAATACCGAAGGAGTGAAATGAGATGAATAAATGACGAAGTCGACTAATCTGTCGATTTATAGTCGATTCGGGTTAGCGTGCGCTAGCCTTGTGCGTAGCGTGCGCTAACGAGTAATTTGGGTAGTCCAAGACCCACTGTCCGAACACGGTAGCGCGCTACGTACCTTCTTGTAGCGTGCGCTACGGCCATTTTACTAGCGTGCGCTAAGATCCATTATTAGCGTGCGCTAACGAAATATTGATGCCCGATCGAGTCGTAAAGCTATGCCCTCTGATCTGACCTCGATAGCGTGCGCTACAACCATTGTTTAGCGTGCGCTAATATATCGGTTGCGTACGCTAACAACAACACATAGCGTGCGCAATGAAATAATCCGGTGCAGTCCAGTAGCCACTGGACTCAACCTGATCCGTCCTTAGCGCGCGTTACACCTCATATTAGCGTGCGCTACTTCAACCCGCTAGCGCGCGCTACTTACCAATCGTAGCGTGCGCTACTTAACTCACTGCAGTCGGTACCTTACGGGTGCCCAAGGTAACCTTAGCGTGCGCTAAAGGCCGAGTGGTAGCGTGCGCTACCTATACCCAATTAGCGTCGCTAAATGGAGTATGTAGCGTGCGCTACTCCTCACGCACAGCAACGAAAATGACAATGATGATAAACACGTACGAAATTCGGTCAGATTAGTGATGAATGCCGATTGATACACGAAACAATTACTCTGAATGAAGAATACAATGACTGAAAATTAGTGACAAATGATCAATGATGAATGAGATTAATGAGTATCAATTACTGAATGATAATTACTGATTGATAATTACTGAGTGATAATTAATGAGTTACAACGGGTATTACATACACCCCTTAAAAGAGTTTCGTCCCCGAAACTAAGGGTCAAAACAACTCGGGATAACTCTCCCGCATACTATCCTCGGTTTCCCAAGTAGCCTCTTCGACTCCGTGTCTAGACCACTGAATTTTAACCAAAGGAATCGTCTTATTTCTCAACTGTTTGATTCGCCGCTCTAAAACTCGTATAGGACGCTCCTCATATGAATGATCGTCGGCGATCTCGATTTCATCGAACTGAAGTATGTGACTCGGGTCGAAAACATACTTCCGCAACTGAGAGACATGAAACACATTATGAATTCGGCTCAACGCCGGAGGTAAAGCCAATCGATAAGCTAACTCGCCCACTCGATCCAAAATCTCGAACGGTCCAATGAATCTCGGACTCAACTTCCCTCTCTTCCCAAAACGGAAAATACCACGACTCGGGGATACCTTGACCAACACATGGTCACCAGCCTCGAACTCTAATGGTCGACGACGGTTATCTGCGTATGATTTCTGTCGACTCTGAGCTGTCAACAAACGACTCCTGATCAAAGTTACCTTCTCACGGGCGGCTATAAGCATATCGGGCTCGGTGCCGATTGATTCTGATAAGTCGTCCCAACACAACGGAGATCGACAACGACGACCATACAAGGCCTCGTAAGGTGCCATCTTGATCGAAGCATGCCAACTATTATTATACGTGAACTCGATCAATGGTAGTTGGGCTTCCCAATCGTCTTTCCAATCGAGGACGCATGCCCTCAACATGTCCTCTAATGTCTGAATGGTCCTCTCTCGATTGTCCGTCGAGGATGAAAAGCGATCGAGATTAAGCCGAGTCCCATAGACGATGAATCGATTTCCAAAATGCGACACAAACCGTCCGTCACGATCGGAAAGCGATACTTTTAGGAGTACTGCGATCGACTATCTCTTTGATGAACAGTTGAGCAAGTCTCTCGGGACCCCACGTCTCCTTGATCTCAAGGAAATGAGCTGATTTGGTTAAGCGGTCCACGATCACCGCATCGTATTCATGCCCACGACTCGTCGGCAAACTCGTAATGAAATCCATAGAAATGTCTTCCCACTTCCACTCGGGAATAGGAAGAGGTTTTGAGATACCGCCGGCCGATGTTCAATCTTAACTTGTTGTGAGTTAAGCATCTCGAAACAAATTCTGCGACTTCTCGCTTCATATTACTCCACCAGTAATTTTGTTTCAAGTCCTTGTACATCTTGCTAGACCGGATGAACAGAATAAGGGGTAGCATGAGCTTCTTTCAAAATCGAGTTTTTCAACTCACAATCGCCGACGCACAACCGATTCTTAAACCTCAAAAGTCCATCCTCGTGGACCACAAATCCAGAGGCTTTCCTGAGCCACATCCTCTCGGATGCGCAACAATGATGGGTCCGAACCACGATTCTCTCGGATTTCCTCCTCGAGTGACGATGAAATCTCTAACATACAAAGCGCCCCGAACTCGCTGAAGCGGACCTCGATCTCGGATCTAAGGAATTCTGGTGAAGCTCCTTCGAATCGTTAAACGGCAAGCATCTGCTCTGATCGACTTACGACTCAAGGCGTCGGCGACAACGTTTGCCTTGCCCGGGTGGTAGAGGATCTCAATATCATAATCCTTGATTAATTCCAACCACCGTCTCTGACGCATATTTAACTCCTTCTGAGTAAATATATACTTTAAGCTCTTATGATCGGTGAATATCTGACAGGTAACGCCATAAAGATAATGACGCCAAATTTTCAAAGCGAACACCACTACGCTAGCTCCAGGTCGTGGGTCGGATAATTAACCTCGTAAGGTCTCAATTGCCGTGAAGCATAGGCAATAACCTTCCCGTTCTGCATGAGTACACATCCGAGACCCTGTCCGGATGCATCACTATAAACCACAAATCCATCCGTCCCCTGCGGCAAGGAAAGTACAGGTGCTGACATTAACCGGCTCTTGAGTTCCTCAAAACTCCGCTGACACGCGTCGGACCACGTGTATTTCTTATCCTTCCGCAATAAGTTCGTCAAGGGTTGAGCGATTTTAGAAAATCCTTCCACAAATCGCCGATAATAACCCGCTAATCCGAGGAAAGTTCGGATTTCCTTAACGCTTTTCGGAGGTAGCCAATCTCGAATAGCCTCCGTCTTCTGAGGATCGACACGAACTCCGTCTGATGAAATTACATGTCCGAGAAAAGTCACTTCGGACATCCAGAACTCACATTTGGAAAACTTCCCAAAAAGTTGTTCTCGTCTCAACACGTCGAGCACTTGGTGAAGGTGAAACTCGTGTTCCTCCCGGTCACGAGAATAAATCAAAATGTCATCGATGAAGACAACAACAAACCGATCCAAAAAGTCGATGAAGACCCGATTCATTAACTCCATGAATACCGCAGGTGCATTAGTCAATCCGAACGGCATAACCACAAACTCATAATGACCATAGCGTGTTCGAAATGCCGTCCTCGCGATATCCGACTCTCGAATCCGCAACTGGTGATATCCAGATCTTAAGTCGATCTTGGAAAATCAAGCTCCTGAAGTTGATCTAAAAGATCATCAATACGGGGTAAGGGATACTTATTCTTGATTGTCACTCTGTTCAACTCCCGATAATCGATACACAAACGAAATGAACCGTCCTTCTTCTTGACAAACAACACGGGTGCTCCCCACGGAGACGCACTCGGTCGGATATAACCCTTCTCGAACAACTCCTCAAGTTGGTTCTTTAATTCCTGCATTTCGGTCGGGGCCATCCGGTACGGTGCCTTTGATATCGGAGACGTGCAGGCTCCAACTCAATCGTGAATTCCACATCTCTGTGGAGGCAAACCGTAACTCGTGCGGAAAAAGCGTCGGCATACTCCTCACTACCGGAATATCCGTCAACAATATCGATGATTTCTCGGTTTTGGTCATATAGCACCAATAACCAACACATCCTCGGAGTAATCGTCGCTTTCATCAAATTAATGACCTTACGAGCAGTAGGATTACCTCCTGAAACACACATTCAACCCCATAAATGCGCAATGATAGTGATCATACGCTTACGGACACTAATGATGGCATCATGACGATCCATCCAATCAATACCCAAGATGACGTCGTCCCCGGCAAATCTACTACGATTAGGTCCGGCCGCCATACACGACCATGGCCCAGATCGGACAATCGAATCTCACAATTACCGATAATTCGTCTACCATCGGGTAGGCCAATGACGTAAGGCTCACAACTAGTAGCACTACCCGGGCGTAGTCTACTCAAACATGACTCGAAATGAATGAATGCGATGCACCAAGTATCAAAAAGGGTACACACAAAGTTGAGATAGAATATCGAGTGTACACGAGATCATTCGGGCCTCTGGATCATCGGTCTTCTTCATCTCATAAATCCGGGCTTGCTAGTCCGACGCCGGCAACTCCGTCGATGGCTAAAAGCTCCACCTTTAGTCGCTCCGTCGTTTTAAACGACGCCGAT
This sequence comes from Orobanche coerulescens, assembly GCA_033398695.1. NCBI lineage: Eukaryota > Viridiplantae > Streptophyta > Magnoliopsida > Lamiales > Orobanchaceae > Orobanche > Orobanche coerulescens. Next base: position 148,638,231 of record CM065814.1, on the reverse strand, counting down.
TGAAGTGGCTTGATTACGAGCAGTGTTGCTTAGGTGCCCGAGATGACGCTCGAGTAGGTTTGGAGTCCCTACGGCAAAAACGGGCCTTATGTCCCACAATTCCACAGATTATGACACGTGATGTCTCGGACACTTGGTGCCGACATGACCAAGATCCCCATAGTTGTAGGTGATGGCGAGGCGCGCTCGTGGATCGAGATTCCGCGGGTTTAGACGATCTTGGAGGTCGCTCGAAAAAGCAGAGCCATGCGGGGTTTCTTGAAGGTTGTCGACCGCCTTGATCGATTACGATTCTTCGATTTCTTGCTAGCAGACGAAGGTTGCCGCTTAGCAATTTCCTTAGCGATGGCTCGTAGGTGAGAGCTTTCTCAATGAATTCGGCCAACGTGGTGCAATTATGATTAAATGGCCAAGTCTCATACGGGGTTTCACCTCTTGGTGAAATACTTGATCTTATCCGCCTCCGAATGAATGATGGATGAGGCGAAAGGAAGAAGTTCTGAAATTTCTCGGCAATGGCGAGAACATCCTCGTCTGCCGAGGGGTCGGGGTAAGCAATTCCGACAGCTTGGCCTCTATGAGTGGGGCCGGATAATACCTCTCCATCATGAGAGTCTTGAATCGATCCCAAGTACAAGATCCTTCTGGGCTTCAACGATAACCACCAAGAATGTGCGCTCTTACCTGTAGTAAGCCGCAACAAACTTTGTGTCCTTCGGGACACTCTACCATAGCAAACAACTTCTCGAAATGCTCGAGCCAATGAATGATATCTGCCGGCTACGAGCCCTCAAAAGTAGGTGGCCTCAAGCGAGAGATATCGCCGATGATATTACTCACATTCCTCTCTTGCCTCCGAGGTGGCGGCGGAGGAGCCCGCCGATTCCCGATTGACGGAGTTATGCATCGTCTCCATCAACCGAGCCATCTGGGTCATTTGGGCCATCATGCCCTCGCATAAAGCGAGTGGTCAACCCGACACCCTCCGACCGAGCCGTGTCCCGGTACGACTCCCGATAGTGAATGATCGCATCCAGTGAATGAGTGGCGCTGGCCGCCGCCGATGAGTTAGCGTTATTCCCGGCATTTCAGACGTGTATTCGCACGAGTTCTCGGATTCGCCCGCTCCACGGCCTCGTCCTCCACGCCTCTGCCACCCCTTCCATATCAAGTGGAAAGTCATATGATGATTATATATCTCGCATGAGTATCACATTATGATTATATTATGAAATGATGAAAATGAGCATACGCGCTCAAATACAGCGATTACATGAATGATTAATTGACGTGACATGATTATCCGATGAAGTTACTGAAATGATTATCTTGAATGAGTTGACAAGATTAATGATTTGATCTTCCTGATCAACAACTGAATAATGAAATGAATTGAGTGATTAATGAGTTAACCTGACCGTCCTCGTCAAAGTGACAATGATGATTGAGGATTGTTAACTGATGAATTATTAATGAAGGATTAATGCCATAAATTATAGCATGGCATCGTAAATCTTACGCTTCTTGGTCTCGATTGGCTCGGCATTTGCACAGTCACACGTGACGCGAAAGTCCAATGATACTAGTCCGATGACGATGATTTCAAATGAGACATGACTTGGAGGGTATTCAAAACCACGCTCCGATACCAACTCGTAACACCCCAAACTAGGCGGATATTACAAAGGTCCGTGAATCCCCGACTTGGGACCCACCGTGCAAATGAAAATGATGAATTAAATAATATAATTGTAGTACCGAACCACATTATATTACCAAACACTCCGATGAGGAGTTTAAGTACAACACACCAGACAATATCAACACTAGTGTATTTTATATGAAGATAAAATACACCACCCCGAATAAATAAACATTTCAAACGGAATTTGCAATGGAAAATACAAATGACAGAAATAATCAAATGATCAAAATGATCGAACAAACGGAATGACTGGGGCCCCTACTAGTATCATCGGGACTCGCCGCCAACATGCTCTTCCTGCCTTTGCCTTGCCGTGACTGAAAACAAAATCCCAACGGGCCGGCCATACGTAACAACAATCCTCAAGGGTTGAAAATACACAAACATAATTTAACCGAAGTTATGAAATATCCTTAGTTATGAATTACGCAAGAGGAGCATCATAGTACGCCCGTAGTGTTCTCGCAAGTGTACAAGACGGATGACCGACACACCCGTCCTTGTACCTAATTAGTCTCACGGAGGTAATCGTTACTGTGCACATACCCAATGTATCACTCCCAATACATGGCCATCACGTGCCCGACTAAAAATTCCACACATCCGCACCCGGCCACGCAATATGAACCCAGAAGGTCATATGAACAAGAATGACCATAATGAATATCAATGAATAGTACTAATCCGACAAAGTCAAGAATGACTCACCGATACGAAAGTGATAATGAAGTGATTGATAGTTTTCAATGAAATGATTGGAACCGCCGTTCCTCGCTAATGAAATGATTATCCGACAATTACAAGTCTCAAAATGATTAATACAATGATGAATGAGTTATGATTATGAATGATCAACAACAAAAGGAATGAATATCCTTTTAACCGAGTAAGAATCAACTTACTCAATATCGATGAAGAATGTCCGTCCACGAACAACGTCCTAAGTGAAATACCGGTCGCTCGAACAACCTTGAATAACAATAATTACCAACAACCGTTCAATACACGCATCAAACAACAAAACACGACTAACCCAAGGGTCGAAACAACGATAATCAAACTCATTGGGGCATTCTAACGAATACGTAACCAACCACACGACTTCGAAAATATCCAATCCCGAATATGACGAAACCAACACTGAAATGAGTATTTCGAACTAACAAAACGCTTCAATGATATCAATAATCCATTAGGAATCCATAATTCATGATTACAACAACATCAATCGGAAAATCCCCAATTAACCGAAGTCAACCCCAAGGGTTCTTGAAATAATTCCGAAAATAACCATTAAATCCGTAAGAATATACTTATCCATGGTAGATAATCCATATCTAACATATTCCAATGATAATCCAAGCTTACACGAAGAAATCGGAAGGAAAACCCAAAAATCCGAAATTCTAGATCCAAGAGATTAATACCTTTGATTCGATGTGATGAAGATGATGAAATGATGATCAATCCGGAAGATGAGCTTGAAGATGATGATTGATGATTACACCTCGAAGAATCCTCTCCGAAACGCTCGAAATCGCCCAAAAATACCGAAGGAGTGAAATGAGATGAATAAATGACGAAGTCGACTAACTGTCCAATTTATAGTCGATTCGAGTTAGCGTGCGCTAGCCCTTGTGCGTAGCGTGCGCTAACGAGTAATTTGGGTAGTCCAGTACCCACTGTCCGAACACGGTAGCGCGCGCTACGTACCTTCTTGTAGCGTGCGCTACGGCCATTTTACTAGCGTGCGCTAAGATCCATTATTAGCGTGCGCTAACGAAATATTGATGCCCGATCGAGTCCGTAAAACTGCGCCCTCCGATTCGACTCGATAGCGTGCGCTACAACCATTGTTTAGCGTGCGCTAATATATCGGTTGCGACGCTAACAACAACACATAGCGTGCGCAAAGAGCCACCGGACTCAACTCGATCCGTCCCAGCGCGTTACACCTCATATTAGCGCGGCGCTACTTCAACCGCTAGCGCGCGCTATTTACCAATCGTAGCGTGCGCTACTTATAACTCACCGCACCCAAGACTTCCGGATCGCAGCCTAAGGTAACCTTAGCGTGCGCTAAAGCTGAGTGGTAGCGTGCGCTACCTATACCCAATTAGCGTACGCTAAATGGAGTATGTAGCGTGCGCTACTCCTCACGCACAGCTCGCAACGAAAATGACAATGATGATAAACACGGCACGAAATTCCAGTCAGATTAGTGATGAATGCCGATTGATACACGATACAATTACTCTGAATGATGAATACCATGACTGAATATGAGTGACAAATGATCAATGATGAATGAAATTACTGAGTATCAATTACTGAATGATAATTATTGAGTGATAATTACTGAGTTACAACTGGGTATTACATAATATTTTTCACTCCTCCTTTTGTAGACGGCGTTTCGCATTTCTGCCTGAGCTCGTTTTTCCGCAAGGAGGTCCAGGTTCGCTTGGAGGGCCAGGTCGTTATCCTGTTCTTCAAAATATGTTATTCGATAAGTAGGTGCCCCGATTTCGACCGGGATAACGGCTTCAGAGCCGTAAGCCAAGGAGAATGGCGTTTCCCCGGTAGCGGACCTATGCGTTGTTCGGTAGGCTCATAGGGTTCCGGGGAGTTCTTCCGGCCAAGAACCCTTGAGTTCCTCTAGGCGAGTCTTGAGATGTTGTTTTAAAATCTTATTGACCGCCTCGACTTGTCCGTTAGATTGGGGATAATAGGGCGTGGAAAAGTTATTGCGTATTTGGAGACCGTCGCAGAAGGATCGGAACTTCTTGTTATCAAATTGTTTCGCATTATCCGAGACAATGGATTGAGGGATCCCGAACCGGCATATGATTGACTTCCATATGAAGTCGACTATCTTCTGTTCGGTTGTGCGCGCCATAGGTTCGGCCTCGGCCCATTTCGTAAAATAATCGACTGCGATTTATCACAGATTGCACTCCTCCCCGTCCCCTAGGCAGAGGGCCGATCAAGTCTATTCCCCACTTGGCGAATGGCCATGGACAATACACGGACGTGAGGGTCTCCGGGGGGGATCGGATCTTCGGAGCAAAGATTTGGCACCGGACGCACTTTCGTACGAGTACAATGGCATCTTTTTTCAGATCGGGCCAATAGTAGCCTTGTCGGATTAACTTATAGGCCAACGCCTGGCCGCCGGAGTGGTTTCCGCATATACCCTCGTGCACCTCCCTGAGGGCATATTCGGCTTCTGATTCAGACAGGCATTTCAGCAGCGGAACCGAATATCCTCTTTTATATAATGCCCCGTCCACGATAGTGAACCGGGCAGACTGAGTTCGTAAGGATCTTGCTTGATATCGGTCTTCGGGCAAAATGCCGCTTTGAAGGTATTGCATTATAGGCTGCATCCACCCTCGCGGTTCTGATTGCTCTGCTGCTCGGATTTCGGCCATTTCCAGGGCCGACGAGGCGTGCTGCCCTATGCTGACCTCATCCATATGCTCGCCCCGTGCTGATGCAAGTTTGGCCAAAGAGTCGGCTGGATGTTTTCCGCTCGGGAATATGTTGTATAGTTCCTGAAAACCTTGCAAATGGCTCGGGCCAGGATGAGGTACTTAACCAGTTTAGGCTCTTTGGCTTCGTATTCGCCATTGATCTGGTTGACCATCAACTGAGAATCACTCAGGATGGTGAGGCGGGTGAGGCCGAGAGAGGTCGCCATTTCTAGACCAGCCAAGAGAGCTTCATATTCTACCTCATTGTTGGTGGTTGGGAAGCTTAGGCGAATAGCCGAGCAGAACAGGCGCTGGTCGGGACTGACGAGGACTATTCCCGCACCCGATCGGTCAGCGGTAGAAGACCCATCCACGTAGAGCGACCATTCTTCTGATCGGTCGTCCTCCTGGGCAATTGCGGGCATGAACTCTGCAATGAAGTCCGCAAGGGCTTGTCCCTTTATAGCAGTGCGCGATTCGTAAGTGATGTCAAATCGTCGGGCCGACGGCCCATTTTACCATCCGCCGAAACATCGTGTCGGTGCATAACCTGCTTTAATGGATAGTTGGTTAAGACGACTACGATGTTCCAAAAAGTAGGGCCTCAACTTCCGGATGCCATTATGAGTGCATAGCCGCTTTTTCCATCGGGGCATATCCGAGCTCGGCATCATGAAGGGCCCGACTCACATAATAGACCGGATGTTGCACCGCATTCTCCGTTCGAATCGGAGCGGCGCTGATCGCGGAGTCGGAGATCGCGAGATATAAGTTAAGAAGTTCCCCGGGACGGCCTCTCGCAGGTCGGGGCTTCCGCTAGGACTTTCTTGATAGCTTCGAAGGCTTTTTGGCAAGGTTCTGTCCATTGAAAATCCTTGTTCTTTTTTATCGCCTCAAAGAAAGGTTTGCACTTATCCGTTGAGCGGGAGATGAAACGGCTCAGCGCAGCTAGGCGGCCGGTTAGGCTTTGCACTTTTTTGACCGAGTTTGGGGGAACAAGCTCGGCTACTGCCTTAATTTTATCGGGGTTGGCTTCAATCCCTCTTTGGCTTACCATGTAGCCGAGGAATTTTCCAGAACCTACCCCAAAGGAACATTTCTTCGGATTTAGCTTCATTTTATACTCTCGCAAAATAGCAAACATTTTATTGAGGTCATGTACATGGTCGGCCGAGTGCAGGGATTTAACTAACATGTCATCTACATATACTTCCATAGTATGACCTATCAGGCTATTGAACATTTTATTTACCAGGCGTTGATATGTCGCCGGCATTCTTGAGTCCGAAAGGCATCATCCAGAGCAGATAAGCCACGCCGAGTAGAAGGAGGTATTTTCTTCATCGACAGTGCATTGGAATCGTTGTATCCGAATAGGCATCCATGAAGCTCATTAGCTCGTGCCCGGCCGTGGCATCTACCATGTAATCGATATGGGGAGCGGGTAGCTATCTTTGGGCGGCTTTATTCAGTTGGAGAAGTCAATGCAGAGCCTCCATGGCAGTCGGCTTTTACCGTAACCGGGTTGGCTACCCAGTCGGGTATTGGGCTTCCCGAATAAACCCGTTATCAATTAGCTTTTCTACCTCCTCTTCCAGCCCTTTCTGTCGCTCGGGCCCCATCTTTCTTCTCTTCTGGACGACCGGTTTTGAGCTGGGGTCGATGTTCAGTTGGTGGCATGCCAGTTCCGGATCGATCCCCGGCATATCAGAATGGGTCCAAGCAAAGACATCCAAATTTTGTCTTAGATGGAAGACAAGCTCGGAGCGGATTGGTTCTTGGAGGTTGTGGCCGATCTTTAGCCGTCGGGTGGGATTAGATGAATCTATGTCGACCAGGTCCAACTCTTCTGTTGGCTCAGCGTGGTGGATTTTCCCTTTTGGATTTTGATGTCGCGGGTCAACGGGATCTTCCTCTAAGATCGGCTCTTTCTCGGGCCTGCGGCCGCGGTCCGCCGTTTGCCCGATTCTCATTCCGGGGGTTTGCGCGGCCCCGGGACCGTCGGGCCCCCGGTCAAGCAGGGTGTTTCTCGTTTGTTGCTCGGAGTTAGTAGTCTCCATTTCTCCCGGCAGATTTTCCGGGATGGCTTCTGCGGAGTTGATCTCGCGAGCCCGGATGCTGAGATTGCATTCCCAGGCCGCCCTTTGATCCCCTCTGTGTACCCCGACGCCGTCCGGGGTAGGGAATTCCATGCACAGGTGGTAGGTGGACTGAGTGGCTCTCAGCCGACATCACAGGTCGGCCTACGATGGCATTGTAGTCGCTGTGCACGTCGATGATCTTAAAGGTTGTGATCATCGTTCTTCTGATCGTCCCCTGACCAAATTCCAGGGCGAGGTCAATTTCCCCCAGCGGGGAGGTGCGGCAGTTGGCAAATCCCCGGATGTCCTCGTTGCAGGGCCGGACATACGATTGGTCTACCTTCATCCTACGAAGGGTATGAAGGTAAATGATGCTTGCATAAGCCCCAGAGTCCACCAATACCCTGTGGACTGGGATCCCCATTATGGGCAGAGTGATGACAAGTGCGTCTGAATGGGGATGGTCCAAGCCGCCTGCGTCGGATTCCTCGAAAGTAACCGCCAGCTGGGGGTTTTTGGGGGCTTCTTCGGCCACCGATAGAAACCCTTCTGCTCGGCGCTCGGTCCGCTGATAGGAAGTGGTTGCTTCTCGGATGGATGCCTTTTTCTGGCGTTTGGACCGAGGATCATCGACCTCGGCGGTGCCCATAATCGTTAGAATTTCCCGAGGGGATTTGGGGGCTGGAGGCACCCGATCATTCTTGGCTCTCGTCGGGTCGGCCTTATATTGGCGATCCCGAGGCGGGTTCCGGGTAAACCGCCTCAAGCCCGTTTCGTCGCATGCTGCGATCAGGGCGGCAACGAGGTCTCGGCACTGCTCGGTGTTGTGACCCGCTGACTCGTGATATTTACAAAAGCGGGTCTGGTCCATGTCCTTCTGATCTTTATAGATAGGCCGGGGGACTGGGAGCAAGTTTTTGCCTTTTATTTGATCAAATATCGCCGCGGCTCCAATGGAATATATTTCAGCGAAATTGGCCATGAGCTCGGGCCGGCGATAGCTTTGAGCGGCCGGGGCTGCCGAGGAAGAGGCAGGGGTTTTATTTTCCCGTCGAGGTTCTTGACGGGTCTCTTTGTAGTCACGCCTTTCTTCTTTCTTCTTATACGATCCTTTCTGATCGGAGGGCATGACTAACATTGGCGCCGGCATTGCTTCCTCAGCAGCTATGTGGGAGCTGGCGCGCTCCAAAAATTCATGGTAGGTGTGTGGGACATTCTGGCACACCGTCCAGCGAAAGAAAGAATTTTTGTGAAGGCCGGCCTGGGCAATAATGGCCAGCGCATCGTCGGACATGGGCTCCGTCTCTAATATCCGTTTATTAAAACGGGATATATAATCTTTAAGGGACTCGTTCGGCCCCTGGATCACGGAAGCAATGGATGAGCGTGGGGCGACCCGTACAAGGGACCCCATGAAGTGGGATCGGAATGTCGCCGAAAGCTGAGCCCATGTTTGAATCGAATGATGGGGCAGCGTCCGATACCACCTCTGGGCCCTCTCCCCCAGAGTAAGGGAAAACATTCGGCATCGGAACGCGTCCTGAGACCCATGTAGATCCATCCAGGAATTATAATGCCCAAGATGGGCGTTAGGGTCTGTTTCTCCGTTGTATGGCGGAATCTGAGGAATTTTGAACTTCTCCGGGAGAGGTTCCGCCAGAACGCTAGGGGCCAGGGGACTCTCCTGGCTGTTGAGCCATTCCGAACCTTGGGGTGGCTGGAGTTGTTTATTTTCGAGCTCCGTAAGGCGCTTTTTTAGAAACTCGATCTCGCTCGAATTATCGCCCGGAGTGGGAGGCAATATTTGCGTTGGATTTAGGGACAGGTGGTGAGTCTTCTCTTCCTTACGGATCTGACTCTGGACAGTGGTAGCCGGTGCTGCCTTCTCGATTTTCCTTCCCGCCCCGAGGCGATCAAAAACGGACGGGGGGCGTGAAGGCTTACTTTTCCGGGAGGGATGTGAGCTTTCGCCGTGGCTCTCTGCCCTTTCGCCGGCGGCCTCAGAGGCCGCCCTTTTTCTGCTTCGCCCCGAGGCAGCGGGGCGGGCCGTCTGAGATTCTGCCTCGAGTTGATCCTCGGGTTTTTGAAGGGTCCCGCCCCATGTAACTCTCGCCATAAGGGCCGCCATGCCTTGGATGAAGGCAGGGTGTTTAAAGCATTCAACCACTTTAAGGAGGTTTTCTTCCTCCGTCGCGGGCTGAGGGTTTTTCGAACTGTTGTGAGACATTGCTGGTGAAGGGTCTATCTCTACCTTTTTTATCGAGGGTGCGGGCCCTTCTTCTAGCGCCAATCTGTTGACGTCTGGTTTGGTCAACGTCACGTGTACTGATCAGGACAAATGGATCGAAGACACGTAGAAAATAACAAATAAAGTGGAAGATGTTTGATCACTAAGTTTTTATTAATGACCTTTCGATAGCATAGAGCCGGGCCTAATAATGTACGCCGGTCTATTCAGTTTGCTTGTTAATTACAAGTCTTTTTTGTTCTTTTTCAGTATATCTCAGATCTCTCTTTTTTCTCTCTCTTATTAATGCTTAAAATCCAAAAGATCCTTTTTTAATGTACATTTCTCCTATATATGATCAGCCTGAAATGGGAGATGACAGCTGGCGCATGTTTGGGGAATACGCCCATAACACTTGTCAGTCTGCATTTAACTCTTGGACACGTGGCGGCCTATAAGGAGTGCCTTGGAAAGGAGCGTGACTGCATGCGTTAATTGGCATGCGGGTCTGTTTTGCCGACTTCCGGTGATGTCTATCCGACAGGGTCGGTCCTCGGGTCCCCCGCCGTTCGGGTCGGCTTTGGGTTTGCCGCCGCTCGGGCCGGCCCTGTCGTAATCTCGAACCGGGACATTTTCGTCCTTTCTCTGCTCGGCCTTCCTGGATCAGATACCGGGTCGGCCTTGGAGTCACCGTCCGTTCCGGTTTTTAGCGAGCCCGGTTAGAAATCGGGTTTTTTGTCCGGTCCGACTTCGGGTTCTGCTCGGCCGGTTTAGCTGCCTGGAGTGCCCACGTGGATTCTGAGTAGGATGGGCTACCAACAGGTGTTGTACCGCGTGCTTTACTATTAATTTTATTATAATATTATTATGAATATTTTATCTATAAAATATGCGGTACAATATCCATAAAGCACGGGGTGTGTATGGGGTGTGATTCAGGGTATTGCCCTATCACCCTTCATATTATATATTATATGTTGAAACGAGTGAGACTGAGAGCGCACTATTCTTCTACACCCTGCGCTTCTCTTTATGATTGAATCTCTCATTCCTTTGTATTCCTATCAAATTCTAGACTATTTATTTTTTATCGTTTTCTCTTTAGCTTTGAAAAAATTGATGTACTGTGTAAAGTATTTGAGTACCCCTCATAAATAAAAGTACCATCTTATCTTAAAAAAAAAAAGTGAATTGTGCTTAAATTCAGAACGTTCCGTCGCTTTCTCAAATTGCACCCGAATTTAAAATTACATCACCTTTCAATTTTCAGTAATTTTACTTCGTTTTTCGTTTCCCCCAAATTGAATCACACGGATTTAAAATTATGTTTAAAAAATACAACACCTTTCAATTTTCGGTAATTTTACTCCGGTCCTCATTTTTCCCCAAATTGTATCCCGCGTGGCACCCGGACTTGCCACGCTGGAATTGCCATTTACGTCGTTTTAAACCTATTTCTCTCAAATTAACACCTATTTATTCTCATCCGACTATGACTCAAGATTAAATCCAAAAAGAGGGGAAGAAAGTGGTAGAAACTCAGGTAGATTCTCGAGTTCGATCACCCATTTTAATTCTCCGAGCTTGCCATGGAAAGACGACAGTAGAGGCATCAAATCCCTCTCTTTCTCAATTAAGACCCATTTCCTCCAAATCCCCCTCATTCAATTATAAGCTCTTAAAGTCATTTAAGACGTCGGGTTTGGCGGAATTGGTTGGCGCAACTAGGCCTGCAAACGAGCCGAGCCGAGCAGTTAGGGATGTCAACTTTATCCGTATCCGATCCTACCTGTCGGATAATCCCGAAATTGGGTCGGGTATCGGCCGAACCCGAAATTTTATGATCGGGTATGGGTAGGGTATGAGAATAGTATATTACCCGAATACCCGACCCGATTACCCGACCCGTGTACCCATTTGAATAATATAAATATACGATTGTTATATATTATACATAAATATTATATTGTATTATAAATTATATATATTATTATATAAGATATTATATTTTAGATATTTATTATACTAAATTGAATTTATTAATTACATTATATGTATATTTGATATATATTAAAAATATTTATATTCTTAGAAATAGGGTATACGGGTACTCGAATACCCATTGGTACCCGACACCGATGGCGCAGACTAACCGAATCAATCAAAGGGCGGTGGTATGGAGGAGGCATACCCGTACCCTACCCGACCCATTGACATCCTTACGAGCAGTATTTCAAGCACTCGCGAGCGGCTCGCGAGCATTTTTTTTATTTTCTTATGTTTATTTTTTTTTATTTTTTATGTTTTGCTAAAATGATACTCTATAAAAATTGTCAATTTTAATAAAAATATTATTATTATTATTATTAATAAATTATTAAAGTACTATGAATATTTATACATATATAACCAAATGTTTAAAAAGTAATTTATATGCTCGAGAGCCGATCGCGAGCTCACGAGCTAAATAAACTCGAGCTCGTGAGCTAACGAGCTCGAGTCAAGCTCGAGCCGAGCTTGGTCAACTTGAGCTCGAATCGAGCTTTGACCGAGCATGCTCGTGAGGGTTCACGAGAAGCTCGACTCGTTTGCAGCCCTAGGCGCAGTGCTGGAATGGGGACTTCTGATATAGCCCATCTGATAAAATGTCAGCAAAAACTGATAAAAAATGACAGGAAAAAATTGATCAAATTGACAGCAAAATACTTATCAAAATGACAACAAAATCGCAGCAACAAAAGCTTCTGCCTGAATACATTCAAGTACTTCATAGCAATCCATTTAGAAATGGGAAGCTTGTTGCTCATGTATTTTTGAAATATAATTACCGAAAATTGAAAGGTGACCGCGCTGTCGTGACGCGTCAAAATTAGTTATTTATATTTGTTTCCTTGGCTTACTTCTACTAACTAGTAGTATCGACAAGTAAGGGTCGATCCCACGGAGAACGGTAAATCAATTATACTATTTAAGGATGAAGTACTTTGTACAATTAAAATAAAATCAAACGACGGGGGTGATTTTGTTTCTGATCTTAACTAAAATAATTTGCGTAAAATAAATTAAAATAAGATAAACAAGGGAAATAAAAATTTGAAAATATCAATTAAGGAATAATCTAGTTCTTAGTTCCGTTATCCACCGTTTCGAATTAATTCAAGTTTTAATGCAGCGCTTATCTCTTCTCTAATCTCATGAACTCCTATTCCGAAGCCAACAACAAGCTTTGTTGACCCCAATTATTTCTTAAGTTTATTCAATTAAAACAAGCTCTTTAATTGAACCTATCTATGCGGTGGATTCAAAACAAGCTCTTCAAATCTCGCTCGCTAGATGCATTAAAAACCAAAATAATGAAATAGGCAAGATATTAAGTTCATAAGCTCGACTTAAGGGATCTCGATTTTGTGTTACTCAATTGAGAAATTTCAATTGTTTGCTACTTGTGAAATTAAAATTGCAACAATTACGGATTACAACTCAATTTCTAGCATAAGACATAAAACCCCTAATCTAGTTGGCCAAACCAAATCAAGAAATTATATGGCATAGTAGTGAATTCAACAACACAAAAGTAATTCAAGAGATTTCGAGTTGAGAATACGCCACGGGATTAAAACATGAATAATTCAAATATGGTTTCAAACTTTACTAGGAACTAGAATAGAAAATTAGCCGGACATGTTGGCTTTAGAAAACAGCAGATTAATAATAGACATAGAAGAAAGAAATTCAAACGGAGTAGTTTTCCTCCTCGCGCTTCGTGGCGGCTCGGTTTTGCCTTGGTGAGAACTGTAATACCCGCATTTTTCTTTTCCTGGTATTTTCACTTTTCGGTGTATTTCTCGTTTTTAGCGACCCTCGTGTAACCGTACTAATTTTTGAAATTAATTGTTTCGAGACGTTTTGTCATCCAGTTCTACGTTTATTGGTTCTTCCGTCGCTTATTGATCTGATTCCCGTAATTATTGTTCGGAACCGCCGTTTTTGGGTTGTCGTGGATCCATTCTATGTTATTAGGCGTTTTGAGATGTTCCGTTTGATGTTTCGTTCATGTTCCGGTGCTTTGGGCCGTTAATATTTCGTGCCTAGCGCGCGCTAATCTTTCTGCATAGCGCACGCTAGGGATCCCTTAGTAGCGCACGCTACGTCTGATCCGTAGCGCGCGCTAGCGAGCTGAGCTCTGGGAGTGGCAGTGAACTTATTTCTGAATCCAGTCCTCTGGACTAGCGGATTACCGTACGCTACGTTGTCTAGCGCACGCTAACGTCGGAGGACTAGCGCGCGCTAACGTGGCTGTCCAGTACTGGGCAGTTTGTTCTGGACTCGTTCAGGTGCCCAGGTAGCGCACGCTATAGCTCGATAGTGCGCGCTACCGAGTCGTTGTTAGCGCACGCTAACGGTCCAGGACAGTGAGTTATGGACTGTAATATAACTGGGTAGCGCACGCTAACACTTAGACGTTAGCGCACGCTAAGCCGTGTGGCTATAAATATCCAGAAGTTGACTTTGGACGGATCTATTTCTCATTTCACCTCCTTCTTCGCGGCTTTGGCGATTTTTGGGCGATTTCTTGGCGATTTCTTCCTCCAATCATCTCAATCATCATCTTATTTGAGTTCTTAGTGTATAATAACAACATCAACACGAATCTATCATCCTAATCCAAGGTAAATCTTCTAAGAACCCTACTTTTGAGTAAATTTGGGGTTTTCGGGTTTTTCTTTGATTCGTTCCGTGTGATAGATTATTTCATGATGAATATAATCTCGTTGGTATTATTGGTTTCCTACGGATTCATGGTATATTTCGTGGTATTTTTGTACTCGAGAGGGTTTGGTTGCGGTCCGTCCTCGTTGTTGTTTTCATACGAATATACATGAATCGTAGGGGGTTTTTGGGTGTATTCCAATTCCGTATTCGTTTAGGATTGGTAGTGATTGTGTTCTTCGAATTGTTAGGTTCGTAATTGTCGGTCCCTAGCATTCGTCGGCGTTTTTCCTTCCGTTCGTTGCGTCGTCTATTATTCAAGGCAAGTAATTCTTGGAAACCTTTATGCTTAACGTGAAATGGTGATGTATATTTTGTGTGCTTTACTCACCTCGGGAGGGTCCGACGGGGCTTCGAGGGAATCTATGGCTTCGTCTTGGATTCATGAGTTTGTTTCGCTAGCCAACTCGGGAGGGTCCTTAGAGGCCTCGAGTGGGATTCGTGGCTTCGTCCCGGTCCTAGGCGACGTGTGTGCTTGATTTGTTTTATGAAAGTGGCCAACTCGGGAGGGTCCTTAGAGACCTCGAGTGGGATTCGTGGCTTCGGCCCGGTCCTAGGCAAATCGATTGTGACTGTTTGTTTTCGGAAAAGACATGTCTGGTTTGGGCTTTTGAAATGACATTGGTGCATGTACTATGAAATGTGTAAGCGATTGGTTTGCCTTGATTACTTGTACTAGCGTAATTGCTAACCCCTCTGGGGACCCGTTGTGGGGAAATTATTTTTATGGATTTCAGGTTATGATCATCCGGACGAGCGAGCGCTGGGACAGTACGAGGATGCTGGCAAGGGTCGTTGACATATGCATTGAGTCATTTTATTTCCGTTGTTCCATTCGATATGGTTGTTGTCTACTTTTGAAACTTATAGATTGTACTCGCGAGTACTTAGGATTTTCTCTTCGGATTATGTTTTGTATTCGTGGAAGTTATTTATGTTTGCCATTGTTGATTATTCCGCCGGTTGTACCGAGCGTGTTATTTGATTTTCAACTGGATATGTGTGTTTCTACTGTGGTAAGTTGTCTCTAGCCTGGTGGGTCCCATGTAGGGGTCCACTGTACTGTAATATACCTTGAATATCTCGGGGGTGTTACAAGAACGGCGCTCGGTCCTCTTCTTTTCCTTCTGCTCCAGCCGTCCGAATGGTGATAAATATGATCATCAATAATAATCCCAGTCCCTCATTTTATAATACCCATTTATCTCTTAGTTTCCTTCTTTAATTGAATCTTCTTCCTTCCTATCCTTCTTGAGTTTTAATTCCCTTGGAGTCTTTCTTTCTAAATCTATTCAAATTCCTTTTCCCGGCCTAGGGGTTGATTTTATGCCTTGTGGGACTGATTGAGACGGTTTGGAGTCGTTTCTTGGGCCCCAAGTAAGATTATTTTCGGAACAGGGCCGACACTGGGTCACCGAACTGGCACTGGGCCTCCCAGTGTCGCGCTGCAGTTTCTTCATTAAAGCCCAAATCACCTTGGTTTGGTCCGTTTGATGGTCCAAATTGTTCCTTAAGCTTTAAAACTCCATCAAACACCTAAATTAAACAACAATTTTCCAAATGAAGTAAATTGCATCCAAAATATAAATAGGTATAAAATAACCAAGTATGCCAACATAAAATTCATTAAAACCTTATAATTAACAATAATTTTAGCACACTATTTTCGTTCTATCAAATCTCCCCAAACATAAACCAATGTTTGTCTTCAAGCATAATTCGTGTGAAAGAAATTCAAGAAGCATGTATTGAAAAATCCAAGATGATAGTCATATTCAAGGGAGAATAAATAATCATGAACAAGTATGAAGAAAATTAAAGTACCTCGACCAATCTCAACATCTTCATTGGCATCAAGTGAGAGAAAATTCGATGGCCTCACAAGGGGTCACTCTCGCTCAAGTAGATATAGGGATTATTAAGCAATCAGTCACGTCAAAACATGGTGTATCATTACCACATACTCGCACAAAAATCAAATCTCCACTACTTAGATGAACTCATGCATATAATCAAAAGGGCTTTTATGGTTGTAACGGGGCTTTAGGTATGGGTAGGATAAAAATGATAAATAAAGGATTCGTTGGCCGAGACTGATCATGAAATTAAGTGCATAACAAATCCTACAAATATGAATCACCATCTTTTCCTTGAGCACCCTTTTAGGCACATGTAATCGCATAGCCACGAAAGATCAATAGAGGTCAGTGGCTTAACAACATTCGAGAGGGGTATTTTTACGGCCGCACCCCTATTAATATTTTTTTTTTCGGCCCTTATTTTTTTCATCTTAATTTCAGCACCCTTTTTCTTTTCACTTCTCCACCCACTTTTTGATAATTCCTCGTCATTTTCTCGACTTGTTATACACCTAATTCACAACCAAATCTTGACCAAGGGTTCAAACGGATGAATTTTCACTAAAAATTAGATAATGGCTAATAAAATGTGTTGGATCAAAGAATAAGGCTTAGGTTCAAATGGGCTTCTAATGGTGATTATGTCCGAGGTGGGAAAATATAAGCCAAGTGGGTTATTCCTAATTGCCTTTATCACTTTAATGCATGAGAACACTAACATAGTCTCGACATGTATAATTGATTAAGTTCTAGCATGAACACAACATGTTCGACCCCACAAGAAGAAATAGTGAGCATGTATATGTATACTTATTTATATATGTGTACATATATTTTGCTCTACGGCTCAAAACTCACGAATAAAAAGGGCTTGTGCCATGAATCCCTCACACTTTTATCCAAATTCAAAATCAAGATAGTGAACTACCCTAATTAAAATCAAACTAATCAATCATATCCATTTCCTATGTCAGGCCATACTTAAATCCCCAATACACAAACTTGATTTAATCACACAAATTTAGCTAAGGACACAAATTTAAATTCATCACAATTTCCAAATTCAACTAATCGTTCCAAATCCAGCTTCCCCAAACTTAAAAGTAAGTACAAAAATCCAAATAAAAGAAGGAAAAGAAAAATAAAGAATAGTGAAAAGTCTAGAGTAGGAATCACCGGGCTAATGAGGGAAAAGAGCTTCCAGCTGCTCGGTTCGGTCCTCCCTCCCATGTGTCTTGTGCACCTCCATCGCATTAGCTTCGACATCTTGACGGAGATCTCGAACGGGCGGCGCTTGGGGCTGATGTCGACTGAAAAGAGAGATGGAGAAGTTACGGGTTGCAGAGTAAAAAGAAGATACTGAGAAAGAGAGAAACGAAGAGAGAGAAAAAGAAAAAGAGAGAATGAAGGGAATAAAAATAAAAATAAGGGAAGTAATAGAATAGAATAAAATAAAAAGGATAGGAGAAAAAAAAAGGTAGAAATAAAATACGAAATGCAAGAAATAGATTACCACTTACCTAAAATATAATTAGTAGAAAAAACAAATAATAAAAAGAAAATTGGACTAAAAAAATAAAAGAAGTAAAAAAAATTGGGTTGCCTCCCAACAAGCGCCTTTTTTTTACGTCGTTGGCTTGACGAAAAACTTCCCTTTTTAGTGAACACACCAAAGAGGTTTTTGTATGGGTCTCAATAGATGTACGACTGATGACTCGTCTTCTTGAACCACACCAAACTTTCTCGGAGTGTTTATTGAAAACTTTCCTCCCTTGAGATGCTCAGCGAAGGCTAACTCTGGTTCATTTTTTCCATATAATTTCTCATATATTGGCTGTAATTCTCTTTGAAGCTCCGCAAAATCATGTTGTTTATCATCCTCCAAGTTTTTAGTAAGCACCACTTCGAGTCTACCCCTGCAATGCAACTCAAACACTTCCTCGACAAGAGGGTCAATCACACTTAATGCAAAAATAAAGCAATCCTCCTTAGGAAATTTCATAGCATCATAAATATTAAACCATACGATTTGGTCATCAAATTCCATCGTGAGAGATCCCTCACGAACATCTATTTTGGTATTGGCGGTATTCAGAAATGGCCTTCCTAACAAGATAGGTGTTGAATTTGATGACTCGTTCTGCATATCAAGAACGTAGAAGTCGGCTGGAAATACGAGCTTATTGACTTGGACAAGAACGTCCTCAATTACCCCTTCGGGATACACAAGGCTACGATCCGCCAATTGTATAATTATCCTTGTTTCCAGAAGAGGTCCTAGATTTAAGGAGGTGTATATAGAGCGTGGCATAACATTTATTGATGCTCCCAAATCTAGCATAGCTCGTTCAAAACCCATATTTCCAATCCGACAAGGAATAGCAAACATACCTGGATCTTCCCGTTTTTGTGGCAATTGATTTTGGAATACAGCAGACACATTTTCTCCCATTACTACTTTCCCATTCCCTTTTAATCTCCGCTTGTTGGTGCATAAGTCCTTAAGAAATTTTGTGTATTTTGGAATTTGTTGAACTGCGTCGAGTAAGGGAATGTTGATCTCAACCTTTCGGAATACGTCTAGGATTTGCTTCTCTTTATTCAGGACCACAACGTTAGTCTCAAAAGGAGTAGTTTTAGACGAATTTACCTTGTTGCTACTGCTCGCACTGGTGCCGATTCTCGCACCGGGTATCCCAAAGGTCGATCTGTCGATGGGTTTTTCCTCCTCGATTTCAGTTTCCTCCACCTTCCTAGGCTCCTTAAGCTGCTTCCCACTCCTTAGAGTTACAGCACTCACGTTCCTTGGGTTCGGCTCAGGTCGGGATGGCAATTTCCCACTATTTTGGCTCTCCAAGCGACTCACAGTGGTGGCTAGTTGACTCATTTGATTTTCGAGAATTTTGATACTCGATTTAGTGTCATGCTGGAATTGCATAGTGTTTGCCACAAGGGTCTTAATCATATCCTCTAAGGATGGTGTCGGATTTTCGGTGGGCTGCTTGTAGAATTGTCCCCTATTTTTGTGGAGGCGCCTCTTGCTGGTTTTTCCATCGAAAGTTAGGGTGATCCCTCCATCCTGGGTTGTATGTGTTTGAGTATGGATCGCTCTTCCTCCCATAAGAATTTTCAGTTCCAATTGCAATTGTGTGTGCATCGATTTCATCAAGCAAAATCCGACAATTCTCCGTTGTATGCTCCGTGGTTTTGCAAAGACGGCAGGGTACGAATGGCATGCTATTGCCTACAGCAAGTTTTCTAACAAAAGTGATTAGCTCATTCAATTTTTCCTCAAGAGACGAGTCATGCATCTCCTTGACTATCCTGATCGGTGCATCACGACATCCAAATTGTTGTGAATTAGCCGCCATGTTGGATATGGGAGCCCTTACGGCCGTGTGAGTTTTGTCCACTAGGGCTCCTCCACTTGTCGCATCTACAGTGTTTCGCTCCATCGGATTAAGTCCTTCATAAAAATATTGAATAAGGAGCTGCTCGCTAATTTGATGTTGTGGGCATCGAGATACCAACTATTTGAATCGTTCCCAATATTCATGCAACGTTTCGCCGGTCATTTGTATTGTACCACATATATATTTCCTTAAGTTGGCTGCTCGAGAGGCCGGAAAATATTTTTGTAGAAATAAGATCTCCATCTCGTTCCACGTTGTAATGGTGGCCGACAGTAAATAAAATAACCAATCTTTAGCCGAATCTTTTAATGAGAATGGGAAGGCTCTAAGCTTGATTTGTTCTTCAGTGACACCGTTTGGCTTCATGCTTGAACAAACGACATGGAATTCCTTGAGATGTTTGTGCGGATCCTCTCCTAATAGACCATGAAATGTAGGTAGCAAGTGAATCAATCCCGACTTCAATTCGAAGGTGTTGTTGTTGTCAATAGCCGGGATCGTGATGCACATCGGTTGTTGAGGTAGCTCCGGGTAGGCTAGTTGCTTCAGCGTCTTTTCAGCGTTATTGGTCATGATTCCAATTTCGCCCTCCAACTCGTTGGGTGATGTTTCGAGAGAAAATGGTAAGTTCCTAAGTGCTTCTCTGCTTTCTTTCGTTCTTCGCCTGAAAACTCGATCTCGTTTGGTGATTTCTGGAAAATTATTGCAAATTCTTATCTCCATGTAACCTTGTATTCATGCAAAACTAAAACAAAACGGATTAG
Source organism: Orobanche coerulescens (assembly GCA_033398695.1). Lineage (NCBI taxonomy): Eukaryota > Viridiplantae > Streptophyta > Magnoliopsida > Lamiales > Orobanchaceae > Orobanche > Orobanche coerulescens. Next base: position 148,617,936 of record CM065814.1, on the reverse strand, counting down.
TGCACAACTGTCAATTATAATGAATTTCCAGAACTGACATTGGGTGACCCAGTGTCGAAATTGCAGAAAGTTTTTAACCAAAATAAATAAAATTAATTTAACACCGTTCTCCGGCAACGGCGCCAAAATTTTGACCGCGCTGTCGTGACGCGTCAAAATTATTTATTTATATTCGTATCATTGGCTTACTTCTACTAACTAGTAGTATCGGCAAGTAAGGGTCGATCCCACGGAGAACGGTAAATCAATTATACTATTTAAGGATTAAGTACTTTGTGCAATTAAAATAAAATAAAACGAAGGAGGGATTTTGTTTCTGATCTTAACTAAAATAATTTGCGTAAAATAAATTAAAATAAGATAAACAAGGGAAATAAAAATTTGAAAATATCAATTAAGGAATAATCTAGTTCTTAGTTCCGTTATCCACCGTTTCGAATTAATTCAAGTTTTAATGCAACACTTATCTCTTCTCTAATCTCATGAACTCCTATTCCGAATCCAACAACAAGCTTTGTTGACCCCAATTATTTCTTAAGTTTATTGAATTAAAAAAAGCTCTTTAATTGAACCTATCTATGCGGTGGATTCCGAACAAGCTCTTCAAATCTCGCTCGCTAGATGCATTAAAAACCAAAATAATGAAATAGGCAAGATATTAAGTTCATAAGCTCGACTTAAGGGATCTCGATTTTGTGTTACTCAATTGAGAAATTTCAATTGTTTGCTACTTGTGAAATTAAAATTGCAACAATTACGGATTACAACTCAATTTCTAGCATAAGACATAAAACCCCTAATCTAGTTGGCCAAACCAAATCAAGAAATTATATGGCATAGTAGTGAATTCAATAACACAAAAGTAATTCAAGAGATTTCGAGTTGAGAATACGCTACGGGATTAAAACATGAATAATTCAAATACGGTTTCAAATTTTACTAAGAACTAGAATAGAAAATTAGCCGGACATGTTGGCTTTAGAAAACAGCAGATTAATAATAGACATAGAAGAAAGAAATTCAAACGGAGTAGTTTTCCTCCCCGCGATTCGTGGCGGCTCGGTTTTGCCTTGGTGAGAACGGCGCTCGGTCCTCTTCTTTTCCTTCTGCTCCAGCCGTACGAATGGTGATAAAGATGATCATCAATAATAATCTCAGCCCCCTCCTTTTATAATACCCCCTTATCTCTTAGTTTCCTTCTTTAATTGGATCTCCTTCCTTCCTATCCTTCTTGAGTTTTAATTCCATTTGAGTCTTTCTTTCCAAATCTATTCAAATTCCTTTTCCCAACCTATGGGTCGATTTTATGCCTTGTGGGACTGATTGAGACGGTTTGGAGACGTTTCTTGGGCCCCAAGTAAGATTATTTTCGGAACAGGCCTACACCGGGACACCGAACTGGCACTGGAACACCTAGTGTCGCGCTGCAGTTTCTTCATTAAAGCCCAAATCACCTTGGCTTGGTCCGTTTGATGGTCCAAATTGTTCCTTAAGCTTTAAAACTCCATCAAACACCTAAATTAAACAACAATTTGCCAAATGAAGTGAATTTCATCCAAAATATAAATAGGTAGAAAATAACCAAGTGTGACAACATAAAAATCATTAAAACCTTATAATTAACAATTATTTTAGCACACTATTTTCATTCTATGGAAAGGCGCTGTATTTTTTAAACATAATTTTAAATCCATGTGCAATTTGAGAAAGTGATGAAATATTATGAATTTAGGTGCAATTAACCCTTGAAAGAAATAGGTGTTAAAACGACGTAAAAACGACGTCGTATTGTTAGGCCGGCCTGCAAGTCCAGCATGGCAAGTTCGGGTGCCAAGCGGGATATAATTTGGGAAAATCTGGGAACCATAATAAAATTATCAAAAATTAAAGAGTGATGTATTTTTGAAAAAAAAATTAAATTTGTGTGCAATATGAGAAGGTGATGAAACATCGTGAATTTAGATTCAATTAACCTTTTAAAAAAATTGATAGGGAATTGCATGATTATGGACGCACGCTTACCCGTCACTAGTGACTACCCGGCGATAAAAACCAAACCAAACCAAACCATACATACCCAGTATATCTCGCTCAGAGCAGGGTCTGGGGAGGGTAAGTTGTACGCAGACCATGTGTAACACCCCCAGGATATCCGAGGTATATTACAGCGCCGTGAATCCCTATATGGGACCCACCAGGCTGAACAGCATCATACACAACGACTCACAGAAACGATAAAATAACACCACGTCATAAAGACGCAAAAAGAACAATCCACCCGGTTCAACCGGTCAATATAACATCATCATCCAACACAACATAATAAGCAACAATACAATTCAAACGAACAAGGACCCCTTAAGTACTCGAGTACAACTATTAGTTCAAAACCACAAAAGACAAAAAGGTGAAAGACACTAAAACATCACTCGTGCACCATCATCACGCACGACCATCATCCGTGTACTGGTCCAGCGCCCGCTCGTCTCGATGAACGACTCAAATTCATAAAACGAATTTCCCCAAAACGGGTCCCCAGAGGGGTTAGCAATTACGCTAGTACAAGTAACCAAATGAACAACTTACATCTTACACATATAGTAATGCATGCAATAGAGAAAACCGTTCGAAAACACTCATTTCCGGAAATGCCAATATCAAATCACACTTGTAAAATTCACCACAATTAACCGTCGATCCACACCTCCGTGGACCCCTACCGAGACCGTCGGATCTAACCCGTAGTGGTTAAAAGCAAAGCTCGCCGATCCACACCTCCGTGGACCCCTACCGAGACCCCGTCGAGTCTAACCCGTAGTGAGCATACACACGCACACAATTTCTCATACAAAACTACTATGTCAAGATTGTAAGTTCATAAGGATACTTGCCTCGATTAATTAGACGATGACACGAACGGAACTAAGAGTTGATCACGACCGCAAGGAACCGCGGAAATGAACCTAACGATTCGAATAACACAATCACAACCAACTCTAGACGATTATGGAAATGGAATACACCCGAAACCCGCCTACGATTCATGTATATTCGTATATAAACAACAACGAGGCGGACCACAACCAAACCCTCTCGATTCCGTAAAAATCACGAAATATACCATGAATCCGTAGGAAACTAAGAATACCAACAAGATTAATAATATTCCTCATGAATCCATCAACGAAACGGACGGATCGGAAGAAAATCCCAAAATCCCCAAATCATCTAAAAGTAGGGTTCTAAGAGATTTACCGTGGATTAGGACGAATGATTCGTGTTGATGTTGATATAATACTCCAAGAACTCAAGAGGGATGATGGATGAGATGATTGGAGGAAGAAATCGCCAAGAAAACGCCTCGGAATCGCCTTCGCGCGGAGAGAGGAAGAAAAGAGGAATTATGATTATCTCGGCCAACTCCTGGTATATATAACCGGGGGTGTTAGCGCACGCTAAGACCTCAAGGTTAGCGTGCGCTAACGGATAGGTTACCAACCCTCTGTTAGCGTCGAGTCGTGGCTGGGTTTTCGCCGTTAGCGTGCGCTACCATGCATGCGTAGCGTGCGCTAATAACCTATCGGTAGCGCGCGCTATCGACCAATAGCGTGCGCTACCCGAACATCGGCCGAGTCCAAGAGCTAACCGCCCAAACCTCACGACCGTTAGCGTGCGCTACCATACCAGCGTAGCGTGCGCTAACTAAAATCTGTTTGAATTCGGTAGTAAGCGCGATCCCAAGATCGATAATACACTAGCGCGCGCCATCAACAACGTAACGTGCGCTAGTCTCCCGACATTAGCGTGCGCTAGACAAGATAGCGTGCGCTAATCCGATAGTCCGCAGGGTCGAGCCGAACCGCCACTCCTGTGGCTAAATCGTTAGCGTGCGCTACGAATTAAGCGTAGCGTGCGCTACCAATGGATTTCTAGCGTGCGCTATACAGGAAATTTAGCGTGCGCTAGATACAGGATATAAATGACCCAAAATACCGGATTATGAACGAAACGTCAAACGGAACACCTCAAAACGCATCATAGCATAGAATGAATCCACGGCAACCCCGAAACGACGGTTCCGCACAACAATTACGAGAATCAGATCAAAAGATAACGGAAAAGTTACACTGAAGGATACACGAGAGTCACTAAAATCGAGAATTACACCGGAAATACAATTACGAGGGAAAGAAAAATGCGGATATTACATTCTACCCCTCTAAAAATAAGTTTCGTCCCGAAACTTAAGAAACAAACAACTCGGGGTACCTAGCACGCATGCTATCCTAGGTTTCCCAAGTTGCCTCCTCGACACCGTGTCTCGACCACTGCACCTTGACCAAAGGTATGGTCTTATGCCTCAATCGTTTCTCACGATGCTCCAAAATCTTCAAAGGGCGCTCTTCGAAAGTAACATCTTCGGCGACATCAATCTCTCCATAATCGATGATGTGACTAGGATCCGTGACATATTTCCTCAACTGGGAAACATGGAAAACACTATGAACATGACTCAAGGCCGAGGTAACGCCAAACGGTATGCCAACTCACCTACTCGCCGAGGATCTCAAAGGGGCCGATAAATCTCGGACTCAACTTCCCTTTCTTCCCGAACCGAAAACTCCCTTCGTCGGCGACACCTTTAGCAAAACGTGATCTCCCACCTTGAATTCCAAAGGTCGACGACGGACGTCGGCATACGACTTGGCCGACTCGCGCCAACATCCGTTCCCGAATTAATTCTATCTTCCGCTTCGTCTCTAAAACGACATCCGGCTCGGTCCCGACCAAATCGGACGCCTCATTCCAACAAATAGGTGATCGACATCGCCGCCCATAAAGTGCCTCGTGCGGTGCCATCCGAATCGACGCGTGCCAACTATTGTTATACGTGAATTCGATCGGTGGCAAATGTTCCTCCCAGTCACTACTCCAATCGAGAGCACAGCACGCAACAAGTCCTCGAACGTCTGGATAGTGCGTTCCGACTGTCCATCCGATCGGGATGAAAAGAGGTACTCAAATGCAACCGGTACCCAACGCCTTATGCACCGCCCGCGAAGTGCGATACAAAACGGCCGTCACGATCCGAAACAATAGACTTGAGTACCGTGAAGTCTCACGATCTGCGCAATAAACACACGAGCTAACTTCTCCGGCCCCAAGTGTCCTTGATGCCCGTAAAATGTGCCGACTTGGTCGACGATCAACAATCACCCATACCATATTCATGCCCGACCTCGATCTCGGCAAACTCGTAACGAAATCCATCGATATATCTTCCCACTTCCATTCCTGAATGGGAAGTGACTGCAATAACCGGCCGGTCGCCGATGCTCGATCTTGACCTGCCGACAAGTCAAACATCTCGCTACAAACCGTGCGACCTCATCCTTCATATCATTCCACGGAAATTTCTTCTCGTGTCCTTGTACATCTTACTCGAACCAGATGAACGGAATAAGGCGTAGCATGGGCCTCCGTAAAATACTCGCCTCAACTCGAGTCGTTCGGCACACAAAGCCGACTGAATCTCAAAACACCATCCTCGTGAATCACAAATCCAGAGACTTTCCTTTAAGAACGTTCTCTCGGATTTGAGTAATCATCGATCCTCTAATCGCTTCACCTTAATTTCATCGATCAAAGACGCACGAAATCTCTAAAGCACGAAGTTGCCCACGGCTCCGGCAACAAGACCTCAACATCTAACTCGATCAAAGCCCTCCGAAGCTCGGGATCGAGATGTAAGGATCTCAAGCGTTCGCAACGCAACCGGTCTCCGACTCAAGGCGTCGGCCACAACGTCGCCTTGCCGGATGATAAAGGATTTCGAGGTCATAATCCTTAATCAACTCTAACCACCTCCTGCCTCATATTCAACTCTCGCCGAGTAAATATGTATTTCGACTTTATGATCGGTAAAAATCGACATGTAGAGCCGAAAAGATAGTGACGCCGGATCTTGAGCGCAAAAGCATCGCCGCTAACTCCAAATCATGAGTAGGGTAGTTCACTCATACGGCCTCAACTGCCTCGACAAGCATAGGCAATGGTCTTGCCGTCCGCATTAATACACACCCAAGACCCCGACCGAAGCATCGCTATAAACGGCAAAACCCTCGTTGCCACATGGCAACGCCAAAATCAGCTGAAGTCAAACGCTTCTTGATTCCTCAAAACTCGATCGCCTCTCGTCATTCCGACGAACTTCTGACTTCCGGAGCAATCTGCGTAAGTGGCGAGCCGCTTCGAAACCCTCGACGAACCTACGGTAGTAGCCAGCTAAACCCAAGAAACTACGGAGCTCCTTCACATTCTTGGGCGGTGCCCAATCCAATACGGCCTCAATCTTCTGCGGATCCACACGAACCCCCTCGGCTGAAATCACGTGACCTAAAAATATCACTTCCTTTAGCCAGAACTCACATTTCGAGAACTTTGCATAGAGTTGCTCGGTCCTTAAAATGTCTAATACTGTCCGCAAATGATGAGCATGCTCTTCCTCATCCCTCGAATAAATAAGAATATCGTCAATAAAGACGACGACGCACTTATCCAAATATTCGATAAAAACTTTGTTCATCAATTGCATGAACACCGCCGGCGCATTAGTTAACCCGAAAGGCATGACTACGAACTCATAATGTCCGTACCTCGTCCAGAAAGGTTTCGGCACATCGGACTCTCTCACCCGGTGATAGTATCCCGATTTCAAATCAATTTTCGAGAATACCGCAGCCTCCTGCAATCGATCGAACAAGTCATCAATTCTCGGCAAAGGATACCTTCTTGATGGTCACCTTGTTTAGTTCGCGATAGTCGATACACAAACGTAGTGAACCATCCTTCTTCCGCACAAACAGACCGGTGCGCCCCAAGGCGAGGCGCTCGGTCGAATATACCCCGACTCAAGAAGCTCGCTCAATCGCTTCTTCAACTCGCCATCTCTCAAGGTGCCATGCGATACGGCGCCTTCGAAATAGGAGCCGCGCCCGGCTCTAACTCTATAGCAAACTCAACCTCACGTTCCGGTGGCAATCCCAGAACTCGTCAGGGAATACATCAGAAACTCACTAACGACCGGAATCGACGAAAGCTCTCCACCATCCTCCGCCTTCAAGGCATAGCACCAATAACCGCACACCCCTTTCGCAGAGACTCATCGCCTTCAAGGCATTAATAACGAATCTGGTTTCCTCTCTTTCGCCCCGCGAAAGAGTGCTCTGCCGTCCTCGGCTAACATAGTGATGATTCTCGTGCGGTAGTTCATGATCGCACCATGCCGCTCGAGCCAATCATCACCAAGAATTAAATCCTCACCCTCGATACTCACAACAATAAGATTAGAGGGCCAAGTCCTCTCACAAATAAGTACAGAGCGATCTCGAACCTCCCGATCACCAACGATCCTATCGCCGCTAGGAAGCTTAACGATGAAGGGCTGCAAGGCGTCAAACGGTCGAGACTCAAACGACGCACACAATCCGGAGATATGAACGAATGCGTAGCACCTAATCGAAAAGCACATTGTGGGATGAGAAAGAATATAAACGGTACTGCCGCCACGGTAGCCGGGTCATCGGCTCTCCGCATCTCATAGACACGCGGATGGGCGGAGCGACACCGAAGCTCCCCCTTAGAGGCGACCCGACCTCTCCCGACTAGCACTCGGCGGAGACCGAGGAGCAACGATCCTCGATTCACACTTGGTTCCCTAGGCGCTGGAATGGAAGCCGGGCACCAAGAATTTTCTCCCTCTCAAAGACAGAAGCACTTGTGGCGGTGGCCACTGCGATTACACGTCGAGAAAGGGCTCAAACAAGTACGACGATGTGGCCCGTCGACCACAATTGAAACACTTCACATCACGGAAAGGAGCACCGTAGTCCCACGGGGACCCCCGTGAGCGAGCTGGACCACCGCCGTGGAAGTTAGCAGATTGGGATCTCTGCTGACCCCCACTCTTGTGGCCCGAAAAGTTCCCAACGGACTTCTGCTTCTTACTCTCGCGGGCCGCCTCACTCGCCGTCACAGACATATCATAAGCAAGGGCCCTACTCTGATAATCCTTCAATGTAGTGCATACGAGCCCCGACATATAGTCCCGAATCGGCAACTTCATCCGTCTGGAGAAATGGAAAATCTTGTCACTCTCTTCGACAACTTGGGTCTTCACATAACCCAACTCTTTGTTAAAATCAGCAATAGCTTGAGCTACGGGAATATCCCGTGGTTGAGCATCATAAAAAGCATGCACCCGAGCCTGTCTGACTAGCCACGGGCAATATTCAGTCTCCATCAACTCTTGAAACTCAGCCCACGTAGCAGCATGGTCTTTGGGCCCAACGGCCTCCCACCAGTCCGTAGCGTCCCCTGTGAGAAAGTATTGGGCAATAGGGACTCTACGTTCCTCAGGACAGTTAGTGGCAACGAAGACCTTAGACATCTCCTTGATCCACCCTTCCCAGCCAACCGGGTCTGAAGCTCCCGAAAACTGAGGAGGATGCATCTTGATGACATCTTGGAGCCAACGGTCCGCTCCGCCCCGATTAGCATGGGCTTGATCCGGGTTCAACACTTTGAGCTATTGCCGCCATTTGGTTCACCATCTGCTGCATAACGGCCGCAATACCAAGATCGCACGCTCGAGAAGAAGCATGGCTATGACGGCCGCCGACGCTGCCTCAAGATCGTGGACGTGGCCGCCCCACCGGCCCCACGTCCCGGCCGCGTCCACGACCACGACCGCGACCACGACCTCTTCCAAAGATCCATACTGGAGTTAAATAAGTAGCAAAAGCCATACGAGGATCAAGACAAGAAAAGAACAATCACAAGTCGAGAATCAAGGGTACGATACAAGGAATTAATGAACAGAGGAAGGAAAAACTTACGGACACCGGTAGTCTAATCATGGCGGCGTGACGATGATGTGCAAAACAAAACACCACAAGACCCAATAAACCGACAAGCCTAGGTATCCATAAACTGCTCCGATACCATTTTCTCGTAACACCCCGTGATATCCGAGGTATATTACATGCCGCCGTGAATCCCTATATGGGACCCACCAGCCGAACAAAGATCATACACAACGACTCACGAAACGATAAAATAACACCACGTCATAAAGACGCAAAAGAACAATCCACCCGGTTCAACCGGCCAATATAACATCATCATCCAACACAACATAATAAGCAACAATACAATTCAAACGAACAAGGACCCCTTAAGTACTCGAGTACAACTATTAGTTCAAAACCACAAAAGACAAAAAGGTGAAAGACACTAAAACATCACTCGTGCACCATCATCACGCACGACCATCATCCGTATCTTGGTCCAGCTCGTCTCGATGAACCGACTGAAATTCATAAAACGAATTTCCCCAAAACGGGTCCCAGAGGGGTTAGCAATTACGCTAGTACAAGTAACCAAATGAACAACTTACATCTTACACATATAGTAATGCATGCAATAGAGAAAACCGTTCAAAACACTCATTTCCTAAATGCCAATATCAAATCACATTTGTAAAATTCACCACAATTAACCGTCGATCCACACCTCCGGACCCCTACCGAGACCCCGTCGGATCTAACCCGTAGTGGTTAAAAGCAAAGCTCGTCGATCCACACCTCCGTGGACCCCTACCGAGACCCGTCGAGTCTAACCGTAGTGAGCATACACACGCACACAATTTCTCATACAAAACTACTATGTCAAGATTGTAAGTTCATAAGGATACTTGCCTCGATTAATTAGACGATGACACGAACGGAACGGAAGAGTTGATCACGACCGCAAGGAACCGCGGAAATGAACCTAACGATTCGAATAACACAATCACAACCAACTCTAGACGATTATGGAAATGGAATACACCAAACCCGCCTACGATTCATGTATATTCGTATATAAACAACAACGAGGCGGACCACAACCAAACCCTCTCGATTCCGTAAAAATCACGAAATATACCATGAATCGTAGGAAACTAAGAATACCAACAAGATTAATAATATTCCTCATGAATCCATCAACGAAACGGAACGGATCTAAGAAAATCCCAAAATCCCCAAATCATCTAAAAGTAGGGTTCTAAGAGATTTCTAGTGGATTAGGACGAATGATTCGTGTTGATGTTGATATAATACTCCAAGAACTCAAGAGGGATGATGGATGAGATGATTGGAGGAAGAAATCGCCAAGAAAACGCCTCGGAATCGCCTTCGCGCGGAGAGAGGAAGAAAAGAGGAATTATGATTATCTCGGCCAACTCCCCGGTATATATAACCGGGGGTGTTAGCGCACGCTAAGACCTCAAGGTTAGCGTGCGCTAACGGGATAGGTTACCAACCCTCCGTTAGCGTCCGAGTCCGAGCCGGGGTTTCGCCGTTAGCGTGCGCTACCATGCATGCGTAGCGTGCGCTAATAACCTATCGGTAGCGCGCTATCGACCAATAGCGTGCGCTACCCGAACATCGGCCGAGTCCAGAGCTAACCGCCCAAACCTCACTCGACCTGCTAGCGTGCGCTACCATACCAGCCGTAGCGTGCGCTAACTAAAATGCTTGAATTCGGTAGTAAATCGCCCAAGATCGACAGTCACACTAGCGCTGCCATCGAACAACGTAACGTGCGCTAGTCTCCGACATTAGCGTGCGCTAGACAAGATAGCGTGCGCTAATCCGATAGTCCGTAGGTGGGAGCCGAATCGCCACTCCTGTGGCTAAATCGTTAGCGTGCGCTACGAATTAAGCGTAGCGTGCGCTACCAATGGATTTCTAGCGTGCGCTATACAGGAAATTTAGCGTGCGCTAGATACAGGATATAAACGACCCAAAATACCGGATTATGAACGAAACGTCAAACGGAACACCTCAAAACGCATCATAGCATAGAATGAATCCACGGCAACCCCGAAACGACGGTTCCGCACAACAATTACGAGAATCAGATCAAAAGATAACGGAAAAGTTACACTGAAGGATACACGAGAGTCACTAAAATCGAGAATTACACCGGAAATACAATTACGAGGGAAAGAAAAATGCGGATATTACACCATGCCCCTACCTATTACGGTAGGGAGGCTGTTTCCGTGAAGACCCTCAGCTTAGTGCACAACAACATATTGAGTGAAAAATACAAAGGGAAGCATATGATACGAAAAAACTCAATACCATACCTGAGCCCATGGCTTAATCCACATGGGACTTACCTAAGAGAAATTTGGCCACATCACTCCCGATGAACGCTGCTCAAACAGAAAAGAGGTTGACTCCGCGCACAACTCCCTATCAAAAATACACCACACGCAAAAGACAATAGGATAAAATATACAATAAATATAAAAATGCAATGCTTTAGGTCAAAGCTAACCGAGACAACCCAACCCTGAGGCTGTCAACTACAGCACCACTCCCAACTAAAGAATCCACAACTCTGATATGGCGCCTCCAAGCGCACCTATCAACAGTCATGGTCTCGGCAATAACTATGTTTCAATTATTACTATTATCACTTTTTCTATTTATATAATAGGAAAATTATAAAAAATTAATAATTTAGAACATTCCGTTAAAAGGGAACTAATATTCAGTTAAAAGGAAACTACCATTCAGGAAAAAAAAATATAAACATTCGGTAAAAACTAATAATCAGCCAATTAATATTTTTCATGAATGTCTTGTTAAGAAAATAAACATTCATTTAAAAATATTGGATAGAAACAATGAACATTAATAATAAGGAAATGAATATTCAATTAAAAATAATGAACACCACGACTGATATTCATTTCTCGTCTATACTGTGTATTCATTAATTGGAGCCAGCCCAGCTTCATGATTTTCAAGTTGCACTTATCATCGCGTGTTCACTTGTCCATTGAAATCTTACATATTTGATTAGGGTCCACCGATTTTTGATATATTCAATATCGGATGATGATGTATTTTTTGCAAACAATTTTTGACATAAACATAAAAAATTACATTTCATCCCCCCAATAACCACACCTCACTCCTTTAAATTTAGACTTTTTAATAGATTAACACATTTTTTCACTTTTGGCAATTTTTTGTCCATTATGTAATTGATTTGGGTATTTTTTGTACTTTTTGAACCATTATGTTTGAAAAGTTAGGGACTCATGTTACTTCGAAATTTATTAGGGGGATCAAATGAAATTTGACCTTATAAACAGAGCCGATTCTAAAATATTGGGGACCTTGGGCTATTTGGTGAAGAAGCTGAATGGCTTAAGAATTTCCTCGAGGATATTCCATGTGGGACGAGACCTGTGTCGTCTGTGCTGATACACTGTGATAGCCAAGCTGCTGTTGGACGGGCACAAAATATGTTTTATAAGGGTAAGTCTCGACATATTCGTCTGACGACATAACACCGTGAGACATTTGATCTTGAGTGGGATTCTCTCAATTGACTATGTAAGGTCAATAGATAATCTGGAGGATCCGCTGACGAAGAACATTAATCGAGATCAAATGTATAAACTGCTATAGGGAATGGGTGTTAAACCCACATCTTAAGAACGATTATAGTGGAAACCCAATCTTGTAGATTGGAGGATCCCAAATGCTTGGTTCATCGGGATAACGAAGTTAATTATAATAATCCACGTGTTAAACACTCAAACATACCTATTCTCGAAGAACAATGAATGTTTGTTTACCTACATGTGGTGAGGTTAAGTCTTATGACTCTTGATTATTCTTGGTTACCTCGGAGATGCCAAGTATAATATGATACTTGGGAATAAGAATCACCTATATAAGTGTGAAGTGAGGGCCGCTTCAATTGATACACTTACGAATCCAAAAGGGTGTTCAAGGCCGAAAAGAACACAAAACGTTAGAACGGACGGCATTGAGATAATATTATGTTAATATTATTGTCTCGATATACACTATGGAGGAGTAGTTCAAGGCTTTCATGACCATTATGCCACAGGTATATTCGATGATGTGGACTATGGATAGGTTCAAGGTCACAAACCACCTAGCCAAATGAAATATTATCTCTTGAGAACTGAACTTTGCATTTGCATTCATTTTGCATTGACATTTTTACTCGTGTGGCGGATTGTTGGAAATGGTTTAGTATTTAACCATTTATTAAGGATCAATATTGTTAATTAAATATTTACTATTTAATTAAAATATTTATTGAATGTTAATCGACGTCGTGAGTAGATGAATGTGGTATATTTAATATATCTAAATCAATTTCCGATGTGAGATATTGTATGCCAAAGGTTGGATGTTGGTGTAGAAACATACATGTTATGTTATATAAATGTTAGTTGTCCCACATTGATTGTATATGGGTGTTTTGAGTTGTACTTTCTTTGTTTATATGAGCTTAATAACAAGTTGGGTTGGTGTGTATGAGTGTCCTCGCGCACACACACACACACGCCGCTGACGTCGCCGTCCGTACGCACGTACGGGACGGGACGTGACGGGTCGAGTCGGGCTCGGGACTCGGATCCAGATCCGGACCCGGACTAGGATCTTGGCAATTGGTGCTTTGGGCTGGTGTTTGGGCCTTATCTTTTGGACCAAATCCGCAAGTCCATTAACCTTTTGATAGAGTCCATGACTCTTGAGCTCACTAGTAAATGCTCCAAGATTCTTCATCCGACCGAGCCCTTTGGGCATCTGAACCGCCAGCTTTCATGGCTCCTTCATGAATGGCCTTTATGGCGATGAGTCCCTTCACATGGTTCGGGAGCCTATATATATGAGCATTCGTTCATTGCAGTAGACACACTTTGAAGTATTTTGCATTCTCATATCATCAAGTTCAATCCTCGTTCCAGTCCAATTCGTCAGTTTTCGGTTCAGTTTTGCGGTCCTGCTACCGTCGAGACGTTAAGATCGTTTTAACCTTTGGGGACGAGCCGCCTTACCATGAGCAATATCGGGGCGTATTCTCGTATTGCGGACAGAAGCTCTAGCTTCGGACGATCTCTGTTATTAAATTAGTTACTTCAATTTCGTTGTAATACTTGTTAATCTGTTCTTTGTTCAAGTTAAATTTCCGAATATTATTGTTGTACATGTGCAAGTACCCGGTTCCTAACAGTGCTTTGCACAGGGCATTCGTTTTCTAAGACATACATTAGTTCTCTTACAAAAATAATAAAAAATATCATATTAAAATCTTGTATTGTAGTTTGATCGTATGTATTTTTAAATATGATGTTTGTTAATTTGCACATACTAAAATCTAATTCCATGAGTTAAAAAAAATCAACAAACCTGAAAGATTGATTTATTTAATTAGAGTGCTTCAATTAGAAAGTCCTGTTGATGCCCGAGTGAAGAGGCAACAAATTAGGAAACGAGTAATATTGTGAAAGGTAGATGAAGGTCCAAGAAAACTTGGATAAAAATGATTGAAAATGATATGCGGTTTCTTTGAATTGGAGAAAGTATGGCGATTGAGAGGCAAATGTGGCGGGGAGGAATACGGATGGTGGATGGAATTTGATTTTTTTTATCTGTATTTTATTCCTATTTTCTTTTATTTCATGTTATTTTTTAATTTATTTTTCATGAATTTTTATTTTTTTTCTTGTTTTTAACATTAATTTTCTTTTTTTTTTTACTTGCTTGTTTCTCTACTTTTTTCCCTCTTTTTTTCTTTTTATGTTATTTATGTACGATCATTGACGGTTTTAAAATTTGATTCATGTTAGTCGACTCAAATTATTTTGGGAATAAGGCTTAAATTTTGTTGTTGTTGTTGTAGTGCTTCAATTCAACAGTTTGCTTTCTCTTTTGAAACTTGTTTATAATTATTACGAGACATCATGGCCCGTGCGATGCACGGGCTTTGTTCACCGTAAAGAATCATCGATTTTGCAAGGGTTATGCATATTTAGTTATTATGCTTAGTTTCGATCAGGGGTACTCGACTGAATAAAGGAAATTTGTTTAAGTAAGTTTTTGTAAATAGAATTATTTCAATAAAAATGCAACAAATACATGAGTGACTTTCATCACCATAACGCAATAAATGCTATTTCAAAAACAAAATTTATACTACACAAAACTTAGGTTTTTTTCTTTTGTCTCTTACACCAAAATTGATGTACCAGCTTCGAGTTTTGTCTTTCATTTGTAACGATTGCGTCGTTACGTGTCCAAGTGAGTTTTGCTTGAATAACAAATTCTCCCAGATGCGTGATAATGAGGCGAGTTCCATTGCACAAACCTTGTGGTTAATATGTATTAAATGCATAGTCTTTAAACTTGATGCATTGTAGATGCTCTAAGTATGTATCTTAATATTTTAAGACCTCCCTAAAAGTCACAAATGATTTATAATATAGTAGAGGTTATCATAAATATTAAACACTTTAAAAAAAATATAATTTGTGATTATAAATACTTACGTTTAATGATGAAACTCAACATTTATATATTAATTAAAGGACACGGTATAGTGGCTTAAACTAAATAGCCACATTAGCATCTCACTTTTAACACTCACACACCAAGATACTTTCTTTTTTCATGGCTTGAGCTATTTCCACTTTTTGGGTTCAAAGCGGTAGATAACAAATCGTGAATGTAAAATACGCAACAGTTCTCTATTGAAAATACGTCATTATTTAGACCTTTTTAAGAAAAAAAAAGTAATATCATAACATTAAGACCTTTATTTATTGATATTACTTACACAACTTTTGTCGAAACACAACTCTCGAATTTGAATAGTTGAAATGATTATAACACAGATTAGTGACCTTATGAATTGATGATATTTGTACCAAAACTCAATGGCAAAATATAACCATGGTCTTAAAAATTTCTAAATCGACTTTACTACTCTTCCACTTTATTTTTCATATCTTATAGTTTTAGTATAAGATGGAAAGTTCCATCGACGTTGACTCTTTTTCACGTGGTTCGGAGAGTCTTATTGTATTTGTTTGTTACTATGCTTGTTTGTGTAAGATAATTGACGTTAAACATATACAATCTTTCACCGTTCAATAAACCAAACATCTTTTTGTATCAAATATTTAAATATATTTTAGTTTAATTGTCCTTTTCAGTTCAATTAACGACAATTTTTTCCAATACTAAAATGTGTATTTACATTTTCACTTTTACCAAAGATAACAAACAAATAAATAAGGAAATTACAGACACGGTAATTGAACGGTACTATTTAATAAATGAATACGATAAAAAAACTTACACACGATTATTATGTATTGACATACATTGATAATAGAGCTTAAATTAATGCCATTAATCGCCACATTAAAACATTTAAACTCATTCTTTATATAGATATATATATAGATATATGCTTAGTTCTTGCTTTATTTATATATTTATTTAGTACTTATATTTTGATAAATATATAACAATAAATTTTATTCCCCCCCCCCCCCCCCAAATCCAGGACCGACCGAAACATTCAAAATAATTCGAACAAAAAACAATAATAGAAATAATTTAGTCAATAAACGATGAAGGAAAATCAATAGAGAAAACGGACCTTTTTCTAAGGAAAAAAGGGGTGGTGTACACCACCATGTTGGGTCAGCCTATGATCCTAGCGGACCATCTAGCTCTATCGATGTGGGCCAACTTCCTGACGGACTTTGGTGTTCTCGATATGTTCGACTAGCCCAATTCCTGGTTAATCCTATTGGTTTGTAAATAGATCCATTTTACATATTTCGCCTCCATGGGCCCATGGCCCATCCATCCCAGTAATAATCGTAAAATTAGGGTCGAAATACTCCGCCGCCTGACCATATCATTCCACCGAGACCCCAACAAGTATAAAGGGCCACTTTCACGCATTTCTCATTGAAATTGGATCATCTCTCACTCTCTCTCTCTCTCTCTCTCTCTAGGCAGACCCCCGTGGGAGTAAGGACGCTGGAATTGGAACCTTGTTTACTTGATGGAATTGGAACTTATTAGTAAACAAAGAGATTGACGAATTGAAAACACCCCTAAAGATATGGATATGGAAGAAGAATACTACGGCCAGGAGTATAACCAGCCGGAGTACAATCAGCCGGAGTACGCTGACGAGGACGAGGAAGAGATTACGCAGGAGGACGCATGGGCGGTCATCAGCGCTTACTTTGAGGAGAAGGGTTTGGTCCGCCAACAGCTCGACTCGTTCGACGAGTTCATTCAGAACACAATGCAGGAAATCGTCGATGAGTCCGCGGACATCGAGATCCGACCCGAGTCTCAGCATAACCCGGGTCACCAGCCTGACTTTGCAGAGGTTTTCTAGTTCGTGGATCATTTTCATGCTGCGATTTTGAAAGTCCTCTGAAAATGAGGAATTGATCGAAAATGCCTAGGGTTTTGAACTGGCAGTTTTTTTGGGGGTTGGTGGATATGTATAATAATTCACCCATTATTTTTGAGATGTTTTTTGGCGTGAAGAAAATGATCAATTGGAGGAAAGGGGATTTGGTTGAAAATTAGTGTTTAGGATACGATTGTACGGGAAGAGCTTTTGACGTGTTGTCCTCTTGGTAGTTAATGTTGTTGTTTATTTCTCTTTAGAATTATTTGACATGGAGAATTGAATGGTGATTGACTTAATGAGTACATTCAACCTTGAAATTACAAGACCTTGATTAAGAAAAAAATAGGAAAAGAGAAAAAGTAAATGGATTGTGAAGCCTCAGTATTTTCTTGAATCTTCAGTGTTTTAAGTAGGTTTAAAAAATGCAGCAGAATTACAGCTGATTCTAGACCTCTACGTTCTGGATGGTTGGGTGGAGTTCTCGTCTTGCTTTGAAATGGGATGAGTTGTTGCTTGGATAGACGTGTAGAAGGTTATTTGTATGAGGCTTTTTTGAATTTATGTTGACTCAGGTCTAAGGGTACTCGAGATTTTAGTATCGACCGAGAATGACATGTACACTTATTTCACATTGTTATTTCGAATAAATTGATGACTGTTGCATATAATGATTTGCGGTGATTGACGTTGTAGAATCATCAATTTTTGGCATTTGTGCATCTTATTTGCAAATATAACAATATTTTGTGTTTACCATTGTTTTTTTACCAAACTATCTCATGCGTATTATGGAAATATAAATATTATCTGCCAAACGGTGCTTCGACAAAGGATCTTATGGATCTTGTATCTCTATTCTTGCAGACTGTTTATAAGATTAGTTTCGGGCAGATATATCTCAGTAAACCAATGATGACAGAGTCTGATGGAGAAACTGCTACATTGTTTCCTAAGGCTGCAAGGCTAAGAAATTTGACATATTCGGCTCCATTGTATGTGGATGTCACCAAAAGAGTCATAAGGAAAGGTCATGATGGTGAGGAAGTTACTGAGACTCAGGATTTCACGAAAGTTTTTATTGGGAAGGTAAATTTTGCAGCCTTAACAAATGTGCTGGTGACAAATGCATATTTCTGATCTTTTGAAAGTGCCATCTGTCTATCTGATTAAATAGGTACCCATAATGCTACGGTCGAGTTATTGTACGCTCTACGAAAACTCCGAGAAAGATTTAACAGAGCTGGGAGAGTGCCCATATGACCAGGGTGGTTATTTCATCATTAATGGCAGTGAGAAGGTGTTAATTGCTCAGGAGAAGATGAGCACCAATCATGTCTATGTGTTCAAAAAGAGGCAACCTAACAAGTACGCTTATGTGGCTGAAGTTCGGTCCATGGCAGAGAGTCAAAACAGGCCACCTAGTACCATGTTTGTTCGGATGCTTTCCCGGACTAGTGCCAAAGGGGTAATGACATGTGATGATGCTTTGTATATTATGAGGCATGTTCTGTTTTCCACGTATCATATGCGTTCTTACTTGCAGGGTTCATCCGGCCAATATATCCGTGCCACCCTTCCATACATTCGCACTGAGATCCCTATTATTATTGTGTTTCGAGCATTAGGATTAATTGCTGACAAGGATATATTAGAGCATATCTGCTACAATTTTCAAGATACTCAGATGATGGAACTGCTGCGGCCGTCCTTGGAAGAAGCATTTGTGATCCAGAATCAACAGGTATCCCTAGTCCACTGTTATGTCAACTGTTAGTTGTTCTGCTGATAGCTTCCGATCTTTCTCTCTTATTCTTCATGACTTTTTCAAATTCATGTTATTGTTGTCTGGAACAACATATGTAAAGAATTATTGCTGTATTTGTTTGTGTCTTTTTATAGACCCTGGGGCTCAAGCTATGTATTTCACCTGATGAAATATCCCCCCCCTCCCCCGCCCACAGAAGGAAGTATTTTCTGTGTTCTTGATTTTTGCGTCTATTGAATGTCTTGTGGGGTGGGGGACAAAAATTCAAATTCATACAAATACCAGAACGCGGAGTGTAATACCAGCATGTGTTGGATCATTAATCTTTGACGATGGAGCCATCAATGTGAACATTAATTCTTATGTTTTTGTCATGTTACCGAATTGGAATATTTCTCCATTTTTGTGTCACTTTTTTCTTTTCTTTTCATTTATTTTCATTTGGTTCTCAAATCTGTGTTTATCGTCTTGTACATCAGTAGTTCAATGATGTAACATTAACCTGCAATGCAGGTTGCTCTAGACTACATTGGGAAAAGAGGAGCCACTGTTGGTGTCACCCGAGAGAAAAGAATCAAGTTTGTGTTACTGAAATTGCTTGACTTTATCTCATGGTTTTTCCATTTGCTTCTATATCTTATTTATAACTCTTATGCAGGTATGCCAAGGAGATTCTTCAAAAAGAAATGCTTCCTCATGTTGGGGTCGGGGAACATTGTGAGACAAAGAAAGGTTATTATTTTGGGTAAGTAATTTTTTTTTTTTGGTTTCAATTAACATGTGTGTTGATGCTGTTGTTTAATGATGACTAATGAGTACTACACAACTTCCTACAGGTATATTGTCCACCGGCTTCTGTTGTGTGCACTTGATCGAAGGCCACAGGATGATAGAGACCATTATGGGAACAAAAGACTGGATCTTGCTGGTCCATTGCTTGGGAGCCTATTTCGAATGGTTTGTTGTTCATAAATTGCTATGGTGGTCATTTGACCTTAAGAAAAATGACACGTTTATCTGATTTGGGCTTCTGTTTATGGTGCAGTTATTCAGAAAGTTGACCAGGGATGTGAGGTCCTATGTTCAGAAGGTTCTGCACTTTCTAGTCTTTCTATCATCCGTGGAGAATGTGTAGCTTGATGTTATGCTTCGCCATTTGTATTTACTTGTTTCTGTACACTGTTAGTGTGTAGATAATGGCAAGGATGTGAATCTGCAATTTGCTATTAAAGCCAAAACCATTACCAGTGGCCTGAAATACTCACTTGCTACTGGCAACTGGGGCCAAGCAAATGCAGCGGGTACAAGAGCTGGAGTTTCCCAGGTTGCACTGCGTACTGATCATATGTTTAAATACCTAATTGTATTGTCCGTTAATTTTTTTTCTAAGTGACGACAGTTATTTGGGATGATACGTTACAGGTGTTAAATCGCTTGACTTATGCCTCTACCTTGTCACATCTGCGAAGGCTCAACTCTCCCATTGGCCGTGAAGGTATTTGCCCGTTTCAATCGTCCAATAATATTTTCAGGCGCTAAAGTAAAACTGTTGTCCATCCCTGATTAGTACTTCTAGGTTATTTATTTTATTAGCCCCTTCTTAACTCCATTGCCACACAAAAGGTAAGAACATTACTGGTGTGGCTCACTTCTATGCAACTCTTGCGAAAAACCATACAAGCCAATGTTTGTCACTGAGAACTTTTTTTTTTTTTTTTAATAGGGAAACTGGCTGGACCAAGGCAGCTACACAATTCGCAGTGGGGAATGATGTGTCCTGCAGAAACACCTGAAGGACAAGTAGGTGCACGTTGTGCAAGTTTGCTGGAAGATTCAGTTCGTTGACTTATTTTCCTCGTTTATCGAACTTATATTTTCATTTGTCTGCCTCATCAGGCCTGCGGGTTGGTAAAGAACCTTGCATTAATGGTGTATATAACAGTTGGTTCAGCAGCATATCCAATTCTAGAATTCTTGGAGGAATGGGGTACTGAGAACTTTGAGGTGCATGAACTCTCTGTTAAACATTGAACAGTTTGCTTTCCAAGTATAATTGTGGGAATTTATGACATGCAATACCCATGACTTTCAACCAATAGTTGGTTGACATGCTACAAAAACATATGTTATAAAATTTATCTAATGGTTGCTAATGATTTGAATGCATCTTGTGGTGTGGGTTAGTTATGGGTATGATACCATAAAGGTATCATAGACATTCCCTACAATTATTCATTCACAACGTTTTTGCCCCTTTGATTTAAGGAAATATCTCCTGCTGTGATCCCTCAAGCAACAAAGATCTTTGTCAATGGTTGTTGGGTTGGTATTCATCGCAACCCTGATAAGCTGATGTCAACTTTGAGACGTTTGAGGAGACGTGTAAGTGTTCTTTCTCTATTTCGTTCAGGATACATGCCATGATTCCTTGATTAAGTAACGAGTCTTCACTAGCATGTTATGTGTCTTTATTAGTCAATATAAGGCTGAAATTGTTGTTCCATGGACAGGTTGATGTCAATACTGAGGTTGGGGTGGTTCGAGATATTCATTTGAAAGAACTTCGGATATATACTGATTATGGTCGCTGCAGTCGTCCATTGTTTATCGTGGAGAAGCAAAGACTTCTTATCAAAAAGAAGGATATTCAAGCCTTGCAGCAAAGAGTATGCCGCATACATATTTTTCTGGGCGCTTGTGTTAACACCCTTCGTATTTTGATTTAAGTTTTTAACTTCACTGTGAAGTTTAGTTTAATCACAAAACCCCAGCTATCTTTTGTAAGTGCAACTAACCTTGATATTTGTTTCATTTTTACACATTACACCCTCAAAAGGGATAGGTGTTTGTATTACCTTTAGGGCGTCTTTAGTTAGTTTCGAATTTTCTTTTTGTAATTAGGTCGACCTTCAAGGATAGCTTTTGTAATTATGCCGTGATTTTAGTAATGGTGCTATACTATGTTCATGCTGTTGCTTATTTGTCTTGCATTTTGTTCCCAGGAATCTCCCGATGATGGTGGCTGGCATGATCTAGTTGCGAAAGGCTTCATAGAGTATGTTGATACTGAAGAAGAGGAAACAACCATGATTTCCATGACAATAAATGTGAGTTATAAACAAGGCTGCTAGATTTCCCACATGGCATTATAAGCCTGCGAGTTGCTGAAAAACTTTTTTTTTTTTTTTAAACACAGGATCTTGTAACTGCAAGGGTAAAACCTGCTGAGGCTTATGCAAGTACCTATACACATTGTGAGATTCACCCATCATTGATACTGGGTGTCTGTGCTTCAATCATTCCCTTCCCAGATCACAACCAGGTAATTTTCTTTTCTCAAATTATCTCTTAAAAGGTCAAAATTTGTTCCTTCAGTTTTCTCATATCTATTTTCCCTCCCAGTCTCCACGTAACACATACCAGTCAGCGATGGGTAAGCAAGCCATGGGTATTTATGTCACCAACTATCAGTTTCGAATGGTATGATTTGATTCCCTGCATCCTCTAAGTTAGCCCTGTTAAGATTATATCAGCCTTACCCTTCATTTTATTTATCTTTCAGGATACCTTGGCCTATGTACTATACTACCCTCAGAAGCCACTCGTCACCACTCGTGCAATGGAGCATTTGCATTTCAGGCAATTACCTGCTGGCATTAACGCCATTGTCGCCATCGCCTGTTATTCTGGTTACAATCAAGAAGACTCGGTAATCATGAACCAGTCATCAATTGACCGTGGCTTTTTCCGTTCTATATTTTTCCGTTCGTATAGAGATGAGGAGAAGAAAATGGGCACGCTCGTGAAAGAAGATTTTGGACGCCCGGATAGAACAAACACCATGGGCATGCGTCACGGTTCGTATGAAAAATTAGAGGACGACGGCCTTGCCCCTCCGGGAACTCGTGTTTCAGGCGAAGACGTAATTATTGGAAAAACCACTCCCATATCTCCCGAGGATGCCCAAGGTCAATCCGCCCGTTACACGAAACGCGATCACAGTACAAGCTTACGTCACAGTGAAACCGGGATCGTCGATCAGGTTCTCTTGACCACGAACGCCGATGGCTTACGATTTGTCAAAGTGAGAGTGAGATCCGTACGCATACCTCAAATCGGAGATAAATTCAGCAGTCGGCATGGCCAGAAGGGTACCGTGGGTATGACTTATACGCAAGAAGACATGCCTTGGACTCTAGAAGGCATTGTTCCCGATATTATTGTGAATCCCCACGCTATCCCGTCTCGCATGACGATTGGTCAGCTTATCGAGTGCGTGATGGGTAAAGTGGCGGCCCATATGGGGAAAGAAGGAGATGCCACTCCGTTTACAGACGTGACGGTGGATAATATCAGTAAGGCTCTGCATAAGTGCGGTTATCAGATGCGTGGTTATGAGACGATGTACAATGGGCATACTGGGAGGAGGCTTTCATCCATGATATTTCTGGGCCCCACTTATTATCAGAGGCTGAAGCATATGGTTGATGATAAAATCCATTCTCGGGGACGGGGGCCTGTTCAGATTCTGACGAGGCAGCCTGCCGAGGGAAGGTCGCGAGATGGTGGGCTCCGGTTTGGTGAGATGGAACGGGATTGCATGATTGCGCATGGGGCGGCTCATTTTCTGAAGGAAAGGCTGTTTGATCAAAGTGATGCGTATAGGGTTCATGTTTGTGAAAAATGTGGGTTGATTGCGATTGCCAACTTGAAAAAGAATTCATTCGAGTGCAGAGGATGCAAAAACAAGACTGATATTGTTCAGGTAATTATTTGAAATATATTTAGGAATAAACCACTTATCTCTTAAAATTACAAAATATACCCATTTAAGGATCACTTTGTAGAGATAGGGGGCATTTGTAAGTTTAAAAGATAAGTGGACTTTTTTTTTTTTTTTTCCGTCGTCATCATCATCATCAAGTGCACCTTAAGCCCCAACGTAAACACTGTTAGACTCTGTGAATTGAATCTCTTTTTTTTTATTTATTCAAAGTTGGAGTCTAAACATTTTTCTTGGCTTGTAGGTTTATATCCCATATGCTTGTAAGCTACTTTTTCAAGAGCTAATGGCTATGGCTATAGCTCCAAGAATGCTGACAAAGGACATTAAACCATCGAAAGCGCAAACGAAGAAGGGAGTTTGATAAGGAGAAGTTATGATCCACAGGGACTTTTGTTTGTTTCTCAAATTTCGGTGATGAACGAGTTTGTTAGTTATCCACCTAGCAGACGCATGTTTGCCAAAAGAAAAATGTACTGATTTTGGACGAAAACCCAGACATCCTGTGCTTGTTCACATCGATGCTCCCGTAATATTTCTCTCAGAACTTGAGTATTATTTTAATCGTGCTTCAACCCATGCATGTCTGCAATGGTAATACGAGATGTAGAAATAAAAAGATTTCACTTGGGAGCCTCTAATGGTAAGACATTTGTAAAAGAAGGTAAATATTCGTGAGACCACCATAGCCCCGACATCCGTTGTAAGATGTTACGAGTTTCCATTTTTCTTCCCTTCAGTATCTCAATCGTTTTGATTTTTCCTTGAAGGTTTTCATTTTATTTTTAGTTTTCAATTTTATTTTCCAGATTTTTACGACTATCCTTGGTTTTTAGAGTGTTTTTAGTATTTAGTTATTTTTTGAGAATTTCTTATTCTACTGGTATATATATATATATATATATATATATATATTAATTTGCAACCCATGATGAATGGTGAGAGCCAAGTAATAATCGTTGTGTGATCATCACAGATGTGGTAATATCACATGACAAACCTTTTTCAGGAATTAAATTTGGAGAAGAATTGCATTCTTTGGTGAATTTGGAAATTGTGGAAGTATTTTTATTAGGGAAAACTACGTTTATTGTCCTAACATATGGATTTTTTTACGTCTGTGTCCTAACCTAAGCATAATTGCAAATTGCCATATAACGTATTCAAAATTTTAATGTCCGTGTCCTAATGACCGGAATCCGGCCAATTTGCCTATGTGGCACACCGGAAATTTGACGTGGCTTGATTACATCATTTTAATAAAATAAAATTGGCCACATCAGCTACAAATCATCAGTTACCACTTAAAAAAAATTAAAAATTATAAAATAAAATTGAAAAAGTAAAATTATAAAATATAATTGTAAAATAAAATTATAAAATTAAAAAAATATTAAAAATTATAAAAAATACTTAAATGTGGTCAATTAAAATTTTAAAATTTTATAATTTTTTTAAAATTAAAATTATAAAATAAAACTGTAAACTAAAATTAAAAAATAAAAAAATTATAACAAATTATAAATATTATAAATGTGGTCAATTTTATTTTATAATTTTTTAATTTTATACTTTTTTAAGTGATAACTGATGATTTGGAGCTGATGTGGCCAATTTTATTTTATTAAAATGATGTAATCAAGTCACGTCAAATTTCCGGTGTGCCACATAGGCAAATTGGCCGGATTCCGGTTACTAGGACACAGACATTAAAATTTTGAATACGTTATATGGTAATTTGCAATTATGCTTAGGTTAGAACACGGACGTAAAAAGGTCCATACATTAGGACAATAAACGTAGTTTTCCCTTTTTATTATTACATCTCCTTATATCCTAACTGAGAAATAATTTTGATATAAGTAAAGGTGTCGGCTGAAATAATATCATTTTTCAAAATAATATCATTTTTCGAAATACGACTCTTAAGTTGGATGGAGCGGGTATGTACATAATATATCAAATTCAAACATATATTTGATATTTATAGTTAAAAAGTTAAAAGGATTCGCAATCACAAATAGAACAAGAAAAGAACGCTTTACTATTTACATAATAACTCTCACACCAAATATTTTGAATTTCAAGATTTCGTAGGGCAATTTTACTGAATGATTTCAGCTGTTAGCGGTTATCTGTTTCATTTAGTTGGTTTGATTAATTGATTTACCCGACGGTTTGTGTTAAATTATGTTTAGTTGGTGGCTTTTTGTACTAAATATAATTATTAAAACTTGGAGATCAAAAGCAAACCAAAAAATTGCTCTAACTTTCCTATTTTGATGGGAAAATTGACTTCTCAATGATCCAAAAAGCAATCATCCGAATATTTTTTATACTCTCTCTATCCTGCTCAAAGCTAGACAGAGAATGTAGTATATTTTAGATAATGATTGGGATAAGTAATGATGATGGACGTGTAATGAAGATTAAAAAGTAGAAATTATTGATAATGAATGTGTGGTGGAGATTAAAAAGTAAAAGTTATTGTTTGATTTGCTCGTGAAAATATGTAAAAAAGTGAAAAAAAAAGAAATAAATGTAAAGTTTTAAGCAAAATAACTGCAAAAGAAATTGCAAGTCTAATCCCAATTTGAACTGGTTGTGTTGTGTCTGCATTTCTTCATGTAAACATCTCTTCCCTTTTAAACCCCCGTAAAGCCTTAACAAAAACACCCATCGCGCGCGCGCGCACACACTCCCTAAACGATTCACAGGAACATGCAGAAAACAAAATTAGAAAGCGAAGAGGAAGAAGAAGACGACGAGGGGCCACCGCCTGGGTTTCAATGTATCATTAACCTACAGCCACCACAACAAGCGGAAAAAGCTGAAGCCAATGACGAGGAAAATGAAGATGAAGAAGAAGACGACGGGCCACCGCCTGGGTTTGACTCCATCGCCCCAAAACCCTCACCTTCGCTTTCTTCTTTGGGTTATTAAATCTCCCTTCTATTTCTTGCATCCTTTTTTTTTTTTTTTTTTTTTTTCAATTTGAGATTTTCTGTGATATCGTCGTATTAAATGTTCAAGATTGTGCTTGTTCTTGTACCTCTATTTGTAGAGTTTTACATTATGTTCTTTTTAATCTATCTATGTAAAAAAATTGTTTCTTCATCTTGAAAATTTGGGTCTTGAAATATTTCCAATTTGCTTAAAAAGAACTTAGGTTTTCCTTTGACCCCCCCCCCCCTATTTATTTTTTTTTTTTTTTTTTTTTTTTTTCAATTCGCCTTATAAACACGTCTTGCAACTCCCACGCATAAAGGGATTCGAACCCCGCCCTCTACCCACCAGCAGAGCCTTCAATATAGGCTCATTGGAACGATGGCATGCTTAAACGGTTACTTTCAATCATACCAACTTATAAGAAATTAATCGATTCACTGTCATCATTCAGATATGGCAAAGAGCAGCAAAGAAGATGACGCCGATGATGACGACGATGAGGGGCCAGCCCCCGGTTGGGCGTTTAGTGCTCTTGCAAATGTGCTGCCAAAACCTACTTCAAACACGACAGGTACTTTCGTTCCTCCTCCCAATGCATTTAGCTTATGAATGCCGATGGGGTGCTTTATTTAATCGACAAGTGAGATATTTGAGGTTGTTAATTTAATCATAACTCATAAATAGTTTAAGTCCATGAATATTTATAGAAGGATTTTGATCGTGGGTGATTTTAGAATTAACTTGGGGAACGAAGAGGGGCGTGTTTTGCATGTAACCTATTCTCCGAACGTAAACCTAACTCCATTTCCTTGATAGACTATCTGATGTTCTGTAAATTTACATTTACTAAAGTTGTGGTCAACTAAGGACCCATGGTGACCATATCTATGTCTACTTATACCTATCTTTCTTTACTACTCCAAAAGTATAACAATATCTGTTAACTTTTGGGTTAACATTACTAATTTGAGTTTATTAAGAATTTAATTATGAATTAGTAATATATATGGACCCCGCATGCGATGCACATGCATTTTACTAGTTCGTAAATGCTCTGAAGTTTGTGAAAGGTTGTGCGCTTAATTTTTCACTCTGATTTTTTTTCCGACACGTCTTACCTTGATTATGTCAGATATAAGGACAGAGAGCAATGAAGAGTTAGATGAAGGGCCTCCGCCTGGGTGGGAGACGGTGTTGCCACGTCAGATGCCACCACCACATACACCCTTGTTGTCATCATCATCTGTGTCTTCTAGTGAGTTTTATCCAAATGACATGGTATTTTTAATGCATGAGATTTAACGTAAAGGCTAACGTAGTTGCTATGCTGACAAAATGGCTTCATGTGATTTAATCAGTGGCTCGAACTGTAGTCATGGCTTTATAGCTTTTGCTTTGAAGACAGTCCTTATATCTGACATTAGTTGTTCACTTTTATATCTTTTGCTTTGGAGATAGTCCATAATTTTTCCAGTATTCCTTTTTCGTCCTTCCCAAACTACATGCTCTTTGGTTATATGTTTATCATCTAGAATCGTCTAGACGCTAGTCTCGTTTTAATCAAATTTTCTTAAAATAACAAGCTTACTGAAACTTCTTTTGTAAGTAACAATCATAATATATATGGATAACTACTAAAACTACCAGAGGTTTGGAGTTATTACAAACAAACCCAGCTATTTCGTGAGATTTACAAAATCTACCGATGAGGTCTGAACTGTCTTGCATTGTGCCCCAACCATTAGTTGATATGGTGGAATATGCTGCTGACGTCCGTCAAATTTTTTGCAACTACATCCCTCGACCTTTATAAATATTGCAATTATCCCTTTCGTCCGACAATTCGTAATACTTGAGAAAAGTTGAGGGGTGTGATCATAGAATGCTAGACATAAAGTTGGAGCTAAATGTTTAGAAAAGCTGAGGGATGCAACTGTAAATATGTCTCTTTTGAGACGTTTTATGCAATTTACCCTCCACATTATGACGACACTGAACTCATGTAAATTTACTTGCTAACTGTCATAGGAAACGAGATATTTCAGTTGTTTCTAATAAGCTAAACTTGTGAAAAATGTAGGCATTGAAATCGGGAGCAAACCAGAAATTATGAGAAATGATGACGAAGCGCCTCAGTCAGTATCACAGTGCAAGCCCATATCAGATCATTCACCCACACCATCTTCATCACGATTGTCTAACGGTGAGTATCTGTCAAAATACTTCGCCATGTGATAAACATAAGCGTATTGGTCAAATTTCCAGAGACTTGACCAATTCATTCATTTGTAATCCTTTCCTAGATCACTTCAAGTTTTACCTACCGTTTTTCTAAGATCTTCTTTCATAAGTACCATCGAGGTTTAGCCTATTTACAAAAAAGGATTCTACTATAGTTCAGAATAAAAAAGAACCTCCTCCCAAGGGTGAAATAGGAACATATATTAACGGAGTAATTAGAATTTTGAAATATGGATTTTTTGTAAATAGATTTGTATCTCAAGGGTGTTGTTTGTAACTAACCCTTCCTTTGATAATGCGTGCGAGATGCTTTAGCGATTAATGCAAATGATTTTATTATTTTTACGTATTCTGCGTTTTTGCTTATTTAGATACAAGGAACAAAGTAAACAACAAAAAAGTTCGGATCAAAAGGCCGACATTTGGAAACAACCCTGCATTAATTTCTTACCTATCTGCACCACCTTCATCATCTTCTTCTGGTGAGACAATATATCTATCAGTGTTTAAGTAGCGCTTTTTACATGTGTAGCGTTTTTGTTCCGTCGTAGCTTAGCGTAAATAGCATAGCGCATAGCGTAAGCCACTTGAGCATGTCAATTACACCGAAAATCACACCTCTCAATCTCAAGCGTGCGCCTGCCTTCTCCTAGGATTTCATTCCCATATTTTTGAAAGTGGATATTTTTTTTATTTCAGCCGATCAAAATGAAAATTGTCTATATTTGTTTGAGGGGATTATTAAAAGACTATTTGCGCTGAAAAATCTATGCTTTCGGGCTTTCTCAATTTTTTTGCACAAAAAGCGCAAGTTTTTGCCTAACTAGCATAATAGCGTAGGCTATAGCGTGAAATAGCGCGCTACATGAGCAAATAGCGGACACTATTTATGCAAAATGCTATCTGGGCTGCGCTGCGGCGCGTGGAAGAGTGCGCTGTGAATCACGCTATAGTGTGCTATTTAAAACAATGATATATATATATATATATATATTTTTGCAATATTTTCACATTACACATCGTCTCCGTAATAGAATGATGAGTGGTTCCTTGTCTAACAACTAATAAGAGCAGCTTAGTTTTGAAGGTTCTGTACTTAAAAAGTATAAAAATATTATGAATACTCTACAGAGAAGGCCCAGCTGGTTTGTTGTACCTGCCGTAAATTGTGTTCGTATAGTCGAGGAAGAAAATGGGTCCAGTGTCCGGGATGCCAGGAAGTCAACTTTGTCCTAGAAGGTTCCCCACCATTTCTTTCAATCAAATACTCATCATTTAATTTGTTTATTTAACAGATTTTTATTTTTTCTGACGAATAATGGCCTTTTTTTTGGCAGCTCATGAAGTTGGCCAAGTGAAGTGCGGAAAGTGCGCGGTTTTGCTTATGTATCCACATGGAGCAGCAGCAGTTCAATGTACTTCATGCCTTTTTGTGACCGAAATCGGAGTATCTCTCTCTCTCTCTCTCTCTCCCTCCCTCCTCTCTTTCTTTCTCTCTCTCTCTCTCTCTTGAAGTCCAGAAATAAATGCCTAAATAATGTGTAATGGATTGTTTGATTTAACCAAGTGGCTGAATCATTTACAATATTTAGGGATAAATGATGATCACAAAAATTACCAAGATGTCACTTAAATCGTGTAGGCACACAATACGCGACCTCCGCTTTCGATTCAGCAGGCTCAGAGGCGGACTCGTGGTCCCAACCGAGCCCGTTAGGTTTGCTCTCGTGTTCTTCCATATATATTAGCTGAGAATCTAAGTAGGAGCTTTGTCAATCTCAAAAGCTTGGAACCATGTCTGTTTGTGTTCGTGTTCGTTTTTGTACACTTGGAATTGAGACCGAAGTTGCGAAATTTAATGCTTTGACGAGAAGCTAGGAAGTTTGTCTTTACTATTTGTTTTTGTATCATTAGAAAAAATACGGTCGGAAGTTAGTATATAAACAACGCAAAATAGTAAACTATTGCAACTAAAAGAGAATGACGCAGTTTGTGTGTGTATCAAGTCCCTTCTAAAATTTTGACCAACACAATCTTATTCATTTTTCTTTCTGATAAACAGTTGATCACTCCAGAAAATAACAAATAATTAGAAATGGCATTTTTTTTGGCAAATTTTGTTGGGAAATTGGCCTCAATATTTCCCCAACAAGCCTCCCAAAGAACGAAAACAGAGAAAAATAAATAATACAAGAATATACCTGGAAACTTCAAAACCGGAGAAAAACCACGGGACTCCAGAGAAAAAGGAATTCACTATATGAAAAATTATTACAATCACACTGCTCTAATCTCTCAAGCCTCACCCGATAACACCCACACTTTTCTCACAAATACCTATATATATATATATACATATATATATATATACATATATATATATATATATACATATATATATATATATATAAGTTCTACATATATATAAACCCAGAGAAAAGCGGAGAAAGAGCCATGCACATGCACTTAATGCTCACTGCATACTCACCACTCAATTTGAGGCTTTTTACACACATTCCATCCTAGCATGCATATACATATTTATAAGCAAAATCAATGGAGTAGGTGGAAAGTAGGCGTGTATTTTTCTTCAACCTCATGTGCCACCTTTCTCATTCACAAGCAATGTAGGTGGAAAAACAAATGTCAACATGGCAGCCTATTTCTTTTTTCTTGTATTCACATGGCAACCTCTTTCTCATTCACATGTTATCTTCAAAACCACTTTACTTTTATTATAGCTAAAATACCAACAAACTCCACCTTGGCTAAATAAAAGAAAGTCCCCGCTGCAACACCAGCAACCATTGTCTGAACCAACAATCATAATTCTCAAAATAGAGAACTATCATACTCCACCATAAAAGAGTATCATCACTTAGAATAATCCATTCTAAGAATTTTACCACGGCACATGTCGAAAAACTTGCTGAAAGGTTTATGGTACACTTCCCTGTTGACCACCCGGGAGTTCATCAGCCCTTGACATCAATCTTCACCACACATCTTGCATCAGTGCCAACCCAATGCCCATGTGTAAATCCGTGAACCCGCTAACAAAAGGACACATCCCTTTCCATGGTAACGGGCATACCATGGGGATGCCAACTTCTCAAAAGAATTCTTCACCGTCAGTGACGACGGAAACATTGTTAGCACTTGATTTGGAGTCTTTCGCCGAGCCGACTCCACATGGACAATTGCTCTTGACATGTCCAGACTGTCCACACTTCCAGCATGTTACATTCTTCCCGGAGTTCTTCTTCTTCCCTTGCCTAGTCACCAAAACCGTACCTTCTGATGAAATCATATTGCTACCTTCCAATCTTCTCTCCTCAGATAGGAGTTTGCTAGTAACATCTGTAAACTTCAGGGTCTCTTTCCCATACATCAGAATAGGTTTCATGTGCTCATAAGAAGACGGTAAAGATAATATTAGCCTCAGTGCTTTATCTTCATCTTCTACCTTAACTCCGATGGCCTCCAGTTCTGAAACGATATTGTTAAGAATACTAAGATGATCTGAAATTTTTGTACCTCCATCCATACGTAGAGTATGAAATTGTTCCTTAAGATACAACCGACTTGAGATGCCTTTGCCCTGGTACAACTGCTCAAGCTTCTCCCAAAGCTCCTTGGCCGTTGATATCCCGTGCACGTTTGCAAGAACATTCTTTGCTAGACACAGACGAATAGTGCTTGCCGCTCTCAAATCTAAATCATCCCATTCTTCCTCGCTTTTACTGGTACTGCTCGATTCACCGCTGGAAACTGGTTTTCCCTTTAATGCCTTATGCAACCCGGATTGAATCAATACATCCTTGACTTGAACTTGCCACAAGCCAAAATTGATCCTTCCATCAAACTTCTCTACATCGAACCTCATGGGACTGAACTTTGACATCGTATCCGTGTCTCAAACCCAACAGAATCCTCGTTTCTGATGTGGAAGATCAGACAAAGCTGCAACCACAGAGCATACTCCGAACCTCTGAAATACCAAGACACCCTCTAATACGACCAATAGAAATTTGTTTCTGATGTGGAAGATCAGGCAAAGCTGCAACCACAGAGCATACTCCAAACCTCTAAAACCGAGACCTCCCCGAACCCGGGGCTCCGATACCAGTTGTTGGGAAATTGGCCTCAATATTTCCCCAACAAGCCTCCCAAAGAACGAAAACAGAGAAAAATAAATAATACAAGAATATACGTGGAAACTCCAAAACCGGAGAAAAACCACGGGCCTCCAGAGAAAAAGGAATCCACTATATGAAAAATTGTTACAATCACACAGCTCTAATCTCTCAAGCCTCACCCGATAACACCCACACTTTTCTCCCAAATACCTATATATCTATATATATATATATATATATATATATATATAGGTATTTGGGAGAAAAGTATAAACCCAGAGAAAAGCGGAGAAAGAGCCATGCACATGCACTTAATGCTCGCTGCATACTCACCACTCAATTTGAGGCTTTTTACATACATTCCATCCTAACATGCATATACATATTTATAAGCAAAATCAATGGAGTAGGTGGAAAGTAGGCGTGTATTTTTCTTCAACCTCATGTGCCACTTTTCTCATTCACAAGCAATGTAGGTGGAAAAACAAATGTCTACATGGCAACCTATTTCTTTTTTCTTGTATTCACATGACAACCTCTTTTTCATTCATTATCTTCAAAACCACTTTACTTTTATTATAGCCAAAATACCAACAAATTTTGCCTTGTAATTTTTATTGATATAACTTGATATAATATTACCCCTTCAACAAAAAATAGTGGACATCTATTAGCTAAAGTTTTCACAAACCCTGGAGAAATAATAATGAAAATTATGTTACATAATAATGGGTATACAATAATATATATAAATAAACATTTATTTTACATAGCTCTACATTCGACAGTGCACCATATAATATTTGAACTGTACCGGAATTTGCTAGTATAAACCGAGAATTGTTGTCAAGCCTGAGCTTGATTCGGGCTTTTATCGAATCGAGCCGAGCTCGGCTCGATAACATTATCTAGTAAGACAGCTCGCTCGCCTCGACTTAAAAATAAATCTTACGAGCCTAACAAGCCTCTCAAGTTAAGTCGGGCCTAACGAGTCTAATGAAATTATAAGAAAATTCTCGTTTATCCAGCCTAACGAGCCTTATGACTTAATCAGTTTAATGGGTAAAACGACGTTTTGGTCTGTTTACATATGACTAATTCGCTCAGTTAGTGACTTATTCGTTCAGTAGTCTCCCTCCTCTTGTCCCCATACAGACGCAAAAATGACCCCTAATACCCTTATACTACTGATGTGGTTTATATGAATAAAAATATTAATATAATTATGTAAAAAGTTTAAATCAAATCTAAAAATATTTAAATTTTGATTAAAATTTCCAAAATTAATAAATTAAATCTAAAAATATTTAGGTAAAAATAAAAACTATTGGAATAATTTTAAATTTTATTTGGAAACTGAAGAATCAACAAAGAGAAAATTATCAAATTGGTCCCGTATGTGGGATCAATTGGCCAAAAAACCCCATCTGTCTCCGGCGGACCAAAAAACCCCACATCTCCCCCCTACTTTAGCCAATTTAGTCCTCCGTCGCCGGCCGGAGTATTTTCCGGCCACCGGAGCTGACGTGGACGACACGTGGCTGACATGCGGCAAAAAAATATAAAAACCTAAATAATATAAAAAAATCTAAAAAAAATTAAAAGATCTGGAATATTAAAAAATCTAAATTTAAAAAAATTTAAAAAATCAAAAAAATTTTAAAGAATCTGAAAAATCATAAAAAAATTTAAAAAAAATTAGAACCTTAGGTAATTATTTTTAATTCGGAAATATTAACATAAATATATTAGAATTTTTTTTTTTTAATTTTAATATATTTATATTAATATTTCAGAATTACCTAAATAAAATTTCTAATATATTTATATTAATATTTCAGAATTAAAATAATTAACTAAGGTTCTATTATTAAATTAAATTAAAAATTAAATTTTTTCAGATTTTTAATATTATTTAGGTTTTTATATATTTTTTTAAATTTTTTTAGATTTTAAATTTTTTAAATTTTTTTAAATTTTTTTAGATTTTTTAAATCTTTTAAATTTAGGTTTTTTAATATTCCAGATTTTTTAATTTTTTTTAGATTTTTTTATATTATTTAGGTTTTTATATTTTTTTTGCCACATGTCGTCCACGTCAGCTCCGGTGGCCGGAAAATACTCTGGCCGGCGACGGAGGACTAAATTGGCTAAAGTAGGGGGGAGATGTGGGGGTTTTTTGATTCGCCGGAGACAGATGGTTTTTTTTGGCCAATTGATCCCACATACAGGACCAATTTGATAATTTTCTCAATCAACAAATAACATAAAAAAAGAAGTTAATAAATAAAAATTATTACTAGGTTGAACCTTCATTAACAAATTAAAGGTTGATTAAGAAACTGAGAATAAATATTTTTAAGTGCGTGATTTTATATTAAAATATTGGTATTTATTTATATTATCGTTTTTATACAGTTTCACATTCTGTATTATTTTATTTTCACATTTTCACGGACTTCTGTATGGAATTTGAAGTTTTTACTAAATTATTTTTTAATAATTCAGTCAAAGTTTAATTTTACTCAAATTACTTATTTCTCCCCTCTATTCAACTTGAAGGAGTTTGTAATTTGTATATTTCATGATTTTAAATAATTTTTAATGTTTATTCCATTATTTTTGAGGTACTTTTATACATGTTCTGTAAAAAATTTATTAATTTTATAAGTACTTTGGTTCTTATTAATTGTATTTGTTTTGTTTCTTTTTTTGATTACTTTATA
Organism: Orobanche coerulescens; assembly: GCA_033398695.1. NCBI lineage: Eukaryota > Viridiplantae > Streptophyta > Magnoliopsida > Lamiales > Orobanchaceae > Orobanche > Orobanche coerulescens. Next base: position 148,581,999 of record CM065814.1, on the reverse strand, counting down.
ATATTTTTTATTTCTATATTATTCTATCTTATAATTTATTTGAATCTATATTTTTATATTTTTTCCCATTTTGCCGCTGTCGTTTCTTCGTCATTCATGGCAAAAGTTTTTTATTTTAGGATTTTAGGGTTTGTTTTGGATTGAAGGTAAAATGGTCATTTTTGTTATTCAGACGGTTTATTCAGATGAAAAAGTAAACAACAGTATCAATTTACTCAGACAGACACATTTAGCCAGACAAATACATTTATCCATACATGACTTAATGAGAAATTTGATAAACAACCCCTAAGTCAATCTCGAGTCGAATATCTAAACAAGCTCGATCTCAAACCATACGAGTCGAGCTTCTATGAGTGGGGTCGAGCCGAACTAAAATCGAGAAACAAACTTTATCACGCCTAGGAGTGGCCCATGAATCGAACGTTCGTGAACTGTTCGTGAAAAAGCTCGGTCAACAGTCAGTTCGAGTTCGGTTTGAGCGAACCGAACATGTTCGCGAACATGTTCGAGTATTTTCGAACCGAATATCGAACATTTTATATTTTGATCGGGTGTTCGCGAACTGTTCGCGAACATTAATATATATATATATATATATATATATATATATATATATATAAAGGGATAAGTGTGTGTGAGGCTGTCACACATTCAAGTTGGGTGAAAAACCCCTCACATTTAATTTTTTAACATTAGATTCCGGGGGGCCCATTTTTGTTTTAAATTAATATTAAAAAATTAAATGTGAGGGGTTTTTCACCCAACTTGGGTGTGTGACAGCCCCACACACACTTTTCCCATATATAAATGGCACGAACATAAACAATTGAACACAAACGAACCGAACGAACGAACAGAACAATTGAACACAAACGAACAAAGCCTACGAACAGAACAATTGAACACAAACGAACCGAATACGAACAATAAAAAATATGTCGAACCGAACTCGAACATTAATTTGTAATGTTCGTCGAACACGAACACGAACCGAACACTTCACGAACCGAACGAACGAACGGTCAATAACACCAAAAGCTCGGTTCGTTTGGTTCGTGTCCACCCCTCACACCAACTTCATGTTCCCTAAAAACTATGAATGTGAAGGGCGCCAAAACGGAACACATGTAATTATCATTTTCTTGCACTTCTAGGTTTGTTATAAACCCCTCGCTATATATATAGTTAATGGTGCAATTACCTCTCCATCTAATCCCATATTTAATTTCTACGTGCTTTTCTTTGTACTAAAAAAAAGAAATGGCTGTATTAAAATGCTCTTCCATAGCATTAATCGCACTGCTAATTAGCTTATCGATTTGCTCCGCCCACAGGCTTCAGAGCTCAACCTTTCCCGATAACATGCCGGCCGACAAAATCTCGAACGAACCCGATCCCGAAGTCTCCGATAGAATAGCGGATCCTGTCGCGGATTCTAACAGCGGCCGCAGCGGGGGGACGGAAGGCGACTGTAAATGGATCCGCGGCGGAGGTGGTCGGGGCGGATATCCTGGTGCTGGTGGCTACGGCCCCGGCGGCGGTGGCTGGAGCGGCGGCGGGGGTTCAATTCCAAGGACGCCGCCGACAGCCTCCGACGAACCTTATTACTGCCGGCCAGTAACCTGCGGCGATCCCTATGCTTGCCCTGGATTCACCTTGTACTTAAATCAGCCCGCAGTGACTTCTTATATGTCCAAGGATGTTGTGCGTGGCGACGAGAAACGTCGCGAGTCCGGCGGAGCTGCTGACGCCGTGGCCCCTGGATTAGGATAAAGTGCTAAAGCCTTTGAATTAGGCCTGAAATTATAGAATGTCTTTATTATACTTTGTTATATATATATTATTGATCAATAACACCATCATGCACTTGTTTTATGATGGGATTGTCATATCATGCATGAGGGTATATTTTGAACTATAAAAAGGTGAAAACAATTCATAAAAACTTTAAAAATATTAGAAACTTAACCTAAAAATTAAACCTAAAAATCTGAAAGATACTAAAAAGGGTAAACCCTAAAAGTTGAATGAACCCGGAAATCCTAAAAGAACAAAAAAAATATTAAAAAAAACTTAAAACTAAAATATTAAAAATGAGACCTAGAACTAAAATTGATAACTAAAAAACCAAATATATCACTCCCAAATAGGGCTGCAAACGAGCCGAACTGTACCGAACCGGCTCGAAAATTTCGAACCTCAGAATTTAAGGTTCGATTCGTTCGAAGGCAATTTTTTTTATAGTTCGATTCGATTCGGCTCGAATTTTCGAACCGTTCGAATATAGTTCGATTCGGCTCGAGTTAAATTCCACTATCTATAAGTCTAGTATAGTTCGAATATAGTTCAGTCCGATTCGCCGAAGCCGAATGGTTCGGCCTGCGATGGGAGGGCTTTATGTCTTGGGCCAAAGCCCCTCGAATCGAGCCGAACCTGCAACACCCCCAAAACCGTATGGGAATGTTACACGCCGTAGACCCTTTACACAAGGATCTACCAGGCTAAACATCCATAAACAACCAAATGCTTACCCGGCCAGGGTCAAACAACATAATAATACAGACCGTTAATGTCACTTACACATAAACACACAGACCGATGAGGTCACACAACTCCATTAACAGAAATGACTAAACAATATTACCCACACAAGGATCGAAACACAATACAGCGGAAGACTGAATCAACTCTAACAATACAACCAAACTCTACCAACTCTCGACTCTTGATTAGTATCGCAGCTCGTCATCCCCTTGTGCCAATCCTGTGACTGCTCCCCTGAACCTGCATGTACCTGGACGCAGAACAGACATCCACCCTCCGATTACTCGGGGGTTAGTAAAACTCCACTGTTTTACTAGTGCAAGTATAAAACGATACGAAATGCAACAAGTAAATAGCAACTACGAATTTAATACAGAAATCAATTATCAAAATGTTCCCGAGAAGTTTTAGAATTTCGAACTCAAGTAAGAGATATTTGAAAAGGAACACATCATCTCGGGAATTTTTAAAGCAGAAATTCTTTTGGACCTCGAGTCCCAATTTACAAAACCTTTTCGTAAACATTAGGGCCTTAGCCCGATTCTCATTTCAAAGCACACTAGATAATATATCATTATGAGTCCGAGATCCATATTTAAAATGTTACCCAAACAATCACTGCTACACGATCATTGTTCGTACACATCATGTACCGAACTCCGGAGGCCTCGACGGACCTTACCCGGACCACACACACTGTTCGTACACATCATGTACCGAACTCCGGAGGCCTCAACGGACCCTACCCGGCCACACACACTGTTCGTAAACATCATGTACCGAACTCCGGAGGCCTCAACGGACCTTACCCGGCCACACACATCGTTCGTACACATCATGTACCGAACTCCAAAGGTCTCGTCAGACCCTACCTGGATCACACACCTTGTTCGTACACATCATGTACCGAACTCCAGAGGCCTCGTCAGACCCTACCTGGAACACATACACACACATCGACACGACACAACTCATAATCATCAAATATCAAGCCATTCCACATTACACCGAAATGTATAATCAAGTATGTGAACCAAAACAACACAAATATCATGATCATCACAACGACTCAACAATGACCAACCACGCCCGGCACAAACTTAGATGATTTGCACATCCAACACAATTACACGATGTTAACTAAGTGAAGGTATTATCGTTACCATCAATTGTTCGTAATAATCAATTCATACGAAGCATATACACGAAAGTAAACCAATGCATCACAACCATAATACGACGTCCCTATTCACAAGACACAATTCGTATAGTAAAATACTTGCCTTAATAACCGCTACCGAATACTCCGAAGAACACGGTTCGACCGGGAAGCTCGGACCCCGAAGAAGACAACGAACGGAAGGGTTCCGACTCAAGTTCTTCACAAGAATTTCGTCCCTAAGTCATACCAATGATAAATCAACAATCGTACGATGGATAATAATCATACAACGCCCAATCCCCCCTCTAAGACCTTTTGTCGGACACCTTCAAGGCGTTGACTAAGAACTCGACCAAAACAACGAATCGAAACGATCCAACTATGGAATAACAAGGGAAATGATAGAATACATCTATATAATCATCAATACATCACAAATCTAAGTTATTACGGTTAAATCGGACAAAACGAACAAAACCCCCAATTCACCCAAAAGTAGGGTTTCAAGAATTTACCTTGGATTAATGATGGAGAATAATTGTTGGTGTCACTAATCCACACCAAGAACTTGAAGAATATGAAGTTCTCTGGGATTGATGATGCAAAAACGCCCAAAAATCGCCCACAAGATCGCCCAAGAGGAGGAGGAATGAAGGAAGAGATGAAATGAGCATTCATCTCACAAAATCCGCACAAATAGGCTGATCTGCACTGTGTGCCGCGGCCCAGCCTAAGTGTGCCGTGGCACAGGGCCGAATCTGCCCCCAGTGATCGGCAGCGTGCCGCTGCCCGGACGAGTGTGCCGCGGCAGTGACTCGGCAGTGTGCCGGCATGTGCCGCGGCTCACGGTACAGAGGGGTTGGCCGATAATTGAAACATGAGTGTGCCGCGGCCCGGACGGGTGTGCCGCGGCCCTGCCGGCATGTGCCGCGGCTCACGGTACAGGCTGCTCGGCCAAAACTGGAAAATGAGCGTCTGAGCTATTTCGACCATAACTCTCTCGTCCGGAATCCGATTGACTCACCGTTTGAACCATTGGAGTTTCCAAGAATTTATGGCGATTTTACAAAGTCGACTCATACTTGGAAAAGTCGTTTAATAACACTGAACTCAAGAGAACGACACCGAAACGAACTCGGATGACAAAAAGTTTAGAATTAATCATTCTCGGAATGACGAAACGGTCACAATAGAGTTGCTAAGATGGACTTCCGCCAAAAAAAGAAAATTACCGGAAATCGAAATCGCGGATATTACATACTACCCTCCTTAAAAGAAGTTTCGTCCCAAAACTTAAAACAAGTCGGGAGAAGCAATATCCCGCCAGGAAAACTCAACGAGATACACAAGAAACGCGTAACTTACGCCCAATGGCGAAATGTTACAAGCAACGCAAAGGAACATACGGCGTGAAAACACGTTTCACGACGACCAACACAATGCCACCGGCTATGATTAAAAAAAATAACGAGTAATTAACAACACATCACATGCACACATTTAATCAAAGAAACGCACGCGACAACAAGTTGCACCCGACCACAACGACTATGCGGTAGAAACAAATATAGTATTACGATAGAATTCACTCTGATTCTCTTCAACAAGAAAATGTCCGACGTCAAGACACAAACAATTCAAGATAACAGAAAACGAGAATACCGGATATTATATTCTATCCTATTAAAAATAAGTTTTGTCCCGAAACTTAAAATAAAACATCATGGTAGAATACAAACAAAACCAAAAAGTTCACGCAACAAATATCAATTTCTACACGAATTACAACACGAAGTACGATACACAACTACATCACGGGACACCACCAGGCACTCCCCGAGTAGGAACGAAAACCCAATTCCCGAACATCTTGGCAACGGTCTCACAACGCACCGCTCGGTGACCCACTTGGCCACACTCGAAACAGTTGACTAACGGTGAACGACAATTCTTCGCAGTACGAGATCAGGCAACAACAGTCAGACAACCCCGTTCGAACAACAACGATCAAATAATAATGATCGAACAACAATGATCAAATAACAATGATCGAACAAAAACGATCAAATAACAATGATCGAACAACAACGATCAAATAACAATGATCGAACAATAATGATCAAATAACAATGATCGAATTACAACAGTCGAACAATGACTCCGAAGTCCCCACATCAACTCCAGACATTAAAAGAACTCGTAGAAAGTGAAAGATATTACTTCCAAACAAGGTTCACAAGAATCGAACCGAACTCGGAAAGGTCACGATGATAAACAGGTCGATCTGAAACAAGGTCACAACCAATTCGAACGATGACAACTGAGACATCAAACAAGTTCAAAAAGTATCGACGAACACGTGCAAGTCGATAGAATTTAGAAGGAGAAACTCCAGAAGTCAAATATAGTACGAGTATTACATCCAATCTCTTATAAAAAAAATGTCGTCCCCGCAACTCACAACAACGGAAACAAGGTAACAACACAAAAAGCATCCGACAGGAAAATCTCCCATGGGTCTCTCAGAGCCGATCCTGGTATCTGTGCTAAAGCGCGAACTCCGAAAGTCTCGGTAGCCAATTCGCAAAACTGAATTCGGTGTCCCCCGAGTCCTCACTTGAAACACGTTACTGACGAGAAGGACAATTTACACGTGCATGCCCCGACACATCACGATTGAAACACCTCGGCTCGGCATACCAAAAATACAAATGCTAGATACAATGGGGCATAACGTCGCAAAACAATATAGCGGAGATACCAACTCAACACAACAAAGAATCATAACACATATCATATACAACGATTACCATCGTAAAGTAATACACACACAGACACTACAACAACGACGGTATCGTTCGGCGACCTCAACGGCCCGAACGATAACCAGTACATAATTACAAACATTATGAAACAATCACACATGTACACAAACGTACAAACCCAAGCTTCAACATCTCACACTCGTGCGCCAACACGCAAATCACCACGAGGCGATAAACAGTAAACAGCAGTTCACACCTCTCACAGAGGGCTAGTACAACAAATGCGTGGCAACGCCTCGACGTTCATGCCACCAATTCGATCATACTCGGGAGCAAACATCATAACGACAACACGAACGTCATACATACATACCCAGCCCTCAAACGGGAATGGATAGGTTTTAAAAACGAAAACCTCCATTTGAAAATAATTTTGGAAACACCGATTGATCTTGAGTATCACCCTTCAAAAAAAGTACAATCGTGAAACTTCGTTATCGAGACTTTGGAAAACTATTTCGCATTCGATAAAAATGAGGACACTTTATTTTCGTGAAAAACTTTCGGAAATATTCGACCCTCAGGTCTAAGTAAAAGTGTTTCTAGAACATTGGAAATATTTAAAAATATTTTGGTCCTCGAGGTAGAAGAATTTTGGAACATATTGTGGCACCTTGGATGTAGCACGAGAAAATAATTCATTTTAAAAGTACGTCTCGAAATTTATTTTCTAAGGTACTCAAAGTTTTCAAAGATAATTCAATGGGCTAGAATGCCCAAAAATTTTAGATAATTACACGGAACATTATAGCGCCGTGGGTCCCGCGCCGGAACCCACCAGGCTAAAAACCATTTACAAAACGCCAAAAAGGTCGATGACGGTAATATTGCAAAAACTCATAAAAGCCATTTACAAAATACTAAATACCGTCATAAGAATTTCGCCAAAACGATCAAGGCCATAATGCCAAAAACTCGGTTAAGGGAATCGGTTTTTGAAATAAAACTCAGCCGGTAAAATATCGAAAGCCATTACAAAAGAACTCACGCAGCGGAAAAAGGAATACAATCCAACATACACAATCCAATTGAATACATCTCACATCATAGTTTAAACATACAACAAAATCATTCCTCGAAGTTTCTCACGAACTCAAGTCGATACCTTATTCGAAACCCAACAAGGTTCTCAATTTTCACACCATACCACCCCTCACAGTGGTTCAAAGGTAAAACAACAATAGGCCCAGTTTTATACATATACAATATATCACACGTATAAAATACAACTATATTCACAACACTGTGCAAATAAAATTATGCACCGCAATTAAATCATTTAGATAAAATCATGATACACAGGTACTTCGCGTAAAAGAGGAGACTTACGTCCACAGGTCGCACGGAGATGACGGTCGCCCACGATACTAATCTCATCCGACAACATATCCGACACGTTGTGACTACGCACAACTCAACTTGTCACCTGACGACTCGAACGATAAGACAACACATTACTCGACAAACCACGACTCGACTCGACCCGACAGCCTAGGTTTCCGCAACCTAAGCTCCGATACCATAAATGTAATATCCGTAATTTTCCATTTTTAGCAGTTTTCATTTTTGGTGTATGTGTATTTTTATCGACTCGCTTGTAACCGTTTCGACATTTTGAATCTACTTTATCCTTGGAGTTTTTCCATTTGAACGAGTTTTGGTGATGTTTTCACGTAATTTCATTTTTTTGGCATGTTTTGCCGTATGAACGTTCGATTCTCGTAAAACTCATTCATTTTCGTTGCTTATTGGTTTGTACAAGTTCGTATGGTTGAGTTTGTCATGTTGAGACTTTCGGTTTGTAAATCCGACATCGTTTCGTGATTTTCGGGCACTTGGGCCATTTTTGTAATTTCCTATAAGTTTAGGGAAATTCATCTCCTTGTCGTATTTTGGATTTCCTCGGTAGTTGGAAGTGCATTTACTGTCGACCACTCAGTTTCGTTGTTATGAATACCTCGTATTTACACTTTTGATTCTATCCTCGTGTTGTGGTTCGTCGTTGAATCGACTGTGCAGAATTGTGTTCAGATCTGGGGTCTGCTACGTACATAACGTACGTTATGCATGACCCATAACGTACGTTATGACCCTTCCCAATTCAGTACAGACATTTGGTTACGTACGTTAACCAGTATTGGGTTACGTACGTAACCATCATAACATACGTTAACAGCTTGTGTTAACGTACGTAACGCGCTGTCAGCATTTTTAAATCTGACTTAACCTCAGTCGTTTCTTTTCATTCTTCTTCAACCCTTCTCGCGACGTGAGCGCTCTTGAGCACCTTGGAGCGATTTGTCCAGAGCAATCCGTGGATTTCCTCTAGAGATTGACTATTGTGTGCCAAGGGAGATCAATCTACAACATTATCATCATCTATCCGTCGAATCCAAGGTATTTCCTCAAGAACCCTAACCTTGTCGAATTTGGGGGTTTTTCGGGATTCTAGGGATTAGTTCCGAATTGTTCAACTATGTTATGATATTCCTTACCGATTGTGGTTATTGGGTGATTCCAAATCCATTTTCCTTGATTTTAATCCGTGAAGTATCAATACGGAGAGATTTTTGCGTAAACCCTCGCCCGTATCGATTGAACGTCTATCGCCGTGTATTGTAATCGGGGTTATGGGTGCATTCCATTCGATTATTGATGTCCGTTGGGACTGAGTTATGTTAATTCTTCGTTTAGGAACCGCCGTTTTCCATTCGGATCGCCCGTAGTCGTTTTTCACTTCCGATCCTTCGAAGATGTCACAAAGGCAAGTACTTTACATTTGTTTACATGTCTTATATTTGAATTATGGCTATATGTGGTTGTTGTGGGAGGATACGTGTATGTTCACCTAGGGACGGTCCGACGGGGCCTCTAGGGATACGTATTGCCGTGTGTGTGCGTATCACGAACTGTGGTTAACCACCCAGGGATGTCCGATGGGGCTCTGCGGGGTACGGTGGCCGTGAGTCATGTACCAAGGTTAACTTTGAATTGTTTTGGTTGGAGAAAATGTGTTTTGTGCTTGTGCATCTTAAATATTCCGGAATATAAAATGTTTTCTAAAATGACTTTTGGCGCATATATTCATTTGATTAGAATGTAGTTCAAATGGATTGTACTTGCACTAGCAGTTGTCGCTAACCCCTTAAATGGGGGAAATACTTTTTGTATTTCAGGTATTGATCGTGGGGACAAGCGAGCACTCGAGCCGTATGAGCATGATGGGCAAGCATGATATTGTCCAGTAGTCGATTCTTGGTGTTTTGTTCTGTCGATTATGGTTGACGTACTGTTTTGGGATTTTTGTATTATAAAAATTAGTTTAAGTGCTCGAGTACTTCCCCGTTTGAATTGTTAATGTCGTGTTCCTGCTTTGGGAAATGGATTTAATGTCAGGCGTTAATTGTCGATTTGTATTCTTGTTATGAATTGTCGTCTTATTGATGGTTGTTTGTCTTTGTCGAATGTCTTGTTGGTACGTTAGCCTGGTGGATTCCACAGTGTGGGGTCCACGGCGCTGTAATATGCCCTGAATGTCTTGGGGGTGTTACAGAATATGGTATCGGAGCTTAGGTTTATGGATACCTAGTCTGTCGGATATTTGGGTCTAGTTAAGTGTCATTTTGGGACAGTATCACTGCTATGCCATCATCTCAGTATGCCAGTGCTCGTAAGTTTTTCCTAACTTGACTCGTTTCACCGTTCTGTTCTATTCCTGTCTTAGTATCTTGTTACATTTTGCGTTTGAATTATACTTACCCGTTACTTCTTCAGAATTCCTGCCGGTAGAGGACGCGGACGCGGTCGCGGACGCGGTAGGGGGCGTGGCGCAGCCGGTGGGGCGGCCATGTCCAATCACTTGGGAACTGACTCGGCGATGCCTTCTTTGTTGAACAGTGTTCCCCTTAGTTCCGGAGGTCAGCAGACTACCGGCTCATTAATGCACATGAGAATGTTGGAGTGGACAAGATTTTGCAGCTTGTTGCGAACCAGATGACGCTACTGACTCAGGCCGTTCTAGTCGGCCAAGCTAATGCCAACCCGGTTCTGCCTACTGGATCCGGCAATGATAAGTTGCTTCAGGACGTGATTCGTATGCGTCCTCCACAGTTTGATGGTGCTTCCGACCCTTCCAGTTGGGAGCATTGGCTATTCGAGATGGAGAAAGTATTTGAAGCTGCTAATTGTTCCGAGGAGAGGAAAGTACCCATTGCTCAGTACTTCCTCGCCAAGGAGGCAGCGATGTGGTGGCAAGCGGTGAAACCGCGTGACCGGGCAGCTACGTGGGCAGAGTTTCGGGATCTGATGGAAGATGAATTCTGTCCATGGCCAGTGAAAGAGGGGAGGATCCGAGCCTTCTTTGAGGCTAAGCCCCAGGATGTTCCTATTTCTCAAGCTATCAAAGACTACAATCAACAACTGCATTATGTGAGAAACCAAGTCCGAGATGAGCTTGACAAGATCCACCACTTTGATATGCGGATGAAACCGAAGGTGCGCCACTACATGTCTGGCTTGGGGTGCACGACATTAAAAGAATATCAGAATAAAGCGATGGCTTATGAGATGTCGTTTTCTGCGATAGAGACGAAAACCGAAGGAAAGAAGCAGAAGACCGCCGGTCAGTTTTCGGGAGGCAAGTCTGGAGGGTATCCGAAGGCTCAGTCTGGTTCACGAGTCTTCGGGAGTCAGTTGCCGTCAGTTGGGCGAGAAAACGGTTCTAGGTCTGCTCCTACTGGTTCTGTTCGTGGTCCTACATGCTTCAACTGTAGTCGTCCGGGCCACATGATGAGTGAGTGTGACAGGCCTCCGATTCAGTGTCTTGCTTGTGGTCGGATGGGTTATCGTGCTAAGTTCTGTACGGAGGCAGCTCGAGCTCCAAATACTCAGATATCAGCCCCAGCTGCGGGAGAGCCGAGTGTTAATCAGGCACCGACAGTTCCTCAGCCGCAGCAGAGTTTTGGTAGAGGTCGAGAACGTGGACAACCTTCTAGAGGGGGAGCTTCTAGTGCGGGGTCTGTTCCGCCCCGGGTTTATGAGATGAGACGAGCAGGAGACCCAGATGCGACGGTGGCTACAGGTACCGTCCACATCCTTGATCATCCTGTTTCCGTATTGTTCGATTCTGGTGCTACGCATTCTTTTATATCTATGGATTGTGTGCGTCTTCTGCATGTTGATTGCCTTGTTGCTTGTGAGCCTTTTTGTAATACCCGTGTATTTTGTGAGTGTCATTTTGGATGTATTTTGTGGTATTGTGGTTATTTGGACCGTATATATTGATGATTGACCTTGGCATATTGATAGCTGATTATTGTTGGGTTCCGTGATTCTCGGATTGTGCTCGTTTTAGCCGGACTTCTTGCGAATTTAAATTTGGAAAATAGCAGTTAGCGCACGCTAAGACTGTATGTCTAGCGCACGCTAACCAGGCTCGAGTAGCGCACGCTACTCTTGTGCAATAGCGTGCGCAGTTAGCCGGACAAGAAGCTTTGTGGACTCGAATGAGGCGTTAGCGTACGCTATGGACGGACTAACGTACGCTTTTCGATGTACTAGCGCACGTTACTTGTATGATAGCGTGCGCTAGGATGTCAGTCGTGAGGACAAACGTTTCGATCGCAGTACTTGCAGGTAGCGCACGCCATCAGTATGGAGTTAGCGCGCGCTAGTATCAATCGGTAGCGCGCTAACGAGATAGTTCGGCAGACGCTACGGAGCTGGCGAAAGTTCTGATCGCTTTTTCTTCAACAAAGGCACCGCCCTCAGCTCGTTAGCACACGCTAAGCCTGTAGCCGTAGCGTGCGCTAATACCTCCCAGTATATATATGGGGGGTAGGTTCCAGAAACGTCATTTTTCACCTCTTCCTCTTCCCTTCGGCGGCTGGGCGATTTGGAGTGTAGTTAGACGTGGTTTTTCGACCAGTTTTCACCATCCAACAACATTTTCGTGTTCCTAAGCTCAATCTAACAAGATTTCATCCAGTGTATCATCCAAATCAAGGTAAGATTGTTCAATCCCTAGTTTTGGAATTTTGAGGGTTTTGTTTAGATCTCGTCATTCTAGTCCGTTTTAAACCTTGAATTGGGTCAGATTATGATTGTGAAACCATAATCCCTTGTTTTTCTTGAAGTCTACGGATTTCGTTTGGAGTTCCCACCTATTGATTTGAGTATGAACAACTCCGCCTTAGTAGTGTTTGATAGTTTGTCCCTAAGAGTAGAGTTTGAAGGGAATCCCTTCCATTTCCGTGGTGTTGTGTTTTGATTCCATATTTCGATGTGTTAGGATCGAATCGTTGAAGGAAGTTCGGACCGTACATTCATCCGTTCGCCGTTTCTTGTGTCGTTCAAATTGAGGCAAGTACTTTGATTGTGTTTACTGTACTTCGTGTGAATATGTAAAAATGGAATTTGTGCCAATTGTTGATCGAGTGTGTGTGAGCCGAGTAAAACCAGTGAGGGTCCCCGGGGTCCTAGAGTCGCGTATCCCTACGGATCACTCGGTTGGGCTATACACTGTGGAGGGCCTGACGAGGTGTCTCGGGTGTGTATCTTGCCGAGAGGTACAGGCCGTATAGCTCGGGAGGTTGTTTTGTGATGATGACTGTGATGTGGTATTAGGAATATACATTATGGCACTATGATTTTCTCGTGGTTTTTGTTGATTATTCACTTGTTGTACATATTCTAGAATCATTGTACTTGCAAGCTTCTTGCTGACCCCTTTTGGGGTGGATATACTTTGTGTATTCGTACAGGTCCAGTGGGAGGACTAGCACAGGACGGACACGATCTTGGTGGGCAGCATTGATATCGTGTATTATTTTGAGTTGATGGTCATATGGTCATGGTCAAAGTCGTGTTTTGGTTTTGTACTCGCGCGGGTACTGTCCGGTGTTGTATGTCATGTCATTATTAATGGTTAATGATGTTGTTGTATTCCCGTGGTGAACGGTCATATTGGTTATGATTCCTCGGGATGATATGTTGTTTGGTATTGTGATGTATGTTATGTTGAAATTGAAGTTGGTTTTGAATGTATGAACATTTATGTTTGTCGTATTTAATGTGTTTTATTTGGGTCTAAGCCTAGTAGGTCCTCCAAAAAGGATCTACGGCACTGTAATATCTCCGTAAATCATGGGGGTGTTACAGAATATGGTATCAGAGCCTAGGTTTATGGATACCTAGGCTGTCGGTGTTTTGGGTCTATTAAATTGAGTCAGTTGTTATCTACGATATCATTGGCATGCTACCACCTCGTGTTGCCTGTGTTGGAAGACTCTTCGGATGTTGGTTGTTTCTTTCCTTCGGAAATAATTACCTTAATATTGTGCAATCTATTATTGTAATCATTTCCTTGTTGAATCATTCTTACTCTTCAAGATGCCGAGAGGTAGAGCTATCCGTCAACATGGTCGTGGTAGAGGCCGTGGCAGAGTGGTAGTGTCTGAGTCCGAGAGGTCCGTTTCAGAATCGGCATCTCGCTCTGCGACTAGGTCGGACCGGATTCCTTCGGGAGGTTCGAATGGAGGCTCGGAGGCCGAGGTGCCTAACGTTCTTCAACAAGTTGTAACACAAGTGCACCAAGCTGGCACAAGTGGTGCGAATATTAATACCGCAGACGGTTGAGGATCGATGGCTTCAAGAAGTTATAAAGATGAACCCTCCTGCATTCGATGGTTCCTGATGCGAACAATTGGGATCATTGGTTAGTTGAGTGGAGAAGATCTTTGACGGTATTGGTTGTCCTGAAGCCAAGAGAGTCCCGATTGCTCAATATCGGTGATTGATGACGCTTCGGACTGGTGGCGAGCTGTTAAGCCCAAGGACCGTGATGTCACTTGGGAAGAATTTAAAGAATTGATGGAAGCTCAGTATTGTCCCGCGCCGGTTCAGCTAGCAAGAGTCAGTGAGTTCTTCAGAGCTCAACCCGAAGATGTTCCTATTTCTGAAGCAATCAAGACATACAACAAGCAGTTAGTGTATGTCCAAGATCGAGTTAAGGATGAGATAGACAAGATACTTCATTTCGATGCAAGGATGAAACCGGAGGTCCGAAAGTATATGGCGGGCCTTGGGTGTACTACTTTGAGAGAATATCAGGATAGAGCACTTGCCTATGAGATGGTGTCGGCCTTCCCAGCAGCTTTGAGCTCGAAGAAACCAAAATTTTCTCGGTAGTTTCCGAGGCGGTGGATCGCGTAGGCCTCAATCTTCTATGCAATCTTACCCGGTTCCCTCGGCTAGTGGAGGAATGCCGAGGGTTTGTTTTAATTGTGGAAATCCGGGACATGTCATTCTCGCCGCACTTCGCCCAAATGATTGTTTTAAGTGTGGGAAGGTGGTCATCGCACATTATATTGTGAGTCGGTGGCGAATATTTTCTAAATGTCTCCTACCCTACGGGCACGATTCTGGGTCAGCCAACTCCGAGTGTCGGACGCGGCAGTGGCAGAGGTAAAACCGAGCATAAGGATGCATCTAGCATTGGATCAGCCCCACCCCGATTGTATGAGATGAGGCGGACTGATGACGTAGGGACTGCCACTACGTCAGGTATTGTTTATATTTCGATGCACCCGGTAGATGTATTGTTTGATTCTGGAGCTACTCATTCTTTTATATCATTATCTTGTGTGAATCGTTTGGGCCTAGACGGTCTCTCTACATGTGAACCTTTTATTGTTGGGTTGCCAAGTGGGGAAAGGATAGTTGGGGATCAAGAGATCGCCAATTGTCCTGTAACCATTGGCAGTAAAGATTGGTCATCCGATTTGATTGTGATCGATATGATGGGAGAGGATTTAATCCTCGGTGATGATTGGTTAAATCGGCATGGAGCGATAGTAGATTATCGTCGGAAGATAATTTCGATAGTCGCACGGATGGTACCGAACACGTTTTGAAGGGCAAAAACACGGTACTTACAGGAAGTTTATTCGAGCCATGAAAGCGATGAAATTATTGCGACAAGGTTGTACCGATTATTGGTGTTACGCATTGAAGTCGAAGTTGGCGAGTACGCTTATCCTCTGTTCCAGATTGTGAATGAATTTCCGACGTATTTCGGATGATTTGCCGGATTGCCACCACATCGTGAAGTAGAGTTCGTCATCGAACTAGAGCCCAATGCGGCGCCAATATCCAAGGCACCGCATGTAATGGCCCCATCGGAAATGTTAGAATTGAAGAAACAATTGGGTGAATTGTTGGACAAAGGTTATATTCGCCTAGTGTGTCTCCATGGGGTGCAGGTATTGTTTGTACGAAAGAAAGATGGGTCCTTACGGCTATGTATTGACTATCGTGAGTTGAATAAACTCACTATTAAGAACAAGTATCCGTTGCCAAGAATCGATGATCTATTTGATCAATTACAAGGGGCTACGATTTTCCAAGATTGATTTGAGGTCGATATTACCAACTCCGAATTCGAGATTCGGATATTCCCGAATCAAGCATTTCGGACGAGGTATGGGCATTACGAATTCGTAGTTATGCCATTCGGTTTAACAAATGCTCCGCGGCCTTCATGCAACTTATGAACAAAACTTTTATCGAATATCTCGATAAATTTGTAGTGGTGTTTATCGACGATATATTAATCTATTCCAAAAGTGAGACGAGCATGCCGAACACTTGAGAATCACGTTGAGTATTTTGAGGGTGATAAGCTTTATGCTAAATTTTCTAAGTGCGAGTTACGGCTTAAAGAAGTTTCTTTTAGGACACATCATCTCAGTAGATGGTATTCGTGTAGACCCTCAAAAGGTTGAAGCAGTCTTAGCTTGGGAGCCTCCACGGAATGTTAAGGAAGTTCGGAGTTTTCTAGGATTAGCGGGCTATTATCGTCGATTTGTTGAAGGATTCTCGAAAATTGCTCGACCGCTCACCCTATTATTGCAGAAGACACAGAAATTTGAGTGGAGTGATGAGTGTCAGAAGAGTTTTGATGAATTGAAAAAGCGGTTGACTACGTCTCCGATCCTATCCTTACCACAAGGTACGAAAGGTTTCGTTATTTATAGTGATGCTTCTAAACAAGGATTAAGATGTGTATTGATGCAAAATGAGAGAGTAGTGGCTTATGCGTCTCGACAATTAAAGCCATACGAGATGAATTATCCTACTCATGATCTTGAGTTAGCCGCTGTGGTGTTTGCGTTGAAAATTTGGAGGCATTACTTGTATGGTTCTTCTTGTCGAGTGTATACGGATCATAAGAGCTTGAAGTACATATTTACGCATAAGGAACTAAATATGCGTCAGCGGCGATGGTTGGAACTACTTAAAGATTATGATCTTGACATTCTTTACCATCCAGGTAAAGCAAACGTCGTTGCCGATGCGTTAAGCCGCAAGTCAGTCGTGTTGCAAAAGTTGGAACTACTTACCATTCAACCAAGCTTAGACGAGAGTTGATTGATATGGAAATTGAAGTTTGGCCTCACGTAACTCAAGGGCAGTTGCGTTTCCTTGAGATTACATCCTCCGTAATGGAAGATATTAAGTCAGCGGTTAGATGATCTCTCAATTGTGCGGCTTCGGGAAGACAAGTGTTAGAGGAAAAGCTCTGGATTCTTAATCGATGAAGACGGAGTTCTTCGATTTCGAGGCGTAACTTGTGTACCTAATCGGGATGATCTCAAAGGTAATTTTGAATGAAGCACATTCTACTCCGTACTCGATTCATCCGGTATGAGTAAAATGTATAAGGACTTGAAGAAAAACTTTTGGTGGCGAACATGAAGAAAGATGTAACGAGTTCGTGATGAAATGCTTGACTTGTCGGCAGTTAAAGCGGAACATCGAGACCCACAGAATTGCAACCGCTACCAATTCCGGAATGGAAGTGGGAAGATATAGCGATGGATTTTATTGTGGGAATGCCAAAGACGCGAACTCGAGTGGATATGATTTGGGTAATTGTTGATCGGCTAACCAAATCCGCACACTTTCTGGGAATTAGAGATATTTGGGGACCGGAGAGGTTAGCTCGGTTATTCATTGCGGAGATTGTGAGACTCCATGGTACCCCAAAGAGTATAGTGTCTGATCGCGATGGGCGTTTTGTGTCGCATTTCTGGCAAGCAGTACATCGAGCACTCGGTACCAAATTGAATTTCAGCACCGCTCATCATCCCCAGACGGACGGACAGTCAGAGAGGACGATCCAAACGCTAGAAGACATGTTGAGGGCTTGCGCGTTGGATTGGAAAGAAGATTGGGAGACTCATTTACCATTGATTGAATTTGCGTACAATAATAGTTGGCATAGTTCGATTGGGATGGCTCCGTTTGAAGCATTATACGGAAGACGGTGTAGATCGCCAATCTGTTGGGACGAGCCATACGAGTTACTTGGAGTAGAACCGGACTTGGTGGTTCAAACACGGGAAAAAGTCGCAATTATTCGGCAAAGGTTGTTGACTGCTCAGAGTCGACAAAAGTCATATGCCGACGTTCGTCGTCGACCGTTAGAGTTCCAGGCGAGAGACCATGTGTTGTTGAAAGTATCGCGGACTCGTGGAGTTCTTCGGTTTGGTAAGAAGGGGAAGCTTAGTCCTCGTTATATTGGCCCCTTCGAGATCCTGGACAAGGTAGGCGATGTAGCTTATCGACTAGCATTACCTCCGACGCTTAGTCATGTTCATAATGTGTTTCATGTTTCACAACTGCGTAAGTATGTTCCCGATCCCAGCCATGTTATTGATTATCAAGAAATTGAGATTAGTGATGATGTTACGTATGAAGAACAACCGGTAACCATACTAGAGAGACGAGTGAAACAATTGCGACGGAAAGTGATTCCGTTAGTAAAGGTCCAATGGTCTAAGCATGGAATTGAGGAGGCCACGTGGGAGACCGAGGAGAGTATGCGTGCCCGATACCCCGAACTTTTTGTATCTTAAGTTTCGGGACGAAACTTCTTTTTAGGGGGTAAGGGTGTAATACCCGTGTATTTTGTGAGTGTCATTTTGGATGTATTTTGTGGTATTGTGGTTATTTGGACCGTATATATTGATGATTGACCTTGGCATATTGATAGCTGATTATTGTTGGGTTCCGTGATTCTCGGATTGTGCTCGTTTTAGCCGGACTTCTTGCGAATTTAAATTTGGAAAATAGCGATTAGCGCACGCTAAGACTGTATGTCTAGCGCACGCTAACCGTGCTCGAGTAGCGCACGCTACTCTTGTGCAATAGCGTGCGTTAGCCCGTACCGGACGAAGCTTCTCGACTCGAATGAGGCGTTAGCGTACGCTATGGACGGACTAACGTCGCTTTTCGATGTACTAGCGCACGTTACTTGTATGATAGCGTGCGCTAGGATGTCAGTCGGTGAGGACAGAACGCTTTACGACTGCAGTACTGCGAGTAGCGCACGCCATCAGATGGAGTTAGCGCGCTAGTATCAATCGGTAGCGCGCTAACAGATAGTTCACAGACGCTACGGAGCTGGCGAAAGTTCTGACTCGCTTTTTCTTCAACAATGCACCGCCTCGCTCGTTAGCGCACGCTAAGCTGTAGCCGTAGCGTGCGCTAATACCTCCCAAGATATATATGGGGGTAGGTTCCGAAACGTCATTTTCACCTCTTCCTCTTCCCTTCGGCGGCCGGGCGATTTGGAGTGTAGTTAGACGTGGTTTTTCACCGTTTCACCATCCAACAACATTTTCGTGTTCCTAAGCTCAATCTAACAAGATTTCATCCAGTGTATCATCCAAATCAAGGTAAGATTGTTCAATCCCTAGTTTTGGAATTTTGAGGGTTTTGTTTAGATCTCGTCATTCTAGTCCGTTTTAAACCTTGAATTGGGTCGATTATGATTGTGAAACCATAATCCCTTGTTTTTCTTGAAGTCTACGGATTTCGTTTGGAGTTCCCACCTATTGATTTGAGTATGAACAACTCCGCCTTAGTAGTGTTTGATAGTTTGTCCCTAAGAGTAGAGTTTGAAGGGAATCCCTTCCATTTCCGTGGTGTTGTGTTTTGATTCCATATTTCGATGTGTTAGGATCGAATCGTTGAAGGAAGTTCGACCGTACATTCATCCGTCGCTTCTTGTGTCGTTCAAATAGAGGCACGAACTTTGAGTGAGTTTCATGTACTTCGTGAGACAATGTAAAAAAGGAATTTGTGCCAATTTTTGATATAGTTTGTGTTAGCCGAGTAAAACCGGTGAGGGTCCCCTGGTCCTAGAGTCGCGTATCCCTACGGATCACTCGGTTGGGCTATACACCAGGGAGGGCCTGACGAGGTGTCTCTGGGGTGTGTATCTTGCTGAGAGGTACAGGGCCAGTATAGCTCGGGAGGTTGTTTTGTGATGATGACTGTGATGTGGTATTCCGGAATATCTGTGATGGCACTATGATTTTCTGTGGTTTTTGTTGATTATTCACTTGTTGTACATATTCTAGAATCATTGTACTTGCACCGGCTTCTTGCTGACCCCTTTTGGGGTGGATATACTTTTGTGTATTCAGGTACAGGTCCAGTGGGAGGACTAGCACAGGACGGACACGAGCTTGGTGGGCAGCATTGATATCGTGTATTATTTTGAGTTGATGGTCATATGGTCATGGTCAAAGTCGTGTTTTGGTTTTGTACTCGCGCGGGTACTGTCCGGTGTTGTATGTCATGTCATTATTAATGGTTAATGATGTTGTTGTATTCCCGTGGTGAACGGTCATATTGGTTATGATTCCTCGGGATGATATGTTGTTTGGTATTGTGATGTATGTTATGTTGAAATTGAAGTTGGTTTTGAATGTATGAACATTTATGTTTGTCGTATTTAATGTGTTTTATTTGGGTCTAAGCCTGGTAGGTCCTCCAAAAAGGATCTACGGCGTTGTAATATCTCCGTAAATCATGGGGGTGTTACAGAATATGGTATCAGAGCCTAGGTTTATGGATACCTAGGCTGTCGGTGTTTTGGGTCTATTAAATTGAGTCAGTTGTTATCTACGATATCATTGGCATGCTACCACCTCGTGTTGCCTGTGTTGGAAGACTCTTCGGATGTTGGTTGTTTCTTTCCTTCGGAAATAATTACCTTAATATTGTGCAATCTATTATTGTAATCATTTCCTTGTTGAATCATTCTTACTCTTCAGTATGCCGAGAGGTAGAGCTATCCGTCAACGTGGTCGTGGTAGAGGCCGTGGCAGAGTGGTAGTGTCTGAGTCCGAGAGGTCCGTTTCAGAATCGGCATCTCGCTCTGCGACTAGGTCGGACCGGATTCCTTCGGGAGGTTCGAATGGAGGCTCGGAGGCCGAGGTGCCTAACGTTCTTCAACAAGTTGTAACACAAGTGCACCAACTGGCACAAGTGGTGCAGAATATTAATACTGGCAGGACGGTTGAGGATCGATGGCTTCAAGAAGTTATGAAGATGAATCCTCCCAGATTCGATGGTTCCGGTGATGCGAACAATTAGGATCATTGGTTAGTTGAGCTGGAGAAGATCTTTGACGGTATTGGTTGTCCTGAAGCCAAGAGAGTCCCGATTGCTCAATATCTGACAGTTGATGACGCTTCGGACTGGTGGCGAGCTGTTAAGCCCAAGGACCGTGATGTCACTTGGGAAGAATTTAAAGAATTGATGGAAGCTCAGTATTGTCCCGCGCCGGTTCAGCTAGCAAGAGTCAGTGAGTTCTTCAGAGCTCAACCCGAAGATGTTCCTATTTCTGAAGCAATCAAGACATACAACAAGCAGTTAGTGTATGTCCAAGATCGAGTTAAGGATGAGATAGACAAGATACTTCATTTCGATGCAAGGATGAAACCGGAGGTCCGAAAGTATATGGCGGGCCTTGGGTGTACTACTTTGAGAGAATATCAGATAGAGCACTTGCCTATGAGATGGTGTCGATTCCGGCCCAAGTAGCTGAGCTCGAAGAAACCAAAATTTTCTCGGTAGTTTCCGAGGCGGTGGATCGCGTAGGCCTCAATCTTCTATGCAATCTTACGCCGGTTCCTCTCACCTAGTGGAGGAATGCCGAGGGTTTGTTTTAATTGTGGAAATCCGGGACATGTCGTTCTCGCCGCACTTCTCGCCCCATTGATTGTTTTAAGTGTGGGAAGCGTGGTCATCGCACATTATATTGTGAGTCGGTGGCGTAATATTTTCTAAACAGCTCTCCTACCGGGCACAAGCATGGTCACCAACTCGAGTGTCGGACGCGGCAGTGGCAGAGGTAAAACCGAGCATAAGGATGCATCTAGCATTGGATCAGCCCCACCCCGATTGTATGAGATGAGGCGGATCGATGACGTAGGGACTACCACTACGCTGTATTGTTTATATTTCGATGCACCGGTAGATGTATTGTTTGATTCTCGAGCTACTCATTCTTTTATATCATTATCTTGTGTGAATCGTTTGGGCCTAGACGGTCTCTCTACATGTGAACCTTTTATTGTTGGGTTGCCAAGTGGGGAAAGGATAGTTGGGGATCAAGAGATCGCCAATTGTCCTGTAACCATTGGCGGTAAAGATTGGTCATCCGATTTGATTGTGATCGATATGATGGGAGAGGATTTAATCCTCGGTGATGATTAGTTAAATCGGCATGGAGCGATAGTAGATTATCGTCGGAAGATAATTTCGATAGTCGCGCGGATGGTGCGAACACGTTTTGAAGGGCAAAAACCTGGTACTTCGGGAAGTTTATTCGAGCCATGAAAGCGATGAAATTATTGCGACAAGGTTGTACCATTATTGGTGTTACGCATTGAAGTCGGAAGTTGGCGGAGTACGCTTATCCTCTGTTCCAGTTGTGAATGAATTTCCAGACGTATTTCGGATGATTTGCCGGGATTGCCACCACATCGTGAAGTAGAGTTCGTCATCGAACTAGAGCCCAATGCGGCGCCAATATCCAAGGCACCGCATGTAATGGCCCCATCGAAATGTTAGAATTGAAGAAACAATTGGGTGAATTGTTGGACAAAGGTTATATTCGCCTAGTGTGTCTCCATGGGGTGCACCTATTGTTTGTACGAAAGAAAGATGGGTCCTTACGGCTATGTATTGACTATCGTGAGTTGAATAAACTCACTATTAAGAACAAGTATCCGTTGCCAAGAATCGATGATCTATTTGATCAATTACAAGGGGCTGATTTTCCAAGATTGATTTGAGGTCGAGGATATTACCAACTCCGAATTCGAGATTCGGATATTCCCAGTCGGCATTTCGGACGAGGTATGGGCATTACGAATTCGTAGTTATGCCATTCGGTTTAACAAATGCTCCGGCGGCCTTCATGCAACTTATGAACAAAACTTTTATCGAATATCTCGATAAATTTGTAGTGGTGTTTATCGACGATATATTAATCTATTCCAAAAGTGAGACGGAGCATGCCGAACACTTGAGAATCACGTTGAGTATTTTGAGGGCTGATAAGCTTTATGCTAAATTTTCTAAGTGCGAGTTACGCTTAAAGAAGTTTCTTTTCTAAGGACACATCATCTCACTAGATGGTATTCGTGTAGACCCTCAAAAGGTTGAAGCGTCTTAGCTTGGGAGCCTCCACGGAATGTTAAGGAAGTTCGGAGTTTTCTAGGATTAGCGGGCTATTATCGTCGATTTGTTGAAGGATTCTCGAAAATTGCTCGACCGCTCACCCTATTATTGCGAAGACACGTAAATTTGAGTGGAGTGATGAGTGTCGGAAGAGTTTTGATGAATTGAAAAGCGGTTGACTACGTCCGATCCTATCCTTACCACAAGGAACTAAGGTTTCGTTATTTATAGTGATGCTTCTAAACAAGGATTAGGATGTGTATTGTTGCAAAATGAGAGAGTAGTGGCGTATGCGTCTCGACAATTAAAGCCATACGAGATGAATTATCCTACTCATGATCTTGAGTTAGCCTGTGGTGTTTGCGTTGAAAATTTGGAGGCATTACTTGTATGGTTCTTCTTGTCGAGTGTATACGGATCATAAGAGCTTGAAGTACATATTTACGCAGAAGGAACTAAATATGCGTCGGCGGCGATGGTTGGAACTACTTAAAGATTATGATCTTGACATTCTTTACCATCCAGTAAAGCAAACGTCGTTGCCGATGCGTTAAGCCGCAAGTCACCGTGTTGCAAAAGTTGGAACTACTTACCATTCAACCAAAGCTTAGACGAGTTGATTGATATGGAAATTGAAGTTTGGCCTCACGTAACTCAAGGACGTTGCGTTTCCTTGAGATTACATCCTCCGTAATGGAAGATATTAAGTCCAAGCAGTTAGATGATCTCTCAATTGTGCGGCTTCGGAAGACAGTGTTAGAGGAAAAGCTCCTGGATTCTTAATCGATGAAGACGGAGTTCTTCGATTTCGAGGCAGAACTTGTGTACCTAATCGGGATGATCTCAAACATGTAATTTTGAATGAAGCACATTCTACTCCGTACTCGATTCATCCGGGTATGAGTAAAATGTATAAGGACTTGAAGAAAAACTTTTGGTGGCCGAACATGAAGAAAGATGTAACAGAGTTCGTGATGAAATGCTTGACTTGTCAGCAGGTTAAAGCGGAACATCGAGACCCGCCAGAATTGCAACCGCTACCAATTCTAATGGAAGTGGGAAGATATAGCGATGGATTTTATTGTGGGAATGCCAAAGACGCGAACTGGAGTGAATATGATTTGGGTAATTGTTGATCGGCTAACCAAATCCGCACACTTTCTGGGAATTAGAGATATTTGGGGACCGGAGAGGTTAGCTCGGTTATTCATTGCGGAGATTGTGAGACTCCATGGTACCCCAAAGAGTATAGTGTCTGATCGCGATGGGCGTTTTGTGTCGCATTTCTGGCAAGCAGTACATCGAGCACTCGATACCAAATTGAATTTCAGCACCGCTTATCATCCCCAGACGGACGGACAGTCAGAGAGGACGATCCAAACGCTAGAAGACATGTTGAGGGCTTGCGCGTTGGATTGGAAAGAAGATTGGGAGACTCATTTACCATTGATTGAATTTGCGTACAATAATAGTTGGCATAGTTCGATTGGGATGGCTCCGTTTGAAGCATTATACGGAAGACGGTGTAGATCGCCAATCTGTTGGGACGAGCCATACGAGTTACTTGGAGTAGAACCGGACTTGGTGGTTCAAACACGGAAAAGTCGCAATTATTCGGCAAAGGTTGTTGATCGCTCGAGTCGACAAAGTCATATGCCGACGTTCGTCGCCGAATCGCTAGAGTTCCAAAGTGAGACCATGTGTTGTTGAAAGTATCGCCGACTCGTGGAGTTCTTCGGTTTGGTAAGAAGGGGAAGCTTAGTCCTCGTTATATTGGCCCCTTCGAGATCCCGGACAAGGTAGGCGATGTAGCTTATCGACTAGCATTACCTCCGACGCTTAGTCATGTTCATAATGTGTTTCATGTTTCACAACCGCGTAAGTATGTTCCCGATCCCAGCCATGTTATTGATTATCAAGAAATTGAGATTAGTGATGATGTTACGTATGAAGAACAACCGGTAACCATACTAGAGAGACGAGTGAAACAATTGCGACGGAAAGTGATTCCGTTAGTAAAGGTCCAATGGTCTAAGCATGGAATTGAGGAGGCCACGTGGGAGACCGAGGAGAGTATGCGTGCCCGATACCCCGAACTTTTTGTATCTTAAGTTTCGGGACGAAACTTCTTTTTAGGGGGTAAGGGTGTAATACCCGTGTATTTTGTGAGTGTCATTTTGGATGTATTTTGTGGTATTGTGGTTATTTGGACCGTATATATTGATGATTGACCTTGGCATATTGATAGCTGATTATTGTTGGGTTCCGTGATTCTCGGATTGTGCTCGTTTTAGCCGGACTTCTTGCGAATTTAAATTTGGAAAATAGCAGTTAGCGCACGCTAAGACTGTATGTCTAGCGCACGCTAACCAGGCTCGAGTAGCGCACGCTACTCTTGTGCAATAGCGTGCGTTAGGCCCGCTGGACAGTAAGCTTTCTGGACTCTGGAATGAGGCGTTAGCGTACGCTATGGACGGACTAACGTACGCTTTTCGATGTACTAGCGCACGTTACTTGTATGATAGCGTGCGCTAGGATGTCAGGTCAGTGAGGACAGAAACGTTTCTGGACTGCAGGTACTTGCAGGTAGCGCACGCTACTGTATGGAGTTAGCGCGCGCTAGTATCAATCGGTAGCGCGCTAACAGATAGTTCAACAGACGCTACGAGCCTGGCGAAAGTTCGACGCTTTTTCTTCAACAAGGCACCGCCTCGGCTCGTTAGCGCACGCTAAGCTCGTAGCCGTAGCGTGCGCTAATACCTCCCAAGATATATATGGGGGTAGGTTCCAAACGTCATTTTTCACCTCTTCCTCTTCCCTTCAAGGGCCGGGCGATTTGGAGTGTAGTTAGACGTGGTTTTTCACCCGATTTCACCATCCAACAACATTTTCGTGTTCCTAAGCTCAATCTAACAAGATTTCATCCAGTATCATCCAAATCAAGGTAAGATTGTTCAATCCCTAGTTTTGGAATTTTGAGGGTTTTGTTTAGATCTCGTCATTCTAGTCCATTTTAAACCTTGAATTGGGTCGATTATGATTGTGAAACCATAATCCCTTGTTTTTCTTGAAGTCTACGGATTTCGCTTGGAGTTCCCACCTATTGATTTGAGTATGAACAACTCCGCCTTAGTAGTGTTTGATAGTTTGTCCCTAAGAGTAGAGTTTGAAGGGAATCCCTTCCATTTCCGTGGTGTTGTGTTTTGATTCCATATTTCGATGTGTTAGGATCGAATCGTTGAAGGACGTTCGACCGTACATTCATCCGTCGCCGTTTCTTGTGTCGTTCAAATTGAGGCAAGTACTTTGATTGTGTTTATTGTACTTCGTGTGAATATGTAAAAATGGAATTTGTGCCAATTGTTGATCGAGTGTGTGTGAGCCGAGTAAAACCGTGAGGGTCCCCCAGGTCCTAGAGGCCGCGTATCCCTACGGATCACTCGGTTGGGCTATACACCGTGGAGGGCCTGACGAGGTGTCTCTCGGGGTGTGTATCTTGCCGAGAGGTACAGGCCGTGATAGCTCGGGAGGTTGTTTTGTGATGATGACTGTGATGTGGTATTCGGAATATCCGTGATGGCACTATGATTTTCTCGTGGTTTTTGTTGATTATTCACTTGTTGTACATATTCTAGAATCATTGTACTTGCACCGCTTCTTCGACCCCTTTTGGGGTGGATATACTTTGTGTATTCGTGCACAGTCCAGTGGGAGGACTAGCACGGGACGGACACGAGCTTGGTGGGCGGCATTGATATCGTGAATTATTTTTAGTTGATGGTCAGATGGTCATGGTAAAAGTATTGTTTTGGTTTTGTACTCTCGCGTTTAATGTCCGGTGTTGTATGTCATGTCATTATTAATGGTTAATGATGTTGTTGTATTCCCGTGGTGAACGGTCATATTGGTTATGATTCCTCGGGATGATATGTTGTTTGGTATTGTGATGTATGTTATGTTGAAATTGAAGTTGGTTTTGAATGTATGAACATTTATGTTTGTCGTATTTAATGTGTTTTATTTGGGTCTAAGCCCGGTAGGTCCTCCAAAAGGATCTACGGCGCTGTAATATCTCCGTAAATCATGGGGGTGTTACGAATATGGTATCGAGCCTAGGTTTATGGATACCTAGTCCGTCGGTGTTTTGGGTCTATTAAATTGAGTCGGTTGTTATCTACGATATCATTGGCATGCTACCACCTCGTGTTGCTGTGTTGGAAGACTCTTCGGATGTTGGTTGTTTCTTTCCTTCTAAATAATTACCTTAATATTGTGCAATCTATTATTGTAATCATTTCCTTGTTGAATCATTCTTACTCTTCGATGCCGAGAGGTAGAGCTATCCGTCAACGTGGTCGTGGTAGAGGCCGTGGCAGTGGTAGTGTCTCGAGTCCGAGAGGTCCGTTTGAGATCGGCATCTCGCTCGCGACTAGGTCGGACCGGATTCCTTCGGAGGTTCGAATGGAGGCTCGGAGGCCGAGGTGCCTAACGTTCTTCAACAAGTTGTAACACAAGTGCACCAACCGGCACAAGTGGTGCGTAATATTAATACCGGCGGGACGGTTGAGGATCGATGGCTTCAAGAAGTTATGAAGATGAACCCTCCATTCGATGGTTCCGGTGATGCGAACAATTGGGATCATTGGTTAGTTGAGTGGAGAAGATCTTTGACGGTATTGGTTGTCCTGAAGCCAAGAGAGTCCCGATTGCTCAATATCCGATGATTGATGACGCTTGACCGGTGGCGAAGTGTTAAGCCCAAGGACCGTGATGTCACTTGGGAAGAATTTAAAGAATTGATGGAAGCTCAGTATTGTCCCGCGCCGGTTCAGCTAGCAAGAGTCAGTGAGTTCTTCAGAGCTCAACCCAAAGATGTTCCTATTTCTGAAGCAATCAAGACATACAACAAGCGCTAGTGTATGTCCAAGATCGAGTTAAGGATGAGATAGACAAGATACTTCATTTCGATGCAAGGATGAAACCGAGGTCCGAAAGTATATGGCGGGCCTTGGGTGTACTACTTTGAGAGAATATCGGGATAGAGCACTTGCCTATGAGATGGTGTCGGCCGGTTCCAGTAGCTGAGCTCGAAGAAACCAAAATTTTCTCGGTAGTTTCCGAGGCAATGGATCGCGTAGGCCTCAATCTTCTATGCAATCTTACATTTGCCTCACCCTAGTGGAGGAATGCCGAGGGTTTGTTTTAATTGTGGAAATCCGGGACATGTCGATTCTCGCCGCACTTCTCGCCCATTGATTGTTTTAAGTGTGGGAAGCGTGGTCATCGCACATTATATTGTGAGTCACAAGGTAATATTTTCTAAACAGCCTCCTACCCACTGGCACAAGCATGGTCACCCAACTCCGAGTGTCGGACGCGGCAAGGCAGAGGTAAAACCGAGCATAAGGATGCATCTAGCATTGGATCAGCCCCACCCCGATTGTATGAGATGAGGCGGATCGATGACGTAGGGACTACCACTACGCCGTATTGTTTATATTTCGATGCACCCTAGATGTATTGTTTGATTCTCGAGCTACTCATTCTTTTATATCATTATCTTGTGTGAATCGTTTGGGCCTAGACGGTCTCTCTACATGTGAACCTTTTATTGTTGGGTTGCCAAGTGGGAAAGGATAGTTGGGGATCAAGAGATCGCCAATTGTCCCGTAACCATTGGCGAAAGATTGGTCATCCGATTTGATTGTGATCGATATGATGGGAGAGGATTTAATCCTCGGTGATGATTGGTTAAATCGGCATGGAGCGATAGTAGATTATCGTCGGAAGATAATTTCGATAGTCGCACGGATGGTATCAACACGTTTTGAAGGGCAAAACCCGGTACTTACAGGAAGTTTATTCGAGCCATGAAAGCGATGAAATTATTGCGACAAGGTTGTACCGATTATTGGTGTTACGCATTGAAGTCGGAAGTTGGCGAGTACGCTTATCCTCTGCTCCAGATTGTGAATGAATTTCCACGTATTTTCCGGATGATTTGCCGGGATTGCCACCACATCGTGAAGTAGAGTTCGTCATCGAACTAGAGCCCAATGCGGCGCCAATATCCAAGGCACCGTACAGAATGGCCCCATCGGAAATGTTAGAATTGAAGAAACAATTGGGTGAATTGTTGGACAAAGGTTATATTCGCCTAGTGTGTCTCCATGGGGTGCACCGGTATTGTTTGTACGAAAGAAAGATGGGTCCTTACGGCTATGTATTGACTATCGTGAGTTGAATAAACTCACTATTAAGAACAAGTATCCGTTGCCAAGAATCGATGATCTATTTGATCAATTACAAGGGGCTACTGATTTTCCAAGATTGATTTGAGGTCGATATTACCAACTCCGAATTCGAGATTCGGATATTCCTGTGTCAAGATTTCGGACGAGGTATGGGCATTACGAATTCGTAGTTATGCCATTCGGTTTAACAAATGCTCCGGCGGCCTTCATGCAACTTATGAACAAAACTTTTATCGAATATCTCGATAAATTTGTAGTGGTGTTTATCGACGATATATTAATCTATTCCAAAAGTGAGACGGAGCATGCCGAACACTTGAGAATCACGTTGAGTATTTTGAGGGCTGATAAGCTTTATGCTAAATTTTCTAAGTGCGAGTTCTTGCTTAAAGAAGTTTCTTTTCTGGGACACATCATCTCAGCCGATGGTATTCGTGTAGACCCTCAAAAGGTTGAAGCAGTCTTAGCTTGGGAGCCTCCACGGAATGTTAAGGAAGTTCGGAGTTTTCTAGGATTAGCGGGCTATTATCGTCGATTTGTTGAAGGATTCTCGAAAATTGCTCGACCGCTCACCCTATTATTGCAGAAGACACGAAATTTGAGTGGAGTGATGAGTGTCGAAGAGTTTTGATGAATTGAAAAGCGGTTGACTACGTCTCCGATCCTATCCTTACCACAAGGAACGGAAGGTTTCGTTATTTATAGTGATGCTTCTAAACAAGGATTAGGATGTGTATTGATGCAAAATGAGAGAGTAGTGGCTTATGCGTCTCGACAATTAAAGCCATACGAGATGAATTATCCTACTCATGATCTTGAGTTAGCCGTGGTGTTTGCGTTGAAAATTTGGAGGCATTACTTGTATGGTTCTTCTTGTCGAGTGTATACGGATCATAAGAGCTTGAAGTACATATTTACGCAGAAGGAACTAAATATGCGTCGCGGCGATGGTTGGAACTACTTAAAGATTATGATCTTGACATTCTTTACCATCCGTAAAGCAAACGTCGTTGCCGATGCGTTAAGCCGCAAGTCACCGTGTTGCAAAAGTTGGAACTACTTACCATTCAACCGAAGCTTAGACGAGTTGATTGATATGGAAATTGAAGTTTGGCCTCACGTAACTCAAGGATGCCATGCTTTCCTTGAGATTACATCCTCCGTAATGGAAGATATTAAGTCCAAGCAGCTTAGATGATCTCTCAATCAGGCAAATTCGGAAGACAAAGTGTTAGAGGAAAAGCTCATGGATTCTTAATCGATGAAGACGGAGTTCTTCGATTTCGAGGCGTAACTTGTGTACCTAATCGGGATGATCTCAAATGTAATTTTGAATGAAGCACATTCTACTCCGTACTCGATTCATCCGGTATGAGTAAAATGTATAAGGACTTGAAGAAAAACTTTTGGTGGCCGAACATGAAGAAAGATGTAACAGAGTTCGTGATGAAATGCTTGACTTGTCGAAAGTTAAAGCGGAACATCGTGAGACCCGCCAGAATTGCAACCGCTACCAATTCCTAATGGAAGTGGGAAGATATAGCGATGGATTTTATTGTGGGAATGCCAAAGACGCGAATCGGAGTGAATATGATTTGGGTAATTGTTGATCGGCTAACCAAATCCGCACACTTTCGGGAATTAGAGATATTTGGGGACCGGAGAGGTTAGCTCGGTTATTCATTGCGGAGATTGTGAGACTCCATGGTACCCCAAAGAGTATAGTGTCTGATCGCGATGGGCGTTTTGTGTCGCATTTCTGGCAAGCAGTACATCGAGCACTCGATACCAAATTGAATTTCAGCACCGCTTATCATCCCCAGACGGACGGACAGTCAGAGAGGACGATCCAAACGCTAGAAGACATGTTGAGGGCTTGCGCGTTGGATTGGAAAGAAGATTGGGAGACTCATTTACCATTGATTGAATTTGCATACAATAATAGTTGGCATAGTTCGATTGGGATGGCTCCGTTTGAAGCATTATACGGAAGACGGTGTAGATCGCCAATCTGTTGGGACGAGCCATACGAGTTACTTGGAGTAGAACCGGACTTGGTGGTTCAAACACGGGAAAAAGTCGCAATTATTCGGCAAAGGTTGTTGATCGCTCGTAGTCGACAAAGTCATATGCCGACGTTCGTCGGCCGACTGCTAGAGTTCCAAAGTGAGACCATGTGTTGTTGAAAGTATCGCCGACTCGTGGAGTTCTTCGGTTTGGTAAGAAGGGAAGCTTAGTCCTCGTTATATTGGCCCCTTCGAGATCCCGGACAAGGTAGGCGATGTAGCTTATCGACTAGCATTACCTCCGACGCTTAGTCATGTTCATAATGTGTTTCATGTTTCACAACCGCGTAAGTATGTTCCCGATCCCAGCCATGTTATTGATTATCAAGAAATTGAGATTAGTGATGATGTTACGTATGAAGAACAACCGGTAACCATACTAGAGAGACGAGTGAAACAATTGCGACGGAAAGTGATTCCGTTAGTAAAGGTCCAATGGTCTAAGCATGGAATTGAGGAGGCCACGTGGGAGACCGAGGAGAGTATGCGTGCCCGATACCCCGAACTTTTTGTATCTTAAGTTTCGGGACGAAACTTCTTTTTAGGGGGTAAGGGTGTAATACCCGTGTATTTTGTGAGTGTCATTTTGGATGTATTTTGTGGTATTGTGGTTATTTGGACCGTATATATTGATGATTGACCTTGGCATATTGATAGATTATTGTCGGGTTCCGTGATTCTCGGATTGTGCTCGCTTTAGCCGACTTCTTGCGAATTTAAATTTGGAAAATAGCAGCTTAGCGCACGCTAAGATCGTATGTCTAGCGCACGCTAACTGTGCTCGAGTAGCGCACGCTACTCTTGTGCAATAGCGTGCGTTAGGCCGGACAAGAAGCTTCTCGACTCGAATGAGGCGTTAGCGACGCTATGGACGGACTAACGACGCTTTTCGATGTACTAGCGCACGTTACTTGTATGATAGCGTGCGCTAGGATGTCGTCGTTGAGGACAGAACGCTTCGACCGCAGTATTGCGTGTAGCGCACGCCATCAGATGGAGTTAGCGCGCTAGTATCAATCGGTAGCGCGCTAACAGATAGTTCAACAGACGCTACCGAGCCTCGGCGTAAAGTTCTGACCGCCTTTTTCTTCAACAAGGCACCGCTCGCTCGTTAGCGCACGCTAAGCTCGTAGCCGTAGCGTGCGCTAATACCTCCCGATATATATGGGGGTAGGTTCCGTAAACGTCATTTTTCACCTCTTCCTCTTCCCTTCAAGGCCGGGCGATTTGGAGTGTAGTTAGACGTGGTTTTTCACCGCCACCATCCAACAACATTTTCGTGTTCCTAAGCTCAATCTAACAAGATTTCATCCAAAGGTATCATCCAAATCAAGGTAAGATTGTTCAATCCCTAGTTTTGGAATTTTGAGGGTTTTGTTTAGATCTCGTCATTCTAGTCCGTTTTAAACCTTGAATTGGGTCGATTATGATTGTGAAACCATAATCCCTTGTTTTTCTTGAAGTCTACGGATTTCGCTTGGAGTTCCCACCTATTGATTTGAGTATGAACAACTCCGCCTTAGTAGTGTTTGATAGTTTGTCCCTAAGAGTAGAGTTTGAAGGGAATCCTTCCATTTCCGTGGTGTTGTGTTTTGATTCCATATTTCGATGTGTTAGGATCGAATCGTTGAAGGAAGTTCGACCGTACATTCATCCGTCACGCTTTCTTGTGTCGCTCAAATTGAGGCAAGTACTTTGATTGTGTTTACCGTACTTCGTGTGAATATGTAAAAATGGAATTTGTGCCAATTGTTGATCGAGTGTGTGTGAGCCGAGTAAAACCAAGGAGGGTCCCCCTGGTCCTAGAGTCGCGTATCCCTACGGATCACTCGGTTGGGCTATACACTGTGAGGGCCCGACGAGGTGTCTCCGGGGTGTGTATCTTGGCCGAGAGGTACAGGCCGTGATAGCTCGGGAGGTTGTTTTGTGATGATGACTGTGATGTGGTATTCCGGAATATCCGTGATGGCACTATGATTTTCTCGTGGTTTTTGTTGATTATTCACTTGTTGTACATATTCTAGAATCATTGTACTTGCACCGGCTTCTTCTTTCTTTGGGGTGGATATACTTTGTGTATTCAGCACAGTCCAAAGTGGGAGGACTAGCACAGACGGACACGAGCTTGGTGGGCAAAGATTGATATCGTATTATTTTGAGTTGATGGTCATATGGTCATGGTCAAAGTCGTGTTTTGGTTTTGTACTCGCTGGTATCGTCCGGTGTTGTATGTCATGTCATTATTAATGGTTAATGATGTTGTTGTATTCCCGTGGTGAACGGTCATATTGGTTATGATTCCTCGGGATGATATGTTGTTTGGTATTGTGATGTATGTTATGTTGAAATTGAAGTTGGTTTTGAATGTATGAACATTTATGTTTGTCGTATTTAATGTGATTTATTTGGGTCTAAGCCCGGTAGGTCCTCCAAAAAGGATCTACGGCTACCGTAATATCTCCGTAAATCATGGGGGTGTTACAGAATATGGTATCGAGCCTAGGTTTATGGATACCTAGCCGTCGGTGTTTGGGTCTATTAAATTGAGTCGCTTGTTATCTACGATATCATTGGCATGCTACCACCTCGTGTTGCTCGTGTTGGAAGACTCTTCGGATGTTGGTTGTTTCTTTCCTTCTAAATAATTACCTTAATATTGTGCAATCTATTATTGTAATCATTTCCTTGTTGAATCATTCTTACTCTTCAAGATGCCGAGAGGTAGAGCTATCCGCCAACGTGGTCGTGGTAGAGGCCGTGGCAGAGTGGTAGTGTCCGAGTCCGAGAGGTCCGTTTGAATCGGCATCTCGCTCGCGACTAGGTCGGACCGGATTCCTTCGGGAGGTTCGAATGGAGGCTCGAGGCCGAGGTGCCTAACGCTCTTCAACAAGTTGTAACACAAGTGCACCAACCGCACAAGTGGTGCGTAATATTAATACCGCAGACGGTTGAGGATCGATGGCTTCAAGAAGTTATGAAGATGAACCCTCCTGCATTCGATGGTTCCGTGATGCGAACAATCGGGATCATTGGTTAGTTGAGCCGAGAAGATCTTTGACGGTATTGGTTGTCCTGGCCAAGAGAGTCCCGATTGCTCAATATCCGATACTGATGACGCTTGACCGGTGGCGAATGTTGCTTCCAAGGACCGTGATGTCACTTGGGAAGAATTTAAAGAATTGATGGAAGCTCAAGATTGTCCCGCGCCGGTTCGGCTAGCAAGAGTCGGTGAGTTCTTCGAGCTCAACCCGAAGATGTTCCTATTTCGAAGCAATCAAGACATACAACAAGCGCTAGTGTATGTCCAAGATCGAGTTAAGGATGAGATAGACAAGATACTTCATTTCGATGCAAGGATGAAACCGAGGTCCGAAAGTATATGGCGGGCCTTGGGTGTACTACTTTGAGAGAATATCAGATAGAGCACTTGCCTATGAGATGGTGTCAGCCTGGTTCCAGCAGCTTGAGCTCAAGAAACCAAAATTTTCTCGGTAGTTTCCGAGGCAAATGGATCGCGTAGGCCTCAATCTTCTATGCAATCTTCATTGCCTCTCACCTAGTGGAGGAATGCCGAGGGTTTGTTTTAATTGTGGAAATCCGGACATGTCGGCTTCGCCGCACTTCGCCCCATTGATTGTTTTAAGTGTGGGAAGCAGGTCATCGCACATTATATTGTGAGTCACAAGGTAATATTTTCTAAATGCTTCCTACCCTACCGGCACAAGCATGGTCACCAACTCCGAGTGTCGGACGCGGCAAAGGCAGAGGTAAAACCGAGCATAAGGATGCATCTAGCATCGATCAGCCCCACCCCGATTGTATGAGATGAGGCGACCGATGACGTAGGGACTACCACTACGCTGTATTGTTTATATTTCATGCACCCAGAGATGTATTGTTTGATTCTCGAGCTACTCATTCTTTTATATCATTATCTTGTGTGAATCGTTTGGGCCTAGACGGTCTCTACATGTGAACCTTTTATTGTTGGGTTGCCAAGTGGGGAAAGGATAGTTGGGGATCAAGAGATCGCCAATCGTCCCGTAACTATCGGGCAAGAAAGATTGGTCATCCGATTTGATTGTGATCGATATGATGGGAGAGGATTTAATCCTCGGTGATGATTGGTTAAATCGGCATGGAGCGATAGTAGATTATCGTCGGAAGATAATTTCGATAGTCGCACGGATGGTATCAACACGCTTTGAAGGGCAAAACCCGTACTTCGGGAAGTTTATTCGAGCCATGAAAGCGATGAAATTATTGCGACAAGGTTGTACCAGCTTATTGGTGTTACGCATTGAAGTCGGAAGTTGGCGAGTACGCTTATCCTCTGCTCCAGCTTGTGAATGAATTTCCGACGTATTTCCGGATGATTTGCCGATTGCCACCACATCGTGAAGTAGAGTTCGCCATCGAACTAGAGCCCAATGCGGCGCCAATATCCAAGGCACCGCATGTAATGGCCCCATCGGAAATGTTAGAATTGAAGAAACAATTGGGTGAATTGTTGGACAAAGGTTATATTCGCCTAGTGTGTCTCCATGGGGTGCACCGTATTGTTTGTACGAAAGAAAGATGGGTCCTTACGGCTATGTATTGACTATCGTGAGTTGAATAAACTCACTATTAAGAACAAGTATCCGTTGCCAAGAATCGATGATCTATTTGATCAATTACAAGGGGCTACGCTTTTCCAAGATTGATTTGAGGTCGATATTACCAACTCCGAATTCGAGATTCGGATATTCCTGTGTCAAAGATTTCTGACGAGGTATGGGCATTACGAATTCGTAGTTATGCCATTCGGTTTAACAAATGCTCCGCGGCCTTCATGCAACTTATGAACAAAACTTTTATCGAATATCTCGATAAATTTGTAGTGGTGTTTATCGACGATATATTAATCTATTCCAAAAGTGAGACGGAGCATGCCGAACACTTGAGAATCACGTTGAGTATTTTGAGGGTCGATAAGCTTTATGCTAAATTTTCTAAGTGCGAGTTCGCTTAAAGAAGTTTCTTTCTGGGACACATCATCTCAAACGATGGTATTCGTAGACCCTCAAAAGGTTGAAGCAACTTAGCTTGGGAGCCTCCACGGAATGTTAAGGAAGTTCGAGTTTTCTAGATTAGCGGGCTATTATCGTCGATTTGTTGAAGGATTCTCGAAAATTGCTCGACCGCTCACCCTATTATTGCGTAAGACACGTAAATTTGAGTGGAGTGATGAGTGTCAAGAGTTTTGATGAATTGAAAAGCGGTTGACTACGTCTCCGATCCTATCCTTACCACAAGGAACTAAGGTTTCGTTATTTATAGTGATGCTTCTAAACAAGGATTAAGATGTGTATTGATGCAAAATGAGAGAGTAGTGGCTTATGCGTCTCGACAATTAAAGCCATACGAGATGAATTATCCTACTCATGATCTTGAGTTAGCCGTGGTGTTTGCGTTGAAAATTTGGAGGCATTACTTGTATGGTTCTTCTTGTCGAGTGTATACGGATCATAAGAGCTTGAAGTACA
Organism: Orobanche coerulescens; assembly: GCA_033398695.1. Classification (NCBI taxonomy): domain Eukaryota; kingdom Viridiplantae; phylum Streptophyta; class Magnoliopsida; order Lamiales; family Orobanchaceae; genus Orobanche; species Orobanche coerulescens. The sequence goes on along the minus strand of CM065814.1, from coordinate 148,545,075 downwards.
TATTTACGCAGTATGAACTAAATATGCGCGCCGCGATGGGTGGAACTACTTAAAGATTATGATCTTGACATTCTTTACCATCCGTAAAGCAAACGCCGCTGCCGATGCGTTAAGCCGCAAGTCACCGTGTTGCAAAAGTTGGAACTACTTACCATTCAACCGAAGCTTAGACGAGAGTTGATTGATATGGAAATTGAAGTTTGGCCTCACGTAACTCAAGGACAGCTATGCTTCCTTGAGATTACATCCTCCGTAATGGAAGATATTAAGTCCAAGCAGCTAGATGATCTCTCAATCAGGCAACTTCTGGAAGACAAAGGTTAGAGGAAAAGCTCATGGATTCTTAATCGATGAAGACGGAGTTCTTCGATTTCGAGGCGTAACTTGTGTACCTAATCGGGATGATCTCAAACAGTAATTTTGAATGAAGCACATTCTACTCCGTACTCGATTCATCCGGTATGAGTAAAATGTATAAGGACTTGAAGAAAAACTTTGGTGGCCGAACATGAAGAAAGATGTAACAGAGTTCGTGATGAAATGCTTGACTTGTCACAGTTAAAGCGGAACATCGAGACCCGCCGTAAATTGCAACCGCTACCAATTCCTAATGGAAGTGGGAAGATATAGCGATGGATTTTATTGTGGGAATGCCAAAGACGCGAATCGAGTGAATATGATTTGGGTAATTGTTGATCGCTAACCAAATCCGCACACTTTCTCGGGAATTAGAGATATTTGGGGACCGGAGAGGTTAGCTCGGTTATTCATTGCGGAGATTGTGAGACTCCATGGTACCCCAAAGAGTATAGTGTCCGATCGCGATGGGCGTTTTGTGTCGCATTTCGCAAGCAAGACATCGAGCACTCGATACCAAATTGAATTTCAAGACCGCTTATCATCCCTGCACGGACGGACAACAGAGAGGACGATCCAAACGCTAGAAGACATGTTGAGGGCTTGCGCGTTGGATTGGAAAGAAGATTGGGAGACTCATTTACCATTGATTGAATTTGCATACAATAATAGTTGGCATAGTTCGATTGGGATGGCTCCGCTTGAAGCATTATACTAAGACGGTGTAGATCGCCAACTGCTGGGACGAGCCATACGAGTTACTTGGAGTAGAACCGACTTGGTGGTTCAAACACGGAAAAAGTCGCAATTATTCTAGCAAAGGTTGTTGATCGCCGTAGTCGACAAAGTCATATGCCGACGTCATCGCCGACTGCTAGAGTTCCAAAGTGAGACCATGTGTTGTTGAAAGTATCGCCGACTCGTGGAGTTCTTCGGTTTGGTAAGAAGGGGAAGCTTAGTCCTCGTTATATTGGCCCCTTCGAGATCCCGGACAAGGTAGGCGATGTAGCTTATCGACTAGCATTACCTCCGACGCTTAGTCATGTTCATAATGTGTTTCATGTTTCACAACCGCGTAAGTATGTTCCCGATCCCAGCCATGTTATTGATTATCAAGAAATTGAGATTAGTGATGATGTTACGTATGAAGAACAACCGGTAACCATACTAGAGAGACGAGTGAAACAATTGCGACGGAAAGTGATTCCGTTAGTAAAGGTCCAATGGTCTAAGCATGGAATTGAGGAGGCCACGTGGGAGACCGAGGAGAGTATGCGTGCCCGATACCCCGAACTTTTGTATCTTAAGTTTCGGACGAAACTTCTTTTTAGGGGGTAAGGGTGTAATACCCGTGTATTTTGTGAGTGTCATTTTGGATGTATTTTGTGGTATTGTGGTTATTTGGACCGTATATATTGATGATTGACCTTGGCATATTGATAGCTGATTATTGTTGGGTTCCGTGATTCTCGGATTGTGCTCGCTTTAGCCGGACTTCTTGCGAATTTAAATTTGGAAAATAGCGCTAGCGCACGCTAAGATCAGATGTCTAGCGCACGCTAACTGTGCTCGAGTAGCGCACGCTACTTGTGCAATAGCGTGCAAGGCCCAGTCTACCGACAAGAAGCTTTCTCGACTCGAATGAGGCGCAGCAGACGCTATGGACGGACTAACGACGCTTTTCGATGTACTAGCGCACGTTACTTGTATGATAGCGTGCGCTAGATGTCGTGCCGCTGAGGACAGAACGCTTCGACCGCAGTATTAGGTGTAGCGCACGCCATCAGATGGAGTTAGCGCGCTAGTATCAATCGGTAGCGCGCTAACAGATAGTTCAACAGACGCTACCGAGCCTGGCGTAAAGTTCTGACCGCCTTTTTCTTCAACAAAGGCACCGCCTCAGCTGTTAGCGCACGCTAAGCTCGTAGCCGTAGCGTGCGCTAATACCTCCCAAGATATATGGGGGTAGGTTCCGTAAACGTCATTTTTCACCTCTTCCTCTTCCTTCGGCGGCCGGGCGATTTGGAGTGTAGTTAGACGTGGTTTTTCACCGCCACCATCCAACAACATTTTCGTGTTCCTAAGCTCAATCTAACAAGATTTCATCCAAGGTATCATCCAAATCAAGGTAAGATTGTTCAATCCCTAGTTTTGGAATTTTGAGGGTTTTGTTTAGATCTCGTCATTCTAGTCCGTTTTAAACCTTGAATGGGTCGATTATGATTGTGAAACCATAATCCCTTGTTTTTCTTGAAGTCTACGGATTTCGCTTGGAGTTCCCACCTATTGATTTGAGTATGAACAACTCCGCCTTAGTAAAGTGTTTGATAGTTTGTCCCTAAGAGTAGAGTTTGAAGGGAATCCCTTCCATTTCCGTGGTGTTGTGTTTTGATTCCATATTTCATGTGTTAGGATCGAATCGTTGAAGGAAGTTCGACCGTACATTCATCCGTTCGCCGTTTCTTGTGTCGCTCAAATTGAGGCAAGTACTTTGATTGTGTTTATCAGTATTCGTGTGAATATGTAAAAATGGAATTTGTGCCAATTGTTGATCGAGTGTGTGAGCCGAGTAAAACCAAGTGAGGGTCCCCTGGTCCTGTGAGTCGCGTATCCCTACGGATCACTCGGTTGGGCTATACACTGTGGAGGGCCTGACGAGGTGTCTCTGGGTGTGTATCTTGCCGAGAGGTACAGGCCAAGATAGCTCGGGAGGTTGTTTTGTGATGATGACTGTGATGTGGTATTCGGAATATCCGTGATGGCACTATGATTTTCTCGTGGTTTTTGTTGATTATTCACTTGTTGTACATATTCTAGAATCATTGTACTTGCACCGCTTCTTGCCGACCCCTTTGGGGTGGATATACTTTGTGTATTCAGTGCAGTCCAAAGGGGAGGACTAGCACAGACGGACACGAGCTTGGTGGGCGATTGATATCGTGTATTATTTTGAGTTGATGGTCATATGGTCATGGTCAAAGTCGTGTTTTGGTTTTGTACTCGCTGGTAATCGTCCGTGTTGTATGTCATGTCATTATTAATGGTTAATGATGTTGTTGTATTCCCGTGGTGAACGGTCATATTGGTTATGATTCCTGATGATATGTTGTTTGGTATTGTGATGTATGTTATGTTGAAATTGAAGTTGGTTTTGAATGTATGAACATTTATGTTTGTCGTATTTAATGTGTTTTATTTGGGTCTAAGCCTCGGTAGGTCCTCCAAAAAGGATCTACGGCGCCGTAATATCTCCGTAAATCATGGGGTGTTACGTAATATGGTATCAGAGCCTAGGTTAATGGATACCGAGGCGGTCCGAGTTCTGGGTCTATTCAAATCAGTCAGTTGTAATCCACGATAACATTGGCAACCTACCACCACGTGTTGCCTCTGTTGGAAGACTCTTCTGAAGTTGGTTGTTTCTTTCCTTCTAAATAATTACCTTAATATTGTGCAATCTATTATTGTAATCATTTCCTTGTTGAATCATTCTTACTGTTAAGTTTGACGTGCGGTTGAGCTATCCGTCTGCGTGGTCGTGGTAGAGGCCGTGGCAGAGTGGTAGTGTCTGAGTCCGAGAGGTCCGTTTGAACCGGCATCTCGCCTCGCGACTAGGTCGGACCGGATTCCTTCTGGAGGTTCGAATGGAGGCTCTGAGGCCGAGGTGCCTAACGCTCTTCAACAAGTTGTAACACAAGTGCACCAACCGGCACAAGTGGTGCGTAATATTAATACCGCGTGACGGTTGAGGATCGATGGCTTCAAGAAGTTATGAAGATGAACCCTCCTGCATTCGATGGTTCCGTGATGCGAACAATCGGGATCATTGGTTAGTTGAGCCGAGAAGATCTTTGACGGTATTGGTTGTCCTGGCCAAGAGAGTCCCGATTGCTCAATATCCGACAGCTGATGACGCTTGGACCGGTGGCGAATGTTAAGCCCAAGGACCGTGATGTCACTTGGGAAGAATTTAAAGAATTGATGGAAGCTCGCATTGTCCCGCGCCGGTTCACTAGCAAGAGTCGTGAGTTCTTCGTAGCTCAACCCGAAGATGTTCCTATTTCGAAGCAATCAAGACATACAACAAGCAGCTAGTGTATGTCCAAGATCGAGTTAAGGATGAGATAGACAAGATACTTCATTTCGATGCAAGGATGAAACCGAGGTCCGAAAGTATATGGCGGGCCTTGGGTGTACTACTTTGAGAGAATATCGTGATAGAGCACTTGCCTATGAGATGGTGTCGCCGGTTCCAAATAGCTTGAGCTCAAGAAACCAAAATTTTCTCGTAGTTTCCGAGGCAAAGGATCGCGTAGGCCTCAATCTTCTATGCAATCTTCTCGGTTCCTCTCACCCTAGTGGAGGAATGCCGAGGGTTTGTTTTAATTGTGGAAATCCGGGACATGTCGGGCTCGCCGCACTTCGCCCCATTGATTGTTTTAAGTGTGGGAAGGTGGTCATCGCACATTATATTGTGAGTCAAAGGCGTAATATTTTCTAAATGCTTCCTACCTACCGGCACAAGCATGGTCAGCCAACTCCGAGTGTCTGACGCGGCAAAGGCAGAGGTAAAACCGAGCATAAGGATGCATCTAGCATCGATCAGCCCCACCCCGATTGTATGAGATGAGGCGGATCGATGACGTAGGGACTACCACTACGCCGTATTGTTTATATTTCGATGCACCCTAGATGTATTGTTTGATTCTCGAGCTACTCATTCTTTTATATCATTATCTTGTGTGAATCGTTTGGGCCTAGACGGTCTCTCTACATGTGAACCTTTATTGTTGGGTTGCCAAGTGGGGAAAGGATAGTTGGGGATCAAGAGATCGCCAATTGTCCCGTAACCATTGGCAGAAAGATTGGTCATCCGATTTGATTGTGATCGATATGATGGGAGAGGATTTAATCCTCGGTGATGATTGGTTAAATCGGCATGGAGCGATAGTAGATTATCGTCTAAGATAATTTCGATAGTCGCTACGGATGGTACTCAACACGCTTTTGAAGGGCAAAACCTCGTACTTCGGGAAGTTTATTCGAGCCATGAAAGCGATGAAATTATTGCGACAAGGTTGTACCAGCTTATTGGTGTTACGATTGAAGTCGGAAGTTGGCGAGTACGCTTATCCTCTGCTCCAGCTTGTGAATGAATTTCCGTGACGTATTTCCTGATGATTTGCCGATTGCCACCACATCGTGAAGTAGAGTTCGCCATCGAACTAGAGCCCAATGCGGCGCCAATATCCAAGGCACCGCATGTAATGGCCCCATCGGAAATGTTAGAATTGAAGAAACAATTGGGTGAATTGTTGGACAAAGGTTATATTCGCCTAGTGTGTCTCCATGGGGTGCACCGATTGTTTGTACGAAAGAAAGATGGGTCCTTACGGCTATGTATTGACTATCGTGAGTTGAATAAACTCACTATTAAGAACAAGTATCCGTTGCCAAGAATCGATGATCTATTTGATCAATTACAAGGGGCTACGCTTTTCCAAGATTGATTTGAGGTCGATATTACCAACTCCGAATTCGAGATTCGGATATTCCTGTGTCAAGATTTCGGACGAGGTATGGGCATTACGAATTCGTAGTTATGCCATTCGGTTTAACAAATGCTCCGCGGCCTTCATGCAACTTATGAACAAAACTTTTATCGAATATCTCGATAAATTTGTAGTGGTGTTTATCGACGATATATTAATCTATTCCAAAAGTGAGACGGAGCATGCCGAACACTTGAGAATCACGTTGAGTATTTTGAGGGCTGATAAGCTTTATGCTAAATTTTCTAAGTGCGAGTTCGCTTAAAGAAGTTTCTTTCTGGGACACATCATCTCACCGATGGTATTCGTGGTAGACCCTCAAAAGGTTGAAGCAATCTTAGCTTGGGAGCCTCCACGGAATGTTAAGGAAGTTCGAGTTTTCTAGGATTAGCGGGCTATTATCGTCGATTTGTTGAAGGATTCTCAAAATTGCTCGACCGCTCACCCTATTATTGCGTAAGACGTAAATTTGAGTGGAGTGATGAGTGTCGAAGAGTTTTGATGAATTGAAAAGCGGTTGACTACGTCTCCGATCCTATCCTTACCACAAGGAACTAAGGTTTCGTTATTTATAGTGATGCTTCTAAACAAGGATTAGGATGTGTATTGATGCAAAATGAGAGAGTAGTGGCTTATGCGTCTCGACAATTAAAGCCATACGAGATGAATTATCCTACTCATGATCTTGAGTTAGCCGTGGTGTTTGCGTTGAAAATTTGGAGGCATTACTTGTATGGTTCTTCTTGTCGAGTGTATACGGATCATAAGAGCTTGAAGTACATATTTACGCAGTAAGGAACTAAATATGCGCGGCGCGATGGTTGGAACTACTTAAAGATTATGATCTTGACATTCTTTACCATCCGTAAAGCAAACGCCGTTGCCGATGCGTTAAGCCGCAAGTCACCGTGTTGCAAAAGTTGGAACTACTTACCATTCAACCGAAGCTTAGACGAGTTGATTGATATGGAAATTGAAGTTTGGCCTCACGTAACTCAAGGACAGCTTGCTTTCCTTGAGATTACATCCTCCGTAATGGAAGATATTAAGTCCAAGCAGCTAGATGATCTCTCAATCAGGCAAATGGAAGACAAGTGTTAGAGGAAAAGCTCCTGGATTCTTAATCGATGAAGACGGAGTTCTTCGATTTCGAGGCGTAACTTGTGTACCTAATCGGGATGATCTCAAACAGTAATTTTGAATGAAGCACATTCTACTCCGTACTCGATTCATCCGGTATGAGTAAAATGTATAAGGACTTGAAGAAAAACTTTGGTGGCCGAACATGAAGAAAGATGTAACAGAGTTCGTGATGAAATGCTTGACTTGTCACAGTTAAAGCGGAACATCGAGACTCGCCGGTAAATTGCAACCGCTACCAATTCCTAATGGAAGTGGGAAGATATAGCGATGGATTTTATTGTGGGAATGCCAAAGACGCGAATCGAGTGAATATGATTTGGGTAATTGTTGATCGCTAACCAAATCCGCACACTTTCTCGGGAATTAGAGATATTTGGGGACCGGAGAGGTTAGCTCGGTTATTCATTGCGGAGATTGTGAGACTCCATGGTACCCCAAAGAGTATAGTGTCCGATCGCGATGGGCGTTTTGTGTCGCATTTCGGCAAGCAAGACATCGAGCACTCGGTACCAAATTGAATTTCAAAGACCGCTTATCATCCCTGCATTTGACGGACAATGAGAGGACGATCCAAACGCTAGAAGACATGTTGAGGGCTTGCGCGTTGGATTGGAAAGAAGATTGGGAGACTCATTTACCATTGATTGAATTTGCGTACAATAATAGTTGGCATAGTTCGATTGGGATGGCTCCGCTTGAAGCATTATACTAAGACGGTGTAGATCGCCAACTGCTGGGACGAGCCATACGAGTTACTTGGAGTAGAACCGACTTGGTGGTTCAAACACGGAAAAAGTCGCAATTATTCGGCAAAGGTTGTTGATCGCTCGTAGTCGACAAAGTCATATGCCGACGCTCGCCGCCGACTGCTAGAGTTCCAAAGTGAGACCATGTGTTGTTGAAAGTATCGCCGACTCGTGGTGTTCTTCGGTTTGGTAAGAAGGGGAAGCTTAGTCCTCGTTATATTGGCCCCTTCGAGATCCTGGACAAGGTAGGCGATGTAGCTTATCGACTAGCATTACCTCCGACGCTTAGTCATGTTCATAATGTGTTTCATGTTTCACAACTGCGTAAGTATGTTCCCGATCCCAGCCATGTTATTGATTATCAAGAAATTGAGATTAGTGATGATGTTACGTATGAAGAACAACCGGTAACCATACTAGAGAGACGAGTGAAACAATTGCGACGGAAAGTGATTCCGTTAGTAAAGGTCCAATGGTCTAAGCATGGAATTGAGGAGGCCACGTGGGAGACCGAGGAGAGTATGCGTGCCCGATACCCCGAACTTTTTGTATCTTAAGTTTCGGGACGAAACTTCTTTTTAGGGGTAAGGTGTAATACCCGTATTTTGTGAGTGTCATTTTGGATGTATTTTGTGGTATTGTGGTTATTTGGACCGTATATATTGATGATTGACCTTGGCATATTGATAGCCGATTATTGTCGGGTTCCATGATTCTCGGATTGTGCTCGCTTTAGCCGGACTTCTTGCGAATTTAAATTTGGAAAATAGCGCTAGCGCACGCTAAGATCGTATGTCTAGCGCACGCTAACCAGCTCGAGTAGCGCACGCTACTCTTGTGCAATAGCGTGCAGTCTACCGGACAAGAAGCTCGACTCGAATGAGGCGTTAGCGACGCTATGGACGGACTAACGACGCTTTTCATGTACTAGCGCACGTTACTTGTATGATAGCGTGCGCTAGATGTCGTGCCGCTGAGGACAGAACGCTTCGACCGCAGTATTGGTGTAGCGCACGCCATCAGATGGAGTTAGCGCGCGCTAGTATCAATCGGTAGCGCGCGCAACAGATAGTTCAGCAGACGCTACCGGAGCCTCGGCGTAAAGTTCTGACCGCTTTTTCTTCAACAAAGGCACCGCTCGCTGTTAGCGCACGCTAAGCTCGTAGCCGTAGCGTGCGCTAATACCTCCCAAAGATATATGGGGGTAGGTTCCGTAAACGTCATTTTTCACCTCTTCCTCTTCCTTCGGCCGGGCGATTTGGAGTGTAGTTAGACGTGGTTTTTCACCCGCCACCATCCAACAACATTTTCGTGTTCCTAAGCTCAATCTAACAAGATTTCATCCAGTTGTATCATCCAAATCAAGGTAAGATTGTTCAATCCCTAGTTTTGGAATTTTGAGGGTTTTGTTTAGATCTCGTCATTCTAGTCCGTTTTAAACCTTGAATTGGGTCGATTATGATTGTGAAACCATAATCCCTTGTTTTTCTTGAAGTCTACGGATTTCGCTTTGGAGTTCCCACCTATTGATTTGAGTATGAACAACTCCGCCTTAGTAGTGTTTGATAGTTTGTCCCTAAGAGTAGAGTTTGAAGGGAATCCCTTCCATTTCCGTGGTGTTGTGTTTTGATTCCATATTTCGATGTGTTAGGATCGAATCGTTGAAGGAAGTTCGACCGTACATTCATCCGTTCGCCGCTTTCTTGTGTCGCTCAAATTGAGGCAAGTACTTTGATTGTGTTTATCAGATTCGTGTGAATATGTAAAAATGGAATTTGTGCCAATTGTTGATCGAGTGTGTGTGAGCCGAGTAAAACCGGTGAGGGTCCCCTGGTCCTAGAGTCGCGTATCCCTACGGATCACTCGGTTGGGCTATACACTGTGAGGGCCCGACGAGGTGTCTCGGGGTGTGTATCTTGCCGAGAGGTACAGGCCGATAGCTCGGGAGGTTGTTTTGTGATGATGACTGTGATGTGGTATTCCGGAATATCCGTGATGGCACTATGATTTTCTCGTGGTTTTTGTTGATTATTCACTTGTTGTACATATTCTAGAATCATTGTACTTGCACCGCTTCTTGCCGAATTCCTTTTGGGGTGGATATACTTTTGTGTATTCAGTACAGTGTCTAGTGGGAGGACTAGCACAGACGGACACGAGCTTGGTGGGCGACATTGATATTGTGTATTATTTTGAGTTGATGGTCATATGGTCATGGTCAAAGTCGTGTTTTGGTTTTGTACTGCTCGCATCTAATGTCCGGTGTTGTATGTCATGTCATTATTAATGGTTAATGATGTTGTTGTATTCCCGTGGTGAACGGTCATATTGGTTATGATTCCTCGGGATGATATGTTGTTTGGTATTGTGATGTATGTTATGTTGAAATTGAAGTTGGTTTTGAATGTATGAACATTTATGTTTGTCGTATTTAATGTGTTTTATTTGGGTCTAAGCCTGGTAGGTCCTCCAAAAGGATCTACGGCGCTGTAATATCTCCGTAAATCATGGGGGTGTTACGTAATATGGTATCGTGAGCCTAGGTTTATGGATACCTAGGTCAGCCGGTGTTTGGGTCTATTAAATTGAGTCACTTGTTATCTACGATATCATTGGCATGCTACCACCTCGTGTTGCCTGTGTTGGAAGACTCTTCGATGTTGGTTGTTTCTTTCCTTCGGAAATAATTACCTTAATATTGTGCAATCTATTATTGTAATCATTTCCTTGTTGAATCATTCTTACTCTTCAAGATGCCGAGAGGTAGAGCTATCCGTCAACGTGGTCGTGGTAGAGGCCGTGGCAGAGTGGTAGTGTCTCGAGTCCGAGAGGTCCGTTTCAGAATCGGCATCTCGCTCGCGACTAGGTCGGACCGGATTCCTTCGGGAGGTTCGAATGGAGGCTCGGAGGCCGAGGTGCCTAACGCTCTTCAACAAGTTGTAACACAAGTGCACCAACCGCACAAGTGGTGCGTAATATTAATACCGCGGGACGGTTGAGGATCGATGGCTTCAAGAAGTTATGAAGATGAACCCTCCTGCATTCGATGGTTCCGTGATGCGAACAATCGGGATCATTGGTTAGTTGAGCCGAGAAGATCTTTGACGGTATTGGTTGTCCTGCCAAGAGAGTCCCGATTGCTCAATATCTCGATTGATGACGCTCGACCGGTGGCGAATGTTAAGCCCAAGGACCGTGATGTCACTTGGGAAGAATTTAAAGAATTGATGGAAGCTCAAGATTGTCCCGCGCCGGTTCACCTAGCAAGAGTCGGTGAGTTCTTCGAGCTCAACCCAAGATGTTCCTATTTCGAGCAATCAAGACATACAACAAGCGCTAGTGTATGTCCAAGATCGAGTTAAGGATGAGATAGACAAGATACTTCATTTCGATGCAAGGATGAAACCGAGGTCCGAAAGTATATGGCGGGCCTTGGGTGTACTACTTTGAGAGAATATCGTGATAGAGCACTTGCCTATGAGATGGTGTCGGGCCTGTTCCAAATAGCTTGAGCTCGAAGAAACCAAAATTTTCTCGGTAGTTTCCAAGGCAATGGATCGCGTAGGCCTCAATCTTCTATGCAATCTTCTCTGGTTCCTCACCTAGTGGAGGAATGCCGAGGGTTTGTTTTAATTGTGGAAATCCGGGACATGTCGATTCCGCCGCACTTCGCCCCATTGATTGTTTTAAGTGTGGGAAGCAGTGGTCATCGCACATTATATTGTGAGTCAAAGGCGTAATATTTTCTAAATGCTTCCTACCCTACCGGCACAAGCATGGTCAGCCAACTCCGAGTGTCGGACGCGGCAAAGGGCAGAGGTAAAACCGAGCATAAGGATGCATCTAGCATTGGATCAGCCCCACCCCGATCAGTATGAGATGAGGCGGATCGATGACGTAGGGACTACCACTACGCTGTATTGTTTATATTTCGATGCACCCGGTAGATGTATTGTTTGATTCTCGAGCTACTCATTCTTTTATATCATTATCTTGTGTGAATCGTTTGGGCCTAGACGGTCTCTCTACATGTGAACCTTTTATTGTTGGGTTGCCAAGTGGGAAAGGATAGTTGGGGATCAAGAGATCGCCAATTGTCCCGTAACCATTGGCAAGAAAGATTGGTCATCCGATTTGATTGTGATCGATATGATGGGAGAGGATTTAATCGGTGATGATTGGTTAAATCGGCATGGAGCGATAGTAGATTATCGCGGAAGATAATTTCGATAGTCGCACGGATGGTACCAACACGCTTTTGAAGGGCAAAACCCGTACTTCCGGGAAGTTTATTCGAGCCATGAAAGCGATGAAATTATTGCGACAAGGTTGTACCAGCTTATTGGTGTTACGCATTGAAGTCGGAAGTTGGCGAGTACGCTTATCCTCTGCTCCAGCTTGTGAATGAATTTCCAGACGTATTTCGGATGATTTGCCGGATTGCCACCACATCGTGAAGTAGAGTTCGTCATCGAACTAGAGCCCAATGCGGCGCCAATATCCAAGGCACCGCATGTAATGGCCCCATCGGAAATGTTAGAATTGAAGAAACAATTGGGTGAATTGTTGGACAAAGGTTATATTCGCCTAGTGTGTCTCCATGGGGTGCACCGTATTGTTTGTACGAAAGAAAGATGGGTCCTTACGGCTATGTATTGACTATCGTGAGTTGAATAAACTCACTATTAAGAACAAGTATCCGTTGCCAAGAATCGATGATCTATTTGATCAATTACAAGGGGCTACGCTTTTCTCCAAGATTGATTTGAGGTCGATATTACCAACTCCGAATTCGAGATTCGGATATTCCTGTGTCAAGATTTCTGACGAGGTATGGGCATTACGAATTCGTAGTTATGCCATTCGGTTTAACAAATGCTCCGGCCTTCATGCAACTTATGAACAAAACTTTTATCGAATATCTCGATAAATTTGTAGTGGTGTTTATCGACGATATATTAATCTATTCCAAAAGTGAGACGGAGCATGCCGAACACTTGAGAATCACGTTGAGTATTTTGAGGGCTGATAAGCTTTATGCTAAATTTTCTAAGTGCGAGTTCCGCTTAAAGAAGTTTCTTTTCTGGGACACATCATCTCACCGATGGTATTCGTGTAGACCCTCAAAAGGTTGAAGCAAATCTTAGCTTGGGAGCCTCCACGGAATGTTAAGGAAGTTCGGAGTTTTCTAGGATTAGCGGGCTATTATCGTCGATTTGTTGAAGGATTCTCGAAAATTGCTCGACCGCTCACCCTATTATTGCAGAAGACACAGAAATTTGAGTGGAGTGATGAGTGTCAGAAGAGTTTTGATGAATTGAAAAAGCGGTTGACTACGTCTCCGATTCTATCCTTACCACAAGGAACGGAAGGTTTCGTTATTTATAGTGATGCTTCTAAACAAGGATTAGGATGTGTATTGATGCAAAATGAGAGAGTAGTGGCTTATGCATCTCGACAATTAAAGCCATACGAGATGAATTATCCTACTCATGATCTTGAGTTAGCCGCTGTGGTGTTTGCGTTGAAAATTTGGAGGCATTACTTGTATGGTTCTTCTTGTCGAGTGTATACGGATCATAAGAGCTTGAAGTACATATTTACGCATAAGGAACTAAATATGCGTCAGCGGCGATGGTTGGAACTACTTAAAGATTATGATCTTGACATTCTTTACCATCCAGGTAAAGCAAACGTCGTTGCCGATGCGTTAAGCCGCAAGTCACCGTGTTGCAAAAGTTGGAACTACTTACCATTCAACCGAAGCTTAGACGAGAGTTGATTGATATGGAAATTGAAGTTTGGCCTCACGTAACTCAAGGATGCTATGCTTCCTTGAGATTACATCCTCCGTAATGGAAGATATTAAGTCCAAGCAGCTAGATGATCTCTCAATCAGGCGGCTTCGGAAGACAAAGTGTTAGAGGAAAAGCTCCTGGATTCTTAATCGATGAAGACGGAGTTCTTCGATTTCGAGGCGTAACTTGTGTACCTAATCGGGATGATCTCAAATAGGTAATTTTGAATGAAGCACATTCTACTCCGTACTCGATTCATCCGGTATGAGTAAAATGTATAAGGACTTGAAGAAAAACTTTTGTTGGCCGAACATGAAGAAAGATGTAACAGAGTTCGTGATGAAATGCTTGACTTGTCGCCAGGTTAAAGCGGAACATCGAGACCCGCCGTAAATTGCAACCGCTACCAATTCCTAATGGAAGTGGGAAGATATAGCGATGGATTTTATTGTGGGAATGCCAAAGACGCGAACTGGAGTGAATATGATTTGGGTAATTGTTGATCGGCTAACCAAATCCGCACACTTTCTGGGAATTAGAGATATTTGGGGACCAGAGAGGTTAGCTCGGTTATTCATTGCGGAGATTGTGAGACTCCATGGTACCCCAAAGAGTATAGTGTCTGATCGCGATGGGCGTTTTGTGTCGCATTTCTGGCAAGCAGTACATCGAGCACTCGGTACCAAATTGAATTTCAGCACCGCTTATCATCCCCAGACGGACGGACAGTCAGAGAGGACGATCCAAACGCTAGAAGACATGTTGAGGGCTTGCGCGTTGGATTGGAAAGAAGATTGAGAGACTCATTTACCATTGATTGAATTTGCGTACAATAATAGTTGGCATAGTTCGATTGGGATGGCTCCGTTTGAAGCATTATACGGAAGACGGTGTAGATCGCCAATCTATTGGGACGAGCCATACGAGTTACTTGGAGTAGAACCGGACTTGGTGGTTCAAACACGGGAAAAAGTCGCAATTATTCGGCAAAGGTTGTTGATCGCTCGTAGTCGACAAAGTCATATGCCGACGTCATCGCCGATCGTTAGAGTTCCAAAGTGAGACCATGTGTTGTTGAAAGTATCGCCGACTCGTGGAGTTCTTCGGTTTGGTAAGAAGGGGAAGCTTAGTCCTCGTTATATTGGCCCCTTCGAGATCCTGGACAAGGTAGGCGATGTAGCTTATCGACTAGCATTACCTCCGACGCTTAGTCATGTTCATAATGTGTTTCATGTTTCACAACAGCGTAAGTATGTTCCCGATCCCACCATGTTATTGATTATCAAGAAATTGAGATTAGTGATGATGTTACGTATGAAGAACAACCAGAACCATACTAGAGAGACGAGTGAAACAATTGCGACGGAAAGTGATTCCGTTAGTAAAGGTCCAATGGTCTAAGCATGGAATTGAGGAGGCCACGTGGGAGACCGAGGAGAGTATGCGTGCCCGATACCCCGAACTTTTTGTATCTTAAGTTTCGGGACGAAACTTCTTTTTCGGGGGTAAGGGTGTAATACCCGGGTATTTTGTGAGTGTCATTTGGATGTATTTTGTGGTATTGTGGTTATTTGGACCGTATATATTGATGATTGACCTTGGCATATTGATAGCTGATTATTGTCGGGTTCCGTGATTCTCGGATTGTGCTCGCTTTAGCCGACTTCTTGAGAATTTAAATTTGGAAAATAGCGCTAGCGCACGCTAAGATCGTATGTCTAGCGCACGCTAACTGTGCTCGAGTAGCGCACGCTACTCTTGTGCAATAGCGTGCAGTCTACCGGACAAGAAGCTTTCTCGACTCGAATGAGGCGTTAGCGACGCTATGGACGGACTAACGACGCTTTTCGATGTACTAGCGCACGTTACTTGTATGATAGCGCGCGCTAGGATGTCGTGCCGTTGAGGACAGAACGCTTCGGATCGCAGTACTTGCGGTGTAGCGCACGCCATCAGATGGAGTTAGCGCGCGCTAGTATCAATCGGTAGCGCGCGCTAACAGATAGTTCAACAGACGCTACGGAGCCTGGCGTAAAGTTCGACCGCTTTTCTTCAACAAGGCACCGCCTCGCTCGTTAGCGCACGCTAAGCTCGTAGCCGTAGCGTGCGCTAATACCTCCCAATATATATGGGGGTAGGTTCCAAAACGTCATTTTTCACCTCTTCCTCTTCCCTTCGGCGGCCGGGCGATTTGGAGTGTAGTTAGACGTGGTTTTTCGACCGCTTTCACCATCCAACAACATTTTCGTGTTCCTAAGCTCAATCTAACAAGATTTCATCCAGTTGTATCATCCAAATCAAGGTAAGATTGTTCAATCCCTAGTTTTGGAATTTTGAGGGTTTTGTTTAGATCTCGTCATTCTAGTCCGTTTTAAACCTTGAATTGGGTCGATTATGATTGTGAAACCATAATCCCTTGTTTTTCTTGAAGTCTACGGATTTCGTTTGGAGTTCCCACCTATTGATTTGAGTATGAACAACTCCGCCTTAGTAGTGTTTGATAGTTTGTCCCTAAGAGTAGAGTTTGAAGGGAATCCCTTCCATTTCCGTGGTGTTGTGTTTTGATTCCATATTTCGATGTGTTAGGATCGAATCGTTGAAGGAAGTTCGACCGCACGTTCATCCGTTCGCCGTTTCTTGTGTCGTTCAAATTGAGGCAAGTACTTTGATTGTGTTTATCGTACTTCGTGTGAATATGTAAAAATGGAATTTGTGCCAATTGTTGATCGAGTGTGTGTGAGCCGAGTAAAACCGGTGAGGGTCCCCTGGGTCCTAGAGGGCTGCGTATCCCTACGGATCACTCGGTTGGGCTATACACTGTGGAGGGCCTGACGAGGTGTCTCCGGGGTGTGTATCTTGCCGAGAGGTACAGGCCGTGATAGCTCGGGAGGTTGTTTTGTGATGATGACTGTGATGTGGTATTCGGAATATCCGTGATGGCACTATGATTTTCTCGTGGTTTTTGTTGATTATTCACTTGTTGTACATATTCTAGAATCATTGTACTTGCACTGCTTCTTGACCCCTTTTGGGGTGGATATACTTTGTGTATTCGTGCACAGTCCAAAGTGGGAGGACTAGCACAGGACGGACACGAGCTTGGTGGGCAACATTGATATCGTGTATTATTTTGAGTTGATGGTCATATGGTCATGGTCAAAGTCGTGTTTTGGTTTTGTACTCGTGCGGGTACTGTCCGGTGTTGTATGTCATGTCATTATTAATGGTTAATGATGTTGTTGTATTCCCGTGGTGAACGGTCATATTGGTTATGATTCCTCGGGATGATATGTTGTTTGGTATTGTGATGTATGTTATGTTGAAATTGAAGTTGGTTTTGAATGTATGAACATTTATGTTTGTCGTATTTAATGTGTTTTATTTGGGTCTAAGCCTGGTAGGTCCTCCAAAAAGGATCTACGGAGCTGTAATATCTCCGTAAATCATGGGGGTGTTACACTTTTGTTGTTAAACTTCCTAGTGGGGATAGCATCGTGGGGTATCGTGAGGTTAGAGATTTTCCCGTGAGTATCGTGGGAAGGGTTTGGCCTTCTAATCTGATTGCGGTAGATATTAGGGATGAAGATTTGATTCTGGGTGAGGATTGACTGGACCGTCATGGGGCGATCATGAATTATAGAACGAGAACCGTTTCGATGTTAGCCTCTGACGGTACCGAGCATTCTTTTGTGGGGCGTAAGCGGAGTAGCCAGAGGTTATTGATCAGCGCCTTGAGGGCGGTGAGACTGCTTCGAGGAGGTTGCTCGGGCTATTGGTGTTACGCTTTGAGATCGGAGGGAGGGGGAGTTGAGCTCTCGTCTATTCCGGTAGTATGTGAGTATCCTAATGTTTTCCAGACGAGTTGCCGGGTTTGCTGCCGGACCGAGAGGTTGAGTTTACCGTCGATTTAGAGCCGGGGGTAGCCCCGATTTCTAAGACGCCATACCGCATGGCGCCTGCCGAGATGCTTGAGTTGAAGAAACAGTTGGGAGAGTTGCTAGACATGAGATATATTCGACCGAGCGCTTCACCTTGGGGCGCACCGGTCGTGTTTGTGAAGAAGAAGGATGGGTCACTTCGTTTGTGTATCGACTACCGAGAGTTGAACAAAGTAACCATCAAAAACAAGTATCCGCTCCCGAGGATTGATGATCTGTTTGATCAGTTACAAGGGGCAACTGTGTTTTCCAAGATTGATTTGAGATCGGGGTATTATCAGCTCCGAGTGAAGGATGCCGACATTCCGAAGACGGACTTTCGGACGAGATACGGTCACTACGAGTTTGTGGTTATGCCTTTTGGGCTAACCAACGCCCCAGCCGTGTTCATGCAGCTTATGAACAAAGTCTTTATCGAGTACCTCGATAAATGCGTAGTCGTCTTTATCGATGATATTCTGATTTACTCGAGGAGCGAGGAGGAGCATGCCCGTCATTTGCATATCGTGTTAGACATTTTGAGAACTCAGCATCTTTTTGCGAAGTTCTCAAAGTGTGAGTTTTGGTTACGGGAGGTTATGTTTCTCGGTCATGTGATCTCGGCCGAGGGCGTTCGTGTGGACCCACATAAGGTAGAGGCAGTGCTGGATTGGGCACCGCCCAAGAATGTGAAGGAAGTCCGCAGTTTTCTGGGATTAGCCGGGTATTACCGTAGATTCGTCGAGGGGTTCTCTAAGCTCGCTCGCCCGCTGAATCAGTTATTACAGAAGTCAGAGAAGTTTGTGTGGACCGATGAGAGGCAGAATAGTTTTGAGGAGTTGAAGAATCGGTTGACGACCGCTCCTGTTTTAGCTTTACCGAGTGGTAATGAGGGTTTCTCAGTTTTTAGTGATGCTTCGGGCCAAGGGCTCGGATGTGTACTTATGCAGCACGGGAGGACGATTGCCTATGCTTCCCGTCAGTTGAAACCGTACGAGTTGAGTTACCCTACGCATGATCTTGAGTTGGCCGCAGTTGTATTTGCATTGAAGATCTGGCGTCATTACTTGTACGACTCGTCGTGTCAGATTTTCACCGATCACAAGAGCCTGAAGTACATTTTTACGCATAAAGAGCTTAATATGAGACAGAGGAGATGGTTGGAGTTGATTAAGGATTACGATCTTGAAATCTTTTATCATCCGGGCAAGGCTAATGTGGTAGCAGATGCCTTGAGCCGGAAATCGGTATCGATTCGGGCACTTGAGTCACTTACGGCCCAGTCGGGACTTCAGCGAGAGTTTATGAGGTTGAGCATTGAGATTGTGCTGCCAGAGAATTCCGGGCAGTTGCGTACTCTTGAGATTTCTTCATCTCTGGTCGATGACATTAAATCGGGACAGTTGGAGGACCCGATGTTTATTCAGCTTCGAGAGAGTGTAGGGAGGGGGAAAGCCCCGGGATTCGTTATTCATGAGGACGGAGTGTTGAGATTCCGAGGTTGGTTGTGTATTCCGAACGACTCAGAATTGAGATGGAGTATTATGCGAGAGGCTCATGCGTCACCTTACTCAGTCCATCCGGGCTCGAGTAAAATGTATAAAGATTTGAGGAAGAATTTCTGGTGGAACGACATGAAGAATGAGGTAGTTCAGTTTGTGGCTAAGTGTTTGACTTGTGAACAAGTCAAGATTGAGTATCAGCGGCCAGCCGGGTTGTTGAGACCACTTCCCGTCTCGGAGTGGAAGTGGGAGGATATCTCTATGGATTTTGTCACGGGTTTGCCGAGGACGAAGACTGGTATGAATATGGTGTGGGTGATTGTAGACCGACTGACTAAGTCGGCGCATTTTCTGGGCATCAAGGAAACTTGGGGTCCAGAAAAATTGGCTCGTATTTTTATCGCGCAGATAGTGAGACTTCATGGTACGCCGAGGACCATTATTTCGGACAGAGATGGCCGATTTGTATCGCATTTTTGGCAGGCGGTACATGAAGCATTGGGAACACAGTTACGTTTGAGCACCTCGTTCCATCCCCAGACCAATGGGCAGTCCGAACATACCATTCAGACGTTCGAGGATTTGTTGCGCGCGTGTGCCTTAGACTGGAGTAGTGACTGGGAGGAGCATTTGGCCTTAATTGAGTTTACTTACAATAATAGCTGGCACACGTCGATCAAGATGACACCGTATGAGGCACTTTATGGCCGACGTTGCCGATCGCCGATATGTTGGGATGAGCCGTCCGATCTAGTTGGCACCGAACCAGACCTCGCATTAGAGACGAGGGGGAAAGTTGAGTTGATTAGAAAGAGAATGTTGGCTGCTCAGAGTCGACAAAAGTCTTATGCGGATGTTAGACGTCGACCTTTGGAGTTCGAGGTGGGAGATCATGTTCTGTTGAGGGTATCCCCGACGAAGGGAGTTTTCTGTTTTGGGAAAAAGGGGAAGCTCAGTCCGAGGTATATTGGGCCCTTCGAGATATTGGAGAGAGTCGGTGAGTTGGCATACCGTTTAGCTTTGCCTCCGTCGTTGAGTCATGTTCATAGCGTATTTCACGTCTCCCAGCTGAGGAAGTATGTTCCGGACCCGTCCCACATTATTGATTCTACAGACGTGGAGATCGAGAAGGATGTTACGTTTGAGGAGAGGCCCGTTAAGATTTTGGAGTGTCGAGACAAACAATTAAGGCACAAAACCATTCCTTTGGTTAAGGTGCAATGGTCGAGACACGAAGTAGAAGAAGCGACTTGGGAGTTAGAGGAGGATATGCGTTCGAGACACCCCGAGCTTTTTGATTCTTAAGTTTCGGGACGAAACTTTATTTTAGAGGGGGAGAATATAATATCCGTAATTTTCCATTTTTAGCAGTTTCCATTTTTGGTGTATGTGTATTTTTATCGACTCGCTTGTAACTGTTTCGACATTTTGAATCTACTTTATTCTTGGAGTTTTTCCATTTGGACGAGTTTTGGTGATGTTTTCACATAATTTCATTTTTGGCATGTTTTGCCGTATGAACATTCGATTCTCGTAAAACTCATTCGTTTTCGTTGCTTCTTGGTTTGTACAAGTTCGTATGGTTGAGTTTTTCATGTTGAGACTTTCGGTTTGTAAATCCGACATTGTTTTGTGATTTTCGGGCACTTGGGCCATTTTTGTAATTTCCTATAAGTTTAGGGAAATTCATCTCCTTGTCGTATTTTGGATTTCCTCGGTAGTTGGGAGTGCATTTACTGTCGACCACTCAGTTTCGTTGTTATGAATACCTCGCATTTACACTTTTGATTCTATCCTCGTATTGTGGTTCGTCGTTGAATCGACTGTGCAGAATTGTGTTCAGATCTGGGGTCTGCTACGTACATAACGTACGTTATGCATGACCCATAACGTACGTTATGACCCTTCCCAATTCAGTACAGACATTTGGTTACGTACGTTAACCAGTATTGGGTTACGTACGTAACCATCATAACGTACGCACACTTGTGTTAACGCATATAACGCTACCGCCGGCCGTTTTAAATCTGACTTAACCTCAGTCGTTTCTTTTCATTCTTCTTCAACCCTTCTCGCGACGTGAGCGCTCTTGAGCACCTTGGAGCGATTTGTCCAGAGCAATCCGTGGATTTCCTCTAGAGATTGACTATTGTGTGCCAAGGGAGATCAATCTACAACATTATCATCATCTATCCGTCGAATCCAAGGTATTTCCTCAAGAACCCTAACCTTGTCGAATTTGGGGGTTTTTCGGGATTCTAGGGATTAGTTCCGAATTGTTCAACTATGTTATGATATTCCATACCGATTGTGGTTATTGGGTGATTCCAAATCCATTTTCCTTGATTTTAATCCGTGAAGTATCAATACGGAGAGATTTTTGCGTAAACCCTCGCCCGTATCGATTGAACGTCTATCGCCGTGTATTGTAATCGGGGTTATGGGTGCATTCCATTCGATTATTGATGTCCGTTGGGACTGAGTTATGTTAATTCTTCGTTTAGGAACCGCCGTTTTCCATTCGGATCGCCCGTAGTCGTTTTTCACTTCCGATCCTTCGAAGATGTCACAAAGGCAAGTACTTTACATTTGTTTACATGTTCTATATTTGAATTATGGCTATATGTGGTTGTTGTGGGAGGATACGTGTATGTTCACCTAGGGACGGTCCGACGGGGCCTCTAGGGATACGTATTGCCGTGTGTGTGCGTATCACGAACTGTGGTTAACCACCCAGGGATGTCCGACGGCTCATGGGTACGGTGGCCGTGAGTCACGTACCAAGGTTAACTTTGAATTGTTTTGGTTGGAGAAAATGTGTTTTGTGCTTGTGCATCTTAAATATTCCGGAATATAAAATGTTTTCTAAAATGACTTTTGGCGCATATATTCATCTGATTAGAATGTAGTTCAAATGGATTGTACTTGCACTAGCAGTTGTCGCTAACCCCTTAAATGGGGGAAATACTTTTTGTATTTCAGGTATTGATCGTGTAATATCCGCAATTTCGGATTTCCGGTAATTTTCATTTTTCAGCGGAGGTCCGTTTCGAAAATTCGCTTTTGACGTTTCGTCATTCGGAGAATATTTAATTCTGCACTTTTTGTCATCCGAGTTCTTTTAGGTACTTCTTTGTTGAGTTCCGTGCTTTTTAGCGACTTTTCCGCGCTTGAGTTCGGTTCTTGCGAATCTCGTTCGAAACTGTCGTTTGGGGTTTTTCGTAAGTTCATTTAACGTTGTTATACGTGTTGTGAGCTTCATTTTGATTATTCGTTGTCGTATGGTGATTTTCGGGCATTTGGGCCATTTTCGTAATTTCCCTAAGTTTGGGGTAATTACCTTCCGTTGTCGAATTTCGAGCCTTCGGGTGGTCGGAATCGTGTGTTCTACTAGCTCTTAGATTCGTCTTTGTGAGTACTTCGTAACCGTATCTTCGGTTCGTATTCAGGTTCGGGTTTCGGTATCGTTTTGTTGAATTCAGGATTACTAAACGACTTTTCTAAGTTTGAGTTCGACTTTGTTAGATCACCATTAATTTTTGGTAACTCCAAAAATTCTGAATCTTTGTAATATTATAGAGCATCGAGTTAGCTTTCCAATGGTTCAAACGGTGAGTCAATCGGAGTCCGGACGAGAGAGTTATGGTCGTTTTAGCTCACCCGCCGTTATTGGCGATCATCCGGCCGAACTTCGGCCGTGTCGTCCGACACGGCCCGTGCCGCATTTCGTCCGGAAATGCCGAAAGTTTCGCCTCAGACCCGACCGTGTCGTCCGACACGGCTCGTGCCGAACTCTTCCGGATAAGCCATAACCGACTTCCCAGCACGACAGACAGTGTCCCATGACACGGTCGAGTCATGCCGAGTCGCTGTCGGACGGGTCACTATCGGAAGGCCCTCCGCGCCGCGACCGTGTCTAGCAGGACACGGTCGAGTCCCTGTCGGCCAGCTGTGCGACACGACCGTGCCGATCGGCACGGGCCGTGTCCGGCAGGGCAGTCAACCCCTATAAAGGCCCTGCAGACGTTTTTATCGCCATTTTTCACCTTCTTCTTCTCCTCTTACGCAGCTGGGCGTGTTCTAAGCGTGAAGGCATGTTGTTTAACAACAAATTCATGAAGTTCTTGAGGTTATATCATCAATCATCCATCCTATAACATCCTTTGATCGAGCGAATCAGGTCAGATTTTCTAGAAATCTAATTTTGGGGATTTTGGGTATTTTGTTCGATTTCGTCCGTTTAATCCGATTTAACTTAGGATTGTGATGGATTGATGATTATTTAGATGTATTATATCATTTCCCTTGTTATTCCATGGTTGAATCGTATCGATTCGTTGTTTTGGTCGAGTTCTTGATCGACGCCTTGAAGGTGTCCGGTAAAATGTCATAGAGGGATTTTCGGGCGTTCTACGATTATTCTTCCTCGTATGATCGATGATTTATTGATTATATGTTGTTAGGGTCGAATTCTTGTGAAGAACTCGAGTCGGAACTCTTTCGTTCGTTGTCTTTCTGGTCCGAGCTTCCCTCGAACCGTGTTCTTCTGAGCGTTTGCAGCGGTTATTAAGGCAAGTATCTTACTATACGACTTGTATCTTGCGACTAGTAATTACGTATGAGATGTATAATGACTTTGCTTGCCTTCGTAAATATGTTCCGTTTGAGTTGGTTGTGTTTTCCGCAATTTGAAGGCTTTGTGATAATAGTGTTATATTAGTATACGTGTTAGGCGTTGTGCCATTTGTGCAGGAATGCGACGTACACATGGGATGGTTGTACACTTGGTTGTACAATGTATTGTGTACCGAATGTGTGTTATGTTGGTTAAATGTCGTTGATTAATGATAGTTGTTGCGAGTGTCGAGGTTGTGTTATTTGCGTGCAATGTACGATTTTGTGGTGATCAAGGTGATTGATTAATGGTGCTCGTTGTTGTATGTAATGTGAATGTGAATATGTGTGTGACCGCTAAGTTCACTCGTGTTGGTTCGACGGGACCTACGAGGATTCGTGGCAGTGGACTACGGATCGAACTTAGTGAGGTACCGAGGTCCAATCGCGGCCGTCTCGACGAGGCCTACGATAACGCATGGCATGGACCATGAGTTTCGGACACGCGGCGCCCAACCGGGTGAGCTCGACGGGCTTACGGTGACACGTGGCGTGGACTACGGTCGTGGACTGTGTGTGATTGTTGTGATTGATATAGTCCGTGCGGGTTGTTATGCCTACGGAGACACGTGATGTGGATCACGGTGTCGGAATTGGTTATGTTTGGTTAATAGTCCGTGGGTTGTTGAACCTACGGAGATACGTGATGGATCACGGTGTCGGAATTGATTATGTTTGTTTAATTGTGCGTGATGTAGTCCGTGCGGGTTGTTGAACCTACGGAGACACGTGACGGTGGATCACGGTGTCATGAGCATGATACTTTTCAAATCAAAGTTTTTACAGAAAAGTTTTAAGAAAGAATGTTGGGCCGAGCCCCACGAGATTTATGGAAATGTTTCCTATTGAAAATCGTTGAATTATGAAACAAGTTTTGGGTTAAGGCCCTTAAGTTTTTCAAAGGTTTTGTGAATAAGGACTTGAGGTCTTAAGGTTTTGAAATTCTAAAATTCCCGAGATGATAATCTTATTTTCGAATGCTTCATAGCTTATCTTCTCTTGTGAAAACCTCCGGAATATTTGATACTTGATTATTATATTTGATCACGATTATTAATTGCTTGTTACATTTCGTATGATTTGATACTTGCACTAGTAAAACAAAGGAGTTTTACTAACCCCAGTAATCGGGGTGGATGTCTGCTTTGCGTCGGTACATGCATTCAGGGGAGCAACACAGGATTGGCACAAGAGGATGACGAGTGCGATACTAATCATGAGTCGAGAGTTATTTTGATTTTTGTTGTGTTGTCGAGTTGATTTCGATCTTCCGTATTGTATTTCACCCCCGTGTGGGTAATGTTATTTAAGTCGCTTTATCGATTGGGTTGTGTGACCACATCGGTCTGTGTATTCACGTGTAAGTGACCATATCGGTCTGTATCATTTTATTGTTTGACCCTGGTCGGGCAAGCACTTGGTTGTTTATGGATGCTTAGCCTGGTAGATCCTTGTGGAAAGGGTCTACGGCGTGTAATATTCCCATACGGTTTTGGGGATGTTAAATTTATGGTATCGGAGAATTAGGTTTGCGGAAACCTAGGCTGTCGGGTCGTTTCTAGTCGTGTTTTGTCGAGTAATGTGTTGTCTCGTCGTTCGAGTCGTTAGGTGACAAGTTGAGTTGTGCGTAGCCATAACGTGTCGGTTATGTTGTCGGACGAGATTAGTATCGTGGGCGACCGTCACCTCCGTGCGACCTGTGGATGTAAGTCTCCTCCTTTATGCGTAATACCTGTGTATCTCGATTTTATTTTAGTGAGTTAATTGCGGTGTATAATTTTATTTACACAGTATTGTGTAATATAGTTGTGTTTCATACTTGTGGCACATAGCATGTGTATAGAACTGGGCACGTTATTATTTTATCTTTGAACCACCGGGTGGGGTGGTATGTTGTGAAGGTTGTAAACCTCGATGGGTTCGAAAAGGTACCAACGGTAGAGTTTGTGAGAAACTCCGATGAATGATTTTGCTGTGTGTTTAAACTTGATACCACGAGATGCATTTGATTGAATTGGCGACCCTGGTTTCCATTTGAGTATGTGGTTTTAAATTCGACTGTTTTTTGGAATGTTGTAAATTTTGTCCGCTATGGGTAAGTTTGTGAATGTCTCCCTGAAGGACTTTACAGTTTGAGAATTTTGTAGAAATCGATTTTTGGAAAATATTTTGGTGGTGCGGTCAAACCATGGTTTATATGGATTTTTAAAATTTGTTAAATTTTGACAAATGGGCCGTGTATTTTTAAATGACACAATCAGACGGTATTTGAAAAATGTGTTTTAAAATACTTCGGACATTGTAAAATATTACCGTCGTTTTGGTTATGAACTAAAGGATTTTGGAAAATTTCTGTTTTGCAAAACAACTTTGGCTTCCGTAAATTAGAATGTTATGTGTTTATGTATTGAGGTTAAGTCGTGCAGTGAGTTGCTATATTATTATTCTCGTCAGAAAATATGGGTTGTATGCCCAAGTGGCGGGATACGTTGTTAGGTATCGTTCCCCACTTCAATGACCGAGGTATTAAACAAAGTACTTTCAAAATTTCACCCCAGCAAAATCTTTCGAACTCGCGATTTTTTTTTATATATTATCATTCGAACAAATACCTCGATAAACTTGTTTTTTTAAATATTACCGGTGTTGGACCACAATGGTATGCTTAATGTTTTAACCGTGTATGCTGAGGTATAGGTCGTTCATCTTTGTCAATGTGAACGTGTGAATATTGCATTGTGCTGCTGATTTTGGGCTTATGTCGATTATGTGAGGTTTGTTTTATCTCGTTATCGATTGGATGTCCGCTCGGTATGCTAAGGGGTCGAGGTCGAGGCCGTGGTCATGGTCGTGGTCGTGGTCGTAATCGGGAGCAGAGAGGGCGACTCCTCCTTGCCGAGTACCAATCACCAAGATGCATCGTGACATTCGACTAGCGTTAATGTTGACGTTGGCGCCGCCACCATCCTTCGTCAGTGGTTGACCAGTTAGTACAGATGAATCAGCCGTACGTCGGGATAAGAACCCAAATAGGGATAACGGAACTAGTAAGTGGTTACGAGATGTGATGAAGATGCACCGCCCCGTTTTGTGGGTTCGTCGACTTGTTAGGTTGGGAAAGCCGGCTCTTCCACTGGACAATATTTGATGCCGTAGCTTGTCCGGATGATAGGAGGGTACCCATTGCTCAAGACCTACTCGACAAAGAAGCTGCAGACCGGTGGCATGCAGTAGTGCCTGCAGATCGTACACCTACATGGGCCGAGTTTAAGACCGCCATGGAGGCAGAGTATTGCCCGTTGCTTGTTCGTGAACGCAGAATCGTTGAATTTTTCTCGCTCGCCCCAGATGTGTCAATATCCTGTGCGATAATCGATTATAATCGGCGGTTGGCTTATGTTCGTGATCAAGTGAGAAGTGAAGCGGACAAGGTCCGATACTTCAATATGCGCATGAAACCCCATATCCGTGAGAGTATGGCTCCGCTCATGTGTACCACCCTGAAGGAATATCAGACCGAGCTTTAGCCATTGAGATGGCCGTTTCGTGACGGAATCTGGTTCGAGAGTAAGAGACAAGACCTCGAGAAATTTTTCAAGAGGCCGGAGGAGTGAGATCCGTGAGCCTGTTGCTTCGCAATTTCCTTCGGGAGCACTCGTTCGTTTGACCGCCTAAGAACCTTACCCCGCAGGCGAGTAAGACGATCGGTGAAGACTCGCTTTAATCGCAATGTAGGCCATGCGAGATGTAATTGTCGTCGCCACCGGTTAATTGTTTTAAGTGCGGCTAACCTGGGCACCAAGCGGTGCATTGTGAGACCGCTGCCGATGTTCGGAATCGGGTTTTCGTTCCTACTCGGGAGGGCCCGATGGTGTCCAATGATGTAGTTGTGTATCGTACTTTGTCGTAATTCGTAGAGATTGATATTTGTTGCGTGAACTTTTTGGTTTTGTTTCTATTCTATCATGATGTTTTATTTTAAGTTTCGGACGAAACTTCTTTTAAGGAGGGTAGAATGTAATATCCGCAATTTCAATTTCCTAATTTTCATTTTTCGGAGGTCCGTTTAAAATTCGCTTTTGACGCTTCGTCATTCGGAGAATATTTAATTCGCACTTTTTGTCATCCGAGTTCGTTTGATCTGCTTTGTTGAGTTCCGTGCTTTTTAGCGACTTTTCCGCTTTGAGTTCGGTTCTTGCGAATCTCGTTTGAAACTCGCTGCTTGGGGTTTTTAGTAAGTTCATTTAACGTTGTTATACGTGTTGTGAGCTTCGTTTTGATTATTCGTTGTCGTATGGTGATTTTCGGGCATTTGGGCCATTTTCGTAATTTCCCTAAGTTTGGGGTAATTACCTTCCATTGTCGAATTTCGAGCCTTCGGGTGGTCGGAATCGTGTGTTCTACTAGCTCTTTGATTCGTCTTTGTGAGTACTTCGTAACCGTATCTTCGGTTCTTATTCGTGTTCGGTTTCGATCGTTTTGTTGAATTCAGGATTACTAAACGACTTTTCTAAGTTTGAGTTCGACTTTGTTAGATCACCATTAATTTTTGGTAACTCCAAAAATTCTGAATCTTTGCAATATTATAGAGCATCGAGTTAGCTTTCCAATGGTTCAAACGGTGAGTCAATCGGAGTCCGGACGAGAGAGTTATGGTCATTTTAGCTCACCCGCTCGTTATTGGCGATCATCGCCGGCCGACTTCGGCCGTGTCGTCCGACATGGCCCGTGCCGTACTCGTCCGAAATGCCGAAAGTTTCTGTCTCAGACCCGACTGCAGTCCGCCCGACACGGCCCGCGGCCGAACTCTTCCGGATAAGCGAACCGATCGCCAGACGCCCGACCGTGTCCCGTGACACGGCCGAGTCATGCCGAAGTCAGCCGGACGGGTCACTATCGGAAGGCCCTCCGCCGCGACCGTGTCTAGCGTGACACGGCCGAGTCCCCTCGCCGCCAGTGACACACGACCGTGCCGATCGGCACGGGCCGTGTCCGGCAGGGCAGTCAACCCCTATAAAGGCCCTGCAGACGTTTTTATCGCCATTTTTCACCTTCTTCTTCTCCTCTTACACAGCTGGTCGTGTTCTAAGCGTGAAGGCATGTTGTTTAACAACAAATTCATGAAGTTCTTGAGGTTATATCATCAATCATCCATCCTATAACATCCTTTGATCGAGCGAATCAGGTCAGATTTTCTAGAAATCTAATTTTGGGGATTTTGGGTATTTTGTTCGATTTCGTCCGTTTAATCCGATTTAACTTAGGATTGTGATGGATTGATGATTATTTAGATGTATTATATCATTTCCCTTGTTATTCCATGGTTGGATCGTATCGATTCGTTGTTTTGGTCGAGTTCTTGATCGACGCCTTGAAGGTGTCCGGTAAAATGTCATAGAGGGATTTTCGGGCGTTCTACGATTATTCTTCCTCGTATGATCGATGATTTATTGATTATATGTTGTTAGGTCGAATTCTTGTGAAGAACTCGAGTCGGAACTCTTTCGCTCGTTGTCTTCTTCGGTCCGAGCTTCCGGCCGAACCGTGTTCTTCGGAGCGTTTGGTAGCGGTTATTAAGGCAAGTATCTTACTATACGACTTGTATCTTGCGACTAGTAATTACGTATGAGATGTATAATGACTTTGCTTGCCTTCGTAAATATGTTCCGTTTGAGTTGGTTGTGTTTTCCGCAATTTGAAGGCTTTGTGATAATAGTGTTATATCAGTATACGTGTTAGGCGTTGTGCCATTTGTGCAGGAATGCGACGTACACATGGGATGGTTGTACACTTGGTTGTACAATGTATTGTGTACCGAATGTGTGTTATGTTGGTTAAATGTCTTTGATTAATGATAGTTGTTGCGAGTGTCGAGGTTGTGTTATTTGCGTGCAATGTACAATTTTGTGGTGATCAAGGTGATTGATTAATGGTGCTCGTTGTTGTATGTAATGTGAATGTGAATATGTGTGTGACCGCTAAGTTCACTCGTGTTGGTTCGACGGGACCTACGAGGATTCGTGGCAGTGGACTACGGGATCAGAACTTAGTGAGGTACTGAGGTCCAATCGTGCTGGTCTGACGAGGCCTACGATAACGCATGGCAGTGGACCATGAGTTTCGGACACAGTGCCCAACCGGTGAGCTCGACGGGCTTACGGTGACACGTGGCGTGGACTACGGTGTCGGACCGTGTGTGTGATTGTTGTGATTGATATAGTCCGTGCGGGTTGTTATGCCTACGAGACACGTGATGATGGATCACGGTGTCGGAATTGGTTATGTTTGGTTAATAGTCCGTGTGGGTTGTTGAACACGGAGACACGTGATGATGGATCACGGTGTCGGAATTGATTATGTTTGTTTAATTGTGCGTGATGTAGTCCGCGGGTTGTTGAACCTACGGAGACACGTGACGGTGGATCACGGTGTCATGAGCATGATACTTTTCAAATCAAAGTTTTACGAAAAGTTTTAAGAAAGAATGTTGGGCCGAGCCCCACGAGATTTATGGAAATGTTTCCTATTGAAAACTTGAATTATGAAACAAGTTTTGGGTTAAGGCCCTTAAGTTTTTCGAAAGGTTTTGTGAATAAGGACTTGAGGTCTTAAGGTTTTGAAATTTAAAAATTCCCGAGATGATAATCTTATTTTCGAATGCTTCATAGCTTATCTTCTCTTGTGAAAACCTCCGGAATATTTGATACTTGATTATTATATTTGATCACGATTATTAATTGCTTGTTACATTTCGTATGATTTGATACTTGCACTAGTAAAACAAAGGAGTTTACTAACCCCCAGTAATCGGGGTGGATGTCTGCTTTGCGTCGTGTACATGCAGATTCGGGGAGCAACACAGGATTGGCACAAGAGGATGACGAAATGCGATACTAATCATGAGTCGAGAGTTATTTTGATTTTTGTTGTGTTGTCGAGTTGATTTCGCTTCCCGTATTGTATTTCGACCCCTGTGTGGGTAATGTTATTTAAGTCAGTTTTATCGATTGGGTTGTGTGACCTCATCGGTCTGTGTATTCACGTGTAAGTGACCATATCGGTCTGTATCATTTTATTGTTTGACCCTGGTCGGGAAAGCACTTGGTTGTTTATGGATGCTTAGCCTGGTAGATCCTTGTGGAAAGGGTCTACGGCGTGTAATATTCCCATACGGTTTTGGGGATGTTACAGATCGTGGAGACAAGCGAGCACTCGAGCCGTATGAGGATGATGGGCAAGCATGATATTGTCCAGTAGTCGATTCTTGGTGTTTTGTTCTGTCGATTATGGTTGACGTACTGTTTTGGGATTTTTGTATTATAAAAATTGGTTTAAGTGCTCGAGTACTTCCCCGTTTGAATTGTTAATGTCGTGTTCCCGCTTTGGGAAATGGATTTAATGTCAGGCGTCAATTGTCGGTTTGTATTCTTGTTATGAATTGTCGTCTTATTGATGGTTGTTTGTCTTTGTCGAATGTCTTGTTGGTACGTTAGTCTGGTGGATTCCACAGTGTGGGGTCCACGGCGCTGTAATATGCCCTGAATGTCTTGGGGGTGTTACAATAAATGTAACACCCCCAAAACCGTATGGGAATGTTACACGCCGTAGACCCTTTCCACAAGGATCTACCAGGCTAAACATCCATAAACAACCAAATGCTTGCCCGGCCAGGGTCAAACAACATAATAATACAGACCGTTAAGGTCACTTACACATAAACACACAGACCGATGAGGTCACACAACTCCATTAACAGAACTGACTAAACAACATTACCCACACAGGGGTCGAAACACAATACAGCGGAAGACTGAATAAACTCTAACAATACAACCAAACTCTACCAACTCTCGACTCTTGATTAGTATCACAGCTCGTCATCCCCTTGTGCCAATCCTGTGACTGCTCCCCTAAACCTGCATGTACCTGGACGCAGAACAGACATCCACCCCCCGATTACTCGGGGGTTAGTAAAACTCCACTGTTTTACTAGTGCAAGTATAAAACGATACGAATGAAACAAGTAAATAGCAACTACGAATTTAATACAGAAATCAATTATCAAAATGTTCCCGAGAAGTTTTAGAATTTCGAACTCAAGTAAGAGATATTTGGAAAGGAACACATCATCTCGGGGATTTTTAAAGCAGAAATTCTTTTGGACCTCGAGTCCCAATTTACAAAACCTTTTCGTAAACATTAGGGCCTTAGCCCGATTCTCATTTCAAAGCACACTAGATAATATATCATTATGAGTCCGAGATCCATATTTAAAATGTTACCCAAACAATCACTGCTACACGATCATTGTTCGTACACATCATGTACCGAACTCCGGAGGCCTCGACGGACCTTACCCGGACCACACACACTGTTCGTACACATCATGTACCGAACTCCGGAGGCCTCAACGGACCCTACCCGGCCACACACACTGTTCGTACACATCATGTACCGAACTCCGGAGGCCTCAACGGACCCTACCCGGCCACACACATCGTTCGTACACATCATGTACCGAACTCCAGAGGTCTCGTCAGACCCTACCTGGATCACACACATTGTTCGTACACATCATGTACCGAACTCTAGAGGCCTCGTCAGACCCTACCTGGAACACATACACACACACATCGACACGACACAACTCATAATCATCAAATATCAAGCCATTCCACATTACACCGAAATGTATAATCAAGTATGTGAACCAAAACAACACAAATATCATGATCATCACAACGACTCAATAATGACCAACCACGCCCGACACAAACTTAGATGATTTGCACATCCAACACAATTCCACGATGTTAACTAAGTGAAGGTATTATCGTTACCATCAATTGTTCGTAATAATCAATTCATATGAAGCATATACACGAAAGTAAACCAATGCATCACAACCATAATACGACGTCCCTATTCACAAGACACAATTCGTATAGTAAAATATTTGCCTTAATAACCGCTACCGAATACTCCGAAGAACACGGTTCGACCGGGAAGCTCGGACCCCGAAGAAGACAACGAACGGAAGGGTTCCGACTCGAGTTCTTCACAAAAATTTCATCCCTAAGTCATACCAATGATAAATCAACAGTCGTACGATGGATAATAATCATACAACGCCCAATCCCCCCTCTAAGACCTTTTGTCGGACACCTTCAAGGCGTTGACTAAGAACTCGACTAAAACAACGAATCGAAACGATCCAACCATGGAATAAAAATGGAAATGATAGAATACATCTAAATAATCATCAATACATCACAAATCTAAGTTATTACGATTAAATCGGACAAAACGAACAAAAACCCCCAATTCACCCAAAAATAGGGTTTCAAGAATTTACCTTGGATTAATGATGAAGAACAATTGTTGGTGTCATTAATCCACACCAAGAACTTGAAGAATATGAAGTTCTCTGGGATTGATGATGCAAAAACGCCCAAAAATCGCCCACAAGATCGCCCAAGAGGAGGAGGAATGAAGGAAGAGATGAAATGAGCATTCATCTCACAAAATCCGCAAAAATAGGCTGATCTGCACTGTGTGCCGCGGCCCAGCCTAAGTGTGCCGCGGCACAGGGCCGAATCTGCCCCCAGTGATCGGCAGCGTGCCGCGGCCCGGACGAGTGTGCCGCGGCCCTGCCGGCATGTGCCGCGGCTCACGGTACATAGGAGTTGGCCGATAATTGAAACATGAGTGTGCCGCGGCCCGGACGGGTGTGCCGCGGCAGTGACTCGGCAGTGTGCCGCGGCTCACGGTACAGGTTGCTCGGCCAAAACTGGAAAATGAGCGTTTGAGCTATTTCGACCATAACTCTCTCGTCCGGACTCCGATTGACTCACCGTTTGAACCATTGGAAAGATAACTTGATGCTCTATAATATTGAAAATATTAAAAATCTTTGGAGTTTCCAAGAATTTATGGTGATTTTACAAAGTCGACTCATACTTGGAAAAGTCGTTTAATAACACTGAACTCAAGAAAACGACACCGAAACGAACTCGGATGACAAAAAGTTTAGAATTAATCATTCTCGGAATGACGAAACGGTCACAATAGAGTTGCTAAGATGGACTTATGCCAAAAAAAGAAAATTACCGGAAATTGAAATCGCGGATATTACAGAACCGTTCGGTCCGATTCCTGAATCCTATTTTATAGGGTTCGGCTCTACGTTTGGTGCCCCGAATTGAGCCACGAATCGAGCCTTTTCGATCCAAATCCTTCGAACCGAATCGAACTGTTACGTTTGTTCACAGACCTACTCCCAAATAAACAATCCTAGGATAAATTAATAAAATAATACATCACCATATATCTAAGTCGATGATATATCATTAGACTCGAACGCATGATATAAATTTCCTTCTGATGTTTATGGCCGGGATTTATATCCAAAGAATCGGTGGAATTGGTAGAATCGAACCAAAAAAATAGTTCGATTCCGGTTCTTAATATGAGAATGTGTATTTCAAATCCATTTTTTTTTTTCGGTTTTGAAACTCGATCTTTTCTTTTTAAATGGTAAGATCCATAAGAACCGAGCTGTTGATCCTATATACATACCAAATCAATTTGTCATTAATTTTCAAGCAATAGTTGGAAGGTTTGGACTGTTGGAAGAATCATTGATTTGTGTTTCATATATTTTATTTTTTTATTTTTATGTTTATGTGGAAGTTTGAATTCTGTTTATTTTGTCTAAATTTTTATAAGTTTCAAATTCTATTTGGAAGTTTAACTTTTACTCACTTCTCTTCGTAAGTACATATAAACCTCGGTTATATAATTTGAGAAAATGAAAACAACACTTTAAGGACTTTTAGCATTTATATGTTCACAACAAGAACCATAAGAATCGGGATGTGAACCGGGAAATAATAGTTCCGATTCTTTTGAATTCATATAATTTTATCTCAAAAAGGAACCGGGCCGATTTTTTCTTGTTCCAATTCCAGATCTATTAAAAATGACACTTCTGGAACCGGTCCTACTCCTATGCACAACAATCTTACACATTTTATTTATTTTTGATAAAGAGTTGATCACTCTTGGGAAAAAAAATCAGAAATGATTTTATTTAGGCAAATTTAACCTTGTAATTTTTATTAGTATAACTTGACACAATATTAAGCGCATCTATTTGCTACAGTTTTATCATACCCCGAAGAAATACTAATGTAATTATGTTAAGTAATACTTCCTCCGTCCACGAAAAGTGTGGTCCAGAGGAATGACACGAGTTTCAAGAAAGTAGAGGAGAGATTTATTTTTTTAGTAGAGAGAGTGGAGGAGAAATGCATTTTTAAGTGGAGAAAGTGTAGTATTTTAAGTAGGTCATTTCCATTTATGGAAAGACCACACTTTCTGTGGACAGTCCAAAGAAAAAATAGACCACACTTTTTGTGATCGGAGGGAGTAATGGATATCCAATAATGTATATAAATAAACATCAAGTTACAAAAGTAGCTCTCTATTCGACACTGCATAGTGTAATGTCTGAACTGTATTGGGATACGGTAATATAAATCGAGTAATGCTGTTATTCGAGCCCGAGTAACTTAAGCTTGAGTTTGGCTCGAGCTCTTACCAAGTCGAGTCAAGTTGAGTTCGGCTCGATAATTTTACTGAAGTACGGAAGCTCGCTCGTCCCTCGACAAAAAAAATAAATCTAACGAGTCTACCAAGCCTATCAAGTTGAACCTAACGAGTCAAATGGAATTATAGGAAAATCTCGGTTATCGAGCCTAACGAGTCGAGTTAGAGATGTCCAAATTGTTCGGAACGCTAGTTTCGATTCCTAAACGCGTATTTGAGGCCGAACCGGCAATTTGGGGAGGTTTTTTAAACTCTCGGATCCGGTTTGGGCTGGTTCGGAACTGGTCGGTTCCAGTTCACCTCGTTTTTTAGTCTTTTTTCGAGTGAAAATTTGAAAAAAAAAAAAATGAATAAAAGGCAGTCAAATTAGTAAAATAGTTGGAGGAGAGAGAAAAAAAAAAGTATTTTGGACCATTCCATCTTAAATTTGAATTTGGGAAAATGGTGGGAATACACTACCAAAAAAAGGACTTTAGCCGACCACACTGAAAAAAATGGCCGATGACTTTTATATGTCGTCGGCTAAACATAGGACTTTAGCCGACGAATAATAAAGTGGTCGGCTAAAAGGGTTTAGCCGACGACTATAGTCCAGGTCATCGGCTAAACTATAGCATAGTTCTCGGCTAAAGATTAAGACTTTATCCGACCATTGATTCGTCGGCTAAACCCCTTTAGCCGACCATTGATTCGTCGGCTAAACCCCAAAAGTGTATGTATGTATATACACATATATTTTTTATAAAACTAATATATATATATATATATATATATATAAACTAGAAAGCAAAATAATAAAAAAAAAGTCTTTATCCGACAACCATAACCGAGCCGTCGGGTAAAGATGAACGGCCGACGACATGTAAAATTGGTCGGTTAAAGTCCCTATTAAAAACAACGCAGAGAAACATCGGTAAAGAGGAACGGCCGACGACATGTAAAAATATATAAAAAAAAATCTTTAGCTGACAACAATATCCTAGGCGTCAGCTAAAGATAAACGGCCGACGACATGTAAAAGTGGTCGGCTAAAGTCCCTATTAAAAACAATGCAGAGAAAACATCTTCTCACAAGAAGAAGAAGCCGTCGTCCCTCGCTGTGTCTTTGTCCAGCCCCTCGTCCGCCGCCCGTCCTTGTCCAACCCGTCGTCCGTCGTCCGCCGCCAGTTTCCGCCGTGGACTTGTGCTCGTCGTCGGCCTCAACTCCGGAAGAAGCCCTGATTCTATTTGCTCTTAAGGTTAGCTTCTTCTTCTTCCCATCTTGAAGGATTGGAAGCTAGGGTTTTTCTTGTTGAAGCTTTATGTTAGTGATCTTGATTCATGATTCTAGTTAAATTTCATCACAAGAATTGTAAACAAACTCTTATATTTACCTTTGATTTCTATAAATATTAGTATTTCATGTATTTAATATGTTCTAGAAATTTAAGGTGACAAATGGCAGCCTGCTGCAGCATACCGTAAATAATCAGTATATAAGTGTAGAAAACAATGATATCTTCTGATTCTTCAGAACGTGAGGAAAAACAGTGATATATGAGACGAAGGAATTGCTTCTCACTAACAAACTCGTAAGGTTATTGAAATTTTACCGACCCAACCAATTATCTGATCTCCACTGAGATGTTGAGATTGTGTCTGTAGGTTGTATCTTTCAATGTAAATTGTCACAGTAAGTACTAGACTGCCTGCACCTTGATCGACGGTTAGGAAATCTTAAGTACTTTTATAGCAACTGAATATCAATAATATCCGCTGGAATTGATTTTTGGGGATAGAATGGTTGTCCGTTGCTGCATGCTATAAATAAGAATATGGGTGTCGGATATAAGTAGGTTTTCTGAAGATGAAGACAAACTATGAAGACAAACTATGGCTGTCCGTTATGTTCATAAATATTAGTATTTCATGTATTTAATATGTTCTAAACGGTAAAACATGTCAAAAACTGACTAACAGATTTCATTGGACAAAACGGGACAGTTCTGGTCGTTTCTGAAACTCGTCGTAGTTTTATGAAATGAAGCTAAGACATAAACTTAAACGTAGGAAAAAGACGCGTATCCTAAAGTGTTCTAGAACTCAAGATATGGCCTTTTCCGCGGGACTACAGAGTGCTGTCCAACTTTCTGCATTTAATCACAAGTTTAAACTAGAAATTTAACTCATGTTATGATGTAATTAAGGATATAAGGTCACTAGAAATTATTATATATACATTCAAATACAATTTCAAATATATAAAAACTTATTCATGACTTTTTAAGCGTTAGGAATAACATAGACATAAAGTTAGAATAACTATATTTACAAAAATCGAAACGTGACGAAAATTATAGTTTCGACATATAAGTTTATATTAGAAATCTTAAATATGTTATTGGTGTAAGTATTTGATATTTACGATCTTTTGTTGCTTGTATAGGTACAAGTCTTGGAAAAATGAGTTGCATCTATTTTGGGAGACTTGGGGTGGAGACCGCGACGCTTGTCCTATAGAATTCAAATACCGGGAACACGAGTGGAATTGGCTTTGCATCCATTTTAACGACCCCAGCTATAAGGTATGTATTACTAATTGTATTGTTATTTATTAGGTTATTGAAATTAGTTAAAAGTGTTATATAACATTTCTTTAACAAAGTCGAAATATATTTAATGCCGAAATAGTTTATAATTGATTTGACATAAATCTTTTTGTAGACGACTAGTACAAAAAACAAGACCAATCGTGGTCGTCTGACGGAGCACCATAGTTTGGGGTCACGGTCGTTGGCATGTGTTGCTCACGAGGCTACTACTTCGGACCAAGTGGACAATGCGTTTGCGTATGTGTCTAAAAAAACATATCCACAAAATATTGACGAACATGTAAGTGAAAATAATTAATTCCTAAAAAGTTGTTATTTTTTTCTTAGTGTATAGCATATGTATTTTTTTTAATCTTTATTCATATCCAACGGTTTATTTTTTCTTGTAACTTAGGAGAGAGTGAGGATGGAGTCTGAGACTATCTTGGCACAGATTGCGAGGGAGCAGTTTCTGGATATAGCAGAGACAGATCTTCCTGTCCGATCCTTACGTCAGGTCTAAGGTGTGGGGTACCTTGTATACTCCTAAAGGGAGCCGATTTCATACGCGGATGATGGGGTCCGAGGGACATGGATTGTTGAAGGATACACCGGGCTTCCAACGTCGTCGGAGTGATACCAATAGAGCCTTCCTAGAGGAACAGTTGAAGATCGTGAATGAGCTTCGAGTTGAGGCAGAAAGGGAGACTGCTGAGAAGATGGCTAAGTTCCAGGAAGAGCAACGTCAAATGAAGATCCAGCATCAGCACGCGATGGCGCGTCAGCAGCACGAGACGCAGATGATGTGGGCATATATGGCCTCACTTAGTCAGACTATGACTCAGCAGGGATTTCAACCACCACCACCTCCATTTGTGCCTTCACAGACTATGCCTCCATTTGTGCCTTCACAAACTCCGCCACCATCATCAGAGCAGCATGCTGGTCCCTTAAATAATGGTAGTGATTCTATTTATCGTGATTTTCCGACTCTTTAGCTAGTTATTTTTGTATTTTAATTAGTAATTAGTATGTGGAAAACTATGTTAGATAGGATTTGATCTACGTTTGTTGAAGACTATGGTAATATTTATCGTAATTTGAAAACTATGATAATGTTTGTCTATACTTATTTGAGTATATATGTAGTTGTGATTTGGAGTTGTATATTGTTATTGTTTGTGTATATTGGTGTTTGGTTGATGTTAGAAACAGGTTTTTAAAAATAGGTTTTGGTAAAAATAAAATCTAATTTTTTTTTTTAAAATAGACTTTAGCCAACCACTTATGCGTCTGTCGTCGGCTAAAGTATTTTTGTTTTTTAGACAACAACTCTAATTTCTTCGGCTAAAGTTTGTTTAGCCGACCACTCTAATTTCGTCGGCTAAAGCATGTTTAGCCGACCACTCTAGTTTTCTGTACTTTAGCCGACGACTTTTTTCTCGTCGGCTAAAGTCCAATTTTAGCCGACCACCATCTAAAAATTCGTCGGCTAAACCTTAGCCGACGAACATTAGCCGACGACACTTTAGCCGACCACTTTGGACTTTAGCCGACCATTTTTAGGCTTTAGCCGACGACTTTGTGTGGTCGGCTAAACCCTGATTTTTGGTAGTGATATACCATATAATACATCGGTCAGACAGCTCGACCGTGGCGTGGCACCTCTAAGTCGAGCTTGACCCGAGCAGGCAATCTAATATCTAAACGAGCTCGGTCTTGACTCGTCTAACCATACGATGTGGCACCTCTAAGTCGAGCTCGACCCGAGTAGGCAATCTAATATCTAAACGAGCTCGCTCTTGACTCGTCTAACCATACGAATTGAGCCTCAACAAGTCAAGCTTAGCTCTCGAGTAGCTCGGTCCGCATAACAGCTACCGAGAAACAAACTTTGTCACGCCAACTTCATGTTCCTTAAAACTATGAATATGAGCCGATTTAAAGGCGCCAAAATGGAACACATGTAATTATCATTTTCTTGGACTTCTACGTTTGTTTCATGCAGTTGGTGGGGGGAGAGTTGAGTATATAAACCCCTCACTATATATAGTTAATGGTGCAATTACCTCTCCAATACATCCCTTATGTGCTTTTCTTTGTACTAAAAAAAGAAATGGCTGTATTAAAATGCTCTTCCATAGCATTGATCGCACTGCTACTTAGCTTATCGATTTGCTCCGCCCACAGGCTTCAGAGCTCAACCTTTCCCGATAACATGCCCGTTGACAAAATTTCGAGCGAACCCGATCCAGAAGTCTCCGATAGAATAGCCGAACCTGTCGCGGATTCTAACAGCCGCCGTGGCGAGGGGACGGAAGGCGACTCTAAATGGATTCGCGGCGGAGGTGGTCGGGGCGGATATCCTGGTGCTGGTGGCTACGGCCCCGGCGGCGGTGGCTGGAGCGGCGGCGGGGGTTCAATTCCAAGGACGCCGCCGACAGCCTCCGGCGAACCTTATTACTGCCGACCAGTAACCTGCGGCGATCCCTATGCTTGCCCTGGATTCACCTTGTACTTAAATCAGCCCGCAGCGGCTTCTTACAGGTCCAAAGATGTTGTGCGTGGCGACGAGAAACGTCGCGAGTCCGACGGAGATGCTGACTCCATGGGGAGAAAGTGCTAAAGCCTTTGAATGGCCTGAAATTTAGAATGTCTTTATTATACTTTGTTATATATCTATTATTGATCAATAACACCATCATGCACTTGTTTTATGATGGGATTGTCATATCATGCATGAGGGTATATTTTGAACTATAAAACGGTGAAAACAATTCCTAAAAAACTTTAAAAATATTAGAAACTTAACCCTAAAAAGCTGAAAGATACTAAAAAGGGTAAACCCTAAAAGTTGAATGAACCCTAAAAACTCAAAGGAAATCCTAAAAGAACAAAAAAAATATATTAAAAAAAACTTAAAACTAAAATATTAAAAATGAGACCTAGAACTAAAATTGATAACTAAAAAACCAAATATATCACTCCCAAATAAACAATCCTAGGATAAATTAATAAAATAATACATCACCATATATCCAAGTGGATGATATATCATTAGACTCGAACGCATGATATAAATTTCCTTCTGATGTATATTTCCGTTCCTCATGCAACTTTCTCGAATTCTAGTCCACACGCCCTCAATATAGTCATTAAGGCCGGGATTTATATCCAAAGAATCGGTGGAATTGGTTGAATCGAACCAAAAAATAGTTCGATTCCGGTTCTTAATATGAGAATGTGTATTTCAACTCCATTTTTTATTTCCGTTTTGAATCCCGATCTGTTATTTTTAAATGGTAAGATCCATAAGAACCGAACTTTTGATCTTATATATATTCCAAATCAATTTGTCATTAATTTTCAAGCAATCGTTGGAAGGTTTGGACAGTTGGAAGAATCATTGATTTGTGTTTCATATATTTTATTTTTTTATTTTTATGTTTATGTGGAAATTTGAATTCTGTTTTTTTTTTTGGTCTAAATTTTACAACTTTCAAATTTTGGTTGGAAGTTTAATTCTTTCTCTCACTTCTCTTCGTAAGTACATATAAACCTCGGTTATATAATTTGAGATAATGAAAACAACACTTTAAGAATTTTTCCATTTATATGTTCACAACAAAAACCATAAGAATCGGGATCTGAACCGAGAAATAATAGTTCCGATTCTTTTGAATTCATATAATTTTAACCTAAAAAGGAACGAGGCCAATTTTTTCTTCTTCCAATTCCAGATCTATTAAAAATGACATTTTTGGAACCGATCCTACTCCTATGCACAACAATCTTACACATTTTATTTTGAGAGGAGTAGGAATGTAGCCATATGGACCTATTAGACTACAAATTATGTCATGCAACTTAATATTGTCAACTTCTTGCCAATTTTACAATTTATGGACGATTTTACCCTTCAACACACCTACTTTTATCTCATCTTTTTTTTTTCATTTATTATTTTTCCCTCTCCTCTCTTTTCACCTTTCTCCTCTCCGTTTTCTATCTCATCCTTTTTCTCTCTCCCCTCTCTTTTCATCATTTCATTCCACCCTTCATTTTCTCCCCTCCTCTCATATTTCTCTCTCAATTTCTTTCTCTTTCTCTATCCAAAAATATTCAAAATCTCGCCGAAAACCATCGCCGCAGCTGCTACCCCACAAACCACCATGGAGCTCGTAATATTCTCGACATAACTCAAGGTTCGGGATCTTCCCTACTCTCTCACTACACCAAAAACACCAATTTCTGACTTTTAATCTCCCCAATTTTGTGATCACATCGATAATTTATAATTTTATCGATCACACAATCATATCGACTGCATAGTGATACACTTAATTATTTGTGACAGCTTACGGTACACTACTACAAAAAGGGGTTTTAACGACGGTTCTGGAAGGGTTTCTACGACGGTTTTGGAACCGTCGTAAAATCCACCGTCGTAGAAAGTGGGCACATTTTACGACGGTTTTAAAACCGTAGTAAAAGTTCACGTTTTACATCGGTTCTTGCAAAACCGTCATAAAAAATATACATTTTACATCGGTTATTCCAAAACCGTCATAAAACATTCACATTTTACATCGGTTCTTTTTAAAACCGATGTAAAAATATTTACATTATACATCGGTTTTGATAAGAACCGATGTAAAATATCTTAAATTTACATCGGTTTTGATAAGAACCGATGTAAAATGTCTTAAATTTACATCGGTTTTAAAAAGAACCGATGTAAAATGCCTTAAATTTACATCGGTTTTAAAAAGAACTGATGTAAAATGTCTTATGTTTTATGGAAGGTTTGGCACCCCGACCCCAACCTGAATCCTCCGAGACCCAACCCGAAACCCACTCAGACCCGACCCGACCCGAACCCGCACCTGAAATAACAATATATTGCACTTTGTCACCATAATGATTCGAACCCTCGACCTTGGGGTTGGGGAGTCAAGCCCCAACCACTAGGCTATAGTTATTTGTTTGAATAATTTATATTTATATTATATTTAAATACATTTTGGTATCTACCTTTTAAATAAAAATAAAAAAAATATTTTATTCTTTTTGTATTATTTTGGAAAAAATGATTTTTTTAGATTGTTTTTTATTTTTCATTTATTTTATATTTTAAAGAATCATCGTAAATAAAAATACATATTTTTTAAAAAAAGAATTTTATGACGGTTTTAGAAAAATCGATGTAAAGTTTTTCCCTTTTTATTATTTACATGGGTTATTCTAAAATTGATGAAAAAGTATTAATTTTACATTGTTTTTGGAATAACTAATGTAAATTAACCTAATTTTAATTTTTACATCAGTTATTCAAAATCAACATAAAATTACTATTTTATACATCGGTTTTGGATTAGTCAATTTTATTCTTTTTTGTATTATTTCGAAAAAATGATTTTTTATTTTTATTTTTTATTTTTCATTTCTTTTATATTTTAAAGAATCATCGTAAATAAAAATACATGTTTTCAAAAAAAGGATTTTATGACCATTTTAGAGAAACCGATGTAAAATTTACCATTTTTATTTTTTATTCCAAAACCGATGTAAAAAATATTAATTACATCGATTTTGGAATAACTCGTGTAAATTTATCGTATTTTTAATTTTTACATCAGTTATTCTATAACCGATGTAAAATTAATACTTTATTTTATATCGAATTTGGAATAACTTATGTAAATTACAATATTTAAAATTTTACATCGGTTGTTTGTGTAACTGATGTAAAAGAATAATAATTTTACATCGGTTATTTGAACAACCGATGTAAAAATAGTAATTTTAGTTTTTACATCGGTTGATTGAACAACCGATGTAAATATATAAATTTTACATCGGTTATTTGAACAATCGATGTAAAAATATAATAATTTTACATCGGTTATTTGAACAACCGATATAAAAATAGTAATTTTAGTTTTTACA
The DNA here is from genome assembly GCA_033398695.1 of Orobanche coerulescens. Lineage (NCBI taxonomy): Eukaryota > Viridiplantae > Streptophyta > Magnoliopsida > Lamiales > Orobanchaceae > Orobanche > Orobanche coerulescens. The sequence continues at coordinate 148,501,257 of CM065814.1, read as the reverse complement.
TCGGTTATTTGAACAACAGATGTAAAGTATAATAATTTTACATCAGTTATTTGAACAACCGATGTAAAAATATAATAATTTTACATCGGTTATTATAACAACCGATTTAAAAAATAGTAATTTTAATTTTTACATCGATTATTTGGACAACCGATGTAAATATATAATTTTTTTTACATCGGTTATTTTAACAACAGATGTAAAATATAGTAATTTTAGTTTTTACATCGGTTATTTGAACAACCGATGTAAATTGACCAAAATTTTATTTTTTACATCGGTTTTATTTGATAACCGATGTAAATTGACCGTATTTTTAATTTTTACATCGGTTTTCGTTAAACCGATGTAAATTGAGCGTCGTAAAAAGTATATTTTGTAGCAGTGGTAGTAACATATATTGCTGACTGTCGTTGACTGTCATAAATGAAAAAAAAAAACTTTCGTATATGACTGCTAGTAGCAGTCATTAGTTTGTGCTAAACGACACATACATTAAGAAGACTTTGATGACACTTCTCTCACTTTCAATATGTCGATCGATCTGACTCCACTGGACTCACAGGATCTCTAGGGTTTCATTTCGACCTGACTCTATTCACTCATAATATTTCACTCTCTGGGGAAATCCTTTCTTCCTCCTCCTCTCATCGATCTGACTTCACTCTCATAGTATTTCACTTGGAAATCCTTTCTACCTCATCCCGGTGCAGACGAAAGTCATCTCAGGAAAGGGGAATGAGGACGAAAGCCTTCCCGGAGACCAGAATCCACTTCATCTGAAGATTGGGATCGAGGTAATTTTATGCCACTTGTTCTCTTCTGTTCTTACATTTTATTGTAATCTTGAATGCTGGTTTTAATTATTTTGAGTGGAATTAACTTTGTTTTTTTATGTTTAATCCTCAACTCAAACTCAGTAGCAAAGTAAACAACATAGCAGCTTAGCTCTCTTGAGCTATTTTTTATTGGATTCAACCGGCCTTGCTTCTTAGCGCTCCCTGGTTTCTTTCGGATTTCAGAGCTGTCAGTGCTTTTGGATTGTTTCTATTTTTTGTTGCTTGAGTTATTCGGTCCTTTTCATTTTAATTGCAGTTGGGATGAATTTTGTGATTAGTTTTTTTGCTGGAGAATTAAAAATGTATCGTTAGTGTGTTTGTGTTTCTAGTATGTTTGCGGTTTAGTATTTCTTGTCGTATTTTTGTTCTTTACTCATAAACTCGATCACATGCGGATTTATTAAAGCAAAACTCAGTAGAGGCATTTGCCTCAAAGGATATGAATGTCTTGATATATCATCTTGTTGCATGGCTGGGACTTGTCATGCTCGATGTCTCAATATTAATAGTTACATTATTCATCTGCACAGCTTGCTTGGCCGAGGCCTGTCATGCTCGACATGTTTCAGTATTATAATTACATTTTTGGTCTCCTCTCACTTGCAGAGATGTCATCATAGTGAAGTAATATAATGATTTTTGTGATTACTACTCTTAAGGTTTAGCCTAATTACAAAAAAAGAAAAAAATATGTTATCTCTCAGAATCACAGCTGCCCTTTACACGTTTCTATTAAACAAATTGCACCTATTAACGGGAGTATTTGCAAAACAAATACAAACTTGAGGAGGTATTTGTAACACCCCCCGAGATATTCGGAGAATATCACAGCGCCGTAAATCCCGACCTGGAATTTACTAGGATTATCTCACTCACAACGTATTGAATTCAATAAAATCCACTTGGGAAACAATAAACTCGATACAACCAAGGAAGTTCAACCACGGACAAACAATACCATGAAGAAATACAAGAAGTTGTACGACAATGGAAAAGGACTTTCCTAAAGTACTCGAGTACCACTTATTATTACAAGGATAAAATGGACCGAAGAGAACAACGACCAAACAAAGTAGAACACAACTAGCCACAGTATCACGCCTCGCCATCCTCATCGTATCGTCCGGCGCGCTCGTAAAGTTCCTTAGGACACGAAAAACACAAAAGTAATTTTCCCCAAACGAGAGGGGTTAGGGCAAGTATTACAAGTGAAATGTCAAGTCTTATACATAAAAGCATATGCACCAATTCAAAGCCATGATAATGATTTTCCGGAAAATACAATTATCCAAACATATTTGGAAATGATGATATCTCTTGATTAACCGTGGACTCGACAATGCGCGAATCCCTCCTCGACCCCGTCGGATCATCTCGGAGTGGCTAACCCAAACGTTCACGGAACCGACATAAGCGGAACCCTCCTCGACCCCGTCGGGTCCTCTCGGAGTGAACGAAAGCAACTCTCACAATCACATGCATTACTTTTCACATTTAAGAACATAACTTTCACAAGAATCACTTGCATTGAAACGAGAGGAAAAGGGTACGAACGACAAGGTACCAAGATTGAAGGATTCGACAACTCCGAACCTAGACAAGTTCGTAATTCAATTATCAAAACTCCATCGGTATGAAAATAAGTTGGAATCACTCGAAATTACTACCCCGATACATGTGTTCCGGAAATAATTCTCTTAGATAGTGAATCGCAAGTCAAATATCCCAAATACTCAAGAACTCCTAAATATACCAATAAATTCGTAGGAAAACATGTATCCAAGGTAGATAACTCGTAATCGATATACTCTAACATAACAACAATCTGGATCGAAGAGATCGTATGGAAAATCCCCAAATCTCGAATATCTAGGGTTGTGAGAAGTTTACCTTGATTTGGAGCGGTGGAGAGGATTAAACGTTGATAAATCCGAACTAGAAACTCAAAGGTGTTGCTAGATAATTGCAGCTCGAAGAACTCCTCACAAATCGCCCGGAATCGCCTAAAATCGTCAAGGAGGTGAAGGAAGGAAGAAATGACGATTTGGGAACGGAAATGTCCTATTTATACTAAATAGGGACTAGCGTGCGCTAGCCATGAAAAATAGCGCGCTATCGGACTCACCAGCAATCCGGTAGCCTCTGCCAACTCCGTTAGCGTGCTAACACTGTTCATAGCGTGCGCTAGTGACTTCAATTAGCGTGCGCTAATTATTTCTAATAGCGTGCGCTACACAGTAGTCGGTGTCGATCCGAACCTCGTCCCGACTCTGCTCTCTCTAGCGTACGTTACTCTAGTAACGTGGCGTGCGCTACCACCAAAATCTAGCGTACGCTACGGTCACACCTAGCGTCGCTAGAATTCCCTTTTCCGAGCTCCGGTAGCCCGCCCCCAATACCTTAGTAGCGTGCGCTAATGATAATGGATAGCGTGCGCTACCCTCACTAAATTAGCGTGCGCTACAAGGTGTGCGTAGCGTGCGCTACCCATTACACGAAGGTAGTAGGATCGCATCAAGGATCCGAAAACAGCGACGATCCGAACAAGAAAAGGGGTAAATCCAATTGACAAGAGTTCCAAGATCCATATAAGCTTACCAAACACTTATACGAGCGTAAAAATTACAAAGTACAAGAGTAGAAGATTTACAAAAAGTACGGGTATTACATCTTCCCCCTCTAAAATGAAGTTTCGTCCCGAAACTTAAGAAATGAATAACTCGGGGTATCTAGTGCGCATGCTCTCTTCGGTTTCCCACGTCGCTTCCTCAACTCCGTGTCGTGACCACTGAACTTTAACCAACGGTATGGTTTTGTGCCTGAGTTGTTTTACTCGATGCTCTAGTACTTTCACCGGCTTCTCTTCAAATGTGACATCCTCTGCGATCTCGATGTCCCCGTAATCAATGATATGACTCGGGTCAGGGACGTATTTCCTCAGTTGGGAAACATGGAACACACTGTGAACATGGCTAAGGGCTGGAGGTAAAGCCAATCGATAGGCCAGTTCCCCAATTCTGTCGAGAATCTCAAAAGGTCCAATATATCTCGGACTAAGTTTGCCCCTTTTTCCGAACCTGAAGACTCCTCTCATCGGTGATACTTTGAGTAGGACATGATCACCCACATCAAATTCCAAGGGCCGACGACGATTGTCAGCGTAGGATTTTTGTCGACTCTGGGCGGTTAACAGTCGGTCTCGGATGATGGAAATCTTCTCTTTAGTTTCCATCAACATATCGGGTTCCGTCCCGACTAAATCTGAAGCTTCATCCCAACAAAGTGGAGATCTACACCGCCTACCATACAATGCCTCAAAAGGTGCCATCTTGATCGATGCGTGCCAGCTATTATTGTAAGTGAACTCGATCAAAGGTAGGTGTATTTCCCAATCGGTACTCCAATTCAGGGCACACGCCCTCAGCATATCTTCCAATGTCTGGATCGTCCGCTCAGTCTGACCGTCAGACTGAGGGTGGAAGGAAGTACTCAACCTCAATTCGGTGCCCAATGCTTGATGGACCGCCTTCCAAAATGCGACACGAAACGGCCGTCACGATCGGAAACAATAGACTTTGGCGTCTTGTGTAATCTCACAATCTCCGATATAAAAATCCGGACAATCGCTCCGGTCCCCACGTGTCCTTAATGCCAAGAAAATGTGCCGACTTAGTTAACCGGTCAACAACAACCCAAATCATATTCATCCCGACTTAGTCCTCGGCATCCGGTGATGAAATCCATGGTAATATCCTCCCATTTCCATTCGGGAATAGGAGAGGTTTCAACGACCGGCCCGTTGATGCTCAATTTTGACTTGTTGACATGTCAAACACCTTGACACAAACTCGGTGACATCTCTCTTCATATTATTCCACCAAAAACTCCTTTTAAGATCCTTGTACATTTTACTCGTCCCGGGATGGATCGAGTAAGGTGTAGCATGGGCTTCTCGGAGTATTCTCTGTCTCGGCTCCGAGTCATTCGAACACAAATCCTACCTTGAAATTTCAAAATGCCATCCTCGTGGATCATAAAACCGGGGCTTTCCCTTTTTCCACGTCCGCCTTGATTGAACAAGCATTGGGTCATTCTCCTGTTTTTCCCGGACGTCGTCGATCAAGGACGGAATAGCCTCAAGAGTACACATCGACCACTGAATCCGTTGGATCCGTGCCCGACTCCTGCTCAATTAACTCCGTCTGATCTTAACTTGAGGCGTAAGGGCCTCAAGCATATGAAGAGATATCGACTTAGGCTCAGCGCATCGGCTACAACGTTAGCCTTTCTGGATGGTAAAGGATTTCCAGATCATAATCCTTTATCGGCTCTAACCAACGTCGTTGTCTCATATTCAGCTCTTTACGGCTAAAAATATACTTTAGGCTCTTGTGGTCGGTATAAATTCGACATGAAGAACCGTACAAATAGTGACGCCTTGATCTTCAAAGGCAAACACTACAGCAGCTAATTCCAAATCATGGGTAGGATAATTCAGCTCATACGGCTTAAGTTGCCGTGAAGCATAGGCAATTGTCTTATCATGCTGCAAGAGTACACACCCAAGTCCTTGTCCTGATGCGTCACAATAAACCGAATACCCACCGACTCCCTGAGGTAGGGCTAAAACCGGCGCGGTAGTCAGGCGCCTTTTCAGCTCTTCGAAACTCCGTTGTCTCTCTTCATTCCATTCGAACCTTTCGGACTTCTGGAGTAATTGAGTAAGTGGTCGAGCAAGTTTGGAGAACCCCTCGACGAACCTCCGGTAGTATCCGGCCAGACCCAAAAAGCTACGAACCTCCTTCACGTTCCTGGGTGGAGCCCAATCTAACACTGCCTCAATTTTCTGGGGATCTACCCGAACCCCTTCCACTGAAATCACATGTCCGAGAAACATGACTTCCTTCAGCCAGAATTCACACTTAGAAAACTTTGCATAGAGGTGCTGAGTCCTCAAAACCTCCAACACCAATCGCAAATGCCGAGCGTGTTCCTCTTCATCTCGAGAGTAAACTAAAATATCGTCGATAAAAACGACTACACAATTATCAAGATGCTCAATAAATATCTTATTCATCAATTGCATAAATATCGCCGGTGCGTTGGTTAACCCAAAAGGCATAACCACAAACTCATAGTGTACATACCTCGTGACGGAAGCGCTTTAGGAACGTCGGTTCATTAATGCGAAGTTGATAGTAACCGGACCTCAAATCAATTTTCGAGAACACCGCGGCTCCCTGCAATTGATCAAACAAATCATCGATACGCGGCAAAGGGTATTTATTCTTAATGGTCACTTTGTTCAGTTCCCGATAATCAATACACAAACGTAGTGAACCATCTTTCTTCCTTAAGAACAAGACAGTGCACCCCATGGCGAGGCACGGGTCTAATATACCCTTTATCCAACAATTCTCCCGATTGTTTCTTCAACTCTTGCATTTACGAAGGTGCCATACGGTGCGGTGCCTTAGAAATCGGGGTTGCTCGACTCCAAATCAATTGTAAATTCAACTTCCCGTCCGGTGGTAGTCCCGGTAATTAAATGCGGAAAAACATCCGAAAATCACTTACAATAGGAATCGAGGAAGTTCAACTTTCCCATCTTCGACTTTCATGGCATAACACCAATATCCAACACAACCCTTTCTAATAAGTTTTGTCACCTTCAAGGCACTAATAAAAAATTTCTGACATCCCCTCTTGTACCCCGCAAAATGGTGTTCGGTACCGTCTTTGGCTAACATTGATATGATCTTCGTGCGATAATTCATTACCGCACCGTGTCTATCGAGCCAATCGTCACCGAGGATTAGATCTTCATCAACAATGTCTACGACTATCAAATTCGAAAACCACACTCTCTCAGCGATTAACACCGGACAATCTCTAACTTCCTTGTCTCCCACGATTCTATCACCACTGGGCAACTTAACCACAAAGGACTCACAAGGAGACAAGCCCTCAATATTCAATCGACGCACACAATCCAAAGAGATGAACGAATGAGAAGCACCAGAATCAAAAAGCACTCTAACTGGATGAGACAAAAGAGAAATGATACCTGTTGCCACGGTAGCCTCGGGATCTCCAGCTTTCCTCATCTCATAGACACGAGGTTGCACCGAACCAGCACTGGGAGCTCCCCCTCTAACAGACTGACCACGGCCTCTGCCTCGACCGTAACTCTGGGATGGTTGACCCGTGGATGACTTCTGATTAACACTCGGTTCTCCAGCTGTTGCCTGAGTTCCAAGTGGGGTTTCTTCTTCCGTACAGTACATGGCTCTGTGGCCTTCCTGGCCGCAATTAAAACACTTCAATGGGGGTAGACCACAATCACGATTAATATGGCCCTGCTGGCCACAATTAAAACATGTCACAACCCGGTTGGACGCATTAGCACCAGCTCTGAAATTCCGTTTACCTCCCGATGCACGGGAAGACCCTTTGGTTGTATAGCTTGCCGACTGCGATCCCCGCGGGTTGCCACCTCTACCGCTAGAAAACTTTCCCGTGGTCTTCTGCTTCTTACTCTCACTTGTCGTTTCGGTAGGTGTGAAGGACATATCATAGGCTAGTGCCCTATCTTGATACTCCTTCAATGTGGCGCAAGCGAAGCCCGACATATAGTGCCGAACCTTTGGCTTCATTCGCATGTCAAAGTGACGAATTCTATCTCTCTCTTCCCTCACTTGATTTTTCACATGGTTGAGTTGACGGTTGTATTCAATGATTGCACGAGATACGGGGACATCCTGGGGTTTAGCTTCATAAAGGCTCGTATCCGGCCTCCCGAACAGCCACGGGCGTAACTCGGCCTCCATCAATTCCTTAAACTCATCCCATGAAACCTCACGATCCTGGGTGCAACTTGCCACCGGCTAGCCGCATCCCTTGATAGGAAGTCTTGGGCAAGCTGGCACCTTACGTGCCTCGGACAATTCACGGCCATGAAAATTTTATTCATCTCATTAATCCAATCCTCCCACCCGATCAGATCATTTGCACCAATAAATTGGGAGGGCGCATACGAATAACATCTTGTAACCACTTCTCACCCGATGTCGATGTGGAGGTGGTTGGTTAAGCTGCATCGCTGGGCAAAAATAGCCATTGGGTTCGCCACTTGTTGCAGTATGGTGGCAACACCCAGTTCCGGTTGGCTCCCTGTAGAAGTTCCCAGACTCGTTGCCGGCTCCTGATGACTACCGGTGCTAGGTTGAATAGAGTCCGACAAGCTAGGCGTAGCTGAGCCTTCTACCGAGCCGAGGGACATGGCTGCTCCACTGCCGCGCCACGCCCTCGGCCCGACCACGACCACGGCCGCGTCCACGTCCTCTACCAGTTGACATTCTAAAGAAAAATGTAAGTAAAATCATAAGAATAGCTCGAAGCAATGCCGTCTAGAATATGGACTTCTCACGTCCCATAATCGAATGATAGTGAGTGAATGAAGAGGGTAAATAAGTTAGAGAACTTACGAGTACCGGTCGTACGAGATGACGGCAGCACATGATACTGTGTCCTTGGAATAGTACATTTAGACCCAGCAATCCGACAGCCTAGGTATCCATAAACCTAAGCTCTGATACCAAATTCTGTAACACCCCCCGAGATATTCGGAGAATATCACAGCGCCGTAAATCCCGACCTGGAATTTACTAGGCTTATCTCACTCACAACGTATTGAATTTAATAAAATCCACTTGGGAAACAATAAACTCGATACAACCAAGGAAGTTCAACCACGGACAAACAATACCATGAAGAAATACAAGAAGTTGTACGACAATGGAAAAGGACTTTCCTAAAGTACTCGAGTACCACTTATTATTACAAGGATAAAATGGACCGAAGAGAACAACGACCAAACAAAGTAGAACACAACTAGCCACAGTATCACGCCTCGCCATCCTCATCGTATCGTCCCGGCGCTCGCTCGTAAAGTTCCTTAGGACCTGAAAAACACAAAAGTAATTTTCCCCAAACGAGAGGGGTTAGGGCAAGTATTACAAGTGAAATGTCAAGTCTTATACATAAAAGCATATACACCAATTCAAAGCCATGATAATGATTTTCCGGAAAATACAATTATCCAAACATATTTGGAAATGATGATATCTCTTGATTAACCGTGGACTCGACAATGCGCGAATCCCTCCTCGACCCCGTCGGATCATCTCGGAGTGGCTAACCCAAACGTTCACGGAACCGACATAAGCGGAACCCTCCTCGACCCCGTCGGGTCCTCTCGGAGTGAACGAAAGCAACTCTCACAATCACATGCATTACTTTTCACATTTAAGAACATAACTTTCACAAGAATCACTTGCCTGGAAACGAGAGGAAAAGGGTACGAACGACAAGGTACCAAGATTGAAGGATTCGACAACTCCGAACCTAGACAAGTTCGTAATTCAATTATCAAAACTCCATCGGTATGAAAATAAGTTGGAATCACTCGAAATTACTACCCCGATACATGTGTTCCGGAAATAATTCTCTTAGATAGTGAATCGCAAGTCAAATATCCCAAATACTCAAGAACTCCGGAAATATACCAATAAATTCGTAGGAAAACATGTATCCAAGGTAGATAACTCGTAATCGATATACTCTAACATAACAACAAGCTGGATCGAAGAGATCGTATGGAAAATCCCCAAATCTCGAATATCTAGGGTTGTGAGAAGTTTACCTTGATTTGGAGCGGTGGAGAGGATTAAACGTTGATAAATCCGAACTAGAAACTCAAAGGTGTTGCTAGATAATTGCAGCTCGAAGAACTCCTCACAAATCGCCCGGAATCGCCTAAAATCGTCCAAGGAGGTGAAGGAAGGAATAAATGACGATTTGGGAACGGAAATGTCCTATTTATACTAAATAGGGACTAGCGTGCGCTAGCCATGAAAAATAGCGCGCGCTATCGGACTCACCAGGCAATCCAGTAGCCTCTGCCAACTCCGTTAGCGTACGCTAACACCTGTTCATAGCGTGCGCTAGTGACTTCAATTAGCGTGCGCTAATTATTTCTAATAGCGTGCGCTACAGTAGTCGTGTCCACCCGAACCTCATCCCCCTGCTCTCTCTAGCGTACGTTACTCTAGTAACGTAGCGTGCGCTACCACCAAAATCTAGCGTACGCTACCAGTCACACCTAGCGTACGCTAGGAATTCCCTTTTCCAGTCCAGTAGCTACTGGGCTGTCCGCCTACAATACATTAGTAGCGTGCGCTAATGATAATGGATAGCGTGCGCTACCCTCACTAAATTAGCGTGCGCTACACTGTGTGCGTAGCGTGCGCTACCCATTACACGAAGGTAGTAGGATCGCATCAAGGATCCGAAAACAGCGACGATCCGAACAAGAAAAGGGGTAAATCCAATTGACAAGAGTTCCAAGATCCATATAATCTTACCAAACACTTATACGAGCGTAAAAATTACAAAGTACAAGAGTAGAAGATTTACAAAAAGTACGGGTATTACAGTATTAAAAGTTTTGGTGAAGATAGATAGTTTTTTTTAGCTTAAACTTGGTGAATTTTTTGTAATTAGCCCTTATCTTTGGACGGAAGTTCAAAGTATTATTATAATCATGAAGATCTTCAACTACAATGTTTTTACAAAGGAGCTTTTTGATGAATTCATAGATATGAAACTTACCAGGTAGATGACTTGGTTGAGCAGATCATCTGCAGCTACTTTGTTTCGACTTTTTAAACAGGTGAAATTTCATATCCTTAGTTGGACTTTGTTGGATAATTTTGTGTTTCATTTTGTGTGATACCGTGTGAGGAATGAATTTTATTGAATATGACTTTGTAAGTATGATTAGTTATGAGCTAATCTTTGTTGGATGTCGATGTTCATTGAACTTAGATCTTTGGTAATGCTTTTCTTATTCCTGCTAATGCCGGTAATGCTTTTCTTATTTTCCTTGTCATACATTTTTTTTTCTTGTTTTCCTCTTTCAAGTTGGAAAGACTAAAATGCATATTAATGAGCTTTATTTACTTGAACTTGCTCGATGCCGCAACTATTAAATTAATAATGTAACACCGCATTTAAATGTGTTTTTATCTTTATTTATTTTGGTTAATGAGACTTAGATGTTTAATTTTTTTATTAAAGTTTTTGTTTTGTAAATGTCGGATCAAGTGCCAATTGCTTAAGTAGTGGATTTGATTGATAATATTGTGTTTCATTAAAAGGGCATTGGCAATTGAACTTTTGTTCTAGAATATTTGGCTCGTATTTATTATTATGTTCAAGTTATCACTTATCAATTTTTTTCCTTGTTACTAGACCTTTTTAGTTCCGGATTGATGTACTTTTATTATCTTTTAATATGATCTGTCTTTTATGGTGGCAATTGAAATACATAAATGAGGATTTCTGAGCTAGTATCTTGAGTGAAACTTTATGCCGACTTTCTGCTAGATTTTACGGTAATGCTTTTTCCTTTCTTTGGGAATGTGTTTGTTCTTTCTCGAAGATATAAATGTCTTGATATATCATCTTGTTGCATGGCCAGGACTTGTCATGCTCGATGTCTCAATATTAATAGTTACATTATTCATCTGCACGACTTGCTTGGCGAGGCCTGTCATGCTCGACATGTTTCAGTATTATAATTACATTTTTGGTCTCCTCTCACTTGCAGTTTTGTCATCTTATTGCAGTAATATAATGATTTTTGTGATTACTACTCTTAAGGTTTAGCCTAATTACAAAAAAAAAAAAAAAATCTGTTATCTCTCAGAATCACAGCTGCCCTTTACACGTTTCTATTAAACAAATTGCACTTATTAACGGGAGTATTTGCAAAACAAATACAAACTTGAGGAGATATTAAAAGTTTTGGTGAAGATAGATAGTTTTTTTTTAGCTTAAACTTGGTGAATTTTTTGTAATTAGCCCTTATCTTTGGACGGAAGTTCAAAGTATTATTATAATCATGAAGATCTTCAACTACAATGTTTTTACAAAGGAGCTTTTTGATGGATGACTTGGTTGAGCAGATCATCTGCAGCTACTTTGTTTCGACTTTTTAAACAGGTGAAATTTCATATCCTTAGTTGGACTTTGTTGGATAATTTTGTGTTTCATTTTGTGTGATACCGTGTGAGGAATGAATTTTATTGAATATGACTTTGTAAGTATGATTAGTTATGAGCTAATCTTTGTTGGATGTCTGATGTTCATTGAACTTAGATGCTGGTAATGCTTTTCTTATTCCTGCTAATGCTGGTAATGCTTTTCTTATTTTCCTTGTCATACATTTTTTTTCTTCTGTTTTCCTCTTTCAAGTTGGAAATACTAAAATGCATAATAATGAGCTTTATTTACTTGAATTTGCTCGATGCTGCAACTATTTAAATTAATAATGTAATACCGCCGTAAATGTGTTTTTATCTTTATTTATTTTGGTTAATGACTGACTTAGATGTTTAATTTTTTTTATTAAAGTTTTTTGTTTTGTAAATGTCAGATCAAGTGCCAATTGTTTAAGTAGTGGATTTGATTGATAATATTGTGTTTCATTAAAAGGGTATTGGCAAGGAAAGAGTTGCTCGCTGTCCAGGTAAAACTTGGTGAATTTACTCTTTTCGCCCTCTCTTTCCTTGGCCCTCTCTTTTCATTATTAGATAGTTTTTTTTAGATTAAACTTGGTGAATTTTTTGTAATTAGCCCTTATCTTTGGACGGAAGTTAAAAGTATTATTATAATCATGAAGATCTTCAACTACAAACTCTTTATTATACGAATACCTTTTAAATAAATAAAATAACAATCTAATGTGGTGCATATTATTTTTATATTTGTAGAAGCTAGTGATGGTGTATCCACCTTATAAAGAGTGGATGGGCGAAAATAGTAATAGAATGGGAGATGTGTATGTCACTGGTGTTAGAGAATTTGTTAAGTATGCGAGAAGAAATCTAGGAGATGATCTTATCTCATGTCCATGCACGCATTGTAAAAATGGTAAAAATGTGAATTGGGAGAACGTTGAGGTACATTTGATCAAGTGGGGAATGCAAGAAGATTATTTATTCTGGAATTATCATGAGGAGCGAAACTATCCTTTTATTCCTGATCAAATACCAGTGAATGAAGCATTTCATGAAGAGGGTGAGGTACTACGACATAGTAGGTTGAACGACCTTCTTAATGATGCTTATGGACTTCTCATGAATCAACCTAATAATGAGAGTTCATTGCATGATAAAAGTTGTGAAGTAGAACATCTTAGTCAAGATAAGGATTATGTCAAGTTAAAAGCTACGGCGGCAAGACCTTTATATCATAATTGGAACCCAGAGCACACACCATTGTATGCTACTGTTGGTTTGCACAACTTGAAGAGTCGTTTCGGTTTATCAGGAAATAGTGTGACAGAAATCCTAAAGTGGGCAAAAGACTTGCTTCCAAAGGATAATACACTTCCTGATACCTATCCGGACATGAAGAGTAGCTTAAAGGGTTTAGGGATGAAATATAAATCTATTCATGTGTGCAAGTTCGATTGCATTCTATATCGAAAAGAGCATAAGCATAAATTGAAATGTCCAGTTTGCAATGAATATAGATATGTCCAAAAAGTAAATCTAAATTGTAACATAAAAAGAGATACAAAAGTACCACATAAGGTACTTAGGTATTTTCCTCTAGGACCAAGATTGTCGAGACTTTACACTGTACCTTGGATAGGAGAGGCAATGACCTGGCATGCTCGGGCACAGGTGGGTGAAAATCTTATGCGTCATCCGATTGATTCTTCAATGTGGAAGGCTGCAAATTTGCGGCACCCAGAGTTTGCACAAGAAAGTCGCAATGTCCGCCTTGGAATATCAACTGACGGGTTTAATCCTTTTGGTAATTTAAGCACAACCCACAGTATTTGGCCCGTCTTTGTAGTTCCATATAATCTCCCACCATCTCTATGCATGAAAAAAGAGTTTTCTATATTGTCGTTGATTATACCGGGGCCTAAAGCTCCAAGCGATGACATAGATGTATTTTTGGCACCACTAGTTGAAGAATTGAAAGATTTGTGGGTTGAAGGTGTGCAGGCGTTTGATTCATTCAAACAAGAGACGTTAACTTTGAGGGCTATGTTGTTATGGGACATTCACGATTTTCCAGCATATGGCACTTTTTCTGGCTGTAATGTGCATGGTTACTTGGGCTGTCCAATTTGTGCAGAGGAAACGGAAGCCACATATTTAAAAAATAGTCACAAAGTATTTTATCATTCCGATAGGAGATTTTTACCACCTAACCACAAGTTTAGATCAGTAGAAAGTAATTTTCTCCCAGATGGGGCAGAACCTAGGCCAGCTCCTAGAAAGCTCTCTGGAGCAGAAGTTGAACAAAAGTCATCCTTGGCTTGTCAGGCTCTTAGGGGTAAACACCCCAAAATTTTGGCTGAGAAACGTAAATTAAAAGATGAATCTATGAAAACAGCTTGGTCTTGTAACACCCCCGATATATTCGGGAATATTACAGCGCCGTAAATCCTTTACGTAAGGATTTACAAGGCTGAAGAATTGAACAAGTATAAAAAGGTACTGACGAATGGAAATAACGGAATTACAGTATATTAGTTCTGACCAAAATACGGAAATAGTACAATTGTCCAACAGAACTCAATATTACATCACCAAATTCAAATCACCACAAACTACTTCGTACTCGAGTACTTATTGAAATGACGAATAAACGAAAGATAAATAAACCCGGTCGGGACATCACTCTGCACCCTCGTCGTCATACTGTACCAGTGGTTGTTTCCCAGCTCTCCTGGATCCTGAACACAAACAAAATGTTCACCCCTGAAGGGGTTAGCACAACGATGCTAGTACAAGTACCATGGCATATTATTCATATCTCACGGTGAATAATAATAACGTAAACGACAAAATACCAACGAGTCTTCTCCTACGAGAATCTCAAACATAACATATACAACTGATAATCACAACATGATATCAATACATACACATGGTAATTCCATCGATCCAGCGTTCACCGCTAGAACCCACGATGATCCCGTCGACCAACCCGTGGTGGAAAAACCCGTCCGATGATCCAACATGACGCTAGCATAGATCCCCGATGATCCCGTCGGACCAACACGAGGTGGACACACAATAACGACATACATGCACGACAATATGTATAACAACAATACATAAAACAATTAAGGTACTTGCCTCGATTTGAAGACAATAACAATACTTCCACGAAAATGAACACTCGAAGGTCGTCCTCCTCAATCAATCACGTAACGAGACCAAACCTTAACAAAAGAAATGATATAGGATTTATCTCACGTCGTATGAATGTTAAACAATTCGATTAACGGTCAAAAGTTCATAAACTGCAATTTGCCCGAATAGCTTAGCGCACGCTAAGTACTCTGTGTAGCGTGCGTTACGTCTGTCCAATAGCGCACGCAAACAACAGAGCCTAGCGCACGCTAACGATGCATGGTCGATACCTCACCGACCGGCCAGTTGACTCGTCGATGGTCTAGCGTCGTTACGTACCAAACGTAGCGCACGCTAACAATCGCTTCGATAGCGCACGTTACATCGCATATCATAGCGTGCGCTATCTCGCATGGCGATTTTCACGAAGCAAGAACTGTTCTTGCCATGTTTGAAACAACGAAATCTTGCGTGATAATTCATGTTACTACCATGAATACTATGTCTACACCCTCATGAATGATTATACGGATAAAGACAACTTCGGATTCAAGGATATGCATGCCAATATAAAACCATATTCTTTTCCGACTTCAAATCTTCATACGATAATACGAAAAACTAAATGGTTGATATCAACACCTCTATATCATCCATATTATCCTATCAAGTTGATAAACGCCCTATATATACTAGATAAATCCTTCCATGATCAAACCTTTAGATTTATCTAACAATAAGGATGTTAACGTCTAGTCCAAGATTACTATGAAATCATCTATTAGATTCGGTTAACCATTGATAGAAACTTCTCTTCACATATTCGGGTACTAAGATTCGAATCATGATGATTATAATCAAGGTATTCCGTGCTTATACAACTCACTATTCCAAACATGATATACTTGGATAATTCATCTATGAAAATCCATATCTTGTTAACATGATCATCCAAATCGTTAGAATCCAACTCTAAGTCCGGAGATAGATTGAACATACCTTAAAATGACGAAATCACTGAACCGTAAGGTAGAATCCAACTCCGGTTGGTTGTATGCTCTTCCAAGGTGCTATTCCACTTCCATGAACATTCCACGTGGTAACCAATGTATAAATATCAACAATATGTGTTCTAAGTGTAAAAGAGTATTTCTACAACTCTCTGAACTCTCAAGATTGAGGAAAGTGCGAAAGAAATGCAAGCCAACACGGTTGATGTCCCATTTATAATTTCTGCATTATCGATAAGTTAGCGCACGCTACTAAGCATCCCTTAGCGTGCGCTAATAATGGTTGACTTGATTTTGTCCGGGTGCGTCGGCGGAATCTTATCCGACCCATGTCCACGGGCGCACGAGCCACCGCCCTGCTCAATAATTGAGTCCTTAGCGCACGTTACTCATACCTGCATAGCGTGCGCTAATAATGGCCCGATAGCGCGCGTTAAGATACATTCTTAGCGTGCGCTATCACAAGGTTGTTTGAGCAATTACACATGTTTCTATACTTATGCATAATGACATTAATGCACTAAATATCACACTCCAATAATCAAAATCATCAATCCGAAATAATACATGGTTGAATACAGATGAAATACACTGTAATAAATCCGGATATTACATACTCTCCTACTAAAAAGGAGTTTCGTCCCGAAACTCAAGACGAAAACAACTCGGGATATCTAGACTTCATATCAGCTTCTGTTTCCCAAGTGGCTTCTTCCGTTCCATGACGTGACCACTGAACTTTGACCAAAACGATTGACTTGTTCCTCAGTTGCTTAACTCGACTCTCGAGTATCTTGACTGGTCTTTCTTCAAACGTCCCATCCTGTTCGACTTCGATCTCGCCGAAATCGATGATATGACTGGGATCTGGTATATATCTCCGCAACTGGGATACGTGGAACACGTTATGAACATGGCACAATGACGGCGGTAATGCTAATCTGTAGGCCAACTCCCCAACTCTCTCGAGGATCTCAAATGGTCCGATATATCTCGGACTCGGCTTACCTTTCCTACCGAAACGAAAGATTCCCCGGGTAGGAGAAACCTTTAAAAGTACGTGATCTCCGGTACTGAACTCCAATGGGCGGCGGCGTACGTCCGCATAGGATTTCTGGCGACTCTGGGCAGTCAGCAGCCTTTCACGAATTAAGGCTATCTTCTCTCGAGTCTGCTCGATCAACTCTGGTTCTGTTCCGATCAAGTCCGATGAATCGTCCCAACATAAGGGCGATCTGCATCTCCTTCCGTATAATGCCTCAAACGGTGTCATCTTAATGGAAGCATGCCAACTATTGTTATAAGTAAATTCAATCAACGGTAGATGAACTTCCCAATCGTTTGACCAATCTAAGGCACAGGCCCTTAGCATGTCTTCCACCGTTTGTATAGTTCTCTCAGATTGTCCGTCCGATCATGGGTGATAAGTCAGATCAAGTTCATTTCGGTCCCCAATGCCTTAATAACTGCCTTCAAAAAGTGAGACACAAAACGGCCGTCTCGATCAGAAACAATGGTCTTCGGCGTACCATGTAATCGAACTATCTCTGATATAAAGACTCGTGCCAACCTCTCTGGTCCCCACGTATCCTTAATGCCTAGAAAATGAGCCGATTTGGTTAAACGATCAACTATCACCCAAATCATGTTCATTCCTGTCCTGGTTTTCGGCATATTAGTGATGAAGTCCATCGATATGTCCTCCCACTTCCATTCAGGAATCGGGAGCGGCTTCAACATTCCAGCAGGCCGTTGATGCTCAATCTTAACCTGCTGACAAGTCAAGCATTTCGAAACATAGTCCGCTACGTCTTTCTTCATGTTGCCCCACCAGAAGTTCTGCTTCAAGTCCTTATACATCTTACTGGTGCTCGGGTGGATAGAATAGGGCGAACCATGTGCTTCCTTCATAATCGTCTGCTTTGAACATCAACATCGGAACGCAGAGTCGGTTCTCAAATCTCAAAACTCCATCGTCATGAATTATGAATCCGGGCCTTTCCTTGGATCACTTCATCATGTAACCGAATCATCGAGGATCATCTCACTGCCTAGATTTGATTTCTTCGGTTAATGACGGTTATCTCCATCACGCACACCGTCCTTGGACTCTTTGTAACCAAACCTCAATTCCTTCACGAATCATCTCTCGTTGAAGGCTAAGTTGGGATGTCGCGTCTCCAAAGATCTCGAATAGAGACAGCTTGCGGCTAAGTGCATCGGCCACTACATTCGCTTTGCTGGATGATATAAAATCTCCAAGTCATAGTCCTTAATCGCCCAACCATCTTCTTTGCCGCATGTTCAACTCTTTCTCGATCAATATGTACTTGAGACTTTTATGATCCGTAAAGATCCGACAGGAGTCCCGCATGCATAATGCCTCCAAATCTTCAAGGCAAAACCACCGCCGCTAGTTCCAAATCATGTGTCGGGTAATTTACTTCATAAGGTTTCAGTTGTCGCGACGCATAAGCGATCACCTTATCGTTCTGCATCAACACACACCCAAGTCCTTGGTTCGAAGCATCACTGTAAACTATGAATCCCTCAGTTCCCTGCGGAAGTGATAGAATCGGTGCCGTCGTCAATCTCTTCTTCAATTCATCAAAGCTAATTTGACACAATTCATTCCACTCAAACATTTGAGTTTTCTGAAGGAGTCGAGTAAGTGGGCGGGAGATTTTAGAAAACCCTTCCACGAATCGACGATAGTATCCAGCAAGTCCTAAGAAGCTTCGGACCTCTTTCACGTTCTTTGGAGGCTTCCAATCCAATATTGCCTCGATCTTCTGAGGATCCACTCGGACTCCCCTAGCTGACACCACATGGTCGAGGAACATTACTTCTTTTAGCCAAAATTCACACTTAGATAGTTTGGCGTACAATTGCTCGTTTCTCAAAAGCTCCAATACAATTCGCAAATGCTGCGCATGTTCTTCCGGACTCTTAGAATACACTAGAATGTCATCAATAAATACGACCACAAATTTATCCAAAAATTCAATGAACACTCTGTTCATCAATTGCATAAATACAGCAGGTGCGTTAGTGAGACCAAACGGCATCACTACAAACTCATAATGCCCGTAGCGAGTTCTGAACGCTGATTTCGGAACATCGGACTCCTTAATCCTCAGTTGATGGTATCCTGATCTCAGATCGATTTTAGAAAATACCGTTGCCCCTTGTAACTGGTCAAACAAATCATCAATCCGTGGCAACGGATACTTGTTCTTAATCGTCATCTTGTTCAGCTCTCGATAGTCAATACACAGTCGGAGCGATCCATCCTTCTTTCGAACAAAAAGAACTGGTGCTCCCCAGGGTGAAACGCTTGGCTGAATATAGCCCTTGTCCAGTAACTCCTCCAGCTGCTTCTTCAGTTCGTACATCTCAGTAGGTGCCATACGATACGGCGCCTTAGAAATTGGTGTCGCTCCAGGTTCCAGTTCAATAGTAAATTCCACATCCCTTCGTGGAGGTAGTCCGTAACTCGTCAGAAACACATCCGGAAATTCGTTCACAACAGAATGGATGAAAGTTCCACAATTTCTTCTTCTTTCTTCATTGCGTAGCACCAAGATCTGACCTTGTTTCAACAATTTGTGACTTTCATCGCCTTGATCAACTTTCCTGAGCTTCCCGGTTTCCATCCCTCAAACAGAATCTCGGAACCATCGTCAGCGACCAGTGAGATATTCCTCCTTCGGTAATTTACAATTGCTCCGTACCGATTAAGCCAATCGTCTCCGAGTATCGTGTCATCTCCTTGCATTTCTATCATGATCGATTTGAGAGCCACTCTGCCTCCAAATGATACAGGGAAATTTCTAGTTTCTAAATTTCCGACAATCCTCTCTCCACTCGGTAAACCAACAACATAAGGTTCACAAGCATGAAAACCGGAAATATTCAAACGATTTACACAAGACAAAGATATGAAAGAATGTGTAGCTCCTGTATCGAATAAAACGCTAATCGGGCCGGGAAAGGATCTGGACAGACTGGCGCGACAAAGAAGATCCCGATCGTCTGTCCTCCTCATCTCGCATGCACGTGGGGAGCAGATCCGGCACTCGATGTCCCCTTTCGGTTCCATTGTCCTCGCCTCGCCCGCGCCAAAATTCCGAGGCATCCGAACACTTTGCTGCGTCGTGGAATATCGGCCTCCTTCTCGATCGGGCCGTGGTGCACGGCTCTAAAAGACTTTGCAGCCTCTTCACAAAACACCGCCCGATGTCCCTCTCGTCCACAATCAAAACAAATCACGGCAGAAGGGGGCAATTCCGTCGATAGTGCCCCGTCTGGGCGCGATTAAAGCATTTCCTGGTAACATCGGAAGAGTTGATGTCGCCCGAAGTTCTTTCCGCTCCTAGCCGGGTGCGGAGGTTTCTGAAAGAGTGAAAGGATGACTGGGCCTTACGGGCCCCACTGCTTGTGCTCGTAAAAGTACCGGAGACTTTCTGTTTCTTGGTTTCCGCAAATTTCTCCATGGTCGCTTCCTTGATCTCATATGCCAACGCCTTATCCTGGTATTGGCGGAGTGTGGTACATTCAAATCCGGACATGTACCTCGAACTTCGGTTTCATTCTCATATCGAAATGGATCATCATTTCGCATCTGCTCGACCGGATGTCGAACAAATGCCACCGTTGGTTAAACGCCTTGATCGCTCAGGATACCGCACATCGGAAGGCCGAGCGGAGAAAACTCCCGAACTTTGGCTTCCTCACGGGACGAGGGCACACGAGCTTCCATCATCATTCTAAACTCTGTCAATCGGCGTCATGGTCTACAGCCGGATGGCTTCCCACCATTCGGACGCTTCCTATCGAAAATATTGAGCGATAGAGGCTTTCGGTCGTCTGGCGCTTGATTCCGGCAAAGATTTTCTCCAGCTCCTTTAACAAATGATCCTGTGGGAGTCTCGAAATACCGTCGAATTTGGGTGGTTGCATCTTTGCCACTTCTTGCAACCACCGGTCACCTCGATTTCCCATATCCGGGATCCTCTTGTCTCTCTCCCTGCCGTAGTCCCACCGCCACTTGCATTTGGTCCACGACACAGGCGAACTGAGTCATCTGGTTCACCACTTGACGAAGGATCTCTGGTACAGCAGGATCTGGTTCATTATTAATAGATTGTTGCGGCTCGCCGGAGCTATGACTGGCCTGGTTAGAAGGCGACGCCTCCCTTTCGGCATTTCTTCGTCCGCGTCCACGACCGCGACCACGTCCACGTCCGCCTCTCAACATACTGTAAGCATAAATACTCAATATACAGAAAACAACATCGTTCTAATATCCGAGTATAAAGAAATACAATATGCAAAGAACGAGATAGAGTTTAGGAACTTACAACCACTGTTCGCATGAAGACGTAGGCAGTGCAGTGATGTCATTCACGGCCGGTTACCCCAAAAGACATAAATGACCCCTATTTTAACCCAACGGCCAAGATATCCATAATCTTAGCTCCGATACCATATTCTGTAACACCCCCGATATATTCGGGAATATTACAGCGCCGTAAATCCTTTACGTAAGGATTTACAAGGCTGAAGAATTGAACAAGTATAAAAAGGTACTGACGAATGGAAATAACGGAATTACAGTACATTAGTTCTGACCAAAATACGGAAATAGTACAATTGTCCAACAGAACTCAATATTACATCACCAAATTCAAATCACCACAAACTACTTCGTACTCGAGTACTTATTGAAATGACGAATAAACGAAAGATAAATAAACCCGGTCGGGACATCACTCTGCACCCTCGTCGTCATACTGTACCAGTGGTTGTTTCCCAGCTCTCCTGGATCCTGAACACAAACAAAATGTTCACCCCTGAAGGGGTTAGCACAACGATGCTAGTACAAGTACCACAGCATATTATTCATATCTCACGGTGAATAATAATAACGTAAACGACAAAATACCAACGAGTCTTCTCCTACGAGAATCTCAAACATAACATATACAACTGATAATCACAACATGATATCAATACATACACATGGTAATTCCATCGATCCAGCGTTCATCGCTAGAACCCACGATGATCCCGTCGGACCAACCCGTGGTGGAAAACCCGTCCGATGATCCAACAAGACGCTAGCATAGATCCCCCGATGATCCCGTCGGACCAACACGAGGTGGACACACAATAACGACATACATGCACGACAATATGTATAACAACAATACATAAAACAATTAAGGTACTTGCCTCGATTTGAAGACAATAACAATACTTCCACGAAAATGAACACTCGAAGGTCGTCCTCCTCAATCAATCACGTAACGAGACCAAACCTTAACAAAAGAAATGATATAGGATTTATCTCACGTCGTATGAATGTTAAACAATTCGATTAACGGTCAAAAGTTCATAAAGCGCAATTTGCCCGAATAGCTTAGCGCACGCTAAGTACTCGTGTAGCGTCGTTACGCATCGATAGCGCACGCAAACAATGAGCCTAGCGCACGCTAACGATGCATGGTCGAGACTCACCGACCCGGCCGATTGACTCGTCGATGGTCTAGCGACGTTACGTACAAACGTAGCGCACGCTAACAATCGCCGATAGCGCACGTTACATCGCATATCATAGCGTGCGCTATCTTCGCATGGCGCCATCACGAGCAAGAACTGTTCTTGCCATGTTTGAAACAACGAAATCTTGCGTGATAATTCATGTTACTACCATGAATACTATGTCTACACCCTCATGAATGATTATACGGATAAAGACAACTTGATTCAAGGATATGCATGCCAATATAAAACCATATTCTTTTTCCGACTTCAAATCTTCATACGATAATACGAAAAACTAAATGGTTGATATCAACACCTCTATATCACCATATTATCCTATCAAGTTGATAAACGTCCTATATATACTAGATAAATCCTTCCATGATCAAACCTTTAGATTTATCTAACAATAAGGATGTTAACGTCTAGTCCAAGATTACTATGAAATCATCTATTAGATTCGGTTAACCATTGATAGAAACTTCTCTTCACATATTCAGTGTACTAAGATTCGAATCATGATGATTATAATCAAGGTATTCCAGGCTTATACAACTCACTATTCCAAACATGATATACTTGGATAATTCATCTATGAAAATCCATATCTTGTTAACATGATCATCCAAATCGTTAGAATCCAACTCTAAGTCTGGAGATAGATTGAACATACCTTAAAATGACGAAATCACTGAACCGTAAGGTAGAATCCAACTCCGGTTGGTTGTATGCTCTTCCAAGGTGCTATTCCACTTCCATGAACATTCCACGTGGTAACCAATGTATAAATATCAACAATATGTGTTCTAAGTGTAAAAGAGTATTTCTACAACTCTCTGAACTCTCAAGATTGAGGAAAGTGCGAAAGAAATGCAAGCCAACACGGTTGATGTCCCATTTATAATTTCTGCATTATCGATAAGTTAGCGCACGCTACTAAGCATCCCTTAGCGTGCGCTAATAATGGTTGACTTCAGATTTTGTCCGGTGCGGCCGGGAATCTTATCCGACCCATGTCCCCGGGCGCACGAGCCACCGCCTGCTCAATAATTGAGTCCTTAGCGCACGTTACTCATACCTGCATAGCGTGCGCTAATAATGGCCCGATAGCGCGCGTTAAGATACATTCTTAGCGTGCGCTATCACAAGGTTGTTTGAGCAATTACACATGTTTCTATACTTATGCATAATGACATTAATGCACTAAATATCACACTCCAATAATCAAAATCATCAATCCGAAATAATACATGGTTGAATACAGATGAAATACACTGTAATAAATCCGGATATTACAGGTCTAGGAGGTCAATATTGTTTGATTTGCCATACTGGAAAGAACATTCGGTACGACACGTGCTAGATATAATGCATGCTGAGAAAAATATAATTGAGCACATAGTGGGAACATGTATTGATGGGGGTCACTCGAAAGATGGGGTAAACGCTCGAAAAGATCTTCGTACGTTGAAAACAAAAAGATCGTTATGGCTAAAGGAAGATCCTAAAACTGAGAAAACTATAATGCCTGTTGGAGCATTTTCTTTGTCTACGAATGAAAGGAAGTCACATTAAATACATTGTATGAGTTGAAGGTCCCCTCGAATTTCTCTTCTAATTTGCGTAGGGTTGTCCATCATGCAACCAATGATTTGAAACAGTGTAAGTCTCACGATTGGCATGTAATTATGCAATTAGTCCCACTTTTGTTTGGACACTGTTTTACAAAGCACAAGGATCTCCTAAGGTCATATGCAAATAAGTTTGTGCTTTACCATACTGTGCTCAAAAGTTGTCAATAGGAAGCACGTAATTGCGGCAAAGACTAGTGTAGCTGAGGCTACATGTGTACTGGAGAAGTACTTCCCTCCTGCGTTTTTCGACATTAGCATCCATTTACTAGTGCATTTATGTGATGAGGCGCTGCAATGTGGGCCGGTTAGGTATCGTTGGATGTATCCTTTTGAGCGGTTGATGAAAACCTTCAAAGATTATGTTAAAAATGCACGATATGTTGAAGGTTCTATTGCAGAGGAATTTATCATAGAAGAAGCTTCCATATATGCGAAGGAGTACATTCCCAATCCAGCTAATGAGACACGAGAATGTTTTGTTGATGAATCAGATGGTTTTGCTGATGATGAGGCTTTGGGGAACGGAAAATCAGTGACACTAACAAGTGTCCAATATGAACAAGCAAGCCAATATATTTTTGAAATGCATGAAGATATAGACTACTGGAAAGAGTGAGAATTCATAAGCTTATATAAAATTAATTACTAAATTTATTATTTCTCAGGCGTCATAATTCGCTTATTTATCATATAGGAAATTTGACCGATCTGACCTGGGAAGAAAAAGAAAAAGAACAGGGAATATAAACATCGAATTCAGGCATTGGGTAGAAAAAGAGGTATGCTAGCATAAAGTTCACTTTATAGATGATGTTAGTAAATGAGCTTGACTAATTATTAATGCATGCATGCCCTTTTTTAATTTCAGTTGTTGAAAAGTAAAGATATCTCGTCGAAGCTTGCACGCTATGCCACAGGCCCCAACTTTGTGGCTAAGGAATATGGGAGATATCGTCTTAATGGCTTTATGTTCTCAACTAGTGCACATGATTCACATCTTGTGGCTAAACAAAATAGTGGTGTTTCAATTAATGCTCTAACCCACTTTAGGGCTAGTTCGAAAGATAAAAAGTTGGTTGAGGCTGAGATTACGTATTATGGTATTATAAGACAAATTCTTGTATTAGACTATGTAATCGAGAAGGTAACGACATTTTACCGTGATTGGGTAAAAGTAGAAGATAAGGCAGTATGGTCGACCAGCATACTAACTTGGTCATGGTAAATTTGAATAAGATGAAGAGCAAAGACAATATAAATGATGAACCATTTATTTGTGCATTCCAGAATTTGAAGCAAGTATTCTATGCAAAGAGCCCGAAGGATGGGCCGTGGTCTGTTGTTATATACTCCCCCAAGCGTTTGACTACATCTGTAGATGACTTGGAGGCACCTTCTCAATATCAATCTGCTTTAGATGACAACCCAGAATTGAAGAAATTTCTTGATTATCTAGATGAATAAATGTTTATGAATTTTTGTTATATTCGTACTATAAACCTGTCATTGTAATCTTGTTCCCTATTTTCATTTTAAGTCCATGGTCTCAAATGTAATTTTGGAAAGTGCAGTCTAGTCCTATTTTATTTGAATTTGAAAGAGCAGATGACTATAATTGTTCAAATTCATTCCAATTATGATGTGAAAAGATTATTTTGACAAGTATATGTATTATATGCATAAATTTGTCGAATATATGATTTCGAGGGTTATATATGAATCTGTAAATTTGGGTGCATTGTAGTCTGTATTTTCGTGTGTATTTCAGATCTTTTGTACGCAATTCGAAGATCGATGCTCGGGGCGCTTTCATAAGCGAAAAGAGAGGGCCAAGGAAAGAGCTGCTCGCTGTCTAGGTAAAACATAATGTTCATTGGCCCAGAAAGAGTCGTCATTGTCCATGGACTCAAATATAATTTTGGAAAAGTGCGGTTTAGTCCATTTTATTTGAATTCGGAAGAGCATTTACTTGTTGTTAAAATTCATTGTAATGTGTATTTTGGGGTGTATTTTGATACATACGAGAAATTCTAGCCTAGTTAAAAACAAGTATTTCCTATTTTCATTTAAGTCCATGGGCTCAAATATAATTTTGGAAAAGTGCATTCTAGTCCCATTTTATTTGAATTCGGAAGAGCAGATGACTTGTTGTTCAAATTCATTGTAATGTGTATTTTGGTGTGTATTTCAGATCTTTTGTACGCAATTCGAAGATCGACGCTCGGGCGCTTTCATAAGCGAAAAGAGAGGGCCAAGGAAAGAGCCGCTTTCTGTCCGTGTGAAACATAATGTTCGTGTCCCACGAAAGAGCTGTCATTGTCCATGGACTCAAATATAATTTTGGAAAAGTGCGGTTTAGTCCATTTTATTTGAATTCGGAAGAGCAGACGACTTGTTGTTAAAATTCATTGTAATGTGTATTTTGGGGTGTATTTTGATACATAAGAGAAATTCTAGCCTAGTTAAAAATAAGTATTTCCTATTTTCATTTAAGTCCATGGGCTCAAATATAATTTTGGAAAAGTGCATTCTAGTCCCATTTTATTTGAATTCTGGAAGAGCAAATGACTTGTTGTTCAAATTCATTATAATATGTATTTTGGTGTGTATTTCAGATCTTTTGTACGCAATTCGAAGATCGACGCTCGGGGCGCTTTCATAAGCGAAAAGAGAGGGCCAAGGAAAGGGCTGCTCGCTGTCCACGAAAGAGCTGTTCACTGTCCATGGACTCAAATATAATTTTGGAAAAGTGCAGTTTAGTCCATTTTATTTGAATTCTGGAAGAGCAGACGACTTGTTGTTAAAATTCATTGTAATGTGTATTTTGGGGTGTATTTTGATACATAAGAGAAATTCTAGCCTAGTTAAAAATAAGTATTTCCTATTTTCATTTAAGTCCATGGGATCAAATATAATTTTGGAAAAGTGCATTCTAGTCCCATTTTATTTGAATTCTGGAAGAGCAGATGACTTGTTGTTCAAATTCATTGTAATGTGTATTTTGGTGTGTATTTCAGATCTATTGTACGCAATTCGAAGATCGACGCTCGGGGCGCTTTCATAAGCGAAAAGAGAGGGCCAAGGAAAGAGCCGCTCATGTCTGTAAAACATAATGTTCATTGTCCACGAAAGAGCTGTCATTGTCCATGGACTCAAATATAATTTTGGAAAAGTGCGTTTAGTCCATTTTATTTGAATTCGGAAGAGCATTTACGACTTGTTGTTAAAATTCATTGTAATGTGTATTTTGGGGTGTATTTTGATACATAAGAGAAATTCTAGCCTAGTTAAAAACAAGTATTTCCTATTTTCATTTAAGTTCATGGGCTCAAATATAATTTTGGAAAAGTGCATTCTAGTCCCATTTTATTTGAATTCTGGAAGAGCAGATGACTTGTTGTTCAAATTCATTGTAATGTGTATTTTGGGGTGTATTTTGATACATAAGAGAAATTCTATCCTAGGTATTTCCTATTTTCATTTAAGTCCATGGGCTCAAATATAATTTTGGAAAAGTGCAGTTTAGTCCATTTTATTTGAATTGTGGAAGAGCAGATGTCTGATTCTTTGGAAGAGCAGATGTTCAAATTTTGGGGTGTATTTGAATTCTGTATATATAACTGCTCGAATGTGTATATATATATATATATATTAACTGATTCCAGATTTTAGCTGCTCCAATATATGATTTGATGAGGCTTTTTTTATTGATACATAAGAGATAATGACAGCTTCATCAAGTCAGCAAGAAGGTGAACCGAATACTCCAACGAACTCCCAAGCATCTGCCAATGAGGGGCACCCGATTATAGATAAACGGACTGTCGTTACCTTTAATAGCACATGACAAATAGTTGGAAATAAGGATAAGTTCAAGGCTCGATGTTTAGTCCTACTAAAAATAAAAGTAGGGTTGGAGTACGATGACTGGAGGCAAGTTGATCAAGCCATAAAGGACGATATGTGGACGACTCTCTATCGGGAATTTAATGTCCCGCTTGTTAGAAAGGAAGATGTTTTAAAAGAGATGGGCCGGCAACTAAAAACTTGGAGATGGTACATGCGACAAAAGTATTTAAAGAATCTGGATGCTACTGGAATACTGGCTTTGAAGGACCACGTACCCCCGAAAGAGAACATTCGTACCAGCCAATGGAATGCATTTATTGAACATGAAGCAACGGCCAAAAAGCTTCAACAAAGAGAGGTTCTAAAAGCAAACAGGGCTATTAAGAACGATGTGCATTGTCTTGGCAGGACATCCTACGCCGAGAAAGCTATCAAAATGGTATATACATGAAATTTTAATAGATATAATTAATGTAATCAACAAGTCTTCTTTTTCCGCTTATACATGTAAAGTGGAGTTTAAGTTTCAACTTATATTTCTATGCTTCCTCGAATTATACATGTAAAGTGGAGTTTAATTTTTTATTTATTTTCCAGCTTAGATTTTCGATGCGTTGGTTGATATATATATTTTTTTTATGTGTAGAAAGTGAAGGATCCAAATAGGCGGTCGCCTACTCGTTCCGAGGTGTACTTAGAGTCACGAAAACAACAAAAAACTGGGGAACTACACCCAAAAGTTGCTGAAGCATGTGTAAGTTTTGAAATATAAATTTCTAAGTCAGTCTTATAATCATCAAAATAGGCTTATGCAATCTTATTTTGCAGCATAAAGTTATAGAATTCCATAGTAGCCAAGACTTATCAAGCCAGGCTTCTTTAGAGGATGATGCACTTACCCAGATTTTCGGAAAGGATTCTAGAGGAAGGACACGTGGTGTTGGTCGAGTCTCTAAGGGCACCGTGAAGGCTATTCAACCTATTAAGTCAAACATTGACATGGTCCTTAATAGTAATCAGCACTTGGAGAAGGTTGTTTACAACATGCAAGATCAACTTACTAGTTTTATAGCAGCATTCAACCATTCTCAAAAGTTATTTTCGCCACAAACTTCTACGCCCTCACAAATTTCTGCTGGATCAACATTTCACTTAACAAATCCAAGTGCAACAGGTACGCTACAAACAACCCATGTTCTTATTAAAGATGTCATTTCAACAAAGGTCATTGCTCAAGGAGATGTAGTTCCAACTTTGAAAGGCGAAAAAGTACACGGGCGCAATATTCAAGACCATGAAAGCAAGATTAGTGTTATAAGTGTGGAGAATGACGAGAATGACACTCAATTATATTTAGGTAGCCAAGGTCGTGCCACCACGATCGGGAAAATTTTTGGTGGGTTCGTGGTGTGGCCTAAATGTTTCCTCGAAGAAATATAATTTAACTTGAATTTGTGGACTTGTAATATTTTGTGAACTTGAAGTATTTTAGGTTTGTTTATGAACTTGTAATTTGTGGACTTGGTGGTACTTTGAATTTATTTTTGAACTCGTAGTAATTTGTGGACTCCGTAATACTTTGGGTTTATAAGGATTTGTAGTATTTTGGCTTTTGTGGAATATTGTGAAAAAGATTAGGTGATTTTTTTCTTGGTTTGCACATTTTATTTTTGTTTTTTTTTTAATTTTTTTTTTTAAATTTATGACTGTCTAAGACAGTAACAACTCTAATATTATGAAGACTCTATTTGACCGTCCATGACAGTCATAATCGTAATTTTCTAACTTTAATATTGTGACTATAAAAACTCATTTTTTGACAGTTTTAAGAAGTCATAAAATTTAATGTTGTGACTGTTTAAAGCAGAACTTTTCAAACTATGTGATCGTCATGGACAAGTCACAAGTAAATTATGTGACTTCTTTAAACTGTCACAAATAGAGTAATTTGTGACTGTTGATAACAGTCAGAAAGTGTGTTTGTGACTGCCATATAAAGTGGCTTTGGAAAGTCATAAAACTGAGTTTTGTGACTGTTTTATGACTGTCATTAACAGTCACAAAGAATTCTGTGACAGTTGATTCTGTGACACTTATTTGTGACTGTTTTTGCCATTTGTGACTGTTTTTAGCAGTCACAAATTCGTGATTCTGGTGTAGTGTCTCTTTCGATTTTATTTCTCTTTCTCCATCTTTCTCTCTCTAGAAAAATCCTAGATCTAGCTTGAAATAATATTATTTTCGTATTTATTTTTGATGATTTACAAGTTTTCATATGATTTTTGGTGATTCGTGGTATATTTGGAGTGATTTCCGATCGATTTATATGTATTGGTGTTTTAGATCTAGTATTTCACATGTTTGCATATGTGGTTACGAATTTACAGTTGTTACGATTTATTGATTTCATACTGGGTTACCATGTTACAATATTGTCATTTCGTATCACTATACCTTGATTTACTGTTAAGATTTTATCATTTTGTATCAGTATGAAGTTACGAAATTCGAATTTCATAACACATTTGTGCCGATTTAAAATTTTCGTATTGGAGATTTGGTATACATGTTCCGAATTCGTAACTGTTACGATTGGTGATTGATACGATTTGTGGTTGAACTGATAGGTGAATTCATACGAATCTTGTTACTATCACCTCTTTTTCTCAGATCTGTTACACATGTTACGAAAAATTCAATTTCGTATTGAATATTCTGATACGATTTTACATTTTCGTATTGAAGTAATGGTACGAAAAGCAAGAATAAATGATACGAAATGTGATTTTCATAATAAGGTTATAACTCTGTTACGAATTTAGAATTTCGTATTGGATATTTTGTATCCCTGTTACGAAATTCGTATTTGGTATCGTCATTTTTATGCTTATTAGTTTTTTTGTGTGATTTAGTAACACTGTTAATTATGTTGTTATGAAATTCGTATTTCGTAACAAATGTTACCAATTTCGTAACAGATGTTACGAATTTCAAAATTCGTAACTAATTCTGTTGTGTGAGATCTGGTTAAGAAGTTACGAAATTTAAATTTCGTAACATATTTGGGGTAATGATATGAAAAGTAAGAATAAGTAATACGAAATGTGATTTTCATAATAAGGTTATAACTTTGTTACGAATTTAGAATTTCGTATTGGATATTTTGTATCGTGTTAAGAATTTCGTAATTCGTATGATCGTTTTTAAGCTTATTGGGTTTTTTGTGAGATTTAGTAACACTATTAATTATGCTGTTACAAATTTCGTATTTCGTAACAAATGTTTATCAATTTCCTAACATATGTTACGAATTTCGAAATTCATAACTAAATCTGCCATGTGAGATGTTACAAAGTTACGAAATCTAAATTTCGCAACACATTTGTGCGATGTACATATTTTTGTCCTGTTTTTTAACCCGGTTAAGAAGTATAATTTCGTAACACTTATTGTTGATACGAATTTCGTAACATTGTACTCGTTTGCTTTTGTTGTGAATTCTTGTTATGCCGTAACTAATTCTGATCAGTTACGAAATTGTAAAATCGTAACATGTTATGTTTTGTAACTGTGTTACGAATTATAATTTTGTAACATAATTTGCTATTTCGTAACATTATTTACATGTTCCGAATTATTGATTTGATTTTATTGTTTGTTTATTGTAGAACAAATGAACTTTTAGTCGAAAGAATCTGGCACCAGAAGACCACCGGATTATGCTAACTGGTGGGAGAACACAGTAAAGGATATCCGCTGAAATCAACACTTGGAACCTTCATGAAACTCCCCAACATCGTCTCAAGATCCGAAAAAGCGCTCCATTACATCATGACTTGTTTCTCTATTACGAATTATAATTTTTTTATTTCGTATCAACATGACTTGTTTCTCTATTACGAATTTACGATTTCGTATCAGTTTGTCATTATTCTATGTTACGAATTTTACAGTTCATATAAATATGCCTTGTTTCTCTGTTACGAATTTATGATTTCAAATCACTTTGTCATAATTCCATGTTACGATTTTATGAATTCGTATCAGTTTGTCATAATTCCATGTTACGAATTCAATATTCATATCAGTGCGATGTACATATTTTTAAACTTAAAAATCTACAAAATACAAAATAATACCTCAAAATCGACTTCAAGTCGTGAAATCAGAAAAAGGAAAAAAAATGAAGAAGAAAAAAAGAAGTAAGAAAAAAAGGTGAAGAAGAAAGAGTGAGAAAAGAGAGAAAAGAGAAAAATGAAGAAATGAAGAGTGGAGAGAATATTTGTCGAGAAAGAGAGAGAGAGAAAAAGAGAAAAGAGAAGATGGAAAAGAAATAAAGAAAAAAGAATGGGGAAAAATAAAGAGAAAATAGGGAAAACGTGAAAAGTAAGGGTAAAATGGTCCAAAAACACTCAAATTGGCTAGAATTTGTCCATATAAAGTTTCTTGACAAATATTGTAGTCCACCCAGTCAAAGTGACTATTTGGTTGTATTACCTCTTTTATTTTTTTGATAAACATTTGATCACTCTAGGAAAAAAAATCAGAAATGATTTTATTTTGGCAAATTTAACCTCGTGATTTTTATTAGTATAACTTGATACAATATTAGGCGCATCTATTAGCTAAAGTTTTATCAAATCCCGGAGAAATACTAATGTAATTATGTTAAGAAATACTTCCTCCGTCCACGAAAAATGTGGTTACGAGGAAGTGACACGAGTTTTAAGAAAGTAGATGAGAGATATATTTTCAGTGGGGAGAGTGGAGGAGAAATGCATTTTTAAGTGGTGAAAGAGTAATATTTTAAGTGGGTCATTTTCATTTATGGAAAGACCACACTTTTTGTGGACAGCCCAAAGAAAAAATAAGACCACACTTTTTGTGAACGAAGGGAGTAATGGATATCCAAGAATGTAAATAAATAAACATCAAATTACAAAAGTAGCTCTATATTCGATAATCCACAGTGTAATGTCTGAACTATATGGGAATATGGTAATATAAATCGAGTAATGCTGTTATTCAAGCCCGAGTAATTACTCAAGCTTATGTTTGACTCGAGCTCTTACCAAGTCGAGTCAAGTTGAGTTCGGCTCGATAATTTTATTGAAGTAAGAAAGCCCGCTCGTCCTTCGACCAAAAAAATAAATCTAACGAGTCTAACAAGCCTATCAAGTTGAGCCTAACGAGTGTAATGGAATTATAGAAAATCTCGGTTATCGAGCCTAACGAGTCGAGTTAGAGATGTCCAAATTATTCGGACCGCCGGTTTCGATTCCTAAACGCGTATTTGAGGCCGAACAGGCAATTTGGGGCGGTTTTCCGAACTGTTGGATCCGGTTTGGGCTGGTTCGGAACTGGTCTGTTCCAGTTCACCTCGTTTTTTTAAGTCTTTCTTTCGAGTGAAAATTTGAAAAAAAAAATGAATAAAAGACAGTCAAATTAGTAAAATAGTTGGGGCGAGAAAAAAAAAATTTGGACCATTCCATCTTAAATTTGATTTTTGGAAAATGGTGAGAAAATACCATATAAATCGCCGGTTCAGACAACTCGGCCGTGACGTGGCACCTCTAAGTCGAGCTCGACCCGAGTATTAAATCTAATATCTAAACGAGCTCAGTCTTGACTCGTCTAACCATACGAATTGAGCCTCAACGAGTCGAGCCGAGCTCTCGAGTAGCTCGGTCTGCATAACTGCACTAAAACCGAGAAACAAACTTTATCACACCAACTTCATGTTCCTTAAAACTATGAATGTGAAGGGCGCCAAAACGGAACACATGTAATTATCATTTTCTTGCACTTCTTTCTAGGTTTGTTATAAACCCCTCGCTATATATATAGTTAATGGTGCAATTACCTCTCCATCTAATCCCATATACCATATTTAATTTCTACGTGCTTTTCTTTGTACTAAAAAAAGAAATGGCTGTATTAAAATGCTCTTCCATAGCATTAATCGCACTGCTAATTAGCTTATCGATTTGCTCCGCCCACAGGCTTCAGAGCTCAACCTTTCCCGATAACATGCCCGCTGACAAAATCTCGAACGAACCCGATCCAAAAGTCTCCGATAGAATAGCCTATCCTGTCGCGGATTCTAACAGCGGCCGTGGCGGGGGGACGGAAGGCGACTGTAAATGGATCCGCGGCGGAGGTGGTCGGGGCGGATATCCTGGTGCTGGTGGCTACGGCCCCGGCGGCGGTGGCTGGAGCGGCGGCGGGGGTTCAATTCCAAGGACGCCGCCGACAGCCTCCGGCGAACCTTATTACTGCCGACCAGTAACCTGCGGCGATCCCTATGCTTGCCCGGGATTCACCGTGTACTTAAATCAGCCCGCAACGGCTTCTTACATGTCCAAAGATATTGTGCGTGGCGACGAGAAACGTCGCGAGTCCGACAGAGATGCTGACTCCGTGGGGAGAAAGTGCTAAAGCCTTTGAATTAGGCCTGAAATTATAGAATGTCTTTATTATACTTTGTTATATATCTATTATTGATCAATAACACCATCATGCACTTGTTTTATGATGGGATTGTCATATCATGCATGAGGGTATATTTTGAACTATAAAAAGGTGAAAACAATTCCTAAAAAACTTTAAAAATATTAGAAACTTAACCTAAAAATTAACCCTAAAACTACTAAAAAGGGTAAACCCTAAAAGTTGAATGAACCCTAAAAACTCAAAGGAAATCATAAAAAAAAAAAAAATATCAAAAAAAAAAAAACCTAAAATATTAAAAATGAGACCTAGAACTAAAATTGATAACTAAACCAAATATATCACTCTCAAATAAACAATCCTAGGATAAATTAATAAAATAATACATAGATCCAAGTGGATGATATATCATTAGACTCAAACGCATGATATAAATTTTCTTCTGATGTATATTTCCGTTCCTCATGCAACTTTCTCGAAATCTAGTCCACACGCCCTCGATATAGCCATTAAGGCCGGGATTTATATCCAAAGAATCGGTGGAATTGGTTGAATCGAACCAAAAAATAGTTCGATTCCGGTTCTTAATATGAGAATGTGTAATTCAACTCCATTTTTTATTTCGGTTTTGAATCCTGATCTGTTATTTTTAAATGGTAAGATCCATAAGAACCGAACTTTTGATCTTATATACATTCCAAATCAATTTGTCATTAATTTTCAAGCAATCGTTGGAAGGTTTGAACAGTTGGAAGAACCATTGATTTGTGTTTCATATATTTTATTTTTTTATTTTTATGTTTATGTGGAAATTTGAATTCTGTTTTTTTTTTTTGTCTAAATTTTACAAGTTTCAAATTTTGGTTGGAAGTTTAATTCTTTCTCTCATTTCTCTTCGTAAGTACATATAAACTTCGGTTATATAATTTGAGATAATGAAAACAACACTTTAAGAATTTTTCCATTTATATGTTCACAACAAGAACCATAAGAATCGGGATCTGAACCGAAAAATAATAGTTCCGATTCTTTTGAATTCATATAATTTTAACCTAAAAAGGAATCAGGCCGATTTTTTCTTGTTCCAATTCCAGATCTATTAAAAATGACACTTTTGGAACCGATCCTACTTCTATGCACAACAATCTTACACATTTTATTTTGAGAGGAGTAGGAATGTAGCCATATGGACCTCTTAGACTACAAATTATGTCATGCAACTTAATATTGTCAACTTCTAGCCAATTTTACAACTTATGGACGATTTTACCCTTCAACCCACCTACTTTTATCTCATCCTTTTTTTTCATTTATTATTTTTCCCTCTCCTCTCTTTTCACCTTTCTGCTCTCCGTTTTCTATCTCATTTTTTTTCTCTCTCCCCTCTCTTTTCATCTTTTCATTCAACCCTTCACTTTCTCCTATCCTCTCATCTTTCTCTCTCCATTTCTTTCTCTTTCTCTATCTAAAAATATTCAAAATCTCGCCGAAAACCATCGCCGCTGCTGCTAACCCACAAACCACCATGGAGCTCGTAATATTCTCAACAGAACTCAAGGTTCGGGATCTTCCCTACTCACTCTTTCGATTTTATTTCTCTTTCTCCATCTTTCTCTCTCTAGAAAAATTTTAGATCTAGCTTGAAATAATGTTATTTTCGTATTTATTTTTGATGATTTACAAGTTTTCATATGATTCCTGGTGATTCGTGGTATATTTGGAGTGATTTCCGATCGATTTATATGTATTGGTGTTTTAGATCTAGTTTTTCACATGTTTGCATACGTGGTTACGAATTTACAGTTGTTACGATTTATTGATTTCATACTGGGTTACCATGTTACAATATTGTCATTTCGTATCACTATGCCTTGATTTACTGTTAAGATTTTATCATTTCGTATCAGTATGAAGTTACGAAATTTGAATTTCATAGCACATTTGTGCCGATTTGAAATTTTTGTATTGGAGATTTGGTATACATGTTACGAATTCGTAACTGTTACGATTGGTGATTGATATGATTTGTGGTTGAACTGATAGGTGAATTCATACGAATCTTGTTATTATCGCCTCTTTTTCTGAGATCTGTTACACATGTTACGAAAAATTCAATTTCGTATTGAACATTCTGATACGATTTTATATTTTCGTATTGAAGTAATGGTACGGAAAGCAAGAATAAATGATATGAAATGTGATTTTCATAATAAAGTTATAACTCTGTTACAAATTTAGAATTTCGTATTGGATATTTTGTATCCCTGTTACGAAGTTCGTATTTGGTATCGTCATTTTTATGCTTATTAGTTTTTATGTGCGATTTAGTAACACTGTTAATTATGTTGTTATGAAATTCGTATTTCGTAACAAATGTTACCAATTTCGTAACAGATGTTATGAATTTCGAAATTCGTAACTAATCCTGTTGTGTGAGATGTGGTTACGAAGTTACGAAATTTAAATTTCGTAACACATTTGGGGTAATGATATGAAAAGCAAGAATAAGTAATACGAAATGTGATTTTCATAATAAGGTTATAACTTTGTTACGAATTTAGAATTTCGTATTGGATATTTTGTATCGTGTTAAGAATTTCGAAATTCGTATGGTCATTTTTAAGCCTATTGGGTTTTTTTGTGAGATTTAGTAACACTATTAATTATGCTGTTACGAATTTCGTATTTCGTAACAAATGTTTATCAATTTCCTAAGATATGTTACGAATTTCGAAATTCATAACTAAATCTGCCATGTGAGATGTTATAAAGTTACGAAATTTAAATTTCGTAACATATTTGTGCGATGTACATATTTTTGTCCTGTTTTTTAACCGGTTAAGAAGTATAATTTCGTAACACTTATTGTTGATACGAATTTCGTAACATTGTACCCCTTTGCTTTTGTTGTGAATTCTTGTTATGCCGTAACTAATTCTGATCAGTTACGAAATTGTAAAATCGTAACATGTTGTGTTTTGTAACTGTGTTACGAATTATAATTTTGTAACATAATTTGCTATTTCGTAACATTATTTACATGTTCTGAATTACTGATTTGGTTTTATTGTTTGTTTATTGTAGAACAAATGAACTTTTAGTCGAAAGAATCTGGCATCAGAAGACCACCGGATTATGCTAACTGGTGGGGAGAACACAGTAAAGGATATCCGCTGAAATCAACACTTGGAGCCTTCATGATGTAATATCCGCATTTTTATTCCCCTTGTATCTTCATTTTTCGGTGTATTTCTCGGTTGTAGTGACCCTCGTGTATCTTTCAGTGTATCTTTCCCGTCATCTATTGATCTGATTCTCGTTATCGTTGTACGAAACCGTTATTCGGGGTTGCCGTGGATCCATTCCATGTTTCGATGCGTCTTGAGATGTTCTGTTTAACGTTTCGTTCATATTACGGCGTTTTGGGCCGTTTATATTCTGTATCTAGCGCACGCTAAATTTCCTGCATAGCGCACGCTAGAGGTCCCTTAGTAGCGCACGCTACGTTTACTTCGTAGCGCGCGCTAGCGAATTAGCCCTGGGAGTGGCAGTGCTGTTTCCAACCCTGCGGGTGGCGGATTAGCGTACGCTACATAGTCTAGCGCACGCTAATGTCGAGGGCTAGCGCACGCTGAGATTTCCAGGTAACGTGCGCTAGCGTGAGTGTCCAGTACTGGACAGTTTACTACTGAACTCGGTCAGGTGCCAAGTAGCGCACGCTACATTTGTACGTTAGCGCACGCTAACGGGTCAGGTGAGTTTTGGGCAGTTAGCTTCTGGACTCGGCTGATGTCCAGGTAGCGCACGCTATTGATCGATAGCGCGCGCTACCGAGAGGTTATTAGTGCACGCTACGTTTCGAGTAGCGCACGCTAACGGCCAGAAATCTGGCTACTGGACTGGGACGCCAATTGTTTGGTCTGTATTTTCATCCCGTTAGCGCACGCTAACCTTGAGGATTAGCGCGCGCTAACACTCCCTGGCTATATAAACCAGGGAGTTGACCGAGATAAACATAATTTCTCATTTCTTCCTCTCTCCGCAGCGAAGGCGATTCCGGGGCGATTTCCTTGGCGATTTCTTCCTCCAATCATCTCATCCAACATCTTTCTTGAGTTCTTGGAGTATTATAACAACATCAACACGAATCTTTCATCCTAATCCACGGTAAATCTTTTAGAACCCTACTTTTGGATAATTTGGGGGTTTTGGGATTTTCTTCCGATCTGTTCCGTTTTGTTGGTGGATTCATGACGAATATGATTAATCTTGTTGGTATAATTAGTTTTCCTACGGATTCATGGCATATTTTCATGGTTTTGCGAATCGAGAGGGTTTGGTTGTGGTCCGGCCTCGTTGTTATTTTTGTACGAATATACATGAATCGTAGGCGGGTTTTCGGATGTATTCCATTTCCGTAATCGTTTAGGAGTGGTTGTGATTGTGTTATTCGAATCGCTAGGTTCATTCGTCGGTTCCTCGCGGTCGTGCTTGATTCTTCCGTTCCGTTCGTGTCACCGTCTATTAATCGAGGCAAGTATCCTTATGAACTTACAATCTTGACATAGTAGTATTGTATGAGAAATGGTGTGTGTGTGTATGCTCACTACGGGTTAGATTCGATGGGGTCTCGGTAGGGGTCCACAGAGACGTGGATCGACGAGCTTGCTTTTAACCACTACGGGTTAGATCCGACGGGGTCTCGGTAGGGGTCCACAGAGACGTGGATCGACGGTTAATTGTGGTGCATTTTACAAATGTGATTCGTTTATGGCATTTCCGGAAATGAGTGTTTTGGAACTATGCTTTTCTTTATTGCATGCATTTACTATATGTGTAAGATGTAAGTTGTTCATTTGGTTACTTGTACTAGCGTAATTGCTAACCCCTCTGGGGACCCGTTTTGGGGAAATTCGTTTTTATGAATTTCAGGTCAGGTTCATCGAGACGAACGGGCGCTGGACCTGTAACACCCCCGATATATTCAGGAATATTACAGCGCCGTAAATCCTTTACATAAGAATTTACAAGGCTGAATAAAAGAAATGACAATAACAGATACCAGTTTATGAAATTGATTAAATAAAATTCAACCGACTGGTTCTAAACCGAAATTACAAATATCCCATGAAGAGTTATTATTACATCATCAAAATCCACACATTATAAATCGACAACGTACTCGAGTACTTATTGAAATAACCAACAAACAACAGACAGTAAACCCGGTCGAAACATCACTCTGCACCCTCGTCGTCATGCATCTCCAGTGGTTGTTTCCCCGCTCTCCTAGATCCTGAACATACACAAATGTTCACCCCCGAAGGGGTTAGCACAACGATGCTAGTACAAGTACAATAATCATACAACAGTGATATAATCAACAATTATATCATAACAAGTTTCTCCAACGAGAATATCCACAACACATATCATATCATAACAGTTCCAACATACAGATGGTATTCCAACGATCCAGCGCACACAGCTATAGATTCCCATGATGATCCCGTCGGACCAACACATGGTGGAACTACCATCCAACGATCCAGTAGCACATGACTATAGATTCCCATGATGATTCCCGTCGGATCAACGCATGGTGGACATATATTCACAACATATTTACACGATACAATCACATCATAATTGTCATAATATAAACAATTCTAATTAGAGTACTTGCCTCGGTTCGTTGACAAGAATAAACTTCCACGAATATCAAAATACTCGAAGGTCGTCCCCTTCGATCGATCACGTGTTAAGCTTGAACCTTAACAAAAGAAATAGTACGAGAATTCATTTCGTCTTTTAACGTCTAACAATTCAACAATTACGGTAGGAAGTCCTTAATATGCAATGCATGCGGATAGATTAACGCACGCTACGAATCATATGTAGCGTGCGTTAATGCTACTCGTTAGCGTCTGCGATGCACACCGCCTAGCGTCGCTAACCCGGCCTGGTCGATTGCCTCACCGATCGGCCGACAGGCGATGATTTAACGCACGCTAAGTCCAAAACGTTGCGTACGCTAAACGTACTCGATAGCGCACGTTAATTCTCGTAGATTAGCGCACGCTAATAGTGCATGGCAGTTCACTGGAGGGCAACAGATTTACACAAATGGTGATGAAGTAAGCGAATTCTTCAGTGATTTGATGTTTGTTATCTGTCTTCATGTTATGTTCATAACCTTTATGAATGATCTCAAGGATAATAACAACTTCAAGATGCAAATATACGTATAATCATCATGACACCATAATCCATCTTGATTACAATTCTCATGCGAAGTTGGTGATCTCCGGTTGATGTATTAGATTCTACTATCATTATACATATTCAGACTTCATCTTGAGGTGAACTAACAATTCCAACTTATACGAAAGAATATTTCCTAAGATGATTCTTCCCTTAATTTCTTATAACATCTCTTCCAAATCATGATCACAAAGATAACATAAATCATACGGATTGTTAACATCAGAATATTTCTCTCATCATTTGAAGTACTATGATTCCAACTTCAAGGTTCCAACAATAATATCGTAATTGTAGACATTCCAAACTTCTAAACATGTCCCGGCTGGCGCATGTGCTAGCTGTCCCGCTCAATAATTGAGTTCTTAGCGCACGCAACTCCTATCTTCATAGCGTGCGCTAATAATGGCCCGATAGCGCGCGTTAAGATACATTCTTAGCGTGCGCTATCACGAGGTTGCTTGAGCAATTTTGCAAGTTTCTATACTTATGTACAATGATATCAATGCACGAAATATCATACTCCAATACTCAAAATCACCAATCCGAATAATACAGGGTTTGAATACAGATGAAATACACCGTAATAAATCCGGATATTACATACTCTCCTACTAAAAAGGAGTTTCGTCCCGAAACTCAAGACGAAAATAACTCGGGATATCTAGACTTCATATCAGCTTCCGTTTCCCGTGGTGGCTTCTTCCATTCCGTGACGTGACCACTGAACTTTGACCAAAACGATTGGTTTGTTCCTCAGCTGTTTAACTCGACTCTCGAGTATCTTGACCGGCCTTTCTTCAAACGTCCCATCCTGCGCGACTTCGATCTCGCCGAAATCAATGATATGACTGGGATCTGGTATATACCTCCGTAACTGGGATACGTGGAACACGTTATGAACATGGCACAATGACGGCGGCAATGCCAATCTGTATGCCAACTCCCCAACTCTCTCGAGGATCTCAAATGGTCCGATATATCTAGGACTCAGCTTTTCTTTCCTTCCGAAACGAAAGATTCCCCGAGTAGGAGAAACCTTCAAAAGTACGTGATCTCCAGTACTGAACTCCAATGGGCGGCGGCGTACGTCCGCATAGGATTTCTGGCGACTGCAGGCGATTAATGCCTTTCACGAATCAAGGCTATCTTCTCTCGAGTCCGCTCGATCAACTCGTTCGCTCCGATCAAGTCCGATGAATCGTCCCAAAGATAGGGGCGATCTGCATCTCCTTCCGTATAATGCCTCAAACGGTGCCATCTTAATGGAAGCATGCCAACTATTGTTGTAGGTAAATTCAATCAACGGTAGATGAATTTCCCAATCGTTTGACCAATCTAAGGCACAGGCCCTTAGCATGTCTTCCACCGTTTGTATAGTTCTCTCAGATTGTCCGTCGATCTGCGGTGATAAGTCATCAAGTTCAATTCGGTCCCCAAGGCTTTATGAACTGCTTTCCAAAAGTGAGACACAAAACGACCGTCTCGATCAGAAACAATGGTCTTCGGCGTACCATGCAATCGAACTATCTCCGAAATAAATACTCGTGCCAACCTCTCTGGTCCCCACGTATCCTTAATACCTAGAAAATGAGCTGATTTGGTTAAACGATCAACTATCACCCAAATCACGTTCATTCCTGTCTTGGTTCTCGGCATATTAGTGATAAAATCCATCGATATGTCCTCCCACTTCCATTCAGGAATTGGGAGCGGCTTCAACATTCCAGCAGGCCGTTGATGCTCGATCTTAACCTGCTGACAAGTCAAGCATTTCGAAACATAGTCCGCTAAATCCCTCTTCATGTTGCCCCACCAGAAATTCTGCTTCAAGTCCTTATACATTTTACTGGTGCCCGGGTGGATAGAATAGGGCGAACTGTGAGCTTCCTTCATAATCGTCTGTTTCAGAACATCGATATTGTAACACCCCCAGAATACGACCGGGAATGTCACACGCCGTAGACCCTTATCACAAGGATCTACCAGGCTAAGCTCCAAAAGACTACTCAATGATTGACCGACCGGGGTCAAAATTAAATGCAAAGCAGACCGACAAGGTCATTAACTAATTCAGAAAATAACGACATTCACATTACAATGACAATAATAAACTTGAACACCAAAAAGAATGACAATTCAATTTAATAAATGAAAACTACACC
The DNA here is from genome assembly GCA_033398695.1 of Orobanche coerulescens. NCBI lineage: Eukaryota > Viridiplantae > Streptophyta > Magnoliopsida > Lamiales > Orobanchaceae > Orobanche > Orobanche coerulescens. The sequence goes on along the minus strand of CM065814.1, from coordinate 148,458,272 downwards.
CATGCAAGGGTGAATACTCGAACGACAGAGAAAATACCGACCAGAATGAGACAAAAGAAAAGACTCTGACTCTGGTGTGATTAGTATCATTGTCCTCCATCTCCTTCCAAGCCAATCCTGTGACTGCTCTCGAGCTGCCAAAACCTGAGCGCATAACAGGCACCCACCCCCCGAAAACTCGGGGGTTAGCAAACTGGAATTTTGCTAGTGCAAGTACATAATATACAAGATATACGAATAATAACAACACAAATCTCAACAGTCGTGAAGCCTTAACACAAACCACACACATTCCCATAGTCCACACCGAATAACATCACATACACAAAGTGAAAGATAATCACATAGTCATATTCTCTGTACGGAACATAATACCAATGAAACTTTAAACGAGTCCAAGGAGTCAGAAAAATCCCTTTTTATAAAAGGAAAAGTATTTTGATAAGAAAGTTTGAAAACATTATTATTGACTCAGGCCATCATGGGGTTTTGAAAATCAAATGGGAATACTTTTAGAAAATACTTCAAAAACTCTCGGATCCTCGACCCAGCATGTGGAAAACAATTTACAAGGAAACCATTACAACGTTATTTGGGGTCCTCGACCCAATGCACAGAATAATCATCACAGCACAATCAAAGGCACAGCCTCTCATTCGACAATTCCTGCTCAAGACCCTTGATTAATTAACCCTGAGATTTCACAAACATCCTTGGTTAATTAACCCCAATACCAACGTCTTAAAAACAATTTGAAACAAGCTTTCAAAAACACGAATCACGTCTATATCGAGACCGAGATTTTAAAAGAGTTGAAAGAACTTTGAAATACGAGGATTGTTCGAACGGGTCTTAGCTATCACTCGAATAACCGTTACCAATAAGCCCGCCAGCGCCTCCCTTGTACACTGCACCGGCGTTCACTCCACTATGTTGGCCGCCCCTTGAACATGTCACCGCGCCGGCGATCACTCCCGACAGAGCGCCTTGCACGCGCATTAGGTAACACCGGTGTTCACCAAACATATGGAGCCGCACATTGCAGCGTACACCAGGCCGGAGTACACACCCCGCCCTCAGAGGTTCCCGGATACGACGTCTCTCACAACAAGTATTCACATTATTACAAACATCAAGTACACAATCAATCAATTCAACAATTATCAAATCAATACACCAATTCACACAGTTTATCCGACAGTCCATAACCACACAATAAACAATAACACGTACATTATCAATCAAGATCCGACCCAATAAGCCTTCGGCACAACCAACCAACGCTACACATATATCCTTGTATTTCGACTCAACCAAATATATATATATAGATATATAGATATATATGTATATATACATATAACCTTACTATATTATATGAATAACTATAGTTCATCCATCAATCCAAGTTGAGTACGCCAACTAGTGTTAGCATTCACCACTCGTCGTTCACCGACATAGGCATATATATCAATATACGTATATACATACATATATTTAACATATAAATATATATAAATCTATATATATATACACACACATATATATATATACACACACATATATATATATATATACATATCCGTATAAATTCATACACTTCGACAACGATGATTTCACGCAGTTACAATTCGTATATCAAGGTACTTGCCTTGGTAATCTCTCGCGGATACTCCGAAAGTACGGTCGGTTGGCAAAATCCGGGGCTCCAACGAAAACAACGATCGGAAGGGCTCAACACCAGATTTTTGTAGGGAAATCGTCCCTAGTATCCTATCATCGAATAAACAATCAATCATACGAGGAAAAACATCACAAAACGACCAAATTCCTCTCTGCGGCATTTCCCCGGACACTTTGAAGGCGTCAAACGGAAGTTCATATAATCGACGAATCGGAAATGGTAAAACCGTGGAAAGATGATGAAAATGATAGAATACAACTTAATCTACAATTATCCATCGTAATTTAAGTTCATAAGGCTCAAACGGACGAAATCTACCAAGATCCCCAAATTTCCCAAAGTTTGGATTTTAGGAAAAACTAACCTTGATTCGGTCGATTGAAGGATGTTATGGATTGATCGATCAATGATATGGACTCAGGATCTTCGTGGTTTTGTTGTTCAACAACATGCATTATCGCTCTCATAACCTCCGCCGCGAAGGAAGAGAATGAATGAAAAAATGTGTTGAAACAGTGGTCGCTTGGCCAAATATATATCGGGCAATCGACTAGCGGCGCTAGGTTGTCCGGTAGCGCGGCGCTATCGGCCGCCCCCGCCGATAGAGTGCGCAAGTCATCGCGGCAGCGGCGCAATCGCCCGTCCTGGACTCTTGGACTAATTGTCCGGCCAGTAGCGTGGCGCTGGCCGAGCAGAGCGTGCGCTAGCTGAAAGTTAGCGCGGTGTCCATCAGAAGGCGCTACCCGCCGGTTCTGGCCAAGTCCGCACTTACCGCCTAGATCGCCGGGGCCGATTAGCGTGCGTTACCTCCGGCAGTGGCGTGCGCTACTCTGCGGTTTAGCGCGCGCTGTCGGCCGTAGCGTCGCTAGGCGGTCCTCGCCAGAATCGTCCGGCAGCGCCCAAGATCCGTGCGGTTCCTCCCGCAACCGTCGGCCGCCGCCATTGCCGTGGCCCGACGACTCGATTCCTAAAAACGCACGGAACGAACACGGCCAAACGCCATGACAACAACACCGATCCGAAATGAAATTAACATACAACAAATCACCACCTATGGCCATAAACACAAAATCGATTGTCGAGAAAAATAATACCGACGCCTAAACCGAGAAATTTCCGTCTAAGAAAAAGAAAAATTCGAATAAATCAAAATAAAAATCTCGGATATTACATTCTACCCCCTTAAAATAAGTTTCGTCCCGAAACTTAAAATAGAGAGCGGCGAACAATCAAGGAAATAACTACTTGCTCAAACCCAAATCATCACGAGCAAAGCGCGAGTGCAAGGTTCCAGAATACGATGAACTGACCTAGCAAGTACAAGGCGCTTTAAAATGGTCGAAAGGTGCGCAGATGAATTACCAACAACGAAAGTCGTCCCATACCGAAAATACTAAGAAGAGTACGGTAATACATTCCCCATACTAAGAGGACATTATGATCCCGAAACTTAGAACAACAAGAGTTGGAAACGTAAAGCAATGAAACGAAATACGATCAAGTCACGATTGTTTGAAACAAAGAACGATTAAGACATAGTACAAAATCTTCATTCTCCCATGCTAGGATCTTCGAAGGAAACATAGGATTTCGGGACACTTCCCGGTCCCTAGTTCTGCTATATGTTATGGCGGCATTCTTTGCCAATTCGAAACCTGTCTCACAATGTTTCTCCCGATGACCTTCACACCCACACCGTAACAAGTCAAGAGTGGAAAGGGACAATTTGCACGATCATGTCCCCGACGATTGCGGTTGAAGCACCTTCTCTTCTTACCGAGAATCACCGATGTTGGCTTGGGATCCCCAGCTCACTCCCGATCGCAAAGACGACGCGTCCGAACGACGCGGGGTTTGGGAACCTTAGACTCTTCATCGCCCAAAATTTCCCGGATGTCCTCGGTCTCTTCGTTTCGCTCGTGGGCTCGACCATTAAGGACATTTCATAGGATATCGTTTGATCTTGATACTCCTTCACTGTAGCAAGAATAGTTGTCGTACGAACCACCTTGTCGCTTCCACTTCCGTCATCACACTTACGTCTGCCAAGGCCCGACATACTAATACAGATAGTACCGTTCAGCGTTATCAATAATCAGTTGCACAGTATACCACAATTATCAACATAAGGTTTAGTTAACATCTATAGAATAACGTAAAGCGTAAAGTTTTATGAAGTCAATTTCGAGTCCTTCGACGAGGACGATCATTATATGTATGCACTTAATGAAAACAAATTTTTTGGGAAAGAGGGCTAATCACGTTGCGCCCAAGACTCATAAATACTGTCTTTTATTTCGGAAGAGAAAGTTTATATAACGACTCTAAAAATTATTTTCGAGTGATGTATAAAAGAAAAATCGGAAATTGAATTGTAACTAATTTGAAATATTTCAAAAGTGTTGAGTCCCAAATGCCACAATTTTGAAAATCTTTCCTCTTCTTCCAAAATGTTTATTCGAAAGAATTTTTTCCACCGAGATACGTGACCATTTAACATGACGACATTAATATTCTCGAATACTCACTAAGTCATTTATAAAAATATCAAATACCGTCATAAGAATACTATCAAAACGTGAAAGACCAAAATATCAAAACTCGGCTTACAAGATACCAAAAGCTATTTCAAAATACTCACGCGGCGGATAAAATTAACACTCATAAATTTATTCTTATAAAGTGCAGAAACAGATAAATATGCTCGACTTCCGAAGCATATTACATAACCATTTTTGCTCGGACCGCATACGCATGTTATATCCTAAAACAATAATATCACCAACAAGTTCCAATCCTTAGTTCACATTAAACACGTTAGCACAATATAATCAAATATGTATATAAGGGGACTTACGATCGGGAGGCTTACCATCACAGATTGCCGGAAGATGATGTCGGAACCACGATAATAATCACAACTCTGATGCGCGCGACTTACACAAGACATGGACTTGACCCAACGGCCTAGGTTTTTCGCAAACCTAAGCTCTGATACCATAAATGTAACACCCTGCAATACGACCGGAATGTCACACGCCGTAGACCCTTATCACAAGGATCTACCAGCTAAGCTCCAAAAGACTACTCAATGATTGACCGACCGGGGTCAAAATTAAATGCAAAGCAGACCGACAAGGTCATTAACTAATTCAGAAAATAACGACATTCACATTACAATGACAATAATAAACTTGAACACCAAAAAGAATGACAATTCAATTTAATAAATGAAAACTACACCCATGCAAGGGTGAATACTCGAACGACAGAGAAAATACCGACCAGAATGAGACAAAAGAAAAGACTCTGACTCTGGTGTGATTAGTATCATTGTCCTCCATCTCCTTCCAAGCCAATCCTGTGACTGCTCTCGAGCTGCCAAAACCTGAGCGCATAACAGGCACCCACCCCCCGAAAACTCGGGGTTAGCAACCGGAATTTTGCTAGTGCAAGTACATAATATACAAGATATACGAATAATAACAACACAAATCTCAACAATGTGAAGCCTTAACACAAACCACACACATTCCCATAGTCCACACCGAATAACATCACATACACAAAGTGAAAGATAATCACATAGTCATATTCTCTCAGACGGAACATAATACCAATGAAACTTTAAACGAGTCCAAGGAGTCGAAAATCCCTTTTTATAAAAGGAAAAGTATTTTGATAAGAAAGTTTGAAAACATTATTATCGACTCGGCCATCATGGGGTTTTGAAAATCAAATGGGAATACTTTTAGAAAATACTTCAAAAACTCTCGGATCCTCGACCAAAGATGTGGAAAACAATTTACAAGGAAACCATTACAACGTTATTCGGGGTCCTCGACCCAATGCATGTAATAATCATCACAAAGACAATCAAAGGCACACCTCTCATTCGACAATTCTGCTCAAGACCCTTGATTAATTAACCCTGAGATTTCACAAACATCCTTGGTTAATTAACCCCAATACCAACGTCTTAAAAACAATTTGAAACAAGCTTTCAAAAACACGAATCACGTCTATATCGAGACCAAGATTTTAAAAGAGTTGAAAGAACTTTGAAATACGAGGATTGTTCTGAACGGGTCTTAGCTATCACTCGAATATCCGTTACCAATAAGCTCGCCAGCGCCTCCTTGTACACTGTGCACCGGCGTTCACTCCACTATGTTGGCCGCCTTGAACATGTCACCGCGCCGCGATCACTCCCGACAGAGCCGCCTTGCACGCGCATTAGGTAACACCGGTGTTCACCAAACATATGGAGCCGCACATTGCGGCAGTACACCTGTGCCGGAGTACACACCCCGCCTCGGAGGTTCCTGATACGACGTCTCTCACAACAAGTATTCACATTATTACAAACATCAAGTACACAATCAATCAATTCAACAATTATCAAATCAATACACCAATTCACACGCTTTATCCGATACCCATAACCACACAATAAACAATAACACGTACATTATCAATCAAGATCCGACCCAATAAGCCTTCGGCACAACCAACCAACGCTACACATATATCCTTGTATTTCGACTCAACCAAATATATATATATAGATATATAGATATATATATATATGTATATATACATATAACCTTACTATATTATATGAATAACTATAGTTCATCCATCAATCCAAGTTGAGTACGCCAACTAGTGTTAGCATTCACCACTCATCGTTCACCGACATAGGCATATATATCAATATACGTATATACATACATATATTTAACATATAAATATATATAAATCTATATATATATACACACATATATATATACACACACATATATATATATATACATATCCGTATAAATTCATACACTTCGACAACGATGATTTCACGCAGTTACAATTCGTATATCAAGGTACTTGCCTTGGTAATCTCTCGCGGATACTCCGAAAGTACGGTTGGCAAAACTGGGCTCCAACGAAAACAACGATCGGAAGGGCTCAACACCAGATTTTTGTAGGGAAATCGTCCCTAGTATCCTATCATCGAATAAACAATCAATCATACGAGGAAAAACATCACAAAACAACCAAATTCCTCTCTGCGGCATTTCCCCGGACACTTTGAAGGCGTCAAACGGAAGTTCATATAATCGACGAATCGGAAATGGTAAAACCGTGGAAAGATGATGAAAATGATAGAATACGACTTAATCTACAATTATCCATCGAATTTAAGTTCATAAGGCTCAAACGGACGAAATCTACCAAGATCCCCAAATTTCCCAAAGTTTGGATTTTAGGAAAAACTAACCTTGATTCGGTCGATTGAAGGATGTTATGGATTGATCGATCAATGATATGGACTCAGGATCTTCGTGGTTTTGTTCTTCAACAACATGCCTTATCGCTCTCAAAACCTCTGGCCGCGGAAGGAAGAGAATGAATGAAAAAAATGTGTTGAAACAGTGGTCGCTTTGGTCAAATATATATCGCAATCGACTAGCGCGGCGCTAGGTTGTCCGGTAGCGTGCGCTTATCGGCCGCTCGCCGATAGCGTGCGCAAGTCATCGGCAGCTGCGGCGCAATCGCCCGCCTGTGACTATCGACTAATCTGTCCGGCCAGTAGCGTGCGCCGGCCGAGCCAGAAGCGTGCGCTAGCTCGCTGAGTTAGAAGCGCATTGTCCATTGTCAGAAGGCGCTACTCGCCGTCTGGCCAAGTCAGCACTTACCGCTAGATCGCCGGCCGATTAGCGTGCGTTACCTCGGCAGTGGCGTGCGCTTACTCTCGCGGTTTAGCGCGCACTGTCCCGGCCAGAAGCGACGCTAGGCCGGTCCTCGCCAGAATCGTCCGGCAGTTGCCCAGATCCGTGCGGTTCCTCCCGCAACTGCCCGGCCGCGCCCGCATTGTCGTGGCCCGACGACTCGATTCCTAAAAACGCACGGAACGAACACGACGAAACACTCGCGGACAACAACACCGATCCGAAATGAAATTAACATACAACAAATCACCACCTATGGCCATAAACACAAAATCGATTGTCGAGAAAAATAATACCGACGCTCGGAAACCGAGAAATTTCCGGTCTAAGAAAAAGAAAAATTCGAATAAATCAAAATAAAAATCTCGGATATTACATTCTACCCTTAAAATAAGTTTCGTCCGAAACTTAAAATAGAGAGCGGAACAATCAAGGAAATAACTACTTGCTCACCCCAAATCATCACGAGTAAAGCGCGAGTGCAAGGTTCCAGAATACGATGAACCGACCTAGCAAGTACAAGGCGCTTTAAAATGGTCGAAAGGTGCGCAGATGAATTACCAACAACAAAAGTCGTCCCATACCGAAAATACTAAGAAGAGTACGGTAATACATTCCCCATACTAAGAGGACATTATGATCCCGAAACTTAGAACAACAAGAGTTGGAAACGTAAAGCAATGAAACGAAATACGATCAAGTCACGATTGTTTGAAATAAAGAACGATTAAGACATAGTACAAAATCTTCATTCTCCCATGCTAGGATCTTCGAAGGAAACATAGGATTTCGGGACACTTCCCGGTCCCTAGTTCTGCTCTCTCTTAGGCGGCATTCTTTGCCAATTCGGAAACTGTCTCACAATGTTTCTCCCGATGACCTTCACACCCACACCGGTAACAAGTCAAGAGTGGAAAGGGACAATTTGCACGATCATGTCCCTGACGATTGCAGTTGAAGCACCTTCTCTTCTTACCGAGAATCACCGATGTTGGCTTGGGATCCCCAGCGCTCACTCCCGACCGCAAAGACGACGCGTCCGAACGACGCGGGGGTTTGGGAACCTTAGACTCTTCATCGCCCAAAAATTTCCCAGATGTCCTCGGTCTCTTCGTTTCGCTCGTGGGCTCGACCATTAAGGACATTTCATAGGATATCGTTTGATCTTGATACTCCTTCACTGTAGCAAGAATAGTTGTCGTACGAACCACCTTGTCGCTTCCACTTCCGTCATCACACTTACGTCCGCCAAGGCCCGACATACTAATACAGATAGTACCGTTCAGCGTTATCAATAATCAGTTGCACAGTATACCACAATTATCAACATAAGGTTTAGTTAACATCTATAGAATAACGTAAAGCGTAAAGTTTTATGAAGTCAATTTCGAGTCCTTCGACGAGGACAATCATTATATGTATGCACTTAATGAAAACAAATTTTTTGGGAAAGAGGGCTAATCACGTTGCGCCCAAGACTCATAAATACTGTCTTTTATTTCGGAAGAGAAAGTTTATATAACGACTCTAAAAATTATTTTCGAGTGATGTATAAAAGAAAAATCGGAAATTGAATTGTAACTAATTTGAAATATTTCAAAAGTGTTGAGTCCCAAATACCACAATTTTGAAAATCTTTCCTCTTCTTCCAAAATGTTTATTCGAAAGAATTTTTTCCACCGAGATACGTGACCATTTAACATGACGACATTAATATTCTCGAATACTCACTAAGTCATTTATAAAAATATCAAATACCGTCATAAGAATACTATCAAAACGTGAAAGACCAAAATATCAAAACTCGGCTTACAAGATACCAAAAGCTATTTTAAAATACTCACGCGGCGGATAAAATTAACACTCATAAATTTATTCTTATAAAGTGCAGAAACAGATAAATATGCTCGACTTCCGAAGCATATTACATAACCATTTTTGCTCGGACCGCATACGCATGTTATATCCTAAAACAATAATATCACCAACAAGTTCCAATCCTTAGTTCACATTAAACACGTTAGCACAATATAATCAAATATGTATATAAGGGGACTTACGATCGGGAGGCTTACCATCACAGATTGCCGGAAGATGATGTCGGAACCACGATACTAATCACAACTCTGATGCGCGCGACTTACACAAGACATGGACTTGACCCAACGGCCTAGGTTTTTCGCAAACCTAAGCTCTGATACCATAAATGTAACACCCCCAGAATACGACCGGGAATGTCACACGCCGTAGACCCTTATCACAAGGATCTACCAGGCTAAGCTCCAAAAGACTACTCAATGATTGACCGACCGGGGTCAAAATTAAATGCAAAGCAGACCGACAAGGTCATTAACTAATTCAGAAAATAACGACATTCACATTACAATGACAATAATAAACTTGAACACCAAAAAGAATGACAATTCAATTTAATAAATGAAAACTACACCCATGCAAGGGTGAATACTCGAACGACAGAGAAAATACCGACCAGAATGAGACAAAAGAAAAGACTCTGACTCTGGTGTGATTAGTATCATTGTCCTCCATCTCCTTCCAAGCCAATCTGGATCGCTCTCGAGCCGCCAAAACTGAGCGCATAACAGCACCCACCCGAAAACTCGGGGTTAGCAACCGGAATTTTGCTAGTGCAAGTACATAATATACAAGATATACGAATAATAACAACACAAATCTCAACAATGAAGCCTTAACACAAACCACACACATTCCCATAGTCCACACCGAATAACATCACATACACAAAGTGAAAGATAATCACATAGTCATATTCTCTCAGACGGAACATAATACCAATGAAACTTTAAACGAGTCCAAGGAGTCGAAAAATCCCTTTTTATAAAAGGAAAAGTATTTTGATAAGAAAGTTTGAAAACATTATTATTGACTCGGCCATCATGGGGTTTTGAAAATCAAATGGGAATACTTTTAGAAAATACTTCAAAACTCTCGGATCCTCGACCCAAAGATGTGGAAAACAATTTACAAGGAAACCATTACAACGTTATTCGGTCCTCGACCCAATGCAGAATAATCATCACAAGACAATCAAAGGCACGACCTCTCATTCGACAATTCTGCTCAAGACCCTTGATTAATTAACCCTGAGATTTCACAAACATCCTTGGTTAATTAACCCCAATACCAACGTCTTAAAAACAATTTGAAACAAGCTTTCAAAAACACGAATCACACTATATCGAGACCAAGATTTTAAAAGAGTTGAAAGAACTTTGAAATACGAGGATTGTTCGAACGGGTCTTAGCTATCACTCGAATATCCGTTACCAATAAGCTGCCAGCGCCTCCTTGTACACTGTGCACCGGCGTTCACTCCACTATGTTGGCCGCCCCTTGAACATGTCACCGCGCCGCGATCACTCCCGACAGAGCCGCCTTGCACGCGCATTAGGTAACACCGGTATTCACCAAACAAATCGAGCCGCAAATTGCAGCGTACACCACGCCGGAGTACACACCGCGCCCTCAGAGGATCCCTGATACGACGACTCTCACAACAATTATTAACATTATTACAAACATCAAGTAAACAATCAAACAATACAACAATTATCAAATCAATACACCAATTCACACAGTTTATCCGATACCCATAACCACACAATAAACAATAACACGTACATTATCAATCAAGATCCGACCCAATAAGCCTTCGGCACAACCAACCAACGCTACACATATATCCTTGTATTTCGACTCAACCAAATATATATATATAGATATATAGATATATATATGTATATATACATATAACCTTACTATATTATATGAATAACTATAGTTCATCCATCAATCCAAGTTGAGTACGCCAACTAGTGTTAGCATTCACCACTCGTCGTTCACCGACATAGGCATATATATCAATATACGTATATACATACATATATTTAACATATAAATATATATAAATCTATATATATATACACACATATATATATACACACACATATATATATACATATCCGTATAAATTCATACACTTCGACAACGATGATTTCACGCAGTTACAATTCGTATATCAAGGTACTTGCCTTGGTAATCTCTCGCGGATACTCCGAAAGTACGGTCGGTTGGCAAAATCCGGGGCTCCAACGAAAACAACGATCGGAAGGGCTCAACACCAGATTTTTGTAGGGAAATCGTCCCTAGTATCCTATCATCGAATAAACAATCAATCATACGAGGAAAAACATCACAAAACGACCAAATTCCTCTCATGCGGCATTTCCCGGACACTTTGAAGGCGTCAAACGGAAGTTCATATAATCGATTTAATCGGAAATGGTAAAACCGTGGAAAGATGATGAAAATGATAGAATACGACTTAATCTACAATTATCCATCGCAATTTAAGTTCATAAGGCTCAAACGGACGAAATCTACCAAGATCCCCAAATTTCCCAAAGTTTGGATTTTAGGAAAAACTAACCTTGATTCGGTCGATTGAAGGATGTTATGGATTGATCGATCAATGATATGGACTCGGGATCTTCGTGGTTTTGTTGTTCAACAACATGCCTTATCGCTCTCATAACCTCTGGCCGCGGAAGGAAGAGAATGAATGAAAAAATGTGTTGAAACAGGGATGCTCGGTCAAATATATACTGGCAACTGACTAGCGTGCGCTAGGTTGTCCGGGTAGCGTGCGCTATCGGCCGGCCCTGGCCGATAGCGTGCGCAAGTCATCGGCAGCGGCGTCGCAATCGCCCGCCCAGACCTCATGGACTAATCTGTCCGGCCAGTAGCGTGCGCTGGCCGAGCGGTGAGCGTGCGCTAGCTCGCTGAAAGTTAGCGCTGCACTGTCCCATCAGAAGGCGTGCGCTACCGCCGGGTCTGCCAAGTCAGCACTTACCGCTAGATCGCCGGCCGATTAGCGTGCGTTACCTCCCGGCAGATGGCGTGCGCTACTCTCGCGGTTTAGCGCGCACTGTCCGGCCAGAAGGTACGCTAGGCCGGTCCTCGCCAGAATCGTCTGCAGGCTCAAAGATCCGTGCGGTTCCTCCCGCAACTGCGGCCGGCCGCCCATTGTCGTGGCCCGACGACTCGATTCCTAAAAACGCACGGAACGAACACGGCGAAACGCCATGACAACAACACCGATCCGAAATGAAATTAACATACAACAAATCACCACCTATGGCCATAAACACAAAATCGATTGTCGAGAAAAATAATACCGACGCTCGGAAACCGAGAAATTTCTGGTCTAAGAAAAAGAAAAAATTCGAATAAATCAAAATAAAAATCTCGGATATTACAGATATCAGGAACGCAGAGTTGGTTCTGGAATCTCAAAACTCCATCATCGTGAATTAGGAATCCGGGGGCCTTTCCCTTGATTACTTCATCACGTAACCGAATCATCAAAGGATCATCCGTCTGTCTAGATTTGATTTCTTCGGTTAATGACGAAGTTAATTCTATCACGCACAGTTGTCCTTGGACTCTTCGTAACCACACTTCAATTCCTTCACGAATTATCTCTCGTTGAAGGCTAAGTTGGGAGGTCAGCGTCCAAAGATCTCGAATAGAAACAGGCTTGCGGCTAAGTGCATCGGCCACTACATTTGCTTTGCCTGGATGATACAACACTACAAAAAAAACAGTTTTTACCGACGCCAAAATGGCGTTGGTAAAACAGAAAATGGCGTTGGTAAAAAATTTACCGACGCCATTACCGACGGCAACCCGCCGTTGGAAAAACGCTCGACGGTAATTTTTTACCGACGCCGTTTACGCCATTTACCAACGCCATTTTTGGCGTCGTTAAATTAAAAAAAAATATTAAAAAAGTCAGGTCAGGACTCAGGCGGGTTAGGTCCGGGCTCAGGCGGGTTAGGTCCGGGCTCAGGCGGGTGGGTTCGGTCAGGTCCAGGTCGGGGTCCGGGCGGGTCGGGTGTGGGTTCGGTCAGGTCCAGGTCGGGGTCCGGGCGGATCAGGTTCGGGCTCCATTCAATTTCAAATGGTTGAGAAGGATTTTGGTTTATAAACCACCAAAAACATTGATGTTTTTTCGATGTGGGATTGTGTTAAAAAATTACCGACGCCGAAATGGCGTCGGTAATGGCGTAAACGGCGTCGGCCGAGTTAGCGCGCGCAGCTGTCCATTGTAGCGTGCGCTACTGTCTCGGCCGAAGTCCAGACTTACCGCTAGATCGCCGGGCTGATAAGCGTGCGTTACCTCACGGCAGAGGCGTGCGCTACTCCTGCGGTTTAGCGCGCGCACTGTCCGGCCAGAAGCGTCGCTAGGCCGGTCCTCGCCGCAATCGTCCGGCAGGCTCAAAGATCCGTGCCGGTTCCTCCCGCAACCGTCCGGCCAGCGCCCGGCTGTCGTGGCCCGACGACTCGATTCCTAAAAACGCACGGAACGAACACGACGAAACGCTCGCGGACAACAACACCGATCCGAAATGAAATTAACATACAACAAATCACCACCTATGGCCATAAACACAAAATCGATTGTCGAGAAAAATAATACCGACGCTCGGAAACCGAGAAATTTCTGGTCTAAGAAAAAGAAAAAATTCGAATAAATCAAAATAAAAATCTCGGATGTTACAGATATCAGGAACGCAGAGTTGGTTCTGGAATCTCAAAACTCCATCATCGTGAATTAGGAATCCGGGGGCCTTTCCCTTGATTACTTCATCACGTAACCGAATCATCAAAGGATCATCCGTCTGTCTAGATTTGATTTCTTCGGTTAATGACGAAGTTAATTCTATCACGCACAGTTGTCCTTGGACTCTTCGTAACCACACTTCAATTCCTTCACGAATTATCTCTCGTTGAAGGCTAAGTTGGGAGGTCAGCGTCTCCAGCATCTGAATAGAAACAGGCTTGCGGCTAAGTGCATCGGCCACTACATTTGCTTTGCCTGGATGATACAACACTACAAAAAAAACAGTTTTTACCGACGCCAAAATGGCGTTGGTAAAACAGAAAATGGCGTTGGTAAAAAATTTACCGACGCCATTACCGACGGCAACCCGCCGTTGGAAAAACGCTCGACGGTAATTTTTTACCGACGCCGTTTACGCCATTTACCAACGCCATTTTTGGCGTCGTTAAATTAAAAAAAAATATTAAAAAAGTCAGGTCAGGACTCAGGCGGGTTAGGTCCGGGCTCAGGCGTGTGGGTTCGGTCAGGTCCAGGTCGGGGTCCGGGCGGGTCGGGTGTGGGTTCCAGTCTGTGTCGGGTCCGGCGGATCGGGTTCGGGCTCCATTCAATTTCAATTGGTTGAGAAGGAGTTTGGTTTATAAACCACCAAAAACGTTTATGTTTTTTCGATGTGGGATTGTGTTTAAAAATTACCGACGCCGAAATGGCGTCGGTAATGGCGTAAACGGCGTCGGTAAATTTAAAAAAAAAAAAAAAAAATTACCAACGCCAAAATGGCGTCGGTAATGGCGTCGGTAAATGGCGTCGGTAATGGCGTAAACGGCGTCGGTAAATTTAAAAAAAAAAAAAAAAATTACCAACGCCAAAATGGCGTCGGTAATTGTAAAAAAAATAAGTCTGCGAACCGGTCGTCGGCAATGGCGTCGGTAAATCGGGCGTCGGTAAATGGCGTCGGTAAATTATAAGTTTAACAACGGCGGTACGGGCGTCCGTAAATGGCGTCGGTAAATTATAAGTTTAACAACGGCGGTGCTGGCGTCGGTAAATGGCGTCGGTAAAAACTGTTTTTTTTGTAGTGCAAAATCTCCAAGTCATAGTCCTTGATCAGCTCTAACCATCTTCTTTGCCGCATGTTCAACTCTTTCTGACTAAATATGTACTTGAGACTCTTATGATCCGTAAAGATCTGACAGTGAGTCCCGTACAGATAATGCCTCCAGATCTTCAAGGCAAAAAACACTGCTGCTAGCTCCAAATCATGTGTCGGGTAATTCACTTCATAAGGTTTCAGTTGTCGCGACGCATAAGCGATCACCTTATCATTCTGCATCAACACGCACCCAAGTCCTTGGTTCGAAGCATCACTGTAAACTATGAATCCTCCAGTTCCCTGCGGAAGTGATAGAATCGGTGCCGTCGCTTCTTCAATTCATCAAAGCTAATCTGACACAATTCATTTCACTCAAACTTTTGAGTTTTCTGCAGGAGTCGAGTAAGTGGGCGGGAGATTTTAGAAAACCCTTCCACGAATCGACGATAGTATCCAGCAAGTCCCAAGAAGCTTCGGACCTCTTTCACGTTCTTTGGAGGCTCCCAATTCATAATTGCTTCGATCTTCTGAGGATCTACTCGGACTCCTTCAGCTGACACTACATGGCCGAGGAACATTACTTCCTTTAGCCAGAATTCACACTTAGAAAGTTTGGCGTACAATTGTTCGTTTCTCAAAAGTTCCAATACAATCCGCAAATGCTGCGCATGTTCTTCCGGACTCTTAGAATACACCAGAATGTCATCAATAAACACGACCACAAATTTATCCAAAAATTCAATGAACACACGGTTCATCAATTGCATAAATACAGCAGGTGCGTTAGTGAGACCAAACGGCATCACTACAAACTCATAATGCCCGTAGCGAGTTCTGAACGCTGATTTTGGAACATCAGATTCCTTAATCCTCAGTTGATGATATCCTGATCTCAGATCGATCTTAGAAAATACTGTTGCCCCTTGCAACTGGTCAAACAAATCATCAATCCGTGGCAACGGATACTTGTTCTTAATCGTCAACTTGTTCAGCTCTCGATAGTCAATACACAGTCGGAGCGATCCATCCTTCTTTCGGACAAAGAATCGGCGCTCCCGTGGTGAAACGCTTGCTGAATATAGCCCTTATCCAGTAACTCCTCTAGCTGCTTCTTCAGTTCGTACATCTCAGTAGGTGCCATACGATACGGCGCCTTGGAAATTGGTGTAGCTCCGGGTTCCAGCTCAATGGTAAATTCCACATCCCTTCGTGGAGGTAGTCCCGGTAACTCGTCAGGAAATACATCTGGAAATTCGTTCACAACAGGAATGGATGAAAGTTCCACAATTTCGTCTTCTTTCTTCATTGCGTAACACCAGTACCCGGTACAGCCCTGTTTCAACAATTTGACAGCTTTCATCGCCTTGATTAATTTTCCTGAGCTTCCCGGTTTCCATCCTTCGAACAGTACTTCAGAGCCATCATCAGCGATCAGTGAAATATTCCTTCTTCGGTAGTCTACAATTGCTCCATACCGATTAAGCCAATCGTCTCCGAGTATCAGGTCATCTCCTTGCATTTCTATCACGATCAGATTTGAGAGCCACTCTCTGCCCCCAAATGATACAGGGAAATTTCTAGTTTCTAAATTTCCGACAATCCTCTCTCCACTCGGTAAACCAACAACATAAGGTTCACAAGCATGAAAACCGGAAATATTCAAACGATTTACACAAGACAAAGATATGAAAGAATGTGTAGCTCCTGTATCGAACAAAACGCTAACTGGCTGGGAAAGGATTTGGACAGTACCTGATGCGACAGCAGCATCCTGATCATCTGTCCTCCTCATCTCATACAAACGTGGGGGAACAGATCCGGCACTCGATGTCCCCTTTCGGTCCCATTGTCCTCTGCCTCGCCCGCGGCCAAAATTCTGAGGCATCTGAACACTTTGCTGCGTCTGTTGGACACTGGCTTCCTTCTGAACTGGCTGTGATGAACGGGTTCCATTGTACTTAGTGGCGTCCTTACAAAACGTCGCACGGTGCCCTTCCTGTCCGCACTCAAAACATGTAACTGGAGTGCGCAAACAATCACGCCAAAGGTGGCCTGGGCGACCACAGTTAAAGCACTTCCTAGCTGTATCCGTCGTGGCTGACATTGTTCCGTAATTCTTTCCGCTCTTAGATGGGTGCGGAGGCTTCTTGAAAGAAAAAGAAGACTGGGCCTTGCGAGGCCCACTGCTCTTGTGCTCTGTAAAAGTACCAGAGACTTTCTGTTTCTTCGACTCCATAAACTTCTCCATTGCTGCTTCTTTTATTTCGTACGCCAACGCCTTATCCTGGTATTGGCGGAGAGTGGTACATTCAAAACCGGACATGTACCTCTGGATTTCTGGTTTCATCCTCATTTCAAAATGAATCATCATCTCCGCATCTGTTCTGACCAGATGTCGAACAAATGCTAACTGCTGATTAAACGTCTTAATCGTCTGGGATACGGGTTCGTCTGATGGTTGAGCGGAGAAAAATTCCCGAATTTTGGATTCCCTCATAGGACGAGGGCAATACTGAGCTTCCATCATCATTTTAAATTCCGTCCAATCGGCATCATGATCTGCAGGTCGGATAGCTTCCCACCACTCAGATGCTTCCCCTATCAGAAAGTACTGGGCAATAGGAGCTCTCCTGTCGTCCGGGCAATTAATTCCAGCAAAAATTTTCTCCAGTTCCTTCAACCAATGGTCCCAAGTGGGAGTCTCGGAAAAGCCGTCAAATTTGGGTGGTTGCATCTTTGCCACTTCTTGTAACCATCGGTCACCTCGATTTCCCATTTCTGGAATCCTTTGTTGTCCATCTCCCTGCTGAATTCCTGTCGCCACTTGCATTCGGTCCACAACCTGAGCGAACCGAGTCATCTGGTTCACGACTTGACGAAGGATTTCGGCACACTGTGTTCCGGTTCGTTATTGATGGATTGCCGCGGCTCCCGAGCTATGACTAGCTCGATTAGAAGGCGACGCCTCCTTTCGGATTCCTTCGTCCGCGTCCACGACCGCGACCATGTCCACGTCCGCCTCTCAACATACTGTAAGCACAAGTACTTAATATACAGGAAACAGCATCGTTCTAATATTCAAGTATAAAGAGACACAACGTGTAAAGAACGAGATAGAGTTTAGGAACTTACAACCACCGTTCGCATGAAGACGTCGGCAGTGCAGTGATGTCATTTACGGCCGGTTACCTCAAAAGACATAAATGACCCCTATTTTAACCCAACGGCCAAGATATCCATAATCTTAGCTCCGATACCATATTCTGTAACACCCCCGCTATATTCAGGAATATTACAGCGCCGTAAATCCTTTACATAAGAATTTACAAGGCTGAATAAAAGAAATGACAATAACAGATACCAGTTTATGAAATTGATTAAATAAAATTCAACCGACTGGTTCTAAACCGAAATTACAAATATCCCATGAAGAGTTATTATTACATCATCAAAATCCACACATTATAAATCGACAACGTACTCGAGTACTTATTGAAATAACCAACAAATAACAGACAGTAAACCCGGTCGAAACATCACTCTGCACCCTCGTCGTCATGCATCTCCAGTGGTTGTTTCCCCGCTCTCCTGGATCCTGAACATACACAAATGTTCACCCCCGAAGGGGTTAGCACAACGATGCTAGTACAAGTACAATAATCATACAACAGTGATATAATCAACAATTATATCATAACAAGTTTCTCCAACGAGAATATCCACAACACATATCATATCATAACAGTTCCAACATACAGATGGTATTCCAACGATCCAGCGCACACAGCTATAGATTCCCATGATGATCCCGTCGGACCAACACATGGTGGAACTACCTGTCCAATGATCCAGCGCACACAGCTATAGATTCCCATGATAATTCCCGTCGGATCAACGCATGGTGGACATATATTCACAACATATTTACACGATACAATCACATCATAATTGTCATAATATAAACAATTCTAATTAGAGTACTTGCCTCGGTTCGTTGACAAGAATAAACTTCCACGAATATCAAAATACTCGAAGGTCGTCCCCTTCGATCAGTCACGTGTTAAGCTCGAACCTTAACAAAAGAAATAGTACAGAATTCATTTCGTGCTGTACGAACGTCTAATAAATCAACAATTACGGTAGGAAGTCCTTAATATGCAATCTGTCTGGATATATTAACGCACGCTACGAATCATATTTAGCGTACGTTAATGCTACTCGTTAGCGTACGCAGTACACACCGCCTAGCGTACGCTAACCCGACGTGGTCAGTGCCTCACTGATCAGCCGACTGACTTGGCTGATGATTTAACGCACGCTAAGTCCAAAACGTTGCGTACGCTAAACGTCCTAGATAGCGCACGATAATTCTCTTAGATTAGCGCACGCTAATAGTGCATGGCGATTCACCGGAGGGCGTGATTTACACAAATGGTGATGAAGTAAGCGAATTCTTCAGTGATTTGATGTTTGTTATCTGTCTTCATGTTATGTTCATAACCTTTATGAATGATCTCAAGGATAATAACAACTTCAAGATGCAAATATACGTATAATCATCATGACACCATAATCCATCTTGATTACAATTCTCATGCGAAGTTGGTGATCTCCGGTTGATGTATTAGATTCTACTATCATTATACATATTCAGACTTCATCTTGAGGTGAACTAACAATTCCAACTTATACGAAAGAATATTTCCTAAGATGATTCTTCCCTTAAGTTCTTATAACATCTCTTCCAAATCATGATCACAAAGATAACATAAATCATACGGATTGTTAACTTCAGAATATTTCTCTCATCATTTGAAGTACTAGGATTCCAACTTCAAGGTTCCAACAATAATATCGTAATTGTAGACATTCCAAACTTCTAAACATGATGTTGTTGAATAATTCACTAATGAAATTCAATATCTCGTTAACATGATCATCATATCCATTGGAAATCCAAATCTAAGACTGGTGATAGGTTGAACATACCTTAATATGCCGAAATCACTGAACCACGAGGTATAATCCGACTCCGGTTGGTTATGTGCCACTCCAAGGTGTTACTTCTCTTCAATGATCACTCACAAGTGATGCTCAATTATTCAATGATCACTAATATATGTTCTAAGTGTTTAGAAGGGAGATTCTTGCTCTCTGGACTCTCAAGAATGAAGTATAGACGAACGAAATGAAAGCCAAAACGGTTGTTGTCCCATTTATAATATTCTGCATTATTGACAAGTTAGCGCACGCTACTAAGCATTCCTTAGCGTGCGCTAATAATGGTTGACTTCAGGATTGTCCGGGTGCGTCCGCGGGAATCTTATCCGGACCCATATCCCCGCTGGCGCATGTACTAGCTGTCCCGCTCAATAATTGATTTCTTAGCGTACGCAACTCCTATCTTCATAGCGTGCGCTAATAATGGCCCGATAGCGCGCGTTAAGATACATTCTTAGCGTGCGCTATCACGAGGTTGCTTGAGCAATTTTGCAAGTTTCTATACTTATGTACAATGATATCAATGCACGAAATATCATACTCCAATACTCAAAATCACCAATCCGAATAATACAGGGTTTGAATACAGATGAAATACACCGTAATAAATCCGGATATTACAGGACCAGTATGCGGATGACGGCCGTGCGTGATGATTGTGCACGAGTGATGTCTTAGTGTCTTCTATCTTTTTATCTTTTGTGGTTTTGTTTGAACTAATAGAAGTACTCGAGTACTTAAGAATTTTTACTCATCTGGATTGTATTGTTGTTATCATGTTTGTGTCGAATTATGGTGTTATGTTGACCGGTTGAACCGGGTGGATTATTTTGTTGGGCGTCTTTATGACGAGGTGTTATTCTGTTGTTCTGTGAGTCGATGAGTATGATGTTTGACCAGCCTGGTGGGTCCCATGTAGGGATTTACGGCGCTGTAATATACCTCGAATATCTTGGGGGTGTTACAGAAAATGGTATCGGAACACTAGGTTATGGATACCTAGGCTTGTCGGTTTATTGGGTCTTATTGTGTTTTGTTTTGCACATCATCGTCACGCTGCCATGATTCCGGTACTACCAGTGTCCGTAAGTTTTTCCTTCCTCTGTTCCTTATTCCCTTGTATCGCACATTTGATTCTCGATTTGTGATTGTTCTTTTCTTGTACTTACCATCGTATGGCTTTTGCTACTTATTTAACGCCAGTATGGATGCCGGAAGAGGCCGTGGTCGTGGACGTGGTCGTGGACGCAACTGAGGACGTGGGGCAGCCGGTGGGGCGGCCACGTCGCAGTCTTCGGGAGCCGGCAGTACCCGCGACCGTCATAGCCATGCTTCTTCTGAGGAGCGTGCCGACCTTGGTATTGCGGCCGTTATGCAGCAAATGGTGAACCAAATGGCGGCGATAGCTCAGGCGGTTCAGAACCCGGATCAGGCCCACGCTAACCGGGGCGGAGCGGATCGTTGGCTCCAAGATGTTATCAAGATGCATCCTCCTCAGTTTTCGGGAGCTTCAGACCCGATTGGATGGGAAGGGTGGATCAAGGAGATAATTAAAGTCTTCACTGCTACCAACTGTCCCGAGGACCGTAAGGTCCCTATTGCCCAGTACTTTCTCACTGGGGACGCTACGGACTGGTGGGAGGCCGTTGGGCCCAAAGATCATGCTTCGTGGCCGAGTTTCAAGAATTGATGGAGATCAATATTGCCGTGGCCGATCGACGAGCTCGGGTACATGCTTTTTATGATGCTCAACCGCGGGATATCCCCGTATCTCAAGCTATTGCTGATTTTAACAAGGAGTTGGGTTATGTGAAGACCCAAGTTATCGAGGAGAGCGACAAAATTTTCCATTTTTCCAGACGGATGAAGTTGTCGATTCGGGACTATATGTCGGGGCTTGTCTGTACTACCTTGAAAGATTACCAGAGTAGGGCCCTTGCTTATGACATGTCGGTGACGGCTAGCGAGGCGGCCCGCGAGAGCAAGAAACATAAGTCCGCTGGGAACTTTTCGGGCCACAAGGGTGGGGTCAGCAGAAATCCCAATCTGCTAACTTCCCGCGGCGGGTCCACTCGTTCACCGGGGGTCCTCGTGGAACTACCAAGGTGCTCCTTTCCGTGATGTAAAGTGTTTCAATTGTGGTCTGCAGCCACGTCGTACTTGCTTGAGCCCTTTACTGACGTGTAATCAGTGTGGCCAGCCGGGCCACAAGGCTGCTTTCTGTGCTGAGAGGGAGAGAATTCTTGGTGCCCGGGCTTCCACTCCAGCGCCTAGGGAACCAAGCGTGAATCAAGGATCGTTTGCTTTTCAGTCCCCACCGAGTGCCAGTCGAGGGAGGGGTCGGGGTCAGACCGCCAGAGGGGGATCTTCTAGTGTCGGCTCCGCCCATCCGCAGGTTTATGAGATGCGGAAAGCCGATGACCCAGCAGCTACTGTGGCGACAGGTACCGTTCATATTCTTTCTCATCCTGTCAGTATGCTTTTCGATTCGGGTGCTACGCATTCGTTCATATCTCTGGAGTGTGTGCGTCGTTTGAGTCTCGACTGTTTGATGCCTTGTGAACCCTTCATCGTTAAGCTTCCTAGCGGTGATAGGATCGTTGGTGATCAGGAGGTTCGAGACTGTTCAGTGCTTATTTCTGAGAGGGCTTGGCCCTCTAATCTTATTGTTGTGGGTATCGAGGGTGAGGATTTGATTCTTGGGGATGATTGGCTCGAGCGGCATGGTGCGATCATGAACTACCGCACGAGAATCATCACTATGTTAGCCGAGGACGGCACCGAGAACTCTTTCGCGGGGCAAAAGAGGGGAAACCAGAAGTTCGTTATTAATGCCTTGAAGGCAACGAGACTCCTGCGAAAGGGGTGTACTGGTTATTGGTGCTACGCCTTGAAGGCAGAGAGTAGTGGAGTCGAGCTGTCTTCGATTCCAATCGTTGGTGAGTTTCTTGATGTATTTCCTGACGAGTTACCAGGATTGCCACCGGATCGTGAGGTCGAGTTTGCTATAGAGATAGAGCCGGGCGCGGCTCCAATTTCCAAGGCGCCGTATCGTATGGCACCTTCAGAGATGACAGAATTAAAGAAGCAGTTGAGCGAGCTTCTTGAGTCGGGGTATATTCGACCGAGCGCCTCGCCTTGGGGCGCACCGGTCCTGTTTATGCGGAAGAAGGATGGTTCACTACGTTTGTGTATCGACTATCGCGAACTAAACAAGGTGACCATCAAGAACAAGTATCCCTTGCCGAGAATTGATGACTTGTTCGATCAGTTGCAGGGAGCTGCGGTATTCTCGAAGATCGATTTGAAATCGGGGTACTATCAGCTTCGGGTGAGAGAGTCCGACGTACCGAAAACAGCTTTTCGGACGAGATACGGACATTATGAGTTTGTAGTTATGCCTTTCGGGTTAACTAATGCGCCGGCGGTGTTCATGCAGTTGATGAACAAAATATTTATCGAGTATTTGGATAAGTGTGTCGTCGTTTTCATTGACGATATTCTTATTTATTCGAGGAACGAGGAAGAGCATGCCCATCATTTGCGGATAGTGTTAGACATTTTGAGGACCGAGCAACTCTATGCGAAGTTCTCGAAATGTGAGTTCTGGCTGAAGGAAGTGATGTTTTTAGGTCACGTGATTTCAGCCGAGGGGGTTCGTGTGGATCCGCAGAAAATTGAGGCAGTGTTGGATTGGGTACCGCCCACAAATGTGAAGGAGGTCCATAGTTTCTTGGGTTTGGCTGGATACTACCGTAGGTTCGTCGAGGGCTTCTCAAAACTAGCTCGGCCACTTACGCAGTTGCTCCAGAAATCCGAGAAGTTCGTCTGGAATGACGAGAGGCAGTCAAGTTTTGAGGAACTGAAGAAGTGTTTGACTTCAGCCCCGGTTTTAGCATTGCCATGTGGCAACGAGGGTTTTGCTGTTTATAGCGATGCTTCGGGACAGGGTCTTGGGTGCGTGTTGATGCAGCACGGCAAGACCATTGCTTATGCATCGAGACAGCTGAGGCCGTATGAGCTTAACTACCCTACACATGATTTAGAGTTAGCGGCAGTTGTTTTTGCGCTAAAGATTTGGCGTCACTATCTTTTCGGCTCTGCATGTCAGATTTTTACCGATCATAAAAGTCTGAAATACATATTTACTCAGCGGGAGTTGAATATGAGGCAGAGGAGGTGGTTAGAGCTGATTAAGGATTATGACCTCGAAATCCTTTATCGTCCGGGCAAGGCAAACGTCGTGGCTGATGCCTTGAGTCGGAAACCGGTGACGTTGCGAATGCTTGAGATCCTTACATCTCAGTCTGAGCTTCGGAGGGCTTTGATCGAGTTAGATGTTGAGGTTTTGTTGCACAGGAGTCGGGCAACTTTGTGCTTTAGAGATTTCGTCATCTTTGATCGATGAAATTAAGTCAAGCGATTAGAGGATCCGATGATTACTCAAATCCGAGAGAACGTTCTTAAGGGAAAGTCTCATGGGTTTGTGATTCACGAGGATGGTGTTTTGAGGTTCAGTCGGCTTTGTGTGAACGACCCCGAGTTGCGGCACAGTATTTTGCGTGAGGCCCATACTACACCTTATTCTGTTCATCCTGGTTCGAGTAAGATGTATAAGGACACGAGGAGGAATTTCGGTGGAGCGATATGAAGGAGGAGGTCGCACGTTTGTAGCGAGATGTTTGACTTGTCGTGAGGTCAAAATCGAGCATCGACTCATTTGGGTTATTGCATCACTTCCGTTCCTAATGGAAATGGGACGATATATCGATGGATTTCGTTACGAGTTTGCCGAGATCGAGGTCGGGCATGAATATGGTATGGGTGATTGTTGATCGTCTGACCAAGTCGGCACATTTTCTGGGCATCAAGGACACTTGGGGCCCGGAGAAGTTGGCTCGTGTGTTTATCGCGCAGATTGTGAGACTTCACGGTACTCCGAAGTCTATTGTTTCGGATCGTGATGGCCGTTTCGTATCGCACTTTTGGCAGGCAGTGCATAAGGCGTTGGGTACCCGTTTGCATTTGAGTACCTCTTTTCATCCCCAGTCAGATGGACAGTCGGAACGCACTATCCAGACATTCGAATATATATTGCGTGCTTGTGCCCTCGATTGGAGTAGCAATTGGGAGGAACATTTGCCATTGATCGAATTCACGTACAACAACAGTTGGCACGCGTCGATTCGGATGGCACCGTATGAGGCACTTTATGGGCGGCGATGTCGATCACCAATTTGTTGGAATGAGACGTCCGATTTGGTCGGGACCGATCCGGATGTCGTTTTAGAGACGAGGCGGAAGATAGAATTGATTCGGGAACGGATGTTGACTGCCCAGAGTCGACAGAAGTCGTATGCCGATGTCCGTCGTCGACCTTTGGAATTCGAGGTGGGAGACCACGTTTTGCTTAAGGTGTCGCCGATGAAGGGAGTTTTTCGTTTCGGGAAGAAGGGGAAGTTGAGTTCGAGATTTATTGGACCATTTGAGATTCTCGAGCGAGTCGGTGAGTTGGCATATCGTTTGGCGTTACCTCCAGCCTTGAGTCATGTTCATAGCGTTTTTCATGTTTCCCATTTGAGGAAATATGTCCCGGATCCTAGTCACGTCATCGATTATGGTGAGATTGATGTCGCCGAGGATATTACTTTTGAGGAGCGTCCCTTGAAGATTTTGGAGCATCGTGAGAAACGACTGAGGCATAAGACCATCCCTTTGGTCAAAGTGCAGTGGTCGAGACACGGTGTCGAGGAGGCAACTTGGGAGACCTAGGATAGCATGCGTGCTAGCTACCCTGAGTTGTTTGTTTCTTAAGTTTCGGGACGAAACTTATTTTTAGAGGGGTAGAATGTAATATCCGCATTTTTATTCCCCTTGTATCTTCATTTTTCGGTGTATTTCTCGGTTGTAGTGACCCTCGTGTATCTTTCAGTGTATCTTTCCCGTCATCTATTGATCTGATTCTCGTTATCGTTGTACGAAACCGCTATTCGGGGTTGCCGTGGATCCATTCCATGTTTCGATGCGTCTTGAGATGTTCTGTTTAACGTTTCGTTCATATTCCGGCGTTTTGGGCCGTTTATATTCTGTATCTAGCGCACGCTAAATTTCCTGCATAGCGCACGCTAGAGGTCCCTTAGTAGCGCACGCTACGTTTACTTCGTAGCGCGCGCTAGCGAATTAGCCCTGGGAGTGGCAGTGCTGTTTCCAACCCTCTGGACTGGCGGATTAGCGTACCCTACATAGTCTAGCGCACGCTAATGTCGGGGGCTAGCGCACGCTGAGATTTCCAGGTAACGTGCGCTAGCGTGAGTGTCCAAGATCTTGGACAGTTTACTCCGAACTTCGGTCAGGTGCCAGGTAGCGCACGCTACATTTGTACGTTAGCGCACGCTAACGGGTCAGGTGAGTTTTGGGCAGTTAGCTTCTGGACTCGGCTGATGTCCAGGTAGCGCACGCTATTGGTCGATAGCGCGCGCTACCGAGAGGTTATTAGCGCACGCTACGTTTCGAGTAGCGCACGCGAACGGCCAGAAATCTGGCTACTGGACTGGGACGCCAATTGTTTGGTCTGTATTTTCATCCCGTTAGCGCACGCTAACCTTGAGGATTAGCGCGCGCTAACACTCCCTGGCTATATAAACCAGGGAGTTGACCGAGATAAACATAATTTCTCATTTCTTCCTCTCTCTGCGGCGAAGGCGATTCCGGGGCGATTTCCTTGGCGATTTCTTCCTCCAATCATCTCATCCAACATCTTTCTTGAGTTCTTGGAGTATTATAACAACATCAACACGAATCTTTCATCCTAATCCACGGTAAATCTTTTAGAACCCTACTTTTGGATAATTTGGGGGTTTTGGGATTTTCTTCTGATCCGTTCCGTTTTGTTGGTGGATTCATGACGAATATGATTAATCTTGTTGGTATAATTAGTTTTCCTACGGATTCATGGCATATTTTCATGGTTTTGCGAAATCGAGAGGGTTTGGTTGTGGTCCGCCCTCGTTGTTATTTTTGTACGAATATACATGAATCGTAGGCGGGTTTTCGGGTGTATTCCATTTCCGTAATCGTTTAGGAGTGGTTGTGATTGTGTTATTCGAATCGCTAGGTTCATTTGTCGGTTCCTCGCGGTCGTGCTTGATTATTCCGTTCCGTTCGTGTCACCGTCTATTAATAGAGGCAAGTATCCTTATGAACTTACAATCTTGACATAGTAGTATTGTATGAGAAATGGTGTGTGTGTGTGTATGCTCACTACGGGTTAGATCCGACGGGGTCTCGATAGGGGTCCACAGAGACGTGGATCGATGAGCTTGCTTTTAACCACTACGGGTTAGATCCGACGGGGTCTCGGTAGGGGTCCACAGAGACGTGGATCGACGGTTAATTGTGGTGCATTTTACAAATGTGATTCGTTTATGGCATTTCCGGAAATGAGTGTTTTGGAACTATGCTTTTCTTGATTGCATGCATTTACTATATGTGTAAGATGTAAGTTGTTCATTTGGTTACTTGTACTAGCGTAATTGCTAACCCCTCTGGGGACCCGTTTTGGGGAAATTCGTTTTTATGAATTTCAGGTCAGGTTCATCGAGACGAACGGGCGCTGGACCAGTATGCGGATGACGACCGTGCGTGATGATTGTGCACGAGTGATGTCTTAGTGTCTTCTATCTTTTTATCTTTTGTGGTTTTGTTTGAACTAATAGAAGTACTCGAGTACTTAAGAATTTTTACTCGTCTGGATTGTATTGTTGTTATCATGTTTGTGTCGAATTATGGTGTTATGTTGACCGGTTGAACCGGGTGGATTATTTTGTTGGGCGTCTTTATGACGAGGTGTTATTCTGTTGTTCTGTGAGTCGATGAGTATGATGTTTGACCAGCCTGGTGGGTCCCATGTAGGGATTCACGGCGCTGTAATATACCTCGAATATCTTGGGGGTGTTACACATGAAACTCCCCGACATCGTCTCAAGATCCAAAAAAGCGCTCCATTACATCATGACTTGTTTCTCTATTACGAAGTATAATTTTTTTATTTCGTATCAACATGACTTGTTTCTCTATTACGTATTTACGATTTCGTATCAGTTTGTCATTATTCTATGTTACGAATTTTACAGTTCATATAAATATGCCTTGTTTCTCTGTTACGAATTTATGATTTCATATCACTTTGTCATAATTCCATGTTACGAATTCAATATTTCATATCAGTGCGTTGTACAGATTTTTAAACTTAAAAATCTACAAAATACAAAATAATACCTCAAAACCGACTTCAAGTCCGAAATCAGAAAAAGGAAAAAAAATGAAGAAGAAAAAAAGAAGTAAGAAAAAAAGGTGAAGAAGAAAGAGTGAGAAAAGAGAGAAAAGAGAAAAATGAAGAAATGAAGAGTGAAGAGAATATTTGTAGAGAAAGAGAGGGAGAGAAAAAGAGAGAGAAAAAGAGAAAAGAGAAGATGGAAAAGAAATGAAGAAAAAAGAATGGGAAAAAATAAAGAGAAAATAGGGGAAAAGTGAAAAGTAAGGGTAAAATAGTCCAAAAACACTCAAATTGGCTAGAATTTATCCATATAAAGTTTCTTGACAAATATTGCAGTCCACCTAGTCAAAGTGGCTATTTAGTTGTATTACCTCTTTTATTTTTTTGATAAACAGTTGATCACTCTAGGAAAAAAAATCAGAAATGATTTTATTTTGGCAAATCTAACCTGGTAATTTTTATTAGTATAACTTGATACAATATTAGGCGCATCTATTAGCTAAAGTTTTATCAAATCCCGGAGAAATACTAATGTAATTATGTTAAGAAATACTTCCTCCGTCCACAAAAAATGTGGTTACGAGGAAGTGACACGAGTTTTAAGAAAGTAGATGAGAGATATATTTTCAGTGGGGAGAGTGGAGGAGAAATGCATTTTTAAGTGGAGAAAGAGTAATATTTTAAGTGGGTCATTTTCATTTATGGAAAGACCACACTTTTTGCGGACAGCCCAAAGAAAAAATAAGACCACACTTTTTGTGAACGAAGGGAGTAATGGATATCCAAGAATGTTGATAAATAAACATCAAGTTAAAAAAGTAGCTCTTTATTCGATAGTCCACAGTGTAATGTCTGAACTGTATGGGAATATGGTAATATAAATCGAGTAATGCTGTTATCCAAGCCCGAGTAATTACTCAAGCTTATGTTTGACTCGAGCCCTTACCAAGTCAAGTCAAGTTGAGTTCGGCTCGATAATTTTATTGAAGTAAGAAAGCCCGCTCGTCCTTCGACCAAAAAAATAAATCTAACGAGTCTAACAAGCCTATCAAGTTGAGCCTAACGAGTGTAATGGAATTATAGGAAAATCTCGGTTATCGAGCCTAACGAGTCGAGTTAGAGATGTCCAAATTATTCGGACAGCCGGTTTCGATTCCTAAACGCGTATTTGAGGCCGAACCGGCAATTTGGGGCGGTTTTCCGAACTGTTGGATCCGGTTTGGGCTGGTTCGGAACTGGCCGATTCCAGTTCACCTCGTTTTTTTAGTTTTTCTTTCGAGTGAAAAATTGAAAAATTAAATAATAAAAGGCAGTCAAATTAGTAAAATAGTTGGAGGAGGGAGAAATAAATATTTTGGACCGTTCCGTCTTAAATTTGAATTTCGGAAAATGGTGGGAAAATACCATATAAACCGCCGGTTCAGACAACTCGGCCGTGGCGTGGCACCTCTAAGTCGAGTTCGACCTGAGTAGTCAATCTAATATCTAAACGAGCTCAGTCTTGACTCGTCTAACCATACGAATTGAGCCTCAATGAGTCGAGTCGAGCTCTCGAGCAGCTCGGTTCACATAACTTCACTAAAATCGAGAAACAAACTTTATCACACCAACTTCATGTTCCCTAAAAACTATGAATGTGAAGGGCGCCAAAACGGAACACATGTAATTATCATTTTCTTGCACTTCTAGGTTTGTTATAAACCCCTCGCTATATATATAGTTAATGCTGCAATTACCTCTTCATCTAATCCCATATTTAATTTCTACGTGCTTTTCTTTGTACTAAAAAAAGAAATGGCTGTATTAAAATGCTCTTCCATAGCATTAATCGCACTGCTAATTAGCTTATCGATTTGCTCCGCCCACAGGCTTCAGAGCTCAACCTTTCCCGATAACATGCCGGCCGACAAAATCTCGAACGAACCCGATCCCGAAGTCTCCGATAGAATAGCGGATCCTGTCGCGGATTCTAACAGCGGCCGCAGCGGGGGGACGGAAGGCGACTGTAAATGGATCCGCGGCGGAGGTGGTCGGGGCGGATATCCCAGTCTTTGGTGGCTACGGCCCGGCGGCGGTGGGCTGGAGCGGCGGCGGGGTTCAATTCCAAGGGCCGCCGCCGACGACCTCAAGCGAACCTTATTCTGCCGGCGGTAACTGCGGCGATCCCTATGCTTGCCCTGGATTCACCTTGTACTTAAATCGGCCCGCAGTGACTTCTTATATGTCCAAGGATGTTGTGCGTGGCGACGAGAAGCGTCCTTGAGTCCCGTGAATTTCTTGTGGCCCCTGGATTAGGATAAAGTGCTAAAGCCTTTGAATTAGGCCTGAAATTATAGAATGCGAGACAAGTGTTCCAAATAATATTACTTAAAATATTTTATTTATACATTTGCTCAAAAATAAAATAATATAATGGGACATTTTTCATACGTGAACCATCGGCCGACCGGCGCCGGCAAATCGCTTTCGGTCGACCATCGACAGCCGCAGCCTAAATTTTTTAAATTTCTTTTTACTGCCAAGAATCGACATTGAAAATTTTTGGTATTCTGGCCATCGTCGACCTTTATCAGTCAACAGCCAACACTGGCCGATTGTTGAGAAAAAATTACTGACTGATAATTCAACCAACCAGTATCCTATATAACAAATATACCATAACTATGATTTTATCGTAATAAAATCATGTGTATATTAGTTATACGAATGTATCTTGAAATATATATATACATTATGAAATTATATTGATATATAGGATTTATAATATTAAAATCATAAATATATTGTGCACAGTAGGGGTAATTTGCAACGCCCAAAGAAAAAATAGGGGATTAATCAACAAGTTTTTAAGAACACTGGAAAATAATGTGCCTATTTAATTTTCACAAATGAGTAATCTACCTAAAAAATACAGGGAGGTAATAAACTTATTTGATTTACACAGATCCGCCAATAACACGGATCCTTAGGAGGATTTCCTGGTATCACTCATCTCTAGTCCCATTCTTGATTGTTAATTTGTTATCGCGTGGCTCTTCCTTCCCTAGCCGAGCCACGTTACAACAACTAGAAAGGCAATAAGCTGGATGGTAAGG
This sequence comes from Orobanche coerulescens, assembly GCA_033398695.1. Classification (NCBI taxonomy): domain Eukaryota; kingdom Viridiplantae; phylum Streptophyta; class Magnoliopsida; order Lamiales; family Orobanchaceae; genus Orobanche; species Orobanche coerulescens. Next base: position 148,426,731 of record CM065814.1, on the reverse strand, counting down.
GAGAGATGAGTAGCACGAGGATATCTCTCCTGTCTATTTTGAAGGCTACGATGAGAATAAGTTCATCTATAATTACTTACTCGACTCGGATGTCTGATCTATCATTACTTATATTCTCATCTATAATTACTTACTCGACTCGGATGTCTGATCTATCATTACTTATTCGACTCGGATGCCCGACGGTCAGTACGGAATTGCTCACTTTGGTAGAAGATGACAGTTATGTAGTTAAAAGGAAAATATAAATTTCACCAACAATACAAACCATACTGGTCTTTCAAGAAAAATTACTTTTTCAATTTTCAGTCGAAATATATTAATAAAATAAATAAAAGTCCTTACCACAAACCCAAACGATTTAGTAAATGAAAACATAGATGAAAACCAAATGCCAAAACATTGGATATACAGACATAACAAAGATCCATATATAGCCTCTAACTTTAATTTCCTTTCAAGTCCTCCTAGAAAATCTTCTCAAAGAAAATACCTATATAACTGTAAAAATGCAGCTCGTACGAGAAATCACTTTTTTACGTAGCACGTTATATTGCCGCTCTCAAAGCTCCCCTAGCAGCATCACGCTTCATTTCCGCAGCTTTGCCACTGCCTCGGAAGTACATGTATACTTGCTGCACAGATATGAAACACGATTTGTTAGAAGATCCGTAACTGCATGCATGCTCTCAATACTTGGAGGTTCTATATAAATATATATTTGGAATAACACACATGTTTGTTTATTTTCTAACTTTCTCGTTCCCCCCCCCCCCCCTCCATTAGTTAGTGCGTGCAGTTCGCACACATGAATGGGGACAAGATGATGAAAAATTAAAGTGCAAGGGGCAAATGCCAAACATATGAAAGTGGACGGTGGAGAAAGTAAGTTAGAGAGTCTGTGTAGGGGGCAAATAACAAAAAAATATGAAAGAGCAAGGGGTAAACATGTCTTATTCCTATATGTTTCTATTTTTACCTGTATGACCCAAATGCTGAGAACTGATTCCAGGCAGAAAAGTCCAAACCCAATGAAGTAGAAAATCTGCATAACCGACAATAAATACGTATTTGCAACAAACGACGTTATATTTTCAGCAGGTATTCAAAACTTACCCCAACCAACACATGGTCACTGATAAGATCCACAGCTGGCAGGATGCCTCTGCATTTGGTGTTAATTACCGGATAAAAAAACAATAATCAGCAAACTTACAAAATTAAATAAATAAATAGTTAGTCAGCGGTTTCATAGTTTTGGACAGGATATCAAGACCATTACTGACAGAACTCGAGGGGCAATAGCAAATAAGTGAAACCCAAGGGCCCTAGAGGAAAATAAATATAAAAGCAAGTAAAAATAAATAGCTGCCAGGTAATGGTGGCAGACTTACGCCAGAGATTTTCCTCTGAAAACAACAGGAGGTGCAACTGCCGCAAAGATGCAGAAGCCAATGTGGACCTGTAAAGTCATTGAATTACGGATTATCATAAGTACAGATGACGAGCTGAATATTGACACATTAATGAACAAGTAATATAGGAAACTCACCAAGTAAAACAAGAAAAACCATGTAAACTTCATGGCGCTTTCAGTCCTGTAACATAACAGGGTCACCAAGTCAAACTAATTATGAATCAGACCATCAATTAGTCCCTCCGTTCCACTTATAGGGAGGGTACCCTCAAAACATGATTTTGTCCCAATAGAAGAGACGGATTTCTACTATTTTACAATCTCATGCCCTTACTTATGCCGTTATGATTGTCTGGTCCACAATTTATTCTCAGCTAATAAGTAATCATATAATTATATAATTGGAAAAAATGGTAACAAAAAGCTGATTTTGTGTATTGTACTTTGCAATAAATAAAAAATTGGACATTCATCAATATGGTCTCTTCAAGTGGGACGCAAGAAGTATTTTCTTAAAAAGGTACACAACGTTTATTTTTTTCTGCCTACAACCTTGCCTGCGTGATACTAAATATAGAAGTTGGTTTAACGGAATAGATGGAAATACGAACCTAAAAGCACGGTAAAGTGGCCGATACCACAACACATAGGCTCCTGGAACACCCGAAATGAAGTAGATAATAGCAAGAAACCAAATTTTTGCATCTAGCAGAGACATCTATGTTAGCAAATTTGATTGAAACAACATATATCACAAAATTACAATCATCAGAGCAAAATCAATTGAATACCAACCTCCATGTTTAATCCATGCGGTAGTCACAGCAATAACATTCCACAGGAGAGCAAAAACAAGTCCTGGTCACAAGTACACCAATCAATAGTAGTATTCATTACCCCTGTTCGGGGTAAACTGGGTAAAATGCAGCTCCTAATTTTTGATGAACTTAAACCACAGAATCATGACAGAGAAAACACTCCACTCAGCTAGTACAGTAAAACCTTATGATGTTGGGACTGAGATATTTTATTAATTTAGCGAGATATTATTATATCGATAAATCAATAATTTATTAATTTAAAGAGGTTTTACGTATGACTTTTAAATTTCCAAGTCAAATAAGTTACAAATGTATTCTAGTTAAAGATGAAAAATAAATTAGAAAAACAAGTTCCAATTATCATTTTATGAATTCAAGAAATTGAAGAAAATTAATGTATGTATACTAATGAATGTTACGAGGTTCAAGGCATTGAAAAAATTGTGTAATTTTTTAGTAATTATTAATTTATAGTTTCGTTGGGATCATTATATATATACTAGGGTTTCAGAAAAATTATTATCTTATTATTTTATCGATTGGGGTTCAAATTTGTACTGGTCCCAAGTTGGGACTGGACAAATTATTAATTTTATCGAAGTTATTAATTTATCGAGTATTAATTTATAGAGTTTTTACTGTATTACGTGAAAAGACTGTTTACCAAGAAGAAATGCACAACATTCATCAAGCATTCTAAGAATGGAAGCATTGCCAACGACCCAAAAACGAAGTTATTACTGCTTCATGAACAAAACTTTTTGACGACATGAATCTATTGGTTGTCGAATACAAAAATTATCTGGTACCTCCAACTCAACCAAAACACACACAAAAAGGGAAAAAAAAATCAAAATGGAGCATATTTTCCTAATTCAGAAGTTACTCTCCCATAAAAAAATTATTAACTAAAAACCTTAGTAATTAAAAAAGATCTATTGCCTTCATATGCATAAGAACCAAGGGAATCATATTTCAGTCATATAAAAGGAAAACCCTAGAGGTAAAACCAAATACCAACAGTCAAAATAAAGCACATATACACGATAAAATAGCAGGAAAAAAAAGAAGGAAAAACCGAACTTCCAAACATACTAGAAAAATGTTGCATACCCAAAAAGGTTGTAAATGCAACATATTGCAACCTTTGCAGATGAATTGGTATTTCATTTGCAATATCATGATGAATAATGGGGAAAAACGAAGGCCAATTTTTCTCTTCAAGAACAATGCCAGCTGCAATGAAACAAGAAATCAATGTCATTCACTTGGTCTGAGACCATCAGATATAAAGATAGATAAGCAAAGGATGGATCTTTTCTTGATACAGGGTATAAATGAAGGCAGTGAAAAGATCCAACAAAAGAAGATAAAGCACCTCGTGCAGCAGCCTCTTCTTTCCGTCTTACATCCTGCAAAGCATCCTCAATAATAAGAAATATGCCATAATATTCTACTGATGCTTATTGAGCTTACTCAAAACATGCACCTTTCCTAGAAGATGCTTTTCTAGTGTATAATAATTAACGTTATAATGATTAGTTGATGTTATTGTAAACTATTGGGCATTCGTCTGCTTAATATTTAGTTCATTCTCAAGATTTTTGTGGTACTTTTATGTGTGTTGATTAATTTTGTAGGTTTAGAAAGGATATGAAAAGGTTAGAAAAAGACTATTTGAAAATAAATATGCTGAAGTTGAGACCCCAGCCTCAAATATTGAGGCCACAAAACCAAATGCAGAAAATTGTGAAGAACTGTTCGGCGCCGCAACACTAGAATTTGAGACCAGAGCCAGCTAAAATTTATATTTAAATTTCAGATCAGATATTAGGGCTTAATCTTTGGTGGCTTATAAAAGGCGACCTCTTCCATCACATGTGAGGGCTTTCTTTTGGGACTTTTGAGGAGACTTTTGGACCAAAAAATCTTGGAGCACAAGAGAAGAATTTCGCTCTTCGCCTTCCAAGACTAAGAGAAATTATTTTTCCTCTTTCTTTTTGTTTTGCTTGCTTCTATCATCATTTTAGATTTATCTATGAATTTGTTAATCACTAGAGTGTAACCCGTCAAATTTCGATCGGGAAACCGGTTCAGTCATCCAGAATCGTTGATCGCAATTGAGCACCGCGATGAACCAGAATAATGAGGTTGGGGCTAGGGTTCAGCCACCCAAACTGGTATAGATTTTATATACACGTAACCCTCCCAAACCCGAAGAAAGGGTGACTTTACTACCTGTTCCGATTCCAAACCCGTATAGTAATACCCACGATGCGAATAAGGTCGAGACACTCGGACACATTTAAACTTTATATACCCATACTCATCCCAAACCCCATTAATAGGTGATATTACTACATGTCCCGTCCCAACCCCATATAGTAATACCGCTAATTATCCAAATCCATTTATATCTACGAAATATCTAAATAATCAAACATAAGTTGTTATAATATTTGGTTATCCATCTCGATAAAAATTCAAACATCACAATGCAAACATTAAAAATAAATAGTATAACAATAGAAGGTTAAATATTAAATTTCAATTATAGTTGGGAATTATACAATCTATGAAACCCGTCCAACTTATACACTCATACTCATCCCAAGCCCGATTAAAATGTGAAGTTACTAACAGTTCGGTGCAGACCCGTATAGTAATACCGGCTAATTATCTGAATTAATTTAAATTTATAAAATATCTAATTACTTGAATTCATTTAAATTTATAAGAATATAAATTATTAAATATAAGTTGTTCCAATTAATAATTCATTATACGTCTAAATAAATACTCCAACATTAAAAAGTAAACATTAATAGTAAACAGTATAAATAGAAAAGATTAAAAAATCTAATTCCAAGTATAAATTTGAAATTATACAATCTACAAAACTTAATTTAGAGTTTATATACCATAATGATCCATTTATTTGGGTTTCACAATTGGTGAATCTCCTAAAAACTCAATGCGGGATTCCATATTTTAGAAAAATATGAATAGATATTAATTTTTTTTTGTACTTCTTTAGTTGAGTTCTCATAGTTTTACACATATAATCAAATCGATTTGCATATCTAAATGATAATTTTTTGTATTATTGTTAGTATTATCTAAATCAAATTAATTGATTAGTAAGGCACAATAATGAGATTTTATAAAAATAACGCACAAAGTGTTCTCACAGTGTTATAGATTAAACCAAATTAATTTGTCTATCTATATAATATATTATTATTATTACTAAATCGAATTAATTGATTAGTAAGTCAAAACTGTGAGATTTCCGCAAAATAAGAATAGAAAATAGAGATTATTCCACATAGACATGAGATTCTAAACAATATATATATTTATATATATATATATATATATATATATATATATAGGGAGGCTTTATTTTCAGAACTCTCTTAAGTGCAAGAACTGCGAGAACTCCTCTAAACCAATTAGATTTTTTTAAATATTAAAAATATTATTAATTCAAAAGGGTATTATAGTAAAATACAATTTTTATTACGGGAGATAACCCCTACTGATGATAACCCTACTATATAGTAGGGGTTATGATCAGTAGGGGTTGTATGCATTGACATGATGTACATTATGTATTATTAGGAGTACAAAAGGTGGTTCTCGCAGTTCTCGCACTTAACAGGGTTCTGAAAATAAAGTTACAATATATATATATATATATATATATATATAGAGAGAGAGAGAGAGAGCAGACATAAGATCATGTTTACTTTAAAAAAAAAGATAGAAATATAACCCTTTTAAATTATTTTCGTATATAAGATTTTTTTTTTAAATTAAGAAAACACATTAATCCAGCAGATAACTCAGGCTAAACATTAAACCTTACAAATAAAATAATAATAATAATAATTATTATTAGTATTATTATCAAAATCAAATTACTTGACTAATAAGGCAAGCTATGAGATTTCATAAACATACAAACAAAGAGTGAAGAAAATTCCACTTATGCATGAGACTCTTCATGATGTTGAATACCAAACTGCATGTGAGATAGGAATATATAATTGTATGGTGTCACTACATTGAGAACCACAAAACCCAGTGATTTATTGATTGTTTAAATACACAGAAATAAAGTGAGCCTGGAATTGATTTTCTTCAGGACTTGGGAGAGGCTGCAAGGATTCTCGAATATCACCTAGGATTAAACAATTAGGACTGATTTGTTAGATTGTTCAGATTTGACTATTTATGGTGAAATAATAAGCCCCAAGTCCAAGTTACTGAAGTTCATTAGTTTATTTGCTTTAGTTTAGACTGATCTCATTTAATAGACATACACTTATTTTCAATTGGTCAGAAAAAGTTGAGTCAACACAATTTTGAAGCGATACTCTCATGGTTATCACGTAGCCAAGTCGACCGAGTACCTTCGTAAAGACTAGCCGACAAGTCGCCCCGGCTAGTCGTGACTAGTCGACAAGTCTTTAGTATACATAAATTTATTAAATTTATTACATGCCAAAATTAAACAATAAAATATAAGTTCAGATTCAACAAAAAGTGCAATCGGTTTTTTTAAACCAAACCATAATATTAACAAATTATATATCCTCATTCATAAAAGTAGAAGTTATTGATACCATTTTGATTAAAAAACTAAAGTACACTTACTCTCCATTGAGTACACATCTAGCATGTCCATCATCGCTGCACACGATCGCATCCCACCGTGTGCAGCGATCGTGACCCCATGATATGCACCACGGTCGCATCCCGTCAAGGCTAGGTTTGTGCTTCGATCGTTTTCAAAGGTATTAATGTCTGGTATCAATAACTTATATTATTATAGATTATACTATTACAGATGATGATATATAACTTGTATGACCCCAACAAAAATAACATGATAATAAGTTCAAATTCAACAAATACAGTGTTACTCGTATTCTCCATTATCAATAAACTGCACATACAAAGTAAATAAAAAAAAAAAAAAGAAATAAATCAGACCTTCAGATAATAACTTAATATAAATATACAAATATACAGTAAATAAATCATAAAATTTCAATTATAAGTATATAATAAGTTACAATTTCAGACTTTCAGTTACTTAACATACAACAACAACATCTAAGCCTTAGTCCCAAAATGATTTGGGGTCGGCTAACATGAATCAAACTTTAAAACCGTCAATGATCGTTACATAAATAACATAAAAGGAAAAAAAGGAGGGAAAAAAGTAGAAAAAAAAGCAAAAAAAAAAAAATTACTGAAAAATAAATTAAAAGATAACATGAAATAAAAGAAAATAGGAATAAGAAAAAAAAAAAAAAAAAGGAATCAGATTCCACCTACCATCCGTATTCTTTCCCGCCACATTTGCCTCTCCATCGCCATACTTTCTCCAATTCCAAGAAACCGCATATCATTTTCAATCATTTTTATCCAAGTTTTCTTGGGTCTTCCTCTACCTTTCACAATATTACTTGTTCCCCAACTTTCTAGCCTCCTCACTGGGCATCAACAGGTGTTCTTCTCACATGACCAAACCATCGTAATCGATTCTCAATCATCTTGTCTTCTATAGACGCAACTCTTACCTTCTCTCCAATGACCTCATTTCTGAGCCGATCCTTTTTTGTATGACCACATCCATCGTAGCATACGCATCTCCGCCACATTCATCTTTTGAAAGTGACACTGTTTTACAGCCCCACACTCGGTGCCATATAACAGTGCAGGCCTAATTGCCGTGCGGTAGAATTTACCCTTTAATCTATGAGGCATCAGGATCACATAAAACTCCTGTGGCACTCTTCCACTTCAACCACCCTGTCTTTATTCTGTGAGCCAAATCGCCATCTACCTCTCCATCCTTTTGGATAATAGATCCAAGATACCGAAAGAAAGTGGATCCATGAACAACTTTCCCATCAAATGTGATCATCCCCACCTCTCTATCACTGTTTTCGCTAAACCTACACTACATATATTCGGTCTTACTTCTGCTCAGGCTAAAGCCTCGAGCTTCCAGAGCATCCCTCCAAAGTTTCAATTTCTGTTGCACTCCAACCTTCGTTTCATCAATCAACACAATATCATCTGCGAACATCATATATCATTTTGAATTTCTCTTGTCAATTCGTCCATGATTACGGCAAAGAGAAAAGGACTAAAAGCAGATCCTTGATGCACCCCAATCGTAATAGGGAATTCTTCTGTCCTCCCAACATTAGTACGTACACTTGTACTAACTCCCTCATACATGTCCTTTATAATGTCAATATATTTCAGCGATACACCCTTCTTTGCTAAGGCCCACCAAAGTACTTCCCTTGGTACTTTATCATATGTCTTCTCTAAATCAATAAAAACCATATGTAGATCTTTCTTTTTATCTCGATAATGTTCCATCAACTGCCGGATAAGATAAATTGCTTCCACGGTAGATCTCCCAGGCATAAATCCAAACTGATTTTTGGTTGTCTTCACACATTTCCTGATCCTTTGTTCAATCACTCGTTCCCACAACTTCATGGTATGACTCATTAGTTTAATTCCGCGATAATTAGAACAATCTTGAACATCACCTTTGTTCTTATACAAAGGGACGAGAATACTTTTCCTCCATGTTGATGGCATCTTATTGCTTCGCCAAATCTTATTGAAAAGTATAGTTACACATTCGATCCCTCTCCCCCAAACACCTCCAAACTTCAATAGGTATATCATCTGGTCCTTCTGCTTCCTTTGACCCCATCTTCTTTAATGTCATTGTCACTTCACCCTTTTGAATTCTCCTCTTAAACTCTCGGTTTACCATACTTGAGGGGATGTTTATATTCCCAATATCTTGTTCTCGATGGCCATTGAATAGGGTATCAAAGTATGACCTCCATCTCTCTTTTATCTCTTTATCTTGAACCAAAACTTTTTGGTCAGTATCTTTCACACATTTAACTTTTTCAATATCTCGCGTCTTCTCTCTCATTCGAGCAAGTTTATAGATATCTTTTTCCCCTTCTTTTGTATCTAATCTTGCATATAATTCTTGATTGACCTTTGATCGGGCATTTCACACTGCTTTTTTAGCTTCTGTTCGAGCTTTCTTGTACTTCTCATAATTCTCATCGCTCGAGCATTTACCCGGTACCTTATAACATTCACATTTGGTCTTTATCGCTTGCTTAACTTCATCATTCCACCAAGATGTGTCCTTAGTTGATGGTCTGTTTCCTTTAGATTCTCCTAGGACTTCTTTTGCAACTTCCTTTATGTTATGCTCCAACAAGTTCCACATCAAATCTATATCCATCTCCGTGCAATCAGACCAAATACCACTATCAGCAATCTTAGCCACAAAAGTATGTCGACTCTCCCGTTGGAGCTTCCACCACTTAATTCGAGGGTCAACTTGTGGTTTCTCTTTCTTAATTGCCTCTTACCTCGAAAGTCAAGCACCACAATTATATGCTGCGTTGCAGCACTCTCACCGTGTATCACCTTGCAATTAGTAAAACTTTTCCTCCAAACATTCCTTACTAAAAAGAAATCAATCCGACTTGCATTACCTCCGTTTCTATATGTCACCAAGTGAGAGTCCCTTTTCTCGAACCAAGTGTTCATAATACCCAAGTCATAAGCTAATGCGAAATCCAATATACCATTTCATGCTTCATTCCTATCCCCAAAACCCAAGTGATGCAGCAAGCGGAAGCAAATACGTAGTAATCCGTTGATTCTTAGAATATCCGAATGAATACACAAACGTGATTAACGTTTAATTCCGTTGATTCGATATGAATACCGGAGAACAACGATAAAAACACGAACAAAGGGATAAAACCCAATATATTTCTATTTCATCAAAAAGTCCCTACAAATGATCCTAAGACGCCTATTTATAACAAAAAACTAGGGTTTAGGCGTGTAAGCCCTAAAAGCCCGACCCATTAACAACTAATTAAAACATAATTGAAACCCTAAACAATAGGATACAAATAATAATATAAATACAATCTAATCTCCATCATTCTCTCCCTCTTTGAAAAGATTGTCCTCGAATCTGAACGAATCTAATCTCCATCAGTATAACTGAGTCGACAACACGCTCATCTTCAGGAAAATCGAAATCAATTAACTCCACAGGATATTTGACTTCAAACACATTGGTGGTTGGGACGTGCGCTAAAGTCTTGAGACGATAGACAAATTGCGGTTCTTGAGAAGTGGCAAAATAGCTATCCTTAGCTATAAAAAAATTATAGCTATTAATCCTAGGCCAAAACTTAAGTTCTTCCCCATCAAAATAAGCGGTGTACGTTAACTCAAGTGGCCCAATAAATTGATTAACATCCAGAGGCCTTTTTCCACCAATAGAGTGCTTAGGCCCAAGATGCTTTTCAATCACCAAAAAGGAAAAGACCCAACTGGTATTAGGGCATCAGTAGCGGGAAAATTTCCGCAGTCATCTTCAACAAGTGTAGAAGGGCGGAACCCTGGCGGTGCTTTTCTTGCTGTGGTGGACTGGAGGCAAAAGGCGTCGTCGTGAACGGCGGTCGATCTGTGCGTCGGTGCAGCGACGATGGACGGCGAGATCTGTTGGCTGAAGTAGGTGGATGTGGCGGGGCTGCCAGATCAATTATGTGGTGGTGACGAGATGATGGTGGTGAGGCAGTGGGATGGTTCCGATCGATGTTGATGTGGTGATGGATGGTGGCGGTGCGATCTGAACGTAGAGTTATAACAGAGGTGGTCGGATCTGAATGTGGAGGTGTGACAAAGGGGGTCGGATCTAGATCCGGCGGCGATCTTGTTGCGGCGGCAACCAGGGCTGCCAAGACTGGATTTAGCGGCGGCAACAGCGCGAACATATCCAGTGTGTCTCGTTGACTGTAGCTGTCGAAAATCCCATCGACGGCGGCATCCAATTGAGACCAAAAAAAATCAAATTCCTCCTCTGTCATCGTTGATGAACCCACAGAATCGTTATGACTCCGGATACCAACTGATGCAGGCGAAAGCGTAAACGTATTAATCCGTTGATTCTTAGAATATCCGGATGAATACACAAACGTGGTTAACGTTTAATTCCGTTGATTCAACATGAATGCCGGAAGAACAACAATAAAAGCACGAGAAAGGGATAAAACCTGATATAATTCTATTTCATTCAAAAAAACCCTACAAATGATCCTAAGACACCTATTTATAACATAAAACTAGGGTTTAAGGCGTGTAAGCCCTAAAAGCCCGACCCATTAACAACTAATTAAAACATAATTGAAACCCTAAACAATAGCATATAAATAATAATATAAACACAATCTAATCTCCATCACAAAGCCACCATGAACGCTCTCAAAGCCATCTCTGCTAACACCGACATGCCCATTGAGGTCACCACCAATGATCAATTTGTCACCCATAGGAATTCGTTCGACAACCTCTTCCAAATCTTCCAGAATTCTTGTTTGATCGATGCATCCAATCCTACTTGTGGTGCATAAGCACTTATGATAGTTAGAAACTTATTCCCTATCACAAGCTTAATACTCATTATTCTATCGCTCTTTCTTGACACTTCCACCAGCACCACATCATCAATGATTTCTTTATCAATGACGATACCCACTCCATTTCTACTTCTATCTTTTTCAGAGTACCAAAGCTTGTAACCCCAAGGAGCTAACACACTACTCTGGCCTTTTCGCCAACCCACTTAGTCTCTTGTAGACACATTATGTGATAATATATTAAGTTAATAACTTAATATAAATTAGCAACTTAACATAAATTAAAATTAAAATTTTCAGTCAAGTATTTAATAATATAATATATATAGAATAATATATATATAAACACAGTATAAAACATAACTAATAACTCAACATAAATTAAAACTAAAATTTTCAGTCGAGTATTTAATAATATAATATATATAGGCTAATATATACATACATATATTATATATATACACGTTATATAGTATATATATATATATATATATAAACAGTATAAAACATAAGTAATAACAGGTTCTAAGGAGAAGGAGAAACGGGTGTCGTAGAGGAACGGAGGGACGAAAGACGAGATGCCGGAGGACCGAGACGACGGAGACTAGCCACGAGGTCGGAATACGAACAGAGACGAGCAGATCTGAAGATTCTGAACGGATTTGAATAGATTGCTCTTGAGCAGATCTGAACGGATTTGAGCGACTTGGATATTAGGGTTTCTACTCAAAGAAAACACGTGCGTATAACTCGTTTTTATTACGGGAGGATTTTGGTTCGGATCCCAGGTTAAACCGACCCAACGTCAAATCTGATAAGTTGTTGACCAACTTGCTGCAAATAACGACTAGGCAACTAGTCGTCGACGTGATAACAGTGGATACTCTACTCATTTTACTTTATTATTCGTTAATGATAACGTACACTTGCATTAGTAATGTTTGCAACATGTAACGATTATTCTTTCCGTCGGGATTGTCTAACAGAATTCACAACGAACCTACATTTTGTAGGATAGGTTGGTCTAACAACGGATTTGGCATATTTCATGGAGCAAAAACATGCAAAAACCACAATTTTCAGTTTGCAGCAAATTATATTATATATAATAGACATATATGATGCAAACAAATTCTAAAGAATCACATTCATGAGCTGGGTGATCAAAAATCAAAACAGTTTTGAAAGCATTACTAGACTTAGAAAGAAGTTCCGGTTTTTCGTTTAATATGATAATTGTTCCTTCTAATACTTAAAAGGTAGGAACGCGGAACAGATATTGCAGAATCAAACATGCCAAACGAACTTCAACAATATACAGTTCCTTTTTTACCAGCACTAAAAATCACCACCTATAACAGAGCTTCTTAATGCATGTCACTGATTGAATAGAAAAATCATGGGTTAAGTTTGCCTAAAGAATGATATTGTACAGAGATTAAATTCATATCCATAAGTTTATGAGAAGTATCAACGAATACCTGTTCCCTCCTTTTCAGTTCAGCTTCCTTAGCCTGCAGCTCTCTCTCCTTCTTTTTCAAATCCTAGATTTGAGATTTTCTTTCATCAGAAGCTAGTAAAAGCAATTTGTTTCTATTTATATTAAAAAAGATGAAAATGATATATAAAAAAGAAAGATAGAAGGCAGGCTCAAGATTGCAAGTTAAACTTCAAATTAATTGCACCTACCCCAGCACTATTAAGTGGAATGTCAATTGACGCTTGCGATTTGTAAGTAACAGGCTCCAAAGGAAGGGGTGATAACCTTGAGTTTGTTACAGGAGGAACACTTGTATCCTGAAAAAAAAAATGAAAAGCAATGTATCAAAGATATACAAATAACTACAAGCTAATGGTAGGTATAGATCTTAATCCCGTAAGTGGGACCGAGCATGTTACAAAGTGGTATTGGATCCCCTGTTGGTGGGTAGAGGTTGAGGGTTCGATCCATTTTGGATGTGCCCCACCACCCCCAAAAAAAAAAACTAGTTAATCTGCTACACGCTACAAAGCAGCATAGTTTGTTGATTTCAGGTCTGCAACTAAAAATAAACCAACATGACAAGTACGCCAGGTAATTGCCAAACAGGAATTGCACATAACAAACTATTAATGCTGAATATCTCAAACTTTAAAGGATAATCCTTGTATTTCTCTCCTCACATCACTGTCCATCACAAGTTCAAGTTGGCTAGACCCTTATAATAGGTCTACGTCTGATCATGATTTCAGCACACCCACTTCTAGCTTTGGGGGGGAGAATCCACCACTTTCGCCATGTATATGATGAATTTTGTATCACAGTAATTTTGAACTCTATGGTGAACACTGGTGAAGCACGAAATAAAATTCAGACTATGGAATAAAGAAGAATATATTTACTCAAAAAGTTCTGCTAGCTGCTACTTACATGAGTCGGAGCTTTCTTGTAATACAAAAAGAGAGACCAAGAAGAAACTCACCTCTGTAAGAAATGAGCCTCCACTGAACTTTGATTGTCAGATGCAAACACAAACCAACTATTAATATTAAGACCTAATAACCACTTTAAGGGACTGTGACCCGGATCCCTCACAATCAATCACAATAAGCGCTCCTATTGATGCTACACATATGCCAAAGAAACTAAAGTAACAGCTACATCAACTCACTCATGTATCACTAAGTTACTTCCTTTTTTCATTTAAAATCAGTTCTCACAACGTTTTCAAAGCATAAATCATAAAAACTCAAACCAATGATAGATTTATTTGATATCGGAGAAGCAAAGCTAAAACAATCATGCAGTTACTCATACATTCAGAAAAACTCACATCAAACAAATAACCATAGTCTCTAACATCAGAACTTCAAGAACTAAAAGAAAGCAACTCAAATGCCTCAACCATAGGTATCAAGAACAAACCAAACGATGAAAATCACTCGGATTTTTTTGGTAGCCGATCATTAAAACAAACATTCAAGTAATATATACATAAAATCCTCAAAAGCAAGCCATAGAACCAGCCGAAAAGTCAATCAAAGTCATCCAGAAGTACCAAAACCACCGATTTTTTCCATCAACTTCAAATTCTTCACTTCTGACACACAGAGTTGAATTATCTAGCAAATTAAAGCTGAGAAAACGTAGTGCGACCTCATGTGAGAATTAATGAGCACAAAAAAAAAAACTCACAGCAAAGGGATTAACGTTGTCTTCTTCGTCGAAAGGGTTACGATCGAAACGGTTAGCCATCTCGTCGAATTTCTTCAATTAGATTCACTAGCAGACACCAGGAATTCAGATCTTTTTTAGAGATCCAACTTGCAACTATTATAGTAAAAGGAGAAAAAGTACAAAGTGTCGAAACAAGGGGGTAGAATTGAGGAAGCGTAATGGATTCGAACGGTTGAAAACGAGTATATCTCTAGAGAGAGAAGAAACTTCGGGGCAGAGAGAGAAAGAGGCAAACCTGTCTGTGGTCAACCAAGCTACTTTGAATTGGATGATCTAAGCATATATAAAAATAATGCTAAATTTTTATTAAAATTAAAAAATTTAGATTAAATTTTAATATTAAAACCACAATTTATGTTTTGATATATACGAAAAATTATATGACTTAATTGGGTTTTACAATAATGTGTTTGTTAATATTCAATTGTTTATTAATTTTTAAACTTTTACGACTTCTTGGACATTACTATATTGAGGTACTTAATTTAAATATAACCTCATATATATATATATATATATATTTTATTAGTATGCTTAACAAATTTGGTCTCATACTAAATTTTAAAATTTATCAAAAAATTAATCACAAATTGAGATATTAACTTGGACTCATACGCGCTCACTAATAGATGCAATACATTTTTTATCATACTCATAAACTATCATTCTATCGTATTTTATTCTACTAAATTAAAAATATTTTATAGCATGTAAGAAGTTGAATTTCAATATAAATTTTCATCTTCTTGTAATGTATTAACATATAACTGAAAATACTAGTAATTAAAAATATACATCACATGAAAGTATCAAACTATTTCACAATAATGGTAAAATATAATGGTAAAAAATTTCAAATTTGACCACGAATTAATCTAAAAATATGATTGTAAAATATTTAATAAAGTTATTTTATGAAACTTCATAATAAAAATTTCATAATAAAATTTTGTTGCACATTTTACCATCATCACTTAAGATTAATTTGTGGTCAAACTTGAAACTTGTTGACCGCAAAAAGTCAATACGCCTCAAGATCGTCGGGACGGAGGGAGCATATGATAGTCGAGTATGCGAAAAAATATGGAAGGAAAAAAACTTGCCAAAACACAGCGAGTGCTTGGAATTATCGTCTGTTTAATTGTACATCATTCAATTTCGTTCACACTATATTCACGATTGTAATTTTCTGCATCGACAAGCTCTCTTGCAAGAAAACTACGACTAAAGACTTTTCACACTAACCCCGACATTCTACAAAATTACAATCAGACCCCCTTGTAATCAATTGGTCTAAAGCTAAAACCTGGACAAACTACGCTTCCGTTTGCGTCTAAGCTTGCGTTTCCGGGTCGAAGGAAATGGATCGACCCATTTCTCGTCCTCCTTCACAGCCCGCTCCCAACGTTCTTTAAACGTTTGAAGTTCTAATGTCGATTGCCTCCTGATCTGCACCATCAATAAACAAAATTAAACAAAGCTATGTTCTGTTCAATTAGTACATCATTAATGTCTGTTTGCAAATAGAAAGGGTAAAAAAAAATAAGATTAGTTTCGAAATTGCCCCTGAGGTTTTGTCTAATTACCAAGAAAAACTATCTTCAAATATTACAAATAAATTCTTGAGGTTTCAATTCACCTTATAAATAACACCTCTTTACCCCCCCTCTTCAGGGTGCACTTTCACAAGGCAAAAACATACCGGAAGATAATTGGGTTTTTTTGTAATTAGGCTAAACCTCAAGGTTAAATTTTGTTGCTATCCCTAAAGATTACTTGATCTTAAAGAGTAAAGCATAACGTAGAATGGGTGTGTCTCACCTCTGATCGAACATCCACGGTATGTCTCTGTGTAAGGGAAAAATAAAGTATCAGAAAATTTTAGCTGGTTAGGTTATTTGCAGTTGCACTAAAAAAAGCCGTCAAGTAGCTGAATAATAGAAATCGTACCTTAACGGTCACTTCAGGATTTGAGGCCTGCGAGGGCGTAAGAGAAAAACATCAGGAACTTAGACGAATTGATAAGGTGGAGGGCTAAATGAGAGAATCTTAACATAAGATGACAAATCTGGTTCATTATATCTATATTATCCATTAAATAATATTTTTCTCGGTCCCGATATAAAGAACTTGGTGTTAAATTTACCTTGATTATTTAATAATCTTGATTAGTTATTATTTTTTTCTGGTCCAGACCTTATTAATAATTTATCGAGGTTCTATTGTATAATCCCAATTGTTTTAGGGGCGGGATCTTAAACTATTTTTAAAACTAACGAATCAAAATTCTCTGCATAAAATGAGATAGGGAAATGTAGTTGATCACCTTTTTCGCAGATGGACCACCCAAAGTCTGTATACTCTGATGAACTACGTATTCGCTATCAACTACTCCCACCTTTTTCGTGCGATCACCCTGTAGAAGTCCAAGTTAATAAAACTAGAACATGATCTATTAATGCTAAGCATTATAATTCTATATACTTGCTCTGAGATGATATTGCTCCATTCTGAAGCTAGATTCAGTCTTATACATAAATACATAATACATACTAGTTTAATTACCTGCGCACAATAGCCGAGTTTCATGTCCACACCCCATCCATGAACGAGATCATTCTAGCAAAAGGGAAAAGTTTGTAAGAATTACAGCAACTGGACAGAAATCTTGAATTTTTGTCTGGATTAGAGAGTCGAAGGATAGAACTTATGAAAGTAAATTCAATGGAGCACTATGTTAAGGGGGGGAAGGATATTGATGGAAATTCTACGCTCGACTTTGCACATGATTGACTCCGTAAAGTTTCACATATACTCCATACAAGAACTTTGTTTAGAGAACAACACAAAAAGTTACCTGTATCAAATGCCAGGCACACTGCCATGCTGATCTGGAAAATACAGGAGCCATTCCTTCTACAAATCTGCAAAAATCGTGAATGATCAACACGATTTTCTATGTCGGGAATAAAAAAGAGTTACTTAAAAATAAGATGCCAGGATAAAGAATAAATAGAACGGAAAAAGATGCTGTTTACAAGTAAATATATTATTAGAAGAGTTTTATCACCAAAAAAAAAAGTGAACCTTGCGGTTTAGTTCAATTACAAAAAGAGTCCCAGGTGTCCTTCAAAATTACAAAGTACTACACCGACATTTGTTCTCTCTTTTATTTTTATTTTTATTTTTAGACATTGCATCCTCAACCAGTGGATATTTTGTTAAGAATGTACAGACCATGAGGGTATCTATAATTTTGAAAGATAAATTGGGTACTCTTTTAATTAGTTCAAACCTTCACGGTAGTTTGTGTAACTATCCCTCATCAGAAATTAAGACCAGTAATTGGCCAATGATTATTAATAAAGAAAAAAAAGTTAAGACCAGTAATGGGTAAAAGGCTGAGAACAAAAAATAACCATGCTACAAGTTCATTTGAAACTGAATGCAAAGATGGGAAAGTTTTTTGAGTGACGATAACAGACCCGGTGCACGGTGGACCCTCACTATCATCTGAACACTTGGTACTACCTCTGGCTTCGTAGACCCTTCTGCTTAAAACGTACATATATAAGAATCAGAGACACCATATGTGAAATGAAAACAAGATATGCACGCTATGTACCTGTGGAAAATCTTCATTCTATTTCTTATTGTGATTCTATGATGTATACCGGTCGAATTTGGGTCCAAAGCTGGTTGAGATATTTCAAGCCCTGATGATTTTACAATTTCCAAATACCTGATAATAAAACAGAGAAGTGATAAAACCAAAGGATGTTCCTCATGTCGAATAGCGAGCACTGAATTACACGGTTGAAACTCAATGGTTGCCACATGCATGAAACCAATAAGAATGGTAATTCTGGGAAGGAAAACTAGTCACAACAATTGATGCTCAGGTTAAATGAGTTTTTCATCACCGAATTCGATCTCAAATTTCAAGTTCATCTTCAATCGAACTGAACGTTTTCAACGAAACATTACAAAATCCGTCCAAACTAATGGTAAAGGGGTTAAATATGTTTTTCATCACTGTACTCGGCCTAAAATTCCAAGTGATCATTGAACTGGATTTTTTTTCCAAAACCAAGTCTGTGAACTGAATTTTTTTAACAAAAAGTTGCAAAAAGCATCCAAACTAATGGTAAAAAGTAAGTAAGTACATTTTATCATATTAATATACGTCTCGAATTCACCAATTCAAGGAACTTCCAAAGTCGAATTACAATGTACAATTATATAAAAAAAAAAAAAAAAAAAAAAACTAGTATACCAAACTATCATATACAACAACAACAACATCTAAGCCTTAGTCCCAAAATGATTTGGGGTCGGCTAACATGAATCAAACTTTGAAACCGTCAATAATCGTTATATAAATAACATAAAAGGAAAAAAGAGGGAAAAAGTAGAGAAAAAAACAAATACAAAAAAGAGAATGAATGTTAAAAAAAAAAAAAATTGAAAAATCCTGAAAAATAAATTAAAAGATAACATGAAATAAAAGAAAATAGGAATTAAAAAAAAAATCAGACTCCATCCCCCATCCGTATTCTTTCCCGCCACATTTGCCTCTCCATCGCCATACTTTCTCCAATTCCAAGAAACCGCATATCATTTTCAATCATCTTTATCCAAGTTTTCTTGGGTCTTCCTCTACCTTTCACAACATTACTTGTTCCCCAACTTTCTACCTATCATATACTAAAAAGTAATTCTATTCTTATTAAATATTAGTTATGTTGAGCAAAGAGAAAATTAGAGGATATTTTAAACAATAGATGAGTAAAATTTTAGCAAAAAAAGACTGTGTGAGCAAATAGGTATGTAAGGTAATCCAATATGTATGTAAGGTAAATAGTGGAAGTAAGATTTCAAGATAAGTTAAAATGCGTTCAATAGACTAATATATAAGATTAGTACTTCCTCCATTTCTAAATGGATGCTATAAAGAGAGAATCTGTCTGCACTATTCATATACGCCCTCCGTCACCTCCGAAGTGCAACATTTCACCCAAAAAACATCCCTTTAGAAGAGTAACATTTCTAACTTTCACACAATCAAATCAAACAATCACATCACTTAATATCCACCATACATTCACGATTAATTTACCTTTTAATCTTTAAAGGTCACTCACCAGCAATACTTACACAACTTACTCATCTAGCACATTCAATCATTCTCCTAAAGTACAACCCTTTTACACCAATTGTTACACCTAGGCTGGGACAGAGAAAGAACTAATCTACAATCTCAAAAAAAAATGTTACCGTGTAACATTTTTTTGGATTTGTCCCAATATTTATTTTCAAAAAATTATTTCTTTTATAATTTTTACTAAGATGTAGTTAAATATATTAATGGTCAACATGTAGCAACTAACTAGAAATGGAGGAAGTGTATTTTTCTTACACAAACAAAAAACAAAAATGTTAAATATATACAAAAAAAGTTATTTTTATATCTTATATACTTATCCATTGCACGCATTTTATTTATCCATACGAATAATATATGTGTATAATACATACAGAGATTATATCTAACTTGTATGTATACAGTATACAAAAAAAAATATTTATCACACACTCCCTCAGTTTTATTTTAGGTGTCAATTAATTTTTGCAGGTTGAACTTTGACCATAGATTATCTATGAATATATATTAACAAAAAATATTAAAAAATGTTAAGAAAATACTTTTTATTTAGAATCGAGCAGTATAATTTTGTAGATTTTATGATTATCTTTATGAAATTTTAGCATACTTATTTTATATAAATATACATTGTAATTCTAATTTGTCAATTAGAGTATGAACCGGTGTCGACCATGTGTATAATAACAGAATATAATTAATTTTTTCGCGGTTAGTTTGGACGGATTTTGTAACGTTTTACCAAGTAAATTCAGTTTATTGGGATAAAATGTTTAGGACCACAAAATTGAAAACAGAATAAGAAGAAAAAAAAGTGATGCAATAGTACCTTCCAGGGTGGAAATTCTCTACCCCCAAATCTTCATCCCAAAGGAATATGTAATCGTAAATAGACACAATAGCCGGATGCAAAAAGCGTTTGGCAAACCACCTGAACATGAAAAATAGAATTAAACCTTGCACTGCTAAGTTAGATTCTGCATAAATATATAGTCACAAAAATTCTGCAATTTTAAGATTCCATGAGAATATAATGTTTGTACCATTTTGTTTGATTGTGAGCTACTATATGTAGAGCTTCGCTGCTCCATTCCAGATCCGACCACCCATCCAAGTTTCCATCATAATGGAACAAAATAATAGTAAAATTTTCTGGAAGAAACTGGATTCGAAAAGCCAAAACAAAATACTAGTGAACTCAATATATGTCGCAATCAATCATAAATACATCCAGTGTTAGATATAAATAGACTAAGTACCTTTTCAACAATAGCATTGACATTTTTTTTCTGTTTGATGCCGACAGGCATTGCTAGCAAATTATAAGATCTCCTTACACTTATCTGAAAATTCAGAAAAAATAAAAATGAATTAGTTATACAACCATCAGAGTGCATCGTAACTCAAGCGTGTGCATGGAGTTCAAATGCGATCAACAGTCAGGCCGAACTTAGATCATTAAAAGAAATCAATAAGGTGGACCAAGACGATATTTGCTTGCAGACTATTACTGCAATTCAGTATTAAGTAATACCTTTTGGTTAGAACTGCTCCATAGAGGCTTTAACTCCAGGTCTGACATTGCTTCGACGATACCACGAGGCAGACTATTCAAACCAGTGGTAACCACGTCTGGGTCCTGGACAGAACATCATAGCAACTAAGCAGAAGAAGAAAATCTTAAAATCACCAAAATAAAAATAAAAAAAGAGAGCGAAAAAATGAGGGGAGGGAGAAAAGAATGTAAAAAAGTTCCATATCTTAACTCATAAAACAATGTCCTGAAAAAACAACATTGAAATAATGAGATAAAAATACACAATATTAAGATAAATACCTTTGATGTGTAGAAAGTGTACAATTCTGAGTCCATCTGAGAAAAGGTGGAAAAAAAGGCCTAGAAGTAGTCATGACCAAGACTTAAAAAGCAAAATAATTTATCAAGACAAATACTTAAATAGATTACTGCATCACAATTTTTTTTGGTAAACTGAAAAAAAAAAAAAAAAAAAAAGGAAGCAGTAGTTGGTCCACAACCATCATTCACATGAGAACAACCAAAGTTACTTCCGCAAAATGTTATCATACCTCTGTCTGTTGATACTGGTAATTTGTTGTCCTATATATAATGAACAACATTATCGTACAGATAAGTCCCACAAACGGCAGCTGTTTCATCTTTGCTCCACATAGTATCTGCAGTTCCACTTACATGTTAACCGTTTTACATTTGCAAATAATATTGCTCCTATTTAACAGATTCGGAGACCCCTAATTTATTCACAAAACATACCCCGTCAAATAAGAAATGATGTTTCTTCACCATCCACCTCCATGATGTTGATCCTTTCATAGGCAGCTAGGAAGTTTGATAATCACTCATCACACACTACAATAAATCCATGTATATCTAATGTTATCATTGACTTATATGCGAATATGAGACTGCAGAATTAAAAAAGCGATTAAAATGTAGCTAACAAAGTGTATATAATGATGAGAGTGTAATAGCTACTCTCCTTAGCTACACCTGTGCACAGGCATTGGTCATAATTGAAAAATAGCACAGGAGGATCTTTTTATACTGCAATTTTCGACATCACTATCAGAAACTATCTCTAGTCTCAAACATGAAGCAGAAACTGAAATCTACATAAACAGAGGCCACTACAAATTTCAGCACCTTATTCAATACTAGGACGACATGACTTCTACATATGGGGGAAGGTAGAGGTCGTCTGCCGGGCTTCCCTCCAACCCCCACCCCATGAAAAAAATTATAGTAGACGTTTTTGTGCAAAAAATGAAAGTTGATGATATAATAGGTGAGGCATTAATGTTAGATGGAAAATATATAAAATTTAAAAAAAAATCCAAAATTCCATTCAAGTGTTTAGAAATTGCACTTGTTTCATCTAAATAAATTTTATTGTCTACTGTTTTCAAGTCAATATTTGGTAAATTTTCAACAACATAACTTGATAAATAATTTTTAAGACTACCGCCCCAGACTCTTCATATTTCCAAGCTTAGCCCGCCCTACACATAGATCCTGGCTCTGCCCCGGCTTCTAGCATAATTTTAATATTATATATCCTACAGGAAACAAGAAATACTTGTGACACAAAGTATGCATTGACCCCCTAGTCGAAATTTTCAAATATGCAATCCAATACTTCAAGAGAATTGAAATCGTGACATGCTCGTGTGGTGCACTTTAATGTTGTTTGCATAGCTACACTCACGGTTTAAGGATGCAAAACAATTGCACATAGATTCAAGCAATAATCTTACGGTGAAGCAAATGACATATAACACATCACATTTCCGTGCACCCCCAACATTAATTTTTTCTAATTTTTCTTTATGTGGTAATTTTCTTGGTTCATTCATAAAACAATTAGAAAAACGTGGAAAACTAAGGAACAAAACCAGAAAAACTGCAGTTTACAGCCAGTTGACAAGCCAGAAATTGGCAATTTAACTATTATTTTGAAACGATTGAATAACGAACTTTTTACCTTGAATTGGAAAGGAGAAAATAAATCACCAAAACTACTAGCGTTTTCTCTTCTGGTATTTCACATTCAGTGAGCACCACAACCATTTAATAAAACAGTAAATTATATAACAATTAGTTTAAGCTTTAATTAATCAAATTACGGCACTGCAAATTCAAAACTTACCAAAATGAAACACCACCCACCACCCACCACCCAAAAAAGAAAAAAAAAATATTCCAAATCCAGAAATTAAAATCTGAACCACAGGTCCATCTTCATTTCGCAATCGCTGCCGGTCTTTTACAACCACAAACACGAATGATAAAAAAAAAAAAAAAAAAAAAAAATCACCAGAGAGACAGAGAAGAATGAATTCGAATTAAACGCACGTACCTTCAAACCACCGATTCGATTAACTCGATGCACGCTGTAATCACGAGGAGATTGAAATTCCCAGCTCAAACTTTAACCTCCTGCTGATATCGCCTTAAATCGCCTCTGCGTATATATATATATATCCTGTATATGTTTATACTTCACACACATATAACAAAATCCAATAAGAAGAACATATAAAAAAACGTGAAATACGCAAAGGACTCTGTGTGTTGGGGTGGGTGGGGGTAGATGAAGATGGAGGAGGTCCGGTCCGGAGGAGGAGTCGACAGATGGGGAAGACACAACAGAAACAGCTTACGTACAAAGCGGCGGAAAAAAGAAAAAGAACTCAAGATTAATTAAACACCAATAGTTTGGTATTTATTGTGCAAAATTATGAATAGAGATTGAATTTGAATCGACTCTCACTTGGTAGAGTCGGAATCAAACACCTCTACCACCTAACTAATTACAGGTTACAACAGCCACTATTCAGTATTTACAGGTGTATCCAATATGAAGACTTTTAAATATTTTTAATTAATCATAAAATGATCACCAATATATGTAGTACTTATGATAATATAATATTGAGTTAAATATATTTTTGGTCCTTGTGGTTTGTCGAGTATTTCACTTTCAGTCCAATTTTTTAAAAAGTTTTGGATTTGGTCCAAAAGTAAAGCATCCGTTTTAGTTTCACCGCTTTTACGATCAAGTTACTAGGTTTGTCAATGCTAGTTAATATGCTATTTTCGTCTTTTCATTAATAAATAACAGAACATACTCAAATTTTTATTTACTTATGGAAACTAAGATTCTAGTAATTATTTTTAATAAAACAATTTAAAAATAACATCCAGAGTTTATAAATTTTTTATTTCCAAATTTTAAATAAAAAATTCCGATTTTTTAATATTAATTATATTCCAGAGTTAAAAAAAATACCTGAAGTTCCGATTTTTTCTAATTTTCCAGATTTTTTAAAAAATCTAGAAAATTTAAGAAAAAAAATCAGAACTTCATTTTTTTATTTAAAAAATCTGAAAAATTAGAAAAAATCGGAACTTCGGGTATTTTTAAAATTCTGGAACATTAATTTAAAAAAAATCGAGTTTATATTTAGAATTCAAAAAAATAAAAACTGAAATATTATTTTCCATAAAATAAATAAAAAAATCTGATCGGTTATCTTTTCCGGTGAAGTTCAATTCAAGTAATCAATCTTTAATTTGTCCTTTTAGATTTTTAGATTTTTTTAAAAAATAAAACATTTTTTATGAAAAGTAAACAAAAATTACTAGCAATTTTTTTTTAATAAATAAAATAAAATAATAATATGAATAATAAAAATAATAATAATAATAGAAAGAGAAAGAATAAAAGGTATTTTAGTCATTTTATGTTGTTTAACCTAAACTAATAACAACACCAAACGGATCGAATCAAATGCTTTTCACTTTTGGACCAAACCCGAAACTTTTTAAAAAATTGGACTGAAAGTGAAATACCCGACAAACCACAAGGACCAAAAATATAGTTAACTCTAAAATATTATATTGATTTTTTTATGCCTTTATGAATTTAATACTATTTTTATCGAAAGCAAATTATTTTAAAAAATTGAAACATTTAATTTTAAACAATTGACATCTACTTTACCGAACATATCATACGATTCACTAACCTCCCGAATAAGAGAAATTTATCTTTCTATTTATATATAAACCAAACCAAACCAAACATATCCAAAGATATCCCGCTCGCAGAGTGCAGAAGAAGTAAGATGACGACGCACTACGCCCTACTTATTACTAGGAAGGCTAAGCTTCCACAAGACTTCAAATTAGTAAGACAGAGCAGACCTTGTGTGATAAATACAAAGGAAAACATATGATTCGAAAAGCTCGAGACCATACCCTGTTCCATGGCTTGATCCACATGGGACTTACCTAAGCGTAATTTGGCTACTTCACTCCCGATGAACGCCGCTCTAACAAAAGAGAGGTTGCTCACGCATGCCTCAAAAATACACCACACACAAAGACAATAGGATAAAATATACAATAAAAGTAAAAATGCAATGTTCTAGGTCAAAGCTAACCGAGACAACCCAACACTGAGGCTCTCAACTACAGCACCGCTCCCTACAAAAGAATCCACAACTCTGATCTGGCGCCTCCAAGCGCACCTATCAACAGTCATGGTCTCGGAAAGATTTAAGGCCTTCAAATCTAATCTCAGTTGCCCCTCCCACGTCCTCTTCGGTCTGCCACTCCTCCTCTCCCTGACAACCATTAAACTCTCGACCCTTCTCACCGGAGCAGATGTCTGCCTCCTGCGGACGTGGCCAAACCATCTCAATCTCCCTTCCCTAACTTTCGCTGAAATGGGCGCCACTTTCAGCGCGTTCCTGAAAACCCCGTTCGCAATTCTATCTAACATTATGCGACCACACGCCCAACGTAACATTCTCATTTCAGCCACTTCCAACTTGCTCTCAAGCGACTTCTTCATCGCCCAACATTCGGAGCCATACAACATTGCAGGTCGGATTGCCGCTCTATAGAATTTACCCTTCAACTTTAGAGGGACTTTCTTGTCGCACAGGACCTCTGTCGCTGCTCTCCACCTTAGCCACCCCGCCTTGATGCGATGCGTGACATCATCTTCACACTCACCTTCTATCTGAATGATCGAACCCAAATACTTGAACTTATCCGTACGGGGTACGATCTGATCCGCAATCATTACCTCAACATCTTCCTCGTTGGCCTCACCACTAAAGTTACACCAGAGATACTCGGTCTTAGACCGACTCACACGCAAGCCCTGGGATTCTAACTTAGCCCTCCAAAGCTCCAACTTCGAGTTCACCTCCCTCCTCGACTCCGCCACTAACACAATGTCGTCAGCAAAAAGCATGCACCACGGGATGCCATCTTGAATCCCTCGCGAAATGATGTCAAGGATTAGAGCGGGGAGAAGAGGACTTAGCGCCGACCCCTGGTGTAGCCCTATCTCAACCGAAAAATACTGGGTGTCACCAACTGGTGTTCTAACGCAGGTCCTAGCTTGGGAGTACATGTCTTGGATCGCCCTAACGAACGGCAACGACACCCTCCTCTCTACTAGGCTCCTCCAAATAACATCGCGCGGAATGCTATCATAAGCCTTCTCTAGATCTATGAACACCATATGGAGGTCCTTACGCCGCTCTTTAAACTTCTCCATAAGGCGTCTGACGAGATGAATGGCCTCAGTCGTGGACCTCCCCGGCATGAAGCCAAATTGGTTCTCTGAGATCTCCACTTCTCTTCTAACCCTGCATTCCACCACTCTTTCCCAAAGTTTCATAGTATGACTGAGGAGTTTAATACCTCTATAGTTACTACAACTCTGAGCATCGCCTTTGATCTTGAAAAAAGGCACGACAATACTATGCCTCCACTCTGTCGGCATCTTAGAGCCTTTGAGGAGGATGTTGAATGCTGCTAGACACCGAACTCCGACTTCCCTGCACAAAGCCACACCTCAATAGGGATCGATCCGGCCTACACCTTAGCTCTACCCATTTTCATTAGGGCACCCTTTACTTCTTCCTTGCCGATGCTCTCACAGAACTAAACGAACGAGCAGAAGATAGACTAACTCCTTGCACCACCGAGTCACTACCTATAGCCTCATTGAAAAGTTCGAAAAATTACCTAGTCCACCGCTCCTTAATAGCCACATTGTTCACTAACACTTGACCACTATCATCCTTAATAAACTTAACGGGACCTGTGTCGCCGCCCTCTTTCCCTAGCTTTCGCTAGTTTAAAAATAGCATTCGCTCCTTCTTTGGTGTCTAGGCGCTTGTACATCTCCTCGTACGCCTCACATTTAGCCTTAGCCACTGCCTTCTTAGCCTCTCTTTTCGCCACCTTGTACGCTACAATCTTCAAGATTCTCTCCTCCCCATCACTAACCGACAAAAGCTCCTTAAATAGCGCTTGTTTTGCCTTTTTCTATATATATATATATATATATATATATATATATATATATATATATATAATAGCAATCACATCTTTTAATATTTTGATTTGTATGTACATCAAAAAAATTCTATTTTGCATTGATTTTAAATGTCTTTAGACTTTCCGGACGGTTTTCCTTATGCATCTATTAGAATAGTGCATTATGGACTTGGTCCATGGCGTAACTACATTAAACAAAAGTGATTGGATTGAACTGAAATGAATGGACCTGAACTGAACTGAACTGAAATATATATTAAGGGTAAATAATAATAATACTAATAATAATGGTAAATAATAATAATAATAGTAATCAACAACAACAACAACCATAATAGTAATATTATTAGTAATAATAACAATAATAATAATTGTTGATAGCCCATCCACCTTGGCATCCACGTAAGCACTTCAGGCAGCTGGACCGGCCGATCAGAGCAACAAGCCGGACCAAGTATGAACCCGATTTTTTCCGGACTCGTTAAAGACCGGACCAGGCAGAGACTCCAAGACCGTCCCGATACCCAGACCGTGAGGGTCGCGCAGATCGAGGATAAAAACACCCCGACTCAAGATTACGACAAGGCCGACCTGAGCGGCGGGGGACCCGAGGACCGACCCCTGCGGATAAGCGTCGTCAGAGGCATGCGGGACAGGCACACATGCCTATTAATGCATGATGTCATGTTCCTTCCCGAAGCAATCCTTAGAAGCCGCCACGTGTTTAAGGTGTATTTACAGTCTAATAAGTGTTTTGGGCATATTCCCCAACATCCTCCAACTGTCATCTCCTGACTGGCCGAGATTATCTACATATAGGAGGAATGTACAGTGAAAAAGGACTTTTGGCATTTATAAGAAAAGAGAGGAAAGAGAAAAAAGAGAGAATTTGTAATAAGTGAGAAAAACAGATAGACCGGCACAAAATATCCAGCTCGATTCAATTTCATATTAAGGTCATTAATAAAATTTAGTGATCCAATCCTTTTCATCTTGTTTATTATTTTCTACGTGGCTTCAATCCATTCGTCCAGATCAGCACACGTGACGTTGACCAAATCAGACGTCAACAGATTGGCGCTAGAAGAAGGGGCCTTTTTTGATAAAATAAAAGATATATAAAGAATACTACTCACCGGAGATATCTCACAAAAGTTCAAAAAACCCTCAGCCCGCGACGGAGGAAGAAAACCTCCGCAAGGTAGTGGAGTGCTTTAAACATCCAGCCTTCATCCAGGGCATGACGGCCCTCATGGCACGGGTTACTGGGGGCGGAACTCTTCAAAAACCCGATGACCATGTGGAGGCAGAATCTCAGACAACCCGCCCAGCTGCCTCAGGACGAGACAAAAAGAGGATATCCTCTGGGGTCGCCGGGGAAAGGGCGGAAAGCCATGGCGAAAGCTCACATCCCTCTCGAAAAAGTAGGCTTTCGCGTCCCATATCCGTTTTTGATCGGCTCGGGGCAGAGAAGAAAATCGAAAAGGCGGCGCTGGCTCCCACTATTCAGAGCCAGAGCCGTAAAGAAGAAAAAGCTCCCCACCAGTCCCTAAATCCGACACAAGTATTACCTCAAACTCCAGACGATAACTCGAGTGAGATCGAGTTTCTTAAAAAATGCCTTACGGAACTCGAAAATAAGCAACTCCAGCCATCCCAAAGTTCGAAATGGCTTAACAACCAGGAAAGCCCCCTGGCCCCCAGTGTTCTGGCGGAACCCCTCCCAGAGAAGTTTAAGATTCCTGAAATTTCGCCATACAACGGGGAGACGGACCCCAACGCCCATCTCAGACATTATAATTCCTGGATGGACCTGCACGGGTCCCAGGACGCGTTTCGATACCGAATGTTCTCTTTGACTCTGGGGGAGAGGGCCCAGACATGGTATCGGACGCTGCCCCACCATTCTATTCAGAGATAGGCCCAGCTCTCGGCGACGTTCCGATCCCATTTCATGGAGTCCTAGTGCGAGTCGCCCCGCGCTCATCCATCGCTTCCATCGTACAGGGGCCGAACGAGTCCCTTAAAGATTATACATCTCGCTTCAATAAACGGATAATGGAGACGGAACCCATGTCGGACGATGCGCTGGCCATTATTGCTCAGGCCGACCTCCTCAAAAATTCTTTTTTCCACTGGACGGTGTGCCAGAATGTCCCACACACCTACCAAGAATTCTTGGAGCGCGCCAGCTCCCATATAGCTGCCGAGGAAGCTATGCCGGCACCAGTTTTAGTCATGCCCTCCGACCAGAAAGGGTCCTACAAAAAGAAAGAAGATAGGCATGACTACAAAGAGGCCCGTCAAGAATCCCGCCGGGAGAATAAGGCCCCCGCCTCTTCCTCGACAGCCCCAACAACCCAGAGCTATCGGGAGCGTAGGCCCGAGCTCATGACTAATTTCGCTGAAATATATTCCGTCGGGGCCGCGGCCATATTTGATCAAATAAAGGACAAGAATTTGCTCCCGGTTTCTCAGTCGATCTATAAAGATCAGAAATATATGGACCAGACCCGCTTTTGTAAATATCATGAATCAGCGGGTCATAACACCGAACAGTGCCGGGACCTCGTCGCCGCCCTGATCGCGGTATGCGACGATGCCGGCTTAAGGCGATTTACCCGGAACCCACCCCGGGATCGCCAGGATCGGGCCGACCCGACGAGAGACAAGAACGATCGGGTGCCTCCAGCCCCCAAGTCCCCCCGGGGAATTCTGACCATCATGGGAATAGCCGAGGTCGATGATCATCGGTCAAAGCGGCAGAAAAAGGCATCCATTCGAGAGGCTACCACCTCTTATCAACTGACCGAGCGCCGACCAGAGGGGTTCCTATCAGTGGCCGAAGAAGCCCCCCAAAACCCCCAGCTGGCTGTTACTTTCGAAGAGTCCGATGCAGACGGCTTGGACCATCCCCATTCAGACGCCCTTGTCATCACCCTGCCCATAATAGGGATCCCGGTACACAGGGTGTTGGTAGACTCTGGGGCCTATGCCAACATCATCTACCTTCATACCTAGGGGTGGCCCATGAACCGAACGTTCACGAACTGTTCGTGAAAAAGCTCGGTCAACGGTCAGTTTGAGTTCGGTTTGACCGAACCGAACATGTTCGCGAACATGTTTGAGTATTTTCGAACCGAACATCGAACATTTTATATTTTGATCGGGTGTTCGCGAACATTAATATATATATATATATAAATGGCACGAACAGAAACAATTAAACACAAACGAACCGAACGAACGAACAGAACAATTGAACACAAACGAACAAAGCCTACAAACAGAACAATTGAACACAAACGAACCGAACACGAACAATAAAAAATATGTCGAACCGAACTCGAACATTAATTTGTAATGTTCGTCGAACACGAACACGAACCGAACACTTCACGAACCGAACGAACGAACGGTCAATAACACCAAAAGCTCGGTTCGTTCGGTTCGTGTCCACCCTTATTCATACCCTTCGCAGAATGAAGGTAGACCAATCTTATGTCCGGCCCTGCAACGAGGATATTAGGGGATTTTCCAACTGCCGTACCTCACCATTGGGGGAAATCGATCTCGCCTTGGAGTTCGGTCAGGGGCCGATCAGAAGGACGGTGATCACTACATTCAAGATCATCGATGTGCACAGCGACTATAATGCCATCATAGGCCGACCTGTGATGTCAATGCTGAGGGCCACTCAGTCCACGTATCACCTGTGCATGAAGTTTCCCACCCCGGACGGCGTCGGGGTACATAGGGGAGATCAAAGGGCCGCCCAGGAATGCAATCTCAGCATCCGGGCTCGCGAAATTAACGCCGCAGAGGGCATCCCGGAAAATTTACCGGAACAAAGGGGGCCACCAGCTCCAAACAGCTGGCAGGAGACACCCTACTTGAACAGGAGATCGAAGGTCCCGGGGCCGCGCAAACCCTCGAAATGGAAACTGACCAGGAAGTGGACTGGGCCGCAGGCCCGGGAAGGAGCCGATCCTAGAAGAGGATCCTGTCGACCCGCGATACCAAAATCCGAAAGGGAAAATTCGCCATGCTGAGCCAACAGAAGAGTTGGACCAGGTCGACATGGACCCATCTGATCCCATCTGACGGCTGAAGATAGGCCACAACCTCCAAGAGCTGATCCGCTCCAAGCTAATCTTCCACCTGAGACAGAATTTGGATATCTTCGCGTGGACCCATTTGGACATGCCGGGGATTGACCCGGAACTTGCGTGCCACCGGCTGAATATCGACCCCAATTCAAAGCCGATTATTCAGAAAAGGAGGAAAATGGGGTCGAGCAGCGAGAAGAAATTTGGAAGAGGAAGTAGAAAAGGCGATCGACAACGGGTTCATCCGAAGCCCAAGATCTCGACCAGGTGACCAACCTGATCTGCTAAAAAGTCGACCACTGCTATGGAGGCTCTGCATCGACTTCTCTAATCTGAATAAAGCCTGCCCGAAAGATAGCTACCCCCTACCCCATATCGACTACATGGTGGATGCAACGGCCGGGCATGAGCTAATGAGCTTTATGGATGCATATTCCGGATACAACCAGATCCCAATGCATCCCACTGATGAAGAAAACACCTCCTTCTACTCAGCCTGCGGCCTATACTGTTACCGAATGATGCCTTTCGGGCTCAAGAATGCCGGCGCAACATATCAACGCCTGGTAAATAAAATGTTCAATATCTTGATAGGTCATACAATGGAGGTGTATGTAGATGATATGTTAGTAAAGTCTTTGTGCTCGGCCGATCATGTAAATGACTTCAATAAAATGTTTGCTATTTTGCGAGAGTACAAGATGAAGTTAAATCCAAAGAAATGTTCATTTGGGGTAGGTTCTGGAAAATTCCTCGGCTACATGGTGAGCCAAAGAGGGATTGAAGCCAACCCCGATAAAATTAAGGCAGTGACCGAACTTGTTCCACCAAATTCGGTCAAAAAGGTGCAGAGTCTAACTGGCCGACTAGCCGTGCTAAGTCGCTTTATCTCTCGCTCAACTGATAAATGTAAACCTTTCTTTGAGGCAATAAAAAAGAACAGAGATTTTCAGTGGACAGAACCTTGCCAAAGAGCCTTCGAAGCTATCAAGGAAGTCCTGGCAGAAGCCCCGATCTTGCAGCGACCGGCCCAAGGGGAACTTCTCAATTTATACCTCGCGGTATCCGAATCTGCGATCAGTGCCGCTCTGATTCGAACGGAGAATGCAGTTCAACATCCGGTCTATTATGTTAGTCAGGCCCTTCATGATGCCGAGCTCAGATACGCCCCAATGGAAAAGTTGGCCTATGTGCTCATAATGGCGTCCCGGAAGTTAAGACCCTACTTTCTGGAACATCAGGTAGTCGTCTTAACAAACTACCCTTTAAAGCAGGTCATGCACCGACCTGACGTATCCGGCCGGATGATCAAGTGGGTCGTCGAACTCGGACAGTTTGACATAGCTTTTGAATCGCGCACTGCCATAAAGGGTCAAGCCCTGGCGGATTTCATTGCAGAATTCACACCAGCGATCACACAAGAGAACGACCGATCAGAAGAGTGGTCACTCTACGTAGACGGATCATCAATCGCCGACCGGTCAGGTTCAGGAATAGTCCTCGTCAGTCCCGACTAACGTTTGTTCTGCTCGGCCATTCGCTTAGGTTTTCCGACCACCAACAATGAGACAGAATATGAAGCTCTCTTGGCCGGTCTAGAAATGGCGACCTCCCTCGGTCTTGCCCGCCTCACTGTTTTGAGTGATTCTCAATTAGTGGTTAACCAAATCAACGGCAAATACGAAGCCAAGGAACGCAAGCTGGTTAAGTACCTCAGCCTGGCGCGGGCCCGGCTGCAAGATTTTCGGGGAACTATACAACATATCCCCAGAACCGAGAACATCCAAGCCGAATCCTTGTCCAAACTCGCGTCCAGCTCCGGAGCCGAACATATAGACGAGGTCAGCATAGGATATCATGCATCATCAGCCCTGGAAATGGCCGAAATTCGGGCAGCTGAACAGTCAGAACCGCAATGATGGATGCAACCTATAATCTAATATCTTCAAAGCGACATTTTACCCGAGGACCGAGCTCAGGCGAGATCATTACGAACTCAGTCCGCCCGATTCACCATCGTAGATGGAACTTTATACAAAAGAGGATATTCGGTTCCATTGCTGAAATGCCTGTCCGAGTCAGAAGCAGAGTATGCCCTCAAAGTCAGAGAGGTGCACGAGGGTATATGCGGTAATCATTCCGGCGGCCAGGCATTGGCCTATAAATTGATCCGACAAGGATATTACTGGCTAAATCTTAAAAAAGATGCCATCACGCTCGTACGGAAGTGCTTCTGATGCCAAATCTTCGCTCCTCGGATCCGATCCCCGCCAGAAACCCTCACTTTCGTATATTGCCCATGGCCATTCGCCAAGTGGGGGATCGATTTGATCGGCCCCTTACCTAAAGGACGGGGAGGAGTACAATACGCCATCGTTGCAGTCGATTATTTCACAAAATGGGCAGAGGCCGAGCCTATGGCGCGGACAACCGAGCAGAAAATAGTTGATTTTATATGGAAGTCACTCATATGCCGGTTTCGAATCCCTCAATCTATTGTCTCCGATAATGCAAAACAATTTGACAATAAGAAGTTTCGGGCCTTCTGCGACGGCCTTCAAATACGAAATAACTTCTCCACACCATACTATCCGCAATCCAACGGACAGGTCGAGGCGGTCAACAAAATCCTAAAGCAGCATCTCAAGACACGCCTCGAAGAACTCAAAGGTTCCTGGCCCGAGGAACTCCCCGGAACCTTATGGGCTTACAGAACAAAGCATCGGTCCACTACCGAAGAAACGCCTTTCTCCTTGGCTTTCGACTCTGAAGCCGTCATCCCGGTTGAAATCGGAGCGCCTACCTACCGAGTAACCCATTTCGAAGAGCAAGATAACGACTTGGCCCTCCAAGTAAACCTAGACCTCCTTGCCGAAAAACGGGCCCAAGCGGAAATGCGGAACGCCGTCTACAAAATAAGGAGCGAAAAATATTACAACTCCAAGGTTCACCATAGGAGTTTCCAGGTCGGAGACCCCGTTCTTAAATGGGTATTGGGCCCGGATCCCGGACCACTTAAGCCCAAGTGGGAAGGACCGTATAAGGTTAGTGAAGTCTGTCAGAACGAAGCCTACCGGCTGGAATATCTGAACGGCCAGAAATTAACTTATCCATGTAATGTTATGTATTTAAAGAGGTATTATCAATAAAATTTGACGTTATTCCATTTTTAGTATTGGTGCACCTCATAAGACCGGCTCATCCGGCACTATAAGACCGAGCTAGCCTCGACACCTCATAAGACCGGCTCATCCGGCACTATAAGACCGAGCTCGTCTCGGCACCTCATAAGACCGACTCATACGGCACTATAAGACCGAGCTCGCCTCGGCACCTCATAAGACCGGCTCATCCGGCACTACAAGACCGAGCTCGTCTCGGCACCTCATAAGACCGGCACATCCGGCAATATAAGACCGAGCTCGTCTCGGCACCTCATAAGACCGGCACATCCGGCAATATAAGACCGAGCTTGCCTCGGCACTCTGAAAGTCCGGGATCACCTCGGCACAATTAACAAATGATGAAAAGGAAAAGCTACAGATGCTGTAAAGAAGATTTTATTCACTTAAGGAGGCATTTCTACAAAGTACATATGACAAAAAAGAAAACAAAGGAAGACTGGCACGCAGGCCGTACATGAAATAAAAATCTACTCGGACCCATCCTTCTGGCCAGCCGCCTCGAAGGACTGTCCTTCACCTTCGCCGGGCGGAGCCAACCCGGGATCTTCAACAACCTCGGCGACCTTTGGCTCATCAGCTCCATGGATATCAACATGCAGATCGGTCGCCTGGGATACTATATAGGCCTCGATCTCCTGAACGGTCTTCCCTCCCTTCATGAGATCTAATATCTCGTAGCAGGTGGCGACGTAATTCAGGTTGATCAGCTCATCGAACTCAAGCGTCTCCTTAAAGGCCGTCGCCCCCTCGGCAAGACCCTTGGCGTAGCCCGAACCCTCGCAAGTATTAACACGCTCGGTCAGGTTTTCAACCTGGGCCTTAGTTTCTTTCAAGTAAGCCTCGTGCTCAGCCCTGGTGTCTAACCACCGATTATGCGCCAGCTCGGCTGCCGCGGTCATCTCTTCGGCCTTCACCTTCCATATATCGGCCTCGAGGCCCCGACTGTCCAGGATCTCCATATCACCCTTCATGGAGGTTATCTCCTCCTCCAAGGACTTGATCAACGAAGGACAGAGATGGTGCTATTCCTGCAAGGCCTTGAGATCGGACTCCACCTTCTTATGCTTCTCGACCAGGGCCAAAAGCTCATCGGTGGCCTTCACGTAAGTGCACATTGCACGGCCGATCAGAGCATTTTCGAATTGGATCTGCTCGGCCGGATCCATGTCATTGGTCACCATCTCTAGCTTGGGTGTCCAGCCCCTGATTGGAATATGACTGGACGCAGCCACCGCAGGGGGAACCCGATCGAGCATCTCAGTGGTTGGGGTAGCCGCCCGGACATAATCAAGGAACCAGCGCGGCCGCCGCCCCTTCATCTGGGCACAAGGTTCCTCCAGAACCTTATTAATCGGGAGATAATGACCCTCCAAGTCAATTAAGGGCTCCTTGCCAGTCGCACGATCCGTCCGGATAGGGCTCGACATGGATACAGGAACTTCAGGAGCTGGCCGAGCCTCGGCCTTAGTCACGCTGCCCTCGGGCTCGGTCTCCCTTCTTTTTCGTTTGCCCGCGTGCTCCCGCCGCTCAGCCGCCTCGGCAGCCAATCTCGCCACACGCTGCGCAAGCGTCTCTTTCCTTCCAGACGGAGTCTTGGCCCTAGGGACTGGAGAATGTGTAATACCCGAGATTTTTCATTTTCGGTTTAATTTGAATTTCCCTTTGTAGAACGGAAATTTCTCAACTGTCGAGTGTCAGCATTTAATTATTTCTCCCTCTCGACGATCGATTTTGTATTTAGGGCCATAGGTGGTGAATTGTTGTATATCATTATTTTCATTTCGGAGCATTGATGCGGTCCACGAGCTTTTCGTCGTGTTCGTTCCGTGCTTGGGACATTTCATGCTTTGTAATTTGCTTGTTATCATTTTGGATCATAACCGGTACGTTATAGTTGCAATACTCGAGATTTCTGTTCCGGTTATTTTCGAATTTTTCTTGCCAGACCTGGCTGCTTTATTCTCATGACGACTTCTTGTACGGCGTGATGTACCGTGTTGTGATATTCGTCGGGTATGACTTATCACTGTGGGAGTCGAGCTAATCGTATGTCCTGTTTTATTATTTTTCGTCTCCTTCCGGATCGTCGTTGTGGTCCTATTGTAATTTTCGGATTGTGCCGGAATCATTTTTCAACCGGAGCCACGGCCGGACTGCATTTAAACGGCGGTGGAAAACGGGCGCCGCTGAGCGCAGTGTCCCGCGCCGGTCGCCCAGACTAGCAGCCCGCGAGACACGTCCGAGAACCCGCGCAAGATTTGCGCCGGGTGTTGCGCCGTGTCGGACACGGCCGAGACACACGCGCAAGTGTCTTGCGCCGGGTGTTGCGCCGTGTCGGTCAGGTCGCGCACTGACCCGCAACACGGCGATAGACACGGCGCTGAACTAGGCCGTTTGTTGCGCCGTGTCGGTCAGGTCGCGCGCTGACCCGCAACACGGCGATAAACACGGCGCTGGACTGAGCCGTTTGTTGCGCCGTGTCCTGCACCAGTATAAATATGACGGGACAGACGGGTTTACACCCATTGTTCTACTCCTTTTTCCCCTCTTTCCGCGGCTGGAGCTTGGAGAACATGAGGGCATGTTGTTCCACTATAAATCCACGAGATTAGTGAGTCCATATCATCAATTAATCCTTCCATAACTTGCTCCGATCGATCGAATCAAGGTATGATTTCCTAAAATCTAGTTTTGGGGGTTTTAGTTGACTTTGTCCGATTTGATCGTTTTTACTCGTATTTCTGATGGATAATTGTAGATTAAGTAGTATTCTATCATTTTCATCATCTTTCCACGGTTTTACCAATTCCGATTCGTCGTTTATATGAACTTTCGTTTGACGCCTTCAAGGTGTCCGGGAAAATACCGCAGAGAGAAAATTGGTCGTTTTGCGATGTTTTTCCTCGTATGATTTGTTGTTTATTTGATGATAGGATACTAGGGGCGAATTCCCTACAAAAATCTAGTGTTGAGCCTTTTCGATCGTCGTTTTCATTGGAGTTCCGGATTTCTCCAATCAACCGCATTTTCCGAAGTACTCATGAGAGATTACCAAGGCAAGTACCTTGATATACGAATTGTAACTGTGTGAAATCATTGTTGTCGAAGTGTATGAATTTATACGGATGTATAAATGTGTGTATATATATATATGTGCATGTATATATATATATATATATATATATATATATCTAGTTTTATACATGTATATATATTTATATGTTAAATATATGTATGTATATACATATATTGATATAAGCGCCTATATTGGTGAATGACGAGTGATGAATACTAACACTAGACGACGTACTCGACTTGGATTGATGGGTAA
This sequence comes from Orobanche coerulescens, assembly GCA_033398695.1. Taxonomy (NCBI): domain Eukaryota; kingdom Viridiplantae; phylum Streptophyta; class Magnoliopsida; order Lamiales; family Orobanchaceae; genus Orobanche; species Orobanche coerulescens. The sequence goes on along the minus strand of CM065814.1, from coordinate 148,388,075 downwards.
ACTATATTTATTCTTATAATATAGTAAGGTTATATATATATATATATATATATATATATATTCGGTTGAGTCGCAATATAGGGATATATGTGTGGTGTTGGTTGGTTATGCTTGAGGGCTTATTGTGATTGAGTTTGATTGATAACGTGCGTGTTATTGTTTATTTGTGTGGTTATGGACTAGCGGAGAAAATCGTGTAACTTGATGTATCGAGTTGATAATTGTGGTGACGTTTGTCTGTGTGCTTGATGTTTGAAACAATGTGGATACTTGTTGTGAGAAACGTCATATCCGGGAACCTCTGAGGGCGGGGCGTGCACTCCGGCCTGGTGTACGCTGCAATGTGCGGCTCCATATGGGTGGCGAACGCCGGTGTTACATAATGCGTGTGTCAAGGGGCGGCTCTTGCGGGAGTGATCGCCGGCAGTTGACATGTTCAAGGAGCGGCCAACATAGTGGAGTGAACGCGGTACACAGTGAGCAAGGGAGGCGTCTGGCGTGCTTATTGGTTTCGGGTATTTGAGTGATAGCTAAGACTCTGCTACGAACGATGTTCGTATCTAAAATCTTTCAAACTCTCTCTTAAACGTTTGTCTTGATATAGACCGCAATTCGCGTTTTTGAAAAGTTTGTTTCAACTTGTTTTTAAAGCGTTGGTATCAGGGTTAATTAACCAAGGAGGTTTGACGAAATCTCCGAGGGTTAATTAATCGGGGGTCTTGAGCAGGATATGTCGAATGAGAGATTGTGCCTTTGATTGTATTGTGGTGCTATTCTGTGTATTGGGTCGAGGGCCCTGTGAAATGTTGAGATGATTGATCTCGTGATGATGTTAATTGGATTGGGCTGAGAAACCCGTGAGATGTTGTAATGATTTCGTTTGTGACTGTGTTCTATAAATTGGATTGAGGATCCTGAATAATGTTGACATATTTTCATGCATTCATTTTCCATATCTTGGGTCGAGAACCCGAGAGCTCTTGAAATTATTTTCTAAAAGCATCCCCATTCGATTTTTGTTTAAAACCCCAAGACGACCCGAGTCATTAATAATGTTTTCAAACTATCTTATCAAAATACTTTTCCCTTTATAAGAATAGATTTACAAAGTAAATCTTTTGACTCCTTGGGTTCGTTTAAAGTTTAATTAGTGTTACGTTCCATATAGAGAATATGACTATGTGATTATTTCTCATCTTGTGTATGCGAGTGCTATACTGTGTTGACTATGGGAATGTATGATTTGTGTTAAGGCTTCGCGGCTGTTGAGTTTTGTGTTGTTAATATTCGTATATCTTGAACATTATGTACTTGCACTAGCAAAATTCCAGTTTGCTAACCCCCGAGTTTTCGGGGGGTGGGTGCCTGTTATGCGCTGTGTTTTGGCGGCTGGGAGCGATCACAGGATTGGCTTGGAAGGAGATGGAGGACAACGATGCTAATCACACCAGAGTCAGAGTCTTTTCTTTTGTTTCATCTTGGTCGGTATTTTTCCCATTTGGTTAAATATTCACCCTTGCACGGGTGTAGTTTTCATTTATTGAATGGAGTCGTCATCCCCTTTTGTGTGAAAGTTTATTTTTGTCATTGAGATGTAAAATTCATTAGTTTCTGAATTGTATAATGACCTTGTCGGTCTGCGTTGTATTTAGATTGACTCCGGCCAATCATTGTGCAAATAGTGGAGTTTAGTCCGTAGATCCTTGTGAGGGATTTACGGCGTGTAATATTTCCTAAGTATTCGGGGTGTTACATTAATGGTATCGGAGCTTAGGTTTGCTAAAAACCTAGGCCGTTGGGTCAAGTCCATGTCCTGTAAGTCGCGCGCATCGAGTTGTGATTAGTATCGTGGTTCTGACATCATCTTCCAGCAATCCGTGATGGTAAGCCTCCCGATCGTAAGTCCCCTTATATACGTATTTGATTATATTGTGCTAATATGTTTAATGTGAACTAGGAATTGGAACTTGTTGGTGATATTATTGTTTTAAGATATAACATGCGTATGCGGTCCGAGTAAAAATGGTTATGTAATATGCTTCGGAAGTCGAGCATATTTATTTGTTCTTGCACTTTATTAGAATAAATTTATGAATGTTAAATTTATCCGCTGCGTGAATATTTTGAGATGGCTTTTGGTGTCTTGCAAACCGAGTTTTGATATTTTGATTTTGCACGTTTTGATTGTATTCTTATGATGGTATTTGATATTTTATAAATGACTTTTGTGAGTATTTGAGAATATTACCGACATCGGCCTTTTTGGCATTTTGAACATTTTTTTTAAATGATTTTTAGCCTGGTGGGTTCCGGTACGGGACCCACGGCGCTGTAGTATCACGAATATTTTAAAGTGGTGCTTTGAAATTTTCTAACGTTGTGGAAAGCCATGATTTAATGTCGTCATGTCAATTCGTCACGTATCTCGGTGGAAAATTCTTTCAAAATAAACGTTTTGGTAGGAGAGGGTAGATTTTCAAAATTGTGGTATTTGGGACTCAACACTTTTGAAATACTTCAAATTAGTTACAATTCAATTCCAATTTTCTTTTATACATCACTCGAAAATAATTTTTAGAATCGTTATATAAACTTCCTCTTCCGAAACAAAAGACAGTATTTACAAGTTTTGGGCGCAGCGTGACTAGCCCTCTTTTTCAAAAATTTGTTTTCGTTAAGTGTATGCATATAATGATCGTCCTCGTCGAAGGACTCGAAATTGACTTTATAAAACTTTGTGCTTTACGATATTACCATTATTTTAAGGATGCTAACTAATAGTCGGGTGATAATTGTGGTATATTGTACGAATGATAAATTAATATTGTTGAACGGTATTATCTGTATTAGTATGTCGAGCCTCGGCAGACGTAGACGTGATGATGGGAACGGAAGCGGCGAGCTGGTTCGTACGACAACGATTCATGCTACAGTGAAGGAGTATCAAAATCAAACGATATCCTATGAAATCTCCTCAGTAGTCAAGCCCACGAGCGAAGCCAAGAGACCGAGGACATCTGAGAAATTTTTGGTCGGTGAAGAGTCTAAGGCTTCCAAACCCTCACGTCGTTCGATAGCGTCATCTTCACGGTCGGGAGTGAACGCTGGAAATCCCAAACCAGCATTGGTGACTCGCGGTAAGAAGAGAAGATGCTTCAACTGTAATGGTCAGGGACACGTACGTGCAAATTGTCCCTCTCCACTCTTGACTTGTTACCGGTGCGGGTGTGAAGGTCATCGGGAGAAATATTGTGAGATAATTTCCGAACTGGCAATGAATGCTACCCTGTTGGCGAACAAAGTAAGTGACCGGAGATTGTCCCAAAACCCTATGTCTCCTTTTGAGGAGCCTAACATGGGAGAATGAATATTTTGTAATATGTCCTAATTGTTGCCGGTTCCAACAATCGTGACTTCGATCGTTTTTCGTTTCGCTGCTTTGCATTTCCATCTTTTGTTGTTCTAAGTTTCGGGATTGGATGTCCTCTTAGACGGGGAGATGTATTACCCGTACTCTTCTTAGTATTTTCGGTATGGGATGACTTTCATTGTTGGTAATTCATCTGTGAACCTTTCGATCATTTTAAATTGCCTTGTACTTGCTAGGTCAGTTCATCATACTTCTGGAACCTTACGTTCACGCTTTGCTCGTGATGTTTTGGGGCTGAGCAGGTAATTACTTTTCCTTGATTTTTCCATCGCTCCTTACTTTAAGTTTCGGGACGAAACTTATTTTAAGGGGGGTAGAATGTAATACCCGAGATTTTTCATTTTCGGTTTAATTTGAATTTCCCTTTGTAGAACGGAAATTTCTCAACTGTCGAGTGTCAGCATTTAATTATTTCTCCCTCTCGACGATCGATTTTGTATTTAGGGCCATAGGTGGTGAATTGTTGTATATCATTATTTTCATTTCGGAGCATTGATGCGGTCCACGAGCTTTTCGTCGTGTTCGTTCCGTGCTTGGGACATTTCATGCTTTGTAATTTGCTTGTTATCATTTTGGATCATAACCGGTACGTTATAGTTGCAATACTCGAGATTTCTGTTCCGGTTATTTTCGAATTTTGCCGGTTGCACCGGTCGTTTTGTTCTGCGGACGACTTCTTGGTACGGCGTGATGTACCGTGTTGTGATATTCGTCGGGTATGACTTATCACTGTGGGAGTCGAGCTAATCGTATGTCCTGTTTTATTATTTTCCGTCTCCTTCCGGATCGTCGTTGTGGTCCTATTGTAATTTTCGGATTGTGCCGGAATCATTTTTCAACCGGAGCTTCGCTGGCCGGACCTGTACGAAACGGCGGTGAAAACGGCGCTGCCGAGCGCAGTGTCCTGCGCCGGGTCGTCCAGGACTAGCAGGCCTGCCGAGACACGTCCGAGAACCCGCGCAAGATTTGCGCCGGGTGTTGCGCCGTGTCGGACACGGCCGAGACACACGCGCAAGTGTCTTGCGCCGGGTGTTGCGCCGTGTCGGTCAGGTCGCGCACTGACCCGCAACACGGCGATAGACACGGCGCTGAACTAGGCCGTTTGTTGCGCCGTGTCGGTCAGGTCGCGCGCTGACCCGCAACACGGCGATAAACACGGCGCTGGACTGAGCCGTTTGTTGCGCCGTGTCCTGCACCAGTATAAATATGACGGGACAGACGGGTTTACACCCATTGTTCTACTCCTTTTTCCCCTCTTTCCGCGGCTGGAGCTTGGAGAACATGAGGGCATGTTGTTCCACTATAAATCCACGAGATTAGTGAGTCCATATCATCAATTAATCCTTCCATAACTTGCTCCGATCGATCGAATCAAGGTATGATTTCCTAAAATCTAGTTTTGGGGGTTTTAGTTGACTTTGTCCGATTTGATCGTTTTTACTCGTATTTCTGATGGATAATTGTAGATTAAGTAGTATTCTATCATTTTCATCATCTTTCCACGGTTTTACCAATTCCGATTCGTCGTTTATATGAACTTTCGTTTGACGCCTTCAAGGTGTCCGGGAAAATACCGCAGAGAGAAAATTGGTCGTTTTGCGATGTTTTTCCTCGTATGATTTGTTGTTTATTTGATGATAGGATACTAGGGGCGAATTCCCTACAAAAATCTAGTGTTGAGCCTTTTCGATCGTCGTTTTCATTGGAGTTCCGGATTTCTCCAATCAACCGCATTTTCCGAAGTACTCGTGAGAGATTACCAAGGCAAGTACCTTGATATACGAATTGTAACTGCGTGAAATCATTGTTGTCGAAGTGTATGAATTTATACGGATGTATAAATGTGTGTATATATATATATGTGCATGTATATATATATATATATATAGTTTTATACATGTATATATATTTATATGTTAAATATATGTATGTATATACATATATTGATATAAGCGCCTATATTGGTGAATGACGAGTGATGAATACTAACACTAGACGACGTACTCGACTTGGATTGATGGGTAAACTATATTTATTCTTATAATATAGTAAGGTTATATATATATATATATATATATATATATATATATATATTCGGTTGAGTCGCAATATAGGGATATATGTGTGGTGTTGGTTGGTTATGCTTGAGGGCTTATTGTGATTGAGTTTGATTGATAACGTGCGTGTTATTGTTTATTTGTGTGGTTATGGACTAGCGGAGAAAATCGTGTAACTTGATGTATCGAGTTGATAATTGTGGTGACGTTTGTCTGTGTGCTTGATGTTTGAAACAATGTGGATACTTGTTGTGAGAAACGTCATATCCGGGAACCTTTGAGGGCGGGGCGTGCACTCCGGCCTGGTGTACGCTGCAATGTGCGGCTCCATATGGGTGGCGAACGCCGGTGTTACATAATGCGTGTGTCAAGGGGCGGCTCTTGCGGGAGTGATCGCCGGCGCAGTGACATGTTCAAGGAGCGGCCAACATAGTGGAGTGAACGCCGGTACACAGGTGAGCAAGGGAGGCGTCTGGCAGGCTTATTGGTTTCGGGTATTTGAGTGATAGCTAAGACCGTTGCTACGAACGATGTTCGTATCTAAAATCTTTCAAACTCTCTCTTAAACGTTTTTCTTGATATAGAACGCGATTCGCGTTTTTGAAAAGTTTGTTTCAACTTGTTTTTAAAGCGTTGGTATCAGGGTTAATTAACCCAGGAGGTGTGACGAATTCTCAGGGTTAATTAATCGGGGTCTTGAGCAGATATGTCGAATGAGAGATTGTGCCTTTGATTGTATTGTGGTGCTATTCGTATTGGGTCGAGGGCCCCGTGAAATGTTGAGATGATTGATCTCGTGATGATGTTAATCGATCAATTGAGAAACCCGTGAGATGTTGTAATGATTTCGTTTGTGACTGTGTTCTATAAATTGGATTGAGGATCCTGAATAATGTTGACATATTTTCATGCATTCATTTTCCATATCTTGGGTCGAGAACCCGAGAGCTCTTGAAATTATTTTCTAAAAGCATCCCCATTCGATTTTTGTTTAAAACCCCAAGACGACCCGAGTCATTAATAATGTTTTCAAACTATCTTATCAAAATACTTTTCCCTTTATAAGAATAGATTTACAAAGTAAATCTTTTGACTCCTTGGGTTCGTTTAAAGTTTAATTGGTGTTACGTTCCATATAGAGAATATGACTATGTGATTATTTCTCATCTTGTGTATGCGAGTGCTATACTGTGTTGACTATGGGAATGTATGATTTGTGTTAAGGCTTCGCGGCTGTTGAGTTTTGTGTTGTTATTATTTGTATATCTTGAACATTATGTACTTGCACTAGCAAAATTCCAGTTTGCTAACCCCCGAGTTTTCGGGGGGTGGGTGCCTGTTATGCGCTCAGGTTTTGGCAGCTCGGGAGCAGTCACAGGATTGGCTTGGAAGGAGATGGAGGACAACGATGCTAATCACACCAGAGTCAGAGTCTTTTCTTTTGTTTCATCTTGGTCGGTATTTTTCCCATTTGGTTAAATATTCACCCTTGCACGGGTGTAGTTTTCATTTATTGAATGGAGTCGTCATCCCCTTTTGTGTGAAAGTTTATTTTTGTCATTGAGATGTAAAATTCATTAGTTTCTGAATTGTATAATGACCTTGTCGGTCTGCGTTGTATTTAGATTGACCCCAGTCGGTCAATCATTGTGCAGTCTAGTGGAGTTTAGCCTGGTAGATCCTTGTGAGAAGGGCCTACGGCGTGTAACATTTCCGGACGTATTCTGGGGGTGTTACAGAATGAAGATATGTTAAAAATAATACCTGATGAAGACATGATACTCGGATCGGTGGATCGAAGTCCGGCCGCTAAGAGGTTTTCCTCAGTAACCAAAAGATGCGACTTCCTCTGCTCAGCGGGAAGATCCAAAAGCTGTTCAACCCGGTCGTCGAACTCGGAGGAGCTCTCTTGCGCCGGGATGTGTTCTGCACAAAAAGCAAATTATGAGCGTTAGACAAAGAAAGAACATAACAGAAAACACGATACTTACTCATTTTGGCAATAAAATGCTCCGGGATCCAAAGCTCCGCGTCTATGACGCCGGGCTCCCACTCATCCACCGAACTCCTCCAAGGCCCCCCGACATAAAACCACTGCTCCTTCCAACTGTAGATGGTGTCCGGCACATCCACCACATCCTTGTGCATGGCATGCCGGGCTGTCAAGTAAAACCAGTCGGAGCCGGATCTGCCGACCGATCTCCACAGAAAAATGCTGTTGAACTCCTCGGAGCTGGGCTCGGGCCAGCCGTGCTGATGGAAAAGAACGAAAAGCCCCACCACCCGAGCCCAAGAATTGGGGTGAATCTGAGCCAGCAGAAGACCCAACTGCCTTAACCAGCGGGAGAAAGCCAAAGGAAGCGGAAACCTTAACCCGACCAGCAAGGATCGATAGTACACAGCCGCACAGCCGGGAGGCGGGGTGTGGGGCCTCTCCTCCGAACTCGGAACGAACATCCGCACCCTAGCCGGGATCTTGAACCGCCTCCGCCAAGCCACCAGTTGCTCTTCCGTGACGGTACTGCGAATCGAAGCAGAGTCCCACCCGGCCTCTACGAAAGGGGACGACCGAGACCGAATCCAAGACGCCGAAGGCTCAACCCCTTCCTCCTCTGGAATCCCGCCGACCGCCGTCAACGGCGCCGCCATCTCCACATCTCCAGATCCCGGCGACCTCGCGACCTCGCCTTCTTCTTCCTCGACGCTCCAGTCGACAGGAACTCCGCCTACCGACAGATCTGCCACTCCCGTGCGGTCCGGCAACACGGTCAAGTCCTCCGCCGCCCTCTCATCCCTCAACTCCGACATATCAAATAGAAAGGAAAGAAAAGCTTACCAAGAATTTTTCTCTAAGATCGGAAAACAATACCGGAACTTTTTCTCTCTTTCGTCTGTGCAACAAAACACAAAAATGTCGGAGGGAATAATAAAGAAGAAGACGTCCTATATTTATAAGGGAAGAGAGGCATTAAATGCCCAGCGCGTGACGCGACGATTCACACTGAACCGTCGCAAAAATTGAAGGCGCGTGAACGCGTCGTCAAATTAGATCCCGCCACGCATCTCCCTCATCATCACACCTAGAAACCTTGAAACCGAATCGACGCGACTCCCGAAGAGGCGTCCCTTTGAGAGATCTTATCCTCCCACAAGCCGGATCACCTCGATGAAACGACTGACTTCGGCCAAAGACGGCACGACCCTGGACTCGGGGGCCCTTGTTGATAGCCCATCCACCTTGGCATCCACGTAAGCACTTCAGGCAGTTGGACCGGCCGATCAGAGCAACAAGTCGGACCGAGTATGAACCCGATTTTTTCCCGGGCTCGTTAAAGACCGGACCGGGCAGAGACTCCAAGACCGGCCCGATACCCAGACCGTGAGGGCCGAGCAGATCGAGGATAAAAACGCTCTGACTCAAGATTACGACAATGCCGACCTGAGCGGCGGGAGACCCGAGGACCGACCCCAGCGGATAAGCGTCACCAGAGGCATGCGGGACAGGCACACATGCCAATTAATGCATGCTGTCATGTCCCTTCCCGAAGCAATCCTTAGAAGCCGCCACGTGTCTAAGGTGTATTTACAGTCTGACAAGTGTTTTGGGCATATTCGCCAACATCCTCCAGCTGTCATCTCCTGACTGACCGAGATTATCTATATATAGAAGGAATGTACAATGAAAAATGACTTTTGGCATTTATAAGAAAAGAGAGGAAAGAGAAAAAAGAGAGAATTTGTAATAAGTGAGAAAAACAGATAGACCGACACAAAATATCCAGCTCGGTTCTATTTCATATTAAGGTTATTAATAAAATTTAGTGATCCAATCCTTTTCATATTGTTTATTATTTTCTACGTGGCTTCAATCCATTCGTCCAGATCAGCACACGTGACGTTGAACAAATCAGACGTCAACAATAATTAAGATTAATAATAATAATAATAATAATAATAAGAATCGAATCGAATGTACCGAATCAACCGAATTAATTGACTCAACTAAATCAATCGAATCAAAATCAAAATAAATCTAAAAGAACTGGGAATTACTCATTTTTTCACCCTATATATTCATCATGAGTTTGTAGTCGTGAGCCCCGGTCGATGACATAATCTTAAGATCTCCATGTCACCTAACTGGATATTTAAACATACATGGTCTAACTTTCTCCATTTGAAATTTTACCATTTATTTCTTAGAATATTATATCAATAAACCTAAAGTTTATATGCTTAGCCTCGCCTTTAAATCAAGTATTTAATATTCTTTTTGGTAATCTTCATGCATAATTAAAAAATGATTATTGTCATGATTTTTGTTTCGGAAAATGAACACCCAATTAATATACATGTAATATTAAATCTTTATATTACTATAAACACCAGGCATTTGTTAGCATAAATTCTACTTTTTTCGTCCCTTTTTAATTGAATATTCTCAAAAGAGTTATAAATAAATTGAATCACTCAATAAGAAGCTCGAATTCGAACTCAATAAACTCGACTCAACTCACTGAGATAAGAAAATGAGCTCGAGTTCGTGCAAACAAATTGTCCAATATACTTATTGTGTTCAATAAGAAAAAGCTCGACTCGGTTTCAACAAACGAAAACTCAACTCGGATCCAGGCTGTAATTAGACCTGGCAAACGGGCGGGCCCGGCCCAAACGGGCCGGGCATAAACGGACGGGCTTTTTTTGGGCCGGGCCAAAAAGGCCCGTTTTTCCTGGGCCAAAATTATTAGGCCCGTGGCCCGGCCCGGCCCGCGGGCCTCGACTTTTTTTTTTTTTTTTTTTTGAAATATTAATTCTGAAATAAATATACAAATATTTTCGATCCTTAATTATTATATTATTCACTATACTATCACAATCAGATAAATAAATATACAATTATTTTTATTTGATAATTACATTATTTACTACACTACCATAATCAAAAGACAAATATACAAATATTTTTATTTGATCATCATATCATTTATCACTACTAATTTCTTATAAAATCATAAAATAATATTATTATTGATACGAGATACTACAAATAATCACAAAGTCCCAAAAAATAAAATTACATCAATAATTAACATATAGATGTATTATAATCTAACAAACAAGGAAAAAAATTAAATATTATAATTACACATAACATAAATTTAAAAAAAAAAAACTGGCCATGGCCGCCATGTACGGGCCTCTATGGGCGGGCAAATGGCCTGCCAAAAGGCTCGGGTTTTTGGGCTAATAATATAGCCCAACGCCCGCCCAAAATGGGCGTGGCTCACTATGGCCCTACTATTTTCACGGCCTATGTAAAATAATGAAGTTGCTCGATAAGAGCTCGATTTCGAACTTGATAAAATTGACTCAACTCGGTTTGATAGGAAAATTAGGTCGAATTGAAAATAAAATTTTTTGTCCAAAAAGCTTATCGAGCTCAATTCGGTTCGATAAAAAAAAAGCTCAAACTCGAGTTTGTTAAGTCAAATTCGGTTCATCTACAACTCTATTTCCTCTATACTAACCCTAATTGGTTCGTTTTTGGTTTTTTAGTTTTTTCCTTGTTTTTTATGTCTTTAATAAAAATTAGACTAATTTACTAAACTTTTTCAAAAAAAAAAAGTAGATTGCAAATAAACATGAAATCCAACAAAAATATCAGTTATATTGTACTCATTTTAGAACATAAAATGCTTTAATTTTAAAAAATAAATATAGTAATTTTATAAATAATATATAAAAATTTGTTGAATTTCGATTCAGTTCATTTTTTCAGTTTTCCCACAAAAAATAGAAAACAGAAAATTTTGATTTAAAAAAAAATAAAACATTCAATTTACATCAGGATTTCACTTTTTCACTTTTCACTTTTTAATTTCACATTGTTAGACCATTAGCAATGCCCTCCTTCTCCATTCTCACCACAGATCCTACTCAGCGCCACCTCAGCGCCACATCAGAAAGATTCCTTTTCACCACTAACCCTACATATTAATCACAACCCACCACAAACCCACCACTAATGTAGGACCCATCCCAACATTTAATTAATTTTACCATTTAAACATTAAAACTAAAAATAACTTATACATTAAACTAAAATATTATACCAACCTTTAAAAAAAACATTCATTAATAAAAAAAAAATACATTACGAAACTAAAAATTAAAAATAAGAAATACATTGCGAGACTAAAAATTAAAAATAAAAAACAACATTACAAATACTAAAAATTAAAAAAAGAAAAACATTACAATGCTAAAAATTAAAAAATACGAAAGAAAACTACTCGTCGTCGTCGGACATTTGAACGAAATCTTTGTACTCGTTAAACACTTGGGCTCGAGCTTTTTGGAGGAATTTTTTTTCACGTCGACTCGGGTTTCCGGACTCCAAAAAAGAAAACGCCGCAAACATCGTACGTTTCTTTTCTTCCTCGGCAATTTTGTCGAGGACGGCTTTCTTGGATTCAATAAGCTCAACTCGAGAAGCCCCAATTTGGTCGAGTCTCTCTTGAAGAGAGGCGGCGAATGAACGAGACGCCGCCGCATCGGACGATCCCGATGTCTTCGCGATTTTGAATTTCCCCGGTGGTCGCGGAATCGCATCCGCACCGAAAAGCTCGTTTTCGGTTGGGGGGTCAGCGAGGTTTTCGAACTCTTCCTCTTCCTCGTTGTCACTATCAGCATCAATGGTGGTGGTTTTCCTTTTGGGCCGACCCATAACGTCAACAGGGGGCGGTGAGAGAAACTTCGGTTTATCCTTTAGAACCAACCAACACTCGTAACAATTAAAGACTTTGCCGACTTCGTTGTAGAATGCCGTTCGGCTCTGTTCCATGACCTGAAGATCATCTTCTCCGCTATGGCGGTTTTTGTCATAGCCGGCGTAGATGCCGTTGAACTTTTTTACATCTTGTCGAATTTGCCGCCATTTGGATGTTAATTGATCCACCCGTCTTTCAATAGTCGCTATACCATTGAAGCTTTCTTGGACTCGGGCCCAAAAGGCGGGACCTGTTTGAGAAGTCCCCCGATAATTATCTTCGGAGATGTCAATGTAACATTCACATAAAATTTTTTCATCCACTGCACTCCATGGTATTTTGACGCATCTTTTCTTAGGTTTTTCGGCTTGTGATGCTTCACCTTTGCCCTTTTTGCGACGGGTGGCTCGTGATGCTTCAGCTTCGACTTGGGGTTGGGGTTGAGGCTCGGGTACGGGATCGGCTTCATGCTCAGCTACGGTGTTGAGCCCGGGCTGGACCATTGATGAGGGTCGGTTGAATTGTTGGAAACCATATTGTTGTTGTTGTTGTTGTTGGGCCTTTTGGAATTGTTGAAACTAGAGGAATTGATATTGTTGGTACTCGAGTGTTGATTGAAAACCCATGTTTGGAAATGAAGTGTTTGGTGCATATGCCGACTGGAATGGTGGATATTGTGGTGTTGACGGTGAGCTCGAAGAACCTTGTGGTGCGGATGATGAGTTTGCGGGTTGATAGTTTGCCATTGCGTTGAAGAAATCGTCGGAGATCGAACGTCTTTGAGACATGTTTGTTGGGTTTTGTTGAAAGTTGTAAAATGTGTTTGATTGTTTGATTGTTTAATTGTTTGATGTGGTTTTGTATAGAATAGGATGTATATATATATAGTATTAAGAAGGATTTAAAAAAAAAAATTAAAAAATTTTGAAACGGTCATATAGCCGTTTGTTGGGTTTTAAAAGGTTTTTCAAAATTTTTTATTTTATTTTAAAAGAATATAGCCGTTGAAATAAATAAAAAAAAAACGCAACTTCACTCCGTGCTCACCACCACTCGACCCTTCGACCACGGACCACCACGGACCACACGCAGTGGTGTGCGTCCGTGGTGGTGAGAACGGCCGTTCGACCACGAACGACAACGGAGGGGCTGCGTATGCTCTTACGGTGTTTTCACACCCCCTGCTAGAAAAGACAATTTACCCTTATAAAAAAGTAACCTCTTTTACTACTATCCTCTCTGTTTCCCTAAAAGCTCGATAGATATGTATATTTTGTACATTTTAAATAATAATTGATATAAGTAATGACAGGAATAAAAAATAAAAAATATTAATGATAAATGTATGATGAGGAATCAAAAGTAAAAGATACTTGTTTGATTTGATTGTGTAAATGTGATAAATATAAAGTTTCTAAATAGATAAAAAAAAAAGTAAATGTAAAGTTTTGAACGGAACGAAATGAGTAATAAATAACTTTCGCGTCTGAAATTCGTACTATCAGTAAATATTTAAATGTGAGAATCAATTTTTTAATACCAAACCATAAAATTGATAAGTTATATATCCTCATTTATAAGAGTGTAAGTTATTGATACCATTTTGCTTAAAAAGACTAAAATGTCCTCCAAAAAGGTGTTGATGTTGATTTTCCTTTTTTATCTTTTAGTGATAAATTTAAGGGTATTAATGTATGTTGGTATCAAAAACTTATACTCTTATGAATAATGATATATAACTTGTTATTTTTATGGTTTGATATTATAAAAGAAAGAACCCAATTTAAATTATGGCACGAAGAGAGTGAACAACAATTTTATGTGGTTCCGTTGGATCCAGCTTGGTATCTATAAAAAAGAAAAATATTGTGTAATTTAGTGAAAAAATATAAAAAAAATTATTAATGACAGGATGATTGCGCCTAAATTAGGTTAGGTGTCATACTTTGGATTTAACCGTAAAAGTGGCAAGTAATTAATGTATAATAACTTGTCGTGTCGAGATAATAATTAAAATTACATTATTAACGAGACATTATCCAACTCGTGCGATGCACGGTCTTTGATTGAATATTTACGTATTTTGTACGTAATGTTGGGGCAGACAGTTGAATGGTCAGATGACTGAATTTAAATGTCTTTTAGAGAAGTTTATATATTTTTTTTATTATTATTGTCCTTTTATTTTAGTCTATGTAATTAATTATATGAAATGAGACTTTACTAACCCGTATGTTGTTCCGGGGTTGTTTTTGGTTTATTCAACCCGTGCGATGCACCGATTGTATCTAAGATTTCATAGCTAAAATTTAACCATCTTGTAATTTATACTATCATTTAAAAGTTCATTTTAATCGCCTTGTGTATTAGAAGGTGCACATGTTTTGTACGTAATGTTGGGGCAGACGGTTGAATGAGCAGATGACAGAATTTAAATGCCTTTTAGTTTTAGAGAAGTTTATATGTTTTTTTTATTGTTATTGTCCTTTTATTTTAGTCTATGTAATTAGTTATATGAAATGAGGCTTTACTAATCCGTATGTTGCTCCGGGGTTGTTTTTGGTTTATTTAACCCGTGCGATGCACCGATTGTATCTAAGATTTCATAGCTAAAATTTAACCATCTTGTAATTTATATTATCATTTAAAAGTTCATTTTAATCACCTTGTGTATTAGAAGCTGCATTTGTATTGTGATGTTTATCATAACTTTTGTATTTAAATTAGTTTATTTACATTAAAAGTTACAATTAAAATACTTTCTTCATATATTTACAATTAAATCTCTCCTCCACATTAAATTAAAGAGGATAAGTATTATATA
Source organism: Orobanche coerulescens (assembly GCA_033398695.1). Classification (NCBI taxonomy): domain Eukaryota; kingdom Viridiplantae; phylum Streptophyta; class Magnoliopsida; order Lamiales; family Orobanchaceae; genus Orobanche; species Orobanche coerulescens. Next base: position 148,372,994 of record CM065814.1, on the reverse strand, counting down.
TTTAAACTAATACGCACTAATTTTCCATTTACGACATTTCTTTTTGGTTCATCAAATAAATTGTTATATTTAATATTTGAAAAGAAAAAGAAAATACAAGAAATTTGAAATCACTGTATTTTCAAAATAAATCACGCATCTCATGTGAATTGCACTTTTCTAATTTCTAACGTTATGAAAATTGTGACTTGTGAAATGTTACTTTTCCATAATGGCACGGTAGCGGTGATATAGTAAAATTAAAATAATTAAATTATCAGATTACTTGCTAGAAAAAAATATGTTCGTTCTCAAAATTTTATCTGCGACCGACAGACCTATCATAAAAAAAATACCGGTCGCCGGAGGTCTGCCGGAATGCAGGACGGCGACCTGGCGTGAAATTTTAAAAAAAAAATGATTTCCGGAGGTCCGCCAGAAAATAGGTCGGCGGATTGGTGTTTTAAAAAAAAAGTCGCTCGCTGGAGGTCTACCTGAAAACAGGTGGCCTGGCGTTAAAAAAATTAATAATAAAAGAAAAAAAGGCTCGTCGCTGGGGTCCGCTGCCGATGGTCCTGTCGGAAAAACTGATCAGTCGGACTTTATAAAATTTCAAGATTCTGAAAAAAAAACTGTTGAATTATAAGTCTTGTTCACCTAGCTGGAACTCGTTTTGGATCCGATGATAAATTTGTCAACTATGAAATACTTGATCTTCATTATGTGAGTCCTTAATCTCCTAATACTCGTGCCACAAGTTAAATTCTCGAATCCTAATACACATTCGATATAAATTAAGTGTTATTATTATTTGCTTGCGTAATTATAAAATTAAGCACTTGAGCATTCATTCCATCACGTCAATCTGATAATTGTGATTGGTCCAGAAATTAAGTATTATACAAGCAAAATGACATGTACGAGGCCGCCTCGAACTCGATGGGACAAAGAATAAAATCAAATTATTTTTTCTTTGTCCTTTCATTTAATATTTTAAGAGTATTTTTTTTAATTTATTGTTGTTGAATATATTTAATAATATTATTATTATTAATTATTATTATTAAATTCAACGCAAAAAGAAGAAAGAAATTAGAGAGAGGCACAATAGTTTTTTCCGGTGTGCACTACCACCACCACTATTCTTAATATTATGAATTTATATTTTCATCTGTTAATCAACGAATAGTTTATATAGTAAAAAATATTAATTTGAAGAAAAATTTAATTAAATACTAAAATTTTATTTTGACGATAGACTTTTCTTTGGAGAATAAATTATGAACCACTCGCTTGCAACAAAGCAGAAACTATGTTGCTCTTGTGTGTAATCCTTCATTAAGATAGTATTACTATTATTATTATATAAGAAAAAGATACATTGACTAAAGAATAAATAGATTTTTATTTTTATTTTTAGCTTTAAATAATATCTTAAGTCAACTTTTAATATAAGCGTATTTAATAAACCATATTTGTGATTTTTATTTTTATTCACAGTGGCATTTCCTTAAGATACATTTTTTATTTTTAACTTTAAATAAAAGCATTAGATTTTTAATATTAATATTCCAGATTTTTTTTAAAAAAAATAAAGTTACAATTTTTCTAAAAAATACAGATTTTTTATTTTTTATATTTTTTTAGACCTTTATATTTTTTGTTATTATTTTATTATTATTACAAAAATCTGAATTTTTTTTATTATTTTATTATTAATCAATAAAATGACACGCGACACTTAACTACATTGTCATCAATCCGTTAAAATTTAACGGAACCAAACTAACTGAGCCCTAACTGAAACAGTTAAACTTTAAATTGTTTGAAAACACTTAAAACTTTAGTACCTTAAGTGATAAAAATGGCAAACTTCAATCCCTAATAGAGTTATTTTGTCTAGTTTAAAACACAATTTATTTTAATTGAAGAGACTAGTTTTTATGTAATTTTATCTCAGAAAGAAACCTCTTGCTAACATACGGATTGGCCCTAGGGCTGTGTACGTGAATCTCGGTCTGAAACTCATCGGTTGTATGCGGAAGCAACTCGATGGGGCATGGATCGAGAACTGTCCATTCGGGGGCTTTACTCGGACGGTAGAGGAAACTCTGATAGATGCTATAACAACGTGTAAATCGATCGTTCGACTTAAGAATAAGGGGTGGTTTTTTTCCATACAGTTTTTAAATATTGGGTTGGCTATCGCTAAGCGCTTAAACGCTTTTAGCATACAAAGAGTCGTTATAGTCTTATTGTCTTATAGCGACATATGTTAAATTTTTAGAAAGTGAATTAGATTTTTTTGAAGGTTTTCAAAAATCAAAGTTGTCATCTCTTGTACAGCTAATATATATTAGACTTTTGGAGTATGAGTTACTTTCTTAATAGTTTTCAAAAATCAAAATTTTTATCTCTATCCCAATCAATAGGGATATCAGTTTTACCCATAAGGTCGGGTTACCCGCAGATAGCCCGGTGATGGGTAGAGTAATGCCTAAAAATCCGGATAGCTGCTAGGACACTATGTGTCCGGTAAATTATACTAGGGTAAGGATAGGATATGAGCTTAACGTTTTATATAGACCTCGCAATTCGTTCGTGTCGTGTACTTTCGTGTTTCGTGTACCAACAGTCCAAACCCATACACGACACTAAATGAATTCGTGTCATGTCGTGTCGTGTACCGCGCAAATTCGTGTCGTTTCGTGTCGTGTTTTCGTGTCAGGCACATAATATAAAGTAAATATTAAAATATTATAAAAATAATAATTTTAATATTATAATATTATTTTTATAGGTTTTAGTAGACGAAATGAAACGAATGGCAACGAAAACACGAATGTTTACACGAAATTTATGAAAATTCACATTATATTTTCAAATTTTAAAGTTTAGTATAAACCGAACTCATAAAATATATATTTTTATTAAATCAAATATAAAATAGTATATTTATTTATTTATTTATTTCATGTACCTCGTGTCGTGTCGTGTACCCAAAGGGTAAACACAAAACCGACACTAAATCTCGGTCGTATACTTTCGTGTTCTTGTATTTTCGTGTCGTGTACTCAAAATGTAAACCTAAACACTAAATTTTCGTGTCGTTTTCGTGTCGTGTTTTCATGTCGTGTGGTAAATTGTCGGGTCTAATTTTATCATTCTATCCGATCCGATCATTCTACCCGATTACCCGTAAAATATATATATATATATATATATATATGTATATATATATATATTATTAAGTGAAAATGTACATAATATATATTTTTATTTTATATATAAAATTAAAAATTTTAATTAATTAATAATTTTCATCAAATATTACACTTCATTTATAATTAAGTTTTGTGAATATTTTATCGTGATGAAGTGTATTTTTCGAAAAAAAGAAAATATGCTCTTGATGAGGATTTTCGGCGTATGACAGGGTAGGGTAGGGTAGAGTAGTGTAGATTTACCCTGTGAAAAGTAAATTTGAATGGACAATCTGTTTATCCTTTCGGTACACAACTTGTACCCTACCCGCGACAAAAAAATAGGGTAATAGGGTAAGATATGTTCAATGTTCAACAACTTCAACAAAGTTCTTGCTGCGTGGAAAAAATACTAGCAAAATACAATTTTTAGAAGAAGGAAATGCCACAAAATGAACAAAAATCTTCTAAATCATGCGGTTTTTCATAGTTGTAATCCCATCAATAGTTACAATGAAACACAATCACATTCTAACTCTTTTCGTTTGTTTTACACAACTTTTATCCCGTGTATCGACTAACCGACGTTTCAACTTCCCCGGATGCTTCAATCCTCTTCTATCGTTCAACAAACAACTATTCCGCGAAACGTTATCATCGAAACCGGACTGCTTATCCAATCCCTCTTGATCAACAGGTAATGCTTGCTCCGATACCTTCTCTTTGCGTGGCGGAGGAGGACGAGGATATGGCCTAGGACGAGCAGTCCGAGGTTTCACGGGAGGATTACATGGGACGAACGCCGACGTGGATTCATGAGAAGATCCCATGCAGTGTTTCTTGTACTCTTTCATAACCAAGTGTCTGAGAGAGGCTGCTGATTTGTATTCACGCGTTCGTCTTGAGTAAAACACGAGTGCATTGTTTGCAACCAATAGCAAGTCCCGGAAGAGTTCTTTGGCCGATCTGATGGATCGTCCGATGATTCTTGATCTTATGGTGCCGATATCCACGTGCTGCCTGATCACTCTCCTGTATCTGGCTCGTTTCTGATATCGATATAATGTTAAGGGATTTGTTGAAGAGGAAAGTGAGACAAAGTATTCATAAAAGGACGTTTTAGTAGTTTTAGAGATTATAAGCTAAAAAGTCTTGTAATTAACCTTTTTTTAGTAAAATATAATTTCGAAAAATTCCCCACTTCTTTTTTAAAATCTCAAAATAAATAAATTTGTTTTGACAACCTATTATAATTTCAACTGTAACAGAAATGTGTGCTACTAACATCTTACAAGTTCTAAAAAAATCCAACTTTTAACCCAAAAACTCAAATAATTTAATTCCCGAATAAAATCTATCGTCTTATAAATTCTAATGCTCCGAAGCACAACCGTTATATTATATAACTATTACCTGACTGTCCATCCGGTGTCTAAACACCGCCGCCGGTTCACTCTCCGCGACACATTCGAATATCCCAAGCAAGCTATCTTTTCTAACCAACGGACCACAATCGTTGCTCGACGGTTCCTTTAAGTTGTCACTCCCACTAACACTTGTTTCCTTAGCCCGATTACTATGGTCCTTTCTAATTCTTTGACCCCGTCTCTTCCTCGTAACCACTCCTCCGTTCCCGGAATTAGACTCCACCAACTTATGAGAGCAGACATCTCTATTGTTATTATTGTTATCCTGATTCTCGAATGACCAATTCGCCCTTGCGATCGTGTCTTTTATAAAGCTGCCAGCAGAGTTTTCGTTGTTCGATGTCTCTACGCTTAAAGGCTCGGTTAGATTTGAAACCAATGCGAGAGAAGGTGATTGGGGCTCGTTCCGACCGTAATTTTTTCTCTCACCCTCCAAAGATTTTATTTTTGACTCGAGAGACCTGGAAAGTAGTTAAAATAACGAGATCCATTAGAAAGAAAAATGGATATACCTCAAAGAGAAGTACCAAGTGAAACACACACACACACACACACACACACACATATATGCTGACCCAATTGAATCATCGGATTTCGCCAGTTCTCGCTTTAGCTCCGCCACACGTTGCTTTCTCAGCTCGTCAAACCAAGCCCTGACGGCATTAGTTACAACACTTAGATTAATTATCCTCACATACCAGTCACAAGAGCAAATAATTAGCCAACTTGCAGACAGGGGGGGCTAAATTGGACCCTTTCATGCATGTATACTTCATCACTAACACAGATAGTATAATACCGCGAGAGATGAATATCACTCACGTGGAGCTGCCAGAATAACGCCTTTTCAGGTCCTCGTACTTTTCTTTACATGCCTGCACTTAAATGAGTGGTGGTATGTATAGGTTCTATCATTTGCCCGAGTAAAAAGATACGAGAAAACATTTTAACAAGCCTTTGTAATGGCTTCATGTGCGGATTTTATACAATATGCTTATCCTTATACATTCAAAACATTTGCTGGTAAGAAAAAAAAACTTTATGACTTTACGATCAAATGTTTTTTTTTTTTTTTTTCATTTTGCTTCCAGTCGGTCTTAATAAGACGGAGATGAGATTAAAGAGGTCGTCCATCAATCGAAGAAGCATAAACACACTCACAGAACCTGAGGTAAAAGAATTCCGACTCCGGAGGAAGAAATGATTCAAAGTTAATCGCAATTCAGCTGTCTTCATGATCATTCTATCCATCAAGGCGAATTGACTTGATGAAGATCTTCTTATATAGAGAAGCACACGGAGAAGATTAATACGTACACTAGACCATACGAGATTCTATTTTTGGTTCAATGTAGATAAGAAGCTCAATTTGTTTGTCTGTGAATGGAAGTGACTTACTTACCCTACCGTAATAAGTAGGGGCATGGTCTGCGTACATCTTACCTTCCCCAGGAGCGGGATATACTGGGTATGTTTGGTTTGGTTTGGTTTGGTTTGGTTTTTGGACCATACGAGATTCTATTTTTGGTTCAATGTAGATAAGAAGCTCAATTTGTTTGTCTGTGAATGGAATTGACTTACTTAAGTTGGACTATTATCGCCTGTTTGGTTGCCCAACCCATCATTCGGGTTATTGGAACCAAACGAGCATTCAGGATGATATAATGGACATGAGTCAGATAATATTAATGTTTGTTAAGGTGGTTTACTTGAGTTCGGGAGAATAAGGTTAAATAAAAACACATCAACCTGAATTAAAGAGGTGGATATGGAACACACACCTCTTGGATTGCAAACAACAAGGCCTAATGCCCCCAGGGGCATAGCCTAGTGGTTAAGGCTGAGATGACGTGGGATATCATCCCCGGCAACTGCGGTTCGATTCTCGTGTGGTGCAGTTTTCTCACCTTGATGTGGGGGGCTGTGCTGGGGGTCGGTATCGTGGGTTCTCTCGCTCAGATTCTGGCCACTAGGGCACATCCTTCGTTTATCTCCTGCAGGACCGAGGGGCCAATGGTCCTGTGGGGGGAGAGCTCACTCCCTCAACAAAACAAGGCCTAATAATTGAATTCAACCGGACTTGTTATTGGACCACGACCTTAGCACCCAAACCAAACTATGTATTAGTCGAATTTTATAATTTAGTAGGGCCTTGTGTTATATAGTATTATACACATTATTATTATTATTATTATTATTTCCTTGTAATTTTTCTTTATTTACTAGGATTAGTTTTACTTTATTCAGATTTTACATTATATATATATGTGGTGTGGATTCAGGTGAGAATGCAATTTAAGTTAAGAAATAAGAATGAAATTCATCCATAGATCTTGATAAATGTATGGCCTAGATTTATTCTCATAAAAATTTGATGCATATAATGCAATATTTTAATGCATCGATATTTTGATGCATATAATGCATATTTTAATGCACTGCAATTTTGATGCACGAAATGCACAGTTCTTGGATAATTAGTACAAAACTCGTGCATATTCGCAATTCGCATGATAAGAACCATTCTCATTTGATCTGATATATATATATATATATATATATTGTGATCAATAGAAATTCCCAAGTGGAATACTTTCTCCACGCCGGGTCGGAGGATGAGACCGGCCGGTGCCGTGGGAGGCTATATTCGAGGCTAGATGGTGTCGAGGGATCCATCTTTTGTACGGTAAGAATCATATCATATGTAGGTTGCGACAGAAAAAACGGCAGGCGTAAAATTTTGCCATTTTGTTTTTTGCATGAATTGTAGTGTTAACTAATTTTCGACAATTAATTGATACTATAATTTTCATTCCACCGACCCAACATAATTGGGATTAAGATGCAGTTGATGATGATGGGCAGCAAGAATAAGGACCTATCATGTTACTAGGTTAATAAGTGACAGTTCATCAAAATAATTGTCGAAGATATATGAATAATGTTAAATAGTGAAGTATTGCAATTAAAATTAAAATAACAATAATAATTAACAATATTATTATTTTTCTAAAATCGCCCTGATGATGCTAGGCCCCATCGGCCGTACCTTTTTTTTCCCCGCCCAGACCTATTCCACTTCTTTTGGCTTTCACCTCCTGATAGTGACACGTGTATATATCATTAAACAATCAACGACCATTATTTACCCCAACAACAAATGAAATGAAACACCAAAATGGAATACAAGCGTGGATAGATTTTCTTCATCTTCAGAACGGTTGTTAATATCATCATTATCATATACATTATTATTATTATTATTATTAATTATTGTTTTATTACTATTATTTTATTATTAAAAAAGGTGAAGGTTAAAATAGGAAAATTATAAAATGTGGACCTGGGGAGTAAAGGCGCAGGGGTAACGGGTGCGGGCATGAAGCTCCGAAGCGACGACGTTCCAGTCATCTGCGCCGTGCCTCAAAACGGCGCCGCCCAATATAAGCTCCTCCCACGTTCCCCAGACGCCCAACGCCGCCACGGCCTCCGCCCCCATCTCTGCCCTCAGGCTCACAGGCGCACGCAGCCCACCAAAACTATAAGTTGATCCGACGCGCCAAAAAAAATATGATAAGCGAAGGTTAATATTTTTGGGGGAAATTCTGTGAATTTTTGGGAAATCAATAATCTGAGGAACCAACAAAATATATTTTTTGTGAATGGAAGTGAATTTTACAGCGAAGAGCGGAGGAGAAAATTGTAAGAATATTGAGCGGGGAAAAAGAAGAGAGAAAAACAGGGAGAGGGTAATTATCATTATTATCGTCGATATATAAAACGTGGAATATATATATATATATATATTTGGAATTTGGTGAGGATGATGCTTATACTACGAATACCAATGAATTTTGCATTAATTATGCATGAAAGCATGTTATGCATAAAATATATTTTTCGATGTACGAATATACATAAATCCAATTTATGCATAAATAAAACTTTGTCCATTATTTATGCATAAACAAGCATACTTAATGCATAATTAGTACAAAATTCCTCTGAGAGAATTGTGCTCGCTAGTCTTCAACTTCAAAAGGCGAAAGTTGCGAGAGACTAGGCAGGTGCTATTCTCAATTTGTAGAATAAAACTATATATATATATATATATATATATATATATATATATATATATAATAAAGGACATAATAGTGCTGTTACCAAAAATAATAAAAAATTGCCGCAGAATTTTTTATTTATATAAATACTAATATATATCATGTATGAATCAATAGAAATTTATTTTCTTTAAATCACTAATGTAATAAATAAAAACAACTCTCTCTCTCTCTCTCTCTCTCTCTCTCTCTCTTCTCTCTCTCTCTCTCTCTCTCTCTCTCTCTCTCTCGTGCGTGAGAGAGAGATTTTGAAGAATAGAATATTTGACACACTGAACTAATAAATAAAATAAATAAATCAAAGAATACCACAAGTAAAAACAATAATAATAACTAAAAAACTACAAAGAATTATCTTAAAACTGGAAGAAAAAACACTAAAATTCAAACTCCGTATATTATATGACGAAATGTATTTGGTACGACAGTGACAATTTTTTTTATACCATTTAATTAAATAATAAAGCTTAATAGTCTTTTTTGTTACAAACACCCACACAAAAATCAGGCTGTATCATAACAAAGCCCTAGATCAAATACAAGTTATACTTTTATATGCACTAATATCAAGTGAATACAGCATGCCCAAGTATAGAAGATCATCAGGGACAGGTGATCTGTCTGCGCTTAATCATGTTCTCCAAGTTCTGCGACACCAACGAAGTCAAACTATGATCTTCAAAACCAAGCTCCGGGCCAAGCCTACATCAGAGGAGAGTGTTGACAGAAACATTAGGAATTGATAAAAAAAACAATAATAATAAAATAAAAAAATAGCCATTTCGAGCACATGTAAGAAATTGACACTCTTGCGTACAGTCCGATCAACATTTCATACAAACTAGTTCTGGAAATGAAAAATACACCTATTTCGGATACTTTCTTTATACTTGTATCAATCAAGGGATAATTGCAAAAAACTACCCTCGAAAAATGATTTTAGCTCATGAAGCCATTCATTTTCTGAAGGCATAGGTCTGGGAGGAAATGTTCTATGGCCATTAAGTTAGATATGGTCATAATGGAGCAGGAGGGGTTATGGAAAATATTGGGATTTGATGCTAGAAGTTGGTCTTGTATATATCCACATCCATATTCTTTTAATATTGTCGGCACTCCTAAGGGTTCTGGCATTCTGCGTGGCCTTCTTAAGGACGTAGACAAGGGAATCCCATTTCCCCTTATCTCGTTCTGCTTGTTTCTGAGGTGTTCTCATATCTTATTAAACAAGATGTTATGAATACACAAGGTGAAAAGCTTTTGGATTGAATGAATCAATCGAATCGATTCTGAATCGAATGGACTCAATCGAATCGAATCAAATATATATTAAGGGTAAATAATTATAATAATAATGGTAAATAATAATAATAATAATAATAATAATAGTAATCAACAACAACGATAATAGTAATATTATTAGTAATAATAACAATAATAATAATTAAGATTAATAATAATAATAATAAGAAGAAGAATCGAATCGAATGGACTGAATCGAATCGAATGGACTGAACTGAATGGACTGACTGAATCGAATCGAATCAAAAACTGAAAAATAAGTCCAAAAAAACAGGGCGTAAGAATGTTACTGCCAATCTGGTGAAAATCTGTGCAGTTTTAGGGGTATTCTCTCTGTGTGTGTATATATATTTGGCCCCACTCATTGCAGGGACTTTAACATGAGCTCCTCATTGGGAGTAATACACGTGGCCACTGGGCCAACCCTAGTGGTTTTTTATGGGTATTCAGCGGCACTCCTCCAGTAAGTACTAGGGTCTCTCCTTGGGTAGTGAAAGAAGTTTTTGTGCATGTAACTGTTGTAGTGCAGAATAGGCTGGAAAACTGGAAACATCACTTTTTGTCTTGTGCTGGGAGGGAAATCTTGATTAAGGCTGCTCTGGATGCATTACCTGTTTGGGTGAGTGAGTTAATCGCAGACATGGCTATCATTAGAAGAGAATCCCTTGGGGCCTGTTTGTTCTAAGACTCAAAATACTGGATTCGGATAATGAGTTCCAACACCAGTCTGTTCTAAGACTCGAACTTCAAATATTAAATAACTTCGTACACATCTTATATCGACTTTATGTCACATCATCTCTCTCCCCTCTTTTTATATGTAAAAAAAGTACTCATCCCCCCCCCCCCCCCCTCTTATCTTGAAATAATAAAACTAAGTACTTTAGGGTGGAGGGAGCGGGTGCGTGAGCATGCGGTGCGGGGTGGCTTACCGCACGGGAGCACCGCCGCCGCGACTTACATACCGCACGGGGAGCCATTTTGAGTGAGCATCTCACGCACGGGAAGGGTAAAAAATGGAGCATTTTTTTTTTTTTTTTTTTTTAACTATAGTGATGGTGGAAAGCACCAGGAAGAAGACTTTATGTAATTATTTTTTTTTAATTTTAATGAAATTTTAATAGAATTTAAAAAAGAAAAAAGAAAAAAAAAAGAAGTGAGTGAAGGGTGAGTGAAGTGGCGCCTCCAAAAAAGAAGTGAGTGAAGGGTGAGTGATGAAAAAAGTAGGGAATGATGTGGCGTAATGGGATTGGTTGGGAGTGAGTGAAGGAAATGGGAGTGAGTGGTGCACTCCCTCCACCCTTACAATAATACAACACCATCCAACTAGTTCTCTCTCTCCTCTTTTTATCTAATAATACAACATCATCCACTTTTTCAGACATGATTTGACATCTACAATAAGAAGTAAGGATTCTCACTCCTAAGAAAAAAAATCTTAATATTCAAGCATTCCCAAAACCCAAGAAAACCCAAGATTCTAAATACCGGAATTCTAAATCCCAACAAAACCTAGCACAAACAGGCCATTAGATTTAGGGTTTAAGAAAGATCTTATTCGGCGCACTTTCTGCGAGGATGATACAATTAACTAGGGTTGTCGAAATTCAATTTTGAATCTTTTTTTGCAGGAACCGAACCCGAATCGAATTGTGTATTTCAGGTTCGGTTCCATTTTTTCTTCATTCGGAACCGAACACAACCCGAACCGAAAACAATATTTCGATTTTATTTTTTCATGTCTATATGAATCTATTCACCTGCTTCAATCTAAAAAATTCAATTTTAAACAACAATAGTCCATTTAAAAGTAAGGTTTCACTCCATTTTGAATTTCTAAACAACAATTGTCCAATTAAAACAAGATAGTGGAGATACAATGTTGAATGTTCAGTTGATATAATCAAAATAACAAACAAAATGAAGCAGCAAAATAGTATTTGAACTTCAATAAATTACGTAAGGCGGTGTACTTCTCGGATTTTTTTTATTTTTTTTTTATAAATTAACTAATATTAATAAAAAACGGGTAAATAGGTAATTTCGGGTTTGTATGAACTTTTTTTGGCAGGAACCGGACCCGAACCGAATTTTTAAATTCAGGTTCGGTTCTAAAAAATACACAATTTTCAACATCAGGAACCGAACCAAACCGAACCGAAAATTTTGGTTCGGTTCCGGCCGGTTCCACGGGTTTCGGGTTGAAAATTCCCGGCCCTACAATTAACATTATCAAAATCCCTATTTCGCGTGAAGAGTCGAGAGATAAATTTGTCCGATATTTCCTTAGGAAAGGAATGTTCACATTCAGATCAGCCAATAATGAATTGATGAAGGAGAGAAAGTCAAAATTCTCCTAACTGGAAGGTAGTCTCTTCAGCTGAAACTCTCTGTGACTTGGATCAAAATTTGAAAACATAATAAAATATAGTTCACACATTTTCCAAGCTTATTCGAAGGGACTGCATGGCTGATTTCAAATTGTAAGATGTGTGGTACGTTAACTGTAACAGTTGAGCACTTAATTTCCCTCCGTCCTAGAGCTCCGTTAATCTGGCAAAAATGGCACCAAATCAACTGGAAGGATTTAAGGAGAAGTCAAAATGCTTCATTTACTGGTGCTCAAAAGTCTGGTCAATTGATTCTTGTCCATTGGCTGAAGAAAGAATTCAACTAACCACCTACTTTGGTGGTTTTGGAAAACCAGGAATTTATGGATGTTTTAACAGTTGGGCATCCAAGTGGATCAGAGTTAGACATGCTGTTACAGATTGGCATGAATTTGAGAGGTGGTGCTGATATTTCTTCTTGTAGTGTTTGGTTTGTAGTCACTTTCGACTGCTTTATTGTTTCAGCTTGGAGTGATGGAATGGGAGGGACTTGCTTTATGATTTCAGTGCTTACTATTGCAGGCTGTTTTGTTTCACTTCTTTTCTTCTTGGGCGTATTATGTGACTCTAGGGGATGCATTCCAGGCAAACAGTGGATCTTATGGTAGGGGGTGGTTGGTGTTGCGTATGGCTTATTTCTCACCGGCAAGGCTGATCATCGGTAAATAAATGCATGAGGTTACATCCAACTTGCATCTTGTATATGCCTTTGGTTCTGCCTTGACTTTTCTAAATATTATAAATAACCTCAATTTTGATCTTACATTTCACATTTGCATCCTCAATTTACCTAAATATCACAAGTAGCTACACGAAAAGTTGGGTATATTACGTAATATTTTGAAAAGTTAGAGGGTATAAATGTAGAATATTTAGCCATGCCAGGAAATTCCATTTGGTCAACTCAAATTCCATCAGATCATTCACATGACAGTTGGTGCGAAATGTAAAACGGAAGGAAACCTCGAAGGTGGCCTTTGTAATTTTCAAAATGGAGCTGGATTTTTTTGTAAAATGTAAATACCCTCAAACCTCAAGGGTAAATTTTGTAACTAACCCTATCAATTAATGTGAACGAAGCCTGAAAAGATCAAAACTCAAAATGCTTTAGTAGCTTACTTGGGATCAAGAACCAACTTCTGAACTTCTTTAATGGATGAACTTGCTGCATATAATGAGATTTTCCCCACCTGAATCATCCAGAACACAAGGAAACATCATTTTATTATGATGTAACAGGGAATTATGAGGGGTGGGTGAGAAAACTAGAAATGACGGACCTCCAGTACTTGAAGCTTCGCGCCATGGTCATTTGGAAGTTCGCGAATTTCCTCAGATAGTCTCAGAGCTTCGCCCAGACTTTCAGGAGAAAGAAAATCGAGCCCCAACTCTACTGAGGACTGCAAACAATGGAAAGAAGTAAAAGAAGCAGACTCAGTTTACATGCAGAAGTTTTTCAAATTCTGTACGCAGACCAAGAACTGAAATCTTAAGATTGAGTACATGTATAATAGTGTTAACGATTATTTAAACAGAGTACATGGACCATGAATAAAGGTCTTTTAAGTTTTTCAAATTCAGTACATATATAATAATGACAATGATTGTTCAAATTGATGGAGTGAACGACAAGATTTTCCAAAACAATTATATTATATATTTAAAAATGATAAAGAGTGATGACTAAGATACATAAGGACCATTCAGAGAAAATGTAACTAATAGACAGACCAACCATAAAGGACTATTGAGCAGTGACTCACCTGAAGATGTCTTACTTGGAAAGGACATCCAGCTGGTAAAAACACAGCTTCCCCGATATGCTGCTCAAATGACCAAGGCTCCACCCCTGAGAAAAAGAAAGTAAAAAAATATCACTCGAGCAATTCAAACTACATTTGTTACCTTAAATGTCAATAGCATCATTAACCACTTCAAAGAATCATGATACAATATCAATCATACAACATCTAGCAAATTTCATAACCTTGCGAGATACTCTCTAAAACAATCTAAGAATTTTTGTGGTAGCAAGACATACTTGAATAGAAAGACCTTCATAGGAGCTAAGAGAATAAACCGATTAAGCAAGATTTTGGAAGGGCAGAGAAGCTTGGGATTTATATAGTGTCTTTGGAAGTGGTTACTAATCTCAGACCCATTGCAAACTCTAATTCCAAGAAAACCATAGAAAAAAGAACTTACAATTGCACTTACCAAATTCCTCTTTCAACTTGCTTTTATGATAACTATTCAAGTTTACTATCCCATCATATAGAGGCCGAGATATCTGTCATTAAAAATGTAGTATTATCTACAAACACATAAATACCATCTTTGATATCAATGATGGTTCCAGAATAAATAAAATCTAAGCTACTTACACAATCATCAATAATAGTATCAGCCTTCCCTAACTCCTTGTGGTGCATGGTTATATATTCCATTAGTTTTGGTATATCCTCTCGACGAAAGACATCCCAAAGAGCTCCGGCTTGGGCCCTTCTAAATATTCTCTCACTAGATCCATTGGAATCATCTGCAGCCTTCACTTCAACAAATCGGTTTCCCTCAATTTGATCACCGCTTACATTGGCCCCAGAACTATACGGTCCATCAGGTGACAAGTTGGGCAATCCACCGCTATATAAGTGATTTTCAGGGGAATTTTGTATCTTAGTTTTTGTCCTCTGCATACCTTTCAACTTCACTCCACAAGAATGTACCAAAAGGAATACCTAATTACAAAGAATAGAGTTGTTCAAATTAATCCAGATTCACATGGCTATTGCAGATAAGTGTAAAATAGATAAAAAGGAGTGAAGAAAGAAATGAATCGGTTTTCCTCATGGCACTTTGAGCTGAGATTCCCCCAGTGCCAGGGAAATCGACTTTATTTTTACTCCCAACAAATTTTCAAGTTCAACCATTGTAATTTAGCTCCGAAGACAAGAAAAATGACTAATTTTAAGTTTAATTTAGGAAATAAATCCAAACACATACAAAAGCTGCCTTAACCTTTAACTACCTCCAATGATGGGTGCATGACTTTCAACACAAAATGCACTACAAAAATGGATAAAGATGTGTATATCCAGCATCTCCATAGGTACAACAAAGTTGAAAGGCACTGGTACTCACCATGTCGCGTACGTTGCGATGAAGATTATACGTACAATCACCCTCACCAATTTCTTCTTCTCTTCCATATGAAATAAATATCTTAGGACCCACATCATTTTGCAAGGAATAGTGAGGCAATTTTGCAGCAACATTTAGTAGACCCCATTTGGAATGGATAAACTCAAGCAGGGGAATCTTACTGATGAAGTCAGGTCTCTGATACAACAAAAACTCTTCTGAAGCACTAGGTGAAGGCCAGTCTTTCAACTTTAGCAATTGCGGCTTGCCATTTTCATGAACTCTACCATCAAAGTATCCTTTCATAAACTCTTCAAGTTCAATGTTAATCTGCAAGTACAATTAAGCAAAAAAGGGGATTACATACACACTAGTACAGGAAGGAACAACGAAAAATGAAAACCAATTAAACTAATGCAACTAACAACAATAAGGTATACCTCAGTCCAGTCAATGCAGTCAACAGCCTTCACGATTCTGTTTGCACCTTTCATTTTCTCTTCTGCTGTCCCTTTAATTCCTCTCCATATAACCATAGGATCCCAGATAGTCATAGAAGAAGCATCGCAAACCTCCCTGACAATAACAGGCTTCCCTCTGCTCCAATGCATTCTAAAGTCCTTAATCCCTTCGTTTCTCAGATCTTCTGAAGATGGGCAATACAAGGAGTTATCACCATCATTTTCTCTGTATGCAGCCTTCAAAAGCTTGAGACTAACTCCATTTTGCTTTATATCAACAGAACTAACTACCTTACAACCATTGACCATTTCTTCAACATTTTTCACAAGTTTGGCCACCCAATTCATCTTGAAGATACGCTTTAGAGTTAAAACAGAGGAGCCACAACCACCATATGCCTTAGGTGGACATAGCATACTTCCATCACTGTTAGCTCTCCAATCAGAGAATTCTTTAAGAGAATTTAGCTGAACATCTGATAATTTTACACGCTCGGGCACAATGACTTTGTCTATTTCACTAGTTCCACCAGCAATACGAGTGATCTCTTCTTTGAGAAAAGGCTTGGATGCTTCCCTAACATCTTTGCAGCAGCTAAGGCACAGATCATATGAGCAATTTGTGCAATGCCGGTGATAATCAATGATGGGTGTCCTGCAGAAATCACTGAAAGGAGGACGGCCAAAACCCCATTAAACTTCTTTATTTCACTCCCGGAAGATTTACAATAAACTCTCATTAAAAGGGTACAAAATTGAGAAATAGTCATAGTCAGCGATGCACAAATCCCATTCAGGTTCCAACGTCAGAGAAAGAAGACAACGGATATTTAAAGATAACTTAAGTACTATGCATACAACAATGAAAAAGAAGTAGAATGTGATTTCGGGCCAACCCACCAGCACATCTGCTCATCAGCATTTAATTTTGTCCTAGCAAGATCTATTTCGTTTCCTGAAAGATAACGTTAAAGATACTCTGTCATGCAATACATCAATCAAAGAGATATTAGTTATAAACATACTACTAAACATAAAAGCATTAGACCTCGGAGCCTTTTTTCCAGCTCCACCTCAGAGCACTGTTCAGAATGGGTCTGCTTTACAATAGGAAGCACAGCAGATAAAAGGCAGTAGAGGTACTGCAATTTGTCTTTGGCAGGTATTTCCCGAATCCTTGCCTACAAGAGCAAAATTACAAAGATTCCAGAAAACAAGAGAATAATATTTTCTGAAAAGAAAAAACAAGTTTAAGGAGAACGCAAAAACGAGATTTAGACAATTGGGAAAAGATGAATACTTTAATCAGATTATCTCCACGCATACACGCCCTGCAACTACATGTACCACGGCATGCAGGACAAACCTTCTGGATTTCTTCTACAGGGATGTCAGAATACCTGAGAAAAAATGCATCACAATTTGTGACTTTTCTTTTTCTTTCTTCTATTTTATTTTATTTTATTTTTATTTATTTATTTAATTTTTTTTCCTGGGGGGGGGGGGGGGGGGGTACTGTGTTTTATCTCACCATGTTGAAATGCAGTTCTCACAATATCCTCTTCTGCCACATTTGAGGCACCAAATCACCCCAGACCTCATATTGCCCCGACATTGATGACAAGGTTGCCCATCATCAGAAGACTCCGAGCATCCATCAGAAGTCTCCTACAAAAAAAAAAAAAAAAAACAGTCAGTAAATTATAAGCACATGCAAGGTGGAGCACAACATGCTGTAATTCTACCCACCACCGTAGGATTAATCTCAAAAATCCTTTGTGATCTGCTTCTGTCCGAATCTGCAGCAGATGGGGATGGTGTTCTATAAGATCTTCTACTGTCTTCGCATTCAGAGCCATCTCTATCAAGATCATCAGTTGACCTCAGAGAACCTCGACCAGAAAAACTCCTTACTGGTGGCATTTCAGGTGAGTAATTATTAGCCTCGGCTTTGGATAGTTTCGCCTTTTTCTTCTTCACAGAGGACCCAGAATAATCACCAAATTGTGAACTGAGTGGTAGATCCATATCATCACTCTTGCTTTCCAAATAGATATCGCTTTCACCTAAAGATTTCCTCTTTGATTTCTTCATATTAGCACGCATTGCAGAATTTGCTGCTCTCTTCTTCGCCTGGATATAATGCTTTTCACACACTGTCTTGTCAGGCATGGACATGGCGGTGCACCTCCATTGTTTCCCATCAGACCTCTTACACCGCAGATCATCAGGAATTCCCACATTGTCCTCGCCTCCCCCAATTGATCGAGGATGATCCATCATAAAGGTGTCCTATCAAAATCCAATGGGACAGACAGACCCATCAAAATCGTGTATCTTAACCTGCGTCACATAAATATAAAATAACATGACATTTAAAGGAACACATACTCAAGTTTGATGAAACAAACAACAAAGGGTGGCAAGGGGAGATTGTTTGATTTCCTAATACATCAAAACCTAGACTAACTCGAAAGAGCCAATACCCTAATTCAAATAAAAAACACCTTCAATCTGAATTTGCACAACCAGTAAACTTTTCCGCAGAAACAAATGATCAGTAGAAAATACACTATCAGGTGCATACACCTTACTTTACGTATTTAGATTGTACATATATAGATATACGGTTACATACAGAATTAAATACGCCGAGTTAAAAAGTATTTTCTTCGTGTGCGCGTGCGCCCGTGTGTCTGAGAGAGAGAGAGATGCGGAGGGAACCTTGAGAGTGTGGATGATTTGAGATTATTGAGTATTTCCGAGCATGGAATAGGATGTTTATCTCTCTGCTTATTCGTAGTTTCTGGAGTTC
Source organism: Orobanche coerulescens (assembly GCA_033398695.1). NCBI lineage: Eukaryota > Viridiplantae > Streptophyta > Magnoliopsida > Lamiales > Orobanchaceae > Orobanche > Orobanche coerulescens. The sequence goes on along the minus strand of CM065814.1, from coordinate 148,354,155 downwards.
TGAAGACCAGAGGTGAACTCGCGGACGAAAAGATTAGCAGAGAGCCACGGCAAGCGCTCGAGAGACTGTAGAAGGCGAACGCAAACGACGTCGTAAGAACTCGCATATTTGCAGTGTCTTAACTTGCCACTGACCAGTTACCCGTGTCCTCTCGGGCTTAGTTAGAACTTAGAAGTTAAGGATTAAGAAAAATTTACGCATTAATAATAATAATACAAATATTTTTAATTTTATTTATTTCAACTTATTATTAATACTTTTTAGAGTACTTCTGAAAATTTACTATTGTTTAATATTTGAAAGTGTTAAATTTAAAACATAAGAACATGGAGGGGTACAATAGTCATTTCACGTGAACACTACGACGACCAAAAAACACTATTATCCTTCATATGATAGATTATAGATAACTCGTACCATAATTGAATTAAAATAATCAAAATATCAAATTACCTTACTAGGAAAAAAATATGTTGGCCTCTAGAGATCTGTCGGGGGCGGATTCACCGGCACGCAAGTCTGCAGGAGGCCGCAAACAAAAAAAATGACAGTTGCAGGAGGTCTGCAGCGGCGGCCCCACCGGCGTACAGGCCGGCAGGTGTAACACCCCCAATCCACTCAGGGATATTACACGCCGTAGACCCTTTCCCCAAGGATCTACCAGGCTGTTAACTAAAATCAAACATCTCCAACGTCGCCTTTAAGGCTAAAATGACTCAGTAGACCGATTTGGTCTTTCAATTAATACATACAACTCAATCTCAATACATGCCCACGCAGGGTCAAAATACAACACACTATTGTGCAACGGGAAAATACTGCAGTGGGAATAAAGTACAACCAAACCAATACGACATCGTATGGATCCTCATGTGATTAGTATCATCATCTTTCATCATCCTTCATGCCGACCCTGTGTTATGCTCCCCAAAACCTGAATGTAATACAGACATCCACCCCCGATTGCTCGGGGTTAGCAAAATCCCACTATTTTGCTAGTGCAAATACATAATCATGCGAAATATAACAAATAAATAGAAATCACGAATCGGATACGACAATTAACTACCAAAGCCTCCCGAGAGGTTTTATTAATTAGAAAGCAATCAATGAAGTGTTTGAAAATAAATTCCTCATCTCGGGGATTTTTAAAAGTAGAAATCTTGTTAGACCTCAAGTCCTTAGTTGAAAAATAACCATTTCAAGACGAATGAGTCTCGGCCCAAAATCACTTTCCGTAAAATGACCTTTACAAAACCATTGGGATCTCAACCCAATTCTCATCAAATCACAGTACACGAGAACAATAGCAATGTCCATTTTCCAACATCAAAACCCCACAACTAAAACACTAAACACATACGACAAATACTCTAGTGCCATCCTAGCCAAGTAGGCCAATGAACAACTTGTAATGCCCGAACCTTTTATTGACTGTTTGACCTTGCTGTTCTCCTTATTTTGTCGCTCTGTAAACGCTTGGAGATGTTGTTGATATTGTTATTGAGTTTCGTATCTTGTTTGGGTCGCGATCGTGTTGTTTAGACCTTGCGGAAGTATTCTGGGCCAGAGAAATAGGGCACGCTAGGTCTAGGACTAGAAGTTTGGGAAATTTCGGGACTCGGGAGTCCCGATAGGTAATCGGGACTATCCCGATTTCCCGATATCATTTTAATTTATTTGATTATTTCTTTTCTTTTCAGTCTGACCCTAGTAAAAGTCCTGGACCTTTTCCATTTCAAACCCCGCCCCCCAACTCCAAATCCCTTTTCCACCCCCCCCCCCTTCTAACTCCAAATCCATCGCCTGACCGGAGACCGCCCACCGCCACAGCCTCATTCGCCTCCGTTCGCCCAATTCACCGCCGTTTTCACGACCCAATTCACACTTTCTTCGTTGGAAGTAGAGGTAATTATATTCTTCTTCATGTTTATATTTTCTCAAATTTCTTCGGTAATTCACTAATTCTATTCTTCATGTTTATTTTTTATTATTAATTATTATTATTAGTGTTATTGTTTTACTTCATCCGTTGAGTATAGAGAAAATTCATTCTTAAGTTTTCTGGTACATTTAAGTTTTCATAAAAACAAAATAGTAGGAAAAAACATTTAAGTTATTACTTCATAAAAACATTTAAGTTATTAGTTCATCCGTTGAGTTTTTTGTTTTTGTATATATTTTTTTTTACAGCCTTGTTTTTGTTTCAGTTATTAGTTCATTCGTTTTTTTTTGCACAGTATATTCTTAAATTATAATGTACTGTTGTACAGTACAGAGAGGGAATGATTGAATGGTTTTTGAGTGACAGTGAGTGAATGGTTTTTTGAGTGACAGTGAGTGACGGTGAGTGAATGGGAGACTTTGTTTTTGTACATTTTTTGTTTGCACAACCTTGTACAGTCATGTATGATTATTACTATCTTGTGTAACTTTTTGTTTTTGTATATTTTTTTGTTAGATGGATAATTATGAAAGTCAAACTTGGGATGAAGAAGACTTGGTTGATGAACCACTACAAGATAGTAATATCGTTGATGAAGAAGACTTGGATTCTTAGAAGATGTGGCTATAGAAGAAATGAGAGATGGTGTGAAACAACCTATTTCTAAGAAGCAAAAAGCAACTAAAACTAAAAGATCTAAATATTGGTTGGGATTTAAGCTTGTCGAAATTCTAGAAGGAGATCCTCCCGTAAAAGTTAAGAAGGGAGAATGTATGACATGTGGCATGTTGATTGCAGCGGATTCTAAACATTGTGGAACTAACGGGCTGAAAAAACACTTGGAATCGTGCAATAAGAGGAAGGGAAGGGCAACTGGTCAAACTCAAACTACGTTAAACTATCAAGGTGGCAGTGATGGGATTGGGGCAGGGTCATTGACCAATTGGAAATTCGACAAAGTGAGATGCAGAATGAAATTGTGTGAGATGATAATCCGTGACGAGTTGCCCTTCAGATTTGTAGAACGAGTGGGGTTCAAGGAGTACTCGAAAGCTTTATGTCCTCAATTCACGATTCCGGGTAGACACACAATTAGAGCTAACTGTGTGAAGTTGTTTTTGGAGCGCAAGATCTCATTGAAGTCCTTTTTTCAAACAAAGGGCATGGGAAGGGATTCTATAACCACAGATTGTTGGACATCGATTAATAACACAAATTTCATTTGTGTTACAGCACATTTCATAGATGAAGATTGGCGCTTGCACAAGAAAATCATCAGTTTCCGTAAGATTCTCGGCCACAAAGGGGATGATATTGGTGCTGCGATTACATCTTCATTGGAGGATTGGGGTTTGCATAAAGCCTTGTGCTGCACAATGGATAATGCTCCGGCAAATGATGTGGCAATCAAGTTCATGAAGCCAATCTTTGAGAGTTGGGGTACAAGTCTTGCAGGTGGGAAGTATATCCATATGATATGTGTTGCACACATCATTAATTTGATTGTGTCTGACGGGTTAGAGGAGATTGGTCAGTCCATGAGGCGACTTCGAGAGACTGTGAAGTGGATAAACGCTTCACCAGCTAGAACTCAAGAGTTCATGTGGGCGGTAAAAGTTCTCAAAATTGATTGCTCTAAATCCTTATGTTTGGATGTACCGACAAGGTGGAATTCAACATACTTGATGATAGAGGCAGCCCTGCCATATGAGAAGGCTTTGCTTTGTTGGCATTTTATAAATCGTGACTTTACAAACGATATGAATCAGAAGAAGTACAAAAATGGGGTTCTTTGGGTGCTTGAAGCTATTGATTTACTCAATGTGACGAAGATGTGTGATTATTTGTGGAAATTCTATGATTTGATCGTACTCGTCTCCGGCACTACATATACCACATCGCATTTATTCTTTAAGGAGATGTGTGATTTATTTGATCTTATCACTGGCTTAGAGTTGGATGAAGATGATGAAGTCAGTAGCATGGCTAAGAGGATGAAGACGAAGCTCGGTAAATATTGGTTGGAGGAATTCGACTTGAATCCGAGGATGAACAAGATCCTTTATGTTGCTGCAGTACTTGATCCGAGACAGAAGTTGATGCATGTGGAAAAGTGTTTGAAGGTCGTGTATGGCGAGGATTGAGCAAAGGAACTAGTGGGAGAGTCAAAAGCTCATTGGATGAGTTCTTTCAGATTTATAAGAAGAATGTGGCTACAACCTTACCATCAGTAGCCAATACACCCCCTACAGCATCCTCATACTTCTACAGACCGCTCTGATCGTCGCGGACTTCGGGCTAAATCTTCGTTAAGCCAACTACAGGTTGGGGAAGAACAACCTAATGCTACTACTTCAGAGATCGATCTCTATTTATCAGAGAGTCAGTATGTGATGTCTTCTGCCGAAGCTGATTCCTTTGACATTCTTCTATGGTGGTCGAGAAACAGCCCACGCCTTCCGATCATGTCTGAGATAGCTAGGGATGTTTTGGCTATCCCTATATCTAGCGTGGCATCTGAGTGTGCATTTAGCACGGGTGGTCGAGTTCTCTCCCAGTTCAGAAGCTCATTGACTTGTAATATGGTCGAGGCTCTCATATGTGCCCAAGATTGGCTGAAATCTAGTTCGGTTGAAAATTTTCTCAATGACGAAGAAGATGTGCCTGAAACCGAAATGGAAAAATAATATGATAATTGTGAGTACTCCTTTCTTAATATTATTAAATAATATTAGTATAATGCTGTAAATAAAATTTATAGCATACAAATAGTAAATATTTAACATGTTTCTTCTTATTTGTGTTTGATACTTGTGGTACAATGCACGCGAAATGGTTAGAATATATTTGTAGCGTGCCCAGTAATTTTTATGTAATTTAGTATGTTTAGTGGAGGAAATTTTATGTAACAGGAGAAAGGAATTGAGGGAAAAGAGAGATGAGAGGGAAGACAAAACTGTAATACTAATAGTAATTAAAACTAACAATAGTATGTACAAAACAAACAAAACTAATTATGTCAGTTGTGTTGTAGTTGAACTTGTTAACAGTAATTAACAAATTACTAACAGTAATTAACAAAATACTGGAATTAAAATTAACAAAACTGGAATTAACAAAACTAACAGTAATTAAAACACTTAATTAAAATACTAACAAAATACTGGAATTAAAATAGTAAATATTTAACTTGTTTCTTCTTATTTTTGTCAGTTGTAGTTGAACTTGGGATTGGTGATCGAGTTGGAGAATGCATCGACATTGTGCCCGGCGATCAAACGAGGACAGGATTGGATACAGACAGTGCTCATGCGAGTCATGCATATTGGCTGCCATTGATATTTGGTGGTGCCTGGTGGTTTCTTGTTTTGTTTTGTTTTGTTTGTGTTTTATTGAGTAGAATTACTGAATTAGAAAGACTTGTTGAATATTGATGGTGGTGATGGAATTATGTTTAAATTTCTAGGATTTTGTGGGATTTTTCTTATGAATTTAGATTTAATAATAACTAGGATTTGCATGGTTTGTTTATGTCGTCAGTTGTTGATGAATTATGATTTCTGGAAATTTCTGAAATTTGAAACAGGTTAATCGACAAAAACAGGCGAAATGTTGCCATTTTTTTATGATTTCGGGTAGTTTTTGTCCCGATTGGGACATTTGAGAATTTCGGGATATTTCGGGAAATTGTAGATCGGGACTGGAACCGGGACCGGGACTATTTTTTTTTCATTTCGGGTCCGGGACTCCCGATTTCCCGATCGGGACCGGGACTGGGACTGTTAAATTGACATTTTTCGGGGTCGGGACTTCGGGACTTCGGGACGGGACCCCGGCCCTGTCCCGATTATCAGCCCTAATCTACATTCACTTATAACTAACCATCAACCACAAGCTCACTAATATAAGAACCAACAATTTCATATCATCCCATCTAAAAAAAATAAATGCGTTCCAACTAATTCAAAACTAAATACATATCATAACAAAGACAAAGAATGTGTAATAAGATTCTATCTATTTCATCATGAACATCAAATAGGACAAAAAGGATTAAAAAATATCATATACTTCGAAACGACCAAGTCTCTCTTCAGCACATCATTGCTTTTCATCAAACGATCATACTAGTTGAAGAAGACCGATCCAAATTCTTGAATAAACCTGTATTTCCACGTCTGCCAAGAGCTGCTCGACTGAAGGTATAATCTCTGCATGTCGAAAGATTTAATGTCAATCACAATTTCAAGAAACCGCACCTAGGGTCTGCCTGTCCATCTTTTCATCATCAACAGCACCTTAATCCTGTAACACCCCCAAGATATTCGAGGTGTATTACAGCGCCGTGGACCCCTACATGGGACCCACCAGGCTAACGCAACAAAAACACCGCTCGACTAACCGTCTCGGTTAGCAAGGAAACAATTGTCAACCACAAGAACATAAAACGACGCGCCCGGTACAACCGGCATAACAAACATCAACCGACAAATACATTAACTCCAACGAAGACAAATCACAACCCGAAAGGAAAATCCTAAGTACTCGCGAGTACAATCTATAAGTTTACAATTTGGAAAACAACCACATCAAAAGAGACGGTAGAAATTAACAAGACTCGATTTGCACATGTCAACAACCGTGGCCGACATCCTCGTACCATCCCGCCGTCTGGCCGAACATAACACGAAATCCATAACAAGAATTTCCCGACAACGGGTCCACAGAGTGGTTAGCAATTACTCTATTAAAATTATTCAAGTCAAACCAATCTTACACATTTCATAGTATATGCACCAATATCATTTTCAAAAACCAAAACAAGACGTGTCTTTTCCTAAAATAAACAAATAAACAATTAGCCTTGAGAACAGGCGGCGGATACATTCTCACTCGGGGCCTCACAGGGACCCTAACGAGTTGGCTACAATTACAGAAAAACAAAACCACGCACACGCTATGCCGTGAGAACAGGCGGCATCATACATTCTCACTCGGGGCCTTGCAAGGACCCTAACGAGTCAAGGCTAAGATTGAAACTCGTGAAATCCAGGGCGGCAGCATAGATTTCCCTCCTTGACCCCGTCGGGCCAACACAAGGTGAGTTACAAACAAGTAATATACATAACCATTTCATGTTAAGCTTAAAGGTTTCCAAAAATACTTGCCTCGATTAAATAGACGACGACACGAACGGAGCGGAAGAGTTGAACACGACCGCAAGGAACCGCGGAATGAACCTAACGATTCGGATAACACAATCACAACCAACTCTAGACGATTACGGAAATGGAATACACAGGAACCCCGCCTACGATTCATGTATATTCATACCAAAATAACAACGAGGGCGGACCACAACCAAACCCTCTCGATTAGTAAAAATCCACAAAATATCCATGAATCCGTAGGAAAACTAAAGATACTAACAATATTAATCGTAAACATCATGAATCCACCAACAAAACGGAACTAATCGGAAGAAAATCCCAAAACCCCCAAATTAATCGAAAATAGGGTTTTAGAATATTACCTTTGGAGATTCAAGAACTAAGATCCGTAGAACACGCGTTAGATTGATTATCCGAGCCTCACAACCGAAAAGAAATGATGAAAATCGACCCCCGGATGAAGAACTCTCCCCCTCCATATCCTCTCTCTCGCGATGCAGTGGAAAAATGGGGAAGGAGACGACCGATCTCGTCTAATAAGGATGAGTCTGCGCAATTACCGCTTCGTGTGCCGCGGCACAGCAGAAGTGTGCCGCGGCACAGGCCGAAAATCTACTCCCAGGTTTTGGCATTGTGCCGCGGCACAGCCTGCGTGTGCCGCGGCACACGGTACAGTTGGGTTTGGTCGCGGAAGACACACGAGTGTGCCGCGCAAGACGGATAGGTGTGCCGCGCATCTTGGCACTGTGCCGCGGCACCGGATGGGTGTGCCGCGGCACACAGTACAGTTTGTTCGACATATTACACTGGGCCTGCTCGGCCAGTGCCCAGCACTTCCGACAGTGCCGCACCGGTCCGGCCAGCTGCTCAGCCGCCACGACCCGATGCCTCGATTTCCGAAAACGCACGGAACGAACACGACGAAAAGTTCGCGGACGACATCAACGACTCGAGATGAAAACGTAATGCAATAATTAATCATACGCGACCAAGAAAAGGGTCAAGATGACAAATACAGATATGGATACCCGTAACTTTCAAGAAATTACAAAATGGCCCAAAACGCCCGGAAATCACGATACGTGATCGAATAACCAAACCGAAGTTCACAACACGTCTAACAAAGTTAAACGGACTTGCGGGAAATTCGAAACAGCAGTTTCGGACGAGATTCGCAAGAATCGAACTCAAGTGCGGAAAAGTCGCTAAAAAGCACAGAACTCAACACAACAACACCGAAACGAACTCGGATGACAAAAGTGTAGAATTAATCATTCTCGAATGACGAACGGTCATGAGCGAGCCGTCAAAGCGGACTCGGAAAAAAGAAATTTACCGAAAATCGAAAATGCGGATATTACATTCTACCCTCCTTAAAAGAAGTTTCGTCCGAAACTTAGAACAAGTAGGAGAAGCAATATCCCTGCCGTAAAAACTCGACGAGATACACAAAACCGAAGACTCGCGCCCGACGGCGAAACGCTGCAAGGAACGCAAAGAGACATACGGCGAGAAAATACGCTCTAGGGCGACTAACACAACGTCACCGGTAGAGACATAATAAAATCAACGAGTGACAAGCGTCATTAAACGGATAATACAATCAAGTCAATTATCCGAACAATCACAAAACACGACGAACGAAAATCAATATGATTGACCAACCCAACGGTTCATCCATCAAAATGCGAGCCAAACGCTGAACAAATACGGAATTCCACCGCCTAAAGATTGGAAGATCGAAAACGAGACTAATTTCCCGAGCTTAAGGGAATTACGAAGGAGCCTAAACGCTCAACAATCACGAACGAGAACAAAAACTGAACAAACAAACGATTGAGACAACAAAAATCGAACGATCATGTCCGAAACACGTAGGGTAATAAAATTCAAACAATAACTCCCAGGATAATCTGGTGAGAACAGCAAGACGTGCATTCCCATAAGATCCACAGGAAAGGGAGTAACGATTGAAAAGTCACAACGACAAACGAGTCATTCCGAAACAATACCACCCTCGATCGATCAACAAAAGCAAGGGATAGGGAAAGTTCAGAAATGTTAACGGGCATAAATGAGTTGATAGAGCCGAAAATACAGAAGTTCAAAATCCGATCCACTTTGAATAAAAGAACTATTAGAACCAAAAGATGTTACTTCCGAACAAGATTCACAATAGTCGAACCGGATTCGGAAAAGTCACAGCGATAACCAGATCGACTCAAAACCAGATTACAGCTCGTTCGAATGGTGAAACCAAGGTATAGATCAAGTTCAGAAGGTATCAATGAACACGAGCGAATCGATAGGCTGGAGAAAGAGAAGATATAGAAGTCAAAATAGTACGGGTATTACTTTTGACCTCGCCCCCGAAACTCACAACAACGAAACCAAGGTAACAGTACAATAGGCAACCGACACAATGCGGCCCACTCACCGATGCACACAATCGTACCAACCCGAGCTCTAACAGCTCGCATATATGCGATAACGCATAAACCGCTACGAGGCGACAACATCCAATACCAATATCACACCCCTCACAGAGGCTACCACGACGACTGTGTGGCGAACTACTCAACGCTCACACCGCCAATTCAACAACAACTCGGGGGTTAACACCCTAACGATAGCACGAACATTACACATATATTCCCGGACCACAATTAGGAATGATAGATTTTAAAAACGAAAACCATCTTTTGAAAATAACTTGCAAGCATCAGTTGATCTTGAGTATCATATATCAAAAAGTAGTACAAACATCGTCATCGAGACTTTCAAAAGAAGTCAACTTGCGTTTAAAAAAAAATGAAGACACCTTTCGTTAAATTAAAACTTTTCAGCTATTTCGACCTTTGGGTCTAAACGAATGCGTTTCTAAATCATTAGAAATATCTCAAAATGTTTTGATCCTCAAAGTAGAATAATTTTGAAACATAGCGTGGCACTAGTAGGCATCTTGAGAGCACTGTGAGGAAATAATTCATTTTAAAAGTACGTCTCGAGTTTTATTTTCTAAGATCCTCAAGGTTTTTCGTATACAATAGCCAAAATGCCCAAAATTCGCACGTGTCAACATTCACTTAAACACATCATATCACACGCATCAAATCGCTCAAAATCACGACGGTAATATACGATCCTCGGGATATATTTAACAACATCGTTAAAACAACAATCGGTTTATCAAACCGGATGGAAAACGATATCAAGAACAAAACTCCAAAGAGTCAACTCTAGGGATTCAAGAAAATACCTAGATTCGCGAAGAACAATGGATTAGATGATGTTAAAATCATCTAGGATACTCCAAAACACCTTTGGATGGAAGAAAAATCACCAGATGCGAAACCGAGTCGCTACGTCTCAAACTCATGGAGGAAGAAGAAGGAATGAAGAAAATGCAACTTAGACCGGTGTCCAGATTTATATCGACACAATTAGCGTGCGCTAATCATTAAGGTTAGCGTGCGCTATCACGGCACCAAACAAAACTCGACCAAAAATACACCGTTAGCGTGCGCTAACGAGAACTTCGAGCCCATCCGGTAGCTCTGGATCGCCCGAACTACCAGTAGCATGCGCTATCCTCCTTAGCGTGCTACCAACGCACTCTTGCGCGCGCTAGCTGCAAAGCGTAGCGTGCGCTAACGACCCACAGAGACAACAACAGAACATATCGAAAAATTACAGCCGTAAACCTTTCTCACAAGGATTTACCGTGCTAAGCACAATTTCCCATGTCATTTCGAAAGTGCTAAAAAGACCAATGACGGTAATATTTTTCCAAAGCTCACAAAATCATTTGTCAAACCATCATGAAATATTTAAGGCCAAAATGCCAAAACTTGGTTCAAGGAATCAGTTTTACGAAATAAAACTCGGTTGCAAAATACCGAAAGCCGTTTTGAAAGAACTCATACAATGGATAAAATACGGTTCGAAAATACATCAACAAAGGATCTACACTCCTCATATAAACCAAATACGAGAGTCTAATAAACACATATCGTGAAATCGAAATCTACAGAAGGATTCCATCATTCAACGACTAATCATACAATTAACTCGTGTCACGCGAGGCACAACACAAGGAAGGGAGTTTAACACCCATAGGTCGCACGTAAGTGACGACCACCCCTCGATACTAATCACGACCAATGATCTCAAACGACGCGTCGCGATGTGACTAAGTCAGACAAAATCCGACAAGACAAAACTCAACAAACACAACTTGACTCGACAACCTAGGTTTCCCCAGGCTAATCTGATTTTAAAATCGTATACTCTAGTTATTCGAAAATAAAACCAATAAGTTAAAAATCGTTTTCAAGACCCCTTCAAACACGACAAGGGCTTAACAGCGGTAGCATTTTATAAAATGTCCTAAAACACTTTTAAACACAACCTTTAAATACCGACACAAGGTTTTATTTGAAAATACCAGGCTGGCTCGCCCAAATTCATGTCACTTTTCAAAAACCCACAATACGATCAAGTCTATGAAATTTTCAAGCATGCACGCCGCATGTATTATTATTAATAGAAACACATTGGTTGAAAATAACAATAATTAGCCAAGTACCAACAATTCCCGGACACACTCATATACGACATTCAAAAATCACCAGTTCAAAAGCGCAACTCGGAAATACCAATTCCAAGCCTATGTCAAACTATCTCTTCAAGTTTAACAACGTAACCAAAGATCACCGATTTGGACGTATGTCGAAACCAGCTATGTGAGTTTCTCAACAAACTCTGCCATCAATACCTATACCGGAACATATCAATGTTCAAAACTTCTACATCATACTGCACCCTTCGGTGTCCAACTCATCGGTACATTCGGCTCAACATACATTTAGTATATCGCAATTACCAAACACAGATTCCATCATACGACAAAAGACTAGAGAGTCAAGCCCTCTCGCAATATACCACGGAGCAAAACTCGGATCTTTCGATCACCAACGATCCCACCAATGCTAGGAAGTTTGGCGATGGATGGCTCGCAAAACGACAAACGGTCAAGCCCAGAACGGCGCACATATTCCAGAGAGATAAAGGACGGCGCAATACAAAAATCAAAAGTACACAAACCGGATGGGTCGAGAAACAACTCGACGATAAGTACGAGAGAGGCAATCACAGTTCAAGAAGTGGAATTTCAATACGAGAAAACAAGAGAATCGAGTAAGGAGAACTTACGAGCACTGGATGTACTGAGATGCCGGCAGCGGTGTGACAATGTGCAAAACAAAACACAACTAGACCCAAATAACCAACAAGCCTAGGTATCCATAAACCTAGAGCTCGATACCATTTCGTAACACCCCCAAGATATTCGAGGTGTATTACAGCCGTGGACCCCTACATGGGTTCCACCAGCTAACGCAACAAAAACACCGCTCGACTAACCGTCTGTTAGCAAGGAAACAATTGTCAACCACAAGAACATAAAACGACGCTACGGCAGACAACCGCATAACAAACATCAACCGACAAATACATTAACTCCAACGAAGACAAATCACAACCCGAAAGGAAAATCCTAAGTACTCGCGAGTACAATCTATAAGTTTACAATTTGGAAAACAACCACATCAAAAGAGACGGTAGAAATTAACAAGACTCGATTTGCACATGTCAACAACCGTGGCCGACATCCTCGTACCATCCCAGCGCCCGCTCTGGCTGAACATAACCTGAAATCCATAACAAGAATTTCCCCGACAACGGGTCCCCAAAGGGGTTAGCAATTACGCTAGTACAAGTATTCAAGTCAAACCAATCGCTTACACATTTCATAGTATATGCACCAATATCATTTTCAAAAACCAAAACAAGACGTGTCTTTTCCGGAAAATAAACAGTCAAACAATTAGCCTTGAGAACAGGGCGGCAGCATACATTCTCACTCGGGGCCTCACAGGGACCCTAACGAGTTGGCTACAATTACAGAAAAACAAAACCACGCACACGCTATGCCGTGAGAACAGGGCGGCATCATACATTCTCACTCGGGGCCTTGCAAGGACCCTAACGAGTTGGCTAGCGGTACGAAACTCGTGAAATCCAGGGCGGCAGCATAGATTTCCCTCCTTGACCCCGTCGGGCCAACACAAGGTGAGTTACAAACAAGTAATATACATAACCATTTCATGTTAAGCTTAAAGGTTTCCAAAAATACTTGCCTCGATTAAATAGACGACGACACGAACGGAACGGAAGAGTTGAACACGACCGCAAGGAACCGGCGGAATGAACCTAACGATTCGGATAACACAATCACAACCAACTCTAGACGATTACGGAAATGGAATACACCCGGAACCCCGCCTACGATTCATGTATATTCATACCAAAATAACAACGAGGGCGGACCACAACCAAACCCTCTCGATTCCGTAAAAATCCACAAAATATCCATGAATCCGTAGGAAAACTAAAGATACTAACAATATTAATCGTAAACATCATGAATCCACCAACAAAACGGAACTAATCGGAAGAAAATCCCAAAACCCCCAAATTAATCGAAAATAGGGTTTTAGAATATTACCTTTGGAGATTCAAGAACTAAGATCCGTAGAACACGCGTTAGATTGATTATCCGAGCCTCACAACCGAAAAGAAATGATGAAAATCGACCCCCGGATGAAGAACTCTCCCCCTCCATATCCTCTCTCTCGCGATGCAGTGAAAAAATGGGGAAGGAGACGACCGATCTCGTCTAATAAGGATGAGTCTGCGCAATTACCGCTTCGTGTTCCGCGGCACAGGCCGAAAATCTACTCCCAGGTTTTGGCATTGTGCCGCGGCACAGCCTGCTTGTGCCGCGGCACACGGTACAGTTGGGTTTGGTCGCGGAAGACACACGAGTGTGCCGCGGCACCGGATAGGTGTGCCGCGCAAGCTCGGCACCGTGCGCGGCCGGATGGGTGTGCCGCGGCACACGCATGATTTGTTCGACATATTACACTGGCTCGCCGCCGCTGCCAAAGACTTCCGACAGCCGCACCGGTCCGATTGCTCGGCCGCCACGACCGATGCCTCGATTTCCAAAAACGCACGGAACGAACACGGCGAAAAGTTCGCGGACGACATCCACGACTCGAGATGAAAACGTAATGCAATAATTAATCATATGCGACCAAGAAAAGGGTCAAGATGACAAATACAGATATGGATACCCGTAACTTTCAAGAAATTTCAAAATGGCCCAAAACGCCTGAAATCACGATACGTGATCGAATAACCAAACCGAAGTTCACAACACGTCTAACAAAGTTAAACGGACTTGCGGGAAACTCAAACAAGAGCTTTGACGAGATTCGCAAGAATCGAACTCAAGTGCGGAAAAGTCGCTAAAAAGCACAGAACTCAACACAACAACACCGAAACGAACTCGGATGACAAAAAGTGTAGAATTAATCATTCTCAGAATGACGAAACGGTCATGAGCGAGCCGTCAAAACGGACTCCGGCCGAAAAAAAGAAATTTACCGAAAATCGAAAATTGCGGATATTACAAATCCCAACTATGTTGGGGTCGGTGGGATGAAGATTATAGTGTCGTTTAATTGTCTAAAATTAGTTAACACCATAACTCATGCAAATAACAAAGTGGCAAAGTTTTACGCCGGATGCCCTTCATGTCGCAACCTTCATATGAAGGAGAAATAGAATGAAATCCAAAATCTTCAACATCATAGGTTTTTTCATTTATATGGAAAATATCATGAGACAGCGATGAGTTTGAGATAATTGCTATTGTCATGTCACAATACGTGATTGATATTGTAAAATCAACACACACATCATGGAACATGACGCAAAGACTACATTACAGTCAAGCATCACAGAATAATCCATCTTTGCCAGCTAAATTTACCATCTTGAAATTGTTTAATACGGCTGGACAAGTCTGCATTACAGAACAATCCAATTAGAGAGAAAATAGCATCAGTGTCAAGCAAAGACTACATTACAGTCACATGGAATATAAAGTCCAATCAAATCACAAAGAAAGTTCTTTTCTTACTTTTCCATTGGCTACCACCACTTTTACACCCCTCGACAAGGCTTATTTTAGAGCTTCAGCAGCTGATAAGGAAAAATGTGGCCACAGAACAATATTTAGCAGACAATATTGGAACAAACCTTCATGAAAATAAGCAATTAATTGCCTATTCCAATCAGAAAATCTCGTGAAACATAACTAAATAAAAATCAGAAACACTAAATCTCTTCTAAACAGATAGCAAATCTAAAATAAAACAAAATAAATTCAGTGCAAAATCCATGAATTAGAGGCAACGGATCGAAAGAAGAATGATCAGTGGAGTACCTATCTAATCATATCCATGAATTACTAGGTACGTCTCCACCCACTTCCCTCATTGGAGATATACATACCCTTTTTTGGTTGGTTTCCCTTAATCCTGGGATACCATTATATGCAGACATTAAAAGCCAATATTGCAAGTGCACAGACAGTACATTCCACAGTACTAGGTGTTAGGAATATGCCCTCGAATGCCACTCAGAGGATGAGAGAGTGAGAGCAATTGTATTGTAATTATGAATATTATATTTAATAAGGCAATTATTATTTCTATATTATTGTATATCACTGGCATTGTGATTTGGTATATAGAATAGTAGTCCTTGCATTTGAGAGTGAACATTCTACTCCTTATAGAGATAAGGAGATAGGCACTAGAAGTGTTTAGAGCTCGAATGCTTAACTAGTTCGCAAGTCGATAAAACTTAACAGGACATTAAGTTTTAATAAGACTTGTATAACTGATGCTAGGACGTGTGCACGTCTTGATAGCATAGTTATAAGTATATTGGTGGGACCAGATACTCGAACACGACTCATACTCGATTCATCCACACGGTATTCACTCTCGGAGAGTCGATGACGAATCGAAAGGTTGTGATAGTATACGTGGACCTTTGACTTGAGGGTTCGAGAAGATGTGTCCGTGACGTTTAGTTTGTCATTAGAGTAGTTAGACTCATTTGCTTAATTGCCGAGTCGACCTCGAAGTGCGGACTATACGGCAGTAGCGCCTTTGTCAGACGCCAAGAAAGGATTTTATCTCTGTTAGTGAGCGGCGAATGTCCTATATGGTTAATGGCAAATAAGATCATAAGTCTTTGGCCAAAGCATTACGATATAGTCGTATTAGATACACTATTAATCGGTCGGTCTTGATTTGCATTAACACATGTATAGAGTTTAGTCAACGTAGGGTTTGACTTTACCGTGACCCGAAGACTTGACCGGACATCGATGAAGGGTCTATACGTATATAGTATTCACGACATAATGGTTCGGAATGATTCGTTCATTCGTTCTCGCCGGGTTTACAGGCGCCCGCTAGTGGCTAAGTCCGCCCGCACTCATTAGTTCCTCCCAATGCCTACCGAGACGAACCTACGGAGTCGCGCAATAGGATCATTGATGGATAAATGTGAATTAATAATCTCTCTTATAATATTAGATATTAGATATCTAATTTTGATTTATCGGATAAATCAAATAGCGGTCTTATGAATTGTAAGTAGGTTACTGGGTGATTACTTTAATTCATAAATTATATTTCTTAGAGAAATATATATTTGTGTTTGATATAATTAATTAATTGGATTAATTAATTAGTCCAAACACATTGGAAATAAAACGGATTCGTTTGACGAACATCCGGTACACGAGGGATTCGTTTTGACGAACATCCAATACACGAGCCGAGTAAATTCGACCCGTCTTCTTGGAAATTTCCCTTAAGGCCGCCCCCCTCCATCTCTTGTCTCTTATATACTTATTTTATGTCACTAGGTGACATATGTGATGTGTATTTGATACCCTCAATCATGTGTTAAAGGTAGACTTTCATTTTTTTTATAAATAAAAGTCTTTAAAAAGGAGTGAGGACAACTTCTTCTTGCTTTAACTCATAATCACGAATTTGAGAGAGAGAGTAAGGTTGAAAACTTCATCTTGATCTTAGAGACAAGATATAAGAAGAATACATTGAGAGAGAAAATTTCTACAAGCTTCCCTAGCCGCATTCTTGAAGAAAGGAAGCTTGTCGATTTTTCCATCAAGTTCCGGCGTGTGAAGTAGAGGCATCTTGCTTTAGGTGCTTGAAACGAAGGGCTCTTCATCATCATCATCATCATACGAAGGTTTTTCAGAGACATCATAGGTATGGGACTTTGATTCCTTGATCTTCGTATTTTTCTTTTCGTATATACGTTACTTGATCGATCCTCTTAGGGATTCCGTTTATTCTTCCGTTGCGTTTATTTTTTGTGGAATCCCAACACTAGGGTCATAGCCGATGCCATTAGAGATACAAAACTGATAACGAAACCAGAAACTACAGGAGCAAACAACTTGCTGGTTAGATCGGTCCTTCTTATCATTGAGTTCATCTTTGTTAGAACTCCTCGAGATTGGCCTTCCGATATCACAACCACCCATTCTCTTTAAACCAAGATTGTTCCAGCTATAGTTGAAAGCACGCCAACAGCTCCAGAGATATTAATTAATATGACGAGAGCTATAAATGTCGTATAATTTGCAGATATCAAATCTTGATACATCAGTAATGCAATTACTGCACGTCCGGCAACCATAAACGAGAGGTTTTGACTCGACAGCCAAAGCTTGAGAACCTGTTCAAATACAAAAGAAACATTCGAGTTCCACAATAAGTTGCGGAAAAGAAAAAAAAGTTGTGAAACATACGCCGAAATATATATTCTTGATATTGAATTTGTCCATCGACAAGAACTCGACTGACGATCAAATTCTTTATCAATTAGCGCAGGAAGTGTGATAGAATTAACAGAAAATGAAGTTTTAATCTTAATCAAGAATGGATGCACCATTCCAAAGCAGATGAAGTAAAAATCAATTTCATCACATCATCGGAATCTCTTTAACACAGGCGATGGAGTGAACCTGAATGTAGGACAACTTATCCACCCATTGTCCGATGAAAGGACCAAATAAAGCAGTGGACGAAGATTCTACCACACCGTAAGCCGCAGCAAGAAGTAAAGAATCCGGCCATACATTGATCATGTATAAGCCGACCGAGAATTCCCACATCCTGTGATTCACGAGGACAGCCAATACAAAAGAAAAGAATAACGTGTCTGTAGTAAGTTCATAAAACAATCTAAGTGCATAGACTAGGTTGTAAAATCATCGAAACTACCGAATAAAGGAAAAACTTTAAAAGGAACCGACTAAAAAAAACATATGCCCATTTAAATTACGCTCAAATCTAGACCTGAATCTGCAATTCAATGTTTGCATCAAATCAAATATTCTTCCCCAAAAACAACATAAGAACTGTGAAAAAAAACAAAGGATCGAACATCAAGTTGTGTCAAAACCTGGCACCCCATCTGGCTAAAAAGTGTCCCATATAAAGATTGAGGAGCAGAGAAGAAGAAAGTGTAGGTGGTTGTTCTACTTGATCAAACCATTGTTTATTTGGCATAATCTCCATTTCTTCTTCGTTCTATAGCTGCTTTTTCTTTTTTCTTTTTACTTTCCATTCTTCTTCGAGTGTTGCATACTGATGCAGTCATTTCTGCACCGATATTCAATTAACCCCACACCATATTCAACTAGCCCCCACTATGGGATAGAATTGATGAAGTATTGATCAACAACATATCGTGACAGATATCAATTTGTAGCAAGTAGATGGTAGTCAATTAAGAAACAGCAGTAACCTCTTCACAAAAGATTAATTAGCAGACCAAATTGAGGTTGTGCAAATCAACATCAGTGAAAGTGCGGACATAGTCCACCTCATACCCCCAAATGCTTAATAAATCTGCTTAATTTCAAAATAAAGATTAGAGCTTTTCCTCTTTACATAACACAACATATAGTTTGTTGACAAAAACAATCATTTCTAAAGATACAGGGGTTTGTACCATCTACTTGCGACACAAACCACAATATTTTTTTGTAAAAAAAACGAAATTGATATAAGATAATTGGAAACTATTTATTTAGGCCAAGATCCAATTTTTACAATACCCCGGTTCGCTCTTACTTGATGCAATTGTTGAAGGTGCGATAAGAATATAGAGTATACAACTGCAGAACCGACCACAAAGGAGAAAATTACAGAAAATGTTACCGGAAAAGTCAGGAAAGGCAAGAGAGGAAACCCATAAGAAGAGAAGATCTGGAGGTGTTATGAACCGTCTTCGATTTCGATCGCCGTTCACCTTCTTCTAATTCTTTCTTCTGCAACCCCACTTCCAATCTTACAATCCTCCAATTCTTTCAATCTGCCAATTCAATGAGTCATAATTACAAAGAAGTAATTCTTTCAATCTCCCGTCGCCCGACTTCTCCACTACTTGTGACTAATTTGTCGTTTCACCCAGTCAGGGAGGAGATGCCGAGAACCAGTAACTAATTTGTTGTTTCTTCTGTGCGCGAGGAGACGCGGGGATACCGAGAATCAGGCGGCACCGCTCACCATCGTCGACTGACGGTGGTAAGGGATACAAAAGGCAAGAACGGCGGAGTCAGGTCATAGATGGCCGCTAATGTTGTGGGGAGATGACCCAGAGAACGGCAGAGGGGAAGGACAGAGAGATAGGGAGAGAAGAAAAAAAATGAGAAGATCGAGGGAGCGTTTATCAAGAATGGTTTTTATTTAAACTTTATTTATAGGTACACATCATTGAATTTGAAATTCATCGCAACATATCATTGTATAAAATAATATATCGCTTATAATTAATTCGATACTCATTGAATAAAGCTCCTTTTAGAGTCGACGATAAGAATATTGCCATATGGAATTATATCAATCCTTCGGGGATTGTCTTTCCATTCCTCAAGTAGAAATTGAACAAATCAATATGACATAAAGTTATGTATTTTTCATTTGAAATAAATACATGCAACTTCAAATGTAAATTGCTCTTTAGGAGCATGTATTTTTCTTCAAAAATATTAATTGTGCTAACTCAGGAGCAACAATTTAAATCAAAGATAATCATATATTACCGAAAATATGAAGTACTTATCAAGAGTATGTGATATTCTTCAAAAGGATCAATTATGCTACATTGGGAGCAACAATTTATAAGCATATACCACCCGGAAGATAAAATACTCTAAAAGAGTATGTAAATATTAATTAAAAGTATTAATTGTGCTACATCATGAACAACAATTTATATAAATATGGTGATAATAAAAGCAATTCAATAACACAAGGCCATATAGAAAATATTCAAAATAATGCCTTTTTTTTGTTTATATTCTTGAGGAATATTGACTTTAATTGATGTGTTTATCATAAATACTATCATAAAAATATGACTATATATCGTTGTGTTTTATCAAGAACATCAACAATTTCTTTTTAATAATCTTCTGAATTATTAAAATTACAAATTCATGTTCTTCGGGAAACCATAAAAATATATTAATATAATGTATTAAAAGAATTATTACAAATAATTTTATATTAATGATACAAGTATTATCATCAATATAATATGTAATAACTATCGTTATTACTCTTCTTCCAGAAGAAAGTGCAATAATTATTATGCAATTAATCCAACATCTATAAGATGTTGATGAAAATTGGTCAACTCGAAATAATACAATTTTAAGTGTATAAATGTAATTCATGATATTTACTAGTAATTTGTGATATTTATCATACAATATGTGTGAATTTGTATTAATATAGCTTCGGGAAATATATCATAAATAAACATATAGTTAAATAATATATAAAAATAATATAAATAGACTTAACACCAAACACGTAAATTTACACATGTAAATATTGAAAGTATTGGGATTAGTAGACTTCTAGCCTAATAAGTGGTGAATTTTATACGTCATTTACATTGATATTTTCTCTAATACCAATTTCTTTTCTTCAGAAATTGTATATGTCATTTGTCTCACTTGTTATCGCTGAATCATACATATTTCAAGCGATAGTTTAGAAATCCATACATTTACCGATACATAGAAGATAATGTTGCATAATCATCGACCCTGTAGGAAGGAATTTAGTGGTTCTTCAGGAAGTGTCAATAAATTTAGCACTACCTTTTTTTTCATACGAAAAGTATCATTCTAGAGATATCATGCATATTTGCACTTTGATGAGACAATAAATCATGACTACTATTTAATCCCAAGAACTTGGCATTCTATTCACAAAAAGAAGAAATAAGATAAGCCAAGAATTTGAATGATAAAAATATCTTCAGGATATTTGACCCTTTTATCACTAATTATATAGCAAAGATCAATTCAAATCATACTTCAGGTATGACATCAGATCTTATATTGATAAAAACTCACAATATATCATAAGAGATAATAAAATATTAAAATACACAATATATAAGATTAGATATTGACATATAATCTTAAGATTATCATTTTCGTGTCCTTATCATTAACAGTTGATATATCAACTCCACGGGATAAAATTTATAAATAATTATCCCCTACAAGGATAAACTCTAAATTTTATCTACTTGGGGAGATAAAATTTGAGCCATGTAATATTGAAGTTTTTAATTTAATATTGTTCACTTACGGGAACAACTTGATAGGAATATTCGACCACTCACTAATCTTGCTATCATTGGAGCACAGTCGGATTATGATTGTGGAGTATATCATATCTTGTACAATCTTGATAGATGATATTCTCAAATCATATTAATATTTTTTTATTTGAGATATAAGTTATATTTTCCTTCAGGGATAATATCATGTTACATCAAGAGCATAATGATTTAATTATGCTATTATATTTATAAGTAACAAATCAATATTCTTCAGGAATATTGTATCATCACATAATTCATGTATAAATAAGAATTATTCATTTTTTTTGTTTTTTTGTTTTTATCAAAACTCCTTCATTTCATTCCATCTTAGAGCAAAATTACAATCACACTGGTTTACAACCAGCATCCCGAGGACAGAATAACAAAATTAAGAAAAAATATCAAGCAACACAACTGAGTTTCTGGCCTCGACACTATGAACAATTTCTTGGACCAGCTTCTCCCATGGTCGCGGAGAATGCCTGTAGACTCTATAATTTCTCTCAATCCAACAGTTATAGACAACCAAAGCAAAAACAGCCCTTCTCAATTTAGCCTTCAAAGACTTACCTTTCGCCACACGCAACAACCACTGGCAACAATTATCCCACCGAGCAGAGCATTAAACGACTTGCAAAGATTCATCACCTCAATCCAGATCCTCCCGTATAGGAACAGCAAAAATATATGATTTACGGACTCAAGAGCAACACCACAAAATCTGCAGAAAGGTGCAAACAGATATATCCCAAACGGCTACTCTATCGCCAGAGAGAGCCTATTATTCATAGCCACCCAAGTTATAAAAGAGTGCTTAGGGAATGATAAGCACCCCAAACCAACTTCTTCCAGCTAACCCCATCATAATTTTCAATAATATTTAAATAAGCCTCTTTCAAGCAAAAACACCCCTTCACTACACAGCCAAGCACAAAATCCATGCAAAGAGGCCTACATCTCAGAATATTCTTCCAAACCACAGAGGCAGACTTCTGAATGTTCATAGTTTCAACACATCTCCCTTTGATATATACAGCATGCACCCATTTTACCCATATACTTTCTTTATCAACAAACAGCTTCCATAATTTCTTTGCTGTGGCAGCCACATTCCAATAGACCAAAGAGTAAAGGCCTAATCCCCCTTGAGCCTTAGGAGTACAAAGCCTCTCCCAAGCAACATGGGACTTCCTTCCATCCACCTTACCAGACCATAAGAAAGCCCTGCACTTCCTATCAATGTCCTGAAGAACCTTCTTAGGAAGAGGAAAGATCAAAGACCAGTAGTTTTGTATTGAAAAAATAACAGCCAGGACTAATTGAAGACGTCCAGCGTAAGAGAGGAACTTTGCAGTCCAAGATTCTAACCTCTTAACAATCTTCTAAACCAAAGGAGTACAATGCCTGCTCAGAATTCTAGAATCATTTAGTGGCACCCCCAAGTACGTGATAGGAAAGCTCCCCTCATCCATTCCTAACAGATCCAGAATCCTCATTTTCTTCACATCTGAACATCCAACAATAAAGACCTGGCTCTTCCGAACATTACACTCTAAACCCGAGACTTTAGCAAAAATATTTAAGGCCAAAGCTAGATACTGAGCAGACTTTAGATGAGCTTCAGCAAAAATCATCACATCATCTACAAAAAACAGATGAGTGATCCCCACCTTCTCACACAAGGGATGAAACCTGATTCTTCTTTCAGAATACAACTTCAATAAGAGCCGAGACAAGTACTCCATAACTACCACAAAGAGAGATGGGGATAGGGGATCACCTTGCCTCAGGCCCCTAGCACCTTTGAAAAAACCTTCAAGAGTTCCATTTACTACAACCGAGAACCAGGGACACCTCACACAAATCATACACCAAGCAACAAAACGAGGAGGAAAACCCAGCCCTTTCAAGCAAGACTCCAAAAAATCCCAATTAACAGAATCATAAGCTTTCCTCAAATCAGCCTTTATAAGCATTTTAGGGCTACTAGAAGCTCTGTCATAACCTCTAACTAGTTCATGGCACACAAGAACATTATCAACAATAACCCTCCCTTTAACAAAAGCACCCTGACTCAAACAGATCAAACCAGGCAGAACAGATTGAATTCTCAAGGTAAGGATCTTGGATAATACCTTATACACCACGCTACAGCATGAAATTGGCCTAAAGTCCCTTGGCTGCATAGCATTCTTTTCCTTAGGAATAACAGGAATGGCTGTTGCAGCCATACTCTTCGAAACAGAGCCATTTTGAAGGCACCACACAATAGCAGAAAACAGATCACCACCCACCAGCCCCCAGTGCTTCTGAAAAAAGCTCACTGTAAAGCCATCAGGCCCTGGAGCCTTGTCGGCTGCCATTGAGAAAAGAGCCAATATAACCTCTTCCAAAGAAACATCCTGATCCAACCGCAGCTGCTCATCTCTATTTACTTGCCCCCCAAACTGCATAACCTCAGGATTAGCCTTATAACACCTATCAGAACTGTCAGATAGTATAGTAATATTCTATATTTCAGGAATTATTCATTTAGAATAGTAATATTCTTCAAGAATATTACAATTAATTGTGCTACTTCGAGAGCAATAATTTTAAGATCCATAATTGAATATACAAAGGAAAAAAATAGTACGAGAATGAATCAAGGCTCAAAATAACTAAACTAAAATAGTTGCTTCTTCAAGAGCACTTACAATATTCTTCCGGAATATTATTTTGTATTTTTCATTAGGAATTGCCCAAATTATTAGATCTCATAGTGTTCTTCATGAACACATCATATTCAACTAGGATATGACGAGATAACATTGCCCTTCTTCAAAAACTACAACAAATCTTTTATCTTAGTAATCTTCTGGATTATTAAGTATTGTTGAATCGTGTTTCTTCTGGAAACAAAGAGGAATATGATTTGTCAATTTGATAATAAATTTTGAGGTCATCATATATATTATTTATATATGATGCACACAAAAAAAAATATAAAATTTAATAACTAAATATATTATATTGTTCCTCAAAATCATCATATGAAAGAAAGTTTTTGAAAGATTAAATAGAATTAATACCGTTCACCAATGTAAAAAAAAGACTATTTCTGCTCGGATTTATTTTATGTACGCAATACATTTTAGAAGTCGATCTCCACCGTTGAATTTGTGGATCCGTTTGTCAGGAAGATACTGTAAAAATTTCATGCTGATCCGACGGTTAACAAAGTGGGAAACGTGATTTTAGCGCGGTCTCGCAGTGCAGAAAAATTGCTCGCGTTTTTTTTTTTTTTTTTTATTTCGAAAATCGGAGAGATTTTTTTTTTACTCGTAGAGTATCGTGCTGATAACTTGTTATAAACTTGAGAGAAAAAGAGAGAAATTGGAAGAGAAGGAGAATAATGTGTGTATTCTTATGAGGGGCAAAAGCCTTTATTTATAGGTACACATCTAGGGTTTCAGGGGTATAAAGGTCATTCATTAATAAATACATTAATTACAACAATTTCGCTTTTTACTTCGGTAATTACTGAATTACTGAAGTACATTCAACTTAAAATTTTCAACTTATTCCGTGGGGGAGGCAGCGAGGCGGACTTGGGGCGGGGTAGGCGAACGAGAGAGAGAGATCATTAGGAACTTTACTTGTTTCTTATAATGATTAAATTCTGAAGTTTAAAATCTAATACGTAACATAAATTAATAACAGTATCTTTCCATAAATTATAAACTCTTGATAACAGGACTCTAATTGTAGTGATATTAAAATCTAATCATAACATAAATTAATAATGGTAATATTTTACTTGTGTTTTTAGGAGCTAAATGAAAAAATCTGAAGTTGAAAATATTAATTCTCGGTCAAAACATATACACTTTGCTTTTGTAAAAATATTCTGATAAAAAATAAAATTTCACACTGTAACTTCATTAATTATCAAATTAGTGAAGTCTTTGTATCTTAAAATTCTCAACTAGTTTCTGTCTTTTTATATGATACCATCTACTGAAGTCTATGTGGGTGTTTTACTTCAGCAAATTGAAAGTGAAGTTGTTTTTTGTTTTTTACTTCACTAATATACATAACTGAAGTAAATTATACCGAAGTCTTTGATGTTTATTCTACTACTGATTGACCCCTGAGTTGTTAGATGCGTCGGTTGGTTACAATGTGTTGTCTGCATCAAGCATGCATTTTGCTTATGGTTGTTCGGACACAAAATTAATTCCCAAACTAGCTTTCTCCATAATATCATTACTATTATAAAAAGCAAAAAAAAAAAAACACTTAAATAGAAAACTACACTTATATTAGTATCTACGGGGCACACTACACCTTGGAAGGCTCCGACGGAAAGCCCTTTCAAAAATAAATCGGCCTTCAATCGCATCGAACAAAATATTCCAAAAGGTAAATTTGAAGTTGGAGAGAGCAGCAATAAAACAAGACCAGAAGTACGGCCTACTCCGGTAGGATATACTGTGACCCGAAATCCAGACATCCAATGGCGCTGCAGAATGCATCAACAAGCGAACAATGGTCATAAAGGACGGAGAGGTTTGGACAGAGGATGAAAAAGAAGAGGGGGATGAATATGATACAGATGTTGTCGAGAGCGCATCCGCTCTTGTAATACGGAGAATAATGAACGCCGAAGCCAAGGAGGAAGACGGGGTAGAACAACGTGAAAATTTATTTCACACGAGAGTTTTTGTTAAAACCAAAAATTGTAGTGCGATAATCGATAATGGGAGTTGTGCAAATGTGGCTAGCGCAATGTTGGTCGAAGAGTTGGAAATACCAACACGAAAATATCCCAAACCATACCGACTATATTGGGTTGAATGATTGTGGGGAGGTGAAGGTAACTCGACAGGCCCTCATCTTAATAATCCTTGGGCGATACCAAGACGAGATTTTGTGCGATGTTCGTATGCACGCGTGCCACATATTTTTGGGAAGGCCTTGGCACTACGATTTGAACGTTTCTCTAAATGGGAGAACGGACAGGTACACATTCGAAATGGAGGGAAAGAAAATCACTCTAGCACCAATGCTACATTCACACTCTTTGCTTCCTCCCATTGCCGACTGAGACGAACCTATGAAGTTGCGGCACATGATAGATTACGGAATAAATAAGGATATTCTCGCATCAATTGGAGTTGCTCCCACCAGGCAGAGGCTCGTCCCTTTCACTGGAGTGTTATTTGTTGGATGATGATAAATATTAAATATCATTCCAAATCGATTTAGTCGTTTGACTAGCTCTCAGCTTCATTTGTAAGTACATTTGTAATTGCCAATGACGTTCTCTTCACCAAAAGCATGATTATTTCCTTGAAATAAATCATCTATCATTTAATTTGTTCCAAAAACTAAATGTTTGGATTTATAGTGAAATCATTAACTAAACTTACAAAGTACTTAGCTACGTTCCCCCACATTGATTATCTATTTAAAATAGACTAATCAACCATTGTTATTGACACGGGGTCGACTTGATTATTTACCTTTTTAAATATATTCGTATTTTCTACCGTGATTATCTACTTCAAAGTAGACTAATCAATTTCCTCTATCGCTTTAAATAGAGTAATTAACACATTCAATATCATAATTAAATGATCAATGCCTTCATTTAATTCTTAAAATTAAATGAGCATTTCCCTCTATTCTTATAATAGAGTGATTAATACCTCTATTTAATTCTTAAAATTAAATATGCATTAATATTACATGTCTACGATAATTAATATCTTCATTTAATTCTTAAAATTAAATGAGCATTAATTCCACATGCCTTTTGATTATCTACTTTATTGTAGACTAATCAAGATAACCGTTTTCATTTAATTCCAACGAATTAAATATATCAATTATTTCTCTACTTGAATGTAGACGAAGTAATTTCATTCATTTAATTGTATCAAATTAAATGAACATGCATCAAATACTAAATATTTGATTATATATATAATATAGTATATATATTTTCAAGGAAGGCTTTATTTATTTACAAGCCTTTATTATAGATAGTCCAATACGACTTTCTATATACAAGTTTAGGACAAGTCACATGGGACTTTCCTTGAGTCGGAAGCGTGAGCCTAGCAGACTCGCTTTGAATCCGATGACTGCCCGTGGCCAATCCTCTTCTTGCGTAGGCGCCACTTGTAGCCTAGCGAGGTTGTGCCTGGAACGTTCTCAAGTAGGTTCCATTGGAACTTCCAAATGATCCCCTCCATTTCTTCCAAGAGGAGATTCATCTCATTGCGGATTTCTTCCCTCCAGAAGGGAGCATCCTTGCCTGTCAAGGCTTCCTCGATCTTACGAGGATCATCTTCCGTGTCTTCAAAGTCTGGGCCATCGACCTTCGCCTTCTTGGCTTGGTGGGAGTGATCAATGCCTCCAACGTCGAATGTTACCTCCAAGGCATTCCGGAGTTCCTTCGAGGTGTGGCAACCTGTAAACATGACGTAGATAGGAAAACTAAGGTGATAAAGAATTTGATTACGACATTCAAAATCACCGTTACTCCAGACGGTCATTCTGGCGAAGTTGAGGTCGTCAGAAACCTCCGGTTGGGCAGCAAGTGGGTATTCCGTTAGGAATCGAGCCATGTCGAACATTGTGAGAAACAACAGCATTTCGTCCCTCCAACGACGGAAATCAGTTCCGCAGAATTTCAGCAACCTCCTCGTATAAATAGTAGACGCCATCTTCCAACATAAGCCAGTCCAGAAAACAGCCTCATTACAGCCCCTTGAACACGAACCTATGGACCTCCAAATCCGATCTCCACCGTTCAGAATTTAGATAGAGACCTTATGAACTTATCGTCCAAAATTCAAGACGATCCAACGGTTGAAACTTCAGAAAACGTCAAAACAAGATGGCTGACCTGACCAGAAAAATAGATACGAATTTTCTGTTATGTTTTCTATTTGATAAAGACAATTTGTCTTACGATTGTTATTTGTGGGTGTTGGAAATAATGGAAATATATAAATACAAGGAGAACAAATAATATAAATGAAAACTTATGACGTAAATGCCGAGGCGAGAATTGGATTCTCTCTCCGTAAGACAAATTGCTCCGCACTTGTACACACGGTCTATAGCAAATGCCCCCAAGATACAACGACAAACTTTGAATACGAAACGCTGCACCGCGGGTCGTAGTTCCGGTCGAACAATATAGATACTCGGGACTGAGTATAGACTCCTAGACTTCCACTAGGATGATGAATGAACCGAGTAGATTAATATGAATGTAATGCTCGAATTTGTAGACGAATCTATGTTCGAATGAGTGTGTTCGAATTCATTTTTAACCATCAATTGTAGGGGACTATTTATAGTCATAAGTGACTTTTCGCAAAGTGGTGTGACCTTTCATCCCACCTTTAATCATGAACCAATGTGTCCGTTCATGAAGAGGTGTGGTCCTTC
Organism: Orobanche coerulescens; assembly: GCA_033398695.1. Classification (NCBI taxonomy): domain Eukaryota; kingdom Viridiplantae; phylum Streptophyta; class Magnoliopsida; order Lamiales; family Orobanchaceae; genus Orobanche; species Orobanche coerulescens. The sequence goes on along the minus strand of CM065814.1, from coordinate 148,324,935 downwards.
AACCACCATTAATCATGAACCAATGCGACTTTTCATGAAAAGGTATGATCCATTTTTCATAATTAACCACCAAATGTGGCTATTCGCGAATGGTTGCGACCTAGTAACCACCAAACATTATCTTATTTCAAGTATTATTCTTTGTAATTTAATTGCTCATTCATCCGAATTTGGATATGAACAAATAAATACGTAAAATATATCTACTCGAAATAAATACCATATTAGAATATGGTTCTACTAGGATTTTCATATCAAAATTTCCAACATGGAGTTGCTCCCACCAGTTGAGATATGAGATATTACATATCTTGTTGAGGTGTTTTATTTCTAATGCTTTCCGTTTTATTGACGATCAGATAGTGTTCCTTACATTCACTTGGTGCGTTCAGTTTCGTTGTTTTTTTAGTGGCATTATGCATTGCTCGAAATAAATGTTGATAACATAGTCTCTTATCATAAATATGTAAATATCAGTCATTTAATATAACGAGGCATTATCCAACTCGTGCGATGCACAGTCTTTGATTGAATATCTACGTGTTTTGTACGTAATGTTGGGGTAGACGGTTGAATGAGCAGATGACAGAATTTAAATGTCTTTTAGAGAAGTTTATATGTTTTTTTTATTATTATTGTTCTTTTATTTTAGTCTATGAAATTAGTTATATGAAATGAGACTTTACTAACCCGTATGTTGCTCCGTAGTTGTTTTTGGTTTATTCAACCCGTGCGATGCACTGATTGTATCTAAGTTTTCATAGCTAAAATTTAACCATCTTGTAATTTATACTATCATTTAAAAGTTCATTTTAATCACCTTGTGAATTAGAAGGTGCATTTGCATTGTGATGTTTATCATAATTTTTGTATTTAAATTAGTTTATTTACATTAAAAATTATAATTAAAATAGTCTCTTTGTATATTTACAATTAAAAGTTACAATTAAATCCCCCTTCCACATTAAATTAAGGGGGATAAGTATTATATAGTATAGATACCTATAATCATCATCATCATATATATAGAAAGATTAGGTCCTAAAAATCATTGGGAGTATTAATGACACCTATTTTGTGAGGAGCATTAATGACACAGTTTTTTTGAAGTGAAAAATGTAGCCATGCGATAATCAATCTGATTGATGAGATTAATGCCAGGTCCATGTGAAGTGTTCTCTGCGGGGCAATCGGGGGAGAATCAAGGACGAAATCTGCGGGATATCTCAAGAAATCCGTAAAAGGAAACAATCTTAACTACTAACAGCTTTGGAAATTTGGAGGAAGATGCGATAGCACTAGAGAATATGGAAGTTGGGATATTAAATGTTGCGAATAAGGAGAATGAGTTCCCGTCAAATCAGGTGGGTAAAGGAAAGCGTGAGAAGCAAGTCAATGCAAAGAAGCAGTTTGGAGGATTCGAAAGCGGTACTACTGAAAGTCGAGTTGGGTTTCAGGATAGAAGAAATGGAAGTAACAAGGTGGGGGAGTGTAATGGGCAGAAGCCCAGACAACAGAAACAACTAAAGCCAGCTCGTGGTCTAGTCTTCGGCCCAAATCGACATGACGAAGCTCTCTCTGTGTCGGGCAAGCGCATGCGTGTGGATAAAGGCATCGTTGGCCGAATGGGAGGAGCTTTTACAGCAAATAGTACGGAAAAACAGGGTATTGACCATCCCGACAATACCATGGTAACACAAACTGTGATACCTTTGGATATGAATTTGCAGACCAATGACTTGGGAAAGCAAAGCAAACCTCCGTTACAAATGGAGAGCTCGATGGAGGCTTAACAGTTTGCCCCGGTAATTCGATATCTTATTGAGAAGTTATTAATGGATTGTCTTTTCTGGGGGGGCAAATAAACCCAACTTCAGAAGATCGATTCGGTATATCTTAAAAAGGTTTCATGTTGACATTCTTGCTTTGTTTGAAACTCATGCGGAAGGGGATCGAGCGAGTCGTATTTGTCAGAACCTAGGGTTCGCAAACTCTTATAGGATGGATGCTGTGGGGCAAAGTGGTGGAATTTAGTTGCTATGGAGGCAAGAAGTGGGCGTAGTATCAGTTGTGGAGTCGTGTGATCAGTTCATTCTTGTTACAATTGAGAACACCGCGGAAATTATGCACTTGATAGTTGTATATGCAGCTCCATCAGTGAGTAGACGTAGTGGACTTTGGGAGAAGTTAAAAATGACGATGGAAGGAGTGACTGATCCATTGGTGATTGGAGGTGATTTTAACACGATTGTCAGTTTGGATGAGAGAACAGGAGGGAATGGGAGTCTATCAGCAGATTCAGTTGCCTTTGGAGACTGGATAAATGAGGTACACTTGATAGATATGGGCTTTAAGGGTAATCGGTTTACCTGGAAGAGAGGTAAATCAGCGAGCAATTTTATTGCAAAACGATTGGATAGAGTGCTATGTTTCCCGCATGCTAGATTGAAATGGCAAGAAGCAATTGTCAATCATCTGCCAATGTTAGCCTCTGATCATGCGCCTCTACATTTGTAGTTATGCCCAGTGAGTAAAGGAGACCCGAGAAGAAGACCCTTTCGATTTGAAGCTGCATGGTTGAACCATGAGGGATTTAAGGAGTTATTAACCCATTCTTGGAACAGGGAAATGACAACGCCGGCTGCTTTAGATGGACTCCGAGTCCGGTTGAAGAAATGGAATAAGGAAGTTTTTGGAGATGTGTATATGCGAAAGGAGAAGTTAATTACAGAGATAAAGTCAGTTCAAGATCAGTTGGATGTGCTTCAGACGGATGATTTGCTGAATAAAGAGGATGTGATATGTAAAGAATTGGATACTGCTCTCGAACAAGAAGAGCTTATTTGGTTTCAAAATTCGAGAGAAAAATGGATAGGGGAAGGAGATCGCAATACGAAATATTTCTATGTCTCGACGATTATTAGAAGAAGAAAAAATCGTGTGGAAAGCTTGAAAAATGAGAATGGACAGTGGGTATTAGATACTACGGAGTTGGAGAAACTCGCAGTATCGTACTATCGCCGGCTTTACTCGATGATGGATGTGGACCAAGAAGTAGCTGGGTTAACTCAGGTGGGATTTCCGGCGTTATCAACGGCTGAGAAAGCTATCTTGGACCGCCCTTTTACGGATCGAGATGTAGAAGAATCGGTTCGTAGCATGGGGCGTTTCAAAGCGCCAGGACCAGATGGGTACCAACCTGTCTTTTATCATCAGTGTTGGGATGTGGTTGGCGAATCTGTTTCACGGTTTGTTTTGAGTTTCTTCGAAACAAATTCCTTGCCAACAGGAACAAATGATGCCTTGGTAGTCCTAATTGCGAAAGTTCTCAAGCCTGAGACAATTTTGCAATTTCGACCCATCAGCTTATGTAATGTTTTATTTAAAATAATTACTAAAGCTATGGTCATGCGTCTCAAGCGTGTGATGCCCAGTTTAATTGGCCCGGCGCAAGCTAGCTTCATACCCGGGCGTTTGAGTACAGATAATATTGTGGTGGTACAGGAGGCTGTTCATTCCATGAGAAGAAAGAAAGGTAAGAAAGGGTGGATGATGCTGAAATTGGATTTGGAAAAAGCTTATGATAGAATCAGATGGGATTTCTTAGAAGATTCTCTCATAGCTGCTGGATTACCCTCTGCTTGGCGAGGTTGGATAATGAGCTGTGTAGTGGGACCATCGATGACGTTACTCTGGAATGGCGAGAAAACAAAGTCCTTTACACCGGAGAGAGGGCTTAGGCAAGGTGATCCGTTGTCTCCGTACTTATTCGTTCTTTGCATGGAACGGTTATGCCATCAAATAGAGTTAGCCATTGCATCGAACGAATGGAAACCAATATGCTTATCAAGAGGTGGTCCGAAGCTTTCCCACATTTGCTTTGTGGATGACTTGATATTATTTGCGGAGGCTAGTGTGTCGCAAATCCGTGTGGTGAGAAAAGTTTTAGAACGGTTCTGCATTGCATCAGGGCAGAAGGTTAGCCTTGACAAGTCCAAGATCTTTTTTTCGGATAATGTGAGTAGAGATCTTGCAAAGCTTATAAGCGATGAGAGTGGAATCCAGGCAACAAGAGATTTGGGGAAATACTTGGGGATGCCGGTGTTACACAAACGTATCAACAAAGATACCTTTGGGGAAGTTTTAGCAAGGGTCTCGTCGAGGTTATCAGGATGAAGGGGTCGATTTCTTAGCCTCGCTGGTCGCATTACACTTACCAGATCTGTATTGTCATCGCTCCCTGTTCATACAATGACAACAATATTGCTTCCACAATCTGTGTTGGACAAGTTGAATCAGCTGTCAAGATCGTTTTTGTGGGGAAGTTTAACGGAGAAAAAGAAACAACATTTGATTGCTTGGGATAAAGTTTGTTCTTAAAAGGCAGACGGGGGCCTTGGTATACGCTCAGCCGCACCAATGAATCGAGCTCTTCTGGCTAAAGTAGGGTGGCGGCTTCTTCATGATGGTGATAGTCTTTGGTCTCGGGTATTGCGCAGAAAATATAAAGTGGGAAATATCAGAGATCCTGATTGGTTGAAAGTCAAAGGATCATGGTCTTCAACTTGGCGGAGTGTGAGTACGGGATTGAGAGATGTTGTGATACCGGGACTACATTGGGTGGTCAGGAATGGTCGAGAGATCCGCTTTTGGAAAGATAAATGGATGACTCCGGAGCCACTCTGCAATTCGCTTGTTATGGAGGTACCAGAGGGGTTGTCTGAACTTCGTATTCGGGATTTATGGACAGAGGAGTCGGGATGGAACTGGGCACGTATCACGCCATATATTTCTGAAACCACGAAGCTGAAGTTGGGTGCAATGGTCGTGGATACAGTCACTAGAGTGAAAGATAGAATCTCTTGGGGAGGTGCTTCCGATGGTAAGTTCACGGTCAAATCGGCTTATGCCTCGCTGACACAAGATGACACATTGAGACAGAACATGGGATCGTTTTTTGCGCGTATTTGGAAGACAACTGCACCAGAAAGAGTTCGCGTGTTTATCTGGTTAGTAGGAAAGCAAGCCATAATGACGAACATGGAAAGATTTCGTCGACATCTGAGTAGCTCAGCTATGTGTTCTGTGTGTAAGATGGGAGACGAGACGATATTACACATTCTCCGTGATTGCCAAGCTATGTCGGGAGTGTGGCAGAGACTAGTTCCTCCGGGATTACGACAATCTTTTTTTCGCCTGACACTATTGGAGTGGTTGTTCACTAACTTGGGTGATACGACAGAGGTGAGAGGGTGCTCATGGGCTATAATTTTCTCTATGGCTGTGTGGTGGGGGTGGAAATGGAGATGCGGGAATGTCTTTGGTACAACGGGTAAATGTCGGGACCGCGTGAAATTTATCCGGGATATAGTTAAGGAGGTATCAGATGCACATGTTCTTGTGAGAGGAGTGTCACATAGACCTGAGCGAATAGAGAGGATGATCTCATGGTCACACCCTAATGGCGACTGGTTTAAAGTTAACACGGATGGAGCGTCGAAAGGAAATCCGGGTTTAGCTTCATCAGGAGGAGTTGTGAGGGATGCCGAGGGTAACTGGATTGGTGGAAATGCGAAGAATAGTGGGATTTGAACGGCACCAATAGCGGACTAGAGGCTAGACTACTATGGGTTTTATAAAGCATTTGAGCGAGGTATAACGCGGCTTGAGCTAGAGGTAGATTCTGAGATCGTTGTGGGTTTTCTCCAAAAAGGGATAGAGGATTCGCATCCACTATCTTTCCTAGTACGTCTGTGCTATGGCTTCCTATCGAAGGACTGGATAGTCCGAGTTTCACACGTGTATAGGGAGGCTAATCGTCTTGCAGATGGGTTAGCGAACTATGTTTTTTCTTTATCTTTAGGTTTTCACATGTTTCATTCTTGTCGGGATGATGTTCGTTTGATTTTGTTGGAGGATGCTAGTGGGACTTCGCGCCCTAGGCAGACCCGGTTGTAATTTTTTCTTAAGTTTATGAATAATTTGGGGGGCTAACCCCAGTTTTCCGACCAAAAAAAAATGTGAGTCTCCATGTAGTTATTGGGATACAAATGCATGTATCCATTTAGTCACTTAATGACTGTAGATGTTACTTGGGAGATGAATACCGATCATCGTGTAAATTTTACGTAAAACAATTTATGCAATAATATATACTATTTCTAACATCATTACTTGATTAGATGGTCTATTATTGCTTCATTTTTTTTAAGTTTATTGCATGTATGATTATTCGTTCGTAGTACGTTTTAATTTGATTTTCCTTATGACAATTTTGGAGAAATGATAAATATACTTACTTAATAAAAAAAAACGACACAAAAATGATAAAAATATACCAGTATTTTGTCAAAATACTTATCTTACGAAAACATTTGTGTGTATCACACGAGTTTTGAGGCAGCCCAAATTATATATGACAATAATGTGCACTATTCGACTTATATTGATATATATAATTACTTTCCATCAAAAATGTGTTAACATCAAGATCTACGAAAGTATCTATCGTTTACATGAGTTATTTAGTACTAAATGATAAATGTTCCGATATATAAAACTTACATTATAAACATTGACGCAAACATGATAAAAAGTATATAAATATCTGCACAAACATTACGTACAAAATATGTAGAAATTCTATCAATGACCCAGTCGGTGCATAGCACGGGTAAGACCTCGTATGGCATAAAGATACTCTTATACAAATCATATGGATCGAATATTCTCTCATTTTTTACTCTCACTCCACTATATATTTACACCCGCGAGCACCCACTCACATATATATATATATATATATATATATATATATATATTTACCATATATAATAAGATTGTCGTCCGCCTCTTATCTCTTTCACCTTCTTCCCTAGTTTTCTCCCGTTTTCTCCTTGCCCCTTCCTCTTCTTCCACGTATCTGCCGCCTCATTCCCTAATCTTATTCTTTATCTGCATTCTTTCGCTTCGAACTTTCTGTTTTCCTCTTCTCGCGCTCGAAAGTAGGGTTTTAGTTCTCGACAATCTCTACGCGCTCGTGATTTTGGCTCAGGAATATCCTCAGGTAAACGTTATTCTCTGTCTCTGTTTCTCTCTCTTTCACTTGTTCTTCCTTTTCTGTCATCTCGTTGCTGCGTAGGGCTTCTTTTTCCCGCTGGGCTTTGCCTGTTTGGTTTGTTATTTTCAGTTTTTTGATTGGGTTTATTCCCCCACAGGTTTTCGCTTTTTTCTCATCGTTTTTTTTTGGGTCTTGCTGTTTTCTCGTCCGCCTTCTTTCCGCAGGGTTTGTTTTCTCTGAGGGTTTTATTTGGGTTATATTTTTTGAGTGTTTTTTTTCTCCTAGGACTTGTTTTTGTCATTTTCTTGATCGCCAGTGAGGATTTTCTGTGGGTTTATATGTTTTGATTTTTTTTTCTGGGGGGTTGTTTTTCTCGTGACTTTTTTTTGGTTGAGGTTTTTTTCCTGGCGGGTTGTTTTTCTCTTCGCCTGTTTCTGAACATTGGCTTTTCTTTCTTTGCAGGTGACTGTGCAATTTGTGGAGGTCGGTTCTCCTCTGTGAAAGGTGTGCTTTCTGTCTTGGGGTTGTGGGTTTGGGAGCTGTTATTATGTGTCTGGTTTTATTTGGTTTCTTTTCATTGTTGGTGGATTTGTTTCATCAAAGGTTCTTATTTTGGTTAGGTTGTTGTGATCTTTTGGATATATTTTGGAATTGTTGTGTTTGATGAACATCGGTTTTTCTCCTTCGCGGGTGCCAGTGTGATTTCTGGAAATCAGGTCTTCTATGTGAAAGGTGTGGTTTTTGGGCCGTTGAGGGTTTGTTTTGCGTGTATCATTATTTCACTGTTTGTTTTTGGGGTTCCAGGTGTAATTTATTGTTTTTTTTTTGGGGGTTCTGGGATGGTGGATTGTCGCTCTTTATTTTTTTGGTAGCTGGCCTATTTACATTCTTTTTTGAATTTAAAGATTTGGGATTTGTATCTTTTGGAGTAGTTGTGGTCCATGAGGTTTACAAGATGATACTGCAAGTAGAATGCTCTGATATAAAATACAGTACTAGATTGGAAAGAATTAGTAATATTGATGCTGCTTGACAGCCACAATCAAATTATTTATGAACAATTTTCTCAGGAGATTTACGGGCTTTTAGAAAGAGCCATGTCGTGGGAAAGATTGCATAGTAATTTTGGTATGTCTGAATTGCTTTCGTGAGCATAAAATGCTTACAACTTCTTAAGCACCTTGGAACAATATCTGATGTTTTAAAGTTCAGTCCAAGTTTTAGGTTTGAGGATTTATACAAAAAATTTTTGAAAAATTGTACCCTCTTGTACTGCTTTTCAACATAGAAAATCTTCATCAATTTCACTTTGGCCGTCGAAAAATCTAATCTATTTTGTTATTATACATTTTCAAAATGCTTCACGCCTAATATTCACACATAGTACATTTTAGAATTGCGACCTGTAAACTAAACCATAACCAGTCGTAATTCAATTTAATTTTCAAATTTCAATTTTAGAATAATATGACCGCATTCCTACCGTACGGTTTCTCTTCTATGATCTATGTAGGATCATTAAATATTGGAAATAAGGAAAACATAGAAAAAAGCAGAACACTAACTCATCAAGCTGTTGTTCTGGACATCCTCCACTTTCTAAAGGCAGATCCTCATTAATGCTTCCAGCATGTGGCAAAACTTGCACGGATTTGTCCTCTGTAGATATATTATGAGAAACTGTGCCAGTTTCTTTGGTACGGATGTCTTCTAACCCTAGTTGTTCCTGATTTTCTCTATCTTCAACTGACGGATCCCTTGCCAAGTTGTCAGCATGTTGTGAACCGAATTTATCATCTGTAAGTACATTTTGATACTTTTTTCTGCCAGCTCCTTCTATATTTGTTCCTTCCAACTGCAGTTCATTTCTTCTCCTTTTTGATTTTTGACCGTCTTCAGAATTTTCATCAATCTCCCTGGTCAAGCATGTAATATTAGATGAAAAACTCATCAAAGTTACGAAGCAGAAAGTAAGAACGATAAAGATGAACCACTGAACAGGCCGCATGCCGTGGATCAAGCACATAGCGATCTTACATATTAGTGGTGGCCTCAACCTCATGCTCTCTATCCTCTCCAAGAACACTGCGATCCTCGTCGCATGTCTGATTGTTGCAGTTCTCCACCTTCTTAGAGCATTTTTTTCTTTTCTTTTTTGATTTCGCACTGATCTCACACCTCAGAAAGGCAGTAAAATGAATAGATGGCAAGTCAGACCATGTAAAAGAGCTGAACAAAATGTAGGTATACAACACATTGTTAGATGATGCTCACATATTAGGGGTTTGCATCTGATCATTCCCAATGCTCTGAGGCAAACTCTGATCGTTGATTGCGTCGTTTGCATTGTTTTCATGAATTCCATCACCGATTAAGACCTTTTCATTGGAAACAACAATTTCATCAAGATTCTCCACTTCCTTGGGAAGTTCATTCTTTTCATCCCTGACCTCAGTCTTTTCTTAATCCGATGGTAGCTTTGTCACCCTATGTAAATAAATGGAAAAGAAAAAATAGAGGAAAAGTGAATGGAGAGTCTGTAATAGTATATCGATTTATTACCATTCTGGTTTTCCACTGTCAGCCAGCTGATCAACCTTTTCCTTTGGTTCAATGACACATACACTAGCATCTTTTGCCTTGTCCCCCATTTCCACTGTTACCTTAGGAATCTGTTCTTCAGCATCAGCTATCGTTACAGCTCTTTTACTCTTTAACACAGATAAAGGGTTGCCATCCGCATCTTCAGTTTCATGTGAATTAGCATCATTATCTGACTCAAACACTCGGTATTTCTTTCTAAGTTGTCTACCAAGACCCTTTCTGTCCTTCAACTTATCATCGTCCAGTGTAGCTTCATCCGTTCCTTCAACAACACAAAGACCAAAATATAAAGCCATGATAGCCTTATTCCATATGATAAACAATCAACGAAGGGAAGTTTATATGCACTAAGGATGGATGATGAAATATTAAACTCTTTTAAACAACCAAAGTCATGAATCTGGAGGTTTAAAAAATTACATGAACACCGGAAAAGAATAATTCGATTGCATTTTTCAAGCATCGCCACATAGATAGAATATGATGCTAAATTGCTAATAAATGTAGACATACTACTAGATATTATTGAACTTGGTGAGGTTTTTGTTTGATGGTTAGGTTTGCTTAAATTGGCTTCTGAAACATTGTTATTCTTGTTCTGATTTTGAATTTGATTCTGTAGACGCCGCCTCCAACCGTTGCCGCTGGGAACTTTCTATTTGCTACTTTCCACAAATACGGGTCCCTCGATTTTCTGTACTTCTCAGGTGACTGTTTGCCTATGTGTTTGTATCTTTTAAGTATATCCGTGCTATCAAAGGGCCTCGCCATTCTAGGCTCCGTAGATGCAAATTCATTTCTTAGTTTATCATTTTGCACTGAAAGAGGTATCTTGTGCTTCTTACAACTTCTTTTTGCATTTTTTGGATTTAATCTTTGATTCTTTATCATCGAACAAAGTGATGCCGGTCATTTTTGGGTGATTTACGGTCTCAATATCCTTAAAATCTTCAGTATGCATTTTGTAAAATAAACATGTTTGGGACGTTATTTGGAATTACTGCAGAGGTTTTGTTTAAATACAAAAATTGCAAATAATCCTTCAGGGTTTGTATTTGTGTTGCAAAAGTTCTCATGAATTATAGGTAACTTCTTTGCATAGAATGTGTTCTTGTTTGTGTGATGATCAGAGGTCTGGCATTCCTTTTCTAAGATTCCGATTTGACTGTATCTTTATTTCTGCATATCGGTATTGCAGCTGCTAGAGTGCCTTTGTCTGTTGCACAATGTATGTAGTTTATTTCAATTATTTTGTGTGTCTCTCAGTTGGCATATGTACCAACCTTTGGAGATTTGATTATGATAGGAGGTTTTCTTTCTTCTTTTTGTGCCTTAGGCTGTTGCACAATGTGCTCTGTGCGTTTTGATTTTGCACGATATTTTTTTGGTTTTAAATTTCATATTCATTTTTTTTATATGTACTGGAATTTTGAAATTGGGTGTTCATGTATTGTTAAATAGGTTGTTCGTGTGCGTGGCCTGGACATTTATGAAATTTTCTTTTTAAATTTTTTAGTTATTGTTGTGTTTAAAATTTTTATAGCTGCAGTTTGTCTTTCTTTATTTGCTAGAGTCAGCGAGATGACATATGGTCGCAGCGTTTGTGGTTTGTGTTTGCTTTTGTTCTTGTTATCGTTTAGGTTTTGGATAGATTGGGTTTGTTTCTTGTATAATGTTTATTTTTTACTATTTACTATTTCCTCGATATTTTGACACCTCACAACTTTATCTTAAATTCTCTCGGTCCTGGTTGAGGCTGAGGGTTTTTCCTTGTATCTTATTTGTTTTGGATTCTATTTTTTAAATAGGGTAAACCTTTGATTGTTTTATCTTGCTTCCTCTGGATTCTAGGAAAATTTAGAGCCGTCCGTTCCCCTTTTTTGGTTCTCAGCTGTCCTTTTTAACCCGTTTGATTTGTAACTTGTTCTACAAGAATTTCTGCACTGGATTTCGAAGTGAGTTTAAAGACTCGCTTTCAAAAACTTCTTTACTTTAGTTCGGTAACTGAATCTTCTCAGATAAAAAACACTTGCAAGGTTTTCCTGTGTATGTGTGTATATGTCCTGTGTAATGCTGTGAGTGTGAGGCTGCGCTTTAGTCTCATGCTTACTTAAACCTGAACGCTTGAATGGTGTGCTCTATTTTTGTGAGGTCTTAAATCTGTTATGAAATATTTGTAGAGATTTATATGTATTTGTGTAGAGGTTTCTCCAGACTATTCCTTCTTATAGTGTTTGTTATTGCTTTTTCCCGAGAATGGACCCTGCTTTTGTGCCTCTACCGATTTCATGTTTTGGCCTGGGTTGACTTGTGTGGTTATTATTTTGTGTTCTGTCTTTCATTTTTGGGAACTATTATTATTATATTTTTGTTCTGAAACATTGTTCCTCTTGTTCTATTCTTGATTTTGATTTCGTCGCCGTTGCCTTCTACCGTTGCTGCCGGGAATTTCTTATTTGCTGCTTCCAAAACTACGGGTCACTTGGTGTGCTGCACTTCCTAGGTGCTGCCTGTTTTGTGCTTCTTTCTTTAGTTCTTTTTGCCTATATGTTTGTGTCTTTTTTAGTTTATTCGTGCTGTTTACAAAAAAGAAATCTAAATGTCTCAAAAATTTGCAGGTATACTCGGGTGCTCTTGCCAATATAAATATCTTCAGGTGTGTATTCCCTTTAATTAATAGTGCCAACTTTAAAAGAGAGCTCCTGATAGATATGTTTATTGCGTCATATTTGTGCTGCTGTGTGTTTGTGTGTATGTGTGGCTGTGTGCATTTGTGTGTTGTGTGTTGCGTTTGTGTGTTTGAGAAAGGGAAAACTGGCATGGTTCATTTACACGTAATGATTCTACTGCATCACCATGCTTTGTGTCTGTGTGTTAAGTCTTTGAGGTGTGTGTGTTTAGGTATGTTTGTGTGTGTGTGATTATGTTATTAAATTCATTTTCTTTTTCAGATTTGTGTCTCTTCGCTGGCGATAGCTGTCGTTCTGCTTTCATTCTCAGGTATGTGCTCAGCGTCCTCTTTTTTTTTTTTTTTTTCAATTATGAGGTTACTCATTTTTGTCTTCGGATTTGCGTTTTTCTTCGCTGCCTGCAGCAGGTGCTCTGATTTTCAGGTACTTGTTCAACCTAGGTGGTTATATTTTGGTGTTTGGGTACCCTGTTATAGTGTGTTTAGGTGTGGTCTGTGATTTGTTGGAGTTTGGTTTGGTTGGTTTGTTAGATTGTATTTTGGACGAGTCTTTGTAGTTTGTGGCAGATAAATGCGGGTCCTCTTCATTGTACAGGTGCAATTCTGAGAGTAACCTGCTCAATATTTTATCCTTCTTGTTTGATTGTTTGTTTTTCAAGAAGAAAAAAAATCCCAAAAATAAAAAGGTGCAATTAGTTCGATATCAGATTGTTTGGATGCTAGGGACAATCGTGTTTGGAATGTTCGATGAGTTTTGATCGAACATATTTAAATTGTTCGTCTAGCATGTACCAAACAAAGACGTTTGTCCTATCTTAGTCGATTGTCAATTACGCCAATTTTACGGCTACCTGACCATTTTCAACGAAAATCTGACTGAAAAAGAAATTTGGCTGATAAATTTGTTAAAATCAGTTAGTTTATTGTTAGTATCAATCCCACCGGTGTCTATAGGTGCTTCTGAATTTGCACATTTTCAGGTTAAAACTGATTTATCAATAATATTGTAATTGGCTATAACCAAAAACTTGTATATTCGTCTGTCTGCCTCGGTTCGGGTCAGTAGACTCTCAATTGTTAGAGGAATATTTTTTTGCAACTTCTCCGCCCTCTTACTTCTTCTGGCCTCCAAGTGTTATTTGGCATGTGACATTTTATTTTTCTTTAATTTTTTCACTGCCTTCGCTAATATTTTTTTCCTCCCTTCTTTGTGCACATTTTCTGCACTTGCTTACATTTTCTGCCGCCTAACTGTATTTTTTTTCCTGGCCCGATTTTTGCCTATTCATGAAATCAGGATTCCAAAATTTGTTTTGCCTTCGCTGCTCAGATTTTGCAGGTGACTTTTTCTTTTTCATTATCTTATTTCGTGCTGCGGCTGATCTTCTTTCCTTTTTCGTGCTTCTAGGTTTTTTTGTTCGGGAAATGAAAAATAATGATTTTGTTTGCCCTCTCTGCTCAAATTTGATTTACAAAATGTAATTTATTGGAATCAAAATTCTCTACCAGGTAAAAATAAAGGTTAGGAATGCTTCCTGATCTTGTTACCTTCTGTCATTTCATTTATCAATGAAATGATTGTATTCCTAGATCAGACATTCTTTATAATAATGTCTGCCTTGATCATCAAGTAGAGTATCTTGAGCTCCATACAACCCGCAGTCGTAAATCGCCAACAGATCGCCTGAAACCTTTATTATCACCGCCTGTGCTCAATATATTTATTTTATTTATTTATTTGCTCACAGATTATGTTATGTATATATATATATATATATATGTGTGTGTGTGTGTGTGTGTACCCGAAAACTAATGTAGTAGGCTGTGGGGTTGACTGGCAATGCAGCAAATGTCGATTTATATCTTCTCCCGGCAGTTGATTTAGCTGTGTCATTCCATTCTATGGCTGTGTTGAAGTGCCCTTAACATTGCAGGAAGTTCGGGAGGCCAACTTGAAAGTGAAATGGAAGATTATTCTGGAGGAAATATTAAGCGAGTTTATTAATCTTCTTTAACCTGACTGATAGTTGGGTCAAGTTTCTCTTGAATAAGTTTCTCTGGCATTTCTGTTTGTGATGGATCATGAATTTCATGTTAGCCAGCCTTTCACTTCTCGCAAGTATTTGTTGCCCTTATTGCATTCTGTTTTGACTTCTTCTGATGTTCACGACTTAGTACATATTAGGTGAGTTTTTTTGTCTGTGTTTTTGTATTTCTCCATGTATATCGGTGTGCAAATTCAGTTCATCGTTTCTGGAAAATTCATAGTCCCACGTTTGGGGTGGGAATTTATTGAGGGTCCGGTGTTTTTATCATTCAAGAAAGATTACTTACATCTCTGGTTAACAAAATTTTCGATTATCATTAGAATATGGGCACCACCGTGCGTTGCACGGTGTCCCACCTAGTATATATATATACACACATTTATTACTATTAGTTCATCCCTTAGCAGGCCGGCCCAATAAACAAGCTAATTACCGAAACCTCACGTGCTTATATATATATATATATATATATATACATTTATTACTATTAGTTCATCCCTTAGCAGGCCGGCCCAATAAACAAGCTAATTACCGAAGCCTCACATGCTTCACAATTTCACCTTCACTGTGCTATTTTATTTCACTTCCAATTCAAACTCTCTGTATCAGGCAAGTCTCGTTTTCTTTTTCTTGTTTCTCGTATTCTATTTTTAGTTGCTGTAATTTATAAGATCAAAATCCAGAACATGAAAAAAATGGAATCTTTACAGCAGAACTTGTTTGGATTTCGTAAGCAATCCTATAAAATGCACCGAGTTTTTGGAGTACACAAACTGTTCGATAAAATGCCTAGCTGAATCTCGTGTCATTGTTTTCAACCCGTTGGTCGGTTTAGCATATCTTGAAAATTGCTTGTGCTTTTTCATTTGGGACCATACTGGATATATCAGCAGCTGGGTTGAGTGAAGCATATGTTGATTGAAGACTGAGTTTAGTGAACTGAACATGGAGAGCAAAGAGGATGAAGTGACGACGGAAAGATTGGTGGAAGCACGGGCTAGAAATATAAGCCATAACGTGAGGTGCACCGAATGTGGTAGTCAGTCCATTGAGGACTCACAAGCTGACATTGCAATTCTCCTTCGTAAGGTGACTGCTTCTTGTTTCGTGTTTAGGTTGTCGTTTTGTTGGTATTAGAACTTGTACCTAAAACCACCACAATTTGGTGGGGATGATAAATTTATATCACATTTAGGGATAATTATGAAAGATACCCAGTCTAATTATGAAAAGAAAAATAATTCTTTCATATTCACCCTTGATGCTAATCGGGATAATTTGTTAAGAAAATAGAATACAAATATTGGTGCAGTGACCGGCTTCTTTTGGAAAGAAGATATAATATAATTACTAAGGAGGTCAATGCCATGGGAACACGGCAATGTGGAAAGTTGAGATATTACATATCTTGTTGAGGTGTTTTATTTCTTGTGCTTCCCGTTTTATGCACGATCAGATAGTGTTCCTTACATTCACTAGGTGTGTTCAGTTTCATTGTATTTTTAGTGGCATTATGTATTGCTCGAAAGAAATGTTGATAACATAGTCTTTTATCATAAATATATCATAGATATCAGTCATTTAATATTAGATCATTTTTTCCTTTCACTCCACTATATATTTACACGCGCACACACACACACATATATATATATATAGTTTGGTTCATTTAGTAATTTTCTCTCCGGTAGGAACCTAGTAACCTGATAGCAAACGTGTATATGTGATGCTAGTATGATTTTATGTAAGTTATACATTTTGGCAACATCTTACATGTCTATTAACATATGCTGCTAAATGTATAGAAACATCTTAGATAGTGTTCCTTACATTCACTAGGTGTGTTCAGTTTCATTGTTTTTTTAGTGGCATTATGCATTGCTCGAAAGAAATGTTGATAACATAGTCTCTTATCATAAATATATCATAGATATCAGTCATTTAATATAATACCTGTAATATGCATAAAGAGAGACATTGAATATTCGATCATTTTTTCCTTTCACTCCACTATATTTACACGCGCGCGCGCACACACTCGCACTATATATATAGTTTGGTTCATTTAGTAATTTTCTCTCCGGTAGGAACCTAGGAACCTGCTAGCAAACGTGTCTATGTGTTGCTAGTATGAGTTTGTGTAAGTTATACATCATCTTACATGTTCTATTAACATATGCTGCTAAATGTATATAAACATCTTAGATACACTGATCATAGCATCATATATACATTTTTATTAGCAGGTTCATTGGTTCCTACGGTAGTGTGTGTGTGTGTTAGTGTGTGTGTTCTGTGGAAATCCACTTATTTCTTGCATTTCTGCTGAAGTTAATTCGGGACGAAATTCGGTCTGGGAAAAGTGACAAAGAAATCTTCAAAAAGCTAGAGAATGATTTTGGTGAGACAGTGCTTTACACACCGAAGTTCGATATGCAAACTGCAGCTCTGTGGCTGTCGCCGGTCAGTTAAATTTCTAACCCAACCCCATTCCGTTCTCAATATTTACTTTCTGGTACGGAAATATGGGATGATTACAAAAACTACCCGAGTTTGCAAAAATTTCGTAATTTATCTTTCAAAACTACGAATACCCCTTGGACATCCTTTCTAATCTAGAAGTTGCACCCTCATGAGGTATTTGTTAGGTTAATAGAAACCTCAAGAGGTGTTTGTACTTTGTAGCATCTTAAGAAAGTATTTGTCATTTTGGACGATAAACTCATTTTTCTGGGGTAGTTAGGCTAAATCTCGGAGGTTGTATTCGTAATTATTCCTGCTGGTGTATTTCATATTCGACATTAATATATGGAAAATGTGAAAGCAGCTTCTGTTTGCTGGTACTGCTGGAGGAGTATGGGCTTACAAGAGGTACAAGCAGAAGACAAATGTGCACATTATGGCATTGAACCTCGTTAGAGGAGTCCCCTTAACGCCGAAGGAGAAGGAAACTATGTTGGATCTTCTCACGCCTCCGTCTTCTAGAGCGACTTCGTCGTGGTGGAGAAAATGGATTTTTCAATGAATCGAGATCCATCTTTTTTTTTCCATGTTATAAAACTTGGGTTTTCTACCGTGTAATTTACATTGTAGGATTAGTGCCATGGGGGCTTAAGATGGTTGAACTATGCAAGCCTTTACCCGATTTTCCAAGACCACAAAGAAGATCGTCTTCTGTCGATCTTAAATTAAGCATTTCACAGGTTATATCACATGAAAATTCTAAGGTGCACACGTGGGTACCATAACATGTATATTCACCATTTGATCTGTAGCAAATGATTTTTATTATGAATCCGATGATGGATATACATGCATGTATGATATCCATGTGGATACCTTAGAACTTTTCTGTATCACAAAGGGTGTGATCACCTACCAATTGTAGACATGTTTTAATCTATTCGCCATGGGTAAGGCCTTGTGATCTTTCACTATGTTACCCATCACGGGTGGTATACTAATTTCCTGCTACATTAACAAGTCGGCATAAAAGACATGTCTAAGTTTCATATCTTCCAACTACATCAATGCCTTCAAATCAGCCACATGGGACGTCTTCGAATTTTGCAGAAACTTGATATTCTGCATCTTTACGGGTTGTTTCCCACATGATGCTACCATTTTAAACAAAAATGACCAAATGTGAAATGATGTTCAATCACATATTCGAATCAGAACACCCCGGAAATGTAGGAAAATCTTTCAAGGGGCAAACAAACACCCTGAGGGATAAAATCCAAGCCGCGAGGGCCGAAATTTAACGAAAATAAGAAAACATAAAAAGGAGAGAAGTGTTGATGGAGGGGTGGCCGGCCCGGAGAAGATGATGAAATTAGAAGACTTTGATTTGATCTGAATAATTTCTTCAGGCCATACTCGACATCGAAAGTCGATAGGGATGAGAGTGTTTCGTATTTCAGTTTTTTGCTGGTAGACCCTCATTCAGTATCTTCTCCACTTTATTAAGCAGTTTTGCAGTTCAGAAGATATCAGAAATCATAAATGCCAAAGGAACATTTTCATTAAGCAACTGTATGTTAGATTTTTTTTATAGCCCTACAGTTGATTGTTTCAAATTTGATTTGGAAAAGAAAATGACAAATTGAACTAACTTACATTTCAGACAAGAAGAATTAGCAAAACAACATCCAGAAAACTCATCACTGCACCTTCATTTCAACTATATTGGAGTTGGTGTATGAAATCTCAGTAAATTGTCTATAATTAATCAACGCTAAAAAATTACTACAGATGAAACTATTAAAATTTGGGGTTTCACCATAAAAAAATCTGAAAGTAGTCCGAGCATTATATTAATTGATTGATGGGAGATATTACTTTAGTATAAATATAAACAGTCTTTAATATATAAGAGATCTTATGTTACTCTTCTTATTGACAATTGGTTTCGAAATGAATTCAAAATTTTAACATGGTGTCAGCGCATACTCTTTCTGCATGCGAGCCAATGACCCATGATGTTCTAGCCATGGCCGGTTCTAGTCATGGACAACCTTGACGACCGCCCCGGGCACTACAGGGGCAATAAAAAAAAATTTACCTGTACAATATAGTGACTTAGGCTGTTTATATTTTTCTTTTTTTTTGCTGAATGGTCTCATCCATCTGATTGAATTAATTTGGCTTAATTTGTCTAACTGATAGAACATGATTGTTGTTTCTTTTATTGCTGAATCAATGAACTGAACAACAAAAATAACTATTTTTGTCCCTCAATATGACAAACACCCCAAATTCCATAACATTGAACAAACCCTAATTTCATAATAATGAACAAATCCTACTAATTTCATAATAATGAACAAATCCTAATTTCATAACCATCAACAAACCGAGGTTATATCACTTTTTAAATATATAATATAACTTAATGTATATTTAAAATTATATTATATATATAGTCATAAATTATATTATAAATTTTCGGTTTTATATATATATATATGTGTGTGTCAATCTCCATAACACTTTTTATATTCACTCTTTATCTAATTTTTTGTTATTAAAAGTAATATAATACGTGAGATGGAGTGAAGTAGTCAAGTAGGAGATGACTAAAATGAGAGTAAAATATTTATACAAAACAACTTAAAAGTAGAGAGAGGCTCCCATTAATAGAGAGTAAAAGGAGACTTCCCGTAGTTTATGGAGCCACTAAGAACTTCTGGAGCCATAAAGAGGGTCTTATCCCACATGGAAACAGTACAAAGAGTGGGAGGCTTCCTACTCCAATAAAAGAAGTCATCCCACGTTGGAAACAAGAAAAGAGTTGGAGGATTCCTAATGCTATATAAGGAGGCCTTGGGTCTTTATTCCAAGTGCACCAAAATCAAATGCACTACTTCTCTTTTTATTTGATTCTTCTTAAATTCCTTTCTTGTATCCTCTAGTAGAGAGTTGGGAGAAATGTGTGAGTTAGTCAAAGAGTTGTTGTAGTAGTGCGGAAGTTGGTTTGGGGTCGAGAGAGAGAGAGAGAATTTGTGTGATTGTAAAAATTTATCGCACAGTAGTATTTTCTCCGATGGGGACCGTGGTTTTTTTCTCTGATTTTGGAGTTTCCACATATATTCTTGTGTTATTTATTTTTCTCTATTATTATTCTTTGGGAGGGTTGTTGGGGGATATTTGAGGCCATTTTCCCAACAAGTGGTATTGGAGCCAAGTTCGGGGGAGGTCTCGGTCTTAGAGGTTCGTATTATGCTATGTTGTTGCAGCATTGTCTGATCTTCCACATCAGAAACGAATTTCTATTGGTCGTATTTGGGTGTCTTGGTATTTCAGGTTAAGATACGGATACGATGTCAAAGTTCAGTCCCATGAGGTTCGATATAGAGAAGTTTGATGGAATGATCAATTTTGACTTGTGGCAAGTTCAAGTCAAGGATGTGTTGATTCAATTAGGGTTACACAAGGCGTTAAAGGGGAAACCTGTCCCTGTTTCCAGCGGTGATAAAAGCGGAACCAGTAAAAACGATGATGAAGAATGGGAAGATTTGGATCTGAGAGCGGCTAGTGCCATTCATTTGTGTCTTGCAAAGAATGTGCTAGCTAATGTGCATGGGTTATCAGCGGCAAAGGAGCTTTGGGAGAAGCTTGAACAGTTGTACCAAGGCAAGGGCATCTCAAATCAGTTGTATTTGAAGGAGCAATTTCATACATTATGTATGGATGGAGGTACAAAAATTTCAGATCATCTAAGTGTTCTTAATAATATTGTTTCGGAATTGGAGGCTATCGGAGTGAAGGTTGAAGATGAGGATAAAGCATTAAGGCTTATATTATCTTTGCCATCTTCTTATGAACATATGAAGCCTATTCTGATGTACGGGAAAGAGACCCTGAAGTATGAAGATGTTACTAGCAAACTCCTGTCCGAGGAGAAAAGACTGGAAGGTAGCAGCAATACTTCATCAGAAGGTGCGGTTTTGATATGTAGGAACGAGAAGAAGAAAAACACTTTGAGGACTCCGACGTGCTGGAAGTGTGGGAAATCTTGACATGTTAAAAGAAATTGTCCAGGTGGAGCGGATTCGGCAAAATGCTCCAATTCTGCTAACAATGTCTCCGTCGTCACTGACGGTGAAAAATTTCAGTTGT
This sequence comes from Orobanche coerulescens, assembly GCA_033398695.1. Taxonomy (NCBI): domain Eukaryota; kingdom Viridiplantae; phylum Streptophyta; class Magnoliopsida; order Lamiales; family Orobanchaceae; genus Orobanche; species Orobanche coerulescens. Next base: position 148,303,913 of record CM065814.1, on the reverse strand, counting down.
TGCCGGTTTTCTTATTTGTTCGTTCTTTACAAGTTCGATTTCTTGCTCGATTGTTTCCAAAATAACCATGGCTCATTTCTTTCGATTTCTAGCACTTCACAACTTATGAGCCGTGATCATTTTATTCGTTTCGAAATCTATATATGTTTCAAAATATTGCCATATTTTTGCCAAACAATCTAATTAGAGGACTGTAAATTCTATGAATACGTTCCAAACTCTAATTTTCTGTCAATCTTGTAATTTCCAACAAGGGCCTAAATTTTGTATTTTGATTTAAGTTGGTAAATTTAAATGGTAAGCGTAACATATTGTGTTTGGTTCGTATGGATTATGTGGATTTATACTTATACTTTGCTGATAATGTGGATCGATTGACATTTGTCAGCCAAGGTACTGTATATACTCTTTGTCACATTATTTTATAATGTAACTAGATATCTCGTAAAATATTAAATATTTTATTATATTAATAATATATGATCGAATTTCAATAATATTATAAAATTATTATAAAATATACATGAGTCAGTATACAGTATACACACACATATACATATACTATTATTTGATTTAATTTTATTTATAAACTCTTATCATGTGATCTAAGGGCACATGATAAGAAACCGTAAATTAATTAAGCACCGGCATTTATTTTTTCATATAGAACAATATGAGTCTTATATTTAATTTATAAATAAGAAATTAAATTATGTTTATTATTATCAATTTTCATTATAGCCGACCCCAAAGCATTTTGGGACTAAGACTCTATTGTTGTTGTTATTGTATTATCAACTTTCACTAAAAGTATACAACCAATATTCTTACTAATGTAATTTTTTTATATGATTTGACATATATGTAATATATTTTACTATTTTATAATCAGAACAAAATAATTCTTAAAAATTAAATAATTGTTAAAAAGCTATGAAAACAAACTAAAATATATTTTTCTTCAATATTCTTATATTTTTATATTGAAATATTTTAATCATCTAAATATATAATAATTATATTTATATTACTTTATATATACTATATGGATGTCAAATTAAAGAGCACGAAGTAAGAATTAATTTGATATATTTTTTTAAAAATAAAATTGATACATAAAAATTATAATTGTTTAAACTATTAGCTTAAAAATAAAAGAAATAAAATGAGAGAATTTTTTTAATTGGTAGATAGTATATAATGGAATAACCCTCTAACCCCCTCCCAAATTAAACGTCCATTTTTTTTAGGATTTTTAAAAAGAGGATTAACATGGAGATGACATATGTTTTCTTATATTTTTTTCCGGCTCTCTTTAATATTAAGTATAGATGTGTAAAAGTTCGATATAAAATATATAAACATGATTGTCATCTATATGATCATTGTATATTTATAATATTTATATTAATATACTAATATAATTATTTATGAGTATACAGGCGAAAAAACGTCATATATTTTCGATAAATATTTAGATTAAAGTCATGCATTTTATACTTAATAATATACCATGAGATCCACAATGATATTAATTCATTATGCATATGGTAATAAAGTATATTATTGTGACGTATTTAAATAAAAATATAATCAACTTATTATATTTATTTATATAATTTTTCTTTTCACAAAAAGAAGAATCAATCAAAAAATTATTTTAACTAATAATATATCTTTCTAGTGGGAATTGTAAATCTAACATGTCTACAATTCTTTTCCCAAATATTTTTAAAATAAAATAACTTAATAATCTAAAATAATTATAAGAATGTGAAAACTGAAGTAAAAATATTGATCTTGTAAAAAGATAGATACTTCAAAGAAATTATTTGAAATTTATCTGATATTTATATTTTTTAAAATCAAGATATAATGTAATAATTATTCAAAAACAGCTTATATTTAAAAGGAATATTTTAATTATATATATGCCTAATGATTGTTAAATCAAATATCGTAAAAAGAAGATTAATTTAAAATATTAATAATAAAAAAATAGAGTTGAGACGATAAACTATTAACTTTTAAACATTGAGAGAAAATAAAATGACAAAAGAAAAAAAAATTAACTCTCATTCAAATGTGTAGGAGTGTATTTTTAAAAAGGAAAAAAAAAATAATTAATCTAAAAAATCCACATAAAGACACTTGTCTTGTACAACTCTCTTTTAATAGTAAAGTAGATATGGTTCGTTATAGCAATTATGTTATTTTGATTAATTATGATAATATATGGTGTGTTTTTCCTGGTGGATCCCAATTGAGAGTCCACAATAATGTAATAACCGTTTCGTTTGGGGTGGTACCGTAATAACTTTTTCTTTTCTTTTTTTGGTAAAAAAAAGTAAACTATAAAAGAATATCAAAGAAAAATATTAATAAAATAACAGTGTTGATTAATGAAAAGTATAATAATACGTAGAAATATGCATTTCAACGGAATAAAATGTGCTTTGAAGCATCAAATGTGTGTTTTTCTAGAAAATTAAAAAATTAAAAAAGAATATTCAATCAATTAATAACAAAATAAATTTCTTATACATTCGTTAAGACTTGAATAAAGATCTTTGCAAGATATATATATATATATATATAGGGGCGTGTTCTATGCAGTACCAATATTAGATGCAGTACTTTACACACTACACCATATATGGGTTTCAGCAACACCTGAAAAACTGTGTTCAAAAGTCCAAAAAGTGTTGCTGAAGGTAGAAAAACAAGCTATGGCTACACTTTGACCAAATTCGAAAGTGTTACAAAAACGGCCGCAACCATAGGGGTCTAAGGTAACACTTTTCTTTTTTTTGGTAACATGTTAAAAAAGTGTAGCAATAGACCCCTATGCCAACACTTTTATTGTCTGTGGCTACACTAGATTTTGTGTCGCTGTAGACTTAAGGCCACACTTTTATATATTTAGTGACACAAAGATTTGTGTAGCCGTAGACCTATGCCAACACTCATGAGGTCTAGTGCAACATTAAATTGTGAAAGACTTTGACATCTTTACCAACAACTTTAACACTATGGCTACACTTATATATGACCAGTTCTAACTTTTGCCAACACACTTTTAATCTTTGCCAACACAATTTTTATATTTTGCCAACATAAAGAATTATAAATTATAGTCTATGACTACATTTTTGCAGGTTTTTACCAACATTTTTCATGCTAAAAAGCAAAATTTTATATTGGAAAATAAATATTACCGTAAAATAGTCAATACCATTAAAACAATGTCAACCATAACAACATCCAAAATACATGAATGCTAATATTCAATCCATAATAGCTAAGAACAAGTTACAATCGCAATCCACAAATATAACAAAACTACTTGAGTCACTTAGCTAGCATAATATAAAATGATGAGATCAGTCAAGGAGTGACATTGTCACCGCCATAGGACTCCTCGACTGATTTCTGAGAGTCATCAATCTTTAAGTTCAAATCTGGATTCTTCTCGGCCAACATTTTCATCATTTATCTTCAAGTTTTTCATCCATCTCTTGTTGAAGTTGAGCCCTGATCTTAGCAGTTAGGTCCGCCACATACTGATCAAGAACTTGAACGGATGGTGATGCTGAAGACTTCGATTTTGGTTGCTCTGTAATATACTCTTCTTGACTATATATATACACTCACTGGTAAGAAGAATGAGGATATGTCACATTATGTTAAGAAGGAGATAGTTGAATTTCACAAGGAAGAGATGATAGAGTATAGGATAAGATAAACTGCAAAATCAATGTTAAACCTTTTCTGCATAAGGTAGCATCGACTCCCTGAGCATTTACATAAGGTGGAATAAACTGCTTAGTATACCGAAGAATACATAGTACTCAAAACTTACAGGCAATATGAATGGGTAAAAAGTTCTTGTATTGATAGGGTCGAAGTTAATAAAATGCATATTACTGTGTAAATATATATATAAAGTTTATCAAGTGATTTGCATCGCCTACTATCTGCGCCAATTTATTGCAAAACACAATTTTAGGAGCTCCCAGTGCGGAAAAGAGAAGCAAATGTTGAGCGGCAAGAACTACAAGTACGAAAACTTACATCTCTATTCATGTATTTGAATGCCTGAATGGAATTTAATCGTGCACAATATTTGCTCTTATTAGCAATATAAACACAACATTTGTGAGTTTTCCTTGATGTAGGAGCAGACCCAGCTGGACCTAGTGCATAGATTTCATGAAAACTTGGCATAGATGCATTAGAAAGAAACCGAGAGAGCAAAATTTTAGAGTCCTGGAAAGCATCTTCAACATCGCCATTTTCTTGTGCTTGCATTCCGTTTGACATTATTTCGATCTACGATACGGAATCAAGAACATGTAGCTTAGAACTTGAGATAAATTGCAAACTTTGTGTTATCACCATAACAAATTACAATGGTACCTAAACTAACCAAATGGCTCCTGACAAGATAAGGCAATACATCACGCCTCAAACTATGCAAAGTTTCTTTTTGATTCAGACATCTTGCGAAATGATCTGTTCAAATAACAAATAAATGTCTTAAAATAAAAGAAAATTGATTAAAAAATAAATAAGCATTAATCTCAAAGGAGTATAGGGAAAACCCTCATACCTCTTGAATGCATACATATGAGCATCCATAAGATCGATTTAATTTCAATCTGCATAGGCAGAGGCGAGAAAGAGAGTAAAACCGGAATGAAAAGTTAAGCAAGAGCAAACTAGAAGCTTATTTACCTTTTATAACAGTTGTTGGATGCTAGTTAGTCAATGCAAATGATGACAGCCTTATGGCCACTCAGACAGGATACAGAATTTTCAGTAAATAATTTGAAAATATATTTTGATTTGTTGTTCAATTAGCCAAATTAGAATGTTTAGCATCAGTTCAACCCGCATTTCTCATGTTCAGTGAGGAAACAAGTGTAAAATATACAACATACTCACGAGCCGCCTCTCCACTCTCCACCTCCCAGAATATGAGATTCAACTTAACTATGACTTTCCCATGTCCTATAGTTCATGTATATATATCAGAGCTTTTTTTGGTACTCAATGCAGTTGGACTGACAGAGGTCCAACGATTTACCTGACCAACAGCTCTAAGTATGCTTTTCTGAACTCGAATACTTTTATCGACTTCCGCTCCTATCACAAGTTCAATAGATGTCCAGTGACAGAAAAATAGAAATTAAACATCAGACGAGAAAAAACCTCCGTATAGAACATCTTACTAGATGCTATATGCATTAGGAATTGTTTAGTTGGATCCAGGCCTATAATATTATGGTATCCTGATTTTTTGGCTTTGTCCTTAGCACCGGATGAGCCTGAATATGATGGTCCACTGACAGGAACAGAGCAAAGCATTGCAGAACTTTATCCTAAACTCAGGCCGAGCTGTAACTTTATCAAGTTTAATTCAATGATGCTTCAAAAGTGAATAGTAAACGTAGCAAAAGATAAGCTCATTCAACAATATAAACAAGATCAACTAATTTCGAGTAATGCACTTAGGAAAAACAAAAGGCTTAAATGGAAACTATTTCCTTTTAGTAAAGGAATTGATACCGCCTATTCTTATCCATGCCACATGAAAAAATGGAAGTATAATAATGAACCAATTCTAATATCTACCGACGATGGAGAAAATGCAACAAAATGGCATACACCTTGCAAGGAATACCCTTGAGCTTCGAGAAAATAAATGACTGTCCCGGATATAAGTGGTTTGTTGCTTCAAAGGTGAAAATTTATCGCACAAGAATTGATGAATGTCGTAATAGAAAGACTCGTGACAACTATTCAAAGATTTAAAGCACAACGGTGGAACCATAGGCAGCATCAACAGTACTGGGACCCATGAGGGAGGGAGGGGGGGAGGGAGGGAGGGGGGAGGGAGAGAGAGGGAGAGAGAGAGGGGGAGAGAGAGAGAGAGAGAGAGAGAGAGAGCTTACCAGTCAAATCCTCCATATTTGTTGGCTTCACATCAACAATATTTGTTTCCTTGTTTCTCTGTATTTTTGACATAGCAATAGCATTCAATATTTCATATTTCCAAGTGCATCTTATGACAGTCTAAGTACAGTCATGAACTGCAAGTGCGAGTAAACAAAAACGTAAGCCACAACTCTTCCTCAAATGAAGCACTTCTCTCTCTTCTATTTCCATCTCTCACTTCCTCCTTTAAACTATTAACATAATCAAAAACTGTTCAGCTCCTTGGTAAACACCTAAAGTTCAGATTCTGAACTAATTTGAAGCCTCATGAAATCTGCACAAGAAATATCATCCTTCCACAGCCTGTCATACGAAAATTTCAGGGTTTTACTATTAACCTTTTAAACATATTTGATACTTCATTGCTAAAAGTATAACACTTTGTACATAGTTTATGCTGTCAAGTATCAGGAGCTAGCTAGTTGGTCTTCATTGTATGTGCATGTTCCGATTATATGGAAGAATGTAAAACAAATATGGCCCTAACTTGGTAGACCTGTTGCAAATTTTCAGGGGCATCCATCAAAATGTAAAAAACTCGCTGATCCCCAAACATAATTCAAAGACACTAAAGAATCTGGTTGTAAAAAGCACAGATTTACCTTAGAGGGTTTGCCAAAACTCTTTGACCAATTGTCACAAAACTCGTCTCTTGATTGGACATGAACCAAGCAAGTGAAGAAACACTATGTTTAAAGGAAAACAAGTAAGCATAAAGCATAATAGTGTCCCCAATTTTCATTATATCTGTGCTAGTTAGCTCTCAAAAGTAAATACAGACCTTCCTGTGAAATTCCACAAACATAAACATACCAGTCATTCACGAAATTCCACGCTACTTTCACCACGTCCTTCTCTGAAATTTCCAATTTCTTAAGGGCTGCAACAAGTGGCTTGTAAGGGTGTTCAATGTTGAGATCAAAAGCAATGGTAACTAAAATCAGTTGCTCCCCCAGCAAGATCAATTCTTTCTGCTTATCATAAACTTCCTACACATAGAGTCAGCAAATAACGAGTAAGCATCTCACGGTCTCAAAAACATAATAAGATAGTTGTGAAAAGTAATTAAAAAATAAGCAGCATCCAGACCTTTTGTATGATCTTATGAGGAGATAAAGGATCCCAGCTATACATCAATTTATAAGCCACAACAACGAGATTTTTCAGCCAACGTGGTGTATCTTAGGAGGTGACAGTAGCTGGCCACTAGTGTTCAACTTGCACCAAACAAGACTATCAATTTGCTCAAGGAAAAATTAAATCACGAACATAATTTCATAAGGAACTGTCACGCGAATATGATTTCAACATTCAACAAACAACTTGAGCTTACCTGCATCGAGTGTGTGGACATCTGACAGATAATAATTAGATGAATCTTCGCCACCAATGACAATGATTTTATTCTTCCAGGAAGAGCAGGTATGACTATCTCTATCACTTGGAGGAGTGCCTGATGGAACTACATGTTGCCATGAGAATGTAATACCCGGTTCTAATTCAGTCATTATCATTCAGTAATTTCATTCGGTGATTTTCACTCAGTGGATTTTCACTCATTTATAATCATTCATCAATCATGTTCATTCATCCGTGTTCACTGTTCGTAGAAACTTCGAGTTGTGTATCGTTATTGTTCATTGTTTCAACTTTCCTCATATGAGTTCGACTTTGTTAGATCACCTTTAATTTTTGGTAACTCCAAAAATTCTAAATCTTTGCAATATTATATAGCATCGAGTTAGCTTTCCAATGGTTCAAACGGTGAGTCAATCGGAGTCCGGACGAGAGAGTTATGGTCGTTTTAGCTCAACCGCTCATTTTTTCAGTGTTGGCCGATCACTGCCGAACGAACTCGGCCGTGTCGTCCGACACGGCCCGTGGCGTACTTGTAATACCCGAGATTTCTGTTATGTAATTGGAACTTATGATATTGTAATGATTTTACTTTTGTATGAGTACTATTCTCTGTATTTCATTATCCGATGTTGTCGAGCATATAATTTCGTATATGTGATTTAAAGATTGAAATTCTGTGCATGTAGCGCACGCTACAGGCTGAGGGTAGCGTACGCTAACGTGGTTTCATAGCGCACGCTACCGAGTGTAATTAGCGCACGCTATGCGTGGTCAGATTGATTGAGACGTGCGGTAGGTGAGATCTGGCCGGGGGACCCCTGTCGGATCGTGTCGGATGTACCTGGACGGCTTTCGGGAAAAGCCGAGTCAACGCCTTAGCGCACGCTACAGGTCGATGCGTAGCGCACGCTAAGTGCCGAGTACAGTTTAGACTGTGAGCCGTTAGCGCACGCTATGAGAAGGGTCTAGCGCGCGCTAATAGCCATTTATTATAAATAGGACAGCATCCTATTCGTGATTTCAGTTCCTTCTCCTCCCACAACCCGAACTTTGACACTTAGAACATAACTACTTTCGTCCTAAACACTCCGTATCAACCTCCTCAACCTCCTAGTTCGAGATTGAAGATCATACATCATTGGAGATTGGTGTTCAAGCCTTCGGTGTAGGATTGCTTCATTTCATCCGTGTTCTTCACTACTTCGAGGTAGGTGATTCTTCACCAATGATTAGTATGTTCATAAGGAAGATTTGAATCATGTTTGGATAGCAAGTATTTCGTTCATCACATGTTAGAAGGATACTTTTGACGTATCGGTACTAGATGTCGACTGAACCTTTGAACCATCTTATTATAAGGACACCTAAGCATGTTTAAATCGATTTATGATCAAGTAATCGGATATTACCCAGTTGATACGTTGTATACGTTGGAATCATGTGTTTTGGAACGTAAGACGATGGAACTTAGATTATTTCTTGAAGATCGTAGAGGAATTGTGATATCGAGATAACTATCCGTATATTGGTATTTCACAATCATAAATCTTCCAGAAACCTTATTATCATGATATGCCGAGGATAACTTGTAATATCACCATAGGATTCATGAGTTCTTCATCATTCAACCCAGTTTTCGGTTTGCAGTATTCTGCCATGCAAGATTAGCGCACGCTAACATGTGTGAGTTAACGTGCGCTATCGAGGTTCGGTTTTCGCACAAAACGTACGTAGCGTACGTTATGAGACCGAAGTCGATCGCCGATTCGTGGCTAAGCGCACGCTAGTCTTATACGATAGCGTCGCTATCAGTCCAGCTTAGCGCACGTTACGTAGAGTACGTAGCGCGCGCTAAGCAATCCAGGCAGATTGTTTAGTTTGAGCTTTTCGGCCGTAGGCCGAATTGTTAGGCCATTGTTCGACTCGAGATGATTTGTATATCGTTCCTTTTGTTAAGGTTTGAGCTTGTTACGTTGATCGGAGGGGGCGGCCTTCGAGTGCGTCGAGAGCATTGAAGTATATCGTTCTTGCCATCTTCGAGGCAAGTATCGTGATATGTTAATATCGGTATTTTTGGAGTATGCGTATGATTATGCATGTTGTTGAACATGATATTTACTTCGTTGATTTGTCATGGTATTCGTTTATATGTTCATGTTGATGAACGTAATGATTTGGCATATGTGTATGCATGAGTTGTGTTTGTATACGTGTACGATCTATGCTGAGGGCGCTGGATCGGATGTCCATCTCGTGTTGGTCCGACGGGATCATCTTGGGATCTAGGCTGAGGGCGCTGGATCATTGGACGGGTTATTTTCACCTCGTGTTGGTCCGACGGGATCATCTTGGGATCTATGCTGAGGGCGCTGGATCATTGGAATACCTGGCTGTGTAATGGAATCTTGTAGATTCGCATTGTCGGATTCCGGTAGCGGAAGTCCGTGTGATGTATCTTGTCGTGTATTGTTGATGCATATTCGAATTGTTTAAATATGATACTTGTACTAGCATCGTTTTGCTAACCCCTTCGGGGGTGGACATTTGTTTTGATGTTCAGGTAGCCAAGGAGCGGGAAAGCGACACGATGCGACGTGACGACGAAGGGGTTGATGATGTTTATTGTTATTGGAGATTTGTGGTCTTGGTTTGGTTTCGTACTCGAGTACGCGTGTCCTTTTGATATTAATTCGATATGGTTGTATTAATTACCCGTTGAACCAGTTATACATTTTCATAAACTTGAATTTTCGCAGCATTGATGTCTTGTATTTACTTTTCTTTTTAATTAGCCTTGTAAATCCTTATTTAAAGGGTTTACGGCGCTGTAATTATTCCGAATATCTCGGGGTGTTACAGAATATGGTATCGGAGCTAAGATTTATGGATATCTTGGCAGTCGGGTTTTAATTGGGTCTGTTTACGTTATTTGATTTACGGGTCGTTGTAACATCACTGTTCAGCCGAAGTCGTCATGTGGACCGTGGTTGTAAGTCTCTTAATCTCTTATACTACCGTATTACTTAATTACTGTTTTGTGAGTATTGACGGACTTTATTTCAAAATTTTGTTCTGTATATTGAGAAATTACGTTTACAGTATGCTGAGAGGAGGTCGTGGACGCGGACGCGGTCGTGGACGCGGACGTGGTAACATGAGACATGAGGATTCCGCAACTACCCCAGAAATATCGGCTAGTCGAACCGATTCCCATTCTGGAGGGCAGCAAGGATCAGCGAATGATGACGCAAACCCTAACATGCCAGGAGTGCTTCAACAGTGGTGGCGCAAATAAATCGATTCGCCCAGTCGTTGATCGCATGCGACAGCGATGGGACAATGACACCACGAGGATAACCGGGAGACAGATGGCTTGCGGAAGTGGTTAAATTGCACCCGCCAAAATTTGACGGATCTGTGAGACACTTACTTGGGATCACCGGCTCAAGGAGTTGGAAAAGATATTCGCGGGTCTTAAGCATCCGAGGACCAGGAAGGTTCCTATTGCCCAAGTATTTTCCGACCGGGAGGCCTTTGATTGGTGGGAGGCTATTCGACCCGAGAATCATAATGCGGATTGGACGGAATTCAAACAAATGATGGAAGCACGTATTGTCCTCGTCCGATTAGAGGCGAAGATCCGAGAGTTTTTCTCACCACAGAGTTCGGAGGCATCTGTGACAGATGTAATCAAAACTTTTAATCATCGGTGACTTGTGTGCGACACTTGGTCGAACGGAGGCGTAAAAGATTTTTCATTTTGATATGCGGATGAAGCCGGAGATTCAGCAGTACATGTCCGGATTCGAGTGTACTACGTTGCGAAAGTATCAAGACAGAGCGCTGGCCTACGACATGAAAGAGGCGGCGATGGAGAAATCAGTAGAGGCAAAGAAGCAGAAGGTGACCGGCAGCTTTGCAGAAAATAAGAGTGGTGGGGCCCGCAAGGGCCAGTCTTCCTTTTATTCGGCTAGGAAACCTCCACATCCTTCTAGAGGCGGAAAGAAGTTCCGGGCAACATCGTAGCTTCAACGCATCAAAGAAATGCTACAATTGTGGTCGAGCCGGCATATTCGACGTGATTGCCCCGCATCTTACGTGACTTGTTACGATTGTGGGCAAGAAGGGCACCGTGCGGCCTTCGTGGAGCCGCTAGATCTTTGGTACCGCACCCGGCACGGTTCCTAAGGAGATAAGTGTGAACCGACAGACAGAGTGGATTTCAAGCAGAACGCCGGGAAGAGAGAGACATCTAGTCTTGGGTCCGTTCCTCCGCGCCTGTACGAAATGAGGAGATCTGACGACTGAACACTGCTTTGTCGCATCAGTGCGATTCAGATCCTTTTGCAACCAGATTAGTGTCTTGTTCGATTCGGGAGCTACGCATTCTTTTATATCTTTGAACCGTGTTAAACGTTTGAACATCTCGTGCTTGTATAATTGTGAACCTTATGTTGTGGGATTACCGGAGAGAAAATTGTGGGAACACTAGAAGCTAGGGATTTCCCAGTATCTATAGAAGGAAGAGATTGGCCATCGAATCTTATTGTAGTTGACATCTGCGGTGACGATTTAATTCTCGGAGATGATTGGCTCAACCGTTATGGAGTGTGTCTTGAATTACCGAGAGAGAGTCATTTCCATCATTGCGACGACGGATCTGAACACTTATTCCGAGGATGGAGACCGGGAAGCTCGGGAAATTGATCAAAGCAATGAAAGCGGAAATTATCAAACAGGATGTCATGGACTTTGGTGTTATGCCATAAGGAAAGAGGAAGGAGTAGAGCTCTCGTCTATTCCAGTTGTGAATGAGTTCTCAGATATATTTCCTGACGAGCTACCAGGGTTACCTCCGCAAAGAGAAGTGGAATTCACCATCGAATTAGAGCCTGGAGCAACCCCTATTTCCAGGGCACCATACCGCATGGCGCCAACCGAGATGTATGAACTCAAGAAGCAATGGAGGAACTCACATGAAGGGCTATATTCAACCGAGCGTTTCCCCTTGGGGAGCGCCTGTTCTCTTTGTCCTAAGAAAGACGGATCCCTCCGTGTATTGATTACGGGAGCTTAACAAGATGACGATCAAGAATAAGTATCCTATACCTCGGATCGACGACTTGTTTGATCAACTGCAAGGGGCAAGGGTATTCTCGAAGATTGACTTGCGATCAGGATACCATCAGTTGAGGATTAAGGAATCAGATATACCGAAATCGCTTTCGGATCCCTGCAGACGCATTATGAATTTGTAGTGATGCCATTTGGACTTACCAATGCTCCTGCGGTATTCATGCAATTGATGAATCGGGTATTCTTGGAGTACTTGGATAAATTTGTGGTCGTTTTCATTGACGACATTTTGATATATTCGAGGGACGCAGAGGATCATGCTAAACATCTACGTGTGGTTTTGAGCATCTTGAGAAAGGAACAGCTATATGCAAAATTTTCTAAATGCGAGTTCTGGCTTAAGGAAGTAACCTTCCTTGGGCATGTGATATCAGCCGATGGAGTTCAGTGGACCCGAAAAAGTCGAAGCAATCTTGGAATGGGAAGCTCCTAAGAACGTGAAGGAAGTCCGAAGCTTCTTAGGACTAGCTGGATATTATCGCCGCTTTGTAGAGGGATTTTCCAAAATTGCTCGTCCGCTCACTCAGCTGTTACAGAAAACTCAAAAGTTCACGTGGAATGAGAAGTGCCAGGCTGGTTTTGACGAACTTAAGAAGAGACTGACGACAGCACCTATATTAGCGCTGCCAGAAGGAACTGACGGATTTATGGTATACAGCGACGCTTCAAATCGGGGTTTGGGTTGCGTGTTGATGCAAAAGGATAAAGTGATTGCTTATGCTTCTCGGCAACTAAAATCGTACGGGTTAATTATCCGACTCATGATCCGGAGCTAGCGGTGTGGTCTTTGCCTTGAAAATTTGGCGACATTATCTCAGACGGCACTCATTGTCGATCTTTACAGATCATAAGAGCCTCAAATACATTTTCAATGTAAAGAATTAAACATGAGGCGAGAAGGTGGTGGAATTGATCAAGGATTACGACTTGGAGATTCTCTATCATCCGGGGAAAGCAAATGTAGTAGCCGATGCTTTGAGCCGTAAACCTGTTTCTCTTCGAGTGTTGGAAGCTCTTACGCCTGCACAAAGATTCAACGAGAACCGATCCGCGAAGGATTGAAGTATGGGCACCAGAATCCAAGGGCGACTTTATGTGATGGAACCGACTTCATCACTAGTCGAGAAGATCAAGTCCAAGCGGTTGGACGATTCTCTGATCCTTCGATTATGTGATGAAGTAAAGAAAGGAAAAGCCCCAGGATTCGTGATACAAGACGATGGAGTTACGAGATTTAGTCGACTTTGCGTTCCCGACGATGATGACTTGAGACGGACTATTCGAAAGAAGCTCATAGCGCGCCCTATTCTATTCACCGGCGCAGTAAGATGTATAAGGATCTTAAACAAAACTTCCGGTGGGGAATATGAAGAAGGACGAGCAGTGCGTTTGAAGTGTTTGACTTGCCAGGTCAAGATTGAGCATCGGCGACTGCCGGGATGTTAAAGCCGCTTAGATCCACGAATGGAAGTGGGAGGACATTTCGATGGATTTCATCACCGATGCCAAGGACTAGAGGAATGAACATGATTTGGGTCATAGTTGATCGACTAACCAAGTCGGCTCATTTCCTAGGAATCAAAGATACATGGGGACCCGAGAGATTGGCACAGTATTTCTTTGCGGAGATAGTCGGATTGCATGGGACGCCGAAGACCATTATTTCGGATCGAGATGGTCGTTTCGTGTCGCACTTCGGAAGGCATCCATAAGGCTTTGGGATCGAGCTCAACTTTAGCACAGACTTATCATCCCCAAATGACGGTCATCCAAAGGACTATTCAAACTGTAGAAGACATGCTTAGAGCTTGTGCGTTGGATTGGTCAACCGATTGGGAAGTTCACTTGCCCTTGATCGAATTCACTTACAATAATAGTTGGCATGCTTCTATTAGAATGGCACCATTTGAAGCTTTGTACGGAGGAGATGCCGATCACCCCGTGTTGGGATGATTCTTCGGATTTGATCGGGACGGAACCGAATTGATTATTCGGACTCAATAGAAGATAGCTTTGATTCGAGAGAGACTATTGATCGCCCGAGTCGGCAAGTCTTATGCCGATGTACGTCGTCGTCCTCTAGAGTTCGACGTTGGGGATCATGTGCTATTGAAGGTGTCTCCTACACGAGGGATTTTCCGTTTTGGGAGGAGAGGCAAGCTCGGTCGAGATATATCGGACCATTCGAGATCCTCGAGAGAGTTGGAGAGTTAGCATACAGATTGGCCTTACCGCCGTCGCCGAGTCATGTTCACAATGTGTTTCACGTATCCCAACTGCGAAAGTATGTACCGGACCCGATCACGTCATTGATTTCGGCGAGATCGAGATAGCTAATGATGGCACCTTCAAGAGAGACCAATCAAGATACTTGAGAGCCGGATCAAACAATTGAGGAATAAACCAATACATTTGGTTAAAGTACAATGGTCACGACATGGAGTCGAAGAGGCCACTTGGGAAACGGAGGACGGTATGAAGGCTAAATATCCGGAGTTGTTTTCATCCTAAGTTTCGGGACGAAACTTCCTTTTAGGGAGGAAGGATGTAATACCCGAGATTTCTGTTATGTAATTGGAACTTGTGATATTGTAATGATTGTACTTTTGTATGAGTACTATTCTCTGTATTTCATTATCCGATGTTGTCGAGCATATAATTTCGTATATGTGATTTAAAGATTGAAATTCTGTGCATGTAGCGCACGCTACAGGCTGAGGGTAGCGTACGCTAACGTGGTTTCATAGCGCACGCTACCGAGTGTAATTAGCGCACGCTATGCGTGGTCAGATTGATTGAGACGTGCGGTAGGTGAGATCTGGCCGGGGGACCCCTGTCGGATCGTGTCGGATGTACCTGGACGGCTTTCGGGAAAAGCCGAGTCAACGCCTTAGCGCACACTACAGGTCGATGCGTAGCGCACGCTAAGTGCCGAGTACAGTTTAGACTCTGAGCCGTTAGCGCACGCTATGAGCAGGGTCTAGCGCGCGCTAATAGCCATTTATTATAAATAGGACAGCATCCTATTCGTGATTTCAGTTCCTTCTCCTCCCACAACCCGAACTTTGACACTTAGAACATAACTACTTTCGTCCTAAACACTCCGTATCAACCTCCTCAACCTCTTCGAGATTGAAGATCATACATCATTGGAGATTGGTGTTCAAGCCTTCGGTGTTGGATTGCTTCATTTCATCCGTGTTCTTCACTACTTCGAGGTAGGTGATTCTTCACCAATGATTAGTATGTTCATAAGGAAGATTTGAATCATGTTTGGATAGAAAGTATTTCGTTCATCACATGTTAGAAGGATACTTTTGACGTATCGGTACTAGATGTCGACTGAACCTTTGAACCATCTTATTATAAGGACACCTAAGCATGTTTAAATCGATTTATGATCAAGTAATCGGATATTACCCAGTTGATACGTTGTATACGTTGGAATAATGTGTTTTGGAACGTAAGACGATGGAACTTAGATTATTTCTTGAAGATCGTAGAGGAATTGTGATATCGAGATAACTATCCGTATATTGGTATTTCATAATCATAAATCTTCCAGAAACCTTATTATCATGATATGCCGAGGATAACTTGTAATATCACCATAGGATTCATGAGTTCTTCATCATTCAACCCAGTTTTCGGTTTGCAGTATTCTGCCATGCAAGATTAGCGCACGCTAACATGTGTGAGTTAACGTGCGCTATCGAGGTTCTTTCGCACAAAACGCACGTAGCGTACGTTATGAGACAATGAGTCGATCGCGATTCGTGGCTAGCGCACGCTAGTCTTATACGATAGCGTCGCTATCAGCCGGCTTAGCGCACGTTACGTAGAGTACGTAGCGCGCGCTAAGCAATCCAGCATTGTTTAGTTTGAGCTTTTGGCCGTAGGCAATTGTTAAACCATTGTTCGACTCGAGATGATTTGTATATCGTTCCTTTTGTTAAGGTTCGAGCTTGTTACGTTGATAGGAGGCGGCCTTCGAGTGCGTCGAGAGCATTGAAGTATATCGTTCTTGCCATCTTCGAGGCAAGTATCGTGATATGTTAATATCGGTATTTTTGGAGTATGCGTATGATTATGCATGTTGTTGAACATGATATTTACTTCGTTGATTTGTCATGGTATTCGTTTATATGTTCATGTTGATGAACGTAATGATTTGGCATATGTGTATGCATGAGTTGTGTTTGTATACGTGTACGATCTATGCTGAGGGCGCTGGATCGGATGTCCACCTCGTGTTGGTCCGACGGAATCATCTTGGGATCTAGGCTGAGGGCGCTGGATCATTGGACGGGTTATTTCCACCTCGTGTTGGTCCGACGGGATCATCTTGGGATCTATGCTGAGGGCGCTGGATCATTGGAATACCAGTGTGTAATGGAATCTTGTAGATTCGCATTGTCGGATTCCTAGAGCGGAAGTCCGTGTGATGTATCTTGTCGTGTATTGTTGATGCATATTCGAATTGTTTAAATATGATACTTGTACTAGCATCGTTTTGCTAACCCCTTCAAAGTGGACATTTGTTTTGATGTTCGGGTAGCCAAGGAGCAGGGAAACACCATGCAGACGTGACGACGAAGGGGTTCGATGATGTTTATTGTTATTGGAGATTTGTGGTCTTGGTTTGGTTTCGTACTCGAGTACGCGTGTCCTTTTGATATTAATTCGATATGGTTGTATTAATTACCCGTTGAACCAGGTTATACGTTTTCATAAACTTGAATTTTCGCAGATTGATGTCTTGTATTTACTTTTCTTTTTAATTAGCCTTGTAAATCCTTATTTAAAGGGTTTACGGTAACAGAATTATTCCGAATATCTCGGGTGTTACGATTTCGTCCGGAAAATGCCGAGGTGTTCGCCAGACCCGACCGTGTCGTGCAGCACGGCCGAGTCGAACCCTTCCGGATAAGCGAGAATGCCCGGCACGCCCGACCGTGTCGCCTGGCACGGCCGAGTCATGCCGAAGTCCGCGCCGGACGGGTCACTGTCGGAAGGCCCTCCGCGCGCGACCGTGTCAAGCGAGACACGGCCGAGTCCCCTGTCGGCCGGTATGCGACACGACCGTGCCGATCGGCACGGGCCGTGTCCGGCAGGTAGTCAACCCCTATAAATTCATTTTTTCAGCATTTCAGCCCATTTTTCTTCCTTTTCTTCACCTTAAACCGAGAGAGAAGGCTTGAGGGAGGGTTTTTCCTTCACAAATCATTTGGGTGTTTGATTTTCTTCATCTCCTTTCGATCGTGAAGCCCGGATAATCAATCTAACGCGTGTTCTTCTGATTAAAGTACTTGTATCTTCAAGAGGTAATTCTTTCAACACTTTGGACTTCGATTTTGTGTTGAGATATGATGTTTTGGACGTTATAATCATGCTATATGAAGGGATATGTATATGATTATGAGTTTGTATAAGGATTCATTGGATTATTGAGGGATTATTCAAGAACACCTTGAATATCGAGTTGGAATTGGGGATTTTCGACTAATTGTTGTTATAATCACATTTTTGGATATTCATAGCGGATTATTGATCGTATTGGAGATGTTTTGTTGGTTTGAAACACTTCTTGGGGATTTGATATTGGTATATTGAAGTTTGATTGTAAACAATCGGAGTTTGGACGCAACGTGTTTGTTTTAATGCCTCAATGGACTTAGTTTTATCGTATCGACGTTTTGAGTTCGTTATATTCGTGTTTGATTCGTATATTGATCGGATTGTCGGTAATTGTATTGAATTAAGGTTGTTCGTGCGGCCGACACTTCATTTAGGACATTTGTTCGTGGAAGGACTTTCTTCATCGGTATTTAGTAAGTTAATTCTTACTCGGTTAAAAGGATATTCATACCTTTTGTTGTTGATCATTCATAATCATAACTCATTCATCATTGTATTAATAATATTAAAACTTTTTATTTTCAATTAATCACTTGACCATAAGGAGCAGCGGTTACAATCTTTTCGTTGAGCTATCATTCATTTCATTATTACTCTCATCTCGGTGAGTCATTCTTGATTTTGTCAGATTATTATTTATTCATTGATATTCATTACGGTCATTCTCGTTCATATGACCTTCTGGGTTCATATTGCGTGGCCGGGTGCGGATGTGTGGAATTTTTAGTCGGGCACGTTATGGCCATGTATTGGGAGTGATACATTGGGTGTGCACACGGTAGCAGTTACCTCCGTGAGACTAATTAGGTACAAGGACGGGTGTGTCCGGTCATTCGTCTTGTACACTTGCACAGAACACTACGGGCGTACTATGATACCCCTCTTCAGCGTAATTCATAACTAAGGATAATTCATAACTTGATTAAATCATGTTTGTGTATTTTCAACCCTTGAGGATTGTTGTTCTGTTTAACCGACTTTACCGGGATTTTGTTTTTCGTGTCATGGCAAGGCAAACGCACGGAATAGCATGTTGATGTCGAGGAGTCCTAGTGATACTAGTAGGGGCCCCGATCTTTCACTTATTCATGTTATTGTCCTTTATTTTCCGCTATGAGACTTTCATTTGAATACTCCGTTTCATTCGGTGTTGTGTATTTTATCTTCATATTAAATACACTAGTATTGATATTGTCTGGTGTGTTGTAACTAAACTCCTCATCGGAGTAATTATTGTTGTAATGTAGTTCGGTACTACATTTATCTTGTGTAATTCATTCATTTTCATTTGCTTGGTGGGTCCCATTGGGGATCTACGACCGTAATATCCGCCTAGTTTGGGGTGTTACTGAGTTGGTATCGGAGCGTGGTTTTGAATACTACCTTCCGAGTCATGTCTCATTTGAAATCATCGTCATCGACTAGTATCATTGGACTTTCGCGTCACGTGTGACTGTGCAAATGCCGAGCCAATCGAGACCAAAGAACTGTAAGATTTCTAACGCCATGGTATAATTTCGCAATAGTCATTCATTCATCATTCATCAATTAACAATCCTCAAACATCATCATTCATTGTGATTAGGACGATCATGTTAACTCATTAATCACTTAATTCATTTCAATACTCGCTAATAATCGGGACGATCATGTTAACTCATTAATTACTCAATTCATTTCATTACTCGGTTGTCAACGGATGATCATATTATCAATCTTGTTAAGTTATTCAAGATAATCATTTCAAGAATTTCATCGTATAATCATGTAACTCCAGTAAATCATTCATATAATCACTAAGTTAGAGCATGTATACTCATTTTCATCATCTCATGACATAATCATAACGTGCTAATCATGCGGGAAATATAATCATTATGCGACCTTCCTACTTCAAGATGGAGAGAGTCGTGGGATGCACGGGGAGAGGCATGCGGACCGAAACCCGAGAAATAATCACTGCCGGGAAATCGTGCCCAGGACTCGGCTCGATCAAAAGATTTTCGGGTT
Organism: Orobanche coerulescens; assembly: GCA_033398695.1. Classification (NCBI taxonomy): domain Eukaryota; kingdom Viridiplantae; phylum Streptophyta; class Magnoliopsida; order Lamiales; family Orobanchaceae; genus Orobanche; species Orobanche coerulescens. The sequence continues at coordinate 148,283,990 of CM065814.1, read as the reverse complement.
GATCCACTCACTTTTATGCAGCCATGATGACCCATGTGCGGTTGCTCAATCATCATTGCGCCTCTCGCCGAATTAATCGAGAGGACTCTCACGTATAAGCTCGCTAAGGAAATTGCGGAGCAACAACCTTCATCTGTCGACAAGAAATCAACGGCGTAATCGGTCCGAAGGCGGTTGGTCAACCTCCAAGAAACCTCGTATGGTCCTATCGCTTCGAGCGACCTCACGGCGCCTAATCTCGCGGATCTCGGTCCCGAGCGGCCTTCGGCCATCATCTGTTTAACCGTGGGGCGCCGGCCATTTCAAGATTAGGTGCAATGACGCCGTCTATCACATGTCATAATTGCGGGAATTCTGGGCATAAGGCCCGTTTTGCCGAAAGGACTCTAAGTCAGCTCCGGTGTCATCTCAGCCCGAAGCAACCAGGCTTTGATCGATCGCTTTATCATCGCTGCTTAAGACAATGGAAGCAAATAGAGTTGGAGCTCGTATTTATCGGGACGGAGCGTCGGTTCGGGGGCGGCAAGTCCCGATTCATATGGTGAGGAGGATCGACGATCCGGTGGCCCGAATGATTTCAGGTATACTCGTAATTTTATTTCAACTTGTGTGTACCTTTTGATGCTGGTACACCGCATTCATTCATTTTCGAATCATGCTTGAATAGACTTATTTCGGGATAGTCCTACTGCTTGTGGACCCCATACCATCGGTCTACCTGACGATGGAAGAATTTTCGGAATCATACCGAATTAAGCTTAACGACCGCGATTGATTGATGGATCTAATCGTGGTGAATTTATCTTAGGACGACTTAATTTTCGGTATTAGTTGGCTTAACCGTCTTGATACTATCCTCAGTGCTTGTTAGCGTTTGGTCGCTATCTTTCCATCGTTGGTTGTCGAATGTGTGCTTCAGGGAAGTAATCCCCGTTGTTCCAGTAGAAATTTTATTATGGCGGAAGCAGAGAAATTCCGCAATCGAACTATCCAATCATTCATTGTATCATTTTCATCGATTGACCTTTCTAAGGCAATCGAGTTATTCAATCATTTCTTGTATCATTTCCATCGATTGGATTTTCTAAGACAATCGAGTCATTCAATCATTCATTGTATCATTTTCATCGATTGACCTTTCTAAGGCAATCGAGTTATTCAATCATTCCTTGTATCATTTCCATCGATTGACTTTTCTAAGACAATCGAGTCATTCAATCATTCATTGTATCATTTTCATCGATTGGCCTTTCAAAGGCAATCGAGTTATTCAAACATTCCTTGTATCATCTTCATCGATTGGCCTTTCTAAGGCAATCGAGTTGTTCAATCATTATTGGTATCTCTTTTTATCGATTGACCATTCTAGGCGATCGAAATGTTCAATCATTCGTGGTATCATTGTCATCGATTGACGATGTATTTCCGCAGACGAGTTATCCGGTTGCCTTCACATAGAGTAAGGGAATTCGGGAGTGAGTTGAGCCAGACGTCCCCTTTATCGAAGGCACCGTATCGGATGGCCCCGACGAGAATGCAGGAGTTGAAGATTCAACTTGAGGAGTAGTTCGAGGAAGGTTATATCCAACCGAGTCGTCCCCGTGGGGAGCACCAGTCTTTGTTTGTCAAGAAGAATGATAGTTCTTTTCGCTTGTGTATCGATTACCAGGAGTTGAACAGGGTGATGATCAAGAGTAGTATCCTTTACCTCGTATTGATGATCTTTTAGATCAACTTCAGGGAGCTTCAGTATTTTCCAAGATCGACTTAAGATCTGGATATCACCAGTTGCGAATTCGAGAATCGGATATCGCGAGGACAGCGTTTCGTACACGCTATGGTCATTATGAGTTCGTAGTTATGCCGTTCGGACTAACTATTACACCTGCGGTATTCATGGAGTTAATGAATCGGGTTTTCATCGACTTTTTGGATCAATTTGTTGTCTCCATCGATGACATTTTGATTTAGTCTCGTGATCGAGAGGAACACGAGGTTCATCTTCATCAGGTTCTCGACGTGTTGAGACGAGAGCAACTTTATGGAAAGTTTTCCAAATGTGAGTTCTGGAGGTCCGAAGTGAATTTCTCGGGCATGTAATTTCATCTGACAGAGTTCGTGTCGACCCTCAGAAGATGGAGACTATCCGAGATTGGCAACCTCCGAAAGATATTAAGTAAATCCGATGTTTCCTCGAAATAGTTGGTCAATTATCCAACCCACGATCTGGAGCTAGCAGCCGTGGTGTTCGCTTTGAAGATTTGGCGTCATTATCTTTATGGCGATACCTGTCAGATATTCACCGATCATAAGAGTTTAAAGTATATATTTACTCAGAAGGAGTTAAATATGCGACAGAGACGGTGGTTGGAATTAATCAAAGATTATGATATCGAGATCCTTTACCACCCGGGGAAGGCGAATGTTGTCGCCGACGCCTTGAGTCGTAAGTCCTTCGGGAGCAGATGCTTGCTCGTTTAACAATTCAGAAGGAGCTCCAACAGGAATTCCTTAGACCCGAGATCGAGGTCTGGCTTCAGCGAATTCAGGGACAGCTTTGTATGTTAGAGATTTCACCATCTCTTGAGGATGCAATCAGGGAGAATCAGGGTTCATGTAACACCCCCAAATCCTATTGGGTTATTACAGTGCCGTGGACCCCACGCCAGGAGATCCACCAGGCGAACATGACTAAAAATACATTAATTAACACAACAAGGGAAAATCATAGTCCCTACCATGATATCCGACACAATATTCCGATAAGGAATTTTAACGACAAAAGTAGCCTACATGGCTAAAAATGAAATACAACAACATCCACGAACATCTGTTCGGGTAATACAACACGACAACACTGACAATACTGGAGTACTCTCCAACCGACTGACCGACAATGAACAACTCGTACTAGTATCGCTTGAATGCCTCGTCGCCATCATCATGCCCCTGTGTCTCAACTCTCTCCTCGCAAGCACCTAAAACATGAAAAACATGTTCCGCCCCCACGAGGTCAGTCATCCAGATAATGAACATCAAATACATGTATAACATGATATGCATCCAAAGGCAGAATGAAATGGTACAATGATGATAATAATACGAAATGCTCACAAACCAAGGTAAGAACCGAGCATTCGTGCAATACTATGCCCACGGCATACTATTAATACCTGTTCGACAGGTTAGAATATAAGTGCCCGACGGCGAATCAAAATCACAGAATACCACAATGAATGACAAGACATGAACCAAACCAGGACTGAATTAATTATGAATCACAATGCCCGAAGGCTCCAATGAAATTACCAGGACAATAATAAAGGCCACGAAAGTCATTCAAATGGAAATTAACAAATATCACAAACACTGTCAAAGTCAAATTAAGTCAGAATAATGAGGGAAGCCACGGCACGAAGCCGTATCACAATGAGGGGCCGAAGCCACGGCACGAAGCCGTATCACAATTAGGGCCGAAGCCACGGCATCCAGCCGTATCACAATTAGGGTCGAAGCCACGGCATCCAGCCGTATCACAATTAGGGCCGAAGCCACGGCATTCAGCCGTATCACAATTAATGATAGTGTGCTGCCTTGAGTCGGCCAACACGATGATAGTAACACACGGATAGACACCGTCCTTGACAGTCCCAAATTAACACCTCGATTGCCTTAGAACGGCCAACCGACAACAATGATGCAGCGGATGATTGAACACTTCGATTTGCCTGAGAACGGCCAATCGATAACAATGATACGATGAATGAGTGAATACCTCGATTGCCTTAGAAAGGTCAATCGATAACAATGATTTAGTGAATGATTGAACATTTCGATTTACCTGAGAACGGCAATTCGATAACAATGATATGAAGGATGCCTCGGCACCTTTAATCGGTTACCGATTTACGAAGATGAGAAATGAGTAAGCCAATGCCTTAAATCGGCTGTCTGATTTTAATGACAATCCGAACAGAATAACAATGATCTCAACGATATCTTAAATTGACATCTATATTAACAACAATCGATACATCGATACCGCGAACCGGCTATCGACAATGACATTAATAATGAGTATCACAATGCCTTGAATCGGCGTTAACGAACAACAATAACATTTGGCAAAATTGCCGAAAGGTATCGTATCGAGCGATCTCTTGATATCAATGAATTCATGAAGAGACTAAGTCTCGGAATGATACAACACATTCATACACATACATGATGACATTAGCTCATTGACCAAGACAAGTATAAAACTTGCCTCAAACCGAAGGCGAGAAGGTACTTCCACGATCAACGTCCTTAATGAAATTACCGGCCGCTTGAACAACCTTAAACAACACAAAAACCAACAATTCTCTTAATACATGAATCAAGCATAATCACAACCAACTCAAAAGTCGATACAACAATACCCAAACTCATTGGGGCATTTAAACAAACGCGTTGTAAACAATCTCCAATTGTTTACAACCAAAACTCATTTACATCCGAAACCAACTCCCAATGAATGATTCAAAACCACAAAAACTCATGAATACTATCAATAATCCAATAGGAATACTTAGAACGATATTTCAACAACATTTAGTCGAAACCCCCAAAATTCCAAAGTCAACCGTAAGGGTTCTTGAACAATTCCTCAATTATTCACAAATTCAAAATTACACCAATGAATCCGTAGAAATACATGTATCCAAGATAGATAATCCATATCTAACATATTCCAACATAATATCGATTTAACACGAAGAGATCGGAGGCAAAACACCCAAGACTCGAAATTCTAGATCCAAGAATCATTACCTTGATTTGGAGTGATGAAACTGATTTAGATGATGATTAATCCAACTTAGAAGGTTGAAGATGATGCTAGATGATTGTAGCTCGAAAAGACCTTTCTGAATCGCCCGAGCTCGTCCGAAATGATTGAGAAATGAAGAAATGACGAACGTTGGACCAAACTGTCCTATATATATTGTCCGATTTAGCGCGCTAACTCCTCGATGTTAGCGTGCGCTAACGCTGTACCGGTAGTCCAAGACTGATCGAATCGTTAGCGTGCGCTAAGTACCTTTGGTAGCGTGCGCTAACACCTGACCTTAGCGTCGTTAACCTTATGTTAGCGTGCGCTACCTGATAGTTGATATCCAAAATCCTGGAGTCCAGAACCTACTGTCCTCTGTTCTGAGCGCGCTAGCGTGCGCTACTCTGAAGTCTTAGCGTGCGTTACCCGCATAGTTAGCGTACGCTACTTACCACTCGTAGCGTGCGCTACGAATTTCCCAAATCAGCCCAGTACCTTCGGGACTGTCTGCCTCACTTGCGCTAGCGTGCGCTAGTACCGAATCATTGCGTGCGTTACATGCACCTCATTAGCGCGCGCTAACTACAATGTGTAGCGTGCGCTACCTCTCAAACTGAAAATCAAAACATGATGATGATGATGACAATAATCTCGGCTCGATCTCAAACAGTGATGATCCCAAAATACGCCGAATGGTGAACATAGTTGACTGAATATGAATGATGAATGATTATTACTGAGTGAAAAAATTTCTGAGTGACAGTTACTGAATGATAATAAATGAATTCACAACCGGGTATTACATACTCCCCCCCTTAAAAAGAGTTTCGTCCTCGAAACTGAGGGTAAACATCTCGGGATATGAACTATCCATCACGATCTGAAAACAATAACGCCCAAATAGTCCCTGACCAAATCAACCGCAAGCCCAAGTCCCCAAGACTTGACGTCTCGAAACACAGTGAACGATTTCCCAAATTATCACGAAATCTCGAGCACAACGTCGAAGGGATGAACTCCCAACAAATGACCCGGATCTCAAGATTCTCGAGTATGATCATAATAAGATAGATCAACAATAAATGATCCACAATACGATACATTATTACCGATAGATTAACACAGTCATCCAAAACAAGGTTACACCTCAAATGTACCCAACATCGATATCCTCCCACATCATCGATTTCCTCTATCTCAACGATTTAAGGTATATCCGACGATGAACTCGCCGCTAACTAAGACCTCGAAGGTCACGAATGAAAGTGACAAAAATGAATGATGAATGATAAATGACTACAAATCGACACGGATTTAGAATGACTCACCAAGGTGAATTACTAATGTCATGACCGATAGTTCTGAAGTGATTGGAACCGCTCCTCGTGAATTGAATGATAAATCGATAATTATGAGTCCCCATATGATTGATATATATGATGAATGAATTATATGAATGAATGAACGACAATGAAATGAATGATTATACTATTAACGCACAAGAATTAACTTGTTCAAACCGGTGATGAATGTCCTTACCTCGGCCCTCGAGGCACATAGGGTCCCTTGGATGATGCACGGGCTGGAGTAACGAAGTCTCTCGAGGCCCTCGAGCTCTCTTGAGATTTATGGCGCTAGAACCCCTGCAGATTTCGCCGGTGTCCCCGCCTCCACACAGAAAACAAACAATAGCCGGCACCGTGCACCGGTACTAACGTGACCTGTGAATCACGATTAAAGCAAACAACGGTCGAACTCGTCGCCCGAGAGGAAGATGTTGTTCCAGCACGAAGACGACTAGAAAACGACCCCTTGGATGGCGGAGCCGATGTCCCTCAACGAGCCGGCATTCTAGTCCTCTTACTCAAGAAATCAAGGATGCTTCGAGTAAGATCCTTGATCAAAAGCTCGCTCCAAGAGCCTTCCCGATGAACTCACTAAGTGAATTACAATTGTGGTTGAACAATCGCATCCTCAATCTGATTTAGCCTCTTGCTAAAATACTTAATTTTATCCGCCTCAAGACGGATAATTGACGAAGCAATCAAGTAGTCCTGAAACTTCTCGGCGATGACAATAACACCCTCGTCCCCATCGGGTTCGGGGTTCAAAACATCGACAACTTAGCTTCACGAAGTGGAGCCGGATAATACCTCTCTAACATGAGAGTCTTGAACTCGCTCCAAATACAATCACGATCGATGGGTTTCACGAAGCCACCACGAATAAGCGCCCTTACTCAAGTAATAAGCCGCTCGCCACTTTACTCTCCTCCAGGACCGAACCATGTCGAAGAGTTTATCAAAATGCTCGAGCCAATGAACAATATCAGTGGTTCTGAACCCTCAAAAGTAGGCGGCATCTGACGAGAGATATCGCCAACAATCTGATTCACTCCTCCATTATGTCCATGAAATGGCACCTGGTATCCCTGTTGCGGTGGACCACAACCCATCGAGGTCTGCATGGTCTCCACTATCCGCGTCATCTGAGTCATCTGGGCCATCATGCCCTGCATAAATATGAATGGATCAACCCGAACACCTTCCGAGTGAGATGCCTCTCGGTACGACTCCCTGACAGTGAATGATTATCTGCTGATGAATGAGTAGCCTCGCTGTTTGATGAATTAATGATATCCCTCGCGTTCGTGTGGGCATGCACACGAGATCCCGGGTTCCGGCCCGCACCGCGGCCTCTTCCCCTGCGTCCTCTGACAGCTCTATCCATACTGAAGTAGGAAAGTCACATGATTATAGATTCCGCATGAATATCGTATTATGATTACGTTACAGAGTGACAACAATGAGCATACACGCTCTAACACAATGAATGCATTAATGATTTAATGAAATGATCGTCGACATTACGTCAGAGTATGATAAGACCGTATGAAACATCAAATGAGGTAACATGATTGCCTGATGAAATTCCTGAAATGATTACCTTGAACAAGTTAACAAGGTTGAAAATTAGATCCTCAAGATCAACAACCGAACCGTGAGATGGGTGAATGATTAATGAATTAACCGAACAATGAGATTATCAATGAGGAATGAATTAAGCGAGCAATGAGATTGGTGAGTGACGAGTGAATTAGCTAAACGATGAGATTAATTGAGTGATGAATGAATTAGCCGAACGATGAGGTTAATTGAGTGATGAGCGAAGCAAATGAGTAATTGATATTGGATCAATGATGAATGAATTAATCGAGTGATGAATGAGTTAATCGAGTGATGAATTAACTGGGTAATGATATTGGTGAGTGATGAATGAATTATCGAGTGATGAATTGGTGAGTAATGATATTGGTGAGTAATGATATTGGTGAGTGATGAATGAATTATCCGAGTGATGAATTGGTGAGTAATGATATTGGTGAGTAATGAATGAATTATCGAGTGATGAATTGGTGAGTAATGATATTGGTGAGTAATGAATGAATTATCGAGTGATGAATTGACTCGGTAATGATATTGGTGAGTAATGAATGAATTATCGAGTGATGAATTAGTGAGTAATGATATTGGTGAGTAATGAATGAATTATCCGAGTGATGAATTGGTGAGTAATGATATTGGTGAGTAATGAATGAATTAACATAATCGACAAGATCATCATGACGATTGAGGATTATTAACCGATGAATGAGTTGATCCTTAATGCTTACACAAGCCACACGTGTCCCAAAACAATTAGTCATGAATCAATCATAACACTAATATCACATATAGGTTTCAACAAGGCACGAACAATTAATGACATGATGAATGTATGAACATAAAGAGAATCGAGTCCTTACACGTGTCATACGAAGCTTCGAGGTCTCGCGATACTAGTCTTCACCGACGGCGACTCGATGAATGAATGACTCGTGCGGTCGTACTAATATTACGACTCACAAAACTCCGATCGACTAGATTGTCATAACCTGACAATCCCACTACTACCGCGTCGGTAGGACCACATAACTCACATCTCAGGGTATTTCACAACCCAAAGCTCTGATACCATTTCTGTAACACCCCCAAATCCTATTGGGTTATTACAGTGCCGTGGACCCCACGCCAGAGATCCACCAGCGAACATGACTAAAAATACATTAATTAACACAACAAGGGAAAATCATAGTCCCTACCATGATATCCGACACAATATTCCGATAAGGAATTTTAATGACAAAAGTAGCCTACATGGCTAAAAATGAAATACAACAACATCCACGAACATCTGTCGGTAATACAACACGACAACACTGACAATACTGGAGTACTCTCCAACCGACTGACCGACAATGAACAACTCGTACTAGTATCGCTTGAATGCCTCGTCGCCATCATCATGCCCCTGTGTCTCAACTCTCTCCTCGCAAGCACCTAAAACATGAAAAACATGTTCCCCCACTCGGGTCGATCATCCAGATAATGAACATCAAATACATGTATAACATGATATGCATCCAAAGGCGTAATGAAATGGTACAATGATGATAATAATACGAAATGCTCACAAACCAAGGTAAGAACCGAGCATTCGTGGTAATACTATGCCCACGGCATACTATTAATACTGCTCGACAAGGTTAGAATATAAGTGCCCGACGGCGAATCAAAATCACGTAATACCACAATGAATGACAAGACATGAACCAAACCAGATGAATTAATTATGAATCACAATGCCCGAAGGCTCCAATGAAATTACCAGACAATAATAAAGGCACGAAAGTCATTCAATGAAATTAACAAATATCACAAACACTGAAGTCAAAAATAATTTAAGTCAGAACAATGAGGGCGAAGCCACGACGAAGCCGTATCACAATGAGGGCCGGGCCACGGCACGGCCGTATCACAATGAGGGCGAAGCCACGGCATCCACCAGATCACAATTAGGGGTCGAAGCCAGATCATCGGCAGTATCACAATTAGGGCGAAGCCACGGCATCCACCGTATCACAATTAATGATAGTGTGCCGCCTTGAGTCGGCCAACACGATGATAGTAACACACGGATAGACACCGTCCTTGATCCCAAATTAACACCTCGATTGCCTTAGAACGGACAACCGACAACAATGATGCAATGATGATTGAACACTTCGATTTGCACGAGAACGCCAATCGATAACAATGATACGATGAATGAGTGAATACCTCGATTGCCTTAGAAAGGTCAATCGATAACAATGATTTAGTGAATGATTGAACATTTCGATTTACCCGAGAACGGCAATTCGATAACAATGATATGAAGGATGCCTCGGCACCTTTAATCGATTACTGACGGCGAAGATGAGAAATGAGTAAGCCAATGCCTTAAATCGGCCTGCATGCTTTTAATGACAATCCGAACAGAATAACAATGATCTCAACGATATCTTAAATTGACATCTATATTAACAACAATCGATACATCGATACCGCGAACCGCTATCGACAATGACATTAATAATGAGTATCACAATGCCTTGAATCGGCCGTTAACGAACAACAATAACATTTGGCAAAATTGCCGAAAGGTATCGATCGAGCGATCTCTTGATATCAATGAATTCATGAAGAGACTAAGTCTCGGAATGATACAACACATTCATACACATACATGATGACATTAGCTCATTGACCAAGACAAGTATAAAACTTGCCTCAAACCGAAGGCGAGAAGGTACTTCCACGATCAACGCCCTTAATGAAATTACCGCCGCTTGAACAACCTTAAACAACACAAAAACCAACAATTCTCTTAATACATGAATCAAGCATAATCACAACCAACTCAAAAGTCGATACAACAATACCCGAAACTCATTGGGGCATTTAAACAAACGCGTTGTAAACAATCTCCAATTGTTTACAACCAAAACTCATTTACATCCGAAACCAAATCCCAATGAATGATTCAAAACCACAAAAACTCATGAATACTATCAATAATCCAATAGGAATACTTAGAACGATATTTCAACAACATTTAGTCGAAAACCCCCAAAATTCCAAAGTCAACCGTAAGGGTTCTTGAACAATTCCTCAATTATTCACAAATTCCGAAAATTACACCAATGAATCCGTAGAAATACATGTATCCAAGATAGATAATCCATATCTAACATATTCCAACATAATATCGATTTAACACGAAGAGATCGGAGGCAAAACACCCAAGACTCGAAATTCTAGATCCAAGAATCATTACCTTGATTTGGAGTGATGAAACTGATTTAGATGATGATTAATCCAACTTAGAAGGTTGAAGATGATGCTAGATGATTGTAGCTCGAAAAGACCTTTCTGAATCGCCCGAGCTCGTCCGAAATGATTGAGAAATGAAGAAATGACGAACGTTGGACCAAACTGCCCTATATATCATCCCAGCTTAGCGCGCTAACTCCCGATGTTAGCGTGCGCTAACGCTGCGGTACCGGTAGTCCAAGACTGATCAATCGTTAGCGTGCGCTAAGTACCTTTGGTAGCGTGCGCTAACGGCTGACCTTAGCGTCGTTAACCTTATGTTAGCGTGCGCTACCCGATAGTTGATATCCAAAATCCTGGAGTCCAAAACCTCTCGTCCTTCGCTCGAGCGCTCGCGTGCGCTACTCTGAAGTCTTAGCGTGCGTTACCCGCATAGTTAGCGTACGCTACTTACCACTCGTAGCGTGCGCTACGAATTTCCCAAATCAGCCCAGTACCTTCTGGACTGTCTGCCTCACTTGCGCTAGCGTGCGCTAGTACTGAATCATTGCGTGCGTTACATGCACCTCATTAGCGCGCGCTAACTACAATGTGTAGCGTGCGCTACCTCTCAAACTGAAAATCAAAACATGATGATGATGATGACAATAATCTCGGCTCGATCTCAAACAGTGATGATCCCAAAATACGCCGAATGGTGAACATAGTTGATCAATATGAATGATGAATGATTATTAATGAGTGAAAAATTCTGAGTGACGATTCTTGAATGATAATAAATGAATTCACAACCGGGTATTACATACTCCCCCTTAAAAAGAGTTTCGTCTCGAAATCGAGGGTAAACATCTCGGGATATGAACTATCCATCACGATCCAAAACAATAACGCCCAAATAGTCCTCGACCAAATCAACCGCAAGCCCAAGTCCCCAAGACTTGACGTCTCAAACACAAATGAACGATTTCCCAAATTATCACGAAATCTCGAGCACAACGTCAAGGGATGAACTCCCAACAAATGACCCAGATCTCAAGATTCTCGAGTATGATCATAATAAGATAGATCAACAATAAATGATCCACAAATACGATACATTATTACCGATAGATTAACACACTATCCAAAACAAGGTTACACCTCAAATGTACCCAACATCGATATCCTCCCACATCATCGATTTCCTCTATCTCAACGATTTAAGGTATATCCGACGATGAACTCGCCGCTAACTAAGACCTCAGAAGGTCACGAGAATGAAAGTGACAAAAATGAATGATGAATGATAAATGACTACAAATCTGACACGGATTTAGAATGACTCACCAAGGTGAATTACTAATGTCATGACTGATAGTTCCTGAAGTGATTGGAACCGCCGTTCCTCGTGAATTGAATGATAAATCGATAATTATGAGTCCCCATATGATTGATATATATGATGAATGAATTATGAATGAATGAACGACAATGAAATGAATGATTATACTATTAACGCACAAGAATTAACTTGTTCAAACCGGTGATGAATGTCCTTACCTCCGCCCTCGAGGCCTGATAGTGGTCCCTTGGATGATGCACGGCTGGAGTAACGAAGTCTCTCGAGGCCCTCGAGCTCTCTTGAGATTTCTGGCGCTAGAACCCCTGCAGATTTCCGGTGTCCCCGCCTCCCACACGTAAAACAAACAATAGCCGGCACCGTGCACCGGTACTAACGTGACTCTTTGAATCACGATTAAAGCAAACAACAACAATAACTCGTCGCCCGAGAGGAAGATGTTGTTCCAGACGAAGACGACTAGAAAACGACCCTTGGATGGCGGAGCCCGATGTCCCTCCGAACGAGCCGGCATTCTAGTCCTCTTACTCAAGAAACCAAGGATGCTTCGAGTAAGCTCCTTGATCAAAAGCTCGCTCAAGAGCCTTCCCGATGAACTCACTAAGTGAATTACAATTGTGGTTGAACAACCGCATCCTCAATCATGGATTTAGCCTCTTGCTAAAATACTTAATTTTATCCGCCTCAAGACGGATAATTGACGAAGCAAATCAAGTAGTCCCTGAAACTTCTCGGCGATGACAATAACACCCTCGTCCCCATCGGGTTCGGGGTTCAAAACATCGACAACTTAGCTTCACGAAGTGGAGCCGGATAATACCTCTCTAACATGAGAGTCTTGAACTCGCTCCAAATACAATCACGATCGATGGGTTTCACTGAAAGCCACCACGAATAAGCGCCCTTACTCAAGTAATAAGCCGCCATCGCCACTTTACTCTCCTCCAGGACACCGAACCATGTCGAAGAGTTTATCAAAATGCTCGAGCCAATGAACAATATCACCGGTTCCGACGAACCCTCAAAAGTAGGCGGCATCGACGAGAGATATCGCCAACAATCTGATTCACTCCTCCAGTCTGTCCATGAAATGGCACTGTATCCCTGTTGCGGTGGACCACAACCCATCGAGGTCTGCATGGTCTCCACTATCCGCGTCATCCGAGTCATCCTGGGCCATCATGCCCCGCATAAATATGAATGGATCAACCCGAACACCTTCCGAGTGAGATGCCTCTGCACGACTCCGATGGTGAATGATTATCTATTGATGAATGAGTAGCCTCATTGTTTGATGAATTAATGATATCCCTCGTCGTGTGGGCATGCACACGAGATCCCGGTTCCGCCCGCACCATGCCCTCTTCCCCTCGTCCTCCGACACTCTATCCATACCGAAGTAGGAAAGTCACATGATTATAGATTCCGCATGAATATCGTATTATGATTACGTTACGAGTGACAACAATGAGCATACACGCTCTAACACAATGAATGCATTAATGATTTAATGAAATGATCGACATTACGTCAGTATGATAAGACCGTATGAAACATCAAATGAGGTAACATGATTGCCGATGAAATTCTGAAATGATTACCTTGAACAAGTTAACAAGGTTGAAAATTAGATCCTCAAGATCAACAATCAACCGTGAGATGGGTGAATGATTAATGAATTAACCGAACAATGAGATTGATCAATGAGGAATGAATTAACCGAGCAATGAGATTGGTAGTGACGAGTGAATTAGCTAAACGATGAGATTAATTGAGTGATGAATGAATTAGCTGAACGATGAGGTTAATTGAGTGATGAACGGCTAAACCGAGTAATTGATATTGATCAATGATGAATGAATTAAGCGAGTGATGAATGAGTTAATCGAGTGATGAATTAACCGGGTAATGATATTGATCGAGTGATGAATGAATTATCCGAGTGATGAATTAGTGAGTAATGATATTGGTCGAGTGATGAATGAATTATCTGAGTGATGAATTGACTGAGTAATGATATTGACTGAGTAATGAATGAATTATCTGAGTGATGAATTGACTGAGTAATGATATTGACTGAGTAATGAATGAATTATCTGAGTGATGAATTGACTCAGTAATGATATTGACTGAGTAATGAATGAATTATCTGAGTGATGAATTGACTGAGTAATGAATAATTATCTGAGTGATGAATTGACTGAGTAATGATATTGACTGAGTAATGAATGAATTAACATAATCGACAAGATCAGCATGACGATTGAGGATTATTAACCGATGAATGAGTTGATCCTTAATGCTTACACAAGCCACACGTGTCCCAAAACAATTAGTCATGAATCAATCATAACACTAATATCACATATAGGTTTCAACAAGGCACGAACAATTAATGACATGATGAATGTATGAACATAAAGAGAATCGAGTCCTTACACAGGTCATACGAAGCTTCGAGGTCTCGCGATACTAGTCTTCACCGATTTACGACTCGATGAATGAATGACTCGTGCGTCGTACTAATATTACGACTCACAAAACTCGATCGACTAGATTGTCATAACTCCGACAATCCCACTACTACCGCGTCGGTAGGACCACATAACTCACATCTCGGGGTATTTCACAACCCAAAGCTCCGATACCATTTCGTAACACCCCAAATCCTATCAAGTTATTACAAGGTGGACCCCACGCCAGAGATCCACCAAAGTAACATGACTAAAAATACATTAATTAACACAACAAGGGAAAATCATAGTCCCTACCATGATATCCGACACAATATTCCGATAAGGAATTTTAATGACAAAAGTAGCCTACATGGCTAAAAATGAAATACAACAACATCCACGAACATCCTGTCGTAATACAACACGACAACACCGACAATACTGGAGTACTCTCCAACCGATCGACCGACAATGAACAACTCGTACTAGTATCGCTTGAATGCCTCGCCGCCATCATCATGCCCCCGTGTCTCAACTCTCCTCGCAAGCACCTAAAACATGAAAAACATGTTCCGCCCCACGGTCATCATCCGTGATAATGAACATCAAATACATGTATAACATGATATGCATCCAAAGGCGTAATGAAATGGTACAATGATGATAATAATACGAAATGCTCACAAACCAAGGTAAGAACCGAGCATTCGTGCAATACTATGCCCACGGCATACTATTAATAATTGTCGGCTGTGTTAGAACATAAGTGCCCGACGGCGAATCAAAATCACAGAATACCACAATGAATGACAAGACATGAACCAAACCAGACTGAATTAATTATGAATCACAATGCCCGAAGGCTCCAATGAAATTACCAGACAATAATAAAGGCACGAAAGTCATTCAAATGAAATTAACAAATATCACAAACACGAAGTCAAAAGCAAATTAAGTCAGAATAATGAGGGCGAAGCCACGCACGAAGCCGTATCACAATGAGGGCCGAAGCCACGCACGAAGCCGTATCACAATGAGGGCCGGCCACGGCATCCACCGTATCACAATTAGGGCGAGCCACGGCATCCACCGTATCACAATTAGGGCCGGGCCACGGCATCGGCCGTATCACAATTAATGATAGTGTGCCGCCTTGAGTCGGCCAACACGATGATAGTAACACACGGATAGACACCGTCCTTGACAGTCCCAAATTAACACCTCGATTGCCTTAGAACGGCCAACCGACAACAATGATGCGGATGATTGAACACTTCGATTTGCACGAGAACGCCAATCGATAACAATGATACGATGAATGAGTGAATACCTCGATTGCCTTAGAAAGGTCAATCGATAACAATGATTTAGTGAATGATTGAACATTTCGATTTACCCGAGAACGGCAATTCGATAACAATGATATGAAGGATGCCTCGGCACCTTTAATCGGTTACCGCATTTACGAAGATGAGAAATGAGTAAGCCAATGCCTTAAATCGGCCTCGCATGCTTTTAATGACAATCCGAACAGGAATAACAATGATCTCAACGATATCTTAAATTGACATCTATATTAACAACAATCGATACATCGATACCGCGAACCGGCTATCGACAATGACATTAATAATGAGTATCACAATGCCTTGAATCGGCCGTTAACGAACAACAATAACATTTGGCAAAATTGCCGAAAGGTATCGTATCGAACGATCTCTTGATATCAATGAATTCATGAAGAGACTAAGTCTTGGAATGATACAACACATTCATACACATACATGATGACATTAGCTCATTGACAGTACAAGTATAAAACTTGCCTCAAACCGAAGGCGAGAAGGTACTTCCACGATCAACGTCCTTAATGAAATTACCGGCCGCTTGAACAACCTTAAACAACACAAAAACCAACAATTCTCTTAATACATGAATCAAGCATAATCACAACCAACTCAAAAGTCGATACAACAATACCCGAAACTCATTGGGGCATTTAAACAAACGCGTTGTAAACAATCTCCAATTGTTTACAACCAAAACTCATTTACATCCGAAACCAACTCCCAATGAATGATTCAAAACCACAAAAACTCATGAATACTATCAATAATCCAATAGGAATACTTAGAACGATATTTCAACAACATTTAGTCGAAAACCCCAAAATTCCAAAGTCAACCCGTAAGGGTTCTTGAACAATTCCTCAATTATTCACAAATTCAAAATTACACCAATGAATCCGTAGAAATACATGTATCCAAGATAGATAATCCATATCTAACATATTCCAACATAATATCGATTTAACACGAAGAGATCGGAGGCAAAACACCCAAGACTCGAAATTCTAGATCCAAGAATCATTACCTTGATTTGGAGTGATGAAATTGATTTAGATGATGATTAATCCAACTTAGAAGGTTGAAGATGATGCTAGATGATTGTAGCTCGAAAAGACCTTTCTGAATCGCCCGAGCTCGTCCGAAATGATTGAGAAATGAAGAAATGACGAACGTTGGACCAAATCGCCCTATATATATCCCGATTTTAGCGCGCTAACTCGATGTTAGCGTGCGCTAACGCATGTACCGGTAGTCCAAGACTGATCAATCGTTAGCGTGCGCTAAGTACCTTTGGTAGCGTGCGCTAATAAATTGACCTTAGCGACGTTAACCTTATGTTAGCGTGCGCTACCCGATAGTTGATATCCAAAACTCGGAGTCCGTAACTCATCGCCCTCTGCTCGAGCGCTGGCGTGCGCTACTCAAGTCTTAGCGCATCGTTACCACATAGTTAGCGTACGCTACTTACCACACGTAGCGTGCTCTACGAATTTCCCAAATCAGTCAAGTACCTTCTGGACTGTCAGCCTCACTAGCGCTAGCGTGCGCTAGTACTGAATCATTGCGTGCGTTACATGCACCTCATTAGCGCGCGCTAACTACAATGTGTAGCGTGCGCTACCTCTCAAACTGAAAATCAAAACATGATGATGATGATGACAATAATCTCGGCTCGATCTCAAACAGTGATGATCCCAAAATACGCCGAATGGTGAACATAGTTGACTGAATATGAATGATGAATGATTATTACTGAGTGAAAAAAATTTCTGAGTGACAGTTACTGAATGATAATAAATGAATTCACAACCGGGTATTACAGTTCAGACCCGGCATTGTTGCGCATTCGTGAGGATGTGGCTCAGGGGAAAACCCCTGGATTCGTGATCCACGAGGATGGACTTTTGAGATTTAAGAACCGGTTGTGCGTACCGGCGAATGACGAGTTGAAAAACTCGATTTTGAGAGAAGCTCATGCTACCCTTATTCTCGTTTCATCCGGTCCAGAAGATGTACAAGGACTTGAAACAAAATTACCGGTGGAGTAATATAAAGCGAGAAGTCGCAGAAATTGTTTCGAGATGCTTAACTCACAACAAGTTAAGATTGAACATCACGATCGGCGGGTATGTCAAACCTCTCCCTATTCCGGAGTGGAAGTGGGAAGACATTTCTATGGATTTCATCACGAATTTCCGACGAGTTGTCGTGGCATGAATACGATCCGGTGATTGTGGACCGCTTAACTAAATCGGCTAATTTTCTTGAGATTAAGAATACTTGGGGTCCCGAGAGACTTGCCCAGCTTATTCATCAAGGAGATAGTGAGATTGCACGATACTCCTAAGAGTATCGTTCCGATCGTGACGGCCGATTTGTGTCTCATTTTTGGAAATCACCATCGTGCTATGGGAACTCACTCAATCTCAAGATCGCTTTCATCCTCAAATCACGAACAATCAGAGAGAACTATTCAGACATTAGAGGACATGTTGAGGGCATGCGTCCTCGATTGGAAGGACGATTGGGAAGCCCAACTACCATTGATCGAGTTCACGTATAATAATAGTTGGCATGCTTCCATGAAGATAGCACCTTACGAGGCCTGGTATGGTCGTCGTTGTCGATCTCCTTTGTGTTGGGATGACTTGTCAGAATCAATAGGCACCGAGCCCGATATGCTTATAGCCGCCCGGGAGAAGGTAGCTTTGATCAAGAGTCGTATGTTGATGTATTTCAGTCGATAGAAATCATATGCAGATAATCGTCGTCGACCACTAGAGTTCGAGACGGGTGACCATGTTTTGGTCAAGGTATTCCAGAGTCGAGGTATTGTCCGTTTCGGAAAACGGGGGAAGTTGAGCCCAAAATTCATTGAACCGTTTGAAATTTTGGATCGAGTAGGCGTGTTAGCTTATCGATTGGCTTTACCTCCGGCTTTGAGCCGAATTCATAATGTGTTTCATGTCTCTCAGTTGCGGAAGTTTGTTGCCGACCCGAGTCACATACTTCGGCCGACGAAATCGAGATCGCGGATGAGCATTCGTACGAGGAGCGTCCCTGCGAGTGTTGGAGCGGCGAATCAAACAGCTTGAGAAATAAGTCGATTCCTTTAGTCAAGATTCGGGGTCCAGACATTGAGTCGAAGAGGCTACTTGGGAAACCGAGGATAGTATGCGGAGAGTTATCCCGAGTTGTTTGACCCTTAGTTTCGGGACGAAACTCTTTGGGGGGGTGTATGTAATACCGGTTCTAATTCATCATTATCATTCAAGAATTTCATTCGGTGATTGTCACTCAGTGGATTTTCACTCATTTATAATCATTCATCAATCATGTTCATTCACCCGTGTTCACCGTTCGTAGAAACTTGAGTTGTGTATGGTTTTTGTTCATTGTTTCTACTTTCCTCATATTAGATCGACTTTGTTTGATCAACTTTAATTTTTGGTTACTCCAAAAATTCTAAATCTTGCAATATTATAGAGCATCGAGTTAGCTTTCCAATGGTTCAAACGGTGAGTCAATCGGAGTCCGGACGAGAGAGTTATGGTCGCTTTAGCTCAACCGCTCATTTTTTCGGTGTTGGCGATCATCGCCGAACGACCGCCGTGTCGTCCGACACGGCCTGCGCTGCATTTCGTCCGGAAAATGCCGAGGTGTTCGCTCAGACCCGACCGTGTCGCCCGCACGGCCGAGTCGAACCCTTCCGATAAGCTGAATCGTCGCCGGACGCCCGGCCGTGCCGCCCGCACGGCCGAGTCATGCCGAAGTCGCCGGACGGGTCACCGCCGGAAGGCCCTCCGCGCCGCGACCGTGTCAAGCGAGACACGGCCGAGCAATTGCCGCCACCATGCGACACGAACGTGCCGATCGGCACGGGCCGTGTCCGGCAGGGTAGTCAACCCCTATAAATTCATTTTTTCAGCATTTCAGCCCATTTTTCTTCCTTTTCTTCACCTTAAACCGAGAGAGAAGGCTTGAGGGAGGGTTTTTCCTTCACAAATCATTTGAGTGTTTGATTTTCTTCATCTCCTTTCGATCGTGAAGCCCGGATAATCAATCTAACGCGTGTTCTTCGGATTAAAGTACTTGTATCTTCAAGAGGTAATTCTTTCAACACTTTGGAGTTCAATTTTGTGTTGAGATATGATGTTTTGGACGTTATAATCATGCTATATGAAGGGATATGTATATGATTATGAGTTTGTATAAGGATTCATTGGATTATTGAGGGATTATTCAAGAACACCTTGAATATCGAGTTGGAATTGGGGATTTTCGACTAATTGTTGTTATAATCACATTTTTGGATATTCATAGCGGATTATTGATCGTATTGGAGATGTTTTGTTGGTTTGAAACACTTCTTGGGGGATTTGATATTGGTATATTGAAGTTTGATTGTAAACAATCGGAGTTTGGACGCAACGTGTTTGTTTTAATGCCTCAATGGACTTAGTTTTATCGTATCGACGTTTTGAGTTCGTTATATTCGTGTTTGATTCGTATATTGATCGGATTGTCGGTAATTGTATTGAATTAAGGTTGTTCGTGCGACCAACACTTCATTTAGGACATTTGTTCGTGGAAGGACTTTCTTCATCGGTATTTAGTAAGTTAATTCTTACTCGGTTAAAAGGATATTCATACCTTTTGTTGTTGATCATTCATAATCATAACTCATTCATCATTGTATTAATCATATTAAAACTTGTTATTGTCAATTAATCACTTGACCATAAGGAACGACGGTTCCAATCTTTTCGTTGAGCTATCATTCATTTCATTATTACTCTCATCTCGGTGAGTCATTCTTGATTTTGTCAGATTATTATTTATTCATTGATATTCATTACGGTCATTCTCGTTCATATGACCTTCTGGGTTCATATTGCGTGGCCGGGTGCGGATGTGTGGAATTTTT
The DNA here is from genome assembly GCA_033398695.1 of Orobanche coerulescens. Taxonomy (NCBI): domain Eukaryota; kingdom Viridiplantae; phylum Streptophyta; class Magnoliopsida; order Lamiales; family Orobanchaceae; genus Orobanche; species Orobanche coerulescens. The sequence goes on along the minus strand of CM065814.1, from coordinate 148,262,912 downwards.
AGTCGGGCACGTTATGGCCATGTATTGGGAGTGATACATTGGACTGTGCACACGGTAACAGATTACCTCCGTGAGACTAATTAAGTACAAGGACGGGTGTGTCCGGTCATTCGTCTTGTACACTTGCACAGAACACTACGGGCGTACTATGATACCCCTCTTCAGCGTAATTCATAACTAAGGATAATTCATAACTTCAGTTAAATCATGTTTGTGTATTTTCAACCCTTGAGGATTGTTGTTCTGTTTAACTGACCCCGGCTGGGGATTTTGTTTTTCAAGTCATGGCAAGGCAAACGCACGGGAATAGCATGTTGATGTCGAGGAGTCCTAGTGATACTAGTAGGGGCCCCCGATCTTTCACTTATTCATGTTATTGTCCTTTATTTTCCGCTGCAGACTTTCATTTGAATACTCCGTTTCATTCAGTGTTGTGTATTTTATCTTCATATTAAATACACTAGTATTCGGTATTGTCCTGGTGTGTTGTAACTAAACTCCTCATCGGAGTAATTATTGTTGTAATGTAGTTCGGTACTACATTTATCTTGTGTAATTCATTCATTTTCATTTTCCTGGTGGGTCCCAGTTGGGGATCTACGGCACTGTAATATCCGCCTAGTTTGGGGTGTTACAGAGAATGTCTCTGCATATAAAGGAAGACAGTGCCTCAACACATTACTTTTTCAAATTTACGTTATATTTCACGCCAAGTCTTTATGGCTTCATTCGGGTTGATGGATTTAAAGTCAAGGATTTCATCTCTAATAACAGATTCATAAGCAATTTCAAATCAATGTTAGCAAAAGCTTTAACTGCCAACAAAACCATAGCACATCACCTCTAACACTTGGTAACACCCACGTATTCGTGGCTAGCATTACAAAATTCACACCAACAAATAGTTAATTATAACCGCATGTCTGATCAATGTATGCTCACAATGAAAACTAAGATGGGGAGTGAGACAAAGATAATGATAAAAATAAATAAGAAAAAAAAAAGTAGGACCAAGCATAAAACAGTTGACATAGCATAAACTACAATAAAAAACTGCCAAGATTGTATATGGTTTACACCCAATTACATATTAATGTTGTGTGATGAATAACCACTAACTTAGGAGCTATAATGCACGGATTCTTCAAAATTGGGCAGTATGCAGTATCGGATACTGCATGGGTGCGGGTGCGGGTGCGATTCGCGTGGGATTCGCACGGGATTCGCCACGTGGCGAATCCGTGCAAAAAAAAAAAAAAAAAATTGGACTCGCGTATCCCGCACAGATACGCGTCTAGATACGTGTATCCTGTGCCAGGATACGCGAGTCCGAATTTTTTTTTTTTTTTTTTTTAGATTTTTTTATAATTTTTAAAAAGTAAATCAAATAAATTAAAATACAAAAAGTAAATCATTTAATAAGTAATTACTTTTACCTTTAGCAGTATTCACGGACAACATTAGAAAGCTCCGCTGCTCAAAGCCATTTTGAATTGTTTTTTGTATGACTTGTTTTATGTATTTGAATTGATTTTATGGTGATATTTGAATTGTTGTTTTTTATATTTAACAAGTGTTATATATAATAAAATATAAAATAAACAGACGTATCCTTGCCGTATCGCACCCTAATATTTTCAAAAAACCGTATCCCCGCACCCGTATCTGCCGCACCCGCACCCGCCCCCCCGCACCTGTGCAACATAGCTTAGGAGGTAAAGTATATGGAATTACTTACGACAACAGGCGACACCAAGAAGTATCATACACCTTCCCTCAATGGCTCATCTGATCAGAAAATTTACTACCATGCCATGTAATATATCTCAATCAAATACCATGCAATGTAAAAATACCATGAAATATATCTCAAAACAAGAAACGAAAGCAAATACAAAAAAAGTACCTTAATCGAAGTGGGTGTTCACCAATTAATAATCCGAGGCTCGAAGCTACAAATCAAAGCCCTAATCGAAGTAGGTGTTTAACAAATACGAACTGAAGCTACAAATCGAAGCCTAATCGAAGTGGGTGTTTATCAATTACCAATACAAACCCTAATCGAAGGTGCAAGTCGGAGCTGGAAGGGGCAAATCAGAGCTTTTTTTTTTGTCTAAAAGAACCATGATAAAATTTGTAATGGAAAACTTCAAAAAATTCAAAATAAAAAGGATAACAGAACTCAGCACATGTAATCTCTTAGGCATAAGGCATCCTGAAACCAAATAAAATTACGAATACATAATAAAACAAAGAGGATCAACGCTTGAGAATACTTGCCATCCTTGTAATCCTTCTTTACATTCGTAAACCAATGGGATTTTGAATCGCGAGGATTTGCCACAATTACCATCAAGTCAGCCGATTTCAAGAAGACAGAGTTCACCACCCTCTTGTTCATGTCGATGTCGGCTTTCTTACAGACTACGTTGGCGAAACCCCGCCAATACCCTTGATAGAGGCCGAGCGAACATGATCTTCTCGTTTTCCGTCCACGTTTGTGTTACGCACACGCAAAATGTGCTGGAACTCCTCATTTGCGACAATGAGATGGCTAGGTTTTGGATCGAGCAATGAGAGTACCTTGTGTTGTTCGGCGCGGCTCACGCTACCAAGATCAAAAATCGAGCCGGTAGAGGTAAATCGAAGCCCTAATGAAGTGTTTAGTGTCCGGAAGTTGTCTCAAACGGACAAGGGGTGGGTTTGGGGGTGAGTGAGTAAAGGGGGAAAGAGGGAAAAACGGGACACGAAAGTGTAGGAAAAAATTTTGTTCACGAGGGAAGTTTTGTTTTTTATTCTTTTTTTGGTTTAAGGAGGAAAGTTCTAGATTTGTTTTGGGGTAAAATCTATAAGTTACATGTATTATTATATAAAAATATATATTTATATCTATATAATTATTTGTTTAATTAATTAATATAATTTTAATTATAAAATTTTAAATTAAAATTTAAATTAAAAATATGTATTTATTTACGTAATATATTCATAATTAATGTTAAAATCTATAATAAATTATTTATCTCATTTTGAAGTATGAAATAGATCAAAATTTAAAATGCTTGTGTATTTTTTAATAATATATTTAATTTTAATAATTTTATTATTATTAAGTTAAATGCAACACTTTTAATTGGTGTTGCACGTTGCAACAAAGATTATTCTCAAGCAACACTACATTCATGTCTAATGCAATACTTTTTTACTAGTGTTGCAGAAGATCACAAGTGCGAGAGCTATTGCAACGCTATGGTTGCAACGCTTTACAAAAAGCATTGCATATGAGCACTTATGGCGTAGTGGTTTAGTTACACTTTTTCTAAATAGCAACGGCTACACCAAATTTTGTGTTAGCGTAGATATTCAATTTGGTCTACGGTAACACTAATTTATATCAATAATAACGTTAGAAAAATGTGTAGGCTTAAATCAAATTTGACCAATTTTAAGGCATCTAAGGCTACACTTTTGCTTGTAACATCAAAAAAAATGTTGTTGAAAGCCATATATGGTGTAGTGACAGTACTCATTTATGCATGAGTTTTGTACTAATTATGCATGAAATATATGCATTTCGTGCATCAAAATTTCAATGCATTAATTCTCACAAAAAATTGATGCATATAATCTAATATTTTAATGCATCGATATTTTGATTCATATATTGCATATTTTAATGCATTGAAATTTTGATGTATGAAATGCATATATTTCATGCATAATTGGTACAAAAATCATGCATAAATTAGTACTGAGAATTAATGCATTGAAATTTTGATGCACGAAATGCATATATTTCGTGCATAATTAGTACAAAACTCATGCATAAATGAGTACTGTAAAGTACTGCATCTAATATTGGTACTGCATAGAACGCGCCACTATATATATATATATATATATATATATATATATATAGGGTGGGGTTATTCTAAAAAAGGGTCTTATAATAAAAAGTGTAGGAAGGATTGTGGGAGTGACATGTGTCACCTTGCCACATCATCATGCCACATCATATGACATGTGGCACCCCACACCCCACACCCCCCACCCCCCTCCCTTCCACCCCCCCCCACCCACCCCCGACCCCCAAAAAAAATTCCCGCCAAAAAAATTTGGGGGCCAAATTTTTTTTTCCCGCCAAAAATTATAAGTGTGATGCACCATTTTTTTGGTGCATCATAGTTATAAGTTTTGGTGCATCACACTAATAAGTTTTACCGCATCACGGTTATAAGTTCTTGCATCATAGTTAAACGCTAAGTGCATCAACTATGATGCAAGAATTTATAACCTTAATGCACTAAATCATAATTGTGATGCATTAACTTTATAACTGTGATACAGTAATAATAAGTTTTACTGCATCTAGAGGTGGCCAAAAAAACCGGAACCGAACCGTGAAACCGGACCGTATAAGACGGTTCTGGAACCGGAACCGTGTTAGACGGTTCCGAACCGAATCAAATCGTGTCCAGACGGTTCGTTCCTTCCAGAAAATGTAACCGGCGGTTCCTGCCTGAATCAGAATCGATCGTGGAACCGCGAACTGCTCGAATCGCTGCTCACACGGTTCCGGAACCGGGAACCGTTGAAATGGCCTGTGTTTGCAGATCAGTTCTGCAATGAGAAGTTCATTGTGAATGTCATCAGGACCGGAGTGAGGGTAGGAGTTGAGGTGCTTGTCGTATTCGGAGAGGAAGAAAAAGTGGGAGTTCAGGTGAAGAGCGATGATATTAAAATGGTTATTGAGAAGTTGATGGATGGAGGAGGAGAGGGAGAGGAGAGGAGAGAGAGAGATCGAAAGCTCGGAGGAATGGCGAAACGTGCGTCGGAGAAAGTGAAAAAATAAAAAATAAAAAATAATAGGTTCGACTTCAATCGGGAACCGAATCCGGTTCTGCTCGAACCGAAACCCGTAGTACTAGGTTACCGGTTCGGTTCCGGTTCCCATTTCCGGAACTGTGGAACTGGCGGTTCACCGGAACTGGAACCGTGGCCACATCTAACTGCATCGCAGTTATAAGTTACTGCATCATAGTTAACAGTTAAGTGCATCAACTATGATGCAGTAACTTATAACCTTAATGCACTAAATCATAATTGTGATGCAGTAACTTTATAACTGTGATGCAGTAACTTTATAAATGTGATGTACTTATAAATTTTGGCGGGAAAAAAAAAAATTTTTTGCCCCGAAAAAAAAAATATTGGCAGGAAAAAAAATTTTTCGCGGGGGGGTGGGGGGTGGGTGGGGTGGGTGGGGGGTGGGGTGGGGGGTGGGGGGTGACACATGTCATATGATGTGGAATGGGGGATGACACATGTCACTCCCACAATCCTTCCTACACTTTTTATTATAAGACCCTTTTTACAATAACCCAAACCTATATATATATATATATATAAGAGAATCGGTGCTCAAAATAGTAGTAAAAAATTTTCGTTAGAATTATAGTTACTATTTCTAGAATTTTGTATAAATTATATATCAATTTCGAAATTGTTTGAGGAGAAAGTAAAAGACAGCAAATCAATCGTATTCATAACACTGATAGAGGGGCCTTTATATAGGCATTACAATGAGAGTCATTCCATACATAGGATTCCTAGATAAGGTAAGACATCTAATAGGATCCTACTACCTCTAGAAGGATCTAGAACCTTCCATCTATGTATCTACAATCAGTATTAGGTAAGACACATCACGGGAATAATAATTCCCGGAACACTCCCCCTGTGTCGAGCACTAATACAACAATGGTGCAGAAGATGTTGCCTTCGTAAAAACCTATTCCAAGCCAAAACAAAACCCCATGGGAAAAAAACAAAACATATCCTGTCCTACTTTGCAACAATAGTCATATGTCACTCAACATGATGGATGTGATCAAATGGTTGGTTTCCTTGGAAAGTAGACACAAACCTTTCCAATGGCACCAATTTCACCATTTTCCATCAAGTGAGCTGCCCTGTAGGTCATATGGGAGATAGACCAACACATTCAGGCGATTCGGGTATCGCTTTCAAGTGTCCTTTTATCGAGATAGAGCGAGCTTCAAGCTTCTTGTCAATCACAGACATTGCATGAGCGCATCCTAGGCCATCATCACAGTGGCTTTACCGGATTATTACGAATGAGTACATCGAGTCAAACATGAGTACATAATGCCGTACTTTTCTCTTAAGACTGCATCATCACTTAAGTGAGCCAAGTCTTATGATGACTTCGACTAATCATTGGGAATCATATAGGCATTACTTTATCGTATCTTTGGGAAACTGTCCCTTAGATTGCCTTAAACCGATTGACGAATACGCATCATCAAGTGTCCCCAAGATTCTTTCATTCTTAACTTTGGATTTAGCGGAATCTCTTAGTCTCACAAGAGTACATCACTATAAACCCTTAGTTTTACACGCAAAAGCTTCATATCTCTTCCAGATCAAGTATATACTTAGTATGCGTTCCCGACAATCACTTGTCGACGCGCTCCGTGGTCAGGAGCCACTTGATTTGAGTCTGATCCACCACGAGATCCTTTTTATCACTTAACTTAGTTCCCACTAAGATAAGATTTAACCACAAGCTGCACGTCAGTTTTTGGGAAACTATCTAACTGAAAAGATAGTGGATGCTATAACATCTATTACGATAGCACAACTAAGTTTCGTGTCATAGTAGTCGATTCCAGTGCGTTCATGAGAAACCTCGCGCCATGAGGTGAGTTTAACTCCTTATCCCACTCGCTTTGACAAAGTATACAGATAGATCTTATCTTTGGAGTGTCGGCACCACTTCAACAAATGGCTATCACTTTGTTTATACTGAAATCGCATATGTTTCCATTTTAGGCCAAGGCTACAACGTTGTAGATTTTCAACGAAGTATGGTTCGATTAAACTCACATTCCACGTCCTCATGAACCGGCTTTATTCATAGAGTACTCTTTATGGATTGGCATTCATTGAGGCGTCCCCCAATGATGACTATAATCCAGAATCACATGAGACGGATGAGTTCATTTGATCATATGATCAAGTTTCATGTACCAAGCTCGCATACATTCTTAGCGAGAGTATTTATCGAACCAAGTGGCATCCCAATACTCTATGAGATCCACGGCCTAGTAACACCATCTACCACAATTTGTGGTGTTACCATATCACCATTCATAGGTGACGAACGTCCAGGACCGGACACAATCCATGCAGACATGTTTGCAGCATGTATTTAATCTCGTCACTTTAGGGAACTTGGTGAGGCACAGTAGGGACAAACTACGACAATTCCAAGTCGTTCTACTCGAACATGATCGTTCGCATCTCCCCCTAACGACAGGAAGACTGGCTCATCAAAGTGACTTACGAGATCGTCTGCCAAGGTATATTTTAAGCGGACTATGAGTGAAAGCGCATGTCATATTCATCATTTATAACCCGTCATAATGCGTTGTGGTGACGCACTTTGGCACATGAACATATGGACGATAAAGGTTTTCATTGTTAACACAATCCAGTTAACAAAATGCATATTGTTACACTCGTAACTAAGCATTTGAATGATGATAGGTATAGGTGAATATGACATGTTGACCTATGCTACATAACCGTAGCTACTAGTCTTGAGAATCCAACAAAACCGCCACCATGCACCACCGGGATCGAACATAAAGAAACGATTGAACCGATGATAGGTCGTTGGTTTTATCGAACCTCTAGTGCTTTCTTGAAGAGTTCACTCCCTTCACCAGCCCCAAACACCTCAAAATTTCGTGAGCATGTATAAACGGGTGTTTAGGATTCCAAAACTATCAACCTTGTGGTCAAAAACCGGTCGAAATGACATCAAACTGGTCGTTAGGACGGCTGGTGGTATGTGAAAACTTCATTTAAGTGGTTCACCTCCTTCCAAGTCTCCAAATGGCACCAAAATTTGTGAGAAGGTAGCCTTGGATGTTAGGAAGTACTCGTTAAAATTTCACTTTAAGACTTGGTCTAAAAGTGGGTGAACCGACCTTTACAATGATTGGTCCGCAAGTTGGACAACCATAACTCAGGTTTCATCAACTTATCAATCATTGTCAAAGGAACCACATAACATATAAATGTTATCACTTGAGTATGACCATTTGTGAACACCATCATAGCATCATAAGCCACCCAGGCTAATACTTATGATCATGTATGTATAAGGACTCGGTGAAAAGGGAGGACTCAGCACCATGCTTATGCGAGTCATTACATTATTCTCTTTAGCATAGGAGGATGTCATCTCCTAATCGTGCCAAAGAATAGGCTTAAATCAATGAACATGGCTAAGAAGGATCATCGGGGGGTCTTTGGCGTCACACATGCTTATGAAAGCAAGACGCGGATGACATAAATATCATCATCGGTCATGAGCCCTGCTCACGACTCCACCAATGTACTTTGGTGTCTTTGATCCAACTAGTTTCTTTGTTCAAAGAAAATGATGTCCATGACAATACCGTGGTATATGGATCATCAAATTGTCCAAACTCCGGACTATTAAAGCCTAAATGTGTCAATGTCCCAATACATCTTCTGGTTACACAAACCGATGCAAGCCGGACCATATTGACTCATGAATATTTTTCCTTTCACATATCCAATACAAGTGATGCATAAGATTTTATTCTCACAAATCACAATGAGATGCTATGAGTGATACATTTTGGTATATCGAGTCATAACATGGTTCAATTGTTACGGAACATATGTGACTAGAAAATGCCATTCGGCATTCAACAACTTGAGCATTATACCACTCATTTATTGTGATGACCTAGTCATCATAGTCACAATGGATTTATAAACCGAAATCCAAACATATCGTGTTCCTTGAAAATAACTTAATACGCACTCAATTTCGCTTGCAAAATTTTACAAACATGAGCATAGCGAACACTCTCAACATAGAGATTTTATTCCTGATACGATCAAAATGATCTATCATATTGAGTGCATAACATGACAAGGTTATATGCCTAAGGGGCAAAATTACGACACAAGCATGGTGTAACACCACCATGCACACGCTCGACCTTCTTATAAGGGTGCGTGTTTTGGGCTTCCTCAAGGAAACTATTTTTCAACATTTGAAAGATGATAGTTTAGCGTACAACGCATACCAAAACTGTATCATCTATGGCAAATTCGGCCAAAAAGAGGTTGAAAAACATGTGTCATAAGACCACTTGTAAATTCAAGATGGGAACCAAGTTGGTTGGGACAAAGGTTAGCACAATCGCTGGAAATAAAATTCCGCGCAGCTTGACCTTTGTTCACTAAAACAGTGATAACTCCCTTGTTAGGAAGGCTATGGACGAACGGTCAGATGTTCTGGAAACTAAACTTCCGTATATTTCTATCCATATATTGTGCACCACACGGATCATTAAACTCATATCACAGTGCATGTTTTAATTGGCTGCTTTAGTATTTCCCAAGTTTAGTGAGAAAACAAGGTTGGGACCATATCCAATGGCATAAGTGTTGATGCAAAAACATGGCAATAACAGCCATAGGTGCGTCTAAACGCAGCAGGGTGTTCGATTTCTTATCTCGACTGATGATCCTTTCGGTAACTCCAACTTGGTAGACTTGCAGAGAAAGTAGGAATGTCGGTATAGCTAAGGCTGTTTAAAAACCACTGATTCCGTTTGAACTTTCAAAGCATAAACAAATACCAAGGAGGATGCGCCTAGTCATGATCAAAGTGTAGACACAATCCACCAAAGTGCATCAAATCAACCAAGTATTTTAATTCTCAATTTGCAAGTATACGTCATAATAGCCATGTTATATGGATGCAATGCGGTGCATCAATATTAAGCATTTTGAACCATGAGACATAATGAATATTAGGCATGTCCAAGGGTCAAGGGTCGACCCGGACCCGGCGGGTTACGACCCGGCGGGAACCCGTCCCGACCCGGACCCGCCGGGTCACGGGTCATACGGGTCACGGGTCTAGCGGGTTGCGGGTTAGGGTTAGGGTCGACCAAATTCCCACCCGCTGACCCGCCGGGTCGACCATTTTTACAAAAAAAAAAAACTGCCTAAGCTGACCGTTGGCAACGGCTTTATTGCTTGGGCCAATTTTAAAAAAAAAAAAAAATAATTGATGGCCCCACTTTGCAAATGAAACGTTGCAAAGTAATAGAGCCGTTGCACATTGCTTGCTCAATGCTCATGCAACGGCATTCTGCACCCAGTGTAGATTTTTTTTTATTTTTTTTTATAACAAATTAACATTTTTTCCTATAAATACTCAAAATTCATTTCATTCATCTCACACCAATTCATACAATCATTTACTTATACTCTTATACTCTATCTATCATAATCTCAAGTTCACAATTTTTAATTCTCAAGTTTACAAATTCAAATTATTCTCATAATGTCAAACCGAAGACGTAACTCCGTGAGCGGTGAGTTCGATATGGAATCACCTCCTTTCTTGAACACCCAAGAATCCGAGACTCAAGTGCCCGGCTCCGAGGAGACGAACGTCATCGAAAAAGCTCAACTTAGAGCGGCGGTATTTCTATTCTGGTTTACTAAAAGTGATCCCGATATTAATCAAGTGTCTATGGTTAAATGTAGATTTTGTAGCTCAAAGTACAAGCACAAAAAAGGCAAAGGATACGGGAATTACTACCGACATATTAGGACGAAGCATCCCGAAAAATACGGATTGGCACGAGGACAAACGCAACTATCCGGGTACGCATCAACCTCTAACCAACCTCCTTCTTTATTTTCATATGATCATTCTTCATCTATGGATGCATTTTCGGAAATGATAGCCGTTGATTCATTGTCTTTTAGCTTTGCACAAAATGTTGGTTTTAATGATTGGGTGACAAATCATGTTCAACCCGCATATAAACAAATTTCTCGACAAACCGCAAAAAGAAAAATGATGCATAGATATAAATCACGTAAAGAAAATTTGATTAAATATTTTATGGAAATTAGTGATTTACAAGTTTCAATTTGTAGTGATATTTGGACCGATTCATTTCAAAAAAATTCCTACATGGGCATTACATGTCATTATATTGATAAGTTTTGGGTGTTAAACAGAAGAGTTTTGGCATTACGAGTTTTTAACGACCCACACACCGCGCAAAATATAGCTCGTTTAATTGCAAATATTTTAGAAGAATATAGATTACTTTCACGAGTTTTTTCAATCGGATTTGACAATGCATCCGCTAACACGGCTTCGATTCAAGAACTAATCACTTATTGTACGCCGTCTATTGGAGGTAAATTTTTTCACATTAGGTGTGCGGCTCACATTTTAAACTTATGTGTTCAAGAATGTTTAGCTTATGTTGGAGAATTAGTAAAACCTATCCGAGGCATTCTTAATGAACTTTGGACTAAAAAAAGTGTTAAGTAAATGTTACCAATATTGTAAACAACATAATGTATATCCAAAAAAATTTCCAAAAGATGTTTGCACAAGATGGAACTCTACATACAAAATGATTTCCGAATCATATGATTATAAAGAACTTTTAAGTGGTTTTGCCGCACAACACATTGATGGTAATTTTGTTTTCGGGGAAGCTTGGGTTTTAGCAAGAGATGTAATGGATGTTTTTAAATATTTCTACGAGGCTACTAAAATTTTTAGTTATGTTTACAAACCAACTTCGAACTTATTTTGTTACGTAGCAATTAATATTGCATTTGCACTTAAAGACGGTCTTAACGTACCTTCCATTAAAGTTGCCATAAGTGATATGAGAATTAAATAGCTAAGTTATTTCAAAATTATTCCGGATGTTTACCTTATTGCATTTGTTTTGGACCCTCGACGTAAAATGGAAGGTTTGAAACAATTTTTGGAAAATTATTATTCGTTTCTACAAATACAAAATGATCCCGCATGTATTGTTTCTACTATACTTACTAACGTTAGGAATTTACTTGAACAATTGTATGCTCATTATCATATTTCCGATCAAGCTCAATCATCTCAACAACCACCTCCCATTTCTTCTTCATCATCTACTAGTAGACGTTTGACATCAATTGCTAGAGATTTATTTGCCCCAAAGAGGGCAAAAACCACGTCGAGTTCCAATTCGGAGCTCGACGATCTAACCATTACCTTTGAGTTTGGACATGAAGAAGAGTTAGAAGACTTTGACATCTTGGAATGGTGGAGCCGACCGGAGAGATCAAGGTTTCCTACTCTAAGCAAGATTGCGGCACAAATTCTCGCCGTTCCCGCCTCAACGGTAGCCGTAGAGCAAACCTTTAGTCGGAGTGGAAAGGTTCTCGATCCCACGAGGTCAAACTTGTTGCCCGAGACGTTGGAAGCTCAAGTGCTACTAAGTGATTGGCGGAGAGCGGAAATGAAGACACAAAAAAACAACGAATCAACCGACGATGATGAAGATGAAGAACCACTCACTCCATCGGAGGGATCCGCGGGAAGCACGTAACCACCAAGGTAAGGGCGGCGGGGATACAAAGCATGAAGATGAAGATGAAGAACCACTCACTCCCGAGTCGATGACTATGGAACTTGTCTTTTTCTTATTTCTTTTGTAAATCCGAATTTCTTTTTAAAGTTGTAGTCTCCTTTTCATGTTTGCACGTCTAATCAGACAGAAAATGTTTTGTAATGCAAAATTTAGTTGAAGATATAATTGTTTAATTAGTTTTGTTTTGAGTTAATCCGAATTTCTTTTTAAAGTTGTAGTCTTCTTTTGTAAAGTTATTTAGATATAATCCGAATTTCTGTATTTCAAAGTCTTTTTAAAGTTGTAGTCTTCTTTTTTAAAGTTGTAGTCTTCTTTTGTAAAGTTACTTAAACTTTACTCCCCCTTTTTTTTTAAAAAAACAACCATATTATCCTCATTAAAAACTATATAACAAATTAACAATTGTATTTCAAAAAAAAATTTATATTACAAAAAAAAAAAAAAAAAAAAACCGACCGAGACCCATTGACCCGGCGGGTTGACCCGCTGACCCGTCGGGTTTAGAACCCGCCGGGTTGTTCATTTTTCCGGGTTAGGGTTCGGGTCCTCCTTATCGGACCCGGTGACCCGGCGGGTCCGACCCGTGGACATGCCTAATGAATATACCATAACCAACTTGTCTTGACCATCCAATAAGATCGACTAAACATAGTCAAATGTATAAGGCACATGCCTTTACAAATATTCAGAAAAGTATTCGGACCTATAGTCATACGAACTATAATCGAGGTCAACGAATTCATGTATTTACCGCAATATGCCATTGCCTTACATGTTAAAATTCATGAGAATTACTCGTACATTCTTCTATATATCATATTGCAAGGAGATGATACATGTCTACACCCACGGGCAATATTTTATTTTAATAAGATGAAAGATGGAGTTTTCCAAGTATGGGATTGGGTCAAGACCAACGTGGTGGTCGCTCAATTCATCGTGACAAATCCGTCACAAATCGATTTTAACCACGACATATCCATCGCAATCGATGTTTGTCCCATTTGTACGTCACAATTCGTGACTAATCATGAACAAGTCATAACTTTACCGTTACCGACAATGTTTATTTTTTTTTTCAATTGTTGGTTTAAAATCGACAAAAACGGCAATGTCAAATCGCACCCAAAACGTGGTGTATGCAACAACCACAAATATCGACTTTCAACAATTATCCGTGACTCCCCCAGGACCGTCACACAGTTTACTTCGACATCCGAGAGTGATACCACCTCTCATTGTCTCATCCACCGCAAAGTAGCGTGGGAGATAAAGAACCCAAATATCCAATTTCCCCCAAAAAAAAATTCCCAAAAGAGAGGAATTGAAAAACGGGAACTTTAATAAAATCTTACGGGTACTTGATTCTATATGTGTGCTTTAATCCTTTAAAAGGATGCTACATATGGCTTCTCTGCATAGTGTGCATGCCGTCATGATCAATATATTTTCGTGGGTACTCGGTTCCATATTTACTTAGATCCATGAACGGGATAATAAATATATCTTCTCTCCATATTTTGCACATCATCATGAGCAATATATTTTCCTATATACCACGTAAAGCATAAACATAGTTAGATTCATAAACATACAAGTTAATGATAAATGAATCATGAATTAGGAAAATAGAGAGTTGAGAAACGCCCGAAAAGGGCTACTGGGCTCGATAATCGGCCGACAAAGGACTCGGGCGCGGCGGTGCAGCAGCTCGGTATTGGATGAGGTCGGATCTCCAAATTTCTTTATAAAAATCTGCTTCTGTTCGGCAGTAGATTCAGTATGCAATGCTACTTGGAATCTGATCTCCACCGTTGAATATACAGATATTTGTGTTGGGAAGTTGCTGTCAAAATTTCACACCGATCCGACGGTTAACGAATCGGGAAACATGATTTTGGTACGACTGCGCTGTGCAGAAAGTTTACTCGCGGAAATTCTCGTTTCTCTTTTTTTTTTTTTTTTGAACGATTTTTCTCCGTCTCAGTGGTAGATTACGTGCTGATAACGTGTTTGAGGAGAAAGTAAAAGACAGCAAATCAATCGTATTCATAACACTGATAGAGGGGCCTTTATATAGGCATTACAATGAGAGTCATTCCATACATAGGATTCCTAGATAAGGTAAGACATCTAATAGGATCCTACTACCTCTAGAAGGATCTAGAACCTTCCATCTATGTATCTACAATCAGTATTAGGTAAGACACATCACGGGAATAATAATTCCCGGAACAGAAATTACTTTGGTACATATATTTTGTAGTAAAACTATATATATGGTATATTAGGTAAATACTAAATAATTTTGGTATATATTAATTTCTAAAATTATTAAAAAAAAACAAATCTTATGGTAACCAAATTATATAATATAGTAGGATTTTCTTACCATATAATACATTATTACAATAATTTCTCAAATACGAAGTTATATATATATATATATATATATATATTGATAATAAAATTATATTTATGGTATATTTGTTAAACTCAAAATTATATTGACTAACAATTTGATGTTTGTGAGGTGTTTATATATTTGAAATTAGTTGATATATCGATTTTCATGGTAGCCAGTCATATTTTTTGATATTTACTTTATATATAAAATTATTTGGATATATACACTTTATGTTAATAAAGTCAAATTTGTCTAGCAGTAAAACACTAAAATATTATTTTGAAGAACGTATATCTGTCGATATATAGGAAATAAATCAAATGAGAATGGAATTTATTTTGAGAAATAACAATTTATCTCAACCCTTGATTGCATTTGATGAATGGTCGACTGTATGAATATTTGGATTGTTTCTTAATTAATGGTTGATTGCTCATTTGTTAAACTCATCACTAGTATATAGAAATGATCTTTTCCTCATTTCATGCATTTAATCTGGATCAATAAAACTAATTAAATCAATGGTATGTATGTATTCTAATTTCTTAACTAAAAATCTATTCTCATATACATATATTCAGAAATTGTTTTGATCAATAGATTTTTTAGTAAAAAAATATATTTATGGTATATTAGTTATATACATATTATATACTTATTTTGAAATTATATATATATATATATACAATAAATATAAATTTACGATATATTTGTAAATATGAATTTATTTTAATATAAATTTTATGGTAATGAAATCTTATTTATGGCATATAAATTAGTTACTATTCCTTTCTATATACTAATTTAACTATAGATTCACAATATAAAGAAACCTAATTTAAACTATTGTTTATAGATTTTGCATTGGTATGTATCTGATGATCTAGAATTTTTTTTTTGACGGGGAACCGACAGTCGTTACTATTCGAGTGCGCACTGGATAAAATAAACTCTCAGGTTGGACGTAATAGTACAAAGTATTCAACTAGGTAAACCACACTATGAAAGCCCTGTGCGAGAGGCTCAACCAAGAAAGTGTTGGTAGGGAAATCGAACTCATGACCTTTCAGTCCCGCGTTCACCTACTCCACCAACTTGGCTACCCTTCAGGTAGAATTATGTTTTTTTCAAAATATATGTTAATTTTGATTAAAAAAATATAGTTATGGTATATTAGCTAAGCAGAAAAATAAGTTTTTTTTTACATATATACACATTAAAGTCAAAATAATTTTGATAAATAGATTTTATGGGAACCAAATTATATTATGGTATATTAGTTAAACAAAAAAAAAATATAGATGTATATATTAATTCTATTTTTTATTATTTGTAATAAAACCATATTTATGGTATATTCGTTATGTGAGTCGATTTCAATATATATATAGTGTAATTTTATTTTCAAAACTCTGTGAACTGCGAGAACTCCTCTAGACCCTTAGATTAGTTTGATCAATGGTCAAAACTGAATGTGCCATTTATGTAAATTAACAAAAGATTATGTTGGTTGTTGTAAATAATATAAAAGATCATGTTGGTTAGTGTAAGGGTAATTAAGACATATCACAATTATATATTTTTTTAAAAACGGTTTATATCTCACTTTTTCACAAAACCTAACCCATGTTTCACAACCGGCTTCTCTCATTTCCGCCGCCCTCACCAAATCAATATGCCATTTCCTCTTCCACTTGCTCATTTACTCAAATCTATAATTTAAAAACCTGAGAGCCAAATACACATCTCGCGATTTAACTGGTAGCAGTAATGTGGGGCCGAGACTGTTATCCCGAGGACTAGTCAGGTGTAAGCTTGGAACCTCGTTATCAAAAAAAAAACAAAAAAAAAAAAAATCTACAAACTTCTCACTCTCTCTCTCTCTCATGAAACGGATCGGGTGGGATCAAGATGATGATGAACATCATAAGTCTTGCAAAAACGCTTAAAAAGATTATTCCAAGAATTATAGTTGAGTTTGTCTAGATCAAGGGGTGAAGGGATACACGCCTTGATGCTAGCGATTGAATAAGCTTTATGAATCGGTTGTTTGGGTGGTGGTGGTGTGTTTCCGGTCATGATGCTATGACGGAAGATAGCAAAGCGATGCAAGCATAATAGCTAAAAAATAAAGCAGTAAGCCCAAAACTATAACTAATAAATATACTATGCTAATAAATTGGAGTGGAAAAAATGCAAAAAAAAAAAACCTCACTCCCCAATTCCGATTTTAAACCAATCCTTTTTATTTTTGCAAAATAAACTACGACCTCACAATTGAACTTAATTGGCACCTCCGACCCAAATCCGGCGGCCCACGTGTTTAGATGTGTGCCTACGTGTTTAAATATTTGCCCACATGTCTATTTTTTTCCTTCGTGGTAAGTTAGGGCTTTTTCGACCAAGCGAAAACCCTCTTCTTCCTCTTTCTATCTCCACAAACTCCAGATCTGTTCTTCACCACGACCAAGCGAAAACTCTTCTATCTTCCTCTTCTCCTACGTGTGCCATCTCTCATCTCCAGATCTGCGATAATTTTGTTAAACAATTGAAGAAACAGTGGGCTCTTCTCCACGACCACGTGGTCCCCTTCTATCTTCCTCCTCTCCGGATCGAAAATCAATTCATGTCATCAATAACCATAATGCTAAAGCATAGATCAAATTTCACATGACCTTCTATTGATATGATCCCAACAATTCCAAGTTGGTGTACAACGAGAACGACAATTATGAATTACATTTTGCTTTCTACAGTTAAAACACCAATTACAAAAAACAAACAGAAACATCAACTGCAAAACTCACCTGAGGTGCCAAAAGAGACCTCTCGTCGTGTATGTGCCAAGAAACATCGCCACCCTTCGATCGAAGCGCTTTCATATGTTCCTCAATATGGACAAGATCTTTATCCCTACAGCCAGCTTTAACAAGGTAAATGTGATCATCTGTCACCTTAGTAATCAAAGAATCATCAATTGGGCCTCCTTTTTCATTTGTAAAGACAGTCCGAGTGCCTGCCCCGGGTGCAAGACCAACAACATCAAGCCTTTCAAGAAAAGGAATGCAATATTTTCCTTTAAGGCTCAGACCACATACATGCGAAACATCAAAGAGGCTACCTTTTTCTCTACAGTTTACTGTAGAGCTCATGATCGAGTCTTTGTACAGGATAGGCATGCTCCAACCTGCAAAAGGGACCATTTTCCCTCCAGTGGCAACGTGAAAGTCGTAGAGAGACGTCTTCTTGAGATCGGCTTCCTATGCAAAACAACAGGAGACAGTCTTTTTATTAGACTGAGCCAAACGCCGAGTTATTGACTGACCAAGTTCCCATAAACCTCCTCCTCTCATCTTTTCAAATAACTGATTAGGGAGAACCATACAACTAATTAAAATTGTGTAATTTAAACGAACAGTCCATTACCAGGGGGAAAAAAGAAGGAAAATACAACATCTCAGATTATTACATAACTACAGAAAAGGTCATCAAGGAAAATGATGAGAAACAAAAGCGGAATCGTCATTTATTAACAGTAATGTCGTATCATTTTAAATAATATTATAAATAATATGAACATACCCTAGCCGGTTACGCATTAAAAAAAAAAGGCACAAACACAACAATGTAACGGCCCAGGTAACCCAAAGTAGATGGCGGATGATGAAGAACAAGCCAGCATCAATTGCTTTCTATATATTACAATCTCATATTATGCCATGATCGAAACAAACACACGCTAAACCTCATGAACTGGGGGTTTTGCCAAAAATATCAAACTCTGAACTCAAACAAAGAAACATAGAAACTCTTTCAGTTTAATCCAAATAAGCTAGAAACACAACTCTATAATCACAAACAATATGAAACCTTGCGATATTTAAATCAACAATTCATACCTCTAAAATTAGATTTTTTTAATAAAGGCCCTAAACTCAAACAGTCGAGTTCCTAACCAGAGACGTCTAAGTTGGAAATTTTAATCCTGTAATATTTAAATAATAAACTCCCAAATCAAACAAGAACAGAAGGAACAAATTTAAAAAAAAAGTAACAGAATTAAAACCTAACAAGAAAACAAACTGTTTAAAAGGAGACGCCAGATAAAGCACAAGAAACTAGAAAACGAAAACAAAAAAACAACAAGAACGCTAATTTTACTAATTTGCATCATGTTTCAGATGTAAACAGTAAAACCTTTAATGTACATGAAATTAGATAATTCTTTACACCTCCAATAATCCTTTCCACAAGAAACTTCGGTAATGTTCAAACCTATGGAGGGAAACAAGTACCTTTTGCATCTGCTCGAGAAAGAAGACGAAGAAGGAAGAGGCAAATATCAATTACAGCGAGAACGTCACTTTCACAAGCTAGCCAAAGAAAAATTGGTGGAGAACAAAGAAAATCAGGCTACCAAAAACCTGTTGAGCATAAAAGAATTTTTGATGACTCATTAATTTTGTTGTGTTGTATGATTCTTTGAAATGTTGACCTTTCGTAGTCCCACAACCACGCATAACATATTACAGCAAGTATATGAGGCAGAAATGGCGTTAATCATACAAAAACATACTTTGAGAACACAAAGAAAAGAAATATGAGCAGCAATAGTTTGGTATCATTCAGTTAGGCAATCCATATTAGTAATTGATAAAGCTAGAAAATGACTGTTGAATAAGAGACAATAACTATGGCCTTCCCCTTTTATTTGTTTTCAAAAAAAAAAGACGGGAATCCCAACAGAAATTGTCTTTCCAAAATGAATCGAAAATACAAGAAATGAAATGAAATCAGAAATTGTCTTCCCAAAAAGAAATCAGAAACTCCACCAACATATATGAGATCAGGCCAAAAAGCTATGACATCTGAGGCTGGGCCAACACAGGAATGCGAAAAAATAGGGAAAATTAAAACCCTAATCTCAAAAGTCAGAGGAAAACACAAACAAAATCTGAATGTTAAGAAAAAAAACCCTACCCAATGGAGACATCCTAGCAAAATCGGGAGACGATGCGAACAGTTGACTCCTTTGAGATGGATGCCGAGAACCTCGAGTCCGTGTAGCAGTGTAGTTTCCTCAGAAAAAAAATTAGATTATACCATTCATCGAAATCACGAAACATAATAAAGGGAAGAAAAAAGTTACCTGCCAATTAACACCCGAAGCAAGAAAAATAACGCGAAAGAAGAAAAAGGTGAAAGCACTGGTATTTTTTTCAAGAATAATGGACTCAAAAGAAAAAATTATACCTCTCTGGTAAAATGTTGAACTGACCAAAAGCGTAATTTATAGAAATTTTCAAAAGAGGAGAAAAAACAAACCTAACACAATCAAATAGAAAAAAAATTGACAGCGATGGAGAAAAATATATCTGCCCAGCAGCCCACACGCAGACATCCAAAATGAAGGGCGCCATAAATATAAATATTTAATAAACAAACAGCAACACACATACACACATACAGTAGATAATAAACACATCATTCGCACGAAGACATTGTCTATGATATAAATCCGGCATAATTTTGATACCAAAAATATAGACACAAACTGCCTTGCAGGATGAGGTAAATATTGGCCCACACATATTCACGTTCTAGTTCGGATTGAAGTGGAGCAGACCCACAAGCATACACAACACACAGGCTGCAGAACACGAAACCTAGGCTATTCAGCTCTAAAAATCTGTTGTAGAAACATGGATCCTTTTGTTGAGAAGATAGGAGCAGGGGCGAAGCAAGAAGTGTCGATCAAGAGCAGCTGCATCAATGCAGCTGAAACAAGCACCTCTGACGGACGACCTAGATGAAGAAAAGAAAAGAAGAAAAATTAGAAAAAAGAAGCAGGAGACGGACGACGGGAAGCAGGCAGGAGAGGATGAAATTGAAATGACAAATACATGTGGCGTGAAGTTCTTTGCTAAAAAGTCAAGAGAAGGAACGAAGGAGGTGTTAAACAAAGGCAGGCCCATCAGTGGAAGCAGGCAGGTGCGCGGCGGAAAAAAGAAAAAGAACTGGTGAAAGAGGCAGGAAGCTGGCGACGGAACATACACTCTTATTATATATGTTAAATTACAAAAAATAAAAATACAAATGAGTAGCTTTTCCATCAATACAATCCCTCTGACCCCAAAGTCCGACGCCATTAAACAAGGATGAACAAATAGCAAATTTCCCAGCTCTAACATCATTATCTTCACAATACAAAAATATCAATCATCATCACCGATATCATCCTATCGTCAAAAAGTAGCAACAAACTACAGCAAAATTCCAGGAAGTAAAATAAAAGTACCTCAAGTTGAATTAATTGTCTGGTTCCCTCGAGCCTGATCCCTCGAAAACTACCAGACTTTAAAAACAACCACTCATGAAAAACCAAACAATAAAAGGACAAAATTAACAGCTAGTTCAGTAAACAGTACAAAAGGAAAATTACCTTCTCTGCGACGAGTGAGTCGGCCACGATGCGTGTGTGGTCCCAGCTAGTGGTGGACCTGGTGAGACGCTACAGCAACAACAAAGATGAAAAAACAAGATGAAAGTGAGGAAGGATACCTTTGGCCAGCAACATGAGATGAAGAAGCGACATGAATTTGAGATGAGGGATGGAGGGCGAGGCTCTTTTGGGTAAGAAGGTAGGAGGGAAAAAAGCATGAAGCGTTAATCGCCCGCGGTTGGGGAAAACCACCTCATCACCGGCATTTTAATTGTAAAAAAATCCTAAATCGGATTCCTAAAATAAGCAAGACAACAAAGATAGTATAAGGTGGGACGATGAGAGAAGCCGAGCCACGGGCGAACGCCAGGCAAGGAGGTGAAATGGAAGGAAGCAGACATGAAGGCAGGATGATGACGAAAAGTAACCCTAGAAAATGAAAGAACTGGTGAAAGAGGCCGGAAGCGGACGACGGAACATACACTCTTATTATCTATGGTAAATATAAATATATATATATATATATATATAGGGGTGGGTTATGGAGTGAAATGGTATAAGTGTAAGAAATAGGAATGATTGTGAGCCATTAATCCTTGGAGATTAATGACCCAAATTTCGTTCTGGTGTGCTAACACGGGAAAATAGGAGTGCTAACGAATTTAATTATTGGGGGTACCAATGTAATTTGATTAATTTATCTTATGGGAAGTTACTAAAATCATGGGAAGTTCCTATATTCATGGGATTTCATATTTTAGGTTAATATCTATTTTTTTATGGGATTTCATATTTTTTAGTCGTTCAAATATTTTATATTTTTGGTGTATTTATTTTTATTTTTTTAAAAACTAACATTATCTTTTTTTTCTATTTGATTTTTATTTTTAAAAATCGGAATCAAGTCTTAATCATTTGTTTTGTGTGTCTTTGCAAATTGGAAAAGCAGTGCGGTTACGGTTATATTCCAATTATGTGATTTTTGTTATGCTTTATTGTACAATACAGTCAATTTTGATACAATGTGTTGTGCTTTATTTTTTTGGTAGATAAATAATCATACTCGTTTTCAAGTATAGGTACAAAATGATTTTCGCGTCATTTACTAAAAAAATACAATAAATACAATAAGACTCCATTTGTAAATCCCATAAACTGCTATGCAAGCATTACATACCATATATGCTAGTATTACCTATTAAATGTGCTAATACAAATAACATTTTAATGCTAAACTCTACTATTAAAACATTAACAGAAATAAAATGTATTAACAATGCAAAATTTTACAGATTTAAGTGCTAACTATCACACAAATGACATCACAATAATTATCAAAACAATATTATCAAAGGTGCTAAAATCTGGGAAGAGATAAGAACTGGGATATGAAATCCCATGATTGTAGGAAATACCAAACATAAAATCTGTATAATTACAAAAATATACACTCAAAATTATTACGAGTAGCACACTTAGACTAACTCTTTAGACAACGCGTGCACAAATCATGACCATTAATCACCAAAGATCAAGGGCCCAGAATCATTCTTATTTCTTACGGAAAAAAGCTTTCCTACCTGAACCTATCCCTATATATATATATATATTTCACTAATGGGTCACTAGGAACATTTTGGGCCTGAGATGAAATTCGGTTGGGCTGAGGAGCAGTAGTGGACCGTTGGTTATTTTGGGAGCCACGAGTATTGTGATTTGAGGAGGTACTCCTATTAGACGAGCTACTGGTAGAATTATTATTGGTCTCAAGTCATGAATCCCATGTACAAATTTACTGCGATTCCCGCGTCGAAAATTGCGACATTGGTCAATACACGAAGTGCTCATTGTCATCTATACTTCTATTAAAAGAGAGTCGTGACACATGTCACTCTCTAAGTTTTTTGGTTTTCTATTTTAAAATATAGTTTATATATAGAGATGTATCCTTAAATTTCTTAAAAAAAAATCTAGATATGTATTGTGGGAGTTTTATTCCACAACTTACACTCATCTACCAATAAAAAAATTCTTCCTTTATTTTGTTAGCTTAAAATTTTAAATGTTTATAATTTTTTAAATCAAATTTATTTTTAATGAAAAATATATCAAATTAATTTTTATTTCACAATTTTTAAATAGACATCCATATTAATATAATAAATTTGATAGATTTACAATAATGACCGATTGCACAAAAAAATTATATTATAAAAACTATGAATATTTATTTCAGTAAAATTAATTGATGCAAAATAAAAGTATATTAACTCATTTATTGCTTACATAAAAAATAAATTATGATATTTATTTAATTATAATAACTAAAAATAATAAAACATACACTGCACACATACACATATATTAAGACTTAATCACATATTACTTTCGTCTCTAAAATTTGTTCCTACTTTTTTTCGGTATGTCCAGGAAATTTGTTCATGTAATGGACACTAATTGACTTAACACTCCGCTAATGTAGTACTCTTTCTTAAATTATATTACACTCCATAATACACTCAATAAGTCTTTTATTAATATTACGCTAATATGATATTCATATCGAAGATTATCAAAAATAAATTTCGAGATCGAGAAATTATTTTCTAATAAGAGAATATCTCATGCGGTGCATCACACCGGAGAACATCTAGTATTATTAGTAGGCAGGGTTGTGGTCACAAGCACCGTAGGTGAGGAGGATGAGGTATGAAAGGAGGATATAACACTAGATTGGTGTAGCATCTCATTCTCCTCAAGGAGCACCATAGAGCGTACCGTATCAAACGTGGGAAGCTTTTCCCGATAACGGATGATACGAGCAAGCTCGGGAAAAATTTAACACGAAGGCCATTAATTGAATATGTAACGAGGCTCGACGATTGGCTTTGCCCTTTATTTCTTGAAAGTAATCATCGGTGACCGAGAGAGGTTACCAATGTTCATGTTGCAGATTTCATTATCTAGTTGAATAACACGAGCATCTTTAATGTCAAGAAAAATCTCATTGGGACGTCCCCAAACTCCAAGTGTGGTTGCACTATCGTCAATGACCATGTCAACAAGTTTGGAAGATATGGTAGAATACATCCATATGACTACGAGAGAGTCATTAATGTCATGGTAAGGATCAACGGGAGCCGTGCTTGTGGATGTATCGGTACTCGGGGCTTCAAGATGATGTTCAACATCGTAGGTTTTGCAAAAACGCTTAAAAAGTGCACTCCACGCTTAAAAAGTGCACTCCATCGTAGGTTTTCCATATGCTTAATACTTAACAGCAAGACATTCTTTTCTATGTAGGGCAAGGCTGGGTACTCGGTGACAGTTGGTGCCGAAGAATTGAGAGAGGCCTTGGAATCACGTGATCTATTTGTATATGCTGGCCATGGAGATGGTATGCCCACGTCGTATTAAGATAGCGTAAAATATATTTTTATACTTTCGGATCTCTTTTTCTAGTTTTTGATACCCTTTATTTGAAATGAACAGGGAGACGATACATTCCAGGTAGAGAGATTCGCCAAATCAGTAATTGATGTGCTGCTATACTAATGGGGTGCGAGAGTGGGTATATATTTTCCGAATATCATGCCTTGGATAGTGCCCCACTAGATTATCTCCTGGCAGGCTCCCCGGCAATAGTTGCCAACATTTGGCCAATTCGTGGTGTATGTGTTGTTCCCTTTACGAGGGCATTTTATGAAGCGTTGATAAATGTAGAATCATCTAAATTGGTAGCATGCAAAAAAACCGGGAAAAAGATGAAGCCTAAGGATAATATTTTGTGTAAACACAAAGTTAACTTGGGTTCATCCATGTCACTAGCCCGAGATGCATGTGAATTAAAATACATCATGGAGCCGCACTCGTACTTTATGGGGTACCAACTCGTATTAAGATGAGTGGTTAAACATATTAGCTGAACATATTATTATCTGTCGATATTATTAGTTGTGCTCATTTATTGTAATTATGGGCCTAAGCGGCTTAGGCCTAATACATACTGATGTATGCGACATAATTATATCGACATAATTACAATAATAATATGTTCAGCTAATATGTTTAACCACCCATCTTAATACGAGTTGGTACCCCATAAATTACGGGTGCGGCTCCATGGATGTATCTCAATTCACATGCATCTCGGGCTAGTGACATGGATGAACCCAATTTAACTTTGTGTTTACACAAAGTATTATCTTTAGGCTTCCTCTTTTTCCCGGTTTTTTTGCATGCTACCAATTTAGATGATTCTACATTTATCAACGCTTCATAAAATGCCCTCGTAAAGGGAACAAAACCTACACCACGAACTGGCAAAATGTTGGCAACTATTGTCGGGGAGCCTGCCAGGAGATAATCTAGTGGGGCACTATCCAAGACATGATATTCGGAAAATATATACCCACTCTCGCACCCCATTAGTATAGGATTTGGCGAATCTCTCTACCTGGAATGTATCGTCTCCCTGTTCATTTCAAATAAAGGGTATCAAAACTAGAAAAAGAGATCTGAAAGTGTAAAAATATATTTTACACTATCTTAATACGACGTGGGCATACCATCTCCATGGCCAGCAAATACAAATAGATCACGTGATTCCAAGGCCTCTCTCAATTCTTAAGCACCAACTGTCACCGAGCACCCAGCCTTGCCCTACATAGAAAAGAATGTCTTGCTGTTAAGTATTAAGCATATGGAAAAAAAATCATGATATATATAATGAAAAAGTTGTATTGGTAAGATGAAAATTAGTAGTGGATGTTGAGTTTATAAATATGCTTAAAACAGACTAAAGGATAACATAATTTATTTGCAACGAGATGAAAAACACTAACCTGAAATCCAAAAGTTTTTGCCCACGTTTCAAAAGAATCTACCATCTCTATTAAGTCTGTCTCACTAGTCGGGATTATTAGATAGTATCAGTCTTGTGGATTAGTGACTGTTTTATTTTTCAATGGATATGACCAAACAATACTTCCAACTGAAGGCATTCTATCAAGGTTGTCGCGTCGACGACTAGTCGCTGACTAGTCGAAAAGTCGACATGCCTGAAAAAGTCGATGCCCGACTTCTGTGATAGTCGTCCATGGGTTATACCCGGACCCTACCCGACCCGGACCCGAGTGTTCTCCTCTTCTCACCCCGACAGTCGCGCAGATACACGGAACGCGGAACGGACCCCGTTTTGCGATCTGGGTCGTCCGTTCCAGAACGCGAAACAGTCGCGACGGGTCGCGTCCAAGATCGCTACGAGTTCTGTGATTCCAGCATCTTTTCCGGTAGAAGAAGGAAGAAAGGAGTATAAGGAGAGGAAAAGAAGAAAGAAGATAGAAGAAAAAAGAGAAGAACGTAGGAAGAAGAGAAAAGGAGGAGGAAAGGACCGAAAGAAAAGTATGAAGAGTCAATGCCTCGAAAGAAAAGTAGATCTGGACAGAAAAGTTTTAACTTTTTTATTATTTTATGATATAAAAATAAAACTTAATCTTTAAATTATTTAAAAAAAATGGTTCTACATTATGTGAAGTTTTACAAATCTTTTGCAGTTATCTTTCAAATTTTATATAGGTTCTATTTCATATTAAAAAAATATTATAAAATTAATTTGAAAATATTTAAATATTAATTCTGAATTAGTATAGTAATTTGAAAAACATTTATGATATTAATTTTGAATAATAATTTGATATCGTATTATTTAGATAAAAAACTAATATAAATATATTATCCTTTGTACCCGTACGTTCCCTCGTACCCATACGTTCCCTCGTACCGGGTTCATCAAAGTTAAAGTTTCCTGTATCCGTTTCTGTACCTCGTTTCGAACCGAACCCCGTCCTATGGAACCATACTTTGATGCATGATTGTGTTTGTTTAGTTGATTTGACTATTTAATTATGTTTTTATTTGCTTATAGATGTTTGACTTCTGGTAGTTGAACTTTTTATCTATTAGTTTTTATTTGAAATATGAAATTGAAGTATGTTTACCTATATTATATATCATAATTACTCTAAATAGGATATTGTCGACTATTTACGACTTTTTACGACTAGTCGGGCGACTTGTCGACTAGTCAATTCCACGGTACTCGGGCTCGACTTGTCGACTTGTCGACTTAACAACCTTGAAAATGACCACCTGTAATTCAAGTTGTGGAACTATAATAACTGGAATTCTGCAGTCATTCTCATTTGTTTTTCCTGGTTTCTTTTTCACTTTCTTGGGAATTTTACCTCCTGATGTGCCTATATAGCAGCCGTAATTATTTGTGATTTCGTCAACATCATCGTAGCCTAAACACTCCCCGAGAAGCAAGTTTTTCCATGGGCCAAGCCATGAATTTTCCACTTTCCTGTTAAAAGAGAAAAACTTACATATCAAAGTGAAATTGTACATTCAAGTAGATGAAGGTAATAGACAGTAAAAGAGGGATATTCTTTACAAGTCACATAGGTATATGTTACCCTTTATCAATTCCCATATACATTATGACCTAACTAGTAATTAGCTTCGTAACAAATCATTATATATTAAACCCCACCTTAAAAACCCACGTAAGGTTTCATTAAGATTCTTCTGCATCTGCATCAACTCTTTAAATTACAATTTGCGATTTTGAAGTTTGCTATTTCCCTCTAGAACCAATCTCAAGGATATATTAAGAGTTACCTATTTGTCTACAGTAGCTGTTCTAAAATAGATTTATGAAGTTAGGGGATCAAGCCACCATTTGCACTTAACTGCTGCCCAAGGTAGTTGGCAGTCAATAATGTTACTGTAAGGAAACCAGAGTTCTGGTACTGATTTACAATAAATAAAAGATAACTCTTTTCACTAATCACTAACTAGTTATGTTGTGTCAAACATAAGGTGAGAACAGTTGATAACAAAATCAAAAAAATATAATCGTCAAACCCAAAAGTTAGCAGATTTGATTGTTTGATTACTAGAATGATAAGAGTCATTGTTGGACTCGGACTCGCCGGCGACGCGGCGCGGATGCGTGTCCGACGCGGTCGGACTGCGTCCTGTTGACGTGTTGTTGTGAACGCGCGAGGGACGCACCTTCGACGCGGCTGCGGACGCGGTCTATTTTTTTTTTTTTTTTTTTGGTTAAAAACGGGACAGGAGACGCGACATACCAACCTCCAAAAAGGAAAGAAGAAACTCCAAGCGACAGAAGAGGCGACGGAAGAGGCGGAAGCGGAACCCTAGCTCGCGCACCTCCAACCGCGACGGATCGCGACGCACAGCAGCAAGTAAGTTTCTCCTCTGGAGGTCAGGTCACATACCCACCCCTGTTCTCTTCTCGATCCCCTATTGATTCTAATATATATATATATATATATATATTTTATATTTTATATTATTTAATTTGCCGAGTCCTATTTTGGAGTTTTTCCGTGTCCTCGTGTTCGTGTCCGTGTCCGCGTCCGTGTCCGTGCTACATAGTTGGATATATACCCGTTAATCATATAATGAAAAGGATGAGATATTCAAGTAATTTCTAATGAACCTAATTGATTCGAATGGTTTTAGGTAAATGTTATATATCACTAAAGTGCGACATTCACTAATTGTATGAACTAATTTATAACGCTCCTCTATTTCATATACGAAATTTCAAAGAGATGAATGCAATATAAGCATAGAACTATACAAACCTTTTCATGTAGTTTTGGAACCTCTCGGCTTAGTATGAAAGCCATCTTGAGTCCCAACACGACGATTTCTCTTGACAGTATTGTTTTTGCACTATAGAGTGGTTCATAGAAAACAAATAGCAATAGAAACAATGCATTAGTGAAATCAAAAGGATGTAACAACTCTTCATAATAAATCATTTAGTTGAACATGAAAAAATGACTCCGTCGTAAATCATAATGGGAAGAAATTATACGTATTCTACTACAAGTCTTAAAGTTTTAGTGTCTAAATTAGGTTGCAACTGTCTTAAACCATTATCCAAACATATGTATGATTAAAAGTATGGTAATTACCGTAAATCCTTGTGTCTCGATGAAAAGCAGCATATCTTATATAAGATCGATGTTTGTTCAACTCCATGCGCATCCGCTGCCACATTTTGTTTAACTAATTCCTCTGCA
The DNA here is from genome assembly GCA_033398695.1 of Orobanche coerulescens. Classification (NCBI taxonomy): domain Eukaryota; kingdom Viridiplantae; phylum Streptophyta; class Magnoliopsida; order Lamiales; family Orobanchaceae; genus Orobanche; species Orobanche coerulescens. The sequence goes on along the minus strand of CM065814.1, from coordinate 148,233,410 downwards.
AATTAAATGAAGGAGATACATTCTGCTAGTGAAATGTACTTCTAGCAACCAACACTTCCATGCTTGACATAAGGAATCTACGTTCTTCATCAATATCTCCTTGAAGCTTGGAACATTTGGCTGGCAATTTACAAGACAGTCAGTGAATTTTATTAAATAAATGTCTAAACCTAGTAAAGAGTAGCACACAGTAAATGATATCTCAAAAACCTAAAGATAGAAAGTACAGAGATGATCTCAGTGCTAATTTTACCATATGAACTCACTCACCATTTAAAGTTTGGCTACCAAAAGTAACAAGTGATCTTTTTCATTTTGAAATAATTTTTTTTTTTTTGAACAAAAACAGGGCCAACGCCCTAGAAATTATAGCATATCACTCCTCACAATAGAGGTAATTTGTTCCGGAAACATTACATCCCAAAAGAAACGATCATGAGAGTCAAAAGACATTTTTGCGACCACGTGGGCTGCAACATTACAATTACGACTAACCCAAGAAAAGGAGATGTCTAGTTGGGATGCCCATGTTGTAATATCATCCACGATCACAGCAAGGTTCCAAGGAGGAACCACTTCCGTTGAAGCAAGAGAGATTGCCCACTTAGAGTCTGACTCGACTATAGCATTCTGCCACCCATAATCAACAACCAGACGACAAGCATCTCGGATCGCACATAGCTCAGCCATAAGAGGAGACGTGGCAGGAAAGGCCTCTCCCGAACAAAAGATAACAGAACCAAGATGATCTCGAGCAATAATACCCATAGCAGCATGATTAAATTTAAATGACGCATCACAATTAAGCTTCACAATATTAGTAGTGGGGGGGATCCACTTGAGTGAACTTGTTTGGGATTCGTCTTGAAGAGCCACGACATCAAAATCATTAGCTGCCATTGGAGAAACCGAAGTGAATTCATGTTCAACCCGAGCGCACAATTGTATTGTATGAAGAGGAACCAATTGAGTATGCTCAAAAATAAACTTGTTCCTTGACTTCCAGATCTGCCATGCAATAACGGCAATAGATGTATGCAATTTCATTTTATCCGACTTAGTTGGCACCGTATCTAGGAGGGCTCGAACCCGTGAGACTATAGATCCATTCGTAGAATCAGCTCGAAGACAAATATGAGATCCGAACCACACCATTTTTGTCCATGGGCACTCGAACAACATATGTTCAATCGATTCAACCTCAGAAAGATAAATAGGGCATAACGGTGAACAAGAGCAATTTCTTTTAAACAAATTTTCACGAGTGGCTAAAGCATTAGAACACACTCGCCACCAGAAATTTTTAATTTTTGGTAAAGTTTTAAGATGCCACACTTGTCTCCAAAAACTATTATCTGGCGAAGACGATGAGGAAGCTACGTTTTGAAAGGTAGAGTCGCGGTGATGCAAAGCCAATCGGTACCCTGACTTTACCGTGTAATTACCTTTAGCTTCATAATGCCATACAATCTTGTCACGAGAGCCCGTCCTTGATAAAGGTAGTTTGGAAATGAAATTTGCCTCATCTGGAAGAACAACAGAGTGTTGCTTTGCTAAGTTCCAGTTACCATCTAGAATAAACTCTGAAACTAATGTATTCTCGGAGAAAGGTCCTCGGGGACAACGAACATAAAAATCTTCAGAATAAGGAATCCATTTCTGGGTCCAAAATGAGATATTCGACCCATTTCCCACTTGCCACCTAACTCCATGAAGGAGGAGATCTCTTCCTTGAAGTAAGCTCTGCCATAACCATGAAGGGTGTGAACCCTTGGAAGCCGTAAGAAAGCTCGAATGAGGAAAATAGATTACCTTTCAACACACGAGCCCAAAAAGAACCGGGATTCATCATGGATTTACAGAGAAGAATTAAAGCTTCTTAACAGTTGTCTATGTAGTTTTTTTTTGGGCCAAATGATACTAAAATTGAAGCCCAACAAAATTATTACTCTCCTCAGCCCACCTTAAGAATTGACCCGGCCCAGATCATAGAAGCAGCCCACTTTGTCCAGATTAAGCTTTGCCATCCATCTTGACCTCTTTAATCCTAGTCTTGGTTTTTAGACCTACATTTTATAAAAGACCCCCCACAAACCCTAGCTCCATTCCACCACCTCCCTTTCTTCTGCCCGGGTTGACTTTCCCTTCTCTCCTCTCCCGACTGTTACTCTCTTCCCTAGTTTTCCGCCATGGATATCCTGGTTGCAGTTCCGGTTTTCCCTCTGCTAACCCTACTCCGATATATCTATAAATACCATTTCGGGAGAGTTGAAAAACACAACAAAACGAGCAACGAAAAGCAACATGTTTACTCTTCGATTTTTCTTCTTCCTGTGAACTGAATCGAAGATTTGTGTGACGGTTCTTGAGGCTTTTATCTGCGGGTGGTGTTCTGGAAAGGTCTTTGGTTCGAATCTTGGCTGTGTGCTTCGGTTCTTCCTGAGGAGCAGCTCCCGGTCTAGTCTAGGTCTCGTTTTGGTGCTGGTCGCGGGTTTTTGTGTCCTGGACGTGGGCTTTTGAGATAGAGGACTGAGTCGGGTTGTTCTTCAACAAGTGACTCCGCTTTCGAATCGTTTCGATTCGCTTGGTTTGCGATTTCTCTGATCCTATTTAAATTTTCAGTATTTTAATTCATTTAGTTAGAAGTTGTATAATTCCTATCCCGAATTACTTTGTGTAATAGTTATATTCGTTATAATTATTGTAATAATTCTTCACCCGATTCTGACCTATTCTCAACATTGGTACCGGAGCTTGGTTCGGATCTGTCTGAATTGGGTCAACCCGGGATCGCTCAGGTATAATGGCTTTACCCTCTCCATTTACTGTTTTTCTGTTTGCTGCTCTTCGTGACATTTTTTTGTTTGCTGTTCTTCGTGATATTCTCGGTACTGTTCTTCGTGATACTGTCCTGGCGTTGTTGCTTCTGCTGCGTATGTTGTTTGACGCATTATTGGTGATATTCTGTGTGTTTATTACTACGATATTACTTCGTGTTTATTTTGAATCTGGAAATTTTTATAAACCGGCATTAAAACCCTCCTGCCTGGACCACTTAAGCGTCCTCGGATCTTATAGGGGCCTGGTGTTGAATTTTTCGGATTCCTTTAATTTTATTTATCTGTGTGATTTTGTTAGTTACTTTATGTTTCTGCGTTTTGATAAAAATCAAAAGTCTCCTTCTTATCTGTATTTTTCATAATTTTTTAAAAACTTCGTTTATTTTGAAAATTAAAATGGGAACTATCTCTGCCTTCTCTGTGGCCACATTTGATGGAAAAGGTGATTTTGCCATTTGACAATAGAAAATGAAAAGCATACTCATTCAACAAAATTGTTTCAAAGCCATCGACAACTCTTTCGCTTCTAATGTGACTGCGGATAAAAAAGCTGAATTTGATGAGTTTGCTTACTCTGCGATTATCTTAAACCTATCTGACTCTGTGATTAGGAAAATAGATAAACATGGTTCGGCTAAAGAATTATGGGAAAAATTAGAAGAAATGTATACTGAAACTTCCCTGCCCAACAAACTCTTTCTTCTTGAAAAAATTTTCCACTACAAACTCGATATAAACAAAGACATTGATGCTAATTTAGACGTGTTTACGAAATTGGTTCAAGATATAAAGTTAACTAGAGACAAAAACATCGATGATTACACTCCGATTGTGCTTTTAAATGTTATTCCTGATTCTTACAGTGATATGAAATCTGCCATTAAATATGGTAGAGATCAAGTGATCTTGGATATTTTTGTTAACGGTTTGAAAAGAAAATAATTAGATTTGAAAAACAATAAAGGTGTCGCTCTTAAAAATCTTGGCGAAGTTAATTTTGTCAATGGAAACCTCAAAACCATTTTCAAAATAATAAGTCTTCCAATAGTCAAAATAACCAAGCCACCAAGAAAAAGGGCGAAGGGAAAAATCGGTTTAAACCTAGGCCAACTAATCGTAAATGTTACAATTGCGGTGAATATGGTCACTACATTCAAGACTGCACTAAACCTAAGAAGAACCAGCAATCTGAACAGGCAAGTTTAGCTGTCGGTAAAAACCTAGGTGATGTGTTTATGATTTCTGAGGAAATGCATGCTTCTGTGAACTCTGTGTTAGCTGACCTTGGTGAAAATGATTGGCTGGTTGATTATGCGTGCACATTTCACATGACACCATACAAACGACTTTTTTCTAGTTATCGCGATTTGAAAAACCGATATGTGTCTATGGCTGATCATGTAAAACGAGATGTTGCTGGAATAGGAACGATGTGCCTTAAATTTGAATCTGGCAATTCGATAACCTTAGAAAATGTTAGGCACGTTCCTCATTTAGCTCATAATTTAATGTTTTGTGCTTGTCTTGAAGATGATGGTTTTGAAGGTACTTGAGGTAAGGGTGCAATGAAAGTTATGAGAGGTCCCAAAACATTTTTTGTTGCCATTCGTAAACTGAACTTATATATTTGCTCTATTGTTAGTAACATTTCCGTAAATGCAGTCCAAGGGGATAAAACTGAAATCTGGCAGAAACGGTTAGGTCACATCAGTGGTAAAGGTCTTGAAATACTGCACAGAAATGGTTGTCTTGGGAATAATAAAATATCTGACATGCCATTCTGTGATAACTGTGTGTATGGTAAACAACATTGTGCGAATTTTCCTCATACACCTTCCCCAAACCCCCTAGAAGTTCAAATTTGTTTGAATACTTACATGCTGATGTATGGGGGCCTGTTACTGTTCCGACACATGGTGGGCACCGATATTTTTTGTCTGTGATTGATGATTATTCCATAAAAGTCTGTGTGTTTCTTCTTAAGAATAAATCTGATGTGTTTGACACGTTCAAAACGTGAAAAATTTTAATTAAAAATCAAACCGGTAAGAAAATTAAAATTTTGAGAACTGATAACGGTTTGGAATTCTGCAACAATTTGTTTGAAACTTTGTGTGCGGAAAGTGGTATTTAAAGGCATAGGACAACTCCCTACACCCCCCAACAAAACGAAATCACTGAGCGCATGAACCGAACTCTCCTTGAAAGGGTAAGGTCTATGCTGGTCAGCTCCGGATTGTCAAAACGTTTTTGGGGTGAGGCTTTATCTACGGCTGCCTATATTATAAACAGATCTCCATCTGTCACTTTGAATGGAAACTATCCAGAATCTGTGTGGACTGGTAGAATATTGATTTCTCAAATCTTCGTGTATTTGGGTGTGCTGCATATGTTCATCATAAACAAGATAAACTAGAACCTAGATCGATAAGATGTGTGTTCTTAGGTTATCCGGAGGGAGTTAAAGGATTTAGGTTATGGCTTAAGGGCGAACCGGATTTTAAGGTGCTAATTAGTAGGGATGTTATATTTAATGAAAATGAATTTTCTTGTCTTGAACATCCTGCACCCGCACCCGCGCACATACCTAATCCAGAATTTGTTTCTAACTACCCTACTTTGAGCGAGGTGGAGCCTGAAAATGATGAAATTTTGCATGCTGAAAATGAAAATCTCTCTGAAATACCATCTGAAAATTCAAGTGATGAAATAATTAAGAATGTAGATGAAAGTGCTGATCTGTCTGACTATCAATTAACTAGAGATAGGCCTAAGAGAGAGAATGTTAGGAGGCCTCATCACTTTAATGGTTTTCATATGATGTCTCATGCTTGCAATGTGTTTGAATCATTGGATAATAATGAACTAAAATCTACAAAAATGCTTTAAAATCTGAAAATGCTACTGATTGGTTAAATGATATGAATGATGAAATGAACTCTCTGCATGTTAACCAAAGTTGGAATCTTGTCCCCAAACCTGATCGTTGTTCTCTTGTGGACTGCAAGTGATTATTCAAGGTCAAGAATGAAGTAGAAAATATCAGATTTAAAGTTAGGTTAGTTGCTAAAAGGCTTCACTCAAAATGAATGATTTGATTATACTGAAATGTTTGCTCCTGTTGTGAAATTCACCACTGTGCGTGTCGTGCTTGCTTTAGTTGCTCACTTTAATTGGGAATTGAAACAAATGGATGTTAAAACTACTTTCTTGCATGGTGAATTGGATGAGAAAATTTATATGAAGCAGTCAAAAGGTTTTATCGACTCTAATAGGACTGAACATGTTTGCCTTCTTAAAAAGGCTCTTTATGGTTTGAAACAGTCTCCCAGGCAATGGAACAAGAAATTTGAGTCTTATATGCTTTCCTTAAAATTCAAACGTAGTTCGTATGACCCTTGCCTCTATTTTAAAGAAAACTCCCTTGTTCCTATCTTCTTGCTTATTTATGTGGATGACATGTTACTTGTGAGTCCGTGCATGAAGTTGATTGATCATGTTAGATCATGTCTTAGTGAACAATTCGACATGAAATACCTAGAAGATGCTCAATTAGAGATAGGAAAAATTGTTCCTTATTTCTAATCCAGTCTTCCTACATTGAGAAAATACTTGAAAATTTTTCTACGACTGCTGCAAAACCTACTTCTGTGCCTCTTGCTGCCCATTTTCTGTTAAGCAAAGATCAATCTCCTAAAATTCGTGAAGAAGAAAAGTCACTGGAAAATGTTCCCTATTCTAATGCTATAGGATCAGTCATGTATCTCATGGTTAGCACTAGGCCCGACATAGCCTATTCTATTAGTTGCTTGAGTAGATATATGTCTAATCCTGGTATCCCTCATTGGGAAGCCTTGAAATGGCTTCTTCGTTATTTGAAATCCTCTGTGGATGTTGGTATTAAGTTTTCTAAATCTGCTGATGGGGTTAAACTTGTTGGATATGTTGATTCTAACTTTGCGAATGATCGTGACAATCGAAAATCTACCACCTCTTATGTGTTTACACTTTGTGGCTCTTGCATTAGTTGGAAATCTCAGTTACAGAATGTTGTTGCCTTATCTACGACTGAATCTGAATATGTTGTTGCAACTGAGGCGTATAAAGAAGCCATATGGCTAAATGGTCTCTTATATGAAATTGGTTTCCTAAAGGAAAAAGTCGTGGTATTTTCTGATAGTCAATCTGGAATTCAGTTATGCAAAAATCCTGTCTTTCACGACCGCACTAAACATATTGATGTTAAATTTCATTTTATTCGTGTTATTGTTGAGAAAGGTGAAATTGAACTTGGACAATTTAACCCTGCAGATATGGGCACCAAATGCCTACGATTGGAGAAGTTCGTGTCCTGCACGGACATACTGAACTTAGGAACTCAAGACTAACCCTTAGTCTTTACCTTCTTTGTGGTGGCCTTGCATTCTTAGTGATTGCCTCGCTATCTTTGTGATGGCCTTGCTCTCTTAGTGATTGCTGTTATTGTTCTTTGTGATTACCTGTACTTACTTTGTGTTTTTTGAGTGCAGGTGGTGTCATACGGCGATGATGACCTCTGTCTCTATAAACTGCCCCGATGACTCATTTGGCCCACGTGGAGAAATGTAGTTTTTTTTTTGGGCCAAATGATACTAAAATTGAAGGCCCAACAAAATTATTACTCTCCTGCAGCCCACCTTAAGAATTGACCCGGCCCAGACCATGGAAGCAGCCCACTTTGTCCGGATTAATCTTTGCCATCCATCTTGGCCTCTTTAATCGTGGCCCTTGGTTTCTAGACCTACCCTTTATAAAAGACCCCCTAGAAACCCTAGCCCCATTCCACCGCCTCCCTTTCTTCTGCCCGGGTTGACTTTCCCTTCTCTCATCTCCCGACTGTTACTCTCTTCCCTGGTTTTTCGCCATGGATATCCCGGCTGCAGTTCCAGTTTTCCCTCTGCTAACCCTACTCCGATATATCTATAAATACCATTTTCGGGAGAGTTGAAAAACACAACAAAAACGAGCAATGAAAAGCAACTTGTTTACTCTTCGATTTTTCTTCTTCCTGTGAACTGAATCGAAGATGTGTGTGACGGTTCTTGAGGCTTTTATCTGCGGGTGGTGTTCTGGGAAGGTCTTTGGTTCGAATCTTGGCTGTGTGCTTCGGTTCTTCCTGAGGAGCAGCTCCCGGTCTGGTTTGGGTCTCGTTTTGGTGCTGGTCGCGGGTCCTTTGTGTCCTGGACGTGGCCTCTTGAGACAGAGGACTGAGTCGGGTTGTTCTTCAACAAGTGACTCCGCTTTCGAATCGTTTCGATTCGTTTGGTTTGCGATTTCTCTGATCCTATTTAAATTTTCAGTATTTTAATTCATTTAGTTAGAAGTTGTATAATCCCTATCCCGAATTAATTTGTGTAATAATTATATTCGTTATAATTATTGTAATAATTCTTCACCCCATTGAGACCTATTCTCAACGGTCTATTTATACATCACATGATGGAAGACATGGCATTCCCTACAATTTACAAGTATATATGAACTGAGGATGTAAACAAGACTGTACCTTTTAATGTTCAAAGGGAACTACAGTATTCATTAAGAAATGCCATGCAGACCACAGGTTTATACATTGGAGTATATCGTAAGAAGCACAACTCGTAAGGTTAAAACAGAACATGTGTGTAGGCTAATCATCCTGGTAGCTTTTTTGTTTGATTCGGGACACTGTAAATGGAAAACAAATTAATAGTCTACCTAATATATAACTGAATATGAAATGCCAACAATCTTCATTAGATCCACAAGCAGCTATGGGATGGCACAACACTGGGATCTTTGGAGGTTTTTTCTGGGGTTGACCAAGGTCTTGTTCTTTTGGACTTATTTTTGATTTTCGATTGATTGGTCAATGAGTTGATTAAGTCAATTCGATTCGATTCGATTCTTATTATTATTATTATTAATTTTAATTATTATTATTGTTATTATTACTAATAATATTACTATTATCGTTGTTGTTGATTACTATTATTATTATTATTTACCATTATTATTATAATTATTTACCCTTAACATATATTTGATTGATTCGATTCGATTCGATTCAGTCCATTCGATTAAGTTGATTCGATTCGATTCAATTGATTCGATTGATTCATTCGATCCAAAGAATGCAGTCTAAGACTATTTTTCCATTCACTTTCCTCCATCATGGATTTAGCACTTTCAAAGAATTCTTTGGCCGCCTCCTTTCTAGCATTCTCGTCCATTCTCTTCAAACGACTTAGGTTTAATACACCTAGTTCCTCGTGAAGTCTCACTCCCAAAACGCATCATATGCATTTCTTGCAACAGTATTGGAGTATAATCATGAAATGGTTTCAAATACCTCCTCTTTTTTTTTTTTTACGACACAAGTTGAATCCTGAGGGTCGTAGTTCCGGTCTCTCTTTCCTACCACCGGTTAAATCACGGGATGTGCCTCAATAACCAGGGTCTGAGTACAAGTCAACTGATAACACATGCAAGGTCCAACCCCAGAAAAGAGCGGAATGCTCCCTCCCAACAGGAATTGAACCTACGCTACATGCTTCCAGCATAACTTTATGTCCCCCTCCTTTGCCACGGGGTGTTCAAAACCGGATATCCGGAGTTTCGGATATCCGAAAATTCGGATAGTATATTTTGATATCCGATATCCGAATATCGGGAAAAAATATAAATTATATCCGGATATCCTTATATTCGACAAAAATATTCGGATTTGGATATCGGATATCCAAATATCCGAAAAAAACTTCGGATATGGATATCGGATATCCGAATATCCGAATACATTCTATTATTTAAAATATAAAAAAAAAATTAGGAATTTTCGGATATCCGAATATCCGATTTTTCTGAAAAGTACTATCCGATATCCGAATCCGAAATTCCGGATATCCAATCGGATATCGGATATCGGATATTTTTAAATACCCCTAATGCCCGGGGGACAAATAATACCTCCTCTGTTGTTTGCATTTTATAGTGTACCCTATACATGAAAAACGAAATGCAAAGTGTCTTTGTAATATCTTAAGGAGGCAATATTAATTTCAAAAGGAAATTAATATTCGGAGACCTTGTTCGTATTACAACATGGAATGTCATCGTCTTAAACTGGACAAACCGTGGAAATGAACTGTAGAGACCGTGACAAGAGAGGATTCTCGAGGAGAATATATGCACACAAGGCTTAAATGGTTTTGCGCACACAAACAAAAAGAGGAACTGCAGGAAAATCCATTTTTTTTTTTTTTTTGGGAACTCTGGGCATCACCTTTAATTGATGACAAACAAGATTTACACAAAAAAGGATTCTTGATTTGATAACTCACTCATTCCCAATTTCTTTTTTTTTTTCAGATTTTTTTAGTTTCTTTTGGATTTTTTTCTTTTTATTTTATTTTAGGAAAAATTGCATAAAACCCCCCGACCTTTGGCATGTGTGCGAGTTACCTCCTAACCTTTCAAATTATCAAACCGTGCCCCCAACGTTTCAGTAACTGTGTGAATTGCCCCAAAAATGGATGTTCGTTAAAAACTTAGCGGCGGACGGTGGGAAAATTTCAATTTTTGGTCCTCCATCTTTTTATTTTCAGAATTTTAATCCCACAACTATTGAATATCCATAATTTTAGTTCCGCATATTTTTCTTTTGTAATTTTTGTCCCCAAACGATGAAGACATTAATTGCAAGATAACACATATCATTTTTATTTTGGGGATAATAATATTTTAATACGTGAACTATAGTTATTTTTAAAGGGTTAATTACAAAATTCATCCTGTAACATGGCCAGATTACAAATTATTTAATTTAACCACAATCAATTTTATTTCTTTAAATTGCAGAAAATGCAGTTTTAGTCCTTGGGGCTTAGTTGGACTGAGTGAATCTTCATTCTGATTGTTGTGTTTTGAATTTACATTCTTGAAGTTGCAAAAAAATATAAATTTGGTGACACATAAGATGTTACCATTGTTATGTAAAATTTTGGGACCAAACTATGGATTTGCAAAAGTTAGAGGACCAAAAACTAAAACTTTCCCACAAACCGCCGTTAAGTTTTTAACGTAACTCGCATAGTTACTGAAACGTTGGGGGCACGATTTTATAATTGAAAGGTTAGGGGTAACTCGCACAAGTGCCAAATGTTAGGGGGTTTTATGCAATTTTCCTTTTATTTTATGACGAATACATAAAGTACCGTTATTGTTTGATTTACATATTAGTACTTACACTTTGAACAACAACATTCACACCTCAATTTTACCTGAGGCGTTAATTTGTGGCTGAATTTGTAATTGTTCAAACTGCTTGCTAACGTGAATGCTTGTTTTGTAAGTACCCACCGTTCACAGTTTGAATAATTATATCCACACTCAAATTTCACCTCCAATGTTGACTTTTGAGTGAATTTGTATTGTTCAAACTGCTTGCTAACATGGATGCTTGTTTGAACAATTACAACCTCAATCCCATCCCGGTGTTGACTTTTGGTAACTCGAATTCGGGCAACACGAATTCAAATCGCGTAACTCGAGTTCGAATTCGGGTAACACGAATTCGTATCGGGTAACTCGAGTTCGTTACGGGTAACTCGAATTCTAATCGAGTAACTCGAATTCTTATCGGGTAACTCGATGGTCTTATTTGTGTTACCCGATAGGCAACCTTACTCAATATTGTATATCTTTTGAAGTTGACTCGAAATTATGTTACTCGAAAATACAATATATGATTCGAATTTATTCGAGTAAAAGTCAATTCCGACAATTTGAGAATCAAAAGAGTTATTTCTAAACTTGGGGGCAAACGAATAATACTATATGCAAAATGACAAAATAAGCTATTCCCACGACTTTTTTACACACATACATTTTAATAAAATATTTATCGAGTCACAAAAATAAATATATGTACATATAACATGATCCATAATAGGAATCTATTGAGACATGAACAAATTTATTGGGTGTCATAAAGATTGGACCTTAGGGTACTGGCAGTGGCCAACGGTTTGGGCAGCGGTATGGCCATACCGCCGGTGAACACCGCCGCTGTAACACCCCAAACTAGGCGGATATTACAGTGCCGTAGATCCCCAACTGGGACCCACCAGGCAATTGAAAATGAATGAATTATACAGGATAAATGTAGTACCGAACTACATTACAACAATGATTGCTCCGATGAGGAGTTTAGTTACAACACACCAGGACAATACCGAATACTAGTATATTTTATATGAAGATAAAATACAAAACACTGAATGAAACGGAGTATTCAAATGAAAGTCTGCAGCGGAAAATAAAGGACAATAACATGAATAACTGAAAGATCGGGGCCCCCTACTAGTATCACTAGGACTCCTCGACATCAACATGCTATTCCCGTGCGTTTGCCTTGCCATGACCTGAAAAACAAAATCCCGGTAGAGTCGATTAAACGAACAACAATCCTCAAGGGTTGAAAAATACACAATCATGATTTAATCAAGTTATGAAATATCCTTAGTTATGAATTACGCAGAAGAGAAGCATCATAGTACGCCCGTAGTGTTCTGTGCAAGTGTACAAGACGGATGACCGGACACACCCGTCCTTGTACCTAATTAGTCTCACGTAGGTAATCGTTACAGTGTTCACAGTCGATGCATCACTCCCAATACATGGCCATCACGTGCCCGACTAAAAATTCCACACATCCGCACCCGGCCACGCAATATGAACCCAGAAGGTCATATGAACAAGAATGACCATAATGAATATCAATGAATAATAATAATCCGACAAAGTCAAGAATGACTCACCGATACGAAAGTGATAATGAAGTGATTGATAGTTTTCAATGAAATGATTGGAACCGCCGTTCCTCGCTAATGAAATGATTATCCGACAATTACAAGTCTCAAAATGATTAATACAATGATGAATGAGTTATGATTATGAATGATCAACAACAAAAGGAATGAATATCCTTTTAACCGAGTAAGAATCAACTTACAAAATACCGATGAAGAAAGTCCTTCCACGAACAAATGTCCTAAATGAAGTGTCGGTCGCACGAACAACCTTAATTCAATACAATTACCGATAATCCGATCAATATACGAATCAAACACGAATATAACGAACTCAAAACGTCGATACGATAAAACTAAGTCCATTGAGGCATTAAAACAAACACGTTGCGTCCAACTCCGATTGTTTACAATCAAACCTCAATATACCAATATCAAATCCCCCAAGAAGTGTTTCAAACCAACAAAACATCTCCAATATGATCAATAATCCATTATGAATATCCAAAATCGTGATTATAACAACTATTAGTCGAAAATCCCCAATTCCAACTCGATTATCAAGGTGTTCTTGAATAATCCCTCAATAATCCAACGGATCCTTATACAAACTCATAATCATATACATATCCCTTCATATAACATGATTATAACGTCCAAAACATCATATCTCAACACAAAATCGAAATCCAAGGTGTTGAAGAAATTACCTCTTGAAGATCCAATCACTTCGATTTGAAGAACACGAGTTAAAACGAGTATCCAAGCTTCCCAAATGAATGAGGATGATGAAAGTCTAACACTCAAGTGATTGAGGATGGAAAAATCCCTCTCTCAAGTCTCTCTCTCGGAACAAAATGAAGAAAGGAAGAAAATGATGAAAAATGTCCCTAGGAGTCATTAAATCTGCCGGAAGTTACGGCCGTAACTCGGCCCTCTTCTGGCCGTAACTTTCCAAGTCAACGGCCTTACGGCCAGTAATCGCCAACTCGTCGGCCGTAACTCGGCTTCGTCAAAGCTGCCGGCAGACTTACGGCCGTAGATCTGAGTTACGGCGTAACCCGCCTTCGTCAAAAACATCCGTCGACACCCTTACGGCCGTAATCGCACACCTTACGGCCGTAACTCGGATGATACGGCCAGAATCGCCAAATCTTACGGCGTAAGCCCTCTTCGTCAGCGGCCGGGCACCACACTGCCGCGTCTGGCCGTAACGGCCAACTCGTGCGGCCGTACTGCCTCGACTTACGGCCGTAGGCGCAACCCTTCTGGCCGTAAGTCACCCTTGGTCGACAACACCCAAAACTTACGAACACCTCTTACGGCCGTATCTCACCTTCCTTACGGCCGTAACTCACCTTCGGCCAAAATGCCCGGCGACTCTTTGGACCACTTACGGCCAGAATCGGCCACTACGGCACGTACCGTGACTTACGGCCGTATCCCAGAACCTTACGGCCGTAACTCGATGCTGGCCAAGGTGAAACAATCCGATAATTCCGATTCCTCGCTACGACTGATGAATGATCCGACATATCATACGAATGTGAAAGTGAACAAGTCTAACACATGCCAAAAATGATACTTCCAGCATAAGACTACCAATCACGATGATAATGATAATACTCCCGCTCCGACACTCAAACGGAGATGAAACGATGATCGGTAACTGATACACGGTTACAACATGCCAAATGAACGCAAATGAAAGAATCATGACTAATGAATGATTATTAATGAGTGAGAATTACTGAGTGACAATTACAGACTGATAATTACTGAGTGGTAAAGAATGAATTACAACCGGGTATTACAGCCGCCACCTCGGCGGTATGGCCAGCGGCAAGCCTTGGACGGGATTGAATGATTCGGAGGTATGGGGAGCGGGGTTGGGAAAAAACCAAAAAAAAAAAAAAAAGGAAAGAGATGTTGGCGGAGGAAAAAGGAGGAAAGAGACATTGGGTGAGGGAAAAAAAGAAAGAGACGTTGGATTCAACGGATCTTTTTGCAAAAAAAAAAAAAAAAAAAAAAAATCCTATATATACAAACTAAACACAAACAAATTCACATAGAAATTCTAAACATTTCTTTAACACAAACAATTCACATATTTTTACAATGGCATCCTCTTCTTCGTCCGACTCGATATATATTCCCGGTGAATCGTCCGAACTATTGGCATCCGGTAGCACCCTAGAAACCTTATTAGCCTTGTACGATTCAATTGACGACACGGCAAGCTCCGACGAAACTCGGGAGTATGTAACCCGTTTTCGTGAAGAAGCTTTACAAACCCTTATGAATGACTATTTCGTTGAACGTCCAAAGTTTTCCGACAATACTTTTCGTGACAGGTTCCGTATGAATAAAAGCTTGTTTTTAAGAGTTGTTGCTGATGTTGAAGCGAATTTCGAATGGTTTCAAGAGGGCCTGGATGCGAGGGGAAAAAAAAGTTTCACCGCGTTACAAAAATGCACATCGGCCATTCGGCAACTCGCAACGGGTGAACCTCCAGATAGATTTGATGACTATTTAAACATGGCACAACGAACGTCAGGTTATATATATATTTTTTTTAAGTTATCGTTATATTTTTTTTTAAAGTTATCGTTATATTTTTTTTTTACTTATCGTTATTAATTACAAACTTATGTTTATAGGAGAATGCCTTGATCATTTTTGCCATGCGATTATTCAATTATATGGTCGAGAGTTATTACGTAGGCCGACATCCCATGACATTGCACGCTTATACGAGTTCCATGAAGAAAAACATCACATTCCTGGAATGCTTGGTAGCATTGATTGTACACATTTTGTGTGGCGAAATTGTCCTAGAGAATTGAAAGGCGTATAAGCGAGGTGATCATCAGTACCCAGCTATTATGCTTGAAGTCGTCGCTTCAAACGATTTGTGGATTTGGCATTCGTTTTTTGGTCCTCCCGGTGCAAACAACGATATCAATGTTTTGAATCAGTCACCATTGTATCTTGCGGAGCGAGATGGAACGGCGGCAAACAGTTCATTTTATGTAAATGGACGGTTTTACAAACGTGGATATTATCTTACCAATGGAATCTATCCTACGTATTCAACGTTTGTTAAAGCATATAAGTATCCGGTTGAACCGCAGGAAAAGAGATTCAAGAAGCTACAAGAGTCTGCAAGAAAAGATGTCGAGCGAGCATTTTGTCGTCTTAAAACAAAATGGATGATACTCAATCGTCCTCTCCGGGCTATGTCGGTTGACAAGATTCGACAACTCGTTTATGCGTGTATCATATTTCACAATATGATATTAAAAGACGATCGAGTTGCAATATCACCGGTTCATATAATGGATCCGCCGGTCGCGCCAGTTTATGACGATAGTGTATTACAAGAGTTACTCGACGAAC
Organism: Orobanche coerulescens; assembly: GCA_033398695.1. NCBI lineage: Eukaryota > Viridiplantae > Streptophyta > Magnoliopsida > Lamiales > Orobanchaceae > Orobanche > Orobanche coerulescens. Next base: position 148,217,341 of record CM065814.1, on the reverse strand, counting down.
AAATCCATTATCGTCTCCTATATGATCTTACGGACCACGTAGAGGCTCAAAACTTAACATTTCTCGATGACTAGTTATTTCCTTTGTTTTTTAAGAATAATGTAATTTTCTTTCAATTATGTTTTTTTAGGTATTATGTAATTTTCTTTTAATTATTAATGAAATATTTATGTTTTTATTAAATTGTTTAATATAATTTATGGAAAAAAAAGTTGGGAGGTATGAAAAAAGCATGGTTGCCACTAAAAAGGAGTTGGGAGGTATGAAAAAAGTATGGATGAGGTGGAATGAGGTGGAATGATATTATTGATGGATTTGGGAGGTATGGATGATTTCGGGAGCATGACTGCCACCATCCTTAGACTTTATAATTTTATGCATATATGTACATATATGCTGTCTTATTAGCTTTGAAGGGTCAATTTCTATGCGCTTACAAGCATCTTATATATAATAAAGGGGATGGAAGATTCTCTTCGTTTCACTTTCAAGTATCTAATGATCAAATGTGTGTAACAAACTGCAATCATATCTTTTGAAAAAAAAAAGAGAGAGAAAAGACAATGGTTTGAGATAGAGCTGTTATCGGACCGGTTCGGTCCGGTTTTCTCCAAATCCGGATCCGGTCCGATAGGTTACCGGGTAGATCCGGTCCGGATCGATAAGGGTTTCGGTTCAATGTTTAGAACTCGAATCCGAACTCGTTAGTTTCCGGGTGAGTTTCGGTCCCGGATATTTCGGTCCAGTTCATGACCGGGTTTCGGGTTCACTCGGACCACTAACAACCCTATGTGGAATGGATCTTTACTAGGAAAATGATGGAAGAGCAGCAAAATAAATCACATAAATGGGGGTTACATGATTCAAACTCAAGACCTTTTGTTCAAAGGTACAACGTCTTAACTACTTGACCAGCATGCTATTTGTGTTTTAAACACGCAAAATATATTAATAATATATGTATAAAATATATAAATTATAAAATACATATAAACCTTTTTTAAATTTATTACCGGGTTTCTTTTCGGTTTTATCGGTCCGGGTCTTATCGGTTTCGGTTCAATATTTAGAACTCGTTAGTTTTCGGGTGAGTTTCGATCCCGGGTATTTTGGTCCGGTTCATGACCGGGTTTCGGGTTCACTCGGACCACTAACAGTCCTAGTTTGAGATTTGAGATTTATAATCTGAACTATATACTCCCTCTGTCCCATCCATCTTGAACATTTGCTTTTCGGCACGGGATTTAAGAAAAGCTGAAAAATAGTGTATAAAGTGATGATATGAATATATATTATTTAAAATTGTGAGAGATAAAGGTGTCTTAAAAAGGAAATGGCCAAGTATCTTGGGACGACCCAAAAAGGAATATGAACCAAGATCGGTGGGACGGAGGGAGTATTATATTTTATATGTTCCAGTCGAATAGAGTATATTGGTTAAGACGTATTTTTTTAATTTTAATCGTTTTAACGAATGTACAGTGCGTTTTAGACTATATATTCTCACTTATTTCAAATCTTTCCAATCAATAAATACTGTAATTTATTTGAAAACTTTTTAAGGAGTATTATAGAAATTAAATTAGATAATGATATTTTATTTTTAAAATGCCTACTTATATTCGAACAAAATCATATTTTGAAAGTTCTCTTCCAACAAGAAGGATGGAATATTTCACTATACTTGATTTGTTTATAACTTTATGTGTAAAAATCGAGTTGCTCCACAGGCACGACACACTAGTAAAGCACAAGATGAGTAAGGTGGAAAGATCATGTGTCGAAATCATCGTGTAATCCCATAATGCGTTGTATAATCGAGGAGAATTCTTATGAAGTCTTGGAAGGCGAAGCGACAGTTTGGTATTGTCGTGGCCACCAGAATCTGTTGTGAGGGAAAATGTTATGCGAAAAAAGGTGATAAGTATTTGGTAAAACATGATAAAAGTCCTAATGATTTTTATTATGAATATAATGATAAATATGTTTATGCATGTAAGATACTCATATAAGTAGCTTAGAACATCCATATGTTTTATTCGATTATGAGGTACTTTCCTATGTTTTATTCGATTATAAATGTTTAATATGAATTCTATTCATAAGAAAAGTTGGACACATTAATTAAATATTACCTCGTATGTTGAGATCTACTATTTATAAAAGGAAAAAACTCAGGAGTCGTTAATTTTAATACTTCATCCATTACTTTATTATTACTTTATTATTGCAACATGTTGACTATTACACTATTCACATACTCTTTTTTAACCGTCTTTTGTCATTTGTAAATATAGAAAAATATAGTCATGTGAGATCTTGTTAGATTAATCTCGAAATATACTTTCAAAATACCAACTTCTTATAATTTTTTAAAATAAAGAATTAAAGATATTAAGGATCAAAGTTGTGCATTGGCAAGCGTGGAAGTCCAGATGTTGTAATTATAAGAGAACGAATGTAGTAGGATTGAAGCACTCATGCACAAGAGATTGGGTAGATGATGAGAGGGTGGTCTTACAAAGCACAAAGAATTCAGAGTGAGTCGACGATGAGAAACTCGAATGCAGCCGGGAGATTTATAGATGGAAAGTTCGAATGTTACTTGATGAAGATTCCAGAAACGCGATATGTTATGATTTCCATACAAGACCAAATTGAATAAAGAAGTTCTTTGTAATTTAAATGTGATTGTCCTCATAAGCACTAGGAGGCTTCGGTACTATCTGCGGAAGCCCAATAACGGATAGAAAAGTAAGGATCGAGCAGATTTGGCTACTTAGCGAATCAGCCCCTAAAAACTTTAGGTTCTCGACTCTAGTAGGGAGAGGCCCTTTTAGCGAAGGTTGGTATCAAATATCCTCCTACACACAAAGTTGGTTTGTTGATGAGAGAGTCGTACTCGAAACAAATAGTTACGAGGGGAAGTGAGACGCTCACTACTACAAAAACAAGCAAAGAGATCCAGACTAAAAGACCCGTTGATAAAGATAACGGGTCTCTTTAATATAAGAGACCTGATATTATAAACAACAGGTCTCTTATATATCAAATGGGCCCACCATTTTTTTGTGATGGACTTAAGAGACCCGTTGTTTTTATTGACGGATCTCTAATGTATAAGAAAGAAGAGACCCGTTGCTTTTGTTGACGGGTCTCTAAAGTGTAAAAACTTAAGAGACCTGTTGTTTAACCCAACCGGTCTCTTCTTTTATTCTTCAGATTAGGGCACTAAGTACTCTCTAATCTCTCCATCTCTCCATCTCTCTCCCGTCTGTAATCGATCCCTTGGCGGCGATCGTTGCCACTGCGGTTTTCTCCCCGTCTGTAATCGATCCCACTTTGCCATCTCAATTTCTTTTATCTCCAGCGCTGTGATTTGCCCAAAGCTTGGATTATCTTCAAAACCCTTCTTCTCTTCATCCTTGCGCTGTGATTACCGTAGGTTCGTGATTTCTTCATCTTCAAAAACCCTTCTTCAAAAACTACTCCTGACGCCTTATCTTCTTCGGTCGTTCAAAACAAACATTGTGTCTCCGTTTCTTCTTGAATGCGTGAGATCATCTTCTTGGTTTTCCTTCGATAATCTTCTCTTCTACCTCGCCTTCAAATCTCGCAATATATTTCAAGCGCTGTCTCACCTTTTCTTGAGTCAAAACTCGAATGTTTTCTTATGACTTTCCGTTCGTTGGTTTTTGATAATGTGTCAAAATTGGTTGAAAAATTATGCCTTTCGGGTTTTATGTGTTTTCGGTTTCATTGGTAATGCACAAAATAGTAAAAGCATCATACATTCCACACTAGGCGTCAAATTCATTGAATTTTGTGTTTCTTCTATGGTCGCTTTTGTCGTTTATATTCGATTCTACATTTCTACACTAGTTTTGATTTTGTTACATGATTAAATTTTTGAATTGTAAGGTTTTGATTCCGACTATGATGATTGAATTGATTGATAAATTCGTTGGCCTTGATTTGATTGAAATTTGAAATGCCAGTTCTTCATTCTTCTGTGTATTTGGATTTTTGAAAAGTTTTTGTGCTTTGTTCACTATTACAAAGATGAGATTCTGGAGAATTGTACGCAATTTGACTTTGATTGACACTCCCAATCAATTCAAGAAATAAAAAAGTGAGAGGATAGTGACTTACTTGATGTTGTTTTCTTTGGTATCAAGTCTGATTCAGACATAATAATCAACTGGTACATAATTTCTGTGCTTCTAACAAATAAACAAAAACCACATAAATATACAATGTTAAGAAAAGAAAAGCTTTAAATTTCTCTTTGGTTATTTGTATATTGAATTCTCAACTCGTGCTTAAGCTTTAACTATGTGGATTAGCTCTCTGTTCTTGCAAAGAGTTTTTTTTTTTGAGAAGATATTGCATGAATGTAAAGGAATTTACCATTTTACAATGTTAACGATTTAGTGAAGGTTTTCATTTTCTTTCATTCTTTACTTCCAGAATGTGCCACCTGCTCTAAAAGTACTTTAATTTTTTGTTATCGGGGTTTTTGAATTCTAATGCTGAACTTTTGTGAAGTTTATTTGTTTTAACCATAATCATCAATATGGCCCTTTTTTTTCACCATTCATCTCGAGAAACTGGCCCCAATGACCCATACGTATATAAACCATGATACTAAACTAATTTGAATATGTAGGAACTGCCATATCACTTCTATTTTGATTATCATGTAAAAACAGATTATTTAGCTAAGGTATTTATTGAGGTCCTCTCAGATTAGCATGGTAGAAGATTGAAACTTGTTTTGTTTGGATTAATACTTAATTTTATTTTTTGGCTTAGCTTTTATGGCGTACAAGGGATCTCGGCTATTTTCTGGAGTCGATTATGATGCTGGAGTTTGGTTTGGCTATCCGAAGGTCAGAAGTTTATTTTCCTATTTTTTATGTCACCACGTAATCTCATTTGTTGGTTTGTTGAAAAAACTATTCTCTCCGTGGTTGATGAATTACTAAAAGATAAAGTGATTGTCTTTTTTAAACATATTATTATTGATGTGAAAGTGATGAATGAAATAATCGAAATGAAGAATTTTTCATGGCATTAACGTTCTTCAATTTTGATGTTTTAGTAATGAGTTGTTCTTGAATGATAACCTTTCTGATGGAAGGAGAGAGGATGAACATTACTTTCACATCTAGCTGATTGTATGGTGCATGAATGATCGGTTGCTTCTCTTGTTCTCCCGGTTCTAATGCAGTGAAGCGTAACGATAGAAGAAAACATGCACAGGCAAATATAGCTATTCGCTAAGAAGAAAAGAGAAATAAATCTAAAAATCTATTGTCAATCAAATAACCATAAACGTTCCTCAAAGAAACCTTTTTATAATAGGGTTTAGAAGACTCCTACTGCAATGGATATCTTACGCATAAATAACTTCCTAAAATATAAGATATTATAAAACTTTAGAAGATAATAAAATAAATACTTCAATTAATCCGAAAAGTCCGTAAATATCGTATTATAATTCAATGTTCATCGTTCTCTGAATCTTCGAGGCGATTCGTCCTCGAATCACAATGGAGATCGCTCGACAATGGAGGAGCTCGAGAAAGACGAGATGAGAAAACATAAATTATTCCCTGCAGTCATCAAACTTCAAAACTTTTCTTGGTTTAATCTAATCCCTGGAACACGTGACATACATAAACATGATCATCTGCAATATGACTTACAAATAAGATTCTCGTGAGTGAACGAACATGTCAAAAGAGCATCAAGTGTCTCACGAAAAGTTGAGATGTGACAAGACTCCTCAACCCATACATCCCTGAACATCTTCTTCCCTGCAAGCGGCCAGCTAAAAGTTGACAAAACCTAAACCCCCAAGTCACACGCAGGATTTTTCGTAGACATAATAATAGACCATTCAAATGGCCACTCATCATCCATGATGAAAGTTTCGGCCTCCTCACTATAAACCTCATAAAAAGTCAGTATCCATATTTGTATCAAAAATTTGTGGTCCATCATAATCACCATCACTTTGTCGTAGCCAATCTCCAAAATAGTGCCAGACATTGGTGGTCAGCAGGATGCCCATCACTTTGTCGTAGCCAATATCCAAAATAGTCCCCGATATTAAAATCGGTGGTTCATCATATCCACCATCTTTAATGTCAAATTACAGAGGTATTTCGTAGCCACCCTCGGGGATGGAGTCGGCATCTTCCTTATCGAAATTGAAAAATCAAATTGGGTTGGTCTCCTCCCCGTCCGATGAAAAATGTGGAGATGAATGGAAGTTGATACCACATATGCAGCCCTTCCAACCACAGTCCACGACTTTCCTCATGCGCTTGACCCATTGGCGGTGAGTTGGGCAAAGGCGGCGTAGAACATATTTTATTGTTGGGTGTGGAATGTGATATTCTTTTGTGCTAACAATTCGATCCGTAACGCATCGATAATGTCATTCGATGTGGATTTGTTGCAACCTCGCGCGACCTGTCGTGGTAACCAATGTTGCTAGATAATTTTAGACACCAGAATGTCTCCAATGTAACGGGCTTTACTTCCCAACTTCTACATCACCTGCGTTAGCAATCCGGAAGGTGTGAAGTTCAACCACACTAGAAGGGTTTTGTTTTGGAGACATTCTACAAATCATGTTTTAGAGACACTCAACAAATTAAGGAAGAATCTTGTTAAAACAAACACCCACAATTTTCATATTAATTTAAGGTGATCTGTTACAAATGAAGTTCGGGCTATTTATGGCCAAAATTCACAACCTCCCCTAATATGAATAAAATACTGAATTCGAAGGCCTAAAATTTGATCAAAGACCATTCAACATATTCTAGAAAAATAAGACTAATGTTCTAAAACTCCTGACTTAGGACTCGATCTGTGAGGTGGGAAGTGGGGATTTTTCATTAATTTGGGGATTAATTCTGGATTAATTGGGAAATATCGAATAGTCTATATTTTAATATTAATAGTATTTGAAATAATATGATGTGATCAAATTGTCTTCACGCTGCATTGCATCTCTTCCCCACGCTGCATTGCATCTCCAGAATACACATGAAGTCAATTGTCTGATTTACATGCTGAATGAAGACAAGATTTACATCCAGAATACACATAAGTATATAAATACATAATATATAGCATATACCAAACCAGATAAGGTTATACATATATTGTTCTATACCCTGTTCCGAGCTAGTATCCATGTTAGTGTTGTCATTTGCATTGTAGATAAGGTTATACATATATTGTTCAACCTGTTTTTGGATCAGTAGATCATAATCCCTACATACATTTAATGCAAACAAATCATGTTTCTTCACAGTCCTTTTACAAACATTCATTTTCCTTTTCCCAACTAGAACATTGTTTATAAATGTAGTCCAAATATAATCCCTACAGACATTTTTCATTTTGGTGCATTTATTCCATGCAGAGGTTATTGTGGGATTGTTATGTTTGTCTCTTATTTTGATGGCTATGGTCCCTGCTGAATTCGGGGTTCGCTTGCAAATCAGGGAATTTTGGTAACTTGAAGTTGATTTGTTCAGAGATTTGGGTTAGAATCATCCATGTTTATTTAAAATGTATGACGAAAATTTGTCTAAAAACTGGATTTGGAGAGAATTTTAGTTTAACTCCATGTAATCAACCAAGTACCAAACCAGATCTTGTGGTGTTGAGTAGTAGGTATTATTTTGCATCGTTAGTTGTTTTAGCGATATTATTTCGTTAACATGATTATTGATTATTATCTTACAGTTTTTTGCTGTAGAAACTTACTCATCGGAAGAAGTTGATGAGGTTAGAGATATTTGGGCTCAATATTTACTCAAGCAAGAGAATGAAGCGGACGAAGAAAACAAAGATGATGGTATGCAAGTTACTCAATGAATTTTAGTCCCAATTATTCTGAATGATTAGACTTCGGTTTTTTCGTTTTTCCATTTGGATATTGCAATAGATGTAATGGTATTATGTTTTTGGAGATTGCAATAGATTTAAAGATATCATTATAGTGTTTGTGTTGTTTTATGTTTTTGGGAACGAGTAGGTTTATGATGTTTTTATGTAATGGTGAGTGTTGTTTTGTATTTTATTTTTTTGGTACGAGCAGGATTATTATGTTTTTTTTTTAAATATGATAAAGAGACCTGTTAAACTTGAAATCGGGTCTCTCAAAATATTAAAAAAAATCAAAGAGACCCGTTAGATATGAAATCGGCTCTCTCAGTTTCACGATTGGAAATATTAAAAATAAATAAAGAGATCCGGTGAGTATGAAATCGGATCTCTTAGGTTATACAAAAAAATATTTAAACAATCAAAGAGACCCGTTATGTATAAAAACCGGCCTCTCAGGTATAAAAAAAAAATATTAAAAAAATCAAAGAGACCCGTTAGGTGTAAAATGGGCTCTCTTAGGTTAGATAAAAAAAATATTAAAAAAATCAAAGAGACCCGTTAGGTGTAAAATGGGCTCTCTTAGGTTAGACAAAAAAAAATATTAAAAAAATCAAAGAGACCCGTTAGGTGTAAAATGAGCTCTCTTAGGTTAGACAAAAAAAAAATATTAAAAAAGTCAAATAGATCCGTTAGGTGTGAAATGGGCTCTCTTAAGCTAGACAAAAAAAATATTAAAAAAATCAAAGAGACCTCATATCTCAGATAACAACAGGTCTCTTACCGGTTTAAATTAGTTTCCTCCCACTTGCATAACAGACCTGATTTCTTAGATATCAGGTCTCTTATATCTCAAAAACAGACCCCCCCATGAGGCGGTCTCTTTAACAAAGAGACCGCTGAGATAGAGACCCGTCCAGAGGCGGTCTCTTAAGCTTATTTGGACGGGTCTCTTTGCCTATTTTTGTAGTAGTGGCTTCCAGTACAATCAATTGTTCAATGTACAAGTTATAAAATTCTGATGAACTCGTTATTTAAATAGCATGGAACAATCAATCGAAGGATGAATATCGAGACCATGGAACTGCACAGTACTAATATATAGTATTATACTAGTAATACTTGTAAGGGACCACGTGCATCTACTGATCTACTGCAGTTTTTTGCTGCCAATGAAAACGAGTCTCAAGTTTTTCAACTTTGTGGGGCAGTGCACCACTTTGTTTACCGGTCACTGTATAACTGTTTTTTTTTTTTTTTTTTGTCTGTGTATTACGGAATTTGAGTTCCCCAATGCAAGAAAATAAGTACCTCTACCACTATTACCTAGAACTTATTACTACATGCATTACTGTTGATCATAGGATGAGCCTTGACCGAGAGAGAGAATCATATCGTCTTAAAACACCAACAAAAGATTTTGTTACGTTGCACTAAAAGTCGAAATCCCTCGCCTCCACGGTTTTCATTCCTCAACCCGATAGGGATTGGTGGAGGAATTAAATCATGGTGACTCAACGGCCCACTAGGTGGGAGGAACAGTGTCTGGTGCCCACAAGGAGCTATCCACCATATTGGAGGGATAAAACTCCCACACTGCAGCTGCCAGAACTCGAACCTTACATAATACTATAAAAAACTGATCAAGACTCCTTGCTTTATATTCATTCCCTGTTTCGGACAAAGGTTGACAAATAATGTATATTTAGTGTACTTTAATCTTTAGGTAGTGATTGTTATAAGTAATTATGAAAAATATACGATGTATATTAAAAAGTGTTGATGATGAATGTATGGTGGAGATTAAAAAAAATAAAAGGTGATTAGTTGATTTGAATGCGAAAAGTGATTCATCTAAACTTACTAAAGGAACAATTTTATGAAAAAATGTAAATCTTTGGGCGAGATAGAGGAAGTATACTTTCTAGTATATGTTAAATGGTCGTTTTAAATCTTCCTCGTAATGAGAAATTGAAAGATTATCATATCTTTTCATATTTTTTTTTTCAAATCGAGTACAACCAATGACTCGGTCCAGCCCAAAATCGGTCCAGTCCGTTTTTGTTTATTACTTTTAATATATTTTAAATATATAATATAAGAATATTTAGGTCCTGTTTAGTTGAGGAAAAGTATTCCACTTTTCCAGAATAATATTCTAGAATGCAAGAGAATCTGGAAAACATGTTCAGAAACAGTTCAGTTTTCCAATTTGGAATAGGCGGTATTTCAATATTCCATTTTTCTGGAAAACCAAGACAAAATTTGGAAAACAATGTCAGATTGTTTTCCAAATTTGAACTGGAGTATTCCAAAAATTTGGAATAATGGAATACCGCGTCTTCCAAATTAGAAAACTGGACTGTTTCTGAACATGTTTTCTCCAATTTTCCATATTTTTCTGAAAACGGAATATTTTGGAATACTCTTAAAAAATTTAGAATAGAATAATAGAATACTTTTTCGTAACTAAACAGACCCTTAGTTTCTATTTTTCTAGAATAATGTTTTTATACTTTCTCCATTCTCTTTCTATTGCAACGTGTTGACTATTATACTGTTCACATACTCTCTTTTGACCATTTTTTGTGATTTATACATATGAAGAAACATAGTCATATGAGATCTTGTTAGAGTCATCTCGAAATATACTTTTAAAATATCAAATTCTTTTAATTTTTAAAAATAAAGAATTAAAGATATTAATAATCAAAGTTGTGTATTGGCAAACGTGAAAGTCCAGATTTTGCAATTATAAAAGAACGGATGTAGTATAATTTAAGAATATTTACATAACAATGACGGACCTCTGGCGGGTCATCGGCAAACAAGTTTTTTCGACGGGGCCGTCGCTGGAAGACATCCGACGATCTGCCTGTTTTTTTTTTTACAAGTCCGTCAACCTACTTTCCGATACGGACAGTCGCACTGCTTTCTGGCAGGCTGCAGGTATACCTTAGGCATGGCAATTTGACCCGTCCTGCCCCGAAACCCGCTCCACCCGACCCGACCGGGGCCGGGGATTTCCCGCAATTGTCAATAGATTCTCGAAAACCAATATACCTTTTTTCTAATAATAAGGTGATTTGATGAATGAATTATTTTAATTCAATTATAGCACTGTCCTCCTTCCATTATGGTTAGGGGTGTTCAAAACCGGATATCCGGACTTTCGGATATCCGAAATTTTGGATATCCGAAAATTCGGATAGTAGATTTTGATATCTGATATCCGTATCCGAAAATTCGGATAGTAGATTTTGATATTTGATATCCGTATCCGAAAAAAATATGAATTATGTTCGAATATCCATATATTCGAAAAAAAATATTCGGATATCCGAATATCCGAATACCTTATATTATTTAAAATATAAAAAAATAAAAAATTTAAGATTTTTCGGATTTTTCGGATATCCGAATATCCGATTTTTCTGAAAAGTACTATCCGATATCCGAATCCGAAGTTTTGGATATCCGAAACTTCGGATATCCGGAACTTCGAATTTTCGGATATTTCGGATCGGATATCGGATATTTTTGAATACCCCTAATTATGGTACTAGTTGTCTCCAATATATATATGTGCAGCACTCTTGATGAAGATGTGACGAAATATTTCTTCTTTCTACTCTACTTTCTCTCTCTCCCTCTCTCTCTCTTATCAGCATTCGCAGAGAAGCTACAAAAGCAATTCACTTTTTGATTTTGTATAAATTTTCTTTCTTTTTTCTCTCTGTCTCCATTTTTTAGAAGAAAAAAGATTAATGGGGTTGATTGGAGGTTTGGGGTGGATACGGAGTGTTGGTAAGAAACAGTGCAGAAGCCTGTACTGGAGAATAAGAGCTGAAATGAAGAAAGCGGCGAGAATCAGAAGGAGCAAACAGCAAGTGATGAATTTCCAGTATGATCCCCACAGCTACTCCTTGAATTTTGATGATGGTTTTCACCAAGAAATGAGAATGGTAGAGAGAGAAATTAGAGACTTCCGGCAACCAAATATTCAGGTGGTCGGATCATGTCAAGAAAGGACTGCTGTATGGGTTTATGTTGTTTTCGCCGATTAATGATGTATTTTAGGTTGTTCGGTACCGTCCATCGTACACCCCCATGTAGTGCATCCCCTGCCGGATGAACTACACGTGGCGTGCATGGATGGTGCAGATTGATGCACTAGATAGAACATCGATCTACACTGTCCATACACGCTATGTATAGTCCATCCGGCAGGGAATGCACTATATGGGGTCTACCATGACTCAACTACATTTTTCCGGCGTCTTTGCAGTCTTTGGTTGGGAACCAAACGGAATCTGAAATCTTAGAATTTTTTATTCGAAACATAAAATATGCCAAGTGTGATTTGATTTGTTATAATGAGTAATGCTACTTTCACAATTCACTTGACAACGAGGTTGACAATTTGTGTATGTGGCACGATCCTGTGAAGTGAGATAAATGTGATTGTGACATTTCACTTTTATCTCACTTCACGCGGATCGTCTGCGTATCTGGTGTCACCCTATTGTCAGTGAATTAATGCATTACTGTTATAATTGTTCCGACAATGTATGTTTATTTGTTAGGTAATGATTCAATAATAGTCAAGATTATTTTTTTTTCCATTTTTTTTTATGATGGGGAACTCGCCGTCGGTAGTCTTCGAGTTCACGCTGGATAAACTATCGAGTTGATCTCAATAGTCTGGAAACTATGTCAAACAGATAAACCACAAGTCATTTTACTCCTTATGGTCTCTTATCTTATTCATGTGCTAAAATTTGAATAATTAAGGTTCAATTTAGGCAAAATGCATCCTTAGGTCCCTGAACTATTAACTTTTGTTTCATTAGGTCCCTGAACTATTTTTATGCTTTAAGAAGGACTTAAACTATTGAAAAACGAATTCACGTGGTCCATAGTTGACGGAACGTTAATATGAATATTGCACGCGCTTGTGAGTGCGATTGGAATGGAAAGCGGACTTCGTGGATTTTTTGTGACAGTAATACTACGTCGTAAATAGGGTTCCCAAATTCATCGAGGGATCCAAAATTCATCTCATTCTTCAGTTTTGAGAAAAAAATCGAGGGTTCCCAAATTCATCGAGAAAAAATCGAGGTTCTATGAAATTGCAGTGCACTTTCAATGGTTTGAAGAAAGAAGTGTTTCGACTCTAATCACGGGTGAATAGGGTTTTGCTTTGAAGAAGGTTTTCCCCGAGAAAGAAGTGTTTCCACTCCCGAGAAATCACCGAATGTCGAAACCACATTTTTACGTTACGATACATCATGGTGGCGGGTTTAACACTACTAAGAGACCTCGTTATGTTGGTGGAAAAGCTTCTATGGTGTGTGAAAACTTAGATATTGATAGGGTTTCTTATCCGTAAATCATATCATATGTTAAAGAAGATTTGGGTTATGACTTGGATTCCATTGTTGGATTATATTATTTTAAGATAAATGAAGGTCAATTTATCTTGGTAAAATATGATCAAACTATGTTGGACATAGTCGATAGATTATGCGATGAAGCGGTGTTAGAGTTTTATATTGAGCATAAGAACCATGAGTCATCTAATCTCGTGGCTACACCAAGTAGTCGGTGTGTTGCGAATATAGAGAATGTTGAGGTCAATCGGGGATGGAGAATGTGGTGCGAGGGATAACTTTATAAGCGATGGGGGTGATCTTGTTGATGATGAATTTGACTTAGAGGTGATAATGATATTGATGATTTGCCTCCCAAGCAAACTTTTGATAATCGAATATCAATGTGGATTTGTTAAGCGATGATGATGAGGAGGAACTTCAAGATCGAGGAGAAAGTCGTGGCTTTTAAAAATAAGAATACATTTGGTAGAAAACAAAATGATGTCAGTGCGAATGAGATAGATGTAAGTGATAATGAAATATTGGGTGATGCAGAGGATGATGAGGTTTTGGTGGGGGCTCGAAAGTGACAACAATTCTACAGGAGCTTCTACTATGATAGTAGTGACAAGCTGCTACTACGGTGAGACAGATGAGGAGTGTGGAGACCATGCACTAAGGAGACCAAGCAAAACTATCGGGTTTGATGCTAAAGCGATGATACTGTTTTTGTTGTGGCATGGTTTTCGTAATGTGGATGAGTGTAGAGATGCTTTATCAAAATATCTTTGTTAGTAAGGGTTTGCGGTGTTCACTATACAAAAATGATAAGCTCGGGGTTAGGGCAAAGTGCATGGAGAAATGTCCTTGGACATTTTTCGCAAGCAAGGACAATTCTACTGAGAACTTTATTGTGAAGACTTACACACCTAACCATAAATGTCATAGAAAAAACACCATCCCACTGGCCAGTAGCAAGTATCTAGCCAAGCACTTAAGAGAGAGACTAATGTCCACACCTTACATTAAGATTCAAGCTTTGAAGGAGTTGTGCAAGAATGAGCTAAAATTGAGAATTAGTATGACTCATGCTAGAAATATAAGGAAAAGGGTAATTGCAAATCTGTTGGGGACTTACACAGAAGAGTATAAAAGGTTACATGATTATGCTCATGAGATCTTAACTAGTAATCCCGGTACAACATGTGTGGTGAAGGCATCTAGAGATGAGGGTGGGGACATCAATCACTTCAGAAGATTCTATGTGTGTTTTGATGCATGCAAGAAGGGTTGGCTGGCAGGATGCAGAAAGATCATAGGTTTGGATGGTTGCTTTTTAAAGGGAGTGTGTAAGGGGCAACTTCTATGTGCCATTGGAAGGGATGGGAACAATCAAATGTTCCCAATTGCATGGGCGATGGTGGTATTGAGAACAAGAACAATTGGGGTTGGTTTGAACTTGTTGAGACATGACTTGTTTCTTGGAGATGGAAGTGACTTAACTATCATTTCAGATATGCAAAAGGTAAGCTTCTGACTTTACTATCATTTCAGATATTCAAATGTTGTCATATTTATTTGTTTATTGTGATTAATTCAGTTCTTACTCACTGTAGGGGTTGGACAGTGCTGTGAAGGAGTTCTTGCCATCAGTAGAGCATAGGATGTGTGCTAGACACATTTATGCAGCTTGGGCTAAGAAGTGGAGAGGTGAAGAAAGAAAAATTGCATTTTGGAACTGTGCAAGGAGTACATTTGAGAGTGAGTTGAAGGCCAACTTACAAGAGCTGAACTTGTTGGGAGATGGGATAGTTCAGGATTTCTTGGGGTATAATGTTGAGTGTTTCTCCAAAACTTACTTTAGGGTAGATCCAAAGTGTGATGCTGTTGATAACAACATGGCTGAGACTTTCAATGGTTGGATACTCGAGGCAAGGTGTAAGCCAATTATTAGCATGTTGGAAGAGATCAGAACTCAAGTGATGAGGAGGCTACATATTAAAAGAAGGTATTGCAAAACATGGATAACTCATGTTGGGCCAAGACCTATGTTGAAATTGGAGAAAAACAAGGAATTTTCCTATCACTGGGACATGATTTGGAATGGAGATGATGGGTATGAAGTCTCCAGCATATATGAACCTGCCGATAGACATACAGTGCACCTTGATACAATGAGATGCACTTGTAGGGAATGGGATCTCACTGGAATTCCATGTGAGCATGCAATTTGTGCTATATACAGTGCTTCAAAGGAACCACAAGATTTCATGTCACACTGGTATAAAGAAGAAACATATATGAAGGCTTACAAGTTTATGATGCAACCAGTGAAGGGTCAAAACTTATGGTTTGAAACCGGGAAGGAGGAAATTGCACCACCACCACATAGAAAGCTACCTGGGAGACCTAAATTGCAGAGAAGGAAAGACAAGAATGAGATAAAAAAGATTGGCAAATTATCCAAGAAAGGTGTGAGAATGTCATGTAGCATTTGCAAAAAATCAGGTCATAATCAAACCACATGTCCTGATAATCCAAATAAGGTAATATTATTTAACTTGTGTCTTGTTAGTGTTATATTTCCTACTTGGTTATTTAACTTGTGTCTTGTATCACCTATTTTGAAGGGTCTGAAAGCTATTATGAGAAGAAAGAGAAAGGCATCAGAGGGAAATGAAGGGACGGACAGCAATCCTTCTGCAAATTTAGTGAAGACGTTTATGCCATCAAATATCCAGAAAGGCAAGGAGAAAAAGATAGCTAGTTCATCTCAGCAACACCGACCAAGAGGTCTGAAATGGAAGGGAAAAGATGCATTGACTAGCAGACAACTTCAAGCTAAGGCTCAGAGCAAGGCCAATATGATTATAAATCAAGCAAAAAGAAAGAAGGAAAAGGAAGGAGGCCAATAAGTCCACTGCTATGTGACAGTCTTTTTGTGATATGCTGTGACATTTTGTGTTTGTAAAATGTGTAAGGGTTGTTTTTTATTAGTCTATTATGGACAATATGCAAAATGAAGTTTTTGAACACTTTATGTAGCAAGTCTGGTATGTTTTTTATTAGTCTGGTATGTGACATGTTTTTTATTGCTGTGACATGTTTTGTGACATGTTTTTTATTGCTGTGACATGTTTTGTGACATGTTTTTTATTGCTGTGACAGTTTGTGGTATGTTTTTCTTGTACTTACATTGCCCCTCTTGTGGTTTCCTTATAGGCTTGTATGTCCCATTAGTGATCCTATTGTAACACAGATGTTTAGTGTTACTCTATGGAGGATTTGGTGAACATGGCTCAGTTTAATCCTGTTGATATTGAAGTGCTGAGTTTGAGGACTATAATGTGGCAAATCTGATGCAGGAAAGGTTTCCTAGAAACCATGTTGGAGCTGCTCTGTAAGTGCTGAGTTTGAGGACATATCATGTGGCAAATCTGATGCAGGAAAGGTTTCCTATAAGTGCTGAATTTGAGGACATATAGTTGCTGATTGTGTCTGATGTATTGGCAGGTTTTTCAATTTCTCCATGTAGAGGCTCTTAAATGCCTAGTTTTTCAATTTCATTTGCAAATTAGGACTATGTATTGGCAGGGGAATGTCCCTGGCCTAATCAAAAACTAGGCAAGTAGGATCTATGTATTGTTGTCTCCTGTGTACTATGTATCTACTTCTTCTGTTGAAAATGATGTCTTTGGATACCAAGTCTCTACATCTACTTCTGGAGGATGTGGCAACATTTCCTTCAACTTTCTTGTACCACCAATTTCAACATAGATCTGAATAATTAAATCAAGACTCGACCGTTGTGCAAAAGCTATAATAATACATAGCTATCAAAGGTACAATACTACATTAATATGAAGTACAAGCGAGTATTAGTCTTACATAATTATAAGAAGCCACTACAGAATTTAAGAACAAAGTATTTCCATCAATACTACAAGCGAGTACTAGTCTTACATAATTATAAGAAAACGCTACAGAATTTAAGAACAAATTCTAAGAGTAGCTCTTGAGATAGTTTTACAAAGCCTTGCCTAATAACACACCAAATAACACCAAAATGGTCACCAACAACATTAAAATGGTGCATCCACAACAACAAAGCCATACACCGCTTTGACCAAACCCATTATCGTCCCTTTTCCTTGAGATTTCAGTATCACTATGCCGGGATCCCACATTTTCTGTGGAGCTTGAACAATCCACCTCACTCCTGAGTCCATGTCGTAGTTGCGGTTCAGAATGGATATTGCTAGCGGTAAAACTTGTTGACGAATAAGGATTGCCAGTGGTGTGTGTAGTTCTTAGAAAATGCGGAACAAGATCCGGATGATCGTTCTTGTGATATACATCACACCATATGAAGTGTGCGACATGTTTAGTGTTCAACGGACATTTATAGAAGTATCGACCGGGATTTTGAGTATGTGATCCTGCCTGCTTGATAGCCATTCTTCCCCTACGGCACCAACACACGGGAGGCCAAGTTATCTCCATAAGTATTTCCTCAACCTACAACAATAGTAAAGATTCCAAATTAATTTCCTGCCAAGGTAGAAGAAGGAGAAATGCTACAAGAAGAAATGTAATCCAAAATCCAACATAAGCAGGGGAATGCAATCGAACCAGACGATTAATATTCAGGGCAAAATCAGGGCAAAATATTCAAATCTCGGTTCAAAATCTGAGCATTCAAACTAATTAAAAATTACAAATCTTTACATACCTCGTCTTGCAATCCAATCGGACGATTGCACTTAAATCGGTCGATGCTTGCAGTTGGGGATTGAACTGCGTCGATATTTAGGGTTTCCTTAAGATGCAGCAGTCATATCTCACGAGAAAGAAGAAGAATTTCCTGACATGTAAGATAATTAACGACAACGTCAACGTTCAAGCAATTCCCGTCATGTTCCGTCAACTATGGACCACGTGAATTCGTTTTTCAATAGTTTAAGTCCTTCTTAAAGCATAAAAATAGTTCAGGGACCTAATGAAACAAAAGTTAATAGTTCAGGGACCTAAGGATGCATTTTGCCTTCAATTTACATATTGAAAGCTACATCACAAATATACGCACTTTATTGTGTTAAAATGTCTAATTTTCATCCACGGTCACTTAGGAGCTGTTTACATTCGACTTAATGGGACTTAATCGGCTGGACGACTTATTCGTGCAGACATGGGCGAGTGTTTACTTACGACTTAATGAAAAATGAGGAGTCTGAATGGCTAAGTCACCTCCCCCCTTTTGTCTCCATTAAGACACAAAAATAACACCAGCTACCCTTTTCCCATTTCACGACCTATTAATTAGCAAAAAATCTGAAAAATATAACACAGATTTAAAATAATAAAACTTAAAATAATCAGATTTTTTATTATTTTCTTTTTATGTTCATAAAAAATCTGAAAATAATACAAACTTAAAATAATAATATAAATAATAATAATAATAAACTACTATTTTTTCGTAAAAATAATAAAATATTAAAAGAATATAAAAAAAAATCTAGAAAATCAAAAGTTTAAAAAATCGGAACTTATTTATTTTTATTTAAAAAATCTGCAAAATTAAGAAAATCCAAAAATTGACTATATTAATATTAAAAAAATTAAAAATCGGTAATTTTATTTTTAATTCGAATATTAATATTGAAAAAAATTATTTTAAATTCGGAAATTAGAAAATCTAAAAAATTCTGAACTAGTAAATTTTATTAAAAAATATTAAAAAATTCTGAATATTAATATTAATATTAATATTGTAAAAATATTAAGAAATTGGTAATTTTATTTATTCTAGAATATTAATATTAAAAAATAAAAAAAAATTATTTTAAATTTGGAAATTAGAAAATCTAAAAAATTCTGAACTATTTAAAAAATTCAGAAATTAGTAAATTTAATAAAAAATATTAAAAATTATTAAAAAATCAGTAATTTTATTTTTAATTCTGAAATATTAATATTAAAAATAAAAAAAATTATTTTAAATTCCAAAATTAGAAAATCTAAGAAATTATGAAATATTTAAAAAAATTCAGAAATTAGTAAATTTATTCTTGTCATTTTTGGATTATATCAATTATATGGCTTAAAAAATAAACAACAATTCATATTCAGGGGTAAATCGGTCATTTGTGTTATTCAGACAGTTTATTCAGATGAAAAAGTAAACAACAATATCAATTTATCCAGACAGACATATTTACCCAGATAGACAAATTTATCCATACATGACTTAGGGCGTGTTTACTTTCAACTTAACAGGACTGGACGACTTATTCGCACAGACAAAACCAAATGATATTGTTCCCATCAGAACCTTCATATGAACAACAAATGAGATGATATTCCAAAACCATCAACATCATAAACTTTTCCAGTTAAATAGCAAATATCATGAAACGGTGATGAGTCGAGATAATTGTTATGACCATGTCACGTTACGTGATCGATATTGTAAAAACAACAAGTATATCATGAAACATGTAGAACCAAATGGAACCCAATAGATACAAAAAAAAACATGACGAAAATTGATTATTAGTTTATTACCTACTTGGGATGCAAAACAGTTCCACAATCACTATATATCAGAAGTCAACAATACCACCCTTTAGCTACAGATAAATTCCCACTATATAATAACTCTATCTTCTGCAATGTTAAAAAAAATTATCATTCAAGTAAAAGCGCTCTCAAACAGCAGGATCTTCGAGTGCCGCGGTTGATAGATCAGTTATTCGAGGATATGTTGCCTTCTCATCAAGCTGGTTTTGCACCCATATCAGCATTTTCAATAGGCTCGGAAGCTTTGGATCTGTTAAACATCGATTAAATATCTCGTTATTTATAATGCAGTAATAAAAAATGCAAGTTCAACAGTTATTTTAGTTAAAAACGGAGGGGATGAAAGGACATTTTCTTCAGGAATATACAACTTTATAAAAAAAAAAAAAAAAAAAAAAAAAAAGGTACAAGCCTATATTGAGGCTCAAGCAGCATATGTAAATTCACATAGTAATTAATGAGAAATCTAGCAGCATGCATATTAATTGTACAAAAATTTAGTTGGTATAACAAAAATCGAAATAAACATTATAATTCAGACAACCCAATCTTAGATTCTGAAATATCATCGAGATATACATTAATCATACGTTACCAAGAAAATCATCATAACGAGTAACCTGCCGCTGAGATAATGCGATACAAAATATCTCCTCAAGAATAACGCTCTCCCTCTCTCATCAAATTATAGGACATTTAAACAGGGCCAAAACTTGTGTCAGACCGTGCCCGTCGGACTGCGTCCAAATGTTGTTATTTCGCAGGGGTTTTTTTTTATCAATTTCTGGGGGGGGGGGGGGGGGGTTCTCGCTTCTTAAATTCTTTTAGTTTTTTCTTTTTCTTCGGTTTTTTTTTTTTTGGAATTCTTATTTCAGTTTTTTAGAAGTCTTTTTTTATTTTTTCTAGATTTTTTATTGATTTTTTTACCTTTTTTTTATTTTGAGATTTAGTTTTAGGGGACCATTTGGCGGGTCAAGATCCATCAGACAGTAACAGTCCAACATGAGTGTGCCTCTTTTAGACAATTCGTCATTAACCTTCCCCGTCACCCCGAACCCCCACCTCGCACATCCACCCCCAATCTCCATCCACCCAATAAGCAGGGACTAACCTTTTTCATGGCTTTGACTGGTAAGGATGGCTGCATTGACTTCAGTAGCAGTCTTATGGCGCTGGGATATATCAAGCAGCTCGCCAACAGGGCAATTGGTGACATCTTCAAAAGCAAGCAGTGCAACAGTCCTTTCCAACTCTTCCAGAAAGCCTTGCTGAAAATTATGTAGAACTTTAAAACGAGTACGAAAGATATAACAGAGCATAAAAGATAGGGGAAGAAGACGATCACAGCCATGTAAATAAGCAGTAGAAAAATGTCGAATGTCTTCAATTCACGTTTAAACGAAACTGACAAATCAATTCAAAAAATTACGTTTTCCTCTCCCCTTGGAGCAAGTTCCTCTTGAGCAAACTCCAGAGCCTCTTCCACCTTCCCATTTCGGATCAGTTCTATTAAGCGCTGCTGCTGGAGATGGAAATAGAGTTGAGGGTTCGTGTCCAGTATCTGCATACAAACCAACCAGAATGTATCGTTATGATATGGAAAACAGAACCATGTAACTGCAGATGGTCAACTCCACGAATACCAATGTTCTAAAAGGCGGTAGGCGGTAGGCGGGCGGACGGGGACCTTCTAGCGCCTAGGCCTTGGAGGCGGCGCCTAGACGGCTAGGCGCTAGGCGTTTTTTTTTTTTTATATATTTATTTATTTTTATATATGCATACAAAATGCATAATAGTATTCTTTTAAAAAATTCTTTTGGAGAGGAATTTTTTATTATACTAAAATTTAATAAATAATAATTAAAGTTTAATTAAATGACATCAGTTTAATATATTTTAAAGTTCAACATTTTCTTTTTATACTATAAACAATAAAAAAATTACATGTACAATTTTACAATTTAATAAATACCAACTAGGAAACTGGAAACCAAAAAAAAAAAAAGACACAAACTAATAAGCACAGCGCATACACACTACATTGGGGAACCAAACTTTTACGGTAATCAAGGCATTGACCTCTCTAGTCTTCGAGATCTACTAGTTTTTTCTTGCTTCTTTCCTTCTGTTTTCTTTCTTTTTTCTATTCTTCTTTTCTTTTCTCCTCTTTTTTCTTTCAGCTTCCACCGGAAAAGATGGCTTCTACCGGAAAAGATGGCTGAATCACTGCCTAGAGCCCGCCTGGACCCGCCTCAGCCCGCCTAGAACCTCCTACCCGCCTGGCAGAACCGACTATGGGGTAGTCGGGGCGGAGGTCGGCCTTCTAGCGCCTAGGCGGCCGCCTAGGCCGATTTTTAGAACAGTGACGAATACTATCACGATCAGACAAACATTGGTAGGTAAGGTGCTGACCAGATAATTATTACTTGTAATGGTAGAAAATGATAAAATTGAAGTGAAAAATAAACAAAATGAGTACAAAGTTGTGTGTGTGTGTGTGTGTGTGTGTGTGTGTGTGTGTGTGTGTGGAAGATCTCCTCATAATTGCAAAATGTGGGATGACATGTGACTTGTGTACATTTTATATGTCAAAACCATTGAAAAATCTAATATACCAAAAATATTACTCTCGCAATCTAAACTCAAACGCTGATAAATTATAAGTAAACATGATATTTCAATTAACTCTACAGGACTGGGAAACCCATTCGTCCTTAGGCAACTAGAAGACAAGAGCAAGGAAAAATCATACCTCAGGGTTCAAGTCATTAACTTTTTCGATAGCATCCTCCACGTTGCCACTCTGTACCGCTTTCTTAACGGCCATACGATCAGTGATGGTCGCAAGATCTATATCTGCTATTTTCTGATAAGGTAATTAATATATGCTTAAAACTGTATGCATGTATCGGAAAACGAACAGATAAAATAAAACAGGTCACAATTCAAACAGGATACGCTCTGTCCCAGATTCGAGTAGGAATTTTTCGGCAGCCTCCACATAACCCTCTGTAACCAGAAAATTCATAACCAATTTATTCATATCCTCCTTTCTAACTTTAACGTCATTGAGCTTTTTCTCCCAATCTACCCTAGTTATAACTTTCTTTGACGTAGCCTGTAAAAAATAAACCAACTGTGTAAGCACATGCAAGAACGCAAGAAGTGTTTCGGGAATTATCAGTGGTACAACTATCACTCACATGATCAATAAGGAAATTGGGAATGCCTGATATATCAGAAATGAATAGTAAACAAGAAGAACATGGAGCGAGTATAATATCACCACTAATTTTTTCGGCGTCATACGGACCTTCCCATTTACATTTTTTATATCTTGAAAAAAAAAATAGAAAACTAAAAAAGAAAAAATCATAAAAAAAACAACTAAAGATCATAAAAACCCTAAATAAATAGAGAATCCTATTAGGGAAGTAAATATAACTACAAAAATGAAAAAAAAAAATCTCTAAAAAACAAGGAAAAAAACTGAAAAACTAAAAATACAGTAACTAACAAACTAAAAATTCTAAAAAAAAATAGAAAAACTAGCAAACCTGAAATCCAAACTTCGTCCTACGAAATGTGAAATTTATGCCCTAATTTTCTACACATTCATCAAAATCACATAATCAACCTCATATACACCCTAAACAGAAAAGGGATCTCCTCAGTTCAGTTTCTTCTAACAAGAACGACCTAATTTGCATCCAAACATTGTTTCTGACAGTAATTCAAGAAAAATAAATAAACATCCTCGAACAGTAAGCAGAAGAAACGCAATTTGACACAGAAACGCGACAAAAAAAAATTAAAATAAAAAAAGAAACTCGTCTATACACGCATCGATCGTGGACATCAAGCACTACAGCTCACAAATAGTCACGAACCCACCAATTTATAATATATATCAAATAAATATTCAGAAAAATAGACTCAATTTTAGGTGGTGATACTGTGTGCGGCTGAGAGAGAGAGAGAGAGAGAGAGAGAGAGAGAGGGGGTGTTTACCATGACTTAGATTTCAGCTGGTGGGCGAATCACACCGCACGGCGCCTTCAAACCCAATGCAGAAAGCAGGCGGATTTTAACTTCGGTTAGCTGGATTTTTTTTTACCCGCTCTGATGATTTGTTTGATTTACAGAGACCGGAGAGAAATAAAAGAAAAGAATCGGTAATAATGCTATCTCTCTATATATATGTATTGTTGTTTGGCTTGAGGTTGAGATTAATACTACCAATCCTCTATTACATGGCACATTTATTAAAATAATATATATATATATATACCTAATAAAAAGCAAAATAGTTCTACTGGGAACAAAAGTTTGACTTTTTTATCACTGGAGGAACTAAACTTTAAATGGCTTTTCTACTGTCAGGCCAGAAAAACTTGGTCTGACGTTAGGTCGGTGTTAAAATTATATATTTTTTTCAATATTTGTCGATTCCAATTTGTATATTCTTCTTGTTAGAATTGAGCTGTGCGGATTGGAATAAAAAAATATGAAAAAAAATATGCAATTTTAGTACCGGCATAATGCAAGACCAAGTTTTCCTGACCTGACGATAAGAAAATACATCTTAATTACACTACATATTTGTTCATATTTGTCGATTCAAGTTGTATATTCTTCTTGTTAGATTGAACTCTGCGGATTGAAATCGAAAAATATGAAAAAATATGTAATTTTAACATCGACCTAACGTCAGGCCAAGTTTTCCTAGCCTAACGGTAGAAAAGCCCAACTTTAAAATGTATCAAACTAAAGACTCAAGTTTATTCTGTAATTCGCGTTAGGCTTCCGTTATTTTTAATCCCTTAAATTTTAACGGATTGCTGAAATGGTCGTTAAGTACCACGTGTCAGTATTTTATTGGTAGGTAATAGTAATAAATAAAAAAAATCAAGATTTTTGTAATAATAATAATAAAATAATAATAAAAATATAAAAGTCTAAAAATAAAAACGATAAAACAATATGGATTTTTTTTAAAAAATGAAACTTTTTTTAAATCTGGATATTAATGTTTAAAATCGGATGTTTTTATTTAAAGTTTGAAAATAAAAAATAAAAAATTAAAAGATCTGGATCTAATTTATAAATTGTTTTTAAAAAAAGTGGAATATTATTTTCATAAATAAATAAAAACTGAATTATTGTATTTCCTTTTAGAAAATTGCTTGTTTTTGTTTTCGTAATTTTTTTTTACTTTTCATAAAATTATTTTACTTTTTACAAAAAAATCTAAAAAAACAAATTAAAGATTAATTATAGATCAGATCCAAATATTTTTATTTTTTTATTTTTTATTTTTTAATCTTAAATAAAAACATCCGATTTTTAATGTTAATTTTTTAAAAAAAATAAAGTGGCGATTTTTTTAAAAAATTCCCAGATTTTCTTAATTTAATAAATGTACCAAGTCAGATTCCATGTCATTGTCATGTCATAAATACCGACCAATAAAATACTGACACATGGCACTTAACGGTCATATCAGCAATTCGTTAAAACTTAACGGATTAAAAATAACGGAGGCCCTAATGTGTATAACAGAATGAGCTTGAGTTCCTACTTTGATACACTTTAAAGTTTGGTCCCTTAAATGCAGGGGTGAGTAAATTGAAACCAGAAACCGAAAAACTGACAAAAATCGATGAAACAGGAACCGAAAAAACGAAACCAAAGAGAACCCATCGGTTTTGGGTTCATATTTTAAAAACCGAATTTTTTGGTTTCGCTTTCGGTTTGTACTTTACAAACCGCACCGTAAAACCCAAACCGACCCATTCTTAAGGAACCGAGCCAAACCCAGAAATCGACCCATAATATATTTATATATCTGATTATTTAATACTTAATATATATTTTAAAAAATAAAACTACATTATGGAACCTAACCCTAATTATTTAATATTAAATATATATTTTAATATATACATTTGCTGGAAATGGGTTAAAACCCAAAATCCACGGGTTTAAGCCCAAAATCTATGAGCGTATGGGTTGAACCCGAGAAACTAAAACCAAACCCAAAACCGAACAGAAATCGAGAAGCCGAAACCGAACCCATTGGGTTCTAAAGACCAAAAACCGAATTTAGCGGTTTGGGTCGGTTTTGGCTCAACCCTACTTAAATGATAAAAAGACCAAACCTGAGCCCCTAGTAGAGCTATTTTTTCTTAATAAAATATTAAGTTATAAAAGAAGTTTATAAATATAAAACTATCATTTCTAAGAATATACATTTTTGTATATACATCAAGAAAAAATATATATTATATAAAATACAATAATGAAGGTGAAGATTTAATCTCAAACTAATTTATTATTAAATAATATTTAATATATATAAAGATGATAATAGGTAGGATATCCATCCATTGTACATATATTCAAATATATTTAATCAAATAAATATACTTATATCTATTTACTATTTATTTTAAAATTTATTGTTTTGTGTATGGGCTAAATTTTAAAACATAAATACACAAATAATATTCATACCCATTCAAATCTATCTTTTATATATATATATATTGTGTGCGCGCGCGTGTGTGTGGTTCTCGTAAAAATGTAGTTTAAGTTCATAAATAAAATAAGTTGTTCCATAGATCATGACTAAATGAATGTCTAATATTTATTTTCACGAAAAGCTCTCTGTGGATCGTATTATTTTATTTAATCGAAATTATTGTGTATATAATGCAAATGTATTATCATTTTGATATATGAGATGCATATAATTTATGTATATCCTAATATGGAACTTAGATCACACAAAAATTAATAGTTCAAATTTATTCTCTTTAATCAATAATCATTAAATTTGACATATATTCAACAAACATATAAAAATATCAAATATTTGAACAAAAAACAGTCTACTCGATTTTTGTCTTTTATACCAAAATATTTTTAGACATTTAATATATTCATCAAAATATCTAAATAATTTTTTTTTTATATTTACTAGATGTCCTCGCGCGCAATGCACGGCGTAAAATGTTAAATATTTTATTATATTAGTAATATGTGATTGAATTTCAATAATATTATAAAATTATTAGAAAATATACATGATGCAATATACACAAGTACACATAAACTATTATTGATTTGATTTAATTTATAAAGCTAAGAGCACATGATAGGAAAATCATAATTTAATTAAGCATAGGCATTTATTTTTCATGTAGGACAATATGAGTCTTATATCTAATTTTATAAATAATAAATTAAATTATATTTATTATCAACTTTCATTAAACGTATCCAACCCATATTCTTATCGATATAAATTTTTTTTATATGATTTGGCATTATTATAATTATTTTAGTATTTTACAATCAGAACAAAATAATTCTAAAAAATCAAATAACTGTTGAAGTATGAAAATAAACTAAAAATGTATTTTTTTTCAATATTCTTATATTTTTATATGGTAATATTTTAATCATCTAATATATCATTATTATATTTAAATTATTTTATATATATACTATATGGATGTCAAATTAAAGAGTACGAAGTAAGAATTAATTTGATATATTTTTTATCAAAAATAAAATTGAAACGAAAAAATTATAATTGTTTAAACTACTAAATTAAAAATAAAAGGAATAAAATGAGAGAAAATTTTTAATTGGTAGATATTATATATAGAATAACCATCTAACTTTCCTCCCAAACTAAATATCCATTTTTTTAATATTTTTAAAAAGAGAAATAATATGGTGATGAAGGGTATTTTAACAGCTGTCTCATTTATTAATTTTTATTATCATAATTTTATATTTTCATTTATTAATTTTTGGTTTTAGCAAAGAGATTTCAGAAGGGTATTTTGGGGAGAGAAACATCAGTTTGTAAACGGCAGCAATTATTGGTGTGAAATTACATTTGAAGAGACTATTTTAATTGTAACTTTTAATGTAAATAAACTAATTTAAATACAAAAGCTATGATAAACATCACAATGCAAATGCACCTTCTAATACACAAGGTGATTAAAATGAACTTTTAAATGATTGTATAAATTACAAGATGATTAATTTTAGCTATGAAATCTTAAATACAATCGGTGCATCGCACGAGTTGAATAAACCCAATAAAACAACCTCGGAGCAACATATGAGTAAGTAAAACCTCATTTCATATAACTAATTTCATAGACTAAAATAAAAGGACAATAACAATAAAAAAATATATAAACTTCTCTAAAAGACATTTAAATTCTGTCATCTGCTCATTCAACCGTCTGCCCCAACATTACGTACAAAACACGTATATATTCAACCAAAGACCGTGCATCGCACGGGTTGGGTAATGCCTCGTAACCCTTAAACTTAATCACTTGATAGAGTAAGTTAACTTTAATTTTGTGACGTATTTCGATTTGATTTGCATTTAATATGTGGGGGGTTTTTTTCTTCAATCTTGTGATAGATTTCATACGTCGACTTTGATGAGTTCTCAAATTTATAATTTTATAGATTCCACAAAAATTAGGAGTCTTTAGTTTTGAAATTTAGGAATTTCTATATAATCTTGTAGAAGTTATTGTAGAATGTAAATTCACATGGATTTTATGCGTAAACGGAAATTTGAAATTAAAGTACACTTTCGATTTTCTAATAAAATTTGGCATATTTAAATCCATGTGTTTCAAAGGAGGTGGTCCCACATGTTTTGAAAATTGACCCAAAATTAACAGAAAAAGAAAAATTATTATACAATATTTGTGTTTTAATTTTGTGACAAAACACAATTTTTTTTAAATTTAAGATACAAAATAAAATTAGCACTTGTTCCGGGAATTATTATTTCGGTGATGTGTCTTACCTAATACTGGTTGTAGATACATAGATGGAAGGTTCTAGATCCTTCTAGAGTTAGTAGGATCATATTAGATGTCTTACCTTATCAGCACGTAGTATACCAACTGAGGAAGAAAAATTCGTCCAAAATCCCGAAAAAAAAAAGAAAAAAAAATATTTGTTTTTCCCCTGCAAACCCTAGCCGTCATCTTCTTCCCAACAGAGCCGCCGGTTTCCAACCCTCCCGTTCTCCGTCATCATCTGATGTTCTCCGTCCTCATCCTAGAGTTGGCGCAAGTACAAGTATTTGCCTCCAGCGTTGGCGGCGCACAGAGCGACCGTTTTTTTTTCTCGGCACAGAAATCTGTCCATCAACTGCCTTTGTACAACAGCGTCCCTCCTCCGATGAGCGAGATTGGGATCGCTAAGCAAAAGGCACAGGAGATGGCTGCGAGGCTTTTAAGTAATGCAGATATTTGTTAATTAATATACTAGAGGACAATGCACGTTATTCTGATGATGCAGGAGGATATTTGTTGTCTCATTCCTCGTGTCTTATTGCTAATCAGAAGTCGGTCTGATCTGGTTCACAAGGTGTGAAGTGAAACTGGAATCAGGAAGGACCGAAGAAGTTTGAAGAAAATATTTTGCACATCGGAGCCGCCATTTTCCGCAAATCGAAGTCCCCTGCCGTCGTCTCCCTGCGGCTGAATCAGTCTCCTCCTACGGACCAGGCGCCGCTCATGACCCAAATCAGATCGCCCACTCGCGAAGTAAGGAGGAGGAGAAAATCGAAAAAAAAAACGCGAGACGAGAATTTCCGCGCGTAAATTTTCTGCACAGCGCAGTCGTACCAAAATCATGTTTCCCGATTCGTTAACCGTCGATTCGGTGTGAAATTTTGGCAGCAACTTTCCAACACAAATATCTATATATTCAACGGTGGAGATCAGATTTTGAGTAGTATTGCATATTGAATCTGATGCCGAACAGAAGCATATTTTTATAAGAAAATTTGGAGATCCGACCTCATCCAATACCGAGCTGCTGTATCGCCGCGCTCGAGTCCTTTTTCGGACGAATTATCGAGCCCAGTAGCCCTCTCCGGGCGTTTCTCAACTCTCCATCTTTTCCTGCTTAATGATTCATTTGTTCATTGATTTGTACACTTATGAATCTTACATGTTTATGTTTTACGTGCATATAGGAAAATACGTTGTTCATGATGATGTACACGCTATGGAGAAAAACCATATTTGTTATCCCGTTCAAGGATCAAAGTAAATATGGAATCGAATAACACAAAAATATGTTGCTCATATGGAGAGAAGCTCCCGTTCAAGGATCAAAGCAAATATGAAACCATGTACCCCTAAGACTTCATTAAAGTTCCCGTTTTCCAGTTCCTCTCTTTTGGGAATTTTTTTGGGGGAATTGAGTATTTGGGTTCTTTATCTCCCACGCTACTTTGCGGTGGATGAGACTATGAGTGGTGGTATCTGTAACACCCGCTAAATTTAGAAAATTATTCTTAATTTATTAATTATTTTATAGTAAATATTAAATAATAATTCAATTTAAATTATCAACTGGGCTTATGATTATTTAGTGAGCCCAATTCATGAATTTCTAATTTAACTATAGACTCAAGCTAATTAATTATCGAGCCCAAATATTATAAATCTATTTTAATTAATTTTAGTCCATTCATTTTGGGCCAGCCAACTATTAAATCCATCAAGCCCAATAAATATTTCCAAACCCAAATTCTATAATTAATTAAGAACTCAATTATCATTTTAACATCCAGCCCATATCTCTCTCTCCTATACTCACGCACGATCGGAACAAGGGAAGGCAGTTTTTCTGCAACCACCTTAGTGGGAGAGTGGACATGGGAGGGAGTTGAGAGAAGTGGAGGTGTGGGGGAGCGGTTAACAACTCAAACCTATAAAGGAAAATAGACTATTCATATTACAATGCAGAAAATCACACACACCAAAAATCTCTGGAAAATCTCTACAGTACAAAGCACTCAAATGATCGGTTTTCTTCTCCATCATAAGGTAAACAACCCTCGCAAAAACTCCTCATTTTTCCTGCAAATTTTTATACAATTTTTCTGTTCAGTGGCGTTACACAGAATATGTTCCACCTCTAACATCTATCCTTTCATTAAGCAAAGAAAATTGTCTCCCATATTCAGCTTCCTCATCTGAGGTTGTCGCCGGAAGTTTATCTCGGCTTTCATCCCCACCAATTCACCTTCAAACAATTACACAAGTTACAGAAACACCAAACCCCATATGAAACCCAAACCTGGAAATGAATTCCAAATCAAACTCAACCCATTTTGTTTTAGAATCAAAATTTGAAATTGAACAAACCAACCTTTGATTTCGGCCGAAACCAGAAATCCCCCAACCGTGACCACCCTATTTCCGCTGTTGTCGGCTCAAACCCTCCGGCTGCTGAAACCGCCGCCGCCGCCGTCGCGACCCTCCATCACCTCATTCAATTCTTTCGCCTGAATCTAATCTTCTAGCCCGAATTCGGGTGCCAGTGAACCGCACCCCAGATTTCCTGGTCGCGCCACAAACCTTCGACCGCCGCCTCCGCCATACAATACCAGGGGACCAACGCCATCGCAGCGTGAGCCGGTCTTCATGTAGGAAAGAAATTTCTCACGCCTGAATGATTAGGCTGCTCTACATTCATTTAATTGGGCTGAAGCCTCATCCGGCCCAAATACATGTTTCCCAATGCCCATTTTAATTCTAAGCCCGACTTTAATTTTCAGTATCGAGTCCATTAGCCTGCGGTCCATTTTATTATTTTCAGTCCAGCCCTTATTATAACTAGGACCCGATCTGCCGTTTCATCCCAGTCATAATTATTTTCAATTCCGATTATTTTATAATTATAATAAAATACACGTCTTTAATTGTAGGCTACGAGAATCAAGGGCACGATTAACACGTTCATAAGCATTTCAAGCATTTGCATTCAAGTCATCTCAATTTCAGGTGGGAATTATTACTTGTCAATTTTAATTGCTTTATTTGGATTGTATAGGTGATATGTTATATTTACGATTAACATGCAGTCACATGTTTTTCGTACCAAGTATCAGTTTATGATTAACATGCAGTCACATGTTTTTCATACCAAGTATCAGTATATGTTTACATGCAGTCACATGTTTACATGCTCAAGTTAATATAACAAATATTCATGCTATGCCTCCGTTATGTATTGTGATTATTGTTGACTTGTGATGTTCCCACGAGCGATAGAAAGCTCACCCCATTTTTATGTAAAATTTTCAGGTTAATTCGGAATGGAGAGGACGGGTTGTCGAGCAGGCCGACATATGATTAATGTTATAATTATTTCTTTTAATTCCGCTCAAGTTACTCTGAAACAATTAATTTATTAGTAATTATTTTCCGCTGTCATATTTTACGATCGTATTGGAGATTTGAAATCCTTTTAAATTCCGCAAATATTTTAGAAAATGTATATTTCGTAACGACTTGAAATTTCTACAAGTGTTCTCATTATTAATATTTTATTTATAAAATATCTTAGAAATTCGGGTCGTTACAGTATGGTATCAGAGCAAAATCCGGTCTACTTTCCTGGTACGCCGGAAGATTTTTAAAGTTAAAATATTTTTTTCATCTTCAAGGAAATATCATATGTTCGACTGTCGCTACTTCGCTACTCCATTCCAAGGTAAACAAATTAAAGTCATGTTTATATCATACATTTAAACTAATATCGTAAAACTTAAAACGCAAATATGCGTGTGTCCTGTTAGTATGGCCGGTTTCACAGTGACTCCACGTAAAAGGACCGAGGCGGGGTCCAGCTCCCGCCCCCTGGAACATAGAAACTCTTGGGGAAATCCAGGGCTGCCGAGAATGCCCCCGCACTACGTGGTCGAGAGGATTCAAAAATGGTTCATGTCTGGGAAGACTGGAGATCCGGTCGAAGAAGTCGAGCACTTGGTCATCACACTGCCGAATGATTGGAGTTACTCCATATACCGCCTTTGGCACGAGGTGAATTGCAGGACCCCTGAGGAAAGAATAGTCGTGGATGAGTTTCGGTACGCTACTGGAAAAATCCTCGACTTGTATTCGAGGGACGAGATTCCAAGGATATTTGAGATGCACGATACCCATCACAGCCGATGGAGGAATTTGAGGAGGATCCTGGGGAGGATCCAGAGGAGGAGGAGACCGCCAAGACTTGGTGGAACGGATCCTGGAGACTCCGAACCGAAGAAGAACGGAGAACGTTGTCTTGGGAAGGATTTAAAGAAACGGGGATGGATAAGTATTACCCACGCGCGTATAAGTCCAAAATGCATAAAGAGTTTCTGGATTTAACTCAAGGAGACATGACGGTCACGGAGTACGAAAGGAGGTTTAATCACATGTGCCGATTCGCACCATTTGTGGTTAAGAATGAGGACATGAAGGCACAAAAGTTTCATGATGGACTCCAAGACAGAATCCGTCATCATCTGGCGAGTCATGGGAAGATGACATATAAGGAAGCCGTGTCCAGAGTCGAGGACATATCAGCTAGCTTGGATATGGAAAAGGCTAGGGCTCTACCAATGGTGAATTCGAACAAAATGAAGTGGCAAGGACCAAGTTATAATACTAGCAACAAGAAGGGTAGTAAGGGAGGACCAACCGGGTCAAAAGCACAGTACGACTGCCCGAACTGCTCGTAATGTGCGAGGAGGAACGTGGTCTTGCATTCGGTAGCCAGAGTAGAGGACGTATTTCAAGGGGTTAAGCGTAGCAAAGCCCCTCCAGTGATATCAGCCATGAAAGCAACGAAGATATTGCGTAAGAGCAATTATCAAGGATATTTAGTGAATATCATGGGGGAGTCGAAGTCCAAAGTAACGATCGAAGACGTTCATATCGTTAAGGATTATTCAGATGTTTTTCCGGAGAACTTACCGGGTGTTCCACCGGATAGACAAGTGGAGTTTACAATTGACTTGGTGCCTGGAGCAGCCCCTATATCAAAGGCCCCATACAGGATGGCGCCAAAAGAACTACAAGAACTGAAGGTGCAGATTCAGGAGTTACTCGATATGGGATATATCCGACCAAGCGTCTCACCTTGGGGAGCACCGGTGTTATTCGTGAAGAAAAAGGATGGAAGCATGAGAATGTGTATCGATTATCGTGAGTTAAATCGACTCACGATAAAGAACAAGTATCCACTTCCCCGAATCGAAGACTTATTTGACCAGCTTGGAGGTTCGGGAGTGTTCTCAAAGATAGATTTGAGGTCAGGATACCATCAACTAAAGATCAAGGACGAGGACATTCCGAAGACGCCGAACAAGATATGGTCGCTACGAGTTCGTAGTAATGCCATTTGGGCTAAGTAATGCTCCAGTCTTTATGGACTTGATGAATAGA
Source organism: Orobanche coerulescens (assembly GCA_033398695.1). Taxonomy (NCBI): domain Eukaryota; kingdom Viridiplantae; phylum Streptophyta; class Magnoliopsida; order Lamiales; family Orobanchaceae; genus Orobanche; species Orobanche coerulescens. The sequence goes on along the minus strand of CM065814.1, from coordinate 148,183,185 downwards.
GTTTTCCAACCTACTTGGATCGGTTTGTCATCGTGTTTATTGATGACATGCGATTTATTCGAAAGATGAAGCGAACATGGGAAGCATCTACGGATGGTTTTGGAGATACTTCGCAAAGAGAAGCGTATGCGAAGTTTAGCAAGTGCGAATTTTGGCTCAAGAGAGTGGCATTCCTTGGACATGTTGTTACTGCACAAGGAATTGAAGTCGATCCTTCTAAGATAGAGGCTATCAACGATTGGAAAACACCAACTAACGCGAATGAAGTTCGCAGTTTCTTGGGGTTAGCAGGATATTATAGGAGGTTTATTGAAGGATTTTCAAAGATGGCCGCACCGATGACTCGACTAACGAGGAAAGGAGAACAGTTCCTGTGGAATGAGAAGTGCGAACAAAGTTTTCAAGAACTTAAGCGGAGACTAACCTCGGCCGGTTTTTGACGATTCCAGATCCGTCTAGAGAATTCGTGATCTATAGTGACGCATCCAAGCAAGGATTAGGATGTGTTCTAATGCAGCAAGGTAAGGTCATCGCTTATGCGTCAAGGCAATTAAAGCCACATGAGTTAAATTATCCGACGTATGATTTAGAACTAGCCGCGGTAGTTCACGCCTTGAAGATATGGCGACATTACCTCTATGGAGGTAAATGTGAGATCTATACCGACCACAAAAGCTTAAAGTATCTATTCACTCAGAAGGAACTTAATATGAGACAAAGAAGATGGTTTGAGTTAGTGAAGGACTACGATTGTACAATTCACTATCATCCAGGGCAGGCGAACGTGGTCGCAGATGCTTTAAGTCGCAAGGTCAGAGGAGAATTGAATTGCATTTTGACTAAGGAAGACAAATTGGTCAGTGAATTTTCAAAGATGAACCTAGAAGTGGCTACACCGTTAAAGCCGGTGGAAGCAATTTTAATGATGTTGTCAGTTCAACCGACCTTGAGAGAGAGGATCAAGGAAGGTCAGGGTCAAGACAATTTCTTGACCAAAATGAAGGAGCGTGTTATAGCTGGAGAAGATAAAGGATTTAGTATATCAGAAGATGGTACGATATACTACAAGGAAAGAATTTGTGTGCCCGACAATACGGATTTGAAGAAGACGATTTTGGAAGAAGCACACAACACACCATATCTTGCTCATCTGGTAGTACAAAGATGTACCAAGATTTGAAAAGCAAATTTTGGTGGGAAGGTTTGAAGAGAAACGCTGAATTCGTCGGAGATGTATTATTTGTCAGCAGGTGAAAGCCGAACATCAACGACCATTTGGTTTGTTAAAATCACTCCACATTCCAGAGTGGAAATGGGAACACATCACTATGGACTTTGTGGTGAGCTTACTTCGATCGGAAAGAGGAAATCAGTCCATTTGTGTTGTGGTTGATCGCCTCACTAAGTCGGCTCATTTCATCCCAGTGAAGATGAACTTCACAATGTATCGGTATGCGCAATTGTATATTAAGGAGATCATAAAGCTGCACGGAGTACCAGTGTCTATAGTTTCATCTAGAGATACTCGCTTCACGTCACGTTTTGGGAAAGTTTGCGGAAGCATTGGGAACTAAATTAAATTTTAGTCTGACTATCACCCACATGGCGGTCAATCGAAAGGACGATACAAATACTTGAAGACATGTTGAGAGCTTGTGTGCTGGACATGGGTAATTGTTGGGAACAGTTACTACCTTTGGTAGAATTCGCATACAATAATAGTTTTCAAGCAACGATCGGAATGGCCCCGTACGAGGCACTTTATGGGAGAAAGTGCAGATCGCCGGTTTATTGGGATGAAGTAGGTGAAAGAAAAATTTTGGGTCCCGAGATAATCGAGAGGACCGTGGGTGTTGTAGAAAAGATTCGTGAAAGGATTAAGACAGCACAAGATCGCCAAAAGTCTTATGCCGACAAGCGAAGGAAGGACCTTGAGTTTAATGTTGGCGAAAAGGTCTTCCTAAAGGTAGCCCCGACTAAAGGAGTCATTCGATTCGGATCGAGGAACAAGCTGAGACCAAGATACGTCGAACCATTTGAGATCCTCGACCGTATTGGAGATTTGGCATACCGTTTAGCATTACCACCAGAATTTTCAGCAGTACATAATGTTTTTCACGTCTCACAGTTGAGAAAATACGTTCACGATCCTAGTCACGTGATCAACTATTCAACGGTGGAAGTGAACAAAGATTTCACCTACGTCGAACAACCAGTTGCGATAATCGACAGAAAGATTATTCCATTAAGGAATAAAGAGAGAATACTCGTCAAGGCTCAATGGCGAAATCACACTAAAGATGAAGCTACTTGGGAGCGTGAAGAAGAAATTCGAACTCGTTATCCCGATTTTCTTATTCACGGTAAGTATACTATTTTCGAGGACGAAAATTTTTCAAACAGGGGTAGAATGTAACACCCGCTAAATTTAGAAAATTATTCTTAATTTATTAATTATTTTATAGTAAATATTAAATAATAATTCAATTTAAATTATCAACTGGGCTTATGATTATTTAGTGAGCCCAATTCATGAATTTCTAATTTAACTATAGACTCAAGCTAATTAATTATCGAGCCCAAATATTATAAATCTATTTTAATTAATTTTAGTCCATTCATTTTGGGCCAGCCAACCATTAAATCCATCAAGCCCAATAAATATTCCCAAACCCAAATTCTATAATTAATTAAGAACTCAATTATCATTTTAACATCCAGCCCATATCTCTCTCTCCTATACTCACGCACGATCGGAACAAGGGAAGGCAGTTTTTCTGCAACCACCTTAGTGGGAGAGTGGACATGGGAGGGAGTTGAGAGAAGTGGAGGTGTGGGGGAGCGGTTAACAACTCAAACCTATAAAGGAAAATAGACTATTCATATTACAATGCAGAAAATCACACACACCAAAAATCTCTGGAAAATCTCTACAGTACAAAGCACTCAAATGATCGGTTTTCTTCTCCATCATAAGGTAAACAACCCTCGCAAAAACTCCTCATTTTTCCTGCAAATTTTTATACAATTTTTCTGTTCAGTGGCGTTACACATAATATGTTCCACCTCTAACATCTATCCTTTCATTAAGCAAAGAAAATTGTCTCCCATATTCAGCTTCCTCATCTGAGGTTGTCGCCGGAAGTTTATCTCGGCTTTCATCCTCACCAATACACCATCAAACAATTACACAAGTTACACAAACACCAAACCCCATATGAAACACAAACCTGGAAATGAATTCCAAATCAAACTCAACCCATTTTGTTTTAGAATCAAAATTTGAAATTGAACAAACCAACCTTTGATTTCGTAGAAACCAAATCCCCAACCGTGACCACCCTATTTCCGCTGTTGTCGGCTCAAACCCTCATTCTTACCGCCGCCGCCGCCGTCGCGACCCTCCATCACCTCATTCAATTCTTTCGCCTGAATCTAATCTTCTAGCCCGAATTCGGGTGCCAGTGAACCGCACCCCAGATTTCCTGGTCGCGCCACAAACCTTCGACCGCCGCCTCCGCCATACAATACCAGGGGACCAACGCCATCGCAGCGTGAGCCGGTCTTCATGTAGGAAAGAAATTTCTCACGCCTGAATGATTAGGCTGCTCTACATTCATTTAATTGGGCTGAAGCCTCATCCGGCCCAAATACATGTTTCCCAATGCCCATTTTAATTCTAAGCCCGACTTTAATTTTCAGTATCGAGTCCATTAGCCTGCGGTCCATTTTATTATTTTCAGTCCAGCCCTTATTATAACTAGGACCCGATCTGTCGTTTCATCCCAGTCATAATTATTTTCAATTCCGATTATTTTATAATTATAATAAAATACACGTCTTTAATTGTAGGCTACGAGAATCAAGGGCACGATTAACACGTTCATAAGCATTTCAAGCATTTGCATTCAAGTCATCTCAATTTCAGGTGGGAATTATTACTTGTCAATTTTAATTGCTTTATTTGGATTGTATAGGTGATATGTTATATTTACGATTAACATGCGATCACATGTTTTTCGTACCAAGTATCGATTTATGATTAACATCTTTGTTGTGTCACGATTTATTCATCCCGACAGCGATCGACTATAAGGCCGAGCGACCAAGTCAACTCCATCAAACCCCGACTAGCTCGCCAAGTCGAAGATATCAAACCACCATCGTGTACCTAGCGATCGACTCCCGGGCGATCGCCCTTTGGCGGTGGCGATCTGCTCTACTAACCGGCTAAGGGCAATCGACCTACGCCCCGAGCGAGATGATCGCCGTCTAAGTCATCGAGGACTGGATCTCGAAAAGCACCCACGTGCGAGATCCATAAAAGCGCCGACAAGATTTTTTGCTAACTGACAAGATCTTTGACCAAAGCCTGTCACCTACCCCACCTACCGGCATGTGCGCCGAAAGTTGTCAGTAGGGCCGCATGTGACTAACTCAGGACGCGTGTAAGCTCCCCATTGGACCAAGCAGTTGACTGCCAACAACTCCTGCAGACTTTGAGGGGACAGGCCCATGTGCTAAAAGACGATCGCCCGATTATTATATTGCAGTAAAGGCGATCGCCCGACGTATCCAAGCCCTATAAATAGAGAACCTCCTCCTACTGGAAAAAGGTTCAGAACTCATCCACTACAGTTCCGAATTCATTCTGACTTACCCTCAGAGCTCATTCTCTCACATTCCGATACATCCACGGAAATACTGAAGAACACACACATATCATCAAGCTCCCGGCTATCTCACCGGAATCCATCTCAGGACTTCTCTCTCCAAATCTCTCGTCCGTAAGACGATCGGCGAAGCGGCAAGTCTCCACTAGGCAGTTCCAAGGGATTCACAAGCCCGAAGCCCAAACATCCGGCTATATACTCGCCGTGAGAGGCGGTCGATCTCTCACCGCATTTGTTCATCACCTTTGTTACAAGAACTCACGAGCATCAAATCTGGTTCTTAGGCAATCTACACGCTCACTAGCTAAGATAACAAGAAACTTTACACTCATTGTAATTGTATTCTTACATTAGTACTTGTATCCCCGAATATCGGTATTAATAATATCTCGCGAGAGCATTCAAGCCCGGGACTAACAACCCCGGCAAATCTTGTGTTATTTATCTCTCTCACGGAAGTGCTCTTGCATTTGTTTGCTATCCCATCCATTCCAGCAATATCTATCTCCGGATAATATTTTGGGTAGCAACAATTGGCGCTAGAAGGAGGGCATCTAACCCTCATATTTTTATTTCTACCGTCCCGAAGAACACTCACTGTTCTCGGGGCAAATACTTGAAGTGACACTCACTGCACTTCAAAGAAAACCTCCAAAATCATGACATCCGCCGGTCCATCGAAGAAAGCTGCTCTCCGAATCGCCGGACACCATTTCCCGGCTCGGTCAAGAACCCGACCGGCGACGAGGAAGCCGCGGCAACGCGAGACTCTCGATACCGCATCAGAGATGGCCCCAACCTCTCACTCGATCCGTTCCAAACCAGGAGCAGATCGAGGAGGCTATGGCCATCTGGAGGAGCGGACGGAGCATGCGCGCCGCCCGCGATAACTCCTCGATCATCCGCCGCATGGGAAAGCGGAAATCGATGGGCTACCTTGAGCGAGCGATCGTCAAAAGCCCCGGTCGCGAGAAAGGCTCTCGCACGGCCGGACGGATCCATATTCGATCGCAGGTCGCGACCCATCCCGGCAGCCAGGGCACTCTGTTTCCAACCTTGAAAAGACGGAATCGAATCCGTCACCGGGGAGTTCGGCCTACTCACCTCACGGCGAACGCATATCGGCCATCCGACTCCCGCCCGATCGCCGGGGACTCGGTACTCAACCGCCTCGGCTCCGCTCCGATCGCGAGCCGCTAATCGAGCCACGCGATGGCCGCCATGCAACGTCGGCTCGGCGAGATGAGCACTCTTGGACACCGGGGCAAGCACCGGCAAGAAGATCGCCGGCCGACCAAGGCCACTCGCGGTCCACATCGAGCTTGCCCCCATACAACCAACGATCGCCCCTCCTAAAACACCTCTGTATAAGGGGAGATCGGACCCCGAAACCCACCTGAGTAAATTCCGAATTTACATGACTGGGTGTGGGGCATCTGATGCAACCAAGTGCCGGATCTTCCCGCTGACATTGGGCGAGCTGGCCCATAAGTGGTACGTCTCACTACCACCGCGATCGGTCACCTCTTTTAAGAAACTGGCGGATGACTTCACGTCATACTTCGCCAGCAAGGTCGCCAGACCCGAAGGCCCCCACCGCATGATAAAAATCAAGCAGGGGAAGGACGAAGCTGACGCAGATTACATCGACCGGGTAGACGAAACCATCCTCACCGGCGAACCCGTCAGTGATGAGCTCGCTCTCTATTCGGTCATGGGGGGATTCCACGGTCACTCTCCCATGTTCAGACATCTCACCAAGGATATTCCCCCAACTTACACGATCTTCCGCGCTAAAGCTGCCAACTTCCTGGCCAGGCAAAGGCTACTCACCCTCCGCTTAGACGAGGAAACGCCACCTCTTGCCCAGAAGATAGCGATCGCCAAAGCAAAGAAGGCGATCGCCAAGACACCCGGAGATCTCAAGGCTTTCGAGGACATGGAAGCCCATCTCCTCCATACGTTCAATGAACTTGGCACATATTTTCTATGCCATCAAGGGGCACGAAGAGCTCAAAAAGCCAAAGCGATAAGGGACCACGGTCACTGGACAACAATCAATATTGTACTACCACAAGAGTCCGGCGGCACCAACAATTGCGCGACCTCCTCAAAGCGACTCTGGAGATTGTTCGAGGAGGGCAAGTTGGACGACTTATTGGTTTAGCGAAGCCGCCTATCTCTATAGACGATCGTCAAGTCGAACACAAAGCAGTGGGAAGCTCATACGAGCCGACCTGGATCAACCTCGGCGACCGTCTCTACATGCTTCAATCAAGAAAAGGAGACCTCGGAAGTCTCCCCGATCTCCCTCCTTAATTAAGAAACCGGAGGACTCGATCGCCATCTGCAGTTCACCGTCTAACATGATGGACTAAGGCACGAGATCGCCTCCCCGCCTGGCGTGCCGTCGAAGGTCGGCATCTACATGACGATCGAGGTGAAAGAGTGCGACCATGGTCTGGTGGTCGATGGAACCATTTGTTTAGGCCATGCAAGGTCCCTTTAGGCCAAGATCGCGCCCTTCGTTTAAATACGAGGCCGGCGTAGTCGAGGCCCTCGAAATAAATCGGTGGACACGATCGCTCGCCCTCAAAGGTTCATCATCTAACATGGTGAACCCGGACAATCTGGCGTGCCACAACCCCGTCTCAACGTACACCGTCGAGGTCGGCCATCTCCATGGTGGCCGAGGTGGAAGCAGAGCTAACAAGCCGCGGGCGCGGAGTTGATTCATCCGCCGCCCGCGCAAGGACTCCTCTAGGCCGAGACCGCACGCCCTTCGTTTAAATACGAGGTGAGGCGCGGCTAACGGAGGACCCTCATAATAAAGTGAGTCACGAGACACTCGATGTCTTCGCGCATCAAGACATGATCAAGGAGTCGGTCCATCGAACTCCGCGATCGTGCACGGTTCCTCAAGATGGGCCAGTCCCAGGATTCGACAAAGTTAAAGACCGCTCACTCAAGGAATTATTTTCATCCCCTTACTTCCACTAAGTGAATAAAAGCAGGGGCAAGAAGAGTGCGGACTACCTACACGACGATCGTCGCTATTGACCACATACGGAGATCGTCATTTTTTTGGATGTAGTGCGTGATCGAACTTGTTGTAAAAAGTTGTCTTATGAGTTTATCAATTCATTTGGAACTACCCTGTAGCGATCTCTCCTCACGCATTTGTACAAAGTCAAACAAAGACTCAAAAATAACCATTCATTCAAGTGATAAGTCGAAATCCAAATGCTCATTTTATTACTTGAAAAATAGAGTACACGATCGCAGAAGGCCTAAGTGCTACAAAGAAAGCTACAAACTACAAAGAAAGTAAGCTAAAAACATCAAAGGGAAGCGCCTCGAGGCCCTGTAGGCCCGCCATCGCATTCGGCGCGGTCCCTCATCTTAGGAGCATCGGGATGAGCAAGACTATCTCGGAGACGGATACCGGCTCAAATCCACACCGATGTCCGCGAGTCAGGTCGGCAAGGAGAAAGCCGTGAGAGGATGCTCAATGCATATGACTTGAACTTCTCGGCAAGAGGACCGACCTCCAAGCCTCCCTTCTTAGCCGCTCGGATCGAGTCGGCGAACGCCAAATAATAGGCGAACTCGGCGACATACTCCAAGTTTTGGAAGGGATCGGCCTTGGTCGCCTCAACCTCTCCTCTCGGCTCGGCCATCGCTGCTGCGATCCACAGGCTCGGCCTCCCTCGCGGCAACCTTCTCTTTCGCCTCCCGGCTCATTTGGTCAGTAGCGATCGTCACCTTCGCGATCGGCCTCCTCCTCGGCAACATTCCTCGCACGGCACTCTGCATCTGGTCCGAAATCGGTCGACCGCCATGCGATATTTCTCCGTCTCTTTCTTCTCGGCTCAAGCTCATGGCTCGCCCGCTTGGCGCCTCCAAGGAGTCCTTCTCCATCATGCGATCTTGTCGGCAAACTCGGCGTTCTCTTTCCAAGCCGCCTCAAGATCCTCCCCAAGGCGAATAGTGGAGGCGCCCCTCAAACTCTGGCGGCACAGGCGGCCATGGTCGCCGTCTGAAGAGAAAGGGCGACAACGGCATCCATCGAACTCGGCGATCGCGGTAGGCGATCGCATCGTCGATTGTCACGCCTTGGCAAGCGAAGCGGCACTTGCTCACATAGGGAGGAATGTCGTAGGAATGGCGAGGAGATCGACTCGCCAAGAAATCCACGACCATCGGTGGACAAGGCGGAGTCTCGCGGCGGATCACGCACCAAAACACCAAGGTTAATACAACTCCTATGCGGATGCAATTTTCAACACAAAAATGCTATCTACCTCTCGGCCTTCTCGGGATCCCGAGAAAAGCGGTTTCCCTCGAGGAGTTTCCGCATCCGCGATCGCCGTCTCCGCGAAAAGCGCAGAGGCGGCTCGCTCTCGAGCAACGATGGTGATTGGAGGCGCGGCGATCGGCACTTCATCGGCCGGGCGAAGCGAAGTTCCTTCGGCCTCGGCCTCTTGCGATTCACCGAAGCCCCTCATGGAATTTCCTCCTCAACCTCGACTGCTCCACGCGAGGCTCCGGCTCCACGCGAGTAACGCCTCGGAACTATAGGCAATGCACGGGTGGAACCGAGTCGACCTCTTCGCGCGAAGTCGGCTAGGACTCCTGGGTTCGACATAGCGATCTCAACGGAGGCTCCAGCGAGGAAGCGAACCTCTGCGGTTAAGACGATCGATCGGCGGTCGAGACACTATCTTCAAGTAAGGCGATCGCCTAGAAATTGAAGGTCGCATAAAGTCATACAGCACCGCGAGATGTCTCGGGAAGCGGAATAGTCGAGCCGACAACCGACTCTCCTTGTTGATCCAGTGGCGTCTAGGTCGTCGTCAGGCAAGCTCTAATTCGCTCCCAAACAACGAGGAAGTCGAAGGCGGCTCCTCGATCGCGGAATATGAAAGCTGCAGCAATCAAATTAGATCGGTCAAAACGCATCAGCGAAGGAGAGTCTAAACCCTTACAGGATTCCTCTCCGAAATTGGTGGGGATCTCCGGTTCGCACATGGGATTGTCGCTCGCGAAGCTCTCCACTTGCGGCGACCGAGAACCACTTCGTCGATCGCCCGTATCTTATTCGGAACTCCATGAATCACCGGCAGATCGGCCTTGAATATGGTAGCCAGACCAACCCTCTATGAGTCAGTTTAAACAAATGGTTCATCTCCAAGCGGCGACGGAGGCAGTACGGGCGGTGGACCGCGAAAAGGGTGAGGTGCAATTGATTTGGAGCGGGCGTTCGGCGTCGGGTGAAGTGGCGCCACATTCAGGCGGCCCGAGATGGGAGACCGCAAAGATAAAGGAAGCGCGGCCGGCCTCCATAACGGCCTCACTCACTGCGACCATACCCATCGGAGGCTGGTCGGCTCGTTCATTCTCGCGGGCGCGAACATGTCCACATCTGAAGGAACATGGAATTTTGTCCTCCAGACGGCCGGATCTCTCACTGGTCGTCGAGCTCCATGTTGGCCGGCGACCACAACGATCATTTGCGCGGCACGATCTGCGACCGCTTGGGAAGCACATAGGGATAAGCAACCGAATATCCCCGGAAGTCGAATCTGGGAGTAGGACCGCTAACCTCTCCATTATTTGACAAAGGCCCTATAGGCAGGCCAAAATCACTATGTTGCTCCCGGTAAGCCACGATCGCGGATCTCTCTCGATCTGCGATCGTCTCTCCTCGGCCGACTCCCTAGCAACATCGGCCTCATTGAACAAAGCCTCAACTTCAGTAGGTCGATTAAAACTCGAATGGCTTCATGGCCGTCTCAGTGGAAAACGGAAGAAGTTTCTCCCGGCGTGAGATGTCCGTGGCGGAACTAGTTCCGCTCCAAGCGATGATGAGGTTCCGCCATTTTGAGAGATAGAAAAGAAGAAAAGGTTTTTCTTACCTAAAGTGAAATCGATCGACGATCGGCGCTTAGATCTTGAGAAAATTCGGCGCGGGACCTTCTTTCTCCAATGCGTATGCGTGAGTGAGGCTATGGCCCGCGCCCCCTTTTATAGGAGAAAGCGGGGACCCGATTGCAATAAGGAAAAACCTCGGGGTCGGATCTCAAGCGGCGCGCCCGATTGGCCCTCGAGACCAGCGTGCGCGTCTTTTCGAGGACGCGTCGGAGGAGTCATTAATGGCCGTTGGCGTCCTCCGGAGAAGCGACACGTGCGCGGAGACTTTTCAACGCCGTTGTTTTTTCCGCGATTCGGCGGCCAACCAGTCGTCCAAACTCGGGATATATCGGCTCAAAGACGATCGCGATTCAATAAAACACTTAGTCGCTCGTCAAAAATTCAACGATCGCCAAGCCACCTCACCCCACGTTTCCAGCGTATGAGCGGTGAGGGCAATTGTTGTGTCACGATTTATTCATCCCGACGGCGATCGACTATAAGGCGGCGACCAAGTCAACTCGATCGAACCACGACTAGCTCGCCAAGTCGAAGATATCAAACCACCATCGGGTACTAGCGATCGACTCCCGGGCGATCGCCCTTTGCTGGTAGCGATCTGCTCTACTAACCGGCTAAGGCAATCGACTGCGCCCGGCGAGATGATCGCTCGTCTAAGTCATCGAGGACTGGATCTCGAAAAGCACCCACGTGCGAGATCCATAAAGCGGCCCGACAAGATCTTTTGCTAGCGACAAGATCTTTGACCAAAGCACATCACCTACCCCACCTCTACGGCATGTGCGCGAAAGTTGTCGATAGGGCCGCATGTGACTAACTCGGGGACGCGTGTAAGCTCCCCATTGGACCGAGTAGTTGGCGCCAACAACTCCTGCAGACTTTGAGGGGACAGCCCATGTGCTAAAACGATCGCCGATTATTATATTGCAGTAAAGGCGATCGCCGGCGTATCAAGCCACATAAATAGAGAACCTCCTCCTACGGAAAAAGGTTCGAACTCATCCACTCTGATTCGAATTCATTCTGACTTACGCTCAGAGCTCATTCTCTCACATTCCGATACATCCACGGAAATACTGAAGAACACACATATCATCAAGCTCCCGGCTATCTCACCGGAATCCGTCTCAGGACTTCTCTCTCCAAATCTCTCGTCCAGAAGACGATCGGCAGAAGCAGCAAGTCTCCACTAGACAGATTCCAAGGGATTCACAAGCCCAGAAGCCCAAACATCCAGCTATATACTCGCCGTGAGAGGCGGTCGATCTCTCACCGCATGTTTGTTCATCACCTTTGTTACAAGAACTCACAGAGCATCAAATCTGGTTCTTCCGGCAATCTACACGCTCACTAGCTAAGATAACAAGAAACTTTACACTCATTGTAATTGTATTCTTACATTAGTACTTGTATCCCCGAATATCGGTATTAATAATATCTCGCGAGAGCATTCAAGCCCGGGACTAACAACCCCGGCAAATCTTGTGTTATTTATCTCTCTCACGGAAGTGCTCTTGCATTTGTTTGCTATCCCATCCATTCCAGCAATATCTATCTCCGGATAATATTTTGGGTAGCAACAACCGCCGAAAAGGGTGAGGGTGCAATTGATTTGGAGCCAGGCGTTCGGCGTCAGCTGAAGTGGCGCCACATTCCAGGCGGCCAGCAGATGGGAGACCGCAAAAGATAAAGGGAAGCGCAGCCCGGCCTCCATAACGGCCTCACTCACTGCGACCATACCCATCGGAGGCTGGTCGGCTCGTTCATTCTCCGCGGGCGCGAACATGTCCACATCTGAAGGAACATGGAATTTTGTCCTCCAGGGCGGATCTCTCTGGTCGTCGAGCTCATGTTGGCGGCGACCACAACGATCGCTGCGCGGCACGATCTGCGACCGCTTGGGAAGCACATAGGGATAAGCAACCGAATATCCCCGGAAGTCGAATCTGGGAGTAGGGCCAGGCTAACCTCTCCATTATTTCGGCAAAGGCCCTATAGGCCGACCAAAATCACTATGTTGCTCCCGGTAAGCCACGATCGCGGATCTCTCTCGATCTGCGATCGTCTCTCCTCAGGCCGACTCCCTAGCAACATCGGCCTCATTGAACAAAGCCTCAACAGTAAGGTCGATTCCGGCTCGAATGGCTTCGCCGTCTCAGTGGAAAACGGAAGAAGTTTCTCCCAGGCGTGATGTCCGTGGCGAGAACTAGTTCCAGCTCAAGCGATGATGAGGTTCGGCCATTTTGAGAGATAGAAAAGAAGAAAAGGTTTTCTTACCCTAAAGTGAAATCGATCGACGATCGGCGCTTAGATCTTGAGAAAATTGGCGGCGGGACCTTCTTTCTCCAATGCGTATGCGTGAGTGAGGCTGCAGCCCCGCCCCCTTTTATAGGAAAGCGGGGACCCGATTGCAATAAGGAAAAACCTCGGGGGTCGGATCTCAAGCGGCGCGCCCGATTGGCCCCCTCGAGACCAGCGTACGCGTCTTTTCGAGATCGTCGAGTGAGTCATTAATGGCCGTTGGCGTCCTCCGGTAGAAGCGACACGTGCGCGGAGACTTTTCAACGCCCGTTGTTTTTCCCATGCTGATTCGGCCCAACAGTCGTCGAAACTCGGGATATATCGGCTCAAAGACGATCGCGATTCAATAAAACACTTAGTCGCTCGTCAAAAATTCAACGATCGCGAAAGCCATCTCACCCCACGTTTCCAACGTATGAGCGGTGAGGGCAATTGTTGTGTCACGATTTATTCATCCCGACAGCGATCGACTATAAGGCCGGCGACCAAGTCAACTCGGTCAAACCACGACTAGCTCGCCAAGTCGAAGATATCAAACCACCATCGGGTACTAGCGATCGACTCCCGGGCGATCGCCCTTTGGCGGTGGCGATCTGCTCTACTAACGGCTAAGGGCAATCGACTGCGCCCGAGCGAGATGATCGCCGTCTAAGTCATCGAGGTGGATCTCGAAAAGCACCCACGTGCGAGATCCATAAAAGCGGACAAGATCTTTTGCTAATCGACAAGATCTTTGACCAAAGCCTGTCACCTACCCCACCTACGGCATGTGCGCGAAAGTTGTCGATAGGGCCGCATGTGACTAACTCGGGGACGCGTGTAAGCTCCCATTGGACCGAGTAGTTGGCGCCAACAACTCCTGCAGACTTTGAGGACAGGCCCATGTGCTAAAAGACGATCGCCCGATTATTATATTGCAGTAAAGGCGATCGCCGGCGTATCAAGCCACATAAATAGAGAACCTCCTCCTACGGAAAAAGGTTCGAGAACTCATCCACTCTGATTCCAAATTCATTCTGACTTACGCTCAGAGCTCATTCTCTCACATTCCGATACATCCACGGAAATACTGAAGAACACACACATATCATCAAGCTCCCGGCTATCTCACCGGAATCCATCTCAGGACTTCTCTCTCCAAATCTCTCGTCCAGAAGACGATCGGCAGAAGCAGCAAGTCTCCACTAGACAGATTCCAAGGGATTCACAAGCCCAGAAGCCCAAACATCCAGCTATATACTCGCCGTGAGAGGCGGTCGATCTCTCACCGCCGCGACTGTTCATCACCTTTGTTACAAGAACTCACAGAGCATCAAATCTGGTTCTTCCGGCAATCTACACGCTCACTAGCTAAGATAACAAGAAACTTTACACTCATTGTAATTGTATTCTTACATTAGTACTTGTATCCCCGAATATCGGTATTAATAATATCTCGCGAGAGCATTCAAGCCCGGGACTAACAACCCCGGCAAATCTTGTGTTATTTATCTCTCTCACGGAAGTGCTCTTGCATTTGTTTGCTATCCCATCCATTCCAGCAATATCTATCTCCGGATAATATTTTGGGTAGCAACACATGCAGTCACATGTTTTTCATACCAAGTATCAGTATATGTTTACATGCAGTCACATGTTTACATGCTCAAGTTAATATAACAAATATTCATGCTATGCCTCCGTTATGTATTGTGATTATTGTTGACTTGTGATGTTCCCACGAGCGATAGAAAGCTCACCCCATTTTTATGTAAAATTTTCAGGTTAATTCGGAATGGAGAGGACGGGTTGTCGAGCAGGCCGACATATGATTAATGTTATAATTATTTCTTTTAATTCCGCTCAAGTTACTCTGAAACAATTAATTTATTAGTAATTATTTTCCGCTGTCATATTTTACGATCGTATTGGAGATTTGAAATCCTTTTAAATTCCGCAAATATTTTAGAAAATGTATATTTCGTAACGACTTGAAATTTCTACAAGTGTTCTCATTATTAATATTTTATTTATAAAATATCTTAGAAAATTCGGGTCGTTACAGTATCACTCTCATATGTCGAAGAAAACTATGTGACGGTCCTGGGGGAGTCACGGATAATTGTTGAAAGTCGATATGTGTGGTTGTTGCATACACCACGTTTTGGGTGCGATTTGACGTCGCCGTTTTGTCGATTTTAAACCAACAATTGAAAAAAAAAATGAACATTGTCGGTAACGGTAAAGTTATGACTCGTTCATGATTAGTCACAGATTTGTGACGTACAAATGGGACAAACATCGATTGCGACGGATATGTCGTGGTTAAAATCAATTTGTGACGGATTTGTCACGTTGAATTGAGCGACCACCACGTTGGTCTTGGCCCAATCCCATACTTGAAAAACTCCATCTTTCATCATATTAAAATAAAATATTGCATGTGGGTGTAGTCATGCACCGTCTCCTTGCAATATGATATATGAAAGAATGTAAGAATAATTCTCTTGAATTTGAACATGTAAAGCAATGGCATATTGCGGTAATTACATGAATTCGTTGACCTCGATTATAGTTCGTATGACTATAGGTCCGAATACTTTTCCGAGTATTTGTAAATGCATGTGCCTTATACATTTGACTATGTTTAGTCGATCTTATTGGATGGTCAAGACAAGTTGGTTATGGTATATTCATTATGTCTCATGGTTCAAAATGCTTAATTATGATGCACCGCGTTGCATCCATATAACATGGCTATTATGACGTATGCTTGCAAATTGAGAATTAAAATACTTGGTTGATTGATGCACTTTGGTGGATTTTGTCTACACTTTTGATCATGACTAGGCGCATCCTCCTTGGTATTTGTTTATGCTTTGAAAGTTCAAACGGAATCAGTGGTTTTTAAACAGCCTTAGCTGTACCGACATTGTTATTTTCTCTGCAAGTCTACCAAGTTGGAGTTACCGAAATGATCATTAGTCGAGATAAGAAATCGAACACCCTGCTGCGTTTAAACGCGTCTATGGCTGGCATCGCCATATTTTTGCAGCAACACTTATGCCACTGGATATGGCCTCAACCTTGTTTTCTCACTAAACTTGGGAAATACTAAAGTAACCAATTAAAACATGCACTGTGATCTCAGTTTAATGATCCGTGTAGTACACAACATATGGATAGAAACATACGGAAGTCTAGTTTCCACAACATCTGACCGTTCGTCCATAGACTTCCTAACAAGGGGGTTATCGCTAGGGGTGTTCAAAAATATCCGATATCCGATATCCGATCCGAAATATCCGAAAATCCGAAGTTCCGGATATCCGAAAATTCGGATATCCGAAGTTCGGATATCCGAACCAGTTCGGATATCGGATAGTACTTTTCAGAAAAATCGGATATTCGGATATCCGAAATATCCGAAAAATCTTAAAATTTTTATTTTTTTATAGTTTAAATAATATATGGTATTCGGATATCCGATATCCATATCGGATTTTTTTTTCGGATATTCGGATATCCGATATCCAAATCCGAATATTTTTTTTCGAATATATGGATATCCGAACATAATTCATATTTTTTCGGGATATCGGATATCAAAATTTACTATCCGAAAGTCTGGATATCCGGTTTTGAACACCCCTAGTTATCGCTGTTTTAGTGAACAAAGGTCAAGCTGCGCGGAATTTTATTTCCAGCGATTGTGCTAACTTTTGTCCCAACCAACTTGGTTCCCATCTTAAATTTGCAAGTGGTCTTATGACACATATTTTTCAACCTCGTTTTGGCCGAATTTGCCATAGATGATGCAGTTTTTGGTATGCGTTGTACGCTAAACTATCATCTTTCAAATGTTGAAAAACAGTTTCCTTGGGGAAGCCCAAAATACGCACCCTTATAAGAAGGTCGAGCGTGTGCATGGTAGTGTTACACCATGCTTGTGTCGTAATTTTGCCCCTTAGGCATATAACATTGCCATGTTATGCACTCAATATGATAAATCATTTTGATCGTATCTGGTATAAAATATCTATGTTGTTAGAGTGTTCGCTATGCTCATATTTATAAAATTTTGCAAGCGAAATTGAGTGCGTATTAAGCTATTTTCAAGGAACACGATATTTTTGGATTTCGGCTTATAAATCCATTGTGACTATGATGAATAGGTCATCACAATCAATGAGTGGTATAATGCTCAAGTTGTTGAATGCGAATGGCGTTTTCTAGTCACATGTGTTCCGTAACAATTGAACCATGTTATGACTCGATGATACATATGCCAAAGTGTATCACTCATAGCATCTCATTATGCTTTGTGAGAAATAAAATCTTATGCATCACTTGTATTGGATATGTGATAAGAAAAATATTCATGAGTCAATATGGTCCGGCTTGCATCGGTTTTGGTAACCAGAAGATGTATTGGGACATTGACACAATTAGGCTTTAATAGTCCGGAGTTTGGACAGTTTGATGATCCATATACCACGGTATTGTCATGGACATCGTTTTCTTTGAACAAAGAAATTAGTTGGATCAAAGACACCAAAGTACGTTGGTGGAGTCGTGAGTAGAGCTCATGACCGATGATGATATTTATGTCATCCGCGTCTTGCATTCATAAGCATGTGTGACGCCAAAGACCCCCCCGATGATCCTTCTTAGCCATGTTCATTTATTAAAGCCTATTCTTTGGCACGATTAGGAGATAACACCCTCCTATGCTAAAGAGGATAATGTAGCGACTCGCATAAGCATGGTGCTGAGTCCTCCCTTTTCACTGAGTCCTTATACATACATGATCATAAGTATTAGCCTGGGTGGCTTATGATGCTATGATGGTGTTCACAAATGGTCGTACTCAAGTGATAACATTTATATGTTATGTTGTTCTTTTGACAATGATTGATAAGTTGACGAAACCTGAGTTTATGGTTGTCCAACTTGTGGACCAGTCATTGTAAAGGTCGGTTCACCCACTTTTAGACCAAGTCTTAAAGTGAAATTTTAACGAGTACTTCCTAACATCCAAGGATACCTTCTAACAAATTTTGGTGCCATTTGGAGACTTGTAAGGAGGTGAACCACTAAATGAAGTTTTCACATACCACCAGCCGTCCCAACGACCAGTTCGATGTCATTTCGACCGGTTTTTGACCACAAGGTTGATGGTTTGGGAATCCTAAACACCCGTTTATACATGCTCATGAAATTTTGAGGTGTTTGGGGCTGGTGAAGGGACTGAACTCTTCAAGAAAGCACTAGAGGTTCGATAAAACCAACGGCCTATCATCGGTTCAATCGTTTCTTCATGTTCGATCCCGATGGTGCATGGTGGCGGTTTTGTTAGATTCTCAAGACCAGTATCTACGGTTATGTAGCATAGGTCAACATGACATATTCACCTATACCTATCATTATTCAAATGCTTAGTTACGAGTGTAACAGTATGCATTTTGTTAACTGGATTGTGTTAACACTGAAAACATTTATCGTCCACATGTTCATGTGCCAAAGTGCGTCACCACAACGCATTATGACGGGTTATAAATGATGAATATGACATGCGCTTTCACTCATAGTCCACTTAAAATATACCTTGGCAGACGATCTCGTAAGTCACTTTAATGAGCCAGTCTTCCCGTCGTTAGGGGGAGATGCGAACGATCATGTTCGAGTAGAACGACTTGGAATTGTCGTAGTTTGTCCCTACTGTGTCTCACCAAGTTCCCTAAAGTGACGAGATTAAATACATGCTGCAAACATGTCTGCAAGGATTGTGTCCGGTCATGGACTTTCGTCACCTATGAATGGTGATATGGTAACACCACGAATTGTGGTAGATGGTGTTACTAGGCCGTAGATCTCATCGAGTATTGGGATGCCACTTGGTTCGATAAATACTATCGCTAAGAATGTATGCGAGCTTGGTACATGAAACTTGATCATATGATCAAATGAACTCATCCGTCTCATGTGATTCTGGATTATAGTCATCATTGGGGGACGCCTCAATGAATGCTAATCCATAAAGAGTACTCTATGAATAAAGCCAGTTCATGAGGACGTGGAATGTGAGTTTAATCGAACCATAATTCGTTGAAAATCTACAACGTTGTAGCCTTGGCCTAAAATGGAAACATATGCGATTTCAGTATAAACAAAGTGATAGCCCTTTGTTGAAGTGGTGCCGACACTCCAAAGATAAGATCTATCCGTATACTTTGTCAAAGCGAGTGAGAGAACATCTGACTCCTATGATTTGAGGTACTCATCAGGGTGAGTCATTATGTATACATGAGGGGGAGTATACATGACATGTTATGTTGGTGCGTTGCAATCTTTTCCTCATCAAGCCTTTATTTTTTCCATGGGGTTTTGTTTTGGCTTGGAATAGGTTTTTACGAAGGCAACATCTTCTGCACCATTGTTGTATTAGTGCTCGACACGGGAGTGTTAAGGAATTATTATTCTTGTGATGTGTCTTACCTAATGGTTGTAGATACATAGATGGAAGGTTAGATCATTACAGAGGTAGTAGGATCTATTATATGTCTTACCTTATAGGAATCACATGTATGTAAGGCTCGTTGTAATGCCTTATATAAAGCGCCTTATCGGTGTTATGAATCTGATTGATTTCTTTGTCTTTTCTTTCTCCTGAAACAGCACTAATATTGTAATCCTATTTGTACCGCTGTATCAGAATGCAATTTAAAATTAATTCAAACGAACAATATATATATATATATATATTCAAACTTATTTAAAATTTTATCTCATACATATCATATTCAGTATGTGCAAATTAAATAAAAATGACGGTACTAATACATTACAAATTACAATCTAATCTCAAAATAGTTTCATGCATAAAATATAACGAGATTATATTATCCTTGTTCATTTTAGTTTTCAAAACTAATGATTTTTTTTTTTATTTCATATTTTAAAATTACAGTGTTAGAATATATATTTTTAGTGACATATGTATTTTGAATTGCGAGCTCATGAAAGGACAGAGTATGGGTATTTTATTTTACTTTTTTTAAATTTTTTTAATATGGGCAAGAAGTCGTATTTTTTTAAGTTAATATTAGAAAAAAGAAAAAATGTTATTGAATAAATAAGCTATGATATTATAACATGTTACAGGTAATAATTGTTAAATGTTTTCAGAATTTGATATTTGAAATCTTCAAAATTAAAAAATAATAAAAAAAGAAAGATTATTGTTAACAAGCTAAAGTTAGGATAACAACATTGTTGAAGGGATAAAAAGGTAAATGTAGATAAATGACCAGCAGATTTACAAAGCCCAGTAAACTATATTTTGGCATATACATGGTGCATTTCCTTAAATACTTTCTTCATGCTGAGATGTCCATTTATTTTTGTTGTCTCACTAAAGATTCAGTGAGAAAAATCTTGATCGTAAAAAAAAGATACAACATACACTGTTAAAGTTCATCTCAAAATTAAATGGCAATGAAATGAGTAGCCCAGAATCTTTATATATTGGTGGCAAGGCTTGTATTTCCCAATATGGGATTAACGCTTCAACACGCTCCCTCACGCGTAGTTGCAATTAAGGCTTACAACGTGAAATTTTTAATTCGGGTGGCGCGGAGCTAGAACATCGTGGACTGTTTGACTTACATGTGTAGAGAGCCTGCTCCGATACCATATTAAAGTCTGGAGTTTTATCTCAAAACCAATTGACAATGAGAGGAGTATCCCAGGATCTTTATATATTGATGACAGTGCTTGTATTTTCCCAACGTGGAATAATGCTTCAACATACACATTGTTTTATTAAACATTTGTTAATAAGTCAATACAATCCTTGCAATCATTAATGAGTTACATATGTATTGATATTTTGTTAAAACATTTGCCACTAAAAAAGTAGTGGAAAAGATAATCAGTAGTTAAGAAAAAGAGCATGCCACGTTCTTTATATAGATGTTAGACTCCCCCTCCAGTTAGTACACATTTTGACATTTACATTTATGAGTAGGCTCGAAAAAGTGTGCATGTGATGTTATTTATCTCATTAGAAACTTTGCCAAGTAATAATATTCGATGGACAAAATAAACTTTGGTACAAAAAAAAAAATAGTACGATGGAATTGATTAAGTTTATTATTCCTCAAAATGTGAGAAAGTGTCTTTGTAAATCTTCTCTCATTTACATCTATACCAAAATGTAGAAAGCTCGCACATTCCTATATAATTAATATATTTTTCAAATATAGCCTTAGGTAATAATTTAGTGAACACTTTGGCCACGTTTCATCATATTTCACTTGCTTAATTTAAATCTTGAAGAAAGTCTGTTGTGATTAGGGGTGGTAAAATATATCGAAATGTCGAAATATCAAATTTATCGTGCCGAAAAATTACTAAAATTATTGAAAAATTGGGTATACCGATTTTTCGGTACGGTATGGTACCGTATAACGTACCGAAAATTTTCGGTACGGTAACGGTATGAAGTTTTTTTTATTTTCGGTATTTCGGTATATACCGAAATACCAAAAAAAATCGGTATTTCAATATATATATATATATATATATCGGTATATCGATCATTTTGGTATTTTATTTGTTCGGTATTCCGGTATATATCGGTATATCAAGATTTTTTCGATATTTTTGGTAATTCGGTATTTCGATAAGTTCGGTATATACCGATACCGAAATAAAATTCGGTATACCGAAATTTCGGTACGGTATCGGTATGGCCCGAACGCCATACCGAAATTTCGGTATATCGGATTTCGGTATACCGAAATTTTCGGTAAGGTATCGGTATGAATTTTGGCGTACCGAAATTTTCGGTACGATATACGGTATTGACAAATGAATTCGGTACGGTACGGTATACCACACCTAGTTGTGATGATAAGAAAATATTGAAGAATCATATTTTGTATTATTCTCCTTCATATACCCAAATATCATCTACTTGATATAAGCTATATTATCTTCGCAAGTACGAGTGTACTTGTTAGTTATAGTAATCAAAATACTCCCTCCGTCCCATATTTAACTGTTATCTTTTCATTTTGGTTCGTCCCATACTTAACTGCTACTTACTATAAAGGAAATAAATCAATCATTCCCTCTAAATATACATCCCCAATGATCATCTATTTACCATAAAATGCCATTATGGGTCCACCCAATTAAACACACAATACTAATAAATAATACTAATATGATTTCATATTTCCATTATTACCCCCTCTTAAAATATCACTTTATTACACACAATATTAATAAACAACTCTAACATTAATACTCATGCCCAGAAAAAGGTAGCAATTAAGTCTGGAACGGATGGGGTACTATTTTCTCGAATGTGTGTAACGTCAACTCTAAAGCACACACACTCCGATTCCGTCTTATGCAACACCATCATTCCAGTGTGGTTTGAGGAAGTTGCCACAAGAATTTATTTAGTCGATATCAAGGATATCGTTGTGTACCTTATGATGAATATAAATATTTGGGAACTGATATTTATGTGGGTCAAAGAGATACCATGCATCAACAGAACCTATCAACGCATTTATTGAGACAGATTCATGTGTATATCAGCATAACCTATCAACGTATTTATCGAGACAACGTCATTTGTATCAACACTCGATTGACTGATTGTCACTCTTATTGCAATTTCCTTTGCACCTCGATAGAGAAAGAACAATAAAAAACTAATTTTTTTTTTTTTTAATATTTAGAGATATTCTTGATATTATTCTAATGACGCCCCATCGAGGCTAAGTTAAACCTAGCTAATAGATTGTATTTTCATGTCATCTCTTATAATTATTGTAAAACTCACTATATAAATTGCAGCCATAATAATCACAATAGCTATTTTGTTGGAAATCAATCTAAATTTATTATTTAGCAATTCGATTTTTTAATTGGTCCGAGAAAAAAATGATGTGTAGAGATTATATTAATTGCTTAGTTAGTAAATGACGGATTCAAGGAAAGATCGTTGAAGATTGTGTATTATTTTCCTCACTTTATTTGATTTATCTTCGAAATGACTTTTTATTTTGAAAATACTTATTTTACATTTTAATTTTATATTCCATCCATTCTCCATAAAGTAGAAGTCGCACGGGTTTTAATAAATTGTAATAAAGCCTATTGTGATTGAAAAACAATCGCACATTTTGGGTAGTGATATGTAAGAATTTATGTCTAAAAATAGCAAGACATGCTCTTAAGGGACGCACCGAAAAGTAAAATTAGGAATATTTTTTTGGGTCGTAAGGAGTATGTTTATTTCGTGATTACTGAATACCTCTTTTGTTATGAATTTCCTTATTAGATTGGGCACATAATTGCATAATTATCCGACGTACTACTACTACATAGTGATTAGTTCTTATGAGACTTTTAAAAGTTGTATATGTCATATATATATATATATTATTTCAATTCAAATTTCGTTAGGAATGACTATAATTTCAACGGACATCAATTTAAATAAAACTCAAGATTTAAGGATTTTTTAATGGAGAATTACTTGTTCAACATTAATTATGTTTTCTCTTGCAACCTTTGTTCCATATATTTTCCATAAGGTAAGGACGGAGTGGACGAAATTTTCACCATCGAGCTCAAGTACCCTAGCTGCTACACCATTCCTAGTACTTAGGGTACTTGAAAATTTGGAACAATTCGAGTTCGGAACCCGAACTATTATTAGCTTTGTTCTCTTCTTTTTTTTCGTCTTTTTTTGAAATTTAGTGTTAGGGTAGGATCGGGTACCACTCCGTTTAGTTAGGGTAGTGTTAGGGTAGTATTGGGGTAGTTTTGAGTTGTAAGACTTTTATTGGATAGAGGTGATGTGGCAACCCCAGGGTATTAGGGTAATCGGGTACCACTCCTCCCTCCCTAACTAACCTGGATTATATGTTTACTTTATCATCACAAATTAATTATCGGAAATATAGAATATAACATGTAGATTTCGAACACATGTACGTAAAAGATAAAAAATTTTCAAAATTTTTTGGGGGAATTACAGAGAAATCCATAAATGACTACATTATATTTTAAACAATATGGATAAGTTCTAAAAACTACAAATTAGTATTGATACCCAAAATGTAAACCTAGTAGATTTATAATTATTATTTTTTATTTCAGACTTATGTCCACACATATAAACTAAAAATTATAATTAACCGAGCACTCGAAAAATATTCGATACTTTTTGGTTCTTTTTGAGAAATTTGAGTAAGCTCTGGTTTTGGTATTGTCGATCCCTTGAAAATTATTTCGGTTCATATAGTTAGGTTCATGAAAATAAAATCAAGAACCGAACCTGAATTAGATAACAAAATTTCTAATTTCGATTCCTGACTTTTTTTTTTTCAGAGACTCGAATATCCAGAACCTTTTAGCATTTATTTCTATTTATTTAGACATGCTCTTAATATACCGATATAGTCTATTTTCCAATCACTAAATTGTAATTTAAAATAGATATGTGATTTAAGTTGGTAACGAAAAAAGAATGGGTAAGTAAAATTTAAAGTGAAAAAAAAGGAGTACAATCTAAGGCTGGTAAAGGTATTTTTTTCTCTAATTCCAAAACAAAAAAAAACTTACCTTATTTTGTACTTTTTTTATTCTACTCAAAATTTTATATCTATATATATATAAAAATTGAGTTCCATGTATTAATGTGAGCATTTATGTCATAAACTAGAGTCATTCATATTAATTGAAATATTGTTAATCTCTAAAGCTTTTTTTAAAAGATTTAAAGAGCTTTTACAAACCACAATTAAAAAAAAAATGCAAGAATAAAAAACGTATGCATACATGTTCAATGCCATAAGCTAAATTAATTCAACCAACTAATACATGTCAAAGTCTCATTATTAAATTTTAAGAATTTCTATAGTCATACCACCCAAAGTGTGGTTATTGTTTAATTCTTTCAACTTCTTATTTGAGATATTTATACTCCCTTATAAACAAACCAAAAAGTCACACAACTCACTCACAAAGCAGTCACACCCTCCACCTCCGTAGCATGATTCTTACGCCATGATACGAAACCACGCTAACATCAATCGTCACGCCGACACCATCGAATATTAATTGATAGGTGGTGTTTCAAGCAGGTGGTTTCGTTGTTGTTTTAGTGGTTCCATGATATACCAAACTTGAAATCTCAAACAATTTTCTTATAAATAATTAAACAACTAAAACATTTCTATTCAAAATAGTCTACAGAGACCTACAAACCATGAGATATCCAAAACATTATATAATTAAATTGTCAATTCCTACCAAATCTTTAAGAAATAAAGGCGACATCGAGTTCTTTATAGCCAAAATAATGAATCGATTGCCAAGATGGGTTTTAAATATTGATGAGTATCAAAGGAATTGAGTTAAGGGTGTCCACATCGTTGGTTCTACCTTCTCGACCACTGAAACCCCACCACCTTCGCCATAACCGCCGTCAGCCACTGAAATATAGAGATCTAAACACAAAACCAAAACCCGAGTTTAACTTACTTATAAGCTCGAAACACACTCTACAGGAGACCCGAGATTCCAGCGATGGAGGTTTGTTGGTGGTGGTTTGGCGACAAGGGTGTGGTTACGTGGTGGTTTTGGCCGGTGTTAGGTTGTTGGTGGATGATGGTTTAGTGAGAGAAATGAAAGGGTCGTATATGTTTTGTGATGAGAAAAAAAAGTGTGTTTTTGGGTGGAGGATACAACTTACAAGTAGATAATTTTGATAGATAAAATAAAATTAAAGAAAGTAATATGAAAGGATAAAAATACCCTATTATTTAACAGTCAAACTAATGGAGTTAGGAAATTCGGATCAAACCCGAAATGGATGTTTCACTTTTTGGGGCAATTATATATATACTCAACTTAAACATAATAATTTCATAAAATTCTTTAAAGGCATTGTACTTATGCACCAAAAATTTGTGCTTTGGGGAAATATGGTATTTTGATTTTCAGATTGGTAAATATGGATTATCCTTTCACTTTTGGATCAAACCTAAAACTTTTTAAAAATTTGAACTGAAAATGAAATACCCGTAAACCACAAGGACTAAAAATATAGTTAACTCTAATTTTAAAGGATAGTAATTTCAAACCATGAGATATCCAAAACATTATATAATTAAATTGTCAATTCCTACCAAATCTTTAAGAAATAAAGGCGACATCGAGTTCTTTATAGCCAAAATAATGAATCGATTGCCAAGATGGGTTTTAAATATTGATGAGTATCAAAGGAATTGAGTTAAGGGTGTCCACATCGTTGGTTCTACCTTCTCGACCACTGAAACCCCACCACCTTCGCCATAACCGCCGTCAGCCACTAAAATATAGAGATCTAAACACAAAACCAAAACCCGAGTTTAACTTACTTATAAGCTCGAAACACACTCTACAGGAGACCCGAGATTCCAGCGATGGAGGTTTGTTGGTGGTGGTTTGGCGACAAGGGTGTGGTTACGTGGTGGTTTTGGCCGGTGTTAGGTTGTTGGTGGATGATGGTTTAGTGAGAGAAATGAAAGGGTCGTATATGTTTTGTGATGAGAAAAAAAAGTGTGTTTTTGGGTGGAGGATACAACTTACAAGTAGATAATTTTGATAGATAAAATAAAATTAAAGAAAGTAATATGAAAGGATAAAAATACCCTCTTATTTAACAGTCAAACTAATGGAGTTAGGAAATTCGGATCAAACCCGAAATGGATGTTTCACTTTTTGGGGCAATTATATATATACTCAACTTAAACATAATAATTTCATAAAATTCTTTAAAAGCATTGTACTTATGCACCAAAAATTTGTGCTTTGGGGAAATATGGTATTTTGATTTTCAGATTGGTAAATATGGATTATCCTTTCACTTTTGGATCAAACCTAAAACTTTTTAAAAATTTGAACTGAAAATGAAATACCCGTAAACCACAAGGACTAAAAATATAGTTAACTCTAATTTTAAAGGATAGTAATTTCAAGTCTGTCGATTCAAAATGGAAGCGATCTGAAGATGATAGATATTAAAAATTTTGATTATATCCAAGGAAAATAAAGATAGTTTTAACTAATTTAAAAATTTACAAATTTAAAAATTTGAGGTTATACGATTTGAGAACACGCATACCACGAATTACATGCACATGACGCAAAATAACATTATTTACATAAAAATACTCTATAAACAACTAAGAGTGCAACTTTTTACATCTAAAAATATAAACAACTAAGGAGTAAAGAGTGAAATATGTAATAAAAATTATAATATTTGCCATAAAGATTTTAAAGTATAAAAATATGTGAGAAAAATTATTTCAAATACGTAGCATCGTAGGCGTAATAAGTGTTTGATTAAATGGCAACAATCATTCATTTTAGATGATCATACATATTTGGTAACTTGGTATATAGATATCAATTCGATATCTTAATATATTATATATGAACCCATTGTTTGAAATCTACCTCATATAGACTTCACATATCGGTGTTAGGATGCACCCAATAAGCTATATATGATAGTTCGATGCTACTAATTAAAAAGTAGTTCGTATTGACTTCAGTAAACACGAACAAATATTTTCTTCAGTGAGATATAATCCATCTTAAGAAATGCACATGTAATTTTTTTATGTTGTTAGTATAAATGGATAAATATGTTGCGCATTTTGAGTCTGAGTCATTTTAACCTATCAATAACCCAGTAGGCCATACCCGATATTAAATACGTTATATAAAAATACGATGTTTTAACTTAGAATAATTTCACGAAAAACAAAAATTGTGAATCTTCGGACCAAATAATATGTAATATAAATATGATATTCGATATTATCGAAAATAAAATCACCGTCTTTAGGGTGAATAAAGCGTCATGTATGAAATGATGTCTCTCGTCTTAACTAAGAATTATCATTTTAAAAAATTAATATTTATTACTTTCATATAATTATACTAATTTTATATTTTTAATTAATATCCACAGTAGACTCGCTATTAATATTGCCTTAACTCACCAAAACATTATAGAGGAGTAGGTTCTTATTACACTCTGTTTTTTCTTAAATCTTTTCCTACTCCGAATGGGAAACGGCCAACTCGGCGCACAATTTAATTTAAATTAGGACTCACGCTTCTCTCTCTCTCTCCCTCTCCCCCACCCCCACCCACGAAATTTCTGAAATTCCAGTAAAATTGTTGGAAACCTTCTGGTCAAATCCGTCTACTACTACGTCATAGTTCATATCCCCCCCCCCCCCCCCCTCTCTCTCTCTGCTCGTTTTCGATTTTTATTTGTATGCTTTACAAGATTAATAGTTTTGGATTTTACTTTTATTGGGGGTATATTAATTAGGGCTTCATTATATATCGTTACAATAAATTTGAGATGATGGTGGTGGAGGCGAACGAGGGAACATCGGTGACAATGGATTTATTCAGTGCGGAGGATTTTGACGACGACGTCGTTATTGATCTTGAAGCTCTATGGAAAGTCGTGGGAGGGCACCCTGACTCTCCACAGGTTGATTCGCATTTAGAGAATGTGTGTGTGTGTGTTTAATTTCAGGGTTCCTTTATGAGATCTGCTGTATGTAGTTAGGGTTGCTAATTTTAGGGTTTATGATTTGATGAGAATGGGGATATTCTGAGATAGTAAGTTATTGTTATTACTGGACTTTATGCAGGGAATACAATTTGTTTCAATCTGAACTTGGCTGACATATTGCATATTTTTAGCATATTCTCTTGAAGAATTTTCGATTAATCATGGTGTCCGTACCGATTTATTCAGAAATGATCTGCCAGATCCATTTTAGGTTTGTGGTACTTGAAGCTTCAAGGAGTGGTCACTGAATGTTTAAAGCTGTATGCACAGATTAGTTTGATTAGTGTGGCAGAAGGCTTTTCTTTTTTGCATGAAGCACTTTGGTCATGTAAAAGTGTTGCAGTTGCAAGGTCATGAATATTTTCTCTTGAAGGAGTCTGTAGGAGCTGACAGATTTTACTAAGTTGAGTTGTGTGTCTTGTGGCATTGTTTCGCATGTATGGATAACATTGCACAAAAGTGTACTGAGAAAAGGAAATAAAAGCAAGTAAAAAAGGATGAGATTATCGTGTAAATGGGTTGTCAAATAGATTTGCTGCATTATTTCATGTCAATTCTTCCCTCTACTTCGTCTCTCTTCCTTCCCCGCCCGTTAGTTCGTTTGGGTGCATGCTAGTACAAGTATATGGATTAAAATTCAAATGATGTTATTGCTTTATGATGAAATGAGTTTGTTCATTGTGAATTTGCAGGATGGGAGGTTGGAAGATTTACCCTTTATTGATGCCCTAAAAGGTAGGTAAACAGTTGGTATCCCCACCCACATCCCCTCTTGTGTGGGTCTCAAGCTATTTTCAGTTCCTTTTATTTTCCTTTTCTGACATTTCACTTGGTTAATGTATATGTGACTTTCTCAAGTGAATTCATGAAGTAAATATGGGGCATAAATGACACTTAAAGTCTTAAATGGTGATGTTCTTCTGGTTAACGTACAATTAAAAGGTTGTAATCTTCTTCTTGAAGCACTGGACCTTTTTTTTTTCACTTAAACTGGTTTGTTTAAATGTTTTTTAAGTAATGGTAATATGTCAGAAAACCTAGCAATTATCTCTCTCTCATGTCCCATATTTTGTCCAAGTAAATTTATGAGATGTTATTTGAATAGGAGGGCAGACTTCAGCTGTTCTCTCAACAGAAGATGGGTTACTAGAATTTGGTGAAGATTCTATGCCATACAACTTTGGGGGCTCAGAGTCTTGGAGGGAATGTTTAGAAAGTGAAAGCCTTCAACGTTCATCCGAGATAGGTCAGGGCAATGGCCTCTTCTGTACGGCTGCGGATGGTGGTTTAAACAATGACTTATTTAACATAAATGACGGTAATCAAGCTCCATTTGAGACACTCGACCATAGTGGACCATTTGACGTCCAGAGCATTGGTCAGGTTATTCATAATCAAAGGTCTTTAGACCTAAATGGCCCTGATATAGCTCCATTTGCGGCAACCATCTATAGTGAATCTTCGAGTTTTCGTGGTACTAATAGTGTTGTTCACGAGCGAGACTCTTCATGTATCAGTGACCTAAACCGTGAAGAAGATATATATGGAACTACTGGATATAGCGACCTGCACACATATATCAACGAGTGGAAATATCCCATTCATACTGTATCGAATGAAAACCGCAATGACATTGTTCCTGGAGGTACTGAAGTAGTCAATAAAATTGGTGGGATATCTTATGGGGGTCCAGGTCACATGTCTTGTACTGAAGATACAAAGTGGATTTCATCCAATTCTTTGTCTTTGATTTCTTGTGATAACAATGGTCTTGAGGCAAAGGGTGAAAGAGAAGATTTTTTTTTTGAATCAAGGATAACTTCTCCTCCTGCTGGTAGGGCTGGTGAGATTCAAGTGAAAAGTTCTGTTGTTGTTGGTCATGACAGGTGTTCTGTTTCAGAGAATCCTCCAGCACTACTCAAGGTGGAAATAAATTCCCTGAATATGGAAAATCAGATGCCAGATTCTGCTTTCTGTGATCATGATTGGCGCCCTCTTCATCAGGTTTCAGAGAATCCTGGCCAATTGCCAGCCCCTTCAGTTAAGCTGGAAACAAGTTCCCTAAAAATGGAAAATGAGATGCCAAAATCTGCTTTTGTTGCTCATGATGGGCGTCCTATTCATCAGGTTCCGGAGAATCCTGGCGTACTGCCAACCCCTTCAACTAAGGTGGAAGCTAATGCCCTAAAGATGGAAAATGATACGCCAAATACTTATCAAGGAGTTCAGACTAGTACTGTTGCACAAATCAACATTGACGATGATTGTGATTTGTGTATCCTTGAGGATATGAGTGCTCCAGCACACCGAAATCATATTGCAGTGCATGGAAAGTTGGCTGCGCCTTCACATTTTTCGACGTCTAGAAACTCTGGTGTCCAGACTGTAACAACTCACTCAAGGGTTAAGCCTAATGACGAACTAGTCATTTTTCGAGTTGCACTACAGGTGAATTCTCTAATCCAGTCCTCTGATGTTTCTAACAGCTTGGATCAACTAATATACGTTTGTTCTAACCCCCCACCCCCACCCCACCCTGAAACCCACCATTTTTGCAGATTATTTCGAGTTGCTATAATGTAAAATTGAGCGGTGTAGAGATTTGTTGATTTTTTGGTTGGAGCTGGAAGTTACTTATCTTATTAATTATTATCCTATTTTCGTATTTGCGCTGTTTATGGCTCCTTTTCATTATTTTGGGTTTTAGTTTCCTTTTGGGACCATAACTATGTATATCAACGAGAGAACAGTAGATATTGTTTCTTGACACTGCATGGATGCCTTTCTAATATATGTCTTCATAGTTTCTGTTGGCCTTATGTTTTCTGGAGCTTTCATTGCTTAGCCAATAGCTCTTGTTTTTCTGGTTTTGTCTGATATCATGATTAGACATGTTTTCCTCTGCAAAAAGAGATATTAGGATGCATTTCTGAGGCTGTGTTTACTATTCAGGGTGAGATTAGAGATATGTGCCATTTGGCTAATTTATCTTCATCCTACTAGCAAACTTGGAATTGTCAAAATTTAGGTTTATTATCTAATACATTTGGACATTTGGAACTTACTATGTATATCAAGCTAACAGAGTGATGATATTTTATTCATTGTGGTGTCATTTTTTATTAGAAGATTTGCTGCTATGAAAATTAGCACGTGTCATTTACCTTGAGTAAGGTATTCATGTTCATTAATTGGGAACTAATCACACTCAAGTATTGCATCTATTGCAGGACCTTACACAGCCAAAATTAGAAGCTACTCCCCCATATGGTCTTTTGTCTGTGCCTCTGCTGAAACACCAGGTATATTATTGTGCACTTTCACCACTCGATTTTTTTCTTATTAAATTGCTATTATTTTTCTTGTCATGGTAATACTAAGATGGGAGAAATGAGGTTATTTTGAATCCCTAAAATTTTCGCCACTATTTTCTTCTCATAATCATTATTATCTCATATCATGATTCTTGATGTAAGTGTGTTGATTTTATTCTGTACTGTTAATTTGGACACTGATACGCGTTAGACATCTCTCAAATTTTTGGGACATGGTAGTTTCGTTCGAGTCGTTCACGGCGAAGATTGAAGGATGGTCTGATTTTCAAAGATTGGGTGTGTGAAATGTTCAATGGCCAGCAATGATTAGGTGCGCCGGTGGCACTTGTCGCCATCAATTTTCCGTCCGCGGCTGCCACCAAGGTCAACATGCCCTAAGCAGAGAGAGAGAGAGAGAGGGGGGCCTCAATCTCAATATTTTTACTTTGATTCTGTTTTTATATAATTTGGAATTTGTTGGCTTGGGGCCTGCACTGCATAATATTATTTAATTGGGTCTTGTAGTTTTTTCAAACCCATTAAAATTAACAGCTAACACCAAATATAAAACTTACATATTGAAAAACAAAAACGAATATAATATGAAAAAGTTTAATATCATATTATAATTAAAAATCGGATTTTGGCAGCCTTGTCCCCGTGTCTGTACCCAAGTTTCAGATCCTTTTTACGCATGTCCAAGTATTATAAATCTAGGAAAAAGAGTTCCCACAGCCATGTACTCGTGTCCGACAGCCGTGTCCGAGTCTGACCAACAAAGTATTCATTAATCTTGTACTCGTGTATCCATATTGCTTCCATACAAGTTACTAACTTTGGAACGATCTGTGCTCTTCGTGCTACTGTGTAAATTAGGGTGCAGTGGCCACTTTCCTTTTGTTTATATTGTTGTATTCATTGAGTATTCAAAGAATGGAGTGGGTTTCTTACAGTGAATTGCTTGTACTGATACTAGTTAAATTTCTTGGCAGCGAATTGCTTTATCCTGGATGGTTAACAAGGAGATAAAAAGTGCGTGCTGTTCTGGTGGGATTCTTGCAGATGATCAGGTTACCTTGAGGGTTTTGCTTTTTTTTTTTTTTTTTCCCAAGACTATACTTATTGATGAAGGGGAGCTTGCCGTGTGGCCTGTGGTCACGGATTCGAGTCCTAGGAGCGGCCTCTTGTCAATTTAATTGGCAAGGGAAGGCTTGCCTCCTATACACCATTGTGGTGGGACCCTTCCCCGGACCCTCGCCTTGCGGGGACGCTTCGTGCACCGGGCTGCCCTTTACTATACTTATTGATACCTGCCTTGAAACTAGCCTCATTTTCATTTCGACAGGGACTTGGGAAGACAATATCAACAATTGCACTTATATTAACGGAGAGGCCCAGCTCATCTAAAGGTTCTGAAATCAATGGGAAGCAAAGTGAGACAGAGACATTTAATTTGGATGACGATGATGATGGATTGTCTGAGTCTGAACACAGTCGAGTTAATGTATGCCCTATCTATGGTAGCAAATATTCTCCGCTAGCAAAGGGCAGGCCTTCTGGTGGGACCCTGATTGTATGTCCAACAAGTGTCCTCCGGCAGTGGTCTGAGGAGTTGCACAATAAAGTAACAAGGGAAGCCGATCTTTCTGTTCTTGTATATTATGGAAGCAACCGTACAAAGGATCCTCTCGAGCTGGCTAAATATGACGTGGTTGTTACAACATATGCGATTGTGAGCATGGAGGTGCCGAAACAGCCTGTTGTTAGTGAAAATAAAAGCCAGATGGATTCTCCATATAAAGAATTTTCATCTTATCGAAAAAGGAAATTATTCGAAACTGCTTCTGATAGAAATTCCTCTAGTAGTAAGAAGAGTAGGAAAGCAATCGACAGTGATATACTTGAAAATGCATATGGCCCTCTTGCCCAGGTTGGATGGTTTCGGGTTGTATTGGACGAGGCTCAGAGTATAAAAAACCACCGTACTCAAGTAGCCAGGGCTTGCTGGGGTCTTCGTGCTAAACGCAGATGGTGCTTATCAGGGACACCTATCCAGAACGCAATTGATGATCTTTATAGCTACTTCAGATTTCTCAGACATGAACCCTATGCTGTCTTTAGGACCTTCTGCGAGCAACTAAAGGTGCCTATTCATAGGAATCCAAGGAATGGTTACAAAAAATTGCAAGCGGTGCTTAAGACTATTATGTTACGTCGAACAAAAGGTAAACGTTCTATCACTGCTGGACTGCTCGTGCTGGCTAGAATTTTTTTTTTCCTTTCAAATTTTCCTTTTCCTTTTTTCAATATGGCGAGTTCATTGGCTTGTTGAATACTATTTGCCTTCTGATTTAGAGGTCCCTCCGATGGTCGAGGCTTTGTTTAGCGTAACTGTAACTTCGTTTTATGTGTTTTTTGCAAGTTAATTGTTGGTAAAATGCATACCAATATATGAGGTTTTATTAATGATGTAAGCCGGTGAGGCTATTACAAGTTGTAGATGGTAATGGTTTGCCTTTATTGTGAGACTTCATGCATTATTCATGAGGAAACTATGCTCTTAGGTTATATTAGTATACTTATAGAGCTGCTGCTGGATGTCAATATGACTATGTTATGTTGGTCTTGTTAATGTACTCTCTCTTTTGATGAGCCTGGTAGGACAGCTCTTGCCCAGGGTGATGAACTGGCCTCGTGTGATAGCACTTATGTATCTCAAGTCATATTGGAAAATGTACTGGCTTGCCTTGGGAAAGTCATTCGTTAAAGAGTTTATACTTGGACAGATACTGCTATATCTTTTAGGACAATACTGATACCCCCCCCCCCCCCCCAACCGTTGCCACTATGAGCGATCTGCCCCCTAACCTTTACAGAAGTGCCCCACCCAGCCACCCAGGGGGGGGGGGGGTAACAAGTTGTGTGAAATGTCCCAAACCATCACTTTCCGGCCAAATTTTCCGATCAGATTTAAAAAAAAAAAATTGCACAGAAGTCTATATTCACCACTGCTGGTTCACAGATAGTGCTGCTAAGGGACAATAAAGACGGCGGAATGGGGCGAATCAACAAGGATGGACTACCTTGCATCGGTCCATTCATTGTGTGGTTCCGGCCTGCACGCACCTATATATGGTGCTTTGGGACCACCATTGAGTTCGTCGTGACTCGACGGCTAGGGGTGGGGTGATGGCTAGTTTGGCCTTAATTGAAAACCCTAAACTTTGGTTTTGGGTGAAATTTGTGAATTTGACGTGTCCTTTTGTTGAATTTTTAGTTTAGAAACTTAAAGGTAGTTTTGATGTTTTGTATATAGTTTTGAGTTTTGAACTAGTTTGGGACTTTTTAAAAATTTGGCCGGAAAATATGGCTGGAAAGTGAAGGTTTGGGGCATTTCGCACAGTCCGCCGAAGGTTGGGGGGATTTCACTTTTTCAAAGGTTAGGCGGCAAACTACTCATAGTGGCAAAGGTTCTGGGGTGAACGGGTTCTTCCCTATCTATTATACAGAATTGAAACTAAGAGCATCCAGTCAGAACTTAATGTTACTTTTGTGGTATTTTAAAATCCAGGTACTTTTATTGATGGGGAACCAATTATTAATCTCCCACCGAAAACAATAGAATTGAAAAAAGTTGATTTTTCCATGGAGGAGCGCAATTTCTACTGCAGACTTGAGGCTGATTCACGTGCTCAATTCGCGGTGTGTTGCATTATTCTTAAATTTCTTGGTGTATGCAAGATATGTGGTAGCTTTTTAGTCCTGGTGTTTGATCTTGTACTGATGTACTTTGGCAGGAATATGCTGCAGCTGGGACTGTCAAACAGAATTATATCAACATATTACTAATGCTTCTACGACTTCGTCAAGCTTGTGATCACCCTCTACTTGTTAAAGGGTTCAGTTCTAATTCAAAACTGACGTCATCCATCGAAATGGCGAAGAAACTTCATCGGGAGAAACAAAATTTCCTTTTGAGTTGCTTGGAAGCCTCTCTGGCAATTTGTTGTATTTGCAATGTAAGCAGTTTGTATAGGGCATTCATTTGTTACCCCTCCTTTGCTGTCATTTAGTATCCCTCCCTCCTCCCCGAACCCAATTAGAGTTGTCTAAAGTTTTTTAACTCTTGAAGTTTCTCATGAAAACCCTTGGTATCGTTATCACTTATTTCTTTAGCATTTATAATGAAAACTCTTGGTATCGTTATCACTTTTCTCTTTAAAATTTCTCCTGAGCTCCTTCGTATTTTTATCACTTATCTTTTTAGTTCATATCTTGTAATCCTTCACAATCTGAAGCTTTTGCTTAACGTGCTATACTGTTCAGGATCCACCTGAAGATGCTGTTGTAACAATTTGTGGACACGTCTTTTGCAATCAGTGCATATGCGAGCATCTAATAGGCGATGGTACCCAGTGTCCTACCAAGAAGTGCAAGACACATCTTACTATGGCATGTGTCTT
Organism: Orobanche coerulescens; assembly: GCA_033398695.1. NCBI lineage: Eukaryota > Viridiplantae > Streptophyta > Magnoliopsida > Lamiales > Orobanchaceae > Orobanche > Orobanche coerulescens. Next base: position 148,146,845 of record CM065814.1, on the reverse strand, counting down.
TTCTATAACCACTCTACGAATTGCTCTATCTGATCATCCGAGCGTAGAAACCACTGCCCGCTGTACTGGTTCTGAAGTTGCTGAAGTTTCAGAGCCTCTTTCATCAATGTCCCCCCAAGATTCTGCCAAAATTAAGGCTGCTCTTGACATTCTGTTGTCTCTGTCCATACGAAATAAATGTGTTTCCGATTCTTGGAATGATAATGGAATCTTAGACATGAATAGAGATCCCAACAATCCGGATAAGGTTGTCCCAGAGAAAGCAATTGTGTTCTCTCAGTGGACGGGGATGTTGGATTTGCTTGAAGCTTGTCTGAAAGACACTTCCATTCAGTACCGTAGACTCGATGGTACAATGCCTGTTACTGCCAGAGACAGAGCTGTGAAAGATTTTAATTCTCTTCCGCAGGTTTGTTAGAAAATTAGCATGTTGCGTGATTGATTTGTTTTGCGTGTTGAAAAGTACTCTAATTCTGAGACCTTGTTGCTAGGTTTCTGTTATGATCATGTCTCTGAAGGCTGCAAGTCTCGGTCTGAACATGGTGGTCGCTTGTAATGTCCTCCTCCTGGACCTTTGGTGGAACCCGACGACTGAAGATCAAGCTATTGATAGAGCACATCGTATAGGACAAACACGCCCTGTTTCAGTTTACCGGCTAACTGTGAAAGATACAGTGGAAGATCGCATTTTGGCCCTGCAGGTACACCTTTTTGTAGATCTGTTTGAGTTGAATGTTTCCTTGGTTTGATTCACAATATTAACTTACCACATTTTCTGAGGTTTATCCTAATCTGTAAAGCAAAGATAAATCTCAAAGGTGTATTTAGGTGTGGGTTAAGCATAATATGCAACTGACTTACCTTTTTTGGATTATAAAAATTTCAGGAGCCGGAACCAGGAACCGAAATGGTTAAAAAATAACCAAACCGAAAATTGAAAAAATAATCGAACTGAGTGACTCGGTCCGGGTCGGGTTTTCTTCTGTCCTCGGGTACAAGATCCCATCCCTAGGTGTATTTGTAGAAAAGGGGTAATTACAAATACCACTATGAGAAAAAATAATCCAGCAATCTCATGAAATTACTACCCCTATTGGGGTTTGCATTTTCTTCACAAATACCCGTGTTTGAAGGTGCTCTTTTGTAAGACAAACAAATAAATTTCGTGGGGTTTATGTTTAAGTTAAAAAGATAACTCGATTCTTTTGTAGTTTGGCTAAACCTCAGGGGGGTAGTTTCTTTAAGCATCCCAACTTCCTCGATATCGTGTTAGCAACCCCCACCCCTCCACCCCACCCCCAAAGAACAGATGTATGGCAATTGAAAAGGCAACTGTTTGAAATTGGAAATAATAGCTGTGAAAACATGCATTTCGTATTATGTGTCCTTTGATATAATCACTTGTTTTTTATGATGATGATGATGTAAATGATATGACCTTTCCAGCAAAGAAAGAGAAAGATGGTTGCGTCCGCCTTTGGAGAGAATGAGACAGGCACCCGCCAGACTAGGCTTACAGTGGACGATTTGAAATATCTATTCAGGGCTTAACAACCAAGACCCTTTTCTAACGGTTCGTTTGCTTTATTCTTTTATTCTTCTTTATTAACTAGCGTCTGGAGCTGCATTTTTCCTTGAAGCTTTAGAAATAGATCTTTTTAGGATTATGAGGAGCTGATGAAGCTTTTAGCTTACAGCACGATCAACTGGATTTTTTTTTTCTTGATCAAAGATTCACGGATGATCCATTTTTGGACAAGTGGTTTTCCTTTTAACATACTGTATAGCAGAGATAGAAATCTCGAGGGGAGTGGTGGAAATTCTTTTGCCTTTATTGTAAATATATGCAGCTCCAGTTTTATTCATTGTCGACATTATTTTCTTTGTTGAATGAAAAAAAAAATTAAAAAATGTCGAATGATATATACGAGTAGAAATTAGAGAAGTTAACAAGTTGTGTATTTCTCAGAAGACTTGGATTCATTACAGATTTACGTCATCACATGCAACATCTTTTTCTCATTTGTTGTTCTGTCGTCTGTCTAAAGATTTGTCCTTAAGTTTATAATCCCTTTGCCTGCCCGGGCCCAGTAAGCGCGGGCATGTAACCCAAGCGGGGGACAATGAGGCGATCAGGTCATGCTGGCAAACTTACCTCTAGATCGGGGGTGAGCTCGAGCCTCTTTGGGGGTACTCAGGACAGGGGACGATCCCCCTTGTGTGCGTGTGTGGAAGAAAAAAAAAAGTTTATAATCCCTTTGTGCCACTTAGAACGTCACATTTTTAAAATTGATTTTGTTCTAATAGGAGCCATACTTCTATTTTTTTTATATATTTCACGCCCTTATTTGTACCATTGTATGTCGGGGTGTTCAAAACTGGATATCCGGAAATTCGGATAGTAGATTTTGATATCCGATATTAAATATAAACTCATCAACAAGTTATCTTAAAATACCACAATATCAATTCAAAACAATAACAATTCAAACCAATAGAAGTAAATATATTCATATTGTTTATTTGCCAAACAAAGTATATACCTTCATATTATTTGAAATATAAAAAATATGAATTACATATTTTTTAGATATTTTGGATATCCGAATATTCGAAAATTTTAAAAAAGCATATCCGATATCGAATCTGAAAAAGCGGATATTCGAATTTTGGTTAATAGATTTGAATTTTCAGATCGGATATCAGATATCGAATATTTTTGAACAGCCCTAATGGTAGGTATATATTTTGATCCAAATTTGTTAATGTAAATTATAAGAACGGAAAGGAAATAATTGGGCCTACCCACAATATATTGTGTAGTATGTGACAAAGCCATTTAAGTTTAATATCCCTCAGTCTATTTATGGCTTGGGCTCCACACAACCTCTTTTATACTAAATAATTTTTATCAGAATAGATTAAAGTCTATTTATTAATTGTATTTTGCATGTGAGATATAACTAAATTATTTATGTTGCAATAAACTGTTATATCACCAAAATTTTAGTCAAAAAAATTAGATGATCTGCGTTTGCACCAAAGGGATGACGAACAATACATGGTATTAATTTTAAATCACTCGTTTCATATTTTCTTTCGAAAAAATTGCATAATTTTTTAAAAGTTCCATTTTTGTCTCGTCACATGATGGTGTAAATAAAATGACTCATTATAAAATGTTTATGTTGTCATATAAGTCGGTATAGCTGTCTGACCATAGACCATAGTGAAGCCCTAGTTAGGTGAAATGCGAATTCAGGTTGGGTCGGGCTAAACTGCCCGAACACGGCTCGTGTTCATGCGAAAGGCCTGCTGGCGGGGCCATGGGCGGATGTACACATAACCTGGTGGTGCACGTGCATGACCAGATTTTTTTCATAATAAGACCCTCTTCCCCGATAACATCTAGTATTATCTTTCCCATTATTTTAGTTTGGCAATAGTTGAATTATCAAGGAGTTTAATCATTTTTTTACTCTCGAAGTTTAATAGGTAAAGTCATATATACCTATTAAATCATATATTTTGTGATTTGACGTAATCCGTTTTGATCAAGGCGATATTAATTAAAGTGTTTAAAATTGTTTATTCAGCCTTGAAGTATTTCGCAAACACTTGCTTCTTTTGAAGAATATTTATGTAATATGATGAAAAAATTAAGATGCACCCTTAGATGAAGGGTTTCAGCTAACCAAATATTATAAATTAATTTTGAAAGAAATGTTGAAGTTAGAAACATGGATAGCGAATAATGGGCTAATTTCGAATTTTCATCACTGGATTTAAAATGAGGTAAGGAAAGCTTCGACTTATAAAATAATTTGCATTATATTCTATTAATAATATACTTCTGTTGGCGGATCTAGGATTTAAAAGAATAGACATAATGAGATGACGTACTTATGAACAAGTTTGGAGGGACGAAGTTACATTTATGCCTTTAAAAAGTGAGGAAAACTACAAAATACAACCTATATAGAAAAAGATTGTCGAGATAGTCGTGGAAGTTTGCCATGTGCTTGTTCCAATATTGGATATTTTTTCGTAGTTTATCTAGTGCACCAATAATATCAAGTTCTTGGATCCACTTATGGGCGGGACTGACTTAAGGGGCCAATTGATTTGGCCTTGTGTCCTTGTTGAATTTGAACTCTCATTCTAGTGTGTCTTAGGTTATAACTACACAAATAGAAAGAAACCTGCATGTGTATTGTTAGGGCCAAAATGCAAGATCATCCAACCATAATATTGAGCTTGGAGTTTTCTTCTTCACCCGATTCAAGCGAACAACTCGAGGTGATTCAAGATATGTGGTGTGAATAACGGCAAAAGGCAACACTTGTAGTCCTAAAGCTAAATCCATAAGATCATATACTAGATCTCCGCACACTACTAAGGTATATATTTGTCGATTTTCATATATACGATTATATGTATTAGATTCATCTATATGTGATTTTTTTATTTTGATATTCCGTCAAAATAGTTCTGGTCAATACCTTAGACTGGTACAGGGAAAACTTGCACATATTATATTTAATTTAATTTAATTTTTGATTGATTATTATTTGTTTTTTGTTAATTTAGATTTTAATTGATTTATTGTTCTTGTTTTATAAAATTCCCAATTGTGAAAATTGCCTTGAAAATTTAATTATGAAAACTGGGAATTTTGATTTAAAAACTTTTAATTTTAATTTTTGTTTTTATTTAGAAGATTTCAGAAAAAAATTTGGGAGGCAACCGGTGGCGGACCCAGGAATTTAAATGTACCTGAGCTACCATTAACTATGTAGTTCTTTTATGTCATTCAACAGCATATATACAATAACGACACATTTAGATTCAGGATAATCATATAAAATATCATGATGATATAACAAAGAAAAAGAATGAATAAAGAGAGTATAGATGAAAATTGTGTCCATCGATCATTTAGAGAATTAAATTCAGCAATAGCTGAATCATTGTCTGTACTCTGAGCCAACTCATATTCAATATAGATCACCATAGAATTGCCTAAATATCCTTCTCCCATCTTATTACTCGTAACCATACTAACACGCTTCATCGTAGAAAAAGCTCGTCCTGCTGATGGTGTTGTCAACATATTATTTATATTTTGCTGCTCGTTCTGCTGATGTTGTTGGTACGAGAAGAGTTAAGACAAGCCGAATCAACCTATTATTTATATGAACTGCGGTATACACACTCTTTATGCAGATTAGCAGTTACGAAGAAAAAACAAACATAGAGTCTGCATTTAGGAACCGAAATCGAAGAAATCCTTAAATACAAACCGATTGATGGGGATTTACCAGCGCCATAGAACCCTCCCACAAGGATTTACCAAGCTAGGCACCTTACATATCAACAACACGATTGACCAAAGATCACTCGATAGCACAAAAGATCATCGTGGTCAAACAACTCAAATCAAAAGTTACAACTCACATTGATGCAAGGGTGATCAATCGACATAAGAAAATAACTGATTAAAATAAGGACAAAAGAAAAGGATTTTGACTCCATGTGATTAGCATCATTATCATTCATCCTCTATCAAGCTGATCCAGCGACTCTTCCCGAGCTGCACGTACCTGAATGCATAAAAGGTACCCACCCCTCGAGATTCGGGGGTTAGCAAACTGAAATTTTGCTAGTGCAAGTACGAAATTTACAAATTATACGAAAAATATCCACACAAATCCAAGCAACCACAAAGTCAATACAAGTCACGCAATCATCACCAAAGACCATTCACATACCTAAGGATACAAATCATTCATAAAGTCACTCATTCGCTAAATGGAAGCAAAAATGAAGAAATTCCTAGGCCGCCTCAATTGGGTCAAAAGAATTGGTTTGAAATTTTCGAAAGTACCTTTAAAAAATAATTTGGTAAAAGTAGTTTGAAAGCACAATTTCTTGACTCGTGCTAATTTAATGGTTTTGGAAAATTTGAGGATCACACGACAACACTTAAAAAGTAGTTTCAGAATCTCTCGGGGTCCTTCATCCAAAACACACTTTTTTAGTGAATTGAAGATCTCAATCCAAAATATAATTATTTTCATATTCCCAGGGTACTTGACCTAGTCAATCGCAAGAGCCGACTCTTATAACACACATTAGGCAACACCGCCGTTCTATAAACCAAAAGAGCAGCTCCTTGTAGCATACACAGACTGGAGTCCACATCCCCGCCCTTTGCAGATTCAGATACGACGCACCACGTAACACATATTTATGCTGACTAGCCACATAATGTTTAATCAATCAAAGATACAAATCTCAGTCACATAAATTCAAGGCAACACACATGCTTCAGAGTTCACGACAAATATTTGCAGCCACATAATAACTTACATACACAATACTCCATAAATCAGATAATATTGCAATCATCAAAGCCTACTTTTACAATCTTTGTGCCTCGACATTAATAACAACACAAGGTCTCACGATCTTCACATTCATACAAATCATGTTCACCGCACAATTAGTTCGAGGGTCTAATGTACATAACACGAAGGCAACAATATATATATGATATATATATTATATATATATATATTATATATATATATAATATATATATATCACATACATATATTAATATAAAACAATATATGAACTTCGTGCAATTATGAAACTGCAAAGATATAAATTCGTATATCAAGATACTTGTCTCGAATTATCGCAACCGAAGCAATTGACTGAATGAGGCCTGCAAGGACCGCCCATGAGTACTCAAACTCTCCCGAGCACGACCACACGATAATTACTACGGGATGAGAATAAAAACACCAAACACAAACGGCTGAATCCGTGAACAATAAGCTACAACAACAACAACAACAACAACAACATCTAAGCTTTAGTCCCAAAATGATTTGGGGTCAGCTAACATGAATCAAACTTTGAAACCGTCAATGGTCGTTACATAAATAACATAAAAAGAGAAAAGGAGGGAAAAAAGTAGAGAAAAAAGCAAATAAAAAAGAGAATGAATGTTAAATAAAAAAAAGGAATCAGATTCCATCTACCATCCGTATTCTTTCCCGCCACATTTGCCTCTCCATCGCCATACTTTCTCCAATTCCAAGAAACCGCATATTATTTTCAATCATCTTTATCCAAGTTTTCTTGGGTTTTCCTCTACCTTTCACAATATTACTTGTTCCCCAACTTTCTAGCCTCCTCACTGGGGCATCTACATGTGTTCTTCTCACATGACCAAACCATCGTAATCGATTCTCAATCATCTTGTCTTCGATAGATGCAACTCTTACCTTCTCTCCAATCACCTCATTTCTGAGCCGATCATTTTTTGTATGACCACACATCCATCGTAGCATAGCATACGCATCTCCGCCACGTTCATCCTTTGAACGTGACACTGTTTTACAGCCCCACACTCGGTGCCATATAACAATACAGGCCTAATTGCCATGCGGTAAAATTTACCCTTTAAGCTATGAGGCATGTCAGGATCACATAAAACCCCTGTGGCACTCTTCCACTTCAACCACCCGGCCTTTATTCTGTGAGCCACATCGCCATCTAGCTCTCCATCCTTTTGGATAATAGATCCAAGATACCGAAAGAAAGTGGATCCATGAACAACTTTCCCATCAAATGTGATCATCTCGGACTCTCTATCATTGTTTTCGCTAAATCTACACTCCATGTATTCAGTCTTACTTTTGCTCAGCCTAAAACCTCGAGCTTCCAAAGTATCCCTCCAAAGTTCCAATTTCTGTTGCACTTCATCATTCGTTTCATCAATCAACACAATATCATCTGCGAACATCATACACCACGGAACGTCATTTTGAATTTCTCTTGTCAATTCGTCCATGACTATGGCAAAGAGAAAAGGACTAAGAGCAGATCCTTGATGCACCCCAATCGTAATAGGGAATTCTTCTGTCCTCCAAACATTAGTACGTACACTTTTACTAGCTCCCTCATACATGTGCTTTATAATATCAATATATTTCCGCGATACACCCTTCTTTGCTAAGGTCCATCAAAATACTTTCTCTTGGTACTTTATCATATGACTTCTCTAAATCAATAAAAACCATATATAGATCTTTCTTTTTATCTCGATAATGTTCCATCAACTGTCGGATAAGATAAATTGCTAACATGGTCGATCTTCCAGTCATAAATCCAAACAGATAAACAAATTCAATCCAAATCAATAATTATTCAAAACAACCCAAGTCATGAATGGATCCCGATGAAATCAAATAAACATAATTCAATCCATGCATCATGATCAATAACTCAAGATTTAGAGCTCCATATAAAAATCCATCTAGTCGGATTTAAGATCCATGTGCCGTGAGCCTGTTTTCCAAATTTCAGCCAAATCCAACGGTAGACAAATCTCCGACATCAGTTTTTCCATGGCAGCTACGAGAAAAACGGGAACACACCGGTCCGGAAAAAATATGATATTTTTGTTTTTATTATGCTTTTCTTATCGGTCCGGATCTTATCGGATACCGGATCTCGATATAGTATTCATTTGCGGACCGATAAATTTATCGATCCGGATCGGTGTGAATTTTTCGGATCGGATCTCGGTTTGAATCTCGGATCTACCCACCACCCAGTAACAGTCCTAATCGCGTGGTTGGCGTGGCCGACCATTTTCTCTCGAACATCCTTTCTCTCGACCATTTCCGTACTGAAAAAGGAGCCGATATGTAAGAATTCGCGCACCTCCTTTTAACCTGCTTTATGCTTTCTCTAATTCTTTGTGGAATTCTTAGTCAACATAATCAGATTTGTTTTTATACTATTGTATTCTAACCCTTCTTTTCAAAGTTTTATACTTTACCTTTTCTTTTTAGAGTTTTTTACGGCCAAGCCAACAAAATTTGACTGGGAGTCGATACTAAAATTACATATTTATTAATATTTGTTGATTTCAATTCATATATTCTTCTAGTTAAAATTTGAGTTGTGCGATTTCGAAAAAAAAAAATATGAACAAATATGTTGATTTTAGTAACGGTCTAACACCAAGCCAAGTTTTCCTGATCTGATGGTAGAAAATTCATCTTAATTATATTAATATCATTATGTTTTGGTATTACCGAAATCGCACAACTCAAATCTTAACAAAAAAAGAATATACCAATTGTAAATCAACAAATAAGTAAATCAACAATTGGAAAATTACAACGACAAACGAGTTATTCCGAAACAATACCACACTCGTTCGATCAACAAAAGCAAGGGGCAGGACAAGCTCAGAAAATATCAACGAACATAAACGAGTCAACAGAGTCGAAAATACAGAGGTTCAAAATCCGATCCACTTCGAATAAAAGAACTAATAAAACCAGATGATGACACTTCCGAACAAGGTTCACAAGAATCGAACCGAACTCGAAAAAAGTCACAGCGATAACCAGATCGACCCACAACAAGATCACAGCTCTTTCGAACGATGAAACCGGAATACGAACAAGTTCGTAAAGTACCAACGAACACGAGCGAGATAGAATTGAGAAAGAGAAAACGCGAGCCAAAAATAATACGGGTATTATAATAGACCTCTTCTAAAAGAAGCGTTGTTCGAAACTCACAACACGAAATCAAGGTGACAACACAACAAGCAACCGACGAAACATCTTTCAAAGGCCTCTCAAAGCCGATTCGATAACTTGTCTTGAGCGCGAACTTGAAAGTCTCGGTAGCCAATTAAACCGAATTCGGTGTCCTCGAGTTCGCACTTGAAATGTGTTACCGTCGAGAAGGACAATTTACACGTGCATGCCCCTCGCACACCACGGTTGAAACGCCTCGGCTCGGCATACCGAAAATACAATTGGGTATAACGTCGCAAAAAAACATAGCGGAGATGCCAACTCGGCACAACAAAGAATCATAACACATATCATATACAAGGATTTCAATCGTAAAGTAATACACACACAACAATAACTCAACGACGGTATCGTTCGGCAACCTTAACTACCGAACAATAACTAGCACATAATTACAAACATCGTGAAACAATCACACATGTACACAAACGTTCAAACCCAAGCTTTAACACTCACACAGTGCGATAACACGCAAGTCACCACGAAATAACAACATTAAAGATCGTCATCACACCTCCCAAAAGGGACAACAAAAACAGATGCATGGCGAACGACTCAACGTTCACACCACCAATTCCATCATACTCGGGAGCTAACATTCTAACAACAATGTGAACATCATACACACATTTCTGGTCTACCAACAGGAATGATAGGTTTTAAAAAACGAAAACCACCTTTTGGAGACAGTTTGGAAACACCAGTTGATCTTGAGTATCATTTTACAAAAAGTTGAACAAACCTCATTTTCGAGACCTTAAAAATCATCTTGCGTTTGAACAGATATGAGGACACCTTCTCTTAGTGAAAAACTTTCAAATATTCGACCCTCGGGTCTAAGTAAAAGTATTTATAAAACATTGAAAATATCTCAAAACATTTTGGGTCCTCGAGGTAGAAGAATTTTGAAACATATTGTGGCACCTTGGATGTACCACGAGAGAATAATTCATTTTAAAAGTACGTCTCGAAATTTATTTTCTAAGATACTCAAGGTTTTTTTTTAAAGATAATTCAATGGGCTAGAATGCCCAAAACTCTAGGTAATTACGCAAAATATTATAGCGCCGTGGGTCCCGCGCCGGAACTCACCAGGCTAAAAACCATTTACAACGTTAAAAATGCCGATGATGGTAATATTTCAAAAACTCACCAAAAGCCATTTACAAAATACTAAGTATCGTCACAAGAATTTTTCCAGAACGTTCAAAGCCATAACGCCAAAACTCGGTTAAAGGAATCGGTTTTCGAAATCAAACTCAATTGGCAAAAGGTCGAAAGCCATTTGAAAAAACTCACACAGCGGGAAAAAAAAAAAATACAGTCCAACATGCACAATCCAATTGAATACGTCTCACAGCATCTAGTTTAAACATATAACAAAACCGTTCCTCGGAGCTTCTCACGAACTCAATCGTCGATACCTTATTCGAAACCCAACAAGGTTCTCAATTTTCACACTATACCACCCCTCACAGTGGTTCAAAGGTAAAACAACAATAGGCCCAATTTTTATACATGTATTATATGTCACACGTATTAAATACAACCATATTCACAACACCGTGCAAATAGAATTATGCACCGCAATTAACTCATTTAGATACAATCATGATACACAGGTACTTCGCATAAAAGAGGAGACTTACGTCCACAGGTTGCACGGAGGTGACGGTCGCCCACGATACTAATCTCGTCGACAACATATCCGACACGTTGTGACTACGCACAACTCAACTTGTCACCCGACGACTCGAACGATAAGACCACACATTACTCGACAAACCACGACTGACTCGACCCGACACCTAGGTTTCGCAACCTAAGCTCGATACCATAAATGTAACACCCCCAAAACCGTATGGGAATATTACACGCCGTAAACCCTTTCCGCAAGGATCTACCAAAGCAACGTCCATAAACAACCAAATGCTTGCCCGGCCAGGGTCAAACAATATAATAATACAGACCGTTAAGGTCACTTACACATAAACACACAGACCGATGAGGTCACACAACTCTATCAACAGGACTGACTAACAACATTACCCACACAGGGTTCGAAATACAATACAACGGAAGACTGAATCAACTCTAACAATACAAATAAACTCTACCAACTCTCAACTCTTGATTAGTATCGCAGCTCGTCATCCCCTTGTGCCAATCCTGTGACTGCTCCCCTGAACCTGCATGTACCTGGACGCAAAACAGACATCCACCCCCCAAATACTCGGGGGTTAGTAAAACTCCACTGTTTTACTAGTGCAAGTATCAAACCATACGAAATGTAACAAGCAAATAGCAACTACGAATTTAATACGAAAATCAATTATCAAAATGTTCCCGAGAAGTTTTAGAATTTCGAACTCAAGTAAGAGATATTTGAAAAGGAACACATCATCTCGGGGATTTTTAAAGCAGAAATTCTTTTGGATCTCGAGTCCCAATTTACAAAACCCTTTTCGTAAACAATAGGGCCTTAGCCCGATTCTCGTTTCAAAGCATACTAAATAATATATCATTATGAGTCCGAGATCCATATTTAAAATGTTACTCGAACAATCACTGCTACACGATCATTGTTCGTACACATCATGTACCGAACTCCGGAGGCCTCGACGGACCTTACCCGGACCACACACATTGTTCGTACACATCATGTACCGAACTCCGGAGGCCTCAACGGACCCTACCCGGCCACAACATCGTTCGTACACATCATGTACCGAACTCCAGAGGCCTCGTCAGACCCTACCTGGATCACACACCTTGTCCGTACACATCATGTACCGGACTCCAGAGGCCTCGTCAGACCCTACCTGGATCACACACTTTGTTCGTACACATCATGTACCGAACTCCAGAGGCCTCGTCAGACCCTACCTGGAACACACCCACATCGACACGACACAATTCATAATCATTAAATGTTAAGCCATTCCACATTACACTGAAATGTTCAATCACGTATGTAAACCGAAACAACACAAATATCATGATCATCACAACGACTCTTAACCAACATAACACACATTCGGTACATTATACATTGAACAACCACGTGTACAACCATCTCATATGTACATCGCAATCCTGCACAAATGGCACGACGCCTAACACGGATACCAATATATCACTATTATCACAAAGCCTTCCAATTTCGGAAAACACAACCAACTCAAACGGACATATTTACGGAGGCAAGCAAAATCGTCATACATATCATACGTAATTACTAGTAACAAGATACTAGTCGTATATTAGTTACTTGCCTTAATAACCGCTACCAAGCGCTCCGAAGAACACGGTTCAACCGAAGCTCGGACTCAAGAAGACAACGAACGGAAGGGTTCCGACTCGAGTTCTTCACAAGAATTCGATCCTAACAACATATAATCAATAAATCATCGATCATACGAGGAAGAATAATCGTAGAACGCCCGAAAACCCCTCTATGACATTTAATCGGACACCTTCAAGGCGTCGATCAAGAACTCGACCAAAACAACAAGTCGATACGATCCAACCATGGAATAACAAGGAAATGATATAATACATCTAAATAATCATCAATCCATCATAATCCTAAATTAAATCGGATTAAACGGGCGAAATCGAACAAAATACCCAAAATCCCCAATTATCCAAAAGGGAGGGTTTCAAGAAATAATACCTTTGGAGATTCAAGTACTAAGATCCGTAGAACACGCGTTGGATTGATCGTCCAAGCTTCACTACCGAGAAAAATGGTGAAAATCAACCCTCAATGGATAAAGATGGAGAACTCTTCCCTCTCTCTCACTCTCTCTCGCGATGCAGTGAAATGAAGGAGAAGACGACCGATCTCGTCTAAAAGGACGAGATTGTACAATTACCGCTTTGTGTGCCGCGGCACGTGCCAAAAATTACTCCTGTGTTTCGGCATTGTGCCGGCAAGATACCTGCGTGTGCGCGGCACCAGTCTGATTGGGTTTAGGTCGCAGACGACACACGAGTGTGCGCGGCCTTGGCACAACCGTGCCGCTGCACTTGGTTAGTGTGCCGCGGCACAGATCTGATTTGTTCGACCAACAATCGAATGAATTTGTGTGCCAGACGCACATCTTGCATCGCGCCCACACCCTATCGTTCCAAAATGATAAAAATGATCCGGAAGAGAATAAAACGATAGGAATCAATATTTGGGAACCAATAACACGAAATGGATCCACGGCAACCAAACGGTTCGCACCGCACTACAATAACGAGAATACAGTTCAACAGGTTGTGAAGGACACACCGAAAGGTACACGAGGGTCACTATGACCGAGAAATATACCAAAAATAAAAATACAAGGGAAATAAAAGTACCGGAAATTACAGAGACAACAATAACATATAAGGATACCCGTAACTTTGGGCAAAAAACAAAAAGTCCCAAAAAGCCCTGAAATCACGAAAAGTCAACGAATAACCAAACCGAAGATTACAACACGTCCAACAAAGTTAAACGGACTTGCGGAAACTCAAACAGCGATTTGACGAGATTCGCAAGAATCGAACTCAAGTGCGGAAAGGTCGCTAAAAGCACGGAACTCAACAAAACAACACCGAAACGAACTCGGGTGACATAAAGTGTAGAATTAATCATTCTCGAAATGACGAAACGGTCATGAGCGAGTCGTCAAAACGGACTTCGGCCGAAAAAAGAAATTTACCGAAAATCGAAAATTGCGGATATTACAATATCTAATTTTATAAATAAGAAATTAAATTATGTTTATTGTTATCAACTTTCATTATAGCCGATCCCAAAGAATTTCGGGACTAAGGCTCTGATGTTGTTGTTGTATTATCAACTTTTATTAAAAGTATATAATCGATATTCTTACTAATATAAATTTTTTATATGATTTGACATCTATGTAATATATTTTACTATTTTATAATCAAAATAAAATAATTCTTAAAAATCAAATATTGTTAAAAAGCTATGAAAATAAACTAAAAATATATTTTTCTTCAATATTCTTATATTTTTATATTGAAATATTTTAATCATCTAAATATATTATAATTATATTTATATTATTTTATATATACTATATGGATATCAAATTAAAGAGGACAAAGTAAGAATTAATTTGATACATTTTTTTCAAAATTAAAATTGATACATAAAAGTTATAATTGTTTAAACTATTAACTTAAAAATAAAAAGAATAAAATGAGATAAAGTTTTTAATTGGTAGATAGTATATAATGGAATAACCTCCTAACCCCCTCCCAAAGTAAACGTGTATTTTTTAAGATTTTTAAAAAGAGGATTAATATGGAGATGACACATGTTTCCTTAGATTTTTTTGCGACCCTCTTTTAATATTAAGTATAGATGTGTAAAAGTTCGATATAAAATATATAAACATGACAGTAATTTATATGATCATTGTATATTTGTAATATTTATATTAATATACTAATATAATTACATATCAGTATACAGACAAAATGACGTCATATATTTTTGATAAATATTTAGATTAAAGTCACACATTTTATACTTAATAATATACTATGACATCCACAATGATATTAATTAATTAGGCATTAAATAAAAATATAATCAACTTATTATATTTGCTTATATAATTTTTCTTTTGCACAAAAAGAAGAATCAATCAAGAAATTATTTTAACTAATAATATATCTTTCTACTGGGAATTGTAAGTCTAACATGTCTATAATTCCTTTTGTAAAAAGATAGATTTACTTCAAAGAAATTATTTGAAAATTAACTGATTTTTGTATTTTATATACAAATAATTTAAAATCAAGATATAATGTAATAATTATTCAAAAATAACTTATATTAAAAAAGAAATATTTTATTTATATATATGCCTAAGAAATGTTAAATCAAATATCATAAGGAAAAGATTAATTTAAAATATTAATAATAAAAAATAGAGTTGAGACGATAAAACTATTAACTTCTAAACATTGAGAGAAAAATAAAAAGAAAAAAGAAAAAAATTTGGTTCCCATTAACTTTCATTAAAATGTATAAGAGTTAGTGTATTTTTAAAAAGAAAAGAAAAAGATAATTAATTCAAAAAATCCACATAATGACACGTGTTTTGTACGACTCTCTTTTAATAGTAAAGTAGATTATTAATTAATTACATCAATTTTTACCTAACCGTGAATGTGGGAGTACTTTTTCGTCGAATATTTTTCTTTTTTTTCTTTTTAATGGAGGTGTCCCCATCCCCAATTCGATGATTATTCCGGGAGCGGTTTGAGCTTTTGCATAAACGCGTTTTTTTTTTTTTTTTCTTTTTTTTTCTTTTTTTTTTAAAGTAAACAGGTAAGAAAATCTATCAAGGAGAACAGATTGTTCTTCAAAAGAGATAAATGTGGTATTGAACAAAAACTCCTGGAAAAGATATTAGGAATCGTGTCGAATAGAGTTTGCAGAGATATGTGCTGTTGTTGCAAGTGTCGGCTTGTGGCCTTTGTTCTGGGCCTTGCATTGGCCTTCTTTTCCATCTTTCTCGTTCTCATCGGCGCTGCTGCCTGGATCATCGGGTCTCTCTCTCTCTCTCTCTCTCTCTCTCTCTCTCTCTCTCTCTCTCTCTCTCCCTCCCTCCCTCCCTCCCTCCCTCTCCCTCTCCCTCTCCCTCTCCCTCTCCCTCTCCCTCTCCCTCTCTCTCTCTCTCTCTCTCTCTCTCTCTCTCTCTCTCTCTCTCTCTCTCTCTCTCTCTCTCTCTCACACACACACACACACACACACAGAGAGACACACACACACACACATTAAAAAAAAAATGGCCTTAGAGTCCTTTTCTGAAGGAATGGTAATAATCGAAGTGTTCGTTGACATTAATTTAAGGTTATTTAATTTTTTTTTTCTTTTCTTGGGTTTGTATAAATAAACGCAGGATCGGGCCGTATTGGTGTTTCCCGCAATACAAGTTCTGGGCAGCGTTAGTTGGAGAGGCAGTGAAGATGATGAAGTCTCCCGTTGCTGCCATGAGGAAGTCTATAGATACGATACCTTGTTAAATTACATACGTTGGAATAATATCAGGTCCACGTTAGTTTCACATATTTTTTTTTAACCCTCTGCCCTCAGAACTCTCTCTCTCTCTCTCTCTCTCTCTCTCTCTCTCTCTCTCTCTCTCTCTCTCTCTCTCTCTCTAATATTAGAATTTAGTACGGCTCGGACTTTTGGAACCGGAAACCGTCAAATCGAGCCAAATTGTGTAGGAACCATCAGTTCAGTTCTGTTTCTACATACTAATAAAATTGTATTTTTAAGCGGTTGGATTCTTCTATAATGCGGTGCGGTTCGGTTCGCAGTTCTATTGAAAGTTAACGAAAAGAACCATACAAACCGACTTTTACGTGGTGAACCGTAGAAACCGAAATTTTGCCTCTTATTTTGTTTTGTTTTGTTTTGCTCAGTTGTTGCATTATGGTTGTAGCTGGATCCGTAACCCGGTGGGTCGATTCAAAATTCATTTTTTCTTTTAAAATTGCCATCGGAACCCAATGTATCGGACCCATGACACGACGGGTCCATCAGCTAAAATGATAATAAATAAAATGGTTATTCACCATTACATGTGATGATTAATTTACTTTTCATAAATCAAATGGTTATTACACGTACCTCGAAAGTATCATATGTAAACAACTAAATCAGTACTCCCTTTCGATCTTTGTTACAAGTCCTTTATTACAAGTCAAAGGTGTACATGTTTCAAAAAGTTACTCCTGCAGCAATGTAATTTTGTACTGTCTTCAAGAAAATGTTTGATAATATGTAGCTGTATTTTTTTGGGTTTTCTTGTTTCGCTTTTAAGAGGCTACTGTTGATTTTTTCTAAAACCAAAAAAAAAAAAATAGAACTACATTATAAAGCCGTCCTTAAAATTGTGCAAAAAAACTAAAAATTGAAATTATTTTTCAACTTTTTAGATGCTGCTAATGGAAAAATCGAACAAGTGCCAAAAGTTGTGGAAAAAATGAAAGGGACATCAAAGGTTGTGTATTTTGGCGTTATTAATCCTAAGCTTAAAACCGATGCAGTTTGAATTTTCGGCGGCGACACACCCCCGGCGTCCACGTAGGATCCACGTAGGACCGAATTTGGGGCTAAATCAAAATTATGAAAAAATCGAACAAGTGCCAAAGGTTGTGGATTTACAGGATTTTTGAAAAGGTTGTGGAAAAAATGAAAGTCGGATGAAAAGTTGTGGATTTTGGAGTCATTAACCCTATCTTTAATTACATATAATCAAAAAAAATAAAAAGATAATATTTTGAAAAAATATGTTACGATAAATTTAACAAAATAAAATATAGAGAGTTTTCATAGTCTATTTCTTGTAATTTGAACCATTATATATATTCAAGAGCATTTATATATATATATATATAGTTAAAATGAATTGTATTTTTATAAATGGTCTTGAACAATTGCGGAAACTATGCATAGGCTTATATTTTGAAACCCCTCCAATCTTTTAAAATGAGACTTATAATAAGCATCGGATGAAGTACTTCATTTATTCTAAAAATGAAGTAAAAAATATTGGAGTTCAATGTATAACTTGACTGGATGAAATCTATATTTTACAAGATTTATAAATATCGAATGCACTTCTCATTAACTGAACAGATTTAAAAACACGAGAAAGTTACCGGGCATTTTCTTCAAAGCCTGTCATAATTCGAAGTTTTCCTATTATTGGGTCATGAATAGGGCTGTCATAAGCAGGTTGAAAGATTCATGGCCTTGACTCTTCGAGCTCGTGAATACTTAGCTCGTGAGCGCGGGAGCATATAAATTACTTTTAAAAATTCTTGTTTATAAAATTGACACTTTTTAATAATTTTTGTTTATTAAATTACTTTTAAAAATTTTTGTTTATTAAATTACTTTCAATAATAAAAATAATAATTTTATTTATAAAATTGCCATTTTTTTAATTATTTTATCAAAACATAAAAATAAAAAATTAAAATAAATAAAAAGTAAAAAAAATTAAGAATAGGCTCGCGAGCCGCTCGTGAGGGCAAGAAATACTGTTCGAGTCGAGCTCGATCTCGGATTTTGCAGCTCGTTCGAGCTCGAGCTCGATTGAACAATAACAAGCATCTCTCGTTAACGGCTAAATGGCTTTTTCACGGCTTTGCTTTCTTCACACATGAAGAGAATAATACATCAACTATTATACTCCAATTTAACCATTAAAAGATACTCAATCCTACAAACTTGTTCTTGAAAATTTGTAGTATGGATTTTAATAAAAAGAGTTGGCGAATTTGTTGAGAAGTATAATATATAACGTTAATTAAATTAATTAGAATCCGTAAATGATATAAAAATAAATTTGAGGAGTCGATAAAAATAAAAAAGATAAGAATAAATTTGGGGAATGAGACACTAGCAATCGGCAAGTTTCTTTTTAGGATGCGGATCCTCTGCAGCACAGCACCGTGTTGTGCTGCATCTCCACCATCGGATGATACACACCCGCACGGATATGTGTGTGCGTGCCGAATCCAACGGTATGCAGCAGCACAGTATGGTGTTGTGCTGCAGAGGATCCGACTCTTTTTTTTTTACTCTTATCGGGCTCTTTTTTCCTTCCATCGAAGAAGAGAAGGATTGTCTTCAATCACGAATTTCTTAAACTCTATTATAAAAATAAATTTTTCAGCATGACATGTTCGACTCGTAACCCTTATTACACACCCGCCCTTATTATGAAGAGGCCCGCCTTGTTAGACTCGGTTCGCGAGTTAAGATTCTTGAGGGGTCAACCCGTTCTCCCTCTTACTACTCTCGGCCTCTCGGGCTTGTGCCGAGAGTTTTTCAAACTGCACGGCTTTGGAGGAAATAAATAAAGTGGGTTTTGACTTTGGTTGCGGGATCGTTGAATTTTTTGGGGAATGGAAACCAAATCCAAATTGCTGGCGGTGGTTGTTTTGATCTTAGATTTGATTGCGTTTTCACTTGCTGTAGCTGCCGAGCAGCGGAGATCTTCTGTGCGTTTCTTCTTTTTCTCTCTCTTTTGAGTAAAATTAACCCCCCCCCCCCCAATTATTGTGTAGATGCTCTTAATTTGGGCGTTCTGTTAATATTTGTTGTGTTTTTCCTTATGAATTTTGCTATTTATATTGATTGTAATGGATCTGTCGCTTTATTGAGAAGTATAACTCGATTTTTTTACCGGAAAATCATTGAGTTGAAGGGTTCAGATGATTTTTTTTACTTCTCTTTGTTGAGAAGTATAACTCGATTTATTTGTTGTGTTCAATTTTCTTTTATCAATTCTGTATTGGGACATGCCTACTGCCTACAGCATTTATCTCAACTCACGGTCGTCTCAATGATATTTTCATGTTAACCTAAAACACTTATGATGATGACCGGCACATTTATTAAAAAGGTTGTGATAAGGAAGAGCAGACGGCGTAAAATTTCTTTTACTTTGCTTTTTAGATGGAATTATAGTGTTAGTTAAAGTTATATCGTTCATTGACACTCATTTTTATGACACCGACCCCCAATATTACTGAGGTAAGGTGTTGGATTAAAGTGCAGTTGATGGTGGTGGTGGTGGTGGTGATAATGATGATGTTCCTTGTCTGCACTATATCTCTGTTCTCTGTTACTCTGGTTTTCATGTAGTGATTGCGAACTAGGGATGTCCTGAATTACTGTGTAGAAGTTTTGTCGAAAAACAAAAATAAAATCACTTGGCATTCTTTTAGTTGAATAATTGAAGTTGAGTATAGTCGACTATTTTTAGCATCTAACTTATAATTTCATGTATAATTCCTAGCATGGACGGAGCCAAAGGTCGGCTAGTGCGGGCTTCAGCCCATCCCAATTTTTTCTTTTTGTAGTATAGGGAGTATTGTGCAAAAATTAAAAATAAAGTGTATAATAGGTGAGATATTAGAATCCTGAGTGGAAAAAACAAAAATATAAAAAAGTAAACCTAAATTCATCCGATTGTTTGCATTTGTTTTTCTGTTTGTTTCATTCAAATTTTTTAAGTCGATGTTTTTTAGATAATTACCAATAAGATGATTTTTTTTCGTGGATTGCCGCTTCTGAACCTCTGGATGTTTCTTCTTAGCAGTTAGCTTAGCCTGTTCCACACGTAAACCCAGGCTTCGCCGCTGATTCCTAGTGTGCTTACTGATGATTGGTGGATGTATTAGATTCCAAATCAATTGGGATGTTTGGTTATTACAATGTCGGTTTTCGTTTCCCACTTACAAATTTCAAAAATATTCGATCTATATATTAATAATCATTCAAAAATATTCGATCTATATATTAATAATCATTTAACACTGGTAGTTCACGAGCTTGTATTTGTATCAAAAACTGGAAGTTATCTTTTCTTTTGTAAATGCTGTATGAGTGTGTTCGATGTTATCTGTTCGGCCTTTGTTGTTGGTTTTCATATATTCTAATGAAAGTGTAATATTCTGTAGTTCTCTCAGAACAGAAATTTCACAGAAACATAATAATGAAGTTGATATTTCGTTAATTTTGAGTCAAGGTCCTTATGGCGATATGGATCACGTCATAAGTTGCGCTTTTAGGATGATTTCATAGAGTACTTGATAGTTTTTCTTGGGGGGGGGGGGGGTCTCTTCGAGGCATCGGCAGAGACAAAAGGGGGCCACCTCGGGCCTTGGCCCACCCCATCTCCTTCCAAATAGTGATAAAAAAATATTTAAAAGACATTGGACTTGTATATGATTGTCTTTATAAAAAATCTCTGACCTAATTACGTCATATTGCTGTACTCATATAGCTGTATGAGTACCAACCACTGTACTCATTTGACCGAGCACATAGGTGCAATATCAATATCATTCATATTATATATATATTTTTTAGGTTCAGGTACTTGTATTACATGTGTAAAATAGTACTCATATTATATGAGTACTCGTTTGGCCGACATGAGTACTCATATACTCATTTGGTCGAGTACATAAGTGCTCATTTGACCGAGTACATGAGTACTAGTGTAGTCATAATTCTTAAGCACGGAAGGCTTAAGCACCAAATCCTTGCACCACCATCCAAACGGCGATTAAAACCAGTAGACTTGAATGATATTTATAGTGAAAAAAAAATGTCCAGCCCGGCCCATTTTCTCGTCCTGGCTACGACATTGCTTCAAGGGCATGTTAATGAGTGAGTATATTGTGGTCATGGTGATGTTGAAAGTTGTAAATCAAACAATTTGACATATCATCGCAAAAAACTACATCTTGTATTGAAAATGATGTCTAAATTTGAGTGAGAGAAAAAACAAATATTTCAGCATTCGTAAGTAAATCGTAATATTCTAAACTCTGTAAGATGGCTGTTGTAATCATTATATGGTTGTGTAGTTCTTTGGATCAAGTTTGGCTTACTCTCTTCATCTCGTCATCTCCTTAGGCAAGGCTTGCAGTTGATGCAGACTCCAACTACTGTGTTTATGATTCGGACATAGCAACCGAGTTGGGTGTGGGGTCGCTTTCACTCCTTATGGTTAGTCAACTACTGATAATGGCCGCGAGTAGGTGTTTGTGCTGCGGGAGAGCTCTCAGGCCTGGCGTTTGGAGGGTTCGGGCTATTGTCTTGTTCATCACTTGTTGGTACGTTTTTCAATCTCTCAGTTGTTCCCTACAATTATCAATATGGCTCATGCGAGTGTCTTTTAATTTTGTTATTGGTGGTGGTTGTTGTTGTTAAATTACAGAACGGCCCTTTAGGTTTAGCTTAATTACGAAAAATACAAATAACAGCTTGAAGTTTGTGTCTACCCCGACAAATATCCCCGCTTGAGTCCAAATGGTGTACTTTTTGTGCATAGAAATAAGGGATAATTGCAAAAACTACACTTGAGTTTGGCCTTATACAAAAAAGCCCGCCAGGGGTTCAGAATTACAAAAATACTCTTGAAGTTTGATTCGGTGTTAAAATCAAGGTGCTAATTGTAATATTTTAGAAAAAACATGGAGGGCGTTTTTTTGATATTCTTTTTTGGCTTATGAAGGGGGTCAATGTGAAACAAAACAAAAACTCAAGTGTATTTTTTAGTAATAATGCAAGTTATATGTTTTTTGAATTAAATCCATCTCAAGGGTACTTTTTGTTGTTAATCCTAGGAATATATATATATATAGGGGTTGTTTCAGGTGAGAATGCAATTTAAGTTAAGAAATACGAATGAATTTCATCCATAGATCTTGATAAATGGATGGCCTAGATTTATTCTCACAAAAATTTGATGCATATCATCCAATATTTTAATGCATCGATATTTTGATGCACATAATGCATATTTTAATGCATTGCAATTTTGATGCGCGAAATGCATATATTTCATGCATAATTAGTACAAAATTCATGCATATTCGCAATTCGCAGGATAAGAACCATTCTCATTTGATTCTAAATATATATATATATATATATATATATATGAAAGGAGTATTTGCTTGCAATATTAAAGTATTGCTCTTTTCCTATATATATATATATATATATATTTGGGATACTTCTGAGAAAGATACACCACATCAACATGCTAATCATTAGTACGCAATGCATTTCCTAACTCCCATTTTTTCTACTTTTAGAAATTTAACGGTTGAATCTGTTCATTACACAGGGTGACATTCACCATTGCGGAGGTGTGCTTGTTAGCTGGTTCGGTACGGAACGGCTACCATACAAAGTACAGAACCTATCTAAACCAACATCCTCCTACTTGTGAGACCTTGAGAAAGGGATTGTTTGGAGCAGGGGCAGCATTTATTGTCTTCACCGGGATTCTATCTGAGCTCTTCTATTCTAGCTATTCGAAAGCTGGTGCCGGAGTCTTGCCTCAGGGTCGGAGCGCGGGCATAAGGATGGGGTCGATGTAGCGGGACCATATGCACTGGACAGAATATATATATATATATAGTTTTTCTTCGTATTTATATTGTATGGCTTATTTGAATAAATTTTGGACCCTTTTTTTGATATATTTGAGATAGCAAATGTAGAATGTGCATTGTATTGTATCGCATGTTCCATACTCTCTCTTCCCGATTTAGATGGAAGGTTGTACTCCCCCCGTCCACGATCTTTCTTTACATTTGCCATTTTTGTCCGTCCACAACCTTTCTTTACACTTCACTTTTTCTAAATAAGGAAACTTTTTAATTCCACTTTTATCCTTACACATCAATATCATTACTTTTTTAATTCCACCTTTATCTTCACACATCAACATCATTACTTTATCTACACTAAATTACTAATAAACATACACCCAAATGGGACATTATCTTAGGGGAGTATTTTTTTTCCAATTCCCGAAGAATTTTCTATTTGGACATTATTTATTTTTATACCTAAATTATTCATATTTCAATAAATTATCGTACCTCACGAAAAAATACCACATTATTGCTATATTTGATCCATTTCGCTAAAAATGTTATTTTCATGGATTTTCATCTACTTTGTAGGAATCTGAAATCCAGTTCAAGTCCTGAAACAAGAATCGGCTAGCCTCAAATAATAATAATAATAAATAAATAATAATAAAAATAATAATAATAAATAAATAATAACAAAAATAATAATAATAAATAAATAATAAATACAGTAATAATAATAATAAACGAATTCAAATATGAAAATAAGAAATTAGAACATATGAAGTAATTGTGTCTTGGGGATCAGGGGGATCAGATGTGGATGTCGAAGAAGGGAGGGTCGCGCGTAGAGAGAAGAAAGGTGAAAAAATCCATCAAAATCTCGTGTGATTTTGGAGGATTTTTCTCTTTATAAAATCCATGAGATTTTAAAATCTTTAAAAGTGATCTTTCAAAATCCAGATTGAATACCTCAAAATTTTTAAAGACTTTTCAAAATCCGGATTGAATACCTCCAGACTTTTAAAGTCCAAAAAAATCCAACATAATCTTTAATCCAATACACTCCCCTAAGATACGTTAAATATTATACCTTGTGTGATTAAGGTGTATAATATATCTAATACACATTTATATCTTGTTTGGTATAAATTATAGGTCCCTTGATAAAATTCGGGACCGTATAAATAATACCGATTTCTGGTATTACGTATCCCACCTTAGAGGTGGTATTAGATGATATTAAAAACTACTGCAACTAATAAATTCAATAAACTACCATGATTTCTATATTTTGTAGATAATTTAATACATCGTACTAAATTTGATATTAATTTCTTATATTATATACAAAATCCCAGTCAATCTTATCAAGTTTTATGCCATACAACCAAGAATACCACGGAATGAGGGAAATCCTCCCCAAACTAAGACCATCTCCAACAGTTTACACAAAAATACTGCAACTTCAAACACAAAAATACAGAAAATCAACAATGTATCTCCAACAGCTTACACAAAAATACAGCAATTAGTAATGCAACTCCAACAATTTGCACAAAAATACAGTAAAAATGAATATTCTATTATATTCTTTTTCTAATCTTAATATTATGTACAAATATAAACGTATTTTGTCTCCATTAACTAATAATAAAATTTATTTATATATCAATAATTTTTATCAGTCTAAATGTAATTTTCTTATTAATCTAATTTTATTATAATAATTTGTTTCATTGATAAAAGAGTTGTATATAAAAAGAGTTGTATTCCCTAAAAAATGAAAGAATTGCAAAAGAAAAGAATTATTATAAAATTAATATAAAACAATTAAAACATAAAGAAAAAAAAAAAAAACATAGCGCCGTGAAAAGTATTGCGGTACTATTCCTTCCTCAAAAATAGCGTGGAGATAGCGCAAGTGGTTGGAGCATAAATCTCTCAAAAATGACGTTGAGCACTATGATAGAGCATCTGTTCTAAGCGCCCAATGACCCTAATTAAATTCATTTTCTTTTTCCGCTTCTCCTTTTTCCCGATTTTCCGTCGCTCTTTCCCTTTTTTCTTATTTACTAGTACTAACCCGTGGCGTTGCCACGGCATGATTTTCTTTAAATCAGTAATACGTGAAATAAAATATCATCCAAACAATAAATAATATTAAATAGAATCAAAAGTTCAATATATCGAAAAATATGAAAGAGAATGCAAAGTCAACGTGTACAATCACAGTAGACATCTGAATAATCGCCAACTGCAAAATGATATCTGTACAAATCAGTAAGTAATAACAAAATCAAATAAATGTATATTGCTACTTTAAACATAAAGTGTATTAATATGATAAAAACATACCTCAAAGTTTTGAAAACACCTCCTTGTATATAATGTTGGTGATCGTGTCGATGGGATTGCCTTCCTCATCCAATGCTAAAACCTTGAGCCCCTTTTTGCTTGTTACTCTGGAAAATGCAATATAGAGCTGGCCATGGCTGAAAACAGACTTTGGGAGGTAGGCCCAACATGAGATAAAGACTGTCCCTGACTCTTATTGATAGTCATTGCATAACAAACTGATATAAGAAATTGCCTTCGCTGAAATCTAATAGGAAACTTGGTAATATCAGAAGGTGAAAGTACCATCCTTGGTATGAAAACCTTCACTCCAGCGTTCTTTCCATGTATCATCTTAGCCTCAATAATGTGCTTGCCAATCGCAGTAACAATCAATCTAGTTCCATTACAAAGCTCGGCAGACTGGCCAATATTTCTAAGAAGCATTATAGGACAACCGACCTTAAGTCGAATTATATGATTTGGTATCCCAGAAGTCCTTATAGTGTTCAGGAACTCGACAGAATAGACATCTTCTCTATTGACGGTATCATCTTCCTCAGGGCATATGCTATCTGAACTCATGAATTCCGTGGCATCTCCAGGTAAAAGAGACATTATATAATCATTTACTTCCTGGACGATCTCATTGGTGGGAGCAAGAATAGCCCTATCATGAAAGTACCGACCATCACCGACATGGTCTAATATGCTCGGATATGTGCTCTTAACCATTACAGCAATTGGTTCATCAATAGACCGAATCAGAATATCATCAGGCAGTTTGAATTCTACCTCACCATCATTATCAACACCAATTTCACCATCTCCAACCTTCAGCAGCCACTCAGCAAACTCCCTGATGCTCTCGGTCTCATCATATGAGCCGCAAGAGGGTAATTTAATAGCACAAAGTCAACAATTTATATACATTTAAAATAAGTTATTTATATAAAAAGTAATTATCTAGCATAAAATTTTAGAAAAGTACCTGTAGACGCATGTTCTTCGTAAGCTTCAGGACACGACAGGAACTCCAAATTGTCTTAGATGAGCAAAGGGATGCGTGGACTATATCCTGTCTACTACCCTTTGGTATGACGGGCAATATCTGTCTGTAATCACCACAAAAGAAAACGACCAATCCACCAAACGGCTTGTTAGATTCCATACCATGATGATCTTTCATCATATCCCTTATACTGCGATCCAGTGCCTCAAAGCAAAACTTATTAGTCATGAGTGCCTCATCCCATATGATTAGCTTTGTACTCTTCAAAAGTCCTGTCAGATCGCCATTGAATTTTCTATCGTTATCCGAAAATATCATAACAGTCCATCTTTTTCAAAAGACTTGATTATCTCGACCTGGAATAAAATAAAATCGTATTGATGATAGATATTTTATTATCTAACTCATTATAATCGAGTGGTTTAAACTTTTAGGATTATTAGGATATGGTTTTCAATTATTTAGATTACCCAAATCTTTAGTTCTCCAATTTGCAAGTTGATTCGGTAAAAGACTTTAGGATATGGTTTTCAATTATTGTTGTGATTATCCGAATGTTAGCTATTTAAATATCATGATTTGATCTGGTCTTTTAAAATATCATAAAACAGTCTGAAGTGTTTTAACTTTTTAGAGTTTATAGGATTCAGGTTTAAGTTGTTTAGATTATCCGAATTGTAGCTATTTAAATATCAATTTGATCTGGTCTTTTAAAATATCATAAAACAGTGTGAAGTGTTTTAACTTTCTAGAGTTTATAGGATCTAGATTTAAGTTGTTAAGATTATCCGAATTTTAGATATTTAAATATCAAATTGATCTGGTCTTTTAAAACATCATGAAACAGTCTAAAGTGTTTTAACTTTGTAGAGTTTTCAGGATCTTGGTCTCAATTGTTAAGATTATACGATTTTAGTTATTTAAATATCAATTTAATCTGGTATTTTAAAATATCTTAAAATAGTCTGAAGTGGTTTAACTTTCTAGAGTTTTCAGGATTTTGGTCTTAGTTGTTAATATTATTCGAATTTTAGTTATTTAAATATCAATTTGATGTAGTCTTTTAAAATATTATAAAACAGTCTGAATTGGACTTTCTAGAGTTTGTAGGATCCAGGTATCAATTTGACCTGGTCTTCGAAAATATCATAAAACAGTCGGAAGTGGTTCAACTTTCTAGAGTTTTCAAGATCTAGGTTTCAGTTAAGATTATCCGAATTTTAGTTATTTAAATATTAATTTGATATGGTCTTTGACAATATTATAAAACAGTCATTCGGTGCGCGTTAAAAGATCGAACAAATTAGAATTAAATGAACATTGTTTTGAATATATAGTAGATATCTTATTAGCTAAACAGCTTATTATAAGGTGTTTATTTTTGTTGAGTTGTTAGGATCTCAGTTTCTATTAAATATTAAAACAATCCTCATCTTTTAAAAGATTGTTAATAATTTTGATCAGATTAATTTACAATTTGATTCGAGCATTTAAAATATTCAAGTCATTATCTATAATAATAATTGATTCGGTCTTTTTATTTAATTAGAATTAAATAAAAATAATCATAGAAACACGGGAATTATCTAATACAAGTAATTTATAACTTTTATAAATATAAGTTATTTATCTTGCTAGAGTTGTTAGGATCTGGGTTTCAATTATTTACACAAAGCCAATTATCTATTAGCTATCTAATTGGCAATGTTATACGCTCCCAGGAGAATCGGTTAACATGCTTGGAATAATTGAAACACGCATGAGCAGAAAAGTGAGAATTTGAAACCCAAGATAAGTGAATATGATTCACAAATATAAGTTGATAGAGAAATGTGAATCGAGACAATTACAACGATATTGAAATACTCTTAGATTTTGGCGCTGTGCTCGCATGTACTTATAGCATTCATATAGACCACTTCAATATCAGCAACACATCTAGGGCACTGGTTGTGCGGAAGTTGTCTTTCTAGATGCGATAGAAATTCTTCGTCACTTGAATTACAAAATAGTGGAACACCAAGGTAGTTAGGAAGCTTAAATTTCATTTTTGGAAGTCTTTTTTCCAGTTGCCATCTGCATGATGTCACATAGTATGCGCTCTTAGAATTATTCTCCAACATCGATAACCCTTGAATTCCCTTTTCTCTGTGTTTTTATTCACCACTAAACAGCTTCATGAAGTTTAAACAATATGTGGCTTCATGGTGATTGAGGTTTAGGGCGATAATCATTAATTCAACTGCTTCGTCTTCATTTTGTTCGACGAAGAACTTTAACTACAAAAAAATGAAATAGTAATAAAATTAGGAGAAGATGAGATAAAAAATAATTAGTAACTAATTAGATATTAATGTACCAATGATTTTCTCGAACGAAGGCTTGAGATTTTAGAAGCCACCAGTTTATCTAACATTGGAGGAGAAACATCATGTTGCATGTCAAAACTAAGCCGCTGCAAAATACTTGTTGTGTTACCCAACTCATAGAAGAGTCGACAGCTGGGAATCGTAGTATTGTTTGTAGTTAGAAATTAATAATTTGTTTATATATACAATAACGCGCAGTGAATGAAGAACCTATGAAACCTGCAAATTACCTGGCGCTAGCGTTTGCCCAGTCGTTGGGTGATTGACGTGCAAGCTTTTCCATAATGCGCATGATTAAATCATGTGGCAGATTTGTAATTGCGTAGTTATCGATAATCATCATTCTTTTCGAATCAAATATTTTGAGATAAACACAGGTATTCTGACCTTGTGGTATGAGGAATGTCATTTCTTGTTTATATAACCAACGGTTTTTAGGAACGAGGAGTGGCTGTGTGATAAGTATTTGGCTCCCAAGAAATCTCATAAATCTAACTGAAAGTTGTCCTCGGGTCCCTATTTGTAGCTGAAATATTTTTAAATCAATTATTTTTTTATAGGATGTATGATGAGTATTGGTGGCCTACAAATCTTGTAAATCTAACTAACTAATGGATAATATGATAAATATTATAAATAGCTAAAATTATGGCAGAATATAATTTGAATTATTTTATATATATGAAATAATTTTAGACCATTTTTTTCTGCTGGAATTTGCCACGTAGGCTTATAGCTAAAGTTGTGGAAAAATGAACAAACTATTTTGAATGGCAAAATATAATTGAAATGATTTTAAATCATTTATTTTTTGCAATCATCAAATATTTTGAGATAAACACATGTATTTGACCTTGTAGTATGGGAATGTCATTTCTTGTTTATATAACCAACGGTTTTTAGGAATAAGGAGTGGCTGTGTGATAAGTATTCGGCTCCCAAGAAATCTCATAAATCTAACTGAAAGTTGCCCTCGGGTCCTTATTTGAGGCTGAAATATTTTTAAATCAATTAATTTTTTATAGGATTTATGATGAGTATTGGTGCCCTACAAAATCTTGTAAATCTAACTAACTAATGGATAATATGATAAATATTATAAATAACTAAAATTGTGGCAGAATATAATTTGAATTGTTTTATATATATGAAATAATTTTAGACCATTTTTTTTTCTGCTGGAATTTGCCACGTAGGCTTATAGCTAAAATTGTGGAAAAATGAACAAACTATTTTGAATGACAAAATATAATTGAAATGATTTTAAATCATTTATTTTTTGCTGGAATTTGCCACGTAGGATTTTGTTTAGCTAAAATTGTGGAAAAATGAACAAACTATTTTGAATGGCAAAATATAATTGAAATGATTTTAAATCATTTATTTTTTGCTGGAATTTGCTACGTAGGATTTTGTCCCATGTGGCATGTCTCTCATTTCATTTAAATCATGTGGCAGATTTGTAATTGCGTAGTTATCGATAATCATCATTCTTTTCGAATCAAACATTTTGAGATAAACACATGTATTTGACCTTGTGGTATGAGGAATGTAACACCCCCAATCCACTCAGGGATATTACACGCCGTAGACCCTCTCCTCGAGGATCTACCAGGCTGGTAACAATATTTAACATCTCGACCATGCCTTCAAGGCTACAATGACTCAGTAGACCGATTTGGTCTTTCCACAAATACATACAACTCAAATACAACTCATGCCCACGCAGGGGACAAAATACAACTACACCCGTACAACGGGAACAATACAGCAGCGGAAAATAAAGTACAACTGAACCAACACACGATATACGGTTCCTCATGTGATTAGTATCGATCATCTTTCATCATCCTTCGTGCCGACCCTGTTGTATGCTCCAAAACCCGAATGCAAAACAGACATCCACCCCCGAATACTGGGGTTAGCAAAACTCCACTGTTTTGCTAGTGCAAATACAAAGTGCAAATACGAGCCATACACTTCACATTCCACGAATAACAATAACCGAGGATCCTCAAAGATCCAAACGAAACGAAAAGTACTTCCCGAGGCAAGGGTTTGAGAAAACATTTCAAAAACGAAATATCATAAATCAATGGGAATAATTTATAAAGCGGTTTAGAATGCCATCGAGAGTTTTAATAGGAAACAATTTAGGATTATCAAATCCTACTTTTCAAAACCAAAGACGAAGGGTCACCGCCCCAAAGGTTTACTTTCTGAAAATGACATTAACCAAATCGTTGGGATTTTAGCCCCAAATCCGTAAAACGACTTTTATAAACCATTGGGATTTTAGCCCCAAATCTCATCAACTCACGACACGAGAACGTCAACAAGGTTCGTCTTCCAACGTCAAAATACACAAATAAATGATTTAAAACAAACAACAAAATACTCTAGTGCCATCCTAGCCAAGTAAGCCAAACGAACAACTTACCTCTTACACACTTAGTCAATGCATGCAATCATGAAAACCGTTCAAAAGCACTCATTTCCTAAATGCCAATATCGAATCACATTTGCAAAAATGCACCACAATTAACCGCGGACCACGGCTTCGTGGATCCCTGCCGAGACCCCGTCGGATCTAACCCACAGTGGTTAAAAGCAAGCTCGCGGTCCACAGCTTCGTGGAGCCCTACCGAGACCCCGTCGGATCTAACCCGTAGTGAGCATACACACACACACGTTACTCATGCAATACTAACATGCTAAGAATGTAAGTTCATTAAGAATACTCACTAGAGATGGCCATTAACTCGACACCATTACCAAACTCTTCAAAAATACAATAACAAGCTTAAATACGGAATACACGATTCCATAACTTTAAACAAGAGGAGTATCCTCATAAAATCCTTCAACGTTCAAAATAATCAAATCATAATCAATTCTCAAAACACCGTTCACAAAACACACGCGTTTTGAAAGAAAGCCTTTAACGAGGCCAAAACGAAATCCTTTTGAAACTTCATTTCAAATAACCAAACAAACACATCAAGACGACCACCGATCATCATATACATAAAACGAGAAAAGTATGGGCAAGGTACTTGCCTCGATACCACGAGCACCGAACCACGAACGGATACGGCTCAACCGAAGCTTGGGCGCGATGCTAACGAAAAGGAAGACGACAATGAACGGAACGGAAGAATCAAGCACGGCCGTGAGGAACCGAAAATGAACCTAACGATTCGAATAGCACAATCACAACCACTTCTAAACGATTATGGAAATGGAATACACCGAACCCCGCCTACGATTCATGTATATTCATACCGAAAACAACAACGAGGGCGGACCACAACCAAACCCTCTCGATTCCGTAAAAATCCACAAAATATCCATGAATCCGTAGGAAAACTAAAGATACTAACAAGATTAATCATATCCATCATGAATTAATCAACAATACGGAAAGAATCGAACAATAATTCGAAAACCCCCAAATCTCCCAAAAATGGGTTCTTAGAAGATTACCTTGGATTAGGATGAATGATTCAAGAAGAAATCGATAATCTACAACAAAACTCGAAGTGGATGATTTCTTCAAGTCCGAAAATGTTAAAATCGCCCCAAAAGTTGCTCCGGAATCGCCCAAGACGAGAGGAAGAAAAGAGAGGAGAGGAAAATGAAAAATCTTCCTCAGATCCCGTGTAATATAGTGAAACACAGCAGAACCTATCGGCCGATAGGCCCAACCGATACCCATACGGAATGCCGGCAGTAGAGTCTATCGACCCCCCCTATCGGCCGAAAGGCTCCTGGAAGTGCTCGGCCAAAATCAAAGCGACCATAACTCTCGTCAGGACTCAGATTGACACACCGTTTGAACCATTGGAAAGCTAACTCGATGTTCTATAATATTGCAAAGATTTATAATTTTTGGAGTCACCAAAAATTAATGGTGATCTAACAAAGACGAACTCATACTTAGAAAAGTCATTTAGTAATCCTGAATTCAACAAAACGACACCGAAACCCGAACCTGAATACGAACCGAAGATACGGTTACGAAGTACTCACAAAGACGAATCTAAGAGCTAGTAGGACACACGATTCCGACCACCCGAAGGCTCGAAATTCGACAACGGAAGGTAATTACCCCAAACTTTGGGAAATTACGAAAATGGCCCAAATGCCCGAAAATCACCATACGACAACGAATAATCAAACCGAAGCTCACAACACGTATAACAACGTTAAATGAACTTACGAAAAACCCCAAACGAAGCTTTGAACGAGATTCGCAAGAACCGAACTCAAGCGCGAAAAGTCGCTAAAAAGCACGGAACTCAACAAAGCGACCGAAACGAACTCGGATGATAAAAAGTGCAGATTAAATATTCTCCGAATGGCGAAATGGTCATGATAGAGTTGTCAAAACGAACTTTGGTCGAAAAAGAAATTTACCGAAAATCGAAAATTTGAGATATTACATTCTACCCTCCTTAAAAGAAGTTTCGTCCGAAACTTAAAACAAGTAGGGAAGAAATATTCCGCCAGGAAAAACTCAACAAGATACACAAGAATGCGTAACTAATGCCCAACGGCGAAATGTTACAAACAACGCAAAGGAATATACGGCGTGAAAACACGCTCCACGGCGACCAACACAATGTAGCCGTTAGGGATACAATAAAACCAACAAACGACAAGCGTCATCAAACGGATAATATAGCCAAGTCAATTATCTGACAATCACAAAACACAACGAACGAAAATCGATACGATTGACTAACCTAACGGTACATTGATCAAAACATGAGCCACACGCTGAACAAATACGAAATTCCACCGCCCAAAGGTTGGAAGATCGAAAACGAGACTAATTTCCCGAACTTAAGGAAATTTCGAAGGAGTCTGAATGTTCAACAATCACGAAACGAGATTGACAAAAAACGAACAATCAAACGATCAAACCACAAAGATCGAGACAACAAAAAAAAAAATCGAACGATCATGTTCGGATCATGAAGAACAATAAGGTTCAACCGGCAACCCCGAGGTTCACACCTCGACTCGAGACAAAACATGATCCGATGAAAACAACAAGATGCACACTCGCACCAGATCCACAGAAAATGGAGTAACGATTGAAAGGTCACAACGACGAACGAGAAATTCCGAAATAATACCACCCTCGTTCGATCAACAAAGGCAAGGGGCAGGACAAACTCAGAAAAGGTCAATGAACATGATGAGTCGACAAAGTCGAAAACACAAGAGTTCTAAATCCGATCCACTTCGAATAAAAGAACTAATAGAACCAGATGACGCCACTCCCGAACAAGGTTCACAAGAATCGAACCGAACTCGAAAAAAAGTCACATCGATAACCCGATCGGCCCACAACAAGATCACAGCTTGCTCGAACGATGAAACCGAAATACAAAACAAGTTCACAAAGTGCCAACGAACATGAGCGAATCGATAGACTGGAGAAAGAGAAAATACAGGAGTCAAAATAATACGGGCATATCTCCGACCTCGTCCACGAAATTCACAAAAACGGGGGCAAGGTAACAAGACATTAAACAATCGACACATAACGGAACGATCACCGATGCACACGGTCATACCATACCAAGCTCTAACAGCTCGCACATCCTCGACAATGCAGAAATCGCCACGAGGCGACAACATTCAATACCAACATTCCGCCTCTCACAGGGGCTAGCACAACCAATGTGTGGAAAGCGATTCAATGCTCACACCGCCAATTCGATCATACTCGGGAGAAAGTATCAAAATGACAACGCGAACGTCACACATACATACCCAGCCCTCAAACGGGAATGGACAGTTTTAAAAAAATATGAAAACCTCATTTTGAAAATAATTTGAAGAATACTGGTTGATCTTGAGTATCACCTTTCAAATAGTACAAACGTGGAACGTCGTTATCGAGACTTTGGGAAAACCATTTCGCGTTTGATAAAAATGAGGACACTTTCTCTTAGTGAAAACTTTCAGAATATTCGACCCTCGGGTCTAAATAAAAGTGTTGAAAATATCGCGAAACATTTTGGTCCTCGAGGTAGAAAAATTTTGAAATATATTGCGGCATCTAGGATGTACCACAAGAAAATAACTCATTTGAAAAGTATGTCTCGAAATTTGTTTTTCTAAGATACTCAAGGTTTTCAAAAATTCAATAGGCCAGAATGCCCAAAACTCACACATATCGATGTTCACTAAAACAACTCCTAGCACACGCACCAAAACGTTTAAGATGAAGACAATATATGTCTTTAAACGGAAATAAACGATAAAATACCATATTCAGAACAAAACCTCTGGTAAAATACTCTCCCGCACTGGCTAGTGAACAAGTCGAACGCGTATAAGCACAAAGCTTCCACAATAGAACTTGTAAAACGTGCAAATCGATTCGAAAATCATCAACAACGGAGAAAAACAACAATAAAAAGACATCACAAGCGACGACACTCCTCGTATAAATCAAATACGAAAGTCGACTAAATACATATCGTGAAATCAAAATTCACATAAGGATTCCACCACTTAACAAATAATCATAAAAATAGCTCGTGTCACACGAGGCACAACACAAAGAAGGGAGACTTACTTCCACGGGTCGCACGAAGATGATGATCGCCCCACGATACTAATCACGACCAACAAACTCAAACGACGCGTCGCGACACGACTCAGTCAGATAAAAATCCAACGAAACAAGACTCAAACAACACGACTTGACCCGACAGCCTAGGTTTCCTCAACCTAAGCTCTGATACCATTTATGTAATATCCCTGAGTGGATTGGGGGTGTTACAAGGAATGCCATTTCTTGTTTATATAACCAACAGTTTTTAGGAATGAGGAGTGGTTGTGTGATAAGTATTCAGCTCCCAAGAAATCTCATAAATCTAACTGAAAGTTGTCCTCGGGTCCTTATTTGTAGCTGAAATATTTTTAAATCAATTAATTTTTTATAGGATTTATGATGAGTATTGGTGTCCTACAAAATCTTGTAAATCTAACTAACTAATGGATAATATGATAAATATTATAAATAGCTAAAATTGTGGCAATATAATTTGAATTGTTTTATATATATCAAATAATTTTGGACCATTTTTTTTCTGCTGGAATTTGCCACGTAGGCTTACAGTTAAAATTGTGGAAAAATAAACAAATTATTTTGAATGGCAAAATATAATTGAAATGATTTTAAATCATTTATTTTTTCCTGAAATTTGCCACGTAGGATTTTGTTTAGCTAAAATTGTGGAAAAATGAACAAACTATTTTGAATGGCAAAATATAATTGAAATGATTTTAAATCATTTATTTTTTGATGGAATTTGCCACGTAGGATTTTGTCCCATGTGGCATGTCTCTCCTTTCATTTTTATCACCACTTTTCATATATATATATATATATATATAGATTTCCTTTTTTCTTTTCCTTTTTCCTAGTCACTTTTCCAGATCTCTCTCTCTCACCTTCTTTATTCCTTTTACTTTTTTTTTTCTCACTTTTTCCCGATCCTTTTCATCTCTTTTCCCCCCTTTTTCTTTTCTTTCCTTTCTTCCTTTCTTGGCTGCATAGTGTACAGGGGAAATTTACATTTGACTACCTTTTTAAATGGTTTAATTACAGTTTAGTCCCTATTATTTTAGATATTACAATGAAGGACAAACTTTACACTGTACAGAAACTATATTTACAACGAAGGATAAAAGTCAAATTTTTAGATGATGTCACTGAAGAGAGAGTACTGATATTCCGAATTTGTCCTTTTATTTTTCTTTTCTTTTTTACCTATTTATTTTTCGCCTCACGTGGGTGGCACATGCTGGACCTCATTGTAATATATATAACACTTCTGGACTTCAGTGTAATAAATTTTCAAGTTTTCTAGAAAAAAAATATTTGTTCCAAAAAAGAAAGTATTTTCCGGAAAAAAAATATATTATTTTTCGAAAAAATAAAAAAAAATTATTTTCTGGGAAAAAAATTATCTTTTTGGAAAAAACATTATTTTATGGAATTTTTTATTTTTTTCGAAAAAATTAAAAAACATTTTCTGGAGAAAAAAATTATTTCTTGGCAAAATAATATTTTTTCGAAATAAAATTATTTTTTTCGAGAAAATAAAATTATTTTCTGAAAGAAAATAAAAAAAAATTCGAAAAATTTAAAAAAATATTATCTGGAGGAAAAAATATTTTTTGGCAAAATAATATTTTTTCGAAATAAAATTATTTTCTGGAAAAAATGAAAAAAAATATTTTTTTCGAAAAAATTTAAAAATATTTTCTGGAGAAAAAATTATTTTTTGGCAAAATAATATTTTTTCAAAATAAAATTATTTTCTTGAAAAAAATATTATTTTTTCGAAAAAATAAATTTATTTTCTGAAAAAAAAATAAAATAAAATATTTATGCGAAAAAATAAAAAATATATTTTCTCGAAAAAAATTATATTTCGAAAAAAAATTATTTTCTGAAAAAAGAATATTTTTTAAAAGAAATGTATTAGCCAAACACTTTAATAACTTATAAGCTATTTATTTAATATGAAATGTATTTTAAAAGAAATGTTTTATTCAAGTAAATAGAGGGGCATTTTCGTCTTTTTAATGGAAGTCAACACCAATTCAGATTTTTGTCCTTCGCTGTAATTTATGAAACAATAGGGACTAAAGTGTAAAGAGACAATCTAATAGGGTAGTTGGCTGTAATTTCCCCTATTGCATAATGATAGAGAGGGGTAGTTTAGTCGTCACTTTTCCTTTTTAAAATTTTCTAAAATTTTTTGGTTTTCAATTTCTAAGAAAATTGTTGAAAATTAGAAAAATATATTCCAAATATGCAAATAGATAATTTTTACATTAATATATAATATAACTAATTATTATACATTACATTTTAATATACCTTTATAAATCTACTCAATATTATATATATATATATATATATATACACTCAAAAGATGGTCTTTTCATCTAAAAAATGAATCTGACTAATCAATATATTCATATATCTCTCCACCGTTCAGTAGATATAGTTGTTCACCACTAATTAGTGTTTTCTCTTTGTTGTTCTTGATTCTCAAAAAATAGTTCTGCAGTATCCTCTCAAAAAAATATATACATACTTTTTATATTAACATATAACTAATTATTATACATTACATTTTAATATTTTATAATCATGTTTATACACTATTTATTCCTCTTATTATTTTTAAGTGATCACTAGTTCATAAAGTTAGATTATTAAATATAGGAACAAGATTTTTATTTTTTATTTAATTTAAAATAATGTAGACCAGTGTCACATGAACACGGTAAAATGGTAATTAACAAATAAATAATATTTATACTATTTGATGTTTCATTTTGTTTGTTAGATTTTTTTATCATTTAAAAATACTATTTATGTAACATATTCATAAGTATGGCTCATAGATTTAAAAAATATTAAAATATGTGTAGTTGTTGAGGTTCGATTGTTCGAAGAGTGTCTAGCTTGTTTGTAGCACAACTCTAGCGTGTTTGCTAATTTTCTAAATCTAGAAAATAAGTTATGACTGTTTTCTATAATTTTCTAAAGTCCAGTTATAATTTGGAAAATCGTGTTTTCCAGTTTTCTTTTTAGAAAATATCTAATTTGAACGTGTTTTTATTTTTTTCTGTTTTCTTAGAAATTTTTCTAGAAAACTGGTGAAGTAAAGAAGGACTTAGGCTCTGTTCTTTTGGACTGAATTGAATCTGAACTGAATTGAATTGAACTCACTAATAAAAATGATGAATCTGAAATATAAATGTAAGAGTAATGGTCAAAATAATGAATAGTATTATGGGATGAAATAGAACTGGCTATCTAATAAAAGGATGAATATGAAATTTAGATTCTTCATGTTAATGGTGATTCGTTTAACTTGATGAGGTTGAATCATGGATTTCTGAATCATGATAATTTCAGTGGTCTATTTAGATGAGTTAAATCATGACATGAGGTTGAATTCCGGATTGAGTATGATATGATCCTTGTTATCGAGTTGGTTTTATTGTTGATGTTGTTATTGATATATGGACATTGATATGATCATTGTGATAGTTATGGTGTCGTTTATCTTCAAGAGATATGGAGATTTATGTCTCCCTTCATTTCGGATTTTGGTGTTAAGATGATATAAGGATATATAATGGTTTTGATTATAAATATGGATAAGATGATTAAAACCAACATTATGTTGATTTTAGTTTCGTATGTTCTTGATAAGATGTGGATCATGATGATGAGATTGAATTTGGAAAAAGTTATTGTTAATCTTGGGGTATGATTTCCTTTTCATTCGGATTCGTAGTCGCAAGGTGTTAGTCGATGCTTGGAATGCATGCCACTGTACAGCATTAGCACACGCTAAGCTTACTGGCTAGCGCACGCTAACGGGAGCAACTTAGCGTACGCTACGTGCGTTTAACGTGCGCTAAGTAGGCAGACAGTGCAGTATTTTTGTCTTGTGATTATGAATTCGTTACGGTTTGATTTGGTTTGTTCAGACTGCGTTTATTCAAAGTTTTTGTTGAACCATTGAGTTCGATTGGTTGGTTATGTCGGTTGTTGATTATTATCGGGTGTGTTGTCATTTGATTATTGTATTAGGTTGCGATAATTGATCGTGGATTACGACCATTGTGTTGCTTTTGATCGGGGCTGAGGAGCTCGTAGACAAAGGCAATGGGTTCGGTAACAGCTTCGTGGTATCGGTATCGAGGCAAGTTTCTACTTGTTCAGTTTATAATATTTGATGAATGGTTTCGTTTTCATTTCATTTATAATTCATATAGCAATATTATTAGAAATGTAAATTGCCGGGATGATGGTTTGTATATCGTGCTCTAGTTTGGATTAAATCATAATGTGTATGATTTAATTGTGTTCAAGGGAGACGTGAGTTATCTTTCGTCAAGGATATATAATATCGGATATCGAGGATAGTTATCGTGTCGATATTGATGTGGGGACGGTGGTTTGTTGGTATAAATGGACTATACCTATTTCGGGATTATTCGTATAACTGTGTGTTCGTTCAGGGACGTTGGTTCATGGAAAGAATATTGTCTTCGGCTTTGAGGTAATTCCAGTATTGTTCAGTTGTGAGGATAATTGTTCTGAAGAATTATTGTATATGTTGTATGTTGATGTTTCGTATATTGGGATTCGTATTGATTATTTCGTTGAGGGATGATGATCCCAGGGCTGATTGTATTGAGGTCGTTGATCGTGTTGATCATTTGTCGGGGTTGATGATCCCAGGATTGTTGTTTTCTTTGTCAGTTTGTCTTTGTTCACTTCGGTGAGTCTTTTGATCCTTATTGGATATGCGATTCTTTGAGTTTCGTTGTCATGTTGCATCGTGACATATCTGGAGTCATATCTGCGTGCCGATTGGTTATTGTGTAGGATTTTTAGCTGGGCACATGATGGTTATGCGTGGATGTTTCCGCATTGAACCGTACACGAGACGTACTTCGTGAGGCTAGTTAGGTACATTGTCCCACGTATATCCTGGATTCCGTATACGGGGTGGACATGTGCACGGACACATTTCCGGATCGGGCGTACTATGACGTCCATCTTTGAGCCATATTGTTTGGTCGTTCATAGTCCATGTATGATTGGATATGTTCGACGGTTTGCGACTGGTTGTTCATATGCCCGAGGGGTACGTTCAATAGTCGGGGTTATTTCTTTGAGATCCATTATTGTTGATCGTGTTGGAGTTTACCTTGTTGAGGGTATTCTCGGTTATTGTTGATCCTTTGTTGATCGTGTTGGAGTTCACCTTGTTGAGGGTATTCTCGGTTATTGTTGATCCTTTATTGATCGTGTTGGAGTTTACCTTGTTGAGGGTAGTCTCGGTTATTGTTGATCCTTTGTTGATCGTGTTGGGAGTTTACCATGTTGAGGGCATTCTCAGTTATCGTTGATCCTTTATTAGTCGTATTGGGGTTATCATGTCGATGATAGTCTCAGTCGATTTATTGGTTGATCATTGTCATTGATCGTATGAGCATCCAGACTGTATGTCGATGTTTCGGGATTTGTTATCATTGATTATGGTAGTTGATCTATAGATATATTGTGTGTTAATAGTTTTTATCCAGATTGGGATGTGACGGTGCAATCCGACGGACAGGATTTGGCACAGATGGTTCATTCCACACTTATGAGTTATGATGATGTTTTGAGGATTCTTGGTATTGTTGAATACAGTACAGATGACTGTAATTAAGTTTATTTCGTCATTTGAGAATACGAAATGTGGATTATGGTAAGGATTGATCTGTCATGAATTGCTATGGATTGGGATGGTTATGACGGTAAGATTACGTTGGTATTATTCTTACAGTATTATTACATTGGTATGTAATTATTTATGATGATGTAATCGTTATCATTATTGAGTATTGTGGCTGACCCCATCGTGGGCTTTATTTTAGGTACTCGGATATCGAGCTAGTAGCGGTCGTGAAGAGATGAGCTTCCCTGGTGATACTGGCTGGGGCATGTATTTTGGGAATTGAGTATTCCTTCTGGTTGTTTATTCCG
The DNA here is from genome assembly GCA_033398695.1 of Orobanche coerulescens. Taxonomy (NCBI): domain Eukaryota; kingdom Viridiplantae; phylum Streptophyta; class Magnoliopsida; order Lamiales; family Orobanchaceae; genus Orobanche; species Orobanche coerulescens. Next base: position 148,104,947 of record CM065814.1, on the reverse strand, counting down.
CTGCAATTGTATTTTTTTGAATTGTGTTTTATCCGTTGCGTGTGTATTTCAAAATGGCTTTCCGGTATTTTTCCAACTCGTGTTTAACTTTAAAATGGCCTTTTGACATTTTGCAAACTTGGGTTATTTCATTAAACCCTTTTTCCCTAAACTATTTTGTCAGTACGTCTAAGTGGTGGCTTAGCGTATATTTTGAAACTGTCGAGGTTCGGCATTTTGCCTTGTATTTTCAAATGGTATTTTATGACGGTATTTGAGAACTATATATTTTGAAAATATTTGAGTATTTGCAAAACATTACCGTCATCAGCCTTTCGGTGTTTTTGAAATGGTTTTGTAAACGTTTTTTTTAGCCTGATGGGTTCCGGCGCGGGACCAACGACGCTGTAATATCCCTGGATGATTTTGGGGGTGTTACATAAGCGTGGGAGGCTTTACGTATGTTATGAAACTTACGTACGCTAACCCTTATGGATTACGTACGTAAGCGGACTTGGGTTTAAATACCCAGGAGCGGACCGATTTCGCCCATTTCTTCCTTTCTTCTTCTCCTGCGCGACTTGGGTGATCTTTGGGTGATTCCGGTGCGATTTCGAGCCTTCAACTATTTAGCTATCGTCTTCCTCGGAGTTGTGGAGTGGATTAACAACACCAATTCATTTTTTTGTCTTCGATCCGAGGTAAATTACTAGAACCCTACTTTTGGAAATTTAGGTGTTTCTTCGTAAATCCTTCGATTTTAGTCATAATTTGGGAGTAATTGAAATGAGTATGAATTACCTACCCCCAATACATGTTTTTCCTATGAGAGTATGGGTCATATTTGGACTTGTTGAGATTCGAGAGGGTTTTGGATGCGATCCGCCCTCGTCGAGTATATTGTGTAATATCCGCAATTTCGAATTTCGGTAATTTTCTTTTTTCGGAGGAAGTTCGTTTTGACAACTCTATCATGACCGTTTCATCATTCCGAGAATGATTAATTCTGCACTTTTTGTCATCCGAGTTCGTTTCGGTATCGTTTTGTTGAATTCCGTGTCCTTAATCGACTTTTTCACGTGGGAGTTCGACTTTGTAAAGTCACCATTAATTCTTGGAAACTCCAAAAATTCTGAATCTTTGCAACATTATAGAGAATCAAGTTAGCTTTCCAATGGTTCAAACGGTGAGTCAATCGGAGTCCAGACGAAGGAGTTATGGTCGAAATAGCGAAGACTGCACGGTGTGCCTTTTTGGTGTTGAAGGGGGCTGTACCGTGTGCCGCGGCACACTCAGGCTATGCCGCGGCACAAAGCTAATTCCTGGGCGTTTTTCTTCGCCCTGGGCCGCGGCACACTCATCCTGTGCCGCGGCACACGGGCTTTTTCTGCGTTTTTTAGCAGATTTGCGAGGAGAAAAACTTCATTTTTTCTCCTCTCTTCTTCCTCCTCCATCTTAGGCGATTTGATGGCGATTTTGGGCGATTTGAGTGATCCAAAACTTGTAGAGATTATCCTCCTCAAGTCTTGTTGAAGATTTTCTACCTCTACTTGAATCCTTCATCCAAATCAAGGTATTGTGGCTTGAACCCTTGTTTTTGTAGATTTGGGGATTTTTCCTTTTTGATTTCGATTCCAATCCATTTTTGATCAATTAGTTGTTGTATAAACGTTGTTTTGAACTTGTTCTACGGATTGGATACTCGTATCTTTGGTTCGTTCGACCCGAGAGGTGATTTCTTTGTTCTTGAAGGGTCTTGAACATTTAATGTTCGATTAAATGTTCGAATGAGTTCCCTTTGATAGTTTGTTGGGATTTCCGTTGTTTTTGGCCTTGATTCTCGTCGTAATCATGTTTTGTTATTCCCTACGGAGGATTATAGGTGATCGATGATTCCGATGTTGAATTCCGTTGGTGTTGATGATTCATATGGTGTTTTCCCGTAGTAATTTGGTCTTTATCACGTTCTAGATAGTGTTCGGGAATTTGAGGGCTACGGCCGTATCCGTTCACTTTTCCATTTCTCGTGATATCGAGGCAAGTACCTTGCCCATACTTTTCTCGTTTATGAATATGATGATCGGTGGTCGTCTTGATGTGTTTGTTTGGTTATTTGAAATGAAGTTTCAAAAGATTTGATTTGGCCTCGTTAAAGGCTTTCTTTCAAATGCGTGTGTGTTTTGTGAACGGTGTGTTTTGGGAATTGATTATGATTTGATTATTTTGAACGTTGAAGGATTTTATGATGATACTCCTATTGTTCAAGTTATGGAATCGTGTATCCGTATTTAATCTTGTTATTGTGTTTTGAAGAGTTTGATAATGGTGTCGAGTTAATGGCCATCTCTAGTGAGTATTTTTAATGAACTTACATTCTTAGCATGTTAGTATTGCATGAGTAACGTGTGTGTGTGTATGCTCACTGCGGGTTAGATCCGACGGGGTCTCGGTAGGGCTCCACGAAGCTGTGGAACCGCGAGCTTGCTTTTAACCACTGCGGGTTAGATCCGACGGGGTCTCGGTAGGGATCCACGAAGTTGTGGGTCCGCGGTTAATTGTGGTGCATTTTACAAATGTGATTCGATATTGGCATTTCCGGAAATGAGTGCTTTTGAACAGTTTTCATGATTGCATGCATCGACTAAGTGTGTAAGAGGTAAGTTGTTCGTTTGGCTTACTTGGCTAGGATGGCACAAGAGTATTTTGTTGTTTGTTTAAAATCCTTTATTTGTGGATTTTGATGTTGGGAGACGAACCTTGTGGTCGTTCTTGTGTACTGTGAGTTGATGAGATTTGGGGCTAAAATCCCAATGGTTTTGTAAGAGTCATCTTATGGATTTGGGGCTAAAATCCCAACGGGTTGGTAAATGTCATTTTTCGGAAAGTAAAGATTTGGGGCGGCGACCCCTTTTGTCTTGTGGATTTTGAAAAGTAGGATTTGATAATCCTAAATGGTTTTCTATTAAAACTCTCGATGGCATTCTAAACCGTCTTATAAATTATTTCCATTGATTTATGATATTTCGATTTTGAAATGTTTTCTCAAACTCTTGCCTCGGGAAGTACTTTTCATTTCGTTTGGATCTTTGAGGATTCCTGGTTATTGTTATTCGTGGAATGTGAATTGTATGGCTCGTATTTGCACTTTGTTCTTGCACTAGCAAAACAGTGGAGTTTTGCTAACCCCCGAGTATTCGGGGGGGTGGATGTCTGTTTTTTGCATTCAGGTTTTGGAGCATAACACAGGGTCGGCACGAAGGATGATGAAAGATGAACGATACTAATCACACGAGGATCCGTTGATGTCTTACTGGTCTAGTTGTATGTTATTATTGAAAGACCAAGTCGGTTAGCCTTAAAGGAGATGTTTAGATGTTTGATTTTAGTTATCAGCCTGGTAGATCCTCGAGGAGAGGGTCTACGGCGTGTAATATCCCTGAGTGGATTGGGGGTGTTACATAAATGGTATCGGAGCTTAGGTTGAGGAAACCTAGGCTGTCGGGTCAAGTCGTGTTGTTTGAGTCTTGTTTCGTCGGATTTTATCTGACTGAGTCGTGTCGCGACGCGTCGTTTGAGTTTGTTGGTCGTGATTAGTATCGTGGGGCGATCATCATCTTCGTGCGACCTGTGGAAGTAAGTCTCCCTTCCTTGTGTTATGCCTCGTGTGACACGAGCTATTTTTATGATTATTTGTTAAGTGATGGAATCCTTATGTGGATTTTGATTTCACGATATGTATTTAATCGACTCGTATTTGATTTATACGAGGAGTGTCGCCGCTTGTGATGTCTTTTTATTGTTGTTTTCATTCTTTGATGATTTTCGAATCGATTTGCACGCTTTACAAGTTCTCTTGTGGAAGCTTTGTGCTTATACACGTTCGACTTGTTCACTAACCAAGATGCGGTGGGGTCTTTAGAGGCCTCGAATGGGGCCGATGGTTTTGTTCGAATGTGGTTATTTGACTCTAATATTTTGTTCTTATGAGGAGTAGTGTTCTTTGGATTGTGCATGTTGAACTGTATTTCTTTTATCCGCTGCGTGAGTTCGTTTGTAATGACTTTCGGTATTTTACCGACCGAGTTTTATTTCGATAACCGCTTCCCTTAACCGAGTTTTTGGCATTATGGCCTTGACCGCTTTGACGAAATTCTTATGACGGTATTTAGTATTTTTTAATGGCTTTTGTGAGTTTTGAAATATTACCGTCATCGGCCTTTTTGGCATTTTTGTAAATGGTTTTTAGCCTGGGGTTCCGACGCGGGACCCACAGCGCTATGATGTTCCGTGTGATTACCTGAAATTTTTGGGCATTCTAGCCTTTTTGGCATCGTCCTTTTTGGCGTTGAATTATTTTCGAAAACTTGAGTATCTTAGAAATAAATTTCGAGACATAATTTTTTTCAAATGAGTTATTTTCTTGTGGTATATCCAGGTGCCACAATATATTTCAAAATTTTTCTGCCTCGAGGACCAAAATATTTTGAGATATTTTCAATGTTTTAGAAACACTTTTATTTAGACCCGAGGGTCGAATATTCAAAGTTTTCACTAAGAGAAAGTGTCCTCATTTTTATCAAGTGCGAAATGGTTCTCCAAAGTCTCGATAACGATGTTTCACGTTTGTACTTTTTGAAAGGTGATACTCAAGATCAATCGGTGTTCTTCTAAATTATTATTAAAATGAGGTTTTCGTTTTTAAAACCTATCCATTCCCGTTTGAGGGCTGGGTATATATGTATGATGTTCGCGTTGTCATTTTGATGTTTGCTCCCGAGTACGACCGAATTGGCGGTGTGAGCGTTGAGTCGCTTTCCACACATTTGTTGTGTTAGCCCCTTGTGAGAGGTGGGATGTTGGTGTAGAATATTGTCGCCTCGTGGTGATTTCTGCGTTGTCGCGCATGTGCGAGCTGTTAGAGCTTGGGTCGGTATGGCCGTGTGCATCGGTGATCGTTCCGTTATGTGTCGGTTGTTTAATGTCTTGTTACCTTGCTCCTGTTTTTGTGAATTTCGTGGATGAGGTCGGAGGTAATACCCGAACTATTTTGACTTCCGTATCTTCTCTTTCTCCAGTCTATCGATTCGCTCATGTTCGTTGATACTTTATGAACTTGTTCTGTATTTCGGTTTCATCGTCCGAACGAACTGTGATCTTGTCGTGGGCCGATCTGGTTATCGATGTGACTTTTTTTTCGAGTTCGGTTCGATTCTTGTGAACCTTGTTCGGGAGTAACATCATTTGGTTCTACTAGTCCTTTTATTCGAAGGGATCGGATTTTGAACTTCTGTATATTCTACTTTGTCGACTCATTTATGTTCGTTGACATTTCTGAGCTTGTCCTGCCCCTTGTTTTTGTTTATCGAACGAGTGTGGCATCATTTCGGAATAACTCGTTTGTCGTTGTGACTTTTCAATTTCTATTCCCTTCCATGTGGATCTTATGTGAATGCATACGTTGTTGTTTTCACCGGATCATATATTGTCTCGAGTCGAGACGTGAACCTTGGAGTTGTTGTTTGAATTTTATTGTTCTTCGTGATTCGAACATGATTGTTCGCTTTTTGTTGTCTCGACCGTTGTGGTTCGGTCGCTTGTTTGTTCGGTTTTTGTCCTCGTTTCGTGATCGTTGAGCATTCAGGCTCATTCCTAATTCCCTTAAGTTTGGGAAATTAGTCTCGTTTTCGATCTTCCAACCCTTGGGCGGTGGAATTCCGTATTAGTTCAGCGATTGGCTCGCGTTTCGATTGATGTACCGTTGGGTTGGCCAATCATACTGACTTTCGTTCGTTGTGTTTTGTGATTGTTGGATAATTGGCTTGGCTATATTATCCGTTTGATGACGCTTGTCATTTGTTGGTTTTATTGTATCCCTAACGGCGACGTTGTGTTAGTCGTCGTGGAGCGTGTTTTCACGCCGTATGTCTCTTTGCATTTCTTGCAGCGTTTCGCCGTTGGGCGCGAGTTTTCTATTTTTGTGTATCTCGTCGAGTTTTCCTGGCGGGTATATTGCTCCCCCCTACTTGTTTTAAGTTTCGGGACGAAACTTCTTTTAAGGAGGGTAGAATGTAATATCCGCAATTTCGAATTTCGGTAATTTTCTTTTTTCGGAGGAAGTTCGTTTTGACAACTCTATCATGACCGTTTCGTCATTACGAGAATGATTAATTCTGCACTTTTTGTCATCCGAGTTCGTTTCGGTGTCGTTTTGTTGAATTCCGTGTCCTTAATCGACTTTTTCACGTGGGAGTTCGACTTTGTAAAGTCACCATTAATTCTTGGAAACTCCAAAAATTCTGAATCTTTGCAACATTATAGAGAATCAAGTTAGCTTTCCAATGGTTCAAACGGTGAGTCAATCGGAGTCCAGACGAAGGAGTTATGGTCAAAATAGCGAAGACTGCATGATGTGCCTTTTTGGTGTTGAAGGGGGCTGTACCGTGTGCCGCGGCACACTCAGGCTGTGCCGCGGCACAAAGCTAATTCCTGGGCGTTTTTCTTCGCCCTGGGCCGCGGCACACTCATCCTGTGCCGCGGCACACGGGCTTTTTCTGCGTTTTTATAGATTGCGAGGAGAAAAACTTCATTTTTCTCCTCTCTTCTACCTCCTTCATCTTAGGCGATTTGATGGCGATTTTGGGCGATTTGAGTGCTCCAAAACTTGTAGAGATTATCCTCCTCAAGTCTTGTTGAAGATTTTCTACCTCTACTTGAATCCTTCATCCAAATCAAGGTATTGTGGCTTGAACCCTTGTTTTTGTAGATTTGGGGATTTTTCCTTTTGATTTCGATTCCAATCCGTTTTGATCAATTAGTTGTTGTATAAACGTTGTTTTGAACTTGTTCTACTTGGATCGATACTCGTATCTTTGGTCTGCTCGACCCGAGAGGTGATTTCTTTGTTCTTGAAGGGTCTTGAACATTTAATGTTCGATTAAATGTTCGAATGAGTTCCTTTGATAGTTTGTTGGGATTTCCGTTGTTTTTGGCCTTGATTCTCGTCGTAATCATGTTTTATTATTCCCTACGGAGGATTATAGGTGCTCGATGATTCCGATGTTGAATTCCGTTGGTGTTGATGATTCATATGGTGTTTTCCGTAGTAATTTGGTCTTATCACGTTCTAGATAGTGTTCGGGAATTTGAGGGCTACCGGCCGTATCCGTTCACTTTTCCATTTCTCGTGATATCGAGGCAAGTACCTTGCCCATACTTTTCTCGTTTTATGAATATGATGATCGGTGGTCGTCTTGATGTGTTTGTTTGGTTATTTGAAATGAAGTTTCAAAAGATTTCGGTTTGGCCTCGTTAAAGGCTTTCTTTCAAATGCGTGTGTGTTTTGTGAACGGTGTGTTTTGGGAATTGATTATGATTTGATTATTTTGAACGTTGAAGGATTTTATGATGATACTCCTATTGTTCAAGTTATGGAATCGTGTATTCCGTATTTAATCTTGTTATTGTGTTTTGAAGAGTTTGATAATGGTGTCGAGTTAATGGCCATCTCTAGTGAGTATTCTTAATGAACTTACATTCTTAGCATGTTAGTATTGCATGAGTAACGTGTGTGTGTGTATGCTCACTGCGGGTTAGATCCGACGGGGTCTCGGTAGGGCTCCACGAAGCTGTGGGTCCGCGGTTAATTGTGGTGCATTTTACAAATGTGATTCGATATTGGCATTTCCGGAAATGAGTGCTTTTGAACAGTTTTCATGATTGCATGCATCGACTAAGTGTGTAAGAGGTAAGTTTTTCGTTTGGCTTACTTGGCTAGGATGGCACAAGAGTATTTTGTTGTTTGTTTAAAATCCTTTATTTGTGGATTTTGATGTTGGGAGACGAACCTTGTGGTCGTTCTTGTGTACTGTGAGTTGATGAGATTTGGGGCTAAAATCCCAATGGTTTTGTAAGAGTCATCTTATGGATTTGGGGCTAAAATCCCAACGGGTTGGTAAATGTCATTTTTCGGAAAGTAAAGATTTGGGGCGGCGACCCCTTTTGTCTTGTGGATTTTGAAAAGTAGGATTTGATAATCCTAAATGGTTTTCTATTAAAACTCTCGATGGCATTCTAAACCGTCTTATAAATTATTTCCATTGATTTATGATATTTCGATTTTGAAATGTTTTCTCAAACTCTTGCCTCGGGAAGTACTTTTCATTTCGTTTGGATCTTTGAGGATTCCTGGTTATTGTTATTCGTGGAATGTGAATTGTATGGCTCGTATTTGCACTTTGTTCTTGCACTAGCAAAACAGTGGAGTTTTGCTAACCCCCGAGTATTCGGGGGGTGGATGTCTGTTTTTTGCATTCAGGTTTTGGAGCATAACACAGGGTCGGCACGAAGGATGATGAAAGATGAACGATACTAATCACACGAGGATCCGTTGATGTCTTACTGGTCTAGTTGTATGTTATTATTGAAAGACCAAGTCGGTCTACTGAGTCATTTTAGCCTTAAAGGCGATGTTTAGATGTTTGATTTTAGTTATCAGCCTGGTAGATCCTCGAGGAGAGGGTCTACGGCGTGTAATATCCCTGAGTGGATTGGGGGTGTTACATATTGTTGGATTACATGTATTATAGGCGGGGTTTTCGGGCGTATTTCTATTAGAATTTCCAGTCGTATTATTGTTAATAGTCGTTTTACGAATCATCTAGGTCTGAAGTCTCCAAATTCCTTTGTCGGTGGTCTTTTGCCTTCTCGAAACAATCTGTCATGTCTCAAAGGCAAGTAACTCTTACGAACTTAATATCTTGAATATGCAGAGTAGTGTATTTGAGTGTTGAGAGAGTTATATTCACTTCGGGACGGTCCGACGGGTCCTCGGAGGAATCCACGCATGGTTGGGTTCACGAAATTTGGGTTAACCACTCTGGGAGGGTCTATCGGAGCCTCGGAGGGATTCGCGCATGGTTGGGTCCATGGTTAATCGGGAGGATTGTGTTTTGTGATACATTGTGGATTTTGCATTTCCGAAAATCATTATCTTATGCGTTTTCAAAAATATTGATGCATGTGTTTTGATATTGTAAGATGTTAGAGTTCGTCTGTGTTACTTGTACTAGCTATTCCACGGCTAACCCCATTTTGAAGGAAATACGTTTCATGTATTTCAGGTGCGAAGAATGTGATCGGAAGAGTACTGGGGCAGTACGAGGATGAAGGCCAAACGTGATACCGTGATGTGGTCGTTGTGTTTAATTATTATTAGAATTGGTTATTGGGATTTTGTTTTTACTTGTCACAAATTGTTAGATGGTACTCGAGTACTATAGGAGGGTCGTTCTATATTGTCGTTTATATTAAATTGTAATTTTTCCTTTTTGTGGTTTGAATGTTGTCGTGGGAATTTCATCGGTTAATCCAATAATTGATGGATGGTTTTGATGTGTAGTGTCGTGGATGTAGTACAAAATTAGCCTTGTGAGTTCCTAGACGGGATTCACGGCGCTGTGACATACTCTGAACATCTTGGGGGTGTTACAGAATATGGTATTAGAGTCTAGGTTCATGGATACCTAGGTTGTTGGTATTTTGGGTCTAGTCACGTTGTAAAAATGGTATCATCGCGCTGCCATCATCTTAGTACGACCGGTACTCGTAAGATCTCTTACCTCTTATAGTCTTCACTGTATTGTCTTTCGATCTCATAATATGGGGAACCAGTCACCACGACGGTTATCTCCTGAACTGTACTTATGTTTCCCTCATTTTCTATTCCTTATAATGTCAGCCGGTAGAGGACGCGGACGCGGTTGCGGACGCAGTCGAGGACGCGGCACAGCCGGTGGGGCGGCCATGTCTCTCGGTTCGGATGCTGAATCGACTAACTCTACTTTGTCAAATTCAGTTCACCCTAGCACCGATGGGTAGCAGGACCAGACGGCCAGTTTGGGAGATTCTGTAGGGAATAATGCGGGTGTTGGTGTGGCCAATATACTGCAGCAAGTGGCTAACCAAATGGCAGTCCTGACCCAAGCAGTTCAGTTTAATAATCCACCTCTTGTGGAGAATGCTGTGGCAGAGAGATGGCTACAAGATGTGATCCGTATGCGCCCCCCTCAGTTCATTGGTGCTACGGATCCGATAGGCTGGGAAGCTTGGATCAACGATATGAACAAAGTATTTGTGGCAGTAAATTGTCCGGAGGCACGGGAGGTGCCGATTGCGCAATACTTTTTGACGAGGGATGCTGCTAGCTGGTGGCAGGCGGTTGCGCTTCAGGACCGTGAGGTTTCATGGGACGAGTTTAAGGAACTAATGGAGACCGAGTATTGCTCGTGGCCCGTTCAGGAGGCCAGAATCCGAGCCTTTTATGAGGCTAAACCCCAGGACATCCCAGTATCTCAGGCGATCATCGAGTATAACCAACAACTTAATCATGTCAAGGGCCAAGTGAGGGAGGAGAGAGATAAGATCTGACATTTCGATATGCGGATGAAACCCCTAATTCGACACTACATGGGGGGTTCGCTTGTACTACACTGAAGGAGTATCAGGGCAAAACATTAGCTTATGATATGTCCTTCGCTGCTACGGATACAGCTAGTGAGGGAAAGAAACAGAAGACCTCAGGGAACTTTTTGGGTAGCAAGAACAACAATCAGAAGAAGTCTCAGTCGGCAAACTACCCATCTGGGAAGTCTCACCGTGCATCTGGGAGCAACCGAAATTTCAGAACTGGTCCTAGTGTATCCAGCCGGAATGTGACATGTTTTAATTGTGGCCAGTAGGGCCATATCAGTCGTGATTGTGACCTGCCTCGCCTGAAGTACTATAGTTGCGGCCAGACGGTCCACAGGGCTGCGTATTGTACCGAGGGAGAGAAGACTCTTGGAGCTCCGACATCTGTTCCTACGCCTGGAGAACCAAGTGTCAATCAGAAATCGTCAGCCGGTCAGCCGTCTCAGGGTTTCGGTCGGGGACGAGAACGGGGCCAGTCCATTAGAGGGGGAGCCTCTAGTGCAGGTTCTGTTCAGCCGCGTGTTTATGAGATGAGGAGAGCGGACGATCCAGAGGCTACGGTGGCTACAGGTACCGTTCATGTCCTCTCTCATCTAGTTAGAGTGCTTTTCGATTCTGGTGCTTCTCATTCTTTCATCTCTTTGGATTGTGTGCTTCGATTGAATATTGTATGTTTGTATGCTTGTGAATCGTTTGTGGTTAAATTTCCCAGTGGGGACAGAATTGTGGGGGATAGAGAGGTTAGAGATTGCCCAGTGATGATTGCGGGTAGAGTGTGGCTTTCGAACTTAATAGTTGTTGATATCGTCGATGAGGATTTGATCCTCGGGGACGACTTGGTTGATAGACATGGCGCAGTAATGAATTATCGCACGAAAAGTATATCGATGTTGGCCGAGGATGGTACCGAGCACTCATTTGTGGGACACTGGAGGAAGGGACAGAAACTATTGATCAGTGCTTTGAAGGCGACGAAACTCATTAGGGATGGTTGTATGGGATATTGGTGTTATGCTAACGGGAAGGTTGAATTTTCTTCGATTCCAGTGGTCAACGAGTTTCCAGATGTTTTTCCGGATGACTTTCCAGGACTAGCACCGGAGCGGGAGATCGAGTTCACAGTTGATTTAGAACCGAGTACAGTCCCGATCTCTAAGGCACCGTACCGTATGGCACCTTCAGAAATGCAGGAACTGAAGAGTCAGTTAGGGGAGTTGTTAGAGAAGGGATATATCAGACCTAGCGCCTCGCCTTGGGGTGCACCGGTCTTGTTTGTAAGGAAGAAAGATGGTTCACTGCGTTTATGTATCGATTATCTGGAACTGAACAAGGTGACCATTAAAAATAAATATCCTTTGCCTCGTATCGACGATTTGTTCGACCAGTTATAGGTAGCTACGGTGTTTTCAAAAATTGATTTGAGATCTGGGTACTACCAGCTTCGAATGAGGGAGTCCGATATCCCTAAGACCACTTTTCGTATGAGGTACGTTCATTACGAGTTTGTGGTTATGCCGTTCGGGCTAACCAACGCGCCAGCAGTATTTATGCAGCTAATGAATAAGATATTTACCGAGCATCTAGATAAGTGCGTGGTCGTTTTTATAGACGATATATTAGTCTACTCTCGTGATGACGAGGAACACACTCAGCATTTGCGACTAGTGTTGGGGATTTTGAGAGCTCAGCGTCTCTATGCGAAGTTCCCGAAAAGTGTGAGTTTTGGTTGAAGGAGCTTATGTTTCTGGGACATGTGATTCAGGTGAAGGGGTTCGTGTACATCCCCAGAAAACTAAGGCCGTGTTAGGTTGGGCACCGCCTAAGAACATGAAGGAGGTTCGTAGCTTTTTAGGACTTGCTGGGTATTATAGACGGTTCGTCGAGGGATTTTCTAAACTTGCTCGACCGCTTATTCAGTTACTCCAGAAGTCCGAGAAGTTCGAGTGGAATGACGAGAGGCAACAGAGTTTCGAGGAACTGAAAAGGCGTTTGACTACTGCAACGGTGTTAGATTTGCCTCAAGGGAACGGTGGATTCTCGGTTTACAGTGATGCTTCAGGCCAGGGACTCGAATGTGTTCTCATGTAGCACGATAGGACTATAGCTTTTGCATCACGGCAATTGAAACCGTACGGAATGAACTACCCTACTCACGATCTGGAGTTGGCTGCAGTGGTGTTTGCACTGAAGATCTGGCGCCACTATCTATACGATTCTCCGTGCCGGATTTATACCAATCATAAGCATTTGAAATACATTTTCAGACAGAAAGAACTGAACATGAGACAACGTCGTTGGTTAGAACTAATAAAGGACTACGATTTGGAAATCCTTTATCATCCGGGAAAAGCCAATATTGTGGCAGACGCGTTGAGTCGGAAACAGTATCACTCCAGATGCTTGAGATTCTCACACCACAAGTGAGGATTCGATAAGAGCTTATTGAACAGGGAATCAAAGTATGGATTCAGCAAGTGCAAGGTTAGTTACGCGCCCTCGAGATTACTTCGTCTTTGGTTGATGATATCAAAGGGGGGCAGAGTAATGACCCGATGATCAGTCAGCTGAAGGCGGACACAGAAAAAGGGAAAGCCCCCGGATTTATGGTTCATGAGGACGGCAGTTTAAGGTTTCAAGGGAGACTCTGCGTTCCGAATGATTTAGGCTTGAGACAGAGAATACTTCGAGAAGCTCATGCTACTCCTTACTCTATCCACCCCGGAATGAGTAAGATGTATAAAGACCTTAAAAAGAATTCTGGTGGAGTAATATGAAAAAAGGATGTTATGGAGTTTGTAGCATGGTATTTGACATGCCAACAAGTCAAAATTGAGCATCAGAGGCCAGTCGGGCTATTGAAGCCGCTTCCTATTCCCGAGTGGAAGTGGGAAGACATTTCCATGGATTTTATCACCGGGATGCGAGGACGAAGATCGGAATGAATATGATTTGGATGATTATCGACCGATTGACGAAATCAGCACATTTTCTTGGTATTAAGGATACTTGGGGACCAGAGAGGTTAGATCGGGTATTCATAGCAGAGATAGTACAGCTACACAATACGCCTAAGACTATCGTATCTGATCGGGATGGTCGTTTCGTCTCGTATTTTTGGTAGTCGGTCCATTGGGTACCGAATTGAGATTGAGTACATCTTTCCATCCACAGTCGGACGGTCAGACAGAGAGGACGATTCTGACGTTGGAGGATATGTTGCGGGCTTGTGCCTTAGACTGGAGTAATGAGTGGGAGTTGCATCTGCCGTTGATCGGGTTTACTTACAATAATAGCTGGCACGCATCAATCAAAATGGCACCTTACGAAGCATTATATGGTAGACGGTGCAGGTCTCCACTTTGTTGGGATAAGGCCTCAGAACTGGTGGGAACGGAGCCGAACATGTTGATGGAAACTAAAGAGAAGATCTCTATCATTCGAGACAGACTGTTGACTGCTCAGAGTCGACAAAAATCTTATGCTAATGTTCGCCGTCAACCTTTCGAGTTTGAAGTAGGGGATCATGTTTTACTCAAAGTATCGCCGACGAGAGGGGTTTACCATTTCAGGAAGAAGGGGAAGCTCAGCCCGAGATATATTGGGCCGTTTGAGATTCTAGACAGAGTCGGTGAGCTGTCTTATCGGTTGGCATTACCTCCATCCCTTAGACACGTTCACAGTGTGTTTCATGTTTCTCAGTTGAGAAAGTACATTCCGGACCTGAGTCACATCATCGATTATGAGGATATCGAAGTACCGGAAGATGTCACGTTTGAAGAAAGGCCGGTGAAAATCATTGAGCATCATGTCAAGCAACTCCGTAATAAGACCATTCCGTTGGTTAAGATTCACTGGTCGAGGCATGAAGTTGAGGAGGCAACTTTGGGAGACCGAAGACAGCATGCGCGCTAAATATCCGGAACTATTTACTTCTTAAGTTTCAGGAAAATACTAATTATGCATTTATCGAGGAAAATAATAAAAATATTCAAAGTGTATGCATTTATCGAGTTTTAACTGTAATATAGTTAATCCGTGGGGCAATCATGTAATGTCCGCACTTTTCCTATTTTTGGTAATTTTCATTTTGGAGCATTTTCCATTTTTAGCGACTCGCTTGTAACCGTTTCAACATTTTGAGAATATTTAATTCTGCGTATTTTAGCATCCGAGCGTGTTTCGAGATTGTTGTACGCGATTTTTTTCATTTAGTTATGATACTCTCCGCTCGTTGACTCGTTTTGTGCGATTGTGGTGCGAAACTGTTGTTTCAGGTTTTGTGTGAGTTCGTTTAATGTTGTTAGACATGTTGTAAGTTTTGGCACGGTTGTTCATTTCCGTATCGTGGTTTTCGACCATTTTGGGTCATTTTGTAATTTCCTTAAAGTTTGGACATTTTACTTTTATGGTCGTTTTCCTAGCCATCGGGTAATTGGGATCGTGTTTCTTTTTAGCGCTTAAGTTCGTTGTCTCGAATCTTTCGCAAGTTTGCTCTTGTTTCGTATTTTCATCGTCTCGTGATTCCGTCGCATTCTTTATTGTCAAACTGCTCTTAGTAAATATACTGGGACTGTCTCACGTACGTAACTCTCAAACCTTTACGTACGTTAAGACTGTTACGTACGTTAAGGCCTTATCTTTAACGCACGTAACAACCTTCGTATTTCTGGTCAGTGGGTTCTGCAATTTTGCTTAGGGCTGGGATTTTTACCCGAAGAACCGAATTTTAATAAGAATCGAACCAAAAAATTCGGTTCCAGTTCTGGGTTTTTTATTATTAACCGGTTCCGGTTCTTAATTCGGTTCCTTTTTAATAATTCAGTTCCGATTCCGGTTCCTATTTTATGATGTTAGAAAAAACCGGTTTGGAACCAGTGTTATATATATTATATATATAATAATGAAAATAATATTATATATAAATTTTTACATAATATAGGTATTAAATAAAGCAAATTAAATATATTTTGTTCAAAATATTACACATTAAATTCGGTTTCTACTCAAAATTCGTTTTTTTTTTTTACAAAATTCGATTTTTTTGCACAATTCAGTTCCTAAAAGAACCGAAAAACCCAGTTTTTACATATTAAATTCGGTTCCGGTTCCTTATTCGGTTCGTGAAGAAAAAACCAATTTTTTCAGTTTCCGTTCCTAATTTGGTTCCAAAAAAAAAGTGGTCAAAAACCGAACCGGTTTATGTATTTAAAAACCGGTTCCGGTTCTTTAATTTTTTACCAAGAACCGAACCGGTCCCAGCCTTAATTTCGCTACGTACGTAAGTGTGGGAGGCTTTACGTAAGTTATGAAACTTACGTACGCTAACCCTTATGGATTACGCACGTAAGTCGACCTGGGTTTAAATACCCAGGAGCGGACCGATTTCGCCCATTTCTTCCTTTCTTCTTCTCCTGCGCGACTTTGGCGATCTTTGGGCGCGATTTCGAGCCTTCAACTATTTAGCTATCGTCTTCCTTGGAGTTGTGGAGTGGATTAACAACACCAATTCATCCTTTTGTCTTCGATCCGAGGTAAATCACTAGAACCCTCATTTGGGGATTTCTTCGTAAATCCTTCGATTTTAGTCATAATTTGTGAGTAATTGAAATGAGTATGAATTACCTACCCCCAATACATGCTTTTCCTACGAGAGTATGGGTCATATTTGAACTTGTTGAGATTCGAGAGGGTTTTGGATGCGATCCGCCCTCGTCGAGTATATTGTTGGATTACATGTATTATAGGCGGGATTTTCGGGCGTACTTCTATTAGAATTTCCAGTCGTACTATTGTTAATAGTCGTTTTACGAATCATTTAGGTCCGAAGTCTCCGAATTCCTTCGTCGGTCGTCTTTTGCCTTCTCGAAACAATTCGTCATGTCTCAAAGGCAAGTAACTCTTACGAACTTAATATCTTGAATGTGCAAAGTAGTGTATTTGAGTGTTGAGAGAGTTGTGTTCACTTCGGGACGGTCCGACGGGGCCACGGAGGAATCCACGCATGGTTGGGTTCACGAAATTTGGGTTAACCACTCCGGGAGGGTCTATCGGAGCCTCGGAGGGATTCGCGCATGGTCGGGTCTGTAACACCCCCAAGTTATTCAGGGTATATTACAGCGCCGTGAGCCCTGCCGTGGGACACACAAGGCTAAACATACGCGGAACTATAAAACTTGACCGAGAAGGTCTACATACAATGGAAAGAAAGACGATACAAATGGTATTCAAAACCATAACCAATGAAACTCAATACATCACTGCACAGATCAATACCTCGGCAACACAGGCCGGAACATCAAGGAAACTGAAATACAATACTCGAGCATTTAAAATCCATTCCAATGCAACAACACTGAATGGAGGAATCCAAAAAGATAACCGGAGACAAGACACAGTATCACACTTGCCCATCATCTTCATGCCGACCCGATACCTGCCTGTCCTCTCTCCTGGAACCTGAAATACATAAAAGGTATTTCCCCCATAAAGGGGTTAGCCGTCGAATAGCTAGTGCAAGTATAACAAGATGAAACACAATACTCCTCGACAATAAAGTAAATGTAATCCGTCAATTCATCAATTCACGACTAGTATTCCGGAATGACAAAAATCTCATGACGTATGTGAATGCCGTAGAAACGGTTCGTTCATATCATACGCCGTTACATGTAGGAATGCCGTCAAAACGGTTCGTTCGTTACATGCCAATAATACATATATGAATGCCGTAAAAACGGTTCGTTCATAATATGCCATCAATATATCTATGAATGCCGTAAAAACGGTTCGTTCATATCATACCATCAATTCCTCTTACTTTCAAAGTCGAGAACGCACAATCATAAATGTATACTTGCCTTGAATAATCGACGACGCAACGAACGGAATGGAAAGTCACCGACGAATGCTAGGAACCATCGAAACCGAACCTAACGATTCGAAGAATACAATCACAACAGATTCTAAACGAATACGGAATTGGAATACACCCGGAAACCCACCTACGATTCATGTATATTCGTATAAAAACGACAACGAGGGCGGACCACAGCAAACCCTCTCGATTTCGTAAAAATCACGAAATATACCATGAATCCGTAGAAACTAAGAGTACCAACAAGATTAATCATATTCATCATGAATTACTCAAAGAAACCGAATGAATCGGACAAAACCGCGAAAATCCCCAAATCTCCCCAAAAGTAGGGTTCTAAAGATCTAACCTTGATTCGCTGGATCGAAGGATGTTATAGGACGATTGATCGGTGATATAAACTCAGAAACTTCGTGGATTTGTTGTTCAACAACATGGTTTCGTCTCCTCAGAAACCCCACCGCGAACGAAGAGAAATGAAATGAAAATGACGGAGAAAGTCATGTCTGTCATTTTTATCTTTGGCCGAACTAGCGTGCGCTAGCCTTCCGGCTAGCGTGCGCTATCGGCCAAGATTGGCGAGCACTCTCGGCCATGGCGCATGACCCGGCACCACCGACCAGTGCCGACCATGACTCGACCGCCCGACTCCCGCTAGCGTGCGCTACGGCCGGAAGCTTCTGCGCGCATGGCTGTCCAAAGAGCCATGGACTAACAAACTCACCCTGTAACGTCGCTAGTCGGCCGTGGCGTCGCTACCCTGCCCGGTTAGCGTGCGCTACGGCCAAGCGATGGCGTGCGCTCCGTGCGATCTGGCCAGTCGAGAACCTCGAATCCCTCTGCCCGGGCCGATAAGCGTACGGTTGGCCGACTCGGCAGCGTGCGCTGCTGCCGAGCTAAGCGCTGGCCGTCCGGCCGTGGCGTGCGCTCGCCGGTTCTGCCGTCTGCTCGTCGGTGCGACCATCGTCGGCGGAACTGCGGCCGTCCGGTCGATCCATAATCGTCCGGCGATTGCGACCACGAGGGCTCGGCGACTCGATTTCCGAAACGTCACGGAGCGAACACGGCGAAAAGTTCGCGGACAACATCAACGACCGAAATGAAAGCGTAAGGTAATAATTAATCATACGCGACCGAGAAAAGAGTCGAGACAACGAATACGGATAGAATACCCATAATTTTGGGTAAATTACAAAAGCAAAACGCCCGAAAATCACGATACGCGATCGAATAACCAAACCGAAGTTCACAACACTTCTAACAAAGTTAAACGGACTTACGGGAAACTCGAAACAGCAGTTTAGAACGAGATTCGCAAGAATCGAACTCAAGTGCGGAAAAGTCGTTGAAAAGCACGGAACTCAACATAACGACACCGAAACGAACTCGGATGTCAAAAAGTGTATAATTAATCATTCTCAGGGTGACGAAACGGTCCCAAGCGAGTTGTCAAAACGGACTTCCGCCAAAAATAGAAAATTACCGGGAATCAAAATTACGGGTATTACATTCTACCCTCCTTAAAAGAAGTTTCGTCCCGAAACTTAAAACAGGTAGGGAGAAGAAATATTCCGCCAGGAAAAACTCAACGAGATACACAAGAACCGAAAACTTACGCCCAAACGGCGAGTCATCAATATAGAACACAACAATACATTACCCGAAGGTAAACCAAACCAATGCCGAAAAAGATACGAATTCCCAATGCCCGAAGGCTCCAACGGAAATACCCATACATCACAATGGCACGAAAGCGAGCCCAAAGTGTGAATCATCACAAAATAGATCTCAAAGAAACCAACTTTGGTCGGACATACCCTCGCCGTATGAACAACGATCGCCGTCGTCGGACATATCAATACAACATGGACTACGAGCGATCAAACAATAAAGCTCAAGAGGACATCACGACGCCCGATCCGGAAATGTGTCCGTGCACATGTCCACTCCGTATACGGAATCCAGAATATACGTGTGACAATGTACCTAATTAGCCTCAAGAACTACGTCTCGTGTGCACGGTCCAATGCGGAAACATCCACGCATGACCATCGAGTGCCTGGCTAAAAATCCTACACATAACCAATCGGCACGCAGACATGATTCCAGGTATGCCGTGATACAACATGACAACGAAACTCAAAGGATAAAATACCCATTACGGATCATACAATTCACCAAGTGAACGATGACATACGAATAATGAAAGATCGACACGACCAACGATATTCAAAACAACCATCCTGGGATAAGAATTCCCTAAGGACCGATTAACACGGTAATAACCACAACACCATAATTCGGGAAATCCTCCACCCTCAACGATCACAAAATTATCGAGTTCATAAGAATAATAGTGTGCTGCCCTGAGTTGGCCAACACGACAATAATAACTCACAGATGGGCACTATCCTCGGAGATCCCCATTCAATATCTCGATTGTCTTTGAACGACCAATCGATAACGACTCAACGGATGGGAACTATCTTCGACAGTCCCAATTCAATACTTCGGTTACCTTAGAACGGCAACTCGATAACAACGGTACAACGGATGTCTCGGCACACTTAAATCAGTTACCGATAATGAAGATGAAATTCGAATACATCAATGCCTTCAATCGGCCGTTTACGAACAACAATAACATTTGGCATGATTTGTCGACGGGTGTCGTATCAAACAATCCCCTGATATCAATACAATCATAAGTAGACCAAGTCTCGAAATGATACACACATTCGTACACCTACACGATAACATTAGTCTCATTGATTGAAATGCAGTATAAAACTTGCCTCGATATCAATACAACGAACTGTTACCAATTCAGTTGATTTCGTCTTACGAATTCCTCAGTTTCGACCAAGTTAATCTACGAACCCTTCAACCTTAACCGCAACACAACAGTCATAATTCACGATCAAACATCATATCTTATTGTAAAACGAAGGATTAATAATCAACAAGTTCGATGACGACCAATATCAATACCACCAAACCACAAACTCAATCGTTTCACCATATCTTGACTAATCACAGTCTGAACAATCCAACTCAGACACTTACACATCCTGTCCACAATACGAGTCGAAATATGATGATCATATCAGCAACAAATAAGGACCAATAATAAGGGTCTAAATGTTCCAAACTAAATTCTTAAATTCGAATTGATAAGGTTCCCTTCTCGTAAATCCATCGTTAAAATTTACTTATGACCGTCATCATTTCGAATCATCCGACTGGTTCAAAACAATAGATAATCCTACTAAAAAGGTTATCAAATAGTCCAATCATTTGACTTGAACATTTGCTCCAATACGTATGGGCTTCCAAATTCGGAGATGAATAATAGTCTCGTCAAACTCATAATCACATTCGTATTTCTATACGAATATTATATCAAACACATAGGTTAGCTCTAGATATGAATATTCCATATTCATTTTCAAAACATCAACACTTCTAAAAAAAATTCATCACCTCGTATAATTCAAGAGTTCTTCAAGAACACGAAATATCCGAAATCCCATTCAGAACAACATATCCGAGGTATATATCTCCATGTTACCATTTTCTTCGTCATGCTATTCATACAACCTTAAGAGTCGCAACAATACGATCATCACCATATGAAGAAGGTCTCAATATTCATATCAACATCCAAAATCTCTTATTACAATTCCAATAAATCTCGTATAACATTATCACATGATACCACAATTGTATCACCCCAGATCCTCCTGGGAATATTACACGCCGTAAACCCTTCTCACAAGGATTTACCAGGCTAAGCACAATTTTTCCACATCATTTCAAAAATGTTAAAAAGACCGATGACGGATATATATATATATATATATATATATTTTAAATATTAAGAAAAAATCATTTTACAAATACCGTCAAAATGATCAAGGCCAAAATGCCAAAGACTCAGTTTAGGAAATCGGTTTTACAAAATAAAAATTCAGTTGACAAAATACCAAAAGCCATTTCAAAATACTCACGCAGCGGATAAAAGTACAGTCCAATTTATGCATTTTCATTGAAATAAGACGAACATCAAAATACACGATTCCCAACATACTCCCTCCCAAGTAGTAATCCTTAAAGAAATGAACCACTATCAAGGGATACGAGGACTACCATGTATGGACGAACCACGAAGAAGAATAATTTGAACTCCATTCCAAGAATCATCAAAAACTTCATGAACAATACTTAAATCCGAGCTCTCCATCTTAATCTTGTTTGAGAGAATCATCTCTCAATGTTTAGGAACTTCAAGTACTTCCCAAGGTTCTCTCTATTGGTGAAGGAAGGAGAATGGACAAAATGCCTCTCGGTACTCGTCTATCCTCTCTATAAAACACATCACTAGCGCGCTAGACCTTATATTTAGCGTGCGCTACGTGACTAGCGTGCGCTATCCTTCCTTGATAGCGTGCGTTATCAGGCGATCCGAAGCTACTACATTGCTTGAAATTCATCTAACGTCGTAATGCCCGTACATTAGCGTACGCTAACAGCGTTGACTTGATACGGTGAAATGCTCGATGGCGTGCGCTATTCTTCGACCTTAACGCTACGCTAATCGTCGTTGACTTGCTCTGATGTCGTGCCCCCACATGCGAAAGCATCCGCGATTATCGGGATTCCTTTGACCGATATGGAATTAGCGTGCGCTAATCATACGGTTTTAGCGTGCGCTAGCTCTACACGACAAGCACTCGTTGACCTTATCTGGACACGCGTCGAACATGGCGGGTCCACCGCCAAAGCTAAGATTCCATTATTGGCGTCTGGTGTTAGCGTGCGCTAACCAACATGCGTTAGCGTGCGCTAATCGAATATAAAAATCAACTGGGCCTACAGCCGGCCACCTTCCGAAACTAACCCGGCCCGATGCGTTACGTACGTTAGGGGTCCTCCTTAGCGTACGTAACCGAATCTCTTAGCGTGCGCTAAGTATGCACCGTAGCGTACGCTAAGTATATATCTTAGCGCGCGCTAGGCATACCTTGTAGCGTGCGCTAGCATAGCTGTACTTAGCCATTTTCCGCTATTCTCTACCAACATCTCGACATACCAAACGATCATACGGCACAATGAATACATATACGCATTCAGCAACATTGTCATACGTTCACATCATCCTCAAACACAATTATCCAACATATAAATCCAAAATCACCAAGATAACCAAGAATCATCGAATAATCCAAACAACATACTTACAGGTCTGTGAAGTCGATGATCTCCCGTGGTACTAGCATGCGACTCCCAAACAAAGTCTCAACACGAAACCGATACACGCTAATATCGAAATTAGCAATTTGACAAAATCTCAAGGAAGGGTTCACGTCCGTAACCCACGATCCGACTTCCTCTCCTTACATCCAACATTCTAAAGGGCACACACGTGCGGAAGTATAATCCAAATCGCACCTTCTCGAAGTGACCAATTCCAAAGAATACCAGGCTAAAAACGAAACGGTCAAGAAAATACAAGAAGAGTGAGAGGACTTACAAGTACCGGTCGCACTGTGATGATGGCAGAGTAGTGATACTGTGGTCAAATGACGACTCAATCGACCCAAAAGACCGACAGCCTAGGTATCCATAAACCTAAGCTCCGATACCATATTCTGTAACACCCCCAAGTTATTCAGGGTATATTACAGCGCCGTGAGCCCCGCCGTGGGACACACAAGGCTAAACATACGCGGAACTATAAAACTTGACCGAGAAGGTCTACATACAATGGAAAGAAAGACGATACAAATGGTATTCAAAACCATAACCAATGAAACTCAATACATCACTGCACAGATCAATACCTCGGCAACACAGGCCGGAACATCAAGGAAACTGAAATACAATACTCGAGCATTTAAAATCCATTCCAATGCAACAACACTGAATGGAGGAATCCAAAAAGATAACCGGAGACAAGACACAGTATCACACTTGCCCATCATCTTCATGCCGACCCGATACCTGCCTGTCCTCTCTCCTGGAACCTGAAATACATAAAAGGTATTTCCCCCATAAAGGGGTTAGCCGTCGAATAGCTAGTGCAAGTATAACAGTATGAAACACAATACTCCTCGACAATAAAGTAAATGTAATCCGTCAATTCATCAATTCAAGACTAGTATTCCGGAATGACAAAAATCTCATGACGTATGTGAATGCCGTAGAAACGGTTCGTTCATATCATACGTCGTTACATGTAGGAATGCCGTCAAAACGGTTCGTTCGTTACATGCCAATAATACATATATGAATGCCGTAAAAACGGTTCGTTCATAATATGCCATCAATATATCTATGAATGCCGTAAAAACGGTTCGTTCATATCATACCATCAATTCCTCTTACTTTCAAAGTCGAGAACGCACAATCATAAATGTATACTTGCCTTGAATAATCGACTTGCAACGAACGGAATGGAAAGTCACCGTCGAATGCTAGGAACCATCGAAACCGAACCTAACGATTCGAAGAATACAATCACAACAGATTCTGAAGGAGTACGGAATTGGAATACACTGAAACCCACCTACGATTCATGTATATTCGTATAAAAACGACAACGAGGGCGGACCACAACCAAACCCTCTCGATTTCGTAAAAATCACGAAATATACCATGAATCCGTAGGGAAACTAAGAGTACCAACAAGATTAATCATATTCATCATGAATTACTCAGCAAAACCGAATGAATCGGACAAAACCGCGAAAATCCCCAAATCTCCCCAAAAGTAGGGTTCTAAAGATCTAACCTTGATTATTTGGATCGAAGGATGTTATAGACGATTGATCGGTGATATAAACTCGAAACTTCGTGGATTTGTTGTTCAACAACATGGTTTCGTCTCCTCAGAAACCCAATTGGAACGAAGAGAAATGAAATGAAAAATGACGGAGAAAGTCATTTGATCTGTCATTTTTATCTTTGGCCGGAACTAGCGTCGCTAGCCTTCCGACTTTAGCGTGCGCTTATCGGCCGAGATTGGCGAGCACTCTCGGCCATGGCCCGCATGACCGGCACCACCGACCAGTCTGACCATGACTCGACGCGACTCCGCTAGCGTGCGCTACGGCCGGAAGCTGCGCGCGTAGCCATGTCCGGTAGCCCGGACTAACAAACTCACCCCGTGTAACGTCGCTAGTCGGCCGGCGGCGTGCGCTACCCTGCCGGTTAGCGTGCGCTACGGCCAAGCGATGGCGTGCGCTCCGTGCGATCTGACCGAGTCGTAACCTCGTAATCCCTCTGCCCGGGCGATGGCGTCTGGCCGACTCGGCAAGCGTGCGCTACACTGCCGAGCTAGCGCGGCGGCGTCCGGCCGTGGCGTGCGCTCGCCGGTTCTGCGTGCTGCTCGATCGTGCGACCATCGTCCGGCGAGAACTGCGGCCGTCCGGTCGATCCATAATCGTCCGGCGATGCCCGACCACTGTGGCTCGGCGACTCGATTTCCGAAAATGTACGGAACGAACACGACGAAAAGTTCGCGGACAACATCAACGACCCGAAATGAAAGCGTAAGGTAATAATTAATCATACGCGACCGAGAAAAGAGTCGAGACAACGAATACAGATAGAATACCCATAATTTTGGGTAAATTACAAAACGGCCCAAAACGCCCGAAAATCACGATACGCGATCGAATAACCAAACCGAAGTTCACAACACTTCTAACAAAGTTAAACGGACTTACGGGAAACTCAAAACAGCAGTTTAGAACGAGATTCGCAAGAATCGAACTCAAGTGCGGAAAAGTCGTTGAAAAGCACGGAACTCAACATAACGACACCGAAACGAACTCGGATGTCAAAAAGTGTATAATTAATCATTCTCAGGGTGACGAAACGGTCCCAAACGAGTTGTCAAAACGGACTTCCGCCAAAAATAGAAAATTACCGGGAATCAAAATTACGGGTATTACAGGGTCCATGGTTAATCGGGAGGATTGTGTTTTGTGATACATTGTGGATTTTGCATTTCCGAAAATCATTATCTTATGCGTTTTCGAAAATATTGATGCATGTGTTTTGATATTGTAAGATGCTAGAGTTCGTCTGTGTTACTTGTACTAGCTATTCCACGGCTAACCTCATTTTGAAGGAAATACGTTTCATGTATTTCAAGTGCGAAGAATGTGATCGGAAGAGTACCGGGCAGTATGAGGATGAAGGCCAAGCGTCATACCATGATGTGGTCGTTGTGTTTAATTATTTTTGGAATTGATTATTGGGATTTTGTTTTTACTTGTCACAAATTGTTAGATGGTACTCAAGTACTATAGGAGGGTCGTTCTCTGTTGTCGTTTACATTAAATTGTGATTTTTCCTTTTCCTGGTTTGAATGTTGTCGTGGGAATTTCATCGGTTGATCCGATAATTGATGGATGGTTTTGATGTGTAGTGTCGTGGATGTAGTACAAAATTAGCCTTGTGAGTTCCTAGACGGGATTCACGGCGCTGTGACATACTTTGAATATCTTGGGAGTGTTACAAATCACAACTGTTGATGGTTGAGATTGAATGGAGAGAGATTAGTCCATAAAATAATATTTGATTTTCTAAATAAATAATATGAAGATTAATTGTATAAACTTAGTTCATATATTTTAATTTTTGCAATACGCATAAGGCTCTGTTCTTTTGGACTGAATGAATCGAATCAATCGAATCTATTTGAATTGAATCGAATCAATAGATCTGAATCAATCAAATGACCTGAATACTTAAACATGTGTATTCAATTTGCACATAATTATGCAATAAATAAACCAACTTTAGATGTATCGTACCGTGACAGTCAACTTAAAAATATTCTGTCCTATTTTATTTTTTGTTTATATTTTCAGAAAAATAATTTTTGAATTCTTATGAATATGAATGGAATAAAAAATATGATGCACCGACACTTACTAAATATGCATTACGGACACTAAAATATGCATATAACCAAATAAAAAAAATCAAATAAGTAGTTCTTAAACATATTTAAATTCAAACATTGCATCGAGTCAGTATGAAATATGCATTTGAATTGACTGAAGAATGCATTAATTGTAGTTATAAAAATAGATTTAAATTCAAACATGACACCGAATTCGTATTAATATACATTTGAATAAAATTAAAATGCATTTGAATTTATATGATAATCACAAAATCAAATAGGTAGCCATAAGAAATATATAAATTCAAAAATATCATTTCATCCAAACTAAATGTGCAGTGAATTTAGTACTTATAAATGCACACTTCTAGTTATAGGTAAGTGCTCGGTTATTTTTGTGAAAAAAATAATGATATTTTTCTATTGATGCATACTTAGTACTTATAAGTGCAAATTTAATTATAAGTAAGTGCATTATTATGAGAACTAGACTATTCAATTAAATAATAATGATGATTTTGTAAATTAAAGTCGTTAAACAAAGTGGTTTTTAATTACGGAACTGACTTTTTTTTATACTGCATTTAAAACGTTGAATTGTGATATTAATATGAGATATAGAATATGTGGTAAAGGCATCTATAGCTAATTTATAAAATATATAGAAAGTTCATCAATTGAGAAATAATAAGTATTTTGATACCATTTTTCTTAAAACGACTAAAATATCTTCTAAAAATTGGTGATAGATGAATTTCTTTTCTTTTTGTATTTTATTTAATTTAATTTTTTTTTCTTTTTTCTTTTTCATCATCTTCTCATGTCTAACTACCGAATCCAACAACTAAAATTTAATGTCCAAATCGGTCTCTCAAAATCCTTATAAAAATCACACAATTATTCGAAAAAGAGAAATTGACGTTCAAATAAGATTCCATTTATTGTGCTTCTAGGTTCATAAAAAATGTATGCAGCTATATTTTATCGTCAGACTTTTTTTTGAAGAGTTCTTTCGCACACGGTGGCGCACACGATGACTGAACTGCACACGATGGTTGCACACGATGACAGTCATGATCGTGCACACGATGGGACTAGCCATCGTGTGCACATGAACTTTTGGATTTTCTTGGCCAATTTGATTGAATGTGTTATCAATATGGATGTTTTGTGATTCTAAAATTGATTATTTAAACATTAACAACTACATAACATCGTATGCAAACTCATATTTGCTATTTCTTATAATTCAAAAGTATATGAGCTATTTCATACAGATGATGAACTTATATATACGAACTTATACATTGAGAACATATAGATTACACATGATATGAAATAGATTATGTTAATTCAGTCTATAACTTTACAAATAAGTAAATTATTAACAAATACTTATTAATATATAAGTAACAATACGTAAATTGACGAGTTATTTTAGATATAAGTGAAAATGTGCATGTTCTTATGCACACGATGGCTAATTCCATCGTGGGCACGATCATGACTGCCATCGTGTACACATAAACTTTGGATTTTTTGGTCAATTTGATTTAATGGGGAAAAATGTTTTTTTAGGCCCGTAACTTTGGCCTAGTTGGGTTATAAGGACATTATCATTTCGGGCCTGGAGAAGAAGGACATTAAGTTTAAAAAGTGGGAAAACAAGGTCAATTAAGCCCGAAGGAGGTCCGATTGGGCTTAATTGTCCTTGTTTTTCCACTTTTTAAAATTAATGTCTTTTTTCTCCAGGCCCGAAAAGCTAATGTCCTTTTGACACTACCATTTATTTCAAAAGTTTCTAAATTACTTTTTATTTCTAAAGTTTATAAATTACTTTTTTATTTATTTTACCATTTATCTTTTCAATTATTATAATTTTATTAATATTTTTATTTCAATTATTTTGAAATATATTTTTAAAAATAAAAATATTTAAATTTTTAATAATTACACATCATTAAAATCTTAATAACCGAAATGTACTCAAATTTTAAGTTTTAAAATTTGAAAATCATCACAAAATTAAAACTATCAAATAATTTAAAATAAAAAAAATTATGTATAAAATTTAAAAATTAGTAAGCACCAACTAATTAACAGCAAAAAAATATATGTAAAAACATGAATATTTTGATATAGTTAAAAATAATATTGTTATAGTTTTTTTATTTATATTAGTCAATTTGAAAAATTCTTTAGATGGGGTAAAATAAATTAAACTAATCGAATTGGTTACTCGATTAAATTTAATTTTATAATAAAAATTTATTGATTTGATTTAAAAAATTATAAATAATTGAAATATTTTTTTGATATATTAATCAATAATATTTTTAAAATTAGTTTTTTAGTTCATATATTACGATATAAATATAAAAATTAAGAAAATTATAAATATTTTTTTGGACGGAGAAGATATCAAAATCTTCTTTTCTTTTATTTTTAAATAACTTTTTATTAAAATATCTTGATGTTCACAGGAGTATTCGTTTGCTTGACACGACCGTTTTAAATAACTCTACAATACTCTTAACAAAAATACATAATTGATGTTTTAACAAAAATATTTTTTCTCCAACTCTTCTAAACAATATAAATAGATTTGAAGTGTTTTTAAACTTTCTAAAAAATGAAAGGGTATTTTAGAAAAATACTAACTCAGTGAGAAATATTTATTTTGATTAGAAGTGAGCACGAATAGATTTAGTTCGGTTTGGTGTGTTCATTTTTATAAATAAAACTAAATTATTTAAATTCGGTGTGATTTTATTCGATTTTTATTTTTTGGTTTGGTTTCAGTTTAAACCATGATTTCTAAGAACTAATTAAATTCAAATTTTAATTTAAGTAATAATTATTTTTAAAAAATTAAGTAGAAATAATTTTTTTTAAAATTTAATTAAATACTACATACACTAGAAAAAATATTTCAAAACGATCGTGATGCCCAACAAAAAATGAATAAATTTAATTTAATTTTATTATTTGGGATAAATTAAAGATAAATATAAGATATTAAAATTATGTCTGTATTAATATTTAGCGGACTCACTGGCTAATTTTGTTAAACTATGCTATGAACTAGCCCTAAATACAGTTCGGTTAAAACTTAAAACATGTAATTCTTAATACTACATTCTTTAAGAATATATTTCATTTTCATGTTAGATGAGTTATTCCGAACGACCGAAATATTTTTTAGGCCCGTAACTTTGGCCTAGTTGGGTTATAAGGACATTAGCTTTTCGGGTCTGGAGAAGAAGGATATTAATTTTAAAAAGTGGAAAAACAAGGACAATTAAGCCCAATCGGACCTCCTTCGGGCTTAATTGTCCTTGTTTTCCCACTTTTTAAACTTAATGTCCTTCTTCTCCAGGCCCGAAAAGATAATGTCCTTATAATCCAACTAGGCCAAAGTTACGGGCCTAAAGAAAACATTTTTCCCGATTTAATGTGTTATCGATATGGATGTCTTGTGATTCTAAAATTGATTGTTCAAACATTAACAACTACATGACATCGTATGCAAACTCATATTTATTATTTTGTGTCACTAGTACAAAAGTGACTTTTGGCCACGGTTTTAGAAATATAGGTTATCCACGGTTGGATTAAGAACCGTGGCTATAAGTTAGAGATAAAAATAATATTTTATTTTAGCAACGATTTAACATAATAACTGTGGCCAATACCAAATATGTCCAAACATAAAGACATGGTTTTACACAAACCATGACTAAATAGTGCCGTATAACCATGGTTTTTTATAGTGGCCATTAACCGTAGATAACTGTGGCCATAGGATATCATTTGGTCACGGTTGTGGTCTAAATCATGGCTTTATGTTATGACGGTTATTGTCTGTGGACAATGACAGACATATGGCTACATGAAGCTAGTATCTTGTGGCCAAAAAAGTAACATAAATACTACCACGAAAATATGTTCACCGTTGCCAAAGTCACACGTGTTTATGGCTACACTTTAAATTATTTTTGTGACCAAAAGGTAACAAATAGTCACTATTTTAAAAGACACCGTAACCATATGTCATGTATTGATCACGGGTAATATGGAATTTCCGTGTCTATAAGTATAGCTAAGGCCATTGTTAAACCAAATTCATGTGGCTAAAAGGTAACCAATAGACACCGTTCTAAAACATTAGTTCATGTGGCTATTCAGTAATTTATGGCCACATTTTTTTTTGGAATTTTTCGTGACTAAATCGTAACCAATAGCCACAGTTCTAAAAATTTAGTTCATGTGGTTAATAATTATTTTATGACCACAATTTTAGTAATTTTGTGTGTCCAAAAGGTAATCTGCAGCCACAGTTCTAAAGTCAACGTAACTACATATATCATGTATTAGCCATAATTTTTATTGTTTTGTGTGACCAAAATATAACTAATAATGATGGTTCTAAATATTAAGCATAACCATATGTCATGTATTGATCACGGGTAATATGGATTTTTCGTGTCTATAAGTATAGCTAAGGCCACTGTTAAACTAAATTCATGTGGCTAAAAGGTAACCAATAGACACCGTTCTAAAACATTAGTTCATGTGGCTATTCAGTAATTTATGGCCACATTTTTTTTTGGATTTTTTCGTGACTAAATCGTAACCAATAGCCACAGTTCTAAAAATTTAGTTCATGTGGTTAATAATTATTTTATGACCACGATTTTAGTAATTTTGTGTGTCCAAAAGGTAATCTGCAGCCACAGTTCTAAAGTCAACGTAACTACATATATCATGTATTAGCCATAATTTTTATTGTTTTGTGTGACCAAAATATAACTAATAATGATGGTTCTAAATATTAAGCATAACCATATGTCATGTATTGATCACGGGTAATATGGAATTTCCGTGTCTATAAGTATAGCTAAGGCCACTGTTAAACTAAATTCATGTGGCTAAAATGTAACCAACAACCACGCATCTATGATAAAGTTCATGTGGCTAATAAGTAGTTTATGACCATAATTTTTATTATTTTACGTGATCAAAGCCTAATCAGTTAACCATAACTATTTGTCATGTATTCACCATTATTTTTATTATTTTATGTGACTGAAAGGTAAACAATAACCACAATTATTAAAAATAAGCATAACCATATGTCATGAATTGGCCACAATTAATATGAATTTGTTGTGGCTAAAAATATAGCTAAGGCTACAGATAAAACAGATCAATGTTGCTAACAATTCGTGTGACTGATTAATAGTTCATGGCCATATTTTTATTATTATTTTGCGTGACCAATACCCATGGTTCTAAAATTAAGCGGAGCTATATGTCATTAATTGGCCACAGTTTTTATTATTTTATATGTCCAAAAGATAAAGACACATGTTTCTCAAACTTAGACGTAACTATATGTCATGAATTGGCCACGACTAATATAAAATGTGTGTGTCTAAAAATATAGCTAACGCCACGACTAAAATAAATTAATGTGTCTAATAGGTAACCAATAGCTACGGTTCTAACAATTCAGGTTGTGTGGCTTGACCAATATTTTTATTATTTCACTTGACCAAAAGGTAACTAGTAGCTACGATTTCTAAAAAACAATCATAGCTATATATCATGAATTAATCATGATTAATATGATATTCTTAGGGCTGAAAAAATAAAAGAAAATATTTAAATGAAGTATATGAGAGTTTATCCTCATAATGTTAAATTTTAGTATATCGGTAGTGTAATATCCGCAATTTTCGATTTTCGGTAAATTTCTTTTTTCGGACGGAGTCCGTTTTGACGACTCGCTCATGACCGTTTCGTCATTCTGAGAATGATTAATTCTACACTTTTTGACATCCGAGTTCGTTTCGGTGTCATTTTGTTGAGTTCCGTGCTTTTTAGCGACTTTTCCGCGCTTGAGTTCGATTCTTGCGAAACTCGTTCGAAACTGCTGTTTCGAGTTTCCTGTAAGTCCGTTTAACTTTGTTAGACGTGTTGTGAACTTCGGTTTGGTTATTCGATCACGTATCGTGATTTCCGGGCGTTTTGGGCCATTTTATAATTTCTTGAAAGTTACGGGTATCCGTATCTGTAATTATTGTCTCGACCCGTTTCTTGGTCACGTATGACTAATTATGGTATTATGTTTTCATTTCGGGCCGTTGATGTTGTCCGCGAACTTTTCATCGTGTTCGTTCCGTACGTTTTCGGAAATCGGGTCGTCGAGCCCTGGCGGTTGCGGGACTGGCCGGACGATTGCGGGCACCGGCCGGACAGATGCGGCAGGAACCGGCGTAGCGCACGCTACTGCCGGAAGGCTGCGCGCGCTAACCGGCAGGTGTAGCGCACGCTAGCCTGGTCGACCAACGCACGCTATCAGGCCGGACAGTGGGGTTTCTGAGGTTCTGGACTCGGTCAGGATACGCACGCTAGCCTGGTCGACTCTTATGTTTTAGTGAACATCGATATGTGTGAGTTTTGGGCATTCTGGCCTATTGAATTTTTGAAAACCTTGAGTATCTTAGAAAAATAAATTTCGAGACATACTTTTCAAATGACTTATTTTCTTGTGGTACATCCTAGGTGCCACAATATATTTCAAAAAAATTTTCTACTTCGAGGACCAAAATGCTTTGAGATATTTTCAATGTTTTAGAAACACTTTTATTTAGACCCGAGGGTCGAATATTCAAAGTTTTCACTAAGAGAAAGTGTCCTCATTTTTATCAAATGCGAAATGGTTCTCCAATGTCTCGATAACGATGTTTCACGTTTATACTTTTTGAAAGGTGATACTCAAGATCAACCAGTATTCTTCAAATTATTTTCAAAATGAGGTTTTCATTTTTTAAAACTGTCCATTCCGTTTGAGAATTTGGTATGTACGTGTGATATTCGCGTTGTCATTTTGATACTTTCTCCCGAGTATGATCGAATTGGCGGTGTGAGCGTTGAGACGCTTTCCACACATTGGTTGTGCTAGCCCCGTGAGAGGCGGAGTGTTGGTATTGAATGTTGTCGCCTCATGGCGATTTTACGTGTTGTCGCGTATGTACGAGTACATTAGAGCTTGGTTTGGTATGACCGTGTGCATCGGTGATGGTTAGATTATGTGTCGGTTGTTTAATGTCTTGTTGACCTTGCTTCCGTTTTTGTGAATTTCGTGGACGAGTCGGAGGTAATGCCGTACTATTTTGACTTGTATTTTCTCTTTCCCGATCTATCGATTCGTTCATGTTCGTTGGTACTTTATGAACTTGTTACGTATTTCGGTTTCATCGTCCGAGCAGTGTGATCTTGTTGTGGGTTGATCGGTTATCGATGTGACTTTTCGGGTTGATTCGATTCTTGTGAACCTTGTTCGGGAGTGACATCGTCTGGTTCTATTAGTTCTTTTATTCGAAGTGGATCGGATTTGGAACTCTTATGTTTTCGACTCTGTCGACTCATTTATGTTCGTTGACATTTCTCGGCATCACCTTGCCCCTTGCTTTTGTTTATCGAGCAGTGTGGTATTGTTTCGGAATAACTCATTTGTCGTTGTGACTTTTTAATTGCTATTCCCTTTCCTGTGGATCTTATGTGAATGCACATCCTGTTGTTTTCACCGGATCATATATTGTCTCGAGCCGAGATGTGAACCTTGGAGTTGTTGTTTGAATTTTATTATCCTTCGTGTTTCAGACATGATTGTTCGATTTTTGTTGTCTCGATCGTTTGTTTGTTCGGCTTTTGTTCTCGTTTCGTGATTGTTGAGCATTCAGGCTCCTTCCTAATTCCCTTAAGTTCGGGAAATTAGTTTCGTTTTCGATCTTCCAACCCTTAGGCGGTGGAATTCCGTATTCGTTCAGCGTTTGGCTCGCGTTTTGATCAATATACCGTTAGGTTGGTCAATCGTATTGATTTTCGTTCGTTGTGTTTTGTGATTGTCAGATAATTGACTTGGCTATATTATCCGTTTGATGACGCTTGTCGTTTGTTGGTTTTATTATATCCCTAACGGCGACGTCGTGTTGGTCGCCGTGGAGCGTGTTTACACGCCGTATATTCCTTCGCGTTGTTTGTAACATTTCGCCGTTGGGCGTTAGTTGCGCATTCTTGTGTATCTCGTTGAGTTTTTCCTGGCGGAATATTTCTTCTCCCTACTTGTTTTAAGTTTCGGGACGAAACTTCTTTTAAGGAGGGTAGAATGTAATATCCGCAATTTTCGATTTTCGGTAAATTTCTTTTTTGGACGAGTCCGCTTTGTATTTCGCTCATGACCGTTTCATCATTCGAGAATGATTAATTCTACACTTTTTGACATCCGAGTTCGTTTGGTGTCGTTTTGTTGAGTTCCGTGCTTTTTAGCGACTTTTCCGCGCTTGAGTTCGATTCTTGCGAAACTCGTTCAAACTATTGCTTTGAGTTTCTGTAAGTCCGTTTAACTTTGTTAGACGTGTTGTGAACCGGTTTGGTTATTCGATCACGTATCGTGATTTAGGCGTTTTGGGCCATTTTGTAATTTCTTGAAAGTTACGGGTATCCGTATCTGTAATTGTTGTCTCGACCGTTTCTTGGTCGCGTATGACTAATTATGGTATTATGTTTTCATTTCGGGCCGTTGATGTTGTCCGCGAACTTTTCGTCGTGTTCGTTACATGCGTTTTCGGAAATCGGGTCGTCGAGCCCTGGCGGTTGCGGGATGGCCGGACGGTTGCGGGATGGCCGGACGATTGCAGGCACCGGCCGGCAGATCTGGCGAACCGGCGTGGCGCACGCTCTCGCCGGAAGAGGCTGCGCGCTAACGGCAGTGTAGCGCCGCTAGCTTGGTCGACAACGCACGCTATCGGGCGGACAGTGGGGTTTCGAGGTTGGACTCGGTCGGGATCGGCGGGTAGCGCGCGCTCTTGTCGGTCGTAGCGCACGCTAACCGGGGGTAGCGCCGCTGCCCGGCCGACTAGCGTGCGTTACAGGTAAGTTTGTTAGTCCGGTGGCTCTTTGGGCCGGAGTCGGCTAAGCGCGCGAGGCTTGGCCGTAGCGCACGCTAGCGGGAGTCGGGTGGACCCGGTCATGGTCGGCGGTGGTCGGTGGTGCGGTTCATGCGGGCCATGGCGAGAGTGCTCGGCGGTGCGGCCGATAAGCGCACGCTAGTCCTAAGGCTAGCGCACGCTAGTTCCGACCCGATATATATATGACAGACCACATTTCCCTTCGTTTTTCATTTCCTTCCTTCTCCGTCCATGTTTGGCGATTCATGGGTGACGAAGCCATGTTGTTTAACAACAAATCCATGAAGTTCTTGAGTTCATAACATCAATCAATCGTCGTTATCATCCTTTGATCCAATGAATCAAGGTAATCTTCCTTAGAACCCTAATTTCGTGAATTTGGGGATTTTTGCATTTTCGTCCGATTCGTTCCGTGTTGTTGATTAATTCATGATGGGTATGATTAATCTTGGTAGTATTCTTGTGTTTAACATCATTTAATCCATTGTTCTTCGTCGAATCGAAGTATATTTCTTGATTTCCTTCGAATTGACTTTTCGGGGGATTTGTCCCCGATCTCGTTTTCATCCGTTTTCGATGGATCGATTATGGTTAAATGATGTTGTTAAACATATTCTATAGATTGTATATCCTTTTTTCAACTTGGATTTCCGTCTTCGTGATTTGTGGAGCGAATCGTGTTCTTGGCCGTTTTGGGAAATCCGTGAACTTTCGTCATTCGTTCTTTGAATTCAACGGCTTTGAGTCGTGTTATGGAATTCATTTCATTGTTATTATTTGTCCTTCGTAGTTTATGAACGTGAGTTGGCATTCGGTGGAGTCGGCGGGTTCGTAGTCGGTTCGGGCCAACCTACTTCGGTCGATTCTCCGCGTTGTGGTTATTCGAGGCAAGTACCTTGCCCATACTTTTCTCGTTTTATGGATATGATGATCGGTGGTCGTCTTGATGTGTTTGTTTGGTTATTTGAAATGAAGTTTCAAAGGATTTTGGTTTGGCCTCGTTAAAGACTTTCTTTCAAAGCGAGTGTGATTTGTGAACGGTGTTTTGAGAATTGATTATGATTTGGTTATTTTGAACGTTGAAGGATTTTATGATGATACTCCTATTGTTTAAAGTTATGGAATCGCGTATTCTGTATTTAATCGTGTTGTGGTGTTTTGAAGAATTTGATATTGGTGTCGAGTTAATGGCCATCTCTAGTGAGTATTCTTAATGAACTTACATTCTTAGCATATTAGTATTGCATGAGTAACGTGTGTGTGTGTATGCTCACTACGGGTTAGATCCGACGGGTCTCGGTAGGGGTCCACGGAGGTGTGGATCGACGAGCTTTGCTTTTAACCACTACGGGTTAGATCCGACGGGGTCTCGGTAGGGGTCCACGGAGGTGTGGATCGACGGTTAATTGTGGTGAATTTTACAAATGTGATTTGATATTGGCATTTCCGGAAATGAGTGCTTTTGAACGGTTTTCATGATTGCATGCATTGACTAAGTGTGTAAGAGGTAAGTTGTTCGTTTGGCTTACTTGGCTAGGATGGCACTAGAGTATTTTGTTGTTGTTTTAAATCCTTTATTTGTGGATTTTGATGTTGGAAGACGAACCTTGTTGTCGTTCTCGTGTACTGTGAGTTGATGAAATTTGGGGCTAAAATCCCAATGGTTTTATAAAAGTCGTTTTACGGATTTGGGGCTAAAATCCCAACGGTTTGGTAAATGTCATTTTTCGGAAAGTAAACCTTTGGGGCGGTGACCCCTTTTGTCTTTTGGATTTTGAAAAGTAGGATTTGATAATCCTAAATTTTCTTCTATTAAAACTCTCGATGGCATTCTAAACCATTTTATAAATTACTTCCATTGATTTATGATATTTCGATTTTGAAATGTTTTCTCAAACCCTTGCCTCGGGAAGTACTTTTCGTTTCGTTTGGATCTTTGAGGATCATCGGTTATTGTTATTCGTGGGATGTGAATTGTATGGCTCGTATTTGCACTTTGTTCTTGCACTAGCAAAACAGTGGAGTTTTGCTAACCCCCGAGTATTCGGGGGGTGGATGTCTGTTTTTGCATTCAGGTTTTGGAGCATAACACAGGGTCGGCACGAAGGATGATGAAATATGATCGATACTAATCACATGAGGAACCGTACTTTGTTTATTGGTTCAGTTGTACTCTATTTTTCCGCTGCTATATTGTTCCCGTTGTACGGGTGTGGTTGTATTTTGTCCCCTGCGTGGGCATGAGTTGTATTTGAGTTGTATGTATTTGTGGAAAGACCAAATCGGTCTACTGAGTCATTTTAGCCTGAAAGGCATGGTTGAGTTGTTATATGTTGTTACCAGCCTGGTAGATCCCCGAGGAGAGGGTCTACGGCGTGTAATATCCCTGAGTGGATTGGGGGTGTTACATAAATGGTATCAGAGATTAGGTTGAGGAAACCTAGGCTGTCGGGTCAAGTCGTGTTGTTTGAGTCTTGTTTCGTCGGATTTTATCTGACTGAGTCGTGTCGCGACGCGTCGTTTGAGTTTGTTGGTCGTGATTAGTATCGTGGGGCGATCATCATCTTCGTGCGACCTGTGGAAGTAAGTCTCCCTTCTTTGTGTTGTGCCTCGTGTGACACGAGCTATTTTCATGATTATTTGTTAAGTGGTGGAATCCTAATGTAGATTTTGATTTCACGATATGTATTTAGTCGACTCTCGTATTTGATTTATACGAGGGGTGCCGTCGCTTTTGATGTCTTTTTATTGTTGTTTTTGTCCGTGGCTGATGAATTTCGAATCGATCTGCACGTTTTACAAGTTCTATTGTGGAAGCTTTGTGCTTATACGCGTTCGACTTGTTCACTAGCCAGTGCGGGAGAGTATTTTATCAGTGGTTTTGTTCTGAATGTGGTATTTTATCGTTTATTTCCGTTTAAAGACATGTATTGTCTTGATTTTAAACTTTTTGATGCGTGTGCTAGGAGTTGTTTTAGTGAACATCGATATGTGTGAGTTTTGGGCATTCTGGCCTATTGAATTTTTGAAAACCTTGAGTATCTTAGAAAAATAAATTTCGAGACATACTTTTCAAATGACTTATTTTCTTGTGGTACATCCTAGGTGCCACAATATATTTCAAAAAAATTTTCTACTTCGAGGACCAAAATGCTTTGAGATATTTTCAATGTTTTAGAAACACTTTTATTTAGACCCGAGGGTCGAATATTCTGAAAGTTTTCACTAAGAGAAAGTGTCCTCATTTTTATCAAATGCGAAATGGTTCTCCAATGTCTCGATAACGATGTTTCACGTTTATACTTTTTGAAAGGTGATACTCAAGATCAACCAGTATTCTTCAAATTATTTTCAAAATGAGGTTTTCATTTTTTTAAAACCTGTCCATTCCCGTTTGAGGGCTGGGTATGTACGTGTGATATTCGCGTTGTCATTTTGATACTTTCTCCCGAGTATGATCGAATTGGCGGTGTGAGCGTTGAGACGCTTTCCACACATTGGTTGTGCTAGCCCCCTGTGAGAGGCGGAGTGTTGGTATTGAATGTTGTCGCCTCATGGCGATTTCTGTGTTGTCGCGTATGTACGAGCTGTTAGAGCTTGGTTTGGTATGACCGTGTGCATCGGTGATGGTTCCGTTATGTGTCGGTTGTTTAATGTCTTGTTGACCTTGCTTCCGTTTTTGTGAATTTCGTGGACGAGGTCGGAGGTAATGCCCGTACTATTTTGACTTCTGTATTTTCTCTTTCCCCAGTCTATCGATTCGTTCATGTTCGTTGGTACTTTATGAACTTGTTCTGTATTTCGGTTTCATCGTCCGAACGAGCTGTGATCTTGTTGTGGGTCGATCTGGTTATCGATGTGACTTTTTCGGGTTCAGTTCGATTCTTGTGAACCTTGTTCGGGAGTGACATCGTCTGGTTCTATTAGTTCTTTTATTCGAAGTGGATCGGATTTGGAACTCTTATGTTTTCGACTCTGTCGACTCATTTATGTTCGTTGACATTTCTGAGCTTGTCCTGCCCCTTGCTTTTGTTTATCGAACGAGTGTGGTATTGTTTCGGAATAACTCATTTGTCGTTGTGACTTTTTAATTGCTATTCCCTTTCCTGTGGATCTTATGTGAATGCACATCCTGTTGTTTTCACCGGATCATATATTGTCTCGAGCCGAGATGTGAACCTTGGAGTTGTTGTTTGAATTTTATTATCCTTTGTGTTTCAGACATGATTGTTCGATTTTTGTTGTCTCGATCGTTTGTTTGTTCGGCTTTTGTTCTCGTTTCGTGATTGTTGAGCATTCAGGCTCCTTCCTAATTCCCTTAAGTTCGGGAAATTAGTTTCGTTTTCGATCTTCCAACCCTTAGGCGGTGGAATTCCGTATTTGTTCAGCGTTTGGCTCGCGTTTTGATCAATATACCGTTAGGTTGGTCAATCGTATTGATTTTCGTTCGTTGTGTTTTGTGATTGTCGGATAATTGATTTGGCTATATTATCCGTTTGATGACGCTTGTCGTTTGTTGGTTTTATTATATCCCTAACGGCGACGTCGTGTTGGTCGCCGTGGAGCGTGTTTACACGCCGTATATTCCTTCGCGTTGTTTGTAACATTTCGCCGTTGGGCGTTAGTTGCGCATTCTTGTGTATCTCGTTGAGTTTTTCCTGGCGGAATATTTCTTCTCCCTACTTGTTTTAAGTTTCGGGACGAAACTTCTTTTAAGGAGGGTAGAATGTAATATCCGCAATTTTCGATTTTCGGTAAATTTCTTTTTTCGGATGGAGTCCGTTTTGACGACTCGCTCATGACCGTTTCATCATTCTGAGAATGATTAATTCTACACTTTTTGACATCCGAGTTCGTTTCGGTGTCGTTTTGTTGAGTTCCGTGCTTTTTAGCGACTTTTCCGCGCTTGAGTTCGATTCTTGCGAAACTCGCTCAAACCGCTGCTTTGAGTTTCTGTAAGTCCGTTTAACTTTGTTAGACGTGTTGTGAACTTCGGTTTGGTTATTCGATCAAGTATCGTGATTTCCGGCGTTTTGGGCCATTTTGTAATTTCTTGAAAGTTACGTATCCGTATCTGTAATTGTTGTCTCGACCCGTTTCTTGGTCGCGTATGACTAATTATGGTATTATGTTTTCATTTCGGGCCGTTGATGTTGTCCGCGAACTTTTCGCCGTGTTCGCTCCGTGCGTTTTCGAAATCGGGTCGCCGAGTTCTGGCGGCGGATCGCCGGACGGCTATGGATCGCCGGACGATTGGGCACCGCCGGCAGATACGGCAGAACCGGCGAGCGCACGCCATCGCCGGAAGGCTGCGCGCACTAACCGGCAGTGTAGCGCACGCTAGCCTGGTCGACCAACGCACGCCATCGGGCCGGACAGTGGGGTTTCGAGGTTCTGGACTCGGTCGGGATCGGCGGGTAGCGCGCCATCGCCGGTCGTAGCGCACGCTAACCGGCAGGGTAGCGCACGCCGGCCGACTAGCGTCGTTACAGGTAAGTTTGTTAGTCCAGGGCTCTTCGGAGCCAAGCGCGCGCAGGCTTCCTAGTAGCGCACGCTATGAGTCGGTGGACCACCATGGTCGGGCACTGGTCGGTGGTGCCGGTTCATGCGGGCCATGGCCGAGAGTGCTCGGCATCGGGCCGATAAGCGCACGCTAGTCCGGTAAGGCTAGCGCACGCTAGTTCCGGCCCAAGATATATGACAGACCACCACATTTCCCTTCGTTTTCATTTCCTTCCTTCTCCGTCCGCGGCCGCGATTCATGGGTGACGAAGCCATGTTGTTTAACAACAAATCCATGAAGTTCTTGAGTTCATAACATCAATCAATCGTCCGTTATCATCCTTTGATCCAGTGAATCAAGGTAATCTTCCTTAGAACCCTAATTTCGTGAATTTGGGGATTTTTGCATTTTCGTCCGATTCGTTCCGTGTTGTTGATTAATTCATGATGGGTATGATTAATCTTGGTAGTATTCTTGTGTTTAACATCATTTAATCCATTGTTCTTCGTCGAATCGAAGTATATTTCTTGATTTCCTTCGAATTGACTTTTCGGGGGATTTGTCCCCGATCTCGTTTTTCATCCGTTTTCGATGGATCGATTATGGTTAAATGATGTTGTTAAACATATTCTATGGATTGTATATCCATATTTCAACTTGGAATTCCGTCTTCGTGATTTGACGGAACGAATCGTGTTCTTGGCCGCTTTGGGGAAATCCGTGAACTTTCGTCATTCGTTCTTTGAATTCAACGGCTTTGAGTCGTGTTATGGAATTCATTTCATTGTTATTATTTGTCCTTCGTAGTTTATGAACGTGAGTTGGCATTCGGTGGAGTCGGCGGGTTCGTAGTCGGTTCGGGCCAACCTACTTCGGTCGATTCTCCGCGTTGTGGTTATTCGAGGCAAGTACCTTGCCCATACTTTTCTCGTTTTATGGATATGATGATCGGTGGTCGTCTTGATGTGTTTGTTTGGTTATTTGAAATGAAGTTTCAAAGGATTTTGGTTTGGCCTCGTTAAAGACTTTCTTTCAAAGCGAGTGTGATTTGTGAACGGTGTTTTGAGAATTGATTATGATTTGGTTATTTTGAACGTTGAAGGATTTTATGATGATACTCCTATTGTTTAAAGTTATGGAATCGCGTATTCTGTATTTAATCGTGTTGTGGTGTTTTGAAGAATTTGATATTGGTGTCGAGTTAATGGCCATCTCTAGTGAGTATTCTTAATGAACTTACATTCTTAGCATATTAGTATTGCATGAGTAACGTGTGTGTGTGTATGCTCACTACGGGTTAGATCCGACGGGGTCTCGGTAGGGGTCCACGGAGGTGTGGATCGACGAGCTTTGCTTTTAACCACTACGGGTTAGATCCGACGGGGTCTCGGTAGGGGTCCACGGAGGTGTGGATCGACGGTTAATTGTGGTGAATTTTACAAATGTGATTTGATATTGGCATTTCCGGAAATGAGTGCTTTTGAACGGTTTTCATGATTGCATGCATTGACTAAGTGTGTAAGAGGTAAGTTGTTCGTTTGGCTTACTTGGCTAGGATGGCACTAGAGTATTTTGTTGTTGTTTTAAATCCTTTATTTGTGGATTTTGATGTTGGAAGACGAACCTTGTTGTCGTTCTCGTGTACTGTGAGTTGATGAGATTTGAGGCTAAAATCCCAATGGTTTTATAAAAGTCGTTTTACGGATTTGGGGCTAAAATCCCAACGGTTTGGTAAATGTCATTTTTCGGAAAGTAAACCTTTGGGGCGGTGACCCCTTTTGTCTTTTGGATTTTGAAAAGTAGGATTTGATAATCCTAAATTTTCTTCTATTAAAACTCTCGATGGCATTCTAAACCGTTTTATAAATTACTTCCATTGATTTATGATATTTCGATTTTGAAATGTTTTCTCAAACCCTTGCCTCGGGAAGTACTTTTCGTTTCGTTTGGATCTTTGAGGATCCTCGGTTATTGTTATTCGTGGGATGTGAATTGTATGGCTCGTATTTGCACTTTGTTCTTGCACTAGCAAAACAGTGGAGTTTTGCTAACCCCCGAGTATTCGGGGGGTGGATGCAAGGTTCTAAAAAACGCTAGGCGCTAGGCGTTCGGATTGCTAACGCCTAGCGCCCAGAGGATTAATCGGGGATTAGTCGGGGATTAATCGGATTAGGCGGATTTATTTATTATTATTATAATTATTTTTATATATAAATAATTATATATATGTAAAGAATAAAAAACATCTAATATTTAAATATTTAAACAAACATATAATGGATCATATATTAAATTGTTAAACATTGACATAAGCATAACATAGTTCATAGTATCTCAATTCAGGAATTTATAGTACCGCTAATATAAAAAAATAAAAAAATATTTATCCGCCTAGGCGCCATTGTCTGCGCGCGCCCGCCCGCCTAGGCGCCGCCCGGCTGCCATCCTAGGCGGCCGCCCCCGCCTAGCGCCGCCAGCCGCCTAGCGGCCGATTAATCACCCGACCGCCAGACAAACGCCTGTGGCATAATCGAGCGCCTGGCCGCTTAGCGCTAGGCGCGCCCAGGCGCGCCTGCACCGATTTTAGAACACTGGGTGGATGTCTGTTTTTGCATTCGTGTTTTGGAGCATAACACGGGGTCGGCACGAAGGATGATGAAAGATGATCGATACTAATCACATGAGGAACCGTACTTTGTTTATTGGTTCGGTTGTACTCTATTTTTCCGTTGCTATATTGTTCCGTTATGCGGTGTGGTTGTATTTTGTCCCCTGCGTGGGCATGAGTTGTATTTGAGTTGTATGTATTTGTGGAAAGACCAAATCGGTCTACTGAGTCATTTTAGCCTGAAAGGCATGGTTGAGTTGTTATATGTTGTTACCAGCCTGGTAGATCCCCGAGGAGAGGGTCTACGGCGTGTAATATCCCTGAGTGGATTGGGGGTGTTACAGGTAGATTCTAAACACAATCCTCTTTTTCCTTATTTATAACATCAATAATTAGCAAAAAAATCTCATCATTAATATGATTATTCCTGGTCAACAAAGCACATAGCACAATTTAGTGTAATAATGTAAGCAAAAACATTGTGTGACGGAGTATCTTTTGTAACCATTTAAATTTGTGTTATATATCTCGTTATTTTAAAGATCTAAATTCATGAAATTCGTTACATCTTAATGATTTGAACAAACTCCGGATTTGGAGCCTAAAATAAAGCAACCTCTGGACAATGTTACTCTATAATTCATATAGTATACAATGTGTATTTATCTAATTATAATTTATATATAAAGAGCATGGGCCTAGGTTGGAAATCTCGAGGCAAGTATTAATTATTGCGTACTACATACTTTATGAGTTAAAAAAAGAGGGACAAATCCCTTTCGGCATAATTTTTTAAGTCATCAATGACCGAAGAGAATATTTAATACATACTATAATATAGGGAGTGATTTCTAAAGCTGTCAAAACAATCTACAACAGCATATATTATAGTCCCCGATATATTGTTTATTCAAACAATATGAATACTGAATCACATAAAATCTACACAATCATTCACAATAATCGCCGCAAAAGCCTTAAAAGGGTATCCAGTCGGTCTCT
This sequence comes from Orobanche coerulescens, assembly GCA_033398695.1. Taxonomy (NCBI): domain Eukaryota; kingdom Viridiplantae; phylum Streptophyta; class Magnoliopsida; order Lamiales; family Orobanchaceae; genus Orobanche; species Orobanche coerulescens. The sequence goes on along the minus strand of CM065814.1, from coordinate 148,060,616 downwards.
CACTGATTACATACCACTTTAAATATTCTTGCAAATAAATTAAATTTGCAGCTGGACAAAGAAAATCTAGTATCTGAAAAAATATTAAAAGCACATAACGGTTCGGTTGCGGTTAACCGAAAAAATCGGTTAACCGGAACCATTTTAGCGACAAAGGTGGACCCGCTAACCGGACCGCTTTACACTTTCGGTTAGCCGAACCCGTAAAATCGTTTCTTTTTCTTGTTCTTCTTCTTTCCTTCCTTTCTGTTATTCCTTCCTGTTATTACCTGTAACAGCACAACAATTTTTCTGTCAAAACAAAAAAAAACTATTTTAAAACATTGAAAAATGTCTTAAAATATTATTTTTATTTTAAAAATAAAAAAATATTATTTTTAGTTTTTATTTTAAAAATAAAAACTATTTTTTTCTGTAAAAAAAACTATTTTAAAATATTATTTTTATTTTCTCTCTAGTTTACCTTCCAAATACTCTATCATCAGGATCCGCCGCTTTTGTAAGACATTGAAGAGTGTCTAGGAAAATTTGTAATTTTAAAAATTGCAAAAGTTCTATTTTGTAATTAGTCAAGAAATAATGCTACAAGAAAACCAATGCTACAAAAATAATGCTACAAGAAAACCAATGCTACAAGTTTTTCTAGTGGTCATTAGCAGTTCGGTTCGTGAATCGATCAAAAAATCGGTTAATCGGAACCATTTTAGCCACAAAGGTGGAACCGCAAACCGGACTGCTTACATTTTGGTTAACCTAACCGCACCGAATTAATTCCGTTCGGTTCGGTTAACCCATAAAACCATTTTTTTCCTCCTCCTGTTATTACTCGTAATAAGAGCAACAAAAAAAATATTGAAATAGCAAGATACATGATACATCGGTAATACATATGCTAAGAAGACCTTATTTTACTGTTTTGAACAAAGAACATCATTTATATCAAGTGAGCTTGAACTTACCTACTGATGTTGTTGTTGATTGCTGCTGTCTTATGTTGTTGAAGATACATTTTGATGTCCATAAGAAAGGAATATAACTAAACACATGTATCTATAGGCCAGAAACCCCATAGCAGACATTTGAAAAAAAAAAAGACAATAAACCTCTCAGAGTTTATATACTCTCTAGATTTTTACTTTTTCTATTGTGTACACATGCTTTTGGAATAAAGTTTATAGAGGGTCAAACAAAAAAAACAAATGATTCAAGAAGCATACAACCATGTATGGGTTTTAAGGGCCTTAATGGTTTATAGATAAAAATATAAAATGGCACAATAGAAGAACCACCAAACCTGCAAATGACCATATACATGGTGAACATCAAATTATAAATTGACTGTTTAAACTCTCAAGCCAATAGGTAAGCGACCATGTCATAAAGACAACACATATATGGAACCAAAATAGACATACTTGCCATATCAAGGAAAACACCCAGTCTAGATTATATTCCTACACATGCAATTATCAATCAAAAGATTCTAAAATATTGGATCAAGGATGAAGCAATTAGCTCGGAAATGCAAATTCAACGAGTAGGCAATGACGACAGTACATGTAATTTTTTTTATTAAGGAAGACACGAATATCCAAGTACACCAATAAAGTATTTGAATGCAGAACACATATACAGTATTTGAATGCAGAACACGTTTGAGCAAAGACGGAGATTACAAAGATAATGATCTTATGGTTATTGCAAATAAAATTGTAATAACTCACTCATCTATTTATTTTGTTGGAATGTATTCCATTTTGTCCTTATATACTATTCATATATGATTTGTATAGGTCGACCATGAAAAAGAGATTCAAGATGGATGTATAAAACCTGATCACGGCACTGATGCCCTCACACTTGTATTTGGCAAAGAGCATGGTGGGCGTGTAAGAGGGATTGGCAGGGGAGTCACTCCATCCAAATACTGGCACATTCCTCCACATAGAAGATCGTCAAAAGAATTCATCACGCAGCTACAGACGCAGTTAGATAATGAAAGACGTGAACGTGAGTTGAAGAATGAGGAAGTTAAGGATTTGAAGATAAAGATGGGAGAACAAGGCCAACAATTAAATTTAATATTAGCTCATCTGGCCTCTCAAGGAATAGGAATACCACCACTGCCAACATCTCAAGGAAGTGTGTCACAACTTCAAGCCACAAATACCAGTTTCGATGGACGAGTAAGAAACAGGATATACTCCCTCCTACTTTACATACATGTTGTCTTTGAGTATTGCACACTAATTAATGAATTTTTCTTTTGACAAAATTAACCATAACTAATGACAGTTAATCCAGTTAATTATGATTAACTAACCTGGTGTAATATCTGTACTCTGCAGAATTCTTCGAAAAGTTGTTTGCCATCTCAGCAAGGAACTCATGCAACTAGCAACCGCTCCAATGGATCTCTGCTGGACCGTACTATTAAAAAATCTTCAACAATAGTTCGGCAATCTCCACAGCTAGATTGTAGACCTGGATTTATGCAGGACTCTCCTCATGCTATTAAGTCACAAGAATTTAAGACTACGGCATCTCAATTATTGCCAAACGAAGGCTTAGTAGTAAGTTTTTTAAGGTATATGAAATTATTTTATTTTAGATTGAACTTTATGATGTTCATGCACCATATATTTTTGCAGACTATAAAATGCAAACTGTCACATCCAGATTTGAGAAACATAGTAGCACACGGTACTATCTACTACTCATCAGAAAAACAGACGGTACATGGAGTTCCACTGAAGGGTGATTGCTATAAAGTTTCCATTGACGATTTAAAAAAGCCAGCTGCCTTTTTACCCATCCAAGCTGGTGATCACAAAACAGTAGGGGATGCTCATCGGAGTTTTGTGGCTTGGCCAAAAAACCTTGTGATCCCTGATTCGAAGGTTAGCTTCTTATTTGATTTTATATATCGCTAACGGTTAATTACCGAAACCCAACTCCTTAGCATGTGCATGGTAAGTTTCATCTTTTTGCAAGAATATAGTTTGCTGGATATGTGACACCAAAATTTGATGGGTTATTTGTACTTTGAAACTTTTTTGGGTTATTTTATAATTACCTAAATTTCTGGGGTAGATTGTGTGCTGAGACCTTATGTTTGAATGGTCATGGTTATGGATAGTTTAATGTGATACTTGGCACCAAAAGTTGAGGGGTCATTTGAACTTTGAAGATTTTTTTGGGTTATTTTGTAACTACCCAAATTTCTGAGGTAAATTCTATGATGATACCTTGTGTTGAAATGGTCATGGTCATAGGAAGTATAGTGAAGCATCTTGTACAGAAGGATGAACTTTTTTGAGGGATATTTTTGTACAGAAGCATCTTGTAGGCAATTTAATGTGATATCTTGAATTTAATTGTTACTGTACTTGTTGAGAGGCCAACAATTAAATTTAATATTAGCTCATACTGTACTTGTTGAGAGGCCAACAATTAAATTTAATATTAGCTCATACTGTATCTTGAATTTTTGTACAAGATGCTTCTGTAATCTTGTAGGCAATGGTCATGGGTTATTTTTGTACAGTAGCATCTTGTAGGCAATTTAATGTGTGATATCTGAATCATAAAATTAAGGGATTATTTACTCTTTGAAACTTTTTTGGGTTATTTTGTAATTACCCAAATTTTTGGGGTAGATTACTTTATCATTGTCATGGTCATGGTCATAGGAAGTATAGTGAAGCATCTTGTACAGAAGGATGAACTACGTCCCAGGTGTCAATCTGTCTCGACACTCTAACGGCTCAGTGGCAAGCCAACTTACTCTTGAATATTTCGTTTCTTGTCAGTGTTTATAAATCTGTCCAGTTTAGAAAAATCAAACGGCAGTTACATAATATGCAATATGTAATACGCAATATGTAATCAAACGTCTAGTTGGCCATTATGAACAATGAAATGGCGCCTAGTGCAGGTGTTAACAATCTTGAATATAGGGAAATAACTGAAGGGGTTACTTTCCCCCCTTCGAAATTCTCTTGTAAATACACCGATTTTAGGATGCAATTACTACATAGGTTCACTGAAAGGGTGGCGAACCATCATACATCTATTCACTAACAAAAACATTTCAAGTGCACTTGCATATAAATTTTTTGAACTTTTTGCAAATATTTCGTGTTTTTCTGTTTCTCAGTGTATTTAGGATAATTGCATGGACTTGCCTATATTTTCTCTTCCTATATGGATAAGATTTTCTCGAAAAGGAGCAAATCCAGTGGGAGGAGGATACATATTGCGTATTGCATCCCTTTTCCGAAAGGGAGCATCCAGTGGGTTGGGGAGGATACATATTGCGTATTGCATCGCTTTGGTGTTTATAAACCCGTACTTGAGAAAAATCATTCAGCTTTAGAAATCAAACGGCAGTTACATAATATGCTTAAAATAATATGCTTGAGTTCTATTATTATCTTGGTTGTGAGTAATGTTGTTTAGGTAGGGTAATATGTTTGGGTGCTACTGATGTTTTGTGTTTCTGGTCAAATATTTTAACATTTTTTATGTTCTTCTAAGGCACTGCTTGGTTTGACATAGTATTGAACAATTGATTGCAGGTACCGCAACCAATTTCTGACGAACATAATGAGAAGCCAAAATCTAAGAAGATAAAAAAGAATTACACAACTATTAATGAGATACTGAGGCCGAAGCATACGAGGAGTAGCTTTAATAAGTAGAAGTAATGTTTTAGAGAATTAGTGATGGTGGATTTACCACTGATGTTCTTATACAATATTCACAGATTTATCACTGATTATTATTATTAATATTAATTTGATGTTTCTGATTTGATTGTTATTTTAGATTTTTTTAATTTTTAACCATTTTTGTACCCTATTAGAATGTGGTTAAAAGGTAATTAATAGCCACATTTATTATGAAACTTGTGTAGCCATAAGTAGTTTTTGATCTCGGTTTTTTATCCAATATGATCAATAGATAATCAACAAATATTTTTTATAATTTAGCATAACCAGATGTCATGCACTTGCCACAGTTAATATGAAATTTTTGTGATCAAAAGATACTTAATAGCCACGGTTACAATTTCACGTAACCATATAGCATGCATTAGCCACGATTTTTATTATTTTGTGTGACAGAAAAGATAACAAATAGTCACAGTTTTTAAAAATTAAGTGTAACTATATCTCATGAATTAGTCACGATTAATATAAAATTTGTGTATCTATAAGTATAGCAAAAACAACGGTTAAATTAAATAAATGTGGTTAAAAATAATTAATAGCCACAATTTTAAAAATTAAGTGTGACCAATGTCATGCATATCTGCCACATTTATTAAGCGCTTTAGTGGCCATAAGTAGTTTATGACCACGGTTCGTCATTCAATGTGACTAAAAGATAAGCAATAAGCTACGACTTTTTCAATTTAGCGTAATCATATGTCATGCATTTGCTACAATAAATTCGAAATTTGTATGGTCATAAGTTGTTTATGGTCACGCTTTTCTAAAATTTTGTGTAATCAAATGTTATGCATTGACCACGTCTAAGCAAATTTTCATGGTCATAAGTAGTTTATGGCTACAATCCGAATTATTTCATGTGGCCATAATTTAACTAAAGACCACGAATCTTATTTCCGTATTACTAAAAGGTAGCTAATGGCCACTGCTTTAAAAAATAACGTAACCAGATGTCATGCACTTGCCACAGTTAATATGAAATTTGTGTGATCAAAAGATATTCAATAGCCACTGTTGTTACAATTTCGCGTAACCATGTAGCATGCATTAGCCACGATTTTTATTATTTTGTGTGACAAAAAATAACCAATGTTCACAATTTTTAAAAATTAAGTGTAACTATATGTCATGAATTAGTCACGATTAATATAAAATTTATGTATCTATAAGTATAGCAAAGACAACAGTTAAATTAAATAAATATGGTTAAAAAATAATTAATAACCACAATTCTAAAAAATAAGTGTGACCAATATCATGTATTTGCCACAGTTATTATGCCGTTTTAGTGGCCATAAGTACTTTATGATCACGGTTCGTCATTCAATGTGACTAAAAGATAAGCAATAAGCCACGACTTTTTCAATTTAGCGTAATCATATGCCATTCATTTGCTACAATTAATACGAAATTTGTATGGTCATAAGTTGTTTATGGTCACGCTTTTCTAAAATTTTGTGTAAGCAAATGTTATGCATTGACCACGTCTAATCAAATTTTCATGGTCATAAGTAGTTTATGGCTACAATCCAATTATTTTGTGTTGCCATAATTTAACTAAAGGCCATAAATCTTATTTTCGTGTTACTAAAAGGTAACTAATTGCCACTGTTTTAAAAAATAGTGTAACCACATGTCATGCATTAATCGCGGTTGATATGAACTTTACGTTGTCATAAGTAGTTTATGGTCACAATTTTGGTTAATCTGCGTCACCATAAGGTAACCAATAGCCACAATTTTAACTATTTAGTAGAACCATATATCATGCATTTACCACGGTTAATATGTAATTTGTGTGCCCATACGTCATTTACGACCACTGTTTTGGTCGTTCCGTGTACCAAAAGGTAGTCAATAGCCATGGTTTTAACAATTTAGCGTGACCAAATGCCATTCATTTTTCACGGTTAATATTAAATACTTGAGGCCATAAGTAGGTTCTGGCCACAGTTTTAGGAAAATGTTTAAATATCATTAAAATTTGATACCCTTATAGCCACGGTTTTTTATCTTTGGCTATAATTTTTGATGTAATATAGTCACATAATTTAAATGTAGTCGTAAGGGTGTCAAAAATCACGGGAGGATAGGCTACGGTTTTGGTAAAGAAAATAACCGTGGCTAAAGACCTACGGCCACAGTTTTTAATCGTGGCCTATGTGACATTTTGTACTAGTGTGTAATTCAATAGTGTATGAGCTATTTCATACAAATGATGAACTTATATATACGAACTTATACATTGAGAACATATAGACTACACATGATATGAAATAGATTATGCTAATTCAGCCTATAACGTTATAAATAAGTATCTTGTTAACAAATACTTATTAATATATAAGTAACAACACGTAAATTGGCAAGTTATTTTAGAAATTAGTGAAAATATGCATATTCTTGTGCACACGATGGCTGATCCCATCGTGGGCACGATCATGACTGCCATCGTGTGCACATGAACTTTTTAGTTTTCTTGGCCAATTTGATTGAATGTATTATCAATATAGATGTTTCGTGATTCTAAAATTGCTTAATCATACATTAACAACCACATGACATCATATGCAAACTCATATTTGTTATTTCGTGTAATTCAATATTGTATGAGCTATTTCATACAGATGATGAACTTATATATACGAACTTATACATTGAGAACATATATCTCACATATGATATGAAACATATTATGTTAATTCAATCTATAACTTTAAATAAGTATATTATTAATAAATACTTATTAATATATAAGTAACAAGACGTAAATTGGCAAATTATTTTAGAAATTAGTGAAAATTTTGCATGTTCTTGTGCCCATGATGGCTAGTCCCATCGTGGGTACGAACATAACTGCCATCGTGTGCACAAGAACATGCACATTTTGACTAATTTCTAAAATAACTCGCCAATTTACGTGTTGTTACTTATATATATTAACAAGTATTTGTTAACAATATACTTATTTGTAAAGTTATAGACTGAATTAACATAATCTATATCATATCATGTGTAGTCTATAGGTTCTCAATGTGAAACTTCGTATATATAAGTTCATCATATGTATGAAATAGCTCATACACTATTGAATTACACGCAATATATGAGTTTGCATACGATGCTATGTAGTTGTTAATGTCTGACCAAGCAATTTTAGAATCACGAAACATCCATATTGATAACACATTCAATCAAATTGGCCAAGAAAACTAAAAAGTTCATGTGTACACGATGGCTAGTCCCATCGTGTGCAGCCATCATGTGCAGTTCAACCATCATGTGCGCCATCGTGTGCGAAAGAACTCCTCAAAAAAAGTTTGGCGATAAAATATAGTTGCATACCTTCTTTACGAACCCACGAGCACAATAAATAAAGTCTTATTTGAACGTCAACTTCTATTTTTCGAAAAATCGTGTGATTTTTATAAGGATTTTAAAAGACCCATTTAAACATTAAATTTTAGTTGTTGGATTCGGTAGTTAGTCATGGAAAAGATGATAAAAAAAAAGAAGAAGAGTTTAAATTAAATAAAATATAAAAAGAAAAAAAAAATCAACATCACCAATTTTTGGAGAACATTTTGGTCTTTTTAAGCAAAATGGTATAAAAAATTTATACTCTTATGATGAGAATATATAACTTGTTACGTTTATGGTTTGGTATTACAAAAGATAGAACCCTATGTTTTATGTCAGTTTACATAAAAAATAACTCTATGTAGTAATAGTATGGTCCGATCGAGCTCGGTATTGATAAAAAAATTTGTACTATAATTTAGTGAAGAGATTTTTTCATATATACTTATTTTTGAGATCTCATTATATGGTAATGATCCCATTTTCACAACGATATACATTAGGTGCGAGAATGGTCTCTCATTTCTTATCTTTATGTTTTTATTAATTAATATAAGTAATAAATATTATGCCATCTCATTTTTGGAAATCAAATATTATTTATTATCGAATTTCTTAAATAAATAAATACCATTAAAAGGTTACACGACAATTTAACATTTATTACACGTACTACTATAACTAGTTGCATTTCACAATTCATTTGCTGAAGTGATCATCGCCGGTCGGTCCGCCTGCAGATTGACTTCCACAGACTCCTTTGCCGTGCTTTAGGGGTTGCTGTTCTACTTTGTTGAATTTGTTTACATTAGTAAATTATACTCGCCACGCCTCAATCATTATGAATTTTTTTTTTTATTTTTTTTAATTTGTGTGTGGGTGTGGATATATAGGCAGATCCAGCATCCGAAATCTATTGGTGCACCGGCACACCACAAAAAAAATAACGGACGACCAAAATTTTTTTTCTAAACTTTTCACCTTTTTAATAAAAAAAATACCAAAACGAAAAGGCGTCAAAACCACGTCGTTTTGGTTAAAATGATGCTGTTTTGTATTCTTTGGTGGTGCACGTGTACCACCATGCCCTAGTGTAGATCCGGCCCTGCGTGGATACTTTATTATACGTATTTTTTATTGATTGATGAAGAGTCGAGCATGACTTTTGCATAGAGGATAAAAAACACGACACGAAAATTTAGTATTTGTGTTTGTATTTTGAGTACACGGCACGAAAATACACGAACACGAAAGTACACGACCGAGATTTAGTGTCGGTTTTGTATTTATCCTTTGGGTACACGATACGACACGAGGTACACAAAATAAATAAGTAAATAAATATATATATATATATATATATAATATTTTATAACATGATTTAAAATTTTATATTTAATTTTATAAAGATATATATATATATATTCCATGAATTTTGTCTGTACTAAACATTAAAATTCGAAACTATAATATGAACTTTCATAAATTTCGTGTAAACATTCATGTTTTCGTTCCCATTCGTTTTCGTCTACTAAAACGTATTAAAATAGTATTAAAATATTAAAATTGTAATTCTTGATAATACTTTAATATTTATTTTATATTATGTGGCTGACACGAAAAAACGATACGAAACGACACGAATTTGTGCGGTACACGACAGGACACGACACGAATTCATTTCGTATTGTGTATGTGTTTGGACTTTTAGTACACGAAATACGAAATTACACGACACGAAAGTACACGAACGGTTTGCTAAGTCTACTTTTGCATGAAAAGCTAAGAAAATTCTCTAGAAGAAATTAAAACTGTATTTAAGACTGGCCGGCGCGGCTATGATCAAATAACTCAAAATTTAGTGAACAAATTTAATTCAACTCTTGAAAATTTCAAGAATTGAAAAAACAAAAAAAGTTTGCAGATATGGGCTTCGAGGTCGAAAAAGGAAAGACGGGAGACCAAATAGGGAAAAAAGAGGGAAAATGTTCGATTGTGGGCTTTATTTTGGGCATTATGCTCGCCTGTTGCGCCGTTGTAGTCATTCCTATCGGCGCCGTTGTCTGGATCCTCGCGTACGTATATCGATCTCTCAGCAAAACGCGCACCCACACATATTCACAACAAGAATGCTATGCTAATCGTACGTAGTGTTTATTGAATTTTAATAATTTGAAACTTAATGAAAAAGCTTTTTTTTTTTTTTCTGGGTTTGTGAATTGAAATGCAGGAAAGTGTTGCGTTTCTACAGTGACCTTTTCAATTACCCGCCGGAACCGTCCGAAAAGATGGAAGACGCTGCAGTGTTTATGATATGGCCATTCCATGTTCGATGGTTGGGTGGTGTACTGAAAATGGTCCGTGCATTTGTTAGAAGTTGGCACAATATTTTCTTTATCCATATGTAATTTCATTTTTCTTTTCTTTTTTCCCATTTTCCAAGGTAGTATTAATCGGGTTTTACTATCTTCATCCCATTGTCGTTCCATCTTTGTATGCGGAAGTATAACAAGAGTTTCCATAATCTCTCTCTCTCTCTCTCTCTCTCTCTCTCTCTCTCTCTCTCTCTCTCTCTTCTGTTACAAGGGTTTCCATAATTTTAGATCGATTTGATTCAGTCGATTTTAAGTAGATTTATTTTATAGTAGGAATAATAATATATTTGTAGTACAAAGTTAATTAAACTATACATAAATTAATATAATATCTACATTATAATAATATTTATTATTTAAATGAAATATAACAAATTAATCATATAAAAATGCATATGTACCCTAAAATAGTTTTAGCTAGCATTTTAATCAAAAAATGTATTTTTAAGAAATCAAATTCTAAATTAGTTTATTAAAATTAATAATAAATTAACAAACCGGGCCGAGCTCGAATATTATCAAATTCTCGGTCAACCTCTAGCTCCAAAAAATTAAGCTCCATCGAGTTCGAACTGATCTCAACTCAATTTGGTAATCGCTCTAAGCTCATTCTCAAGCTCAACTCGGCTCGATAAAATCCTAATCTTTAATTTGTATTTAGTTAACGATAATTATATGATATAATACATCTAATAGTAGATTCTTATAAATTTATGAAAGAAAATGAAAAATGAAAATATTTAGGGTATTGTTTGACACATAAATTGAGAAGATAATGATTAAAAGAAGAATAAAAATTAAATAGCTTTACGGATAGATCTATCAATTTATAATATAAACATTTTCTATAAGAAATTAAGCAAACTAGGTTTGACTTTTATGTAAGAAAATATTCCATTTGAAAAGTTTACTTTTATTAAAATATAATTTTTAAGTTTTTAATTATTTTGAAGAATCTACAACTTTTTAAATCATTTACCTAACTTATTTATTTAATTTTCGATGGGTTGATTTTGTAATTTGTTAAAAATATTATTTTAAGAATATCATGTAAATTTTAATTAAATAAATGTATAATGATTTTATTTAAAAATATACATATTGAAATGTGTTATGAACATCAAGAGAGAAGAAAAAAATATGAGAAAAGATATGAGGCTCCAATAAAATTATGTATTTATTATGAAGGCCATAAACCTCTATTTATAAGTACAAAATCTAGGATTTCAATGACATATTAGTCATTCACTAAATACATGACTTATTTACGACACCCCCCTTGAATGACTATTTACATAAATATCTTCCGGACTAGTTTGAAGAAAACCTCATTGGACAAAAACTTTCAAACTGTTTGTAGTGGAGCTTGTGACACGGATACCTTGCTGCATCACGCTGTTGTTAGGAAAATCCCAAGCAATATATAATAATTAAATTTACTCCCCTTCATATCGATCATTCTTGTATGAATATTCATGTGTTGCCTTAGTAAAATCTCATGGGGCAAAAACTGGGCGATCATAAAAGTTTAAATTTCTCCGTATACAGATCATTCTTATAGGAGTATTCATGTGTTGCTTCATCAAAACCTTGACAAGAAAACTCTATGCGAAAAAAACCTGATCGAATGTAAAAGAGTACAACCACTTTTTCTAATTTTAAATCTTGAGGCTAATACTAATCTCTGTAATTTCCAATGATGTGAGACCAATGATATTTTACATCACATTGATAAACACTCATAATATATCACAAGAGATAATAAAATATCAAACTACTTAATTAGACCCGGCAAAATAGGCCCAGGCCTGCGGGCCGGGCCAGCCCGACCGTTTTTGGGCGGGCATTGGGCTCCACATTTGTGGCCCAAAAAAAACGGGCCTTTTTGGCCCGGCCCGATTCGCCACCCGATCGAGCCCGGCCGTAGCCCGCCTACCAGCTTTTTTTTTTACTTATGAGTAATTATAATATTTAAATTTTTTCCTTATGTATTTTATTAGATTATATTACATCTATATGTTAATTATTGATGTAATTTTATTTTTTTATGTGACTTTGTGATTATTTTGTAGTATATCACATCAATATATACTATTATTTTATAATTTTTTTAAAATATTAGTAATAATAAATGATATAAAGATCAAATACAAATATTTGTATATTTAATTTTTTATTGTGGTAATGTAGTAAATAATATAATTATAAAATAAAAATAGTTGTATATTTATTTTGTTTGATTATGATAGTGTAGTGGATAATATAATGATTAATGATCTAAAATTTTTCGTACATTTATTCAGAATATTATATTTCTTATTTTTCTTTAAAAATATTTTAGGCCCAGAAAAAAACGGGCTTTTTTGGCTCAGCCCAAAAAAAGCCCGCCCGTTTTTTGCCCGGCCCGTTCGGGCCGAGCCCGCCCGTTTGCCAGGTCTACACTTAATTGATAAAATTAGATATCTATACTATATAAAACTTATCCCCCTTAATTTAATGTGGAAGGGGATTTATGTCACTTATTCATGTTAAATGATTACATATGAAGAGACTATTTTAATTGTAACTTTTAATATAGATAAACTAATTTAAATACAAAAGTTATGATAAACATCACAATGCAAATGCACCTTCTAATACACAAGGTGATTAAAATGAACTTTTAAATGATAGTATAAATTACAAGATGGTTAAATTTTAGTTATGAAATTTTAGATACAATCGGTGCATCGCACGGGTTGAATAAACCAAAAACAACCCCGGAGCAACATACGGGTTAGTAAAGTCTCATTTCATATAACTAATTACATAGATTAAAATAAAAGGACAATAACAATAAAAAAATATATAAACTTCTCTAAAAGGCATTTAAATTCTGCCATCTGCTCATTCAACCGTCTGTCCCAACATTACGTACAAAACACGTAGATATTCAAGTAAAGACCGTGTATCGCACGAGTTGGATAATGCCTCGTTTTATATATAATCTTAGGATTATATTCTTCTTGTCCTTATCATTAAGAGTTGATAATATCCACTTCAAGGGATAAAGTCTATAAGTGATTATCTCCTACAAGGATAAACTCTAAAATATTATCTATTTCAAGAGATAATTTTCACTGATATTATCTACTCCAAGAGATAATTTCTACGTATTATTAGTATTTGAGCCATGTAGTATCGAAGTTTATAATTTGGTACTGTTCACTTCCGGGAACAATTATCAGTAAATGTGATAGGAACATTCTGTAATACCCGTAATTTCGATTTCCGGTAATTTCTTTTTTTTTCGGCGGAAGTCCGTTTTGACGACTCGCTCATGACCGTTTCGTCATTCTGAGAATGATTAATTCTGCACTTTTTGTCATCCGAGTTCGTTTCGGTGTCGTTCTGTTGAGTTCCGTGCTTTTTGGCGACTTTTCCGCACTTGAGTTCGATTCTTGCGAATCTCGTTCGAAATTACTGTTTCGAGTTTCCCGTAAGTCCGTTTAACTTTGTTAGACGTGTTGTGAACTTCGGTTTGGTTATTCGACCACGTATCATGATTTTCGGATGTTTGGGCCGTTTTTGTAATTTCCTATAAGTTTAGGGAATTTGTTACTTGTTCGGTTTTGATTGTGTACCTCGGACCATTTTGGGATACTGGTTATTGTTTCTTGTTGTGTGTATTTTCCTCGGTCGGTTGGGTCGGCATATCGTGTTTTGGTGATCGTCTTTTTCGTTTTTGGTAGCGTTGTTTTCCGTCTGCACGCCGTCGTCAGACTGCAAAACGGCGCAAGACCCGCGCATTTTGCGCGCGGTTCAGGCGCCGTGTCGCACAGGGGGTCGATCACTGTCCGAGAAACGGCGCAAGACCCGCGGCATTCTGCGCCGGGTCTGTGCGCCGTGTTGCCCAGTGGTGCCCGCTGCCTTGCGAAACGGCGCAAGACTCGCGGCATTTTGCGCCGTGTCTGTGCGCCGTGTCGCACAGGGGTCGGCCGCTGACCATCAATACGGCGCTGAACACGGCGCTATTTGGACCGTTTGTTGCGCCGTGTTCTGTCCAGTATATAAAGGACATACGGGTGTTTTAACCCCATTTCTTCCTTTCTCTCCCGTTTCTCCACTCTCTCCTCGCGACTTTGGGCGATTTCAACCAGATATTGCATTCTAGCATCTTATAACTCGGATTTGGACATTCTAACACGAATCAATCATCTTCCTTCCACCATTCCATCGTTGAATTGAGGTAATTGGTCATTATACCTAATTTTAGGGTTCTTGGCTATAATTCATTTTTTTCCTTTCGTTTTTGCTTCGATTGATGATGAACATTAGTTGGGTAATCATGGTGTTATGTTTTCCTAGAACTTTAGCGGATAAATTCCAAGTTTTTCCCCTTCGTTGATCGAATTTGAACTTTATACCTCAATAGTGTTCGGCGGATTGTCCCTTAGGATAGAACGTCGATTAATTCGTGGTTTCTCAGTGGAATTGTAGTTGATTGAGTCTCTATTGTTGTTAGGGTCAGATTTCTCGCAAATAATTCGAGTCGGAACCCTTCCGTTCGTCGTTTTCTTTAAGATTTTCGATCGTGGGTGTATTCATTGTCTTCGCCGGAGAATCGTAGGTGTTCGAGGTGTCCCGACTGATCCGTGATTGTGGGAGTGTCCGGTATCGATTATCGAGGCAAGTACCTTGCCCATACTTTTCTTATTTTATGGATATGATAATTGGTGATCATCTTGGTGTGTTTGTTTATTTGTCTGAAATGAGTTTTCAAAAGACTCGGCTAGTCTCGTTAAAGGCTCACTTTCAAAACGCGTGTGTTTTGTAAATTGTGTGGGTTGTAAGTGACTACATGAATCCCTTGGATATGTTTAGTGTTGATGTTGCGCTTGATAATGCGTGGGTACGTATATTGTTTCTTTCTGTCGTGTTATGGTTGACGTGCGTGTTGTTATTTATTCGTGTGGTCGTGGACTGGCGGATAAATTATGTGAATTGGTGTATTGATTTGATAATTGTTACAACGATTGAATGTGTGCTTGAGGTTTGTGATAATGTGGATACTTGTTGTGAGAAACGTCGTATCCGGGAACCTCTGAGGGCGGGGCGTGCACTCCGGCACGGTGTATCCGCAATGTGCGGCTCCATATGGGTGGTGAACGCCGGTGTTACCTAATGCGCGCGCAAGGGGCGGCTCTTGCGGGAGTGACGCCGGTGCGGTGACATGTTCAATGAGCGGCCAACATGATGGAAGTGAACGCCGGTACACAGGTGCGCAAGGGAGGCGCCTGGCAGGCTGATTGGTTACGGGTATTTGAGTGATAGCTAAGACCCCGTTACCGAACGATGTTCGTTTCTCAAATTCTTCCAACTCACTTTTAAATGTTTGTCTTGATATAGACCGCGATTCGTGTTTTTTTGAAAGCTTGCTTCAACTTGTTTTTAAAGCGTTGGTATCAGGGTTAATTAACCAAGGAGGTTTGACGAAACCTCCGAGGGTTAATTAATCGGGGGTCTTGAGCAGGATATGTCGAATGAGAGATTGTACCCTTGATTGTATTGTGGTGCAATTCTGTGTATTGGGTCAAGGACCCTGTGGAATGTTGAGATGATTGATCTCGTGTTGATATTATCTGGATTTGGGTCGAGAACCCCGTGTGATGTTGAGATGTTTGATATCGTGTTGATATTATTTGGATTGGGTCGAGAACCCCGTGGGAAATATTTGTGAAGACTCGCTTGTGTTGATTGAATGGTTTTCTTGCAAATTGTTTTCCGCCTATTGGTCGAGGACCCTGTTGATTTTGGGATGAGTAGGATTTGATAATCCTAAATTGTTTTCTATTAAAACTCTCGATGGCATCTTTAAAACTGTTTTATAAATGGTTTCCCTTTTAATTGTGATCTTTCGGTTTTGAGAAATGTTTACCAAACTCATGCCTCGGGAGGTACTTTTCGTTACGTTTGGATTTTTGAGGATTCCTGGTTATTGTTATTCGTGAAATGTGAATTGTATGGCTCGTATTTGCACTTTGTTCTTGCACTAGCAAAACAGTGGAGTTTTGCTAACCCCCGAGTATTCGGGGGGTGGATGTCTGTTTTTGCATTCAGGTTTGGGAGCATAACACAGGGTCGGCATGGAGGATGATGAAAGATGAACGATACTAATCACACGAGGATCCGTATGAGGTCATTGGTATAGTTATAGTTTATTTTCCGCTGTAGTATTCTTTCCCGTTGTACGGGAGTGTGTTGTATTTGACCCCTGTGTGGGCATGTAATGAGTTTGAGTTGTATGTAATCATTGAAAGACCAAATCGGTCTACTGAGTCATTTTGGCCTTAAAGGCATTTTTGAGTTGTTCTATGTTGTTACCAGCCTGGTAGATCCTTGAGGAAAGGGTCTACGACGTGTAATATCCCTGAACGGATTGGGGGTGTTACATTTATGGTATCAGAGATTAGGTTGTGGAAACCTAGGCTGTCGGGTCAGTGGTGTCTGTTGAGTTGTGTCTCGTCGGATTTTGTCTGACGGAGTCGTGTCGCGACGCGTCGTCTGAGTTTGTTGGTCGTGATTAGTATCGTGGGGCGATCATCATCTTCGTGCGACCTGTGGAAGTAAGTCTCCCTTGTTTGTGTTGTGCCTCGTGTGACACGGGCTATTTTTATGATTATTTGTTAAGTGGTTGAATCCTTATGTGGATTTTGATTTCACGATATGTATTTAGTCGACTCTCGTATTTGATTTATACGAGGAGTGTCATCGCTTGTGATGTCTTTTTATTGTTGTTTTTGTCCGTTGTTGATGATTTTCGAATCGATTTGCACGTTTTACAAGTTCTATTGTGGAAGCTTTGTGCTTATACGCGTTTGACTTGTTCACTAGCCAGGGCGGGAGGGTCCTTAGAGGCCTCAAATGGGGTCAGTGGTTTTATTCTGAATCCTAGGCGGTCTTCGACTGTGGTACTCTATCGTTTATTTCCGTTTAAAGACATGTATTGTCTTGATTTTAAACGAGGATCCGTATGAGGTCATTGGTATAGTTATAGTTTATTTTCCGCTGTAGTATTCTTTCCCGTTGTACGGGAGTGTGTTGTATTTGACCCCTGCGTGGGCATGTAATGAGTTTGAGTTGTATGTAATCATTGAAAGACCAAATCGTCAAGTGTACAATGAATATTCACATAATGGCCATTTATATGTTAAGTATATGAAGCATTTGTCAGTTATAAATGTAAAGTGGTTATAATAAATGGCTCACGAATTGAAAGTGAAATGTGGAGATGAAGTGTTTGGTGCCATGAATGCATAAATTAAACACACCAATTAGTGTTAGTCTTTTTACCTTCCCGTCCATGAGTTACAAATATTTTATCAACTATATAATGTGTCAAAAATCACACACAACAAAACACAACTTCCTCCACACAGCGTGCACATTGGGCTACAACTTATTATGGTGGTAAAGTAAGCATCATATCGTCTAGCTTAATTAGCATATTGATTTATATTGTTTTATGTAAATTTCACGTGTGTTTTGTGTGTGTAACAATGTAGGACATAAAAATGGTGCTTAAGAGGTTTGGTAGTAACGTCATCTTCTCTAATGGTTTAAGAGATCCTACACATCATTGTCTTATCAATTATGTGGTACATGCACGAACATTTTTACTTTGATCGAAAATGCAATATATTGATTAACTGTATTTAAGTTACTAACGATCAACTATATCTAATTATTTTTTGTAGCGCGTCAAGAAGCATTAAAGAAAGATATCGAGAAGTCACAAAAATTGTATCAAGAACAAAACATGAAAGAGGCCAATGAACAACAACGACAAAGACAACAACAACAACAACAAGAACAACAACAAAAACAAGAACAACGCCATGGCCATCGGTGGGATGAATACTTAGCGTTTATATTAATATATGTTACAAATTAAACATGCAATATTTTGCTTCATGTAATACCGATAAATGGGCTAATACTATTGATTCGTTAGCAAGTAAGTTTATTGAAAATAATGTGACGAGTTCAATTTTTAGTCAATAATTATTACTACACTTTGTTGGTGCATTTTAATATTTTTGCTCTTAATTTAGTTTTTTGTCTTGCGGTGTGTTAATATCACTTTCTTAATTAAACGTCTTGAAATATTGCGTGACTTTGATACTTGATATGATTGTGTAAGTTATGTCGATGTTACATATTGAAAATGGTAGTATATAATAAAAATATCTTCACACTATCATCTTTATCCATAAATGGTGCAAAGCAATAGACTATAGATAAAACAAATACGTATTAATGATTCGGGTAATCATATCCACAATTAGTATCGGCAATTAAGTGATTATGTTATTTTGAGAATTTATCATTTATATAATTTTACTGCAGTTTAAATCTTACATAATAAATAATATCATTTTGACGATTTATGTAGTTTAAACAATATAGATATACCATTTATATAATCTATTATAAATTAAATTTAATTCTTACTCAATAAGTAATATCACTATGGAGATTAATTGATTATCTTAATATAATTTTAGTTTCATTTGTAGAATGACAAACAAATTTGGCAAAATGAAATTGTTATATTAGTTATTAAGAGTAGAAAAATTATATGTTGAGATTGATGTCTTCAAATATATTTATATATGCAACCTGGTATAAATTAAATATACTAACAATATTGGACCGATTTTCACAACAATAAAAAATATTGAAACTTAAATGGTTTTTGTGCATAAAATAAAGTTCGATTAATTAAGCGTAGTAATGTGGAACTACCGTATTTGATATGATAAACCAAAAGGATAATTAATTGTCACAAGTTAGATCTCAAAATATAGCGAATATCCACTTTGTTACGATTTTATATAAGGGTTACATTTATTTTGAAGAACCGTATGCGTTTAACCTCCCTTTGACATTTAGTATGTAACTTATACATATTAAAAAGCTACATGTGAAGACTCTTTTGAATGTAGCATCTTGAAAAAAGTCTCTTCACATATACTCTTTTAATATCAATAAATTATTTTAAATGTGTGTCATGCTTAGAAAATGTGTGATACCATCACAACTTAGATATATAATGACGAAAATAAGTGCCAAAGATTACGCTATGAACACTTATATACAGCCCATGTAATGACGAAAATTAGTGTTGAACAATACACTATGAACATTTAGATTAAGCCCGTGTGCATCGCACGGGTCTGAATGACTCGGTCTAAATATAAAAGTCACCAAACAACTAATTAAACTCATTCATCTTAAACTCATGCGATGCTTACAAAAGTTGTGATACCATCACAACTTACAAACCTAATGACGAAAATAAATACCACACATTACACTATGACTAATTAGATAGAGCCTGTTTGCAACGCACGAGTCTGAATGACTAGTAAGTCAAATGCCTCTAACGCCTTAGCATTAGCCGTGAGGAGATATCCATTTATTAAACTCTAAAGAGTTGAAAATATTAAAAGTTAAACCCTGCAAAATTAAAAATAAACTTTAAAATACAAAAATAAAGAGAAATTAAAATAATTAAATTATCCTAAAATTTGAAAAAAAAAATAAAAAAAAAAAAGAATTGAAAACCGAAGAATAAAAATAAGGAAAAAAAACCTGTAAAAAAAGTCATAACAAAACCATACAAAGCCTAATAATCATAAGAAAAGTTAAAAATTAAAAAAAAAAATCCATTATGGATGGGAGTCCATAAAAATTTGTTCTTATGGTGTTGTTGCCCGAAATATTATCCGGAGATAAATATTGCTGGAATGGTCGAGCAACAAACAAAGTTGCGGGAGCACGTCCGAGGGAATGGAAATAACACAAGATTTGTCGGGTTTGTTAGGCCCGGGCTTGAATGCTCTCGCGAGATGTTATTAATACAAATATTCGGGAATACAAGTATTAATGTAAGAATGCGATTACAATGAGTGTAAAAGATCCTATTTATCTAGCTCTTGAGCGAAGCCTTGCGTGTTCTTGTTAAACCAAGAGATAGCTGTTGGCCTGTTGCCAAGAGCCAGAAAATCAAGTTATGAGTAGTGCCTCTGAACTGGACGTTGTAACACCCCAAGATATTCGAGGTGTATTACAGCGCCGTGGACCCCTACATGGGACCCACCAGGCTAACACAATAAAACACCACTCGACTAACCATCTCGGTTAGCAAGGAAACAACTATTAACAACAAGAACATAAAACAACACGTCCGGTACAACCGGCATAATAAACATCAACCGACAAATACAGTAACTCCAACGAAGTCCAAACACAATCCGAAAAGAAAAGCCTAAGTACTCGCGAGTACAATCTATAAGTTTACAATTTGGAAAACATCCACATCAAAAGAGACAGTAGGAAATAACAAGACTCAATTGCACATGTCAACAACCTTGGCCAACATCCTCGTACCATCCCGGTGCCAAATGCATTGTGAACATAACTCAAATCCATAACAAGAATTTCCCCGACAACGGGTCCCCGGAGGGGTTAGCAATTACGCTAGTACAAGTATTCAAGGCAAACCAATCGCTTACACATTTCATAGTACATGCACCAATATCAATTGAAAGTCAAAACCAGACATGTCTTTCCTAAACAAACAAATACAATTAATTTGCCTAGACCGGACGAAGCCACGAATCCCACTCGAGGCCTCTAAGGACCCTCCCGAGGCCACATTCACAAAATAAATCAAGCACCACACGTCACCTAGACGGACGAAGCCACCAATCACACTCGACTCCTCTAAGGACCCTCCCGAGCTCGCTAGCGAAACAAACACATGAATCAAGGACGAAGCCATAGATTCCCTCCGTGATCCCGTCGGACCCTCCCGAGGTGAGCAAATCACACACAATATACATTACCATTTCACGTTAAGCATAAAGGTTTCCAAAAATACTTGCCTTGAATTATTGACGACGCAACGAACGGAAAGGAAGTCACCGACGAACGCTAGGAACCAATGAAACCGAACCTAACGATTCGAAGAATACAATCACAACCATTTCTAAATGAATACGGAATTGGAATACACCCGAAAACCCGCCTACGATTCATGTATATTCGTATATAAACAACAACGAGGGCGGACCACAACCAAACCCTCTCGATTCCGTAAAAATCACGAAATATACCATGAATCCGTAGGGAAACTAAGAATACCAACAATATTAATCATATTCATCATGAATTAATCGACAAAACGGAACGAATCGGACAAAAACGCGAAAATCCCCAAATCTACCCAAAAGTAGGGTTCTAAAGATCTAACCTTGATTCATGGATCGAAGGATGTTATAGGATGATTGATCAACGATATAACCCCAAGAACTTCATGGATTTGTTGTTCAACAACATGGTTTCGTCTCCTCCGAAACCCCAAATGACCGAAGAGAAATGAAATGAAAATGACGGAGAAAGTCGGCTGTCTGTCATTTTTATATCGGGCGGAACTAGCGTGCGCTAGCCTTCCCGACCTAGCGTGCGCTATCGGCGATGTCGGCCGAGCACACTCGGCCATGGCCCGCACGACCCGGCACCACCGACCAGTGCCGACCGTGACTCGACCGCCGACTCGCTAGCGTGCGCTACGGCGAAGCTGCGCGCGCTAGCCGACTGTCGAGAGCCACCGGATCGACAACTCATCCCGTGCGTCGCTAGTCGGCCGGCGGCGCTACCTGCCCGGTTAGCGGCGCTCTGGCCGACGATGGCGTGCGCTACCCGCCGATCTGACCGAGTCCGTAACCTCGTAATACCTCTGTCCGGGCCGATAGCGTCTGGCCGACTCGGCAGCGTGAGCTACACTGCTGAGCTAGCGCGCGGCTCCGGCCAGTGGCGTGCGCTTACGCCGGTTCTGCCGTGCTGCTCGGCGATGTCCAAGACTCGTCCGGCGATCCGCACCCGTCCGGCCAAGCTCGGCCACGACCCGACGCCTCGATTTCCAAACGCACGCAGGCGGACACGACGAAAAGTTCGCGACGACGTCAACGACTCGAGATGAAAACGTAATGCAATAATTAATCATACGCGACCAAGAAAAGGGTCAAGACAACAAATACAGATATGGATACCCGTAATTTTCAAGAAATTACAAAATGGCCCAAAACGCCTAAATCACGATACGTGATCGAATAACCAAACCGAAGTTCACAACACGTCTAACAAAGTTAAACGGACTTGCGGGAAACTCGAAGCAATGATTTCGGACGAGATTCGCAAGAATCGAACTCAAGTGCGGAAAAGTCGCTAAAAACCACGTAACTCAACAAAACAACACCGAAACGAACTCGGATGACAAAAAGTGTAGAATTAATCATTCTCGGAATGACGAAACGGTCATGAGCGAGTCGTCAAAACGGACTCCGTAAAAAAGAAATTTACCGAAAATCGAAAATTGCGGATATTACATTCTACCCTCCTTAAAAGAAGTTTCGTCCAAACTTAAAATAAGTAGGAGAAGCAATATCCTTTGCCAGAAAACTCGACGAGATACAAAACCGAAGACTCGCGCCCGACGGCAAACGCCGCAAGGAACGCAAAGAGACATACGGCGAGAAAATACGCTCTAGGGCGACTAACACAACGTCACGGTAGAGACATAATAAAATCAACGAGTGACAAGCGTCATCAAATAGACAATCCAATCGAGTCGATTATCCGAACAATCACAAAACTCAACGAACGAAAATCAATACGATTGACCAACCCAACGGTTCATCAACCCAAAACGCGAGTCAACGCTGAACAAATACGAAATTCCACCGCCCAAGGGTTGGAAGATCGAAAACGAGACTAATTTCCCGAACTTAAGGGAACTACGAAGGAGCCTGAACGCTCAACAATCACGAAACGAGAACAAAAACCGAACAAGCAAACGATTGAGACAACAAGAATCGAACAATCATGTCCGAAACACGTAGGATAATAAAATTCAAACAACAACTCCCAGGATGACCTGGTGAGAATACAAGACGTGCATTCCCACAATATCCACAGGAAAGGGAATAGCGATTGAAAAGCCACAACGACAAACGAGTTATTCCAAACAATACCACCCTCGTTCGATCAACAAAAGCAAGGGATAGGAAAGTTCAAATGTTAACGAGCATAAACGAGTTGATAGAGCCAAAAGTACAGAAGTTAAAATTCCGATCCACTTCGAATAAAAGAACTATTAGAACCAAAAGATGTTACTTCCGAACAAGGTTTACAATAGTCGAACCGAATTCGGAAGGTCACAGCGATAACCAGATCGACTCAAAACCAGATTACAGCTCGCTCGAACGATGAAACCAAGGTACAGAACAAGTTCATAAGGTATCAATGAACACGAGCGAATCGATAGACTGGAGAAAGAGAAGATATAGAAGTCAAAATAGTACGGGTATTACTTTTGACCTCGCCCCCGAAACTCACCACAACGGAACCAAGGTAACAATACAACAAGCAACCGACACAACATGGAACAATCACCGATGCACACAATCATACCAATCCGATCTCTAACAGCTCGCATATATGCGATAAAGCATAAACCGCCACGAGGAGACAACATCCAATACCAATATCACACCCCTCACAGAGGCTACCACGACAACTGTGTGGCGAACGACTCAACGCTCACACCACCAATTCAACAACAACTCGGGGGTTAACATCCTAACGAGAGTACGAACATCTCACATATATTCCCGGACCACAAATAGGAATGATAGGTTTTGAAAACGAAAGCCACCTTTGAAAATAACTTGTAAGCACCAGTTGATCTTGAGTATCATATATCAAAAAGTAGTACAAACATCGTCATCGAGACTAAAAAAATCATCTTGCGTTTGAAAAAAAAAGAAATGAATACACCTTTCGTTAAATTAAAACTTGTCAGCTATATTCGACCTTCGGGTCTAAGCGAATGCATTTCTAAATCATTAGAAATATTTCAAAATATTTTGATCCTCAAAGTAGAATAATTTTGAAACATAGCGTGGCACTAGTAGGCATCTTGAGAACCTTTGTGAGAAAATAATTTATTTTAAAAGTACGTCTCGAGGTTTATTTTCTAAGATACTCAAGGTTTTTCGTATGATAGGCGAGAATGCCCAAAATTCGCACGTATCAACATTTACTTAAACACATCATATCACACGCATCAAATCGCTCAAAATCACGGCAGGTGATATACAATCCTCGGATATGTTCAACAACATCGTTAAAACAACAATCGGTTTATCAAAACCTGGATGGAAAACGATATCAAGAACAAAACTCCAAAAAGTCAACTCTACGGATTCAAGAAAATACCTAGATTCGCGAAGAACAATGGATTAGATGATGTTAAAAATCGTCTAGGATACTCCAAAACACCTTTGGATGGAAGAAAAATCAGCCCAGATGCGAAACCGAGTCGCTACGTCTCAAACTCATGGAGGAAGGAGAAGAAATGAAGAAAAAATGCAACTTCTAGACCGGTGTCCAGTATTTATACTGGACACAATTAGCGTGCGCTAATCATTAAGGTTAGCGTGCGCTATCACGGCACCAAAACTCCTGACCAAAAATACACTGTTAGCGTGCGCTAACCCCAAGTGTTTAGCGTGCGCTAACGAGAACTTCAGACCCAGTCCAGTAGCTCCTGGACTGCCCTGAACTACCAGGTAGCGTGCGCTATCCTCCCCTTAGCGTGCTACCAATGCACTCTTGCGCGCGCTAGCCGCAAAGCGTAGCGTGCGCTAACGACCCACAGAGACAACAATGAACACACCGGAAAAATTACATGCCGTAAACCTTTCTCACAAGGATTTACTGTGCTAAGCACAATTTCCCATGTTATTTCGAAAATGCTAAAAAGACCAATGACGGTAATATTTTTCCAAAGCTCACAAAATCATTTGTCAAACCATCATGAAATATTCAAGGCCAAAATGCCAAAACTTGATTCAAGGAATCGGTTTCGAAATAAAACTCAATTTGCAAAATACCGAAAGCCGTTTGAAAGAACTCACGCAATGGATAAAATACGATGCGAAAATACATCAAGAAGGATTTACACTCCTCGTATAAACCAAATACGAGAGTCTAATAAACACATATCATGAAATCAAAATCCACAGAAGGATTCCATCATTTAACGACTAATCATACAAATAACTCGTGTCACACGAGGCACAACACAAGGAATGGAGTTTTACATCTATAGATCGCACGTAAGTGACGACCACCCCTCGATACTAATCACGACCAATGATCTCAAACGACGCGTCGCGATGCGACTAAGTCAGACAAAATCCGACGAGACAAAACTCAACAAACACAACTTGACTCGACAGCCTAGGTTTCCCCAGGCTAATCTGATTTTAAAATCGTATACTTTAGTTATTCGAAAATAAAACCGATAAGTTAAAAATCGTTTTCAAGACCCTTTCAAACACGACAAGGGCTTAACAAATGTAGCATTTTATAAAATGTCCCAAACACTTTGAAACACGACCTTTAAATACGACGCAAGTTTTTATTTGAAAATACAAGGCCGGCTCGCCCAAATTCATGTCACTGTTCAAAAACCCACAATACGATCAAATCTCATAGATTTTCAAGCATGCACGCCGCATGTATTATTATTAATAGAAACACATTGGTTGTAAATAACAATAATTAGCCAAGTACCAACAATTCCCGGACACACTCATATACGACATTCAAAAATCACTAGTTCAACAAGCGCAACTCGGGAATACTAATTCCAAGCATATGTCAAACTATCTCTTCAAGTTTGTGACAACAGAACTAAAGATCACCGATTTGGACATATGTCGAAACCGGCTATGTGAGTTTCTCAACAAACTCGCCATCAATACCTATACCGAACATATCAATGTTCAAAACTTCTACATCATCGCACCCTTCGGTGTCCAACTCATCGGTACATTCGTCTCAACTTACACTTAGTATATCGCAATTACCAAACGCAGATTCCATCACACAAGAAAAGACTAGAGAGTCAAGCCCTCTCACAATATACCACGGAGCAAAACTCGGATCTTTCGATCACCAACGATCCCACCAATGCTAGGAAGTTTAGCGATGGAAGGCTCGCAAAGCGACAAACGGTCAAGCCCGACGGCGCACATACTCCCGAGAGAGACAAAGGACGGCGCAATACTAGAATCAAAAGTACACAATGGATGGATCGAGAAACAACTCGACAATAAGTACGAGAGAGGCAATCACGGTTCGAGAAGTGGAATTTCAATACGAGAAAACAAGAGAATTGAGTAAGGAAAACTTACGAGCACCGGATGTCTTGAGATGCCTAGGCGGTGTGACAATGTGCAAAACAAAACACAACTAGACCCAAATAACCAACAAGCCTAGGTATCCATAAACCTAGAGCTCGATACCATTTTCCGTAACACCCCAAGATATTCGAGGTGTATTACGGCGCCGTGGACCCCTACATGGGACCCACCAGCTAACACAATAAAACACCACTCGACTAACCATCTCGGTTAGCAAGGAAACAACTATTAACAACAAGAACATAAAACAACACGTCCGGTACAACCGCATAATAAACATCAACCGACAAATACAAGAACTCAACGAAGTCCAAACACAATCCGAAAAGAAAAGCCTAAGTACTCGCGAGTACAATCTATAAGTTTACAATTTGGAAAACATCCACATCAAAAGAGACAGTAGGAAATAACAAGACTCAATTGCACATGTCAACAAGCTTGGCCAACATCCTCGTACCATCCCAGCGCCCGCTCGTCTGGCTGAACATAACCTGAAATCCATAACAAGAATTTCCCCGACAACGGGTCCCCAGAGGGGTTAGCAATTACGCTAGTACAAGTATTCAAGGCAAACCAATCGCTTACACATTTCATAGTACATGCACCAATATCAATTCGAAAGTCAAAACCAGACATGTCTTTTTCCGGAAACAAACAGTCACAATTAATTTGCCTAGGACCGGGACGAAGCCACGAATCCCACTCGAGGCCTCTAAGGACCCTCCCGAGCTGGCCACATTCACAAAATAAATCAAGCACCACACGTCACCTAGGACCGGGACGAAGCCACGAATCCCACTCGAGGCCTCTAAGGACCCTCCCGAGCTGGCTAGCGAAACAAACTCATGAATCCAGGACGAAGCCATAGATTCCCTCCGTGATCCCGTCGGACCCTCCCGAGGTGAGCAAATCACACACAATATACATTACCATTTCACGTTAAGCATAAAGGTTTCCAAAAATACTTGCCTTGAATTATTGACGACGCAACGAACGGAAAGGAAGTCACCGACGAACGCTAGGAACCAATGAAACCGAACCTAACGATTCAAGAATACAATCACAACCATTTCTAAATGAATACGGAATTGGAATACACCGAAAACCCGCCTACGATTCATGTATATTCGTATATAAACAACAACGAGGGACCACAACCAAACCCTCTCGATTCCGTAAAAATCACGAAATATACCATGAATCCGTAGGAAACTAAGAATACCAACAATATTAATCATATTCATCATGAATTAATCGACAAAACGGAACGAATCGGACAAAACGCGAAAATCCCCAAATCTACCCAAAAGTAGGGTTCTAAAGATCTAACCTTGATTCATTTGGATCGAAGGATGTTATAGGATGATTGATCAACGATATAACCCCAAGAACTTCATGGATTTGTTGTTCAACAACATGGTTTCGTCTCCTCCGAAACCCGGACCATGACCGAAGAGAAATGAAATGAAAAATGACGGAGAAAGTCGGTCTGTCATTTTTATCTTGGGCCGGAACTAGCGTGCGCTAGCCTTCCGGCTAGCGTGCGCTTATCGGCGATGTCGGCCGAGCACACTCGGCCATGGCCCGCCGCACGACCGGCACCACCGACCACCTGCCGACCGTGACTCGACCGCGACTCGCTAGCGTGCGCTACGGCGAGAAGCTGCGGCGCGGACATCGGTAGCCACCGGGTGACAACTCATCCGTGCGTCGCTAGTCGGCGGCGGCGTCGCTACCCCTGCGGTTAGCGCGCGCTACGACCGATGGCGTGCGCTACCGCCGATCTGGCCGAGTCGAGAACCTCGAATACCTCTGTCCGGGCCGATGGCGTCTGGCCCGGTGACTCGGCAGCGTGCGCTACTGCTGAAGCTAAGCGCGCCGGCCAGCCGTGGCGTGCGCTCGCGGTTCTGCCCGTGCTGCTCGGCGATGTCCAACTCGTCCGGCGATCCCGCACCGTCCGGCGGTACTTTCGGCCACGACCGGCCTCGATTTCCGAAAAGGCGGACACGACGAAAAGTTCGCGGACGACGTCAACGACTCGAGATGAAAACGTAATGCAATAATTAATCATACGCGACCAAGAAAAGGGTCAAGACAACAAATACAGATATGGATACCCGTAATTTTCAAGAAATTACAAAATGGCCCAAAACGCCCGGAAATCACGATACGTGATCGAATAACCAAACCGAAGTTCACAACACGTCTAACAAAGTTAAACGGACTTGCGGGAAACTCGAAACAGCAGTTTCGGACGAGATTCGCAAGAATCGAACTCAAGTGCGGAAAAGTCGCTAAAAACCACAGAACTCAACAAAACAACACCGAAACGAACTCGGATGACAAAAAGTGTAGAATTAATCATTCTCAGAATGACGAAACGGTCATGAGCGAGTCGTCAAAACGGACTCCGGTCGAAAAAAAGAAATTTACCGAAAATCGAAAATTGCGGATATTACAGACGTGAAGCAGTAAAGAGTCGGAGATTCAGAGAGTCGAGAGTCCCACCCTTTTCCATGTGTGGATAGTCTTCTATTTATAGGGGCTGGGATGCCTTGTTTTCTGACGGGCGATCGCCTTTCATGTAATATAATAAGGGGCGATCGTCTTTATGTCACATGGGTTGTCTGCCTTAAAGTCCGCGGCTGCAGCTGGCAGCCAGCTGTGCGGTCCAATGAGGAGCCAGCACGCGTCCTGAGTTACTGTCACGGGCGGTCCCACTGTACAACTTTCGGCGGGTCTGTCGGTTGGTGGAAAGATGCTGACAGGCTGTGGTCAACGATCCATGTCTTGAGGCGCCTTTTCCGGATCTGCACATGGGTCTCTGTCCCGAGCTTAGGCATTTGTCGACTGGATGATCGTTGGCTTTGCGTGGCATGAGGCGGTCGTCACTGGTCGGTCATCAGGGGGTCGATCGCCAAGTACCGAGAGACGATCGCCTTAGATGTCGATCGCTCGGCACCGGGACTTGTCCTGGGACCTTCGGTCGGCCAATCTGCCTGGGCTGCTGGACTCTGGCTCGGTTGTCCGGTCTCTGAGGCGATCGCCTGTTGAGACGTATAATTCTCGACACAACATATGGTTCACCAGTACTTAGATTAGTGTATGTTTCATGGATATTCCATCAAACCAAACAGTCAGCACAATCCATTTTGTAATTTATATCATGAATTCGAGTTTATAACATACTATGAATCGGGTTCATAACATACCAACTTCATTCATTTACCTACTAGAAATCAAATCAAACTATTTGATACTCAATATATTTAGCTCAAGTAAAGTTCGTCCAAATTGGACTTGATTATTATTATTATTATTATTATTTTTGGTAAAATGTACTCCCTCCGTCCCAGACTTAATTGCTACCTTTTTCTGGGCACGGGTATTAATGTTAGAGTTGTTTATTATTATTGTGTGTAATAAAGTGATATTTTAAGAGGGGTAATAATGGAAATCTGAAATCATATTAGTATTGTTTCTTAATATTGTGTGTTTAATTGGTGGGCCCATACTGGTATTTTATGGTAAATAGATGATCATTGAAGGGTGTATATTTAAGGGAAATGATTGGTTTATTTCCTTTTATAGTAAGTAACAGTTAAGTATGAAATGGAAAGATAGCAGTTAAGCAGAATTATTGTGAGCAATCTAAAGCTTCTTTGCCTTGTAGTTTTAGAGCTGCAGTTTGTAATCAGATCAGCTCTTGCCTCTGTCCAACTTCGAGGCCCAGTGTTAAAGCCACCCCAAGCGAAGACTCGTTGCTTAACTCGAGCAGAGAAACTACAATAGAAGAATAAATGCTCCATGGTTTCATCTTCTTGGCTCCCATCCACTTGAATCCCAATCTTGTTTTGATATAATATCTATGAATCCAACGAACCCAAATTTTGTCTTTCTTCGTAGATAGGGCTGTAAACGAACCGAGCCGAGCCGAGCTTTGATCGAACCGAGTCGAGTTTTAAATTTTTTTCTGACGAGCCGAGCCGAGCCGAGCTTTCTTACCGAACAAAAATCGTGTTCGAGCTCGAGCTCGTTAATAAATCGAGTCGCACACGAGCTGTTCGCGAACAACTCGAGCCGAGTCGAGCTCGAGCCGTTCGCGAATAATTATATATTTTTAAATTATTTAAATAATATATTTGAATTATTTAAAATATATATTTTAAAATAATCATTAAAAATTATATATTTTCAAATATATATATAAATTAATATTTTAATATATGAAAATTATTTAAAAAATTATTAATCTATAATATAATATATAAATATTATAAAAATAATTTAAAAATATATTTATTAATCGAGCTTAACGAGCCGAACCGAGCCGAATCGATCTCGAGCCGAGCTCGAGCCGCACATGCCCAAGCTCGGCTCGAGCTCGTTTTCTTAACGCACAGATTTTCGAGCTCGAGCTCGAGCTCGAGTTCTTAACGAACCGAGCCGAACCGAGCCCTTAACGAGGCGAGCCGAGCTTTATTCGCGAACAGCTCGGTTCGTTTACAGCCCTATTCGTAGACACATTCCAGAGTAACTTACAAATTGCTGCATTGTTCCAACAAGCAAGGTGAGTCCGGTTTAACTTTAAGCCTCCAGCTGCTTTTGGTAAACACAATTGCTCCCAACTCACAAGAGCCCTCCTACTATTCTTACTCTTCCCTGTCCACAGAAAAATCCTATAGGCCGTTTGTATTGCTTTCAACACTTTCTGAGGCAAGAGAGCATCTGCAAAACACACTTGAACAAGGGCAAATTTCGTGCATCTAGGATGATATTTAAACAGATGATTGGTCTTCAGCTCAGGCAGGACCGTCTCAAATAATTTGGAGGCCCTGTTCAAATTTTAAGGATTTTGTGTATTATTCGTTTCAAATATATCAAATATTATTATTATATATACATAACAATTTTTTTCGGGCCCTGAAAAAATAATATTAAAGGCTGTACTCATGCAGAAGACATACAGGCCCAAAGACGGCCATGAGCTCAGGCATGCATCTGTGGAGATAATTCATACAGATGACAAATAAGTAAGGAGACATAGGGTCTCCTTGCCTCAGGCCCCTCGTGGATACAAATCTTTCAGTCATTTCTCCATTCACACTGACGACATAAGAAACTGTAGAAATGCAGGCCATGATCCACTTCATAAGCTGGAATGGAAATCCCATCTCAAGCATCTCATGAATGGCCATTCCACTGTGTCATAAGCTTTTTGAATGTCTATTTTCAACATACATCTAGGAGAAATATGCTTCCTAGAGTACTCTTTTATAACTTCATGACCCAGTAAAATATTATCTGAGATTATCCTTTCTTTCACAAATGCACTCTGGTTCTCACTTATGACTTCATCCAAGACAACTTGCAGTCTGTTAGCAATGACTTTGGAGATAAGTTTATATAAGACAGAACAGCAAGCTATGGGCCTAAACTCCTTAACTGAGCAAGCTTTGGGGGTTTTTGGCAAGAGAGCAATCATAGCTGTACGTATTAATGGACTTTGGTCAGCTAAAACATTGAGGAATCTAAATGGACTCTTTCCTCTATCACTCTCAGCTCCTGCGCATTGAACCAAAGGAGGACAGTGATCTGAAGTGTTTCTCTCAAGAATAAGAACCTGAGAAGTCCCAAAAGTGGTGTGCCATGCTTCATTCACTAAGCTTCTATCAATCAGGGAGTAGATTCTAGCCTCTCCATCTTGGTTATTACACCAAGTGAAGTCATTTGGTGTAATTACACCAAATTTTTTTTTTTTTAAAGTTCAATTAAATTTCAATAAAAATTTGAATAGCCATATGTTCGACTTTGTTTTTTGAAAACGCATACGTTCGACTTATTTTTAATTGTACTTATTTTCAATTGTTGTATTGTGTACACCCTATATTTTCTTTGATACCGAGCTTCCAAACTTACACTTGACTAGTCATTGGGACAACAACCCAGACCCCTTAGAACTGCTATCAGTTAAATCGCGAGATGTGTATCCGGCTCCCTGGTTCTTAAATATCCTCAACTACAGCGCACAAGGAGTCGTCCCCCCAAGTGATTGCTTCATGATGGACCCAGTCTATCCAGCCACAGGTTCCCACTGAGTTCAGTTGTCTCCCAATGATTGCTTCATGCTGAATTCCATCCATCCAGCCGCGGGCTCCCAGCGAGATCATACCTCCCACACGGCCACTTGAAGTCCGCAATATTTAATTGTTCCACCAACATCCCTGAGGGGCTAGGGCCTACACCTAAGCCAAAACAGAGGAGACATATGCCCCTTAATAAATTTGCGTTTCTTATGGTATTCGAACCCGAGTCTCTTAAATAAAGTGGGAGACCCTCGCCATTAACGCAAGCCCAACGGTTACACCCTATACTTAAGAATATGTTGGAGGTGTGAAGTTATTAACTTCATGGTTGTGTAGGTCAAACTAATAACTTTATTGTAATATAAGTGATTAACAATAAAATATCTTATGATTTTTTATTTTCCAATTTATAACAGTTCTAGAAATCGTTTTATGATTATTCGCATTAGAAAGAAAAACAAATTTAAAATAATCCATAAAAGTCTTGGAAATATAAAAGCATTAATCTGATATTGTTCCGGGAAATTCTTCCCGTATTGGTGTCTTACCTAATACTGGTTGTAGGGGGATAGAGTTATGGAAGGTTCTAGACTTTTCCATAAGTAGTAGGATCCTGTTAGATGTCTTACCTTAACTAGGAGTCATATGTATGGAAGGAATCTCTTTGTAATGCCTATATAAAGGCCCCTCTATTCATTGTTATCAATACAATTGATTTGCTGTCTTTACTTTCTCCTCAAACATGTTATCAGCACGTAGCTCGAAAGAAAGAAAAAAAATCGGCCGACCCTCGCCGCCGCTTCTTTGCCGCCCGCCGATCGATTGCCGCGCCGCCCGACCATCGCCGCCGCGCTGCCGATCCTGCCGCCGCCGCTGCTGCGCGGCCAGCTGCCTTTCGCCACACGCCCCACCCGCGCCGCCCAGCAGCCGCCGCTACCTAGCCACCGCCGCCCAGCGCCGCTACCCAGCACTGCCGCCTCTGCCCAGCGCCACTGCCGGACCACCGCTCCAGCCGTAAATTCGTCGTCGATCCAGCTCCAGCCGGAAAGCCGCCGCCGATCCAGTCTAGTCGAAACATCACCGTCGGACCGCCGCCGCCGACCGCCGCCAACCGCCTCCGACCGCCGACCACCGCCGGCCTGTAACACCCCGAGATATTCGGAATAATTACAGCGCCGTAAACCCTTTAATTAAGGATTTACAAGGCTAATTTTAAAAGAAGTGTAAAAATAATTCAATCGAACAACTGAAGTTCAAATACAGATTTGATTCAACCGATCAAATGAGTTAACTTATACAACCATATCGAAACGACCTTATTAAAACAGACGTACTCGAGTACTAAACGAACCAAGAAGACAATTCACAATAACAATAACATCAACTACATCACTGAGCCATTTCATCGTCCTGTCGGTACTGTGGTTGCCTCCCCGCTCCTCGGCTACCTGAACATCAAAACAATGTCCACCCCCGAAGGGGTTAGCAAAACAATGCTAGTACAAGTATCATCATACAATAAATCATCATTGCATCATAAAACATGCAAAACGGACTTCCGCCACCGGAATCCAATGATGCGAATCCTCACGATTCCATCAACACAATACAGGGTAATCCAGCGATCCAGCGCCCTTGGTATAGATCCCCATGATGATCCCGTCGGACCAGCGCATGGTGGAAAACCCGTCCAACGATCCAGCGCCCTCAGCATAGATCCCCATGATGATCCCGTCGGACCAACGCATGGTGGACATTCGATCCAGCGCCCTCAGCATAGATCCTCATGATCCCCTCGGATCATTTATACCATAAATCAATCAACTATGCATACACATATGCATTTCAATATGTTCATCAATACGAACAAATAACAACGAATATCACGAGAATTTTCAGAAATACATCTCATATTCAACAATATGAACAAAACCACAAGCATGATCAAAGTTTCAATATAAATCGAACTCGACATATGATACTTGCCTCAAAAATGGCAAGGACGAAACACTTCAATGATCTCGACACACTCGAAGGCCGCCTCCTTCGATCAATGTAACAAGCCCGAACCTTAACAAAAGGAATGATATACAAATCATCTCAAGTCGAACGATGGCCTAACAATTCGGTCTACGGCCGAAAAGCTCAAAATAAACAATCTGCCTGGACTGCTTAGCGTGCGCTACGTACTCTACGTAACGTGCGCTAAGCCGGCCTGTTAGCGTACGCTATCGTGTAAGACTAGCGTGCGCTAGCCACGAACTGACAGTTTGAATCGGCTGATACATAACGCACGCTACGTACGTATTGTGCGTTAACTGAACCCCGATAGCGCACGTTAACTCACATATGTTAGCGTGCGCTAATCTTGCATGGCAGAATACTGCTAACGGAAAAACTGGGTTGAAAGATGGTGAATTTCATGAACCCTATGGTGATAATACAAATTATCCTCGGGCATATCATGCTAATAAGGTTTGTGGAAGTTCTATGATTATGAGATACAAATATACGGATAATTATCTCAACATCATAACTCATCCAAGATCTTCAAGAAATATTCTAAGTTCCGATTATTCCAAGTCCCAAAACATATGATTTCTTACGTAAAACATACGAACTAGGTAATCTTCATATACTGGTCGATTGGTTTTGAAGATACATAACATGCTCAGGAATCCACATACTAAAAGGTTCAATGGATCATACGATGAATAAGTGTCGAAACGTCGAAAATATCCTTCTAACACATGATGTTCGACTAATAACGAATCTAACTGACTAGATGAACATGATCAACATCCTATAGAACACTACTAGTATTGGTGAAGAATCACCTACCTCAAGGTAATGAAGAACACGGAGGAAATTGAAGCAATCCAACACCGAAGGCTTGAACACCAATCTCCAATGATATACGATCTTCAATCACGAACTAGGATGTTGATATGAAGTGTTTAGGATGAAGGAAGTTATGTTCTAAGTGTAAAAATTCGGGTAATGGGAGAAGAAAGAATCAAATCACGAATAGGATCTTTGTCTATTTATAATAAATGGCTATTAGCGCGCGCTAGACCACCTTTCGTAGCGTGCGCTAACGGCTCACTAACTAAATCAGTATTCAGCACTTAGCGTGCGCTACGCATATACATGGCGTGCGCTAAGGCGTTGACAACTTTTCCCGAAAGCCGTCGGGTTCATCCCGACACGATCCGACAGGGTCCCCGGCCGGATCTCACCTACCGCACGTCTCAATCAAATTGACCACACATAGCGTGCGCTAATAATCCTTTGTAGCGTGCGCTATTGAGTCTATGTTAGCGTACGCTACACACAGCCGATAGCGTGCGCTACATGCGCAGAATTACAATTTGTAAATCACATACATGAAATCATACGCTCGACAACATCGGATTATGAAATACGGAGATTAATACTCAGATCAAGTACGACGATTACAATATCACAAGTTCCAAATACAAGTCAGAAATCTCGGGTATTACATCCTTCCTCCCTAAAAAGAAGTTTCGTCCCAAAACTTAAGATGAAAACAACTCCGGATATCTAGTCTTCATACTGTCCTCCGTTTCCCAAGTGGCCTCTTCGACTCCATGTCGTGACCATTGTACTTTAACCAAGTGTATTGGTTTATTCCTCAATTGTTTGATCCGGCTCTCAAGTATCTTGATTGGTCTCTCTTCGAAGGTGCCATCATTAGCTATCTCGATCTCGTCGAAATCAATGACGTGACTGGGGTCCGGTACATACTTCCGCAATTGGGATACGTGAAACACATTGTGAACGTGACTCAGCGATGGCGGTAAGGCCAACCTGTATGCTAAATCTTCAACTTTCTCGAGGATCTCGAATGGTCCGATATATCTCGAACTAAGCTTGCCTCTCCTCCCAAAACGGAAAATCCCTCGTGTAGGAGACACCTTCAATAGTACATGGTCCCATTCGAACTCTAGAGGGCGACGACGTACATCCGCATAAGACTTCGTCGACTGCAGGCGATCAGCAGTCTCTCTCGAATCAAAGCTATCTTCTCTTGAGTCTGAATAATCAATTCCGGTTCCGTCCCGATCAAATCCGAAGAATCATCCCAACATAGGGGTGATCGGAATCTTCTCCCGTACAAAGCTTCAAATGGTGCCATCTTAATTGAAGCATGCCAACTATTATTGTAGGTGAATTCAACTAATGGCATATGAACTTCCCAATCAATTGACCATTACAAAGCCCTGGCTCTAAGCATGTCTTCTACCGTTTGAATAGTCCTTTCGGCCTGACCTTCCGTTTGGGGATGATAAGTCAGTGCTAAAGTTGAGCTCAGTCCCCAAAGCCACCGTGAACTGCTTTCCGAAGTGTGACACGAAGCGACCATCTCGATCCGAAATAATGGTCCTCGGCGTCCCATGCAATCTGACTATCTCCGCAATAAATACTCGTGCCAATCTCTCGGGTCCCCATGTATCTTTAATTCCCAGGAAATGAGCCGACTTGGTTAGTCGATCAACTACAACCCAAATCATGTTCATTCCCGTTCTAGTCCTTGGCATACTAGTGATGAAATCCATCGAGATATCCTCCCACTTCCACTCAGGGATCGGAAGCGGCTTTAACATTCCGGCAGGTCGTTGATGTTCAATCTTAACCTGCTGACAAGTCAAACACTTCGAAACGTACTCCGCTACGTCCTTCTTCATATTCCCCCACCAGAAGTTTTGCTTTAAATTCTTATACATCTTACTGCTGCCTGGGTGAATAGAATAGGGCGCGCTATGAGCTTCCTTTAAAATTGTCCGTCTCAAATCATCATCCTCGGGAATGCAAAGTCGACTCTGAAATCTCAGAACCCCATCGTCTTGTATCACGAATCCTGGGGCTTTTCCTTTCTTTACTTCGTCACATAATCGAAGGATCAGAGAATCGTTCAATTGTTTAGATTTGATCTCTTCGACTAGTGATGAAGTCAGTTCCATCACATACAGTTGCCCTTGGATTCCTGGTGCCCATACTTCAATCCCTTCGCGGATCAGTTCTCGTTGAATGCTGGTTTGGGACGTAAGAGCTTCCAACACTCGAAGAGAAACAGGTTTTCGGCTCAATGCATCGGCTACTACGTTTGCTTTCCCCGGATGATAGAGAATCTCCAAGTCGTAATCCTTGATCAATTCCAGCCACCTTCTCTGCCTCATGTTTAATTCTTTCTGACTGAAAATGTACTTGATGCTCTTATGATCTGTAAAGATCTGACAATGAGTGCCGTACAAATAATGTCTCCAAATTTTCAGTGCAAAGACTACAGCTGCTAATTCCAGATCATGAGTCGGGTAATTAACCTCGTACGGTTTCAATTGCCGAGAAACATAAGCAATCACTTTATCCTTCTGCATCAACACACAACCCAAACCCTGATTTGAAGCGTCGCTGTATACCATGAATCCATCAGTTCCCTCGCGGCGCTAATATAGGTGATGTCGTCGGTCTCCTCTTAAGTTCACAAACCACCGCACTTCTCATTCCACGTGAACTTTTGAGTTTTCTGTAACAGCTGAGTGAGCGGACGAGCAATTTTGGAAAATCCCTCTACAAAGCGGCGATAATATCCAGCAAGTCCTAAGAAGCTTCGGACTTCTTTCACGTTTTTAGGAGCTTCTCATTCCAAGATTGCTTCGACTTTCTTTGGGTCCACCTGAACTCTGTCGGCTGATATCACATGTCCAAGGAAGGTTACTTCCTTAAGCCAGAACTCGCATTTTGAAAGTTTTGCATACAGGTGTTCCTTCCTCAAGGTGCTCAAAACCACACGCAAATGTTCGGCATGCTCCTCTGCGTCCTTCGAATATATCAAGATGTCATCAATGAAGACGACCACAAATTTATCCAAGTATTCCAAGAATACCCGATTCATCAATTGCATGAATACTGCAGGAGCATTGGTAAGTCCAAACGGCATCACTACGAATTCATAATGCCCGTACCGGGATCTGAAAGCAGATTTTGGTATATCCGATTCCTTAATTCTCAACTGGTGGTATCCTGATCGCAAGTCAATCTTCGAGAATACCCTTGCCCCTTGCAGTTGATCAAACAAGTCGTCGATCCGAGGTATAGGATACTTATTCTTGATCGTCATCTTATTGAGCTCCCTGTAATCAATACACAGTCGGAGGGATCCGTCTTTCTTCCGAACAAAGAGAACGGGCGCTCCCCAAGGAGAAACGCTAGGTTGGATATAGCCCTTCTGTAACAATTCCTCCAGTTGCTTCTTGAGTTCATACATCTCGGTTGGCGCCATGCGGTATGGTGCTCTGGAAATAGGAGCTGCTCCAGGCTCTAATTCGATAGTGAATTCCACTTCTCTCTGCGGAGGTAACCCAGGTAGTTCGTCAGGAAATACATCTGAGAACTCATTCACAACTGAAATAGACGAGAGCTCTATTCCTTCCTCTTTCCTCATGGCATAGCACCAAAGTCCGTGACATCCCTGCTTCAGTAATTTCACGGCTTTCATTGCTTTGATCAATTTTCCCGAGCTTCCTGGTCTCCATCCTCGGAATAAGTGTTCAGATCCGTCATCAGCAATGATAGAAATAACTCTCTCTCGGTAATTCAGAATAGCTCCGTAACGGTTGAGCCAATCATCTCCGAGGATTAAATCGTCACCGTAGATGTCAACCACAATAAGGTTTGATAGCCAATCTCTCCCTCCTATAGTTACTGGAAAATCTCTAGCCTCTAGGGTTCCCACGATTCTCTCTCCACTCGGCAAACCCACAACATATGGTTCATAATTATACAAGCACGAGATTTTCAAACGATTTACACAGTTCAATGATACAAAAGAATGTGTAGCTCCTAATCGAATAAAACACTAATCGGTTGCAAAAGGATCTGAATTGTACCGATGCAACAGATGTGTTCGATCATCCTTCTTCATCTCGTAAATACGCGGAGGAACGGACCCGGACTGGATGTCTCTCTCTTTCCAACGTTACGCTGCTGAAATCCACTCTGCTGCGTCTGGTTCACACTAGTGTCCTTCGGAACTGGTACAGGAGTGCGAGTACCAAAATATCGGGTCGCATTCCCACAAAATGTTGCGCGATGTCCTTCCTGTCCACACTCGAAACAGGTCACAGCAGGCGCGAAACAATCACGTCGAACATGTCCCGCTTTGCCACAGTTGTAACACTTCTTTCCTGCGTCTGAAACAGTTGGTGCTGCCCGGAACTTCTTTCCACCTCGAGAAGGATGCGGAGGTCTCATGGATGAATGAAAAGAGTACTGACCCCTGCGAGGCCCGCTACTCTTATCCTCCGTGAAGTTGCCAGACACCTTCTGTTTCTTTGCTTCCGTCGCTTTCTCCACTGCTGCCTCCTTCATATCATAGGCCAACGCCTTGTCCTGATACTGTCGCAAGGTGGTACAATCAAATCCGGACATATATTGCTGAATTTCCGGCTTCATTCGCATGTCAAAATGGAAAATCCTTTCCGCCTCGGTCCTGACCAAGTGGCGCACATAAGTCAGCTGGTGATTAAAGGTCTTAATCACGTCCGTCACAGATGCTTCTGAATTTTGTGGTGAGAAAAACTCCCGAACTCGGGCTTCTCTAACTGGGCGAGGACAATACTGCGCCTCCATCATCAATTTGAATTCCGTCCAGTCAACATTGTGCTCCTCCGGTCGAATGGCCTCCCACCAGTCGAAAGCCTCCCCGGTCAGAAGATACTGGGCGACCGGAACCTTCCTATCGTTGGGACAGTTAATCCCTGCAAAAATCTTTTCTAATTCCTTCAGCCAGTGATCCCAAGAAAGCGTCTCGGCAGAACCGTCAAATTTCGGAGGGTGCAATTTAATCGCTTCGGTAAGCCATCTATCTCCTCGATTTTCCACGTTATGCTGCTGTCCCATCGCCGTCTGCATGCGATTCACAACTTGAGAAAACTGGTTTATCTGGGCAACCACCTGCTGAAGCACTCCCGGCACGTTAGGATCCGCATTATTATTTGCCGATCCCTGCTGTCCCCCGGAATGGGAATCCGTTCGACTAGCGGTTATCTCTGGGGTAGATACCGACTCTTCTTGCCTCGCATTTCCACGTCCGCGTCCACGACCGTGTCCGCATCCACGACCGCCTCTCAACATACTGTAAACATAAATACTCAATATCCAGGGCAAACTTTCTCAAAGTACATCCATCAATATTTACAAGACATGAATTAAATAAAGCGGTAGTATTCGAGATTAGGAAACTTACAACCACGGTCCACACGACGATCTTTGGCTCAGCAGTTGATGTTACGAACGACCAATAATCAAATAACGTAAATGCACCCAACTAACCCGACTGCCAAGATATCCATGAATCTTAGCTCTGATACCATATTCTGTAACACCCCGAGATATTCGGAATAATTACAGCGCCGTAAACCCTTTAATTAAGGATTTACAAGGCTAATTTTAAAAGAAGTGTAAAAATAATTCAATCGAACAACTGAAGTTCAAATACAGATTTGATTCAACCGATCAAATGAGTTAACTTATACAACCATATCGAAACGACCTTATTAAAACAGACGTACTCGAGTACTAAACGAACCAAGAAGACAATTCACAATAACAATAACATCAACCACATCACTGAGCCATTTCATCGTCCTGTCGGTACTGTGGTTGCCTCCCCGCTCCTCGGCTACCTGAACATCAAAACAATGTCCACCCCCGAAGGGGTTAGCAAAACAATGCTAGTACAAGTATCATCATACAATAAATCATCAATGCATCATAAAACATGCAAAACGGACTTCCGCCACCGGAATCCAACGATGCGAATCCTCACGATTCCATCAACACAATACTGAGGTAATCCAGCGATCCAGCGCCCTTGGTATAGATCCCCATGATGATCCCGTCGGACCAACGCATGGTGGAAAACCCGTCCAACGATCCAGCGCCCTCAGCATAGATCCCCATGATGATCCCGTCGGACCAACGCATGGTGGACATTCGATCCAGCGCCCTCAGCATAGATCCTCATGATCCCCTCGGATCATTTATACCATAAATCAATCAACTATGCATACACATATGCATTTCAATATGTTCATCAATACGAACAAATAACAACGAATATCATGAGAATTTTCAGAAATACATCTCATATTCAACAATATGAACAAAACCACAAGCATGATCAAAGTTTCAATATAAATCGAACTCGACATATGATACTTGCCTCAAAAATGGCAAGGACGAAACACTTCAATGATCTCGACACACTCGAAGGCCGCCTCCTTCGATCAATGTAACAAGCCCGAACCTTAACAAAAGGAATGATATACATATCATCTCAAGTCGAACGATGGCCTAACAATTCGGTCTACGGCCGAAAAGCTCAAAATAAACAATGCATGCTGGATCGCTTAGCGTGCGCTACGTACTCTACGTAACGTGCGCTAAGCCGGCTATTAGCGTCGCTATCGTGTAAGACTAGCGTCGCTAGCCACGAATCCAGCGATTTGAATCGGCTGATACATAACGCACGCTACGTACGTATTGTGCGTTAACTGAACCCCGATAGCGCACGTTAACTCACATATGTTAGCGTGCGCTAATCTTGCATGGCAGAATACTGCTAACGGAAAAACTGGGTTGAAAGGTGGTGGATTTCATGAACCCTATGGTGATAATACAAATTATCCTCGGGCATATCATGCTAATAAGGTTTGTGGAAGTTCTATGATTATGAGATACAAATATACGGATAATTATCTCAACATCATAACTCATCCAAGATCTTCAAGAAATATTCTAAGTTCCGATTATTCCAAGTCCCAAAACATATGATTCCTTACGTAAAACATACGAACTAGGTAATCTTCATATACTGGTCGATTGGTTTTGAAGATACATAACATGCTCAGGAATCCACATACTAAAAGGTTCAATGGATCATACGATGAATAAGTGTCGAAACGTCGAAAATATCCTTCTAACACATGATGTTCGACTAATAACGAATCTAACTGACTAGATGAACATGATCAACATCCTATAGAACACTACTAGTATTGGTGAAGAATCACCTACCTCAAGGTAATGAAGAACACGGAGGAAATTGAAGCAATCCAACACCGAAGGCTTGAACACCAATCTCCAATGATATACGATCTTCAATCACGAACTAGGATGTTGATATGAAGTGTTTAGGATGAAGGAAGTTATGTTCTAAGTGTAAAAATTCGGGTAATGGGAGAAGAAAGAACTGAAATCACGAATAGGATGCTGTCCTATTTATAATAAATGGCTATTAGCGCGCGCTAGACCCTGCTCGTAGCGTGCGCTAACGGCTCACTAACTAAACTGTATTCAGCACTTAGCGTGCGCTACGCATATACCTGTAGCGTGCGCTAAGGCGTTGACTTGGCTTTTCCCGAAAGCCGTCCAGGTTCATCCCGACACGATCCGACAGGGGTCCCCCGGCCAGATCTCACCTACCGCACGTCTCAATCAAATTGACCACACATAGCGTGCGCTAATAATCCTTTGTAGCGTGCGCTATTGAGTCTATGTTAGCGTACGCTACACACAGCCGATAGCGTGCGCTACATGCGCAGAATTACAATTTGTAAATCACATACATGAAATCATACGCTCGACAACATCGGATTATGAAATACGGAGATTAATACTCAGATCAAGTACGACGATTACAATATCACAAGTTCCAAATACAAGTCAGAAATCTCGGGTATTACATCCTTCCTCCCTAAAAAGAAGTTTCGTCCCAAAACTTAAGATGAAAACAACTCCGGATATCTAGTCTTCATACTGTCCTCCGTTTCCCAAGTGGCCTCTTCGACTCCATGTCATGACCATTGTACTTTAACCAAGTGTATTGGTTTATTCCTCAATTGTTTGATCCGGCTCTCAAGTATCTTGATTGGTCTCTCTTCGAAGGTGCCATCATTAGCTATCTCGATCTCGTCGAAATCAATGACGTGACTGGGGTCCGGTACATACTTCCGCAATTGGGATACGTGAAACACATTGTGAACGTGACTCAGCGATGGAGGTAAGGCCAACCTGTATGCTAAATCTTCAACTTTCTCGAGGATCTCGAA
This sequence comes from Orobanche coerulescens, assembly GCA_033398695.1. Classification (NCBI taxonomy): domain Eukaryota; kingdom Viridiplantae; phylum Streptophyta; class Magnoliopsida; order Lamiales; family Orobanchaceae; genus Orobanche; species Orobanche coerulescens. The sequence goes on along the minus strand of CM065814.1, from coordinate 148,016,605 downwards.
TGGTCCGATATATCTCGAACTAAGCTTGCCTCTCCTCCCAAAACGGAAAATCCCTCGTGTAGGAGACACCTTCAATAGTACATGGTCCCCAGCGTCGAACTCTAGAGGGCGACGACGTACATCTGCATAAGACTTCTGTCGACTCTGGGCAGTCAACAGTCTCTCTCGAATCAAAGCTATCTTCTCTTGAGTCTGAATAATCAATTCCGGTTCCGTCCCGATCAAATCCGAAGAATCATCCCAACATAGGGGTGATCGGAATCTTCTCCCGTACAAAGCTTCAAATGGTGCCATCTTAATTGAAGCATGCCAACTATTATTGTAGGTGAATTCAACTAATGGCAAATGAACTTCCCAATCAGTTGACCAATCCAAAGCACTGGCTCTAAGCATGTCTTCTACAGTTTGAATAGTCCTCTCGGACTGACCGTCCGTTTGGGGATGATAAGCTGTGCTAAAGTTGAGCTCAGTCCCCAAAGCCCTGTGAACTGCTTTCCAGAAGTGTGACACGAAGCGACCATCTCGATCCGAAATAATGGTCCTCGGCGTCCCATGCAATCTGACTATCTCCGCAATAAATACTCGTACAATCTCTCGGGTCCCCATGTATCTTTAATTCCCGGAAATGAGCCGACTTGGTTAGTCGATCAACTACAACCCAAATCATGTTCATTCCCGTTCTAGTCCTTGGCATACTAGTGATGAAATCCATCGAGATATCCTCCCACTTCCACTCGGGGATCGGAAGCGGCTTTAACATTCGGCAGTCGTTGATGTTCAATCTTAACTTTCGACAAGTCAAACACTTCAAACGTGCTCCGCTACGTCCTTCTTCATATTCCCCACCGGAAGTTTTGCTTTAAATTCTTATACATCTTATCACTGCTGGGTGAATAGAATAGGCGCGCTATGAGCTTCCTTTAAAATTGTCCGTCTCAAATCATCATCCTCGGGAATGCAAAGTCGACTCAAATCTCGTAACCCCATCGTCTTGTATCACGAATCCGGGCTTTTCCTTTCTTTACTTCGTCACATAATCGAAGGATCGAGAATCGTTCAATTGTTTAGATTTGATCTCTTCGACTAGTGATGAAGTCGGTTCCATCACATACGATTGCCTTGGATTCCTGGTGCCCATACTTCAATCCCTTCGCGGATCAGTTCGTTGAATGCTGGTTTGGGACGTAAGAGCTTCCAACACTCGAAGAGAAACAGGTTTTCGGCTCAATGCATCGGCTACTACGTTTGCTTTCCCCGGATGATAGAGAATCTCCAAGTCGTAATCCTTGATCAATTCCAGCCACCTTCTCTGCCTCATGTTTAATTCTTTCTGACTGAAAATGTACTTGATGCTCTTATGATCTGTAAAGATCTGACAATGAGTGCCGTACAAATAATGTCTCCAAATTTTCAGTGCAAAGACTACAGCTGCTAATTCCAGATCATGAGTCGGGTAATTAACCTCGTACGGTTTCAATTGCCGAGAAGCATAAGCAATCACTTTATCCTTCTGCATCAACACACAACCCAAACCCTGATTTGAAGCGTCGCTGTATACCATGAATCCATCAGTTCCCTCTGGCAGCGCTAATATAGGTGATGTCGTCAGTCTCCTCTTAAGTTCGTCAAAACCAGCCTGGCACTTCTCATTCCACGTGAACTTTTGAGTTTTCTGTAACAGCTGAGTGAGCGGACGAGCAATTTTGGAAAATCCCTCTACAAAGCGGCGATAATATCCAGCAAGTCCTAAGAAGCTTCGGACTTCTTTCACGTTTTTAGGAGCTTCTCATTCCAAGATTGCTTCGACTTTCTTTGGGTCCACCTGAACTCCGTCGGCTGATATCACATGTCCAAGGAAGGTTACTTCCTTAAGCCAGAACTCGCATTTTGAAAGTTTTGCATACAGGTGTTCCTTCCTCAAGGTGCTCAAAACCACACGCAAATGTTCGGCATGCTCCTCTGCGTCCTTCGAATATATCAAGATGTCATCAATGAAGACGACCACAAATTTATCCAAGTATTCCAAGAATACCCGATTCATCAATTGCATGAATTATGCATGAGCATTGGTAAGTCCAAACGGAATCACTACGAATTCATAATGCCCTTACCGGGATCTGAAAGCAGATTTTGGTATATCCGATTCCTTAATTCTCAACTGGTGGTATCCTGATCGCAAGTCAATCTTCGAGAATACCCTTGCCCCTTGCAGTTGATCAAACAAGTCGTCGATCCGAGGTATAGGATACTTATTCTTGATCGTCATCTTATTGAGCTCCTCTGTAATCAATACATCGGAGGGATCCGTCTTTCTTCCGAACAAAGAGAACGGCGCTCCCAAGGAGAAACGCTAGGTTGGATATAGCCCTTCAGAACAATTCCTCCGGTTGCTTCTTGAGTTCATACATCTCGGTTGGCGCCATGCGGTATGGTGCTCTGGAAATAGGAGCCGCTCCAGCTCTAATTCGATAGTGAATTCCACTTCTCTGCGGAGGTAACCTGTAGTTCGTCAGAAATACATCCGAGAACTCATTCACAATCAAATGGACGAGAGCTCTATTCCTTCCTCTTTCCTCATGGCATAGCACCAAAGTCCGTGACATCCACCTTGATAATTTCACGGCTTTCATTGCTTTGATCAATTTTCCCGAGCTTCCTGGTCTCCATCCTCGGAATAAGTGTTCAGATCCGTCATCAGCAATGATAGAAATAACTCTCTCTCGGTAATTCAGAATAGCTCCGTAACGGTTGAGCCAATCATCTCCGAGGATTAAATCGTCACCGTAGATGTCAACCACAATAAGGTTTGATAGCCAATCTCTCCCTCCTATAGTTACTGGAAAATCTCTAGCCTCTAGGGTTCCCACGATTCTCTCTCCACTCGGCAAACCCACAACATATGGTTCATAATTATACAAGCACGAGATTTTCAAACGATTTACACAGTTCAATGATACAAAAGAATGTGTAGCTCCGGAATCGAATAAAACACTAACTGGTTGCAAAAGGATCTGAATTGTACCTGATGCAACAGATGTGTTCTGATCATCCTTCTTCATCTCGTAAATACGCGGAGGAACGGACCCAGCACTGGATGTCTCTCTCTTTCCAACGTTCTGCTGCTGAAATCCACTCTGCTGCGTCTGGTTCACACTAGTGTCCTTCGGAACTGGTACAGGAGTGCGAGTACCAAAAGATCGGGTCGCATTCCCACAAAATGTTGCGCGGTGTCCTTCCTGTCCACACTCGAAAAAGGTCACAGCAGGCGCGAAACAATCACGTCGAACATGTCCCGCTTTGCCACAGTTGTAACACTTCTTTCCTGCGTCTGAAACAGTTGGTGCTGCCCGGAACTTCTTTTCACCTCGAGAAGGATGCGGAGGTCTCCTGGATGAATGAAAAGAGGACTGACCCCTGCGAGGCCCGCTACTCTTATCCTCCGTGAAGTTGCCAGACACCTTCTGTTTCTTTGCTTCCGTCGCTTTCTCCACTGTTGCCTCCTTCATATCATAGGCCAATGCCTTGTCCTGATACTGTCGCAAGGTGGTACAATCAAATCCGGACATATATTGCTGAATTTCCGGCTTCATTCGCATGTCAAAATGGAAAATCCTTTCCGCCTCGGTCCTGACCAAGTGGCGCACATAAGTCAGCTGGTGATTAAAGGTCTTAATCACGTCCGTCACAGATGCTTCCGAATTTTGTGGTGAGAAAAACTCCCGAACTCGGGCTTCTCTAACTGGGCGAGGACAATACTGCGCCTCCATCATCAATTTGAATTCCGTCCAGTCAACATTGTGCTCCTCCGGTCGAATGGCCTCCCACCGAAAGCCTCCCGGCCGAAGATACTGGGCGACCGGAACCTTCCTATCGTTGGGACAGTTAATCCCTGCAAAAATCTTTTCTAATTCCTTCAGCCAGTGATCCCAAGAAAGCGTCTCGGCAGAACCGTCAAATTTCGGAGGGTGCAATTTAATCGCTTCGGTAAGCCATCTATCTCCTCGATTTTCCACGTTATGCTGCTGTCCCATCGCCGTCTGCATGCGATTCACAACTTGAGAAAACTGGTTTATCTGGGCAACCACCTGCTGAAGCACTCCCGGCACGTTAGGATCCGCATTATTATTTGCCGATCCCTGCTGTCCCCCGGAATGGGAATCCGTTCGACTAGCGGTTATCTCTGGGGTAGATACCGACTCTTCTTGCCTCGCATTTCCACGTCCGCGTCCACGACCGTGTCCGCATCCACGACCGCCTCTCAACATACTGTAAACATAAATACTCAATATCCAGGGCAAACTTTCTCAAAGTACATCCATCAATATTTACAAGACATGAATTAAATAAAGCGGTAGTATTCGAGATTAGGAAACTTACAACCACGGTCCACACGACGATGCTGGCTCAGCAGTGATGTTACGAACGACCAATAATCAAATAACGTAAACAGACCCAACTAACCCGACTGCCAAGATATCCATGAATCTTAGCTCTGATACCATATTCTGTAACACCCCGAGATATTCGGAATAATTACAGCGCCGTAAACCCTTTAATTAAGGATTTACAAGGCTAATTTTAAAAGAAGTGTAAAAATAATTCAATCGAACAACTGAAGTTCAAATACAGATTTGATTCAACCGATCAAATGAGTTAACTTATACAACCATATCGAAACGACCTTATTAAAACAGACGTACTCGAGTACTAAACGAACCAAGAAGACAATTCACAATAACAATAACATCAACCACATCACTGAGCCATTTCATCGTCTGCGATGATCGTGGTTGCCTCACCGCTCCTCGGCTACCTGAACATCAAAACAATGTCCACCCCCGAAGGGGTTAGCAAAACAATGCTAGTACAAGTATCATCATACAATAAATCATCAATTCATCATAAAACATGCAAAACGGACTTCCGCCACCGGAATCCAACGATGCGAATCCTCACGATTCCATCAACACAATACAGGTAATCCAAATGATCCAGCCTTGGTATAGATCCCCATGATGATCCCGTCGGACCAACGCATGGTGGAAAACCCGTCCAACGATCCGGCGCCTCAAGATAGATCCCCATGATGATCCCGTCGGACCAACGCATGGTGGACATTCGATCCAGCGCCCTCAAAGATAGATCATCATGATCCCCTCGGATCATTTATACCATAAATCAATCAACTATGCATACACATATGCATTTCAATATGTTCATCAATACGAACAAATAACAACGAATATCATGAGAATTTTCAGAAATACATCTCATATTCAACAATATGAACAAAACCACAAGCATGATCAAAGTTTCAATATAAATCGAACTCGACATATGATACTTGCCTCAAAAATGGCAAGGACGAAACACTTCAATGATCTCGACACACTCGAAGGCCGCCTCCTTCGATCAATGTAACAAGCCCGAACCTTAACAAAAGGAATGATATACAAATCATCTCAAGTCGAACGATGGCCTAACAATTCGGTCTACGGCCGAAAAGCTCAAAATAAACAATCTGCCTGGACTGCTTAGCGTGCGCTACGTACTCTACGTAACGTGCGCTAAGCCGGCCTGTTAGCGTACGCTATCGTGTAAGACTAGCGTGCGCTAGCCACGAACTGACAGTTTGAATCGGCTGATACATAACGCACGCTACGTACGTATTGTGCGTTAACTGAACCCCGATAGCGCACGTTAACTCACATATGTTAGCGTGCGCTAATCTTGCATGGCAGAATACTGCTAACGGAAAAACTGGGTTGAAAGGTGGTGGATTTCATGAACCCTATGGTGATAATACAAATTATCCTCGGGCATATCATGCTAATAAGGTTTGTGGAAGTTCTATGATTATGAGATACAAATATACGGATAATTATCTCAACATCATAACTCATCCAAGATCTTCAAGAAATATTCTAAGTTCCGATTATTCCAAGTCCCAAAACATATGATTCCTTACGTAAAACATACGAACTAGGTAATCTTCATATACTGGTCGATTGGTTTTGAAGATACATAACATGCTCAGAATCCACATACTAAAAGGTTCAATGGATCATACGATGAATAAGTGTCGAAACGTCGAAAATATCCTTCTAACACATGTTGTTCGACTAATATCGTATATAATTGACTAGATGAACATGATCAACATCCTATAGAACACTACTAGTATTGGTGAAGAATCACCTACCTCAAGGTAATGAAGAACACGGAGGAAATTGAAGCAATCCAACACCGAAGGCTTGAACACCAATCTCCAATGATATACGATCTTCAATCACGAACTAGGATGTTGATATGAAGTGTTTAGGATGAAGGAAGTTATGTTCTAAGTGTAAAAATTCGGGTAATGGGAGAAGAAAGAATCAAATCACGAATAGGATGTCATTCTATTTATAATAAATGGCTATTAGCGCGCGCTAGACCACCTTCAGTAGCGTGCGCTAACGGCTCACTAACTAAATCGTATTCAGCACTTAGCGTGCGCTACGCATATACCGTAGCGTGCGCTAAGGCGTTGACAACTTTTCCCAAAGCCGTCCGAGTTCATCCCGACACGATCCGACAGGGTCCCGCCGAGATCTCACCTACCGCACGTCTCAATCAAATTGACCACACATAGCGTGCGCTAATAATCCTTTGTAGCGTGCGCTATTGAGTCTATGTTAGCGTACGCTACACACAGCCGATAGCGTGCGCTACATGCGCAGAATTACAATTTGTAAATCACATACATGAAATCATACGCTCGACAACATCGGATTATGAAATACGGAGATTAATACTCAGATCAAGTACGACGATTACAATATCACAAGTTCCAAATACAAGTCAGAAATCTCGGGTATTACACGGCCAACTCCAGCCCAGCCAAGTCCGACCCAGTTCTGACTCTCGGACCAAAACCCGAACATCAACTTATCTTCGGAAGCCGCCAAAATTGCGCCTCCAGTTTCACGTCATCGCATCGAGTACCAACCGGTAGATCGAAGCACACCACAAATTCAGCACGTGCCTAATTTTATAATCGAGGTAATTATCTGACTTGTCCCTATTTCAATTCTCTCCTTTTGGGAATTTTTCTTTTGGGGACACGGGTTTTGGGTTCTTTATCTCCCACGCTACTTTGCGGTGGATGAGACCGCGAGAGAAGTCGGTATCTCTGCGTGTCGAAGAAAACTGTGTGACGGTCCTGGGGGAGTCACGGAATTGTTGAAAAGTCGATACTTGTGGTTGTTGCATACACCACGTATCTAGGTGCGATCTGATATCGCTGTTTTTTGTCGACTTTACTAAACAACAATTAAGGGAAGTAAATCGAGTAACGGTTATATTACACGCTTTTAAAAGCATCGATTGTGACCGTTTACATTATCACTCAAAATCCAACAAGACTAACTTCCTCTTGTTTATATCTTGTAGATGGCACAAAGCTCCAATGTTCATCCGGAGTTCGACATCCTTCACCATGCTGGTAAGGAGTACCATAGGTGGGTCTCAGACGTTCGCTTGGCGTTCGTTGGTAAGAGATTTACCACCACCATCTTTCCCTCTAACGAGCCTACCGCTCAAGAACCGAGCGAGAAAACCAAGGCTAATGCACTGATGTACTTGCGTAGACATATACATCCGTTGTTGAAAAAGTGTTATATGAATTTGTAAACCCCGAAAGAACTATGGGATACACCCGAACAACGATTTAATAATGTGCATGATCAGCGCTTCTCCGAATTGCAACTTCAGTGGGAGCAAATCCGATTTTTGGATTATGCGAATGTGGAGGCCTATAATCGAGCCATCCTCGATCTTCGCGCTGATCTTGGTTTTTGTGGTGTCAAGAAGTCTGATCAAGATTTGATCGAGAAGACTCTTAACACGTTTCCCATGGGAGCAAGTGTGATTGCTCATCAGCTGCGTGTTGCCCATGAGGAAGGGAGAATTAAAAACTTTAGTGACCTTATCTCCCACATCGCGAAAAAAGAAAGGCACCATGAGATTATTCTCAATAGCAATGTGCGCCCAGCTGGTACGAAGCCGATTCCGGAAGTGAATCAGGCTATCCACATGAAAGCACCACGACAAAATAGAAAAGGCAATGCTGCTCAGTTTTTGCAAGCACCACGGGTGCATGACTCGAGCAAGCGAGGGAAAAGACGAGGTCGTCGTTCCAATGTGTGGAAGAGGCAAGGTGGCTCGGCCACGGGACCTAGTGGAACCCAACCACGTGGACCGCCTCCTGCCGCCGGGATTGAAACCACTCCAAAGGAAGGCCGAAATTGCTATACTTGCGGATCGAAGAAGCATACTTACCGCAATTGCAAGGCGCCAAAGAACATTCAAGCTTACTACAAGCACTATAAACAATATTTGACTCGAGAGTCAAATTACTTGGAAGAAGATAATGAAAATACGGAGGTGAACCATACTGAGATCCAGACTGAGATCCCTCCTCTCACCATTGCGGACAAAGACCAATATATGGATGTTGCCGACTTTGACTAGATCATTGTAGTTTGACTAGTTTTATGCTTTGGTTATGTTTTGTCTTGTTTCTAGTTTCCGAGAACTACTTTGTATTTTCACGAATGTAATAAAGTTGGCCATGATGAATAAAATTCTTTTAATTGCTGTGATTGTGCAAAGACGAATTTTATTTTTCCCTTCGAAAGCATGTTTGGTTTATCACAAAACAATTGCTTAGTAAATAAATTACTTGGTTAAATTGATACATTGGTGGATTTCATCAAAACTTTTGATCAAGACTAGGCGCATCCTCCTTGGTATTTGTTTATGCTTTGAGAGTTCAAACGGAATCAGTGGTTTTTAAACAGCCCTAGTTATACCGACATTCCTACTTTCTCTGCAAGTCTACCAAGTTGGAGTTACCGAAAGGATCATTAGTCGAGATATAAATCGAACACCACGATGCGTTTTGAAGTATTTAAACGCTCCTATGGCCATATTACCATAGTATTGTATCAACAATAATGCCTTTGAAAAAGGCTTCAACCTTACTCTATCACTCAACAATAGGGAAATACCAAAATAGCAACTTGAAACGAGCACTGAGATCTTAGTTTAATGATCCAGAAAGTGAACAATCTATGGACAGAAAGACACGGAAGTCTAGTTTCCAGAACAACTTATCGTTCGTCCATAGCCTTCTTAACGAAGAAGTTATTGCTGTTTTAGTGAACAAAGATCAAGCTGCGCGGAAATTATTTCCAGCGATTGTGCTAACTTTGATCCTAACCAACTTGGTCGAATTTCCCCAAACTCAAAGTTAATGAGTTTTCGCTATATCTTTCATCACAAGACTAATCGAGTTTCATGTCTCATTGTAGATGTCTCGTGGTGAAATTGAGTGCCTTGCTGATAGTGGAACAACCCACACTATTCTTCGGAATAGGCAATTATTTAAGGATATTGTGCCATATATATCCTCAGTGACAACAATGATTGGTTCCTCCCAAGTAATTCAAGGGAGTGGACCTGCTCATTTCTTGCTACCTAATGGTACGCATATTAATGTCACAAATGCTCTCTATGCCCCAAGAGCAAACCGAACCTTGGTAAGTTTTAGGGACATCCGTGCCAACGGTTATCACCTTGATACACATTGTGAGAATGGGACAGAATTTTTGTGTGTTACTCTGGCAGAATGCAAAATACGTCGGGTTCTCGAGAAACTTATGAGTCTAAATAGTGGTTTATACCAGACTACAATAAGGGTTATTGAATCCTATGCTGTGAGTCACGAACTGTGTGATTCCGAAGCATACCAACTATGACATGACCGACTCGGTCACCCTGGACGCGACATGATGATTCTCATTTTGAAAAACTCACATGGTCATCCGTTTTTCAAGTCCAGAAAACGATTGGAAGCACCACTCGATATCAACATTGATGTGAGTGAGCTTGATACCGTATCACCGGGACTAAAGATCGCACGCCCTGATAAGGTTGACGGTGCATCTCTCGTAAATCCCGAGGCTTCTGTGGCAATTTCTAATGCCCATAAATCGTTTTGCAAAGCTTGTTCACTAGCAAAGTTGATACCCTCCCCGTCCTTTGCTAAAGACTCAACACAAAACATTCGCTTCTTACAAAGAATTCAAGGGGACATTTGTGGACCTATTCAGCCAGAGTGCGGACCATTCAGATACTTTATGGTTCTGGTTGATGCATCGACGCGATGGTCACACGTCGCTCTGCTATCCACAAGAAATGCTGTATTTGCTAAACTCCTAGCACAAATCATCAAGTTACGGGCTAACGACCCCGACTTCCCAATCTCGTCATTAAGATTGGACAACGCTGGTGAGTTTACGTCAAAGTCTTTTGACGACTATTGCATGTCGATTGGGATTGAAGTTGAACATCTCGTCCCCCATATTCATTCGCAGAATGGCCTTGCCGGGGCTATGATTAAGCGGTTACAGCTTATCGCCCGAGCATTGGTATTGCGCACCAACTTGCCGATTTCTGCCTGGGGTTATGCAATTTTGTATGCGGCTATACTTATTCGCTTTCGACCCACTGCCAATCAACTGTTTAGTGCGTACCAGTTGGTAACTGGATATGAGCCTGATATTTCACACTTATGCATTTGTGGTGTGCAGTCTATGTGCCAATTACGCCTCCACAGTGTACTAAAATGGGTCCGCAAAGACGATTAGGTATATATGTTGGCTATGAATCGCCTAAAATTGTCCGTTATTTGGAATCTTTGACAGGAGATCTGTTCACTGCAAGATTTGCAGACTGTCACTTTGATGAGACAAACTTTCCGTCGTTAGGGGGAGAGAGGAATCGACCGATTCCAGTTGAACGTCAGGAAATTTTCTGGTGTGCTCCCTCCTTGCCTCATCAAGATCCCCGCACAGCTCAATCCGAGCCAGAAGTGGAACGTATTCTCAGTCTTCAGAAAGTTGCGGATTCGATGCTCGACAGCTTTACTGATACTGCAAAAGTGATAAGATCTACTATTCCCGCTGCGAATATTCCTGCAAGGTTAGAAGTCCCAGTTATAAGGCAAGGTTCAGCCGCCCAAAGGAATGATGCCCTCGGCGTCAACCTTAGTGGTGGTACGGCTGCTTCGGCTGCTCTTATCCCTGCTCGAAAGAGGGGGAGGCCAGTGGGTAGAAAGGATACCGAACCTCGAAAGAGAAGAGGAACGGAGGCACAAAATCCTCTCATCATCGACACAGTGACTCCATCACACGAGATCATCTCTGACTACGGATATGTCCTCGAATCAACAATGGAACAATCGACGGACACGTCGGAAACTTTGTTGATGTCAGAAAATAAAGAAATCTCGATGCAATGTACGAGTGAATACGTACTATTGGACAGGTCGTCCACGCTAATCGATGATGCTTTTGCCTACTCCGTCGCTCAAGAAATTATTGAAGACGACGTCGCTGAGCCGCGCTCAGTTGCTGAATGTCAACAATGAGCCGATTGGCCGAAATGGAAAGATGCAATGCAGGCTGAACTAGACTCAATGGCTAAACGTGAGGTATTGGGTCGTATCGAGCCAATACCCGTAGGCGTTAAGCCAGTTGGACATAAATGGGTCTTTATTCGTAAACGCAATGATAAGGATGAGGTCATGCGTTACAAAGCGAGACTAGTTGCCCAAGGCTTCTCGCAGCGCCTTGGCATTGACTACGAGGAGACGTATTCTCCCGTTATGGACATCATCACTTTCCGCTACTTAGTCAGTTTGGTAGTGTCCGAAAAACTGAACATGCAGCTTATGGATGTAGTTACAGCGTATCTTTCTGGGGATCTAGATACGGATATCTATATAAAAGTCCCCGAAGGGATTTCATTGCCCAAATCAAGTAGCTCTAAACCACGGAACGCTTACGCTGTGAAATTGCGTCATTCACTGTATGGGTTGAAACAATCCGGAAGGATGTGGTATAACTGCCTAAGTGAATACTTGGTTGGGAAGGGATACGAGAACAGTGACATCTGTCCATGCATTTTCGTGAAAAGAACAGATACAGGATTCGTGATTGTAGCCGTCTATGTAGATGACATGAATGTTATCGGTACCATAGATGAGGTCAATGAAACGGCCCGCTACCTTAAATCCGAATTCGAGATGAAAGACCTAGGGAGGACTCGATTCTGCTTGGGCTTAGAGCTAGAACATCGAGATGATGGCATACTCATTCATCAGTCTGCCTATGTCCACAAAATGCTCAGGCGATTTAGTATGGACAAGGCACATCCTCTTGCTACCCCCATGATTGGTCAAAGTCTGGAAATGAACAAGGATCCGTTTCATCCCAAAGAGGAGGATGAAGAGGTCCTTGGAGCAGAAACACCGTACCTTAGCGCAATCGGTGCGTTGTTGTATCTGGCTCAATGTACTCGTCCAGACATCGCATTCTCTGTGAATCTGTTAGCGAGATTTAGCTCCGCTCCCACGATAAGACATTGGAATGGAGTAAAACACATCTTTCGATACTTGAAAGGCTCCACTGACCTTGGATTGTTCTTTCCCTACGCAAGAGAGAGCGATATTCCGAAAGGAAGTGTTGAGGTTAAGACGATGCATACCGACCGTCGATCTTCCTCTGATATTGCAGTTGAGCATGGTAGCTTGACTACCATAAGTGCTAATGCGAGCAAGCTTACCCCTTATGCAGAGAATCCTAACAACACGTTAGTTGGATTTGCTGATGCCGGTTATCTCTCTTACCCGCATAAAGGACATTCTCAAACTGGTTATGTGTTCACCATTGGGAATACGGCAATATCTTGGCGATCTACCAAGCAGACCCTGGTTGCTACTTCCTCGAACCATGCAGAGATAATTGCATTGCACGTGTCCGTAAGGGAGGGCATTTGGTCCCGGTCAGTCATAGACCATATACGAGGAACATGTGGATTAGATCCCACTACAGCAACCCATACTTGCATCTTTGAGGACAATGCGGCATGCATTGAGCAGATGAAGTTAGGTTTCATAAAGGGTGACAATACCAAGCATATTGCGCCGAAGTTCTTTTATAATCAGCAGCAGCAGAAATTGCTGAATATCGAAGTGAAACAAGTGAGTTCCGATGAGAATATCGCAGACTTGTTCACTAAGTCTCTGCCGAAATCTACATTTGAGAAACATGTGAGAAGCATCGGCATGTGTCGATTATCCGAGCTCAACTAATGATAGCTCGACGGAATGAGCTGTCATGTATACCTCAAGGGGAGTATACTTCACATGATTCTGACATTTGTAGTTGGTGCGTTGCGCTCTTTTTCCTCACCAAAGTCTTTGTTTTTCCCACGGGGTTTTATTTGACTTGGAAAGGTTTTTTACCGAGGCAACACCTTGTGCACCATGTTAGTATTAGTGTTCGACACAGGGGGAGTGTTCCGGGAAATCCTTCCCGTATTGGTGTCTTACCTAATACTGGTTGTAGGGGGATAGAGTTATGGAAGGTTCTAGACTCTTCCATAAGTAGTAGGATCCTGTTAGATGTCTACCTTAACTAGGAATCCTATGTATGGAAGGAATCTCTTTGTAATACCTATATAAAGGTCCCTCTATTCATTGTTATCAATACAATTGATTTGCTGTCTTTACTTTCTCCTCAAACAGATATAATTTTTTGTTAATCTTTATAATACTCGCTTCTGCTCAAATTTCATACTCTTATATTTTCTTTTTGATAGGTTCCTCAAATTTATTCTTATGTCACTTATGAACATAAATTACTTAACAATACAATGATGTGGGATCTTTTCTTCATTCATATTAAACTCCATAATTATAAGACAAACAAAAAAAAAAAGACTTCGCCTACCTTACCACACATAAAGGCAACTATCTCTAAAATTACAATTACACCCCGTGAAGTTTGTATGTTTTACCATCTACACCCAAAAAAAAAATAGTGCAACTGAGAATCTGCAAACCCTTAAATCTCTTTAGAACAATTGTATCCAGAACCAAGCATTATATGCTCAACAATGCTTCCCTTTTCAACCTCAAACCCCCTACTCTGCTTATTCCACAAATGAACCCCAAAGCTCCGGCTCCGTATCTGCCTTAATTTCGCGAGCAACCATTTCGAATGACTCGAACTCTTAGGCCCTTCGAAAAGACTTCCGATTCTACTCCAATCCACCGGATAAAACGCCGCGGGCGGCAACACGGCCACCCCGCACCCCGGCTGTCCGTACACCCTCGCCACGACTCTCGAAACTAAGTAGGGCCCGTTGTGGCCCCATTTGTTCCCATCGAACGTGAGCGCGAATTCTTGTATGAACTTGAGGAGCAGAGGATGCCCCTCATCAAATACCATCACTGCATTGTTCAACCTGCTCCAGTTCTTGGTGCCATGATCAATGGTTTGGGCCCCAATTGCATTTCTCAGCCCACCAAGATTTCTCAAAACTATGACATCAGTGTCTAAATAGATCCCACCAAACCTGTACAGCAATCCCAGCCTGAGCAAGTTGGAGAGGTTCTGTCCTAAGGAGACCTCCCCAGGGTTGACATTCCCGCGCATTAACTGGTTGTACCATTCCCGAGCAGGTGTACCTTCGAACAGGTAATTGAAATCGGGTGAAATTGCCGTCACTTGAAAACCCTTTTTCAAAAGGGGTTTCAGGATCCGATCCCCATTGCTCGAATCGAGCGAGTTCGACGCTATGATCAGGCAACAGCCAATCGGGTGTGATCTGAATAAGCTGCTGACGGCGAACATCTCCCTATCCCCGAAAGAATCTGCAGAAGGTTTGATCCACGTCATGAAGAAACGCAGCCGACAGGAATCGCCGCCGCCGTTGAAAAACTCCGACACCCTGACTTGAAATCGATTCCGCCTTCTTCCGTTTGTGGGCCCCGCCAAGAGTCGATCTTGGTGCGGCTCCGCGCCTGGGGTTTCGTCGTCTTTCGCCGAGTGGGGAACGGGGGGTGAGGTTTCTGCTGGAGAAGGTAGGGAAAAGAACTTTCTTGATTTTCCGGCGACCAGTTCAGGAGAGAAGGTGGCCGTCTCCGGCGCGATTTCAGCCGAAATGGGGAGTTGGGTGCAGAATATGCCGGCGCTGTTGTAAGCCAGCAGACAGAGGGAGCAGACGGAAACGAAACCGTAGAAAGATCTCTTGCTTATCTGCAAATGGTTAAGATTTTCCATTAACTGTAGTTTCCGGCGGAAAAAAATGGTTTTAGCTGTGTTCATAGTTCAGAAGCCTTGGATTATCTCCAAGAGAGAGAGAGAGTGAGAAACAGCAGAGGAAAGTGATGATCAAGTTCAGATAACACTCTATTTTGGCTCTCTTTTTTCAGCGGCAAAACAAACTGTAGTGTTACAACTTACAAGGGGATACGGTAAGGCTCTGTTCTTTTGGATTGAATGAATTTGAACTGAATTGAATTGAATCAATCAATGAACCGAATTGGATTCGAATCAATCGAATCGAATCGACTCGAATGAATCGAATCGAATCGAATCGAATCAAAACTAAAAATAAGTCAGAAAAGAGCAGGCCAGTTGTATAATAATACTCTCTCGTCCCTGAAAATTACGGTCTTATCTTATTACTATATCGCTACGTCCCTAAAATTTGTGGTCTTTATTCGGAAATGACGCCACAAACTTATACGGAAAATTGTGCTCTTATTAACATATCGATACGTCCCTCCTTATTTAGAAATGACCTCACAAACTTATACTAATAAAAAACTTTATTTTCACTGAACTATCGTACTTTTTCTTAAAATCTCCGTTCAAAACACAACTTCGGGACTTTTTCTTAAAATCCATACTATCTCCGTTGCACCGTAATTTTTAGGAACCGGGAGAGTATGTGCTTATTTATTGTATGAAAGAGACTATGATGGATATGGCAAAAGGGTGCAATAAGTGTAGGGAATGTGGTAGAGATGGGTTGGTGAGTCATGAGCTTTTGATGGGTTTTATTTAAAAGCACAAAAAATGGAATTTTTACAAATTGGAGAGTGAAAATTATTAGTGATAGCGTATTCTATTTAATACATTAGTGAAAATTATTAAAAAATATATATGTTTTAAAAGGATTATTGATAAAAATCTAACAATATCGTACATATTATAATTATTTTTATTTTAATAGAATAGAGTAAGAACGAATGGTAGCATATGAATATTGTAAAAAATTAATGACATAAGATTTGGCTAACTTACTTGTCCGGTGAATTTTTTGATGAAATTTGGTGGAGATATTTTAATGACATAATAATGAAGAAATGTCCTACCAAATTTCATCAAGAAACACCATCGAAAAAAATCTCAAATAGTATGGTCTGTGAATAAGATCTTTCAGTTAAAGTCCGTAGTTTAAGTTTTACAATTGGACTATTGCGATGAAATGGAAGAGTTCAACATATTAAAATATATTCACCAGATTTTATTAAAAAACTCGACTATGAAATAGGTTAATCCATATGTTCCGCTCAAAATTTTACATTGACCCTTTTTTTCTTAGTTGAGTACTTGAGTTGTTGTTCATTATTAAGGACTCTTTTTTTCTATTACTTCATTTTTCATTAAACATTTGTTTTATTTTTTTGAAGATATACTAAATCTAAATTATAAAGGCAAAATAGCTCTACTAGCAGGGGCGGATCACAAGCCTTTCAACCGCGGGGGCCGAAGCTAATATCTTATATATTTTTAAAAATACAAAAGATACATCATCCAAAGTTATAAAAAAATATTGAAACTAGACGTTAAATATAAAAATACCAAACATCCTTCGCGGCCTTGAAATCTTCTATAATTTCATCCAAAGTAATTTTTTCAGCAAGTTCTCTTTTGATATACAAAACCAACGACTCATTTAGAAATTCATCTTTAGGGTAATATTAGTGTTGTGGGCTTTACTCTTTAGGGTAACGAGGCATTACGACCGTCACGATGCAGTTTTGTTTCGATAAAAATTTTTAACTTTTTTTTATGTCTATAACTCAACCTTTTGTATGTGTTATTATAATTTACTATCGGCTTTGTGCTATAAGTATGTACTTTTTCCTTTTATTCCATTTTGCAAGGTCATACATAAGAGCGTAAATATTGGTTTCTCACTAAAAAAATTTTGTGGGTTATTAGTAAAAATAGAAAATGACAAAGTAATACTAATGAACTAAATTTTCTTTCAAGGCCAAATTTTTGAAAACCCATAAAATGGTAGAAGCGACCGTCTTATTAAACCATCAACATTAGCGTAAATAATTTCCGCGTGTGTTGGCAATTTTATCTAAATGTTTTTATGATTTGTATTCATCTTTGTTTGTAAAAACCTTCTTGTAATAGATAAAGCCTCTTGTCTAATTATTTTATTTTGTTGTTCATTGTCATCAGACAACACTCGTAAAATATCCATTAATATCGGTGAACTAATATTGTTTTCTTTTGGATTTGTATTATTTTCGTTTGTATTAATATTGTTTGATATGCAAAGTAAACTATTTATACACACAATATGTAGTATGTAACCTTCCATAAGAATATGAACGGTCTATTTTAATTACTTTCAAAATGAAGCTATTTATGAAAGAGAGTTAATAAATGAGTCCAAAGAATTTTGCCACCGTTTGGGTCTTGTTTGGGTTTTAGTATAAATACTAATAAAGCTTTAATGAAGATGTTTGTAAAAGTTCAGAAAATTAACTTATTGCTATAGTTATGGCAAATGTTATTACAAAATTCATAAAGATTTAAATCATGAATACTCAACTTAATTCAATTAGTTGGACAATAAAATGAGATGAAGTCAAAAAGATTTGTAACGATTTTTATAAAAATGAAGTGCTGGGCATTCAAGTTCATTCAAGTAAAGGAATTTAAATCGTAAAAATTTAACATGAAACTCAATTTTTAAATAAATTGTAGCTAATTGAATTATAGAATTTTAATTAATACTTTAAGACATGAAACATTTAAGACATGGATTTAATACTTAATATTATTTAATATATTAAATTAGAGGAAATAATTTAATATGAACTAATATTAAATATAAAAATATCCATTAATTAATATCATTAAGACCCCACAATAAATTTAAGGACTCAATCTTTATATATAAGATATATCTATTAATTGTTTGCAAAAAAAGCTCAGGGGCCTTGGCCCCTAAGGGCATCCGCCCCTGTCTACTAGGGACTCAAGTTTGTCATTTTTATCACTTAAGGGACTAAAGTTTTAAGTGTTTCAAACAAGGGACTAAAGTTTAATCCGTTTCACCCGTTAGGGACTCCGTTAGTTTGGTCCCGTTAAGTTAACGGATTGATGACATGGCCGTTAAGTGCCACGTGTCAGCATTTTATTGGTCGGTAATAATAAAATAATAAAAAAATTCAGATTTTTGTAATAATAATAAAATAATAACAAAAATATAAAAAATATAAAAGTGTAAAATTTTTTAGAAAAGTTGAAACTTTATTTTTTTTAAAAATCTGGAATAATAATATTAAAAATCTAATGCTTTTATTTAAGTTAAAAATAAAAATTAAAAATATAATTAAAAATTTCAGATTTTTGTAATAATAATAAAATAATAATAGATATAAAAGTCTAACAAATATAAAAAATAAAAAAATCTGGATTTTTTTAAAAAAATGGAACTTTATTTTTTTTCTCAAATTTTTAAAAAAAAATCTGGAATATTAGTACTTAAAATCGGATGTTTCTATTTAAAATTTGAAATAAAAAATAAAAAATTAAAAAATTTGGATCTAATTTATAAACTTTTTTTTCAAAACGAGATATTATTTTTCATAAATAAATAGAAAACTGGATCTAATTTTTCATAACGTTAATAAATAAATATTATTTTACAAAAAATCTAAAAATCTAAAATAACATACTTAAGGTTAATTATAAATCAGATCCAAATATTTTTAATTTTCATCAAGTGAATGTATGTATACATTAATCATTTCACTTAAAATCCAGACATTACATCGAAATAGCAGGTAAACGGGCAACAAGCTGCGCCGCTAAAAAATTAAATTTTTAATATTAATATTCCAGATTTTTTTAAAAAAAATAAAGTTTCAATTTTTCTAAAAAATACAGATTTTTTTATTTTTTATATTTTTTAGATTTTTATATTTCTGTTATTATTTTATTATTAGTACAAAAATCTGAAAATTTATTATTATTTTATTATTACCGACCAATAAAATGCTGACACGTGGCACTTAACGGCAATGTCATCAATCCGTTAAAACTTAACGGGACCAAACTAACGGAGTCCCTAATGGGTGAAACGGATTAAACTTTAGTCCCTTATTTGAAACACTTAAAACTTTAGTATCTTAAGTGATAAAAATGGCAAACTTCAGTCCTAGTAGAGCTATTTTGTCAATTATAAATACATTATGAACCCTCAAACGATATTCAAGTGAAAAATTTCATGATTTTTTCCGTTGGATTACTCTATAAAATTAGATTATATGCATGAGCACGTAACTAAAAAAGTATTATCTGTATTTTTATTTTAAAATAGATTTTTCGTATGATTACACCTTTTAATATAAACAATTAATCATCTATTAGAATAATTTTTATTTGAGTAATCTAAAAAGCAATTTGAAAATTGATGATTAAAAATACGTTTTTGAAAATAATCAAAATTAGTAATTAAAAATAAGTATATTTTCATAAACATGGAAAACGTGTTCGGTTTCACGAAAAATACGTTTTCAGAATGATAAACCGAATAAATTTTCAATATTTTTAAAAACATGCGTAGAAAACTGAAAACGAAACATATAAAATAAAACAGAATGCACTCTTATATTGTATAAGTTTATTTTTATAAGCTTATTTAATTTTCAAGTAAGGGTAATGATGTGACACAATAGAATAGCGCCACGTGAATACGACTATTCTTATTTCGATAATAACTTAGAAAATTGACTATTAAAAGTAAATTTTTTAAAAGAGTAAAAAATGACACTATTTGTAATTAAAATGAGCAAGTATTTTATGTTGCGAAAAAGAGTAAATATATGATATCCATTAGTAATCATAATGGGATATTCACAAGTGGTTTGGTAAAAAAAATCATTAATACGCGTTCTACTTTTCTCTAAAAATAATTAAATTAGATCATTTGTCTGCTGTTGCACGATACAAATATGTAGGGTAGGGACGGTTCTGGCTCAGTACCGGCAGTGCAACTACACTAGGCCCATTAGGATTCAAGGGCCAAAAAAAATTTACTCCTCTTTTCTTGTATATACAAAAATTATACATATATAATCAGTAGGGCTGAGCACCGGGTCTGACCCAGCCCGGACCGACCCGATTCAGAATGAATCGGATTATAAATGGTCGGATTTTATTGATAATAATCGGTCCGGGACCATTTGTGCTCTACCCTAATAATTAGTATAAATCATCTTTTCCTCATGAAGTGGTTATTTTTCTGATTGAACTTTTATATTTCTTGATTTATGAATTTGGACTTTGTATATAAATTATTGACGGCCGAAAACTATAGTATATGAAATAGACATTATAAAAGTTGCGTATAAAATAAATTATTAACATACTGGAATAAATATAAAAAAACCATAAAATATTAATATAAAAAGAAAATATATTTCTCGCATTGGGCCTACAAAATCCCAGGCAGGCCTTGCAAATATGATCAAAATATTATATATATTATCCCTTAATATAAATTATATGTTATATATACATTGTGTCAATATATTTTGATTTTTAATAAATTTTAAATTATATTTTGGTCATTTATAAAAAATATTATAGGTGTTTCAGGAGAAAGTAAAGAGACTGTAAATAGAGTCAATCAATTGTATTGATAACAATGAATAGAGGGGCATTTATATAGGCATTCTGATGAGAGTCGTAATACATGTAGGATTAGATAAGGTAAGACATCTAATAGGATCCTACTACCTCTAGAAGGATCTGGAACCTTCCATCTATGTATCTACAATCAGTATTAGGTAAGACACATCACGGGAATAATAATTCCCGGAACACTCCCCCTGTGTCGAGCACTAATACAACAATGGTGCAGAAGATGTTGCCTTCGTAAAAACCTATTCCAAGCCAAAACAAAACCCCATGGGAAAAACAAAGGCTTGATGAGGAAAAGATTGCAATGCACCAACATAACATGTCGTGTATACTCCCCCTGATGAGTACCTCAAATCATAGGAGTCAGATGCCAAGTTGCCCTCACAACTAAACCAAGGAAAAACCCAGTGGGAAAAATACCTTTTGGTTTAAGTTGAACAGAAGTACAACGCATCATTGTATGGATGTTCTCATAGGTCGCCTCGTTAAAAACCTTACCAAGTGAAAACCCAATGGGAAAAAAACAAACATTGGTCTAAGGACAAAAAGAGCGCGACACATCCAAAATGCAGAGTCACTAAAGACTTATCAAGTTTTCCAAAGTCTAGACCTCCATGCACTAAATCAGTCATAACTTCTTCGATTCAATAGGTATCAACGAAACTGTAAGAACGTATGAAAACTAGACACCCATAGCTTTTCATTCACATACAGTACGTAACCTAGATCGACCTGAGCAGATCACAAAGCTCTATCGAAGTTGACTCAGCAAATTACAGGACATATCCTGTCCTACTTTGCAACAATAGTCATATGTCACTCAACATGATGGATGTGATCAAATGGTTGGTTTCCTTGGAAAGTAGACACAAACCTTTCCAATGGCACCAATTTCACCATTTTCCATCAAGTGAGCTGCCCTGTAGGTCATATGGGAGATAGACCAACACATTCTGGGCAGGTTCGGGTATCAGTTTTCAAGTGTCCTTTTTATCGAGATAGAGCGAGCTTCAAGCTTCTTGTCAATCACAGACATTGCGTGAGCGCATCCTAGGCCATCATCACAGTGGCTTTACCGGATTACTACGAATGAGTACATCGAGTCAAACATGAGTACATAATACCGTACTTTTCTCTTAAGACTGCATCATCACTTAAGTGAGCCAAATCTTATGATGACTTCGACTAATCATTGGGAATCATATAGGCATTACTTTATCGTCTCTTAGGGAAACTGTCCCTTACATTGCCTTAAACCGATTGATGAATACGCATCATCAAGTGTCCCCAAGATCCTTTCATTCTTAACTTTGGATTTAGCGGAATTTCTTAGTCTCACAAGAGTACATCACTATAAACCCTTAGTTTTACACGCAAAAGCTTCATATCTCTTCCAAATCAAGTATATACTTAGTATGCGTTCCCGACAATCACTTGTCGACGCGCTCCGTGGTCAGGAGCCACTTGATTTGAGTCTGATCCACCACGAGATCCTTTCATCACTTAACTTAGTTCCCACTAAGATAAGATTTAACCACAAGCTGCACGTCAGTTTTTGGGAAACTATCTAACTGAAAAGATAGTGGATGCTATAACATCCATTACGATAGCACAACTAAGTTTCGTGTCATCGTAGTCGATTCCAGTGCGTTCATGAGAAACCTCGCGCCATGAGGTGAGTTTAACTCCTTCTCTCACTCGCCTTAACAAAGTATACGGATAGATCTTATCTTTGGAGTGTCGCCACCACTTCAACAAAGGGCTATCACTCTGTTTATACTGGAGTCGCATATGTGTCCATTTTAGGCCAAGGCTACAACGTTGTAGATTTTCAACGAAGTATGGTTCGATTAAACTCACATTCCATGTCCTCATGAACCGGCTTTATTCATAGAGTACTCTTTATGGATTGGCATTCATTGAGGCGTCCCCCAATGATGACTATAATCCAGAATCACATGAGATGGATAGAGGTGTTCACGGTTCCGGTTCGAACCGCCGAACCGCCGGTTTTGAACCGTTGACTGCGGTTCGGTTAACCGTTGACCGCGGTTTGGTTCAAAACCGGAACCGTGAACCGTTTTTAGACGGTTCGGTTCCGGTTCGTCAAAATGACGAACCGCGAACCGGCGGTTTCAAAAAAAAAAAATTCAAAAATTCAAAAATGTGGCCGTTGTGAACCGGCAGTTCAAACCGGAACCGGCGGTTCAACGGTCACATTTTCAATTTTTTTTTTTTTTTAAATTTTTACACCTATAAATACCCCCCTCACATCCTTCATTTTACTCACACCAACTATCAACTTTCTCTCTAATTTCTATTATCTCAACTATCAAGTATACACTTTTAATTCGAAAAAATGTCAAGTGGTCAATTCAATCGGGGAAAGGGAAAGGCTATCACCGGCATTCCTCGACGTGGAAGAGGCGGTGCTAGTGGTAGTACTCCTCCTCCTACTCATACTCCGAGTTCTCATTCTATACCAAGTCCGAATTTTGGAGATTATGTTCCCGATGAATTAACCGAGGAACAAATCAACGAAATGTTTGAAGCCTCAAAATCGATTCATGAAGATGGTGAGCTAGAGCAACCAACAAAACCAAAACAAAGGAAATCATCCGAGCTGAAATCTCCATTATTTGCGATCCATTATACAAAAATGGACGACGTTGCATCCGGTCCCGGTCATTTCTTGGCCAAGTGCAACTATTGCGATAAAATGTACAAGTTTAAAAAAGGAGGAGGTTACGGGACACTCAATGGCCATATACAAAGACAACATCCCGACAAAGTTGGCATCGAGTCTAATCAAACCCAACTTCGAGGCACGGCGACGTCGTCTAATGCCCCCAATCAAGGTAATAGTACTTTATTTAAATTTAATCCAATTACCGCTAGAAAAGAATTAGCTAAGTTTGTTTGTGGTAAATCTCTTCCTTTTAACTTTGCCGACGACCAAATGTATGAAAATTTCACTCAACTAAGTTTTAATCCCGCTAGTAAAAAGTTTCACGCTCCACCGTAACTCGTGATATTCGAAAAACTACTAGCGAGGCAAAATTAATTTTAGCAAATATGTTTTTAAACTTAGATCATAAAGTTTGTATATGTTAGATGCTTGGAGTGATCATTGGGAAGCAAATTCATATATGGGAATTACTTGTATTTGGATTGATGATTCTTGGACTATACAAAAACGTTTAATTGGTTTTAGAGAGTTTAATATCCCACATACCGCTCAAAATATTTCGCATAAAATTCATACAATTTTATCTGAATATAATTTAGTACAAAAATTTTTTTCAATTTCTTTTGATAATGCTAGCTCCAATACAGCTAGTTTAGAATCACTTATTGCAATATGTGAGCCATCTCTTGGTGGTAAATTTTTTCATGTTAGGTGTATTTATCATGTTCTTAATTTATGTGTTCAAGATGGTTTAACTGTTTTACAAGAAGCATATGCTCCTATTCGTGAAGCAATAATGTATTTAATTAGACATTCGGCTCTAGGTAAAAAATGGAAAAGATATTGCATAAAAAATAATATGCATCCAAAATTTTTTTCAAAAGATGTGCCAAATCGTTGGAATTCTACTTACAATTTGTTAAATGATAGTTATGAATATCGTATTGCATTATGCAATTTTTATAACGAAGAACAAGTACCTGTTTACTTATTGCCATCTCAATGGGATAAGTGCTCTAGTTTAATGGCACTTTTAAAAATCTTTAAAGAGGCAACTGAATCTTTGTCCGGTGTTTATTATCCTACTTCTACACTTGTTGTTGAACATTGTGTTAAAATTGTACTTGTATTCAAGTCTTTAATTAAAGTTCCCGAGTTATTTAATTGTATAAAAGAAATGAGAGACAAATGGATTAAATATTTCGCCTACATTCCTCCGGTTTTTTTAGTTGCTAAACTTTTAGATCCTCAAGTTAGAGAGGAAGGTTTGCTAAAATTACTTTCACTTTACTATAATGCTTTATTTCCTAATCCTATTGCTAATTTTAGTCCTCCAAATCCTAGCGAGTTAGTTCAAAATGCAAAAAATTTATTATCTACTCTTTATCGTGAATATGCATGTAGTTATAGTGGTAGTCTTGATCTTGGTACGGGTTCTTCTTCTCCTGTTCACATTCCTTCTAGTAGTAGTACATCTTCTTTTGGTTTTGCTATTCCGGATCTTAGTGAATGGAATGCCTATCAAGAAGATTTATCCCGAAAACGAACAAGGTACCAAAGTAATGCTTATCAAGAACTTGAAAATTATTTAACTACTTGTGAATTGGGAGCTTTAGAACGTGGTTCGGATGGTAATAACAATCTTCTTAAGTGGTGGGCAAAAAGGTCTACAATATTTCCTGTAGTTGCCACGATTGCGAAGGAAATACTAGCTGTCCCCGCCTCAGTTTACATTGAACAAGCCTTCAGTGTAGGAGGATACATTCTGGATGAACGACGATCTCGATTGACGCCTCAAAATCTTGAAGCCCAAGCATTATTGAATGATTGGGTGAAAGCCGAGTTACGCCAACAAGAACCAAACTATAATGAACAAGAAGATAGTGATACATATTTGATACCGGATCTAGCAATGATTCGGTTGACTTGGGTGATTGAACCATCTCCTCTCCGCCTCCACCTCCGCTACCTAAGGTAAGTATAAGGTAAGTGAACTACGAGAACTTTGATTCTTAAGGTAAGGGGATACGTAGGCAACTTAATCCAAATATTTAAAGTTGAAATTCTTAATTTTAACTTTGAATATTTGAATTAAGCTCAAGTCCATTTTATTTTTTTTCCTTCCCCCCAACAAATTTAAAAATGAACTACGAGGACTTTGATTTTGATTCCTAAACTCTAAAGTTACGGATATCAAATACGTAGGCGCTTAATTCAAATATTTAAAATTACAAAATTCAAGTTTAGACTTTAATATCTGAATTAAGCTCAAGTCCATTTTTTACCCCATTTTTTTTTCAAATTAAAATTTAAAAATTAAAAAAAAAAAAAAAACCGCCGAACCGCCGGTTCGGTTCCGGTTCGGAACCGGCGGTTCACGGTTCAAAACCGTAACCGTGAACCGCTATAAGGCGGTTCGGTTCCGGTTCCGATTTTTGGCAAACCGGAACCGGCGGTTCATGAACCGACGGTTCAAAAAACCGGCGGTTTTGAACCGCCGAACACCTCTAGAGACGGATGAGATCATTTGATCGGATGATCAAGTTTCATGTACCAAACTCGCATACATTCTTAGCGAGAGTATTTATCGAACCAAGTGGCATCCCAATACTCTATGAGATTCACGGCCTAGTAACACCATCTACCACAATTTGTGGTGTTACCATATCACCATTTATAGGTGACGAACGTCCATGACCGGACACAATCCTTGCAGACATGTTTGCAGCATGTATTTAATCTCGTCACTTTAGGGAATTTGGTGAGACACAGTAGGGACAAACTACGACAATTCCAAGTCGTTCTACTCGAACATGATCGTTCGCATCTCCCCCTAACGACGGGAAGATTGGCTCATCAAAGTGACTTACGAGATCGTCTGCTAAGGTATATTTTTAAGCGGACTATGAGTGAAAGCGCATGTCATATTCATCATTTATAACCCGTCATAATGCGTTGTGGTGACGCACTTTGGCACATGAACATGTGGACGATAAAGGTTTTCATTGTTAACATAATCCAGTTAACAAAATGCATACTATTACACTCGTAACTAAGCATTTGAATGATGATAGGTATAGATGAATATGACATGTTGACCTATGCTACATAGCCGTAGCTACTGGTCTTGAGGGTCCAACAAAACCGCCACCATGCACCACCGGGATCGAACATAAAGAAACGATTGAACCGATGATAGGCCGTTGGTTTTATCGAACCTCTAATGCTTTCTTGAAGAGTTCACTCCCTTCAGCAGCCCCAAACACCTCAAAATTTCGTGAGCATGTATAAACGGGTGTTTAGGATTCCAAAATCATCAACCTTGTGGTCAAAAACCGGTCGAAATGACATCGAACTGGTCGTTGGGACGGCTGGTGGTATGTGAAAACTTCATTTAAATGGTTCACCTCCTTCCAAGTCTCCAAATGGCACCAAAATTTGTGAGAAGGTAGCCTTGGATGTTAGGAAGTACTCGTTAAAATTTCACTTTAAGACTTGGTCTAAAAGTGGGTGAACCGACTTTTACAATGACTGGTCCGCAAGTTGGACTAACATAACTCAGGTTTCATCAACTTATCAATCATTGTCAAAGGAACAACATAACACATAAATGTTATCACTTGAGTACGACCATTTGTGAACACCATCATAGCATCATAAGCCACCTAGGCTAATACTTATGATCATGTATGTATAAAGACTCGGTGAAAAGGGAGGACTCAGCACCATGCTTATGCGAGTCGCTACATTATTCTCTTTAGCATAGGAGGGTGTCATCTCCTATTCGTGCCAAAGAATAGGCTTTAATCAATGAACGTCGCTAAGAAGGATCATTGGGGGGGGGGCTTTGGCGTCACACATGTTTATGAAAGCAAGATGTGGATGACATAAATATCATCCGTTGGAACAATATTTTTTAGATCATTTTGATGATGTGTTATTAAAACGTAAAATTTACTTAAAACATATTTTCTCTTCAGTTAACGTACGTAACACACATCACATTAACGTACGTAACATTCACAGTTGTCTGCAAGATTTTTAGTACAGTTAACGTACGTAACGCATCTTTTATAACGTACGTAACATTCACTATTTTCGTAAGTTTTTCAGCATGTAACGACGTAACCGGAGATATATAACGTACGTAAGGCTTGAATTATTCTGACCGTTGGAAAAGCCACTAGCCGTTGCAACAAGTCGTCTCAATCAACGGATCTTTGACCAGGATATTACGTACGTAACCATGAGGTTCATAACGTACGTAACGCATTTCATCATGTTTCACTGGACAGTTTCGGCACTTTCATTACGGCCGTTATTCGGATCATATAACGTACGTAACGTACGTAACGTACGTAATCCACAGCATATAACGTACGTAACCAGTTAAACTGTTCCAACGGGAAATTAAGCTCAAGAAGGCTATAAATAGCCACCTTCATGGAGATTGAAGAGACACAAGCATTCTGAGCCTACTAGCATACTCAAGCAATATCAAGCAAATATTTTGAGAGATATTCTTATTCTAGATTGTGATACGAGAAGATTTGTTCTATAATTTCCAATCTTCATTCTTGTATCTAAGAGCGATATATCGTGAAAGCCGAGTTTCTACTCGCACTTATTTTGTGTATTGGTTATCTTGTACCTAGAAAAACAAAAGTGTTTTTGTGAGGTTGTTCTTGAGCCCGGAAATCAAGAAGTTGTAAGAAGTTGGCACTAAACTAGAAAGTGCAAATTCCAAGTTCTAAGAAAAGTCCTAGTCGATAAAACTAGGTAGGGGACGTAGGCTTCGTTAATAGCCGAACCTCTCGAACAATTCCTTGTGTTCTTTCTTTTCCGCACTTTTATTACTCCGATATTTTTGCTTCCGCACGAAAAGAGTACAATACTCTTAATCGCACTATTCAACCCCCCTTCTAGTGGCGGTACCAATCTAACAATTGGTATCGGAGCGGTCTCTTTATCACCGGATTAACACCCGCTAGAGAAAAGATCCAAATGGCCTTTATCCACTCCTCCGTTGAAGGCAACGCTCTCAATCTCCCTCCTTTCTTCGATGGTTCAAACTTTATGATATGGAAGAAGAAGATGTCCATCTTCATTCGAGCTCACGATATTGAAATATGGAAGGTCATTGCCCTTGGACCTACCATTCCTAAGAAAACGGATGGCTCTCTCAAAAGTTTCGAAGAGTACGACGATGCCGACTGGAAGAACGACCACTTCAACAGTAAAGCCACTCAATTGCTTTATTGTGCTCTCAATCCAGAAGATCACAATAGAATTTCTTCCTGCGAGACGGCAAAAGAAATCTGGAAAATATTAGAGATCACCCATGAAGGTACGAGTCAAGTCAAGGAAACCAAAATCAATATGCTTCTTCACGATTATGAACTCTTCACCATGAAAGAAGAAGAAAGCATTACCACTATGCTTGACCGTTTCTCGGCAATCACAAATGGGCTAGCTTCATTCGGGAAACCGATATCAAGTAGTGATAAAGCCAAGAAAATCCTTCGGTCTCTACCAAGAGAATGGGACGCTACCGTTACGGCTATCATGGAGTCGAAAGACCTCAATACAATAGAATTCAGCGCTCTCATCGGATCTCTCATTAATTATGAGATCGTCATCAAATCTCGAAGCTCGAAACCAAAGCCTAAGGAGAGAGAAAGGACTATCGCTTTCAAAGCCAAAGAAGAAAGCGATTTAGAGGATGAACCTATCGAATAAGAGGACGAAGAAACCGCCTTTTATGCCAAAAACATAAAGAAATTTAAAAATCTTCTTCAAAGGCGCCGGAGAGATATCAAACAAGAATCAAGGGATGAATCCAAAAAGACTCACTTCCCTCAAAACAAAAAGTTCGA
This sequence comes from Orobanche coerulescens, assembly GCA_033398695.1. Taxonomy (NCBI): domain Eukaryota; kingdom Viridiplantae; phylum Streptophyta; class Magnoliopsida; order Lamiales; family Orobanchaceae; genus Orobanche; species Orobanche coerulescens. The sequence goes on along the minus strand of CM065814.1, from coordinate 147,987,182 downwards.
CAACACTTGTCGAAGGTGCGGCGTTCCAGGCCATTTTGCAAAAGATTGTCGTGCTGCTGCTCCAATAAGTTCATCAAAACCACCTCATGAAAAGTTCAAAAAGAAGGAGGTTTATGTCGCCACATGGAGTGACGATGATGAGGATGATGAACCACAAGTCCAAACCAATCTTGCTCTAATGGCCCGCGCATCCGAAGATAGTGACGAAGAAGTCGAGGTACAAGCAAGGAAGACAATATTATCAAATAAATGGTATGTTGATAGTGGATGTTCAAATCACATGAGTGGAAATGAACATCTCTTCACGGAGCTGAAAAAGGAAGATCGTGGCTGTGTTACCTTTGGCGATAATAAAAAGGGCCAAATAAAAGGGACAGGTAAAATTGGTAAGAAACCTTTACCCACTATTGAAAATGTTCTATTTGTTGATGGACTTTGCCATAATCTCCTAAGTGTTTCTCAACTATGTGACACCGGTCTTAAATTAATTTTTGAAATTACGCATTGCACGGCAATGAGAAAAGACCAAATCGTTTTTATTGGATTGCGTTATGGAAATATTTACATTGTTGATCTCCAAGATGAATCTTCTTTTAATGAAAAATGTCTACTTTCGTACGATGAAAATGCCGTTGTTTGGCACCGAAAATTGGGACATGCCTCTTTACCACTTCTTTCAAAATTGGCCAAAAATGATATTGTTCGTGGTCTACCAAAATTGAATTTTAGAAAAGACCACATTTGTGAGGCCTGTATTAAATGTAAACATGTAAGAGGTGTAATACCCAGTTGTAATTCAGTAATTATCACTCAGTAATTATCATTCAGTATTTATCATTCAGTAATTGATACTCAGTAATTTCATTCATCATTGATCATTTGTCACTCATATTCAGTCATGGTATTCATCATTCAGAGTTATCGTATCGTGTATCAATCGTCATTCATCACTAATCTGATTGGAGTTTCGTGCCGTGTTTATCATCATTGTCATTTTCGTTGCAAGCTGTGCTTGAGGAGTAGCGCACGCTACATACTCCTTTTAGCGTACGCTAATTGGGTATAGGTAGCGCACGCTACCGCTCGGCTTTAGCGCACGCTAAGGCTACCTTGGCCGCATCCGTAAGGTACCGGATGCGGTGAGAATAATTGTAGCGCACGCTACGAGTGGTAAGTAGCGCGCTAGCGGTCGAGTAGCGCACGCTATATGTGTGGAGTAGCGCGCTAGGCGGATCGGGTTGAGTCCGGTGGCTCTTGGATCGCACCGGTTTATTCATAGCGCACGCTATGCATTGTTGTTAGCGTACGCAACCGATATATTAGCGCACGCTAAATAATGGTTGTAGCGCACGCTATCGAGGTTAGATCGAGGCGATGGTTTTACGGACTCGATCGGGCGTCAAATATTTCGCTAGCGCACGCTAACAATGGATATTAGCGCACGCTAGTAGTATGGCCGTAGCGCACGCTACAAAGAGGTACGTAGCGCGCTACCGTGTTCGGACAATGGGTACCGGACTACCCAAATTACTCGTTAGCGCACGCTATGCACAAGGCTAGCGCACGCTAACCTCGGACCGAGTATAAATCGACAGTTAGTCAGACTTCTTCATTTGCTCATCTCATTTCACTCCTTCGGTATTTTTGGGCGATTTCGAGCGTTTCGGAGAGGGTTCTTCGAGGTGTAATCATCAATCATCATCTTCAAGCTCATCTTTCGGATTGATCATCATTTCATCATCTTCATCACATCGAATCAAAGGTATTAATCTCTTGGACCTAGAATTTCGGATTTTTTGGTTTTCCTTCCGATTTCTTCGTGTAAGCTTGGATTATCATTGGGATATGTTAAGTTATGGATTATCTACTTGGATAAATATATTCCTACGGATTTAATGGTTATTTTCGGAATTGTTTTCAAGAACCCTTGGGGTTGACTTCGGTTAATTGGGGATTTTCCGATTGATGTCGTTATAATCATGAATTATGGATTCCTAATGGATTATCGATATCATTGAAGTGTTTTGTTAGTTCGAAATACTCATTTTGGTGTGGTTTCGACATATTCGGATTGGATATTTTCGTAGTTGTGCGGTCGGTTATGTATTCGTTGGAATGCCTATGAGTTTGTTTATCGTTGTTTCGACCCTTGGGTTAGTCGTGTTTTGTTGTTTGATAAGTGTATTGATCGATTGTTGGTAATTATTGTTATTCAAGGTTGTTCGAGCGATCGGTATCTTGGTTAGGACGTTGTTCGTGGACGGACATTCTTCATCGGTATTGTGTAAGTTAAATCTTACTCGGTTAAAAGGATACCAATTCCTTTTGTTGTTGATTGCTCATAATCATAATTCATTCATCATAATAATAATCATTTTGAGACTTGTAATTGTCGAATAATCATTTCATTCACGAGGAACGACGGTTCCAAATCATTTCATTGGGTTATCAATCACATCACTATTACTTTCATACCGGTGAGTCATCTTGGCCTTGTCTAATTATTATTCATTGATATTCACCATGGTCATTCTCGTTCATGTGACCTTCCGGGTTCATATTGCGTGGCCGGGTGTGGCTGTGTGGAATTTTTAGTCGGGCACACGATGGTCATGTATTGGGTTCACCGATACATCGGACCGTGCACACGGTAACGCTTACCTCCGTGAGACTAATTAGGTACAAGGACGGGTGTGTCCGGTCATTCGTCTTGTACACTTGCACAGGACATTACGGGCGTACTATGATGCTCCTCTTCGGCGTAATTCATAATTAAGAATATTTCATAACTTCAGTTAATTCATGATTGTGTAATTTCAACTCTTGAGGATTGTTGTTACGTATCGACCCGTTGGGGATTTTGTTTTCGTGTCACGGCAAGGCAAAGGCACGGAAGAGCATGTTGACGGCGACGAGTCCAGTGATACTAGTAGGGGCCCTCTGCTCACCATTTATTCATCATTTGTGTTTCCTTTATTTATTCCGCTGCAGACATTCCGTTTGAATGCTCATTTCATTCAAAGGTGTTGTGTATTTTATCGTCACATAAAATACACATGTATTCTATTTTATCACAGGTGTGTTGTATAAAACTCCTCATCGGAGTAATTGATGTTGTAATGTGGTTCGGTACTACATTTACCTGTAATTCATTCATTTTCATTCGCCCGGTGGGTCCCAAATGGGGTCCACGACACCGTAATATCCGCCTAGTTTGGGGTGTTACGAGTTGGTATCGAGCGTGGTTTTGAATACTACCCTCCAAGTCATGTCTCATTTGAAATCATCGTCATCGGACTAGTATCATTGGACTTTCGCGTCACGTGTGACTGTGCAAATGCCGAGCCAATCGGACCAAGAATCGTAAGATTTCTAATGCCATGGTATAATTTCTCGCATTAATCATTCATTCATAATTCATCGATTAACAATCCTCAATCATCATTGTCATTTTGATCGAACAGTCGAGTTAACTCATTAATCACCAATTCATTTCATTGTTCGGTTGTTGATCGTGAAGATCGGATCATTAATCTTGTTAACTCATCCAAGATAATCATTTCGGAACTTCATCAGATAATCATGTCACGTCAATTGATCATTCATGTAATCGCTGCATTTGAGCGCGTATGCTCATTTTCATCATTTCATAATATAATCATAATGTGATACTCATGCGAGACATATAATCATCATATGACTTTCCACTTCAGTATGGAAAGGGCTGGCAGAGGACGTGGAGGACGAGGCCGTGGAGCGGGCCGAATCCCGAGAGCTCGTGTGAATACACGTGCAAACGCGAGGAATAATGCTAATTCATCGAGCAGCGACGCTGCCACTCATTCACCTGGACGCGATGAGTCATGATCCGCGCGTCGTACCCGGGACACGGCTCAGTCAGAGGGTGTCCGGGTTGATCCACTCGCATTTATGCAGGGCATGATGGCCCAAATGACGCAGATGGCTCAGTTGATGGAGACGATGCATAACTCTGTCAATCAGAATCAGCAGGCTCCTCCGCCGCCACCTCAGAGGCAAGAGAGGAATGTGAGTAACATCATTGGCGATATCTCTCGCCAGAGGCCACCTACTTTTGAGGGCCTGCTCGAGCCGGCAGATATCATTCATTGGCTCGAGCATTTCGAGAAGCTGTTTGCTATGGTAGAGTGTCCCGAGGGACACAAAGTTTCTGTCGCGGCTTACTACCTTGGTAAGAGCGCACATTCTTGGTGGTTGTCGTTGAAGCCCACCGAAGGATCTTGTACTTGGGATCAGTTCAAGACTCTCATGATGGAGAGGTACTATCCGGCCCCACTCAGGGAGGCCAAGTTGTCGGAATTACTCACTCCCGACCTTTCGGCGGATGATGATGTTCTCGCCATCGCCGAAAAATTTCAGGAACTTCTTCCGTTCGCCTCATCTATCATTCACTCGAAGCGGACAAGATCAAGTATTTCAAGAAGAGGTCAAACCCCGTATGAGACTTCAGATTTAATCATAATTGCACCACGTTGGCCGAGTTCATTGAGAAGGCTCTTACTTACGAGCTTACGGCTAAGGAAATTGCTAAGCAAAGAACCTTCGTCTCGCTAGCAAGAAGTCCAAGAACCGTAATCGACGGAGTCGTGCCACTTTCAAGAAACCCCGTGCGGGCTCGCTTTCGAGCGACCTTCGGTGTCGTCTAAACCCGCGGAATCTCAATCTCGAGCGCCGCCCGCCATCACTGTTTAATCATGGGGAACTTGGTCACCTCGGTACCAAGTGTCCGAGGCGACTATCACATGTCATAATTGTGGAATTGCCGGGCATAAGGCCCGTTTTGCCGTAGGGACTCCAAACCTACTCGGACGTCATCTCGGGCCCCTAAACAACACCGTTCGTAATCAGCCACTCAATCGGCGTCGTTTAAAACGACGGGAGCGACTAAAGGTGGAGCTTTTAGCCGCCAGACGGAGCGTCGGTCTGCCGGACTAGCAAGCCCCGGATTTATGAGATGAAGAAGACCGATGATCCAGAGGCCCGAATGATCTCGGTACACTCGATATTCTATCTCAACCTTTGTGTGTACTCTTTTCGATATCGGTGCATCGCATTCATTCATTTCCGAGTCATGTTTGAGTAGACTACGTGGGTAGTGCTACTAGTTGTGAGCCTTATGTCATTGGACTACCCGATGGTAGACGAATTATCGTAATCGTGAGATTGATTGTCCGATTGATTTCATGGTCGTGTATGGCCGGCGGACCTAATCGTGGTAGATTTGCCGAGGGACGACGTCATCTTGGGTATTGATTGGATGGTTTGTCATGATGCCATCATTAATGTCCGTAGCGTATGGTCACTATCATTTCGCACGATGGAGTTGAATGTGTGTTTCGTGGAGGTAATCCCTACTGCTCGTAAGGTCATTAATTCAATGAAAGCGAGAAGGTTACTAAATCGTATTGTGTCGGTTATTGGTGCTATATGGTTAAAACCGAGAAGTCATCGAATGTTAACGGATATTCCGGTGGTGAGGGAATATGCCGATGTTTTTCCGCATTTGAGTTGCACGGTTTGCCTCCACAGAGGGATGTGGAGTTCACGATTGAGTTGGAGCACAGTACGTCCCCGATATCGAAGGCGCCGTGCGGATGGCCCCGACCGAGATGCAGAATTAAAGAACCAACTTGAAGAGTTGTTCGAGAAGGGTTATATTCGACCGAGTGCGTCCCCGTGGGGAGCACCAGTGTTATTTGTCAAGAAGAAGGATGGTTCATTCCGCTTATGTATTGATTATCGGGAGTTGAACAGGGTGACGATCAAGAATAAGTATCCCTTACCCCGTATTGATGATCTCTTAGATCAACTTCACGGAGCTTCAGTATTTTCCAAGATCGACTTAAGATCTGGATATCATCAGTTGCGGATTCGAGAGTCGGATATTGCGAGGACGGCGTTTCGAACACGCTATGGTCACTATGAGTTTGTGGTTATGCCGTTTGGATTGACTAATGCACCTGCGGTATTCATGGAGTTAATGAATCGGGTTTTCATCGACTTTTTGGATCAGTTTGTTGTTGTCTTCATCGACGACATTTTGATTTATTCTCGTGACCGGTAGGAGCACGAGTTTCACCTTCATCAAGTGCTCGACGTGTTGAGACGAGAACAACTTTATGGGAAGTTTTCTAAATGTGAGTTCTGGATGTCCGAAGTGACTTTTCTCGGACATGTAATTTCATCAGACGGAGTTCGTGTCGATCCTCAGAAGACGGAGGCTATTCGAGATTAGCTACCTCCGAAGAACGTTAAGGAAATCCGAAGTTTCCTCGGATTAGCGGGTTATTATCGGCAATTTGTAGAGGGATTTTCTAGAATCGCTCAACCCTTAACGAACCTTTTGCGGAAGGATAAGAAATACACGTGGTCCGACGCGTGTCAACGGAGTTTTGAGGAACTCAAGAGTCGGTTAATGTCAGCACCTGTACTTTCCTTGCCGCAGGGGACGGAAGGATTTGTGGTTTATAGTGATGCATCCGGACAGGGTCTCGGATGTGTGCTCATGCAGAACGGGAAGGTCATTGCCTATGCTTCACGGCAATTGAGACCTTACGAGGTTAATTATCCGACCCACGACCTGGAGCTAGCAGCCGTGGTGTTCGCTTTGAAGATTTGGCGTCATTACCTTTATGGCGTCACCTGTCAGATATTCACCGATCATAAGAGCTTAAAGTATATATTTACTCAGAAGGAGTTAAATATGCGTCAGAGACGGTGGTTGGAATTAATCAAAGATTATGATATTGAGATCCTCTACCACCCGGGCAAGGCGAACGTTATCGCCGACGCCTTGAGTCGTAAGTCCGTTCGGGAGCGGATGCTTGCCGTTTACGATTCGGAAGGAGCTTCAAGGGAATTCCTTAGACCCGAGATCGAGGTCAGCCGGCGAGTTCGGGAGACTGACTTTGTATGTTAGAGATTTCATCATCACTCGTGGAGGCAATCCGAGAGAATCAGGGTTCGGACCCATCATTGTTGCGCATCCGAGAGGATGTGGCTCAGGGTAAAGCCCCTGGATTTGTGGTCCACGAGGATGGACTTTTGAGGTTTAAGAATCGGTTGTGCGTACCGGCAAATGACGAGTTGAAAAACTCGATTTTGAAAGAAGCTCATGCTACCCCTTATTCCGTTCATCCGGGGTCTAGCAAGATGTACAAGGACTTGAAACAAAATTACTGGTGGAGTAATATGAAGCGAGAAGTCGCAATTTGTTTCGAGATGCTTAACTGTCAACAAGTAAAGATTGAACATCGGCCGTGGGTATGTGAAACCCCTTCCTATTCCCGAGTGGAAGTGGGAAGACATTTCTATGGATTTCATCACGAGTTTGCCGACGAGTCGTCGTGGCATGAACACGATCTGGGTGATCGTGGACCGCTTAACCAAATCAGCTCATTTCCTTGAGATCAAGGAGACGTGGGGTCCCAGAGACTTGCGCATCTGTTCATCAAAGAGATAGTCGATCGCGGTACTCCTAAAAGTATCATTTCCGATCGTGACGGACGGTTTGTGTCGCATTTTTGGAAATCGATTCATCGTGCTATGGGAACTCGGCTTAATCTCGGCATCGCTTTTCATCCTCGGTCAGACGGACAATCGAGAGAGGACCATTCGGACATTAGAGGACATGTTGAGGGCATGCGTCCTCGATTGGAAAGACGATTGGGAAGCCCAACTACCATTGATCGAGTTCACGTATAATAATAGTTGGCATGCTTCGATCAAGATGGCACCTTACGAGGCCTTGTATGGTCGTCGTTGTCGATCTCCGTTGTGTTGGGACGACTTATCAGAATCAATCGGCACCGAGCCCGATATGCTTATAGCCGCCCGTGAGAAGGTAGCTTTGATCAGGAGTCGTTTGTTGACCGCTCGAGTCGACGTAAATCATATGCGAGATAACCGTAAACCGACCATTAGAGTTCGAGGCTGGTGACCATGTGTTGGTCAAGGTATCCCCGAGTCGTGGTATCTTCCGTTTTGGGAAGAAGGGAAAGTTGAGTCCGAGATTCATTGGACCGTTTGAGATTTTGGATCGAGTGGGCGAGTTAGCTTATCGATTGGCTTTACCTCCGGCGTTGAGCCGAATTCATAATGTGTTTCATGTCTTTCAGTTGCGGAAGTATGTTGCCGACCCGAGTCACATACTTGATTCGAAATCGAGATCGCCGACGATCATTCATATGAGGAGCGTCCTATACGAGTTTTAGAGCGGCGAATCAAGCAGTTGAGGAATAAGACGATTCCTTTGGTTAAAATTCAGTGGTCTAGACACGGAGTCGAAGAGGCTACTTGGGAAACCGAGGATAGTATGCGGGAGAGTTATCCTGAGTTGTTTGACCCTTAGTTTCGGGGACGAAACTTTTTTAAGGGGGGGTGTATGTAATACCCAGTTGTAATTCAGTAATTATCACTCAGTAATTATCATTCAGTATTTATCATTCAGTAATTGATACTCAGTAATTTCATTCATCATTGATCATTTGTCACTCATATTCAGTCATGGTATTCATCATTCAGAGTTATCGTATCGTGTATCAATCGTCATTCATCACTAATCTGATTGGAGTTTCGTGCCGTGTTTATCATCATTGTCATTTTCGTTGCAAGCTGTGCTTGAGGAGTAGCGCACGCTACATACTCCTTTTAGCGTACGCTAATTGGGTATAGGTAGCGCACGCTACCGCTCGGCTTTAGCGCACGCTAAGGCTACCTTGGCCGCATCCGTAAGGTACCGACCGCAGTGAGAATAATGTAGCGCACGCTACGAGTGGTAAGTAGCGCGCTAAGGGTCGTAGTAGCGCACGCTATATGTGTGAGTAGCGCGCTAGGGGCAGATCTGGTTGAGTCCAGTGGCTACTGGACTGCACCGGGTTTATTCATAGCGCACGCTATGCATTGTTGTTAGCGTACGCAACCGATATATTAGCGCACGCTAAATAATGGTTGTAGCGCACGCTATCGAGGTTAGATCAGAGGGCAGAGGGTTTTTCTCGACTCCGATCAAGGCGTCAAATATTTCGCTAGCGCACGCTAACAATGGATATTAGCGCACGCTAGTAGTATGGCCGTAGCGCACGCTACAAAGAGGTACGTAGCGCGCTACCGTGTTCGGACGGTGGTCTTGGACTACCCAAATTACTCGTTATCGCACGCTATGCACAAGGTCTAGCGCACGCTAACCTGGACTTAGTATAATTTTGACAGTTAGTCAGACTTCTTCATTTGCTCATCTCATTTCACTCCTTCGGTATTTTTGGGCGATTTCGAGCGTTTCGGAGAGGGTTCTTCGAGGTGTAATCATCAATCATCATCTTCAAGCTCATCTTTCGGATTGATCATCATTTCATCATCTTCATCACATCGAATCAAAGGTATTAATCTCTTGGATCTAGAATTTCGGATTTTGGGTTTTCCTTCCGATTTCTTCGTAAGCTTGGATTATCATTGGGATATGTTAAGTTATGGATTATCTACTTGGATAAATATATTCCTACGGATTTAATGGTTATTTTCGAATTGTTTTCAAGAACCCTTGGGGTTGACTTGATTAATTGGGGATTTTCCGATTGAGGTCGTTATAATCATGAATTATGGATTCCTAATGGATTATCGATATCATTGAAGTGTTTTGTTAGTTCGAAATACTCATTTTGGTGTGGGTTTCGACATATTCGGATCGATATTTTCGTAGTTGTGCGGTCGGTTATGTATTCGTTGGAATGCCTATGAGTTTGTTTATCGTTGTTTCGACCCTTGGGTTAGTCGTGTTTTGTTGTTTGATACGTGTATTGAACGATTGTTGGTAATTATTGTTATTCAAGGTTGTTCGAGCGATCGGTATCTTGGTTAGGACGTTGTTCGTGGACGGACATTCTTCATCGGTATTGTGTAAGTTAAATCTTACTCGGTTAAAAGGATACCAATTCCTTTTGTTGTTGATTGCTCATAATCATAATTCATTCATCATAATAATAATCATTTTGAGACTTGTAATTGTCGAATAATCATTTCATTCACGAGGAACGACGGTTCCAAATCATTTCATTGGGTTATCAATCACATCACTATTACTTTCATACCGGTGAGTCATCTTGGCCTTGTCTAATTATTATTCATTGATATTCATCATGGTCATTCTCGTTCATGTGACCTTCCGGGTTCATATTGCGTGGCCGGGTGTGGCTGTGTGGAATTTTTAGTCGGGCACACGATGGTCATGTATTGGGTTCACCGATACATCGGACCGTGCACACGGTAACGCTTACCTCCGTGAGACTAATTAGGTACAAGGACGGGTGTGTCCGGTCATTCGTCTTGTACACTTGCACAGGACATTACGGGCGTACTATGATGCTCCTCTTCGGCGTAATTCATAATTAAGAATATTTCATAACTTCAGTTAATTCATGATTGTGTAATTTCAACTCTTGAGGATTGTTGTTCAGAATCGACCCGTTGGGGATTTTGTTTTCGTGTCACGGCAAGGCAAAGGCACGGAAGAGCATGTTGACGGCGACGAGTCCCATGATACTAGTAGGGGGCCCCACTGCTCATCATTTATTCAGTCATTTGTGTTTCCTTTATTTATTCCGCTGCAGACATTCCGTTTGAATGCTCATTTCATTCAGTGTTGTGTATTTTATCGTCACATAAAATACACATGTATTCTATTTTATCCTGGGTGTGTTGTATAAAACTCCTCATCGGAGTAATTGATGTTGTAATGTGGTTCGGTACTACATTTACCTGTGTAATTCATTCATTTTCATTCGCCTGGTGGGTCCCAGTCGGGGGGTCCACGGCACTGTAATATCCGCCTAGTTTGGGGTGTTACAAGAGGCTCGTTTAAACCAAAAATGGAAATTTCCACTAGTCGCATCCTAGAATTAATTCATATGGATTTAATTGGTCCGTCTCGACATGCCAGTCTAACAGGTAAACTTTATACTTTAGTTATTGTCGATGATTTTTCAAGATTTACTTGGGTAAAATTCTTAGCCAATAAAGATGATGCTTTTAACGAGTTTGTTAAGTGGTGTAAGGTTACCCAGAAGGAAAAGGAATTACCAGTTATCGCCATTCGAACCGATCATGGTGGAGAATTTGATTCTAATCTCTTTGAAGATTGGTGCGATAAATATGGTATTGGGCACAACTTTTCGGCACCTCGGACACCTCAACAAAATGGAGTTGTCGAGAGGAAGAATCGCTCTCTAGAAGAAATGAGCCGAACAATGCTCAACGAGTATGGTCTTCCTAAATACTTTTGGGCCGAAGCCGTTAACACTGCTTGTTATGTTATTAATCGTGTCCATCTCAGGAGAAATAAAATGATGACTCCCTAGGAGATTTTTAAAGGTAAAAAGCCCAATTTATCTTATTTTCATCCATTTGGTTGTAAAGTGTTCATTCATAATAATGGAAAAGACAATTTGGGTAAATTCGATTCTAAATCAGATATTGGAATATTTCTTGGTTATTCTACTAATAGTAAAGCTTATCGTGTATTTAATTGTAGAAGAGGCTCGGTAGAAGAGTCCATTCATGTAAAATTCGATGATACAGTTTTACCCCCGAGAAAGGTTGTTTTTGATGATGATGCAGGTATGGTTCCAGCTAACGAAGTATCCGTAGTATCAAAGGAGTTGGAGAAGCTCGACGTAAGCTCGGACAAACAGGAGGAAAATACTTACAACCTTCCTAAAGATTGGGCAAATGTGAAAGACCATCCGATGGAACAAATTCTCGGAAAAATCGATGAAGGTGTACGAACTAGGAGAAATATAAATGATTGTATTAACAATATTGCATTTATTTCTCTTACGTAACCAAAGAATATCGATGAGGCCATAAATGATGAGAATTGGGCTATTGCTATGCAAGAAGAGCTAAACCAATTCGAAAGAAATAAAGTTTGGGAATTAGTTAAAATTAGGTAGACAAATCAATCATTGGTACCAAATGGGTTCATAAAATCAAAGCAGATGATGATGGTCTCCTATTAAAAATAAATCGAGGTTGGTCGCCCAAGGTTATAATCAAGAAGAAGGCTTGGATTATGAAGAGACGTTCGCTCTGTTGCTCGTCTTGAAGCTATTCGTCTTCTCGTGCCTTTGCCGCATACAAGAAGATCAAACTCCATCAAATGGATGTAAAAAGTGCGTTCTAAATGGAATCATCCGGAGGAAGTTTATGTCAAGCAACCTCCGGTTTTGAAGACTATGATCATCCGGATCATGTGTACAAGCTCCATAAAGCTCTCTATGGATTAAAGCAAGCTCCGAGAGCATGGTATGATCGTCTAAGCTCTTTTCTTATCTCAAATGGTTATAAAAGAGGTAATGTTGATAATACTCTATTCATTAAGGTCTTAAATGATGATATGTTAATTTGTCAAATCTATGTGGATGATATTGTTTTTGGTGCAACTAACGAAACTCTGTCCAAAGAATTTTCATATCTTATGAAGGGAGAGTTCGAAATGAGTATGATGGGAGAGTTGAAAAACTTTCTCGGACTCCAAATTAAGCAACTCAATGACGGAATATTCATTCACCAATCCAAGTACGTCAATGAGCTTCTAAAGAAATTTAAGATGGAAGATTGCAAAGAAATATCCACTCCTATGTCTTCCACTCTTAAACTCGATAAAGATGAAAAAGGTAAATTTGTTGACCAAAAACAGTATCGAGGTATGATCGGATCCTTACTTTACTTAACTGCATCTAGACCTGATATAATGTTTGCTACCTGTCTATGTGCTCGTTTTCAAGCTAACCCTAAAGAATCTCATCTCATTGCATGTAAACGAATTTTTCGATATTTAAAATATCTTTCTTGGTTTAGGCCTATGGTATCCTTCCAAAGATTGATTTTCAACTTTTTGCATATAGTGATTCCGATTTCGGTGGATGTAAAATTGATAGAAAAAGCACCACCGGAACGTGTCATTTTATGAGTTCATGTTTAATTTCATGGGGAAGTAAGAAACAGACTAGTGTCACTACTTCCACATGAAGCGTAATATGTGGTCGCGGGAAGTGCATGTGCACAAGTTCTTTGGATCAAAAATCAATTACTTGATTATGGCATCGAACTTAAAAATACTCCTATTTTTTGTGACAATACAAGTGCCATTAATTTAAGTAAAAACCCCATTTTGCATAGTAGGACAAAACACATCGAAATTCGTCACCATTTTATTCGTGACCATGTCCAAAACGGGAATGTTCGTCTCCAATTTGTTGGTACTAATGAACAATTGGCGGATATTTTTACAAAACCATTACCCGAAGAAGCTTTCAACTTTATTCGCATAAATTTAGGAATGGGACATGCTGATCATTTTTAATATTGCATACTCATCATAGTCACATTAAATGGTCATTTAAATCGGGACATCATCGAAAGGAAAAGACTATTTATTTGGTCTTGCTTACGTACGGTAGACGCGGTCCATTTCGTACGTAATAGGACCTTACGTACGTTACAGGGTGGTTCGTTACGTACGTAACGAAACGCAGGTTTCACTCCAAAAAGTTTAGGTTTTTACGTTACGTACGTTACATAAGGGATATAACGTACGTAAGCGATTGTTGACCCTCACATATATAAACCCACATCGTCAGTTCCCTTTTCATTCCCTACAAATCCCTAGCGACAGCGACGAAGTGTTCTGGAAAATCTATCAAAACTTCAAGATTATCCATCAAACCTTCACTTTTCTTCCGATTCAATCCTCATGGCATCCAGAACCGGAAAAAAGAGAAGAGGAGAAACCTCCCAAACATCCTCCACGGCTTCCGGCGATCTATCATTTCGGAATGCTCAAGCCATGAAAGTTTTCAACGAAATCCTTATTGACGAAGAGGTAACTCCGAGTCACCACTTTGATTTTGAATCTCTGAACTGTGCTGGTGTTGCTATCTAAGAATTCTTCGATATGCTTGGGATAAATCGGTTCGTTAGTCTTGCTCGACCAATTTATGAGGAATGTGTAAAAGAGTTTTATGCAAAAATTTTTGTCACTTATGATGCCGACGGACTTGCTGTTGTTAATTCCCTTGTGCGTGGTAAATCAATATCCTTTGATGAGGCGAAGCTTTCGGAGATTTTTGGTCTCCCTAATGAGGGTTTTCGATGCAAAGGAGAGTTTGCTCCTCCGGACGAAGTCATTAACGACTGGTCCGATGATGAAAGCTATGGTGTTCACGAGTCCAAAGTTCGTGATTTTTTGTCGGACAAAGCCGTTATAAATGTTCATTCCGGGCGGTTTGAAAACAATGACTTTGGGATAAACATTCGTTTGCTTCACGATGCTATCACTCGTTGTCTTATGCCTAAAGTTAATGCTCAGCTTCGACTTGTGAATATCGATATGGAGATTATTTATCATGTGTGGAAGGATCACCAAGTCAACTTCGCGTCTATTGTGCTAAAATGGTTCGTGGAAAAGGGTCAAATTTTCCACAAAAAGAGCTACGCGAAAGTTGATCGACAGAGAAAATCGGGTATGCCGTTTGGTTCTATCTTAACTGAAATTTTTGAGAAAGCTGGAGTTGATCTGTCTGGGGTCCACGGGGTTCCGATTCCTAGGGGGAGCCTCGTCACCGAGGGGACGTTATGGACGACGAGGTATCTTCGCACGAGACATCGTGGATGGATATACTTTGCGTATATCAAGGATGATGATCGGCTCATAGATGGGGGCACTCTTCCGAGACCGGAGGAGAGGATCACATCGAGGGGGATCGAACATACTAGACCTCGTCCGTCATCTCAGCTTGGTTCCTCCCGTCCTCGTCCGGAATCCTCTTCTTCCCAGATGGCTTCTCGAATGGATAGGCTTGAGAAGGACATGAGTGACATCAAGATCATGGTGAAGAACATCTGCACACATTTTGGGATACCACCGACACCGCCGGATGCGGACCTTGACTAGTCGGGCTATCCTTTCTGATGATGATGTTTCCTGTTTTATTAAAAGACCAAACATTTCATGTTTATGTTTTGACTGTAATGACTATCTTTTTATGCATCATTTTGGTTATCATTTTGTTTAATCATTGACTTGGTTTATGTTGATTATTATGCGTATCATTGATGTCTCTTGCAGGTTTTCTCAACTTTTTGTTAATGACAAAAAGGGGGAGAATAATATGTATCGTTTTTGAAATCAACTTTTGAAATAACCCGTGCGCGTTTTCAGGGGGAGCATATTAAATTTTTGCAGTGCTCGTGTTCAGGGGGAGCCTTATTAAAATCATGTTTTCAAAAACTTACATACGTAAATTTTGTCATCATCAAAAAGGGGGAGATTGTTGGAACAATATTTTTTAGATCATTTTGATGATGTGTTATTAAAACGTAAAATTTACTTAAAACATATTTTCTCTTCATTTAACGTACGTAACACACATCACATTAACGTACGTAACATTCACAGTTGTCTGCAAGATTTTTAGTACAGTTAACGTACGTAACGCATCTTTTATAACGTACGTAACATTCACTATTTTCGTAAGTTTTTCAGATGCGTAACGTCGTAAGCGGAGATATATAACGTACGTAAGGCTTGAATTATTCTGACCGTTGGAAAAGCCACTAGCCGTTGCAACAAGTCGTCTCAATCAACGGATCTTTGACCAGGATATTACGTACGTAACCATGAGGTTCATAACGTACGTAACGCATTTCATCATGTTTCACTGAACAGTTTCGGCACTTTCATTACGGCCGTTATTCGGATCATATAACGTACGTAACGTACGTAATCCACAGCATATAACGTACGTAACCAGTTAAACTGTTCCAACGGGAAATTAAGCTCAAGAAGGCTATAAATAGCCACCTTCATGGAGATTGAAGAGACACAAGCATTCTGAGCCTACTAGCATACTCAAGCAATATCAAGCAAATATTTTGAGAGATATTCTTATTCTAGATTGTGATACGAGAATATTTGTTCTATAATTTCCAATCTTCATTCTTGTATCTAAGAGCGATATATCGTGAAAGCCGAGTTTCTACTCGCATTTATTTTGTGTATTGGTTATCTTGTACCTAGAAAAACAAGAGTGTTTTTGTGAGGTTGTTCTTGAGCCCGGAAATCAAGAAGTTGTAAGAAGTTGGCACTAAACTAGAAAGTGCAAATTCCAAGTTCTAAGAAAAGTCCTAGTCGATAAAACTAGGTAGGGGACGTAGGCTTCGTTAATAGCCGAACCTCTCGAACAATTCCTTGTGTTCTTTCTTTTCCGCACTTTTATTACTCCGATATTTTTGCTTCCGCACGAAAAGAGTACAATACTCTTAACCGCACTATTCAACCCCCCTTCTAGTGGCGTTACCAATCTAACATCATCATCGGTCATGAGTCCTGCTCACGACTCCACCAACGTACTTTGGTGTCTTTGATCCAACTAGTTTCTTTTTTCAAATAAAATGATGTCCATGACAATACCGTGGTATATGGATCATCAAACTGTCCAAACTCTGGACTATTAAAGCCTAAATGTGTCAATGTCCCAATACATCTTCTGGTTACACAAACCGATGCAAGCCGGACCATATTGACTCATGAATATTTTTCCTTTTTCACATCTCCAATACAAGTGATGCATAAGATTTTATTTCTCACAAATCACAATGAGATGTTATGAGTGATACACTTTGGCATATATATCATCGAGTCATAATATGGTTCAATTATTACGGAACATATGTGACTAGAAAATGCCATTCGGCATTCAACAACTTGAGCATTATACCGCTCATTGATTGTGATGACATACTCATCATAGTCACAATGGATTTATAAAACGAAATCCAAAAATATTCCGTTCCTTGAAAATAGCTTAATACGCACTCAAATTCGCTTGCAAAATTTTACAAATATGAGCATAGCGAACACTCTAACAACATAGAGATTTTATACCAGATATGATCAAAATGATCTATCATATTGAGTGCATAACATGGCAAGGTTTTATGCCTAAGGGTCAAAATTACAACACAAGCATGGTGTAACACTACCATGCACACGCTCAACCTTCTTATAAGGGTGCGTGTTTTGGGCTTCCCCAAGGAAACTGTTTTTCAACATTTGAAAGATGATAGTTTAGCGTACAACGCATACCAAAAACTGCATCATTTATGGAAAATTCGGCCAAAAAGAGGTTGAAAAATATGTGTCATAAGACCACTTGCAAATTTAATATGGGAACCAAGTTGGTTGGGACAAAAGTTAGCACAATCGCTGAAAATAAAATTCCGCGCAGCTTGACCTTTGTTCACTAAAACAGCGATATACCTTGTTAGGAAGGCTATGGACGAACGGTTAGATGTTATGGAAACTAGACTTCCGTATCTTTCTATCCATATATTGTGCACCACACGGATCATTAAACTCAGATCACAGTGCATGTTTTAAGTGGCTGCTTTAGTATTTCCCAAGTTTAGTGAGAAAACAAGGTTGAGACCATATCCAATGGCATAAGTGTTGATGCAAAAACATGGCAATGACAGCCATATGCGCGTTTAAATGCAGCAGGGTATTCGATTTCTTATCTCGACTAATGATCCTTTCGGTAACTCCAAGTTGGTAGACTTGCAGAGAAAGTAGGAATGTCGGTACAGCTAAGGCTGTTTAAAAACCACTGATTCCGTTTGAACTTTCAAAGCATAAGCAAATACCAAGGAGGATGCGCCTAGTCATGATCAAAAGTGTAGACAAAATCTACCAAAGTGCATCAAATCAACCAAGAATTTTAATTCTCAATTTGCAAGCATACGTCATAATAGCCATGTTATATGGATGCAACGCGGTGCATCATAATTAAGCATTTTGAACCATGAGACATAATGAATATATCATAACCAACTTGTCTTGACCATCTAATAAGATCGACTAAACATAGTCAAATGTATAAGGCACATGCCTTTACAAATACTCGGAAAAGTATTCGGACCTATAGTCATACGAACTATAATCGAGGTCAACGAATTCATGTATTTACCGCAATATGCCATTGCTTTACATGTTAAAATTCATGAGAATTACTCGTACATTCTTTCATATATCATGTTGCAAGGAGACGGTGCATGTCTACACCCACATGCAATATTTTATTTTAATAAGATGAAAGATGGAGTTTTCCAAGTATGGGATTGGGTCAAGACCAACGTGGTGGTCGCTCAATTCAACGTGACAAATCCGTCACAAATCGATTTTAACCACGACATATCCGTCGCAATCGATGTTTGTCCCATTTGTATGTCACAATTCCGTGACTAATCATGAACGAGTCATAACTTTACCGTTACCGACAATGTTCATTTTATTCAATTGTTGGTTTAAAATCGACAAAACGGCGACATCAAATCGCACCCAAAACGTGGTGTATGCAACAACCACAACTATCGACTTTCAACAATTATCCGTGACTCCTCCAGGACCGTCACACAGTTTACTTCGACATATGATAGTGATACCACCTCTCATAGTCTCATCCACCGCAAAGTAGCGTGGGAGATAAAGAACCCAAATCCCCAATTCCCAAATAAAAATTCCCAAAAGAGAGAAATTGAAAAATGGGAACTTTAATAAAATCTTACGGGTACTTGGTTCCATATTTGCTTTGGTCCTTGAATGGGAGATTCTCTCCATATGAGCAACATATTTCCGTGGGTACTCCGTTCTATATTTACTTTGATCCTTGAATAGGATAAATATGGCTTTTTCTCCATAGCGTGCACATCATTATGAGCGACGCATTTTCCTATATACACGTAAAACATAAACATGTAAGATTCATAAGTGTACAAATCAATGAACAAATGAATTATTAATTAGGAAAATAGAGAGTTGAGAAACGCCCGAAAAGGGCTACTGGTCTCGATAATTCGGCCGAAAAAGGACTCGAGCGCGGCGATGCAGCAACTCGGTATTGGATGAGGTCGGATCTCCAAATTTCCTCGTAAAAATCTGCTTCTGTTCGGCAGTAGATTCAGTAATCGATATTACACAGAATCCGATCTTCACCGTTGAATATACAGATATTTGTGTTGGGAAGTTGCTGTCAAAATTTCACACTGATCCGACGGTTAACGAATCGGGAAACATGATTTTGGTACGACTGCGCTGTGCAGAAAATTTGCGCGCGGAAATTCTCGTCTCTCGATTTTTTTTTTCTTTCGCAGACAGTTTCATCGAAAAATACTATTCCGAATCAGATCTCCACTGTTGAACTTGTAGTTCTTACTTCGTGAAGGGGCAGAAACGGGTTCGATCTTACTTCGCGGTTGGGGCTAAAAAAAATTCCGATTCGTTGAATCTGTTGGGGTAGACGTGGGCAGGCAAGCTAGACAACAAAGTTGGACCGCATAACGGGCCGGGTTCTTTGTGGGTTAAGGTCGGGCCGAGATCTGGACTTTTTTTTCTTTTTTTTTTTTGTATCGGGCCGCTTGATGGTTTCGATTTCGGCCGGCGACGACTGTTGAATCGGTGGGTGAAAAGTCGGTTAGGGTTTCGTAGGTTTTGCTTTTCTGGTCGGGATGGGGTGATTCCGTCCGAATCTGGATGTGGTCGCGGGTTGGACTGGTGTAGGAAGATGACGGCTACAATCGGGCGGGCGACGGCGATGGAAATTAAGGTTGGCGGCCGCGGGATTCGCGAAGAAGGTGACCAGAGGTCGTATGAGGCGTCCGATCTGGTGCGATTGGATCGGCGACGGCATGGAGGCTGCGGCTCGACGCTTGGTTGCTCGCGGGAAGACGACGGCATTGGTTTTAGGGTTTCAGATTTTTTTTCGTATTTTTCTTGCTCTATTGGTAGAGTACGTGCTGATAACGTGTTTCAGGAGAAAGTAAAGAGACTGTAAATAGAGTCAATCAATTGTATTGATAACAATGAATAGAGGGGCCTTTATATAGGCATTACAATGAGAGTCCTTCCATACATAGGATTCCTAGATAAGGTAAGACATCTAATAGGATCCTACTACCTCTAGAAGGATCTGGAACCTTCCATCTATGTATCTACAATCAGTATTAGGTAAGACACATCACGGGAATAATAATTCCCGAAACAATAGGAACTTATTTCTAATTATTTTTTCATGCACCATGTCACATGCATCATTAACCCGTAGATCATAGCAAAAAACACGCATGTTTTGCACATATAGTTCATGTAATTTTGCTGTCTTTTGTTTATAATTATGAATTACGTACAGTAAAATTTCTATAAATTAATAATATCAGAACCGAGAAATTTTATTAATTTAGATAGATATTATATAATCAATAAATTTGAATTTATTAATTAGAGAAGTTTACATAATGGACCTTCGTGATCTTGAGAACTTGATCACTGGTATGCACTAGCGGCATAAAATGGATGTGAATCAGTTGCTCGATTTTACTTGTGAAAATAATGAATGTTACGAAATTTAGAACTTAGAAGAAATAGTGGTTGATGTCATTCAAAATTCGGTAGATGAAGTGGAGGATGATCCAATAGCTTCGCAACCGGTCACGTGAAAAGAAGCATTGGAAGCAGAAACAACTCTCCACAACTTTTATTGTAGTACGGGAAGACAATGCCGCAACTCTCGAGTGCAGTGGAGATATTTAAAGATGAAATCAATTTAAATTTCAAGTTCAATAAAAAAGCAGGTCATGCTGGCAAACTTACCACTAAATCGGGGGTGAGCTCGAGCCTCTTGGGAGGTACTTAGGACAGGGGACGATCCCCCTCGTGTGCGTGTGTGAGAAAAAAAAATTCAACAAAAAAAACAAATAACTATAGATTCATTTTGGCTAAAATGCTCCTGGGGTCCCTTAACTTAATTTCAGATAACGATTTAGTCCTTTATCTTTTTTTTGTCCCAACTAAGTCCTTTATCTTTCTAATTTTAAGCAAATTTAGTCTTTTAGTTGGTCTCAGTTAGCTGTTGTCCAGGGTGGTTTGTTAAGTTCTTACGTGGATATAAACATACCTGCGTGGAGAACAAAGTCAAATTCCTAACCTATGTGTCCATTTCCTAACCTATGTGTCCATTTCCTAACCTCCATTTTCTAATTTTACCTGAATTTATATATATATATATATATATATATTCAAGAAAATAATTTTATTTCGAAAAAATATTATTTTGCCAAAAAATATTTTTTCCTCCAGAAAATATTTTTTTAATTTTTTCAAAAAAATATAAATTTTTAATTTTTTTTTTCAGAAAATAATTTTATTTTTTCGAAAAAATA
Source organism: Orobanche coerulescens (assembly GCA_033398695.1). Classification (NCBI taxonomy): domain Eukaryota; kingdom Viridiplantae; phylum Streptophyta; class Magnoliopsida; order Lamiales; family Orobanchaceae; genus Orobanche; species Orobanche coerulescens. The sequence goes on along the minus strand of CM065814.1, from coordinate 147,965,876 downwards.
ATATTTTTTTTCCAGAAAATAATTTAATTTCGAAAAAATATTATTTTCTGGAAAAAAATAAAAAAAAAATATTTTTTCGAAAAAATTAAAAAAATATTTTCTGGAGAAAAAGGTATTTTTGGCAAAATAATATTTTTTCGAAATTAAATTATTTTCTGGAAAAAAAATAAAATATTATTTTGCCAAAAAATATTTTTTCCTCCAGAAAATATTTTTTTTATTTTTTTTCCAAAAAATAATTTTATTTTTTCGAAAAATAATATTTTTTCCAGAAAATAATATTTTTTCCAGAAAATAATTTAATTTTAAAAAAAAAAATATTATTTTGCCAAAAAATACCTTTTTCTCCAGAATTTTTTTTTTTTTTTCGAAAAAATATTTTTTTTTTTTTTTTTTTCCAGAAAATAATATTTTTTCGAAATTAAATTATTTTCTGGAAAAAAAATATTATTTTTTCGAAAAAATTAAATTAATTTCTGAAAAAAAATTAAAAATTTATATTTTTTCAAAAAAATTAAAAAAATATGTTCTGGAGGAAAAAATATTTTTTGGCAAAATGATATTTTTTCGAAATAAAATTATTTTCTTGATATATATATATATATATATATATATATATATATATATAAAAATTCAGGTAAAATTAGAAAATGGAGGTTAGGAAATGGACACATAGGTTAGGAAATGGACACATAGGTTAGGAATTTGACTTTGTTCTCCACGCAGGTATGTTTATAGCCACGCGTAAGAACTTAATGTACCCACTGACAGCGATTAACGAACCAACTAAAAAGTTAAATTTGCTTAAAATTAAAAAGATAAAGGACTTAGTTGGGACAAAAAAAAGATAAAGGACTAAATCGTTATCTAAAATTAAATTAAGGAACTCCAGAAGCATTTTAGCCATTCATTTTTTTTACTAAAATTATCTTAGAATTTTCAATAAGATAATATATATATAGTTTCGACAGGATCATATATATATATATATATATATGAAATTTTGTAATCATTATCAATTCATAGTTTCAGCGGGATCATAAATATACATTGGAATTTCTCAAAAAAATATTATCATTAATTCATATATATACGAGGCCTTACGAACCCGTGCGATGCACCGGCTGTGTTTTGGTTTAATATCTACGTGTTTTTACGTAATGTTGGTGCAGACTCTTGGCCTTCATAATTACTGTCGTAATCATCTTTCATCACCTAACAATCTGCATCATTGTTAGAAGACGATGATGGCAAATATATAGCAACATTTGATGTTGTCGAATCAGTTGTTGATAGTATCGACCTCATTGTTTTTTCCCTTTCATTGACTTATAGTTTAATTCTTGTTGTTGTCCTTTTTATTCTTTTTTACTTTTTTTTATTGTTAATTTCTCAAAATTTGGGATTGCTTAAGATGGTTTGGCTACACATTATTATAAATTTACATTATTAATTAATTTATTTAATAAAACAATAACCATAAAAAAGTCAATCAATCCGCCATCCCATAGTTTCGGTCAAAAAGCAGAAACCCACACGTCTCATAGCATTGCGATATTGTATAAGATTATTTGCTACATAATGTTTAGCGTAAAGTGTAGAAATGAAGATAAAAGTATCTATTTGAACAAAGCGGGCATCGTAATAATGAGAACATTTATAAAAGAGTGTAGTATTTGGAAGAACACAAATTGAATGTATTTAATTATTTCATAAATAAGATGGGGTTCAAGTTATGTGTCACTATATATTCCATTAAGTTATATATCACTTTGTATTCCATTAATTGAAGCGCAACTTCAGTTGCATGGGTAGAGGTTATTATAGCATAGGGTTCTATCAAGTGAACTTTATTGCATGGTTATGATTCATTATATTAGAAGTTTCTCTTAGTTGTTAAAATCACTTTAAAAGCACCCTCCAAATACCCTCCAAATCAGTATAAACACAAATGACATTGTCCTTTAATGATTCCAAAAACAAATAACAAAACTAATTGTTTTGTTCGACTTTTTAATTTTCTGGACAAAGTGATTGAGTATAAAAAATTGTTGCCTAACAATGAACTTGTATTATATATTGTGTTTGAAGACATGTCTTATATGCTTATAACGTGGAAGTTTATTATATGACGAACATTCGTTCATACTTTTTTGTTTAATAGAGTTTGAATTTTCTATTTTTAGCATGAGATTACAAAATTAAAGCTTAGATTCATTACTCCTCCAACAATTCAGTATATACATATATGGATATCAAAGAGTCAAAAACATTAAATGCAAACAAAATATTAACATTCAGATCCATCCAACTATTGAGTGTCGCAATGAATCATGGATAAAATTTATGAGAATGAGACTGATTAGAGGATGATTCAACTTCATATATTGTTGACAAACGAAGCCTAAAGAATCGAGCAACCGAATTTGCCTCGATGAATATCTTTGCATTTCCCTGGTTGAACATGATCTCGGCACTCCTAAGCTCGAAGACGATTATTGTTGGCTTCTTTCTTGTGAAGAAAGCTATGCATGAACATAATCGTTTCTCGGTAGTGATCGGGCTCTTGTTTAATCTTCTCTTCTTTCTCCAAGTGGACTTTAAGTTTCTATTCGTCATCTTTTTGTTGCTGCAACTCGAGTTGAGTTAGTTGTTTTGCTTTCTTCTTCTTCTTCTTCTTCTTCTTATCCTAATTCTTTTTTTTTTCCTTCATCCATTCCCTGACATTTGGAAAATCGATAAGACATAGAACAATAGAACTTAACTTTATCCCCCACATTTTTTTTTAAGAAAACGAAATGAATGAATTTGAGTTGGCCACCCCCTCCTCATGAGGGGTTAAATAAAATCAAATACCTTTTACATCTGTATGTGTTTGCTTATATAAATATATTTTGTAAAAGGGAATGAAAGAAGACATACGGTTGTTGGCGAAGATATCATCTCCTACACCATCTTCTTGCCCAAACCTATCATGCAATAACAAATTACTAATAATCAATCATTAACAATACAATCACAAACAAATATGTTTGCCAATGACGTTAATCATTTTGGGGCTGCTCATTACACACGACAACAATCAAAACTAAACTTAGTACCATATCACATTACCAAAAGAAACAATTCAAACAAATAAAATATACATCACAGCAATTTTTCAATAACCTTCTTCATCAACGACTCATGCATGCCATGATGACTAAAATGAGATGTGTTGAACTATACTATTTATACTTTGTAATGTGTAACTATTCAGGATACAAAGAGATTGTAACTACTGAAATTGGTTACAACATTTACCTGTGATCAATATTCATAAATTGATTTCATAAAGGACTTCAATTCGAATTCCCAATATTTATTTGCAGCAACAATTCGCATTCCCAATCCCAACATTTATTTGCTTACTGCCCACATTCACAATCTCAAACCAATCCAATCTCAATTAAAATATTACTTTCTCTCTCATCCACCTACATATATTCAACTCCAATCCAATCTCAAATTTTTCATACTCCAACCACAATCTCCTACAATCCAATCTAGTCTAAATATTATTTTATAAAAATTATATGTTTATTTTTTTATACATATAATTATTATTTTTTAATTATAAGTATAAAAAAAGATAAAACAAACGAACAATTATCTATTTTGAAACATAATTATGATTATAAAAAATTACCCTACAACTTTTGCAAAAGACGGTAATTAATTATTTTGACCGATTTTTTGCCATATATGCTCCATCGAAAAAAATTGAAAGTTTTTTTTTTGGATTTTGCAAGATAACGAAAGGATTGAAATGAATAGAAAAATTAGTGTAATGAAAATATATCAATATTGGGCTCTATTCGTAGGGAATTGAAAATCATGAATTTTAGTATATTTATTATTTTTTATTAAAGATACATTTTTATCAAATAAGTTTTATTCTAAAAAAATATAATATCAACCAATAGTAATTTGACACGTGGCATATAAATGGTTTCAATCTTTGGCCGATCTCCGTTGGTGTGGCGATCAGGATCGCGAGATTGCTTATAAAAATTTAGTTTTTTTTTTTCTTTTTTTGAATTGGGTTTTGTCATATTCACAATCTGGATTGCCCAGTTATTCTGTGGATGGTGATCTCAAGATTGAGATCGTGAATAAAACAAAACAATATTTAAAAGGAAATGAAAAAATAAAATAAATGAGCAATCTCCAGAATCTCGATCACCACGAACTCAGTTGAGGAATTGCAATCACTTTTACTTGACATGTGGCATAACTTGATTGGATGATTTTAAGTTTTTAAAAATAAATCTTACTTAATAAAAGAAAATGGCTTTAATAAAAGAATTAAAAATTAGAAAATATATCAAAATTCATGGTTTTCAATTCCCTACAAATAGAGACCACTCTTGACATATTTTCACCACACTAATTTTTCTCTTCATTTCAATCATCTTGTTATCTTGCTACTTTCTTTCAATTATCTGCTATGGATCCAAACTTCCCAAATCTTCTTTCAAATTCTCAAAAAACCGGTCAAAATAATTAACTACGGTTATTTATGTATTTCAGATATCTAATTTCGTACTTATTTTTATGACTTGTTTTATTTAATTTCAGTTGTATGGTATGTTTTTTTATAAATATAATTATGTTTCAAAATATGCAATTGTTCGTTCGTTTAATATATATTTTATACTTATAATTAAAAAAAATTATATGTATAAAAAATAAAATATATGATTTTTGTAAAATAATATTGTAGATGAGATTGGATTGTAGAGGATTGTGGTTGGAGTATGAAAATTTTGAGATTAGATTGGAGTTGAATATTATGTAAAAGGATGAGAGATAAACTAATATTTTAATTGAGATTGGATTGGTTGAGATTGTTGTTGTGGGTAGTCTTACAACTCTCTGTACGAAAATGGACACTGTTCAGATTTTCTAAGCCATTGTACAATGTTGTTAAGCTTCCGATGCCAATTCTCTGATTGTGTTTCTTCAAAACTCTCACGATCGTCCCCAATGGAAGCGTCAGGAAACTCAACAATACCTCCGCAAAATTGTTGTTGGCTTCTGCATATAGTTACTTCGTTTTTTGTTTATTAGTGACGACTTTCAAGTTGAACTTGACATAAGTATTAGACATCTTGTATGTATAATATATATATATATATATTTTGCTTGAATGTTGAAAAACAACACAACTGATGATATCTGAATCTGGCCTCGGTATTTATAGATAATAGACACAGCAATAAACCAAGGGTCGGTCTCTCCAAATCACAGTAGACCCTTCATCTTCCCCAAGACTAACTGACTTCAAACTTCTTCATGCGTCTATTAAATTGACTTGAGAAATGTACCGAAAGTGACATATGTGACCCTTCATCTTCCCCTCATTAAGGTATTGCCCTTTGGCATGAAATTTTTATCATAATAATTGGTGTCATTACCCCTCATCAATGAATTTTTTGGGTGAATCTTTCAATATATATGATACTAATGGATTCATACCATACCTGCATGTATATTCACCATAAATTCACGACGAAAATCATTTACTATAGATATGATGGTGAATATACATCTAGGTATAATACCCTTGCGAGTATCTAAAAATTTTCCTGTACTAATAATATGTCGTCTCTTTCAATTTGTCGCGAGAATCTTATAACTCGAATACGCTGCACTCTCGCAACCAATATTTTCGTGTGCACGACTACAATAGTTGTAGGGATGGCAATGGAGCGGGTCGGAGCCGGATATTGCATACCCAGACCCGGACCCGCAGTTAAAAATTGGCTCCAGGCCCGCCCCAGACCCGCCAATTTTTTTTTGAGTCCGCCCCAGACCCGCCCCGCTCAGTTCTGGATACCCAGCGGGTTAATTTTTTTTCTCGGATTAATATTATATATATAATATATTACTAATTTAGATTTATTACTAATTTAATATATATATATATATATATATATATAATATTACTATATTTACTTACTAGGGAAAATTACAGTCAACTACCCTATTAGATGACCTCTTTACACTTTAGTCCCTATTGTTTCATAAATTACAGCGAAGGAAAAAAATCTGAATTGGTGTTGACTTCCATTAAAAAGACGAAAATGTCCCTCTATTTACATGAATAAAATATTTCTTTTAAAATACATTTCATATGAAATAAATAACTTATAAGTTATTAAAGTGTTTGACTAATACATTTCTTTTTAAAAAATATTTTTTTTTCAGAAAATAATTTTTTTTTTCAAAATATAATTTTTCCCAGAAAATATATTTGTTTATTTTTTCGCAAAAATATCTTATTTAATTTTTTTCAAAAAATAATTTTATTTTTTCCAAAAAATAATATTTTTTCAAGAAAATAATTTTATTTCGAGAAAATATTATTTTGCCAAAAAATAACTTTTTCTCTAGAAAATAATTTTTATTTTTTTCGGAAAAATATTTTTTTATTTTTTTTCAAGAAAATAATTTTATTTTTCCAAAAAATAATATTTTTCCAGAAAATAATTTTATTTCGAAAAAATATTATTTTGCTAAAAAATATTTTTCCTCCAGATTTTTTTTTAATTTTTTTGAAAAAATATTTTTTTTATTTTTTTCCAGAAAATAATTTTATTTTTTCGAGAAAATAATTTTATTTCGAAAAAAATATTATTTTGCCAAAAAATAATTTTTTCTCCAGAATTTTTTTTTTTCGAAAAAATTAAAAAATTCCATAAAATAATGTTTTTTTTCAATAATATAATTTTTTTCTCCGATTTTTTTTTTCGAAAAATAATACTATTTTTTCCAGAAAATACTATCTTTTTTGGAAAAAATATTTTTTTCTAGAAAACTTGAAAATTGATTACACTGAAGTCCAAAAGTGTTATATATATTACAATGAGGTTCAGCATGTGCCACCCACGTGATGTAATACCCGTGATTTTGATTTCCGGTAATTTCTTTTTTTTCGGCGGAAGTCCGTTTTGACGACTCGCTCATGACCGTTTCGTCATTCTGAGAATGATTAATTCTGCACTTTTTGTCATCCGAGTTCGTTTCGGTGTCGTTTTGTTGAGTTCCGTGCTTTTTAGCGGTTTTTCCGCACTTGAGTTCGATTCTTGCGAATCTCGTCCGAAACTGTTGTTTCTACTTTCTCGTAAGTTCATTTAATGTTAATATTCATGTTGCGAGCTTTGGCTTGGTGTTTCGATCACGTATCGTGATTTTCGGGCGTTTTGGGCCATTTTCGTAATTTCCCAAAGTTTGGGGTAATTACTTTCCGTTGTCGAATTTCGAGCCTTCGGGTGGTCGGAATCGTGTGTTCTCTTAGTGCTCGGATTCGTCTTTGCGAGTACTTCGTAACCGTATCTTCGATTCGTACTCAGGTTCGGGTTTCGAGGTCGTTCGGGCCGTCGGAGTTGGTCCCGGCCGAGTCATGGCCGAGCATGCTCGGGTCGAGCCACTGGCCGAGTAACGGCGGTAGTGATCGGCGATTCGTCGTAAGGCGGTTACGTCGTGAGGCCCCTGGCCGTGCGTCTGTAACGCTTCCATTTCCAGCGGTGCGTTCGGCTATGGCGATTCGTCGTAAGCCGTGGCCGATTCGTCGTAACGGCCGTGATCGGCTATTTAAGGCACAGCGGCGTTTTCTTCAGCCATTTCTCATTTTTTTTCTTCCCGTACGCGGCCGTGGGTGTGTGAATCATCTAGAGATGTTGTTGGACAATGAATCCATGAAGTGTTGAGGTTCATATCATCAATCATTCGTCCTATAACATCCTCCGATCTACCGAATCAGGTCAGATTTCCTAGAAATCTAGTTTTAGGGAATTTGGGTATTTTGGTTGTTTTCGTCCGATTAATCCGAATTAACTTAGGATTATGAGGGATTGATGAATATTTAGATGTATTATATCATTTCCTTTATTATTCCATGGTTGGATCGTATCGATTCGTTGTTTTGGTCAAGTTCTTGGTCGACGCCTTGAAGGTGTCCGGTAGAATGTCATAGAGGGGTTTTCGGGCGTTCTACGATTATCCTTCCTCGTATGATTGTTGATTTATGGATTATATGTTGTTAGGGTCGAGTTTCTTGCGAAGAAACCAAGTTGAACCCTTCCGTTCGTTGTCGTTTTCCTTTTCGAAAACATCGGGCATTTCGAAGCTTTCCGGTTGAGCCGTGTTCGTCGGGATACTTGCGTGCCGATTGTGAGGCAAGTACCTTGTCCATATAATTCTTGTTTTGTGGATATGATAATTGGTGATCGTCTAAATGTGTTTGTGTGGTCGTTTGAATTGAACTTTCAAAAGATTTGATTAGCCTTGTTAAAGGCCCTCTTTCAAAACGCGTGTGTTTTGTGAATAGTGTGGTTTGTGAACTATGTGAATTCTATGGATATGTTTGGTGTTGATGTTGCCCTTGGTATTGCGTGTGGACGTATATGGTTTCTTTTCGGTGCGTTACGGTTTGACGTGGTGTTTTGCTAAGTGTTGTTGGCATTAACTCATGATTTGACATATTTGTGATTGTGGCAAATGTGAAACCCTTGTCGTTGTGAACTCTATGCATTGATGATTCGACCACAAGGTTATCAATTCGGGTAGGTCTAGAGAGGGCTCCGAGAATCGTCACTTGCGAGTGCGATGTCACGATAACTTGTGGGTATATTCGATTGATGTTTACCGGGTAGGGACCCGTGAGGCCTCCGGAGGCGCGTTAGTTGCGAGTACGTCCATTTGATATGATTTGAACATAAGGTTATCTAATCGGGTAGGTCTGGAGAGGGCTCCGAGAATCGGTACTTGCGAGTACGATGTCAAGATAACTTATGGTTGTGATATGTTGTGAATTGTTTCGCTAGCCAGCTCGGGAGGGTCCTTCGAGGCCTCGGGTGGGATGTCTGTGGTAGCGTCCCGGTCCTAGGCGATGCGCGTGCGTGATTACATTTTGTAAATGGTTTTTAGCCTGGTGGCTTTTGGCGTGGGGCCCACGGCGTTATAATGTTCCGCGTAATTACCTGAAATTTTTGGACATTCTAGCCCATTGAATTATCCTTGAAAAACTTGAGTATCTTAGAAAATAAATTTCGAGACGTACTTTTAAAATGAATTATTTTCTCGTGGTACGTCCAAGGTGCCACAATATATTTCAAAATTCTTCTAACTCGAGGACCAAAATGTTTTGAGATATTTTCAATGTTTTATAAACACTTTTACTTAGACAGGTCGAATATTCTGAAAGTCTTTCACTAAGAGAAGGTGTCCTCATTTTTGTTCAAACGCAAGACGATTTTCAAAGTCTCGATAACAATGTTTGCACTACTTTTTGTAAAGTGATACTCAAGATCAACTGGTGTTTCCAAACTATTTTCAAAAGGGTGGTTTTCGTTTTTAAAACCCATCATTTCGTGCTTGTGGTCGGAAAAGGTGTGTATGATGTTGGTATTGTTGTTAGGGTGTTAGCCCTCCGAATTGTGATTGAATTGGTGGTGTGAACGTTGAGTCGTTCGCCACACATATGTTTTGTTAGCCCATTGTGGGAGGTGTGATGACGATCTTTATTGTTGCCATTTCGTGGTGGCTTGCGTGTTATCGCACCTGTGTGAGCTGTTAAAGCTTGGATTTTTACGCGTTTATGCACATTGGTGATCGTTTCATGATGTTTATGGTTGTGTGCTGGCTATCGTTTGGGCCGTTGTAATCGTCGAATGATGCGTTGTTGTTGTGATTTTTGTATGCGTTGATATGTTATGCTGAGTTGGCATCTCCAGTATGTTGTTTTGCGGTGTTTTGTTCCATTGTATCGAGCATTTGTATTTTCGGTATGCCGAGTCGAGACGTTTCAACCGTGATGTGCCGGGGTATGCACGTGTATATTGTCCTCCTCGTCGGTAACACATTTCAAGTGTGGACTCGATGGACACCGAATTCAATTTTTCGAATTGGCTACCGAGACTTTCGGAGTTCGCGCTCCAGCGCAGTTATCAGAATCGGCTTTGAGAGGCCTTTGAAGGATGTTTCTGTCGGTTGCTTGTTGTGTTGTCGCCTTGATTTCGTTGTTGTGAGTTTCGGGGACGACACTTCTCTTAGAAGAGGTCGAATATAATACCCGTATTATATTTGGCTCCTGCATTTTTTCTTTCTCAATTCTATCGGCTCGCTCGTGTTCGTTGATACTTTCTGAACTTGTCCTGTATTTCGGTTTCATCGTTCGAACGAGTTGTGATCTTGTTTTGGGTCGATCTGGTTATCGCTGTAACTTTTCCGAGTTCGGTTCGATTCTTGTGAACCTTGTTCGGAAGTAACATCCTTTGGTTCTACTAATTCTTTTATTGGAAGTGGATCGGATTTGGAACACTTGTGTTTTCGACTCTGTTGACTCGTTTATGTTCGTTGACATTTCTGAGCTTGTCCTGCCCCTTGCTTTTGTTGATCGAACGAGTGTGGTACTATTTCGGAATAACTCGTTTGTCGTTGTGACTTTTCTATTGCTATTCCCTTTCCTGTGGATCTTATGTGAATCACATCTTGTTGCTTTTACCGGATCATATATTGTCTCGAGCCGAGACGTGAACCTGAGAGTTGTTGTTTGAATTTTATTGTTCTTCGTGATTCGAACATGATTGTTCGATTTTTGTTGTCTCGACCGTTGTGGTTCGATCGTTTGATTGTTCGGTTTTTGTTGATCTCGTTCCGTGATTATTGAGCGTTCAGACTCCTTCCTAATTTCCTTATATTCTGGAAATTTGTCTCGTTTTCGATCTTCCAACCCTTGGGCGTTGGAATTCCGTATTTCTTCAGCGATTGGCTCGCGTTTTGATTGATGTACCGCTGGGGTGGTCAATCATATTGATTTTCGTTCGTTGTGTTTTGTGATTGTTCGGATAATCGACTTGGTTGTATTACCTGTTTGATGACGCTTGTCACTTGTTGGTTTTATTATTTCTCTATCGGTGGTGTTGTGTTGGTCGTCGTGGAGCGTGTTTTCACGCCGTATGTTCCTTTGCATTTCTTGCAGCGTTTCGCCGTCGGGCGCGAGTTTTCGGTTTTTGGGCATCTCGTCGAGTTTTCCTGACAGTGGATATTGCTTCTCCCTACTTATTTTAAGTTTCGGGACGAAACTTCTTTTAAGGAGGGTAGAATGTAATACCCGTGATTTTGATTTCCGGTAATTTCTTTTTTTTCGGCGGAAGTCCGTTTTGACGACTCGCTCATGACCGTTTCGTCATTCTGAGAATGATTAATTCTGCACTTTTTGTCATCCGAGTTCGTTTCAGTGTCGTTTTGTTGAGTTCCGTGCTTTTTAGCGGGTTTTCCGCACTTGAGTTCGATTCTTGCGAATCTCGTCCGAAACTGTTGTTTCGACTTTCTCGTAAGTTCATTTAATGTTAATATTCATGTTGCGAGCTTTGGCTTGGTGTTTCGATCACGTATCGTGATTTTCGGGCGTTTTGGGCCATTTTCGTAATTTCCCAAAGTTTGGGGTAATTACTTTCCATTGTCGAATTTCGAGCCTTCGGGTGGTCAGAATCGTGTGTTCTCTTAGTGCTCGGATTCGTCTTTGCGAGTACTTCGTAATCGTATCTTCGATTCGTACTCAGGTTCGGGTTTCGGGGTCGTTCGGGCCGTCGGAGTTGGTCCCGGCCGAGTCATGGCCGGGCATGCTCGGGCGAGCCGACTCGCCGAGTAACGTCGGTAGTGATCGGCGATTCGTCGTAAGGCGATTCGTCGTAAGGCCACTGGCGTGCGTGCACGCGCTTCCGGCATTTCCAGGTGATGCGTTCGGCCATGGCGATTCGTCGTAAGCCGTGGCGATTCGTCGTAACGGCCGATCGGCTATTTAAGGCCCGCGGCATTTTCTTCACCATTTCTCATTCTTTTTCTTCCGTCTGCTGTGGGTGTGTGAATCATCTAGAGATGTTGTTGGACAATGAATCCATGAAGTGTTGAGGTTCATATCATCAATCATCCGTCTATAACATCCTCCGATCTACTGAAGTCAGATTTCCTAGAAATCTAGTTTTGGGGAATTTGGGTATTTTGGTTGTTTTCGTCCGATTAATCCGATTTAACTTAGGATTATGAGGGATTGATGAATATTTAGATGTATTATATCATTTCCTTTATTATTCCATGGTTGGATCGTATCGATTCGTTGTTTTGGTCGAGTTCTTGGTCGACGCCTTGAAGGTGTCCGGTAGAATGTCATAGAGGGGTTTTCGGGCGTTCTACGATTATCCTTCCTCGTATTATTGTTGATTTATGGATTATATGTTGTTAGGGTCGAGTTTCTTGCGAAGAAACCAAGTTGAACCCTTCCGTTCGTTGTCGTTTTCCTTTTCGAAAACATCGGGCGTTTCGAAGCTTTCCGGTTGAGCCGTGTTCGTCGGGATACTTGCGTGCCGATTGTGAGGCAAGTACCTTGTCCATATAATTCTTGTTTTGTGGATATGATAATTGGTGATCGTCTAAATGTGTTTGTGTGGTCGTTTGAATTGAACTTTCAAATGATTTGATTAGCCTTGTTAAAGGCCCTCTTTCAAAACGCGTGTGTTTTCTGAATAGTGTGGTTTGTGAACTATGTGAATTATATGGATATGTTTGGTGTTGATGTTGCCCTTGGTATTGCGTGTGGACGTATATGGTTTCTTTTCGGTGCGTTACGGTTTGACGTGGTGTTTTGCTAAGTGTTGTTGGCATTAACTCATGATTTGACATATTTGTGATTGTGGCAAATGTGAAACCCTTGTCGTTGTGAACTCTATGCATTGATGATTCGACCACAAGGTTATCAATTCGGGTAGGTCTGGAGAGGGCTCCGAGAATCGTCACTTGCGAGTGCGATGTCACGATAACTTGTGGGTATATTCGATTGATGTTCTGGGTAGGGACGTGAGGCCTCGTGGCGCTACTTGCGAGTACGGCCATTTGATATGATTTGACCATAAGGTTATCTAATCGGGTAGGTCTGGAGAGGGCTCCGAGAATCGGTACTTGCGAGTACGATGTCAAGATAACTTATGGTTGTGATATGTTGTGAATTGTTTCGCTAGCCAGCTCGGGAGGGTCCTTCGAGGCCTCGGGTGGGATGTCTGTGGTAGCGTCCCGGTCCTAGGCGATGAGCGTGCGTGATTACGTTTCGTTGATTTTATGTCCGTTGAGGACACGTGATGTTGGGCTCTGGCCCTGTGAATTGTTGTCGGTTTTCTATTTGCGAAAGTAAAACCTTTGGGCTGTGACCCTGTTGATTTTGGAAAGAGAAGGATTTGATAATCCTAATTTGTTTTCTATTAAAACTCCCGAGGGTATTTTAAACCATTTTGCAAACCATTCTCGTTATTTGTGATCTTTCGGATTTGGAAAGTTTTACTCAAATTCTTGCCTCGGGAAGTATTCGTTTCGTGGTATTTTAATCTTTAAGGATTCACAGTTATTGTGATTCGTGGAACTTGAATTATATGGCTCGTATTTGCACTTTGTATTTGCACTAGCAAAACAGTGGAGTTTTGCTAACCCCCGAGTATTCGGGGGGTGGATGTCTATTTTTGCATTCAGGTTTTGGAGCATAGCACAGGGTCGGCATGAAGGATGATGAAAGATGAACGATACTAATCACACGAGGATCCGTTGATGTCGGATTGGTCTAGTTGTATCTTCTTTTCATTGCAGTATCTTTTCCCCATTGTACGGGAGTTTATTGTATTTTGACCCCTGCGTGGGTATGTGTTTGGAATTGAGTTGTAAGTATTTATTGAAAGACCAAGTCGGTCTACTGAGTCATTTTAGCCTTAAAGACGATGTTTAGATGTTTGATTTAGTTATCAGCCTGGTAGATCCTCGAGGAGAGGGTCTACGGCGTGTAATATCCCTGAGTGGATTGGGGGTGTTACACGTGAGGCGAAAAATAAATGGGTAAAAAAAAAAGAAAAAAAAGGGCAAATTCGGAATATCAATACTCTCTCTCCAGTGACATCATCTGAAAGTTTGACTTTTGTCCTTCGTTGTAAATATAGTTTCTAGACAGTACAAAATTTGTCCTTCATTGTAATATCTGAAACAATAGGGACTAAACTGTAATTAGGCCATCTAATAGATTCATTTTTTACTAAAATTATCTTAGAATTTTCAATAAGATAATATATATAGTTTCGGCGGGATCATATATATATATATATATATATATATGAAATTTTGTAATCATTATTAATTTATAGTTTCGGCGGGATCATAAATATACATTGGAATTTCTCAAAAAAATATTATCTTATAGTATCATTAATTCATATATATACTAATGGATTCATATCATACCTGCATGTATATTCACCATAAATTCACAACGAAAATCATTTACTATAGATATGATGGTGAATATACTTCTAGGTATAGTACCCATGCTGAGTATCTAAAAATTTTCCTGTACTAATAATATGTCGTCTCTTTCAATTTGTCGCGAGAATCTTATAAGTCGAATACGCTGCACTCTCGCAACCAATATTTTCGTGTTCTCGCAACCAATATTTTCGTGTTCTCGCAACCAATATTTTCGTGTGCACGACTACAATAGTTGTAGGGATGGCAATGGAGCAGATCGGAGCTGGCTATTGCCTACCCAAACCCGGACCCGCGGTTGAAAATTGGCCCCAGACCCGCCCCAAACCCGCCGAATTTTTTTTTTTTGAGTCCACTCCAGACCCGCCCTGCTCGGTTCTGGATACCCAGCGGGTTAATTTTTTTTCTCGGATTAATATTATATATATAATATATTACTAAATTTAATTACTAATATATATATATATCAGGGCGGGTTCAGAGTGGGTACCCCATACCCCGGAACCGAACCGGACCCGAACTTATTTTTCTCTACCCGCCCCAGACCCGGACCCGAATTTTATCACCCGAATTGGACACATTCGAGTAAAAACCCACATGTACCCGAACCCGTGATTTTTTTTTTTTTGCCATCCCTAAATAGTTGCACACAAAGAACCAGTATTAATTTAATTTAAAAAAAAATGGGACAGAAAAAATTATACAAACCAAAAGCAACAAACATTACAGTCCTGTGGCGGCCAAGGCAATTTTTATTTCCTTTAAACAACACAGTGTGCTGTGATATGAGAAAACTACATATACTCTCTCTCTCTCTCTCTCTCTCTCTCTCTCTCTCTCTCTCATGGTATTCTACATGATTCTATAACTTCAAGAACAGCAGTGTGCGTCTCTGGTGAAATCATGTTCAATGTCATATGAAATTCCTGTACAAACAAGAAAAACACTAATAAATTCCCGTCGACAGATTAAAAGACGACCCTTTTCAGTCGACAATTTTACAAACCTCCAGTAATTTATCTAGTCTTAAGCCAGATAGTTTCAGAATCAGTATTTTTACCAACTCAGCAACAAAAATTAAAAAAAAAAAA
The DNA here is from genome assembly GCA_033398695.1 of Orobanche coerulescens. NCBI lineage: Eukaryota > Viridiplantae > Streptophyta > Magnoliopsida > Lamiales > Orobanchaceae > Orobanche > Orobanche coerulescens. Next base: position 147,950,445 of record CM065814.1, on the reverse strand, counting down.
AAAAACGGGAGTGGGTTTTCTCCAAAAAATATGATAGCCAACACATACCAGAAATCTTTCCAACACCGGAACAAGTGTTGTCAAGTTGTGGTTGGGAAGACATCCTGCAATGGCATTGCGTACGTTTTGGCTACCAAACGCACAGAAAAATTAGTTAGAAAATAGTACACCATGGACGAGAACTCATACGTATTATACTAATAATACACTATAGTATTGTAACCTTTCTGTTGAAAGGAATGCAAGAAGAAGAGCGGCATAAGCTTCCACAATCATTTTCTCAGCTTCCTTCTCTCCCTGTAATATGGAATCTTCGTCCTCCTGCAAAACAAGATTTCTCAGTAACTCGCATTTTATATAAATCCTAGATGTCTGTGTCACTCTTCGAAATCTCCTGCGTAATTTTTTTACGAATTACTCCAGCCACCCCACTTGGGAGAGTCCTATTTTGTCACAATAGAAGAGTCCACTTTCAAAATAAAACCATTCATATCTAACTAAATTTCATATGATATTTTCTTAAATTAATGTTTTATTGTTATATAAATAAGAGTAGTAGCTGATTGGACAAACAAAATATAGGGAGTATAAAATAAGTGAGAGCATATGATTCAAAAAGGGTTGTACATTTATCAAAATGACTAAACATAAAGTTGTACATTCACTAAAGTGGACTCTTCAAGTGGGGGAAGGGGGGAGTACTAAAAAATAAACGTTACTCGATTTTTTGAAGGAGTCGATCATACTATTTCGCAGGGCTTTGGAACATATCTGAACTTTTTTCTCGACATTTTCTCAGATTGATCGCAAATCAGTAGACCACAAAAAGTAAATATGGTGAACATAACATAAAAGCAGAAAAACTTCCTCACCCACGACAAATATGTTTCCTCTCCAGCAGCCACACTAGTGCCTTGATTAACCAAAAAGATCGAGCACAACAGAGAGATCACATCACTATGATCCTCCGAGTCTGAACCTTCCACGTTCGGTAATGAAACAGTAGCTGCTGCAAGTCGGGATCTGGAATGCAATAAAAACAATTGATATGTTCCATTAATTAAAACTACAAATGGGATGACCCAAATCAGGATTGACGAAAAAAAAAAAGTTGCCTAAAAAAGATTTACCTGTTGCGACCATCTTTCTCTACCAAATTTACAAGCAAACCCAAAAGAGCAACAAGAAAGTCCAGCTCTCGATCAGTGAGGGGTGTATTGCTACGTTGGTTGACCCTAGGGCTTGGTTTAGATGACAAGCCACCATCTACATGTCGAAAAGATGTGCTAAATGACGAAAAATGACCGGCAATCAGAGAAGACAAGATTTCTAATCCCCCACAGCTAGCAATTTGCCGACAACCCTCAGGGTTGTCGTTCGTCAAATTCATAAGAACCTGAAAGTCGTGATAATGCATCAGCCCAGTTAGAAGCCCCCAGAAAACTTGATGCATCAAGACAAAATAAGTTAGTAGAATCTACATAGAATGATCCCCCTAACAATGAATAGTCTTAACCGATATAATAATTACTCCCTCCGACCACGAAAAGTGTGGTCCAAAGGGAGTGACACGGGTTTCAAGAAAGTAGAGGAGAGATGTATTTTGATGGAGAAAGTGGAGGAGATGTATTTTTGAGTGGAGAAAGGGTAATATTTTAAGTGGGGTCATTTCCATTTATGGAAAAACCACACTTTTTGTGGACGACCCAAAAAGGAAATAAGACCACACTTTTCGTGGACGGAGGGAGTATAAAGGAAGGAAAGAAAGTACTTAGTATAACATAAAGAAAACAGCATGTCAACGTATATGAAATGGTCAGACTATCACAACCATGTCACTAAGAATAAGTAGCCAAGAGAAAAAAGCATCCTGGGCTATGGCCTTTATTTGGCTTGGCTACCTGATTTTTTTTTGGTTTGTTGGGGCAACCTCAACTACACGGTTATTATTTAAATACCAACCTCCGTTAGATCACCAGCCCACAGAGGTTGGGAAAATAAAAGTCATGTAGAGGTTGAATTTTCACCAAAAAAGGGGATACGCAACAAACGTCCATTTTCCGGCTATTTGGCACCGCCGGCTCGAATAATGGGATTAATAAAACCTTAGTTCAGGTTGCATTTTCACCAAAAAAAAAAAACAAATTATTACGCTGCATACCAAAAAAACATCTAAAGGTCAGGAAATACTTTTTCACCCAATTAAGTAACCGTGAAATGCAATATAGTTTGTAATGACAATTCGCTACTTTTACAAGTTGCAAGTACCTTGACAGCCGTAAGAAGACAATCCGCCAGAAGGTTGGACTTATCTTCATCAACCACCGAAGAACAAGAGGCCTCCTGAGAATAAGAATGATAATCCACGTCGTTTGATTCTTGTTGGCTCGATAATAGCACCGAATGACTCTCATATCCATATCGACTCCCACCTGCCCTACTACTATCATGAGATAAGGACTTAGTTGAGCTTCCAGATAGTACATCCCACTTTGAGGGTTCAATGTCGGCCTCATCAAATGCAAAGGGATCCATTTCTGAATCATCACTTATGGTTATGGGTGCTGCAATATCTGAATTCCTCGATGTTCCACTGCAACATCCTTCTTGAGAAGATTCGACTTTCAGTCTTAACAAAAGTGCATCAGCCGAAACCTGAGTGGGCCCCACCCGAGGTTTAATTATCTGACGCTGATATTTTTTAGTAAAGCTTTCCTGAGAAGTCAATTCCATGCCACAAAGCCCTCCCAAGTGACCGTTCCCATAGGAAACACAACCCATCTTTTCATCCTGGGAACTGGATGGACTTTTTCTGAGTAATGAAACACCTAATCATCCATGACTCAGAGTGAGGAAACATAATAAATGTACTTGGTATTATAAATTTTTTCCCTACTTTGATTTTTCATTAAATGTAATGTCTACTTTAATTTTTAGTATTCCAACTATCTAAGTTAAATTAAAACAAGTGAATTGATAGGGGAATCTAGGTCTATTATTGTGTATTTAATACTCAAGAAGGAAACAAGCTATGAAAAAAGGAAAACAAGCAAATCTTAGATGGACCAATAGAGTAACGATTGGTATTGGCACATTAATCAACAGAATAATACGAATGCAGATGGGAGAATGGAAAATACAATAACCCAAAGAAAAGAAAGTAAAAGAGATGATTATATATATATATATGTGTGTGTGTGTGTGTGTGTGTGTGTGTGTGTGTGTGTGTGTGTAACAGGAAAAGTGACTAAACCATACTAGATACCTGAAAGAATTTTAATAACACTCAGAACAAGCTTTGTGAAAGACCGCGGAGCTCGTTGGCCATCAAAATTTCCTTTCATTCCAAGCAAATGGCACTGATATGCATTCAGTAGCGGATTCACACAATAAAATATCGATTAATAGATCAAATTAATATTTAAAACAAAAACATTAAGTGCCCAAGTATGTGTGAGGTCTAATTTGAGGAGCCAGGTACAAGATCTGATACCTGATTATCATTGCTAAGGAAAAGAGCATTCTCCATGATTTTTAGGCATTTCAAAAGCAGTACTAGACTTTCTAGCCCCAAGATATCTATTGAATCCGTTGCAAAAGTTGGACTTTTCTCCATCCATTGCTGCATAAATCAATGAGCATTAGAATATATAACCTTCTTAGAAAAAAAGAAAGTGTGTCAAGTTTCAAATGCTTATAGACAAGATTAGAAAACCATTCAAAAATTACATCTCCAACAACAATATAAACCCAAACAGAAAAGGATGGCCATTTCAAGGTCAAAGTGACATTTAATATCATCATCATAAGATTCTGCAAGAAAAAAAGCAAAGAATATACAAGAAATTAAAGGAACGAGCAGAAACTATAAGCTACACTACAACATATAAGCTACACTAAGGAATACAACCCGAATTATTACTATAAACTCTCTCCAAACCAGAACCCCAGGTTTCTACTTTGTGCTGCTAATATATTTGAACCATGTTTCCTTCCAAGTAATGAATCATGAATCATTATTAATCAGAATATTCATTACTGTGGGGAACTTCTCTGTTCGATCCTCCAACGTCAGCCAAATGACATCTGAACAAAAAAATGCGTGCATCAAACAATAATGAATAACATACAGATTCACACCTCCATCACGGAATGGCATTTCCTTGCTACTTCAAATACTGCATCAAGTCCACCAGACTCTCTCAGTTTCTCCTTGAACTTGCCCCCAGTTTTCCGTATGCCAGAGGTGTCTGAGGATAAAGAACACAAAAAAAGGAGAAAGAATTAAATGATTAAGGCAAACCTCATAGCAAGAATAGAGCCATAAAAGTACTATTTACTATCAAAGTTCCCCAAAAGAATTACCCTTATTTTAATTACAGGACCCGTAAGTTGGCATGAATGACTGAAATAGATGCAAATTAGAATTCATTTTAATCATATCAAACAAGCAAGATCTGAGGATATATTCATTTGAAAGAAATAAGAGGATGAAAAAGAATTGAGGGATGGGCAACTTCTTCTACACAGGGACTAAGAGCCATAACATAAAGGATTGGAGGATAGAAGATGAAAATGCAAGAAGCACTTTTTTTTTGATACAATAAAGAACTCGACCTTCTTTTTTTTTGTGTGTGTGTGTTGGAGGGGGACCTTACATATACGCTTTCATAACCTAACAGCCAGCCAATATTCATCCAAACAGGCATAAGGAATATATTTGAGAAACATGATTACATATGAGGCATTCACTAACATCAAATAAGCGGAACAACTTAGAAATACAAACCTTCAATAGAGATACTAGATGAGCAAGCTTTCTCCAATGTAAGTAAAATAATCCATTTAGGATTCAACTCAGGCTCTTCTATCCCACCGTCACTGTCATCTCTTGGCTTCATTTCCTTGCAGCTGACAAGGATTTCCCGAACCTTGAGCATAATTTCATCAGAGCTATAATCTTTTCCCTTGGCTGACTCTTGTACGAAACCAACATTTTTGCACAGGCTTAGAAGCTTGCTACCGATGGGTAGTGCTTTTTCCTTGACAGTGCTTGGTGAAAGTGGTTTCAACAATTTTATTAGAAAACGAATGCAGTTTGGCGAGTTCAGAAGGTGGTCATCTTGGCCCTGAAACATTGAGAATTTAGTAATATTGTTAAGAGGCTGGCTTGGAACGAGATTGAAACACACAGAGCAACTTCAGGCTGAAATATATAGTTGAAACAACTCACATCAATTATCAGAACGTAAACTAAAGCAGCAGCAGCAAGGTTGCTTGGCATGTCATCAAAACCGAGTCCCAGAAGAGCATCAATGATAGTTTTCGCCATCCTAAGAAAGATGACAGCAGTTACAGAGTGTACAATCAACTGGAATTAACACAAATTCAGAATCTTAACCTATAAATAATTTTTTTCAATCGCGTACAACCAGTGATGAACACAAATTCTAATCATCATTTGATATAAAAGCAAATGTAGCCTCTTCTCCTCAATAGAAGTTAAAAATTGCAGGTTGCTTCTTTCACTTTCCTAGAAAAAGGTAAACTCTCACCGCCAAAGACAAAGAGAGGTTATTCAATAATATTTACTCCAAAATTTAAAAATCAACGTCCACGCACAAAGAAAGGTTATTAAATAATATTTACTACAAAATTAAAAATCAACACAAAATGGAACATCATAATAGAATTACAGAAAATTCACTAGCTTCGTAGAAGTTCCTTCTCATTCTATCTTAATCCATGATCCATGAAATCTTGCAGTGATCCTCATTATCCATGCCAGAACTGATCGATTGAACAGGGTAGAGCATACATATTTTTTATTTGAATCATATAGTAATAGGTGACCAATTGATACTGTAGGACAAAGGAAAAAAAAGGTTCAACTATGGTCTACTAAACTACATACATTTCATAAAGATAATCTTGACCAAAATGAAGGATTAAACTTAAATACCCATGAATTTTCAAATGCCGCCTCTGCTGCACTGTTCCACAAATTGATAGCAATGATAACAGACTTGCCCTTCGAATACTCAAAGGTTGTCCCATCTTCAACCCATCCAACGCAAAATTCACCTCATCCTCATGCTTCATCATCTCCCCCGAATCTTCAGTCTCCATCAATGTAGCTGTAAGTTCTATATAACCAGGTTCTGACTCCTTTGATTTCATCTTTTTCTTCTTCTTTTTCTTCTGTAAGCCCCCATTCTCATCCAGATCATTCTTCTTAGATTTCCCAGAAACCCCATCAAAATCGCGATGACCCCCGTTGTTCTCACGCTTTCTTGACTGAGAAGTACCCAAATCACCCAACTCCTGGGAAGAAATCAACACATATGAATCAGAATCACCATTCTTGGAATTTTTTAGTTCCCATAAATCCCCATCTTCAGAGAAATCAAAAGCACCATTCTCCTTGTCCTTCCTTAGAGGTAGAACCGCACTTTCCTCCAACTCCTGCGATGAGTTATAATGATCTGGATTGATGTCACCACTATCCTTCTTATATTTGCCACGAACACCACCAAAATCCCAGCAATGCCCACTACTTTCACGCTTTCTTGACTGGGAAATACCCAAGTCACTCAACTCCTGTGAAGAATTTAAAACATATGAATCAACATCAACAATCTTGGACTTCTTTGAGTCCCATAAATCCCTATCTTCGGAGAAATCAAAAACACCATTCTCCTTGCCCTTCCTTTGAGGTAGAACCATAAAATCATCAGACTCCTGCGATGAATTATAATCATAAGGATCGGGATTGACTTTCTTAACCTTCTTTGGATTCTGAAGATCCCCGTTAGAAATTCTAAAATCCCCAAATCTCTTTGATTCTTTGGAAGAATTCCCACCGTAGTGATTCGAACCAACTTTAATCATCTTCAACTTCTTCAATTTCCGAAACTCACCATCACAAACTCCGCCCTTTCTCGAAGGCAAAAACGCCAATTGCCTCGATTCCTGAGACGAATTGAAATCATATGGATCGGACGGGAACGCAAGATCGCAAACATCTTGGGAGAATTCTTGGGAAGAAGAATTCGAAACGGCGCAGCCTCTACCCCGCCGATCATACGTTCTAAATATCATAATTTCTTACGAATTAAACCCTAATTCATATCCATCAAAGGTAGGGTTTTGGGAGGAACAAAATTCCGGTAAAAATCGGTAAAGAAATCCTTCCCTCAGGTTCCGCTCCGTTCTGCAGAATTTGAAAATATGAAAAATACAAGTGGTGATGTGAATTTCGAGGACAAGGAAGGATTTTTTTTTTTCTTTCGAGGTTCGGCTTAAGCAGCGATGAAAGCACGCAGTTGAATAAAAATCTACGTAGAGCTCAAATTTGGAAGCGTGATGAGATCGTGGCCGTCCATGGAGTTTTTACCGTTAAATCAAACAACTGTTACTTCATGCATTTTTACCGTTAAATCAAACATCATGTATTTTTATTTGTATTTAAATATAACAATATTCGTTATTGTTGTTGAATAAAATTTTCTTAATTTGACGTAATGGGGTGTTAGAATTACTTTACTCACTATGAAATATTATTATATTTTATTTCATGCATATCTATATCTATCTATTCTATATAAAAGTTAAACCCCTTAATTTAATACGCATGAGTATTGTGTACAAATAGTAGTACAGTACAAGATAGTTTAAGCAACGCCAGAAGTATATCAATCAATGGCGAAGCTAGAAAATTTTCAGTGGAGGGTCGGGATCTAAATTTTTTTTTCCTAACGCTATTTTTCGGGTAATATGTTCGGGTCGGTGATTCGATTCGTGTCGGGTCAAAAATTAAATACTATTATTATAAAAAAAAAAGTTTCAATCACTAAAAAACTAAATATTTGTCCAAGACAACTAAACATTAAAAATGAGACAAACGGTTGGTATCTGGTTCGATTCATTGAAGAAATTAGAGTTCAGCCTTTCGACCTTTAAGAGCCTTGAATTCTTCAATTATGGACTCCGCATCAAACTTGTTAGCAATTTCTTTTTCTATGTAAATCACCATACTGTTTGCTAGATTCTGATCTGACATCTTATTACGTAGGCGATTCTTGAATATCTTCATTGCCGAAAATCCCCTCTCTGTTGTTGCAGTCGAAACCGGAAGTGTCAAGAGTAGCTGACACACTCTTTCAACCAAATCGTACATGCTATTTTTCCTAGTTTCTACAAGAGTTTGGCAGAGATCAGAAAGAGTTGCTACCTCACTTAGCTTGGCATTATTTATCCTTTCAACTTGAAAAGTCTCCGATTGACAACGTAATTGATTTTTCTCCTGCTCAGTAAAGTCCGTAGGATAATATTTCTCAACAAGAAGAACAATGTGATCAATATTAATCTCTTTTGAACATAAAGTCGCACCAAGAGATAACAACTCTATTGATTGCTCACTGAATCTACAATTCAACTCATGTATTTGCTTATCCAATGCATTTTTAATGGGCTATAAGTAATGGATTCTAGTTTAGGATTTGGTTTGTTAATGGATTTTAGTTTGGGTAGATGGACTTATGTAAAATGTAATGAATCAATTTTATTGCTTAATGTATAAAAAAAATTCACAATTAAAATAGGGGGTCGAAACCGAATATACCGAAATTTTTCTACACGAAAACTATATACCCCCTACATCGCAAAAAAAAATTCGGGGGGTCCCCCCCCCCCCCCCCGCCCCTATATAGTTGCGCCACTGATATCAATTACATATGTTTCAAGCCATCTCTATGCTTTCAAAGAGGGGTTACGGAAGACACAAAGGTTGCAAAAATTAAACCTTAAAGAATACAAACCAAATAAGCTATGAATGCAGAAATTAAACACACCAGTTAAAACCATTTCGCATTGATGATGAAGATGTCCAAATGTCGAGTTTACAAGTATAAATACAATTGAAGTACTCAAACCACATCCAACAAATCAAACCATACCAAAACCCTCTCAATTTCTACCCAACTCACAAACAAATAAGAAATGAAAACAAGGAAAGCGATCTCAGAATTCGGTTCAACAAAACTCTATCATAGATCTTTACTTACATTTGATCCGAAATGAAATATTTAAAGATATCAGTTTGTGCGCATTTGTGGCGCATTTATCTCTCCTTGGCTCACTATGCTTTCAAATAAGTTTTGGTTTGTTGTTTTATTTCGTGAATGATCAAAGAGATCAAAAGGGTAAAGAGCAGATGCGGAGCCAATGGGGTGGCAGGCGGGTGCTGGGGGAATAAAGAAACGATGCCTAAATTTGGAAGAAGAATAGCAAATAAAGGGACAGTACATGCGATAAAAGGATTTTGCCGGAAAAAATTACAGTGGATTGAAAGGAAAAAAAAGAGAAGGAGACGTTACTATGAAGATGAAGACAAAGACTCCTCTTTTGTGATTCGTTGAATGGTCACGTACTCACGTGGGTTTATATAAAGTAAAATGTGAAACTTATCTATAGAAAAATGAGAAATCAGTTAATATACATTTAACTATTTGGTTATGTCATAGAAAAATGAGGCGTTACTTTACTATTATTATAGAAAAATGAGACGTTACTTATGTATAGAAAAAATGTGAAACTTATGTATAGAAAAATGAGACGTTTCTATGATTGTTATGTTATCACTTTTTGGTTAGTATTAATCCGTATTTTTTTTGGTTAGTATTATTAAGTTGCCTTCTTTCATAGTATGCCAAAGTTTTATGGAATTGAAGCCTAGCTTCCTAACTTTTTTCTAAACAAAAAAAAAATGTTAATGAACACAAGCACGTTCTGAAAAAAATATTTGGCAAAGTTGATAATATTATTCCATTTAAAACTTATAGGATGTTTGTCATCCATTCATCTTTCTTATATAAGACATTATACGGTGTTCGAATGCAAAAGCCGCTGTTTCGATGCGGAAAAAAAATGGCCGCCTTTAACTTGATGATGAAGAGATTAATACGGGTCATGGTTATCGCCCCATTAAAATCTCTAACTGTTTACTCTTTTCTTTATGTTAATTCCATATTTATTACTCACTCCTTTATGTTCTTTCATATTATTTTAGGTTGTCGTGAGTGATCAACTGGTGAGAGGCGAGAGTATTAAAAGTGGTTATGGGCCGAGATTTGAGAGCTCAACCGTTTCCTTTTTCTTTTTGTTACTAATAATTGATATATAATAAAAGAATTTATCTCTAATTTTTGTTTGAATAAACAAAGCTAACAAGTCCATGACCTTTATCTAGCAGTATTTGTGTAATTTTCATATCCATAATTAATATTAAAAGAAAGACGCAAAATATTCTAAAGAAACACGTGTCATCTCCACGTTAATTGTCTTTTTAAATTTTTTTTTAAAAAAATGGGTTAGTGTGTTATTCCATTACATAATATCTACCAATTAATTTTTGTTTCTTATTTTTTTTATTTTTAACCTAATAGTTTAAACAATTATAACTTTTTCACATCAATTTTATTTTGATAAAAAAATGTATCAAATTAATTCTTACTTCGTGCTCTTTAATTTGACATCCATATAGTATACATATAAAGTAATTTAAATATAATAATAATATATTAGATGATTAAAATATTACCATATAAAAATATAAGAATATTGAACAAAATATATATTTTTAATTTATTTTCATATTTTTGTACTTCAGCAGTTATTTGATTTTTGAGAATTATTTTGTTCTAATTATAAAATAATAAAATAATTATAATAATGCCAAATCATATAAAAGAAATTTATATTAGTAAGAATATGGGTTGGATACTTTTAATGAAAGTTGATAAGAATAAATATAATTTAATTTATTATTTATAAAATTAGATATAAGACTTATATTGTCCTAGATGAAAAATAAATGCTATGCTTAATTAAATTATGGTTTTCCTATCATTTGTTCTTAGATTTATAAATTAAATCAAATCAAACAATAGTATATGTGTGTGTATATTGGCTCATGTATATTTTTTAATAAATTTACAATATTATTAAAATTCAATTACATATTACTAATATAATAAAATGTTTAACATTTTACGCTGTGCATCGCACGGGAGGACATCTAGTGGAGATAAATAAATGGTTGTGAACCCCGCTATGAACAAGTGTAATATTATTATAGTTATGTAAGACTAATTGTATCTATTATTTGTGTGTGTGCAAGTTTATCATTTTAAAAATTAAGACACCAAAAGTGAGAGTGTAGCTAGATGAATCGTGTATATTTACATATCATTCATATTTATATTACGCAATTAAAATAATCCATAGTTAACAATAAGATACAATCCGTGCATCGCACGGGTTGTACAAAGCCTCGTTCTTAGTATGGAACACCAATAGTAATATTGATCATTTTAGGATTTATTGTTCTTTCTATTATTATGAGTAGGGCTGAGCACCGGGTCCGACCCGGTCCGGACCGACCCAAGTCGGAATGGACCGGATTATAAATGGTCGGACTTTATTGACCCGAAGCCCGGACCTGTTCGGAACCGGGCCAACCCGGTCCGGACCCAGTAAAGTCGGGTCGGTCCGGGCTGGCCCGGTTCTAGCCCGATTTTGTAAAAAAAAAAAAATTTGCATATTAAGTGTCTTTTATTACATATAAAATACTTTCTTTTATTCTTTACAAACTCCCATAAAATACAATTATCAATCTTAATATCTTCATTTAGTCATCAAACTCCCAAGTTCAACAATATTTTAGTATGAATAAACTTAATTAGAATAATGTACAATCATAATCGATCCATTAATCATCATTATTTTATCATCACTAAGGGTAAATTATAATAAAAAATATTTTTTTAGGTATTTTTATTTTTACCGAGTCGTTCCGGGCTGGACCCGGATTTTCCGGATTTTGACCCTGTCCGGCCCGGAACCCGAATTTAAACAAAATACAGACCCGAGACCCGGACCTAATTAACAAGTCCGGTCCGGGTCCGGGTAAAAACTGGGCCCAGACCATTTGTGCTCAGCCCTAATTATGAGTTCTTTTAACTACGTGTGTTCTTGTGAAAAAATGTGTGTAATAATATTAAGAGCAAATGACTTCTGACATAACTGACGTTTGGTTTATTTTCCACTTCGATCACTTTCGACTCAATTCGATCACTAAAGTATATAAATCGACTCACTCGACTACTGCCGTTAAAAATCACCGTGAAATCAGACCAACTGTTAGATGAGGTCGAAAATTACGAGGGCAAATCAGTCCATTCACTCCATAATCTTTCTGAAAGCATGATTTCCCGTTTTGCCCCTCTTTGTAGCTTCAATTTACCCATTCACAGTCATTGTATAGTCTTTTCAACCTCCTCCGTTGAATCGGTGGACGGAAATTGAGCTCTCCGCAGCCAATGTTGCTGCTGAGGATTTTGAAACAATTGGTGATTTTGATTATTCGGTACTGGACCCCTCTAAACGTACTGCTGTGTAGGGTTTCTCGGTTGAAATTTAGGGTTTGGCCCGACATTCGGGTTCATTCCGCCTCTGCCACCGCCCCTACCAGGCGGTGGATATCTCGCTCTCGAACTCATCAGAGATCTCTAAGTGCCAACGTGTGATCAAAAGGTTCACAACAATTGGCAACAATACACATATTCTATATGTATATCCCCATATTTACAAAGAAAATAATGTGAATATGAAGTTCATAGATTGATTGGTGTTACTGAATGTTCAAACAAAAAGGTAAAGAAGAGTGTCCAGCAGCAGGTGGGGGAGATGGGCAACACGTCGTTGGGAATGGATAAATTGAAGATACAGAGAGGGGCAAAACGGGAAACCATGCTTTCAGAAAGATTAAGGAGTGAATTGACTAGTCTGGCCTCGTAATTTTTGACCTCAGCTAACAGTTAGTTTGATTTCACGGTGACTTTTAACGGCAGTAATCGAGTGAGTCGATTTATACACTATAGTGATCGAATTGAATCGAAAGTGAATATAAGGGCCAACGGAGTGGGAGCGGGTAAGGGGGGCGGGTTCATGAAACCGACCGGCTACACCGTGCCGTGTAGGTCGGGTAAGGGGGGCGGCTTCATTTTGCGAGTTCAGAGCCCGAGTGAACCTTGCAAAAAAAAAATGGCCGTTGGGTAATTTGAGCCGTTATCCAGCGGCTATGGCCCAAATAAAAAAAAAAAAATTCTCACTCCTATTTAAACTAATCTTTCACCTCTATTTTCAAAATAAAAACCCACAACACACAATAATCTTTCAAAAACACACACTAATCTCTCCAAAAAAAAAATAATTACCCTCACCTTTCAAAAAAAAAACACACTAATCTCTCCAAAAAAAAATGTCTTCCGATTCTTCCGATTACGTTATTCCTTCTTCGTCCGACGAGCTATCCACGGGTAGCTCGTTGCAAAATATGCTTCAACTAGCGGCTCAGTATTATGAAGACACGGCAAGCTCTAGCCGAACTAGCGTAGATCGTCATCGGGAAATAGGTCTTGCAACTTTAGAGAATGATTGGTTCGTTGAAACACCAAAGTACAACGACAATTACTTTAAAAAAAAATTTCGAATGGAGAAAAGCATGTTTTTGCAAATAGTGGGTGACATTGAAGCGAGATACCCATATTTTCAAGAAGGCTATGACGCGAGATTGAAAAAAAGTTTCACGGCGAAACAAAAAATCACATCGGCCGTTAGGCAACTCGCAACCGGCAATCCGCCCGATGAGTATGATGAATATTTATGCATGTCTCAAAGAACGTCACGTGAAAGTCTTGATTATTTTTGTGAGGCCATCATTGAGTTGTACGGTCGAGAGTACCTACGTAGGCCGACAGCACACGACCTTGCTCGCATTTTCCAGGCCCATGAAGCGAAGCATCACCTCCCTAGGATGCTTGGTAGCCTCGAGTGTACACACATCAGATGGAAAAATTGTCCTAGACATTTGAGAGGGCAATATACGAGAGGTGACTATGGTGTTCCGACTATTATGCTTGAAGTCACCGCGTCACAAGATATGTGGATTTGGCATGCTTTTTTTGGTCCACCGGGTTCAAACAACGATATCAACGTATTGAATCAGTCTGACTTGTATCTTACAGCTCGAAATGGAACGGCGATGAGTAGTTCATTCCACGTGAATGGACGTTTTTACAAACGCGGCTACTATTTGGCAGATGGAATCTATCCTAAGTGGTCCACACTTGTTAAAGCATACCCGTATCCAAACGACCCAAAGGAAAAGATATTTACGAAGTTACAAGAGGGAGCGAGAAAGGATGTCGAGAGAGCTTTTGGTGCTCTCAAAGGAAAATGGAAAATTCTTGATCGACCACTCAGAGCTATGACCAAAGCGAAGATTGCCAATCAGGTTCATGCGTGTGTTATTTTGCACAATATGGTTATAAAACGCGAGGGGAGGGCAATCTCACCGGTTCATATAATGGATCCGCCGGTCCAGCCATTGTTCGACGACAGTGTGGTAGCGGAGTTACTAGATGAATTTCTCCATGACCGTCTTCGATATGATCTCACGGACCACGTAGCACGTGAATACTTGCCGCATCTCGATGATTAATGACTTTTTTTATTTTAATCTAGTTATTTTTAAGTATTATGTTATGTTTTTTTTAAGTATTATGTAATGTTTTTTATTTTTAATGAAATGATATGTTTTTATTATAAATATTGTATGTGATTTTATGTATTTAAAAAAAAAAATTGAATTCGGGTACTAGGGTTCCACTCCCACTAGTTAGGGTAGTGTTAGGGTAGTATTGGGGTAGTTTTGAATTGGAAGGTTTTTATTGGATAGAGGTGATGTGGCACCCTTAGGGTATTAGGGTAAGAAACTTCCACTCCCTCCACCCTAAGTGATTCAAGTGAAAAATAAACTAAAGTACTTTAGTAATGTTAGTAAAATAATATATTTGGGAGGTGGGAGTGTGGAGACGATGAATTTCGCCTTTTGATAAAATTATATATTTACAACAAAATGATTTTTAATATGCAAGGCGGGGGTCACAAATTAGTTAGGCCTAAAAGCGTTATACGAGCGCTCTCTCCATCGTTCAATCATCTCCTGTACATTCTCTTCCAATGCTACTCTGAGACTCGGTCAAGTTTCCAACACACTGTAAAGACGAGAAAAAACATATCAGCAACTCCGATAATCTAGCGGAAAGGGAAAGGGATGAGCGGCGGCGCGCAGCAGTCGGCACACTCGCTGGCTTTCAGAGTGATGCGGTTGTGCCGTCCGACAGTCCACGTGGACACTTCCCCTCTCAAATTCGACCTCTGCGATATCCTCTTCGGAGAGGATCTATTCGACGATCCAATTGCCGCGTCCAATCTTCCTCGCCTCCTCAGTAGCCAATCGAATTCCTCCGCCGTAGATCCCTCCGATCTCAGCTACCGCAGCAGATTCCTCCTCCAGCACCCTACAGACTCTCTCGGCCTCCCGGGCCTCCTTGTCCTCCCTCAGTCATTTGGGTATATGCATATACAATTATACTTACACGTGGTTCTATAATTTGGAATGAATTGTTTGTGAGCAAATGGATTTTGCTGCTGTCATGTTTGGCTGCTTAATAATTGAATTGTATATTTTGCTATTTGTGATCGTTACATTTTTTTTTCTTCGTTTAGGGCTATATATCTTGGGGAGACGTTTTGCAGTTATATAAGTATCAACAACAGCTCAAATTTTGAAGTCCGTGATGTTGTAATTAAGGTGATTTATGCAACTATATCTTAGTATAAGTACGAAATAATTTCTTTGAGTCGTTAGATTCAGAAATTTATATTGAAAATGAGCTAAATTGAAGTTATGGGGAGAAATTTGTATGCATCAGAAAGCTTGTTGTATAGAAGAAGCTTTCGTTCTCAAGGATCGGCTGAATTTAATTTTCTTTTACCTGCCAGCTGCAACTCAAAATTCATATTTGATTGTCAATAGGCTGAAATCCAAACGGAAAGACAGAGAATACTGCTTCTGGATACATCAAAATCACCTGTTGAATCAATACGTGCCGGTGGACGTTATGATTTTATTGTGGAGCATGACGTGAAAGAACTTGGGGCACACACGTAAGCTCATCCCAAGTAGTGTTTAAAATATAATTGTTTTACATAGTTTCATGTGGCACAAAATATTATAACTTGCATATGGTGGTGGTTTTCTGTAGCTTGGTGTGTACTGCACTTTACACTGATGGTGACAGCGAGCGGAAGTATCTCCCGCAGTTTTTCAAATTTGTAGTTTCTAACCCCATCTCAGTACGGACAAAGGTAATCAATCATGAAATTGCCATGCCATGCAATGTGGATGTTCCCCGAGCAGTACACTTCATAAGTATATGTGAGTACACCTTATTTGTAGCATTTCAAGAATGTAATAGTTACTCTTTCTTTTAATGCAGGTTCGCAATGTTAAGGTATGTTGAAGATGGTTAAAGCATTTTGTGTAAGTTCATGGCCTGCTAAAGTGGTTCGTAATGTTTGTTTAGTAATTTATCGCTACCTGATTTGGTAAGGATAAGAATTTTTACAGATATTTTGTTCGCTATTAGGATGGTTAGCCGAGTCTCTGTTATACACGTAGCAATACGTTCAATTTGTATCCAACAACAAAAATTTGCATTTCACTTGAGCACTTGTAGCTGCACGCTACTTGGAAAGGCTCCATGAAAAATCACGTACTTCTGCCAGTTTGTTCTTATTTTGGGAATATGATGAGTCCGTAATGATGCATTTGTTTGTCAGGTTATGGTAAAGAATTTTGAGGTCTGTCAGTTCTATGACTGTGCATCCTTTGTAAGACAGTTTTTTTATCTTCAATATATTCAAATTACTTCTCTCAGGACACAATTTTTTTGGAGGCTTGTATAGAAAACAATACAAAATCTAACCTTTATATGGATCAAGTTGAGTTCGAGCCGGCTCAGCATTGGAGTGCAACGGTGCTGAAAGCTGCTGATAATTCATCAGAGCATAATTTATTAACAAGGTGGTTTAGCAGTATTTTTTACTTGAGAGTTAGTGATAAATGTACTTTTTAAAATAAAAAAATATTTCCTTGTATTTTTCAACTTGGTGATGGCATCTTAATTTAGACTTTTTGGGGTTCTTTTTTGTTTTTACAGTGAAACTTTCAAGGAACCCATTCTTATCAGATCCGGGGGAGGAATTTATAATTACCTCTATCAGTTAAACTTTTCATCACCTGATAATGCACTACTGAAAGTTGAGGGAAGTAAGATTCTTGGTAAATTTCAGATAACATGGCGTACAAATTTGGGGGAACCTGGCCGCCTGCAGACTCAACATATACTTGGTAATGTAAGTAGCATTTCATTCTTTAACGTCATGATTCAAATGAAAAAAAGTTGATTTTGGAACCTCAACCTATTTTAATGGACTCCAACTCTGTTGCAGACATTTCAAAAGCTACACTATAGAAGTCCTTCTCTGTTCACCTTCTTTTTTAGTGAACATTTATATTGGCTACTGGTATATAATGTTATTCAAAAGATCAGAAGAATATCAATATGGCTAGAATTTTCTATTTAATTGATGTTTTATAGTTGGGATATTCTTATTTTTGTATACCCTTTTTGCTTATAACTTGTTGATTAATATCTGTCACACTACGAATTCCCTTGCAGCCCATTGCTCGCAAGGAGATTGAGTTACGTGCCGTGGAGATACCACCCGTCATTATGTTAGATAAATCTTTCGTGGTAACAGCCATTGTATCATATGGTTTAAATTTGCTTTCTTGGTCCGTCTCCCCATCATTTGGTTATACATTTAAAATCTTCGAGCTATAAATGTCAAACATATAATAATTCTTCTGTAGGTGAACTTGAATCTCATAAACTTGACCGAGCGAGTATTGGGACCCTTTGTAGTATGGTTGTCAGAAAGTGATTCACTTGATGAAAGGGCTATTATGGTCAATGGTCTTCAAACAACAGTGAGCCATTTGAAACTGCTCTTAGTTAGTCTTTTACTAAATCTATTTTATGTAATGAAGATATGCTTTATGCTGCAATCTACAATCGATGTTTATATTCACTAACCCGTAGTGTTAAAATGATTGTAATCGGTTAAATTTATCTTGAGGATAAGAAATTGATTTTGTTGAGTACACTGCACAAATTGACATCTCTGAAGCCCTTTTAATATTAAAAAAAAAAAAGAAAAAGAAAAACTTCAGAAGTTTTTTATGATATTGTGCAGACTCTTGGAGAGGTGCAAGCATACAGTTCGTTGAAGTTTCAGCTGGTAAGTGTGATTGACAATCTTCAAAATTCTACACCAAATTCGTTTTGGGAGGTTAGTTAACTATGGGAGACTGGGTGGTATTGTATCGGGATGCCGTACTAGATCATTCTTGGTTTATTTTCACCTCTGAATAGCAACACAATAGTGAAATTAGGTATTAAAAATTAAAAAGTTCAAGAGGAAATAAGGTTATTTGTTTCCTGCACCGTGGTTGATAAGCTCAGTGTCTGAGATCTTTTAACTCGTTACTTCCAATTTGAAGGGGCATATTTCCTTAGTAACCCCTTTGACCCTTGATTACTTTAGGACTTTCTCTTTGTTTTCTTGTGCATTTTTGGCATGCAGAACTTGATTGCTGTTAAGCTTGGGATTCAAAAAATCAGTGGCATTACAGTATTTGACACAATAGAGAAGAAAACTTACGACTCACTTGTAGAACTGGAGGCAAGTTTGTTCAATGAGCTTACATTTTTTGTTTCTTTCTGGCGAAAATGAAATGCGTAATATTTTACCTGAACCTCTCTCTCTCTCTCTCTCTCTCTCTCTCTCTCTCTCTCTCTCTCTCTCTCTCTCTCTCTCTCTCTCTCTCTCTCTCTCTCTCTCTCTCCCCCTCCCCCTCCCCCTCCCCCTCCCCCTCCCCCTCCCCCTCCCTCCCTCCCTCCCTCCCTCCCTCCCTCTCTCTCTCTCTATCTCTCTCTCTCTCTCTCTCTCTCTCTCTCTCTCTCTCTCTTTTACCCTTGCAATTACAATTATAAAATAACTCTCTGTAGCAATTTATTCTCGAAAGTCGGTCTAATATGCATTCATTTGGTTATGTAATGATGTTATCTCTTATTCTTGGGGCAAAGCTGCAGATATATGTCGGCTCGGAGTGAGTAGTTTGAAGAGGCTGATCTCCAAACTGTATTTTGAGGCTGGGTTTATTCTGTGGTGAAATTCACACGCTTACCTCATGTTTTTGTAAGATTAATGCATATGGATTGGGGCGGAGATTTTTAATGGCTCTTGGAACCGGATTAAGGAGTTGCATCCTTTTTCTCTTCCTTCTTTTTTTTCTTTTTTTGGTTTTGTAATTGGGGATTTGGTGTCTCCGATGCAAGAATAAGAATATGTTAGATTTACAAAATTATTCGGTTAGATTCGCATTAATAATATATTTCAATCATATTTCAATTGCTAATATTTTAAATTTTGGGAGATAATTTATGGTCCAAATTAGAGTTGTAAATAAATTAAATTATTTTGATCTGATTCGTGATTCGAATTCAAGTTTGATTTATGATTAATCATGACTAACGTATAAAATCCCGTAAAAAAGATTCATATGCAATCTTTTTGAGTTATTCCGTTCTCACCAAAGGTAGATAGAAAGATTAAAAGAGCATATTATATAGATTTATAAACTCTGTAAATGTGATAGATTTGATAGCTTGTGTTGAGATAAAAAAGTAAAATGTAATGCTAGTGGTGGTTTAAATAATACAATAGTGATTGATTGACTGTGTAAAAGAGACAAATATAGACTTTAAAAGGACAATTTTAAGTAAAATGGGAATCTTTGAGCAGAAGTTATTAAATAACATATCCAAGGTTGATTATGTGACATCTTATGTCTAGCTTGCACAAGTATTAATATGGATTAGTAGCTGTAATGCACGGATTCTTCAAAATTGGGCAGTATGCAGTATCGGATACTGCATGGGTGCGGGTGCGGGTGCGATTCGCGTGGGATTCGCACGGGATTCGCCACGAATCCGTGCAAAAAAAAAAATCGGACTCGCGTATCCTGTGCCAGGATACTCGAGTCCGATTTTTTTTTTTATAGATTTTTTTTATAATTTTTAAAAAGTAAATCAAATAAATTAAAATACAAAAAATTAAATCATTTAATAAGTAATTACTTTTACCTTTAGCAGTATTCACGAACAACATTAGAAAGCTCCGCTGCTCAAAGCCATTTTGAATTGTTTTTTGTATGATTTGTTTTATGTATTTGAATTAATTTTATGGTGATATTTGAATTGTTGTTTTTTATATTTAACAAGTGTTATATATAATAAAATATAAAATAAACAGACGTATCCTTGCCGTATCGCACCCTAACATTTTCAAAAAACCGTATCCCCGCACCCGTATCTGCCCGCACCCACACCTGTGCAACATAGATTAGTAGTCATAATTATAATCCAAGGTTGTAAGAACCCTACTCGTAAATGCCCAAAAAATTAGATAGGATTAATCAGGAATTAATCGAACTAGGCGAATTTATTTTTTATTATTAGTTATTTTTACTTAAGATTATGCTAAAACTAAATTCTGAAACATTGATATAAGTATAAAATAATAAAATCTCAATTTAATAATAATAATCATGTCCATAACATCTCAGTTTAGTAAAATCTACAATACCGTTAAAAAAAACTAACCACCTAGGCGTTCGACTAGCTGTCTAGGCGCACGCCCAACTCGCATAAGCGACGGATTAATTACTCAAGCGCTTAGTACAAGTACCTAGCCCGTAATTGGGATGCCTACTGGGCCGCCTACCTCCTAGGCACCGCGATCGCCCATGCAAATGTATACACGAACACTGGTTGCATTCTTTAAATAGTTTCTGATGTATGGGTAGTCCTCATGCCGACTGCTGTGAATGAACATAAGTGCTCGCACGAATGTGATAACCTGCTATTGTCTTCTCCACTAAAAAATAAACCTAATATCGTTCAATTTATTTTGAATTTTCTATCACCCGTATTAAAATACAAATTGGGAAATTACATAAATTTTCCATAAAATTTAAATTGATCATAAGAAAATCTATATATCCTGGACGTATAAATATATTAACAGTTCAAGGAGAATATTATACTTAACACTAAAAATAAGATAAAAATAAAAGCTCCATGTTTGTCGCAATTTATTATAGTAAAAACAATCCATTTTCAAGTCCGTTATCAAACGTCAATCCATCCGCTCATGCAACAATTATCACACATTTTATATTTAGTTCGCGCCGGACTAGTTAAAATCACTTACAAAGATACTTGTGAACATTTTGTTTCATGACTACTCTTCCTATATTTGATAAGCATAAATACAAGAAGTCAGGCAGTATAATCCCCACCATAGTATTTGTCTTCTGGATAATACAAAGCAGCCACAGTATTGCCCCCAAATTTCCTGCCTCTAAGGGAAGATTTCGCCATCGTACAACCCGCAGCGTCAGAATACTCCAAAAATACCTGTAGAGGACAGGTAAGACAGAGGGGGGGATGGCGGATCCAGGATTCGATGATAGGGTGAGCTAAAAAGGAAAATCAATACAAAAAAAATCGACATATGATACAAAAAAATATCAATTTTTATTGAAGTCGAGACTGATGAGACTTTAAAGCGTAAAATTTATCAATAATGGAATCCACATTTTTCTTCAAGAAAACATCATTTTACGCAAAGCATTAAACAATCTATAAGAAGAAACAAAGTTGGAATTGGGTTTGGACTTTGGGTTTTACATAATAGTATAACTTTAAATGGACTATATAGTTTATAGTACCAGAAATGATCCAATAAAACTAGGCTGGGTTAAATGGTGTGATGGACTAACAAAACTACACCAGTAAAAAAAATTACTAAAATTGTAACAATCGTGTCGAAAATAACAAAAGAAGGAGAAAAAAACTCAATCCTTGTCCTATATCTAGATTACACAAAATTAGTTCAGCAAAATTCAGCCTACACAGGAGAGCAGCAGAATATCTCTATAAGAATATCCATCAACTACATCTAAGCCTTAGTCCCAAAATGATTTGGGGTCGGCCAACATGAACCAAACTTTAAAACCGTCAATGATCGTTACATAAATAACATAAAAGGGATAAAAAAAGAGGAAAAAAAGTAGAGAAAAAAACGTATGTCTATATGAATATCCATATCGGAACAAAAATCTCGATCCCAACTTGGGCTAGTTATAAATAGGAAAAACCTCTCATTGTCATTTCCATATCTATTTAAGGTCCCGCTTTAAGAAAATTTATCTCGACGTAGCAATAATTATCATCGAGTTGCAAAATTATATATACAGTATGTCGATACATGAAAATGAAGACGTGTTTAGATTTTTTCTCCAAGGCATCTGCCAAAGTTAAGATAAATACATGTACTTCCTAAATATTTGTGCTAGTTAGTCAAACAGTGCATAGATGTATCTTGTGTTATGCAAAATATATATTTAAAAATTACTATTTTTATATATGAACCTCTAATTAGAAATAACTTATACATAGAAAATATGTTTTCCTCGCCCAGATGGGTATGACTGTAGAGAGGTTTTACTGTGTCAAGAAAAGAAAAACAGATGCACAAACCAGAGTAACATACCTTCCCGATACCTTCACTATGAGCAGCATTTGGAATTGGACGAGGAATAACAACATCAACTAGCTCCCCTGCAATTTCAAAAAATGAAATCTTAGTGATTCCAATTTTTCATAATAACGCTATTTTAGATTTTCTTTTTATGATACCAGCACTTACTTCAGTCTTTTCATTTTGTTTTCTAAATTCTATTCTTGCACGAAAATACTTTTGTTTGGTAGTTCAAATGGTCGAAATCTTAAGAAAAAAAAAAATAATAAAAAACTTTCATCTTTGCCGACCCCAAATCATTTTGGGACTAAGGCTTAGATGTTGTTGTTGTTGTTGTAAAAAACTTTCATCTTTGTATTGTCCCATACGATGGCAAGTAGAAGTTTGAATTTACATCTACTTTCCCAATACTAGTGGACGTCTGAAAATTATAATTCACTGTAATTCTACATACCAAATTTCTGGCATTCTTCCTTCATATCTTCAAGTATTTCTTCATATTCTCCATCATCCATCAATTCATCCACAGTAACAACCTTGATGAAGCCAAGAATACAGTTACTTCCAAAATGTAACCGCTGACAGATTATTTCAACAATCACATAATGCGATAAAGGTTGAAGCTGAAAATACCCCTGTCAAGCACAAAATTTTGGTTGGAAATTCAACTTCCACATTTACTACGGACCCGACTCCATCTGGAGGATTATTCATGGCTCCAGCTCCCAGAGCCATTTTCTTGAACCCAACAAAACAAACTAATTAGCAAACCTCGAAAAAATAAGATAACTACTGAAAATAATAATGGGGGGACGTGAAGCAAGGGTAGTCAATGGACATTAAGCTCAAACCTGCATTGCTATATGTTGCTGCGCCTGAGCTAGTATATCCTCATGCTCTGGTTTTAACTGTCCACTGTGTAAGATAACGATGCAGCAGGTCAGTATAAACCTTACTAGAATTGACAAAAATAATAATGACGATGACATTTATAAATACATAAAATCAGGCATAGAATTAACAGTAAAAAAACAGACATTAAATCAAAATCTATCTATTTATGCCTAAAATGATCTATGATGGAATAAGAAAATTGATCCACATAACATCTATACATGCAATTGTTCATACTTTTTCTTTTCTATTTTTTTTTTGTGGTGGTGGTGGTGGTTTGGGTGGGGGGGGGGGGCTGTGGAAACAAGTGAACACCTCCTTTCCGCATCAATCATGCAGAATACAGTGATAAATTTACAAAATGTCCACACTAGAAAATGTTCCCGAAATTACATCAAGGTCATTTCTACCCAATAAAATGAAAGCATACTTTATTCCCGACTATACCCCACTAGAGACTCAAATTCATAAAACAACATTTTAATAAGCTTCTAACAAAAATTTAAACAAAAACTTCTACTCTTTTGCCTACCACATCCCAACATTAATGTTTAATGACAATTCAAGTCCTGAAGAAAGGTTCTCATTGTTAATTGCAACATCCCAATACAAAAGCCCCAGTATAGCATGATAGCGTTGAGTAGCTAAAACATTGACGAGCAAATTCAACAAAAAATAATGTGCAGGTTTGTCAGATACTGCACAAATAATGGGCACGTTATCAACGAATATTCACCTCATGGTGGCACGCCGAACAGTAAGTGTCTTATCACCCACTTTCAAGCCATTAAGAGCAGCACAAGCAATATCCGTGACAGATGGATCCTGAATCAAACAAAGTAACCATGAAAATTCTTCAGCATTACAAAGTAGTACATAATACGAGCTAGTAAGAGGTGTTGAAGCCAGTCCATTTAGGAAATCTTAATCCTAGATTTTGAAAAAGTATGAACAAAGCACGTACATTTAGATAGAACGTTCACACACACACAAAAAAAAAAGTCGTGAAACAAGAATGCAGTCAAGGAAAATTAATTGCTTTAAAAAACTTAATTCTGGAGAAGTCAAGCACAACAGATGTTCTAGCACCAGCTTTTGCATACCTTGTAGATACAGAAGCCATATCCTTTAGAGTTTCCAGTATCTCTATCTTTAACAAGGTCGAACCCTCGCAAAGGTCTGCAATTGATCAATTGGAAGACCATATAATTTTCAAGGTTCTAAAAAACGCTAGGCTCTACGCGTTCGGATTGTTAACATCTAGCGCCCAGAGGATTAATCGGGGATTAACGGGAAGACTTATTTTCTGTTATTATTTTAATCATTTATATATATAAAAATATTTTATGTATATATATATATATATATATGTGTGTGTGTGTGTGTGTGTGTGTGTGTGTGAAATAATTTAAAATAACTAATATTTTAACCATTTAAACAGACATAATCTATTATATATTAAATTTGCAATATTGATATAGGTATAAGAGAGTCCATAATTTCCATAATATCTCCGTTTAGGTTATAGTCCTGTCAAAAAGCAAAAATAAAAACAAAAAAAGTCTAACCGCTTAGGCGTCCGCCTAGCCGCCTAGGCTCCCTACAGCCCGTCTAGGCGACAGATTAATCACCCAAACGGCCGGTAAAAGTGCCCAGGCGATAATCGGAACGGTAGAAGACCTTATAGGGATTAATCGGCCTATACAGGGATTTTTAAAACACTAATTATTTCAGAGATAGGAGAATCACTGAACAAACTAGTATTTCAATAGTTTCAAAAGCTGAGACCATTTTATGATGCCGACAAAATATATTGAAAATATAGCAATACCCAAAACTCTCCAACAATTCTTTTATCTGAGCTTCAGAAAAATAGTAGGGCACCCCACCAAGAAATATGCGATCAGCTCCCTCAACTTCAGTAGACATTCTATTAATAAAACACGAAACAGGAAGAAATCATGTAACATCAAATAAACTACACATGTGCAAATAACGAGCTAATGGAGAGGAAATGAGTTGATCAGTGAGATACAGTAGATTGGTGCACAAATAAAATTCATAACAGAAATAGTGCTCTTCATCCTTGGAAAATAAGAGTAAAGTGCTGAATTGCTGATGATTGGAAGTCAATCACTAGCTTCATGAATCATTTAAATTATTAGATTCATGACAATGATTCTAGCAGCAGAGGTTGCAAGGAGTACAAGTATAAACCATCTTGTGCACAGAACATGATTTGGTGCAAAATCTAGTTTAAATAATTTTAAATTCTAATATGGCATGTCACTAAAAGACCAAAAGTAGTAAATTTCATAACTTTGAAAATAAAAAGGTAAAACACATCATAATAACATCCACTACAAACAATGAAACAAAATAGACTAAGATAAAATGACCTCAAAAACTTCAATTAATAATTTAATACGGATGCATCTTCGCATTAAAATCTGCCCTGCCCATATGACAAATAACGGATATTACTCGATGCGACTGCAACTTGCACTGCTGAAGAAGCCATATCGCCTCATAGAGTTTATCATTAAGGTTAACTACTGCAATCACTACCAATTTCATTTTCAATTTATCATTACACTAGATGCTATATCCTTCTGCAACAAGCTGACTCAGATCAACCCTGACAAAACTGGGAAGCTATACAATTTAATGACCTAGTAATTCAAATGCAAGCAGTTTGCATCGTCGGGTGATATGAACTGCCAAGTGGAAAACAAAGGAAAATAGTCGCGGTGGCTACTTACCCAGGTGTAAGTCCAGCAGCAGCTAAATTTAGATATGGACTAGGTTGACTAGGACCAAGTGGCGCTGCAGCAGAAAGAATGTAGTCTGTAGGTCTTCGAACTCTCACGGAAACACCCTGATATTTTATTATATAAAAAATGATGAGCAAACGAAATTGAGCTCAATATTTAACGGAGCCTTTTCATACGTTCTTTCTGGTTGAGCAAATGTTGTGTTTATGAATAGTAAGATTAAATTTGAAATAGGAAACTATTAAACCAAGCCCTTCATAAAATTAAGAATAACAGCTCTATATGTTCTTGTCATTTGTATTCTCGTACAGACAATGCAGAGTAAAAATTGAGCACTAAAAAAATCTAAATCAAGTATGCTTATCCTGGTATTTGTCAGATCAGAATGAATCCAAAAAAAAAAAAAAAATTATTAATTGTAAACAAAAAATAAGTGAACATAAATTGAGCAATCGGAAAAATGGAGGTAATTATTTCTTGATAATTTCCTACACCATCTCTAGTCACAATTTAACATGTCTAATTTTTAACATAAATCTCAATTATATTATGGATAATCATGCAATAACCTAATAAATAACCCTAACTCCAAAATCCATGACCAAATGAGTCAAAGAGGCAAAAAAAAGCACCAAGTGTTCTGCTTGCAAGTTCCGATAGAAATGAAAACCAAGATAGCCGCTACTTAAATCTTGCAAATGTCCATGCTACTGATTCCAAGCTTAAATATTTGAATAGTTACTAACACGAAAATGCACAGAACTTTACCTCTAAAAGTTCTGGCATAAGTTCTACTGATGAAGCGTGGAAGAAATATTATTTGGCATTTGAGACCCAAAACAGATTGCATCAGCAATAAGAAGGGAATGCAGATAATGACGGATAACTGGATTAACAAATGAGGAAAAATCAACAAACCTCAAAGGCAATTCCATCAAGTGCCATAGCATTACTTGCCTCTTCTACGGTTCTCATCTCCACAAATGCAAACTTCTTTTCATGATTGATGTACACATTCACGACAGCATCACCTATTATGCAAACATTTATCTCTAGTGGAACAGAATAAAAGGCTTAAATACAGAACGACACATCTTCTATAAAATGTTGAAAGACCACAGACCAGGACCAGCAGAATTTCCACCAACTGCATTCATAACATGGCTGAAAAACATGGAGATTGTCTGCGCCAATTAAAATAAATTAAGAAACAAACTAAACTAAAAGGACAAAAGCAATGCGAACATGAAGGAGCCTAGCAAACCCATCAGGAACATAAACACAATGCGTAAAAATCAGTTTAGCCAACTATATCTTTTATAAAATCCGAAAGAGTATAAGGAACACTTTCACTAACGATAGGGGATGGTAATCACAAACCTGCTCATTAGCCAGGGGAGGGAGGCCACCAACATACACTCTCCGGGCAAACCTTGTAGCCTATGAAAAGGTGAAACCATAAGAAGTAAGATCTAAATATATGATAAAAAAAGAATATATTAAGAATCACCTACTTACCTGCTGAGTCATCACTTGAATTGGGAACATTGAAACAGAACCTAACTGGTTAATCTGACAACAAACAACATGTCTTAAGAAACGATCATCATCAACTGCACCTTAATCCCAACTATGTTGGGGTCGGTGACATTAAAATTATTGTGACGATTAATTGTCTAAAAATAGTTAAGACTATAAATTCATGCAATAAGCAAAGTGGCAAATTTTACGCTGGATGCCCTTTCCGTCGCAACCTTCATCATCATCATCAACAGCACCTTAATCCCAACTATGTTGGGGTCGGTGGCATGAAGATTATAGTGTCGTTTAATTGTCTAAAATTAGTTAACACCATAACTCATGCAAATAACAAAGTGGCAAAGTTTTACGCCGGATGCCCTTCCTGTCGCAAACTTCATATGAAGGAGAAATAGAACGAAATTCCAAAACCGTCAACATCATAGGTTTTTCCATTTATATGGAAAATATCATGAGACGGCGATGAGTTTGAGATAATTGCTATTGTCATGTCACAATACGTGATTGATATTGTAAAATCAACACATACATCATGGAACATGACTCCGTCGCAACCTTCATACGAAGGAGAAATGAGATGAAATTCCAAAACCGCCAATATTATAGGTTTTTCCAGTTACATAGAAATGTCATGAGAGTAATATCATGGGGGAAAAAAAAAGGTGATCTGGTATACCTGATTTGCCTCAGAAGTAAGCCTGTTTTGCAGAACTCCAGAGACTGCTTGAGGAGCGAAAATTCCACTTTCTTGTTCTGGATAATTAAAGATAATGAAAAACAATATATATCAACTGCAATGTCAAATATGGTAATTATGAAGAAAACAATCTGCCCCAGCACAAGAATTCAGCAGCATGTCCTAAAGCCTGCAAATCTACAAAACGGCCATGCTGACTCAACAAATCAAATTATTGAAGACAAAAGGCAAGGCCTATTCTTACCTAGGGTAGTACACAATTCAGATTCTATAATATGAAATATTTTTCACCACTGCATCTGGCTTACAGATCAAGTCTACCAAATAACAATAGTTGCAGTTGAAGATGAAAAGGTCCTGCTACTGGAGCATCCATTCCTCGTTCACCCATGAGGAGCATGGCAGGACATGAAAGCCCAATATTGCCTTCTTAACGTAACGACGGCAAATCATAGACAAAAATCACACACAACAGCCAACAACATAGTGATGGTTTTAGTACATTACTCATCAATCAAAAAAGAAATATAAAATCAGAACAAAATGAGATGCCATGAAGAGAAGGCAAAGGATCAGAAAGCAATGATAATCAAAACTCTGTCCAGCTCAATATTGAATCATAGAAACATGTTACAGACTAACCTGAAATGTTTGGTAAAGCAGCAGCAACAGGCGGCGCCACGTCAAAACCACTTGTTCGTTTGCTGCTAACAAGAAAAAAGTCTAGGATGATAATCAACAGAATGTATCAAGAGCTAAATCGCATAATCTTGATTTTTCAATATGGATTTGGAAAACAGCTCCTCAGAACTCAAAAAAGGTAACAAAAATAAGATATTATGCTAAAAGGCCGTCAAGGACATTAAAGAAAATTGATACCATAAAACATATTTGAAGGTACAATATCATTTTTAATTTGTTCATACGGCATAGCAACTTGTACAAAAAATGACACAATACATTAAGTAACAAAATCCAAAATATGCTATACTTAAAACTTCAGAAATTAAAGCATATATGATGCACTGAAGCTACTGAACCTACTTCCACCAGAAGGTGAATTTTACTGAAATATACCTTACTGCTTACCTAATAGATTTATCATCCGATCGGCTGGGCGACCACGGTCTATAGTGTTTTTCTCTATCTTTACCATGCTTATGGTACCTGTACATCAGACATCACGCACTATAAGAACATGCTAAAATAGCTTAAGGCTTAAGATGTAAGCATTGCATACAATCACTGAGTGTATGGTTATCACCAAAAAATACTTAAAGCAACCGAAGAAAAAATAAAAGATTATTCCACGGAGACAGCTGCGCAAGCTATGTTGCTCAAGAACAAAGGTAAATTCCAAAATCCATCACAACCTGCTAGATTCTTGGTTCCCTCTATTTCCATAATCCTCATCATTGCTTCTTCTCCCATGATATCTCGCAGTTGTATCCGCATCTTGCTTTCGGTAATGATGTTTCTCTCCATTAGGATTCCATTCTTTCCTCTGGAATCCCTTGTCATCTGAATCACGAATTCTGTGCTGCAGGACCAATGATAAGACTTAAAGAGTCATTAACTTGACATAGAAAGGCCTATAATTTGAAACACCCCACCAAGTAAACGAAGAAGTAAACAGTTGGTAATCAAATTATTTCGATCGTGAAAAAATGTACTCCAACAGAAATGAGATCTACTTTTCTTCCACATATTGAACCAACTCACAGACTGCATCTGCTCTTATGTTGGAATAAAATTCGATTTAAACTCAAAAGTCAAAGATACCTAAACTGATCTTCTTCCATCTTGTAAAACCCACTAATCACTTTCAATTACTCATTCATATCAGCTGATATATACAATACATCTTTCAGAAAATTCCCAGAAACTAATTTTTTATAAGAAAAACAAAGTTGATTGTTCCGGGGTTTCTTTAAACTACACTCGGCATTTAAAATGCTTCCTCTAATCCATTGATGATTACTCCAGATGCGATGCGATGCTTCAAAATACTATGTATACGTTTCATAATAATTTACAGTGTACCGAAACAAACCAATTACTGCCGCAGATAATGGATACACTTTTCGCTCCAGAAAATTGTTGAGAATCATAATGAAATTCGCAGTTAAAAAAGGAACGATAGCTAAACGTGCAGCAACTGCTGGCAATAACTAAAATGCTCAAAGGAACAACAAATTAGAAAACCTTCTGATGATGGGAGCGTCGGTCTTCCGATGAATCGTACGGTGACGATCTCCTGATGTCATCTTCTCTACTGTGACGAGGCATAGCTAAACCCTAATTTGATTTCTTCAAAATGAGGTTACAACTTACAAGCCAACACACATGATCATTTCTCGGATAATAGTCCTGCTCTCTCAACGCTACTACCGATTAATTAGAGATGTTTATTTTATTTTCTAGACTAAATATTCTTAATATCCGTATAAAAAGTAGTCATGTGGTGCAATATTGAGATCCAATCCAAAACTCCGAAGGGGATAGAGGTGTTCGGCGGTTCAAAACCGCCGGTTTCGGTTTGTCAAAAATCGGAACCGGAACCGAACCGTTTTATAGCGGTTTACGATTACGGTTTTGAACCGTGAACCGTCGGTTCCGAACCGGAACCGAACCGGCGGTTCGGCCCTTTTTTTTTTTTTAGATTTTTAAATTTTAATTTTAAAAAAAAAAAACATGGGGTAAAAAATGGACTTGAACTTAATTCAGATATTAAAGTCTAAACTTGAATTTTGTAATTTTAAATCTTTGAATTAAGCGCCTACGTATTTGATATCCGTAACTTTAGAGTTTAGGAATCAAAATCAAAGTCCCCGTAGTTCATTTTTAAATTTGGTGGGGGGAAGGAAAAAAAATAAAAATGGACTTGAGCTTAATTCAAATATTCAAAGTTAAAATTAAAAATTTCAACTTTAAATATTTGGATTGCCTACGTATCCCCTTACCTTAGGAATCAAAGTCCTCGTAGTTCACTTACCTTATACTTACCTTAGGGAGCGGAGGTGGAGGCGGAGAGGAGATGGTTCAATCACCCAAGTCAACCGAATCATTGCTCGACCCGGTATCATATGTATCACTGTCTTCTTGTTCATTATAATTTGGTTCTTGTTGGCGTAACTCGGTTTTCACCCAATCATTCAATAATACTTGGGCTTCAAGATTTTGAGGCGTCAATCGAGATCGTCGTTCATCCAGAATGTATCCTCCTACACTGAAGGCTTGTTCAATGTAAACCGCTGAGGCGGATGACAAGTATTTCCTTCGCAATCGTGGCAGCTACAGGAAAGATTGTAGGCCTTTTTGCCCACCACTTAAGAAGATTGTTATTAACATCCGAACCACGTTCTAAAGCTCCCAATTCACAAGTAGTTAAATAATTTTCAAGTTCTTGATAAGTATTACTTTGGTACCTTGTTCGTTTTCGGGATAAATCTGCTTGATAGGCATTCCATTCACTAAGATCCGGAATAGCAAAACCAAAAGAAGATGTACTACTACTAGAAGGAATGTGAACAGGAGAAGAAGAACTCGTACAAAGATCAAGACTATCACTATAACTACAAGCATATTCGCGATAAAGAGTCGATAACGAATTTTTTGCATTTTGAACTAAATCGCTAGAATTTGGAGGAATAAAATTAGCAATAGGATTAGGAAATAAAGCATTATAGTAAAGTGAAAGTAATTTTAGCAAACCTTCCTCTCTAACTTGAGGATCTAAAAGTTTAGCAACTAAAAAAAACGGAGGAATGTAGGCAAAATATTTAATCCATTTGTCTCTCATTTCTTTTATACAGTTAAATAACTCGGGAACTTTAATTAAAGACTTGAATACAAGTACAATTTTAACACAATGTTCAACAACAAGTGTAGAAGTAGGATAATAAACACCGGACAAAGATTCAGTTGCCTCTTTAAAGATTTTTAAAAGTGCCATTAAACTAGAGCACTTATCTCATTGAGTTGGCAATAAGCAAACGGGTACTTGTTCTTCGTTTTAAAAATTGCATAATGCAATACGATATTCATAACTATTATTTAACAAATTGTAAGTAGAATTCCAACGATTTGGCACATCTTTTGAAAATTTCTTTGGATGAATATTATTTTTTATGCAATATCTTTTCCATTTTTTACCTAGAGACGAATGTCTAATTGAATACATTATTGTTTCACGGTTAGGAGCATATGCTTCTTGTAAAACAGTTAAACCATCTTGAACACATAAACTAGGAACATGACAAATACACCTAACATGAAAAAATTTACCACCAAGAGATGACTCACATATTGCAATAAGTGATTATAAACTAGCTGTATTGGAGCTAGCATTATCAAAAGAAATTGAAAAAAAAAAAAATTGTACTAAATTATATTCAGATAAAATTGTATGAATTTTATGCGAAATATTTTGGGCGGTATGTGCGATATTAAACTCTCTAAAACCAATTAAACGTTTTTGTATAGTCCAAGAATCATTAATCCAAATACAAGTAATTCCCATATATGAATTTGCTTCCCAATGATCACTCCAAGCATCGGAACATATACAAACTTTATGATCTAAGTTTAAAAACATATTAGCTAAAATTAATTTTGTCTCGCTAGTAATTTTTCGAACATCACGAGTAACGGTAGAGCGTGAAAGTTTTTCGCACCATCACGAGCTAATTATTTTCTAGCGGTAATTGGATTAAATTTAAATAAAGAACTATTACCTTGATTGGGGCATTAGACGACGTCGTCGTGCCTCGAAGTTGGGTTTGATTAGACTCGATGCCAACTTTGTCGGGATGTTGTCTTTGTATATGTTGGAAATTTGGTTTTGAGTTGACCAATTTCTTGTGTTATAATCATTGGCTCAAAACCGAATTTCGGTGAGTGAGAAATGGTTTGTAATGAGCATCAACCGAGCTATTATTAGCGTGCACATCCTTGGCCTTGAGCCTTGGTATTTGGGAACTGGTTCTTAACTAGTTTGCTGGAAATTCGAACAAATAGTGCACATGTTGACTACAATGTTGTTGTAACATTTGCGTCAACATTTTTTGTTCGACAGTTACAATTGTAACAGCTGATTTTTGAATCAAATTTGAAATAGCTATGAGAGTTACTACTCTTATTAATTGCTGGTTGGGAGTTACACCAAGGTGTAATGCTTGTTGAAAACACGATACGAAAACGACACGAAAATTTAGTGTTTGGATTTGCATTTTGAGTACATGACACGAAAATACACGAACACGAAAGTACACGATCGAGATTTAGTATCGGTTTTGTGTTTACCCTTTGGGTACACGACACGACACGAGGTACACGAACTAAATAAATAAAATAAATAAATATATACAATATTTCATATTTAATTTTGTAAAAATATACATTTTATGAATTATGTTTATACTAAACTTTAAAACTTGAAAATATAATGTGAATCTTCATAAAATTCGTGTAAACATTCGTGTTTTCATTGCTATTCATTTCATTTCGTCTACTAAAACCTATAAAAATAATATTATAATATTAAAATTATTATTTTTTATAATATTTTAATATTTATTTTATATTATGTGCCTGACACGAAAACACGATACGAAACGACACGGATTTGCGCGGTACAAGACACGACATGACACGAATTCATTTAGTGTCGTATATGGGTTTGGACTTTTGGTACACGAAACACGAAAGTACACGACACGAACGAATCGCCAGGTCTAGGTAGAGATGAGTTTGAGAGGGTAACATAACATAGAGGAATATATATTAAAAATTTCATGAACTATTAATTTTTGTTTTAAAAAATTTATATATTATTTTTTATTTAGAATGCCCTTAATTATATACATTATTTATTATGAGGCTTTTCTTAACGCTTTGTTAGTGTGTATTTCACGCGTCTAAAAGTGTGATTGGACGTGTAATTTGATGTTAAAAGATTAAAAAATATACTTGAATTACGAAATTAAAAAGTGAGAATCAATTTTTTAATACCAAACTATAAAATTGATAAGTTATATATCCTCATTCATAAGAGTGTAAATTATTGATACCATTTTGCTTAAAAAGACTAAAATATCCTCAAAAATTGTGTTGATGTTATAAAAGATAGAACCCTATACTTATCCCCCTTAATTTAATGTGGAAGGGGGATTTAATTGTAACTTTTAATTGTAAATATATGAAGAGACTATTCTAATTGTAACTTTTAATGTAAATAAAAATAAACTTATTTAAATACAAAAGTTATGACAAACATCACAATGCAAATGCACCTTCTAATTCACAAGGTGATTAAAATGAACTTCTAAATGATAGTATAAATTATAAGATAGTTAAATTTTAGCTATGAAATCTTAGATACAATCGGTGCATCGCACGGGTTGAATAAACTAAAAACAACCCCGGAGCAACATACGGGTTAGTAAAACCTCATTTCATATAACTAATTACATAGACTACAATAAAAGGACAATAACAATAAAAAAATATATAAACTTCTCTAAAAGGCATTTAAATTATGTCATCTGCTCATTCAACCGTCTGTCTCAACATTACGTACAAAACATGTGCACCTTCTAATACACAAGGTGATTAAAATGAACTTTTAAATGATAGTATAAATTTCATGGTTAAATTTTAGCTATGAAATCTTAGATACAATCGGTGCATCGCACGGGTTGAATAAACCAAAAACAACCCCGGAGCAACATACGGGTTAGTAAAGCCTCATTTCATATAACTAATTACATAGACTAAAATAAAAGGACAATAACAATAAAAAAATTTATAAACTTCTCTAAAAGGCATTTAAATTCTGTCATCTGCTCATTCAACTGTCTGCCCCAACATTACGTGCAAAACACGTAGATATTCAACCAAAGACCGTGCATCGCACGAGTTGGATATTGCCTCGTATTTTGATCATTTTATGCATCCTATTTAGTACTCAATTAATATTTAGTATTCAAGTACTCTTCATTTTCACTTATTGAATCACGACCCTCTACTATTTTTTATTAAACGTATTTTTTCCGAGGGAGGTAGAATATAAGCAGATGATGAGTGAAGTAAAGCTCTGTTCTTTTGGATTGAATAAATTTAAACCGAATCAATCGAATCAATTGAATCGAACTAAATCGAATGGATTCGAATCGAATTGAATCGAATCGAATGGACTGAATTGAACTGAAATATATATTAAGGGTAAATAGTAGTAATAATAATAATAATAGAAATAATAAATATAAGAAAATAATATTAAAAATAATAATATAATAAAATAAGTTGAGATCTATTTGATAAGGGTAAATTATAATAATATTAATGGTATTAATAACAATAACGATAATAACTATAATAATAATAGCAATAATAATAATAACACTGATAATAATGATAAATAATGATCTTAAATCTCTCTCTCTCTCTCTCTATATATATATATATATATATAAATATCTTAGAAACCTTACTAGATTGTTTATAAAAAATCCATTAAGTAATTCATTTTTTAAATTTCATAAATTTGGAAAATTATATATTTTTAACATAAGAAAGATAAGAGAGTATAGTTTAATTTACTTTTTATAAGGGTTCTATCTTTTATAATACCAACCCATAAAAGTAACAAGTTATATATCCTCATTCATAAAAGTATAAGTTTTTGATACCAAAAGACATTAATACCCTTAAATCTATCACTAAAAGGTAAAACAAAATGGTATCAATAACTTACACTCTTATAAATGAGAATATATAACTTATCAATTTTATGGTTTGGTATTAAAAAATTGATTCTCACATAAGTATATATAGTATAGATTTATTTTTATTTACATTAAAAGTTATAATTAAAAGTGAGAATCAATTTTTTAATACCAAACCATAAAATTGATAAGTTATATATCCTCATTCATAAGAGTGTAAGTTATTGATACCATTTTGCTTAAAAAGACTAAAATGTCCTCCAAAAAGGTGTTGCTGTTGACTTTCATTTTTTACCTTTTAGGGATAGATTTATGGGTATTAATGTCTGTTGGTATCAAAAACTTATACTCTTATGAATGAGGATATATAACTTGTTACTTTTATGGTTTGGTATTATAAAAGATAGAACCCTAATTAAAATAGTCTCTTCATATATTTACAATTAAAAGTTACAATTAAATCCCCCTTCCACATTAAATTAAGGGGAATAAGTATTATATAGTATAGATAGATGGCAACGGTTCGTCGGGAATGATTTTGCACTATCCAAAACTGAATTTAAAATTAAAAATCGAAGCTGTGAAAAACGATTTTCCAGTCTTGTTTTACTAAAATAGTATTTTTTTTTCTTGTTTCATATATGAATCAAGTAACTGTAGCCGTTGAGGAGGGAAAAAAATTCTTACTCATTAATTTTTCAAATTGTACTTCATACGTCCATAGTTAATTGTAACATTGAATTTCTCTTTTAACATTTTTTTATCCCCCTTGCACATTAAATTAAGGGGGATAAATTTTATATATAATAGATGCTCGTGGAACAATACTGTATACAACAAATGGAAGCACCGGTGCAAGTACGAGAAAATATGTATATAAACGACTCACGGATGAAATACAAGTATCACAGTTAAACATCGATAAATTAATACTCGATAAATTAATAATCTCGATAAATTTATAATTTTTAACAATTACTAATCAATGGAAGCACTCACGGTGCAATGATTAGCAATGGAAGCACTAGTGCAAGTACGAGAAAATATGTATATAAACGACTCACGGAGGAAATACAAGTGTTACAGTTAAACATCGATAAATTAATACTCGATAAATTAGTAATCTCGATTTATTAATAATTTTTTGTAATATTTTCATATAAATTTTCTCTTGCAATATTTCGATAAATTCATAAGATGATATTTTTTTATTAAAACATATAAATCCCAAACAATATATAAATTAATAATTCCATCTTACATCAAAATTAGTTATTCATTCTGAGATGTACTTTTATATAGAGATGTTAAACGGGCTAGTCTGGCCGGGCTAAACTATCAAGCCAAAAGCCTGGATTTAAACGGCTAGAAATATCATTTAACCCTAACCCTAACGGGTTTTAGCTAAACGCTAAATATTTAAAAAAATCTATTTTTTATTTTTTTATAAGTTATAAACCAAAAAAACAGTAACAATATATTTTATATATATAGTAACAAATATACTATAATAAATATAACAAAAAATACACTTTTATGTATGTGTATATATATAAACACACTATATTAACAAATACAGTAATAATATACATTATATATAATATTAATATATATTATATAATATTAATATATGTAATATAAATATAGTATTACTGTAAGTTGAAAATAACAATATATATATATATATATATATATATGTATATATATATATATATCGGCCAATTTAATGGGTTTAACTATCTGTCCTAAAAAGTTCTGGGATTTAAACGGCTAGAAATATCTACTAACCCTAAGCTTTTTAATGGCTAAACGCAATCCGCCTGTTCTCGTTTAACATCTCTACTTTTATAGTAAGAGTGCAATGTACTTGCTTCCTTTTGAAATTGATGTCTTCCTCTACTTCATCTTGAATCCTTCCTAGTGCATAATGGAGGTTTGGCGTACTATGTTCATATTGCAAGAGAAAATTACGTCATGTCCTTGTTGCTTTAAGGACATTCTGTCGTGAGACCGACTCCAGCTCAATACTGTCATTTTCTGCTTCATCTTGTTTCTCATTTCCCATGACACTGCTAATTATTTGTTCACTATTCAACAATTCTGCCACTGCTTCAGTTCGCTAGGATAATCAATAACCTTTCATCTTCCATTGCATCATGATATTTCAATCAGAACTCTTCTAAGAGTAGTGCTATTTGGACACACTATGTCCGGCAACACGCGACCATTTTTTCAAAAAAGTGGGTTTGTTTTTGCCCTTTTCGTTTGATTGAATAAGTAAATCAAGCACATATTATTCACTTTCGATAATACCCGTATTTCGGAGTGAAGAAGAAAAACAGGTACATGAATTAATTAAGTATCGCAATTTGAGAATGAAACTATTTCAAAGTGAAGAAGAAAGAGAACCAGATGAGTTAAGTGTTGCAATTTCGTTAATTAATTAGAAATCA
The DNA here is from genome assembly GCA_033398695.1 of Orobanche coerulescens. NCBI lineage: Eukaryota > Viridiplantae > Streptophyta > Magnoliopsida > Lamiales > Orobanchaceae > Orobanche > Orobanche coerulescens. The sequence goes on along the minus strand of CM065814.1, from coordinate 147,911,720 downwards.
TATTAAAATTTGTCTACAATGGAATTATGCTATTTTATGAATCATTATTGCCGTTTCTAGAACATAATTTTCAATTTTAACATAGTGTGTGGTTGGACATAGTGTGTCCATTTAGCATTTCTCTTCTAACTATATGTTACAAAAATTAAAAATGATATATATTGATATATATTAAATTATTAATTTATCGATTAACTAATATTTCAATTAATTAATAATTTTTTTCGGTCCCAAGATATTAATTTATCTTGGTTTAACTATATATCCTCTCGACAATTTTGGAATGTCATAATATCATCATACGAAATAGGGGTCCTTGACCCAAAATCATAAATCTCAAATGAAATACAACATTTTCCTGGTCCCATACTCACAAGTCGTGTATCCCTGAAGCCTCATCATCCATCTCTGATTGGATAAATGATGCAGCAAGAAGCGTGAAATCAATACAATAAATGAATATTTTTTTTTATTCAATGAATGCCGAAAGCAAATGCACGATTAATCTGTTGATTCTCTAAAGACTACCAGAAAACACGATAAAAAGGACAAACTCTAATTTTCATTCATCAAATCCAAAAGCTTCTATAATGTTTAACAAGACTCTTATTTAAAATAGACAAAGGTTTTAGGTGTATAAACCCTAAAAGCCCGACCCAATAACAATTAATTAAAATATAAATAAAACTATAAAATTATATAAAATATAAATATTAATAAATAATAAATGCAATCTTATCTCCGTCATTCTCTCCATCTTCGAAAATATTCGTCCTCGTGCATCTCCATTAATCATATCTCCAACAATATGATACAGTTGACGACGCGTTTATCTCCGGGTAAAGCAAAAATAATTAATGCCCCGTGAATCCTGACTTCAGAAATATCTGCACTATGTACGTGGGTCAAAGTAGGGTTGTAAACGAATCGAATCGAAGCGAATATTGTTGTAATCGAATCGAATCAATAAATTTATTTACGAATTCGAATGCGAATGCGAATCGTGTTCGAATATTAATTTTGATTTGAATTTGAATACTTGAACAATTTCACGAATTCGAATCGAATACTCGAATCTATAGATAAATGAGATGAAGAATGACTCGTCGAGATTAAAGTTATTGCAATATATATTTATGATAAACAATGTCACCTTAATTTGAAGTCGACTTCAATATGAGCCAAAACTCAACACATTTGACATGTATTTAAAGATTTAAGAGTATAATTCCAAACTGTATTAAGAAAATATACTATATACAAAATATATTTTTAGTTATATTATATATTTAAATATTTAATCGAATCTTTACGAATATCGAATCGAATATCGTAAATACTTATAAGTATTTGATTATTAATCGAATCAGAAAAACTATTTGTATTTGAATTCGAATCATAAAATTTCGAATTCGAATCACTAAATTTCAAATCGAATCACGAATCGGATCAAAATTATTTGATTTGTTTGCAACCCTAGGTCAAAGTGTTGAGTCGAAAAGTAAACAAGAATCTCGAAGAAGTGTCAAAATAACTATCAGTCTTGAGTCGAAAAGTAAACAACGATCTCGACGTAGTGTCAAAATAACTATCATTACCAATGAAAAGATAGTTATCGGTGTCAAGCCCAAAATTACCGGTAACTAAATTCGACTCAAAATATGCAATAACCATATTAGAAGGCTTGTCAAACAAAAGCCCAATATAATTAATCAAGCCACCATGCCCAAAATAACGAATTTGGCCATCAGGCCCAACATCGTGAATATGCCCAACAGGCCTAAGTGGTTGAAATATGGCAACAGAACCCACTATCACTATCGGATACATCATCTGCACAATCCGTTATGTGGCTTTAATTCGACAACCATCGCTCAGACTTGCATATCGACATGCTTTTCGGTGCGGGGCTGCGCCACGAGAAGGATGACGAAAAGCATTTTCTGGAAATTGGCTGTCCGGTGTCGCAGTGGCGGGTCGTGCAGCGACGTCGGAGGACGTGGCCTATGGAGACCATCGGGCATCCTCCCGATTGCGGCGACATGAGGCCATTTCGGCCTTCTTTGATGATGAATCTTGTGGGTGTGCAGGCCCACGATAGGGCAGGCGGGTAAATGAAATGCCGACGTGCATGGTGTCATGTTCGTGAGGATCGAAAACCATACATAGCATTCTATACATAAAAAAAATACTTTTGTCGTTCCTCACATTTGTTCTTGAGGATCTTCAATACGGGTTTTAATAAAAAATTGAGTATATTACGAATTGTAATATAATTGAAGAAAGAGGCTCACATTAGCATAGTATTAAGTTAATTAATGTACATTATATGGATATATTTAGGAAACATACCGAAAAGAAAATGTAGGAATATTTGAGTTACAGTAATTAAATAAATATCATAATTTATTTTTGGGATCTCTCTTTTTTAGTACCAAACCATAAAAGTAACAAGTTATATATCCCCATTCATAAAACTATAAGTTTTTGATACCAAAATGTGTTAAAAGACTTTATTACCCTTAAAGTCTACCAATAAGAGAAAAAAAAACTAAAAAAGAAAAAGGAAGATTATTAAAACTAAACAACAATAAAAAAAGGTCCCACAACTCAATATTCCAAAAAACTCTCCTCCTCTCTACAAAAAGTCTCGTCGTGAAACCCTTCACGGCCGGAAAATGTCGACCTCCGACTACCACAGAATCAAGACGCGGAAGTTCCGCTAGTGACACTCCATCCAAGAGCAATTCCAATGAGCCGCCGGTTAGTGTATTTTCATTCACACACGATCGTGCCACGACGGTTGTTCATCTTCCCACGATCGTGCCGAAGAAGATGAGACCATCGTGTACACGATGGTCTTTCGTGGGCACGATGGCTACACACGACGGCCGCCGATCGTGTGCCGCCGTGTGCTAGAAGTGCAAAAGCTCTGCCTTGCACACGATCGCAGCACACGATCGCTTTCCGTCGTGAACCGTCGTGGCACACGATGGTCTTCACACGACGGGCATCGATCGTGTGCATGCGATCGTGTGCAAGGCGTAATTTTTTTCGTTCTCTTAAGCATTTTATCATATTGTTATGAGTTGTATGTCCATATTGCAGACTGGTTGCGTATGGAAGAGGTCTACATTGCGTTTTGTTACACGTCAAGTGAATCTTTACATACGGGAGGCGGTATTTAAAGAGATCATTGAGACATTAAGGAGTATGGGCCGCAATTCCGCTGTTGCTGATCGAGCTATCGAGAGCTTGACCGAGGGGTCCCGGGGCGCTTGATTAAAGTTAGGAGGAATGGGAGTTCAAATCGCCCTACATCACTTGATTGCTCGTCAATCGAGGGTGATCAAATCCCCGGATGAGTCGTGGTTCCGGTTTGCGGGAGGACCATTCGTTTACGGCCCGTGATTTCGCCTTGATCACGGACTCCATTTTGGAAACTCTACCTTCCATCCCCGTGACGACCATCTCCTTCCGTCAAGCGGTATTTTCCACGAGAATACTCCATGGCAAAAACATTAAGGTTAGTGTTCTGCGGAAGAGGTTCAATGCTCGAGATTTTGGTAGAGACATAAGAGATTATCTCAAGGTTGCCAATTTGCTTATATACTACTACTTTATCCTATGCCGTGACGACATGATGGTCGAGACATGGGCATGGGCATTAGTGGAGGATTTCGAGCAGTGGGATATGTTTCCTTGGGGTTCTTATGCCTTTGGGGTTTTATCTTACTACATAGGCAACGTTGCCATGAAGGAGGGACAAGAGCACAAGGACTATCACTTCTATGGTCCTGTTTGGGCTTTACAAATATGGTCGTATGAGATGATTCTGCATTGGGAGCATTGTGTGGTAGTCGAGATAAACTGTCCAAGTCCCCTGTTTGATGTGGACTACGAGGAAGATGTTTTGTGATTTCACTCATTTCTTCGACGATAAGGTACATAAATTTGTAAACGTATTTTCTCCTAACTTCACTCATCTCTTCAACATTATGTGATCGCCCATCTAATGGTATGCTTTAATGACTATTGTTGCGGACAAAGTACTTCCCTCTTTACCGCATCCGGAGGAGGATGAGGCGAGTACTACTACCCGAGCTTTGAGAATGGCTCGCCTTATGACGTTAAGTTCATTAAGCCTGTAAGAATAGCATGAGGAATAAGGAGGATGAGCCAGCCGATCCCGAGGAAGAAAGTTATGGATAGGTTGAAGAAGGTCAGGAAAATTGATTACATATGAGTCGGCACATAAAGTGTCGAAGAGACGCTACAGAGTACCCCACCAAGACATGGTGCAGAGACATCGGACCGGAGAGGCAACAGAGAGGGTGTGTTGTGTCCACGGACTTCCTTGTCCGGACCACACCCAGACACGAGCAGGATGAGTACTTCGATCGCCGCTTGAAGGCGATCTTGTACGACGATTCTCCGAGTCCGATTTATTGCTCGAGTTTCTCGCCGGTGCTTTCTCGGGATCTTGGATTTCTTCGGACCTATGCATAGGCGTTCTAGGAGCCCAGACACTACTCACTGGGAGCCATGATAGGCCTCGTCATTCTCGCATCCGATAGCAGCAGCGCCGGCGGAGGATTCCCGACCCTCCACGTCACTCGCCTCGGCGCAAGACACAAATCACCATTCTCATCGTCACTTAGTCATCATTCGAGTCACCATTCTCACACACCCGAGTCACCATTCTCAAGATCCGCCTACCCACCATTCTAAGGTCCAAGACAAATCACCATTCTCGATTCATCATTCTGTTGAGCGCAGAGACCCCTTGATTACGAGCATCGCATGAGCCATTTGAGGCGCCGTTTCAGTGATGGGACGATGTTCGACCGTTTCGTGGACGAGCATCATTACAAAGTGCGATGTTTCGCAGTTGAGGGTGGTGGTCCCGGCAAGAACCTCCATTTCGATCGAGCACCGCTTTTGAGATCGAGCGGCCGACTGTACAACTCTCGATCGTTATAGTTGTGAGAGGGATGCCGAGGGTGACGAAGATGGTGAGAGTGCCGAACGCAAAGATTTGGGTGAGCGTAGTCTTCCACCGCGAGTGAGTCGACCATCCGCCGCTCTTCGAGAGCCTTTTGTGGTTGCGCCTCCCAGAGATAGCGAGGCTCAAGAAGTTGTACCTACAGTTTAGCAGGAGCAACCACGTGATGCTATTGTCCGGTGTTTGGAGACTGGGCATGCTCTCACCCAGCGTTATTTGACCGGATAGAGTCTAGCCGTGAAGACTTTGATGCCGAGGTGATAGACTGTTATGTGCTTGCGACTCGAGCGAGGCTTCGGAGGGGAGTCCGTAGTGTTGGTGTCGGTAGAGTTGGCACCGTACTTGCCGGCTCCCTATTTTACGTAAGTTCTATAACCTACTCACTTGTATATCATTGGTTTGATATCGATATTTTTAATTTTGTGGTTTGGCTTTTTGTAGTTAGTTTTGGCCAACGAGTTTGCAAGACTCCATCCGGATGATCCACTTGGCATCAAGGTGACGGGAAGCCGGTTTACAAGGAGTGGAAAATTCCAAAATGCATCGAGGACTACATGACAGTCTTGATACACCACATGCGGTTCCATGGTTAAATTGCAACGAAGTAAGTTTGAAATTTATATTTATAAATAATTGACGATTTGTTGCCATTTGAAATTTATATTTATAAATGATTCGCTATGTTTGATGTGATGATCTTATATGATTACATATTGTGTTTGAACAGATCATTGCCATTTGTTGCCTCGACCAAAGCCACCGGGTGACTATCAAGATTGACATCATAGCATGGACCGTGGAGTTGTACGATTCCTTGTCACACCACCACGAAGATGGTCGCTACCGATTCAACCAATCTGCGACCGATTATGCGTCGATGCCTCGTGTGCTAGCTCAATCCGGTATTGGATGAACAACCAATCGAAAACGAAGTATGACACGGAGATGAGTTTCAAAATTATGCCACGAGAGCTACATTTCATACGTAACGACAATCACAGTGGCCCCTTCGCGTGCATGTACTTGGATCGACTGCCTCTCGCAAACCCGTGAGCAAGGCACCAAATCAAGGAACTTAATGAAAAATATATTAAGAAATATCGATACGGCCTAGCCGCTAAAATCTTTATGTTGTCTTTAGACATGTAGAATGGTTTATGTTGTGTTGTACAATATTTATGTTGTATTTAGACAGCTTTGGATGAATGTGTGAGTGTTGTTAAATCAATGTGTTGGCTCATGTTACACACGATGGATGCACACGATCGTGGCCATCGTGTGTTGCGATCGTGTGCAACCTACCCACGGTCATGCGTCGATGCCGTCGTGTGCACGATGGCTGGCATGACCGTGTGCACACGACCGTGAGTACCATCGTGGGAACGGCCGTGCACACGATCGTGTGTTCAATCGTGGCCATTATTGAACACACGATCGCGTGTTCAATCGTGGCCACGACCGTGTACACGATCGTGTGCATATGAACTTTTGGTATTTTTGCAAATTTGAAGTATTGTGTTATCTAGAATGATGTTTTGTGATTCAAACATCGCTTGTTCAAACATTAATTACAATATGGCTTCTTATACGAACTCCTATTTGTCATTTCGTTGTAATTCATTAGTATATGAGGTCATTCATCCGTGATGATTGAACTTATCCGCACGTACTAATAGAACAATGGACGACACATGATATGCAATATATTATGGTAATTCAATCAATAACTTTTTATATAAGTGTATCATTAACAAATAATTGTTAATATATAAGTAACAACACCTAAATTGACGAGTAATTTGAGAAATTGGTGAAAATTCTTGACGTTCTTGTGCACACGATCGCGTGTTCAATCGTGGCCACGACCGTGTACACGATCGTGTGCATATGAACTTTTGGTATTTTTGCAAATTTGAAGTATTGTGTTATCTAGAATGATGTTTTGTGATTCAAACATCGCTTGTTCAAACATTAATTACAATATAGCTTCTTATACGAACTCCTATTTGTCATTTCGTTGTAATTCATTAGTATATGAGGTCATTCATCCAGATGATTGAACTTATCCGCATTTACTAATAGAACAATCGACGACACATGATATGCAATATATTATGGTAATTCAATCAATAACTTTTTATATAAGTGTATCATTAACAAATAATTGTTAATATATAAGTAACAACACCTAAATTGACGAGTAATTTGAGAAATTGGTGAAAATTCTTGACGTTCTTGTGCACACGATCGCGTGTTCAATCGTGGCCACGACCGTGTACACGATCGTGTGCATATGAACTTTTGGTATTTTTGCAAATTTGAAGTATTGTGTTATCTAGAATGATGTTTTGTGATTCAAACATCGCTTGTTCAAACATTAATTACAATATGGCTTCTTATACGAACTCCTATTTGTCATTTCGTTGTAATTCATTAGTATATGAGGTCATTCATCCAGATGATTGAACTTATCCGTACGTACTAATAGAACAATTGGACGACACATGATATGCAATATATTATGGTAATCCAATCAATAACTTGTTATATAAGTGTATCATTAACAAATAATTGTTAATATATAAGTAACAACACCTAAATTGACGAGTAACAACACCTAAATTGCACACCTGAGGCCGTCCACCTGCGTGCAAATTTTCAACAGCGGACCGTGCGCGACTCATCCTTGGTCGGCCGGCTTGTCGTACCTCCTCTGGAGGTACGCAAACGATGGATGAGATCTCCGGTGGGACATTCCACTCATCAGGATATGGGATGGGACTAATATGCTCCTTATAAGTCTCTCTAAGGCCTTGTTGCTTGAAATAACGACTAACAAAATCATACACGGACAAACCATTGCCGGCGCGCCTGTTACAAGCAATTATGTCAAGGATGTTGTGTAGGATAATGTATTTTTTATATTGATGAGGTGATAAATCCAGACCATCCCTGTTTTGCAAACGATGGGAAAACACGATCGCGTCGATCGTGTGTTACGATCACGGGGATCGTGGGGTCACGATCGTGTGTTACGATCACGGGGATCGTGGGGTTACGATCGTGTGTTACGATCACGGGGATCGTGTGTTACGATCGTGCCCATCGTGGGTTACGATCGTGCCCATCGTGGGTTACGATCGTGCCCATCGTGGGTAACGATCGTGCCCATCGTGGGTAACGATCGTGCACACAACAGCAAAGACATGTACCTTATAGCGGCAGCGGCATGACGACATGGAATCTGATCCAAATCAAACTCACGACAACAACATGTCCATGTTCGAAGGTCGACCTCATAAGAAACTTTGTTTTCTTCGACTTTATAAACAAGTGGGGTGGTAGCTCGAACGGTAAGAGTCGATCGGCTTGCACAGAGTTAGAAAGCTTTTCAAAAGTGTGCATTGTCAACTCATGGTCTCTTGACGTAGCTTCTCCCCGCTTCTCATCAAACCAATTCTCTAAAATTAGGCGAAATATCTCAAGTAACGAGCAAACAGGTAAACGTCTAGCCCACAACATACGATTATTAAAGCATTCAACAGCATTGGATGTCAAGAAGTTATAGCGTCGTACCGGACACTTCGACCTAGCCCACCTCTCTGGCCCAATTTCATAAAGGCGCCTGTGCGCCCCATTAGGGCTTTCGATATGTAGTTTCGAAAAGTAGTTTTCAAAAACTTCTTCTCGATGCGTGTAGGCAAGATTCTAAAGAGTCCTATAGTATGCGCACCATAGGAGGTCGATTTTTGCAAGATGGTGATAGCAAAACCCGTGGAATGCATTCGGATAGACGGCTCAAACGGATTCTGAATGCTCTTATGTTGGTCACTCACAATCGCAAATCTTCCGTCGGATTGTAGCATCTGCGCAGTTATACAGAAAATAAGTCCATGACTCGCCGTTCTCTATCGGACCGAGACCAACAAAGAAGAGGAAAACTTGCTCGTTCCCATCAAATGTGACGGCCGCAAATAGAGTTCCTTTATTCCTTCCCTTTAGGTGGGTCCCATCAACTATAATCACCTGGCCGAAGGCACGTATCAAATGCCCTAATACTCGTCCGAGTGCAACGAACATGTGGCGAAACACTCCTCACGAGTCGTCCGCAAATCATAAATTGTCCTGGATTACGCTGTTTTAACAAATACGGATAAGATGGGAGCCTCGATACGACTCATCGAAGCCGCCATATGTATTCTCTATCGCTATATTCCTCGTCAGGAGAGCAAAGCGTATAGCATGTCAATGCCATACTCCCTACACATCTCTCGCAATCATCTCCTTTGGCCTCAAAGTGACCCCTCACCGGCCAATCTTTTAGCAAAATAATGGGCGCAACCTCGAGTGACCGATCGTGCGGCAAAGACGGTTCAAATCAGTGGTAACAAATTGTGCTCCAATGTCAACTTAGTAATTCTCCAAATAGTTGCACCTCAATAGCACACAACCTAAACTCGACAATTTCTTCGCCCACTCTTACGCACAAACACTATACGTTTATCGGCGGAACGATCGGTGATACACCGTAGCATGTTTTCCAAATGATACATTCCTACGCTTATCCTCAACTCGTCTTCGAACGAAAGGTGGACCCCACCTCTAGCCGACTGCAGAACCGGTGGAGGCCGCCGACCCAACCCAAAGTCCCGACTACCGGGTCCGAAAATGGAATGATCCATTCGCATTGATTGTAGATGCTCATGCTCGCCGCAGATTGATGGTCGGATGAGAAGTTCCGACGACTCATAATCCTATCCATTTGGGCCGGTTGGCGAACCCAAGCAAGAAATTCCGCAGATAGTGACTCAAGCAAGTCTTTACAACAATCTTCATCTTCGGATGTATGCACCTCTTCATCTTCCTCATCTTCCTCGTCTTCCTCATCTTCCTCGTATTGATACTCTTTGGAAGGCATGTCATAATTTATGTTGCCGGCTCTACTCGAGCCGCTACATCCCATATTAACCTCGGGAGTGGAGGAGCCGTGTTCTCAACATAGACCTCGGGATCCTCCTTGTATTCTACTAGTAATCGAAGTATCTCAGACGCCCTTAATAGGACTTTTACTGTTTCCTTTGGCCATGTGTGTCAAGTACCATAATTTGTAATCGGACTCATTTGGACCACCCAAACCCTCTCCGATAACCCCCACGAGGTTTGCACGACTAACTTTGCTCGTGTCGATATAGACAAAAAGGAGTCCCCGTCTACATATGTCGATCGCTCCCAATGACCACCGTGATGTATCAAAATACGCCGCCACGACATCTCGATTACAAAAAGATGAATAACTATTCGTAAAAATGAGCGAACAATATTACTGCGCCTTGGACACGGCCGATGCACACGGCCGTATACTACCGTGTGCGTGATCGTGTGCAAGTTTCTATCCATGAACACGATCGCCGCACACGATTTTATACGATCGTGTTAAGCGATCGTGTACACGTTAGTGCGCCGCGATGTTAAGGTCGCTAAGACGATCGTTGCACACGATCGTTGCACCTGCGGCTTCCCATCGTGTGCGGCGATCGTGTCCGTAAGAACAAATCGGATTTTTTTCATCGTTCAAATAATGATACATACCTTCTTTATGAACTCGGATACGACAAATGAAGTCATAATTCAACGTCAACTTTTATTTTCGAACAATCTTGTGATTTCTATAAGAATTTTTGAGAGACCCTTTGTCAAAAATAAAATGGGTGTGTGGTTTTGATGTATATGTTTGTAGTTAAATTTTGGTTCCTGGACATTAATATCGATCGGAGGAGGAAAGTAAGAAAGAAAAAAGAGAAGAAAAGTAGTTTAAATTAAATAAAAAAAAAAAAGAGAAGTCAACTTTTAACACAAAAAGAGAGGACATTTTAGTCTTTTCAATCAAAATGGTACCAAAAACTTATAGTTTTATGAATGAGGATATAGAACTTATCAATTTTATGCTTTGGTATTAAAAAATTGATTCCCACTTTATTTTTTATGTAAGCAATATAAATCCTGAATCTAATTTCTTAAAAGAAAGTTAATTTATTTTTATTTTGTCAATTAATTTTATCGTACTAATATCCATATTTTTTCTAATATCTACTTTCGTTGTGCAATCAGTCATTAATGTAAATTCATCAAATTTACTATATTCAATATGGATGTCTAATTGGAAATAGTGAAATAAGATTTTTTGATATATTTTTCATTAAGAATGAACTTGATACAAAAAAATTATAAATATTTAGAATTTTAAGATAAAATAATGAGAAATTGGTTGATGAGTGTATAGTTGTGCAATAAAACTTCTTTCCTTTTTTTTTTTTTTTCTGAAAATTAAGAAGGCATATATATAATCTATATTTAAACAAAATCAAAAAACTTAAATAATGACACATGTCCGCAACTCTCTTTTAATAGAAGTATAGATAAGTCCGAGTTTTAAGCGTATAAACCCTTAAAGCCCGATAACAATTAATTAACATATAAATAAAACTCTAAGATTATAAAATAAATATAAATAATAATAAATTAAAAATGCAATCTTACCTCAGTTAATAACCCACAAAGGCCCTGTTTACTTTTTACTCAATGGACCGAATACTTAATGAATTGAATCGCTCATATTTTTTAGATGTTTACTTTTTGCTGAATGGACCGAAATGTATCATTTTGATTCAGCAAACAAAATGGTATGGTTCCCATTCAGCCCAAAAAATTATATTTTCTACCCTTGTCTACCACATCAACTCCCTCTTTCTTTCTCTCCCCACTTTATTTTCTCCCATTCTCTCTCCCGTTCCTTTTCTCCCGTTCCACTTTCTCACTTTCTTTTCTCCCCTTCGGTCACTCCTGCATCGCCGTCGCCCGCCTCGCATCACCATCACCATCGCCAGCCTCGCGTCGCCTTTGCCGTCGCCCGCCTCGCGTCGCCCTTCTCGCCGTCGCCAGGTTCGTTTTCTGATTTTTTAGGTTTCAGATTTCTGCAAACTTACATGCTTGTTTTGATTTCAGATTATTTCAGATTTTAGGTTATTTCTCCAGATTCTTCCAGGTTCTTAGATTATTTTCGTGTTTTTGATTTTTCCAGGTTCTTAGCTTTTCGATTTTCATCTTGTTTTGCTTTCAGATTTATTTCTCCCAACAAATGATTTCATCTTGTAGTGCTTTCTGGTAGACATAAATATCAGTTGCTGATTTCATATTCTTTTGATTTCTGGTAGAGATAAATATCATTGTCTTGAGGGAGTGCTTGTTATGATGTATATTTTTTTTTTCATTTCTTCGAGATAAATATCAGTTGCCTTTTTTAGTTATTTTGATGATTTCATCTTGTTTTGCTTTATGATAGAGATAAAGGGCAGTTGATTTCATCTCGTTTTAGGTATGGAATAAATTGGGGAAACACAACTAAATAAATGAACTAGGACAAGTTGGAGGGACTCCAATGTTATGAAGACCTTTTTGGAAAGTCGTATTCCTGAGGTTTCATTGAACGGGAAGGAAGGTAGTGCATTAAAGCCCAATTCATGGATCAAAGTTGCTGAAACCCTCAAAGCAACTCATAATTTTATCGTTGACAAGAAGCAAATGCATAATAAATTTGATTATCGTTGACAATAAGCAACTTATTAATGTTGTTTTAGATGATATCAATAAAGTTTTGACGTTATGTTTTGATGTTTAAGTAGTTTATGTCATTCAAAAATACTATTCAACATAAAAAATAAGGAACAGCTTATCAAACAGCACTTATTTCATACCGAAGGATAAAATGGTCATTTCTGTCATTCAGTAGTTCATTCAGACAAGAAAGAAACAACAACATATTTTTTCCAAATCAGACAGATTAATCCAATCAGACAGCTTAACACATTTAGATATTAATGTAAAAAAAGTAAACAGGGCCTAAGTGATTCTTACTCGAAAGTTACGAATCTCATATAGTCCGTCAGACCATAACTAGTCGAACCTGTGTTGGAATATAAAACGCAGCGGAAGCAAGTTGGTGGAAATAGTTTAATAAAAGGTTTTATAAACTAACAAGCAGAAAAACCGGATCTATTTAGACTTGTCAATTAATGAACTAAACAGATTAATAAACAATTAAATAAACATATTTACACATGAGAGTCGGTAATTTATACCTTTGACGCGAAGTGGTAGAATTCCCTTTTGGTCGATTTGCCCCCTCTTCGTGTTCATCTCCGATCTTCTTGTATTTCTATCTCAAGATCTTCTAGAGTATATCCCGCCTACGTCCGGATGTCGTGTGGGTAACAATCTACCGGATTACTTGGACAGCTTATGAGATCGGCCGAACCACTATATCTCCAAGAAATTCCTTACAAATTTTTCCTCTCTATTTTTCTGAATATTTATGTATTTTAGAAAAATATTGTGTTAGCTAAATTGTGGAATCCAAGACACAAGTCAAGATCCACAATTAAACACAAAGGAAAAAAAATCAAAATTCTTGATCAATAAATCGGTAAAAATCGACCTCCCATATTGTCCTATTTATAGGTGTTTTGAGCTACTCTAGGGACCTTAAGGGGGATATGGTAAGGACTCCCAATAGATATCTTCCTTCCAATATTAAGACTCTTCCTAATATGAAGACTCTATTAATATCAACTTAGTCCACTAATAAGTTAATATTGCACTTCCTACCAGAATTCTAAATTACAAAATTGGGCTCATTTTTGAATTAATTATTTCTCGTGTTTAAGATATTCCATATCCATTAATTGATTTAAGCTACTGAAAGCTTTTAATTAATTAATATATTATACATGAGTATACCACTCGACCTTTATTATTATATCGAAAAATTAATTCCACCTGCAGGGTTTAATATAATAATCCTTTTGAGTGCCTCAAGGGACATGATCAACCCGACTGGTCAGGGCACGATTTCTAGCTATAATATTAATTATCATATAAATAATAATATTGCCCAAAATATCAAGCATATTGAGTCAATCATTGTGGCTTTCACCCATGATAAATCAAAGCCATAAATATTAAATATATATAATTAAATATACTATAATTAAGAAATAATAATTGTCCGAGATGTACGTTCTTCTTATAGTCAGTATAGAAGAATCTATCTCACCTCGATCCTGTTCAACGTCTACCGAATAGGCTAATATATGCTAATGGTCAAGACCAACCAATTTGAAGCATATACTACAACCTCTCACATAACGGTCTAATATTATATAGGTTGTGAACTAAATATTACTATATAAGGAACCGATAATGTGATCTTCTGTGTGACTCGACACACCATATTATCTACAATATAAAGTAATCTAGACTACATTTGCATAACCATAGCGTGAATAAATATGCAAAACATGTGATAAATGAATTAAATTTTCTCATAGATAAAGACCGGGAAATTAGGTAATACAAGCATAAAGTATGCTTTGACGTATACAACCCTAACAATCTCCCACTTATACTCAAAGCATGCTTTTGAAGTATACTATCTAGACTATATCTATCTATCTCCCACTTATACTCAAAGCAATGCTGCCATACATCTCAACCCTATTCCTTCCACATGCCCTTCAAATGACTTTGAGGGTAACCCTTTCGTGAAAGGATCGACTAGGTTGTCTTCAGATGCTATCTTGGAGATAATGATCTTCCCTCTCTTCACAAAATCTCGAATGATATGATATTTGCGCTTGATATGTTTGCTTGCTTTGTGGGACCGTAGTTCCTTCGAATTTGCAACAGCACTGGTATTATCACAATACAGTGTAATATTCCTAGGCAAATTAGGAATCACGCCCAAATCCTTTAGGAAGTACTTGAGCCATACCGCCTCTTTAGCTGCCTCTGAGCCTGCTACATACTCGGCTTCCATGGTAGAGTCCGCTATGCATTTATGCTTCACACTCCTCCAACTGATGGCTCCACCTCCCAAAGTGAAAACATATCCGGAAGTTGATTTCGGCTTTTCTTTATCCGCACTGAAATCCGAGTCAGTGTAACCCAAATGACAAAGTGTATCTGATTGATATACAAGCATATGCTCCCTAGTCCGTCTCAGGTACTTGATTATATGCTTGACAGCAATCAAATGTCCCGGTCCTGAGTTCGACTGATATCTCGCCACCATGCCTACAGCATGACAGATATCAGGCCTATTATAAAACATAGCATACATGAGGCTTCCTACTACCGAAGCATAAGGGACCAGCTTCATGTTATCTAGCTCCTTCTGTGTCTTAGGACACATAGCCTTATATAGCTGAATTCCATATCTGTAAGGTAAGAAAGCTTTCTTGGAATTCTCCATGCTGAACCGCTTTAGCACCGTATCGATATAGGATGCCTGAGATAAGCACAACATCCTTTACTTGCGATCTCGAAAGATCTTGATACCAAGGATGTGCCTAGCTTCTCCCAAATACTTCATATCAAACTGCTCAGACAGCCATACCCTTACGTCTGATAATACCTTCACATTGTTTCCAATTGGAAGTATATCATCTACGTACAGTACAAGAAACACCAGCACATTTCCATCGCACTTTTTGTATACACAAACCTCACTAAGACATTGTTCAAAACCATATGACTGAATGACTTCATCAAATCGCATGGTCCAAGACCTTGATGCTTGCTTGAGGCCATAAATGGCTCTCTTAAACTTGCACATTAAGTGCTCCTCTCCTTCAGCAATGAATCCTTCAGGTTGGCGCATGTAGATTTCCTTATCAAGACTCCCGTTCAAGAACGCAGTCTTGACATCCATCTGCCAAATCTCCATATCCAAAGGCGCAGCTATAGCTAAGAGAATCCGGATCGATTTAAGCATGGCTACTGGCGAAAAGGTCTCATCGTAGTCGATGCCCTCCTTCTGAGTGTAACCTTTCGCAACAAGCCTTGCTTTGAAGGTTTCAACCTTCCCTTTCGATCGTCTCTTATGCTTGGACCCACTTACTTCCAATGGGTTTTACCCCATTGGGTAGCTCTACTAGCTCCCACACTTGATTAGAATCCATAGATTCCATTTCGGATTCCATTGCTGTTTTTCAGGATTTAGCATCCTTATCTTGAACTGCCTGTTTGTACGTACATGGATCCATTTCATCCTGGTCCGGGGAGTGGTCTAAAGACGCTCCCACGCCGATGAAACGTTCAGGTTGACGAACAACCTTCCCACTACGACGAAGCGTGTCCTTGATTTGCGTATCCACAGTAGTGTCGATACGTGGTACACTAGGTGTTTGCACAATTGGTATTGTCGAAATCTCGCCCATAAGTTCTTCTAGAATGACCTCACTCCTAGGCTTGTGGCTTATCACATAGTCCTGCTCTAAGAACCGGGCATTGGTGCTAGCAATGACCTTTTGGTCTTTAGGACTGTAGAATAAGCCACCCTTCGTTCCATTCGGATATCCTACAAACACTGCATTGCATGCGAGATGCCAACTTATCGCCTTCCTTATTCAAAGACGTGTGCCGGTGAACCCCAAATCCGAACATGTCCTAGATCGGGCTTGCGCCATTCCACAGCTTCATGGTGTTTTGAATCGATTTCGAAGGCATCAAGTTTAGAATGTACGCCGCTGTCTGCAAGGCGTATCCCCAAAACGAAATAGGCAAATCAGAATAACTCATCATTGACCTAACCATCTCTAATAAAGTATGATTCCTTCGTTCAGCAACACCATTTTGTTGTGGTGTACCAGGCGCTGTGAGCTAGGAAGTAATCCCCTCATGTGCCAAAAAATCCAAAATCTCTCTGCAAAGGTATTCTCTACCACGATCAGATCGTAGTGACTTGATACTCTGCCCATGACGCTTCTCCGTTTCAGCCTTGAATTCTTTGAACTTATCAAAAGATTCAGACTTACGTCGCATCAAATAGATGTATCCATATCTCGAATAATCATCTATAAATGTGATAAGTATTCGAAACTACCCTCAACCTGGATGTTCATTGGACCACATACATCGGTATGAACCAATTCCAACACATTTTGTGCACGATTTCCTTTGCTTTGAAAATCCCTTTTAGTCATTTTACCTTCTAGACATGATTTGTAGGTTGGAAATGACTCAACTTGGAGCGAATCCAATGGGCCATCTCTCACCAATCTTTGAATCCTTCTAAGGTTAATATGATCCAATCGTAAATGCCACGAATATGTTGGATTTATGCTCGAAGGCTCTTTTCTTTTATTAGGATTAGTCAAAGAATTAAGTGATTTATAAGTCTAAGGGAGTCAAAAGATTAATGATATAAAGTTCTTTACTATAAGTACTCGTGCAAACATATTCACCATTTCTTTTAATAACTGCATTATCTTCAAAAGAAACTGAATATCCATCACGACGCAATTTAGAAACTGAAATCAAATTTATCCTAAAATCGGGTACCAATAATACATTATTAAGAACTAAAATTCTATCATCAACTTTTAACTGCACGACTCCCACTGCAACAGCCTTCAGCCTGGAATAGACGCCCCAGCTTATTGTAATCTCATCCACACTAAGTACCTTGGTTACTTGGAATCCCTGCGAGTCATAACAAACATGATCACTGGAGCCCAAATCCACTATCCACGAAGTGATAGAACAGGCAGCCAAACATGTTTTGACTACTAGTGCATGAGACGTACCTTTCTTAGGGCAGTCATTCTTGAAATATCCTTTCAGACCGCAGTTGAAGCACTTGCCCTTCGGCTTTTTGTTCGCCTCAGGCTGAGGAGCCTTTCCCTTAGCTTTGAAGGTTGCTACTTGCTTCTGGCCAACCTGCTTTTTCTTCTTTCCCTATTTGGATTTTGAAGAAGCAGCACCGGTTGCCGCAAGAATTTGATGATAACCTTGTTTGAAGAAACCTTCGGCAGACTGAAGCACTGTCAGAAGTTCGGCCAATGTCTAAGTCCTATGATTCATATTGTAGTTAAGGCGGAACTGCTCAAAGCTTCTTGGTAAACTGCCAAAGATAATATCGACCTGCGACTCCGCATCGATAGTGGCCCCCAGTATGCTCAGTTCGTTTAAATGAGACATCATTTTAAGAATGTGATCCTTTACTGGGGTCCCTTCAGATATTTAGGTTGTCATCAAAACCCTCATCGTATTTTGCCTAGCCGCCCGGTTCTGATGACCAAACATCTCAGTGAGATTTTTCATCATTTCCGCGGCCGAGCCCATCGTCTGATGCTGATGCTGCAATACATTTGTCAATGAAGCCAAAATGTATCAGCGAGCCATCTCATCAGACTTTTCCATTTCCGGAATTCAGTCAACTCTTCAGGAGTGGCATCCGTTTCTGGTTCCAAAGGGCTCTCCTCAGTTAAAACAAATTTATGCCCATCGACAAACAAGACAATATCAAGATTTCTTTTCCACTCGGCAAAGTTAGTGCCATCAAGTTTGTTTTCTTTGAGAATAACAGCTAGTGAATTGAAAGACATATGAGAATAAAATTAAAAATACCATTCATCACATAATTCGACGCAAAATATATTGAAAAACCTTAAAACAATATATATACAATCAACCAACACCTTGAAAAACCGCACATGCAAGCCACGATAGTGTGGACGTTTACACGTACATTTTCAAGTAGATTTTAACGTCTTTAATTTTACTATCTAGCCAAGATGCGTTTTGACAAGTAAAATTAATAGTTGGTTCCTATTGGCCATGTATTTAATTAATATAGACTCCGATGGGGAGCTTATTAATCAATACACCTAAGTGGACACCATAATTTAACAAACCTTAGAATATTATTTAATGATAATAATCCTACAGATGGAGAGGTCCTATCATAAAAAATAATATTCACCTTTTTATTATCAAATTTGAAGTTTAAAACCAGTGAGCCAATAATTAGCACATCCGATGTGGAGGAAGACTCTAATGTCAACGCGCATGCTAATTATTTCACATTCTAAACCAATTATGGAGCCCAATTTGATTTTGAAAAATCAATTTAAAATCACTTAGTTATTTTGAAAAATTAAGGTTTTTAATTTTCTCGTCCTAACATGCAAGGAAATATATCACGCATACATTCATACATGCCATACATCAAAACAATAAAAACCAACAAGTAATAAAAATTGGATAATTAAATTCAATTATCATGGCATTTATTCCTCGTTTTGAAAAGCGAGAAAACTTCCGGCTCGTTTACTCCCACTGCTTCAAGCATCTCGTGGAAAAACGAATCGAACAACCCGAACTGGACAACTTGACTCACGCCCGCCGCACGACTCACGCCCGGCCGCCGAATCGCCGACCATCGCTGGCCGCACGATCGCTCGAGCCGCCAATTGCCGAGTGCAGCAGGTCACGACCGAGAGCAGGTGCTGACCGAGTGCTGATCGGCTCCCTGCTGGTCTCGGTCGGTTCGTCCGATCGGGACTCCTCTTCGCGCTGGACTTTTTTTCTTTCGTACTTTGTGTGTTCCAATTCGATTACAATTTTATTCGAAATAAAATACATCGAATTTACATCAAATTATAAGAAAAATAAATCATATTCTACCCGTGGATTTTCTCACGGGAAAAACTTATACATGCCACAAAAAAACGGGCCAAAATTACCAAAACGCGTAAATAAGCAAAAACATCACATAACCATGATAATTGGATCATATTCTCCTGCAAGACAAATTCTAGCAAAATATTCCAAAATATACTACTTGAATATTTAATTGCTAGCATATTAATCACCAAATTAATTAAATTGAACAGAACCTGAAGACCGGCTCTGATACCAATTGTTGGAATATAAAACGCAGCGGAAGCAAGTTGGTGGAAATAATTTAATAAAAGGTTTTATAAACTAACCAACAGAAAAATCGGATCTATTTAGACTTGTCAATTAATTAACTAAACAGATTAATAAATGATTAAATAAACATATTTACGCATGGGAGTCGGTAATTTATACCTTTGACGCGAAGTGGTAGAATTCCTTTTTGGTCGATTTGTCCCCTCTTCGTGTTCCTCTCCGATCTTCTTGTATTTCTACCTCAAGATCTTCTAGATTAATATATCTCGTCTACGTCCGGATGTCGTGTGGGCAACAATCTACCGGACTACTTGGACAGCTTATGAGATCGACCGAACCACTATATCTCCAAGAAATTCCTTACAAATTTTTTCTCTCTATTTTTCTGACTATTTATGTATTTTAGAAAAATATTGTGTTAACTAAATTGTGGAATTCAAGACACAAGTCAAGATCCACAATTAAACACAAAGGAAAAAAATCGAAATTCTTGATCAATAAATCAGTAAAAATTGGCCTCCCATATTGTCCTATTTATAGGTGCTTTGTGCTACTCTAGGGACCTTAAGGAGAATATGATAAGGACTCACAATAGATATCTTCCTTCCAATATTAGGACTCTTCCTAATATGAAGACTCTATTAATATCAACTTAGTCCACTAATAAGTTAATATTGCACTTTCTACCAAAATTCTAAATTACGAAATTGAGCTCATTTTTGAATTAATTATTTCCCGTGTTTAAGATATTCCATGTCCGTTAATTGATTTAAGCTACTGACAGCTTTTAATTAATTAATATATTATACATGAGTATACCACTCGACCTTTATTATTATATCGAAAAATTAATTCCACCTGCAGGGTTTAATATAATAATCCTTTCGAGTGCCTCAAGGGACATGATCAACCCGACTGGTCGGGACACGATTTCTAGCTATAATATTAATTATCATATAAATAATAATATTGCCCAAAATATCAAGCATATTGAGTCAATCATTGTGGCTCTCACACATGATAAATCAAAGCAATAAATATTAAATATATATATAATTAAATATTAATCACTATAATTAAGAAATAATAATTGTCCGAGATGTACGTTCTTCTTATAGTCAGTACAGAAAAATCTATCTCACCTCGATCTTGTTCAACATATACCGAATACGCTAATATATGCTAATAGTCAAGACCAACCAATCTCAAGCATATACTACAACCCCTCATATAACGGTCTAATATTATATAGGTTGTGAACTAAATATTACTATATAAGGAATCGATAATGTGATCTTCTGTGTGACTCGACACACCACATTATCTACAATATAAAGTAATCTAGACTACATTTGCATAACCATGGCGTGAATAAATATGCAAAACATGTGATAAATGAATTAAATATTCTCAATGATAAAGACCGGGAAATTAGGTAATACAACCATAAAGCATGCTTTGACGTATACAACCCTAACACCCGGCACCACACACTCTCTCAATTTCGTCTCAAATGTAACATTACATAAAGTTCAAATGTAAGGCCAATGTATAATCAAGTACGTGTAAGAAACCAATGAAAAAAGAAATTATTAGTCAAGCATTGGGTCATATAACACAAAAACACTTAGTTACTACTCTCTCTCACACGTTTAAAGTTTGACATATGATGTAATTTTGATGTATTTTAGGTAAATAATTAGATGTGATAGATTGATAAGTTGTGTAAGTACTCATAGTAAATGTGGTGGGATTAAATGTAATATCCGTAATTTTTCTATTTTTAGCAGTTTCCATTTTTGGTGTATGTCTATTTTTATCGACTCGCTTGTAACCGTTTCGACATTTCGAATCTATTTTGTTCTTGGAGTTTTTCCATTTGGATGAGTTTTGATGATGTTTTCACGTAATTTCGTTTTATGACATGTTTTGCCGTATGAACGTTCGATTCTTATAAAACTCGTTCGTTTCCGTTGTTTCTTGGTTTGTACAAGTTCGTATGGTTGAGTTGGTCATGTGGAGACTTTCGGTTTGTAAATCCGACGTCGTTTCGTGATTTTCGGTCACTTGGGCCATTTTTGTAATTTCCTAATAGTTTAGGGAATCTCGTTTTCGTTGTCGCGTTACGGACCCTTCGGTGGTCGGAATTGTATTTTTCTTTCAGCGCTTAGCTCCGTCGTCTTGTATGCTTCGCGTTCATGTTCCTGGATTCTGGTCTCATCGTGTGTATCGTGTTTCGCACCCTCCATGCCAGCCTACTGCCGATATGACATCAGCAGATCAATCGCTGTGTAGCGCACGCTACCCTCTGCCTTGTGTGCGCTATCAAGAACAGCTTAGCGACGCTAACCCTTATTATTAGCGTACGCTAACGAATGGTGGCGAGCCACCTGGATCGCCACGGCCCCGTTAGCGCACGCTATATGGAAGTTAGCGTGCGCTAACTTCACAAATATATAAGCCCAAATGCGCTTTTGAGCGTTAGCTTCATTCTTTTCCCTTCGCTTTCTTCGACGTGCGACCTCGCAGGCGATTTTCATCATCCCGATCGGCGTTCTATTCACATTCCATCACCGTAGAGTCGTGCTAACATATCATAATCAACATAATCACCTTTCATCACCAATTAAAGGTAATTCCTCAGAACCCTAATTTTGACGAATTTGGGGATTTCGGATTTGAGGGTTTAGTTCAATTGTTCATCTATATTACGATATTCTTCACCGAGTGTGATTATTGAATGATTCCAAATCCAGCTTCCTTGATTTTAATCATGAATTATCAATACGGGAGATTTTGCGTAAACCCTCACCCGTATTGATTGAACGCCTATTGTCGTTATTTGTAATCGGGTTTTAGGAGTATTCCTTTCGATTATTGATGTCCGTTGGGACTGAGTTATGCTAATTCTTCATTTAGGAACCGCTGCTTTCCATTCGGATCATCCGTAGTCATTTTTCACTTCCGATTCTTCGAAGAATGTCTCAAAGGCAAGTACTTTACATTTGTTTACATGTTCTAGTATTTGAATTATGGCTGTATCGTGGTTGTTGTGTATGGTTGTGTATGTTCATCTAGGGACGGTCCGACGGGGCCTCTAGGGATACGTATTGCCGTGAGTGTGCGTATCGTGAACTGTGGTTAGCCACCCAGGGATGTCCGACGGGACTCTGCGGGGTACGGTGGCCGTGAGTCTCGTACCAAAGGTTAACTTTGAATTGTGATTTGTTGGAGATAATGTGTTTTGTGATTGTAAATATTCCGGAATATGAAATGTTTTCTAAAATGACTTTTTTTGGCGCATATATTCATCTGATTAGAATGTAGTTCAAATGGATTGTACTTGCACTAGCAGTTGTCGCTAACCCCTTAAATGGGGGAAATACTTTTTGTATTTCAGGTATTGATCGTGGGGATAAACGAGCACTCGGGACGTATGAGGATGATGGGCAAGCATGATATTGTCCAGTATTTGATTTTCGATGTTATATCTGTCGGTTACTATTGATGTCTGATTTTGGAATTTATGTATTATAAAATTGGTTTAAGTACTCGAGTACTTCCCGTTTGAAATTGTTAATGTTGTGTCCCCATTTTGGGAAATGGATTTGATGTCAGAATTTAATTGTCGGTTTGTAGTCTTTTATTTGAATTGTCGTTTTATTAATGATAGCTTTTCATTGTCGAATGTCTTGTTGGTATGTTAGCCTGGTGGATTCCACAGTGTGGGGTCCACGGCGCTGTAATATGCCCTGAACGTCTTGGGGGTGTTACAGAATATAGTATCGGAGCCAGGTTATGGATACCTAGGCTGTCGGTCATTTGGGTCTAGTTAAGTGTCGTTTTTGGGACAGTATCACTGCTATGCCATCATCTCAGTACGCCGGTGCTCGTAAGTTTTCCTAACTTGACTCGTTTCACCGTTCTGTTCTATTCCTGTCTTAGTATCTTTTGCGTTTTGCGTTTGAATTGTACTTACCCGTTGCTTCTTCGCACTCGCCGTAGAGGACGCGGATGCGGCCGCGACGCGAGGGGACGTGGCGCAGCAGTGGGGCGGCCATGTCCGATCACTCAGAACCGATTCGCGATGCCCTCTTTGTCGAACAGTTGTTCCCCTAGTTCCGAGGTCACAGACTACCGCTAGCTCCGTAATGCTCATGAGAATGTTGGAGTGGCCAACATATTACAGCAAGTAGCGAACCGGATGACGCTATCGACTCGAGCCGCTCGTCGGCCATGCTAATGCCAACCCGGTTCCGCCTACCGGATCCGTAATGATAAGCTACTTCAGACGTGATTCGTATGCGTCCTCCGCAGCTTGATGGTGCTTCACCCTTCCGTTGGGAGAATTGGTTATTCGAGCCGAGAAAGTGTTTGAGGCCGCTAATTGTTCCGAGGAGAGGAAAGTACCCATTGCTCAAGATTTCCTCGCCAAGGAGGCAATGACGTGGTGGCAAGCGGTGAAACCGCGTGACCGGGCGACTACGTGGGCGAGTTTCGAGATCCGATGGAAGATGAATACCGCCTCGCCGCTGAAAGAGGAGGATCCGAGCCTTCTTTGAGGCTAAGCCCCAAGATGTTCCTATTTCTCAAGCTATCAAGGACTACAATCAACAAATGCACTACGTGAGGAACCAAGTCCGAGATGAGCTAGACAAGATCCGCCACTTTGATATGCGGATGAAGCCGAGGGTGCGCCACTACATGTCCGGTCCAGGGTGCACGACTTTGAAAGATTATCGAATAAAGCGATGGCTTACGAGATGTCGTCATGCGACAGAGACGGCACTGAAGGAAAGAAGCGAAGACCTCCGCCGGGCGGAGGCAAGTCAGAGGGTATCCGAAGGCTCACCTGGTTCGCGAGTCTTCGGAGTCGGCCGCCATCGTTGGTCGAGGGAACGGTTCTAGGTCTCGCTCGCCGGTTCCGTCGTGGTCCTACATGCTTCAACCGCAGCTGCCCGGCCACATGATGAGTGAGTGTGATAGGCCTCCGATTCGGTGTCTTGCTTGTGGTCGTATGGGTCACCGTGCTAAGTTTTGTACGGATGCGGCTCGGGCCCGGTTACTCGGATATCTGCTCCAGTGCAGGAGAGCCGAGTGTGAATCGTGCACTGACAGCTCTCACCGGCAGCAGAGTTTTGGTAGAGGTCGAGGTCGTGGTCAGCCTTCTAGAGGGGAGCTTCTAGTGCGGGGTCCGCTCCGCCCGTGTGTATGAGATGAGGCGAGCCGGAGATCCCGACGCGACGGTGGCTACAGGTACCGTCCACATCCTTGACCATCCTGTTTCCGTATTGTTCGATTCTGGTGCTACGCATTCTTTTATATCTATGGATTGTGTGCGTCGTCTGCATATTGATTGCCTTGTTTCTTGTGAGCCTTTTGTTGTTAGACTTCCTAGCGGGGATAGCATCGTAGGGGACCGTGAGATTAGAGATTTTTCTGTGAGTATCGCGGGGAGGGTTTGGCCTTCTAATCTGATTGCGGTAGATATTAGAGATGAGGATTTGATTCTGGGTGAGGATTGGATGGACCGTCATGGGGCGATCATGAATTATAGAACGAGGACTGTTTCGATGTTAGCCTCTGATGGTACCGAGCATTCTTTTGTGGGGCGTAAGCGGGGTAGCCAGAGATTACTGATCAGCGCTTTGAGGGCGGTGAGACTTCTTCGGAGAGGTTGCACGGGCTATTGGTGTTACGCTTTGAGATCGGAAGAAGGGGGAGTCGAGCTCTCGTCTATTCCGGTAGTATGTGAGTATCCTGACATTTTTCCAGATGAGTTGCCGGGTTTGCCGCCGGGCCGAGAGGTGGAGTTTACCGTCGATCTAGAGCCGGGTGCAGCACCTATCTCTAAGACGCCATACCGTATGGCGCCTGCCGAGATGCTTGAGTTGAAGAAACAGTTGGGAGAGTTGCTAGACATGGGGTATATTCGACCGAGTGCTTCGCCTTGGGGCGCACCGGTCCTATTTGTAAAGAAGAAGGATGGGTCACTTCGTTTGTGCATCGACTACCGAGAGTTGAACAAAGTGACCATCAAAAACAAATATCCACTCCCGAGGATTGATGACTTGTTTGATCAGTTGCAAGGAGCGACCGTGTTTTCGAAGATTGATTTGAGATCGGGGTATTATCACCCGAGTGAAGGATACCGATATTCGAAGACGGCCTTTCGGACGAGATACGGTCACTACGAGTTTGTGGTTATGCCTTTTGGGCTAACTAACGCACTGCCCGTGTTCATGCAAACTTATGAACAAAGTCTTTATCGAGTACCTCGATAAGTGTGTAGTCGCTTTTATCGACGACATCCCGATTTACTCGAGGAGCGAGGAGGAACACGCCCGTCATTTGCATATCAGGTTAGATATTTTGAGAACTCAGATCTTTTGCGAAGTTCTCAAAGTGCGAGTTTTGGTTACGGAAAGTTATGTTTCTCGGTCATGTGATCTCGGCCGAGGGTGTTCGTGTGGACCCACATAAGGTAGAGGCAGTTGGATTGGGCGCCGCCAAGAACGTGAAAGAGGTCCGCAGCTCGGGATTAGCCGGCATTACCGTAGGTTCGCCGAGGGGTTCTCTAAACTTGCTCGACCTCCGACTCGCTTGTTACGTAAGTCGAGAAGTTTGTGTGGACCGATGAGAGGCGTAATAGTTTTGAGGAGTTGAAGAAGCGGTTGACGACCGCTCTGCTTTCGCTTTACCGAGTGGTAACGATGGTTTCTCGCTTATAGTGATGCTTCGGCCAAGGGCTCGGATGCGTACTTATGCAAGACGGAGGACGATCGCTTATGCTTCCCGTCGGTTGAAACCATATGAATTGAATTACCCTACGCACGATCTTGAGTTGGCCGCAATGATTTGCGTTGAAAATCAAGGCGTCATTACTTGTATGGCCTGGCCGTGTCGATTTTCACCGATCACAAGAGCTCAAGTACATTTTCACGCAGAAAGAGCTTAATATGAGGCAGAGGAGGTGGTTGGAATTGATTAGGATTACGATCTCGAGATCCTTTATCATCCGGCAAGGCTAATGTGGTAGCAGACGCCTTGAGCCGGAAATCGCACGCTTGAGCGCTTGAGTTGCTTACGGCCCGCCGGGACTTCACGAGAGTTTATGAGGTTGAGCATTGAGGTTGTACCGCCAGAGAGTTCCGGCGATTCACGTACTCTTGAGATTTCTTCATCTCTCGGTCGAGGACATTAAATCGGGATACTGGAGGACCCGATGTTTATTCAAATTCGGGAGAGTGTAGAGAAGGGGAAAGCCCCGGGATTTGTTATTCATGAGGACGGAGTGTTGATATTCCGAGGTCGGTTGTGTGTTCCGAACGACTCGGAATTGAGACGGAATATCATGCGAGAGGCTCATGCGTCACCTTACTCAGTCCATCCGGGCTCGAGTAAAATGTATAAAGATCTGAGGAAGAATTTCTGGTGGAACGATATGAAGAAAGAGGTAGTTCAGTTTGTGGCAAAGTGTTTGACTTGTCAGCAAGTCAAGATTGAGCATCGCCGCCACCGGATTATTGAAACCACTTCGCTCCGAATGGAAGTGGGAGGACATCTCTATGGATTTTGTCACGAGTTTACCGAGAACGAAGACCGGTATGAATATGGTGTGGGTGATTGTAGACCGATCGACTAAGTCGGCACATTTTCTGGGCATCAAGGATACTTGGGGTCCGTAAAAGTTGGCTCGTATTTTTATTGCACAGATAGTGAGGCTTCATGGTATGCCGAGGACCATTATTTCAGATAGAGATGGCCGGTTTGTATCGCACTTTTGGCAAAGCGGTACATAAGGCATTGGGGACACAGCACGTTTGAGCACTTCGCTCCATCCCTGCATCGATAAGGGCCGAACGTACCATCCAGACGTTCGAGGATTTGTTGCGCGCGTGTGCGTTAGACTGGAGTAGTAACTGGGAGGATCACTTGGCCTTAATTGAGTTTACTTATAATAATAGCTGGCACGCGTCGATTAAGATGGCACCATATGAGGCACTTTATGGCCGACGTTGCCGATCACCGATATGTTGGGATGAGCCGTCCGATTTGGTTGGCACCGAGCCGGATCTTATGTTGGAGACGAGGGAGAAAATCGAATTGATTAGAAAGAGGATGTTGGCTGCCCAGAGTCGACAAAAGTCTTACGCGGATGTTAGGCGTAGACCTTTGGAGTTTGAGGTGGGGGATCATGTTCTGTTGAGAGTGTCTCCGACGAAGGGAGTCTTCCGTTTTGGGAAGAAGGGGAAACTCAGCCCGAGATTTATTGGACCTTTCGAGGTATTGGAGAGAGTCGGTGAGTTAGCGTATCGTTTGGCTTTACCTCCGTCGCTGAGTCATGTACATAGCGTATTTCACGTTTCCCAGTTGAGGAAGTACGTTCCGGACCCGTCCCACATTATCGACTTTGGGGACGTGGAGATCGAGAAGGATGTTACGTTTGAAGAGAGGCCCGTCAGAATTTTGGAGCGTCGTGATAAACAGTTAAGGCACAAAACCATTCCTTTGGTTAAGGTGCAATGGTCGAGGCACGGAGTAGAAGAAGCGACGTGGGAGCTAGAGGAGGATATGCGTTCGAGATACCCCGAGCTTTTTGATTCTTAAGTTTCGGGACGAAACTTTATTTTAGAGGGGGAGAATGTAATATCCGTAATTTTTCCATTTTTAGCAGTTTCCATTTTTGGTGTATGTCTATTTTTATCGACTCGCTTGTAACCGTTTCGACATTTCGAATCTATTTTGTTCTTGGAGTTTTTCCATTTGGATGAGTTTTGATGATGTTTTCACGTAATTTCGTTTTATGACATGTTTTGCCGTATGAACGTTCGATTCTTGTAAAACTCGCTCGCTTCCGTTGTTTCTTGGTTTGTACAAGTTCGTATGGTTGAGTTGGTCATGTGGAGACTTTCGGTTTGTAAATCCGACGCGTCGTTTCGTGATTTTCGGTCACTTGGGCCATTTTTGTAATTTCCTAATAGTTTAGGGAATCTCGTTGTTGTCGCTACGGACCCTTCTGGTCGGAATTGTATTTTTCTTTCAGCGCTTAGCTCCGCTGCCTTGTATGCTTCGCTCATGTTCCCGGATTATGGTCTCATCGTGTGTATCGTGTTTCGCACCCTCCAGAGCACTTATCGCCGATATGACATCGCAGCATCAATCGCGTGTAGGTAGCGCACGCTACCCTCTGTTGCCTTGCGTGCGCTATCAAGAACAGCTAGCGACGCTAACCCTTATTATTAGCGTACGCTAACGAATGGTGGCGTAGCCACCGGACTGCCACGGCCCGTTAGCGTACGCTATATGGAAGTTAGCGTGCGCTAACTTCACAAATATATAAGCCCAATGCGCGCTTTGAGCAGTTTCATTCTTTTCCCTTCGTTTCTTCGACGTGCGACCTCGAGGCGATTTTCATCACCCGATCGGCGTTCTATTCACATTCCATCACCGTAGAGTCGTGCTAACATATCATAATCAACATAATCACCTTTCATCACCGAATTAAAGGTAATTCCTCAGAACCCTAATTTTGACGAATTTGGGGATTTCGGATTTGAGGGTTTAGTTCCTAATTGATCATCTATATTACTATATTCTTCACCGAGTGTGAATATTGAATGATTCCAAATCCAGATTCCTTGATTTAAATACGCGAATTATCAATACGGGGAGATTTTGCGTAAACCCTCACCCGTATTGATTGAACGTCTATTGTCGTTATTTGTAATCGGGGTTTTGGGAGTATTCCTTTCGATTATTGATGTCCGTTGGGACTGAGTTATGCTAATTCTTCATTTAGGAACCGTCGTTTTCCATTCGGATCATCCGTAGTCATTTTTCACTTCCGATTCTTCGAAGAATGTCTCAAAGGCAAGTACTTTACATTTGTTTACATGTTCTAGTATTTGAATTATGGCTGTATCGTGGTTGTTGTGTATGGTTGTGTATGTTCACCTAGGGACGGTCCGACGGGGCCTCTAGGGATACGTATTGCCGTGAGTGTGCGTATCGTGAACTGTGGTTAGCCACCCAGGGATGTCCGACGGGACTCTGTGGGGTACGGTGGCCGTGAGTCTCGTACCAAAGGTTAACTTTGAATTGTGATTTGTTGGAGATAATGTGTTTTGTGATTGTAAATATTCCGGAATATGAAATGTTTTCTAAAATGACTTTTTTTGGCGCATATATTCATCTGATTAGAATTTAGTTCAAATGGATTGTACTTGCACTAGCAGTTGTCGCTAACCCCTTAAATGGGGGAAATACTTTTTGTATTTCAGGTATTGATCGTGGGGATAAACGAGCACTCGGGACGTATGAGGATGATGGGCAAGCATGATATTGTCCAGTATTTGATTTTCGATGTTATGTCTGTCGGTTACTATTGATGTCTGATTTTGGAATTTATGTATTATAAAATTGGTTTAAGTACTCGAGTACTTCCTGTTTGAAATTGTTAATGTTGTGTCCCCGTTTTGGGAAATGGATTTGATGTCAGAATTTAATTGTCGGTTTGTAGTCTTTTATTTGAATTGTCGTTTTATTAATGATAGCTTTTCGTTGTCGAATGTCTTGTTGGTATGTTAGCCTGGTGGATTCCACAGTGTGGGGTCCACGGCGCTGTAATATGCCCTGAACGTCTTGGGGGTGTTACATTAAAAGGTAACATATATTGATTGTAAGTGTAACATTCGTATTTTATATTTTCGTAATTTTCTGACTTTTTCGACTTGCCTGTACTCGATACTACATTTTTAGTATACTCCATTATGTTCGTTTTACATCCTTATAGCTGTCACGTAAATTTTGGAACAATTCATGATTTTTTCTTCTCTTTTTTATCATATTCGAGATTGAATGATTTTGAGGTCATGACTGTATATCTCGAGTTGTCAATTTCTAGAGCTTGTTTCGTGCATGAGTTCGTATGATGGCTTGCGTGGTCGTTATCTTCGTCGAAGAACTTTATCTCAACATCGAGTTCCTTGGGGAAAGTGCTGCTGCATGTGCAGATGATTAGTGCGCGCTACATGGTTACGTAGCGTATGAATGATGTTAATTATTGCATGTAGCTTTACACATAGCGCACGCTATCGGGCAGTCGAGATAGAGACTACTGAATTCGAGGCGCGCTAGCGCATGTTACTATAGGTATTAGCGGTCGCTACTCTTAGTCAATATATATACGCGAACAACAGTCTTTTTCTGCATTTTTTCACTTTCTCTCATTGCGCGACGGTCACAGTAGGGGTGTATTTCGAACCGAACGAACCGAACGGTGACTTTAACGAACGTTCGTTCGTTAAGGGTTCGGTTCGTTCGGTTCGTGTTCGTGTTCGGTAAAATTGCAAACCACTTGTTCGTGTTCGGTTCGTTAAAATTTCACATATTTCGTGTTCGCTCGCTTGCTCGATTGTTCGCTCGCTTTGATCGCTCGTTTGTTAGTTTGTGTTCCCAAAAAAGAAAAAAAAAACTAAAGTACAAGCAATAATAATTAATAAAATAAAAAGAGAAGATAGATTTAGAAATTAAGGATTTTGGAATGGTAGGTTTTATTTTGTATATATATTTATTAATTATTATAAAATTATTAATTATATTTATTATTTATTGTAAAATTATTAATAAATATATAAAAAAAACTTTGTTCGCGAACTGTTCGTGAACTAACGAACATATATTATTTTGTTCGTGTTCGGTTCGTGTATGTAACGAACATGTTCGCGAACTGTTCGAATTTGACCGAACCGAACACGAACTGAACGTTGACCGAATATTTTCGTGAAATTTTTACGAACGTTCGGTTCGAAATACACCTCTAGGTCAGAGCGATTCGGGAGATTTGAAGCACGGGATTTGTCGATTCCGCACCAGCTATCATCTAGCTTGAGTTACTCGTGAAGATTAAATACCATTTAATCTTCCTTCATCGGTCTAATCGAGGTAAATCTCTTAAAACCCTAGTTTTGGATATTTTCATATGGTTTTGTCTTCCTAGATTTAATTTAGTCTAGACTGATAATAGATTTATGATTGTGTAATCATATTGCATTATTTCCCTTGGAATTTTGTGGATTAACCTCCGTAGTTTTCACCTTTAATCGACTTTGGTCAACTGTGTCCTCGTAGTTTCCGATTAAAGGTTTATGTGGGGAGTTGCCGGGGTGTTCATTGTTATTCAGTTGTATTGTTGTTGATTGTATATCATTATGTACTACGGTTGAGTTCTTGTGAAGAACCTGTATCGAAATCCTTTCCATCTACATTTCTCTCGCGTGATGTCGATCAATACAAGTATTTAAATTACATTATATTGTGTTGTGTGTTAATTCGATGCAATTGATGAATTGTGAAAATATCAAGTGCGTGTGTGAGTGGTTGTCCACCAAGGATGAATTCGTCGGGGCCTCTGGGTATCCATGCTATGGGCGCTGGATCGTGGACTCGTTCCCTTCCGGGGATGGTTCGATGGAGCCTTCTGGTTCGACGCTAATGAGCGTGGTCATGAATTAGCATGGCGATGTGTTGTTGATTTAATGATAAATAATATTCCGAAATATTATTGTGCAAATATTTTGAAAATATGAGAAATGGATTCTCAAATATACATGAGCATAATATTGTGTAATTTTGCACTTGCACTAGCCATTTGAATATTAATCCCTTTAAATGGGAGAAATGCCTTTCTTGCATTTCAGATAATGATCAATCCGAGGAGCAGGCCCAGGGAATGCACGTCAAGGATGATCAACTGTGATGATGTTGGCTTAAGTGTCAACCATAGAGTCGGTTTTTGTCTTTATTATGTGTTGAGAGTTGATGTCTAAACAAGTCGTTTGAGTTCTCGTGGAAAGTCCCATATGTGGGCAATGGTTTTAGTTACTTTATTGTCATACATTGTTTTTACTCAAATATTTTGACCGAGGCCACGATCATTACTAAATATTTTACGTTTAAGCCATATTTCTGTGTACGTAATTTGTTAGTCTGATAGTCTTTTGCGGAAGGTTCTACACCGTGTGACGATCTTTGTGATATTTGGGGTGTTACAGTCAGTGGGGGGATCAAGTAATGTGATTGTGATACCTTAATGTGAGTGTGAGTGAGTTATAAACGTAAAGCTTTTAAAGGGACAAACAATAAGCATAAATTTTTTAGAAGGACAATGTGAGTATTATGATAATTAGGGGTGAAATTCGGGTGGATCTTTCTCGTCCGATTCGGAGCTGGATCCGGTCGGATTCGAATTTGGGAAGAAAAATTAGTATCCGGTCGGATATGGGATCAGATTTGAATAGTAAAATTTGGATACTGGATCGGATTCAGATTATGTACTATCCGCCCGTATTCGAATTTTCCCATATTTTACCGGATATTTCTCGGATTATAAATCAGAATATCCGATTTTATTTAATATTTTTTATAATATCTTTTTCTTAATTAATAACTAGTAAAACTAAAAAATACTCCACAACCCTAAAATTCTTTCTATCTATCTCTATCGCCGCTCTCTCTCTCTCTCTCTATCCCTATCCTCTACCTATCGTTCACAATTGCGGAGAGAATATGGCTCAACAAGATGATGCATCGTCGCCTTTCCCTCTTGAGCCCACCGCCGGCGAACCACCCATCCTTAGTCACGAGGCTCGGCGTCTTGCTTCACTTCCCATCCCCAAAACAAGCGACGACCTCCAAATCCAACGAATTAGGTTAGTTTGATTTTTTTAATTGAGATCTTTTCAGTTTCCTCTTCAAATGAAATATGATTCTGGTTCATTTCTTCCTCAATTGGCCTAAGGAACTTATAAAAATGGCTCAAGAACTTCATCTCCATCTAGTTTTTTCAGTTCATCCTCTTCTATTTCGTCAATATTTGGGGAAGGCTTATTAAGTAATAATTCAAGCTCCTCAGATTCTTCACTATCAGCCATGTTGGGTAAAAGGGTGTCGATAAATTCCTCAAAGACCACGTTTTTAATGCGAAGTGTAACATGGGTCCGTCTAAATCTTGGCAATTTACAAGAAAAACATATATTTCTGCAAATATTTGAGTGGGATTTTGGAGTTTTAGCAAATGTAAAGATGGGAGAGAAGAGTGAATGATTTGTGAAGGGTACAAACGGAGTGATGAAAGAGAATTTAATAATACTAGTATGAAACGTACTACCCGATTATATTTATTCGGATTCGATCTGAATTCGTCCTATATTCGTCCCGTGTCCGTATCTCGAATGTTCCGAATTCGTATCCGTATCCGACCTTCCCGTATCCGACTCCGAATCCGAAAAAAAAATATTCGGTTAGGATACGGGAAGAGCACTATCCACCCGTATCTGATCTATTTTCACCCCTAATGATAATTATCAATTATAATGTAAAACACTCAAACGCACAATGAATCCACTGCAACATTTTATCAAACACCACAAGGGCACAATTCGGTCAAACCTTCACAAAAATCCAGCTCTCTACTTGTTTACCCAACAACAATGCTAGAAATACTTTTTTCCGAAGACAAACAAACGTTTGTACTTCCGTACTGGATAGTTATGACTAAATAAGCAGAAATAAACTACCAAAAATCCCAAGAACACAAATCGTTATTTCCTATTGCTATTTCGTAGTTTTCTTGTACTGAAAATACGTTGCGACTAGAGATGTTAAACGGGCCCGGGCCCGTAGGGCTGGCCCGTTTAATCCGCTAAAAAATCGGGTTAGGGCCGATATTTTCTAGCCCGTTTAAATTCGAGCTTTTTTGGCCCAGACCGTTTAGCCCGAAGCCCGTTAGGGTATATATATATATAGAGAGAGGACGGTTCACATGCGCATTAGTGCGTACGCATTTGTGAACTTCCGTCCAAATTAACGGACTATACAGAACGGACGTCCGAATTAACAAACAAAACAAAGGAATGGGACCACTTCTTTTTATAAAGAAAATAGAGGACAGACCAATTCAATTCTAGTTGACCAAAATTTCGGCTAAAAAGTAGTAATTAGCTGTGGGCCCATAAAGAAAAAAGATGCCATACCAATTCAAGTTGACAAAAATCCCGAAAAAATCGTCCCCCTCTCAGAAGTGCAATCTGAGGGGTATAGAAAATGTTGGGTGCACGCAAAGAGATTTGTATAATCATGGAAGGGATATACGGGCTGGTACAAAGGGACTTGATGGCCAAATGTTTTATGACTATTTGAAATTGGAACAAGGAAAGAATCCATCCTTTACATTTCAAATCGAGTCCGATGAGGAACAAAAGATTACTCGTTGTTTTTTGGGCGGATGCAACTTCAAGACGGGCTTATAAGTTTTATGGTGACGTTATAATCTTTGATACAACGTACAATACTAATCGATATGGCATGATATTTGCACCGATAATGGGGGTTAACAATCATGGGCAGACAATAGTATTTGGTTGTGGATTTTTAAATCATGAGAGCGTTGATGATTTCATTTGGCTATTTGATAAATTTTTGGAATGTATGCCTGGTGGTGCTCCAAAGATGATTATTACTGATCAGGATCCAGCTATGACTAAGGCATTCCCAATTGTTCTTCCAGATACCTTTCACAGGTATTATTCATATTATTATTATTATTATTACTACTAATATTAGTATTATTACTATTACTATTACTATTACTAATATTACTATTACTATTATTATTATTATTATTATTATTACTATTACTAATATCCATATTACTATTACTATTAATATTATTATTATTATTATTATTATTACTACTATTACTATTACTAATATTATTCGTATTCTTATTATTATTATTACTAATATTCATATTACTATTACTATCCTTAATTACTATTATAATTATTACTATTACTATTATTACTATTACTATTATTATTATTATTATTACTATTACTAATATCCATATTACTATTACTATTAATATTATTATTATTATTATTATTACTATTAACATTTTCCGTAAAATGTTTATACAGATACTGCATTTGGCATATATTAATGAAATTTCCAGAGAAAATTGAAGCAGGAAAGTACGGTATTTATAAGAATGAGTTCGCATCTTGCATTTGGAAATCGGAGACTGCTGAAGAATTTGACTATCAATGGAAAAGTCTTATTAAGAAAAGTGGATTGGAGGAAAATAAATGGTTGGCAGACATGTTTGAAATACGGCATCAATGGATTCCTGCATATTGTAATCACGTCTTCTCGGCTAATATGTCAAGTAGTCAAAGAGCGGAAAGTGGACATTCTTTTTTCAAAAAAATTGTTTCGAAAGATTGTTCATTGGTGGATTTTTTGATACGCTTGGAAGGGGACTTGTACGACAACGACACGAAGAGTTGATGGCCGATCACAAGGATATCATTGAGAAGCCTAAAATTAGAATAAATCATGACTTCTTGTTGCAAATGGTTGACATTTATACAAATGAAGTGTACTACAAGTTTGAGGATGAAGTTTGTGATAGCTTTAACTACAAGTTCCAAATAGTGAGGAATTCAGAAAGTCACTGTGTGTATCAAATTCAAAGAACCCGATCAGTTGAATCAAACAAAGCTCGCGAAATTATTCACGACAAGGCTTCGGATTTTGCTTCTTGCGGTTGTAGAAAATTTGAAAGTGGTGGAATCCCATGCAAGCACATCATCGCTTATTTTCAGAAATTTGATGATCTTGAAAAATTGCCCGATAAATACATCTCGCACCCAGACCAAATCATAAACATGGGACAGTGGTGGATGCAAGTGGCGTTGACATATCCGACGATAAATCTTATAACTTGCTTCGAAGTCAATTTATGCAATGCTCTTCAGAATTAGTTGACAAAGCCTTGGTATGTGGAGAAACAAGGAAGATTTTTCTCGATGGAGTTCGTATTATACATGAGCAGCTTGACCAATCTGTTAGTAGCCGCGTAGGCATAGAGGCCCCCATCGAGAAAAGATATCTCTTAGGTAGTAATCGAACAAGTGATGCTGTTAGTGCGCATGCTTCTGTTAATGTTCAAAGTAGTTTTAATGAACCCGATCAAGTACGAGCAAAAGGGTGTGGTCGAAGGTTGAAAGGAGGACGAGAGAAGGCAGTGATAAAGGCTAAAAATAAAAAAGTTAGACGTTGTCATGGGTGTGGTAAAGTGGGCCAAGCACATGATAAACGTAATTGTCCGACACTTACGAATCCGACACTTGAGGAGGATGTTCAGTTCGAGGCGGGAAATGAGTCTACAACGGATGATGGGGAAGATATAACCCTGTATTAAAAAAATTAGGATGCTATATTATATTTGTTTCTTTTACTTTAAGTTTATTGTGAGGATATTCATTTTGATTGTAATGAAATGTTCATTTTCAGTTTAATTGTTTTACGTTTATTAATTGTTGCAAGGTATTGTTTATAAAATTTTCAGATGCTTGCATAACAGGAATGAACAGACTGAATTCCATATGCACTACCAAAACAAGAAAATAAAATTTTAAATAATGTCAATACAAACTCGTTCCAATCCAATAATCCCAAAAACTGATTTAAATACAGTAAGATACATTACGACATAGCTTTTATGGCCAAGAAGGTAGACAATATGAAAGATAAAATTATTAACAACTTCCAAGGCATTATTTCACGCTTAGAATCAACTTCACCAACAATCGAAACACGCGACGTACTACATTCATCCATTACTGTAATGTTATTTGATGATCGTTGAATTGACGATATCTTGCACCAGCCCAATAAGGTACCGCATCTTTGCCTTTTGCACGAGTAGTACATCCTACCTCGATTGTTGTTTTTATTTGATTTCGTTATTTTCACATCTGCTATCTCGCCGCATTCGCATTGTTTTAACACGAATCTAACATCCACAGGAATGGTTGAATTATCGTCTACGATTGATGACGAAGCCATTTCAATCTACACGGAAGCAGCACATCATAAATTATATGAATAACAAAAATAATACATTTGGAAGCAACAAAAGTAGGTGTCAGAATATTATCAATTTTTTATGTTCTTCAAGTAAACCCCCATCGCAGATACTGTGTCTCCATATGTCGAGGGAAAACCAAAAAAAAAAAGAGTACTCCCAAAAAACAAAACAAATTATTCATCACAATCGACGAAAAAAAAGACACACCAGGCGATCTGAAGAATCAAGCGGAAGTAGCACACACAAAGATCGCATAGATATAAAGAATCAATTAAAAATTAAGTAATCAGGAATTCTGCATAATCAACCGAATTTTTTCAGAAATAAAGATTATCAGGAAAATCATATTTTGATTTTATCGAAAAAATTGCATACAGATTTACAGATAAGTCGCAAACAAATTGTAAGTAAAATCGAGAAATTGAATAGAGAGAGAGCGAGAGCGACAGGGGGGAGAGAGAGAGAGAGAGAGAGAGAGAGAGAGAGAGAGAGAGAGAGAGGAGTACCTTCGTTCCAGAGATGGCGGCGATGGCCGGCGGGATGGTACGACCACGTCGACCAAGACCGACGACAGTGAAGTGTGGAAAGAAAATGTGACTTCTGCAACACAGGTGTTCAATTATAAAAATTGGACGGTCCACACGTCAATTATAAAAAAAAGTAGAAACATTATGCTGCAATCTTGAACCACGCGCCTGCATATTTCTGTCTGCAATTTTGAATAAAAGATGCTATAAGTCCTATAGAGGACGGTTCACATCTCTAAAAGTGGGCCAATTATATTTAAAAGCAAATGAATATTTAAAAGCAACAGATTTGTTAATTCGGACGTCCGTTCTGTATAGGCCGTTAATTTGGACGGAAGTTCACAAATGCGTACGCACTAATGCGCATGTGAACCGTCCTCTCTCTCTATATATATATATATATATATGTGTGTGTGTATTTTTTGTTATATTTATTATAGTATAGTTGTTACTATATATATAAAATATATTGTTATTGTTTTTTACTTATAAAAAATAAAAAATAGATTTTTTAAATATTTAGCCCGTTTAGCCCGTTTAGCCCGAAACTCGTTAGGGTTAGGGTTAGGGCCAATATTTCCTAGCCCGTTTAAATTCGGGCTTTTTTAGCCCGGACCGTTTAGCCCGAAGCCCGCTAGGGCTAACCCGTTTAACATCTCTAGTTGCGACTGTTGTTGATATGATATGTTGATTTTATCCAATGTTAATTCGTTATAAACTAATTAAAAATATGCTATGTGCGAGAACCATCAAGAGGCTATACATGAAGACGAGTGTGTTAAATGGGTGAAACATAAGAAGATGTTACGGAAGAACCATAAAAAGAGACCGCATGAGAGACCATAAGAAGATGCTACACAACTACAAGGGGAAAATGTAAAAAGATGGTATATGGAGAATCATAAGGAGATGTCAAATGAAAAAATCATAAAAGAATGCTAGATGGAATAATCATACGAGGAGACTATATGTGAGAATTATGAGAAAATTGTATGGAGAAATATATTAGAAGATAATACGTGAGAGAATCGTAAAAAATACCATACGAAAAAAAAACTATAAAAAAATACTAGACAACATTGAGCATATACTACATAAAAAAATCATATGAATATGATACATTGAAGACGGCCGATTCCTCTGTCATGCACTGAAGATAAAGACGGTGCAGACAGACAAATTGTTGATTACACACACCCGCACGCCATAGAAGGCATGATTCAGATCTGGGCCAAGACAAGACTCGCCGCACCGCAGAGGATCCAGATTCATTGAAGACCCACTCGAGCCCGGCCCGAGCATATGTAGCCCGACATGGCCCGACATGGTCATATGATACTAGACTTTTTTTGCGGCTGCGAGCCTACGGCTACGAGGAACAGGAAATTGTCCCAGGACCTTTTAATGATCTTATCCGTTACAAAAACACTAATGACTCACACTCAGCAATATTCCAAATGTCGGTGGATTTTGACCTGAAATATACTGCTTTCCTTGCCGAAATCATTTATAAACGTGGAGGTCCATCATGATCTCGTTATATACTGCTGTCCCCGCCTCAACAGTTTTTGTTGAACAAGTCTTCAGTGTAGGAGGATACATTCTGGATGAACGACGATCTCGATTGATGCCTCAAAATCTTGAAGCCCAACCATTATTGAATGATTGGGTGAAAGCCGAGTTACGCCAACAAGAACTAAATTATAATGAACAAGAAGACAGTGATACATATGATACCGGGTCGAGCAATGGTTCGGTTGACTTGGGTGATTGAACCATCTCCTCTCCGCCTCCACCTCCGCTCCCTAAGGTAAGTATAAGGTAAGTGAACTACGAGGACTTTGATTCCTAAGGTAAGGGGATACGTAGGCAATCCAAATATTTAAAGTTGAAATTTTTAATTTTAACTTTGAATATTTGAATTAAGCTCAAGTCCATTTTTATTTTTTTTCCTTCCCCCCACCAAATTTAAAAATGAACTACGGGGACTTTGATTTTGATTCCTAAACTCTAAAGTTACGGATATCAAATACGTAGGCGCTTAATTCAAAGATTTAAAATTACAAAATTCAAGTTTAGACTTTAATATCTGAATTAAGTTCAAGTCCAATTTTTACCCCATATTTTTTTTTAAAATTAAAATTTAAAAATCTAAAAAAAAGGGCCGAATCGCTGTTTGCCTGTTCAAATCAAGGTTCACGGTTCAAAACCGTAACCGTGAACCGCTATAAGGCGGTTCGGTTCCGGTTCCGATTTTTGGCAAACCGGAACCGGCGGTTCATGAACCGGCGGTTTTGAACCGCCGAACACCTCTAGGTATATCCACCAATTAAATTAATATTTTGTTGATTCGTCAATTTTTTTAATATTTATTTTATTTCATTTTTATCAATAATTTTATTATTTATTTTATTGAAATTTATGCCGAATTCATCTCAATTCATCCTTACTCACTAATTTAAAATTTATGTCGGAAATACGTTAACATATTTGATGGGAGGAGTACTTTATTATGCTGCGAGTACACGCCGACAGTGAACGAGCCGAGTTAATAGAAGAACTGAAACAATCTCAATTCGTTTAAAGGCGAGTTGAGCACGAATCGAGGAGATCCAATATCAACACTCGTGCTCACGTCGTCTAATAAAATACAAGTCGATTACGAACAAGACAAGCTGATTTATTTACTTACAAAAACAAATTTAGACATAAATAATCACAAAATTAATCATTTCTTATTAAAAAAAAACAGAAAAATTAGTTTATCCAGAAAATAAATAAAGAACTCAGATTGCATGATTACCTAAAAATAAAAGAAAATCTCAAACTACTTAAAAATCAAACTTATCACATTTCAAA
The DNA here is from genome assembly GCA_033398695.1 of Orobanche coerulescens. NCBI lineage: Eukaryota > Viridiplantae > Streptophyta > Magnoliopsida > Lamiales > Orobanchaceae > Orobanche > Orobanche coerulescens. The sequence continues at coordinate 147,870,622 of CM065814.1, read as the reverse complement.
AAATAAAATACCAAATCAATATCACAATTATAAAAATTGTGATAAAAATATCCCAATGACAAATTATTTGTAATCCCCATAATAAATAATATATCACAAAAAATCAAGGATGATAATTTTGACCGGACCCGACTGTCCTACTCTAATCGGTGATATATGGTTCACCCCGCCTCGGGACCACAATAGTACGAGATGAGTTTGGGCATCACTTTTGCCTCGTGGGTATTCGCCCTACCCGTCATGCACAATCTTTTTAAATATATTTAACATGTATTGTATATATACAATTTTTTATACATTTACTAATATATAATAATGATAATAATGACAATCTTTATCAATACTATAAGATAAAATACAAGATAAAAAATCATGAAAATATTATTTTATTTAATTTTAAAATAATATTTTCTTCCAATACAGATCGACCCGCCCCGCGCTGCGACCCACATTGGGTCGACCTGCTCCGCCCACTTCATCTCATGGGGCGAGTTGGTCTTCATGTACCCACCCCCACCCGTTTCATTGTCATCTCTATATAAAATCGGAATTTATAAGTCGAACGGAGCTGATCATGACTCACGACCCGAGCCAAATTGGTTTGACAGGTCGGTTCGAAACAATTTGTTAGTCGAGTCGGAGTCAAATGGGCATGTCGGAGAGAGACGACTAGACGATCTCGCAGTATCTTGAAATATGCCCGAAAAATATAAGGAGCAAAAAAACACAAACACGCATACATCGAACTAAAGCAACAATTACCTAAAAGGTCACGAGTTCAATTCCTCTATCAACACTTTCTCGGTTGAACCTGTCACACATGGTCTGTCTAGTGTATTTTAATTGGTTGACGTAGTTTGCTGGCTATCACTTTCAGCTCAAGGGTTTATTCATAAAAAAGTTTGTTGAGGGTCCCATCGTTCCGCCCATGCTCAAAAGTGTGTGTGTGTGTGTGTATATATGCTAATATATACTCCTTTCGTCCCTCAAATTTGTTCATGGGGATCTTCGGTACATATATTAATAAAAAAGATTGTTGAGTGTGTTTGAATAGTATATATGAGTGGAAAAAGGACACACATTATCATATTGTTAAATTAATTATGTCTATAAATAGCATATAAATAAATTTGAGAGATATATCGAAAGGAAAAAATAGAAACAGATTTGGGGGACGAACAGAGTATATCTAAAGTGACGTCTTTATTTTTTTGGACTCAATTTCAGCATATGTCCAATTAAATTTAATATAATCAGTTCAGTTCAACATATTTAAATTCAATTTAATTCGATTTAAAAGAATACATTCTACCCACCTTATCCTATTTCTTAATGTGAGAAACATTCGTAAGGATCGAGAAAGATAGTTTTTTTTCTTTCAATCAATAAGACCATTACTGTCCACTTATATCCATAGCACAATGAACCCAGAGTATCCACTAATAAAAGAAAGCTAATTAACCTACTCGCATAATAAAAGAAAGGTAGTTAACCTCCTATTAATTAAGCTAAGTCGCATAATAAAAGAAAGGTAGTTAACCTCCTCTAACTATCCCTTCAATCACGGAAAGTGGGATTCATACTTTTCATTTGAACATAAAAGATTTGGCCATTATAATTTGGATCCGGATCTATGCAGTACAGCACTACCGATGGATCACACATCACACACACACCCGTGCGGTGTGTGTAATCCAATAACAGGAGGGTGCACAGCACCCTCCTGTACTGCACCAGATCTCCACCCTTATAATTTATAGTGACAACCAATCATGGGTATTACTCAATATTTTTAAATTATATTTAAGAATGATGAGTACTCCAGTATTTATTAATTGGTAAATACATATACGAACACTATTTAGTCATGTAATATGTAGTAGTGCTCATGCACTCAACTTATAGTCGATTGTAAACAAGTACATGTTGCCCAATAAATGAGTACTCATTTGTATTTATGTGCGTACCAAATAAGTATTAGTGTGCTCATATAATATGAGTAGTATTTTACTCAGTAATATGTACGAGTATATTAATACTCATTTACTGGACTAAACGTACACATGTACTCAGTCAAATGAGTACACAAATATTCAAGCGATCGGCCGAATGAGTGTTATTATACTATTTTATCATATCTTATGTATGAATATACTAGTACTCATGTACTCAATCAAATAAGTATACGAATACTCATGTACTTTGTCAAATAAATACACGAGCATTCATGTATTCGGCCAAATAAGTGTATTAATGCCAAATAAATGTGTTATTGTACTCATACATGAGTACTATATTACTCATGTAGTATGAGTAGTGCACTAAACAAACTATTTTAATATGAGTACTATTGTACTCGACCACGTGCTCTGAGAGTAGTATGCTTACAACTATATGAGTACAACATTACTCTTTCGCCAAGCATTATGAGTACTGGAGTGTATTTAAACATGACTTATGTACGAAAGGGCTTAAGCATGAGATCCATTATTCCCCTAATTAGGCCTGATTGGTTGAGCTGGTTAGAGAAGCTGATAACCGATAACAGATAATCTATAGCAGATTGTTGATAGTTGATAGTGATAGCGAATTCTAAACTGATTGTTTGGTAATGAATAACCCTATGTTTTATAAAATGAGCTACTTACCCCCTATGTAAATTAAATAAGCCGATGACCTTGCATGTTTTAAAAACAGGTCGATTACTCCTTTGTGAAAATAAAACAAGCACACTACCTCATATGTTCTCAAAAAGTTACAGACTAACCCTGTATTTAATCTGAATGTTGTAAACCACCACATTATGCACAATATGATAGAGGGGGTGTGCTGTAATTTTTTGAAAACACGATGAAGAAATGTACTTATTTAATTTACACATGAAGATAATGAGCCTATTTTCATAAGTACAAGGGAATAATTGGTCCACCTAATTTTACACCGAAAAGTAAATGTCTCATTTTTTAAAGCACAACACGATATATATATATATATATATATATATAAGACTACATTATTTAGCTTTTTTTTTTTCAACCGCTTCTCTCCACGAATCAGCTATCAATATTTATACCAAGGTAACGTTTATAGTAAAATTAAGACAAGAGAAAATATTATTTTGATCCTAAATTATTCCATAAAAGAACCCATAAAGTTGTAAAAATTATATTGCTAGGTTCGTATTTAAAAAATACCTACTCTTACATCTTTGTTTATTTTTATAAATAATATCCGATCAAAGTTCGGTTTAGAAATAAATAATGACAAATGATGAGAACTAAAGACATTATACATTTAATTGTTCAATATTTTACACAGACGACACGTAAAGCATAGTTTTTTTCTTGGGGATTCATTCAAATCCAAAGAGGAATGATACACCCCCAACTAGGTCGGTAAACAAGTCGAACCGAGTCGAGCTTTCACAAAGCTCGGCTCGTTAACATTAAAACACTATGGCTCGAACTCAAGTTCGAGCTCGATCGAGTTTCACCTCTCGAGCTTGAGTTCGACATAAATTTTTTCTATTCGAGCTCGCCTCGCGAACTTCATATTTTTCTTATTAGAGCTCGGCTCGGGCTCGAAAATTACCAAGCTCGAATTAGGGTTGAAGTTATATATATATATATATATATTCGAATTCAGCTCGATTAATACATCGATCTCTAATATATGCTCGGATTCGAGTCCGAGCTCGAATTATCGAGTATCGGGTCGAGCTTTTTTCGAGTCGAGCTCGAACTGCTCGAAAAAAGCTCGAATCGTTTACAGGCCTACCCCAACCACCCCTCAAATACACACGTGCTTACAGGGGTTCTACCGCATATTTTACAGATAAAATAGTCATAATAGTATTAAATAAAATTAATTTTAAAACACGCAGTACAACATGCGTAAAACACATGGTGTGTTTTGGGTGTGATTGGGGTCGTTGCCCATTCATTTCTCTATTCAATAACTTGGAAACCTACTAATTTGAAAACCTAAGAGTATATTTCAATTATGTTACCTCTTTTCTAAAAGTTAAGACTAAATTGTCTAGAGAACAAATAATACCCAAAAATAATGGACAAAAACACCCAACCTCACTATTAATCTATATTTCTCCACATCACTTATTCATTGATTCCTCTCTCTCTCTCTATCTCTAGTCTCCTTTCCCCATTGAACTTCTTGATGAATGCCTCAACTCGATAGTTCAACTCGTCCGGGCTAAGCGACGGCTCTCTCCCAATCCTCAAACCCGACATTCCACCATGGTTGCTCCATCGCTCCTTGGCGACCTTAGATTTCGACAAGTGGTGATCCTGCATTGGGAACGGCCGAGCTGCCAACTTTTTCCGGACTTCTTGTGGTGGCGCTTCGGGGGTGGCACGTGAGGACCCTTCCGTTATCTTCTTCCATATGCTATCAAGCGTATCGTGCTTTGTCGCCCTCAGTGTCCTTAATCCTAGAGAGAGGAAAAAAGTAATAGCTTATATTGTATGGTTATTATTGAAATCAAGGGGGAGGGTATGAAAATGTTCTACCTAGAGATGTAAATTTGTTTTTACTAAAACGTGCCCTAAAAAGTGGGGAAGGACTGCGAGTCCAAATTTTTCCTACTTATATGAGTCGACGACAAAATAAATTATTATATTCACATAACACGAATATTTTTCATGTAAAATGAATACTTGTATAAAAGTATATAGTGCGAGTATTATTAAATTTTATATTTGTTAATATATGTAATTATATTTTTATGAGAAGATATTTTACAATAGACATTGCGGATTATTCAACACATTTTTATATATAATATTTATTTTTATATTTATAAAAACACTATGGTTAAAAAATTAAACAACGAAAGAATCGTTCATGTATACATAAATATAACTTAAAATATTTATGTCTTTGTACTATGTATACACATATTTATGCATTCTATCCACACTTATTTATTAGATCCAACGTCAACAAATAATATATATATATATATATATAAAAGTGGGTTCTGGTGAAAATAGATTTTCAGTTAAAAATAAGAATACATCCATACCATTACTTTAACTACTTTTAGTGGTCCAAATTAAATGTATGAAATGAAAAAAATATAATTTCCATATATTACCGATCAATTTACCAAATTGGGAATCAGACACTAATTAAGAAACAATTCAATTATTCACACGATCCGGACCATCCATCACGTACAATCAAGGACTGGGATATATTCTTATTTATCAAAATATATCTCATTCTAGGAGTGAATCAAAATATATTCTTATTTCTCAAAATAAATCTCATTCTCATATGGTTCATATATATATATATATATATATATATATATATATATATATATATATATATATATATATATATATATATATATGCCAGTTAGCCAAATACTCGTATTTAAATATAGTGTTCACAAAAAGTGCATTTAATTATAGGAGCGAATCAATTCCAAATTAAAATTATTATTGTGTTCGTTAAAATAATTCCAATTTCCATAATAATGAAAGATCACGATCGACTTACGGTGACCGGAGCTCGACGAAATCGGAGGTTTCTCCATTACGGCCGGCAGGAGACGTTCAAATTGAGCCGCCGGAAAAAGTTTCTCCGGCGACGGGGTATTGTACGTCACCATCCAATCGAACACACTGTCGGCGCCCTCAGTGACAGTTTCTTCTTCGAGTCGTCCGACATTGAGTACCTTTGAGCCATTCACCGCCACATGTTTCAAGTCCGCCTCAATTTCTCCGGTATCAGTCTCATACGCCGCCGCGACCGCCGGCGCTTCCTCTGCGGCGGTCGCGACCGGAAAAGACGGAAGATCCGTCCGCGGCGGCGGAGTTCCGACGTAGCACGAGTGATCATGAGATTGAACGTGCGGCTGATCGGAATGAATCCGATGGAATCGCGAGGAAGCGGCGATGGTGACGATGATGCCGTTGACGAGAATGTATACATAAGGAGGCTTCATCCATGACAGAACGACGTCGGAGCAGATAAGCTGGACAGTTGATTTTATCGCCATAGCTAAGCCCACGGCTCCGGCTGAAAGTAGAAACACTTTCATAGATAAAATACAAGTATTCATTTTTTCTGTTATGATAATTCTGATGCGTTTTTTTTTTTTTTTTTTTTAAAAGAGAAGTCGAGTTTCGGGGGCCCAGAATTTATACAGGTGGGAACGTTGAGGCCTAAAGAGCGCGATTTATGGGCTATGCGAATCTGGGCCGAAGCCAATGAGCTCCTTTTGGAGGGAAAATCACCTCAATTGAAGATTTTCTTAAAATGTTTATAAGAAATCAATTTTAGAAGTATTTTACAAATATTCTGCATAATAGTGGGACCTGTGAATAAATTCACGGAATAAGATATAACTTTTTACAATAACTTTATTAAAAAAAATTTCAGTGAGTTATGTTTTAGACTATAAAATTTTTATCTTATCTAATATCCATCTAACATGTATTAATTAATGTACATTTATTAGTTTCTATATGAAAACTCTAATATTGATAACTACATACTCCAAAAAAAAACTTAATATTATTTTCTTATTTAAATTTTATTCAATTAGTTAACCTTTTTTATTTAAATTCATTTAATATATATGTTTTTTAGATAATAATTTGTTCTAAAATTATAAGACTAAATAAATTATATACACGATATGTAGACAAAAGACTTTCTTTTAATATATACAGATTCGTTAAACAGAATAAAAATCCTATTTTTTTCGTACAGATCGTGTGTAAGATGTCTGTTAAAAATTGCAAGATGTGTGTAAAAAAGTTACAATTTATGAAGAACATTCTCAAAATAAAATTTTTAAAAATTTCTATCCTCTACTTATGTAAAATATTTTTACTATATATATATATATATATATATATTAATTTCATATGAATAATTAACTTATTATATCAACTTATTATACCTAAATTAGAATACGAAATCACACATAAAATTAATCTCTAAACTTATACACTTAGTTATTATTATTATTATTATTATTTAGGTCAATATGAAGTTTATGGTTTCGCAGTAGTCGTGGACCTCATTACTCATTATATATATATATATGAATTTCAGTTAATATCATTTAATTTAACTAATCGCCATCATGTTTCTTTACTGTATAAATCAATTCGAGTACTACACTACACTAGTATTATTTATTTAACTAAAAAAGTTAGTTATGAATGATAATACGCATTCCTCGACCGACCAATATGCACTTTTGGTCTAGCAGTTTAACTTTCTGATAAATTAAATAATTCTACAAAGACACGTATGGGTTGTTTGTTTGGCTCTTAGTGGTTACATTACGAAATTTACTCAATCGCTAAAAGGCCGTGACTGCTTTAAGAAAAATATAATTCTTAATTGCCATAATAACCTCTTAACCATTAAGCATCCATACCCTCTCTCAACCATTAAGATGCAAACAATTTCCAGATTTACCCCTCCTCTTAAATTAAGAATTATTATTCATAATTATTATTATTCTTTTTTAAATAAATTTAAATAAAAAAATATTAGACATAATTATTATTATAATTTTCTAAATGAATTAAATTAAAAAATACTATACATAATTATTATTATTATTTTAAATGAATTAAATTAAAAAATATTATGCATAATTATTATTATTATTTCAAATGAATTAAATTTAAAAATATTATACATAAGAATTATTATTATTATTATTATTATTTTAAATGAATTAAATTTAAAAATATTATACATCATAATTATTATTATTATTATTATTTTATATGAATTAAATTTAAAAATATTATACACAATTATTTATAAAAATTAGGGTTTTTATTTATAAAAAAGAGAGGTTTTGATACGCAAGGGGAGGAAAAATGGGATTTTTAATCACTACTTTTATACAGAAGGGTAAAATGGTAATTTGTTACCATTTAGAACAGTTACCAAACAACCAAATTTCATTCTGCACTCAACCATACAGAGCCTCTCAACCATTCTGGCCTCTCAACCATTCTGCACTAAATCATTCAGCAACTGCCAAACCGCCCTGTAGTCAAATTGTTGAAATAGGTAAGCGCATGACTGAAAGGTCATGAGTTCGATTCTCCCTATCAACACTTTTTTTGGTTGAAAGCGCACACATGCGACTGCTAGTATGGTTTTACTCCGCAGATAATAAGCGTATTACGCATAAAGACAATAATTTATTCAAATACAAGATCAAGAATAACGACCGTGGATTCCAACGTCATAAAAAAAATCTGCAAAGATAATCCTATCTAAGTGAAACTTAACAATTAATTAGTGCTTTTGCCCCAACAAAAAAATTGCCACGTCCGCCCCCGCCAATTTAATCAAAATTTGGTGGCGCTAAATTATTTACTTCTGATCTCTTCGGTAAAATTAGTTTTAGATGTCGGTTGTTAGCTGTTAGTTGTTAGAGTAGTTATGAGTTGTTGAATACTTGTGTGGTCATATGTTCTAGCAGCTGTCACGAATAGCTGTCAAAATAATTATTTAATAAACGTGTTCGGCACAAAATAATTGTTGAAATAAATAAATAAAATTTTAAAACTAAATTTCGTAGCTTCTGTCAAACTCTACTCGAGAAGCTATTATTTAAGCTCTTGTGAAATACTTCAAAATAAGCTAGAAGATATCACACCATTAATTTACCGAACACACTAATTCCAATCAAAATTCAATTTTTTGACGATTAGATCGAAAACTTTATTGGAATTTACCATCTGGATGAGCTAAATACGTACATTGATTAGTCTGTCGTGCTGGATATATTAGATTCATATGATTTTTATGATATTACGAACTCCAAACTGTCGAATAGTTCTCTCCTAGACCGTCTTGTCGAAATTCGAATTCGAGGCCGTAGTTCTTTTGCCGGGGTGTGCTGGTGATGAGGTATCACAAACTTAATCAATGCATGGAACCTATGATGCACGGATTCTTCAAAATTAAGCAGTATGCAGTATTGGATACTGCATGGGTGCGGGTGCGATTCGCATGGGATTCGCCACGTGGCGAATCTGTGCAAAAAAAAAAAATTCAGACTCGCGTATCCTGGCACAGGATACGCGTATCCGGTGCGTTTTTTTTTATACTGTTTTTTTGTAATTTTTAAAAAGTAAATCAAACAAACTAAAATACAAAAAGTAAATCATTTAATAAGTAATTACTTTTACCTTTAACAGCATTCACGAATAGCATCAGAAAGCTCCGCTCCTCAAAGCCATTTTATATTATTTTTTGTATGACTTGTTTTATGTATTTGAATTGGTTTTATGGTGATATTTGAATTGTTATTTTTTATATTTAACAAGTGTTATGTATAATAAAATATAAAATAAACAGACGTATCCTTGCCATATTGTACCCTAATATTTTCAAAAAATCGTATCCCCGCACCCGTATCTGCCCGCACCCACCCCCACCCCCGCACCTGTGCAACATAGCATGGAACGGATCCATCTGATAATTCCTTAATGGGCTAAAAAAATAATAATAATTAAAACACTAAAATGGGCTAAAAAAATAATAATAATTAAAACACTAAAATGGGCTAAAGAATAATAGAAGTCATGGGTTATTTACATCCTTATTTTTTTATAAGACGCCCATATGATTTTTTTTTTTTTTTTTCGAATTCTCTCGTTTACTCTGTTGTTAGTTGTTACATCCATATGATCATTACTCATTAGATTCATTAAACCTATTATCTTGTTAGTATACCCATCATAAGACGGGATTTTTTATTTTTTTTTGGTTAACATTTTTTTTTTTTTTTTTGCTTTTTTCTCTCCCCTCTTTTTTTTTTTCCTTTTTATGTTATTTATGTAACAATCATTGACGGTTTCAAAGTTTGATTCATGTTAGTCGACCCGAAATTATTTTGGGACTAAGGCTTTTATGTTGTTGTTGTTGTATTATCCATTTTAACCATATTTTCGTTTCTTTGGGTGTGGAAATTAAAAATGGTGATGAAACGGTACCCCTACCTAGAATCCAGAATCGTTGACAAAAACTATAAAAATCAGTTTGGATAGTATTCGTACCCGCTTAGATTCGAAATTTACCAATTTCCATTCTTTCCATAAAAATCGAGATCCAATTCTTATTCTATAATTTTTTTTCCTCATCTTCAAAAATTTCTCTGAGAAATTGAGATTTGATTTTTTCCTTGTATATGCCATTTCTCCAAAATCCGTCATTTTCTAATACATGAACGCTTTTTTTCTTTCAAATATGCGTCTTTTGAATTTTGTTGCTGTTTTTATTTTTGTTTTTGAATTATAGAATACTTTTCGGTTTAGATGATCCAAATAAAATAATTCGATGGTACACTAGATGACTCGATGCTTACGTACTCGGCATCGGCGGGAGTTGTATTTGAATAAGAATTTGACCGAGTTGTATTTTAATTTTGATATAGAAATAATATAATCTTTTCATGTCTTTTTTTTTTTTTCAAATTTCTGATGAATTTACAACGTGAAATTGAGGGTCAAATAGCCAAAATAAAAATCAATTGTGTGCGTTAGCCACTAAGAACAACTAAGGCAGCACGCGGTACAACTGTAGAAAGCATCGATTACTCATCCGAAAACCCTATTATCAAACAAAATCAAAGTTTGAGGGTTTTGACAATTTGAACCCAACGGAGCCAGACAGCCATGGACGACGCGGCGGGCGAAGACGGAGAATCGGGGCCTCTTCACACCAGAGTTCGCCACATTAAGAAGAGGGCACTCAAGAACAAATCTCTCTCTGTTTCTTTCGACGAGAAAGATCTCAAGTACGTGTTTTTCTTTTCGCCGACATGTTCGTATGAATATCAATTATTGATTTGTGGGATGTTGTTGAAAGTATGTTTTCTTGGCTATGAGAAGTTCTGGGCTTAATAATTCATTATGTGGGTGCCTATGTAGAGATTACGTGACTGGTTTCCATAAGAGGAAAAAGAAGAGGAGAAAAGAGGCTATGCAGAAGCAAGAAGAAGCTGAACGAAGAAAGCGCATTGAGCAGCGCAAAAAGGTTCGGTTCCTAAGTTATCATGTTTTAGGCAGGGATGATATGTTGTGTTCATGTTCTGGCCACGGCCTCAATACTTTACGCGTTTGCTGCTGGGCCCGTGGACATAACATTTTTGAAATTACTTGTTCGGTCGGTGTATATACTGTACCAGTGCCGGGGACGTACATTTTTGAAATTACTTGTTCGGTGCATATATTCTGTCCCAGCGACGGGAACGTAGATTTTTGAAATCACTTGTTGGGTGTATATATGAGTCATGTTTCATGAAGTACATATTGATTTATACAATATCAATCACGTAATGTGACATGACTATACCAATTATCTTGACTCGTCACCGTCTCATGATATGTTCCATGTAACTAAAAGACCTAGGATGTTGATGGTTTTGGAATTTCATCTCATTTCTCCTTCATATGAAGGTTGCGACGGTCGGGAATGGCATCCGGCGTAAAACTTTGCCCTATTATTTTTTCTGCACGGATTATAATGTTAACTAATTTTAGACAATTAACACTATGGCCACCGATCCTAAAATAGTTGGGATTAAGGTGCAATTGATGTTGGTGTTGATGTTGTTGGGTGTATGTATAGCTACATTTTTATGGTTATGATTTCTTTGAGGTGCTTTTTTTTTTTTTTTTGGTTTATGACAGATTGTACAGCACAAACTAGGATGCATTAGGAGTTATGTGTCTGAGAAATCTTGTGTGCATTTATGTTCTCAATTCTCTGGACCGGAGTTGACGATCTTTTTTTTTTTTTCCTTTTTTTTTCTTTTGATGCATTTTCTTTTGGCGAAGCTTGCATTTGATCTTGATACTTGGGGATAGGTAAAATCAACTTTTCTTTGGAAAATTTGTTACTTAATAATTAATCTGCCTGTTTACCTTTACGGAGAAATGGAAAATTCTCCCTCATCACTTCAGTGTTTAAATAGCACGAAATAGTGCAGTTCGTAGCGTGCTACAGACCTTTAACGCGTTTATAGCGCAGACTGAATTGTGTTTCCACAAATAGCGTGCGCTGTTTGGTCCAGTCGCGGATATTTCCGCTATAGCATATGCTATTGCGCTATTTGAACAGAAACACGCGTTATTTGTGGTAAAGTTTGAGGGCCCCTGGAGACTTATTTTCAGGGATTTTCATAATCTGCTCAAATAAAAAAAAAAAAAGGTCAATTTTCATACCTACCGGCTGAAACAAAGAAAATATGCACTTGCAAATAAAGTACCTCAAATAAAAGACCTGGAACCCTAGGAGGAGGCTGGCACATGTAGAAGATCTGAGAGGTGAGAGAGCTTACAACCAGTACCTAGATGCACGTCTCTTGTTATTAAGCGAAAATTAAATAATATTAGTAGATTCTTATTATTTTATGATTTTATGGTTAATTGTCTCGTTTATTTTCTAATATATTTTCTAATATAAATATCTTTTTATTTTATTAAAAGAATATTAATTAACACATGCTCGAATAGCTATGCTTTGTGCTACGCTACGACGGAACATAAACGCTACACATAAAAAAACGCTATTTAAAACACTGTCACTATACGCTCTAAAATCTTTCAAATTATAGATGTTTCGGAGTTGTGATTAGGTCACGTAATCTTTGGCTTGGTGAGTCCTATTGTGCCCACTGTCCGTTACTTGTTAGCCACCTTCATTATTCCATGTATTTAACTTTGTTCCTCATTATCCTGAAGTACTTGTGTGTGCCAGTATTTCATCATTTTTTTTCTGGATATATTTCTTCCTTTTCAACAACATTTCTTTGCTTTTTATTCTAGAGAAAATTGGAAAGAGCCTTTGTCATGTTTGGTGGAGCTCCTCCTGAATCGGGCGTGGATGCTGCTGCTGAATCCGATGAGGAAAATGAACATGATGAGAATAACGAACTAGTGGCATCGGTTTCAGGTATCATGTCCCGTCTCCAGCCGCTAACATATACCTTTTGCATATAATTTTTTCTACTACTACAAGGTCCTAATTTAGGACCTTATGGACCAATTAATTATTATGTAGAGTTGGATTTGGGAATAGAAGTGTCGTATGAGTCTACTTAATGCACGTTGGTCTACAACTCATTTGTGTTTTTTTTTTTCTTATTGGAAGGGACAAGGATATATGACAATGGTGACATGCAAGTCACGGTGACGACAAGTGAAATAGGTCGGGAGGAAGAGGATCCGATTGATAGGTTGGAGAAAGGGATAAGTCGACCCGATGATGAAGGGTCTGAGAAGGGCAACAAGCAAAAGATCCCCGTGATTAGGAAGAAGCTACTCAAGAAGGTTGTCAAGAAGAGATCCCGTGCGAAGCCACAAAGTAAACGAGACAAGAGGAAAGGAAAGAGAAAGAATAACAAGAACTAGAGATCTCTCCTCGTATCGTTTTAGATATTTGCCTTTTCATATTGTCATCAAACTTCTCATACTTATTTTGATTGTGATTATTACATGTTGCCCCACACGAACTCAGAAAATTGAGAGAAGTAGAAAGAAGACATGTATGTCCATCGTTGAATTTAAGGTGTGTTTAGTAGTTTAGCTGATGGTTGATAAACTGGCTTAGTATGATGCTACTTTGAATACAATCTCCTAACGTATAAGTTAGTTTATGGTGTAACAACTGACTTTCCAAATAAACTCAGTAAAATAAGTTGGCTTATAAGCTACCTTATTATAACCAAACATTTAATAGATATTTTTTTTTGCAAGAGGAGAAAAGACATCTTTTGTCTTAGTTCCCTATTATTTTGTCACCTTCATCTTCAAAATGCTTGCTGTTTCATTCGAACACAATCCAATGTAATATTAAGAATAAGGGCGAGGGTCCCCTGCAGTGCACAACACCTGCTGTGCACTGCTGTGCGTCGGATGGAACACGCACACACACACCCGTGCGGGTGTGTGTGATCGGACGGTGCTGTGCTGCAGAGGATCCCAACCCTAAGAATAAATGCTTCAAGAAATTGATTAAGAATAAATACCTTAAAAAAAGGATTAGGGATCTTGGCAATAAGGACAAATTTGAAAATTATAGGACAAACAATACAGTCAATACATTTCATTGTTAGTTAGTTGTGAATTGTTATAATCAAATAAACAAGGGAGAACTTAGTATAAAGAGGATTAAGGGTGTATTTTGGTATTTACAATCAAGAATTTATTTTTAAAAAATAAGCAAGGCAGAACTTACAGAAGTTTGAGGCGAATAACCTTACCGGGTGGACTAAATATGATAATTGTCTTAAAAGTTAAATATACTTGAGATTTGTTTCCGAGTTTAGGACAAAATATTTCAACTAAACATGATCATGATACTATAAAATTAACATAAATTATGAGTTCTTTACATAGCTTACGACTTCGTAAATTAATTACGCAAAATTAAACGTACAAAAAATTATCACAAAATTAACACATTAAATACTTATAATTAATAGTTTGTATACCTTAAGTAATACATTTAGATACCAGTTATTCAGTTGCATTTGGATACAGCTCAAGTCGTTATTCTTGTAATTATTTTAGTGTTGAGAATTTGTAATATTTTTATAAAATATATTTAATATTGTAATTTGTTCTGAATTATTCAACCCAAACACACAAAAAAAAAAGGAAAGAGAAGCTTAATCAGTGAGAAAGAAAAAGCTAAATTTTATACTCTTACAAGAAAATGTGCTTAAAATTTTGAAGGGACTTGAACAATAATCTATTCTGAATCTGTAACTTGATCTTCATCTTCCTCTAGGATATACACCAAGGCACGTTTTCTTGCAGCGAAAACACAAGCCACGCCTCTGGATGCTGAAATAGGTGAAGTTTAGGCTAAGATGTCAGCTGAGTGAACGTCTTTCAAACTAAAACTCGAAGGACTAGTATTTTTTAATGCACAATGTTTGTAAATGGATGCACTAGTCCGTATCCGCATTCAACACATAAGCCCAGTTTAGCGGAGACAAGAAAAACGTAGAAGTTAAGTGATGAAACATTTACCGCTGACCGCCAACGGAGCAACCACCGAGTGAGAAATTTCTCGAACCTTCTCATTTTCCAAGTGTAGATACATAACAGAATCCTAAAACACAATATGCATCAGTAGCGATCTCTCTCTCTCTCTCTCTCTCTCTCTCTCTCTCATTTTTTGCATGGAACAACCTTGTATTGTCTGTTATTTAGATCATAGATTCGTCATGTTCAACGACTTACATGTTAATTTTTCAATATCAATCTTGACATGCCTATACCAATTACCTCAACTCATCAAGTGGAAAAACTTAGGATGGTAATAGGGTTTGGAATTTCAGTTGCGATAGAAAGGGCATTCAGCGTAAAACATTGTGCTACTTTACTTGTTGCATGAATTTATAACTTTAATTAATTTAGGCTATTAATTTTCATGCCACCGACTCAACATAGTCGGGATTAAGGTGCAGTTGTTGTTGATGATGATATACATTTATGTATGTATATATACCTGAAGTTCATGAAGATTCCAAGCGTCGAGGATAAATGATCTTGAAATAGGTCGAAATGTAAGATTAGATGCTTGAACAATCATCATACAAGCATTTCCTGAGCTCTCAGAAGCCGTAGTCACTTTATTTAATAGAAAAACAACCTGTTCTTCCTGTTTTAGACAGAAAGTGAGAATTTTGAGCATCCAAACAAAAAATCATAGCCAATCTTATACTTACTTTATACAGAGACAAATCCACACAGTGATAACCATCAGGGACACGTAATACTGCAATCTCTAGTGAATGATGTACGAGCCCTCTTGCTATGCCAATGCAATTTGTGATGTTTTGGAAAGTCTCATCGGGTACCGTAAAAGATGTATAATCAGTAAGGCTCTGACTGGAGGTTTCGTGGTTTACAGCCGAGTGCGAAGCATCCTGGTAAATATAATAAGCAAATTAAATGGACGATAGACTGTTTTTTATTCACGGCAACGAGGTGTAAGCATTCTCATTTTCTTTCGTATGGTAGTTTGAGAATCAGTTTTCTTTCATGATTTTGATATTTCATTGGACTTTGACCTTAATATTCATGCTTGTGATGACTGATGAATACTACTATATCAATATTATGATGGGTTTACAGGTTACATAAAGTATTTTAATTTGGACTTGATAAATGGGGCTCTGAATTAGGATTTCCAACCCAGACGTCTAGTCTAATAAAGCAACTCTTCGGCATTCACATTATATATATATGTCAAAAGAAAACAGAAACACACCTTTAGACCATTACGGCTAAATATGTATTTACATTATTGAAATAACATATACCTGATAGTATGACACTGATACTGGAAAATAAGTGTTCAAGTTTGGTAGGGATGAAACAGGGAAAAGCGGCAACATGTCTTTACAAAGTATCCTTTTGGAAACCGTGGCTAGTGGCATCTCCAAGGCCTCCTTGAAACTAGAATTACAGTCATTAGATCCAGAAATTTACAACTTATGAACAACAAATGAAATTAAGCATTGAAAATTACCAAGAATTTAAATATATGTGCACAATCCTGGGGGAGAATTGGAATGAATGAATTTACTTGATTTTGTAGTACATTAATAACATGACTCTACTTTATCATCTTTTAAATTCACGTATTCTTTAGTAAAAGTCTAGGGAGTGGATGCACAATGCAATGCATCCAACCACCTCGCATGTGCATGTAAAATTGAATCCCCAACTCTCCATAAACTAAATAATTTTAAAATAAGATGATCTGCATCACAGAAATGATTTTAAAGTAAAAATACACAAACCGAGACTGCAGTTGTTGAAATTCTTCTGCCAATGTTCTTTTCAAGTATTCGCAATCTGAGAATCCTCCGAAATCAGTCAATTCTCTGACTCTTTGCTTTGTTTCCCTTGTGATACAAAATAAGTAAATATTAAAAAATAAAATCAATGTTCCAAGTAGTTTCCAGACGAACATCCTAAGTTTCTGATAGTTATTGTACTCTAAGGTGCAAATTGACAATCATAAATGTTGGACACACTAAATTATATGTTGCGACCAACAGCCAGAGATAACTCAAAAGACTTGCACGATTGACTCCATCTTCCATTTTTCCTATTCATTTAAAAAAATAAAAATCCTCTTACGGCTACCGAAACGTTATAGTAGCCTTTAACATTAAAGCATAAAAAAGTCACAGGGCTTTTATCTATCTATTTATTTTCTGAAATTTGTCTGAGGATTTTTTTGCAAGTACCCCAAACCTCAGGTGCTTTTTGTATTTACCCTTAAATTAAACCTCAAGGGGGATCAGACTCAAAAAAACTTACAAGTCAACTTCAATGCTGTGACCAAACTCAGTTTCTTGCAGCAACGCACCGACAGGATCTTGGTCATACAGAAACTTCAAGAATATGATAACAAGTTCACTGCCAAAAAGAAATGATCAGCTGAGTCGGAGTGAGTATGCAAATTTGTGAGAACAATAAAGAAAAGCTAAATGTCAAACCTACTAAACGGAAGAAGTTGGTCGCTTGGTTCAGACATAAGAACCTTCACACATTTCAGTAGCCAGTTGAAAAAATTTGAAAACTGAAAACAGATTTAGAACAGCACGGTGAGAAGTAGTAAAGATGTAGCAAACACAGAGTTTTAACATTCAAAACGCGTACATGCTCCTTGGCAGTGTTCTAAAAATCCCCGCCTAGACTGATTATTCCTCTGATTAATCCCTAGAAGGTCTTCTACCGTTCCGATTATGGCCTAGGCGCTTGTAGTGGGCGTTTGGGTGATTAACCGGTCGCCTATGCTGGCTGGGTGGGGGCCTAGGAAGGCAAGCTAAGATACTATGGATATTATGAACTACTTTATACCTATATCAATGTTTCAAATTTCCTAAGTATGTGGGCGGCTAGGCGGATGTCTAAGCGGTTATACTTTTGTTTTTGTTCTAATAGTACTATAAATTCATAAACTGAGATATTATGGATACTATGAACTCCTTTATATCTATATCAATATTTCAAGTTTAAAATATAATTGATTATATATATGTTTAAATAGTTATATTTTAATTATTCTTAATTATTTAACATATATATAATTACTTATATATAAAAATGATTAAAATAATAATAAAAACAAATCCACCTAGTCCGATTAATCCCCGATTAAACTCCGAGTAATCCTCTGGGCGCTAGGCGTTAGCAATCCGAACGCCTAGCGCCTAGCGTTTTTTAGAACCATGCTCCTTGGGTCATTGTAAAGGTCCTATCCATATGACTAGGGGGTTTACTTGAAAACTGAAAACTGACACATGTCAGTAATACCAAGACCTCCGCTAAAATTGTCTCTTCGGAGAGGAATTCATAATTCTAAATGGCCATACTTTTTTTATGGTCAAGAACATGAATGGTTTAGATTCTATTTTAGTTGAATGGTGCAAATGTAAAATATTGTTCATGGTGGATGATACAGGTCAAGCAATTAAATAATAACAATTCAGTGCTCTGTTGATATCAGCAAATTTCGAGTGATACCCTTAATCCTCTACTCTTTTAACCCGATGCTGATGGTTTGGTCCTTCAGTGCTATATGACACATCAAGTTGAGTCTGTGTATTTGTGTGTGTATGTGTCCAGTTGTTATGCAGAGCACATCGGGTGTGATTAGGATTAAGATTCTGCTTTATGCTCGCAGTCATGCAATTTGTGCATATACATCGAGGGGCTGCTTCAGACTAATACAACCAAAGAATCTCGAATTTAGGATGAAGGAGCAGCAGGTGCTTACTGTATTATAATACTAAGGGATTGCACATACCTGTTGCACTACAGAGGATAGAATCCTAATAAATCTTTCAATTTGTACAAGCAGCATCCCAGCTTTCTCTGTTGCATTATCAAATAAGTTCTCATCCAATCCAATTCCTAGATAACGTGAACGCCATTTTGAAAGCCCCCGTATTTCTCCCATTCTGAATGCAATAATTTCTGCAGCAGGCTGAGAATCAGAACTTTAGAGTTTCAAATTTTTTTTTTCTAAAACGCACCGCCAATCAGAAATAGTACTCCAATTTAAGGTGCATAAAAGAGCAGCAACTAGCAGAGAAATTAGTATGCATGGGCAATAGAAAATTAATTAAAATGAAGAGTACATTAGGAACTACCAAAACTGGCAGAAGGATTGTGAGTGTTATTATATGCATGGTTGTTACGTCGGTAAGTCGAGTCGAGTCGGACGGAGACTCCGGCAAGTCGAGTCGTGACTAGTCGACAGTAGTCGACAAGGTATAAAATAATAAATAATAAAATTACTGTGATAACAACCAGATTACAAACACCCACTGTGTACAAAACATATTACACAGATTATACAACCATCTGACCTACTGTGAGTATGTTATAACAGACTTTGATACAGCTACAATACTGTGAAACAACCCACTATGAGTCTGTGGTGTTTGTATAATGTAAATATTATATATATATATATATATATATATATATATAGTGATTGATTATGGTGGAAGCCCCCTTAATGGTGAAATCTAGAAACCAATCTATACATGTTGCATTATTAAGCAATTTCATTGCATATTTGTTACTATTTGTTGCATCAAGCTGGTCGCTAGTATATGAAACAATAATGCAATAAAAAATACATAAATGCATATAATATCCTACTCATCTACAGCCATTAGATCACTAATATCATTGGCCTACAAAAGTTTCTATTTCACAAGGTAATTAGTTTTCATATGATATATTTCCAATATATATATATATATATATAAATATATATATGTATATATATATATATATATATTTAACTATGCTATGTCTATCTGTCAGTGTGTGTACCATTATATAAGAGTGTGTGACGTGTGTGTGTATACTGTATATATACATGGGTGTAAGTAGCAGACAGGAACGATTGTGAGACGAAATAAGGCTCCTGGTCGCGATTAGGTCAATTATATGCACCTGGGTCGGGTTCTTTTTTTTTTTTAATTTCTGCACCAGTCGGGCGACTGGGTCGCCTAGTCGACCCAGCCGACCAGTCGACCCAGTCGACCAGTCGACCCAGCCGACCAGTCGACCCAGCCGACCAGTCGACCCAGCCGACCAGTCGACCCAGCCGACCAGTCGACCCAGCCGACCAGTCGACCAGTCGAGCCCCAATCGCTCGAAAGTCTCACAAAAAGCAAGTCGAGGTTCCATGTCGACCTCTCCAGATCGACTGCTCGACTAGTCGCGACTAGCCGAGCGACGTGACAACCATGATTATATGTTATTATCACTCCTTATATGTTAGTTGTGAGCATGACACTCACCTGTAGATTATCGAGCATTATTGTCTGAAGCTCTTTCCCAGCCCCACAAACAATCTTAGCTGCCCGTTTGATCCCCTAAGGACCAATTAAACAAAGTGAATTATATTATCATCTACTTACCGTTGAACAATTTCAAGAGGTAGAACCTACCGCTTCACCAAGAGAATTAACTAAAAATTGATGAACTGGTGGACTTGTCCTTGCGCCACCCAACAAGCTTAAGAATTCTTCTTGAGGACAGGAGTCAAGTCCTGAGAATCTTTTGGCATGAAAATTTGAACAAGGAGCATACTGTCGAAAAATAAGATGGTGTTTTTTCCTTCTCAAAAATTACCATGGTCAATAATCAGGGTAGATAGAGCATTGAATTTTTCATGGTACACATGCATCGCCTCTGACCATTGCTTAGACATGACACATAGTGATCTTCGGATGATGTCCATCATATGCTCCACATTAGATACTTGCTGCGCCACCTGGTGAAGCTCATTTTTCCTAACATTTATAGAGATGAAACAGGTCATCAACAGTCAACTACTGTATCAAGAGAAATCAAGTACCCAGTCTCTCAAACTTTATTAAAGAAATGAATAATGGCAAAAATATTGAATGACTAAATCACAGCAATTACTGTTCAGTTTTAAGGAAGCGACTATTGGAGAAGGCAAAAAACGCATGTACCAAGTAAAGAAAACATATGATTATGTGTGTGTATGTGTCTATGTGTGCTTATTTTTCTCCATTTGACTTTGACCTATATAGACACATTGATGTATGGCCTTCATAAATCACTTTTACCTGCTCTGAAAAATTGCACTGTCAAGGACCAAACAATGGAAACCATTTAAATCATTTTGATTAGCATGCCCTCCTGAACCACTTTGAGTAAGTACACCAGAGCACAAGACAATGAAATGACAAAGATCAGTCGACAAGGCCACCTGTGCGAAGAAAAAGAACAACATTACATTCCTCAAAAAGTAGTTCACTCACGAAATCAAGATGACTGTCAGAATGGATCGTGATGTGGCAATCTGATAGAGTTAAGACGATCGACGAAGAAAACATATAGATTAATGGAAAGAAAACGCCCCAAAGAGGTTCACAGGTGATGGCTGCAATCCTATGATCATAAGCGATGCCCTATTCCACACAGATCTCCTATTTATAATCACTTAACCACTAGGCCCATGAACAAAAGCCAGACTTTTCCTAACCAATAAGGACTCGATCAAAAACAATAATAAGTATAAAATAATAATCAATCGTAGAACAAAAAACTCCAGCCTACTCGCACTGCTGTCACAAGCTTAAGGAAAGAAAAAAATAAATCACTGGACCAGCTCAATGACAAAAATTTCACATTTGCAGATGATGTTTGAACTACTTCAGATGACTGTACATTTTATGTTCGAGTTACTCTCAGTTCACCAATGGTTCAACTTTATACATTTAGTAACTTATACTAACGGAAAATGCCCCAAAAATCATCTAAACCAGAAATAATAACATACTGTTTTATATTTGTATACCTGCAGGAACGTACTGTCTTTTTCACGTAAATGGTCAAATCATTACATGATGCAATAGTTTCAACAACTATCTAAATCAAGACACTGACATCAAAATAAACAAAAATATTAACAAAGAACTTACCTTACAAATAGAAGCATCAGTGAGTCGGCATGAAACATGATTCCCCACTAGAGAATTGCATAAAGCAAGATTCTGCACGTTCTGGATTGTTTCAGAACGACAAAGGAGACAGCAATCATGACACGTCAGACAGACATTGGAAGATATGAAAAAAACAGGTAAAAACATTTAAACTTAAGGATTAACTTACAACTTTTCCTATGTGAAATATACCAAATATATTAAAGCAAATGTTTCCATCTCTATCCCCACTGCATAAGATGTCAAACTGTTGATGTGAAGGATCAAGGAGTTCCCAAAATGAGTCGTCAGTTTCTTCCATTAAACCGTTATTATCCCCAGTTACAAGTCCTGGTGTGCGAGGAACTCTTGGAGCAGGTGGGAAAAACCGAGTAGTCCGATCTTCATATGTTAATTTGTTACGTTTTCCTTCCTAAACCAATGGAGTGAAAAACAATATAGTAGACAAGATGTAAGGATATAAGGGTTTTAAACTCACTGCAAGAATGGTTAAGTACTCTTCTAACAGAACGTGTAAATAAGATTTTTTAGTAGAAAACAAATACATATTCATGTTTTATTGTTAACAGCACGACTGCAAATATACCTTCATTCATGTGTAAGATTATATTGCACAGCGACTCCGTTTACACTCAAACCTCGAAGGATGATTGAAAAAACCATATCCTATTTGTATCCAACAATTAAGAGTTCAATTTAGATCAGAAGCATCTCAGAGGGTGTGTGGCTGAGCTTTTTTAAACATCTTACAAGCTCTTCTCATAAGTTGTTTTAAGAGCTTATAATATGTGACTTCTTTAGGAATACAGTAGAAACTCTATAAATTAATACTGTTGGGACAACCAAAATTTATTAATTAAAAGAGTTATTAATTAATCGACAAATTAATAATTATTAATTTATATATTAATTAATATTTTATTAATTTATAATGAAATACTTAATTTACAAACAACTTTCAAACTTTCACTTAATTATTGTACAATGCATGTACATATCAAATGAAGGGTCCAATTTAAAATAACCCTTCAATCTCTCATCTTATTATGCGTCCTGTGTTGAATATATCAGTGTATATTTTTTCTATAAATACAAAATCAAAATATGCGAACATTAAAGCGGCCATCATATTGAATAATTTATTGCTGAGCCTATATGAGAATACAACACTAGAAGTTCTTACGGTGATAAGGAAAATTAGAGATGCGATTTAAGATGAAATTGATTCCAACAAAAAAGAAATACAATTGAGTAATTTTTTAAGAAACCTTCATAAATTATTCCTATAATATGTACAATATATAAGGAATTATTAATTTATATTTTATATGGGACCTATAGAAATTATCAAAAATGTATTATCTTATAATTTTAGCGAATTATTAATTTAGCACCCTATCCCTGAGTCGGGACCGACCAAAACTATTATCTTAGAGAGTTTATTAAATAATCGAGTATTAAATTATCGAGTTTCTACTGTAAGTTGTTAAAGTGTTTGGATAGAATAAGATGATTCGACTTGCAACCTGTGAAAGCGTTTGGCGATGTAAGATAATTTTACCTAGCATTATGACCATAAAGGATGACAATGTTAAAATTGTCTAAATATTAAATAACTGTTCTGGAAAACCATGGAGTTGACTGTCATAGGTAATTTTAAAACAGCGTAAATTTCTTAAGGGTATTTTGGTCTTTTAAAGGTTCAAAATACTGGATCTAATAAGCTCTTTAAAGAAATGGGGTGAGGAACTTTTTTTTAAGAGCTTATAAGCTCTCTAACATCCTGTTTGTAGAACTTATAAGCTCTTTCAGTCAGAAATACCAAACAAATTTTAGCGCTTATAAGCTCTTAAACATCTTATTAGATGTTTAGACTTTAGAAGTGTTAATAAGCTCTATCGTAAAAAAAGTATTTATACTCTTAGACATCTTATCTTATAAGCTCTTAAAACATTTTATATTATAAGCTCTTAAACATCTTATAACATGTTTTAAAAGGTTATAAGCTCAACCAAACATCCTAGCCAGATCTTAAGTGAAAGGATGAACATGCACTAACACACTCTTAATCTATAGTCAGATCTCAAGTTAAATGATATACATGCACTGGCAAAAAAATTACTGATTTTCATATAATACTAGACTCTGATGCCAGTTGGGTTTGTTGGTTTTGGAAACAGATTCTCATGCTTTAGACATTCACATGGCACTAATAACCAAAAGAAAAGAATTTATGCTCTCTAAGAATCTCATTCAGGAAGAGATTAAAAATCCATACCATTATCTTTTCTCGATCTTCCACCCAGTTGAGACACACAACAGATGCATTATGGAATTTCATACTTCTCAGCAGTTTTCCATTCTGTTTTTACAAATGCACCAAGAGTGTTGAGCTAGAGTTACGGTGAGTATTAAAATTCACAGAGAGCACTCAAATAGCATGATCTACCACCCATATATATTGAAGAAAATAACTGTGCAAAATAACAGGCGAAAATGTGTGAAACTAACTCACTTCCACATCAAGCAGTGAAATAGTCCCATCCTCAAGGCCCACTGCAATTGCTTTACCATCGGGACGCCAACATATGGAAGTAATGCACTTTCCTAGACAAAAATGAATGCAATTAACTTGGCTACATAAGTAGTGTAACACATGGTATCACAAGAAATTAAATAACCAATATTATTCAAACTTCCCCAGTAACATTCAGAAATCAAATCGTCCAACTCTCATAAGCTAAATAATTGACAGGAAATGTTCAAACAATTGAACACAGATATCCACTTAAGGAACTGGCTCAGCTCATTCTAACTACAAAAAAAATTCCATCTAACTGATTTCTCAGTACATACTTCACTTTGAACCCATAATTTTCGATCCAGTTTAACAAAATATATGAGAGAGAGAGCGAGAAAGAGAGGGCGGCAATATCTCCGTCTATGTATTGAATGTTTCTGAACATTAATGCTGCAAAAGAGGACATGTCGCTTACCAGGAGAGGCCGTCCAAAGCCTCTGCCAATTGAAGCGATGGAGAAGAAGCTTTGAATCCTCAGTGACCATGGCCAGTAAGTCCTTCTCTGGATTCCATTCAGCAAACTTAATCTGCAGAAAACAAATTTGACACTAATCACGCCAAAAGAACTCGTATAGGACACGACATCGTTTTGAATGGTCGAGAGCGACGCAGAGAGAAATGTATCGAGAAAATGACCTGAGAGGCAATAGGCTTGTCGAATTGGAGCTGAAACGGAACCACTCCTTGAGATTCATCGTCTTCCATAGCCATACGTTGAGGGAGGAGAAGTACAAATTTGTGAGCAGTGAATAGGAGTCCAGAGGCGCGGGCTTTTTTACGTTTTCAACTCTCCATAGAAAAAAAAGCTCCTCAAAATCACGCCGATAGTGGATCAAGAATCAGTGAATCACATCTGAGCTGGCCAAGTTAATGAAGGGGCTGAATTTTTTTGACAATAACGTATACCGAAAGTTCCGGTACAACAAAATTCATATCGATACCGTATCGAAAGTTTCGATATACCGAATTTTATTTCGGTATTGGTATATACCGAACTTATCGAAATACTGAATTATCAAAATATCGAAAAAAATTTGATATACCGATATATACCGAAATACCGAATAAATAAAATACCGAAAATATTGATATACCGGTATATATATTGAAATACCATTTTTTTTTTTGGTATTTCGGTACCGAAAATAAAAAAGTTTCATACCGTTACCGTACCGTACTGAAAATTTGGTATACCGAATTTTTCGGTATTTTTGGTAATTTTTTGATACCGTATTTCGTCATTTCGGTATATTTTGCCTCTTCTAGCTGAATCTAGACCACGACCTGCTGAACCATGAATCAGACGAACCGATTCCTTCATTGATATAAAAGAATTATCAATAATTTTTTAATTAATGTTATTAAAAAAATATATAGAAATTAATTTTACCCAAAAAAGTAAACAAAAAGGCCAAACTACATGAATTTATTTTTTTATCAAAAAATAAAAGAAAGTCTAAACTTTCTCAACAGAAAAAATATTATCCTAGCCGAGCTGAATGGATGAGCCAGGACGAGATGGTTCGACGACCTCACTAAATCTTAAATCATACTCGAGCCGAGTCCAGTTCAAACCAAGTCGGCAATAAGCCAACTTGCCATGAACTACAGAGGAGTTATGCTGCATCGAATCGAGCCGGAACCGACTCATTAACCAACT
Organism: Orobanche coerulescens; assembly: GCA_033398695.1. Lineage (NCBI taxonomy): Eukaryota > Viridiplantae > Streptophyta > Magnoliopsida > Lamiales > Orobanchaceae > Orobanche > Orobanche coerulescens. Next base: position 147,844,336 of record CM065814.1, on the reverse strand, counting down.
CTAATCACAACCATTTTGGGTTGGGTCTATGCTCAGGAATGTCCGAGCCAATACTTATTAAAAAGATCACAAATTAATATTTTTCCCTATACATTTAAACCTTGATAAATATACACTGTCATGCTCAAAAAACACGTTCATTCAGCAAACTTTTTATTTACATGGATATAATAATTATTCTTGAATCTGCAAGTAAATATTTTTTACTTTAGAGAGTTTTCAGACAATAAAAAGTACTATATCCATTTTTTGGTAATAAAATAGAAGTAATATCGTAATTCCAAATTCAATATACTTATAAAAAGAAAGAAAAGGAAAAGAAAATGCACGATAAATCTGGAATTATCAAATATTCAGTGGCTTCTTCATAGATCTAAAAACGAGGACGTAGGCGAAAGTGAATAGCGTCCTGACAACGTAGTTGACGACCCATTTTTTGGTCACGATGCTGACGTAGAGGAGTGCGACTTGACGAGTGCGACCAGATTGATTGCTCTCCGGCCTAGCCTAATCGAGTAAGATACTTCGAGGGGATCGCCACATTTTTTGGCCTACAAACTAGTTTGTAATATTCACAAACAAGGTAACTTGACAGAATCTCGTCAGGTCGAAAATTGAATATATACGAACAGGGTGTGTGTGCATTTTTCTCCCTTTTTTTATCAAACTTAAAATCAAACTGCAATGCCGATATTGCCCTTAATTTATTACCGAGAACATATAGGGTTACATGTCTAATAAAATATGTTCTGTGACGAGCTTTATTTCAGCCTCGTTAATAGATCAATTATAAGAAATTTATTTAATTATTAATTGGATGAATATTTTTTTAAAATTTTTTGATCATCTGCATAAAGCATTTGTTTGTGCTTCAAAAGGTATTTTATTGCTTCAAAGTACAAATGTACTTATTAATTCAAATTTTTTATTAATCTATACTGTTATTTTATTAAACCACGTTAATATTTCATTTTTCACATGTCGTGTCATGTGAAAATAAATAGGATGTTCGATTTTATTTTACTATACAATCATAATGGATTGAGTAACCGTTAAATTGAGTAAATTTATTTATATATCTAATTTAATTGACTTCCATCAATATCCAATTTCTCTTGCCATTTTTGCTTTTTCATCTTATTAGTTTAAGGAGAATGATAGGGCAACACCCCAACTACACTCCCAAAAAAAACTCATATTTTGAGAGTGTTGTACTGCGTGCTTTACAGATAAAATAATCATAATATTATAACGTATGCAGTACAACACTCCCAAAACACGGGTGTGTTTGGAGGTGTGGTCCAGAGTGTGTCCCTATCATTTTACTTAGGTGGTACACTCATTTCTTTATTAAAAACATATAAAAAGACTATATTACCCCTACAAATTATATAAAATATACCCGACCAAACCCTAGTTCATGAACAAAACAAAACCCCTACTGTCACCGAGTCACAGACCAGCCCCAGCGACTCACCACCAAGTCATTTTTCGGAGATCACCCGAAACGTCCTTAATTCTAGAAAAGAAAAAAAAAAGTAGCCACAAGTTTCAAATATACACAAATTTTCAAAAAAATATCAGTCGAACATTTTCGAATAAACGGCAGATTTTAAAGTATCCAAACCTTAAATTTTCAAAAGAAATTTTCGAAAAAAAAAACTATGGCACAAGAACCTATGGAAAGTCACGGTTATGGGTGTACTGATCATGAGCCTTGAATCGCATTTTGCACGGTGTTGATCGCCTTTTTTTTTTTGGAACAAAGATAATTGGTGTCGATCGCCTTAAATGACCCTATATGATTACGTAATAAGGATCATAAAGAAAAGAACTCTACAAAACTTGATCAGTGATGGCTTCGAAAGAGTTCTCCCGGTTTTATTTAAAAAAACAAGCATTTTTGAACTGTAGCAATAAATAGCACTTCGTCTACGTTCAAGATCACAATTCGAGTTCCAATAGAGCCACAGAACTAGAAAGAAATCCCAGTAACCACAAGCACAACACGACGCAGAGACAACGCATAATTACGTTCGCATTAAACACCAGTTCATATTCACCGACTGTTTAAAATGGTGTGGCATAAAAAATTACTATAAATAATATCGGCCCTAGCTGGAAATAAGTAACACCCCCTCGCATAAAATCATAGTCCTCATAACCATCGTACGTATCGACGATCACATCGTCATCTGGCTTGCCAAAGTGCAGCAGTTTCTTCTTTCCACCTGTGCAAGAGAATACACATTGGAAAAATGATCTTGCTTGGGCCAAAAAAAGGTAAGACGAGCAGGAACTAATTGATGGATTATTACAAAATACACCCCTCAAGCTTAGCCTAATTGCAAAAAAAAAAAAAAAAAATAAAAAACTACATCTTTCAAATTTTTGACCACCCACTTAAAGTGCAATGTGCAGGAAAAGTAAAAATGTCGAGGGCGTATATGTAATTTTGAAGATAATTGCATTTTCTTGTAATTAGGCCAGAGCTCGAGGGTAGTTTTAAACTATTTTTATTACAACTGACAATTAATTGTATCTATACCTGTCTTTCTTCTTCCCAGCATTTGCCTCTTTTTTCTCTTTTATCTATTCATCTGCAATCGCAGTGATAGACGAGGCGACTACTTTGGCATCCGAGCCTTTCAAAGAAGTCATCGACAATCTCATTACGGCCTTCAGCATACCAACATAATGCTAGCTTTTCTGTGTTATAGACAAATATTCTCACGCCACAATTCTGCAGCAGACAATCACCACATGAAATGACATTATATAAAAAAAAAAAAGGAAGTGAAAAAATCACCAAAAAAAATCATGCGGACGAAGCTTATGGGAGACTAGTTCCACATATTCGGGCGAAGTCACTTTTGATTTTCGGGATAAAGTTATCAAGGGTATTTTCATCACCGGTCTTGGACAAGCCTATAGAACACATCAGCATGACGCATTTTGAATCACATATGTTTTTGAAAAGGTTAGCATCGCCACTATCTTACGAATGATACATATAGGGGTCTATTACCTTGAGGACCCGTGCAGCAGACGTCACTCTCATCGAAGCCCCTTTTACTCTAACAATTACATTAGGTCCAAATTTCAGTTTTTGGGTTGACCAACTTAATTAAAATTTCTGAAAATGTTTTTCTCTAAACAAGTCCTTATGCTATTTTTGTCCATTTTCAGAAAAATAAAAACAAAAAATATTCTTTTTTATTTATTTTTTCTGTTTTTATTTCATGTTAATAAAAATATATTCTTTTTTTATTTATTTTTTAATGTTTTTGTTAATAAATATTTTTAAAAACAGACTATTTTAAAAGAAAATAAAAACGGTAAAACTATTTTTTTATTTTATTTATTTCTGTTTTATTTTCTGTCAATAACTTTATTTTTAAAAAAAACAGGCCATTTTAAAAGAAAAGGAAAAACGGAAAAAATATTCTTTTTTTATTTATATTGTCTGTTCTTATTTCGTGTTAATAAAAATATATTCTTTTTTATTTATTTTTTTATGTTTTTATTTTAGGTTAATAATACTTTTTAAAAACAGACTATTTAAAATAAAAATAAAACGGTAAAACTATTTTTTTTATTTTTTATTTCTGTATTTATTTTCTGTCAATATTTTTTTTAGAAAAACAAGTCATCTTAAGAGAAAAAAAAAAAAGAAAAAATATTTTTTATTTCATTTTTTGTTTCTATTTCTAGTTAATAATTTAAAGGCTGTTTGGTCTCAATCAAAATCCAATATTTGAAGGGGGTAAAAATGTCTTTTCCAGTTTTTTAATCTGCAAAAAGTCAACTTTGTGGGCTCAGATGTAATTACAAAATATCTAGTAAGGTATCCAGATATTATTGTTTTTCTAACAGGGATCCAGATGTAATTAAAACATAGATGTAATGCACCCTACACAGTATCCCTCCAATTCAAAAAGAGTAAAGCAAGCATTTGTTTATTTTTAGGTGGAAAATTCCAGAGTAACCTCCAAATGTGTCACCTTTTGGACTGATGATGATATGGATGAAACATTTCAAAAAGATAGATGGAAGAACGTTGTTGATCGGTATCATTTGGAAAACAAACCTCACTATTGTACTCTGAAATCTGGTAAAACCGTCATTTTACCGCTTGTATTGACGTACTTGCTCGACCACCCTATCAAATGCTGAATCTATATACGCGCACAGACGGGTGAAGAGAGTATCCAGATCTGTAATGGGTGCAGTCTGGTGAGTATCCCCTGCTGGAGAACCCTGGCGCTGCAAATCAGTAGGAATAGGCTCATGCGGCCCTTCTGATGGCGCACGTCCAGAAGTAGAATCTTCAGGCTGAAAAGTAACCAGACGGGAAGTCCGTTGCCGGACAATGCGCTCTGTTGGACCACCGGCAGAATCATCATCATCACGAGGCCTCCCCCTCCCCTTTCCTCTCCCCCTCCCCATTCCCTTCTTGCACATGGCCATCCTGTGCACATACTGCACACGCTCGCTCGCAGTAGTGTCAATGAACTGCATATATAGCTCTTGGTCCTCCTCAGGAGTTGAAGCTAACACCTCAAAACAGTCAATCTGAATGCAATTCAAAAATACATTTTCAAAAATTGTTACCTTAAACATCTACGTATCGAAAATTTATAATTTATTACCTCCTGATCGAAAAATATAGTAAAATCCACGTAACCAAGTTTCTTCAACTTCCAACGTATACAACGGGGTCGCTGAATGTAAGAAGCTCCGAGTCTGATCCCACATATGGCACCTAACGAAGGTATAGCCTCGCAAGCCCATATCTAAGAAACATATTTGATTCCCAATATAAAAAATAATAACAATATTAATTTATCATTTCAGTATGTAATCAAATTAATGAATTCAAGGACGTACCATAATAGCATATATATTACCATAAAAATGGTAACTAGGGTCTAGACCAGCAGGGATCTCAGTGGGGATATTACTCAAGTATGTAACCAATATCTGGTACGAGTATAAGCCCCATGGAAAGCTCTCCCACCGAGTTTGATCCTCAACTAACGTCCACAACCATCGGTCAACAACGCGCTTCCCATCCATGCCGAACATCAGATAGCACACGCATAGTACCTTAGCGACTTTCAGCGCATCACCCGGTTGTGCTCTAAAATATCCATCAGCAAATCTATCACGGATGCGATCCAACATTTGCCCCCCACGGCTAAGTAACGGATACCGATCGTACACACTCCCCGCGGGTGGAACATCGTCCCCGTGTACATCAAAGTCAGAATCACCAAACCGCAAGCCGGTGACAAGCGCATACTCATATCTAGAAAATCGAATTGAACGATGACCGATCCTAAACCAAAACTCACCGGCTTGCGCATCTGGTCTAACCACCTCGTTCGAGAACAAGGCATGCAATGCAGCATTCGATACAAATCCCCCCCACTCCTCCCGAATAAAATGTCCAAGACACGACTCTCTAAACTCCCTAATGACATCATCACCTACACTTCGCAGCTCAATAATGATAGTCTTAACAATTCCTAGTCTAACATACCCATTTATCGAGCATTTCGAACCCCGCATATTCGGCCTCTTCCAAGCAACCTGGCGATTAAAACAAATCTTAATTTAGCTTCAGGAGTGGCGTATTCGAGAAATATGTAAGCGGAAACAAGCAATTTAGGCGATTGAATAACAATAAAATGTATTCGATTTATTTCCATCGAGTATTCTATTAAACTAATTTGAGTAATATAAAAACTAACTTCGGTTATAATGAAAAAACAACAAATAAATCGTGTCATCCTAATTCAACCGAAGTCATCCCAGTTCAATTCAAGTCATCCTAATTAAATTCTAGTCGTCCTAATTGGGAAATCCAATTCGAGTAACATGTAAATTATATTCGAGTAACACACAGAAAAAACAAAATAAAGTAACTAAACAGATCCGAAATTACATTCGAGTCACACAGAAAAACGATATTCAACCCTTTTAAAAAGGGCATTCGAGTCACTTAACTGTATTCGAGTAATATATAAAATATATTCGAGTAAGCATTTATTTGATTAATATTAAATTTGAGTATTTGGTATGTACGATTCATAGTCGAGTAATCCTATTCGAGTGAGAGTATTCCGATTCGAGGCAGCTTTCAATTCGAGTAACCCCGTTCGAGTCAACTAGTCCATTTGAGTCACATCAACTTCCATTCGAGTCGACTGAAATTCGAGTGAACTAGTCAATTCGAGTCAACTAGACCAAATCATATTCAGTCAACATGAAATTCGAGTAATCTGATTCATATACCAGTAATCATTCGAGTAAACTAGTCCATTCGAGTCACATTGAAATTGGTCATTCGAGTCACAACATGGAAAATGTTCTTTCAAGTAATGTAGAAAATGGTCACTTGAGTCAAATTAAAATGTTATTTAAAACTAGAAAATCAATTCGAGTCAAATTATGAGTTATAAATTCGTTTTACATGGTTTTGTGGCGAATCCAGCAGCGGAGTCGGCAGCGTTGGCGGCGTAGTCGGCGCCATTCGGTGAACGTCGCACATTCAGGGTAGTCGAAATCGCCATCAAGAAAGATTGTTACTCGAGAGGTTGAAGTTACTAAAAAATTCACTCGTGAAACTCAATTATTGTAAGTTTCTCTCGAATGTTGACTCCTATTTATCGTGTTTGTCCTTCATTCGAGTCACTCGAATGACCTGTTCGAGTTACTCGAAAATCCAATCGAGTGAAACATTCGTGTTACTCGAAGAGCCTTATCGAGTCCTCAATCGTGTTACTTGAATAGCTCAATCGCGTTACTCGAGTGACCAACTCGTGTTACTCGAGTGACCAATTCGTGTTATTCGAGTGTTGACCTTACTTGATATTGTATATTTTGACGAGATTACTCGAACTTTTGTTACTCGAAAGTGTAATATATGACTCGAATGCATTCGGGTTAAGACCAAATCGGATAATTTGAGTATCAAAAGAGTTGTTCAACTTGGAGCAAAAATGAATTTTACTATATTAAAAAGGGCACAGTCATCTATCCCCACAAAAAATTAGATACCGGAGCAGGTTCCTCATCTTCATATGAATCCTTTACGTCATTATCTTCCAAGTATTCATCATCCCTCTTCAGATTTTCCTTCTTCAAAAGATCTGGAACTATAACAAAATATCAAACTTAGGAATTATTAATATCTATCATCATCAACAACAACAACAACACCACCTTAATCGCAACTACAATGGGGTCGGTTACATCAAAATTATAGTGTCAATTAATTTTTTGAAATTAGTTAATAATATGAATTCTGCAAAACACAAAATACTCCATCCGTCCCACTTGAAGAGGGTGAAATTGATTAAGGTACAACTTTCGAATTTTAGTCATTCTAATGAAGGTAAAACTTGTTTTGAACCATCTATTCTCACTCATTTAAAAAAAAAATCAATCAACTAATGTTGTAATTTATATAACGAAAAATTTTACTTTTAGCAAATATTATATAAATCTTAATTAGATATTAAGATTTTATTCTGAAATGATCATCTTCAAGTCGGACGAGTACCGAAGTTTTATGTTCCCATCACAACATAGACCTCCAAATAAATAGTTACAAAAAGGAAGTTTTATCAAGTGACACTTGATAAACTGAGGGGAAAGAGAATGAAAGGGGCCGTAATCGGTTGGAAAATACAACTTCACACAAGAAACAAAGTGAAATGGCTTCAGATATCTCTTATTGTCGAAAAAAAATAGATAAAGTTTCACTGTTGTAGAGTAAAAGAACAGCCCCTACCTTCCTCTGCTGTACAGAACGCATTTAAAGAAACCGAAATTACATGATGATGATGATAATATTACTGCCATTAGCGTTTTCGTGATCCAAAATTTCACTTTCTCAGTCGAAATAAACAAAATTCATAGAAACAATTTTAAAAATGAAAAGGGGCCATCTTGGAAAATCCAACACAATGCGCCTGTCATGGATACTCTTGAGATAAAGGCAACACACACACGGAAAAAAAACTGTGCACATAAGTAACGAATGTTAAGTTAAGAACAACTTTATTAGAAAAATGTGAAATAGATAAAATTACCCCAGTCCTCCATCGAGTTTTAGTTGCTTTTTAACTCAAAAAATTACCTCAAATACCAACAAGTCCCTGTACAGAGAAAACAAACAAATAAATAAATAAAAGCAAGGAATCTTGTGAGTTGGCACAGAAAAGACATCAGAAACAAATGATATTCTGATCAAATAATATATCACGAAATCGCAATTGCACGCGATATTGATGAAATCACCCATTAAAATAGAAGTAACAAAAGAAACCCAGATTCATACTCCATGAATTCAAGAAAGAAGATGACCTTTCTGGCAAAGCGGGAAGCCAGATGAAGTTTGTCCGGAAGAAAATAAGAAAAACTACTTGACAGATTGTCGAAGAGAGGGCAGAGAATCCGATTTGAACAATTAGGGTTGTTTTTTGGATTTACCCCGACTACGGAACGGTGCTGCTGTTGTGTAAAGATATGTTCATAACGTTCCTTCTAGGAAAGACAACACTACGTTTTATTGTTTACTAGAGATTATCCGATTGAGTGTAATATAATTGAAACTAAATTATTAAATCAAAGCTGCTACACATACATACAAATACACACACAAATGCACCCCTTACTTTGTAGGGGTTGTGCCCTGCGTAGTAAGAGTTGTACCCTGCTTTATAGGTAGTAGGGGTACAATCCCTACTACGCAAGGTACAACCCCTACAAAGCAGGGGTGTGCATTTGTGTGTGCATTTGTATGTGTGTGTAGCATTATCTACTTAACTATTAAAAGAGAGTCGTATAAAACACGTGTCTTTATATGGAATTTTTGAATTAATTATCTTTTTTTTTTCTTTTTAAAAATACACTAACTCCTACCCATTTGAATGAGAGTTAATAGGAACCAAAAAATTTTTTCTTTTTTCTTTTTATTTTTCTCTCAATGTTTAAAAGTTAATAGTTTTATCGTCTCAACTATATTTTTTATTATTATATTTTAAATTATTCTTCTTTTTACGATATTTGATTTAATATTCATTAGGCATATATATAATTAAAATATTACTTTTTGAATATAAGTTGTTTTTAAATAATTATTATATTATATCTTAATTTTAAATTATTTGTATATAAAATACAAAAATCAGATAATTTTCAAATAATTTCATTGAATTAAATCTATCTTTTTACATGATCAATTTTTTTACTTGATTTTCACCTTATAATAAATTTATATTAATGAGTTATTTTATTAAAAAATTTGGGAAAAGAATTATAAACATGTTAGACTTACAATTCCCACTAGAAAGATATATTATTAGTTAAAATAATTTTTTGATTGATTCTTCTTTTATGAAAAGAAAAATTATATAAACAACTATAATAAGTTGATTATATTTTTATTTAAGACGTCACAATAATATCTTTATCACCCTATGCCTAATGAATTAATATCATTGTCGATCTCATGGTATATTATTAAGTATAAAATATGTGACTTTAATATAAATATTTATCAAAAATATATGACGTTCTTTCACCTGTATACCGATATGTAATTATATTAGTATATTAATATAAATATTACAAATATACAATGATTATATAGATTCCTGTCATGTTTATATATTTTATATCGAACTTTTACACATCTATACTTAATATTAAAAGAGAGTCGCAAAAAAATCTAAGGAAACATATGTCATCTCTATGTTAATCCTCTTTTTAAAAATCTTAAAAAAATGGACGTTTAATTTGGGAGCGGGTTAGAGAATTATTCCATTATATACTATCTACCAATTAAAAATTTCCTCTCATTTTATTTCTTTTATTTTTAACCTAATAGTTTAAACAATTATAACTTTTATCTACCAATTTTATTTTTGAAAAAAATATATCAAATTAATTCTTACTTCGTGCTCTTTAATTTGACATCCATATAGTATATATAAATTAATATAAATATAATTATAATGTATTTAGATGATTAAAATATTTCAATATAAAAATATAAGACTATTGAAGAAAGATATATTTTTAGTTTATTTTCAAAGCTTTTTAACAATTATTTGATTTTTAAGAATTATTTTATTCTGATTATAAAATAGTAAAATATATTACATTAATGTCAAATCATTTAAAAAAATTATATTAGTAAGAATATCGGTTGTATACTTTTAATGAAAGTTGATAATACTACACCAACAACATCATCATCAGAGCCTTAGTCCCAAAATACTTTGGGGTCGGCTATAATGAAAGTTGATAATGATAAACATAATTTAATTTCTTATTTATAAAATTAGATATAAGACTCATATGATCCTATATGAAAAAATAAATCCCGGTGCTTAATTAGTTTACGGTTTTCCTATCATGTGCCCTTAGGTCACATGATAAGAGTTTATAAATGAAACTAAATCAAATAATAGTATATGTATATGTGTGTGTATACTGACTCATGTATATTTTATAATAATTTTATAATATTATTGAAATTCGATCACATATTATTAATAATAATAAAATATTTAACATTTTACGCCGTGCATCGCACGGGAGGACATCTAGTTCTTATTAAATTACTAGATTGCTTAGTAAAGAAAATATATTGTTTTCCAAAATCTTATCGCCAGCCCATGGATCTACTGTAAAAAAATATTAAGAACGTAGACCTGAAAGTCTAGCCTTAAAAGAAATTTACCGATCGGCCGAAAAGTAGGTTTGCGGACCTGGCGTAAAAAAATAAAATAAAAAAAAGAAAAAATTGGTCCGCAGACTATCATTAAAAAATTGGTGGTTGTTGGAGGTCCACCGGCAGCCGATGTTTTTTTTTTTTTTTTTTTTGATACCGAGGTTTCAAGCTTACACCTAACTAGTCCTCGGGATAACAGCCCTGACCCCACAGTACTGCTACCAGTTAAATCGCGAGATGTGTATCTGGCTCCCAGGTTCTTAAATATCCTCAACTACCGCGCACAAGGAGTCGTCCCCCAAGTGATTGCTCTATGCTGGACCCCCCCAAATCCAACCGCAGGTTCCCACCGAGATCTGGCCTCCCACACTGCCGCTTGAAGCCCTCAATATTTAATTGTTCCACCAGCGTCTGGGAGGTAGGCTAACCCTTAGTCAAAGACTAAGGGATCATTGGGCCATGAGAAATTCAATTCCAAAGTGTTGCCACTATGGATTGAATCCCTGACCTCCAACTAAATTGAAGGTCAGGTGGCCAACTGCACCGGCAGCCGATGTTGGACCGCCAGAAAGTAGGCAGGTGAGCTACGTTAAAAAAAAAAAAATGATCGGATGCTGATGGTGGCCCACTGGAAAGCGGGCAAGCGTCTGGCGTTCTAATATATATATAAATTAATAATGTTGGGACCAGGATATTTTATTAATTTAGCGAGATGTTATTATATCGATAAAATTAATAAATTATTAATTTAAAGAGTTGGCTTATATTTGTGAGCAACTCTCAAATTAATGCATTGAAGAAATTATCGCGGATACCGTTCAAAATTCGATTGATGATGAAGTTGATGATGATTCAGTACCTTTGGAACCGGTCACTTGGAAAGAAGCATTGCAAGCGGCAACAACTCTTCACAATTTTTTGTTGCAATACGAGAATACAATCCCTCAACTCTTAAGTGCAATTGAGAGATTTTAAGATGAACTCAATATAGATTTGAAGTTCACAAAAAAATAAGTGACTATAGATTCATTTTTTACTAAAAAATTCTAGAATTTTGGAATATTTTAGTAATTATTAATTTATGGTTTCACTGGGACCAATATATTTATATTGGGATTTCAAAAAAAAAAACATTATTTCATTATTTTATCGATTGGGGTCCAATTTTTTATTGGTCCCAAGTTGGAACCGGACAAATTATTAATTTTATCGAGATTATTAATTTATCGAGTATTAAATTATAGAGGTTCTACTGTATATATATATATATATATATATATATATATATATTGGCGGTGGATCGCCGAAAAGAAGGTAGGCGGCCTCGTGTTAAAATAAAATTCGTGGGCGATTTGGGGGCGATTTTGGAGTCTTGCAACTCCAAGTTTTCATCTTCCTTGAGTTCTTGGTGTTGATTAACATCATCAATCCGTGTTCTTCACCTTTGATTCGAGGTAATTTTCTTGAAACCCTTTCCTACGTGTTGAGAATCGTTAAGATTCGAGTTGTTCTTCATGAATCGTGTTGTTGTATATCATCAATCGATTGTATTGATTCTATCCCTATGATTTGATTCATATTTCTTATCGAATTTGGGTTCGGGTGATGTTCTTGATGTTCTTGGGGAAGTATTGAATCCCAAGTGTTCGATCCTATGTTTCTACAAATTCTTGTTGAGAATTTCGTATGTTTTGCATCTTCCTTGCGACCGACCTTGTAGTAATTATGTTATTTTTGTATTTTCGACTTAGTTGGAGGATTCGAGGGTTTCCGATCGAGCTTTCCCGTTACCTCGCGTGCTTTGGACTTGAGGTGAGTATCTCGTCTATATTCCTTATACTTTGAGAATGTGATTTGTCGTGAAATTAACGTGAACTTGTTAGTGATTGAATATTGAACCGTAACTTACTTTTAAATGAATATGTGACAGTTTGTAATTAGTCTAATATGGAGTTTGTAAAATGTCATACATTTTTGTTTTTCTTGCCTCAATTGACTTGCACTTATCGAAGGTACAATACTACAAACAAACAAACCAAAGGTACAATACTACATTAATATGTACAATACTACATTAATCGGGGGATAATCAAAGGTACAATACTACATTAATATGGTTAAGTATGTTCATCAATACTACGAGAGAGTAATAGTCTTACATAATTATAAGAAGCCACTACAGAATTTAAGAACATAGTCTAAGAGTAGCTCTTGAGATAGTTTTACAAAGCCTTGCCTAATAACACACCAAATAACACCAAAATGGTCACCAACAACATTAAAATGGTGCATCCACAACAACAAAGCCATGCACCGCTATGACCAAACCCATTATCGTCCCTTTTCCTTGAGATTTCAGCATCACTATGACGGGATCCCACATTTGTGGGGAGCTTGAACAATCCACCTCAATCCTGAGTGGATGTCGTAGTTGTGGTTCAGAATGGACATTGCTAGTGGTAAAACTTGTTGACGAATAAGGATTGCCAGTGGTGTGTGTAGTTCTTAGAAAATGCGGAACAAGATCCGGATGATCGTTCTTGTGACATACATCACACCATATGAAGTGTGCGACATGTTTAGTGTTCAGCGGACATTTGTAGAAGTATCGACCAGGATTTTGAGTATGTGATCCTGCCTGCTTGATAGCCATTCTTCCCCTACGGCACCAACACACGGGAGGCCAAGTTATCTCCATAAGTATTTCCTCAACCTACAGCAATAGTAAAGATTCCAAATTAGTTTCATGCCAAGGTAGAAGATGGAGAAATGCTACTTGTAAAGAAAAGTAAACAAAACAAATAGAAGATAGAACAAGAAGAAATGTAATCCTAAATCCAACATAATCAGGGCAATGCAATCCAACCGGACGATTACTGTAACACCCCCAGAATACGACCGGGAATGTCACACGCCGTAGACCCTTATCACAAGGATCTACCAGGCTAAGCTCCAAAAGACTACTCAATGGTTGACCGACCGGGGTCAAAATTAAATGCAAAGCATCGACAAGGTCATTAACCAATTCGTAAAATAACGACATTCACATTACAATGACAATAATAAACTTGAACACCGAAAAGAATGACAACTCGGTTTAATAAATGCAAACTACACCCATACAAGGGTGAATACTCGAGCAAACGAGAAATACCGACCAATGAAACAAAGGAAAAGACTCGACTCTGGCGTGATTAGTATCATTGTCCTCCATCTCCTTCCAAGCCGATCCTGTGTTGCTCATTGCCAAAACTCAGCGCATAACAGCACCCCCCGAAAACTCGGGGTTAGCAAACTGAATTTTGCTAGTGCAAGTACATAATATACAAGATATACGAATAATAACAACACAAATCTCAACAGTCGTGAAGCCTTAACACAAACCACACACATTCCCATAGTCCACACCGAATAACATCACATACACAAAGTGAAAGATAATCACATAGTCATATTCTCTGTACGTAACATAATACCAATGAAACTTTAAACGAGTCCAAGGAGTCAGAAAAATCCCTTTTTATAAAAGGAAAAGTATTTTGATAAGAAAGTTTGAAAACATTATTATTGACTCAGGCCATCATGGGATTTTGAAAATCAAACGGGAATACTTTTAGAAAATACTTCAAAAACTCTCGGATCCTCGACCCAGCATGTGGAAAACAATTTACAAGAAAACCATTACAACGTTATTCGGGGTCCTCGACCCAATGCACAGAATAATCATCACAGCACAATCAAAGGCACAACCTCTCATTCGACAATTCCTGCTCAAGACCCTTGATTAATTAACCCTCGGAGATTTCACAAACATCCTTGGTTAATTAACCCCAATACCAACGTCTTAAAAACAATTTGAAACAAGCTTTCAAAAACACGAATCACATCTATATCGAGACCAGTATTTTAAAAGAGTTGAAAGAACTTTGAAATACGAGGATTGTTCGATAGCGGGTCTTAGCTATCACTCGAATATCCGTTACCAATAAGCTGCCGGGCGCCTCCCTTACACACTGCACCGGCGTTCACTCCACTATGTTGGCCGCCCCTTGAACATGTCACCGCGCCGGCGATCACTCTGACAGAGCCGCCTTGCACGCGCATTAGGTAACACCGGTGTTCACCAAACATATGGAGCCGCACATTGCGGCGTACACCGTGCCGGAGTACACACCCCGCCCTCGAGGTTCCGGATACGACGTCTCTCACAACAAGTATTCACATTATTACAAACATCAAGTACACAATCAATCAATTCAACAATTATCAAATCAATACACCAATTCACACAATTTATCCGACAGTCCATAACCACACAATAAACAATAACACGTACATTATCAATCAAGATCCAACACAATAAGCCTTCGGCACAACCAACCAACGCTACACATATATCCTTGTATTGCGACTCAACCGAATATATATATATATATATATATATATATAGATATATATATGTATATATACATATAACCTTACTATATTATATGAATAACTATAGTTCATCCATCAATCCAAGTTGAGTACGCCAACTAGTGTTAGCATTCACCACTCGTCGTTCACCGACATAGGCATATATATCAATATACGTATATACATACATATATTTAACATATAAATATATATAAATCTATATATATATACACACATATATATATATACACACACATATATATATACATATCCGTATAATTTCATACACTTCGACAACGATGATTTCACGCAGTTATATCAAGGTACTTGCCTTGGTAATCTCTCGCGGATACTCCGAAAGTACGGTCGGTTGGCAAAATCCGGAACTCCAACGAAAACAACGATCGGAAGGGCTCAACACCAGATTTTTGTAGGGAAATCGTCCCTAATATCCTATCATCGAATAAACAATCAATCATACGAGGAAAAACATTACAAAACGACCAAATTCCTCTATGCGGCATTTCCCCGGACACTTTGAAGGCGTCAAACGGAAGTTCATATAATCGACGAATCGGAAATGGTAAAACCGTGGAAAGATGATAAAAATGATAGAATACAACTTAATCTACAATTATCCATCAGTAATTTAAGTTCATAAGGCTCAAACGGACGAAATCTACCAAGATCCCCAAATTTCCCAAAGTTTGGATTTTAGGAAAAACTAACCTTGATTCGGTCGATTGAAGGATGTTATGGATTGATCGATCAATGATATGGACTCGGGATCTTCGTGGTTTTGTTGTTCAACAACATGCCTTATTGCTCTCATAACCTCGCCGCGGAAGGAAGAGAATGAAATGAAAAAAGGTGTTGAAAGCAGAGTGCTTTCGGTCAAATATATCTTGCGGCGACTAGCGTGCGCTAGGTTGTCCGGGTAAGCGTCTTCTCGGCCCGGCCACGGCCGATAAGCGTCGCAAGTCATCAGCGGCAGCGTCGCAATCGGCCGTCCAGACCTCTTGGACTAATCTGTCCGGCCAGTAGCGTCGCCCGGCCAGGCCGATAGCGTGCGCTAGCTTTGCCGGTTAAGCGCGCAGTGTCCCAGGCAGCGTGCGCTACTGTCGGCCGAAGTCCAGACCCTGCGCCTAGGCTGCACAGGCCGATTAGCGTGCGTTACCTCCGGCAGTGGCGTGCGCTACTCTGCGGTTTAGCGCGCATGGCTGTCGGCCGTAGCGTCTGCTAGGCCCTCCTACCTGTGATGCCGGCATCCGTGCAGTTCCTCCATAGCCGTCGGCCCGGCATTGTCGTGGCGACGACTCGATTCCTAAAACGCACGGAACGAACACGGCGAAACGCTCGCGGACAACAACATCGATCCGAAATGAAATTAACATACAACAAATCACCACCTATGGCCATAAACACAAAATCGATTGTCGAGAAAAATAATACCGACGCTCGGAAACCGAGAAATTTCCGGTCTAAGAAAAAGAAAAATTCGAATAAATCAAAATAAAAATCTCGGATATTACATTCTACCCCCTTAAAATAAGTTTCGTCCGAAACTTAAAATAGAGAGCGGAACAATCAAGGAAATAACTACTTGCTCATTTCAAATCATCACGAGCAAAGCGCGAGTGCAAGGTTCCAGAAATACGATGAACCGACCTAGCAAGTACAAGGCAGTTTAAAATGGTCGAAAGGTGCGCAGATGAACTACCAACAACGAAAGTCGTCCCATACCGAAAATACTAAGAAGAGTACGGGTAATACATTCCCCCATACTAAGAGGACATTATGATCCCGAAACTTAGAACAACAAGAGTTGGAAACGTAAAGCAATGAAACGAAATACGATCGAAGTCACGATTGTTTGAAACAGCAACGATTAAGACATAGTACAAAATCTTCATTCTCCCATGCTAGGATCTTCAGAAGGAAACATAGGATTTGGGACACTTCCGGTCCCTAGTTCTGCTCTCTCTTAGGCGGCATTCTTTGCCAATTCGAAAGCTGTCTCACAATGTTTCTCCCGATGACCTTCACACCACACCGGTAACAAGTCAAGAGTGGAAAGAGACAATTTGCACGATCATGTCCCCTGACGATTGCGGTTGAAGCACCTTCTCTTCTTACCGAGAATCACCGATGTTGGCTTGGGATCCCAGCGCTCACTCCCGACCGCAAAGGCAGCGTCCGAACAGCGGGGTTTGGGAGCCTTAGACTCTTCATCGCCCAAAAATTTCCCGGATGTCCTCGGTCTCTTCGTTTCGCTCGTGGGCTCGACCATTAAGGACATTTCATAGGATATCGTTTGATCTTGATACTCCTTCACCGTAGCAAGAATAGTTGTCGTCTGAACCACCTTGTCGCTTCCACTTCCGTCATCACACTTACGTCCGCCAAGGCCCGACATACCAATACGGATAGTACCGTTCAGCGTTATCAATAATCGGTTGCACAAGATACCGTAATTATCAACATAAGGTTTAGTTAACATCTATAGAATATCGTAAAGCGTTAAGTTTTATGAAGTTAATTTGAGTCCTCCGACGATGACGATCATTATATGTATGCACTTAATGAAAATAAATTTTTGGAAAAGAGGGCTAGTCACGTTGCGCCCAAGACTCATAAATAGTGTCTTTTATTTCTAAGAGGAAGTTTATATAACGACTCTAAAAATTATTTTCGAGTGATGTATAAAAGAAAAATCGGAAATTGAATTGTAACTAATTTGAAATATTTCAAAAGTGTTGAGTCCCAAATACCACAATTTTGAAAATCTTTCCTCTTCTTCCAAAATGTTTATTCGAAAGATTTTTTTTTTTTTTCCGAGATACGTGACCATTTAACATGACAACATTAAATCATGGTTTTTCACAATGTTAGAA
This sequence comes from Orobanche coerulescens, assembly GCA_033398695.1. Classification (NCBI taxonomy): domain Eukaryota; kingdom Viridiplantae; phylum Streptophyta; class Magnoliopsida; order Lamiales; family Orobanchaceae; genus Orobanche; species Orobanche coerulescens. The sequence goes on along the minus strand of CM065814.1, from coordinate 147,826,276 downwards.
AATTTCAAAGCACCACTTTAAAATATTCGTGATACTACACGTCGTGGGCCGTCTGCCGAACCCACTGTGCTAAGAATCATTTAAAAAATGTTCAAATTGCCAAAAGGTCGATGTTGGTAATATTCTCGAATACTCACTAAGTCATTTATAAAAATATCAAATACCGTCATAAGAATACTATCAAAACGTGAAAGACCAAAATATCAAAATCGGTTTGCAAGATACCAAAAGCCATCTTAAAATACTCATGCGGCGGATAAAATTAACATTCATAAGTTTATTCTAATAAGTGTAGAAACACATAAATATGCTCGACTTAGAAACATATTACATAACCATTTTGCTCGGACCGCATACGCATGTTATATCCTAAAACAATAATATCACCAACAAGTTCCAATCCTTAGTTCACATTAAACACGTTAGCACAATATAATCAAATACGTATATAAGGGGACTTACGATCGGGAGGCTTACCATCACAGTTGCGAGAAGATGATGTCGGAACCACGATACTAATCACAACTCGATGCGCGCGACTTACACAAGACATGGACTTGACCCAACGGCCTAGGTTTTTCGCAAACCTAAGCTCGATACCATAAATGTAACACCCCCAGAATACGACCGAATGTCACACGCCGTAGACCCTTATCACAAGGATCTACCAGGCTAAGCTCCAAAAGACTACTCAATGGTTGGACCGTGGTCAAAATTAAATGCAAAGCAGATCGACAAGGTCATTAACCAATTCAGAAAATAACGACATTCACATTACAATGACAATAATAAACTTGAACACCGAAAAGAATGACAACTCGGTTTAATAAATGCAAACTACACCCATACAAGGGTGAATACTCGAACGACAGAGAAATACCGACCAACCGAAACAAAGGAAAAGACTTTGACTCGCGTGATTAGTATCATTGTCCTCCATCTCCTTCCAAGCCGATCCTGTGATCGCTCCCGAGCCGCCAAAACCTGAGCGCATAACAGCACCCACCCCCGAAAACTCGGGGGTTAGCAAACTGAATTTTGCTAGTGCAAGTACATAATAAACAAGAAATACGAATAATAACAACACAAATCTCAACAGTCGTGAAGCCTTAACACAAACCACACACATTCCCATAGTCCACACCGAATAACATCACATACACAAAGTGAAAGATAATCACATAGTCATATTCTCTGTACGTAACATAATACCAATGAAACTTTAAACGAGTCCAAGGAGTCAGAAAAATCCCTTTTTATAAAAGGAAAAGTATTTTGATAAGAAAGTTTGAAAACATTATTATTGACTCAGGCCATCATGGGATTTTGAAAATCAAACGGAATACTTTTAGAAAATACTTCAAAACTCTCGGATCCTCGACCCGAGATGTGGAAAACAATTTACAAGAAAACCATTACAACGTTATTCGGGTCCTCGACCCAATGCGAAATAATCATCACAGCACAATCAAAGGCACAGCCTCTCATTCGACAATTCCTGCTCAAGACCCTTGATTAATTAACCCTCGGAGATTTCGTCAAACATCCTTGGTTAATTAACCCCAATACCAACGTCTTAAAAACAATTTGAAACAAGCTTTCAAAAACACGAATCACAGTCTATATCGAGACCGATTATTTTAAAAGAGTTGAAAGAACTTTGAAATACGAGGATTGTTCGATAGCAGGTCTTAGCTATCACTCGAATATCCGTTACCAATAAGCCCGCCATGCGCCTCCCTTGCACACTGCACGGCGTTCACTCCACTATGTTGGCCGCCCCTTGAACATGTCACCGCGCCGCGATCACTCCTGACAGAGCCGCCCCTTGCACGCGCATTAGGTAACACCGGTGTTCACCAAACATATGGAGCCGCACATTGCAGCGTACACCAGGCCGGAGTACACACCCCGCCCTCAGAGGTTCCCGGATACGACGTCTCTCACAACAAGTATTCACATTATTACAAACATCAAGTACACAATCAATCAATTCAACAATTATCAAATCAATACACCAATTCACACAATTTATCCGACAGTCCATAACCACACAATAAACAATAACACGTACATTATCAATCAAGATCCAACACAATAAGCCTTCGGCACAACCAACCAACGCTACACATATATCTTTGTATTGCGACTCAACCGAATATATATATATATAGATATATATATGTATATATACATATAACCTTACTATATTATATGAATAACTATAGTTCATCCATCAATCCAAGTTGAGTACGCCAACTAGTGTTAGCATTCACCACTCGTCGTTCACCGACATAGGCATATATATCAATATACGTATATACATACATATATTTAACATATAAATATATATAAATCTATATATATATACACATATATATATATATATACACACACATATATATATACATATCCGTATAATTTCATACACTTCGACAACGATGATTTCACGCAGTTACAATTCGTATATCAAGGTACTTGCCTTGGTAATCTCTCGCGGATACTCCGAAAGTACGGTCGGTTGGCAAAATCCGGAACTCCAACGAAAACAACGATCGGAAGGGCTCAACACCAGATTTTTGTAGGGAAATCGTCCCTAATATCCTATCATCGAATAAACAATCAATCATACGAGGAAAAACATTACAAAACGACCAAATTCCTCTATGCGGCATTTCCCCGGACACTTTGAAGGCGTCAAACGGAAGTTCATATAATCGACGAATCGGAAATGGTAAAACCGTGGAAAGATGATGAAAATGATAGAATACAACTTAATCTACAATTATCCATCAGTAATTTAAGTTCATAAGGCTCAAACGGACGAAATCTACCAAGATCCCCAAATTTCCCAAAGTTTGTATTTTAGGAAAAACTAACCTTGATTCGGTCGATTGAAGGATGTTATGGATTGATCGATCAATGATATGGACTCAGGATCTTCGTGGTTTTGTTGTTCAACAACATGCCTTATTGCTCTCATAACCTCTGGCCGCGGAAGGAAGAGAATGAAATGAAAAAGGTGTTGAAGCAGTGCTTTCGGTCAAATATATATCGGTAACCGACTAGCGTCGCTAGGTTGTCGGGTAAGCGTCTTCTCGGCCACGGCCGAGAAGCGTCGCAAGTCATCGGCGGCGGCGTCGCAATCGGCCGTCCAGACCTCTTTGGACTAATCTGTCCGGCCAGTAGCGTGCGCTGGCCCGAAGCGTGCGTGCGCTAGCTGCTGAGTTAGCGCAGTGTCCGGCCAGGCGTGCGCTACTCGGCTGATGGCCGAAGTCCGCACCTGCGCCTAGGCTGCTGGGCCGATTAGCGTGCGTTACCTCCCGGCATGGCGTGCGCTACTCTGCGGTTTAGCGCGCGCAGCTGTCCCGGCCAGAAGCGTTAAGCCGGTCCTCGCCAGAAGCGTCTGTAGGCTAGTCCACTGCGCAATCGTGATCCCGGCTCAAGATCCGTGCAGTTCCTCATAGCCGTCTGCCAGCGCCCGGCCGACTGCCGTGGCCGACGACTCGATTCCTAAAGCGCCGGAACGAACACGTGAAACGCTCGCGGACAACAACATCGATCCGAAATGAAATTAACATACAACAAATCACCACCTATGGCCATAAACACAAAATCGATTGTCGAGAAAAATAATACCGACGCTCGGAAACCGAGAAATTTCCGGTCTAAGAAAAAGAAAAATTCGAATAAATCAAAATAAAAATCTCGGATATTACAATTACACCCCGTCTTGCAATCCTAAGTCCAGCATAATCAGGGCAAAACATTCAAAGTAGAAGCTAATTAGGGCAAAACACCTCAGACGATTACACCTCGTCTTCCAATCCTAAATCCAACATGGAGCATTCATACTCAGGGCAAAATATTCAAATCTGGGTTAAAAATCTGAGCATTCAAACTAATTAAAACTTAGAAATCTTTACATACCTCGTCTTGCAATCCAATCGGACGATTGCACCTAAATCGGTTGACGCATTTTGCAGTTGGGGATTCAGCTGCAATCTAGGTTATTGCGTCGATATTTAGGGTTGGAGTAAGATGCAGCAGTAATATCTCACGAGAAAAAAGAAGAATTTCCTGACTTGTAAAATAATTAACGAAAACGACAACGTTCAAGCAATTCCCGTCAGCTTCCGTCAACCAGAGACCACGTGAATTCGTTTTTAATAGTTTAGGTCCTTCTTAAAACAGAAAAATAGTTCAGGGACCTGCTGAAACAAAAATTAATAGTTTAGGGACATACGGATGCATTTTGCCTAAATAGAAATGTTAGTTGATTGAAAAGAATTAAGAAAAAATAAGTTCTATCAACACTCAAGTATATACCTTTAAAGAATGGTACCTAACCAAGATAAACTATCCAACCTAGGGCTAGGTAAAATAATCGGAATCGAAAGAACTGGTTAGAACTGAACCAAAATAACCGGTTTGGTTCAGTTTTTAGTCTAAAATTGCTCAAAACATATGTTCGATTCCTGTTTGTATAGAATCGGTTCGGTTATCGGTTCTGGATCATGTGTATACTTAGAAACCGAAAAGAACCGAAAATTATGTAAAAAATCGATAAGAACCAAGCCGAAAACCCCGAAAAGAACTGAAAAACTAAAAAAAAACGATGATGTGGAAAGAACCGATACAACCGATACACACTCCTAGTGTCATACACTGATACACCGATATAATAATCATATTAATATATTATATTATCTTCCAAAAAAAATATTAATATATTATATTAATAATTCAATACAATTATTAAACCTGGTTATATTATTATAGACATAAAATCAAAAAGTCAAAGAGTAAAGCCGGGCAGAGGCTCACTTATACTGCACTTCTTGTCTCTTCACTTCTACCTTCTCTGGCCCCAAACAACAAAACCCTAGTTAGTAAGAGACTCCGCCGTCCACCATCCTAATAGCCTCCGGTCTTCAATCAATTCATCGAGTGCCTCCGATTTCTCGATGCAGAGGTCCTCCGATTTCTTGATGTTGTCATCGCGGATTCCTTATTGTTCCCCACCACCACAAGGTTTGTCTTTTAAAGGTACTCTGGTAGTGCTAAGAATACTTGTAAAGGTCAAACACACCTTGCCGTTAACTCTGACATGTGAAGATGTTGAAATTACACACTGGACCCAAGAGAACTGCACAAAAGCAGCTGTTGAGATGATTGTGATTGATGAATTACCATTTAGCCAAATTGAGAAACATGGGGTTAAAAGCTTTTGTAAGGTTGTAGTCCCGAAGTGGAATGTTCCGCGTAGGAAGGTGGTGGTAGAAACCTTTTTCAGCATGTATAATTCAATGAAAAAAGATTTAAAAGTCGAGCTTAGGGATTAGGGGTGGACACGAACCGAACGAACCGAGCTTTTTGTGTTATTGACCGTTCGTTCGTTCGGTTTGTGTAGTGTTCGGTTCGTGTTCGTGTTCGACGAACATTATAAATTAGTATTCGAGTTTGGTTCGACATATTTTTTATTGTTCGTGTTCGGTTCGTTTGTGTTCAATTGTTCTGTTCGTACGCTTTGTTCGTTTGTGTTCAATTGTTCTGTTCGTGTTCGGTTCGTTTGTGTTCAATTGTTCTGTTCATACGCTTTGTTCGTTTGTGTTCAATAATTTCTGTTCGTGCCATAATATATATATATATATATTAATGTTCGCGAACAATTCGCGAACACCCAATTAAAATATAAAATGTTCGATGTTCGGTTCGAAAATACTCGAACGTGTTTGCGAACATGTTCGGTTCGGTCAAACTGAACTCGAACTGACCGTTGACCGAATTTTTTCACGAACAGTTCGCGAACGTTCGGTTCATGGGCCACCCATATTGGGGATAATTGTGTTAGTTTAACGACGGTACATGGACTTCTATTCAGAAAATTAATTACATGGTTGTGACTAACTCATTCATTAACGGTAGTTGGAATATACATAAAAGAATCCTTAATTTTTGTGTTATTCCAAATCACAACGCACAACCATAAATAGGATTCTTGAAATTTATTTGCAAGATTAGGGAATTAGGAAGGTTTTAACTATTTATGTTGATAATGCATCACCTAATAGAGTTGCACTTGAATATGTGTGGAGAAAGTTGGTGCCAAGTGTCTTGTTTTAGATGGGAGGTATCTTCATGTTAGATATTTTGCCCACGTTGTGAATCTTATTGTTATATCTGGTTTGAAGTTTATGGAGAAGTCGGTGTCGTCGATCAGGAATACAGTTAAATTTGTTAGGAGTTCACCGTCTAGGCTTGCTTTATCTAAAGATTGTGTTAAGAAAGAAGAGTTGGAGAGCAAAACAAATTGTGTATTAGATGTGCCAACAAGGTGGAATTCCACCTACATAATGCTCGATAGATACCGCACTTGAGCTTAAACTGGCATTTGATAGGTTATTTGAGGATGATGATAAGTATAGTGGGTATTTTGATGAAGAAGATGAAGAGGATGATGCTGAAGATGATTTGGGGTTTCCCATTTGAATATTATTCATCTTTATACTCAAATTACCCTTATTCCACAATTTAGTTTTATGAAACTATAAAAAGTATAATTTTGCAATTTAATCTAATGGCATATTTTATATAACTATAACATTACGCGTATTTATTTGAAAATTTATACTGATTGTTATGGTTATAAAATTTCATTGATTATTTAATTTCAAAAAAAATAGAGGAATTTTTATTTAAAAAATATGAATTCGATGAGAATTCGAGGGTAAGAAGTCGAATTTATTCATCAATCAAGAGTTTTGTAGTTCCATAAAATAGTCAACGAGAATAAACTACAAAAATTTTTGTTACGACTTTTTTGAAACTTGGGAAAAAGTTAACCTACCAATTTTGAGTGAGAATGAATTGGTAATATGTCAAGAATAAAATTAAAAAATTATGTACTAAATTTACAATTTTTAATAATCGGAGAAATAAAAACCTCCACTTAAATTGAAAAAGTGCACTATGTAATATATAAATGGATAAAGGATATAGGTGTGGAAGGGAATCTTATTCACTGCTTAGATTTTCCGTACTTGATTCATGCTTAACGATTTTGAGTATTTCAATTTACTCGATCAAATGAATACACGACTACACATGTACTAGGCCAAATGATTATTGTTGTACTCATGATATGATTAGTATTTTACAAAAACTTAAGATGTAGGAGTGGACGAATATTTATGTACTCAATCAAACACCAAATGATTATTGTTGTACTCATGATATGATTAGTATTTTACAAAAACTTAAGATGTAGGAGTGGACGAATACTTATGTACTCAATCAAATAACCACGTGTACTCTTATACTCGATCAAATTAGAACGTTAATATTCATTTATTCAGCAGGATGAGTACATAAATACTGATGTATTCGGCCAAATGAATACAATAATATTTATATAAATATTAGGATACTTCAATATAAAGTGACCGAGCAATATGAATATTAAAATACATTGACACGCGGCCTAAATCTTCTACTGGCGGAAAAAAAAAGTTGAAAGAAGAAACTCTCATAAAGAAAGATTAATAGAATAAGAAAAAAAATATTTTCCAACAAACTGACAATCTGCTTCAAATACAAAAATGATTTTGAATAAAAATCATAATTAATAAAAGAGCTTTCCTTTACTTATAAGTACGAGAAAACAACGTTTATTGTCCTAACGTATGGACCTTTTTACGTCCGTGTCCTAACCTAAGCATAATTGCAAATTGCCATATAACGTATTCAAAATTTTAATGTCCGTGTCCTAATGACTGGAATATGGCCAATTTGCCTATGTGGCATACCGGAAGTTTGACGTGGCTTGATTACATCAATTTAATAAAATAAAATTGGCCACATCAGCTCCAACTCATCAGTTATCACTTAAAAAAAATTAAAAAAATTAAAAAAATTATAAAATAAAATTGAAAAAGTAAAATTATAAAATACAATTATAAAATAAGATTATAAAATTAAAAAAATTATAAAATTTTTAAATGTGGTCAATTAAAATTTTATAATTTTATAATTTTTTAAAATTAAAATTATAAAATAAAACTGTAAAATAAAATTATAAAATTAAAAAATTATAATAAATTATAAATATTATAAATTTGGTCAATTTTATTTTATTATTTTTTAATTTTTTAATATTTTAAAAAGTAAAAAATAATTATAAAATTGTAAAAAATTAAAAAAATTAAAAATTGTAAAATTATAAAATAAAATTATAAAATTATAGAAAATAAAATTTTAAAATAAAATTAAAAAAATAAAAAAAAAACTATAAAAAATTATAATTTCATAAAAATCCACATGTGTGGAATTGATAACTGATGATTTGGAGCTGATGTGGTCAATTTTGTTTTATTAAAATGATCTAATCAAGTTATAAAATATGTGTGGCATTTTATATTAAAGTATCATCATTATTGAAAAAACAGACAATGCAACACATGTTTTATAACTTGATTAGGTCATTTTAATAAAATAAAATGACCAAATCAGCTCCAAATCATCAGTTATCAATTCAAAAAATTAAAAATTATAAAATTATAATTGTTTTAATTTTTTAATTTTATTTTAAAATTTTATTTTCTATAATTTTACAATTTTATTTTATAATTTTACCATTTTTTATTTTTTTTTATTTTTTACAATTTTATAATTATTTTTCACTTTTTAAAATACTAAAAAATTAAGAAATTATAAATAAAATTGACCACATTTATAATACTTATAATTTGTTATAATTTTTTAATTTTATAATTTTAGTTTACAATTTTATTCTATAATTTTAATTTTAAAAAATTATAAAATTATAAAATTTGAATTGACCACATTTAAAATTTTGATAATTTTTAATATTTTTTAATTTATAATTTTATTTTTCAATTGTATTTTATAATTTTACTTTTTCAATTTTATTTTATAATTTTATAATTTTTTAATTTTTTTTAAGTGATAACTGATGAGTTGGAGCTGATGTGGCAAATTTTATTTTATTAAAATAATGTAATCAAGCCACGTCAAATTTCCGGTGTGCCAAATAGGCAAATTGGCCGGATTCCGGTCAATAGGACACATACATTAAAATTTTGAATACGTTATATGACAATTTACAATTATGTTTAGGTTAAAACACGGACGTAAAAAGTTGAAAGAAGAACTCTCATAAAGAAAGATTAATAGAATAAGAAAAAAAATATTTTCCAACAAACTGACAATCTGCTTCAAATACAAAAATGATTTTGAATAAAAATCATAATTAATAAAAGAGCTTCATGTAAGGATTCCTTTACTTATAAGTACCTTTTTTTCTCTCATAATATAAAATCTCATACTTCATAAATACCATATTTGAATTTGTTTTATTGATAGAATATTTAATGAATACTGTAAAATTAAAATAGAAAACATGGGGTTAGAAATACGACGTATTTAAAATTCTTTTATTAAAATTACACATGCTATATATTAAAATACTGACAATTGTTTTATCTCTCTAGAACAATTGTTCGGCCAGAAGAAAAAAAATAAACATCACCAATCTTTTTTGGATCGTCATCTCAATCCATGATCCACCAGTACAGTTACATCCTTCGCTCATGTGAAATAAACCTGGCCACCTCTCTCTATCGATGAAACTGAAAAGGTGCGTATTCTTGTGATTTGGCAGTAATTTCATGATTTTTTTTTATGATAGACCTTCTTTTGGCAGTAATTTCATGATAATATTTTATGAATTAAAAAAATGAATGAAAACCTTCTTTTGATGAAATAATATCTTCGACTGAAAAGGTAGGCTAGATTTGTTTGGGTTTCTTGTCAAAAACATTCTTATGTTTTCATCATTAAAAAAAAAAAGCTGTGTTGACATTGAATTATTAATCCGCTAGTGAATTTTCTTGTGGGTTACTTCCGTAATGGTGGTATGGATTAGCATTTGGTTTTGATTGTTATTGTTGGTGTTTTTAATGTTCTTTATTGTTTTTTAATTCTCGTTAATGGTTTTTGTAGAGTTGTTCGCTTACATTTTTTTTTTTTTTTTTTGTCACTAATCGCAACAAATGATGTTTCTTTTATTTGACTTTTAAAGATATCAAGAAATAGAAAATGACATGAAAATTACAGATTGTGGAGTATTTGATTTTTTAGTATAATTTTTTGGAATTATTTTTTTGGAGACTTATCTTTGTATTGGTGTGTGTAGATCCAGTTACAAAGGGTCTTATTGGATTTTTACATATAGGTTCACTTTCACAAATAAGGAATTGAAGTAGATCATATATATCTTGATAATGAACTGCTGATCAACCTTTTGTTTGCAACGTGCACATATGTTTTTAGAAGGGAACTCATATGTTCTAATAAATTTGATGAGAAAGTGAAGCGTGCACATATGTTCGTGGAAGAGTGCACACATGTTCTTAGAAGAGTGCACACATGTTTTTGGTTGATATGTACATATCTATACTTCTATTAAAAGAGAGTCGTGACACATGTCACTTTGTAAGGTTTTTGATATAATACTGTTTTATAAAAGGGCAACTGGTGCTACAAGAGCTCCTGCTATGCGCTGGGTCCATGTTGTTGACCTGATGTAGGCAGTCTCTGCATGGGCTTAAACTTGTGACCTCCAAGTCACATAGCAGCAACCATAGTTGTTAAAGGGGCGCCTGAGGCGACGGGCGCATAGAAAAAACCCCTCTTTGCCTCTCAGGACCAAAGGTGGGCGATGTGGGTGAGGCGTGCGCCTCGGTGCGCCTTTTACCTTCGCCTCAGTGCGCCTAGACGCGCGTCTGTATCATTAGTTTTTTTAAACACTTTTAAAGGTTGTTTTTCATTGTTTTTCAGTGCGCCAAGACGCGCCTATGTTTTTTGGATAGTTATACTTTCTTTTCATTATGTGTTTATGAGTGTTGCAATTTATTTTATTTTATCTTTTATTTTTTTTGCGCCTCACGTTTGTCAGGCTCCCGCCTCGCCTTGCGCCTCAGGCGATAGGAGTCCTTATCACCTTTGGTGCGCCTTCCACCTGTAACAACTATGGTAGCAACTCCGAACGTTGTGCGAGGGCTCCCTTTTGTATAGTGTTTGCAACAATAACTGAAAGTGTACTTACAAAAAAAAAAATACCCCACTCTTATAGACGTTGCATCCACTTTTATTCTTTTTTTTCATTCCTTACTTCTATAAATAGAAAAATGTGAAAAAAGAGGGGGGGGGGGGGAGATATTTGATTGTATCTTTAATCTTCTTCATTCCTGACGATTACTATGTCAATTGTTAGAATGAAGAAAAGGGAATGTCAATCCACCCAAAAAACGATTAATATAACTAAAATTGGCCTTCCTTGCTTCTATATTTGTATTCACCTTATTGATTTTGCAGATTTATGAGCGTTTTGACACTGAATCAATAGTAGATGCCGATGACGCCCGACTTAAGTATTTTTGTGAAAAGGTTCGTCCAAACTTGTCCTTTATGGTTCAGTTATATTCTGTTGAATCTCGTATACTTTGTTAAATTGATGAATCAAGTGTGTTTTTGCTGTTTAATCTAAATGGGTCTAAATCTTTTAGCATGTTTTTGAATATATTGATAAACCCAGTTTCTTGTTTAGGCTTCATTGTCAAAATGATTATATTGCCCGAGTACTGAATGATGATTGAATTGTGTGGTTTTGACTCGTTTTGAGATTTGTCCATTTGATGCTAAAGGAAGAGGTGTCCTGTGAATCAGTTTTTTTTTTTTTTTTTATGTTCTAAATAACTAGAATTGAATCTGCTTGAATATTATTAGCTAGGTTTGTTGAAGAGAAAATGAGGTAGAATCTTGATTGAGAATCAGGTAAGTATTGGCAGGAAATTGCAGTTAGAAAATAGCAAAATGGAGGATTAACCAAATGCTGTTTGGAAGAGTGGAAAAAGTCTGTAGTTGTCCTTAATCATTTATGGTTGTTTTTAGAATCCCTGCTATTTACTTTTGTGATTTGTAAATTTAGGACGGCGTCTCCCAACATTTTCCCTTCAATATCAAACCCAAAATTGTAAAGATGGACGATTTTAGCTGATCTCCCAACAGAGGCAACTGGTGGTTGGTTCTTGGATTTTCACGATTCCTTATCTGAATAGCAATGTTTCAAAAAAGCGACTCGTACGAGACTCCTCACAAGTCGAGCAAGGCGGAAGAGTGGTGCCTCGAGTCGTTTGAGTTACGGAAGAAATCTGGAACTTACAAGTTTCGTGTGTGAGGCAATCGAGTCAACTCCGTTACGAGTCATCCCGTTATCATGGTCGAATCAAGGAGAAGAATTGGGCGCTGATGTTTGTTTCCCCATATGTGCAAACATCAGGGTTTAGCTGTGAGGAAGAAGACTATTTAAGTCCCTAACTGGGCTTCGGCCTGGGCTTATATCATTTAAACTTAGATGTTGGGTTAGATTTATCAATATTAGTAGTGGTTCTTTACAACTTATTTTAGTGCACAACGTAAACTAGAAATCAAACTCACAATGTTTAAAAGGTCACAACTTCAGATGAATAGAATAATGTTAAGAGAAAAAGTTAATTTCTATTACTTTATTGAATAGATAATTATTATGTGCCGTTTCCCTGTTGCCCATCTCTTAAATTTGGATTCTTTTTGACAGTGTCTCCAGATTTAAATTTTTTGAAATAAAGGGTTTGACCCCAAGATCCTCACCCTTATATGAATATTTATTTTAAAAGAACAGCGAATATTTTAGTATAAAATAGTGAACATTTAGATTAATGAATTTCTATTAATATTCTTGTCTATATTATTATTTATAATGTTTGACGATCCGTTGAGTGGCTGTAAACATAAAAGTGAAGATATTTTGATGAAATTTTCAAACCATTTACACTGATGATTCCCTATTTAAGTTTGATCTTTGCTGATTTTGTACTCATCATAACTTTTGGTTTGAACACACTTATTTTGTGTTATTTTTTATGTGTTTGAGGATGGATCTTGGGTTGATGTTTATATTCTAGTTGTTGTTCAACTATTAGTATTACTCCCTTTGTCCCGTAATAAATTTTTCATTTGCTTTTGCATATAAATTTAGTATAAGCATCTTTTGCAGCAAATATACCTATGCCCCTAACCAAATTTTCAAGCACTGGAAATTTGATTGACATGAGATTTTATTTTGCAGGTATTCCCCAAGATCAAAGATTCTGTTCAGGTAATAGGGGGGCTCAACAATTATATTGTCATATGCTTTAATTGCCATTTACAGTAAAAAATTGACTTTCTACATACTTCTTTCCATGCAGCATGGGGTAATGATATTTATCAGTTCTTACTTTGAGTTTGTACGACTTCGGAATTATTTGAAGTCACAAGCTGCCTCCTTCTGCTTGTTCGGAGAGTAAGACAATGTCGACTCTTTTTTGGAATTTTTAACTTCCTTTGCTGTTTTTCCTAAATCGATCCATGATTTTTCTCTCATTATATAGGTATGTAAAACGAAATGATATATCTCGTGTGCGGGGACAGTTTTTTAGAGGAGATAAGAAAATTATGCTTTACACAGAGAGAGCGCATTTCTACTACAGATACAAGGTGGTTTCTCTTTTTATATAATTACTCAGTGGGCTATTGTCTTGTTAATAGGTTCATTCGTTATTTCCATTCACTTTGTGTTTGACATTTAAAGGATTTTGAAATTCTTCTGTGCATGCATTAAAGTTAGTGAACCTAAATGAACCATGAACAATTTCCACCATTATTATTAGCATAGTAAGCCTCTTTAGCAATCGGATGAGACCCTATAGATATGATTAAAATGCAAAACGAAATATAAAATTTTAGTGGTGTGCTGTTGTTGCATCTACATGGAGTTTATCATCTTCGCATATCATAATCTAGCCCTTTTTTGCATTTTCTAATTTTCGACCCTTCTAGCGTTATGTTTTGAACCGAAAAGGCTGAAGCGCGATAACTCACTCTAATATATTCAGACCGTAAAATTTTATATGCTTATAAATTATATTATTTTGAAGACTAGCAGGATTTTTTTCAGGAACATTTTTTATTTTTTTCTCTTTTCCATAATGCATAATTGCTTAGTAGATCTAACATCACTAATGAAAACTGCTGTCGAGCCTTCAAATGAGAACTATGCATTTGCTAATTTTAACCATTGGAGTCGATATTTCCTCTTTATCGGGGTTGTTGCCTTGGTTTCAGATTGAAGCTAATGTTTGTGCAGGGAAATCCTATTTTAATTTCTAAGTACTCCATCCGTCCCACTTAATTTGAAAACATAATTTTCTCCCACTTGAAGGATAAACTTTCAAAATAAAATCTTACTATCTAATTAAAATTTATGTAATATTCCTTAAAACTAAAGATCTTCGTTATATAAGCTACAAGATTAATTATTTGAGAAAAAAATTAAAACATGGGTGTGAATAGATGGCCCGAAACGAGTTCTACGTTCGTTAAAATGACAAATTAAAAAGTTGTATATTAACAAAGTTACACTCTTCAAGTGGGACGGATGGAGTAGCATTTTACTTGTCAAGAATCTTCATTCTTCTTATCTTTCTTACTCTGTTTCAAATAGATTCGTGGTGTACACAATTTAATAATCTATTCACATACACTTTAAATATGTGTACGATGAGTTTTGAGTAGAATAATTAGTGATATTTGTTCTCATCTACTGAATCGTTGAGTCACCATTAGGGCTGTTCTCGGTCCGGTTCGGTCCGGGTATTGTCTTCTCGGGTCTGGACCGTTAAGGTATCGAGTATTATCGATTTCGGTCCTTACTGGTTTCGGGTCCCAACTTCAATACTTGTATCCTAACGTTTCGGGTGAGTATCAGTCCCGGGTATTTCTGGCGGGTTCTCGGGTATTTTGGATCATTAAAAGGCCTAATCACCAAAACCTCATAATCGAAAGAAGAATGGAGGGTTTTTTCAAATGTATGCTAAGGAAGTTAAGAGATAAGGTTTTTTAAACTTATTTTTTCTATATGTACTAATACCTTATACAATATTTTGTACAATGTATGTTTACGAAAAATTACCGGTTTTTTATCGGGTTAACGGTTTCGGTCCTTATCGGTTTCGGTTCTAACTTCGGTGCCAGTATCCGGACCGCTAACATTTCGAGTGAGTATCGGTCCCGAGTATTATCGGACGGTTCTCGGGCAGTTCTCAAGTATACTGTATACTTGGACCGGTAACTACTAACCGCCCTAGTCACCATAATACAACTTCTCCATCAATGCTGGTCTAACTAGGGGTGAAACTTGGACGGGAGGGATTTCGACTTTTGCTGTAATAATTGCCATATTTGTATGTCGGGTGTTGTTTTTTCATATAGTTCTGGTTCAGTAAAAGAATTTTGCCAACAGAAAAAATAACAATCAAAGACGACCACAACTCCAGTACAATCCCGGTTTTCACTGCACAAGCAAGAACCAGTGTTATTTGTTGTGAAATCTTCACTTTTTGATTCTGGAATGCCATTCAAGAATTTGTTTCTAATAAGAAGAATCAATATTCTCCCGACATCGACAAACCTTTGTAAAACGATCAGTTTTTCATCTCAAACCCAATCCTCCAACTGGGTTCACCATAACCAATTGTTTCAGAGGCATCCCAGATTACAACTCATCGAAGAACAATGCAAGATAACATTTCATCATCTCGAACAGATTCTTTCTTACATACTTGTTTCGGGCCTTCATCACAAGCCGTTCGTCATGAGCCGCCTTCTTTATTTGAGCTTAATTGAGTTGGATGGAGGCAGCGGGATGGAAAGTTCAGGGTTTGGAGTTCGGACTTTTAACAGTATGAAAAAACCCAACATCTTTTCTTGGAATACAATGATCAGATTCTTTGCGGGACGTGATCCTGTTATTGCTCTGCGTTATTACATGAGTATGCTTAGACAAGAGATTTTTCCTGATAAATACACGTTTACATTCTTGCTTCAGGCCTGTGGGGCTAGTTTTGATCTGGTTTTGGTGCAACAAGTTCATTGTCAAACTCTGAAACTAGTTTCTGGTGATAGTTTATTTGTGAAAAATTCTCTTCTCAGTGCTTATTTAGACTGTGATTCAGAAATATATGCACGATTATTGTTCGACGAAATGTCTGAGAAAGACATCATTTCTTGGACATGTTTAATATCAGGACTCGTCTCCCAATCTAATCACATCAAAGCGCTTCTTGTTTTTAGAGATTTACTTGCTGACGACTACCAAACACGGCCTAACATTGTCACCATCATCTCTACGATGTCAGCTTGTGCTTGTCTAGGATCCGCAGACTTTACGAAATGCTTGCATTCCTATCTTGAAAAGGCCGGATGGCTTCAAGTCGATGTTTCTGTTGTTAATTCACTAATAGACGCCTATGCAAAATGCGGTGATTTATGCCATCTGACGAAAGTTTTCAGTAACTTTCAAACTAGCAAGTGGGATTTGTATTCTTGGACGGCAATGATCTCAGGATACGCGATGCATGGCCAAGGACTCGATGCTTTGAAAATTTACTCCCAAATGGAGCAAGAATATAAACTTATTCCGGATGCTGTAACTTTTGTTGCGGTTCTCTCGGCATGCGCGCATTCAGGACTTGTTAAGGAAGGTTTGTGCATTTTTGAGTCAATGATCAGAAAGTACAAAATAGAGCCTGATCTCAAACACTATGGATGCATTGTCGACCTTTTGGGGAGAGCTGGGATGGTTGAGCGAGCTTATAATATTGTTGAAAACATGCCAATGGAGCCTAATCTTGCTATATTGGGGTCCTTACTACATGGTTGTAGGCTTCACAGTAATTTAGAGTTTGGCAAAGCTATTTTGATGCGAATTGAGATGCTGAAAGAAAAAGGTGGAGCGCCTGTGCTTTTATCTAATATTTATGCAAACGAGAACCAATGGAGTGATGTTATAGATCTTAGGAAAGAAATGAGAGAAAGAATGAAGCGGAAACCCCCTGGTAGAAGCTGGATTCAAATAAAAGATTTCGTCCATGAGTTTGTAGCTGGAGATGGAAGTGAGCCACAATCTATGGAGCTGCATATGGTTCTTGAAGGATTGGAAAAGCTGTCTAGATTATAGTAGTAGTAGCAGTAGTAGTTTGATTCAGCAGGATCCTATACTACTCAAGTGCTAATACATTTGTGGAAGCTCTCACTTTCATTTGGATATTGAACCTTCAAAAAAAAAAAAAAAAAATGCACATCAGGTAACAGATTTGTAATTAGTGAATCACAAAAGAGAGGATATAGTTTTGGATGATTGTTCGTCTGTCGATCGTTCAAAACTATATTCTCTCTTTGCTAAATAGGTGCTTGTTCAGAAATTTCCATTACACAGTTGATGATTTGTCTCTTATTTGAACCCTTTTATTTTTCTTTTGCATGTTACTCCCGTATCGCTGGTTTTACTCTTGTTATATTTAGAAAAAGACAACTACTCATCTATCTTCTCTTCTCTTTTTATCTTTAAATAATACTGTAATTAAATACTACTTCCTCCATCCCAACGGCGTATTCCTTTTCGGGCCGTCCCAAAATAGTTGGTTCATTTCCTTATATGGAAAATAAGTATTATTAGGGTTAATTAGGCCTTCTTAATTGGCCCTAATTTTTGTTCATTGGGCTTACCAACGTACTTGTAAGTGGCCCGTGAGTAGTTAACTCTTGGACATGGGCAGTGGTGCGTGTCCTTAAGTCTTTTCCCTTGATAGGTAGGTACTTGTTTGGCCAAGAGATGAAGCATAGATATACCAGTCACGTTTCTCATCTTTAGAGTAGGCTGAAATCCATGTTCTCGCAATCTTCTCAAATCTAGTGGTGTCCCATCCCTTCCTAACAATCCAATACCTCAAACACTTCTCTAAAATCTGCTTTAGTTGGAAACATCATCCCAACTTCCATATTGAAATCATCCATGATTTGATGATTTTTGCTTCTCCACTCTTCATACTGAGGCAAGTCCCCTTTTTATCCTCAAATTCACATTTCTTGTTCAAATCCACCTCACTATCAGAATCATTATCAGCATATGATCCCATGTTTTCACCAACATAATTTGGATTGGTTGGGCCTGCCTCATTTGAGGTTGGATCTCCACCAGCTGATGATCGAGTAGTGTTTCTTCTTCTTGATCTCCTATTTTTTCTTGCTTCTAGAATTGCTTGCCAATTTGGACTTCATTTATTATTTGTTCATGGGGTCATCACATCAG
Source organism: Orobanche coerulescens (assembly GCA_033398695.1). NCBI lineage: Eukaryota > Viridiplantae > Streptophyta > Magnoliopsida > Lamiales > Orobanchaceae > Orobanche > Orobanche coerulescens. The sequence goes on along the minus strand of CM065814.1, from coordinate 147,808,026 downwards.
GCCTTTTCTCAAATGTGTCATCATCATCTTGAGGCCTCAAACAAACCTCTCAGCCTCCCAATGTTCTGTGTCAGAAAGCTGTTGGAAATTAAGAATACATAGAAATATTGCTCTCCTATATCAATAAACCGGTTAGAAAGATACACATATGAGAATATTATATTTAAAATGCAAATAGAAGTACCTCATTCATATTATCTTCTACATGGGGTATATCTGTATATTGTCATCTTGCACCTTGTGATGCTCAAGTTTATCAAATGAATGAGGGTCCTTCAAATGTATATCCGTATTTTTTATTTTCCATACTTATTCGATTTTAGCGACCTGCTTGTACTTGTTTTGATTTTTATGTCGTCTTCCTTTTTCACGTTTCGTGATTCGAACGAGTCTTGTGGATTATTTTCTAATATTCCGGGAATTCTCTATGTTTTTCATTATTATAATTGCGGTCGTTGGAGCCCATTTTCTTAATTTTCAAGTTGATGTTTGTCGTAGCTTTATTAGCGCTTGAGTCCGTATTTTGAGACTCTATGTAAGCGCTTCATCACAAGTTAGTTTTCAGCGCGAGTTCGGACAAACTAGTCGGCGAGGCACTGCGTAACTTGGCGGCTGAATGCTGTATCAGTCAGATGTGCACGAGCAGGCACACGAGTAGGTGCTCGTGCGGCACAAGAGGACTCGGGCAGTGAGCAACGATGAGTTTTGAGTAGAATAATTAGTGATATTTGTTCTCATCTACTGAATCGTTGAGTCACCATTAGGGCTGTTCTCGGTCCAGTTCGGTCCGGGTATTGTCTTCTCGGGTCTGGACCGTTAAGGTATCGAGTATTATCGGTTTCGGTCCTTACTGGTTTCGGGTCCCAACTTCAATACTTGTATCCGTACCGCTAACGTTTCGGGTGAGTATCAGTCTCGGGTATTTCTGGCGGGTTCTCGGGTATTTTGGATCATTAAAAGGCCTAATCACCAAAACCTCATAATCGAAACAAGAATGGAGGGTTTTTTCAAATGTATGCTAAGGAAGTTAAGAGATAAGGTCTTTTAAACTTATTTTTTCTATATGTACTAATACCTTATACAATATTTTGTACAACGTATGTTTACGAAAAATTACCGGTTTTTTATCGGGTTAACGGTTTCGGTCCTTATCGGTTTCGGTTCTAACTTCGGTACCAGTATCCGGACCGCTAACATTTCGAGTGAGTATCGGTCCCGAGTATTATCGGACAGTTCTCGGGCAGTTCTCGAGTATACTGTATACTTGGACCGGTAACTACTAACCGCCCTAGTCACCATAATACAACTTCTCCATCAATGCTGGTCTAACTAGGGGTGAAACTTGGACGGGAGGGATTTCGAATTTTGCTGTAATAATTGCCATATTTGTATGTCGGGTGTTGTTTTTTCATATAGTTCTGGTTCAGTAAAAAAATTTTGCCAACAGAAAAAATAACAATCAAAGACGACCACAACTCCAGTACAATCCCGGTTTTCACTGCACAAGCAAGAACCAGTGTTATTTGTTGTGAAATCTTCACTTTATGATTCTGGAATGCTATTCAAGAATTTGTTTCTAATAAGAAGAATCAATATTCTCGCGACATCGACAAACCTTTGTAAAACGATCAGTTTTTCATCTCAAACCCAATCCTTCAACTGGGTTCACCATAACCAATTGTTTCAGAGGCATCCCAGATTACAACTCATCGAAGAACAATGCAAGATAACATTTCATCATCTCGAACAGATTCTTTCTTACATACTTGTTTCGGGCCTTCATCGCAAGCCGTTCGTCATGAGCCGCCTTCTTTATTTGAGCTTAATTGAGTTGGATGGAGGCAGCGGGATGGAAAGTTCAGGGTTTGGAGTTCGGACTTTTAACAGTATGAAAAAACCCAACATCTTTTCTTGGAATACAATGATCAGATTCTTTGCGGGACGTGATCCTGTTATTGCTCTGCATTATTACATGAGTATGCTTAGACAAGAGATTTTTCCTGATAAATACACGTTTGTTAAAGGAATAATACCCATTGTGTGCCTAAGTCTGTTAGTTTATGGGCTTTCCTAGATAGGATTTGGCTGAGGCCTGTTTGTATGTACTTCACCCTATTTAAGGGATCTCATTGATGGAATAATACAACACTTTGCCCTACTTTCTTGTCTCATGTTATTTTCCCTTCAACACGTTATCAGCACGTAGTTCCCAACTGAGCACACAAAAAAATTCCTCCCGATTTTCTGCAAAATTCCGAAAAAAAAAAAAAAAACGAAAAAAAAAATTGTTTCCCGCAGAAACCCTAGCCGTCGTCTTCTTCCCTGCCGACGGCGCTACCCCCCTCGGAACTCCCTCGGAACGCAAACGTTTTCTGCAAATCGGAACCCTCTCCCCGCGTCTCCGCCGAACGTCTTCCCCAAATCAGACCTGCGATTCCCGCACCAGCCTCGTCGGATTCCAATTCACTCGCTGCCTCCGATCCAAAATCGCGTAGCCACCCGCGAGCAGATCCCTTCTCCTAGGTCGGAACAAATCAGAAGCCCCCTTGCCCCGTGACTCCTGCTCCAAAGTCGCCCGCGTTCCAGCCGCGTTTGCCAACCCTCGTTCGGCCCTTTTGCAAGCGCCCACGCCGTGGATCCCGGCCCACCTGTCTGCAGATCTCACCGCGGCTCCACCGACCACCCATCGATGCGGCTCGTTCACGTCCAACTATCCCGACCCGCGCTTCCAGCCCGCTCATCTCCCAGACCCGTGAACCATATCGGATTCTTCCAGTTCGTTCGCAGGTCCAGACTTCAGCTCACTTGCATCTTCAGCTCGCCCTCACCCAGGTCCAGACTTCAGCTCGCCCTCACCCAGCCCGTCGCCGGTTCCCGTGTCGTCGTCGTCTTCTGCAATCGAAGCCCGTGACGTCATCCCCCAAATCTCCAGACCCAGTTGCTGACTCAACCCGGTTACAGACCCGACCCGATTGCTGAACGAACCAGATCCGGTTGTTGACCCGACCCGCACGCAGTCTTGTTTTCAGCTCGTTTCTACTCCTATTCACAAAACAAAGTACACAAATACGAACCCTACTATCTGCAATGTGCGAATTTACATTTTTTTTAATTACTATTAACTGCATATTTATATTTCATAAATTTATTTATGCTTAATTAAACCAATTAAAGCATGATATATTAATAACTTCAATTAAATTAAAACAAATTACTTATAGCAACTTGAATTAAAATAAATTCACGTTGAACTAATAATTGTATTGCGTCATAAGACACCTCTTTGACTGTATTTATACGTGTATAGATATATTCATAGGGCTATGTGATTATATATATAGTTATACATATATTTGCATACATATATAAATATGGCATGCAAATTAGACTTCATCACTAGTAGATTTTAGAGGACTTATTTCTACTGCCTATATCAACTCGAACCGTGATAAAGTAATATCATCGGTAATCCGAAAAAGCATCGAAAGTAATTTTGACCATATCTTGGTTCCGAAAAATAATAACGCTCCCATATTATTGAAAATTTTATCATGGAAAGTACTCATGGTAAACTGTGAAAAATCATTTTCTGTTTTCTTGTATTAAGATAGCTGATCCAACTCGCCCCAAATTTGACATCTTGGACTCAAAAGGGTTTAAGTACCATAGATGGGTCTCCTACGTCGAGACCACATTTATCACTAAAGAATATAGTGGTACGCTCCTTAACACCACAGATCAAGTACCGTCTGATAAGATAAAAGCGAGCGCACTTATATTCCTTAGGTGACACATCGAACCCAGCTTGAGATGGAAATATCTACAGTTGAAAATCCTGCAAAGAACTGTGGGATGCCCGTAAGGGCTAACTTGGGAACATTCACGACACTTTGCTCCCAAAGTTGACCGTGCAGTGGAATGAAATCCGCTTGCTTGAATATAAACGGATCAACGACTTCAACAAAGATATTCTCCGCCTCAAGGCACGCCTAAATTTCTGTGGGAAGGACATCACAGAAGATGACATGATCCATAAAGCTTTTTTCACCTTCCCTACTTCCGCTCATATACTAACGAACCAGTATATGCTGGAGTATGATAATAAACGCATCACTACCTTCAGTAAGCTAATCAACCTACTGCAAGTAGCTGAGAGGCATAACGAAGTGTTAGTGAGCAGTAATGTCAGGCCGATTGGGACAAAGAAAATTCCCAAGGCCAATTATGGCAAAGTGAAAGATTGAAACTACCCCAATGAATAGGGGACTGGACATGATAGGCTTCGTGGTCAAGAACGTGGGGGTTCTTCCAATGTAATGCGAAGACTTGGTGCTCCCGGCTCTACTAGCTAAGGGAACCAAATAGCACCTACCCATCTTATCGCCTCTAAGGCTCGAGTTAGCAATGAACCGTGCTATCATTGTGGAGATGCTGGACATGGTACAAGAACTGCCATGCAAGCAAGCAAGTCGCATCTCGCTACAAGAAATATAGAGAGTCCAAAGAAAGGAGAACTCACTGTATGTAAGAATATGATCTAGACAAGTCCCCCTATGTCAATTTCACAGTCACCAATCGTCGAATTGAGTCATACGAGCCACAGTCTATAGACTGAATCTTAGTATTATGTTTACTTTCTCGTTTACATTTGGTATAGTTGCCTCAAGACGACTGTGTTGGTGTTTTCTTTTCAATAATGGCGTGATGCAATGTTACTTCACGAACAAGATATTATTATTGCTTACGTTATATTCTTAGCTTTATTTCGAAGTATTGAATATTGCTTGAATGCTTATGGTTCGAAATTTCAATCTTTTCTAAGGAATGGATCGAGTAGAACTTGAATGTTCTTAGAATAAGGCTTCTATTCATCGAATAAGTCGCCTGCCAAACCTCGGTAACTACGATGATTGGGTCCTCCCAACTCATCAAAGGGCGAGGTAATGCTCAAATTTTGATGCCTAAATGGCACTCAATTACAAGTTACCGATACTCTGTATGCACCTAGAGCCCTTCGAACCTTACTTTGCTTCAACAATATACGTAGCAATGGTTTCCAGATTGAAACCCACTGTGAGAATGGAATAGAGTTTCTTTTATTTTAATGAATGTGGACGTATACGCATTTTAGAATAACTGATGAGCCGATCTAGTGGATGTACCTCACTATTATTAGGTTTTTAAAATCCTATGTTGTCACCAACAATGTACTTTGGGACATAGACTCATATAGGCTTTGGCACGATAGACTAGGTCATCTGGTCAAGTATGATGATATGTATACTAAAGAACACTGTTTAACATCATTACTTTTCGAGCGAAAATGTGGCAACAACTCAACATAAAGCACAATGTTGACGTTAATCGTGTTATGTCATCCAAAGAACCGAATGCATATCAAATGCCCACCACTTAGTGTTGCAAAGCCTGCTCTTTAGCCAAAGTAGGAGCGAGACCTTCCTATGCTAAAGAAATAAAAGCAAACATTCCATTCTACGCTGAATATAAGGAGAAATTTGTGGATCCGTCCACCTAATATGCGGACCATTTATGTATTGATGGTTTTGATGGATTCTCCGACATGTTGGTCACATGTCGCTCTCCTGTCCACTCAAACTGCTGCAGAACTTCCAAAATAATTTATAAGGACTCACCTCCCTTATCACATCTAAAGGACTCGATGATGTTGGAGAGTTCACATCAAAAAGTAATTGATGTTTATTGCATGATAGAGATTAATGAATAGTATCTCGTCCCATGTGCATATGCAAACGGTGCCATATAAACCACCTTCTAAAGAATATGTATGGTGATTATATCATTGGTTATGCGCATCAATTTGCATATTTTGCCTGGAATTATGCAATATTGCATGCAACTTTACTTAAATCGTTCATTCTTAGACCCTCTGCTAACCAATTAGTTTATGCGTACCAGTTGGTAACTGGATAGCCTGATTTCTATATTTTGGACCCAGACGGACTTGAGTGCCAATTGCGCATAATTGGTTACGCATTATATGTGCCTTCTGCGCCCCACAACGCATTGGTCTTTAGAAACGATTAAGTATTCACGTTGGATAAGAATCTCCAGACGTTTATCCGCTATTTGAAACCTTCACAGTGATCTCTTTACCGCACGATTTGCGGATTGTCGCTTTAATGAGACAACCTTCCCGTCGTTAGGGGAGGAGAGAAAACGTAATTTCTAGAGGAACGACAGGAATTGTCATGATGTCTCCACTTTGTCTCATTATGATCCCCGAACTTCACAATGTTACCGTGAAGCACAAAGAATACTCGATCTTCAGGATGTAGCAGATTCGATGCCTGATGCATTTACTGATATCGTTCAAGTGACAAGATCTCACATTACAGCTGCAAATGTGCCTGTAAGGTTAGAAGTCCCCTCCAAGGGGCACATCACCAATGAACCGGGTGATGCAACTGCACCCGGTGGAGGTGTGGTTGAGGCCGTGACTCCCTGCGAAGGAAAGGGGTGGAAGCCACATGGTTCGACTAAATACTCACCCAAGTAAGAGGTAGAGTATGGCACAACTTCACATGTTAACCATCAATGAACTCGTTTCATGAGATCATGCTCGATTTTATTATGTCCATGAATCATGACGAGGGGGACGCCCCGAAGATATGATTCAGAAAATCAAGAATCTCGATGAAATTATGAGGGTGTGGCCTGATCAACCACCCACTTTGATGACATGTCATGAATCATAAAGTACGATGATGTCGAACCTCGCTCAGTTGGATGAAATCAACATAGAGCTGATTGGCCTATAAGAAAAACATTCCAGGTAGAATTAGATTCTCCGACAAAGAGTCAGGTATTTGGTGTGGGTAGTGCTAACCTACCCAAGTGTAAAACCTATAAGACATAAATGAACCTTTGTCGTAAAACGTAGTGAGAATATAGAGTCCTAATGTACAAGTTTCACGAAGTAATGCTTCTCACAATGCCTTGGAATTGATTACGAGGAAATGTACTCCCACGTATATGTATCCGCTATTTGATTAGCTTAGTAATTTCCGAGGGACTGGAAATGCAGCCAATAGATGTGGTTACTACGTATCTCTATGGGGATCTAGATACGAAGATATATATGGAAGTGCCCGATGGCATTTCACTACCCAAATCAAGTAACTCCAGACCACAGAGTGCGTATTCAGTTCGTTTGAAACGCTCACTTTTACGGTTTGAAACAATCCGAAAGGATGTGGTATAACCGTCAAAGTGACTACTTGATTGGTAAGGGATAAAAGAACGATGAACTATGTCCCTGCGTCTTCACAAATAAGTTCCGGATTCACGATCATCGCAATGTACGCCGATGACATGAACATAATCGGTCTTGATGAAATAAGAAAAACCACCGGATACTTGTTGAGTTTGAGATGAAAGATCTTGGGAAAACTCGGTTCTGTCGAGGCATTGACATAGACATCGAGTTTGTGGAACTCATTCCACCGGTCTTCCTATGTCCAGAAGATTCACAGGCACTTTAACATGGACAAGGTAAACCCAACTAGCACCCCATGATAGGTCGAACATTTGGATGCAAAGGAAAGATCCATTTCGTCTAAAGGAAAGTGACGAAGAGCTTTCGGAGCTGAAATTCCCTACTTGAGTGCAATAGCGCATTATTGTACTTAGCTCAATGTACACGACCTGCCATCACTCCTCAGTTAATTCGCTGACTAGATTTAGTTCAGCATCGACGCAACATCAATGGAATGGTATCAAGAATATCTTCTTATACTTAAAAGAAACCATTGACTTGGGACTATTCTTTCCCTACAAGCAGGCAAAGTAAATGCTGGTGCCGAAGCAACTACCACAAAGTATGTGTTGGTATGAATTGCTTATGTCTAGGAAATCGACTAAGCAAACCCCTTTTGGCTACCTCATCGAATCACGACAAGATTCTTGCTTTGCATGAATCAATCCGTGAGTGTACATGATTAAGAACTATCATTCTACACTTGTGAGGAACTAGCGGTTAAGTACTGCCACTGATGAGCATACTTACATTTATGAACATGATGTAACTTGTAAATCCCCTTGATTGATGGAATGATCATAACGGGAAATATGTGAGATATAACGTAACATACTCACATAGGTTGCACTCTTTTCCTTAGACCAAGGTTTATTTTTCCCACTGGGTTTTGTTACTTGGCAAGGTTTTTAACGAGGCAACAATATATGAATGTAAGCATTAGGGGGAGCTATAGAGTTTTCCAAACTCTCGAGATCGATGTAAAGATCACAAGGAAATGGTGATTTATAAAGAAACTTAATCACATGTGTTGTACTCTTTTCTTTGACCAAGATTCATTTTCTCCCATTGGGTTTTGTTACTTGGCGAAGTTTTTAATGAGACAACAACTACTTGATTGATGTACAAATCAGGGGGAGATGTAGACTTGAGGGGGAGTCTTACATCCACACCGTACGTTATACTCTTTTCCTTCCAAGGATCATTTTTCCCACAGGGTTTTTATCACTTGGAAAGGTTTTTACGAGGTAACAAGATGTACGATTTTAGGGATCGATGGAATGGTTACCTTAATAGCGCTATGATCAAATGTAACGATCATATGAGAGAATAGATTCAAAGGACGAAGTCTAAACTTGATGTGTCTAGATGCTGTACTCTTTTCCCTACGATCAAGACATTTTTCCCACTGGGTTTTTGCTTGACGAGGTTTTAACGAGGCAACATGACATGCGCTTGTATACTAGGCACAAGGGGGAGTGTTAAAGGAATAATACCCATTGTGTGCCTAAGTCTGTTAGTTTATAGGCTTTCCTAGATAGGATTTGGCTGAGGCCTGTTTGTATGTACTTCACCCTATTTAAGGGATCTCATTGATGGAATAATACAACACTTTGCCCTACTTTCTTGTCTCATGTTATTTTCCCTTCAACAACGTTTACATTCTTGCTTCAGGCCTGTGGGGCTAGTTTTGATCTGGTTTTGGTGCAACAAGTAAGTTCATTGTCAAACTCTGAAACTAGTTTCTGGTGATAGTTTATTTGTGAAAAATTCTCTTCTCAGTGCTTATTTAGACTGTGATTCAGAAATATATGAACGATTATTGTTCGACGAAATGTCTGAGAAAGTATAATTTTGCAATTTAGTCTAATGGAATATTTACGTACTATAAATATTCCTCGTATTTGTTTGAAAATTTATACTGATTGTTATGATTATAAATTTCCACTGATTATTCGATTTTGAAAAAATTGGAGGATTTTTTATTTAAAAAAATATGAATTCCATGAGAATTCTAGGGTAAGAGGTCAAATTTATTCATCAACCAAGATTTTTGTAGTTCCATAAAATAATCAATGAAAATAAACTACAAAAATTCCCGTAGACTTTTTTGAAACTTGGGAAAAAGTTAAACCTAGGGGTGTTCAAAACCGGATATCCGGACTTTCGGATATCCGAAATTTCGGATATCCGAAAGTTCGGATAGTAGATTTTGATATCCGATATCCGTATCCAAAATTTCGGATATCCGATATCCGAATATCCGGAAAAAATATGAATTTTATTCGGATATCCTTAAATTCGAAAAAAAATATTCGGATTTGGATATCGGATATCCGAATATCCGAAAAAAACTTCGGATATGGATATCGGATATCCGAATATCCGAATACCTTCTATTATTTTAAATATAAAAAAATAGAAAATTTAGAATTTTTCGGATATTTCGGATATCCGAATATCCGATTTTTCTGAAAAGTACTATCCGATATCCGAATCCGAAGTTCCGGATATCCGAACTTCGGATATCCGAATTTTCGGATACCCGAATTTTCGGATACCCGAATTTTCAGATATCCGGAACTTCGGATTTTCGGATGTTTCGGATCGGATATCGGATATTTTGAACACCCCTAGTTAAACCTACCAATTTTGAGTGAGAATGAGTTGGTAATATGTCAAGAATAAAATTGAAATATTATGAACTAAATTGACAATCCTTAAAAATTGAAGAAAATAAAAACCACCACTTAAATTAGAAATAGAGTGTATTGAGAAGTATATAAATGTATAAAGGATATATGTGTGGGAGGGAATCTTATCCATTGCTTAAATTTTTCGTAACTGATTCATGCTTAACGATTTTGAGTATTTCAATTTACTCGATCGAATGAATACACGACTACACATGTACTAGGTCAAATGAGTATTGTTTTTTTTTGATAACTAGATGATCCCAGTTTAGGCGGACTAATCCTAGTCCCTCAATGAACCCACTCCTAACCCATTGAGAGAAGTAAATCGCGAGTCGCTCGAGCAATTCTAGGGTTCCCAATGCCTTTTCTGTACACTTCTGCGCACAAGAAGAAGACCTTATGCATTAATCGGTGTTTCCAAAGATTTCGGGAGAATGTACCGATTGATCAGCACCTCCGGGTTCCCAGCAAGAAAATACTCCACACTGCCGTTTGACGCGAGATTAAACATTGATTAGCGGTCGCTCGAGCTAACCCCGAGGAGCTAGAGGATCATAAAGAGAAAAACTTCCTCTTTCAAGACCTCTCCCAAAGGAGTAGGCGTCCTACCACTGGACCACCAACCCTTCCCCACCAAATGAGTATTGTTGTACTCAAATATGATTAGTATTTTACAAAAACTTGATATGTAGGAGTGGACGAATACTTATCATGTACTCAATCAAATAACCATGTGTACTCTTATACTCGACCAAATTAGGACGTTAATACTCATTTATTCAGTAGGATGAGTACATAAATACTGATGTATTCGGCCAAATGAATACAATAGTAGTTATATAAATATTAGGATACTTCAATATAAAGTGACCGAGCAATATGAATATTAAAATACATTCTCACGAATATATTCACCAATTTCTTTCATTCCTACAATTAATAAAAACCTTCAAATTCAGGAAAAAATGAAAGAAGAAGAGGAAGATGAACGAATATATGAACCAGATTTATTCCTATTTCCTAACCTAAACTTATTCTCAAGAGAACCACCCTATATATAAAACTAGGTATGAAATAAACGAAAAATAAAATCAAGCAAACCCCTTTTAGCATTGAAGAAGTCGGGCTCACGTATCTTGAAATTCGATCCCTGCAGTATGACAAAGAACAACAAAATCCACGAAGGGCTCTCTTCTCAACCCAAAATTGATGACTGTAACACAACCCTAAATCAGGTAGCACTCAAAAACCTTCACAATCACACTGATTCGACCCTCTATCTAATCGATTCAGTCTCTCTCTATCTATCTCGATTTCACTAAGAATGAAAAGAGAGAGAAGGGGCGAGGGGTAGAGCAAAGAAAAGGGCAGATGAATGATGAGGATTTTAGGGTTTCATCCCTTTAAAATGGGACGGATCAATGGTCCTGATTACACATGCTATATATTTTATATACTCCCTCCATCATCAAAAGAAAAAACTAAGGGGTTGTTTGTTTGGCTCTTAATGGTTACATTAAGAGACTACATCATTAAGAACTCTGTCCCGAATCAAGCTAAGGCCATTTGTTGTGAAAAAAATATGACCTCTTAATGGTTACAATAACCTCTTAACCATTAAGCATCTATACTCTCTCTCAACCATTAAGAGGCAAAAAATTTCCAGATTTACCCCTCTTCTTAAATTAGGAATTATTATTCATAATTATTATTATTATTATCTTTAAATGAATTTAAATAAAAAAACATTAGACATAATTATTATTATAATTTTCTAATGATTTAAATTAAAAAATATTATACATAACTATTATTATTGTTTTAAATGAATTAAATTAAAAAATATTATGCATAATTATAATTATTATTTCAAATGAATTAAATTTAAAAATATTATACATAATAATAATAATTATTATTATTATTTTAAATGAATTAAATTTAAAAATATTATACACAATTATTTATAAAAATTAGGGTTTTTATTTATAAAAAGGAGAGGTTTTGAGACGCAAGGAAGAAAAATAGAATTTTTAATCGCTACTTTTATACGAGAAGGGTAAAATGGTAATTTATTCTGAATTCGATTCTGATTCGAGCGATTACCAAACAACCAAATTTCATTCTGCACTCAACCATACAGAGCCTCTCAACCATTCTGCACTAAATCATTCAGCAACTACCAAACAGCCCCTAAACTCAAAATTTTTGGCACTAAAGAGTAACCAAATTAGAAATAATAATAACTTTTGTAACAAACTTTCCTTTTCCTGTTCGACGGATCAAAACGAAGCAGTGTTTAGTAAATTAGACGGAGGGAGCATCTCATAACCATCACAAAAAATAATTAAAAAATAATAATACCCAAGCATCGTAGTTTGTACAGTAAAACCTCTAAAAAAAATACTCTATTAAGAAATAAACTCTATTTAAAAATAAAAATTTATGGTCCCAACTTGGGATTAATTATAATTTGAAATAAACTTCATATTGTCATAATTCATATATTTTCAAATCTCAACATAATGAAATACACCTCCATTTAGGAATAAATCATAATATATATATATATATATAGGGGCGCGTTCTATGCAGTACCAATATTAGATGCAGTACTTTACAGTACTCATTTATGCACGAGTTTTGTTCTAATTATTCATGAAATATATGCATTTCGTGCATCAAAATTTCAATGCATTAATTCTCACAAAAAATTGATGCATATAATCTAATATTTTAATGCATCGATATTTTGATGCATATATTGCATATTTTAATGCATTGAAATTTTGATGCACGAAATGCATATATTTCATGCATAATTAGTACAAAAATCATGCATAAATTAGTACTGAGAATTAATGCATTGAAATTTTGATGCACGAAATGCATATATTTCATGCATAATTAGTACAAAACTCATGCATAAATGAGTCAGAAAATCGCATCTAATATTGATCTTTAACGCGCCACTAATATATATATATATATATATATATATATATATATATATATAAATTTTACAATAGATTTAAGTTGATCTAAAATACTTGTTCAAGGTTGATTGTGACAAATATTTAATCTTTTGTGTTGTAACCATATCCTTCAACTTGCATGTGCCTATTAGCTCGTCCAAATGACCACCTTCTTGTTGAACTCAAAACATTTCCAACTTATCGAGGAAGCTTAGAGCTTCTTCACATGAAATTTTTTGTACTTATCGTCCTCCGGATTATTTTCCTCATTTTCTTACCTAATTCCTTCAATGAAGCATAAACAATTTTCTTGCCTAATTGCCAAGTTTACAACATATTACATACATGTATCTACTAATTATAATATTTATATATTATACATGTAAAAAACGGGTGCTAACCTAGCGCACTATCACGACCCGATATGTCATGTCTGTGCTGACCGTCCAAATGAGGCGTGCCTTCTGGTTAGCTTGCCACAAGAAGGGTAAAGGAGACGACATTAGCGTTAAGGCGTTTGCCCGGATGCATCGGTCTGGCCGAGTCAGGTATGCCGACCCGATTTAGTCCGGAGAGCTTGTCGCTGGTCGAGGACTTGACTATGAAGGGGATCCTTGCGGGTAGGGCACAACTGGTCGGGGGCTACTGCCGTCGCCCTGATGAGCCCATGGCAGGGCGAAACCAGTTGGCATGCTATGTGGGATAAGCTGGTCCCGGGGAGTGAGGGCCCCTGGGACGCCGCATGAGCTTCAGAACTCCCGTCCCGTGACACGTGGTATTGGAGCCAAAATCTCCCTCAGTACGGTATGGTTCGGGTGTGGTCAAGTTCTGCCGAAACCGATGAGGGCGGGGAGTGAACACCAGTGCAAAGAGGGCACGGTCAAAGTGCGGCTCCTGACAAGGCTTTTAGGCGGAGAACATGAACCGATTCTATACCGGAATGAGAGGTGGTCCTAGGCTTGTGAGATCAGACGGTCCGGAATGTGGACACACTTGTATTGCGCACTTTTGGTAGCTCTACCTTCGGTGACCGGGGTGTAAGAGCGTGGATAATCGTGGGCCACTATGGGAACCTCGACATGCCGGCAAAATGCAGCGGCTGAGGGAATGCCGTTCAACCGAGGTACTAACGCAAGGAAGCGCGTAGGGTGAAGGTTGATGTCGATTGGTGATGCGGTATGTGCATGGCGCACTGCGGGCTAGCGCGAGGCGCGCGAGTGAAGAGCTTGTCCATCAAAGGATGGTGCCGTATGTGAATGGCCACGATCGTTGTGTGCGTGGGACAATACAGTGTGCGGAAAGAAACATTCTCCCCCAACACGAAGGCATGCTGTGATTTGGGTTGGATGTCACGACCCGATATGTCGTGTCTGTGTTGACTGTTGAGACGTGCCTTCTGGTTAGCTTGCCACAAGAAGGGAAAAGGGGGCGACATTAGCGTTAAGGCGTTGTTTGCCCGGATGCATCGACCTGGCCGAGTCAGGCATGCCGACCCGGTTTAGTCCGGAGAGCTTGTCGCTGGTCGAGGACTTGACTATGAAGGGGATCGTTGTTGGTAGGGCACAACTGGTCGGGGCCTACTGCCGTCTCCCTGATGAGCCCATGGCAGGGTGAAACCAGTTGGCATGCCATGTGGGATAGGCTGGTCCCGGGGAGTGAGGGCCCCTGGGACGCCGCACGCGCACGGGCTTCAGAACTCCCGTCCCGTGACAGCACGCACACACACATAAACACACACACAAATATATATATATATATATATATATATATATATATGTGTGTGTGTGTGTGTGTGTGTGTGTGTGGGTAAAACAATAAAACATATATCATCTCTATTTATAGTTCATTTGGAAAGATATCCAGAAGAAGATATTGGAGCATACCGTTGGTATCAAACTCACAACAAAGCAATATCAATCTGAAAACTCCCCATATCTTGTCAAAAACGACGAGATATGGGGGAACTTATGTCAATCCCAGACACCGCATAAAGTTTCTAAGAAAAATCCTGGGACAAGCAGTAACTATGACTCAAAAAATACAAGCAACAGAAATCCTGGGACGAATCGTCAGCTTATCTATTTCCATTAATGATTTAGGCAAAAACAAAGACACCTTTCTCTGAGTCGACCATCCTTTTGGCCGCAGCAGAACCAACTATTCTCTCGAGCTAATACCAACCCAAGAAAAAAAAAATTAATTAAATGATGATATAAACGAAGAAAGAACAAGGAAGAAATGAATTTATCTTTGACAATCAAGAAAGATTTTAAACATAATTTCGTCTGGTTTACATATTTTGACATACTGATAAAGAATGAAAGAACCAGAACGATACCTTAAGTTGATCCAAACGAGAAAATAAGACTCTGGTATTCATGCTATCAGACTCTGCCAGCAAGTTAACAATCTGCAGAATAAGTCGATGGAAGAAGAAGAAGAAGAAGAAGAGATGTATTTATACATGATATCAAGCTGGAATCAATGTGCCAGAAAAGTTAAGAGTGTTTTAACAAAGATGCATTACCTCAGGGTAAAATTCCTTTCTCTCCGGCAGAGAATAGATTATTAAATTGTGTACACCACGAATCTATTTGAAACAGAGTAAGAAAGATAAGAAGAATGAAGGTTCTTGACAAGTAAAATGCTACTCCTTCCGTCCCACTTGAAGAGTGTAATTTTGTTAATATACAACTTTTTAATTTGTCATTTTAACGAAGGTAGAACTCGTTTCGGACCATCTATTCACACCCATGTTTTAATTTTTTTCTCAAATAATTAATCTTGTAGCTTATATAACGAAGATCTTTAGTTTTAAGGAATATTACATAAATTTTAATTAGATAGTAAGATTTTATTTTGAAAGTTTATCCTTCAAGTGGGAGAAAATTATGTTTTGAAATTAAGTGGGACGGATGGAGTACTTAGAAATTTAAATAGGATTTCCTTGCACAAACATTAGCTTCAATCTGAAACCAAGGCAACAACCCCGATAAAGAGGAAATATCGACTCCAATAGTTAAAATTAGCAAATGCATAGTTCTCATTTGAAGGCTCGATAGCAGTTTTCATTAGTGATGTTAGATCTACTAAGCAATTATGCATTATGGAAAAGAGAAAAAAATAAAAAATGTTCCTGAAAAAAATCCTGCTAGTCTTCAAAATAATATAATTTATAAGCATATAAAATTTTACGGTCTGAATATATTAGAGTGAGTTATCGCGCTTCAGCCTTTTCGGTTCAAAACATAACGCTAGAAGGGTCGAAAATTAGAAAATGCAAAAAAGGGCTAGATTATGATATGCGAAGATGATAAACTCCATGTAGATGCAACAACAGCACACCACTAAAATTTTATATTTCGTTTTGCATTTTAATCATATCTATAGGGTCTCATCCGATTGCTAAAGAGGCTTACTATGCTAATAATAATGGTGGAAATTGTTCATGGTTCATTTAGGTTCACTAACTTTAATGCATGCACAGAAGAATTTCAAAATCCTTAAAATGTCAAACACAAAGTGAATGGAAATAACGAATGAACCTATTAACAAGACAATAGCCCACTGAGTAATTATATAAAAAGAGAAACCACCTTGTATCTGTAGTAGAAATGCGCTCTCTCTGTGTAAAGCATAATTTTCTTATCTCCTCTAAAAAACTGTCCCCGCACACGAGATATATCATTTCGTTTTACATACCTATATAATGAGAGAAAAATCATGGATCGATTTAGGAAAAACAGCAAAGGAAGTTAAAAATTTCAAAAAAGAGTCGACATTGTCTTACTCTCCGAACAAGCAGAAGGAGGCAGCTTGTGACTTCAAATAATTCCGAAGTCGTACAAACTCAAAGTAAGAACTGATAAATATCATTACCCCATGCTGCATGGAAAGAAGTATGTAGAAAGTCAATTTTTTACTGTAAATGGCAATTAAAGCATATGACAATATAATTGTTGAGCCCCCCTATTACCTGAACAGAATCTTTGATCTTGGGGAATACCTGCAAAATAAAATTTGGTTAGGGGCATAGGTATATTTGCTGCAAAAGATGCTTATACTAAATTTATATGCAAAAGCAAATGAAAAATTTATTATGGGACAAAGGGAGTAATACTAATAGTTGAACAACAGCTAGAATATAAACATCAACCCAAGATCCATCCTCAAACACATAAAAAATAACACAAAATAAGTGTGTTCAAACCAAAAGTTATGATGAGTACAAAATCAGCAAAGATCAAACTTAAATAGGGAATCATCAGTGTAAATGGTTTGAAAATTTCATCAAAATATCTTCACTTTTATGTTTACAGCCACTCAACGGATCGTCAAACATTATAAATAATAATATAGACAAGAATATTAATAGAAATTCATTAATCTAAATGTTCACTATTTTATACTAAAATATTCGCTGTTCTTTTAAAATAAATATTCATATAAGGGTGAGGATCTTGGGGTCAAACCCTTTATTTCAAAAAATTTAAATCTGGAGACACTGTTAAAAAGAATCCAAATTTAAGAGATGGGCAACACGGAAACGGCACATAATAATTATCTATTTAATAAAGTAATAGAAATTAACTTTTTCTCTTAACATTATTCTATTCATCTGAAGTTGCGACCTTTTAAACATTGTGAGTTTGATTTCTAGTTTACGTTGTGCACTAAAATAAGTTGTAAAGAACCATTACTAATATTGATAAATCTAACCCAACATCTAAGTTTAAATGATATAAGCCCAGGCCGAAAACCAGTTAGGGACTTAAATAGTCTTCTTCCTCACAGCTAAACCCTGATGTTTGCACATATGGGGAAACAAACATCAGCGCCCAATTCTTCTCCTTGATTCGACCATGATAACGGGATGACTCGTAACGGAGTTGACTCGTTTGCCTCACACACGAAACTTGTAAGTTCCAGATTTCTCCCGTAACTCAAACGACTCGAGGCACCACTCTTCCGCCTTGCTCGACTTGTGAGGAGTCTCGTGCGAGTCGCTTTTTTGAAACATTGCTATTCAGATAAGGAATCGTGAAAATCCAAGAACCAACCACCAGTTGCCTCTGTTGGGAGATCAGCTAAAATCGTCCATCTTTACAATTTTGGGTTTGATATTGAAGGGAAAATGTTGGGAGACGCCGTCCTAAATTTACAAATCACAAAAGTAAATAGCAGGGCTTCTAAAAACAACCATAAATGATTAAGGACAACTACAGACTTTTTCCACTCTTCCAAACAGCATTTGGTTAATCCTCCATTTTGCTATTTTCTAACTGCAATTTCCTGCCAATACTTACCTTATTCTCAATCAAGATTCTACCTCATTTTCTCTTCAAAAAACCTAGTTAATAATATTCAAGCAGATTCAATTCTAGTTATTTAGAACATAAAAAAAACTGATTCACAGGACACCTCTTCCTTTAGCATCAAATGGACAAATCTCAAAACGAGTCAAAACCACACAATTCAATCATCATTCAGTACTCGGGCAATATAATCATTTTGACAATGAAGCCTAAACAAGAAACTGGGTTTATCAATATATTCAAAAACATGCTAAAAGATTTAGACCCATTTAGATTAAACAGCAAAAACACACTTGATTCATCAATTTAACAAAGTATACGAGATTCAACAGAATATAACTGAACCATAAAGGACAAGTTTGGACGAACCTTTTCACAAAAATACTTAAGTCGGGCGTCATCGGCGTCTACTATTGATTCAGTGTCAAAACGCTCATAAATCTGCAAAATCAATAAGGTGAATACAAATATAGAAGCAAGGAAGGCCAATTTTAGTTATATTAAACGTTTTTTCGGTGCATTGACATTCCCTTTTCTTCATTCTAACAATTGACATAGTAATCGTCAGGAATGAAGAAGATTAAAGATACAATCAAACATCTCCCCCCCCCCCTCTTTTTTCACATTTTTCTATTTATAGAATTAAGGAATGAAAAAAAGAATAAAAGTGGATGCAACGTCTATAAGACTGGGGTATTTTTTTTTGTAAGTACAATTTTAGTTATTGTTGCAAACACTATACAAAAGGGAGCCCTCGCACAACGTTCGGAGTTGCTACCATAGTTGTTACAGGTGGAAGGCGCACCAAAGGTGATAAGGACTCCTATCGCCTGAGGCGCAAGGCGAGGTGGGAGCCTGACAAACGTGAGGCGCAAAAAAAATAAAAGATAAAATAAAATAAATTGCAACACTCATAAACACATAATGAAAAGAAAGTATAACTATCCAAAAAACATAGGCGCGTCTTGGCGCACTGAAAAACAATGAAAAACAACCTTTAAAAGTGTTTAAAAAAACTAATGATACAGACGCGCGTCTAGGCGCACTGAGGCGAAGGTAAAAGGCGCACCGAGGCGCACGCCTCACCCACATCGCCCACCTTTGGTCCTGAGAGGCAAAGAGGGGTTTTTTCTATGCGCCCGTCGCCTCAGGCGCCCCTTTAACAACTATGGTTGCTGCTATGTAACTTGGAGGTCACAAGTTTAAGCCCATGCAGAGACTGCCTACATCAGGTCAACAACATGGACCCAGCGCATAGCAGGAGCTCTTGTAGCACCGGTTGCCCTTTTATAAAACAGTATTATATCAAGCCTTTACTGTGAGGAAGATAAGAGAGAGATACAAGTCACATTATGGACGTACATGCAACAGCATATGCATGCATAGGGATATAATTAAGCCATATAATGTCAATCTCCAAAAAAAAAAAAAAGCACAACTTAGTCAAGACAATCATGAGACTCATTCTTGTTTTAAGAGAGCTACATATTTTAATCTTCTCTCACCAGAATCAGACTTAAGAATCAAGAAGTCAATTGAGTTCTCAAATTTTTTAATGGAACATACAAACGAGGAAATAATTTACCAAAAGTCATCCAGAATGTTTCAAAGACTACACTGAGTTTATTAATATGATTTAATGTAATGGAAGATATTCACCTGCCGCACTGGAATTAATATTTTTGGAAGGACACCTTTATACTTGCACTCCAATTTGACCTGCAAAAGTAAAAAAATTAATGGCTTCTATGTTCAAAATAAAGAGATGCAAAAACTGACAATAACCAGCAACGCTATTCCATTCAATAGATCCAGACTTCGTAATTTTTGTTAGCATTGGGTATTAGTTAAAAATTTGAGAAAACTGTGGTACCAAATTGACATTATTGGTCAAAATAAATACCCACCTAATTTTGAATAACTTGTCATGGATTCACAGAATCCAAAAAATACTCTTCATTACCCACTTACAGAAATGGACCCCACTGAAAATCCTCATTTGAAAAATATTTCAGTAGGAAAATTACTAGTTAGCGTCTCTAGCAAGTTACGCGGAAAAAAAAAAAAAAAAAAAAAAAAGATATTTTTGCCACGAACATGTCTCTTGACACCCTAAAGAATATTACGGAATCCAATTCTTAGAAAAAGACAAGGATGACTAAGGGAAATTCACACCAATCAATTGAAGGGAAATATGCAAGCAATAACCATGACAAATTCCTAAGTGAAAATGCACCTAGAGGTTGTCTCAGGTTCAGAGATCGTTTTAGAGATGCGCATTGCAGGGCTTCACATTGGAAGACCGTTCTAACACCAATTTCATTCCAACGAAATGAAGAAAAATGAGTATTTAAACCATGTCACAGAAATTTAAAACCATGTAACACAATTTGAAAATATAATATGCAGTATATGTGCGAACCTTTCCACGGTAATTAAGACAATGCTGGCTAAACAGAGCGTTGATTTCTGCAAAAGCGAAAACCAAACGGGAGCAATGAGGATGCGACTCAGACTTAAACTATGTATCAGACTTAAATTTATGTAAACATATCATTTACTTCCCCCGTTCACTATTAATTTCAACACTTCACTTTTTACATTAGTCATATACTAACCTTCGACCGTACTTTGTTTCACTAATATAAAAACAAATTTTAGCATGTAAGATGCTGGATTCGTCTCAATTTATATTTTTTTCATAAGTTTCTCCAATATATAACCAAGGATCAATGTTCAAACTTATATAATGAACTCCATGAAAAGTCCAATGCCGCAGTTAATCTGAACGGATGAAGTATAAAACAGGCTATCTTCTAAAGTACCACTGATCTTAGAAATAAAAATATGCTCAGCTAAAGAGAGAGAGAGAGGAAAGAAAAATAAAGTATGCAAGACAAGACAGCACGAACAGCAAGCACAAACATGAATGCCTTTGAGCATCATTAATTAATTGACTGGATAAACAACCCTGGGTCAATCTACTTCTGGCAGCTTAACTCTGAAGGTGCAGAATGTCCATCTATATAATATCACTACCAGCAAATAATAAAAGAAATATTCTATATTGATTACCTGGATTTATATGAGAACCTAAAACTATAGTTTGGCGATAGAATCGTGCTTGTCCATCTAAGTACCTGATAATGTAGAAACATATAAATGCAAGAAAAATTAGTAAGAGGATACCTGAGGAAGAGACTTATGCAAATTAAATGCATTTCACCATATCACTCATTTATTTTGCCAAAACATGTAATTAATGTACTTTGATAGATCTAAGCAATCATTAGTTCCTCATGGCACATGGGTCTCATGATCTTTAAACTACAGCAAATGAATGGTGAAGTTCCTCAACCACATGTGTCTCATGATCTTTAAACTACAGCAAATGAATGGTGAAGGGCTAACCAAAAATTTGTCTCCCATAGATATAATTGTTTCCTTCAACATCACGAATTTGGAGGCAAGTACAGACATTCGACAAAAAAAATATCAAAATGCATACCATGGCCTTATGCGCATAATATCAGTTCCATGTTGCTTAGAGGGAAGTTTATTCAAATGTTCAACAACAGTATTCACATAGGACCAATTCTGGAGAATTTCAGAAAAAGTGCCGTAGAAAAAGAAAATATCATCAGGAAAATAAACCTTATACAATCATACAGACGTCAGCTGCACAAGATAATTTTACAAACCTGCATTAGCATGACATCCGCATGGTCTATGATTAAGATCTGTCACATAGAAGTTTTCAGTATTCAGTATATGATTGTCATGGAGATCTTTCCAAAAGAAATAGTAATATCAAGGACAACTAAAAGTAAGTGCTTACTTCAATCGAAGAAATATAATCAACATCTTTCTCTTTCTCAACCTCTGCCTCCCCAATTTTCTGTAATAGAATAACTTAATTGAGAAGAAAAGAAGTCGCATCATCGAAAAAAAATGCAGATAGACAAAAAAGAAGTATAAATTGACTAAGATGAATCAAGGGAATATAAAAATGTGAGATTTACACGAGGGCCATCTAACAAAAATGCAAACTCAATGAAGCATAATATAAATGATTATTTTCTTAATCACATAAAGCTCGAGTAAATCTCTGAGTGTATTTCAGTAAATCAATCATCCAAAAAATCATATATTGTTTAACATCCGAATACATAACATTCAAGACTCTTACAGTGATTAAGCCCAGAGGAGATGCAACAATGACGTCTGACGTATAGAAATCACCATACAACTTTATACCCCTGTGAAAAGAAACAAAAAACAAGTGGCATTAGATATTACCTAAGCCCACAAACCACAATGTTCTTGATAGTGAAATTGTCAAATGGATGAATTTTGGAGTGTCATTACTAAATAATTTAGCGAGCTAATTCAAAACGTATTTAAATAGCATTAAGCAAACTGAGATCCATAACAATCTGAATGTTGAACGAAGAATAATTTTTTTATATCTACATTTCTTGAATGAAATAAAAATGTCATGCATTTCACTACTTCATTTCCTCAAATGCGGCCTTCCGCAAATATTAGCTTCATGTTAGAGGAAAATATCATGTAAAAATCAGCACTATTTTTCTAGCATACCAAATGAAATAAAGTTGTGTTTCGCTTGAAGAATTTAGAGGGGGACCGGAAGCTAAATTAAATCCAATATTGATTGGATCGCCAACAGTAAGAATGATCATGAAAGTTGCTCAAAATAATTGCTAAATTTGAAAGCAATAGCTAATGAGTATACTTCAACGATTTCCATTTACTTGTTGCCATAAACATTCATCACGTTGCAACATTAGTAGGTACACAGATATGATGGTGCGGTATTTCAAACTTTTGCAGACTAGGTAATTAAAAAAAAAAAAAAAAAAAAAAAAAAACTGTGAACCTTATGCAGTATCTTACCACAAGTGTTAGTTACTAAATAACCATAAGGTATAAAGAGGAAAGACATTTGGACATTTAATCTCAAAAACAAAGCGACTCTACATGCTGATCTGATAACATTCTGTTAAAGGTCGACCTCTGTTGCCTGCTGTTTTGCTGATTTTACTTATTTGTTTAATTTAATGTTAGTTTGGCTAGGTCAAGTAATAGTTACCAATATGGGCCTGAGCCCATCCACCAGAAAATAAGCTAACTGGGCTCCATCCCGCCAGAGATCTCTAACTCAAATCACTTTCCGTAGATACAGATACGAGATGGGATCTATCTAATCTTCCTTTGCCTAGCTGCCCATTGCTAGAACTTCCAGCGCTAAGGTGGTTGGTGTGGTAAGGCAAGCAACTCCTCTTTCCGAAGAAGAGTGCCCGCCCGAGCTTCTTAAAGTAAAGAGGCGCGTGCAATAGTACACGCGTACGTACGTGCGTGGCAGGCGTAGTAACAGTAGGGTTATTATGCTAATTAAGCTGGTAGTTTTTCTTTGCATGAGACGATTGTGAGATTTTTAGCTCGGGCGGAAGTTTACTTCCCATAGAGAACGTCAAGTTCTTGATTGTTGCTTGGATCTATAATGTTGTTTCATCATTGTTCTTACAGTTGGCTCTATCATATTAATATAATATGTTTCTTCCCAGTCAAACCCACAAAACTTTCCCTTACATGAGTAGGAAGAGTTTATTTTCCAACACTTTCACATCTAACAGCACACAGATCATGCACTTCTTCCTCATAAAAAAAAAAAAAAAAAATCATGCACTACTGAAGCTTCTGCAACGAAAATGTATGGGTGGGTGGGTGAGGGGATTTGCTTGGGCTTCCAGAAGAAAAAAAAAGGAAAAAAGTTGTCACTGGTGCGGTTCATAATGGGGTCACATGTATACAGAATCAACAAAAGGACTTACGGAAAATTCAGTTTCCAGACTACCTAAAGTAAATGTCAGGAATCTTACTTGTTTGTATATTTTACGCCTATCATGAAGTCATCATTGTCATTATTCTTGCCAAGCAATGCTTGGAAGTCGGGAGGTTTTGCAGAGTTTTTAGATTTCGGGATTTCAGAGTCACCCTCATCATTCTTGTTCCCAGAACCAAATTCTTCATAAAGGCGTTCCAAATTTTCCACATTAGCCTGTTCACAAAGGAAACTATATTTAACCAGCAATTCACAAATACCCATAAAGCGAAGAAACTATTTATAAACATAAAAACATTTTAATATAATCAACTCATGCATTGTAGCCAAACTGATATCTCCATAAGGAAATAGCAGCCAATAGTCCTCAAAAGGTTATGCGTGGGACGTTTTATAAAGTGAAAATGATTAAGTTTGGTGCGAATACATGTCACAAGGGTAAGAATATAAATTAATAAAAAAGGCAACAAAAACAAGCACAGACATAAAGAAAATAATAAAACTGAACAAATTTATCCCACTTCTGTAATTCAGGTATATAGATAATCTCTTCCACTCTACGCCATCAGGGTAATCTTTGAAGTAAAAACCACACTTTAAAACTTTTCTTATTATCATATTCCATGTGATTTTGAGCCCGACTCTATGAAGGTTACAATCAATATCAATTCCATCAAGCTTTCAGATAGGTGCATTCCAGACCCTGAAACCCCAGCAAAGGCATCTTCTATATTTTGCTGTGAAGAGCATTCACTAAAGCCAATCATAGATGGTCCTTTACAACGCCTCAACTTTTTTTAAGCGTACCCCACGGGAATTTAGTGTTTTTAATGAAAACATTAGGTTTGACATGAGATTTGCATGCCCCTGGATAGAATGTGTAAAATAACATCCTAAAATAACATCCACCAACAAGCCTCCCAACTTTTAAGGTATCAACTCATCCCAAGAGCTCAGGAAGGGAGACAGCCAGAAGTCATTCTGGTAAATTAGAAACATACCAGAAACTAGGCTCATCGCCAAAAGTATAATATCAACACAACACAAAATTCACTTTAGAGATGATAAAAATGACAAGAACTGCAATTAACGGATATCAGAAGAACTTGTCATCAACTTTAACACCTTTTGAACTCAAAATAGTTGGCAGAATCAACAAATACATGGCTGGCTAACTTCTCAATTGTTAAAGAGGCCAACTACACATCCTAATGACCGATCCAGGTATTACATTAATTACACTCTTTCATATGTAGTCACCCTGAAATAGAGATACACTACTAAAACACCTATACCAAAAGTTTCACAGCTAATTTCTCGAATTTCCATGAGACAAAGAAACCACAAGATCACTAATCACAATAATAATTAGTTTGCTTAAAAAAGAAAAAAAACATAATGATTAAGAAAACTTATGTAACAATTGGGCATTATCACACATGTAATGATCGGGAAGGCAATCTAGACCCGTCCATGCTCTCGATGATAATATGAGGATTTTCCAGAATGCTGTATCTTGATAAGAAAATTCAAGGATGGCTGAGAGTTTGTAGCACTTCACGCCCTCTTAGCTACACAAAGCATAGACGAGAGAGGTATGACTACCTTATGCTTAGATGGAGTCAACTGGATCAACCTCTTGACAACCCGACGTGCAACACCAGCTAGTGGCAACATGATCAAAACCTGTGAGAACAAGAAACGAGCTAAGATGCACCAATGACACAATAGCAGCTGACACATGTGTCAAAGAGAATACAATTGAGTAAACCATCAAACCATGGATGGATAGGAGATACGAACAGGACACAGGCAGCAACAAATTGATGCACACACATCACAATTTTATTCCTCGAGTTAAAAAAGGAAGACTGGCATGTAGAGCAAATAATACAAGAATGTAATCAATGCGTCCAGTAGTTCTTTGTTTTCTCAATTTCGTTAAAATTTATGTATTTTTGTGTAAAAGATGCAGCATTAACTATCTTATACCTATCATTTCGAGTGATAATCATTTTCCACAGAATATACTGCACCAATAAAGTTCAGTGGTCTCTCTACTGTTCAATAGTTTTGGTGAGATTTCCAGCAGCCACATCTTCCAGAAAGTACTAGTAGTCTTATATACATCTAAAGAATATTTCTAATTCAGCATCCCACGTTCCAATCTTTTGACTGGGTTCAGCCAACAGGTTTCAGAAAATTACACACTCAATGCTTCTTAAAGTAAGAACGATTTTACTGAATTCTGAAAAGCTGATCAAACTCTAGCATACATGATTTCCCAAAGAATCAATAAAGTCGACTATCCTAGACAATTATATATTTTAAAAACATTTACTCCATAAACTATTGTTTGTGTTAATAAAATGCCTATACTTGAAATGTCTCCAGCTGAAAAGGTGAGTTATGGTACAATTACCATGTAATGATGAAATGAGATAATATTAGCTGTACTATGTAAAACTCCACGGAATTTATTAACTAAGTACACAAAAGAACCCCATCATCTCATATTGGAGTTTCAATTCCCAACCCGCAATCCTTCATAACAGACACAAACATTATGATGTCATGAATGTAAAGCAAGAATCAGAACTTAAATCGGGATTGAGCTCAGTATACCTCATAGTACTTGAAAAAGGCTGTCTTTTAAATCACCGTAGGCTGTAGTACAATACTCCAATGTATTACGTACATGTTTACACATTTTAAAGCAGTGTTTGAAAAGGGGGCTCCGCGCGCCTTGAAGTGCGCCTCGGAGCGCCTTTCGCCGGAACGCATCAAGGCGTCCGGCGATCTGTGAGAAACATGAAAAGCGGTCGCTTTTTGGACAGGGCGCACGCTTCTGAGGAATAGCGTGCGCCTTCAGCGCTTTCTGTAGAAAGCGAACGCAGTCCGTGTTTTTTTTTTTTTTTAAATGGCCTAAAACGACGTCGTTTCAGGGTAAGAAGGAAAATAAGAAAAAAAAAAGCAAAAAATGCGTCCTGCACTATCCGTTTCAAGGAAAATAAAAATAAATGTAACCCTACTTTTGTTATCCCGCCGCCTTCAGCAGTAATCTAAGGAAAATTAAAAAAAAAAAGGAACCCGCCGGTTTTATAAGAAGGAATACTCCCACCGTGATTTTCACTTCTACAGCAGATCTTTTTTACTTCTTCTCCAGTTTTGCTGACAAAAAAATTTCAGCAAACAAAAAAATACTCCCAGCAATAAATACTCCAGCCGTTATTTTTAACTTCAGCAAACAAAAAAGAATCATCATCAACATCATCAACAGCACCTTAATCCCAACTATGTTGGGGTCGGTGACATGAAGATTATGGTGTCATTTAATTGTCTAAAATTAGTTAACACCATAACTCATGCAAATAACAAAGTGGCAAAGTTTTACGCCGGATGCCCTTCCAAACAAAAAAGAATCCCAGCAAAAAATACTCCCAACAAACTTTCTTCTCCAGCACTTTTTTTTCACTTCTCCAGCAGTTTTTTTTACAACTCAAAACAATGAGTACAAGCAAGAAGGATATTTTCTGGAAATATGCATTTAATAAAGAAGGTGAAGGTTTTCCGAGATGCAAATTTTGTGACAAAAAATCAAGTGGTGATATAAATCGATTGAAACACGATTGGGCTGGAACCCACCGAGGCGTTGAACCTTGCTCTAAACTACCTGAGGATGTAAAAAAAGAAAGCCAGCTTGCCTTGAGATTCTTCTTTTCTTCGGCCAAAGATAAAAGAACCGAGCTACTAAGGGAGATAGGAGAGGGGCCTGGTCAGAATTATTCGACGAGGTAGTTCCGGTAGTTGCCCTCAACGAAGTAGTGGCTCCGTACCTCAATCTAGAGGTCCAATGGACCATTTTGTCAACGTTCAAGCGAAGCAAACAACTATAAATTCAGCTTTCAAGAAAGAACAGAGAATTAATGCTTGTAGAAAAATTGGTCAGTTTGTTTATGACACTATGATTTCTTTCAACATGGTGTTGAAGCTATTGCCGAGTATGGGCCTGGATTCAAGCCCCAATCAATGTGGGAATTGAGGACATGGATACTTAAGACAGAAGTTGAGGATATTAACAATTTGAAAAAAGAGCACATGAAAGCTTGGAAGGAATGTGGTTGCTCTATCATGTCGGATGGCTGGACTGACGGTAAAAGTAGGTGTCTTGTGAATTTTCTTGTTAACAGCCCTCATGGCACTTTCTTTTTTAGATGAGTTAATGCTTCAGATACTATTAAAAATGGTGAATTGATGTTCAAGTTTCTTGATGATATTGTAAAAGAGGTTGGGGAGGAGCATGTGATACAGATTATTACGGATAGTGCTCCAAACATGAAAAATGCGGGGAAAAGATTAATGGAAAAAAGACAGAAACTGTGGTGGACACCATGTGCAGCGCACTGCATTGATTTAATGTTGGAGGATATTGAGAAGATGAAAGTTTTTGACAATACCCTCCAAAGGGCTAAGAAAGTCGTGTGAAGTTTATATATGTCATTCGATTATTCTTGCAATGATGAGGAGATTTACAAATGATAGAGAGCTTATTCGCCCAGCGGTCACTCGATTTGCATCTGCATTCTTAACAATTCAAAGCATATACAAATAAAAGAGGTCACTAGCAAATATGTTTACTTCTAAAGAATGGGAAGAAACAACTTATTCTCGCACTAAAAAATTCGAAAGCGACAAGTAGTTTTGGTTGATGAAGATGATGATGATGCAATCGACCCTAGGCAATTCGATAGTGGGCGATTCCCCATCTCCAGAGATACTTTGGACAATTTGGACAGTGATGTGCTTGCGGATACGGAACTTGGTGGGGAAGGAATGAATTACGAGGAGTTTGAGGGTGTCAATTTTCGATGTGAATCCTTTGAATCTGATGATTAAGATGTCACTTAGTCAATTATTGTTGAACTTATTTTCTTTCATGTTGAACTTGTGGCTTGTATCGTTGAACTTATGTTATTTCATTTTGTTTTGGTTGAATTTTTTAGTGCGAGAATAAGTTGTTTCTTCCCATTCTTTAGAAGTAAACATATTTGCTAGTGGCCTCTTTTGTTTGTATATGCTTTGAAGTGTTAAGAAAGCATTTGCAAATCGAGTGACCGCTGGGCGAATAAGCTCTCTATCATTTGTAAATCTTCTCATCATTGCAAGAATAATCGAATGACCATATATAAACTTCACAACTTTCTTAGCCTTTTGGAGTGTGTTGTCAAATACTTTCATCTCCCCAATATCCTCCAACATTAAATCAATGCAGTGTGCTGCACAGTGTCCACCACAGTTTCTGTCTTTTTTCCATTAATCTTTTCCCCGCATTTTTCATGTTTGGAGCACTATCCGTAATAATCTGTATCACATGCTCCTCCCCAACCTCTTTTACAATATCATCAAGAAACTTGAACATCAATTCACCATTTTTAATAGTATCTGATCTCAAAAAGAAAGTGCCATGAGGGCTGTTAACAAGAAAATTCACAACACACCTACTTTTACCGCCAGTCCAGCCATCCGACATGATAGAGCAGCCATATTTCTTCATGTGCTCTTTTTTCAAATTGTTAATATCCTCAACTTCTGTCTTAAGTATCCATATCCTCAATTCCCAAATAGATGGGGGCTCGAATCCAGGCCCATACTCGGCAATAGCTTCAACAGCAGGCTTCCAAAATGGGGAATTCACCACGTTGAAAGGAATCATAGTGTCATAAACAACTCGACCAATTTTTCTGCAAGCATTAATTCTCTGTTCTTTCTTGAAAGCTGAATTTATAGTTGTTTGCTTCGCTTGAACGTTGACAAATTGGTCCATTGGACCTCTAGATTGAGGTACGGAGCCACTACTTCGCTGAGGGCAACTACCGGAACTACCCGTCGAATAATTCTGACCAGACCCCTCTCCTATCTCCCTTAGTAGCTCGGTTCTTTTATCTTTGGCCGAAAAGAAGGATCTCAAGGCAAGCTGGCTTTCTTTTTTTACATCCTCAGGTAGTTTAGAGCAAGGTTCAACGCCTCGGTGGGTTCCAGCCCAATGGTGTTTCAATCGATTTATACCACCACTTGATTTTTTTGTCACAAAATTTGCATCTCGGAAAACCTTCACCTTCTTTATTATATGCATATTTCCAAAAAATATCCTTCTTGCTTGTACTCATTGTTTTGAGTTGTAAAAAAAAAAACTGCTAGAGAAGTGAAAAAAAGTGCTGGAGAAGAAAGTTTGCTGGGAGTATTTTTTGTTGGGATTCTTTTTTGTTTGCTAAAAAAAAAAAAAAAGCAATTTGGAGTATTTAGTCTTTGGGAGTATTTTTTTGTTTCTTGAAAATTTTTGTCAAAGAAAGCTGGAGAAGAAGTAAAAAAGATCTGCTGGAGAAGTGAAAATCACGGTGGGAGTATTCCTTCTTATAAAACCGGCGGGATAACATTAGGGTTCCCTTTTTTTTCCTTAGATTACTGCTGAAGGAGGCGGGATAATAAAAGTAGGGTTACATTTTTTTCCCTTGAAACGGATAGTGCAGGACGCGTTTTTTTCTTTTTTTTCCTTCTTACCCTGAAACGACGTCGTTTTAGGCCAAAATTTTTTAAAAAAAAAAAACACGGACTGCGTTTGCTTTCTACAGAAAGCGCTGAAGCACGCTATACCTCAGAAGCGTGCGCCCTGTCCAAAAAGCGACCGCTTTTCATGCTTCTCGCAGATCGTCGGACGCCTTGATGCGTTTCCAGCAAAAGGCGCTCTGAGGCGCGCTTCAAGGCTCGCGGAGCGCCTCCTTTTCAAACACTGGTTGAACTTATGTTATTTCATTTCGTTTTGGTTGAATTGTTTATGTTTTTAAACTTTATATATGTTGCTTAAGTTGTATTATTACGTATTTAAAGTTTATTTGATTAAGGGATTATTCTTTAGGTGTTATTCTATAGCTGGAAAAAAAAAACATATAGTGCTTACGCCTCGGCGCCTCAAGGCTTACGCCTCAGCTTTTTGGCAGGCCAACGCTAGGCTTACGCCTTCGCCTTTTCAAACATTGATGCAACTATTGAATACTAGATTTATATTCCATATAACCATATGTAAGCAACAAAATATACCTTGGGACGAGTAAATCCACGATCGAGGTAATAATCTTCGTCAACGGTTTTGCCATCCAAACTCTCTTGATTCTTAGCCAGTTCTCTTTCATTCTTCACCATAAGATCTCTACTTTTAAAGATATGATTTAACTGCAATAAGATAATCACTTAGCCTATTCATACAAGACAACGGAAGCTACGAGATTAGAACAAAAGGACGAACATCTATGTGCTGACAGGTGTGGTTAAAAGCATGAGCATACTAATAAAAAGTTGTAGTCATGCACGTACAGCATGCATGAGATAAGCATCCATGATATTCAAATCTTCTTCCAAGCCTTTGAGGTAAAAGGGCTTCTTGTTATGGTGCATTATATCATAATAGCTGTTGCCTAGAGAGATAAAAATAATAGATCAGAGGTGAAGAACCCATCCACATTTACCAAATAAATCACGGAAAGAACTCAGTAATTTCAAATGGAATCAAGTACAGCTTGCTCAATGCACTTACATATAGAGAAAAATGATCTCTGTTTAGATTGATGAAAATCACTGCCTCCTGATGCTTTGTAGCTTTCCAGCCAATGCTTGTATAACCTTGGCTTGATGCCATAATAAGCATCTATGTACAAATCCTACATGCAAAATGTTAGATTACACATGCATTTTGGATTACACATAAGCAACTTCTGATAATTCCATCTTAATCATGAACTTTCATTTTAAAGGCATTCTGAAACATGCACTAAAAGAAAGGGGGGGTGGGGGGGGGGATAGGGAAGTACATATATCAAATTCCAAGTGGCCAATTCTCATACATGTCCTAGAGCCAAGACAACATATGCAAGGGAATTCACGAAGTGAGTTATTTACTCCATTAAACATCACTTAACCAACGAAAGCAAAACTGTGCCTTGTGTAACGGCCAAGTTAACATTCAAGAGGTCATTGAGCTCCTCGACCAGCCTCGCCAACAAATTACCTCCATACTTGAAACTGCCAGCCCCAAGACAAAATGATCCAGAAAATAAGAGAAAGATTGCCGCCACCACCACCAGGTACTTTATGGTTAGCAAAAGGGCTAAAACATTTGATACCTCAGTTGCAAAACGCTAGTGTTTAATACTAACTCAAAAAAACAAAATTACAAAAGATACTGAAGGCATCATCTTTCATCATATAAATTTCTTAATGTTAGAAAAATTTCATTTCTCATCACCATCTGAAACTTTTTGCCTGAATTCTTAAACACTCCGATTAAAAAATCAACCGGATAAAAAGTCACGAGACCTTTTGCAGATATGCCCATCTATCTAACAACACCAGATCTTGCTTTTTTTATGTCTTCCACGTTCACATCTCCTTTCACGTAACTCAACAAAACCTTGCAGATAGTCAGATACTATCACAAAATTTACTAACTTAAATGAGGACTGTGATAGATGATGTCTTAATTTTTGCATGCAACTAAGCCAATAAGTAAAAGAGGACAGGACCACTGCGCATTAGGAATCATATTAGACGCCATTTTTTACTGTTGACTCCAGCAAAAAATGGTACAGTTCTGCAGTTTGCAACTCTTAATGGATGCATTCAAACACAATTAGCCCACGGATCAAGCAGCAACAACAGCTGATGCTTAGCATTTAGTAAACAATTATTATAGTCAATAGAATTTCAATCAAGTTACTATAGAAACGAGAACTGTGCTTTACAAATTTTTAAACGTGAGACTCGTCACGCGAAAGTATTGGCAAAAAGGAAAGAACATCATAATATACCTTAATAAGGAATCTGCCCGTTCCTCTCCAATTGCAACTTGACATGTTAAGAGCAGGCATCGTCCATGTGTACCTCCATTTTCTTTTCAATAAGTGGTCAATCTCTGTCGAGGCTAGTTTGTAACTCAGATGATTGTCAAAGGTACTGCAAAAGTAAACACTACACTTAAGTCTCATCCTGATAAATGCATTTTCATCTCCTTCACAGTGGGGGGGGGGGGGGGGGGCAAATACATATACACATACAATTCAGTAAAAAAAAAGGAATAGAGAATTCTTCGTCCAGGCACATGAAATACATCAACATCAGTATTCCCCGACACCTCAGCTAAACATACTTCCAGACCCCCTCATAATCTGACCGATTATATATATTTTGGAGTGGGGTTGGGGATTGTAGGCTATGCAAATATGTCTAGCTGAGTTGTTCCGATAAAATATGACAGCTTCATAATGACAGAATTTAGAAGGGATCGAATTCGAAAAGAGTAAGGTTTTCTTTATGAAAAAACGCCATAAAACAAAGACCCCCTCATATCTGGCCGATTAGAAACCAAAAACCAAACTTACAATTTGGAAACGCGGGCCATATTTTCAAAATAGTCGTTTATTAGTAAGACAAAAGGAATCGGTAAGTTGCGGTATGATTAACGAATTTCAAAAAATTCCATGCTTCCCCAAAGAGGAAGGAAGCTTAGGAAAAGTTTACGTCAAGATGTGGTTCAAATCTCGTGAAAAATAAAAAAAAAAAAATAAAAAAAAAAAATAAAAAAAAAAAAAACGCATTAACTGAAGCAAGTGAATGTAATAAAACCTTAAAATCACATCTCTCTCTGAAAGAGATTGATCATTAACTCTCAGGTCGTTTTCGTCATCTGTTTCAGACATTGCTGCTGCACCATCATCGTATGTCCCAGCATCTTCACTCATTTCTGCACCACCTTTGCCGCCACCTTATTCGGTGAAAAAGCAATGAGATTAGAATAAAACTTGTCCTTATTAATAAAATATTAATATATTAT
The DNA here is from genome assembly GCA_033398695.1 of Orobanche coerulescens. Classification (NCBI taxonomy): domain Eukaryota; kingdom Viridiplantae; phylum Streptophyta; class Magnoliopsida; order Lamiales; family Orobanchaceae; genus Orobanche; species Orobanche coerulescens. Next base: position 147,773,997 of record CM065814.1, on the reverse strand, counting down.
ATTAATAATCATATTAATATCATATATTAATAATTCAATACAATTATTAAACCTAACTATATTATTACAGACAGAAACTCAAAAGTCAAAGAGTAAAGCTGAGGCGCTCACTCATACTGCACTTCTCCTCTCTTCACTTCTACCTTCCCCGGCCCCAAACAACAAAACCCTAGTTAGTAAGACTCCGTCGTCCGCCACCCTCATGGCCTCCGGTCTTCCATCAATTCATCGAGTGCCTCCGATTTCTTGATGCAGAGATCCTCCGATTTTTTTATGTTGCCATCGTCGATTCCTTATTGTTCCCTACAACCACAAGGTTTGTCTCTTTTTTTTTACCTTTCGTCGAGTGCCTCCGATTTCTTGATGTATTTTTTTATTGCTTCATCAAAATGACAAGAACTACAACTCTTATTGCTTAATGTACAACAAGATCGGACGTGCGCCATTCTTTTGAGCTTCGGATCAACATTTGTATGTGCTTTTGTATCCTCCTTGTCAAGTTCTTTTTTTCTTTCTGTGCACCTCTCATATTTTCTTTTACTTTGTTTCTTGAGCTAAATACTCATAAAGATTGAAGCTTTGATTAGTGAATTTCTTTGATCTTGGGGCTGTGTTGATTGCTTGATGAGTATCAACTTTTATAATGTATTAGCGATTTCTTAAGGTCTGGTTTATAAATAACGACTAGCAATTTTTTTTATAGTTATTTTAAATCGTATTCTTATTGTTGTTAATTTCTTTTTATACTAGATATAATGGATTTGAGCTCACGTTCCGGAAGACTACAAAATACGAAAATTTACTAATTTATCACATTCAATCATTAACGTACAAAATACCAAAACTACATCATCTGTCAAACTTTCAGCGAAACGAAGAAAGTATGTAAACGGATGTGTGCACACACACACATAAACAAACACACACACACAGACACACATATGTATATGTATATACATATATATATATATATAGCGTGAGCTCAAATCCATTGTAACTAGGATAAAAAGAAATTAACAACAATAAGAATAAAATTTAAAATAACTATAAACTAGATATTAAATATTAACAAAAAAAATGCAAGTGGTTATTTATAAACCAGACCATAAGAAATCACTAATGCATTATGCAAACTGAGTGTCAATCTTTATGAGTATTTAAGCTGATTTACAAAAGCAAAGCTGAAAGAAGCACAAATCTAAACCATGACCTCACACCTTCAAACTCAAGAAACAAAATAAAAGAAAATCCGAGAGGTGCCAGAAATTAAAAAAAAAAAAAAAAATCTTGACAAGGAGGAAACAAAAGCACATACAGCTGTTGATCCGAATTTCAAAAGAACGGCAAATGCCCGATCTTGTTGTATATTAGGCATTAAGAATTGTAGTTCTTGTCGTTTTGATTAAGCAACAAAAAAAATACATCAAGAAATCGGAGGCACTCGACGAAAGATAAAAAAAAAAAGACAAACCTTGTGGTTGTGGGGAACAATAGGGATAGGCGATGGCAACATCAAGAAATCAGAGGATCTCTGCATCAAGAAATACGAGGCACTGGATAAATTGATGGAAAAAATGATGGAAGACAGGAGGGTGGCGGACGGCGGATTCTTACTGACTAGGGTTTTGTTGTTTGGGGCAGGGGAAGGAAGAAGTGAGGAGACGAGAAGTGCATTGTCTTTACTCATTGGCTTTTGAGTTTATGTCATTAACAATATAATCAGGTCTAATAATTGTATTGAATTATTAACATAATATATTAACATGATTATTATATATGTTTATCAGTGTATGACACTATGAGTGTGCATCGTTTGTATCGATTCTTTCCACATCATTGGTTCTTTTCAGCTTTTCGGTTCTTTTCGGGGTTTTCGGTTTGGTTCTTGTCGGTTCTTCGGTTCTAACCGGTCCTTACATAATTTTCGATTCTTTTCGATTTCTAAGTATATACATGGTCCATAACCGATAACTGAACCGATTCTATACACACATGAACCGAACCGATGTTTAAAGCAATTTTAGACTCACAAAGCGATTCTAACCGGTTATTTCGGTTCGGTTCTAACCGGTTATTTCGGTTCTCGATTAATTTAGCCAGTCATACCTTCCTCTACCGTACAAAACGCACTTAAGGAAAAATTACATGATGATGATAATATTACTGCCATTAGCCTTTTCATGATTCAAAATTCCACTTTCTCAGTCGAAATACACAAAACTGATAAAAACAATTTCAAAAATAAAAAGGGGCCATCTCGGAAAAATCCAACACAATGCAACTGTCTTCTATTGGGGTGGTACCCACAGCACGGATAGATACTCTTGAGATAAAGGCAACTTTATTAAAAAAAAATGTGAAATAGATAAAATTACCCCAGTCCTCCATCGAGTTTTAGTTGCTTGTTGGCTCAGAAAATTACCTCAAATACCAACAAGTCCCTGTAAAGAGAAAAAAAAATTGAAAAGCAAGGATTTGTTAAACTAATCTAATACATGTTCACTATAATCGATTGCTAATATGATTAAACTACACTTATACATGATTACATAACTAACTTTGATTTAATCTCACCAGCTCCAAGTTCAAATCCATTTTACCCCATAAACATTATAATCATAAAATTTCTCAACAACACACAAAATCATTAAAAAATCAACATGATCCACAAGCATCTTCAAATTCATGTACGGAGCTTCAACAGTGAACTCAAGAAGATTAATAAACTCAAAAACATTTCATTGAAAATTCTCAAACGAAAGTTCAAAATATTCAAGGTACCAAACATGTCCATAAATTAAATTTAAAATATCAAAACATCAAGACAAAAATAATTCATCAAAATCTAAATGTAAAATATCAAAGCATCAAGACAAAAAAAAAATCATCAAAATCTACCACCTAAGATGTTTTTAACGTAGCCAAGCTGATCATCGGATAAGGACACGTTAGTAATACAAAATTACAAAGAATGAGTACAAAGTGTTCATTAACGGGTCTCTTTTCGGTTTCATGCACTCACCGTACTACACCTAAGAATAAGAATGTACAATACTAGCATAGAAGGGACTCATCAACTCAACTCAACTCTACTTATGAAATCGGTTCATCAAATTAAAGGCTCAAAATACCTCAACCCAGCAAATTAAAGCAACAATATCTGGAAAGAATTACTCACACATGAATTATATTTATGAAACTAATAGCAAAAGGGAAAGAATTACTTACACAAACTCCAAATCGATTCTTCTTGTCGAGTGTTGCTTGCAATCCAGATGAATTTTGCTGCAAATGGAAACCAATAACTGATTATCGGGAATGGTGAAAAGAATCTCGCCAAGCTGAGATGATGAAATCTTGAAACTAATAGCAAAAGGGGGAGAATTACTTACACAAACTCCAAATCGATTCTTCTTTAGACGAGTGTTGCTTGCAATCCTGAGTTTTGCTCCAGATGGAAAAGCGGTAATGGTGAAAAGAATCCCGCCAAGCTGAGATGATGAAATCTGGAGATAAAATTGTGCGAGATATGGGGAAATAGATACGTATTGAGGAGTACAAGTCTGAGTAGCCACATTTGCAATACGTGTTTCCGTGCGGGCCGGAGATATAAATCCCTAAGGGGGGAGGGAGTGGGATCGGGTAAGGGGATCGGGTACCCTTACCCGATCGGTAACACCGCCGCCGCTAAGTCGGGTAAGGCGGGCGGGTTACCAAATCGGCTTCGGTAGCCGATCGTGGGGGGGGGGGGGGTTTGGGTTGGAAATACTAGCCGTTGCAACGGCTAGTTTAATAAAAAAAAAAAAAATTTCCCTATAAAATCAAACTTTCTCAACTCATTTTTTCAAAATAAAAACACACTAATCTCTCCAAAACAAAAAATAATTACTAAAATGTCTTCCGATTCTTCCGAATTCGAATGCATTATTCCGTCTTCGTCCGACGAGATATCCACGGGTAGCTCGTTGCAACTTATGCTTCAAGCGGCTCAAGACCTTGAAGACACGGCAGTTTCTAGCCGAACTAGCGTAAATCGTCAACGGAAATAGGTCTTCAAACGTTGGAGAATGATTGGTTCGTTGAAACACCAAAGTACAACGAAGAGTACTTTAAAAAAATTTCGAATGGAGAAAAGCATGTTTTGCAAATAGTGGCGACATTGAAGCGAGATACCCATATTTTCAAGAAGGCTACGATGCGCGTTCGAAAAAAGTTTCACTGAAACAAAAATCACTTCTAGTTAGGCAACTCGCAACCTAATCCCCGATGAGTATGATGAATATTTATGCATGGCTGCAAGAACGTCACGTGAAACTCTTAATTATTTTTGTGAGGCCATCATTGAGTTGTACGGTCGAGAGTACCTACGTAGGCCGACAGCACACGACCTTGCTCACATGATGGAATCTATCCTAAGTGGTCCACATTTGTTAAAGCATACCCGTATCCAACCGACCCAAAGGAAAAGAGATTTAAGAAGTTACAAGAGGGGGCGAGAAAGGATGTCGAGCGAGCTTTTGGTGCTCTCAAAGGAAAATGGAAAATTCTCGATCGGCCTCTCCGAGCTATGACCAAAGCGAAGATTGCCAATCAGGTTCATGCGTGTGTTATTTTGCACAATATGGTTATAAAACGTGAAGGGAGGGCAATCTCACCGGTTCATATAATGGATGAGCCGGTCCAGCCAGTGTTCGACGACAATGTGATAGCGGAGTTACTAAACGAAGTTCTCCATGACCGACTTCGATATGATCTCACGGAGCACGTAGCACGCGTCAATACTTGCCGCATCTCGATGATTAGTGGGTTTTTATTTTAATCTAGTTATTTTTAAGTATTATGTTATGTTTCTTTTTTAAGTATTATGTAATATTTTTATTTTTAATGAAATGGTATGTTTTTATGTAATGTTTTTTTAAGTATTATGTAATGTTTTTATTTTTAATGAAATGGTATGTTTTTATTTTAATATTGTATGTGATTTTATGTATTAAAAATATAAAAAAAAATCGGGTAGTATAGGTGACCACTCCCTCCACTTAGGGTAGTGTTAGGGTAGAATTGGGTAGTTTTGAGTTGGAGGGTTTTTATTGGATAGAGGTGAGGTGGCACCTAGGGTATTAGGTGACCACTCCCTCACCCCTAATGGCCCTGAATTTTATTTTTTTTATTTTTTTTTTATACCGAGATTCCAAGCTTACACCCGTTAGTCTGGGATAACGATCCCCACAAGATCGCTACCAGTTAAATCGCGAGATGTGTATCTGGCCCCCAGGTTCTTAAATATCCTCAACTACCGCGCACAAGGAGTCGTCCCCCAAGGGCCCTGAATTTTATTACTTTCATCAAACGTGAATGAAGTCATAATAAAACAATATATGGTTTTATTTGGCCAAAAATATCCGATATTCGATATCTGATCCGAAATATCCAAAAATTCGAAATTTCGAAAAATCGGATATTCGATAATTCGGATATCCGAAGTTCGGATATCCGGAACTTCGCATTCGGATATCGGATAGTATTTTTCAGAAAAATCGGATATTCGGATATTCGAAATATCCGAAAAATCCTAAAAATTTTATTTTTTATATTTTAAATAATAGAATATATTCAGATATTCGGGTCCGATATCCATATCCGAAGTTTTTTTTCAGATATTCGGATATCCGATATCCAAATCCGAATATTTTTTCGAATATGAGGATATCCGGATATAATTTATATTTTTTTCCGGATATCGGATATCAAAATCTACTATCCGAATTTTCGGATATCCGAGTTTTTCGGATATCCAAAACTCCAAATATCCGGTTTTGAACACCCCTAAACTACACCATACTGAACGTCTCCTTAAGAACATACTCACCCACCTCGAGTTTTAATACAAATTAAATTATAGCATATTTGAGTGAAGAAAAAAATTATTTTTCATTGTAGATGTATATTAATTATTATTAATTAATTAAATGATAAAAGTATGGATTATTTTTGATACTGTTGTAAATAAGTTGAAATGTGGAGTAAAAATTATAAAAAGTTTCTCCCAGGAAAATAGAATAGGCACACTTTTGTGGTACAAACGAAAATGACAAATTGAGCACACTCTTGTATGACAGAAAGAGTATCATGTTATGGTGTTTTGGTTACTTATGTGTAAGTTTCGCATGCTTCGATTGATACATAAACCACAACTAAAGAGTAAATAAAAAAATAAAAAAGATTATAGCCTGCAAAATTTAAACTCCAATTGATATAAAATATTCAAGGAACATACATAGTTTTCACCACTTAAGGAACATACATAATTTTCACCACTTAACCAAATCAACTAAATGGTAATGACATGCAACATTTTTATGATATACATATTTAAGTCCTACATATCAAATTGAAGGATAATAAAGGAGAAATCATTATATCGTACATCTACAGAATAATTCAAAAATATATTTAACATTTAATTTTAATTCTACTAAAATTATAATGCATATAAAATTAAGAAATAATTATCATTTTATTTTTTCCAAAACATCCATTCATATTCTCGATTTTTTTGTATTTATTATAATTCACAAAATTTACTCTAGTTGAGTTGAGATTAACGTCATTCATACTGTTAGAAATAAAACGCAGCGGAAGCGAAGTTGTTGGAAGTTTAACAAAAGCGTTTTACGCATCCACGAGCACAAAATTTATTTAGGCATGCTAATTAATTAACTACTAAGATTAATAAATAATTTTAAATATTGTTTATTATTTATTAAATAAATATGTTGGTAAATCGAATATCCTAATCTAGATCAAAGAAAAATAACCATACCGTGAATAAATATGCAAAACATGTGAGTAAATGTAATTAATATTCTCATAAGTAGTTATATAAATAAGGTAATACAAGCATAAAGTAAGCTTTGTAGTATACAATCCTAACACTTACATCTTTTGAAATGAATATATTTTGTTCTCAATAGCTAGAATTGTTGTTATAGATTTCAAGATTTTTTCTTAGTTCATCTCAATAAATTTTCTTCAATATTTTTCTGAAACCTCTCCTCCAAGTTGGAGTAATTAGAATTTTATATAATAAAACAAAACAAATTTTATTCCTTAAGAAAATATTAAATTGAGTTACAGTGCGAAAATTAAATCCCGTTATATTATACAAGCAAATCAGTTTTGATGGGTGATAAAATCTAAATTAAAATAAAAACTAATATTTACATAAAATATGCAAGCCATTTCTTTTTAATAAAGAATATAAATTATTAGAGTTATTTTTAGAGAATAAAATTGAAGTATTTTTAAATATGATTTGATAATTATTTAACTATCTTAAAGATTCATTCATTAAAAAATATATTCACGTGAAAAATAAATAAATTATTTAACTATTATTGCAAAAATAATTAATTAGGGTGAGTGTTAATTTTTGTTTATTTTATTTTCTATGGTAATTTGGTTTATGTTCATTTGCACTATTCCGATTTAACTACTGCTCTGGCATTTATATATATTTGAATTTAATTATATTAACTTTTATAATTAGCAAGTGAGCATTATTAATAAAATATTAACTTATATAAACATCGTTCCTAGAAAGAAAAAATTAGTGGACAAACTTAATTGTAAAACCTTGTAAATGTGAATGAAAACAACTTATCTTAAAATTTTAATCTTCCAAACAACAGAAAATTCAGTGAGAAGTAGAGAACTACTTAATTATGTAATTGTAGCATTATTTAATTGCGTACGAGAATATGCACATTTGTACTATTTTTTACAAATTCCATCCTAGCATTATATGTTTTATTATATTAAATTATACAATTCGTGATATTATAAATTTCCAAATATATATTCCTAAAATATATAAAAGCAACTAATTAATAAATATTATATGAATAAGAACTTATTTTGGAAGAATAAAAAATTATTAAAATAATTGATATGAACGGAGAATCATTTTGATCATCTTAAAATTTGAATCGTTCAGAAAATTAGGATATTCGTAATTATGCTACTACAATAATAATTAACTATCATTTACTTTATTTTTTACTGTATTTTAAAGGATGCTCATTTTCGCTATTTTGGTATAATTTATACCCTAACACTTATACATAATCCGAATCTTAATATTTTAGATATATTACTGATTTTACTGATTTTTAAAAATATATTCTTATTATATCCTAGATGTCATCCCGTGCGATGCACGTCGTAAAATGTTAAATATTTTATCATATTGACAATATGTGATTGAATCTCACTAATATTATAAAATTATTATAAAATATATATGAACCAATGTACACACACATACACATATACTATTATCTAATTTACTTCCATTTATAAACCCTTATCATGCAATCCAAGGGCACATGAATCATGATAGGAAAACTATAATTTAATTAAGCACATGCATTTATTTTTTACGTAGGATAATATGAGTCTTATATCTAATTTTATAAAATATAAATTATATTATGTTTATTATTATCAACTTTCATTAAAGTATACAAACCATATTCTTACTAATATAATTTTTTATATGATTTCGGCATTAATATAATTATTTTACTAATTTATAGTCAGAACAAAATAATTTTGAAAATCAAATAATTATTAAAGTACAAAACTATGAAAATAAACTAAAAATATATTTTTCTTCAATATTCTTATACTTCTACATAGAAATATTTTACATCTAAATATATCATAATTATATTTAAATTATTATATATAGCTATATCTATCTATCTATCTATCTATCTATCTATCTATATATATATATATATATACTATAAGGATGTCAGATTAAAGAGCACGGAGTAAGCGTTAATTTGATATTTTTTTATCAAAAATAAAACTAATATGAAAAAGTTATAATTATTTAAATTGTTAGGTTAAAAATAAAAAGAATAAAATAAGAGAAAACTTTTAATTGTATATAATGGAATAATTCCCTAGCCCCTCCCAAATCAAACGTCCTTATTTTTAGAATTTTTAAAAAGACAATTAACGTGGAGATGACACATGTTTCTTTAAATTTTTTGTAACTTTCTTTTAATATTAAGTACGGATAAGCATTTAAATTTTGATAATCTCATAATAATCAATATAGTCATATATTTAGATTTTGGTACAGTTGTTGTTCTCATATTTATTGAAACTACTAAATTACAATTACTGATGTGATAAATTTTTATAGTTATTTTTCTACAGTAGCGTAAATTGTATTTTTGCTTTCATGGGAGTTTAGACTCAAGAAAATGGTCATTTTATGATAAAAAATTGTATCATATGATTTTTTTTCATTCAAAACTAGCGGATGAAGATGCACGAATGATACACCTATTTAGCATAAATAATCCCATAAAATTATTTTTTTGTAATTTTATTTCTCCATAATCCCTCTCGGGTTTGAATTTTTTATCACTAAATTATATGCAAAGTATATTAATATTTTTTTAATAGTTGTATGTTTTTCTCATATTGTTTATTTTTATCAATAACTATAATTCTTTAAAAAGTTTAAATGAAGTCTAAAAAAGTATGCAAAAACTAAATAAAATATAAAAAATTATTATGAATTAGAATCTTGATAAATATAAACGATATGGTGGAGAATATTATAAAATAACTGAAATTCAAAAACATTTAAATCGAAAGATAAAATAATTTGAATGTACTAAGAAAATAAATTTACCTTTAAAAATAAGAAAATTGAAAAAGTTATTAAATCCAGTTGCTTTAAAAAACATAAATTATCCAAATCGACTAAAAATTGTCAAAAATTACTTAATGCTGGAAACACTAAAAAATATTACAAATCAACAAAATATTTAAGTGAATTAAACTAAAGAGTCACTAACGTTCAATCTTTTATTTGATTGATATTAATAGATTCTTTTAATAAAATTTTTTATCTAATTTAGTTTAACTTCAATTGAGTTTCTTTAAAAATAGATTTTATTTAGTTTTCCATGCTTTTTAGTTTAATTATTTTTCAAGATTTAATCAGGTTTTTTAATATCTTTTCCAATTTGTATATACCTTTAAGTGATTTTTATTTTATTTTTAGTTTTAAATCATTTTGTTAATTTTTATTTACCTTTGAAATCGACTATTTTTAAAATTCTGGATTTGATTTTATACTTTTAAATCATATCTACATTATTTATGTAATTTTTTGATTCCAAATAAGGATTGAATTACTTCCTTTTTAGCCATTTAACGGCAACCGTTAAGTACTTAGCGATTTGGACCATTTTTCCAAAATAAAAGGACAAAAATGGAACGTGGGACCAAATATGTTTCTAAAAAATTCTCATATGATAAACATTGCAATTTTCCCTCCGATAATATGTAATCAATTATTTTCTTGATAATAATATATCAATTAATAGAATCATCTTCATATAAGGAAGGTTATATAGAATAAAAATTGATTATAAATCTTTTTAAAAATATATTTGGATAAATATTTTATTTGTCTTTAGTTTTCAATCACTCGAAAAATAAAAAATTTGTGTGAGAAAATAAAGTAACTATTTGATTGTGATATTGCAGCAACAATTGATTACATGAGAGGGTTTATGGTGTTTATCTTGTTTTCAGTATGCTTTAGAGATGCAATTGCATTATTTGGTACGTTTGCTTCCATATTATTTATACATGTTAGGTAATGAGCTTTTACATTATACTACATAACTTAACAATAGAGGTTATTCCATGAATAATATAAAATTCAGCATTTAAATTTCGAGAACGACAATTACCACTGATTATGTTTTTCCATAATTATGCACTCTCTCATATCGACGTGTATCTGTCAAGAACCGTATTCAATCACGGTCAGTTTTATATAGCCATATCAAAGTGAATAGCATGAAAAAAACTTGAACTTTTTATTGCGATAAGAATGGTGTGATCGTAAATAAACAATTAATGTATTTTATAAAGTGTTATAAAATTTATGGTGAATAGTTTACGTATGATACGTTTCCATGTGATCATGTTCTCGTGTATTACATGGATAGTACATTAGTTATGTACAAAAGGAGGTTGACGACCCTTCAAAAAACAGTCCAATAGACAGTTGGAGAACAGTATGACAGACGTTGAACAAAATGATCCGCTATCGAAGCTCCATCTGCCCACCGTAAAACAGTTCGTCAATCATCCAAAAAAAAGAAAAAAAGAAATTACATGATCGGCGATCAACAAACCGTTGGAGAACAGTCTGGTAGTCGGTAAAAAAAAATATTATATATCTTAATATCATTATTATTCACTTTACACAATTAAGCAACTAACAACTATCATCTGTTTACTAAATATATACACACGAAAAGATAATACAGTTAACTAGTTAAACCAATGATCACGTATCAATTAATACACTATGTTATTATCTATCCGCTAATCACCAAATATGGTCACATTCTTGTTTTGTATACAACAAAGAACAACTAATATTGCATAAAACACAATAAAACAAAACAAAAGTTAGTATTACGTATATATGTCATGTATAGGGATGACAGTTCGTAATCACGCATTCATTTACGGGTATATACATAATTTATTCATTTATGAATTTACATAATTAAATCTATAAAGATACTAATATTTCTATTCATATCTATTATGAAAGAACACCGCCGAGAACCACCATTAATGCCTTCGATCTACAGTTTATTGTAAAAGGAAATGGGGACAACCTTTACTGTTAGCGTTTTGATGATGTCCGCTCCAACTTTGTTGGATTATTTTCTCTTCCACTAACGGAGGATTTCCAGAAATTTATATTTTACTCAATCTATTAGTTGTTGTATACTTGGTAAATGTATAAAATTTCAATAATTATTTAAAATATCAATAATTTAATTTTATCTCATTTCTATTTTTATTTTTTATTTCAGCATTTTGGGGTTGTAATATATTTTTATGTCTTATATGAATAATCACAAATAATATATACTACACCCGTCCCGTCCGAAGTGCAGTATTTGGTCCAAAGTATTCTTTTAGAAGTGCAACATTTTATTAAATACTCAAATCACATCAAACAATCACCTTTTATTTTTTAATATCCACCACACACTCACTATCAATATATTTTATCGTTTAAATTAAATGACACATTCATCATCAACACTTATAAAATTTACACATCTATCACATCCAATCATTCTCTACACTAATTTTACTTTAAATATTGCACTTCGACTGCGACAGAGAGAGTATATAAAATCGTAAATGATGTGGTGGAATATACTGATTCAAAAAATTTACACTCTTATACTTCCTCCGTTACTTTATTATTGCAACGTGTTGACTATTACACTGTTCACATACTCTCTTTTGACCATCTTTTGTGATTTATACATATGAAAAAATATAGTCATGTGAGATATTGTTAGATTCATCTCGAAATATGCTTTCAAAATATCAACGTCTTATAATTTTTAAAAATACAGAATTGAAGATATTAATAATCAAAATTGTGAATTGACAAGAGTAAAAGTTCAGATGTTGCAGTTATAAAATAGCGGAGGTAGCATGTATTTCTAGACCACATCCCTTAGAACACGTCTACAAAGTTACAAACAGAAGACTTTCTAAATAAATCCACACACGACAGTCGAGTCGACAACCGACTCTTACCGACCAGGTCATCAGCACCACACATGTCGCCTCCATCCAACCGATCATGAAGCGACACGTGTCCCCCCAACACAGCTAGAATTTGCTGCTTGGCCTGTACGCTTTACAGACCTGATATACGCGTGAAAAGCGTTGCGCCAATCTCACAATTCACCTCCCATAAACTGTTTGTTAAAATTCCTCTGTGAAACTCCTTTTTCGATACCTACGTGTTCTTACTTCCTGTCGAAGATATTTCTTGGTGGTTCTGTTTTCTAGGGATTCTGCATTTCAGATTTTGGAGTTTGATAAGAAGAAGAAAAATGGATGGGTCGGTTTATGCGAGGAGGGCAAGCGAAGGTTACGGAGTGGGGCTTGTGAGGAATACATCGTTCGGGAGAAAAAGGGTTACTTTGTCAAGTGTTTGTTTGGAGGTCGGAGACGACGACGACGATGATGATTGCATTCCCACTATGCCTTTGAAGAGACGGTGTTCGAAGGACTCGTTTTTTTGTGCAGAGAAAATAACCGCAATTGAAGATTTGCCTCAGGAAATTCTGGTTGGTATTGTTTTTATGCAAAAATTACCTTCTTACGGAGTATATTTTTTTTTTTTTTGTGTTTTGTTATATGGGCTTTTCTATTGTTCGATCAGGAAATTTTGGTCCGTCGATACTGAAATTATATATTTTTTTATTTTTGTCAATGATAATCTGTACAGTTCGATCCTAACAAGAAGAATATACAAACCAAAATTGATAAATATGAACAAATATGTAGCGCAAGAAAACTTGGTCTTATATTAGGTCGGTACTAAAATTGCATATTTTTTCATATTTGTTGATTCCAATCCGCACATTTCAACTCTAACAACAAGAATATACAAGTTGAAATTGACAAATATAAAAAAATATGTAATTTTAGTACCGACCTAACGTCAGACTAAGTTTTCCTGACGTGACAGTAGAAAAGCCCGTTATATGTGTTACTTTTTATTTTTTCTTAGGTTTTAAGCATTTCCATGATTTTTTTTTTAATTTTGATGGGATTTTCAGTTTTTATTTTTATTTTTCTATTTGTTTTTTGGTATTTTTTTTTTTTTAAATATTTAGAGTAGTTCAAGTATAGAGGATTCTGTTTGAAGAGTTCCATTCCAGAATTCTTTCGGACAACTATAAAAGAAGATGGAGCCTCATTTGCCAATCCATCTAAAGCATTCAAGGACTCCAACAAAGCTTTTCTCAGGCTTACTTAACAACTCGACACAGCTTAATTGTCCCAAGTGCCGCACGGCGACACTCTCATCTCACGGCGATTACTTATAATTCTATTTTCTTTTGGTTTTATGTTATTAATTTTTCTTAGGTTTTTAAGACTTCCTACTATTTTTATTTGTCTTTCTATTTTATTTTTGACGGAATTTTCATTTTCTATTTTTTTTTTCTATTCCCTTTTGGTATTTTTTTGATAAATGGAACATCTAGAATAGTTCAAATCTGGAAAATTTTATTTGGAGAGTACTATAAAAGGAAATGGAGCCTCATTTGACCAATCCGTCCAGAAGCACTCGTGCACTCCAAAACATTGTAAAGCTGGATTTCACAACCAAATATTTCTAATAAAATCCTGTTTGTGTGATTGTACTATTTCTCGCTTTCCCAGCCTTACTTAGCATATCGACACAGCTTGATTGTTCAAGTTCCATACGGGGGCGGATCCACGATTTTAGAATAGGGTGTTTCGTTTTCTTCAATGATCCAAATGTGAAAAAAAAAAATTCTAACTGTGTTCTCTGGGGGTCGAACCTATGACCTGTTGTATAATATATGGGTATATTATGTTTGGGTGTTCCTGTGAATACCAAGAACACCCTTTAAATCCGCCTCTCGTTCCATAGGATTTTAGTTTTTTTTTTTTGTTGTTGTCTTGCAAAATTTGATTATCAGTCTCTTACTCTGTTCACCGAAACAATTTCATTTCTCGTATACAGAGCAGGACCCTTTGTGGAGTGGATCATGATGATTTGAAAAGTCTGTTTCTTGTATCGAAAGCATTTAGAGAAGCTGTAAGCTTTGTATTTTCATGATGAAATTTGTTAATTATTCTTCCATAAATTTATATTCTTTTTCTTTACTTTTTTTTTTTTTTTTTTTTTGAAACAGACTTTAATGGCAAAGCAATCACATTTTGCTTTCAGTACACCTCGGAAAACTCCGGTTTTCCAAACGGTCGAGGATATTGGTACTTCCGATTGCAGGGAAGCTCCTTATGCTCCTAAACAATCAAGGATTCAACGGCCCAGATTGAGTGCGAAGAAATTGGCAGATATTTCCGTTAATCTGTTCGGTTCTTCCAATCATGATTAACCGAATGGATTGTGTATAGTCAATTGTGAATTGTTAAAAAATTATATGTGTGTACATGTTGAAATAAATATCCATGCCTCCTGTTTTCATTCAACCCTTTCCCGTTGAAGATTTGGAGGGGCTTGGCTTGTGGGTGATTGATTTTGTACCATGGTGTGTATGTGTGTATATGTATGTGTATGTATATATATATATATATACACTTCTATATGTATTTATAAGAATGCATGAAATAAAGGTTTAATTAATGGAATTATACAAAGAGCATTGTTGTCTAGAGGTATGTGTTATTGTCATTGCCTATTGGCATTATATTATATGTTCAGCGATTTTAATTTTTTTTAATGTAATATAAATTCCTAACAAATAAAAAAAAAATCAGATGACTTCATAATATGGATAATCATAAAAATATCCCTTTCGCGTTGGGGTCACCTAAAAAATTGGTAATTTATACGTTTTAATATATTTTATAAAAGTATTCTAAAAGTATTATCACATTAAAATAATTATAAAAATCACGACTCGATTTAGAATTTAAATAAAATATTCAAATAATCAAGTTACTACTTGTAATTATCTAAATATTAACTTTCAGCGGATGTGGATTTTTTTTCGTGTTTAGCTAAACCTTGGGGATAATCTCTACACATATTCTAATGTTATAGATTATCTTCAATCTTGTCCAGCTGGAAAGACTCTTACCGAATGCAGTTTTAGGCGATAGTGGAAAAGAGTTAGGGAAGGCTGCTAGGGGAGTGCGTGACCGATAAGTCCCGACCATTCTGTCCGGGAATGGGGTAAGGGACACATAAGCTTCTCATTAGATCATCGAAAAATAGGGGCCAACTATCTCTTTATAGTCGGATGCCCTGTATGTTCGCTGCTTTCTTGCGCCTGTTGCTAAACAAGTTGCAAGAAAGCAAGCAATCGACTTGGTCCCTTAAGGAGGACCAGGAAGGCAGCTTGGCAGGTGCACACGACAAAGGCTATCACGTAGCTAAACCAATACCAATAAGAATAACAAACTAGAACAAGTCCAACTGTATAATTGTCGGTATCTATAAATCCTTAATCCTTCACCCATACGAACAAGAAGACAAACATGGATGCAAATGAACAAATTAACAATTCAAAATCAGCTTGCAACATTTGAAAGCCAAAAGAAAAAATGGCAAGAAATAGAATTCATTACCTCAAAATGCTTGAAGTGGCAAAATATAACATTGTTCAGACTCCAACAATTTATTAGTAACAATTTTTTCTCTCTTTTTTTTTTTTCTTTTGTTTCATACCAACTTCTAAATTATAAAGAGAGTCTAAATTTTAAACCAAACCTCAAATCCATGAGATTAACCAGCAAGTAACCTACAAAGTCCAAACCCATGATTCCTAGCCAATCCCAAAATTTCACTAGATTTTAGAAGTAAAAGAAAATCAAGATTCGAACCAAATCACACCCTAATATTTCAATTCCAGATCTGTATCACACAAGCTAGAAGACCGATCTCACGGTAAGACCAATCTGTTAAATGTGAATCACAAAATTCTTCTTTATATTATTTGTAAGATTATTTAACATATGTCAATTAATTAGGTTATAAATAATTTAAAATGACAAGAATAAGAGTCAGATTTAAAATATATTAAATGTTGAATTATATTTTTCAAAATTAATATTCAGTAGTGATCAAATTTATGTAGTGATATCAATACTAAAACAAGGAAGTATAGAAG
Organism: Orobanche coerulescens; assembly: GCA_033398695.1. NCBI lineage: Eukaryota > Viridiplantae > Streptophyta > Magnoliopsida > Lamiales > Orobanchaceae > Orobanche > Orobanche coerulescens. The sequence goes on along the minus strand of CM065814.1, from coordinate 147,757,237 downwards.
AATATTTGCAGGAGAAAATAAAAATTATAATAAAATCACAAATATTCTTATAAGAAAGTGTTCTCAAATATATTATAGAAATACTATACTATAAGTCTTTTATATAAATAATAATACTATATACAGTATAATTGAAAATGTCGTATAGAAGTAGTCATAAATTATATTAAAGAAATATTATTAGTATTAATTATCTTATAAATTTTAAATTAAAACGAGTGTAATCCTCGCCCTAATCTATTAAGACATATACAATTATTCTTCAAATATTCATTTTTTTATTCCCAAGTCCACTTGTCCAATTTAAACCTTAAAACTGCACCACTTTTCCTAACCTTTCGGTACGCTGATAGAACAATTAAATATTGAGGGTTTTAAGCGGCAACTTGAAAGGTCAGATCTCGATGGGACTCTGCAATTGAATTTGAGAGGGTCCAGCATGAAGCAATCACTTGGGGGACGACTCATTATGCGCGGTAGTTGAAGATATTTAAAAATATGGGAGACAGATACACATCTCGCGATTTAACTAGTAGCAGTATTGTGGGGTCGTAGTTATTATTTCGAGGACTAATCAGGTGTAAGCTTGGAGGCTCGATTAAAAAAAAAAATTGCACTCATTTTTTAAGTCGGCCATTGTTTCCTATGCGGTGTGAACCCTCCAGTTCTCTAATGTCGCTCAATAAATCGCTTGGACATATTTTACCATGATCTTACTAAAGCTCTCTCTACTGTTCGGCATTGCCATATAAAAGCCATCGCCGAGCGCCATATTCGCTCACTTGCTTCTCTCTCTATAATCTGCACGTACATGGTCGCTCGCGCGCACACAATCACACACAGTGGAAAAAATGGCGTCGACGAAACGCGAGTTGCCGTTCGATGATGAGTTTCAGTTGAAGAAGGCGAGGGTTGAAGAACACGCCCCTTCTTCTTCATCTGCCGCCAATTCAAACCTGAGGGTTGTCCTCAATCCGGCTGATTGCGATATAGGTTTATGATCAATTCTCCTCTTCTCGATCAATTCTATTGCAATTTTTATGAGTTATTTATAGGTTTATGGTCAATCGGTTCAATTTCACCGTTTATATTGATGACTGTTGAGACGCACAAGCATAGTGTTTAAAGCTTGCATGAGGAATCTTTTCCTTCTGTCAAGAAACGTTTGCCATTAGTGATCCGTTTTTATCTTGGGTTTAATTTAAGAGACGATTTGGCAGCTTTAAATGAAATGAAAATGATTTTATTTCTTGAGCTCTTCGTGTAATGATCAAGCCGAGACCATAATTCTTACAATCTAATATTGACATTTCAATCGAGAGAAGTAAGGATTTTAAGGTGAATTGAGATTAAGAGTGCAAGACTTGATGATAAAGAAGAATATTGAGAAGAACCAAGGAAGAGAATCTATTTAATTACGGAAAAGGTGAAAACTGATTACAGTTGTGTTATCGTATATTTTATACTATCCAAAATGACTACTAAGTGGATACTGTTACTCTGCAGCTAAAATGCTATATTGTGATTCTTGCTAAACTGATTCTGATTATTTAATAGCTTGCATAACTCAATGTCAGCATCCCCTGTATTATAAATTGAGAAATTACCTAAAAAGGAAACAAATAATTTCGACATGCATAGATGTATTTGATTGGTACTTGTTAGAGTATGAGACCAGCAACAGCAAGTGTGGAAGTAAATGAATTTCCTTACACATGTTGAATTTTATTCTTTCCGGGTTGAATGTTTCCCTTCCAATTGTTGACTCTTGTTCCGAGGGTGATTCGTGTCAAGTTGAATACATGTTCAATTATTATAACCAATTTCACCATTGCCTTTATCTCTTGATTCTCCCGTCTTTTCCTCAATGTCAAGTTCTATGAATTTCCATGTGTTCATTTTCAAGTGTAATTGATAGAAAAGTGTCTCCTACAGAAGTCATTTTAAGGCTTTTATGAAGTTTCTGTCAAGTTTTTTCTTAGTCCCATAGTTTCATTTGTCCATCAACTTTTTAATTAGTTCCATTTTCGTGGATGTTTATTAAATCTTGCAGTAGTCATTGTTGGTTACTAGTTCAGTCAGGTGCAGTTTGCTTCCTTACTCTGGGATAATGAGTTTGAATTATGTGAATGTTTGAGGCTGAGATTAATTGTCCATGACTGTTGACCTTGCCCTTTGAATTAAATAACGAGACTGATGTGGATATCTATGTATTTACAGATTTTAATGTTGAAGGAGATGGTCTACGAGGCTCTGCACTCTACGAGGAAGGCTTTGCTTATTGCTGGTCTGGTGCTCGGGCAAATATTGGGATTACCAGGGGGAAATATTGTTTTGGCTGCAAAATAGTATCTGCTCAACCTGTTCACATGGAAGATACTCCATTAGACTTGCAACACGTGTGTCGTGTTGGCATATCGCGAGGGGATGATGATGTGCGGAATCTTGGAGAAACTTTGAACAGCTTTGGATTTGGTGGCACCGGGAAATTCTCTAACTCGGGCAACTTCTCCAATTATGGTGAAAGATTTGGAGTCGGTGACACCATAATTTGTGCTGTTGACCTTGAAAGTCTGCCCATGGCTTCTATTAGCTTTTCCAAAAATGGTAATTGGTTGGGTGTAGCAAAAAGATTTGATGCAGGTCCCAATGGCTTAGGGGTGGTGGACTCTCCAGTCAAAAGTCTGCATTGGGAATCAGCTCTATTCCCTCATGTTCTGCTGAAAAACGTTGTGGTCCAGTTGCAGTTCAGCATTGCCGATGGTTTAAACCCTGTAGAAGGCTATAAACCCTGGGACACAGCCATTTTGGATGGTAATGCGATGTTGGGACCCACCTTTTCGAACGTAGATGATTGTGAAGTTATAATGATGGTTGGATTGCCCGCTTCTGGAAAGACTACGTGGGCCGAAAAGTGGGTGGATGAGCATCCGGAAAAGCGATATGTTCTTCTTGGGACGAATTTAGCTTTGGAACAAATGAAGGTTTGTTCCTTTTGTTGTTTTTATTTTTTTGCTCGTCGTTCTTATTTATCATCTGTATTTTATCTTCTTGCCATATTTGAGGCTTTGTTAACCTCATTCCAGGTGCCCGGTTTGCTTCGCAAGCGTAATTACGGTGAGAGATTTGAACTCTTGATGGATCGTGCTACTAAGATTTTCAATGTCCTTCTGTCCAGGGCTTCCAAAATACATCGCAATTTCATTATCGATCAAACTAATGTATACAAGAGTGCCCGGAAACGTAAACTGAAGCCGTTTGCAGATTTTGTAAAGGTAATTATGTAAGGGTTGAATCTCCTGTGAAGTCCTTTACATATTTTAATGCCATTCAAATGCTTCAGTATGGGGTCCTTGTATCAGATTGCTGCTGTGGTTTTTCCAAGAGCAGAGGAGCTTAAAATCCGTGCTGATAAGAGATCTGAAGAAATGGGGAAGGAAGTTCCTGCTGAAGCAGTGAATGGAATGTTAGGTTCGTTCATAGTGCACATTTTCTCGTCGCACAGGTTTTTGGTTTTATTTGGTGCGTGTAACATTGCTTTGGTGATTTGAAACTTTTCACTTGACAGCCAATTATACTTTGCCCATGAGCAAGAACATGCGTATGGCAGATGAGTACTTTGATCAGGTATGAAATACAAATACATTTAATTAATGAGATAGTTACCAAACCTACCCATGAGGCTTAGCCTAATTACAAAAAATCACTTTTGAAGACAAAAATAAATGTCAGGTGGTTATTTGTAATTTTGAAAGATAACTTTTTTTTTTTTAATTAGGCTAAACAGCAGGTTAGTTTTGTAATTTAACTCTCAAGTAATTCAATCGGCCCTTGTTTCTTGCACTGTTGACTTGTATGCACTTTTGTGCCTTGTAAGGTCTGGTTTGTGGAACTTAATGAAGAGGAGTCGCAGAGAATCTTGGATGAGATGAAAAGAGAAATGAGTGAGAAGCCATGCGTGGCCCCCAACTCACGTGGAAAAAGCTTACTCGTGACTTGCGGTAGCTCCTCGTTGCAACCTCACCACAAAGCCCCAGTTCAGTCATATAGTGGCGCGTCATATGAAAATCAAGGCAACTTATCTAGATTCTTCTCTTTTTCCACGTCGAGTATGCTAAATTTGTTGCCTTTCCTTTATATAATATATGTATATATATATATATATATGTTTTTGTGTGGCTCAGGAGTTTGTTACAGTTATCAAGACTCATATTCTTCTCAGCCTCTATCGGGAGCTTACTCGACCTCTACCTATGGAGGTAGTGGCAGCGGCTATCAAAAATTTGGAATGGATAATGCTAGTTATCATATGGGTGGTGAGAGCAGATTTTTATTACCCGGAGTTGGAATTGGTTCGAGCCATAGCAATATTGCCGAGCCCAATCCTATAACATCTTCGTCGTCATCGTACAACACTGGCGATTATAGATTTGCCAATGCACCTGGCGGCACATGGTATCATCCTGCACCTCGGTCCGGTGCACATTTTCCTTATGGTGAGTAATAACACTTTTGTCGTGCTGAATTGCAATTAAGTTCCCTGATAATATGCATAGTCCTAGGCTAGCTCCACACATTTCGCGAAAAGTCTATTGCTTGTGATTTTTTTTTCCACAAAAAATACAATATGCATACGTTCTCATTTTTATATTATTATATTATTATTAATTGTTATTGTTATTGTTATTATTATTATTATTATTATACTTTCATATCACAAATACATGATTCACTATCTTCAACCTTCATTACATCAAGTTTGGTCATTATATTTTCATCTCATATCCAGATCACACACTCACGATGCAATCCTATTTTTCAAAACCACTACTTTTCTTAATATTCGGTCTTAATTTGTGGGCCCGACAATTTTTCACAAACTCCTGTATCTTTTCGCCTCAGCAGACTCATTGAGGACCCCAATTTCCAGGCCGCCTCCTGGAAGTTTTCCCAACTTTGTGCAGCACGCTGGAGTATATTCCTGTCCATCTCCTGTGAGTCCTCCCCCGTCCATGAATCTACCGATGGATGTAGAGCCAACTTTTGGAAGTTTTCCAAATGACGTGCAGCGTTTTGGAGCGTATCCCCAGCATTCGCCTCTCAGGCCGCCTCCGCCTTCAGTGAATTTCCATATGAATATGCAGCCCCCGGGATTTTATCTCCCGCATTACTAATTTCTGTAGCTATCCCTATGCGTGGAATTCTAGAGATTAATGTTGAGATGGTCTGACTGTTTGTGTATATACCGATAAGGTAGGAGACTACGCTGCTGACAGTTGATGTTGTTCTTTTCTTTCATTTTCTTTTTCTTTGGAGGTATTCACAGAGCTGCTGGAGTGTGGTGATGGTAGGTGAGGTTTGGTATGGGCGAATTAGCTTGAAAACATTACAACCCTATTCAGATTGCAGCCAAGATGTGAGATTCAGATTCAGCGTATGTTTTGTGTCGAATACTTTGATTCACAATCGAGAGTTCAGATTATTGTGTGAACTTAGCGGAGTGTTCGTATTTCTTGAGTTTAATATAATAAGATTTCGATAGTCAAACAACTGACATAAACAATTAATACAACAGTTGATCAAACAACTGACTGCACTTCTTTTTCTCATGAAGTACTAGTCATTCCATGCAATTCTCGATGCAATTTTCATTTTGGATCATCCGGAAACAGCCTCTCTGTGTTAAGACAGGGGTAAGGCTGTGTTAAGATAGAATAACATTGTTGGACATGTTTGCAAACGGGACCTAGATATAAAGAGTTTAGACAGAATAACATGGTTGGACTTAGTAGCGTGAAAGTGTTCGGTTTAGTCGACAATTCTAGTAAACATAATGATCATAAATTATATGATAAATGATTGTTTAAATAATTATTTTAGAAAAAATCATGGTGATATGATAATTAAAGATGTGCTTTATTATGTCATTGCGACTCTGGGAGAAGTCCACTAATGCATGCTTCCAATTTTTTTCAATTCCTGTATAAAAAATGATTCATATGCCTACAAAATCAACCTACAAATAGACCTACACCATACAAAACATGACAAGTGTCAGTTACTTACTATTGATTGGTTAACAAGTGACACTTGTCACATTCTTGTGGTGTAGGCCTATTTGTATGTTGATTTTATAGGTCTATTTAAGTTGGAATAACTTGGTATTAAATTAAAACATAGTAAATACAGATCCACAGAAGTTCAGTACAAATCTGCAAAAGTCTAAAAGATGTACAGTAAAACTAATATTGTTGGGACTGGAGAACTTTATTAATTTAGAAAGATATTATATAATCGATAAATCAATAATTTATTAATTTACAGAGATAACATATATACATAGCTGACCTTCAAAATTCAGGGGTTGTATAATCCACTTACAACGTACATTTGTTATTTATGACAAGTAAATTACAATGTGTATATATTACATTATTTTTAATTACCATTGATAGAATGTATACTCATATAATCATGTTAATTGGTGGTTTGAATGGTCTCATTCATTGTTTTTTGCCAAAGTAAAAGAATGGTTAATGGACTTAACGTATGTACATTATCTAGAAGTAGATCAATATATAAAGATTCATTGTGTTGTTTTAAACTACACACAACAATGGTTTCTCATCTAAAATGTGTCTAAAAATCAACCATGACCAACCAACAAAGAAAAATATTATGTGAGTATAAGAGGGATCAGCCCGGGTGCACTCAGACAGACTTAGTACAATGAGTTGAAAAAAATTCAAACAACAATATCAAACACTCTCAAACGATTAGCGGAGATCCTATCGACTGACTTTGAGAAAGGTGGTTCATCTAAGTGTCAAAAACCACCCAAGTATCCGAACATGGAGAAGGTTGGTTATGAGTGGTTTCTCCAACATCAAGAACGTGTGAATATAATCGGAGAGCTAATCTTGGAGAAGGCGACTGAGGCGATGAAACTTTTACACCCTCAGAATCCTTCGGAGCATCACATTACCCAAGGTTGGCTTGAGAAATTCAAGTCAAGGAACGACATCATATCGCCGTTTTGGAGAGAACGGCTCAGTCGACACACATGATATATGGAGAAGAAATTAGAGAACATAAGGGAAAAGATCAATCAATTTCCAATTAAAGATGTGTTTAACATGGATGAAACCGATTTGTTTTACAGGTTACAAGCCGATTATTCACTTGCAACAAAATAACTTGAGGGTAAAAAGCAAGACAAGGAAAGGCTTACTATGTTATTTGTTGCAATGAGGATGGCCCGAATTTTTTTTTGAATTATTGGTAAGTATGCAAAGCCACGTTGTTTTAAGAATATTAATATGAATAGTCTAAATTATGAATATTGTGCCAACAAGAGAGCATAGATGATTGAGGTGTTTTTTGAAGAATATGTTTGTTGGTTGGATGAACAAATGCATGGTAGAAAATATCTTTTGATGGTGGATAACTGCACGGCCCATTAAAGCAATATTCAAGGGCTACAAAATGTTGAGTTGTTTTTCCTACCACCAAACATGACTTCAAAAATCCAACCATGTGATGCCGGGATAATAAGAGCATTTAAAATGTACTATCTCAAAAGATTTTACCGTAAAGTTTTGGAAGGCTACGAGATGGACATATCTTCTCCAAAAGAGATCAATGTTTTAGATGCTATCAACATGGCAGTTCCAGCTTGGACAACAAATATTCAACAAGAGGCCATAGCAAATTGCTTTCGACATTGCTAAATTCGTTTGGCGAATCAAACATGACTCTAATTTAAGTGATGCAACTCCTGTAGAAGACATTCACGAGCTTGAGAACTTAATCACTCGTATGCGCTATTATAATAAAATGGATGTGAATCACTTGCTAGACCTTCCAGGTGAAAGTAATGAATGTTACGAAATTCAGAGTTTAGAAGAAATAGTAGCTAATTGTTGATTTTAATTGCTGTAGAAAATGACAAATGATGCAAAACCGAGGCAAGAGTTGGACTCTCTCTCCGTAAGACGAAATTGCCCCGCACAGTACACACGGTTGAACGGCAAACATCCCCAAGATACAACGGTATTTCTATGAACTCAATACCTTGTACTAGGAATCGAATTCCGGGCGAACTACTGGATATTTGGGACTTGTAGTATGAACTTAGGCTAGTATGAGTATATTATTATCTTGATTATTATGTGTGTGTACAATCATCATCCGCAGGGGCTTATTTATAGCCTGTAAAGCACCCTGTCTGAATCGGTGTGTCTTTGTGACTGGATAAACACCTTGTGGTCCGGTGGGAAGGGCTGCATTGGTTCAGAATAGCTGAACCATTGTGCTGGTCCAGATTACATCGAATGGTCCGAACCATTGCACTGGTTCGGCCGTTAACCGCCACTCGTGTTCAACTCCCGCCATGTCACTGCCACGTGTCATCCTAGTCACCCTCCACGTCATCCGAGCCACTATCTCAATTGTCAAAACGAAAGGCTCCTCGCTCCGAGCGAAGTGCAAAGTGCGCCTACGAAGCGCCCGTTGCGACAAGTGCGACGTGCACGTGCTCGGACTCGGACTCGGGAGGTGCTTTGCACCTTCCTCATAGGATTCGGAGTTTAGCCTTAAAAATTAATTAAAGCCAACTAGGGTGCACCATAATGGAGCACACTTGATTGCTCCTTTATGATGGAAAGTCCTTTATAAATAGCTCAACTTTTCCTTACTTCTCCAATGTGGGGTGGGATTCCACATCACATTCCCAACTATTAAATGGCTTAACTTTGTGCATTAATTACTCATTCATTTCTTAACGAAATTGAACAAGTAAATACACTAAATTAATCTACACAAAATGTAGATTCCAAATATACCATTTAATGTCATTAATTACCATAATTAATTATGGTATTAATTAAGCTATTTTTCCAACAATCCCCCACATGAATGATGATTAATGCAAATGCAACATGCACTAAGTCCCGACGACCTATTATTGCTTCAGGATAGGTGGTAGTTAGCCTTGAACCTTCATTAGTGTAATGCATTGAAATTTTGATGCACGAAATGCATATATTTCATGCATAATTAGTACAAAACTCATGCATAAAATTAGTACTGTAAAGTACTGCATCTAATAGTGGTACTGCATAAAACGCGCCCCTATATATCTCCCCTATATACTAATGCAGAATACGCTGAGTCTAAGTGGCATCTTCTCATGCTTCGGCTGCCACATGTTTTCTGCTGGTGCTTTGTGTGCTTATGTGTCAGCCTCTCATGCTTCAGCTGGCACATAATCAATTACTGGCGTAATCATCATTATATTAATTACATTATAATTATACCTCAAATAACTCCTACCTACCTTATTAATTTTTACGAATTAAGGAATGTAAATTTCGAATGAATAGGAATTGATTATATTTACAGAAATATTCCACATTTTCATTAATTAAAAATATAAATCTCAAACAAAGAGAAATTTAATATAATATTGTGCACTATATATTAAAAACTTAAACCTAAAATCTCGCGGAAATATTATATATTTCGACTAATTAATTAGTTTATATTAGTTAGTCACTATAGTTAGGTATATTAATAAAAGAAATATCAACTCAAATGAAATATACTTGGGAGTATTGGAAAAGAAGTATTGAATATATATATAATTAAAAAGGTACTCCATGTCCTAATTAATTAACTAAATTGAAATAATCTCATTAAAAATATTATTGAAAGTATAGAAACAATAGTTTTAATTATTATTTATAAATAAATCAAAGAAACTATGAAATAAATCAATTAGTCTATTTTAGTTTTAGATCTTATTTAATTAATATAAAATAAAAAATAAATGAAAAAGCTCATATTTAGTAAATTATATAATTACTAATTTTATGAATTTTCAAAGAGATGTTTCTAGATATATTAGAAATTAAATTTAATAATAATATACTAATCCGTAGATTCATCTTTGTACATAGAGAATTTAAGGAAAAAAAATAATCGTTTTAAGTGATTTTTAAGTGTGTTTTTATTTTTTTTTTTAATTTTAAAAGATTTGTTAATTTCTCTACTTTTGAAATCAACCATATATTTTTGAAATTTTTGGATTTGCTTTTGTGTTTTAAATTATATCCAAATAATTTATGTAATTTTTCCAGATATAAGGATTAAATTATCTCTTTTTTGATCATTTAACATAAATCAGTTAATACTTAACGATTTGGACCATTTTGGCAAAAAAATGACCAACTATTTATGTCCTTCTCTTGATCAATGTAAAATGTGCCAACTTAATACTTCTATATATTGAGATAAATGTTTGAAAATAATATCATATAAAAACTGATATAAAGTTTTAGGTGAATCAAATGTCACTTAGATTTTTTGTGACACAAGTTTCACAAATTATTAAAAATACTCTAATTATTTCTCTTCTTTTAAATGTAAAATTTTTTGAATTTAGTACTCTTAAATATGAAGTTCAATGCCTGAAAAGTACCCTATAACTTTTCTCGGCTAATCTATATTACAAACAAAATTGGGCCTTTTTTTGCTTTTAAAAAATGGGGATAATTTTAATTAGTCTAGGATGTGCATGTAGTTTTCTCAGTTAACCCTGCGATTGGTATATTTACAATAAGTCATATAGGTAATTCACTTATATATATACTACGATATTGCTGCTTCTTTTTTTTTGGCAAATTGGTAAGTACTTAATTTTAAGTTATAAGTCATAATCTCCTTACTTTGTAATTTCAAAACCTATTTTAAAATGAATTTACATATAGTTTCACTTCAACCAAATGCCGTCAAAAGTTTTTGTAATACAAGTTTCAGAAATTACTAAAGTACTTCAACTCTTTTTCTATTTTTTTAAATATAAAATGGGTAGACTTTAATACTCTTAAATATGAAGCTAAATATTTGAAAAACTATCATATAAGCATAAATATACCGTTTCACTTCAATCAAATCAATTGAGTTTTTTCTTTTGTAAATTTCTAAAATTTTAAGGTCGTTTTTAATTAGGATACAATTTTGATGTGTATTTTTTAACTTATCCAAGCTACTCTTATATTACAATCTAAATTGATAAATTTCTTAAGGCTAGGACTTGGACGTAGTTTTCTAAATTAACAGGTATATTTATAATAGGTCATACAAGTAATTAAATTATATATACTACTATTATATTTTTTATTGCAATTTGAGAAGTGCTTAATTTTAAATTACAAGTCAAACTCTCTTATGTATTTCCAAAACCTTTTTAAATTTCAAAGATATTACTAAAATTACCCTTGCCACAATTATTTAGTATAATTCTACATATGAAGTTGTATCAAAGGACAATGCATATATCGTTTATTCAAGTATAAGCTCTTCTTCATTTTGGCATCATTGCAAACTCATGAGACTGACTAAGAATATGAGATTAATTGTTGGACACACAATGTCAACTCACCATTTACAAGAAATTAAGGACTTCTCCGAATGAATCCTGAAAATTATAGATGGTGAGCTGGGTGAAGAAGTTGATAGAGAAATCTTGATTGATATTCTTGAAATTTACCAATCCGGAATGCCAAAAATCATATTGCAACCATTGTTGAAAGCACTATCATTCACTTATAAGTAACTTTCCATAAAGTAATTTTTGAAGAAAGAGCAATCCTGGCACCAACAAACGACATTGTGGAGATAGTAAACGATTACGTGATGTTTATAATTTCAAAAGACAAGCGGATATATCTCAGTTCTGATAGTATATGCAAAATCTCTGCGACCTCTAAAAGTCAAAATCAAGTATATCCAATTGATTTTTTTTTGAATAACATCAAGTGTTCTGTAATTCAAAATCACATCTTGAAATCCTAAGTTAGAGTTTCAATTATGCTAATTAAAAATATGGATCAATTATCAGGATTATGCAATGTCACATCATTAATAATTATCCAAATTCGTAACCATATTATTGAACAAAAAAATTCGGGGAATAATTTTGATAGTAAAGTATTTATTCCACAATTGATATGAACCCGTTAGATGCAGATTAGCATTTAAATTTTAAATACGTTAGTTCCCACTTATTATGAGCTTTGCCATGACTATATTTAAGAGTCAAGGTCAAATGCTCTCTCATGTCAGTATGTATCTTTCAAGACCCGTATTGGTCATGGTTAGCTTTATGTAGCCATATCAAGAGTGAAGATCATGAAAGACTAGAAATCTTTTGTTGCGATGAGAATGTTGTAATCACAAACAGAGCAAATAGTAGTTTATAAAGAAGTATTATTAAATTTATACTCTATTTATATAAGAGGTCTTTTTTGTGTTCCCGTGTAATTACACGGGTGTTATACTAATATATATATATATATGTGTATATATATATATATATGTGCGAAATATTTTTAATTTTGGAAGCAATATTATTGTAGGTATTTTTGATTGAATGTTTGTATCGTGAATAATAATATCAATTTTTAAAATGAATATCATATATAAAAGAGTATTATTATTTATTAATATTTTGATTATTATACCAAGAGTGGATGGTATCCTACTCATTGCTATCTTAATAAGTATTATATTATTTAAAATATAATAATACGTGATCATATGTACCATCTTCTATTTTATTTTATTGTAGTAGTATTTAATTTTACTTTGATATATATACAAAAATAGGCGTTCTTAAAAATAGTAATTTAATATTTATTTGCTTCTTTATAACTTAATATTTTATTGAAAAATAATATAGAGAATTATATTTTATAAATATCTTGTGTATTACAGGGGATTTTTATTAGTCTAATAAAATATGTACGCAATTTATTATTTAATAATTTTTTGTTGGACTATAAAAAGACAACACCACAAATTCTTAAAATAACTAAGAAAATTAGAAATGAGATTGAATATGGCATTGATTTATAAATATTATAGTATTTCAAAATGAATGAAGATAAAACTTAAATAAAATGAGGGTAAATGGTCTCCACCCTCCCAAATTTAGAGTGAACTTACCTTCCGTAATAGGAAGGTGTTTCTGAGATATAAAAATTAAAAATTTTATTTATTTTTTGTTATTCTATTTGTTGAGATTTTTAATTTGAGTATAATTTTGATTTTATAATTTTTTATTTTTGAAAAATAGTTTATTTTAATAGATAAAAAACCAGTTTCTCACTCAAAATAAAATAAGTTTTAAAAGTAAAAAATCTATCTATACTTCTATTAAAAAGAGAGTCGCGACACTTGTCAATTATAGAGAGATATGTTTTCATAAATTTTCAGAAAAGAAAAAGAAAAAAGAAATCTGAATATGTGTTTTGAGAGTTTTTATTCCACAACATACACTCATCTATCAATAAAAAAAAATCTTTCTTCAATTTGAATAGCTTAAAAATTTGAAATGTATATTATTTTTTGTACGAAGTTCATTAAAAATATATCAAATTAGTTCTTATTTCATGATCTTCAATTAGACATCCATATTGAATACAATAAACTTAATGGATTTACATTAACGACCAATGCACAAAAAAGTTTATATTACAAAAATGAGTTTTAGCTTTCAGTAAAATTAGTTGATGCAAAATAAAAGTAAATTAATTCACTTCTAAAAAATTAGATTTAAGACTCATATTACTTATATAAAAAGAAGTTATGATATTTATTTAATTATAATAACTAAAAATAGTAAAAATACATACTCTCACACACATACATATTAGGACTTAATTACATTCTACTTTGTCCCCCGAATTTGTTCATAGCATGGACACTAATTAATTTAACACTGCGCTATCTATAATTACATTACATTCATAGTACACTCAACAACATTTTTTTATTAAAATTCATGTCGAAAATCATCAAAAACAAATTTGGGTGAGAGAAAATATTTTTTAAATAATAAAACATTCTGACTGGTGCATTGCACGAGCTAACAACAAGTGCCTCAAACTTTTTATATTTCAAAATTATAATCAAAGTAAAGATTTTGATACTAAAATAATACAGAAAAATCAAAAAATTAAAATTTTAAATTTTATGTCTCAATATCACACTCCAATCAGAAAATGTAAATTGTTAAATAAATAAATAATTATTTATTCATCTAACAACATGAATAAAACCAAATTCGTCTTGATGGGTTTTACAGCTGTTACATGTGTTCTTCTTTGACATCTTGGAGGTCGAGTTAGTTAGAAAGCTCGAAAAAACGTTCTTGGGAGCATTACGGTGAACAGTTAAGGTACAGCGCAGACCACCACGTTCCCCTGTACCCTCTCCTCCCAATTTTTTGGGTTATTTTTCTACGCTTCGTTTCATTTGCTTTGAATCTCAAGCAACCATTTTTAGGCACTCTTACCTATATTCTCTCTACTTTCTTTCTTTCTCTAAAAGTAAACCGTAGTAAGCCTCTTCTCTCTCTTCTTCTTCTTCTTCTTCTTCTTCTTCTTCTTCTTCTTCTCTTTTATGTGCCAGTTTTGTGTGCGAGTTTATGATTATTTTTTCCTCGTTCTGCGTTTGTTCTCAGGTGATCTGCAGCTGAAGTTTGAGAACCGCAGAAAATGACGATGTTTCAGAGGTTTTCCAGGACTTTCCGGGAGAATCCTTCGCTTGCTAAAATGTTGATTGTTTTTACCGTCAGGTACTTTTTACTCTCTGGTTTTCTGTCACTACTCTGTTATGAGCTGAATTGAGTAAGATTTTGTATTTTGGTTTGAATGTGAAATGGTGTTTGGTCCAGCTCGGAGTAGATCTGTTTTTCTGTTCTGTTTTGTTCGTCTGTTTTCTTTTTGTAAGTCGGTTATGTTGATTCCTTTTTTTTTTAGTGTCGATTGGACTGTGATTGATCTATGAAATTGTATGTTGTTGTGCTACTATATTGAATGTGGAGATGCCGACATGCTTGCCGCTTGCCGCTTGCCGTTTAGTGGTTGAAATGATAGTTTCATGATCATGAACAGACATTTGTGGTTCTCCCTGTTTTATAGGGAAACGTTCTGTACGACAACGATTTAATCATTATGATCTTAATTGGATTTTGACCTCTATGAATAGTAAAAGACTAAGGGTAAAGTGTAGTGGCCTATGACTTTGTCAATTTTAGACTTGGAATTTTCTCTAGGTCTTCAACAATTTCATGTATTAGCAACGAAGTTATATAGACTTTGGCATGTGTTTGACAGATAAAATGAAGTAGGCAAAAGAAAAAAAAGTGTTCTGCATTTGACTGTCGTGGAAACTATTTGAGTTATTGTACTTGCACCAAGAGATTTTGATTGATTGTGTGATCATATTTGCCCATAAGAGATAGGCTCACTGCCAGATAGTGAAGTAGAAAGATGTCTCCTTCCTTGGAGTAAACGTTTTTATTTGAACTGATTCTGATCAATATCTTGTATTTATCCTGACGGCGATGGACTTTAATTTAATTTTCAAGTAGGGTAAAAATCTAATATATTTTAGAAATCAGATCATTATGGGATGGTGCTAGAAAATAAAGAATGGGAGGCGAGATTTACTTTTTACTGAAAACAGTACATATGTATTTTCAACTTTTTGGAGGAGGGATGTTTTTAATTTAATATATATATATATATATGTATATATATATATTTCATATGTATCTGTATATATAGTTTATATCATTAGATGAAATTTGAGGTTGAGCAACCACCCATCGGATTTGGCAGTGATTTCATCATCATGATTTGGTATATGAATGCAGTGGTGGAGGTCTTGTGGCTTTGTCTGAGGCTAAATCGGACAATGGAATGAACATTGTCAATTCATCTGAGACTAATGGCAAGAAGAAAAGAGTGGTGGTACTTGGAACTGGCTGGGCTGGAACAAGTTTCTTGAAAAACCTGAAGAATTCATCATATGATGTTCAGGTGATATCACCACGTAACTTTTTCGCGTTCACCCCATTACTACCAAGTGTGACCTGTGGGACGGTGGAGGCTCGCAGCATTGTAGAGCCTATCCGCAACATCGTGAGAAAGGTAAGAAAAACAATCGGCGAGGTAGCATAAATTCTGTGCTCTACTAGAATACTTGAAGTGCGTTCTTTTTCTATTATTTTCAAACCTTTGCTTATTACTCTGCACTGAGTCCATATATTATACTTCATGTTACTCCATATACTTTATTTTTCTCTCTTTTCTCTTTGATTCTGGAAAATGATTTCTTTGCAACTTTATATGTTATTTTATGATTCTAATACTATTTGTATATCTATTCTGTTGGCTAATGAATTTTGAAATCATTGCGATCTTTAGTTCAATGTGGTCTGCTTTGCAAAATTAGTCCTTGATCATTTAAAATCCCTACCTCTGGCTGAGAAACATTTTAGCAGCTTGGTCTTTTCATCTGTGGTTGCTTATTTTCTGAGCACTTAGCCAGTGGAGTCTTTCTCGCAGAAAAATGTAGATATTCAGTATTGGGAAGCAGAGTGCTTCAAGATTGATGCAGAAAATAAGAAAGTTTACTGTCAATCCCATCTGGCAGGCGATGGGAATGCGAAAGAGGAAATCATTGTAGACTATGACTACCTCGTGATTTCCGTTGGAGCCCGTGCAAATACATTCAACATCCCGGGAGTGGCAGAAAATTGCCATTTTTTGAAGGTAACATCCACAACCTTGTCTTACTATACGCTTAATGTCCTCCATGTTATTATAATCTTCTTGGACAACACATAAACAATCATATCCGGACATCTAATCGGTGAAAGTGAGTGTACTTAACATTGGATTAAGACTACAAGTATGATCATACCCTATTGGTAAATAACAATTCTATAAAAGTTGGTGAAAGCTAGATTTCTTGGCCTGGACATGGAAACTATCTACATCGTGCCTCATCTTGGTGAACTTAGCTCATGGTCTTCTCCTTCAGGAAGTAGAAGATGCTCAGAGGATCCGCAGGACCATTGTTGATTGCTTTGAAAGGGCCAGTTTGCCTAACCTGAGTGATGAGGAAAGAAAGAAGATTCTTCATTTTGTTGTTGTTGGTGGGGGTCCAACTGGTGTAGAGTTTGCAGCAGAGCTTCATGATTATGTGAACGGAGATCTACTCAAGTTATACCCCAATGCTAGAGAGGCCGTTAAGATTACGCTTCTTGAAGCTACGGACCATATTTTGAACATGTAAGTATGCACTATCTCATTTCAGTTATTTGTAGGACACATTGAATTAATGTATTATATGCAAGTTGCGTGTTGCAGGTTTGACAAAAGAATTACAGCTTTTGCTGAGGAGAAATTTCAAAGAGATGGAATTGATGTTAAAACAGGGGCAATGGTTGTGAATGTATCAGATAAAGAAATTTCCACTAAACAAGTTAGGAATGGTGGGGCAGTATCCTCTACGCCATATGGAATGGTTGTCTGGTCAACTGGGATTGGAACTCGTCCTGTCATAATGGATTTTATGAAGCAAATTGGTCAGGTAATGCTCAGATGAGTTTTTTTATTTTTATATTTTCTGGGTCTTTTATTGGGAGTTTATTTGGGATCAGTAGTCAAAATTGCTAAAAGCTCATTTCTTGTCGCCCCAGGGTACTAGACGGGTACTGGCAACTGACGAGTGGATGCGAGTAGAAGGAAGTGACAGCATATACGCACTCGGAGATTGTGCCACAATCAATCAGCGCAAAGTCATGGTATTTGTTTCTTATAAACCTACATTCCTAAATGAGACTGCCTTTAGAATACTGTAATAGTGGTTTCTGATTTTGCAACTATCAATTTATTTTCTTATTCTATAATCGCATGTTTACTTTATATCAAGGTTTAATAAAATGTGTTTTACTGCATACATGCGAGTCACTTTTTTTTTATCATTGGGTAACATTAAAATATGGAGGGGAGCCTTGGCACAACGGTAAGAGCTGTTGCCGTGTGACCTGTGGTCACGGGTTCAGTCCTAGGAGCGGCCTCTTGCCAATTTAATTGGCAAGGGAAAGCTTGCCCCCTATACACCCTTGTGGTGGGACCCTTCTCCGGACCCTCGCCTTGCGGGGACGCTTCGTGCACCGGGCTGCCAGAGAGGTAACATTAAAATATTGATATCTTTAACATGCTGTTCTTGTGCCATTTGGAGACCTGAACTATCTTAGTAGAAGGAATATTCGTATTCTTGATTTTTGAACCATGAAATGATCATGTAAATTTTCTTACCTTAGTTTAAATGTTCCCCAAAAGTAAATCATACTAGCCTGTTTCTTTGGACTTGCAACAATCTGACTTCTGCACTATTCAGGTATCAACGTTTGGCCGTATTTACTTTACTAATTTAAAAACAAATCTTATCATGTAAGATGTATTTGTCTCCATGTGTATTTTCAAAATATTATTTTCTTAGAATTTTTACTACTACATAAACCGAAATATTGATAGTGAAGTTATGCGTTGAATGACGTGAATTTTAAATTGTTGCAAGTATTTAGAAACAGAGGTAGTATTAACTAGTTGTGAGTTATCTGTACCAAAGATGTTTTACATTGGGTGCTTGTGTGGCTAAATAGCCATCATTTACCTAGTCAGTAATCATCTATACTCAGTGATTTGTTTCATGGATTTTTTTCATCAATCTTTAACTCCTTGTTATATTTATAGGAAGATATTTTGGCTATATTTCGTAAAGCTGATAAAGACAACTCTGGGACACTTACTGTTAAGGAATTCAAAGAAGTGCTCGATGATATATGTGAGAGATACCCCCAAGTAGGACTTTATTTGAAAACCAGACAGATTAGTAGTCTTGCTGATCTGTTGAAAAAGTCGAAAGGGGATGCTGTAAATGAATCGATTGAAGTAAATTTTGAGGAATTCAAGTCAGCTCTCTCCGAGGTCGATTCTCAATTGAAGAACCTCCCAGCAACTGCCCAGGTGACCATCCAAATTGATACTCGTGGTGGATTTAGACTTTCTTTCTTTCCTTCTTTCTTTCTTTTCTCTGTTTAGTGACACCAATGATGTCTATTGATTGCATTTTAGGTTGCTGCACAGGAAGGTTCGTATCTTGCTGACTGTTTCAATCGCATGGAGGAGTGTGAGAAAAATCCAGAAGGGCCTTTGCGCTTCAGGGGTGAAGGACGCCACCGATTCCGACCTTTCAGGTAGCTTGATTTAGTCTGATCATTGAAAAAAAAAAAACTTTTATCTTAAAAAACCTATGCTTTTTTTTTTTCTTTTGTGTGGGTGGGTTGGGGGTTGGGGTGATCAGTGGTGTTTTAGCTTTTAACTGAAATTAATTTTCCCTCGGTAACTAATTTACTCTCATAGGTGGTTCCGTATACATCCCCTTATTAGTCACTAATCTGAAAGTTGTTAGAAGATAATGACATGAACATGGCTCGGGTTTGAACAACTGTTTGAAAATTCATGCCTATTTAACTATTTATCAACAAACATGGGATCACACGATGTCTTCTTATGTCTTTTATATTTTCCAACGTGCTAAAAAAAAGGTACAAGCATTTTGGACAATTTGCTCCTCTGGGAGGAGAGCAAACAGCTGCCCAGCTTCCGGGAGATTGGGTTTCGATTGGCCACAGCAGTCAGTGGCTTTGGTATTCTGTGTACGCTAGGTGTGTTCTTTTTTCTTTTATTTTATTGTCAACATTAATTCCGAAAAATAAGCTGATTGCATGAAACGTGGGTTCACATAATTGGTCGTTTGATTATATGTTAATTTATCCTTGCAGTAAGCTTGTAAGTTGGCGTACAAGAGCACTGGTGATTTCAGACTGGGCTAGGCGTTTCATATTCGGAAGGGACTCGAGTGGCATCTAAAGAGACACATTAGTGTTCCAACTTTCGCTCAATAATAATCACTCTACTTTTTCTTTTTGATACATCATTATGCCCGTCTTCGGTCGTGTTCCGCGATTAGGTGGCGGGTTTGTACGTGTTGTTGTTTTTCCATTATTTTGTTTTCAATGTTTTCGGATGTATATGCAGGCGAATTGGCCCTGCGAATGTCATAAGAGTTGTCGGAAACTCTCGACACGAAGTTTTGCAGCTAGATGCGATGTTCGTATAACATTATTGCCGGAAATAACGGCTGGTGGAATGTTTGGTGGAGTCTATGAAAATTGGTTCAATTAGACATTAAATGATGACGAAACCTACTCTTATGAGAGGTTGTAATAAGAAATGTGATTACTTATAAATATAGTGATACATTTGTTACGTGGTACCTAGTGAGTACAGGTTGTGGGTCGGGTTGAGAATTATAATTTTTTTTTTTGGTTGGATTTGTTCTTTCGGTTAAATTATATATTCTCGTGTTGGTGTTGTTCTGCTGCGGCAGTGACACACAGGCCTATTACGGTATTCATGTGATACCTAACACGTCAAATATTGATATTAGCTCTTAGCAGTGCAATATTTTCAAGACTTGTTATTATCTCTATGAGGTATGGAGGTTAGTTTTCGAGTGTTGGTGTAACCGTTAGCTGTTATTATTAAATAGTGAGTATTGGTACAATGATTAGTATCATCAGTCTAAATAGAGAGTATTGGTAAAATCAGTTGTTAGCTTAATGGGTATTTTTTCTTTATTTTATTTTTATCTCGTAGAAGAATTTGGGACTAAAAAAACGAACTCGGGAAAAATATCGAGCTCCCTCATTTTTCTTTTGTATATTAACAAAATTTGTGCATTCACCAATATAGACCGGTAGACCCTTCGAGTGAAATGGAAGGAGATTATTTTTCTAGGCCACAAGCTAATTAATGTCGGTGATGAAACTCTTGGCTGAAATTAAATTGGTCATTATATATTGATCTACTTCTATAATTTAATGTATATACGTAATACCGTTAATTATTTTTTATTTTTGCAAAAACAATGAATAAGATTCGTTCAAACCTCGAAATTAAATGATTACCTGAATGTACATTCATAGAAGGACAATTGGAACTTGTATTTTGATTTTTTATATCAGTAACTAATGTGCATTGTAAGTGATTTATAGTACCTAAAACTTTGAAGTTCAATTATGATTATAACATTAAGCTATTAATTTATCGATTATATAAAAAATTTCCAATCTTGACATTTTTGTGAAGGTTTTACTGCAGTAAGCCACTAACAAATAGGAAAAAAGCGATTTTCTTTCAAAAAAGAAAATTTGCCACCAAGGCTTTGGTATTTCAATCGATACCTATAAATGATGATGATGATGATGATGATGATGATAGGCGGATCAGGAATGACCACCAGTGCGCTGGATTACTGCAACAATGTCGGCGATAAAATATATATTAAAATTACATTAAAGATAACAAATAATACATAAAGAAAGTCAGTAATAACAAAGCGGGGGACAATGAGACGAACATGTCATGCTGAAAAACTTACCTCTAGATCGGGGTGAGGTCGAGCCTCTTGGGGGTACTCAGGACGGGGGACGATCCCCCTCGTGTGCGTGTGTGGGAAAAAAAACAAAAAAAAACAAAGGATCCGTACATTTACAAAGAAAATCGCCTATATTTACTGTCCATTTCCTGAAAATATGCTAAAATAACATCATTACTAATAGTTTTAAGTACATATTTTTTTATAAATGTTACAAGACGATTATTTAACTATTGATCACCCATCTTACTACATAACTCACTCTTCACATACTTCATAACTGAGAAGACTCGTTCAACACTTGTAGTTGCTATGGGAAAATCAACATTTCTTTCAAAAGTAATTTCTAATATTTGATTAACTGAAACACTTCAGCTAGTTTTGTATTAAGAGTGCATCTTGATTTTTTCATCAAAAGAAGCAAGTGTTTGCGAAATACAAGGTTGAATAAACAATTTTAAACACTTTAATTAATATCGTCTTGATCAAAACAAATTACGTTAAATCAAAAAATATATTTAATAGGTATATATGACTTTACCTATTAAACTTCGAGAGTAAAAAATAATTACACTCCTCGATAATTCAACTATTGCCAAAATAAAATAACGGGAAAGATAATACTAGATATTATCGGGGAAGGGGGTCTTATTCTGAAAAAATCTGGTGGTGCACGTGCACCACTGTGTTATGGCTAGGTCCGCCCCTGATGATGATGATGATGGCGACGACGATGATGACGATGATGATGATGATGATGATGATGATTCAACTTCTCGAACTCGCGGCAGAACACAACAAAAAATAAAAAATATGAGGTAAGGATTCAGCACCTCGAACTCCTTTATAATTTATATTACCGTTCTGTCTTAAATCTGTCCCAAAGATAAATTTACTATGTGTTTTCATCCTAAACTCATATAGTGATACCCGAGACAATACAACTAGGGTTTAGCTATCTAAAACCTATTTAGATATTATATATACAAAGTCTCAAACTCGATTAAAAGATATTTTAATACATATTCTCCTAGCAAATTTATATAGTTATATGCACTAATTACCCAAATCTATTAAAATATATAAAATTTAAATAATTAAATATAAGTTGTTATATTAATATTGGTTGTTACGTCCAACTTTAAAAAAAAAAATTCGCTCAAATTGTTATACGTTGATAAATTGGAAAATTAAATTAAATGTCAATAAATTATCCAAATTATTTTTTTTAATAAAAAATTTTATTTGGCCAAGTTAATAATTGATCAAATTACATTTTTAATAAAACTAACACCATGTATTTGGCCAACTCGATAATTGATCACATTAATTGGGATAAAAATATGATAGTAACATACACACTATCAAAAATAATATTTTTAGCCTACAACTGACCCCTTTAGCCGACGACTTTTTGCTGTCGGCTAAAGTATAAACATTGGTAGTGACACGTTGGTTATATGAATTTATTTACCCAAATTAAACTTTATAAAATCTACATAATCAAATATAAGTTGTTACAATAATTGGTTGTTACATCGACTTTAAAAAAATTAAGCTCGCTCAAATGGTTAGATGTTGGTAAATTGGACAAATTAAATTAAATAAAAATAAATTAGCTAAATTAGAATTTTCAATAATAACAAGACTTTATTTGGGCAACATGATTGGCCAAATTTTATTTCCATAAAAATAACACTATTTTGTTGACCAACTCAATAATTGGTCAAATTAATTGCATATAAGAAATGCGATGGTAAAATACACATGGATTATAAGTACTTGTTTAGTTATCTAATTAGTGGAGTCTCATTCAAAACTAATGCGGCATGAAATTTTTTAGATAAAAAGAATCTAAGAAATAAAAAATACCACCTATGATAGGGAGTTAAAGTGGTGTCCTGAATATAATAAACTATATATATATATATAAACACTATTAATATAAATTTAATAATTGGTCAAATTAATATTTCAATAAAAGAAAATTTTATTTGGCTTAATATGTCCTAATTAAAATCCACATTATTTTTCTCAATAAAAATAAAATTATTAAACTCATTGTGGAAAATAATTATGGAGTAAAAAATATATTAATTTTAAATATTTATTTAGTTTCCCTGGCCTCATTTAAGATTGATATGGTATTCAAAATCTTAGATAAATACGATCAGTGCAAATTAGATAATTGGTCAACTTAGATTCTCCAATAAAAATATAATAATTTATTTGGCCAACATAATACTTGATATTATTAATATTGGTTAAATTAAATTTTTTAATTAAAATAAGACTACTAAGTAAAATTGATGTGAGATTCGTGCATTAGATAAATACATTAATATAAATTTAGTAATTAATCAAATTAAATTTTCACCAAAAATTAAACTATTTATTTGTCCAACTTAATAAGTGGCCAAATTGAATACAATAAAAATAAAATTCTTAAGCTTGTGTGTAAAATAACTATGGAGTTGAAAAATATACCTTAAATTCTAGTATTTATTTCGGTTCTCCATTAGTGGAGTTTTGCTTTAAGTCGATGTGGGATTCAAAATTTCAGATAAATACGAATACAAAATTAAAAAAATACCCAAAAAAAAACCTCAAATCCGTAACACTATATATATATATATATATATATATACTGAGAAGTGAGAGGTCTAGAGTCTAGACCCATGCCAAGCGAATTCTATACACGACAGTCTATTTTCAAAACACGATTTTATCACAATAGTCCTAATTTTATTATTTTAGCATAACATAACTTATGTTAACAACTTGATTTAAAGTTAGGTCGCAATTAAAATATAATGATATAATTAAAACATAATAAATTTAATTTTAATTTTTATATGATATCTTGCAATGAATGAAAAATAATACATTCACATCACCACTGTAAACTCTTCAAGTAACATGGAAAAAGTAGTACCCTCTCCGTCCACCTTGCATGGCGGGCGGGTTGAAGCGAGCGAAGGTAAAACCGCATCCGCCCATGCAATTTTGTGCGGTGCGGGTTTTTGCGGGGCAATATTGATATTGAAAAACGCACAAAATCATAGTTTTGCGTGGCGGGGCGGGGCAAATACAATATTTATATAAATATCTAAGTGTTTCCCTTGTTATATGCGGGCGGGCGGTTTTTTGCGGGGCGGTTGGGAAAAAAATAAAACCGCATTCGCCCCGCAATTTTGGTGCGGTGCGGGTTTTGTGCGGGGCGGGGCGAAATCAACATTTGAAACCGCCCCGCCTCGCTATTTTGCGGTGCGGTGCGGTGCGGGGCGGGCGGGGCGGGCGGGGCGGTTTGTTTTGCCCAGCCCTAGAGTTACATTTCTCTCAAAAAGTTATTTAGGAAGTTTACATATATATCGCTTTTCACAATAAAATCAAACAATCATCTTTTACTTTTTAATCTCAATCTGCATTCATCATTAATACTTTTTATTTTTTAATCTTCTCCCCACATTTATCACCATTACTTATATCGCTCATTACTTCAAAAAATTTACTTAAAATGCATAAAATATACAGTCTCTGTCAATCTTCATAGGGGTGTTTTTTTTTTTATGCTCCAGTCTAATTATTATGCAACAACAACAACAACATTACCCCAATGCCTCAACGGCTCCCGCAAAAAGCGGGGTAAGGGGGATCGGATGTACGCAGTCTTACCACTGTCTTAACACAGAGAGGCTGTTTCCGGATGATCCAAAATAAAAATTGCATCGAGAATTGTATGGAATGACTAGTACTTCATGAGAAAAAGAAGTGCAGCCAGTTTAGTGAGTCATTTTATTTTATTCCATTATAATCCAGAACCAAAGAATAAGGAGTCTTTGGCTCCATTGGAAACAATTGAAATTCTAATTATTATGGGTGATGAAAATCATGGATGAGACGGTACTTTAAAATCAAGTTAAACAAATCAGAGAATATATTCTAATTAAGTACAACACAAATTGACAAATTTGTGGGGGTGCAACTTTTATGCCCTAGAAAAATCAAACAGCAAGAACTGTTTTTATTCTTGCATGTACCTCCAATTTCATGTCTTAGTTAATTTCGGAAACACAATGCATGCATCATGCATGTATACATAATGCAAAAGGTCTATTGAATAAAATGCCTCTTAGCATTTTTCCCATCTCATTATATAGCAAATATTTTTGAAATAAACTAATTTACCTTGATAAGAAATTAAAAATAATATAATGAACAACGAGATTGGGGGTTACGGTGGGGGAGATGGCGGATATGGAGGCACCAAAGGTGAAAAGTGGTCACCTTCATCATCTTTCGGTCCGCAGCCTAAAGACGTGTTTGGACGTAGAAATGGCATCGGGGGGTCCTCGATTCCGAATTTCTTGACCAAGACTTTCAATATAGTGAGCGACGCAAACACGGACTCCATCATTTCGTGGAGTTCGTTAGGCAATAGCTTCATTATTTGGGATCATATCAAATTCTCTGAAGAAATACTTCCTAGATTTTTCAAGCATAACAATCTATCAAGCTTTGTCTACCAACTCAACAGTTATGTAAGTATATATATATATATATAATCATATTCATATGTCTTTGAATTTATTTCTTTATCTGAGTGAACTTTGTTAAAACATTAAAAAAAAAAAAAACTGGAGTATATTTTGAAAATGCATTAATTACAAAAACGTGACGGGCCTTTAGTGTAATTATGAAAGAATCACAGGCATGTGCGGAAGCAGGGGCTAAGGGAGGCTAGAGCCACGTCTAGACTAAAAAAAATTAAATAGAATTTTTTTAGCCTCGAGTATTTATATAAAAAAAAAAAAATTAAGCCCCGGCTAATTTTCGCTCATAAATATTTGAGCCCAGGTAATTTAAACTCCTCGTTCCGCCACTGATCCCAGGTGTGTTTTAATCATTCATTTAATCTGCAGACTACACACCGTACCTTTTGCTAACACGGCAGGTTATCTGTAATTAGCCTAAAATCATGTGTATTTTCTTTAGTTTTGGTGAATTAATTTATTTCTCACAGTGTTTCAGAAAAATAGGAGTGGATCATCGGTGGGAGTATGCAAACCCTAATTTTCAAGCAGGAAAAGAACATTTGCTTGCAAACATAAAGAGGCGAGGCCAAGTCCGTGACACTATCAAAAGAAACCCTTCTTATGATCATGGCAGCATAACCAACACCAACATTACCAACTACGTGGAGAGGCTAAAACAGGAAATAAATGAATCGAAACTGGAAATCGAGAAGCTAAAAGTCCGTCAATCGGATATCGAATCCCACGTCATCGCCTTTGAATCGGAGATGAAAATTTCCGAGAACAAGTCGAAGAAACTAATGATGTATTGTGCTCATGCATGCAATGAAATCTTTAAAATTAACAAAAGAAATATTTATAAAACCGGAAAAAAAGAAAATAGCCCTGACGACGACGACGACGATGATGGTCGTGGTGGTGAGGCTAGTAATAAGAAAAGAAAAATGGATGGAAATGAAAAAACTGGATTAGTTAATCGAGATTTTGACGATCTTGTTGGGAAAAATTACGATCAATCCGCTTCACCCACGGCCACGGCTGGTGGTCTTTCTCAAGTGGGGATGCAGGAAAATAATTCAGCTGATTTTATGTACTGGAATGAAATAATGGAAGAAGAAGATGATGGAGTTTGTGAAATTAATGAAACTGGAGGGACTGAGATGGCAAATAAGCAGGCCAAGATTGCAATGGATTTGGAGGGCCTGATTGCAAAGCCGGCCGGCTGATGATCAGGATGGAGAAAGAGTCGATGCTATACGTTGATGACAAATGGAAATTGCTAATTTTTTCCCCCCATGTATGCTATGAATCTCTTCTTTTCAATTTAATTTCAACATATTTGAGTTCTTTTCAATTCGGTTCGGTTCACTTGATTCAGTTCAATTTTAGAATCAATATTATTAATTACTATTATTATTATTATTATTATTATTATTATTATTATTTATACGAGGCGTTCAGCGTATTGTTCATTACGTAATGTTCAGCGTAAATTGTTGAAGTATAAATATGATGGTGCATCTAATTGCAAATAGTTATAAAATAAGTTGAGTTAATCTCGAATCTAACATAACCGTTATAAACTTAAACAACACAAAACGAAGCTCAAATGCGTACGGCTCTATAAATGTTGTTATAAGTTGGCTTTATTTTTAATTTGATGATGCAATTGCGTATGTCATTTCAACATACTATTTTATAACATTCATTTGGTCAAAAAAAGTTTGAGGAAACCTCTTATGTTATTAACCTTGTTTGTAAACCTCTTAGGTGGAATATGATAGGTCTATCATTTTTTAAGTGAATTGTATAAAATTAGAGATCAAGTTATAAATAGCAAGAAACTCAATTTATTTTATAATTTCATGGATAAAAATTGAAGTCATTAAGACTAAACATTTAAGTCTTAGGACTCAATCCCGTGCGATGCACGGGTACTTTTCTTTCCGATAATATACCAATCTTGCATATCATGTTTATATTACATATTGTTTTAAGGCCCGAGCGATTCACATTTTTTGTTTTTCGAGTGAAATTATTCTAAGCTAAAACGTCGTATTTTTAAATTATGCATTGTATATCAAGTATGACCTAGGTTGGGTTACTAAGGGTTAAAATGGCTTGTACTCAAAATGTGCAACATATTTATCCATGATACTAACACCATAAAAAAATTGCACATGCATTTCATAAGATGGATAATATCTCACTGAAGCAAAATATTTGTTCATGTTTATAGAAATCAATACGAACGATATCAAATTGATATCTATATAGTCAGATTACCAAACATGTACGATCATCTAAAATGAAAGACAAGTATCTGATTTGTTGCCATTTAACCAAACACTTATTACGCATACGATGCTACGTATTTGAATTAATTTTTCTCACACATTTTTATACTTAATAATCCTGACAAATATTATGATTTTTATTACATATTAATAATGTTATTTTGTGTCATGTACGTGTAATTCAACGTGTTCTCAAAATTACATAACCTCAAAATTTTAAATTTGTAAATTTTCAAAATTAGTTAAACCATCATTATTTTCCTGGGATATGTATAGATGCAAATATCTAGTTTTGTCACTGGAACTTTGGAAGGCTAATCAAATTTCTTTTTAATGTTTATCACGTTTGCATTGCCTAGTCAATTTTTAATCGACAAACTTGAATTTACTATCCTTCAAAATTAATATAAAGTGTGAATAATTTTTTTGGATAGTCAAGCCTGTCATACTAGCACTATTGCTTTTTGCATTTTTCTGTCATTTCACTTTCCTATGCGTTTCTTTTGCTTCCTTGATCAATATCAATAAAAGTCTCAAGGAGCCAATACCTTCAATAAGAAAAGTGTTTCATAAACAGCATACAAAAATCAAAACATATAAAAACTCACACTTCTTAAAAGCTTTATTATTTTGGCTCAGTTGTTGTAGTGCGCCCCGTCAATATACAACTCAAATTTATCACTATAAGCCAAAAGATAGATCTCGAAAAAGAGATCGAAAAACAGATCTCAAAAGACAGATCTTAAAGTAACCCGAAAGTTAAAAACCGCCAAGTCTTGTAAATCAATAGAGATCATAGAAAAGTTCATCAAGATATCTAACTACAAACACAAACCAATCAAACTAAAAACACCAACACTTTAACGGTGTTAACGGGATCACGAACCACAAAAAAGCAAACACCGAAACAATCAAACCTTAAAACTACACATGAATCCGACCAGATACAGTTAAATCTAGCAAGTACAACTAAATCAACAACGGAACCACTCATGACTCGGCCAGAAAATAGCTCGAAAATACCACCAAAGCCACAAAATCACCATCGGAACCACTAAAACAACAACGAAACCACCCAAGCTCGAAACACCACATGTTAAATTAAGATTCGGTGGTGTCGGCGGCGGAAATAGTTGATGTTGGCAGCGGTTCTGGTGACTGTGGCGGCGGAAGAATCTGCTGTGAGCCTGCTGGAGGTGGTGGACGTGACCTGTTTTGTGAGTGAGTGAGTTGCTGTGTGATTGACTTTCTGAATATGAGATACAGAAGAGAGGGCGAACATTTTAGAGGAGGCAAACTGAAAAAAAAATTGTGTTTTTTGTGTTGTGTGTGACTTTTGAGTTGGTTATGTATGAGTTAGGTTCGGTTGTCTGAAGAGTGTTTTTTGTGTTGTTTATAAGGGAGTATAAATACCTTAAAGAAAAAGTTGAAAGAGTTAAACAATAAATATACTTGTGTGGTTAATACTTGAGTTCATGACTTTAGAAATCCTTAGAATTCAATTGTTGTATTTAAACCCAAGCTTTTACACACCCAAAACTTAACTTTTGAATTAATAACGTGAATCATTACGACTAAACATTTAATATTAGGACTCAATCTTTAAGTATATAAGATTTCAATGATATTCTATATAATAAGTATTATTATAATTATTTTAATTATATTATTGTTGTTTGTGTTGTTGTAATATAAATAATTATTATTATATATATTGCTTTATGATACAATTAATTACTAGGAGTATTATTATTGATATCAATTAATATTATCAATAATGATTATTAATATTAATCTTATAACCTCTACCTATTCAAATTACAAAAAATTAGTGGGAAGCCGAGATACAATCTGGGCTCCCACTCCTCTAGCTATAGCAAAGCCTATCCTGGTGAAGATATAAGCAGCAGCACGAGCCCCAATGTCTTGATTCTTATAGAACTTCTGCACCCCAAACAACGCAACAGCATCCTTATCCAGTTTCCCTAGAGAAGAAAAAGAGAAAGGAAGAAAACCATAACCAATTGCCCGACAACCTGTCTCGTACTTGACTCGCTTACGATTAGCTGCATCAGTCACAACCCGCCCCGGAACAAAGTCAGACGACCCAGATTGCGTCAAAGGAGAAAATCCTGTCAAGACAACACACACATCACAGCCTCGATCCCAAGAATAGAGTAACACGTCTGCAGGTCGGAGAGCTCCGTCGTTCCCTCCAGACAGTCCAATATCAACCTCTTTCCTAGCCGAAATCCCAAACCGATAACAAACATCAACAAGGGTATCCCGAACAACATTATGCCGATGTTTAATACCCAAAATACCAGCACACGACACCGCATGATCACCGAAGATATCCCCCGAAAAAACCCTGGAGCAAGCAGAACATGGTGTCGAAATAGAGAACAAAGGAACACTCAACCGGTAACACAATATGTAAACACTTCAAAACGTCTGAGCAAATAAGACATTTTACCCATTAAGCTGATTAAGTCATAAGTAATCAGCCCCTAAATGTATGAACGATGTTTGAAATGGGCTTGGACTTATAATGATTGGGCTTGATAAATAATTATAGGTCCAGCTGATCATTAAATTTAAATTATTATTCAATATGTACCAAAAGATATTAATAAATAAATTTAGGAATGATTTTCTAAATTTTGCGGGTATTAGAGTACTTAGGTACTATGAATGTCAATTGGGCCATCCCACTTGGGTTGTCTGGCTATTCTGTTCCGGCTAATTTGTTCTAAAGTTTTGTTGGGCTGGAAATCTATGGTCCGAACCCTAAACGTTCGGTTTTTAGAAATCAACTAGTCCGTCATGCTGCAAGTTTATAACTTTTTCCTTTATGTACATACTGTTGATCGGTAACGTGGTGTTATTAACATCTAAGATGAGTCGTGAAGCCATGGAACGTACGAGAGATCTCAGCGGTGGATTCAGGTCTCATAATCGTTCCCATCCCAGGTGGTTTCACTAATTTAATCGGTCGAAGAAGAATCTTGTAATAACATGTGACTGTATTTGTCAGAATTTGTTTGTCTTGGTCGCCTCTATTGTTTTCGATGGAGTCAAAGAATTCTTATTCTTTGGTTCTGAATTATAATGAAATAAAACAAAATGAGTCACTCAACTGACTGCATTTCTTTTTTTCATGAAGTACTAGTCATTCCATGCAATTCTCGATGCAATTTTCATTTTGGATCATCCGGAAACAGCCTCTCTGTGTTAAGACAGGGTAAGATTGCGTACATCCGATCCCCCCTTACCCCGCTTTTTGCGGGAGCCGTTGAGACATTGGGATAATATTGTTGTTGTTGTGTTTGCCTTGGTCGCCTACAAGACGATTTAGTAGGTCTCGAGGGATTGCAGTGCCATACAGCCACCGACCAGGTCATCATTTCAATAGATTTATTCGGGGTATGTTAAGCACTGTTATGTATTGTCTATTTTTCTGAACTTCCATTGATTTGTGAATTTTTGTGAACTTTTTAACCTCACATTACAATCAGTTTTCAAATACTCCTCTCGCTACTCTTAAGTTGTGCCTCTCCTCTAGCATTCAATCATGTATGAGCTCTTTTTGAGCCCAATGAATTCATTTCTATCCAATCTTGGACTTTCTTAGTTCCATTAGCTAGCATTCCAATATTCTTTCTAAATCTTTTCTTAAGGTGACTGATGAACAAAGGAAATAGTCGGGGAAATGTTTCAGCAAACTAAGGCTTGATGCTCTTTAAACATAATGCAGCAAAGCTATAACACTCAAAATTTACGTCAAGTTAGATGAGATTGGTTTATTGTCACGTGACATTTCTTTAGGATTGGAGTCACAATATCAATTAAAAAGACCCCCGAAATACCAGATGTGTATGTATTTATATCACCTTACGTACGTACGATTGAGCGTGATTAGATTGGCCGAACTACCAGATGTCTCATAATTTCCCATCCCAGGTGGTTTCACTAATTTCTGAATTTTATAAAAAGTAAAAAAAATTCTGAAAATTCTGAAAAATCTAAAAAATCTGAAAAAAATAAAAAAAATCTGGAAAATTCTACAAAATCTAAAAAATCTGAAAAAATATCGGAACTTTTATTTTTTAAGAAAAATTATCTGGAATAAATATTAAAAATCAGACTTTTTATTTAAAATTCAAAAATAAAAAGTAAAAAATAAAATAAATTCTGGAAAATTTAAAAAATCTGACAAAGAAATCGGAACTTTTATTTTTTAAGAAAAGAAGATATGGAATAATATTAAAAATCAGAATTTTTATTTAAAATTCGAAAATAAAAACTAAAAAATAAATTTTTTTTTTGAAAATTCTGGAAAATTTACAAAATCCGTAAAATCGAAAGTTTTATTTTTTTTAAAAAAATATATAGAATAACATTAAAAATCAGAATTTTTTATTTAAAATTCGAAAATAAAAAGTAAAAAATAAAAAAATTCTGAAAATTTTGGAAAATTTAAAAAATCTGAAAAAAAAAATCGGAACTTTTATTTAAAAAAAATATCTGGAATAATAATATTAAAAATCAGATCTTTTATTTAAAATTCAAAATAAAAAGTAAAAGTTCTTATTTTTAATATTATTATTTTCAGAATTTTCAGAATTTTGTTTTAAATTTTCCAGATTTTTTTTTTATTTTTTACTTTTATCTTTGAATTTTAAATAAAAGATCTGATTTTTAATATTATTATTCAAGATAATTTTTCTTAAAAAATAAAATTTCTGATTTTTTTTGGATTTTTTAAATTTTGCGGATTTTCCAGAATTTTCAAAAATTTTTTTTATTTTTTTTCAGATTTTTTAGATTTTCCGGAATTTTTAGATTTTCCAGAATTCCGTAGTGGAATATAGACAAATTCATAAATAAAAAATTACCGAATTGGAAAAAATAAAATAAATTATTTAGGTGTGAAATTTATTTTTAATATAAAAAATAAAAGGTTAAATACGTAATTTCAATTCTAAAAGTACGATTCTAACAAAATACTTGTACTAGATTTACAATTATATGGCTAAGATTTAGTACTACTGATTTCATTATATTTACAATTAATCTAACGGTGAGAATTAAGTATATTTTAACTTGATGTATATTCATCAAGTACCTTCTTGGTAGACTGCATAACTACCTGCTGTTCCATCTTAAACATATGTTTTTTATTAACGGTAGAGACACATTCTACTTTTTTCTAATTTCAGATGTACTTTTACATATTTTCAACAGCAAATTCTCTTAACTTCCACTTTTTCTTCATCAAACAAACCTGGTAATTGGAGATCTTATTTGGTCTTTCTCTCTCTTTTACTTTGGTTTTCCTAAATTTTTTGTCATTCGGTTCATTATCTTTTTGAACTTTGTATATCTCCAGAGTCTCTTGAAGTTTTAGAAAGCTGGGTCAATCAATTATTTAGCAGTGTAAAGAAAGGATCTCTAGCTAAAACCGAGACAAGTTTCGACGGCCCTGTTTGGAAACGTGAAAAGATATACAAGCTAGAGGCTGTTGGAGATGTTCACGTACTGGAGTTGTCGTGGCCATTACCTTCCCAGGCAAAGGGTTGTCAAAAGAAGGGTGAAGAATACATTGCTCATCTGCTTGGACATGGTAGGATGATCTTATGCTGTTAAAAGTTCTTTAGGTTGGTAGGTTGCTTATAGAATCTTTCATACCTAAAGAAATAGGGTATTACTAAATATCGTCCTAAATTACTAGTCACCGCCCTTAAAAATTACATTTTTGCCCTTCATTACTATTGAACCTCTCTCTCTTCTCTCTCACTACTTTTCTCTCTCTCTTTTCTCTCACTATTTTTCTCTCTCTCTTCTCTCTCTCACTTCTCTATACCCGTCATCGCCGCACCGCCGCTGTCGTGTCGCCGCACCACCGCCGCCGTGGCGTAGCATCGCCACACTACTCTCACTTTGGTGAAATTGACGCAGGCGTCTGGAATTTCCGCTGCACTACATGCGCGTTTATCAGACGCCGCACCATGGTGTAGGCGTTTATTCCACGCCGCGCGCCATGGTGAGGCGAAACCTGTGGCTCGCACCATGGTGCAGGCGTCTACAATAGAGGCATGTACCATGGTGCTGGAATTTCCGCCTGTACCATGGTGCAGGCATCTATTGTAGACGCCTGCACCATGGTATAGGCGTCTACAATAGACGCCTGTACCATGGTACAGGCGGAAATTCCAGACGCGGCGAAAATTCCAGACGCCTGCACCATGGTGCAGGCGGAAATTCCAGACGCCTGGGTCAATTTCACCGAAGTGAGAGTAGTGTGGCGATGCGACGGCACGGCGGTGGTGGTGCGACTGCACGGCGGCGGTGTGGCGGTAATAATGGCAGGTAGAGAAAAGTGAGATACAATAGTGAGAGAGAAAAATAATGAGAGAGAAGAGAGAGAGAGGTTCAATAGTCATGAAGGGCAAAAATATAATTTTTAAGGGCGGCGACTAATAATTTAGGGCGGTGTTTAGTAATCAGCAGCAGCACCTTAATCCCAACTATGTTGGGGTCGGTGGCATGAAGATTATAGTGTCGTTTAATTATCTAAAATTAGTTAACACCATAACTCATGCAAATAACAAAGTGGCAAAGTTTTACGCCGGATGCCCTTCCTGTCGCAACCTTCATATGAAGGAGAAATAGAACGAAATTCCAAAACCGTCAACATCATAGGTTTTTCCATTTATATGGAAAATATCATGAGACGGCGATGAGTTTGAGATAATTGCTATTGTCATGTCACAATACGCGATTGATATTGTAAAATCAACACATACATCATGGAACATGACCTAGGCGGTGTTTAGTAATCCAGAAGAAATATTGTGCTTCATCATGTGTTCCTCATGTATTTATGTATGTTTCACTTGGTTTTTCAGCTTTTCTTTCTCCATATCGTGCAACTATGATTTTTTATTTTCTTGTAGTAGGGTGAGCACTTTGAAGAAACGATAAATTTAGTGTAAATCTAAATAGAAACAGTGTTCCACTTGTCTTTTTGTGACATTCTACAATGCATTCAAGCAACTGATGGAATTATGTATGTCACAGAACATGCTTCTAAACCTTCTTTTATCATTCTCTATCGTCTATCTTTTCTTGTCATTTTCAGTTTAGCAATTTATTTACCTTTATTTATACGAGTAGGTTCTTGTTTGTGCCTCTATGGATATTCTAAATGCATCTTATTTAGGTCTAAAAGGTCTAAAATACAGTCCCGTTCATAAAGCTCTAAGTGTTAGGGGTTATTAGGGTTTATGATGGAGATCCGGATTCCCGATCGTGTAATCACTTTCCGAACTGATATTTCTACCCTATGCCCGGGTTACAAGAAATCCAGTCTAGGATAATCCCAAAGGGACACTTACGAATCTAGGCACAGAAACATAAGCCAAATTGCTAGAGAAATTCTGAGTTCGTCAGAAAAAGAGAGAGCCGAGAAAGGTGTGTTTTAGACTCAAAGATAAGAGCCTTATTTATACATGTCGAATTAGGGTTACATTAGGGCGAGATTAGGGTTACATTAGGCGGCGCCGTCATTAGGATTTAATTAGTGATCCAGAATTAGGGTTTGACGGATGGTTTTCCAAAATTGACGAAATTAGTTAATTTACCATAATCTCCCTCTAAAACTCAGAATTTTCACTAAGTTACCAATCCAAAAAAGAGTTGGAAGTCGCTACCGCCAGGGGCTCTGCCCCTTGGACCCCGCTAGGGGCGCTGTCCACGGACCCCCGACATTTGGTCGTACCGGCTTATAATTCGATCTTATACATGCGTGCACTCCGCACATACCCGAACATATATTAGAGTACAAATTATAAAACCCCTTACCTCACATATTAGTTCAAATTACACAAAATGCCTGGTGACACTAAAATCACCAACACTAAAATCACCAACACTAAGTACCTTGATCCTGGGAAAATACAAGATCGTATTGGTGTGGTTCAACAAATACATGTAAAAAAGTTTAGGGGTCTGGGTGCGTGGCAGGAGTAAACATATTGTATCTGTGGTCATATTATCTAACTGGATGTTTATTCTTGCATATTGTGTTTATGGTCTTATTAGCTAACTCCATGTTTATAGTCTTGTGTTGCACGTACTGATATCTGAAATGAAAATCAATTATTGCAGAGGTTAAAGGGAGCATATTTCATTTGTTAAAAACAAGAGGCTGGGCATCTCAACTTAGTGCTGGTGTCAGTGGTGACGGGATGTATAGCTCATCAATCGCTTATATTCTCCGTCTGATTATGCATCTCAGTGATGATGGCGTGGAGAAGGTAATATTTTTTCTTTTTCCTCTTTAGAAGTTGTCGAAAAATTCTGCCAATAGCTCATTTATTGCCAACTTTAAAGTTTATAGTGATTTTAAGTAGCAAAGTATTACATTCATTTCAACACGGTCGATGTCTTATATTTTGAATTTCATATATGACCATTCAAGTTGTATCATGTTGTTCACTTCCGTTATTTATTTTCGAAGTTATTGTACTATGTTTGATTTTATCTTATCCAAGTTAGATTTATCACATGGCTTGTATCTTCTTGTACATTAGATCTTATCCTTGTTGCGATTTAGTGTATGGTGTTGACGGGTGAAAATGCAGATTTTTGAAGTCATTGACTATGTGTATCAATACATTAAGCAAATAGTCCAACTCTCTCCGCAAAAATGGATTTTGATGACCTTCGTGCTGTTGG
This sequence comes from Orobanche coerulescens, assembly GCA_033398695.1. NCBI lineage: Eukaryota > Viridiplantae > Streptophyta > Magnoliopsida > Lamiales > Orobanchaceae > Orobanche > Orobanche coerulescens. The sequence continues at coordinate 147,720,297 of CM065814.1, read as the reverse complement.
AGAGTTAAGATTCATGACGGAGGAGGAGGAAAATGTGGCTAAATATGCTAAATATCTCGCTGGTACAATTTAGTCAAGTTTTTCTTTTGTTTCCTTAAGTGGTATATTTGCATTGTATTAACCTGAACAAAGAATGAATGTGCTTAGATTAGAATCGCAAATAGGTACATGATGCTTTTTGGGTTGAGAAGATGATAAAGGACCTCTTGGGATATTTAACGTCTGGAAACATGAGAGTTGAATAAATTAATGTGTTCCATCTTTGCGATTTTAAATTAATGTGTTCCATCTTTAGATAAGATTTTATAATCGTTCAAAATTTTATGGGAATATTGAATAAAACCTTTTTGTTGCTTAACCTTAAGGGGCTGACTCACGCTCTTATGTTATGCCTGTTAAATATTATCAGTTGAGTACAAATCTGATCTCAAGTTCTTTATGTTTAGGTAATGAAATTGAGCCATGGTTCGGGTTAGAATATTTTGAAGAGGATATTCCACGTAAACGGGTGGAATTATGGGAGAACCCCCCTTCAATTGACCCTTCCTTGCACTCGCCTTTACAAAATAAGTTTATCCCACGTGATCTTTCGTTACAACAGAATTTCACATTACATTAAATGGAGCTGACGACAACAGTTTGAGGAAATACTTTTGATGGCGAGATTGTCTACATTGCTACTGAAGGATGAGCTGAATGAAATTACCTATATGGTCAGTTTTTCTCTCATCTCTCTCTTATTGAATTTTCTATACACTGGTTTTGATACCTCTACACTTCCACTTATCTATTTTGCACTACTTAACGCGGTTATTTGGTGCCAGGGCAATGAGGCAAGTCTAGAAACTGCCATCTTTTATGCTTCTGGCAGGTTGGTGCTGCAGGTAAATGGTCTGGTTGATAAACTTCCCGTCTACTTGTCAGAACTTGTAGCAGTTCTCAAATCCTTTATCCCAAAAGATGATCGCTTCAGGGTATGTAAGCCTTTTTCCTTTCAAATGAAAGAAGTGTGTTTATTGTATTCAGACACCTCCCGAGAAGTGCATCAAAGTTAACATAAGTTTATTATCCTTGCTTTGGAGTTGAATATAGGAAAATAATGGTATGTATTAAAGAAGATATGGAGAGAACTCTAAAGAATGCTCACACGAAGCCTAAAGATTATAATAATTACACTTTAAAGCGAGTATTGCTTTCGAGCTTTTGGCGTGTGGAAGACCGATTGGACGAGCTGAGCACCGTGTCTCTGGCTGATTTAGAGTCTTTCATCCAGAATCTTCTTTCAAAGGTTTGAAATTTGATTTTACATGTGGGGTGATCGATTTATTGCCCTGCTTTGGTTAGCATATTAGTTTTACAAGTATTGCCTTTAGAAGTTTCTTCTCTTTTACTCCTTTGCTTTTCTTTTGCTGCGCATTATCGATTCAATCAAGTTTTTTTCTCATGATTTTGCATATACTGTCTTTGCAGGTGCATATTAAGGGCCAGTCTTCTGGAAATTTGCTGGAAATAGGAAGACGGTCAATTTAAAAGTGTCTCGCATGTCTGATAAATTATAACTAATTCGTATTCCAATGATCAGGACAAAAATGCAGCTTGGTTATGAAGTATCCAGTGGAGTCGTGCGGCTAAACCATGGGATACTAGGGTTCTATTTCTATGTCCAATCTTCTAAATTCAATCTCGAACATCTGCAGAAGAGGATGATTGCCTTCATAAAAGGCGTTCAGAAGATGTTGGTTAGTACAAAATCCCTTTTTTCTCCAAGTAGTAAATACTCTCATGCAATGCACTTGATTGAAATGATTATATTAAAAAATAAATATAAAATTTAATAATTTTATCAAATAACAATAATAATAAGCTATTAAGATAATTTTAATAATTAATTAGCTTGTGCCTTCTGACACTTCATCTTCAAAATGAAGATGACTACGGATACAACATGAGGAAAGTTGGTTAATATGAACGTTCGCGGTTAAGTGTATTACGTTTTTCCAGACGTTAGACAATTTTTCTAGATACATTTTTCTTTGGAATGAAGTTGTTCAAAGGTTGAAATCTTATTCTATACCTTGTACTCTTTTTCTGGGTGGGGAAAGAAAACCATAACTATTTTACTTTGCATATTTAGAATTTTCAAGATTTAGACCGATAAATAACTAATCGTGCTTTCACACTTCACTCCAATCAAATGTGGGTTTTAACAACAACTTTTACTTCTGAGTATTGAACCTCATAAATATTCTTCTTTTAAGAAGAAAAATTTGGTCCCAAATTCGTATCTTCTTTGGTCTTCCATGTCACATTTTTCCGTTTGTCCTGTCTCTTTCTTTGACATACCACTTAAACTAACAGAATCATTTACTTCCTCATATCTCTAATATGCAGTGTTCTAAAAATCGGCCTAGGCGGCCGCCTAGGCACTAGAAGGTGGCCCTCCGCCCCGACTACCCCCTAATCGGTTCTGCCAGGCGGCTAGGCGGGTCGTAGGCGGGCTAGGCGGGTCCTAAGCGGGCTAGGCGGATCCTAGGCGACTACCCCATTTGTCCAGATTTTTTTTCCTTTTCTATTTTATTTTTTAACGTTTTGTCCAAAAACGTGTTTTCCTTCGCTGGACCCTCAAACCCTAAGTACCGTTTTCCTTCTCCTGTATCTCCCAGTCCATTCGTCTCTTCTTTTTCACCTTCGCTGCGGAGACTATCATCTAATTCTCCATCTGCCCGCGCACCAAATAATCGGCAGCTCACCTTCTTCTAGTCCAGTTTTTCCATTCCGACCGTTTCATCATCTTCAGAGTTCCGGCGGTTCTTCCATCTTTTGGTCAGTGTTCTTCCAGCTCACCTTCGGGTTTTCTTTTTCAATTTTTCTTAAAAAAAGCTGCTGTAGATGGAGAACCTATATTGGAGGAAGGATATGGAGATGAGGAAGACATGGAATTTTGTCTTTAGTTTGTAACTTTTGCTTTTTGAATGTTTTTTGTTTTCAAGACTATTGGAATGTTTTTTTTTTCAAGACTACTTTTGAAAAGAATATTATTATGCATTTTGTATGCATATATAAAAATAAATAAAATATAAAATATATAAAAAAAAAACCGCCTAGCGACTAGCTGCCTAGGCGCCGCCTCCAAGGCCTAGGTGCTAGAAGGTCCCCGTCCGCCCGCCTACCGCCTAGCGTCTTTTAGAACATTGCTAATATGTCTATCAATGATTTGAAGTAGTTCGTCATAGCTTAGATCTTCCATTATTTTCGAAATCTCTTCACCAGTTACATGTTATTTCTCAATTATACTTCTTCAATGAAGAAATATGAAATACATCATGTATTCCTCCTAATTCTGGTGGAATCTCTATAGGGTAAGACATTTTTCTAATTCTTTCAAGTATTTGATAGGGCACTTTGGACGTAGCTTTCCGCCCTTTTTATTTGATTAGTTCTGTTCTTGGCGGAAGCCATAAAATTACTCAATCTCCAGCCTCAAATTCCAAAACTCCAGATCTTTCCTCCGGTTATCAATATAGGTTTTCAAATTCTCTCATTGATTACCTGAATTTTATCCATTGCCTCTTTAGATTTGGTCTACTTTCAAAGTAGCCAATTACGAATCCATCTTCTTTGGAGTCCATACTATCCCTCATATAAAACATTTTCTTTGTATAAAAATCCATTTGGCGTCATCTCGATAGTTGGTTGATAACTATTTCGATAAGCATATTCGGTCAAAGAAATAATTGAATCCATTGACCTTTGAAAATCAAGGTACTCTCAAGATCCCTTTTAAAGTGTGAATTGTTCTCTTAGATTGTCCATTTGTCCGAGAGTGTGCAATTATGCTAGAACCTAGCTTTGGTTTTATTCATCATAGCTGGATTTGGTGAACGGAAAGCCGGGGCGATTTTCTAACAGTCTGCCTCGAGGTGAGAAGCGCTGCTATAAGCGCTTCCTCATGAACATGAGGCGACAAAGTTGAAAAAATAATCAATCATATATTCAAGTTCAAATTAAGTTGAATATAATCAGTTATCTTACTTTATTGTTTTAACTTTGTTGCCTCCGAATATCCTAAACACAGGTTATTAGAAAGTAGCAATAAGACAATACCAAAATATGACATTTGAACACCAGACAACAACCAAATAAATGTCACAGCTAAGAAAATAAACACAATCTTCATCAAGTCTAAAGACAATAAGCACGAAGATTATCAAACCAAATATCAGCTAATACAAAGGAAAATAAGCTAATCATCATTCATCATCATCCTCCTCATCCTCAAAATGATACTTCTTAATAAATGCTTCTTCTTCCTCCTCTTCATCTATAAGTCTTAAAGATGAGCTTTAAAGAAGTGTTATAAAAGTACCTCACACTTTTATGAAGTGTGAAAAAAGTGTCTAGAAGTATAAATAGATTACAAAGAAACTATATTGGGCTGAGGATATATAAATTCATTACTTTATAAGTTTTTATATTTAAGTATTTAACTATCTTCATAATTATTTTTCTCAACTTTCTTTTTATTTGTTATCAGAACTCCTGCAAATTTGTTTTTCCCTTAACACTTTTTATTCTAAATATTTTTTCTTTTAGCTATGGGATAGTGATATAGTTCAATTGTAACGAATATTAGAAAAATATAATGCACACACAAATACACAATTTTGCATACTAAATTTTAGATAAGAGTGTTGTCTTTTATGCAGGAAAACTTTGACAAACAAGCATTCCGGAATCACAAAAGTGGTTCACTTTGCTTGGTTTCTGATATAGAAAATCAAAAATGTTTTTGTGAAACAACTGAAGTTGGCAACAGGTAATTGATTTGTTCATTTTATGTTGTCTACCAAAATTGTATGTCATTTTATGTTGTGTACTGAATTTTATGCCCTCTTAACGTTTAGGGACTTTGGCATGTTTAGTAACAACTTAGAAAAATTAGCAAAAGAGTACAAACGCAAGACAAAGGAAGATATAATAAAGTGGTATGAAACCTTTTTAAAGGAAGGTTCTGAAAGGTGGCGAATGTTTGCCATCCGAGTTTGGGGTGGCAGTACAGGTTTGGCTGAGTTGAATGAATCATCTAAGCAAGACATCGAATATTACAAAGAGCAGTCTCTTTTTCACTAAACATTGATGGTGAATATCAATCTTTCAATTGGTGGAGATATTCCATACTGATTGGTCAGTTTTGACGTGTACACATTGGCTTGAATGCTTTATAGGGTAAAAAGAGTTAGAAGATCTAGCTCCTTTTTCCCTACAAAGCATTCAAGCCAATATGTACAAGTCAAAACTGATCAATCAGTATGAAACATCTCCACCAATTTTGAAAGATTGATATTCACTATCAATGTTCAGTAAAAAAGAGATTGCTCTTTGTAATATTCGATGTCTTGCTTAGATGATTCATTCAACTCAGCCAAACCTGTATTGCCACCCCAAACTCGGATGGCAAACATTCGCCACCTTTCAGAACCTTCCTTTAAAAAGGTTTCATACCACTTTATTATATCATCCTTTGTCTTGCGTTTGTACTCTTTTGCTAATTTTTCTAAGTTGTTACTAAACATGCCAAAGTCCCTAAACGTTAAGAGGGCATAAAATTCCGTACACAACATACAATTTTGGTATACAACATAAAATGAATAAATCAATTACCTATTATCAACTTCAGTTGTTTCACAAAAACATTCTTGATTTTCTATATCAGAAACCAAGCAAAGTGAACCACTTTTGTGATTCCGGAATGCTTGTTTGTCTAAGTTTTCCTGCATAAAACTCTTATCTAAAATTTAGTATGCAAAATTGTGTCTTTGTGTGTGCATTATATTTTTCTAATATTCGTTACAATTGAACTATGCCACTCTTCCATAGCTAAAAGAAAAAAACATTTAGAATAAAAAATGATTGGAGAAAAACAAATTTGCAGGAGGTCTGATAACAAATAGTAAAAAGAAAGTTGTGAAATTCAATATAAGAACTTCTAAAGTAATGAATTTATATATCCTCAGCCCAATTTAGTTCTTTTGTAATCTATTTATACTTCTAGACACTTTTTTCACACTTCATAAAAGTGTGAGGTACTTTTATAACACTTCTTTAAAGCTCATCTTTAAGACTTATAGATGAAGAGGAGGAAGAAGAAGCATTTATTGAGAAGTATCATTTTGAGGAGGAGGATGAATGACGATTAGTTTATTTTCCTTTGTATTAGCTGATATTAGGTTTGATAATCTTCGTGCTTATTGTCTTTAAACTTGATGAAGATTGTGTTTATTTTCTTAGCTGTGACATTTATTTGGTTGTTGTTTGGTGATCAAATGTCGTATTTTGGTATTGTCTTATTGTTACTTTCTAATGACTTGTGTTTAGGATATTTGGAGGCAACGAAGTTGAAAAAATAAAGTAAGATAACTGATTATATTCAACTTAATTTGAACTTGAATATATGATTGATTGTTTTTTCAACTTTGTCGCCTCATGTTCATGAGGAAGCGCTTATAGCAGCGCTTCTCACCTCAAGGCAGACTGTTAGAAAATCGCCCCGGCTTTCCGTTCACCAAATCCAGCTATGATGAATAAAACCAAAGCTAGGTTCTAGCACAATTGCACACTCTCAGACAAATGGACAATCTAAGAGAACAATTCACACTTTAAAAGGGATCTTGAGAGTGCCTTGATTTTCAAAGGTCAATGGATTCAATTATTTCTTTGACGGAATATGCTTATCGAAATAGTTATCAACCAACTGTTTAGAGTGATTGGAAGGTACTGGTATCTTTGTCTTAAAGTGTAGCAGGCTGCTCTTAATTGCTTTATTCTAGCCAGCATGTGTAGAATAGTTATGTGAATATATAATATTATACGCTTCATACTTGACCTTGTAGTGGTGATTGGTTGGAACCATTAATTGGGAGTCCAGTTTGTTGGTGATTGGTTGGAACCATTAATTAGGAGTCCGGTTTTGTTAACTCTCTTTAACAGAAGGTCGACTTACCCTCCATTAACCGATGGTTAATTTGTATTAATTTCTCACTCATTCTACTAACGGAAGTTATCTTTTTCACATAGAATAACTCCCACTTAGCGGAGGATTAACTTACCCTCCGTTTTTCTCGTTCTACAATGACGACTACGATCACTTGGCAAAGAAAGAGTGATTGTTTCATTTATTGGAAACTTCAGGGATTTCCTGCTCAAAATTTACGAGAAATAGATTTTATGCCCCTTTCCCAAATGCATAACCAGCGGTAAGCATTACAAATTTTGGAAACTATTTTGAAATTTAGGCATCCAAATCAAGATGACCTTATAAAACGGAATTAAAGAAACAGATTATTCTATCCCTTTTTTTGGCATTTCCAATTTTGGAACATATTTCTAGATTGGTTAATCCGAAAACACCAACTCTCAGTTTTCAGTGTAGGACATGATTGGTATGAGGGAATGAGTATGGAATGGAATGACCATTCCTCACTTCATTCCATAATGCATGATTGGTATATTTTTGGACTAGGAATGGTCATTCCTTTAGGAATCCCTATTCCCATGTACATGAGATTAGCCATTCCTCCACCTACCCATGGGTTTACCCATTCCCAACCAATTTGGTTTGTAAATATATTTTTTTTTTATTATGTACTTATATATATACATATATATATATATACATATATATATATATATATATAAATATATGTATTTATATATATATATATATATGTATATATAGACACACACTATAATATCAGCAGTATATATTATTTTTTTTGTTATGTGTGTGTGTGTGTGTGTGTATATATATATATATATATATATATATATATATAATATTCATTACTATAATATCACTTTTTTTCTACAATCAAGAAAATATGTTTAAATTTAAAATAAATATGAAAATTATTAGTAATAAATATGAAAATTAGATAATATTATGATTTGAAACTTAAAATTTTATAATATAGTCTGAAATTCATAAAATTAAACCTAAGAACTTATAAAAAATAATAAAATGCATAAATAATTTTTATGTGAATATTAAAATTTTATAAACCTAAACATTATTTAAATACATATATAGAATTCTCATTTTAATATCATATGCAAATAAAATATACAAATTCTTAAAATCTAAAAGTAAATCATTGTATCAATAAATAAAACTAAAACGGTGAACCAAATTTTTAGAACTATATAAAAACTAAATGTGAAAATATATAAAAATAAAAATAATAAATTTATTATTTAAATTTCATAAATTGGTATCCAAGAATTTTTTTTTTTAATTTTTGATTATTTTAAAAATAAATCAATTATGGAGTGAACATAATTGATCCATGTCTCATTCCTTGTTGATACCAAGCATGGGAAAGGATAAACAATTTTCATTTCATTCCCATCTTCATTCCATTCCAAACTCCATTCCATTCCGATCTAATTCCTTTCCATCGTACCAATCATGCCCTTAGTCTTTTTTTAATAACAAAAATACAGATGTAGGATAATCACGAAAATATAACTTCCACATTATATATTTCAAAATGATTGACAAGATAATACCAAATCTTCCTCATTAAATTTATATTATTACTACACAGTTATAAAAAAACATATTTTTATTTTCTATTTTTTTATTTTTGTAAAGGTATGTTTATAATTGAAAGTGATGTATATTATGTTTATTTGTAATGAACATTTATTTGAAATAAAAATAACATTTAAGTAATATTAAAAATAACATTTAAGAAAAAATTTCGATGATATGTGGATGTCTATGCAAAAATGTTAAATAGTTCTTTTTGTAAGGTTGTATGGCGCGAAAGTATGGTGCCCGATGTGTATTTGAATTGAGTTTGAGTGTACCCCTTTTACTCAATTAATAAATTTATGCCTTACAAAAAAAAAATGTCAAATAGAATGGACAAAACTGAAATAACATACCGTAATGGTGAATGTGCATTTAAAAAATAATTGTATAGGTGAGGATTAATTATTGGTTAAAGATTAGATGAATGTAATAAATTAAAAAAAAATAGTAAATGAAAGGATATCTAGATATTCATCTAAAAGTAAAAGGATATCTGGATTTGCATGACACATAAACATTTGATTGTACATGTCATGAGTCTTCTCCAATGGACATTCCATATCCATTAGAGATGCTCCTACAAGTAATATTTTTCAACAAAACATGTGATTTCAACGAACACGTGTTGCATAAGCAAAAATGTTATACACAATACTAATTTTGGGGGGGTTTTCAATATTTTTTTTTTATTTAATCATTCAAATTTTCTCAACTTACAACATTCCAGCATATTTTCACTTATTGATTAAAGCTAGTGCATCAAATGGGGGCAATATATCTTAGGGATAATTGCATATAATAGAAACATACTTTGCATCGGTTCCTATTTTTAGCAATCAGCTTCAACAATTACCAGTAATAGTAACGAACTATCCATTTCTTGCAAGTTTAGAAACTTTTAACATTGACTTCCGTTAAGTGCTGACGTGGCCGTTAAGATATTTTTAAATAATTTTATATTCCACTGTGTAGGTGAGTTGGATGCTGACTCAGCCCTACATTAGAAGTATAATTTATTTATTTTATGTTCACAAAAAAACTGAAAAATAATAAAATTTTGTAATAAAAAAAAAACAGTTTTTTTTTTGGAGACAAAAAAATTTAAGTACCTGAAAATTTATAAAAAAAAAAAAAAGAAAAGAAAATTGAAAATTTTTAGAAAATAAATATTTAAGTACCGAATTCATATCTAATTACTTTTTTTTTCTTTTTTTCTTTGGAGACAAAACCAGTTTTTTTTTTATTTTTTTATAAATTTTCAGGTACTTAAATATTTATTTTCTAGAATTTGCCACTTTTATTAAAATTTTCCAATTTTATTTAACAAATAGGTTTCTTTTTCATTAAAAAAACTCAAAGTTCGGAAATACAAAAAAAAAAATCTAAAAAATGTTAAACAAATCTCAACTTTTATTTCTAAGAAAATAATATATCTCGAATATTAGTACAAAAATATTTATTTAAAATTCCAAGATAAAAAAATAAGAAAACTTAAAAAAATCTAGAGTATATTTATAGACTGTTTTTATTAAAAACTGGAATAATATTTTTCATAAATATGTAAAAACTAAATTATTTTACTAAAAAAACTGCCAATTCTAGTTTTCGTAAAAAAGAATTTACTTTTCATAAAAAAAACTGTTTTATTTTAAAAATTAAAAAAAATCAAAAATAAATTAAAGATTAATTATTTAAACAATCTGGAGTATATAATAAAAAATTGTTATTTGTATTTCCGAACTTTGAGTTTTTTTAATGAAAAAGAAACCTATTTGTTAAATAAAATTGGAAAATTTTAATAAAAGTGGCAAATTCTAGAAAATAAATATTTAAGTACCTGAAAATTTATAAAAAAATAAAAAAAAACTGGTTTTGTCTCCAAAGAAAAAAGAAAAAAAAAAGTAATTAGATATGAATTCGGTATTTAAATATTTATTTTCTAAAATTTTCCAATTTTTTTTTTTTTTTATAAATTTTCAGGTACTTAAATTTTTTTGTCTCCAAAAAAAAACTGGTTTTTTTTTATTACAAAATTTTATTGTTTTTCAGCTTTTTTGTGAACATAAAATAAATAAATTGTACTTCTAATGTAGGGCTGAGTCAGCATCCAACTCACCTACACAGTGGAATATAAAATTATTTAAAAATATCTTAACGGCCACGTCAGCACTTAACAGAAGTCAATGTTAAAAGTTTCTAAACTTGCAAGAAATGGATAGTTCGTTACTATTACTGGTAATTGTTGAAGCTGATTGCTAAAAATAGGAACCGATGCAAAGTATGTTTCTATTATATGCAATTATCCCTATATCTTATATATATAAAGATTAAGTCCTCCTAATTAATGTGGAGTATTAAAGTTTAAATGTCATTATACCAAATACATAATTTTAATATATAAAATGTCGTGTCATAATAATCTATACTACTTCCAATCAATATTTGAAGAATTTCGAAAGACACATCTCTTTATCATAAGATTTTAACGTCTATCTTTTGGTATGCAATAATTGAATTTCAACAATAAATGAACGATTAAACTACCCATCCATCTTTTCATTTGCTTACAAGCTAACATTTCTCATGACAATATATAGTCCATTTTATTGTCTTCACCAGTTACATAATGCAAATTAATACACAAATGATATATAATCCGGTTAATTAACTGTTGTCTCATATCACTTATACAGTTGCTTTGGTTTTCGTTAAGAAGCTAAATATTTGCTTAATTAGCTTATGTTAATCGAAATTGCAAAAGTTGAGGTTCAGTTCAATTTAACTGTTCTCAGGTTTTGATTTATAGTTGTTATAATGTTCTGTATTATTTGGCTTTGACGTGTTTTTTCTTTATGAATTCAAACTGTTACATGCAGGGTTTGGATTATATTCGAAACATGATTCAGTCATCTTTGTATAAGCAGTTGTCTATGAGGGAGAAGTATTATTGTTTTCTTCATGTATTTGCTGTTTCGGAAGGATTTTCAGTGCCTAAAGATGTACGCTTACTTATTTGTCTAGATAATTGCTATGCTGCATTGAGTACCTTATGACACTTGGTTCAAGTGTAATATGAATTATCTGAATACCCTGCATTTATTGTATTTTTTTTTTACCAAACTCAATGTTTGATCTTTCTTCGGGATGAAGCATCTACTTGATGTTGTTGGTAACTCTGATCTTGATGCACAGTTGGATTCCTTAAGAATAAAATTAGATTTGGTAATAAATTGTAATAGTATGCAGTTAGCTATTGTTGGTTTATATTGTTCCTTCCGATTGTTGATAAACAAGGTTTTTCGGTCACGTGCACATGTTGAGCAAGAGTCTGCTGGATTGAAGAAAGAGATCCAAACGTTTGAAAGACATATGTTCTTAATAGCCATCAAGCAGCTTCAATAAATGAATTAATTAGCCTCTGGAATCTCAGTTTTCATCGGCTCTTGAATAGAGCTTGCCTTCCCAAATTATTCACATGGTGAGATCGAGAAACTGAGCAAGACAAACCCTATTTCACTGTATACATGAAGGCAGCAGAATGGATGTGTCGGTGGATTAGGTAATTGGTTTAAACAGGTAATTTTGGTTTAAACGGCTCTTGAATGGATGTGTCGGGTGGATTAGCTCTTAAAGAATGCTGATGGATAATATTAAATCTCTCAATTCGATCTTTTAATGTACAGTTTATCATTATTTCTTTGGTTAGGTTTTAAAAAAAATTGAGTGTATACCTTTTATATTACAGTTCCATTAGTTTGGGTCAAAAATTAGAATGGAAGTCGGAAGTCATTAATATAAAGAGCACTATTGAGTTAGTTTGGTTAAGTTTATATCATGAATATTGTGAATATTGTTCTGCAGGAAGAGAGAGCGTAAAGTGAGCCAAACAATTTTGACTTAATACGTTTGTATATACTTCGATCCGTTAACATACGATATAAAATAAGTTTTTGACACAAACAAGAGTTTGATTTTGTAATAGCAAACAAAACATGTGCATCGCACGAGTCAGAATGCCTCGTACTTATAGAAATGGTAAGTCGGTTATAAATAATTTGGGTGTGAGCAATAACGTATTTAATGAGAACTTATTATCTTTATTTTACGATACACGGATTATCTCCATTCTAATTACTATTGGAAATTAAAATGTTATGCACAATTTGCTTTACTAGATTATCAGACTAATAAAGCGAATTATAATTGTCATCCAAGAAAAAGCTCTCATGAGCTTGTGCCTCATTTTTTGATAATAACACAATAAAGTCGATGTGTATGGAATGGACAGGTAAATTGTAGTATTTTGTTATTATTAAACTACAAATAAACTTTACAAACATTTCACTACGTTCATGATGCGAATCACAAGGGATTGGACAGTCAACGTGAACATATTTTTTAACAACTCATACTCGTTTATAAAGAGGTAGTCTCTAAAAAGCAGTTTTTTAAAAATCGGCCTATGCTGGCCGCCTAAGCGTTAGAAGGTCGCCCTCCGCCCCGACTACCCCATAATCGGTTCTGCCAGGTGGATAGGAGATTCTAGGGAGCCCTAGGCGGGCTGAGGCAGGTCCAGGCGGGCTAAGTAGGTCTATTGGGTCTAGGCGGGTCTACTTGTAATATTTCCTTCTTTTAGAGGACGTTCATTTTCCTTGACTAACCTAAAGAAGCAGATCGATCGGGCCACCCAAGAAGTCTACTCGCCAGCTTCTTCCTCTGAAGACCTTGCAGAGCCTTCTCCGACATAGACCATTTCGAATTCATTCTCCTTCTTGCCGCTTGCGTCGCTCACTTCTCTTTGATTGGAAGATAGGAGACGTCGCTTCTCTTTCCACAGGCCGGCGCTTCTCACTCTTTGACTGCAGATTTATTCAGGCTTGTCTCTTTCGTTAATCGATCGGGCTGCTTTCATTTTTTTTTTTTTTCATTTTTTTTAAGAAAGCTGATGTAGACTGCCGCTTTCATTTTTTTTTTTTAAATATATTAATTAAACTGATGTTAAGACTGCACTGTAATGATTCTCCATGTGTATTCGTTGAATTGTGCACCCTGAATTTGTGGCGTATTGGTTTCTGAGTTGCAATATGAATTTGTGGTGTATTGACAGTCAAAGAAATGCATATTGTTCTGTACATCATGAATGATCATGATCTGATCATATATTGCTCAATGATTGATCAGTAACTTTGCTTTATAATAGACCAGTTCACATTCTAAATGAAATTAGTTTTCCGGGGCTCCTGAATATTTGTTTCTTAGTTTAAAAATGCTGTTCCTACTAGTTGCATGTAATTGAGTTTTTAGTGGAATATACTTGTATTCTCATTTACACTACACCTATGTTTCACTGCAAATGAACACTTTAAAGGTTTTACATATAATGCTTATTGTGTGCTCAATCCATTGGTAATAGGTATTGTCTACGGTCCAACTGTCTCTTTGTTTCCCCTAGTTAGGTAGCTCTTTCTTGTTATATTGATTAGTGTGCTTAATTTGTGTATCGAGCATGTGGAGGTTACTTGAAATTTCTTATTTCGCCCAAAGTCATAATATTTTTTCCGGAAGAGTTATTATAGTGTAGATTGTCCAACCACACAATGTGGTAAATTTTTAGTCTTTATATGATATTTGAAATAATTGATTTGATGGCATTGTTTTCTTTACCCCCTTGTTAGTTGACATCACTAAGAAGCTCCGATGGGAAAACTGACGCCGAGAGATTATACGTGCCCTCTTTTTCTTCTAAAACCCGTTCAGCCAATAATCAAAATCTTCGACGCTCCTATTCCAAAATCTTCTGGTAAAATGAAAAGGAAGGCTGAGGAAGGGGGAAGCAATAAGGCTACTCTGGTTCCAAAATCTGCCCGGAAAATGAGAAAGAGAGCCAAGGAAGGGGGAAGCGATAAGACTCCTCCGCTTCCAAAATCTGCCAGCAAAATGAAAAGGAAGGCTGAGGAAGGGGGAAGCAATAAGGCCCGTCCGGTACCAAAATCTGCCTGCAAAAAGAAGAAGCTGGCCGAGTACGGGGGAAGCAAGAATGCATCAAGTGCATTACGTTCTAGCGGAGATGACAAAGAATAAGGCAAGTGATAGTAATAGACAACGCTCATATTAAGAATTTCCCTGCACTGTTTAGATGTTTAGCTTTGGTATTCTTAATTTTGCAGTATGTAATTTGTAATAATTAGATTTTTTTTCCCTATTCAAACTTTGTTTTACTTTCTGCAATGGTACGTACTTTATAAGTTAATCGAAACACATGGTGTGTAATGTGACTTTGTGCGTTTATTGCCGTCTTTATGTTTTATTTTTATGTAGCTCAATGTGTATGTCGGGTATGGTTAGTGCACACATGTAGGATGTTATAATTAATCTAATAACTGGTTGGAGATGCACCTGGTCGCAAATTCTTAGGTACACCCTGGGGTACCATTCTCCCATAATCCAGGGGCGCGGGTCAGGTTTGGTCGAGTCGGGTATGGACTCGGGTTCGGGTTCGGGTTCGGGTCATGGGATATACCGATTTATACGGCTAGATATATCAGTTTGTAATAATTTGTCCAAACCATTCCTATGAGGATACATCGGTTTATACGGCTAGATACATCGGTTTTTACGGCTAGGTACATCAGTTTATATAGCTAGATACATTATAGAGTTCACTTTCCCTTTATAGGATTTTAGTATTGTTTCCTAGATATTCATCATAAAAGTAATGTATCCAACCTAGATACATCACTTTATATGGCTAGATACATCATATTATATGACTAGATACATTAGTTTATAATAATTTGTTAGAAAGCATGGCCAGGTGAATACATCGGTTTATAAGGCGGGATCAATCGGTTTGTCAAAACCCGGCCCCCAAATTTAGGGTCCTCGGGACCTTAAATTCGGGGGCGGCCCCCAAATTTAGGGTTCCCACCTCACTAGGGTCTATTTTTCCTTTATAGGGTTTTAGTATTGTGGGATTTCCTATGTATTCATCATAAAAGTGAAGTATACACCCTATAAAAGTGGTATATTCAGTGTATGAAAATGGTGTATCCAACCTATAAAAGTGGTGTATCCAGTTTAGGCCCGAATCAGCCCAATTTAGGCCCGAACTGGCTGAACCGGCCCGAATCGGTACCACGCAGGCGCGGTGAGTACGGGAAATTGTGCACGTAATCCCTTATCGCACCATGGTTGGTACACCCTGATAGACTGGCTCAAAATTAATAATTCCCGCAGGCTTGAAACAATTCAACCTCTCCCCTTTTTCTTTTGGGCCTGGTTCATTAGGCACGTGGGCTGGTTGGGCCGACTAAATTTTGCTTCGGCTTGATAGGCTCGCACTAGCCCATCCTAACATATTACCACAATTGCCTTTTTCGTTCCAAAAACACCGGCCATTCTGGCGCCTAAGTCCCAAAATTGAAGCTTTACTCCACTTCGTTGGAAAATGGAAGCCGAGCTGCCGTCAGGGGTCGGGAAAGGGCGATGCCGGAAGAGGAAAAGAGCCACAACGCCAAGCAAGCCCACATGGTACTATCATTGCATGATTTAGTTATACATATATTCGCTATTGTTATACATAGGGTCGAACTAAATCTTGAATTCTCGATACATTCATCCTTAACACACTTATTTCACAGGCTCAACCTAATGCGTAAAACATAATTGTACAACACCTTGCAATGTAGTAGCAAAATTTTGAAATTATGGATTTCTATAAATCAATTTATGGTCTCACAACGAAAATGGTTCTTTAAGGGATAGCGATGGAGTTCTTTTTTATTATTCGTCCGGCGCAACTTTCGTGTCATTATTTTTCATCTAGGCCAACTTCGTTATTGTCTAAGATAGTGAGATAATTTTTTAATCTTACTTTGATTATTAGGGATATTGTGTGTAACACTTCCGAGATATTCAAGGTGTAATACCCGAGATTTTATCTTCCGGTTGTCCTGACCTATTTGTCGTTTGGTTCCGATTATTTGTTTCGTTACGATTATGTGGAATATGTTTTTCGAGGATGCACTGTATGATATGTACTGTTGTGTAGTTCGTCGGGTGAGACTTGTGTCGCCGGCGTATCATTGATTAATGTATGCTTGGAATGTGGTATGTTACGTTTCGTAAATTGGCTCGTTACTGTTTTGAATCATAGCAGGTGCATTAGTGTATCCGAGTCGTCGTCGAGCACCGAACCAGACTGTCGGAACGATCGTGTTTCAGCTAGGAGGCCTCGCCGAGTTACGACCGTAAGACATTGCCTGTTACAGCCGTAAGGCGTAATCAGTTACGGTCGCAAGGCTGCCGAATTACGACCGTAATGCCTTGCCGGGTACGGCCGTACCCCCCATTCGTTTTTCGGACAGTGAGGCCTGGGACCCGATTACGGCCGTAAGAACCTTCCGAGTACAGCCGTAAGGTCCGAGTTACGGCCGTAAGGACCTGCTCGTTACGGCCGTAACGAACGCGCCTATAAATGGCCTGGGCGACAGGTCCTTGGTCATTTCCTGCATTATTTCTTCTCTTCTCACGGCTGCCGGTCGAGGGCGACGGGAACGTCGATTCTTGTTCGTTTCCACTCAATTCCAGGGTGTTTTGGAAGGCCCTTGTCGATTATAACAACATCAAATCCTTGTTCTTCGTCGGATCGAGGTAATTTCTTGAAGATCTCCTAGGGTTGACTTTCGAGATTTCTGTTTAATCTTTGTTGTTCGTCCGATTTAGATGATTTGGTTGATGTTATTGAACCTTATTAATCGTATTCTATGGGTTGTATATCCGTATTTCGAGTTTGTTCAACTCAATTGATGATTCGAGTGTTTTTGGGAATTATCGAACATTGAATGTTCGATTAAATGTCCCAATGAGTTTCCCTTCGATAGTTTGTTGGGATTTCCGTTGTTATTGGCCTTGATTCTCATTGTGATCGTATCTTCGTTGTTTTTGCCGGAGGATTATAGGTGTTCGAGGATTCCGGTCGAGCATCCCCGTTGTTTCACATGCTTTGGACTTGATGCGAGTATCTCGTCTATAATCTTTATACTTTGAGAATGTGACGTGTCGTGAATTTAACGTGGACTTGTTAGTGATTGAACATTTAACCAACTCGCTTCTAAATGAATATGTGATTCTATGAAAATAAATACGAGCGTAAACTTGAGTTTCTTGGAGAATGATTGTTGGGATTCGGTGCCTAAAACGAAGGCCCAGCGGAAGCGGTAAAACGAAAATTAATTCGATCTGAATCCCTACGATGATCGATCGAGCTACGTATATACGAATATATAAACGAAAAGCAAGAGTTGTAAGAAACTAACCCTCGAAGTCCGTTGATTAAATGGTAACCTTCTCTTGAGCTATTCCCCAAGCTCTTGAACGATCCAACG
This sequence comes from Orobanche coerulescens, assembly GCA_033398695.1. Classification (NCBI taxonomy): domain Eukaryota; kingdom Viridiplantae; phylum Streptophyta; class Magnoliopsida; order Lamiales; family Orobanchaceae; genus Orobanche; species Orobanche coerulescens. The sequence goes on along the minus strand of CM065814.1, from coordinate 147,702,318 downwards.
CCGAAAGCACCGCGTCTCTACTTGCCACGCGCCGGAGAAACGAACGGAATGACAACACCTTGCTATCCTCCGAGGATACGGCTAGAGCTAGGTGATGAAGCTATATATGTAAAGATTACTACACTCTAAGTGTTTTAATCTTACTCTCTCTTTATGTCTTGATATTTTTCTCTAAGAAAAACAAGAACAAGGTTGAAGAAGAAGATGACTAAAGAGAAAACAATTTTCTCTCTCTCTCAAACTCAATGATACGTAAAATGCCAAGAAGTATTGTGAGGATGAGAGATCAAAGTCTTCTATATATTCTTATTCAACCCACATGAAAACAAATACATATATCATGATTTGATTCCCCATATAATGTATATGATACTTGTCCCCTCAATCACATGAGATTCCAAAACCATGATGGGGACAAGTCAATACACACACATGGTAATAAGTGGGGGTTGGCCCATGCTAGAAAACGGTCGAGTTCGGTTCGCTTTGACTCCGTGAGTCCAAACAGATAAACTCATATTTCGTTCCGATGTATTTATGTCGTTTAATTAATCCAATTAATTAAACATATCAAATACAAAATAACATAATTAATTTCTCCAAGAAATAATTATATTCATGAATTAAATTAATCACCCAGTAATTTATTTAATTCATTAGGCCGTAAATCAATTTATCCAATAAATCGATTTAAACATCCAATGTTCCAAAATTAGATATTCAATATCTAATATTCATAATGAGATAATTAGCTCGATTCATTCCGTTGTCAATCCTAATGCGCGACTCGGTAGGTCCGTCTCGATCGAGAATGGGAGGAACCAAAGAGTAGTAGCACCACCTAGCCACTGGTGGCCTACACTGCACTCGATCGAGAACGAATGATTGGGATCATTCAAGAACCATTCGTCGTGAATACCGGTATACGTATAAACCCTTCTTTCAAATGTCCCGATCAAGTTATAGGGTCACGGTCTACCAAACCATATCTCAGATTTGACGCTATGCATGCGTTAATGCAAATCGAGATCATCGAAATGCCGTGTATCTAATACAACTAGCTCCAATGCTTTGGCCAAAGACTTATGATCTCATCCGCAATAACCGCATAGGACATATAACCCGCTCACTAACGGGAGAAAGAATTCTATCTTGGTATTCAGGACTGCTACTTGCCCGTCAAGATGCACGTCGAGGTTGACCCCGCCTTCCGGTTTACGGTGGTCGAACTACTCTAATGAAAATCTTGACGTCACAAGCACATCCCTACTAAATCCTCAAGTCGAAGGTTCACGAATACCTATCACAACCTTTCGATTCCGTCATCGTCCGAGTGAAATCCATGTGACGAATCGAGGGTGAGTCGGTTCGAGTATACTAATCCAATTAGCATACCTATAACGTGTGCTCCCACTAACCATTAGTGTTCGACAGCACTCTCCATGTCAAAGAACACGTCATACAAGTCTTCACATAAACTTAACGCCTACCAAGTTTCATCGACTTCATGACGATTAAGTATTTGAGCTATAACCTTTCCAAATGACCCCCTTATCCAATAAGGAGTGGAACGTTTTGCTCTCAAATACATGGACTAGTTTCTATATGTTTATTTACGAGTTAGGAATGCCAAGAACTAGCAAGAAATAAAGAAACATTCATTTGCCTTATATAAATGGTTTACATAATTACAAGTACAATGCCCTCACTCAACAACCTCTGAGTGGCATTCGAGGGCATACTCCTAACAATCTCCCACTTGCACTCAATGCCACACACTATGGTATCTAATACCCATGTTCTCCAGATGACGCTCCAAGCTATTATGAGATAGTGGCTTGGTCAGTGGATCGGAGAATTTGTCGGCCGAGTCTAATCTGTGCTGTACTATGTATCACTTGCGATCAAATTCTATTACGAGATGATTCTTCCTCTCAATATGTTTGGTGTTGTTGTGAAACCTCGGCTCCTTGGCACATCTGACTCCGTCGTTGTCGCAAAGACAATGAACAGTACGGCAAAGACATGGTATCATTTGAAGTTCTCCTAGAAACTTCTTAATCCGAACCCTTCCTTGGAAGCCTCCGAGGCCGCTTGATACTCGGCTGACAGTGGAATCGCGGTCGCGCTTTGCTTGGCACTACGCCAAGATACTGCTCCTCCATTAAGAGTAAATATGTAGCCAGAAGTGGACATCGAGTCGTCCTTCAGTCCTTGGAAGTCCGAATCAGTGAATCCCACCACATCCAAATCTCCACCGCCATACATAAGAACCATATCTCTCGTTCTTCTCAAGTACTTGAGAACGTTCTTTACTGACGATCAATGTTCTCTACCTGGGTTTGCCTGAAACCTACTCACCACGCTTACAGCATGCGCAATGTCAGGTCTTGTACACAACATAGCATACATAAGGCTACCCACGGCCGAAGCATATGGTATATTACTCATTTCCTTGCGTTGTTCCTCACTTTGAGGACACATCTTCAAGGTGAGTTTTATTCCATGTTGCATCGGTAGGAACCCTCTTTTAGAATCATCCATCTTAAATCGCTTTAAGATCTTATCTATATAGAGGGCTTGGGAAAGGCCTATTGTTCTCTTCGCTCTATCCCAAGAGAGTCGAATACCAAGAATATAGGTTGCTTCTCCCAAGTCTTTCATGGAGAAATTACTCAAAGCCAAGCTTTCGTAACCGAGCATTCCCACATCATTTCCTATTAGTAGAATGTCATCTACATATAGTACTAAGAATGCGATCTTGCTCCCACTAACCTTCTTGTATACACAAGGTTCCTCTTCATTTGCACGAAGTCAAACTCTTTGACCGCCTCGTCAAAACGAAGGTTCCAACTACGCGACGCTTGCTTCACCATAAATGGAACGCCAAGCTTGCACACTTTCTCGAATATCGACTTCGTACACAAAGCCTTTGGCCGCTCCATATAGATTTCCTCCTCGAGGAATCCATTAAGGAAAGCCGTCTTTACGTCCATTTGCCATATCTCATAATCGTGGTAGGCGCTATAGCAAGCATCATGCGAATAGACTTGATCATGGCTACGGGCGAAGGTATCGTGGTAATCGATCCCTTCCTTTTGGGTATAACCCTTTGCCACAAGCCCTGGCCTTATAGGCGTCAACCTTGCCATCACCATCGGTCTTTCTCTTGTAGATCCACTTGTTCCCACAGGCACTATGCCCTTGGGGCGGTCTACTAGAGTCCGCACTGATTGACATGCATCGAGTCTATCTCGGCTTCCATAGCTTCACGCCATTTCGCGGAGTCTACATCCACCATCGCTTGGTCATAGGTTGTTGGGTCGGTCTCTTGGCTATCACTTGGAACCTCATGGAGACCCGGCTCCTCCAAGTGCACAAGCCCATACCTCTCGAGTAAATGAGACACCCTACTAGACCTACGAGGTGGTTGTACTTGTGTTTCAGAATGTTCGGTTCCAGTTTCTTGCACAAGTGTCTCTCGAGGAGTTTCATTGTATTCTTCTAAAGAAATACTTCTACCTGCTCCGCCTTCCTGAATGAACTCATCTTCCAGGAAGTGTGCTTGTAAAGCAACAATGATCCTTCGATCTTCGGGCATGTAGAATAGATATCCCATCGTCCCAGACGGGAATCCAATGAAACGTCCCTTCGCAGACCTAGCTTCCAACTTTTCCACCTTAGTCTTCTTGACATAGGCGGGACATCCCCAAATCCTAATATGATTAAGACTTGGTTTCATTCCTTCCCACATCTCATGTGGAGTTTTAGGAACGGATTTAGAAGGACATCTGTTCAAGATATACGCGGCAATCAGTGCATACCCCCACGTAAATCGGCAAGTCAAGATAGCTCAAAGATGGAATGTACCATGTTCAACAGGGTCCGGCTCCTTCTTTCTGACACACCATTTAACTGAGGAGTACCTGGAGGTGTTAGTTGTGAAACTATTCCATGTTCCTTAAGGAACTCGTCAAACTCCGTACTCATATACTCGCCACCTCGGTCCGACCGAAGTGCTTTGATATGATTACCAGTTTGTTTCTCGACTAGGGCCTTGAATTCCTGGAATTTCTCAAAGGCCTCGGATTTATGTTTCATTAAGTATACATAACCATACCTAGTATGATCATCTCGTAAACGTAATGAAATATTGATATCCGTCACGTCCGCTTCCAAAGCACCACATACATCGGTATGGATTAATCCCGGTTATCGGCTCTTTGAAATGTCCCCTGTGAAGGGGACTTAGTCATTTTGCCTTTAAGGCAAGATTCACAAGTAGGAAAGGGATCCGATCCCAATGGACCCATAAGTCCATCTTTTTCCATCTTGTAAACCTTGGTCTGACCAACATGACCAAGTCTAAGATGCCATTTCAAAACTTGATTGGTTTCATCCGTACCGCGTTTTCTAGTCATAGTATTCACAACTACTTTGTTGCTGAGATTTAGATGATACAATCCATTCAACAATGTAGCAAGCATCCACTAGTTTATTTCTAATATAAATTTTGCAGGAACCATCACCAATGAAAAATGAAAAGCCTTTTCGGTCCATGACCGGAATGGATACAATGTTTTTGTGCCCCTTGGGCAAAACAAGTACATCTTCTAAAGTCAAAACAAAGCCGGATTCTAAACCCAAAAGAAGTGATCCTATGTTGGTCGCCTCGACACTATGCCCGCTTCCGACTGTGATCATAACTTCTCCAGCTCCAAGCTTCCTACTTTGTTCCAGATCCTGATTCACGGTACAAATATGAGAACTAGCACCTTAATCCAGTATCCAGAAGTAGAAAATACGGAGCGTAACAATTTGTTTCCAAAACTAAAAGTTACAGACCAAGTGCCTTGAAGAATCGGACAGTCTCTAGCCCAGTGGCCCAGCTCACCGCACTTGAGACAAGCATCCTTCTCCTTCTTGTTCTTTGGAACCATCGGGGCCTTGCCCTTACCCTTAAGGTCCTTAGCTTGTGGTCCAGTCCGCTTCTTGGTCTTTTTCTTCTTATTCTTAGACTTCCGAAGTCCAGAAGAAATCACAAGAGCAGACTCCTTCATCCGCGGAGTCTTCATCCGAGACTGAGCAGTCACAAGTTTGTTCATTAGCTTGACTAAATTACATGCAATCTCATTGCGGTTGAAGTTCATAACAAATTGTGAGAAGGAATCGGGGAGAGACTGTAGGATAAGGTCGGTTTGGAGAGAAGTATCCATTTTAAAATCAAGAGCCTCCAATCTCTCGATCATGGATATCATTTTGAGGACGTGTTCCCCAACCTTCTCACCTTCCTTCATCCTTGCACCGAGCGATTGCTTGGATATCTCATATCTAGCGATTCTACTATGCTCACCATAAAGCTCGGTTAAGTGAGATAAAATCGCCAGCGAAGTCATTTTCTCATGAGCTCTCTGAAGCTCATTAGACATGGAAGCCATCATATAAGCACGGACTTTCACGTCATCCTTAACCCACTTTTCGTGGTTTTCAATCTCTTCCTGATTGGCTCGGGTCCGCACAGGAGGCGCCGAAAAGTCCGTCTCCAAGACGTATCCCAGTGCCTCTATACTGAGGACAATCATCAGATTGCGGAGCCAATCCACAAAGTTAGGTCCCATTAAGGTGTTCTTTTCGAGTAGAATTGCGAGTGGATTCATTGTCATATTGAGATTTGTCTGCATTAAGTATAACAGATTAGTTAGTGACTCATTTAATTATGTTCTGAGTATAGAATTAAGGTCTTTTCTATTCTTGTTACCCAGCTCCCACTATTTTTATCGGAATAACACACTCCCATGTGAAATCCGGAAGTATCGTCGCTCTACTTCATAGTGGTGATCGAGTTCTTTATAAATCTTAATAGAGGGCAACCGAACAGGTTTCTAGTCTATTAATTTTCATAAAGTGGTGTCCAACACCAACCCATCTAATGGATGATTCGATCTTCTTTTTCCCCTTGTTCACTCCCCTCAACCTATACGGTTTCTATGGTTCGTGAACAAGTTAAGTTTATACCATCGACGCAAATCAGTTTCACAATTGAATCTTATCCGGCAACCTATCGTGTTTCTAGGGATAAAATTTGCTCCAACCGAAAGGCATCCAATGCGCTCCGGTAATTTATCCGTCCTCCCGAACGACTACCCCGATAACTCTAAGCATAGCACATCCGGTTTGGATTTCAATTTCAAAACTCGATGGAGGGAAGGAAAACCTTGAAACCTTATAAACTTAATAATTTATTGTGGGAGAATTTTCGCGATTTACGTTGCACTTTGCACATTAATCATATTAGCGCGTTTGTGGCATTCATACAATATGAAACAACCATTCACAACCTAGTTGCTACCAACATGTGGTTCATGGACCGTTCCTAGAAAACAAAAACTTCGTAATCTAATTACAAGTCTTCGTCTTGAATCTTCGTCTTCTCGAAATGGATCTTCCTCCGGTCTTCGTCATTACATATAAATTTTACATTGAAAATTGCATCCTAGATACAAACATTTCTAGTAAAATAAATAGGCTCAAAACGGCCTTTACAACCCAATCGAATAAAACGAACGATTCAAATCTAAGTCCACGAACCACATCCCCATTCAAAAAGCATTCATCCAATAAATACTATATAAATGGAAAGCGTAGAGATACATTGATCCAATCAACAATTAAAACCGATCCAATCGATTCACACAATCGGTAATATGATAACGTTCAAAATAATTCGATCGACCATAAATATTCCAATTAATCAAATTTCCCTTATAAAATGAAATACTATAAGTCATTTTAATCATATTAAATCCAATTTAACATGCGGGAGATTAATTTTCAAGAATACGAAAATCGAAAAATCGGCGGGCGAAATTGGCCGAAGTCATCACGGCCGAAGATGCCGGCAGACATGCTGGCATGGCCGATCACGATCGGCACTGGCGGCCGGGCACGGCCGTGTCTCTGACACGGTCGGGTCTGCACACTGGCGATGCTGGGATCGCCGACACGGCCGTGTCACGGACACGGCCAGTCACCTGGCGACAACGCCCTTTGTCCGAAAAAATCGTCCGACGACGATTCGAGCTCGATTTTCAGGATATCAATATCAATATTTTTCAACATTCATATCTTCAATATAAATCATATTTCCAAGAAATTAAGATTTATATTTAGACATAAACTTACGAAAAATATAACTACAACGAACGTAAAAATATATATACCACGATTATGACTAAAATGATTCCAAATCATTCATCATCTAATCAAGCATTCCAAACGCTAATATCGTATATACGATCGCAAGACCTACGCTCCGATACCACTGTTGGGATTCGGTGCCTAAAACGAAGGCCCAGTAAGCGGTAAACGAAAATTAATTCGATCCGAATCCCTACGATGATCGATCGAGCTACGTATATACGAATATATAAACAAAAGCAAGAGTTGTAAGAAACTAACCCTCAAGTCCGTTGATTAAATAGTAACCTTCTCTTGAGCTATTCCCCAAGCTCTTGAACGATCCAACGCCGAAAGCACCGCGTCTCTACTTGCCACGCTGAGAAACGAACGGAATGACAACACCTTCCTATCCTCCGAGGATACGGCTAGAGCTAGGTGATGAAGCTATATATGTAAAGATTACTACACTCTAAGTGTTTTAATCTTACTCTCTCTTTATGTCTTGATATTTTTCTCTAAGAAAAACAAGAACAAGGTTGAAGAAGAAGATGACTAAAGAGAAAACAATTTTCTCTCTCTCTCAAACTCAATGATACGTAAAATGCCAAGAAGTATTGTGAGGATGAGAGATCAAAGTCTTCTATATATTCTTATTCAACCCACATGAAAACAAATACATATATCATGATTTGATTCCCCATATAATGTATATGATACTTGTCCCCTCAATCACATGAGATTCCAAAACCATGATGGGGACAAGTCAATACACACACATGGTAATAAGTGGGGGGTTGGCCCATGCTAGAAAACGGTCGAGTTCGGTTCGTTTCGGACTCCCGTGAGTCCAAACAGATAAACTCCTATTTCGTTCCGATGTATTTATGTCGTTTAATTAATCCAATTAATTAAACATATCAAATACAAAATAACATAATTAATTTCTCCAAGAAATAATTATATTCATGAATTAAATTAATCACCCGAATTTATTTAATTCATTAGGCCGTAAATCAATTTATCCAATAAATCGATTTAAACATCCAATGTTCCAAAATTAGATATTCAATATCTAATATTCATAATGAGATAATTAGCTCGATTCATTCCGTTGTCAATCCTAATGCGCGACTCGGTAGGTCCGTCTCGATCGGCAATGGGAGGAACCAAAGAGTAGTAGCACCACCTAGCTGGTGGCCTACACTGCACTCGATCGAGAACGAATGATTGGGATCATTCAAGAACCATTCTCGTGAATACCAAGATACGTATAAACCCTTCTTTCAAATGTCCCGATCAAGTTATAGGGTCACGGTCGGTCAAACCATATACATGCTTGACGCTATGCATGCGTTAATGCAAATCGAGATCATCGAGCCGTGTATCTAATACAACTAGCTCCAATGCTTTGCCAAAGACTTATGATCTCATCTCGCCAATAACCGCATAGGACATATAACCCGCTCACTAACGGGAGAAAGAATTCTATCTTGGTATTCGGTAGGACTGCTACTTGCCGTCAAGATGCACGTCGAGGTTGACCCCGCCTTCCGGTTTACGGTCGAACTACTCTAATGAAAATCTTAACGTCACAAGCACATCCCTACTAAATCCTCAAGTCGAAGGTTCACGAATACCTATCACAACCTTTCGATTCCGTCATTGATCGTCCTGAGTGAAATCCATATGACGAATCGAGGGTGAGTCGGTCGAGTATACTAATCCAATTAGCATACCTATAACGTGTGCTCCCACTAACCATTAGTGTTCGACAGGCACTCTCCATGTCAAAGAACACGTCATACAAGTCTTCACATAAACTTAACGCCCAGTCAAGTTTCATCGACTTGCGAACGATTAAGTATTTGAGCTATAACCTTTCCAGCGCCGACCCCCTTATCCAATAAGGAGTGGAACGTTTTGCTCTCAAATACATGGACTAGTTTCTATATGTTTATTTACGAGTTAGGAATGCCAGTAACTACCAGTAAATAAAGAAACATTCATTTGCCTTATATAAATGGTTTACATAATTACAAGTACAATGCCCTCACTCAACAACCTCTGAGTGGCATTCGAGGGCATACTCCTAACAATGATAACCACCATTTCATGTGTATTGTGTTCGAGATGGATATTTAGAAGGGAGTAGTTATCCGAGGAATTGTGGAATGTTTCTATTGTTCACTTTTAAGAATGTTTACTAAATGATGGTGTGACGTGAATGTTACACCTTGTGAAAGAGTTTGTTGCATTAACTTATGATATTACGTGTTTGTGATTGTGGCGAATATTATACCCTTGTTGTTGGGTAATTGGTGATTTGAGATATTACCGGGTAAGGACTCGTGAGGCCTCCGGCGGCGCGTTAGTTGCGAGTACGGCCAGTGATATGATTTTACCATAAGGTTATCGAATCGGGTATGTCTGGAGAGGGCTCCGATAATCGTCACTTGCGAGTGCGATGTCACGGTAACTTGTGGGCGTGTTTGAATGATGTTACCGGGTAGGGACCCGTGAGGCCTCCGGCGGCGCGTTACTTGTGAGTACGGCGAGTGATATGATTTGACCATAAGGTTATCTAATCGGGTAGGTCTAGAGAGGGCTCCGAGAATCGTTACTTGCGAGTACGATGTCAAGATAACTTATGGGTGGATTCGTGTTTGTTCCTAATCCGAGTGAGTCCCATCGAGGCCACGGAATGTGATATGAATATCGATTGGATATTTCTGATTTGTGATTGTTTGGATCTTGGATTCTGGTTATATTGTTAATTATGGTGCCGCCTTTGAGGCTTGTTTGAGAATTGAACCATCTACACGATTTTGAAAGAAAACTCTTTTGATTATGAGAACTACAAATCTTTTCATGAATTTACACTGAGACCCCCAACATCCTCAATTATTCTTTCAAATGTGTTTTGAAGTTATCTTTATGATCCTCCCTAATGGGAACCGTTTTTGAAAAGGCTTTAGACTCGGGGGATCGTGTTACTACCTTGTCGAAAGATTATTTTCATAACGGTTGTATTCTTAATGTATAACTTTATAGCTTGGTTACTTGCTAGCGATTCCATCGCTAACCCCTCGTTGGTGATTTTGTTATTTATTTCCAGGTGTTCTGATTGGAGAGCGAGCAACCACAGAATCGGCTCGGAGGATGATGTAAAGCAGCGATACTAGTCACAGTTGTAGTCTGTTGTCCGTCAGTAATCTGTCGGTTTGAGCTTTTCTTGTCATCCTCGAGGGGATGGACATTTTATGTATTATGAGATCGAGTTGTATTTTTGGTTCATCGGATGTATGGATATGTAATGTTATGTAGTTTGTAGGGTGAGACTTATGTCGCCGGGGTATCTTTGATTAATGTATGCTTGGAATGTGGTATGTTACGTTTCGTAAATTGGCTCATTACTATTTTGAATCATAGCAGGTGCATTAGTGTATCCGAGTCATCGTCGAGCACCGAACCGGACTGTCGGAACGATCGTGTTTCAGCCAGGAGGCCTAGCCGAGTTACGGCCGTAAGACTGCCGAGTTACGGCTATAAGACATTGCCTATTACGTAGTAAGGCGATTACGGCCAAGGCTGCGAGTTACTGCCGTAATGCCTTAGAATGCAGTACTGTAACCCCATTCATTTTTCGGACGGTGAGGCTAGGGTGAGAATTTCCCGGGGAAATCCCGAGTCTCGGCCCCGTCCGATTCCCGACGGAACGGACCCGAGTCCCAATTTTTCGACCGACCTTAAACTTTGGTAATTTCGGGACTCGGGAGTCCCGAAATCCCGATCGGGACTATCCGAAGTCCCGAAATCCCGATCGGGACTATCCGAAGTCCCGATTGCAAATTTTAATTTCGGGACATTTCGGGACATTTCGGGACATTTCGGGACATTCGGGACATTTCGAAAAATTATCCTCGGGATCGGGACTGGGACCGGGACTTAAATTTATCCCAATTCGGGAATCGGGACTCTCGAAGTCCCGATCGGGACCGGGACCGGGACCACCAAATTGGTCCATTTCGGGACCGGGACATTCGGGACTCGGGACCGGGACCTCGGGATGTCCCAATTCTCAGCCCTAGTGAGGCCTGGGACCCGATTACGGCCGTAAGAACCTTCCGAGTACGGCCGTAAGGTTCGAGTTACAGCCGTAAGGACCTTCTCGTTATGGCCGTAACGAACGCGCCTATAAATGGACTGGGCGACAGGTCATTGGTCATTTCCTGCATTTTTTTCTTCTCTTCTCGCGGCTGTCGGTCAAGGGCGACGGGAAGGTCGATTCTTGTTCATTTCCACTCAATTCCAGGGTGTTTTGGAAGGCCCTTGTCGATTATAACAACATTAAATCCTTGTTCTTCGTCGGATCGAGGTAATTTCTTGAAGATCTCCTAGGGTTGACTTTTGAGATTTCTTTTTAATCTTTGTTGTTCGTCCGATTTCGATGATTTGGTTGATGTTATTGAACATTATTAATCGTGTTCTATGGGTTGAATATCTGTATTTCGAGTTTGTTCAACTCAATTGATGATTCGAGTGTTCTTGGGAATTATCGAACATTGAATGTTCGTTTAAATGTCCCAATGAGTTTCCTTTCGATAGTTTGTTGGGATTTCCGTTGTTATTGGCCTTGATTCTCATTGTGATCGTATCTTCGTTGTTTTTGCCGGAGGATTATAGGTGTTCGAGGATTCCGGTCGAGCATCCCCGTTGTTTCACGTGCTTTGGACTTGAGGCGAGTATTTCGTCTATAATCTTTATACTTTGAGAATGTGACATATCGTGAATTTAACGTGGACTTGTTAGTGATTGAACATTTAACCAATTCGCTTCTAAATGAATATGTGATTCTATGAAAATAAATACGAGCGTAAACATGAGTTTCTTGGAGAATGATAACCACCATTTCATGTGTATTGTGTTCGAGATGGATATTTAGAAGTGAGTAGTTATCCGAGGAATTGTGGAATGTTTCTATTGTTCACTTTTAAGAATGTTTACTAAATGATGGTGTGACGTGAATGTTATACCTTGTGAAAGTGTTTGTTGCATTAACTTATGATATTACGTGTTTGTGATTGTGGCGAATATTATACCCTTGTTGTTGGGTAATTGGTGATTTGAGATATTACCGGGTAGGGACCCGTGAGGCCCCCGACGGCGCGTTACTTGCGAGTACAGCCAGTGATATGATTTTACCATAAGGTTATCGAATCGGGTAGGTCTGGAGAGGGCTTAGAGAATTGTCACTTGCGAGTGCGATGTCACGATAACTTGTGGGCGTGTTTGAATGATGTTGCCGGGTAGGGACCCGTGAGTCCTCCGGCGGCGTGTTACTTGCGAGTACGGCCAGTGATATGATTTGACCATAAGGTTATCTAATCGGGTAGGTCTTGAGAGGGCTTCGAGAATCGTTACTTGCGAGTACGATGTCAAGATAACTTATGGGTGGATTCGTGTTTGTTCCTAATCCGAGTGGGTCCCGTCGAGGCCACGGAATGTGATATGAATATTGATTGGATATTTCTGATTTGTGATTGTTTGGATCTTGGATTCTGGTTATATTGTTAATTATGGTGCCGCCTTTGAGGCTTGTTTGAGAATTGAACCATCTACACGATTTTGAAAGAAAACTCTTTTGATTATGACCCCCAACGTCCTCAATTATTCTTTCAAATCTGTTTTGAAATTATCTTAATGATCCTCCCTAATGGGAACCGTTTTCGAAAAGGCTTTAGACTCGGGGATCGTGTTACTACCTTGTCGAAAGGTTATTTTCATAACGGTTGTATTCTTAATGTATAACTTTATAGCTTGGTTACTTGCTAGCGATTCCATCGCTAACCTCTCGTTGGGGATTTTGTTATTTATTTCCAGGTGTTCTGATTGGAGAGCGAGCAACCACAGGATCGGCTCGGAGGATGATGTAAAGCAGCGATACTAGTCACAGTTGTAGTCTGTTGTCCTTCAGTGATCTGTCGGTTTGAGTTTTTCTTGTCATCCTTGAGGGGATGGACATTTTATGTATTATGAGATCGAGTTGTATTTTTGGTTCATCAGATGTACAGATATGTTGTGTTTTGAGAGACCTAATCGGTCTACGGTATTCTTTTTTGGTCGAGTTGACCGCATGTGGGTTTTAGTTTTGTAGGAGCCTGGTAGATTTTAGCGGAAAGAGGTCTACGGCGTGTAATATCCCTGAGCGGATTGGGGGTGTTACACAGGGTATGTCACAGCGCCGTGAATCCCGTCTGGAACTCACAAGGCTAAATTCTCAGAATAACCATAATCAAAAGACTTTAAAATTTTCCAACAATATCGAGACTCACTAAAATATTTATCGGATTTACCGATGAAACTCCAAAGACCAAACTCAATCCACAAAACACAACAAATTCGACATAATCAACAAGAAGAAAAATAACTCCTATAGTACTCGAGTACCAACTATCAGTTTGTGACAGACAAAAACTCAACAACCTGACTCAAAGAAAATAAACACCAAGACATGGAACGTATTTCCCCGAATGGGGTTAGCCGTGAAATAGCTAGTACAAGTAACACAAACGAACTCTTACATCTTACAATATCAAAGCACATGCATCAATAGTTTCGTAAGCAGTTTAGATAATGATTTCCGGAAATACAAAATCTATAATGTACCACAAAACAAAAATACAAATTCTCCAGATTAACCGTGGACCCGACCATGCACGAATCCCTACGAGGCCCCGATAGAGCCTCCCGGAGTGGTTAACCCAAAGTTCGTGGACCCAACCATGTGTGGATCCCTCCGAGGCCCCGTCAGATCCTCCCGGAGTGAACATAAACACTCTAACACTCAAATACGTCACTTTGTACATTTAAGATTGTAAATTCGTAAGGATTACTTGACTCGGAGTATAATGAAGTATATATGCTTAAATCCGGAATATCTTAATCCAAAATATTTAAACATATATACCTCGATATATTCACATCGACAGCTTAGTCATGTAATAACTAGAGATATTTACAACAATCATCACGAGGATACATGTGTTGTTTCTTAAGGACGTTCTCTCCTCACAGAGAGAAAGGAAGAAAGTCCGTACTTCGGACTGATATTTTACAAATTTGGCTAGTGTCTCTGGACAAGTCGCCGATAAATACCTTTTACCCTAACACGTCTAAAGCATCTCATCCACCGCAGTTCGCCGCGCTTTCCCTCTCTCCCCGAATGATTCAGAGTTTTCTTTTTTCTTTCAACTGCGACTCCTCACTTTTGGTCACACGGTACTTCCGTTCTGAGTTCTTCTTCTCATATAAGACGAATCAAATTCTAGTTAGGTTTTTTCTTTGTTTAATCGCAGATCTGCATTTGTTTAGTTTTTCATCGGCCGTTAAGATGTTACTACTCTGTTATTTACAGCGCCCGTTGGTCTTAGGATTTTGTATTACCAACTTTGGGCTTTTCTTTCAAATCTGTTCTTTGATGGCTACTTATCATGTATTAGCTCTAGCTGATCATTCTATTCCATTAACATTATATGTTTATTATTTTGTCGTTTTTGTTAGAAAACTGGATTGTTAGTATATGATTTTTTTTTTGGAATTCAGAATGAAATGATGATTAGAATGTTTTTATAGCCAATATGATGGCTGTATGTATTGTATTAGCTCTAACTGATTATTCTCTTCCTTTTCCTAATTTCCTTCTTGCTTAATTGTTATTATTCTATATTTACTTGTGTGTCATCTGATAGCCTTTATGGTCACCATACAATGTTTTCTGTTGAGGTACATGATATGTTTATATTTGCTAGTGGATGAAATGAGACAACAACAACATCTAAGCCTTAGTCCCAAAATGATTTGGGGTCGGCTAACATGAATCAAACTTTGAAACCGTCAATGATCGTTACATAAATAACATAAAAGGAGAAAAAGAGGGAAAAAAAGTAGAGAAAAAAACAAATAAAAAAAGAGAATGAATGTAAAAAAAAAAAAAAATGCAAAATGAAAAATCCTGAAAAATTAATTAAAAGATAACATTGACGGCAGTTACATTGTAATAGCTCTAGCTGATCATGTCCTGGTTATACCTCCTTCGTTTGGCTGTACATTCTTTCCTGGCTTTACAATTTTCCTTTATGGGGTTGGTTTTGGATTTTTTTTTCCTTTGTTTTTTATTCGTCTTATCAACTACTCTTGAATTTGTGTTGCTTATTCTTTTCTCTCTACTGAGTGTGTGGTCTCTGTTCTTAGGGCACAGTTATCTTTATTTATTACTTTGGCCATGTCATGTCAGATTTAGGTTAATTGTGTTGGGGTTCGGGTTTCTCTCAGTAACCTCAAGTCAGGTTTGGATCGTGTAACCGTGGCTGGTCAGGGATTGACGCATCTAGTTGAGGAGACTTAATTCTTTAGGCTCATTATGTGCAGTTAAGAAATTATGGGTTGTGTATCGCTAGAGGCGCCAATCCATGACCCTAACTTGAGGTTACTGAGAGAAACCCGAACCCCGACAGGACTAACCTAAATCTAACATGACAAGCTAATTTATGTGAAATGTATATATCTTACTCTATACATAATTTTGATGCATTCTGATGATAACCCGAAACACTAATTTGAATGACGCTCCTACATGTTGCTATTAGTATGTATAGTCCTTATCTAAATATATGCAGCTGATTCTCTGCGTATTTTAATTGCAGTATTCTCAGGTGCTGGATATTCACTAATTAGAGTAAAGATTACTGGGAAACTCATTCTGTTGTTGGTTGAGAGAGAAGAAAGGATATGGAAGAGCAGTTTATACTGAGAGTGCCTCCAGCCGTCGCCGAAAGAATAGAGCGACTCTTAAACGACTCTGGTTCTTCTTCTGAAGAGAAATCATTGGATTTGTCCTTTCCTGGTAATATATTGGATTTTTTCTTATATCATTCAAAGGTTACGTTATTTTAGTGATTGCTTTTGTTTTACCTATATTTCTATTGAAGTTTCAGCATTCATGCTTCAAACTATTGCCAGTTTGTCATTTTTTTCTGTGGTGTTCATTGATGTATGTTGCACTTTTTTTTTTTTTCTCCTTCTTCTTTTTCATAAATTTTAGATGATGGAAGGAGTGGAACGTTTGCTATTGGAAATGACCGTTTCTCTGCTTCCCTCTTGGATCTTCCCACAGTTGTAGAGTCTTACAAGACATATGACGACAATGTGTTGATCAAAACTGCGGATATTGGTCAAGTAGGCTGGTTGCTGCCTACCTGTTACCTAATTATTCGAATTGTGTCGTAGTTGTGTTATGATCAAGCTAACAGTTCAAAGTCGTGGCAGATGATAATGGTGAGAGAAGAGGGCGAGAGTGTCCCGGAAGCCGTGGAGTATAGGCATGGGCTTACTCCACCGATGAGGGATGCCCGAAGGCGTAGATTTCGGAGAGAGCCAGATTTAAACGTAATTCCGGTTAAATTTTCTGGCTTCTTTATTTTTAGTCCCCTCAACGAGAAAAATTATTTTGGTTATAAGTTTGTTGAGCGTGATAGCCGATGCTTGATATTATTTGAAATATTTGTATGTTAGACCTTGTGAATGCATGTATTTACACTATTGTGTCATTTTGCAGCCGGAGGTTGTCCGTCACGTGGAAAAGGATTTGCAGAACATCATGGCTGGAGGAACAGCTGAGAATATGGATATCCTTTATCTTGTTACTCTTGTTCTATCTATGGACCCATAACAATACCCTTCCTCGAAAAAGCTGAAAGTAACAAAAGGATGTGTCATAAACTCGTTCCATATTCAACTGGAAAGTCGATGCTCTCGGTTTCTTATGAAAGATTCGATAGTACTCTATGTTAGAGCATCTAACTTTGATCCCTGCCTTTGATACTCTAATTATAAATGTCATTAGTCCTTGCAGAACAAGTTCATAAACTTTTTATTGCCAATACGTATGGGTCCACCCGCCCTGTGTCCCGCAGTAACACTTTGGTCCTATGGGTACCCGCCCCGCCACGCGTCGCCTAGTTTCTCTATTTTGTAAATATAATATATATATATATATATGTATTACATATATACTATATATAATTACATATTTTTTATGCATTTTATATATTTACGTTAATAAACATAGACTAAAAGTCTATAAAAATATTTCTCTTATCAATTTTAAAATAATATCTTTTCGAAGCGGGCCATCAGCCCCCATCCCGTGACCCGTGGTGGGCACCTGATGGGTTGGTTCTGGGTCTTCAAGTACCCGCTCCTACCCATTTCCATTTTCCGTATAAGATCTCATTGTCACTTTAAAACTCATGTTACTGTTGTGTTTGATTTGCATGATGATTTCAATATAGTTGGCAATATTCCTTGACTGACTGATGAATTACTTGTCGAGATGGCTGAGCCCGAAGAATATGATGATGAAAATGCACGTACTGCTGGCAAGAAAGTGGTCTCAACACCTCCAGCGAAGCATGATGGGCCTGAAACAGACGTAGTAGGTGGGGAGCCTGATGGGAGTGATTCAGATGAGACTGATGATTCGACGTGAACCAGAAAGAGATTTGTGTTGTGTATATTATATATATAATATATATATATAATATATATATATATATATATATATATTTTCGTGATTTTGCTTCATTCTCTTGTATATCTTGCTGACAAATCCAAGGGTTGTGAGCACTGTTATCTGTCTTCACTCTCATGGAGTTTATAATTTACTTATTCGGTAGTCGTTTCGATAATAAAAGAGGCTGTCTTGTAATATGAAACCAGTTTGAATTGGTTGTTGCTTGTGTCTTTGTACTTGGTGCATTGTAGAAAAATAAATAGATCAAAGAGTGTGGCGCAGTGCTAGTAAGCATGCTGTGAAATACGCAGAACAAAATTGGTCCCGTACAATTAGGGTTGGGGCGGAACTAGTCTGGAGTTGAATTTTACAATTTAGTCCCACAATTTCCAAATTGTTGCTATTTTGGTCCTGCTGACACCGGATAATGGTGAACTTCACCTGAACTTTGGCCACATCAACAATTTTATTGAAGAAAAAGTAAAATAACTGAATAATTTAACGTAAATGTTGACAGTTAAATTTTTTTATTTCAACTGGGCTAGTTCATGAGCTCCACCCATAATTTGCAACTCATTTACATGTAAAGTGAAAAAAGAGTATGATCATCGTCCCATGGATAAATCCACAATATAAATGGTACAAAATCTTGAAGAAGAAGAAAAAACTGTGGATTAAGAAAAATGTAAATATTAAGTGCGGCAATTACCTTTTTATACCCGCCTCTTATAAAACTCCATTCCACATCTCCATGTGCCCCCCCCCCCCCCCCCATTTGTACCAGCCTCTTATAAAAAAACACATCACACAAAGCATACTTGCCATTTTAGACAGTGTTCTGTTAAACATCGCTTGAATCCCTCGGATCAGAACAAGAAAAGGTCATCATTTTTGGCTCTTTGTTGGATGATCCCATTCTCTCTCTTATATACCGAAATACTCTCGTCTCTTTCACATAATTCATTTTGTACCTCTTCCGACAATCTTCTTTTGCATTGAGATAAAAAGATTCCACCTTTATTTGTCTTTTATTATTTTTATTCCCAAGTTTGGTTTGTTTCACTTACATTCCTTCTCCACATGATTATGTATAATGGTATCGGTACTTGCAATAAACACCTATCTGATCCAACCCAGATGTACGGGGTTCAATTCGGGAAGCATTGGGTTTTTGATATCATTAGTATAGTTTGTTAGAAATTTTCTGTATGTAATTTGATATCCTCTTTGTCTCTGTCTCCTCGGCTCAAGATTTCTTGCTATCTACATTGATATAAGCGGAGTTTGTTATTTCTATTTACAGGAATTAAATTCAGTACAAATCATTTCTAATTCAATCGGTCTTCACTACGATTTAGACAATGGATTTGATTATTTTGACTCGATCATCGAAACAATATGTTACATTCGAAACAACAATATCTCAGACCATGAGATCCACGGAGGACGAATGTACGTCAATTTTGGACCCAAACAGCATCAAACACAAGGCGGTCGTTGGGGTTACAAAAGGTTTACAAAAGCTTCCGAACACGAAGAAAGTTGGCGGATTGTGCAGCTCTAATCGAGCAAAGCTGGTGGAAGCTTCTAGATTTCGAACTTAAACATAGTTCAATTTCTTTCTTTGATACCGACAAACATGAAACAGCTGTTTCACGTTGGTCGAGGGCACGTATACGTGCTGCTAAGGTGAAATTTTCGATTTTGATTTCCACAATTCCCCTAAAAGAAAAAAAAATCTCTAGTAGGCAAAATTTCCGATTTTGATATTTGTATTGCAGGTAGGAAGGGCTTATTGAAGAATGGCAAAGCCCGGAAACTTGCTTTACAACATCGGCTCGAAGCCGTAAGAAAATTAATTTCACTATTTGTTATTGACTCCATCCCAATTTGTTTATCTCATTTGACTTTTTACTGTCTCAAGTGCAATACTTTGACCATTAGTATCTCTTATTATATAATAAGAATATAATGAGTAGTATAGTTCTTCAAAAATATAAATAAAAACAAAACTGATAAATCTACATTTATATATTTAATTAATTTACATTACAAGAAACCAATGGGGAAGTTCGTAAATTCTAGAGAAAAAAAGTCAAATGAGGAAAAATAATTGAGGGAGTAATAGTTCTGTTTTATTCTTTTATAGTACTCGAGAACTAATATCATACAAACTATGATATTGTCGACTGAACAAAATATTTCCAAAAAACAAGTAAAATAGATGGTTTAAAAGGAATGATACATCTTCCCTCCTTTTTAATGGTTTCAGACCTGAATGTGACATGTTCCAGTCGTAAAAACCCTAGTTAGCTAAGTTCACTCCATCTGATCCTTATTATAAGTAAAATTACATCACACGACATCCAAGAACAATAAAACCGTTAAATACACCTTGTTCTTGTACAGAACTATAATGATGAGAAATAAAAAGAGTAACATGAAAGTTGAGCTGTCTAGACTGAAATTGAGCTACATGAACAATAATAAAAAAAACCTCGAATAGAACCCATCATTATCCCTAATTAACTTAATTTTCTCCCATAATTCTTTCCCTTTCATTCATCTTTAATTAATAATATAAATTAATACTACGATAATTTTCTTTTTTTAAAAGGATAAGTTAGGGATTAGAGGAAGAAAGAAAAACAGTAAAGGGTATATTTGTCTATTAATTAATTCTTCGATATTTCAATCCACCGGTAAAAATATATTCGTACAACAAAGAATCCGCAAGCAGAAAATCCTTATGCCAAAAAGAATAGGAAAATTACATTACACGACAGCCAAGATCGTGCTTCATAAAGAGTAGACAGTAAACTATAATCAAGTGAAAATCAAGTAAATTACGTGAGTATTCAATATTTTTTAATATTGTAAGGATAAAATGTCTTTTTAATTTTTTGGATTATTTGACGGATGTTCTTCATTCCTCGTGACCCGCAGAAAATAAATTTTGAACTACTTTACAGAGTATTTTTTTTGAAGTATACTAGTGAATCTTTAATGAATATATATTGTTCCACATGGGATAATATAGAGCTCTACATTATAAATAAATATACATTTTCGTATCTAGTTGTATTATGCCCCTATATAGTACCACCAAATACAATGTCTATATGATTCGTCAGTGGTTCCTTCATTCCCACAAGACTACATTTATTTTTGTCTCTCCCTCCTCTCTACACAAGAAATCCTCTTTATAAGTACTCCCTCACACCATACAATAAAGGCAAGAAAATATTTTGGTGCAAAAAACAAAAAGACAGTTCGAACAGCCGGTTTAAACCGTTCGGCCAATTCAAACCGGTAACCAGCAGTTTTTCTGAAAAAAAAAATCAAATTTCAAACATAAATTAATATCATAATATATATTTGTGATTCAAAAAGACAGTTCGAACAGCAGGTTTATAATTTGTGAAAACCACAAACCGTAACCAAACCGTTGGGAATTGGTTCACGGTTTTGGTCCAGGTTCGAACCGATGTACCGTGGGCACCTCTGGACTGAAGGGATGAAAGATTGAATTGATGAAGTATTTCTTAAACAATCACATTTTTAACCTTTTTTCTTCGAGCAGAATAAAAATGAACCTTAGTTTAAAACGAATTAACCATTGGGATAACGGATTATAATTGTAAAATATGACAATTAATTATTAACACGGGGTATATAACAAATGAGGGTGAAATTAAACTAAGAACTATTTACGAACCTATACGAATATGAATCAAGTTCAATTTCCCGTTAGCTCAAATATAAAAGGAGCACTAGTCTTTAAGAAATTCTAACGAGATTCTGCAAATTCTTCACATAACACAATGAAATTCTGAAGTTCAATGAAAATTTCCAGCAACCCATCCGATATAATAAAGCGGCTATGCTACTGCTTAAGCTATTCTAGCAAAACCAAAACTACTACCTGTATAAGACTTTCTTCAAATCTTGCTCTGCTTAATAATTGCACATGTCGATTGTTACGACATTTTTACATCTCTCGGTTGTAAAACCTCATTATATAATGGATTCAGACATGCTGCAATTAAAATAATGCTGCTAACATTGTGATATATATAAAGATACAAACAAAGCTCCATGGAACACTCAATGAACAACTAACGAATATTGATCGCATAAACACGAACAATGTTTTTGTGATAGTCATTTAGAACACGATGTTTTCGTGATAGTCATTTAGAACACGATGTTTTCGTGATAGTACATCAGAGCACCGTGGAACATCTTGCTCTGAACGACTACAACAATAACATTGTTCGTGTTCATACAATCAATATTCGTCACTCGTTAATTGAGTACTCCATGAAGCTTTGTTTTATAATCTGACTGAGTTGGTCAAACATAACTTATCCATGGTTGTGAAGCTGAGAATAATGAGGTATTATATATTTAAATATTATACTATATATATTATTGCAAATATTACATGTTGTGTTGAAAGTATCGGAATATAATACAACTAGATTCAAAAATGTATATTTATATATAATATAGAGTTATATATATATCACGACGTTAGCAGTATTCTCTTAATTGCAGCCCGTCTGAATCCATTGTAGATTACCTTGTGAACAACTATTCCCGAGTTTCTGACGCCAATGACGCTTGTGGTGGATCTGCCCTTTAATTGTAAAATAAAAATTCGTAAAATATCTCAACTTCTTTTTAATCATTACGAGATTAAAAAATATTGAATACTAAAAATTAATTAATAGACAAATATATTTACT
Organism: Orobanche coerulescens; assembly: GCA_033398695.1. Lineage (NCBI taxonomy): Eukaryota > Viridiplantae > Streptophyta > Magnoliopsida > Lamiales > Orobanchaceae > Orobanche > Orobanche coerulescens. The sequence goes on along the minus strand of CM065814.1, from coordinate 147,679,818 downwards.
GTTTTTCTTTCTAATCCCTAATTTATCCTTTTTTTTTTTAAAAAAAGCGACTATGGTACTAATATATATTATTGATTAAACTTAATTTATATTATTAATTAAAGATGAATGAAAGAGAGAACTATTGGAGATAAGCGAAAAATAAGTTAGTTAGGGATAATGCTGAGTTCTATTAGAGTTCTTTTTTCATTGTTCATGCAGCCCAATTTCAATTCATATAGCTCAACTTTCATGTTACTATATTTATTTTTCATCTAGACCAACTTCAGTATGTTCATACAGCCCAATTTCAATTCATATAGCTCAACCTTCATGTTACTATTTTTATTTTTCATTTAGACCAACTTCGGTATGATGGCGTAACTTTATAAATGCTTAATCTGGTTACTAGGGATATTCTTAGAGGTGTTAGATTTTTGTATCGCCGGAACATTACCTTGTTCACTCTCAGTCCTAGGGATGTCAATGGGTCGGGTAGGGTACGGGTATGCCTCCTCCATACCCTACTCTATTTGATTCGGATTGGGTTCGGGTATTACCCATCGGGTAATCGGGTACCCAATGGGTATTCGGGTACCCGTATACCCTATATTTAAGAATATAAATATTTTTAATATATATCATATATACATATAATGTAATTAATAAATTCAATTTAGTATAATAAATATTTAAAATATAATATTTTATATAATAATATATATACTTTATAATACAATGTATAATCTATAATAATAATATATTTATATAATTCAAATGGGTACGCGGATCGGGTAATCGGGTCGGATATTCGGGTAATATACTATACTCATATCCTACCCATACCCGACCATAAAATTTCGGGTTCGGCCAAAACCCGACCCGATTTCGGGTTTATCCGCCGGGTAGGATCGAGTACGGATAAAGTTGACATCCCTACTCAGTCCGGAGAATATCCTTATCGTGCAAGAATATTCTTCTGCAATGCATGCTAAGATCTCGACGATTGATATTGTTAAAAACAGCACAATGACAGGTATAAATATTTCGATATGTAAAAATATTTTCTTCATTAAATAAAATTATGAAATTGATACATCAGTACTCCCTCCGTCCTTATTAAAAATTTCATTTGAGGTAATTAAAATAGTCCAACATATAAGTTCTTTTATCAAATTGTTTGTAATTATTGAGAACCATTTACAAAAATACCCTTAATTTACTTCTCCATAAAAAATATTGGAGAGAGAATGTTATCATTATTAATAAGAGTAAAGTAGAAAATTAATTTTTTTAAAGTACTTTTATACCTTTAATTAACTCTCCTTGATATTGATGAATTAGTTAAAAAGGACATATAATAAAGATTAGATGGTGTATATTGTCAAAACACCATGTTATTATTATTTTTTTGGTTTCCCAATTTATGCAGGTTGGATGCCACCGGAGAGTTCTACATTCTATAGCACGGCTACAGATATATGTTATGAGATGCATATATCATTATTTGATAAACGTGCAATGCCCTCCAACTATCAAATAGTGATATATGTATTTCATAGCATATATATCTTTAGCTGTGCTATAGAATGTCGAACTCTCCGTTGCCAGCCAACCTGCATAAATTGGGACACCCAAAATGAAAAAAATAATAACAACATAGTGTTGTTTTGACAATATACGAACTTATAATATACTCATCAGATTCTTATTACAAGTCTTTTTAATTAACTAATCAATATCACACAAGGAGTTAGTTAAAAGTATAAAAGTACCTTTGAAAAAATTAATTTCCTACTTTACCCTTATTAATAATAATAATATTCTCTCTCCAAATTTTTTTATTTATATGGAGAGTGAGTAAATTAAGGGGTATTTTTGTTAGAGCTGTTATGCGAAACGAGCTGCTCGAAAGCTCGGCTCGGCTCGGCTCGTTAAGGCTCGTTAAAGCTCGACTCGAATATTAAATGAGCCGAGCTCGAGCTCGACTTGTTGCTCGATTTATTAACGAGCCGGCTCGAACTCGACTTGTTAGGCTCGATAACTAAGATTTTTCTTATAATTACATTAGGCTCGTTGGGCTCGGCTCGGCTCGATAGGCTCGTTAGGCTCGTTAGACTCGTTTACGAGTCGAGTCAAGCTCATCTCTTTACTCGTTAGTGTTATCGAGCCGAGCTCGGCTCGGCTCGTTAAGAGCTCGAGCCGAGCTCGAGCATCAAGTACTCGAGCTCGGCTCGGCTCGAATAACAGCTCTAATTTTTGTAGATGGTTTTCAATAATTACAAACAACTTGATAAAGAGACTTATATATTGGAATATTATAATTAACTCAAATAAAACTTATAATAAAGGACGGCGTGAGCAATGATGTATAAATATCATAATATTATTTATTGAAGAAAATATTCTACATATCGTAACATTTATACTTGTGCTGTTTTTAACAATTTCAATCGTCGAGATCTTAGAGTGAAGTGCAGAAGAATATCCTTGCACGATCAGGATATTCTCCGGATTGAGAGTGAGCAAAGTAAAATTCGGCCGATGCAAAATTCTAAAACCTCTCAGAATATCCCAAGTAACCCGATTAAGCATTTAAAAAGTTAAAATTGGTCTAGATGAAAAATAAAAATAGTAACATGAAAATTGAACAATATGCATTTGAATTGGGCTGTGTGAACAATAAAAAGAAAAAAAAAAAGAACTCTAATAGAAATCATCATTATCCCTAGCTTATTTATTTTCCACTTATCTCCGGTAGTTTTTTTCTCTTTCATTCATCTTTAATTAATAATATAAATTAATACCATAATCATTTTTTTTTTTAAAAAGTGATAAATTAGGGATTAGAGGAAGAAAGAAAAACAGTAAAAAGTATATTTGTCTATTAATTAATCGTTGATATTTCTATCCGCTATTAAGAATATATTCGTACAACAACGAATCTCCAAGGATAAGAAAGAAGATAAGATATAAGATATTTTACACGACAGCGACCATGTTTCACAAAGAGTAGACAGTGAAATAATCAAGTGAAAATCAAGTAACTTACGTGAGTATTCAATATTTATTAATCTCCTAAGGATAAGAAAGAAGATAAGATATTTTACGATTTTTTCGATATTATTTGACAATTGTTTTTCATTCCTCGACAGTGTGATCCACAAAAGAAATTTTGGACTACTTTATAACAGAGCATTTTTTTTATATAATATAATATTTAAATATAATACCTCATTATCATCGGCTTCATAGTCGTGGATAAGTTAAGCTACACAAGAAATCTCTCAAACGTTAAGCTACAAGAAATCCTTCTTTACCATACAACAAAGGCAAGAAAATACAAGAAACTTATATATTTTGCTGAAAAAACATGAAATACAAGTCTTTTTTCCGGTCTTTGTATGAAGAAGATATATCGACGATGTCCCAAGCTTTCAGAAATAAGAGGTATATGTGTGTATATTTATATGATCACATGTGTATAGACTCTTCATGATTTGTAACATTTTTTTTTCATTTTCTTTGAATCTGTGTAAAAAACAAACATCGGAGTTTGCTAAGTGGAAATTTTTTTTTCGTGTTCATATTTTTCTCTTAGCACAGGCATATCCACCACCAGCCTCATTGGCATCGGAAACTTACGAACAGTGCAGGGAATCTACAATCGATTCAGACCGGCTGCAATTAAAAGAATGCTGCTAAGTCGGGTACAACAGAGCACCTTGGAACATCTTGCTCTGAACGACTACCACAATAATATTGTTCGTATTTATATCAATGTTTGTATAAATATATTTGACTACCTCCGTCAGGTTATACAAACAAAGCTCCATGGAGCACTCAATGAACGACTCACGAACAATGATCGTATAAATACGAACAATATTATTGTGGTAGTCGTTCAGAGCAAGATGTTCCAAGGTACTCTGATGTACCCGACTTAACAACATTCTTTTAATTGCAGCCGGTCTGAATCCATTGCAGATTCCCTTGTGAACCACCGTTCCTAAATTTCCGACGTCAATGAGGCTGGTGGTGGATATTCCTGTGCTAAGAGAAAAATATGAAGAGGAAAAAAAATGATTTCCACTTAGCAAACTCCGATGTTTGTTTTTTACACAGATCCAAAGAAAATGAAAAAAAAAAATTGTTACAAATCATGAAGAGTCTACACACATGCGATCATATAAATATATATACACATATATATACCTCTTATTTCTGAAAGCTTGGGACATCGTCAGATATATCTTCTTCATACAAAGACCGGAAAAAGTCTTGTATATAGAACTTTTCATTTTTTTCAGCAAAATATACAAGTTTTTTGAATTTTCTTGCCTTTGTTGTATGGTGTGAGGGAGTACTCATAAAGAAGGATTTCTTTTGTAGCTTAGGGTTTCAGAGACCGATCCATAGAGAGAGAGAGAGAGTAGAGAGGGACAAATAAATGTAGGGAACCGGTGACCATTTATATTGTGGTAACTTTATGTTGGCTGAAAAGCATTCTATGATTAATCCTGAGTAGCACACATTTTCTCAATTATGACATCATCGACTTTAAACCAAAAAAAAAAAAGATTTCTTGTGTAGCTTAGGATTTCAGAGAGAGAGAAACCAGGGAAAAGTGCAGGGTGCGAGGGGTGCTGGGACCGAAAGAGAGTAAAGGAAGGAAGAGAGAGTGTGTGAGGAGAAGAAGAAGCCGAGAAATGTTCGTGGGGGGTGTTGGGACCGAGAGAAGAAATGAATGGGAGAGAATGAGGAGAGAGAGAGAGAGAGAGAGAGAGAGAAATGTAGACTCGTGGGAAGAAGGGAACAAGTGACCATTTACATAGACACTAGCTTTGCACCCCGTGCGATGCACGTGGGTGCCCATGAATAACGCTTGAAGAATTAAATCTGGATTCAATTTTATTATATAGGATAATTGTCAAACATGTGATCTGATATATAGTAAGACAGATATAATCGGCATTTAGACGAACACATAGCAGACAGATATAACCAATTCCGAGCAAGAGGTCTTCGAATACCTGGAATTCGTAGGTATTCAGTGGAACAATATGGTCATAGGTATTCAGTGGAGAAATAGCCGAACCCTGAAACACCAACAAACCCACAGTACATACACGCTCATATTAAGAAGCCCGGAGCAGTGTGTAATCAACGAGAAAGCAACACAATATATATCAAAAAGTAATGCATAACCTGTCTATACTAACAACATATTCAACGATATTTTTATTTTTACATCATTACACACACACCAACCCTGTTTTTTAACCCTAAATAGTATGCTGTTCCTCAAAACCTCACTCATCTATTTCCATGTTGCCTCAATTCCACAGGGACCCAAAAAGAATCGAAAAATCAAGATATGAAAAACTTGATCTCTGAGAAGTTCCACCAACGTTTACGAAATCTGTTCGACAAGCAAATGTAAGAAGACCCCACAATTTCTTCCAAAATTGCAGGAAAAAAAGGAAAAGATGTGAGAGAAAAACGAACCAAAACACAAAACTGATGGATCGAGGAACACGAAACTCCGAAGTGGAAAGAAATCGGAGTTTGTCCATGCTATGAATTCAGATAAAATAATAAACAAAACAAGCAAAAAACACCGAAACGGAAAAAAAAAAAAATCTAAGAATGAAATTATATCTAAGATAAAGTGCATCACTCAATACTCGATCGCAATCCTGAACTGGACTGGATGGAGGACATTGAATGTATGATAAGGAAGATTCCATACCTTCAATGAACAAGGAAGCCTCATCATAATCATTCCTTTTCTGTTGAGTACCCTTGTCATAGGAGAAAATATTTCGGAGCTCTAGAATATGTATCAATTTCAACAACAGTCCTCTGCCCCAGGTCGCGGATTGAATCTAGCCCGTAATGCTCGAGGACTCTAACACAGCTAAATTAGTACCAGACCCACTCCAAATAGGGGGACATGCAGATTTATTCATTTCCTCGAGTATCTCCATGACATGTTCTATTGTAAGAACGGGCCGACAGGCCGACAGACAGAAGTGTAGCTGGAGAAGAAGTAAAATTTGAAAACTGGACCGGCCAAGTTTACGCAAGTGCGAAACTAAACTACACCCGAATACATACACATACAAATAAATAAACACGCACATCTACACGAACGATTAGAGGTAAGTGACGTTGTTATACCTACCAGACCAGTCCTTCTAAGGAGTCGTAATCGTCCTCCGAAGAGTCTTATCGGTCGCAAGGTTGCCGGTCTATATACCTCTAATGATAAGGAAGATTACATTGGCCGAGTTGCAACATGTTTCAAGGAATCAGGAGTACTCTGATAGATATTTGATCGGTTAGTATTTGTTATATCATCGAGTACACGTCTTCCCCTACAACGTATCGCTAAACAGTCAGGAGTGCCTATAAACGAACACATGTATAACAGCAAATTGGTGTACCAATAAAACGTAAATTACAAAAATATACGATGCATACCTGGTGTAGTATTTGTATGAGGCTGCCGTCCAGATGAAGGTAAATCAATTCCAGTATCATGACCTTACCTTTAAACAAAAGCACACATAATGTAACAAAGTAAGGTTTACTTAAACGTCTTAACTATTGTTGCAAGTTTACTTAAAGAATAGGATACGATTCATTACTATTGGTAGACAGATGACGCCCATTAACATGTTTGGTAATATCACGGTATGGAATGTTTGTACGTTTCATAGGAGGCGTTTCATACTCTCTCATTATATTTTGCCTATCTTGTATGGCAATAGTATTACCTAACGTGTTGTTATCCATTCTTGCTTTCCGCTTGTTTATTGAATGAATCAATGGTGTCGGTGGAACATTTTAACAAATTACAATGAATGAACACTACATGATGAACAATCAACAAAAGTACATATAAATCTATAAAACATTCACACATGCGTACCTATTGTAATATGGCTTGGATGCAACTCAGAATGACATACGTTTGGTTGTGTATTCTCATTGTTTTCTTGATTATGCTTGTTCATATCCACTTTGTTTGCACTGATCTTGTAGGACAAATAGTTTTAGCTTTCTTCTTGTTTTTCTTCATTATACTGTTGCCAAGGAAAACAAAAACAATGTAATTAAACTCAAATCGCTAATGTTTAGGGATATCATTGCATTTGTTTGTTGACGTGCTAAAACGTCGTGGTCCCGACGGTATGATTACTAGAGAATTTATTGATGGTGTTAATATGTTTCTGGATTTTGGATTCGCTCGTGTAGTAGTTGGTAGTAAGATATTATGTCCGTGCAAAAAGTGTAAGAATTGGCGTGAACGTGATCGCAATACAGTCATGCAACGTTTATATCAGTGTGGATTTGCACCGGATTATCGTGTTTGGGTATGCCATGGTGAAGATTATCAAAATTGCGGGATCAATGATTACAATATAGGAGGATCATCTTCTACACCTGCGGAAAATTACTTTACATCACAAAGAGATATGGTCATGGATAGTTTTCCTCAATTTCGCAATTACATTGATAATGAGCTACAGAGCCAAATGGTGAAGCAAAATCATTTTATGATCTGTTAGAGTATCTTGATCGGCCTTTGTATGAGTTGCATAATAAGTCGTTGTTACTGATGGGTTACGGAGGTAATGAATTTCAAGACGACGTATAATGCCTCACAAAAAGCAATGGATTATTTCATCAAAAGCAACAAAGGAATGGCACCGAGCAATATCAAAGCCAAATTCCGATAATTATGCCAAGTAAAAATATCATGTCGAAACTTGGTCTCCGAGTGATCAAGTATGATGTTTGTAGCAACAATTGTTTTACGTACTATGGGAAGGTGAGAGTTTGAAATCCTGTCTGGTTGTGCGGCGCCAGTGCGAGGAAGGGAAATCGAGTGCACAAAAGAAATTGTGGTATTTTCCAATCACCGATAGGTTGAGGCGTTTATGTCGCGCAAAACTCTGAACACATGACATGGCACACAAAGTGCCATGATGAGTCCGAAAGAGTAATTCATCCACGGCTGAAGCTTGGCGACACTTTAATCCTACGCATCCTTCGTTGTAGATCCTCGAAATGTCGGGCTCGGTCTTTGTATCGATGGTTTTAATCCATTTCGAGGAACAGTGCCAGACTCTTGTTGGCGGTCTTCGTAACTCCGTATAATTTACCACCAACTTTATGCATGCGTCAGAGTTTATTTTCCTAAGTCTTATTATATCCGGCCCTAAAGGACCGAGGATGAACATAGATGTGATGCTCAGGCCCTTGATCGATGAGCTAAAAAGTTTGTGGACAGATGGTGCTACAACATGGGACCGTGTAAGGCGGGAAAATTTCTCGATGCGTGCGGCTCGATGTGGACGATTAATGACTTTCCACCTATGGTATGTTGTCGGGATGGAGCACACATGGAAAGTTAGCATGCCCTTATTGCATGGAAAGTACTTCTGCTTTTCGTTTAAAGAACGGAGGGAAACCATCATGGTTCGACTGTCACAGATGTTTTCTCCCACTGCGGCATCCTTACAGAAAAAACAAACGTGATTTTTACAAAGGTCATGAAGAAAGCTCATTTTTTCCGGAACGTCGAGGGCCAGCAGAAATGAAAATTATTGCTGATCGCATTCCTGATGTAACCTTTGGTGTGAATTATGAAGGTATTGAAGGGTTTGGAGAAAAGCATAATTGGACAAAGAGAAGCATATTTTGGGAGCCCCCTTATTGGTCTACCTTACTTATTCGTCATAATTTAGATGTCATGCACTGTGAGAAGAATTTCTTTGATAATATACTTAACACAGTCATGGACATTCCTCAAAAAACTAAGGACAACCTAAAGGCGAGACGCGACTTGCCATTGTACACAACAAGAGATGGGTTGTTTGTACCCGAGGGAACAAATAGAAAGCCGAAAGCAACATATACGCTCACCACAGAACAGAAAAATGCAATATGCGAGTGGCTTAAAGAGCTAAAATATCCAGACGCGCATGTTTCGAATATATCAAACTGTGTCAATCTCGATACTAATAGAATAAATGGTATGAAGAGCCATGACTGCCATGTTTTTATGCAACGATTGCTACCTATTGCCTTGAAAGATTTTTAAGAGCCGATTTGGGAAGCATTAACGGAGGTGAGCAAATCGCTTTGAGCATTGTGCACGAGTGAGATTAAAGCGTCCGATATGAGAAAATTAGCCAAGACTCATAGTAACTATGTGCAAGTTGGAAGATATTCCCTCCGCATTCTTTGACTCAATGGAACATATGCTCGTTCATCCGCCATACGAGGCCCTTGTCGGGGACCGGTCTTCTATCGATGGATGTACCCATTCGAGAGGTACTCTTTTATCTTTCATTAATATATGCATTATGTTGTGTATGTATTTATAAATTAAGTATTTCGTATTTATACGGGATGATGTTTATTCTAAAAGGCATGGTGAGCAATAAATCGAAGGTTGAGGGATCCATATGTGAGGCCTATTTACTTGTCGAGATCACAAATTTTTGTTCCTTCTACTTGACAAAGAAATCGACACAACGACGACACGACTAAAAAGGAACGAGGTTCTATTTGCCCTCAATTTGAAGGACAACTGTCGATCTTTACACCAAAAGGTCGAGTAATGGGGAAAAGTAAGGGCGACGCATGGTGAAGTTGAGTGGAATATGGCAATCCTATATATTCTTACAAATCGTGAAGAAGCGTAACCATATCTATGGTACGATTATTATTTTGATATTCCATATTTTTACCAGAACCATGTATTTACACATTATGTATTTCAGTGCATTTGAGAATCAACTACGAGTAATATCTCCACTAGAGATTTGGAGTTCGCACGAGTTAATCACTTAGTTCCATGGTTTGAAAGATTGGTTGCGACCACGGAATTAAAGGACTCTCAACTTGCTGCATTGTTTAGAGGTGATCGATTAGTGAAGATGTACAAAGGTTATGTGGTGAATGGATTAAAATTTCATACGGAATTTCACGGACAAAATAAAAAGACTATGAATAGTGGATTGTGTATTACAAGTGCAAACATTTCCGGAGATTTGTCTAAGTACTACGGGATGCTACTAGAGGTACTGGAGTTCACGTTCTACAATCCTGGATTTCCTGAACAAGTTATTCATCTATTTAAATATTAAGAGTAGATTTCATTCCTCATTTCAAAAAATCTAGAAGTAACAAAAATATTAGAGTTCAGTCTGCAACAATTTCAAGCATCCAAACTGCTATGAAGGAGACTCAAAAGCCTCATTTGAAGATCCAATAACACAGACACAGACACTCACTCTTTCAAACTGAGCCTCTTGTTCTGCTATAAATCGGATGAATATATATATATAGAATCTTCAGAGAATACTTTTTTTTTTGAGCAGACGTCCAAAATCAGAAGTTGAAGATAAAAAGTAGGAAAATACCTTCAACCCAAATCACGAAATCAAAGACGACGAGGAAAGTAAAATGAGGAGTACGACCGGCGACAATTGCTTTGTCAGAAACCAAGAGGAAGAACAGAAAAGAGGAGAATAGAAAAGGGCATTTATCAAATCGATAATTAAAACAAAAAAAAAAAAAAAAAAACTTTACCCAACTCCGAGGGAAACCATAAATCCATAAGAGCAAACCCGAAACGGCAAATCGAAACTCAAGAACTCGTACAAATCAAAACAAGCAACAAGCAAAAAAAAAAAACAGAGAAAGCAGAGAGAACATCGACCGGAGGAAATGAAAAAACAGATGAAGAAAGAAATGAAATTGTAGCAGCCTAAAAGAGTAATATAGGAGCCGACAAAGCATTGTATCTGGAAATGTTGGAAAAAAGAAGCAAAACTAACATCACCTTTAATCGCATCCGCCTATAAGCTCTCTCAAATTTTTGACCAGGGAGGCATAAAATGGTTTGGCCGCTCCCGGAGGAATTGCCACATGAAAATCAGGGTTGCTTCCTTTGAAGAACTCATATAATGTGAACTGACTTACTGCAACAAATAAAACCCAGCCTATCAGCAACCAATACTACACAATACAACCAAATAAAAAAAGTTGAGCTAACAAATATATATCTAAAAGAACTGGAATGTAAGGAGAGGCAGAAGATCTACCTAAAAGAACTTCATATTTTCTTTGCATAACCTGTCAACAATGAACATCATCCCTTAGGCATGGCTCCTTTTTTTTAGAATACAAGTAAAACAGAGAAAGAGCTTTTTTTCTTCTATATGTTCTTGATGCTGAATTTTTTTCCCAAAATTAAGAAATAAAGGAACACAGTTAGAGGTTCATGTTTCTCAATCAAATTAAACTGACTGAATATATGGTTTTCTGAAATATAACTATTCAAATTATATAAAAACAAACAAAAAAGTATGTAATTCTTGATAAAGAAGAATGTTCACTTCCAATGTAGATCTCAAGGTAGAGGGTAAAAACAGCAAAAATATTAGAGTATATTTCATTCCTCATTTCAGAAAATCTGGAAGTAACAAAAAGAAAAGTGGCAAGAATGAAGAAATTACATTTTGGTCCCACGTCTTCCCAGTTTTTTCATTTGGAAACAGTCTCATACTCAGCACTTTGCGACATCTGCAAAAACCCAAGAAAACAAGGAATGACAATCAAAACAATTGCTCTAATATCTTCAATTAGAGTACTCAAGAAGAAGAAGGAAAAAATAAGGGAAGAACCCAGTATTTCGATTCTTATATACATGAATTCAGCGCCAGATTCGACATCGATCTCATGAAGCCCGGCGAGAACAAGCAAGCCCGGCCCAATTTTCGACACGGTGCACCACCTGTAATGATGCTATCTTACACGGTGAGCTGAAATAAACTAAGATAACACAGCATTTTTGTGGTCGATTGTGCGTGAAATTTACGCAATTATGTGTGTGCGCGCGACTGTGTGTGTGCGCGCGTGCGCGTGTGTTCAATCAATTGAAATATGAATGACAATGATTGTCAATTTACAGAGCCTTTCAGCTTTCGAAATCTATTGCAGAACATGAAATACCAAAGAGCAACAAAACAAATTTCCCCCACAGCAACCCAAAACCGAGACACACAACACACCCACAAAAAAAAAATGCACATATATGTATATTAATAAACACAGAACATAGCAGGCATATAATAACCACACAACATAGCACATACATTGAGTTATGAACACATCGTATGAACGAATACAAACCAACAAACCGTACCACACCCATCAAGCTATAAAAATATGCTGTAGAACATGAAAACTACAGCTGCTGGAGGCGCTAACATATAAGTTCCACAAACAATGCCACAATTAAAGAATCAAACCCGCGAAAATATAGAGGCTGCGGCGAAAAAGAAATAACCAAAATCAAACAAAAAAACCTTTACAGAACTCCCAAAAAAAACAAATTCAAACCCTAAAGCAGAAATTGGAGACCTCGAATTCCATCAGCGTTCACAAAGTTGGGCCAAAAAAAGATGACACAGAGGCCTAAAGGCAAACTGAGGAAGATTCCACAAATTCTTTTGAAGTCGGGAAAAAACGGGAAGAGATTTGGGAGGAAGACCAAGAGGACAAACCTGAACGATGGAGAAAAACGAGAAGAACCGCTGTAAAGGGGGCAGAAGGTGTGACGATGAGAGAAGCCGAACCACGAGCGAATGCCAGGCAAGGAGTTGAAATGGAAGGAAGAAGACAGGCAGGAAGGAGGACGACGAAAACAAAAACCCTAAAAGAGAAACTCATGTCTGGGGAATGGGGAGTGCTACGTGTAACTTTATATTGGCTGAAAAGTATTTTTTTTTTTTTGGAGGGAGGGACCTCACAAGATCGTTGGCCCCTCGGTTCTGTAGGAGATAAACGAGAGATGTGCCCCCAGCACAGTCCCACAAAGATGAGGAAACTGCACCACACGAGGATCGAACCGCGGTTGTCGGATGATATCCCACGTCATCTCACTTTAACCACTAGGCTATGCCCCTGGGGCCGGCTAAAAAGCATTCTATGATTAATTCTGAGTTGTACACATTTTCTCAATAACAACATCATCGGGTTTTTTATTAATTAAAAAAAGAGCTGTAGCACTGTATGCTACTGCTCGTCGTTGAGATAGAAACTGCACAGTTGAAAATATGTGCATTTTGTTGGATGTGATGATATGTTGTTTTACAAAGTTGAAACTGAGTCTTGAATCTGAATCTTTCTATGATTCCATTTTTTTTTTCTGATTTGTCTCTTTTTTTTTTCTTTTTTTGTTAAGTTGTGTTTGAAAAAAGGGTTCTTGATTGGTTTTTAGAAAAAATAAAAAAAAAATAAATGATGAAATTGGAAATATAGCATTATTATTGAGTGTTGAGTTCCTTTTGGTGCTGATTTTTGATAGAAGTATTCAAATGTATGTAGCTATGCATTTTGTGCTATTTGGATTTTGATAAGTGGGGATGGTTTCATCTGCTTTTGCCGTTTTCCGTTTATAATTTTATCATTATGAAGGACTTGTGATGCGTAGGCTATGTTATTGTTAGGTAAATTAGCACGATGGCTGCTGATAGTGCCGTTCCCATGTCTGGATATGGAGAGGAGTTCGGAAATGGTCTTCATGAGCCAGTCCCAGTCACCCAGAATGTAAACGGGACGTCCAATGACAGCTTGGGCATCGAGGAACTAAGTGCTAATCTTGAAGATGCTGTTAAGCTAAACGATAATTGTTTCGACTCTGTTAAAGAAATCACGGAACAATCGGCTTTGCAACCAGAACACGATTCAACCACCATCCCTAAGTTTAAGGTTAAAGAAGGATAAGGCATGATAAGATAAAAGTTATCTTGACTCATTAGATAAGACCAAGATAAAATACGGAAATTAGATATTTACCCTTGCACATAAAAAAAGATGAAACATATCTCTTCTCTTTCTCTCTTCCATCATTGGCCTTCTGCGTCTTCACATTCCTATTCAAGTGGCGAACACCGGAAATGATCCGGCGGCGATGTCAGACGTGAGGTGTGAGGAGGTGGCAGCGGAGTGGATGGAGGAAAACGAAGGGGCAGCGGTCCCAGAGCCGCATCTGTACCACCGGATCTGTCATCGCTGGGCTACACATTCTGCACCCACGTACGGCGGCAGCGGTGGCGATGGTGGATTTCAGGCCCGTGAGTATTTCACTTCACTATTTGACTTGGGACTGTTTACTTGTGACTTAATCAGTTTAACGGGTAAAATATCTTATTCGCTCAGAAGTTTGGAGGTGTTTACTTGTGGTTTAATGGCTTATTTGTGCAGACAAAAATGACTTATTCATTAAGCATGAAAATGAGTGTTGTCCCCATTAAGACAAAAAATGACTATCCTACCCCTAATTGAAAACCACACATTTATATATACAATATAAATAATTTAGAACAAAAAAATAACTCTCCTGTCCCCATTATATATACTCATTTATATATATAATATAAAAATTATGGTTTTAATATAAATGAATGTAATATACATTATTCATATATAAATAACATACATTATTAATTTATAAATAATATTTATTATTATATATTATTGTATAAACAGAATTTTGGATCTACAAAATATCATATATATTATGAATATATGAGTAAATATTATATATTACTTATATATTAACATTTATTCATATGTATAATATTTATTATATATATTCATATCTATTTAAAATATATTTCTATAATGTAATATATATTATTCATATATAAATAATATACATTATTAATTTATATATAATATTTGTTACTATATATTATTGTATAAATAAACTTTTGTATATACAAAATATCATATATATTATGAATATATAAGTAAATATTATATATTATTTATATATTAACATTTATTCATATGTATAATATTTATTATATATGTTCTTAACTATTTAAAATATATTTCTATAAAAATATATATTGTATATTACACGTATTATTTATATATGTATTAAATATTTTATATATTATTTACATACAAAATTGAATCATTTATGTATGATATTTTGTTTAAAATTAAACAATATATATATATATATATAAGATGAGTCAAATTTGATTTTTCAATAATGTTTAAATTTGTCTACTTTGTATTTGAATTTGGCTACTTTGTGTTTGAACTTGACTTCTTTGTGTTTGAAATTAGATTTTTAAGTACTTTGTGAATTTATGTTTTGATTTTTGGATTATATCATTTATATTGCTTAGAATATAAACAACAATTTATAAAACAGCTTATAATTCATATTCAGTGGTAGATCGGTCATTTCTGTTATTCAAACAGTTTATTCAGATGAAAAAGTAAACAACAACATCATTTTACCCAGACAGACAATTTACCCAGACACAATTTTACCCAGACAGATAAATTTGATAAACAGCCCCTTAGCTATCTTGGATACGACGAATAAACCTAGATAAAAAGTCTTATTTTGGCTTAACATGGTTACCAAAACAGCCCTAAATGACTATATAAAACTTGCTTATTACACATTTCGTCCTATTCTGAGTCTTCTGTAGTGAATGTGTGAATTTTTTTAAAGACAATGGTGTTTTTTTATCGTCGTAGTTTTTTTCTTCTCTCCATTCTCTCTTTGTATGGAATTTAATAATACTTAATAATAATATCAAAAAATATTCAAACAACAAAATTTGAACATACTATTAGAATATTAAATTAAATTAAAAAGACATCTACTTATCTAACAAAAAAAAGTACTTTTTTATGGGAGTCTCCAAAGAACCTCCGAGCAATCGGTTTTTATTTTAATTTTTTTATTTTACGTCGGGCATTCGGTGGACTTTCTACACTGCTCATTTCTCTTTCTTTCGTTCTTCTTTTTTACGCTGTGTCACCGACTTGCTTTCGCACTCACCGCCATATTTTTTTTTTATGCCGGGCGCTTTCTAGTGGCCGACTTTTTCTTTTTTACGCCAAGCCGCTTGCTTGCTTCAAGCGGCCACCGCACCGACAGAAGCTCCAAATGACAGATCAATTTTTTTATATACGCCAGTGTGGCACTGTTAATGAGGGCCACCTCTGGCGTCGGCGGACCTCAGCGACAGACCATTTCTTTTTGTACATCAAGCCGTGCCGTCGGCTTGCTTTCTTCCTAGGCCGACATATCTTTTTGTACATCAAGCCAGCCGTCGTACCGATGAAAGTTTGGGAATCAAAATATTCTTT
The DNA here is from genome assembly GCA_033398695.1 of Orobanche coerulescens. Lineage (NCBI taxonomy): Eukaryota > Viridiplantae > Streptophyta > Magnoliopsida > Lamiales > Orobanchaceae > Orobanche > Orobanche coerulescens. Next base: position 147,663,630 of record CM065814.1, on the reverse strand, counting down.
TCTAACAAGTAATCTAGTAATTTAATTATTTTAATTCAGTTATATCGCGACACCGTGCCATTATCGCATGGGTAATCTCTAGTTTATAATATAAAGGACAGTTGTGTTTTTTGGTTATAGTGCGCATCTGAAAAGACTATTCTACCCCTCCTCTCTCCTTCTCTTTTTGTGTTGAATTTATAATACTTAATAAGAATATAAAAAACTGTTCAACAATAATAAACTTTAAAACAAGCTATTAGAATATTAATTAAATTAAATTAAATTAAAAAAGACAACTAGTTTTCAAAAAAATATGAGATCTTCGGCGGACTTCCAGCCGACCAGCTTTTCCGGCAGGGTCGTCGCCGGCAGACCTCCTGCGGGTGGCCTTTTTTTTTTTACATAAGGCCGTCAAACTGCTTTCCGACGGGCCACCGCCGGCGTCTAGCGGACCTCCGGAGACGAGCTGTTTTTTTTTTAAAAAAAATTTACGCCACGCCCCGGCGGCCGGCCTTTTTTTTTTTTCCTTTTTTTTGAAGAAACATAAATTTACGCTAGGCCGCCGGCCTGCTTTCCTTAGGGCCACCGGCCTACCTCCAGCGATCGATCATTTTTTTGTTTACGTTAGGCTTCCGGACTGCTTTCATATGGGCCACCGCCGGCTTCCGGCGTACCTCAGATTACCAGCCATTCTTCTTTTTTTTACGCCGGGCCACCTGCCGTTCATTTTTCTTTTAACGTCACGCCGCCAGCCTGCTTTCCGCCGGCGGCTGGCCAAATATTTTGGTACTTAATAATAATATCAAAAAATATTCACCATCAATAAATTTTTAAAAAATACTTATAGAATATTAAATTAAACTGAATGGACAATTAATTTTCAGGAAAAAAAATTACAGAAATCTATGACGAGCCTTCTACCGACCGCTTTTTTCCAGGACGCCGGCTGTTTCAAACTTCCCGCGCGCTTTTTTTTTTAACGCCACGCTCTCGGTCTGGTCTCCGGCGACCACCATTATTCATCTCTTTTTCTTTTTAACGTCACGTCATAGGGTTCCGACGAAGCACCGCTAGCTACGGAGTCTTACCACCACCTACTTCTTCTTTTCGCGAGGCCTCCGGGTTGCTTTCCGTGAGCCACCTCGGACGAGCTATTTTTTATTTTATTTTTTATTTTTATTTTTCTTATACGTAAAGTCGTCGGCCTGCTTTCCGATGGCCCACCGACGGCTCCAGGCGGACCTCAGGCGTCGACTGTTTTTTAATATTTCCTTACGCCAGGCCATCAGTTGGCCATTTTTTACAACGCCAGGCCGCCGACATGCTTTCTGGCGATCCACTGCCGCAGCCAGCGGACCTCCAGCAGCCGGCCATTTTTTTTCTTTTAAACGACACCCCGCCGGCTTGCTTTCTTTCGGGAGCCGTCCACTTTTTTTTTTTTTGAGGCCACGCCCGCCGGCCTACTTTTCGGCGGTCCTAAAATTTTTTTTCCTCGCGGCAGGCCCGTCGGCTGCCGATATAATTTTGGGAACCAACACATTTGAAATTGTCTTGTTGCATCCTGCTGAGTGCCTGATTATCGGTGCACCAATAGAATCAGAGTTCTCGATCCGACTATGATTGTCATTATTAAGCAAGAGTAATTAATTTTTTTTTTAAACCGCAAAAGACTATTTTTTACTTTGTTAACAATGTTTTCGAGTGACTTTGGATGGTAGTACAGTAGTATGTTTTATGGTGTTAAGGTGGTTTTGATTTGTGGGAATAGCTTGTTTTTCCATTTGTATATAGTAATATTTTTTTCTGCCCCAAGTTTAGTAACAACTCTTTTGATATTCAAATTATCGAAATTGACCTTTATTCGAATAAATTCGAGTCATATATTGTAATTTCGAGTAATATAATTTCGAGTTAATTCCGAAATTTGTGTCAATTTCGAGTAACAACTTAAAAAAAAGGAAAAAACGTTACCCGAATCTGTGGTAGAAAGAAAAAAAAAAAGAAAAAAGAGGTTACCCGAATCTGTAGCAGAAAGGAAAGAAAAAAAAAAAGGTTACCCGAATTTGTGGCAGAAAGGAAAAAAAAAAGAAAGAAAAAACATGTTACCCGAATTGATGTGTATGGGGAGTGTTAATTCCGAAAGTCAACATGTGCATGTGCATGTGTAGTGTTACTCGAATCAGATTCGGGTTACTCGAAGTTTTGATTCGCTTAACACGAATTCAAATTCGAGTTCCCCGAATCAAAAATTCGAATAACCCGAATCTGATTCGAGTTACCTGAATCAGAAATTCGAGTACCCGATTGTCAACCTTTCTCGATATTGTATATTTTGTAAAGTTGATTCGAAATTATGTTACTCGAAATTACAATATATGACTCGGATTTATTCGAGCAAAGGTCAATTTTGACAATTTTGGTATCAAAAGAGTTGTTAAACTTAAGATAGAAAAGAATAATACTATATGTAAAAGGTCAAAATAAGTTTTCACGCTTTTAATTTTGGTAAAAGCAAGTAGAGAGATATTGTGTTGATTGATTAGCCAAGAAAAAGGAAATAGTACTAGTTTTGCATGGTCTTGACAGGATTTCTGTTTTTATGCAATGAGATAGAGGATTGATTTTCGCACTTGATTTTGGTAAAAGCAAGTAGAGAGATATTGTGTTGATTGATTAGCCACGAAAAAGGAAATAAGTACTAGTTTTGCATGGTCTTGACAGGATTTTTGTTTTTATGCAATGAGATAGAGGATTGATTTTCGCACCTCTGAAAACCGTGTACTCGTGACAGAACAATAAAAGCATTGTCCCATGGCTGAAAGCATGTAGTGGAGTTCGACATCGTGGGAGCGTTCTGCTTTTTTTGATTCGACTCGCATGTGTTATCACCGGTTGCATTTCAGATCCCTACATCGGCACATCCCGCGATTTAACCGGTGGTAGGGAAGAGAGACCAGAACTACGACCGTCATGATTCAACCTGGGTCATCAAAAAAAAAAAAAGAACAATAAAAGCATTAAATGCAGCTTTTTATTGTTTAATTACTATTATTATTATTATTTTATTTTCACTTTAAGGAAAATTTCATCCCAGAGAAGATACATTTATAGGCTGTGTTTAGCAAAACTAGCTGATAAGCTAGTTGGTAGATGATAGCTGATTGGGTGGTGATAAAATGATAAATGGTTATGTAGTGATTAGGTAGAATTAAATTGAATTTAATGTAGATGTTTAGCAATTTACCTGATAAAGTAGCTGTTTTTTTTATAAAATTACATAAAATGACATTACTTTTATTTTTCTATTATTTTTTAAACTTTCTCATTATATTATAACAATAATTGTTATAAAATAAAATAAATGATATTTTTGTCTATTACTATTTTAGGCTGTGTTTAGCAAAACTAGCTGATAAGCTAGCTGGTAGCTGATAAGCTAACTGATAGCTGATTGAGTAGCTGATAAGCTAACTGATAAACGAGCTAATTTTAATGTAGATATTTAGCAAATTAGTTGATAAGCTAGCTGGTTGTTTTATAAAATTACATAAAATGACATCACTTTTATTTTTCTATTATTTTTTAAACTTTCTCATTATATTTTGACAATAATTATAAAATAAAATAGATGATATATTTGTCAATCATTATTTTAATATATACTATTCACAGTTCACTATCACTTTGAGAAGTCATTGATAATTTGCTGTTGGTGGTTTAAAAATGCCGCTGAATAGGATTTGTGTTGTGTGTATAATTTTAATTACGAACAAGTTCACAACAACAATAGGTATCAAAAAGATTCCGTAAAATATAAAAGATAAATCGGACAAAATTATTGTATTATATTTATAACAAAGTAATTTATTAGCAAGTGTAATAGAGTGATGATGAGACTAACCATAATTTTCCGCCTCCCCCACTCATCTGAATCCTCAATTTTTCCTGAAAAGTTAACGGGTTGTGGGTTTATTTGTAATATGTCAATTACTCATGGGGTGTGTATGTAAAAGAGCCTATGATTTTATTTAGGTCACGGACATATATGGAATATATAAAGATGGGAAACTAGCTTCTTTTTTCATAAGCTTGAAAAATTAGCTTATCAATCAGCTAGCTGATTTGAGAAGCTAGTCGTTTACGAAACGAGTTTTTTTTAGTCAATGGTCAAATAAGCTCCTGAAGCTTATAAGCTAGCTGATAAGCTAGTGCTAAACCCAGCCTTAATATATAGTACTTCTAAATTTCACATATGTACTATTCACAGTTCACTGTCACTTTGAAAAGTCATTGATAATTTATTTTTGATGGTTTAAAATTGCCGCTGAATAGGACTTGTGTGTATAATAATAGTTATTTTAGTTACGAACAAGTTCACAACAATAATACATATAAAAAAGATTCCGTAAAATATATAAATTTTACGGGAAAGAAATTTTTTCTTTAGACCCCTTCTAGTAATACAAATCTCGTAATAACCAGACACTCTCAGGGAAAATGATCAAATTTTACTCAAATTTATATATATACCTCTAAAATTTCCACAAAAAGAGTCTCTAAAAATCCCACTCAAATTGTTATTTATTTTTCTTTTTTTTAATAAAAAAATCGTGATGAAAATTTTATATGTAGACCCCTTGGATTATGACGTCATAATTAATATTTTTCTATTGTAAATTAAATAGTTAATGGCAGGGTGGTTTTTTGAATAGTTTTATAACAGCAGGGGTCGAAATGTGAAAAGTTAATGTATGGTGGTTTATTTGTAATATGTCAATTACCCATGGGTGTTTATGTAAAAAACCTTATGTTTTTATTTAGGTCACGGACATATATGGAATATATAAAGACGAGAAGCTACATTCTTTTTTTCATAAGCTTAAAAAATTAACTTATCAATCAGCTAGCTGATAAGCTAGCTGATTTGAGAAGTTAGTCGTTTACGAAACGAGCTTTTTTAGTCAATTGTCACATAAGCTCCTGAAACTTAAAATCTAGCTGATAAGCTAGTGCTAAACAGAGCCTTAATAATTTTAGTATTTTTTAAAGTATATAACTACAAAAATTAATACTCTCTCGTCCCAACAAAAAAATCCACTTTCAAAAATCAACGCCAAAATCTAATTGAAATGTGTGAAAATCTTCCAATTAATGTTCAATATTTTTTTTTAAAAGCAATTAAACATGCTTGATTATTTGAATATGTAATAACACATTACAATAAGATGGCAGGCAAGCGGGCAACAAGTTGCGCCGCAACCTCCTTTTGAATGGCAAAACCAATCCTACTAAAAATGAAGTTTTGTTTCTTGAGGACCGAAAAATTACTTTGCACCACCCGTTGAACTCTGGACAAAAACTTCACCTTGAGCTAAGAAACCAAATGTATCAAAGGCAAAAGGGATGAACACGTGTTGATTCTCCAAGCAAGCTTTCTCGTGTTTAGCCACTTTGCTCGATTCAGCTTTCAACGCAGCCTTGTCCCGCAATAAACCCATTGTCCCCGAGCCCAACAAGAGGGGACACTCCAAGAAGATCTACACAAGCATGTTTCGCCCCAGCCCACCCAAACACAAGTATATCAGCTGGCCGTAAAGTAGACCTCCCTTCAAGCGGATCCGTCAAAAAGTTCACGGGGGCCTCTTTTTTAGAAGAAATACCTGCTCTCTTAAGAACATCATATAAAACATCCATAACCAAATCATGCCTATATTTGAAACCAGGTAACTCCTTGCAATGGACCGCATGCTCGCCAAAAGAATCCAAACAAACCTTGCGGCAGACTGGGCAAGGCTCATCAGCTGGAAACAGAGGGATCATAAGCCGGTACTTAAGGATAGTCCGGTACTCCAGGGCCGACATATGTTGGCCTAGACCTTCAATGGGGGTAACCGTCAAAAAATTCTGAGCATGAGGAGCACAGAGACATTCAAACACCGCTTTTTGGCGAGGGGATAAATCAAACTTCCCTCCCAAACTCTTGACGATTTCACTAAATAGGGCACACGCCAGAATATTATGGGCTTTAGGGGGGGCGGTGTCCTTATTAGAGAAGCCGCTAAGATCGAAATCAGGAAGGGACATGCGCAAGCGATCCATCGCATACCCATAATCAGAGTCAACTCCATCAATAACACATCCCTGAAGAATGTGGTCCTGCAAACCCCACGATTGAGCCCTCGAGGCCACAAAAGCATATGTAGATACATCCTCAACAGAACATAAACCCAAACCACCAAATCGAGTCGGAAGTGATGCTAGCCTCCATTGAAAATCCCCAAAAAAAGGACCACCGCAAACCACAATATCTTCTATCGCCCTCCGAAGGCCATTGTCAAAAATAGAAATAGCTTCCCCCATATACATAGGTTGGCACGTTCTAAGACCGAACAATAGTTTTGCGACACCCATACATGAGCGGAGCAACAGGAGCTCGGATTGAGGGTCCCGTAGACTTGGGAGATGACTCATGAGCTCCACAGCTCGAGATGCCCTGTTCGCCGCCAAACTACTAATAAACCAGGCCCTTGCTAACAAAGACCTCCAAGGAGTTTAACACCCAACGACGGTCTCCCAATCCCACGAGGGAACAACCCATCCTGCACCTTCACCCCATTGCATGACGGCCAAAAAACTTCTGTTTTCTTAATGTTGAGTTCAAGGCCCAGGCGGGGCCCCTCAGTCCTGATAATATCTAAGGCTTTAGCTACCTCTTTAGTGTCACCGATGATCGTACCATCATCCAAATACCAAGCATGGAAAAGAAGTTTGCAACAATCCCTGATCCGGAGAACCAATGGGTGCAAAACTAAAGCAAAAAGAAGAGGCCCTAAGGGGTCCCTCTGCTGAACTCCAGTGGTGGACCAAATAAGGTCATCACCCACATATAACCTCGCCGACTGACCATATAAAAATTCCACCCATAGGGAAATAGACGGGCATCGAGTCCGGACCTCGTGTAGAAGGGTAGTTCGATCCACCAAGTTGAAGGCAATAGAGAAATCAACAGTAAGCATAGCCAACGACCCATCCGAGTGAAACACATTTAAGAATCTATTCGCACTATGAAGCACGGCCTCAGCCCCTCTTGGGACTCCTACCCCAAACTGAAAATCACAAAGGTATTTGGACATCTCCTTCCTGACGCCCCTCATAGGCACCTTCGAGACAAGCCTCCTCCAAAATGCCCCTACGGCAATAGGCCTAATCCCATTGTCCGGTTTGAGCAACGACGTGAGGGGCGCTGAAGCAACAAACTCCGCCAAAACCTTAGGGCACCTCCCCGCCAACAATAAATTAACCACCACGGAGATAGCCTTGAGAACCTCGGCGGCAATCGGCGACCCCTCTCCACAAAATGCATCTAAAATGTGTTGGGCTCTCAATCCGTCTCGCCCACAAGATGTCCCTTTCGGGAAGGATTGAATACACCCACGAACGCTATCAACGTCCACAACAAGAGGGGGCTCGGAAAGCAAAGAAGCAGGCATAACCGGAGGGGGCAATGTAGGATGCTTAGCCAACAACGCTGTCAAAGTATTCGTACCTAAAGGTGCAACCCCTGAAGAAGATAATACCTTAACAGCAGCAGTGAAATATTCCAAAAAGATAAGTAAAATCGATGGTTTAAAAGGAATGGTACATCTCCCCTCAATAGGCCATATATATGATGCACCCTCTGTAACAAAAAAAAAAAGAGAAAGAAAAAAGAAACAGAAGAAAAGAGAGAGAGACAAAGGCGTAAAACAGAGAGAAGGAGAAGAAAAAAAAGGGGGAGGGAACGATGGTGAGTAGACAGAGAAGAAAAGTGAAATAGTGTTTTGGGAACTAAGGGTATACAGTAAAACCTCGATAAATGAATATGATCGGGACCGGTGAAAAATATTCATTTAGCGAAATTATTCATTTATCGAAAGAAAATTTAAACATGTTATAAAAAGTTGGGACCAGAGAAAATTATTTATTTGACGAGATTATTCGTTTATCGAACATTCATTTATCGAGGTTTAACTGTATTGCGTGGTTTGAGTAAAAAATGTGTTTTGTGATATAAAATTAGAGTGGGAAAATGTGCGTTCTATTTGTATTTCATTTTATATTTTCATTTTGAAAAATATTTTGTATTTTTCTGTTTTTATTTTTGTTTTCAAATTGCTGAAAACGCGTTCTGTTAAATTTATTTTGCAAAATATTTTTTTGTAATGTTAATATTAAATTCATAAATCTTTATTTTAGACTTAGTTTCAAATTAGGATAATCCCCAAAAAAAAAATCAATATGCATTTTGAGCATTTTGAAGATTTTTTGTTGAAATACACACAAAACGCTCAAAACGAGATTTTTGGCGTTTTGCGTTTTGTGTACAAATATTTTTTTTGTTTTCCAAAATTCATTTTCGAAAATGATAAAAAGAACACGTTTTTAGTGTTTTCGAAAATAAAAACAAAAAATGACCTCAAAACAGCAAAAAGAACAGGGCTAAATTTTTTGTCACTCGACTATTAGCTCTTTTAAAAACTTACCACTCAACTAAAAGTTTATTTATCGTAGACACTAACATTCATTACCCAATTAGAGTTTTTTGTTTTTTGAGTAAACAAACCTATTTACTTTGTACTAATGGGTCATTATCCCTTATTTAATTAAGACTGAAATTAAATAAAAGTAAATTTAAAAAGAATGATATGGACAACTTCAAAAACTCTATGGTACAAGTTGGACTATTTGGACTTTTGTTTTATATACTCCATTTGTTCCTAGAAGATTGTCCATTTTTTACTATTTGGAGTATATAGTATTTGATGAAAACTATATCAATGAAAATATTTTTCAAATATTATCCATTGATATATATTTCACCAAATATTGTATAACACAAGTAAATATATTTAAGGTCAAATTTTAAAAGATATTACTATCGAGAAGTTAAAAATGGACAATCTTTTAGAAATTGGATATAGATTTTACTGAATCTAGCTTTATTTTTCTTATTGTTGTTTGTTTTAATGTATAGTTTAATTTATTTAGATCGAAGCTCCAAAAATGAACAATTAATATAATTTGCATGCTTCTAACGTTGAAAAAAAAAATTGTTTATATATAAAAATGTTTTTAAAAAGATTATTTTCTTAACAATACAATAAGCAACTTACAAACAAGGGGTTTTATTAAAATGAGTATTATGTTGTACTACATACAAGTACCCATTTAGGATTGTCGTTAAGAAATATATTAAATCTAAATTTAATATTGTTTAAGTACATAAATAATCTTAAGTTGAGAAAAAAAATAGAAATATTCCCACTATTTACCTTTTTTTTATTTTTTATGTAAATTATATAAAAAAATTCATTTGAATTACAAATAATTTTCAAAAATTATAAATAAAATTAATATATTATAAAACTAAAAAGTAAATATGAGAAACGATAAAATAAATTCTATTAAATATAATATATTTTTAAAAAGTACAAAGAGATTCTGAAAAACACAAACAAATTCTAGAAATACAAAAATTATAAATAAAATTCTTACAAATTAGAAAATTAAAGTAAATATGAGAAACTACAAAATAAATTCTATTACATGTAATAATATTTAAAAAATATAATGTATTCTTAAAAATACAAAAAAATTCTAGAATACAAAAAATAAATTTTAAAAATAATAATCAATTATAAAACTACACAAAAAAATCAGTTAAATAGAATAAATCTTAAAAGATAAAAAATAAATAAATATCTAAAATATAAATATTGTATAAATAAGTTCAAAAATAGATACTGAAGAATATAAATAGAAATAATATCCTGGAAATATAAATAATTAATCAAACTATAGATAAGATAAATTCTTATAAATTTGTAATAAATTTCTTAAAATACGTATATAGACTAAGTATATTCATTATATATGAATACCTAGAGTCTATATTAGGAATACATGCACATGTACTAATAAATTTCTATGTATTGAATACTTAGAGGGTGTTTGGTTCGGAGAATATTTTCGAATGAAATGGAATCTGTCAAAAGAATTTGACTTTGAAAGAATTGAAATAGAATGTTACGAGGTTTAACCATCTGTTTGGTTGACAGAAATTGGAATGGAATCTCTTAAATGTATTGAAATCTGTCTATTTGGTTCACGTAATGTAACTTTGGAATTGGAAGAAATACTGATAAATGACGAAAATACCCTTTTATATATTTTTTCAATTTATTGATTAAATTAAAAAAACTAAAAAATTGTCATTTAATAATCAGGTGGCTGGAGTGGTGGCTGTAGGAGAGGTGACCGGTGATGGCCGAAGGAGAGGTGGCTGGTAGTGATGGACGGAGGTGGTGGTGGATGGGGCTGGTGGACAAAAGTGGTGGCCGATGGTCGTGGACTGAGGTGGTGGACGGAGGTGGCGATCGGAGGTGGGGGCCGATGGCGGCGGCCAGAGGTGGTAGACGGAGGTGGTGGCGGACGGAAGTGGCGGCCGGAGGTGGTGGTGGACCGAGGTTTAGATAGAGGTCATACGGGTCTGGGTAAATCAAGTAGGGAAGATGGGATAATATAGTCTTTTTTGAGAAATGTGGATGGAATTGAATTGAATTCCTTTTCAATTGTGATGGAATGACCAAATTCATAAATGGTGGAACGTGTGGAATTCAATTCCATTCCATCCGTAAACCAAACACCTGAATGGACAAGTCAACTAAGTACCCTGATTTAGAGAAAGTTTATATGGATGGTTTCTTTAGAGACGAGAGAAAATGAATATGTCAAGATTTTTAGGCTATATATATAGATATAGATATATTATGGATTTTAATGATTATTCATTTATATTTACATAGGGTGTTTAAGGATTTAAGAAAAAAAATTCGTCAATGCATTTAGCTAGGTTATTCATTTAGCCCATTTGCCCAAATTGGGTCCGGATAAAATATTCATTTGGCATAGTTAATCGTTTATCAAATATTCATTTATCGAGATTTTACTGTAGTTCTACACTTGATTATAATTACTTGATTTGTAGCAATCTGCCACTCAGGAACCAGTTGAGCTGCCCATGTGGACATAATTACTTGATTATAATTACTTGTAGAGGATGAGCGTAATTGTGTAAGTACATTTTTCAATATCATACAAACTACGATATCAGTTGACTGAACAAAATATTCAAAAAAAAAAAAAACCCGATGATTTAAAAGGAACGGTACATCTTCCCTCCTTTTAAATGAATCATTTTAAAATTAAAACTTATGTTCAGAATCTAATTTTAATTCTTTTCGGTTGTCACCATTAATTAAGCAAGAGTAATTATTTTCTCGCTAGAAATGTTTTTGAGTGACTTTGGATGAGAAAAAAAGACAAAAAAATGTTTTTAATGGTTTCAGATATGTTTTCTGTTGATATGTTTTTAAAATTAAGTCTCCTCAACTAGATGCGTCAATCCCTGACCAGCCACGGTTACACGATCCAAACCTGACTTGAGGTTACTGAGAGAAACCCGAACCCCGACACGACTAACCTAAATCTGACATGACATTGCTAATCTATGTGAAATTTATATATCTTACTCTATACATAATTTTGATGCATTCTGATGATAACCTGAAACACTAATTTGAATGACGCTCCTACATGTTGCTATTAGTATGTATAGTCCTTATCTAAATATACGCAGCTGATTCTCTGCGTATTTTAATTGCAGTATTCTCAGGTGCTGGATATTCACTAATTAGAGTAAAGATTACTGGGAAACTCATTCTGTTGTTGGTTGAGAGAGAAGAAAGGATATGGAAGAGCAGTTTATACTGAGAGTGCCTCCAGCCGTCGCCGAAAGAATAGAGCGACTCTTAAACGACTCTGGTTCTTCTTCTGAAGAGAAATCATTGGATTTGTCCTTTCCTGGTAATATATTGGATTTTTTCTTATATCATTCAAAGGTTACGTTATTTAGTGATTGCTTTTGTTTTACCTATATTTCTATTGACGTTTCAGCATTCATGCTTCAAACTATTGCCAGTTTGTCATTTTTTTCTGTGGTGTTCATTGATGTGTGTTGCACTTTTTTTTTCTCCTTCTTCTTCTTTTTCATAAATTTTAGATGAAAAGTCTAAAATTACATATATATATGTATTACATATATACTATATATAATTACATATTTTTTATGCATTTTATATATTTACGTTAATAAACATAGACTAAAAGTCTATAAAAATATTTCTCTTATCAATTTTAAAATAATATCTTTTCGAAGCGGGCCATCAGCCCCCGTCCCGTGACCCGTGGTGGGCACCTGATGGGTTGGTTCTGGGTCTTCAAGTACCCGCTCCTACCCATTTCCATTTTCCGTATAAGATCTCATTGTCACTTTAAAACTCATGTTACTGTTGTGTTTGATTTGCATGATGATTTCAATATAGTTGGCAATATTCCTTGACTGACTGATGAATTACTTGTCGAGATGGCTGAGCCCGAAGAATATGATGATGAAAATGCACGTACTGCTGGCAAGAAAGTGGTCTCAACACCTCCAGCGAAGCATGATGGGCCTGAAACAGACGTAGTAGGTGGGGAGCCTGATGGGAGTGATTCAGATGAGACTGATGATTCGACGTGAACCAGAAAGAGATTTGTGTTGTGTATATTATATATATATATATAGGGTGGAGTTATTCTAAAAAGGGTCTTATAATAAAAAGTGTAGGAAGGATTGTGGGAGTGACATGTGTCACCTTGCCACATCATCATACCACATCATATGACATGTGACACCCCCACCCACCCCCCCCCCGTCCCCCCCGAAACAAAATATTTCCCGCAAAAAAAAAAAAAAAAAAATTGGGGGCCAAATTTTTTTTTTCCCGCCAAAAACTTATAAGTGTGATGCACCATTTTTTTGGTGCATCATAATTATAAGTTTTGGTGCATCACACTAATAATTTTTACTGCATCACGCTTATAATTTCATCGCATCATAGTTAATAGCTTAAGTGCATCAACTATGATGCAAAGAATTTATAACCTTAATGCACTAAATCATAATTGTGATGCATTAACTTTATAATCGTGATACATAATAATAAGTTTTACCGCATCTAGAGGTGGCCAAAAACCGAACCAGAACCGAACCGTGAAACCGGATCAGATAGACGGTTCCTGAACCGAACCGTGTTAGATTGCTCCAACCGAACCGAAACCGTGTCCATATAGATTCAGCCTGCCTGTAATCGGCGGTTCGGTTGCTCGAATCAGAATCAACCATGGAACCGCGAACTGCTCGAATCCGCCAAGTTCACACGGTTCCGGAACCGGAACCGTTGAAATGGCCTGTGTTTGCGGAGCAGTTCTGCAATGAGAAGTTCATTGTGAATGTCCTCAGGACCGGAGTGAGGGTAGGAGTTGAGGTGCCTGTCGTATTTGGAGAGGAAGAAAAAGTGGGAGTTCAGGTGGAGCGATGATATTAAAATGGTTATTGAGAAGTTGATAGATGGAGGAGGAGAGGGAGAGGAGAGGAGAGAGAGAGCTCGAAAGCTCGGAGAAATGGCGAAACGTGCGTCGGAGAAAGTGAAAAACAAAAAAAATAATAGGTTCGGACGGTTCGAACCGGAACCGGTTGAATCGAACCGAATCACGGCTCTTGCTCAACCAAATCAGAGCACTAAGTTACCGGTTCGGTTCCGGTTCCCATTTCCGGAACCGTGGAACCGGCGGTTCGGTTCCGGTTCGAACCGAAACCGGAACTGTGGCCACCTCTAACTGCATCGCAGTTATAAGTTACTGCATCATAGTTAACAGTTAAGTGCATCAACTATGATGCAGTAACTTATAACCTTAATGCACTAAATCATAATTGTGATGCAGTAGCTTTATAACTGTGATGCAGTAACTTTATAAATGTGATGTACTTATAAATTTTGGCGGGAAAAAAAAATTTCTTTTTGCCCCGAAAAAAAAAAATTTGGCAGAAAAAAATTTTCTGGGGTGGGGGGGGGGGTGGGGGTGGGGTGGGGTGTGGGGGGTGACACATGTCATATGATGTGGAATGAGGGATGACACATGTCACTCCCACAATCCTTCCTACACTTTTTATTATAAGACCCTTTTTAGAATAACCCAAATATATATATATATATATATATATATATATATATATATATATATATATATATATATATATAACTTTATTTTCAGAACTCTCTTAAGTGCGAGAACTGCGAGAACTTTCTAAACCAATGAGATTTTTTTAAATATTAAAAAATATTTTTAATTCAAAGGGTATTATAGTAAAATATAATTTTTATATTATTTTTGAATTTTTTTTATTAAATATAATAGCCTCTACTGATGATAACCCCTACTATATCTATAACCCCTACTATATAGTAGGGGTTATGATCAGTAGGGGTTGTATGCATTGACATGATGTACATTATGTATTATTAAGAGTACAAAAGGTGGTTCTCGCAGTTCTCGCACTTAACGGGGTTCTGAAAATAAAGTTACACTATATATATATATAGGAGGGTTCAAATAAAAACTTCTTCATAGGTGTTAACTAGAAACTAATCTAAATTGTTCATTCGATTTGATCAACGGATGATATTAATTGATACTTTCAATTTTATTTTATTCATTTTACTATGTAAAGGGTAGTAAAGTAACATGATTATGATGTAACGCCTAATCCCCTTGATTAGTGGGATTTTTCCAACTCACTCTTAATTCAATTGTGCCATTGCTAATTAAAAGTATTTTTCTCTATTTCATGATTATATATTATCTTTTATTAATTTATAATCATATGAACCCATTTATTAATTACTAATTTCTCATTTCAAGGAAAACGAGTTCTCATATATTTCTTAGTGATGCTTTTAGAATAGTTTAAATGTTACATGATGAGTTTAGTATCATGTTCACGGTCATATATGATTTTTTTGTTGATATCGAACTATTTTTTAAAATAAATTTTATGATTTGTTGATACCCAATAATTTTAAACATCGTTATTATCTAATAAAAACATTATAATATATTAATTAAGCATTATAATTATCTTAGAATGTGTATATTGACTATTTAACAACAACAAAAATAAACATGTAATGGTCTGATCTTAATATGTTTCATGAATACACAATTTACTTTAATATTCATGTATAGTACACTTCCTAATATCTATAAAAAAGAAATAGCATAATACTTTGATAAGCAATGCACGAACAATATATAAGCAATAGATGAATCAATAATAAGCAATATTAATAGTAAAATATATTAATAAGCAATGCATATGCACAATATATAAGCAAATAAGATATTAATAGATGAATCAATAATGAGAAATAGTATAATATATTAATAAGCAATGCATATGCACAACATAAGCAAATAAAATATTACACTAACAAGAAAAAAATGTATATCTTGATGTATCATCAAAATAGCTAGCCTTCACTAATTGTCTATTGAAATTTATTAATTCTCAATTAAAATTAAATTTAAACGGACACGTAATAATGCGTCTCAATATGATATACGAAACCAACAATAAGCAAGAATATGTAATCTAAAAAACAATACATAAACACAATATAAGCAATGGATATAAAGCAACAATAAACGACACCATTACAATTGTAATACATTAACAAGCAACACATAAACAAAATATAAGCAATTTATCAATCATTATAAGCAATAATACACTATTTAAATAAGCAATGAATAAACAAAATTCAAGTTTCATATAAACAAATTTGAAATCGAAAGTTTTAAGCAAAAACACAAATCCAAGATTATTTGTTAAGGGCTTCCACAAATTACGCAAGATATAGTTATGGTAAGTTTGAAGCTAGTAGAAAAATACATTCTTATCCTTAATTGTTTATTTTAGGTAAATTTGTGGTTCTAATATAGTAATGCTACATATATGTCGTTAGTTTTGTGATTAATCTCATCCATTCATATTAATCTAATCAATGGTTTATGGTGGTTCCTAGTTAACACATAGAGGTTGGTTTCTATTATAACCCTCCCCTATATATATATATATATGCAAATTTGTTCTTGGTGATGAGACGAATGCCTGTCACGACTCTTATGGCCTTTGCGAAAATTTGGTCTTTAGTTATCTTTGCAAGGTTCCGAGGGGTATTTTCGTGATTTTGCTTCATTCTCATGTATTTACACTCCCATGGAGTTTATAATTTACTTATTCGGTAGTCGTTTCGATAATAAAAGAGGCTGTCTTGTAATATGAAACCAGTTTGAATTGGTTGTTGCTTGTGTCTTTGTACTTGGTGCATTGTAGAAAAATAAATAGATGAACCAACTGCCTTGGCGCAGTTGGCCACCTGACCTTCAATTTAGTTGGAGGTCAGGGATTCAATTCCTAGTGGCAACACTTTGGAATTGAATTTCTGCGCCACGATCCCTTAGTCTTTGGTAAGGGTTAGAAACTAGCCCTCCGAGTCTGTTGGTGGAACAATTAAATATTGAGGCGGCGGTGTGGGAGGCCAGGATCTCGGTGGGAACTGCGGTTGGATTTGGGGGTCAGCGTGAGCAATCACTGGGACGACTCGCTTGCTTGCGGTAGTTGAGGATATTTAAGAACCCTGGAGATACACATCTCGCGATTTAACCTGTAGCGATCTTGTGGGATCGTTATCTCAAGATCTTAGTCAGTGTAAACTTGGAACCTCGGTATCAAAAAAAAAAAAAAAAATAAATAAATAGATCAAAGAGTGTGGGGCACAGTGCTAGTAAGCATGCTGTGAAATACGCAGAACAAAATTGGTCCCGTACAATTAGCGTTCGGGCGGAACTAGTCTGGAGTTGAATTTTACAATTTAGTCCCACAATTTCCAAATTGTTGCTATTTTGGTCCTGCTGACACCGGATAATGGTGAACTTCAGATGAACTTTGGCCACATCAACAATTTTATTGAAGAAAAAGTAAAATAACTGAATAATTTAACGTAAATGTTGACAGTTAAATTTTTTTATTTCAACTGGGCTAGTTCATGAGCTCCACCCATAATTTGCAACTCATTTACATGTAAAGTGAAAAAAAGTATGATCATCGTTCCATGGATAAATCCACAATATAAATGGTACAAAATCTTGAAGAAGAAGAAAAAACGGTGAATTAAGAAAAATGTAAATATTAAGTGCGACAATTACCTTTTTATATCCGCCTCTTATAAAACTCCATTCCACATCTCCATGTGCTCCCCCCCCCCATTTGTACCAGCCTCTTGTAAAAAAACACATCACACAAAGCATACTTGCCATTTTAGACAGTGTTTTGTTAAACATCGCTTGAATCCCTCAGATCAGAACAAGAAAAGGTCATCATTTTTGGCTCTTTGTTGGATGATCCCATTCTCTCTTATATACCGAAATACAATCTCTTTCACATAATTCATTTTGTACCTCTTCCGACAATCTTCTTTTGCATTGAGATAAAAAGATTCCACCTTTATTTGTCTTTTATTATTTTTATTCCCAAGTTTGGTTTGTTTCACTTACATTCCTTCTCCACATTATGTATAATGGTATCGGTACTTGCAATAAACACCTATCTGATCCAACCCAGATGTACGGGGTTCAATTCGGGAAGCATTGGGTTTTTGATATCATTAGTATAGTTTGTTAGAAATTTTCTGTATGTAATTTGATATCCTCTTTGTCTCTGTCTCATCGACTCAAGATTTCTTGCTATCTACATTGACATAAGCGGAGTTTGTTATTTCTATTTACAGGAATTAAATTCAGTACAAATCATTTCTGATTCAATCGGTCTTCACTACGATTTAGACAATGGATTTGATTCTTTTGACTCGATCATCGAAACAATATGTTACATTCGAAACAACAATGTCTCAGGCCATGAGATCCACGGAGGACGAATGTACGTCAATTTTAGACCCAAACAACATCAAACACAAGGCGGCCGTTGGGGTTACAAAAGGTTTACAAAAGCTTCCGAACACGAAGAAAGTTGGCGGATTGTGCAGCTCTAATCGAGCAAAGCTGGTGGAAGCTTCTAGATTTCGAACTTAAACATAGTTCAATTTCTTTCTTTGATACCGACAAACATGAAACAGCTGTTTCACGTTGGTCGAGGGCACGTATACGTGCTGCTAAGGTGAAATTTTCGATTTTGATTTCCACAATTCCCCTAAAAGAAAAAAAAATCTCTAGTAGGCGAAATTTTCGATTTTGATTTTTGTATTGCAGGTAGGAAGGGCTTATTGAAGAATGGCAAAGCCCGGAAACTTGCTTTACAACATCGGCTCGAAGCCGTAAGAAAATTAATTTCACTATTTGTTATTGACTCCATCCCAATTTGTTTATCTCATTTGACTTTTTACTGTCTCAAGTGCGACACTTTGACCATTAGTATCTCTTATTATATAATAATAAGAATATAATGAGTAGTATAGTTCTTCAAAAATATAAATAAAAGCAAAACTGATAAATCTACATTTATATATTTAATTAATTTACATTACAAGAAACCAATGGGGAAAGTTCGTAAATTCTAGAGAAAAAAAGTCAAATGAGGAAAAATAATTGAGGGAGTAATAGTTCTGTTTTATTCTTTTATAGTACTCGTGAACTAATATCATATAAACTATGATATTGTTGACTGAACAAAATATTTCCAAAAAACAAGTAAAATAGATGGTTTAAAAGGAATGATACATCTTCCCTCCTTTTTAATGGTTTCAGACCTCAATGTGACATGTTCCAGTCGTAAAAACCCTAGTTAGCTAAGTTCACTCCATCTGATCCTTATTATAAGTAAAATTACATCACACGACATCCAAGAACAATAAAACCGTTAAATACACCTTGTTCTTGTACAATTACTATCTGAACTATAATGATGAGAAATAAAAAGAGTAACATGAAAGTTGAGCTAGCTATCCATACTGAAATTAGGCTGCATGAACAATAATAAAAAAACCCTCGAATAGAACCCATCATTATCCCTAATTAACTTAATTTTCTCCCGTAGTTCTTTCCCATTCATTCATCTTTAATTAATAATATAAATTAACACTACGATAATTTTCTTTTTTTAAAAGGATAAGTTAGGGATTAGAGGAAGAAAGAAAAACAGTAAAAGGTATATTTGTCTATTAATTAATTCTTTGATATTTCAATCCACCGGTAAAAATATATTCGTACAACAAAGAATCCGCAAGCAGAAAATCCTTATGCCAAAAAGAATAGGAAAATTACATTACATAACAGCCAAGACCGTGCTTCATAAAGAGTAGACAGTAAACTATAATCAAGTGAAAATCAAGTAAATTACGTGAGTATTCAATATTTTTTAATATTGTAAGGATAAAATGTCGTTTTAATTTTTTGGATCATTTCCTCGTGACCCGCAGAAAATAAATTTTCAACTACTTTACAACAGAGTATTTTTTTTGAAGTATACTAGTGAATCTTTAATGAATATATATTGTTCCACATGGGATAATATAGAACTCTACATTATAAATAAATATACATTTTCGTATCTAGTTGTATTATACCCCTATATAGTACCACCAAATACAATGTCTATATGATTTGTCAGTGGTTCCTTCCACTGTTCCTCCCACCTAGTGGGCCGTTGAGTCACCATGATTTAATTCCTCCACCAATCCCTATCGGGCCGGGGGGTGGGGGCGAGGGATTTCGCCTTTATGCTACAAAAAATATTTTGGTGCAAAAAACAAAAAGTTCAATATACAAGACTTTTTCTGGTCTCTATGAAGCCATATTCGACGATGTTCCAAGCTGTCTTGTCCTGGACATTTCAACGTTCTCTTTCAAAGTGGAAAGATGGAGTTAGTTTCTTGGTCAACAAAACAAGATCAGTCTCAAGTAGTAAAAGAAATAAGAGGTATATATTTATATATGAGCCTATGTGTGTAGACTCTACAATTTTTTTTTTCATTTTTTTTGAATCTGTGAAAAAAAAACATTGGAGTTTGCTATGTGAAAATCATTTTTTCTCTCCTTTTTCATATATTTTCTTAGCACTAGCATATCCACCACAAGCCTCATTGGCGTTGGAATTTCAGGAACGATGGTTCACAAAGGAATCTACAATGGATTCAGACATGCTGCAACTAAAATAATGATGCTAACATTGAGATATATATAAAAATACATTTTTGTATCTAGTTGTATTATGCTCCGATACTTTCAACACAGCATATAATATTTGCAATAACATATACAGTATAATATTTAAATATTTAATACCTCATTATTCTCAGTCGTGGATAAGTTATGTTTGACCAACTCGGTCAGATTATAAAACAAAGCTTCATGGAGTACTCAATTAACGAGTGGCCAATATTGATCGCATAAACACGAACAATGTTTTTGTGATAGTCATTTAGAACACGATGTTTTTGTGATACTACATCAGAGCACCGTGGAACATCTTGCTCTGAACGACTACAACAATAACATTGTTCGTGTTCATACAATCAATATTCGTCACTCGTTAATTGAGTACTCCATGAAGCTTTGTTTTATAATCTGACTGAGTTGGTCAAACATAACTTATCCATGGTTGCGAAGCTGAGAATAATGAGGTATTATATATTTAAATATTATACTATATATATTATTGCAAATATTACATGTGTTGAAAGTATCGGAATATAATACAACTAGATTCAAAAATGTATATTTATATATAATATAGAGTTATATATATCACGACGTTAGCAGTATTCTCTTAATTGCAGCCCGTCTGAATCCATTGTAGATTTCCTTGTGAACAACTATTCCCGAGTTTCTGACGCCAATGACGCTTGTGGTGGATCTGCCCTTTAATTGTAAAATAAAAATTCGTAAAATATCTTAACTTCTTAATCATTACGAGATTAAAAAATATTGAATACTAAAAATTAATTAATAGAGAAATATATTTACTGTTTCTTTCTAATCCCTAATTTATCCTTTTTTTTTTAAAAAAAAAAAGCGACTATGGTACTAATATATATTATTGATTAAACTTAATTTATATTATTAATTAAAGATGAATGAAAGAGAGAACTATTGGAGATAAGCGAAAAATAAGTTAGTTAGGAATAATGATGAGTTCTATTAGAGTTCTTTTTTCATTATTAATGCAGCCCAATTTCAATTCATATAGCTCAACTTTCATGTTGCTATATTTATTTTTCATCTAGACCAACTTCAGTATGTTCATACAGCCCAATTTCAATTCATACAGCTCAACTTTCATGTTACTATTTTCATTTTTCATTTAGACCAACTTCAGTATGATGGCGTAACTTTATAAATACTTAATCTAGTTACTAGGGATATTCTTAGAGGTGTTAAATTTTTGGATCGCCGGAACATTACCTTGCTCACTCTCAGTCCGGAGAATATCTTTATCGTGCAAGAATATTCTTCTGCAATGCATGCTAAGATCTCGACGATTGATATTGTTAAAAACAGCACAATGACAGGTATAAATGTTTCGATATGTAAAATATTTTCTTCATTAAATAAAATTATGAAATTGATACATGAGTACTCCCTCCGGCCTTATTATAAATTTCATTTGAGGTAATTAAAATAGTCCAACATATAAGTTCCTTTATCAAATTGTTTGTAATTATTGAGAACCATTTACAAAAATACCGTTAATTTACTTCTCCATAAAAAATATTGGAGAGAGAATGTTATCATTATTAATTTTTTTAAAGTACTTTTATACCTTTAATCAACTCTCCTTGATATTGATGAATTAGTTAAAAAGGACATATAATAAAGATTAGATGGTGTATATTGTCAAAACACCATGTTATTATTATTTTTTTGGTTTCCCAATTTATGCAGGTTGGATGCCACCGGAGAGTTCTACATTCTATAGCACGGCTACAGATATATATGTTATGAGATGCATATATCATTATTTGATAGTTGGAGGGCATTGCACGTTTAGTAAACCACCTGATTTCACCATGAGAGAGTATGGTGACATACAAGGTGCAAGCCATCTTGTGTCCTGGCTTCTCCAACCACACGCATCGGAGACAATGCGATGCCACCAACTATCAAGATGCGTGTGGTTGGAGAAGTCAGGACACAAGATGGCTTGCACCTTGTATGTCACCTTACCTCATGGTGACATCAGGTGGCTTAATACACGCAATGCCCTCCAACTATCAAATAGTGATATATGTATTTCATAGCATATATATCTGTAGCTGTGCTATAGAATTTCGAACTCTCCGTTGCCAGCCAACCTGCATAAATTAGGACACCCAAAATGAAAAAAATAATAACATAGTGTTGTTTTGACACTATACGAACTTATAATATACTCGTCAGATTCTTATTACAAGTTTTTTTAATTAACTAATCAATATCACACAAGGAGTTGGTTAAAAGTATAAAAGTACCTTTGAAAAAATTAATTTCCTACTTTACCCTTATTAATAATAATAATATTCTCTCTCCAAATTTTTTTATTTTTATGGAGAGTGAGTAAATTAAAGAGTATTTTTGTAAATGGTTCTCAATAATTACAAACAACTTGATAAAGAGACTTATATATTGAAATATTATAATTAACTCAAATAAAACTTATAATAAAGGACGGCGTGAGCAATGATGTATAAATATCATAATATTATTTATTGAAGAAAATATTTTACATATCGTAACATTTATACCTGTCCTTGTGCTGTTTTTAACAATTTCAATCGTCAAGATCTTAGAGTGAAGTGCAGAATATCCTTGCACAATCAGGATATTCTCCGAATTGAGAGTGAGCAAAGTAATATTCGGCCGATGCAAAAATCTAACACCTCTCAGAATATCCCAAGTAACCCGATTAAGCATTTAAAAAGTTACGCCACCATACTGAAATTGTTCTAGATGAAAAATAAAAATAGTAACATGAAAATCGAGCAATATGAATTTGAATTGGGCTGTGTGAACAATAAAAAAAGAAAAAAAAAGAACTCTAATAAAAATCATCATTATCCGGTAGTTTTTTCTCTTTCATTCATCTTTAATTAATAATATAAATTAATACCATAATCATTTTTTTTTAAAAAGTGATAAATTAGGGATTAGAGGAAGAAAGAAAAACAGTAAAAAGTATATTTGTCTATTAATTAATCGTTGATATTTCTATCCGCTAGTAAGAATATATTCGTACAACAACGAATCTCCAAGGATAAGAAAGAAGATAAGATATTTTACACGACAGCGACCATGTTTCACAAAGAGTAGACAGTGAAATAATCAAGTGAAAATCAAGTAACTTACGTGAGTATTCAATATTTATTAATCTCCTAAGGATAAGAAAGAAGATAAGATATTTTACGATTTTTTCGATATTATTTGACAATTGTTTTTCATTCCTCGACAGTGTGATCCACAGAAGAAATTTTGGACTACTTTATAACAGAGCATTTTTTTTATATAATATAATATTTAAATATAATAACTCATTATCAACGACTTTATAGTCGTGGATAAGTTAAGCTACACAAGAAATCTCTCAAACGTTAAGCTACAAGAAATCCTTCTTTACCATACAACAAAGACAAGAAAATACAAGAAACTTATATATTTTGCTGAAAAAACATGAAATACAAGTCTTTTTTCCGGTCTTTGTATGAAGAAGATATATCGACGATGTCCCAAGCTTTCAGAAATAAGAGGTATATATGTGTGTATATTTATATGATCACATGTGTATAGACTCTTCATGATTTGTAACATTTTTTTTTTATTTTCTCTTTCATTTTCTTTGAATCTGTGTAAAAAACAAACATCGGAGTTTGCTAAGTGGAAAATTTTTTTTCGTGTTCATATTTTTCTCTTAGCACAGGCATATCCACCACCAGCCTCATTGGCATCGGAAACTTACGAACGGTGCAGGGAATTTACAATCGATTCAGACCGGCTGCAACTAAAAAAATGCTGCTAAGTCGGGTATAACAGAGCACTCTGGAACATCTGAACGACTACCACAATAATATTGTTCGTATTTATACGATCAATGTTTGTATAAATATATTTGACTACCTCCGTCAGGTTATACAAACAAAGCTCCATGGAGCACTCAATGAACGACTCACGAACAATGATCGTATAAATACGAACAATATTATTGTGGTAGTCGTTCAGAGCAAGATGTTCCAAGGTGCTCTGATGTACCCGACTTAGCAGCATTCTTTTAATTGCAGCCGGTCTGAATCCATTGCAGATTCCCTTGTGAACCACCGTTCCTAAGTTTCCGACGCCAATGAGGCTGGTGGTGGATATTCCTGTGCTAAGAGGAAAATATGAAGAGGAAAAAAAATGATTTCCACTTGGCAAACTCCGATGTTTTTTACACAGATTCAAAGAAAATGAAAAAAAAAATTTGTTACAAATCATGAATAGTCTACACACATGCGATCATATAAATATATACACACATATATACCTCTTATTTCTGAAAGCTTGGAACATCGTCAGATATATCTTCTTCATACAAAGACCGGAAAAAGACTTGTATATAGAACTTTTCATTTTTTTCAGCAAAATATACAAGTTTTTTGTATTTTCTTGCCTTTGTTGTATGGTGTGAGGGAGTACTCATAAAGAAGGATTTCTTTTGTAGCTTAGGGTTTCAGAGACCGATCCATAGAGAGAGAGAGAGAGTAGAGAGGGACAAATAAATGTAGGGAACCAGTGACTATTTATATTGTGGTAACTTTATGTTGGCTGAAAAGCATTCTATGATTAATCCTGAGTAGCACACATTTTCTCAATTACGACATCATCGAATTTAAACCAAAAAAAAAAAAAAAGATTTCTTGTGTAGCTTAGGATTTCAGAGAGAGAGAGAGAAACCAGGGAAAAGTGCAGGGTGCGAGGGGTGCTGGGACCGAAAGAGAGTAAAGGAAGAAAGAGAGAGTGTGTGAGGAGAAGAAGAAGCCGAGAAGTGTTCGTGGGGGGTGTTGGGACCGAGAGAAGAAATGAATGGGAGAGAGAGAGAGAGAGAGGAGAGAGAGAGAGAGAGAGAGAGAGAGAGAAATGTAGACTCGTGGGAAGAAGG
This sequence comes from Orobanche coerulescens, assembly GCA_033398695.1. Classification (NCBI taxonomy): domain Eukaryota; kingdom Viridiplantae; phylum Streptophyta; class Magnoliopsida; order Lamiales; family Orobanchaceae; genus Orobanche; species Orobanche coerulescens. Next base: position 147,638,549 of record CM065814.1, on the reverse strand, counting down.
GAACAAGTGACTATTTATAGACACTAGCTTTGCACCCCGTGCGATGCACGTGGGTGCCCATGAATAACGCTTGAAGAATTAAATCTGGATTCAATTTTATTATATAGGATAATTGTCAAACATGTGATCTCATATATAGTACAATTTATGTTATGTCATAAACTAAAATAAATTCATCGGCATTTAGACGAACACATAGCAGACAGATATAACCAATTCCGAGCAAAAGGTCTTCGAATACCTGGAATTCGTAGGTATGCAGTGGAACAATATGGTCATAGGCATTCAGTGGAGAAATAGCCGAACCCTGAAACACCAACAAACCCACAGTACATACACGCTCATATTAAGAAGCCCGAGGCAGTGTGTAATCAACGAGAAAGTAACACAATATATATCAAAAAGTAATGCATAACCTGTCTATACTAACAACATATTCAACGATATTTTTATTTTTACATCATTACACACACACACCAACCCTGTTTTTTAACCCTAAATAGTATGCTATTCCTCAAAACCTCACTCATTATTTCCATGTTGCCTCAATTCCACAGGGACCCAAAAAGAACCGAAAAATCAAGATATGAAAAACTTGATCTCTGAGAAGTTCCACCAACGTTTACGAAATCTGTTCGACAAGCAAATGTAAGAAGACCCCACAATTTCTTCCAAAATTGCAGGAAAAAAAGGAAAAGATGTGAGAGAAAAACGAACCAAAACACAAAACTGATGGATCGAGGAACACGAAACTCCGAAGTGGAAAGAAAATCGGAGTTTGTCCATGCTATGAATTCAGATAAAATAATAAACAAAACAAGCAAAAAACACCGAAACGGAAAAAAATAAAAAAATCTAAGAATGATATTATATCTAAGATAAAGTGCATCACTCCATACTCGATCGCAATCCTGAACTGGACTGGATGAAGGACATTGAATGTATGATAAGGAAGATTCCATACCTTCAATGAACAAGGAAGCCTCATCATAATCATTCCTTTTCTGTTGAGTACCCTTGTCATAGCAGAAAATATTTCGGAGCTCTAGAATATGTATCAATTTCAACAACAGTCCTCTGTCCCCTCTGTCCCAGGTCGCGGATTGAATCTAGCCCGTAATGCTCGAGGGCTCTAACACACAGCCAAATTAGTACCAGACCCACTCCAAATAGGGGGACATGCAGATTTATTCATTTCCTCGAGTATCTCCATGACATGTTCTATTGTAAGAACGGGCCGGCAGTAATATACAACAGAAGTGTAGCTGGAGAAGAAGTAAAATTTGAAAACTGGACCGGCCAAGTTTACGCAAGTGCGAAACTAAACTCACCCGAATACATACACACATACAAATAAATAAACACGCACATCTACACGAACGATTAGAGGTACGTGACGTTGTTATACCTACCAGACCAATCCTTCTAAGGAGTCGTAATCGTCCTCCGAAGAGTCCTATCGGTCGCAAGGTTGCCGGTCTATATACCTCTAATGATAAGAAAGATTACATTGGCCGAGTTGCAACATGTTTCAAGGAATCAGTACTCTGATAGATATTTGATCGGTTAGTATTTGTTATATCATCGAGTACACGTCTTCCCCTACAACGTATCGCTAAACAGTCAGGAGTACCTATAAACGAACACACGTATAAGAGCAAATTGGTGTACCTATAAAACGTAAATTACAAAAATATACGCTGCATACCTGGTGTAGTATTTGTATGAGGCTGCCGTCCAGATGAAGGTAAATCAATTCCAGTATCATGACCTTACCTTTAAACAAAAGCACACATAATGTAACAAAGTAAGGTTTACTTAAACGTCTTAACTATTGTTGCAAGTTTACTTAAAGAATAGGATACGATTCATTACTATTGGTAGACAGATGACGCCCATTAACATGTTTGGTAATATCACGGTATGGAATGTTTGTACGTTTCATAGGAGGCGTTTCATACTCTCTCATTATATTTTGCCTATCTTGTATGGCATTAGTATTACCTAACGTGTTGTTATCCATACTTGCTTTCCGCTTGTTTATTGAATGAATCAATGGTGTCGGTGGAACATTTTAACAAATTACAATGAATGAACACTACATGATGAACAATCAACAAAAGTACATATAAATCTATAAAACATTCACACATGCGTACCTGTTGTTGTAATATGGCTTGGATGCAACTCAAAATGACATACGTTTGGTTGTGTATTCTCATTGTTTTCTTGATTATGCTTGTTCATATCCACTTTGTTTGCACTGATCTTGTAGGACAAATAGTTTTAGCTTTCTTCTTGTTTTTCTTCATTATACTGTTGCCATGGAAAACAAAAACATTGTAATTAAACTCAAATCGCTAATGTTTAGGGATATCATTGGATTTGTTTGTTGACGTGCTAAAAATATGGATGGTTTTTTAATTACCTTTACTTCGTATTACGGAAAGATATAAAAAAACGTTGTAATAGTTATCATTAATCAAAAAAATGTTTTCAAAATAACTTTTGTTTTAACAATTGTTTAAAGGAATTACATTAACTACGAATTATTATAATAATAATAAAAAAATTAAATGATATAGGCGGCTCAACAGTTGGTGCATAACTCCCCTCCATCGATACCTGCAAAAATTTTTAAGACCAAATATCACTTGAAGATTTCGTTATACAGTTTCCATTGGTTCTCTCAAAATAAAACCAAAGAACACACAGATCTTGAATCGTCTTTCACTTGAATCACGTACTTCAATCCGATCATCATGGTCCTTATGTTTTTTTTTTGGTGATTCTTTTGCATGTTCTTGTATATGAACCGTCTCATCTATAAACGGTTATGTGTGGTACTTTCCATGACTTTTATGGTATATTGAACTAACTCAAAAATTAATTGATGCCGTTATAATGGTGTAGAGATGATTCAAGTTTTAGTTTTTGCGTGTATGTTTTAGTGTTAATACTTATCTGTTGATGAATGTGATAACCTATAGGATACGAACCTTTGTTCAAGAGTTAGATCTGTACTCCTCTTAAGTTTGTGATAAAGTTATAAAAATTTATTAGATAATATTCTGCTCTGTACGAACCTATGTTCAAGAGTTAGATTTGTACTCCTCTTAAGTTTGTGATAAAGTTATAAAAATTTATTAGATAATATTCTGCTCTGTATGGATTCCTAGAAAAGATATTTATGTTATGATCTTTGAAATAGGTACGTAATTATTTATTCAGTACGTACCATTCCAATATTTAACCAAGTTGCAAGATGCAGACCGCATGACCCTTCCTTTCTCGATGTTCCGCATATTCGTCCCACAACTGAGCCCAACTATGCCAAAAATTGCAATCAACCTCATTTTCCCTGTAACATTGTTTTTGTGCATATTATGATGTAACATTGCTTTAGGGTTGTATCTGGAACTGTTGGAAAAAGAAGCAAAACTAAAATCACCTTTAGCTGCATCCGCCCTAGAAGCTTTCTGAAACTTTTCGACCAGGCAGGCATAAAATGGTTTGCCGCCCGCTCCCGGAGGCATTGCCACGTGAAAGTCAGGCTTCTTTCCTTTCAAGAACTCGTATAATGTGAACCGACTTACTGCAACAAATAAAATCCGGCCTATCAACAACCAATACTACACAATTCGACCAAATAAAAAAAGCACAGCTAACAAATATATATCTAAAAGAACCTGAATGTAAGGAGAGGCAGAAGATATACCTAAAAGAACTTCATATTTTCTTCGCATAACCGGTCAACAATGGACATCATCCCTTAAGCATGGCTTTTTTTTTTAAATATAAGTAAAACAGAGAAAGAGCTTTTTTTCTTCTATATGTGCTTAATGCTGAATCTTTTTTTTTCTAAAATTAAGAAATAAAGGAACACAGTTACAGGTTTATGTATTTTAATCAAATTAAACTGATTGAATATATGGTTTTCTGAAATATAACTATTCAAATTATATAAAACAAACAAGAGTATGTAATTCTTGATAAAGAAGAATGTTCACTTCCAATGTAAATCTCAAGCTAGAGGGTAAAAACAGCAAAAATATTAAGAGTAGATTTCATTCCTCATTTCAAAAAATCTAGAAGTAACAAAAATATTAGAGTTCAGTCTGCAACAATTTCAAGCATCCAAACTGCTATGAAGGAGACTCAAAAGCCTCATTTGAAGATCCAATAACACAGGCACAGACACTCACTCTTTCAAACTGAGCCTCTTGTTCTGCAATAAATCGGATGAATATATATATATATATATATATATATATATATATATATATATATATATAGAATCTTCAGAGAATACTTTTTTTTGAGCAGACGTCCAAAATCAGAAGTTGAAGATAAAAAGTAGGAAAATACCTTCAACCCAAAGCAGGAAATCAAAGACGACGAGGAAAGTAAAATGAGGAGTACGACCGGCGACAATTACTTTGTCAGAAACCAAAAGGAAGAACAGAAAAGAGGAGAATAGAAAAGGGCATTTATCAAATTGATAATTAAAACCAAAAAAAAAAAAAAAAACTTTACCCAACTCCGAGGGAAACCATAAATCCATAAGAGCAAACCCAGAAAACGGCAGAAATCAGAAACTCAAGAACTCGTACAAATCAAAACAAGCAACAAGCAGCAAAACGGAAAAAATAAAGGAACGCAGTTACATGTTCATGTTTCTTAATCAAATTAAACTGACTGAATATATGGTTTTCTGAAATATAACTATTCAAATTATATAAAAACAAACAAAAAAGTATGTAATTCTTGATAAAGAAGAATGTTCACTTCCAATGTAGATCTCAAGGTAGAGGGTAAAAACAGCAAAAATATTAGAGTATATTTCATTCCTCATTTCAGAAAATCTGGAAGTAACAAAAAGAAAAGTGGCAAGAATGAAGAAATTACATTTTGGTCCCACGTCTTCCCAGTTTTTTCATTTGGAAACAGTCTCATACTCAGCACTTTGCGACATCTGCAAAAACCCAAGAAAACAAGGAATGACAATCAAAACAATTGCTCTAATATCTTCAATTAGAGTACTCAAGAAGAAGAAGGAAAAAATAAGGGAAGAACCCAGTATTTCGATTCTTATATACATGAATTCAGCGCCAGATTCGACATCGATCTCATGAAGCCCGGCGAGAACAAGCAAGCCCGGCCCAATTTTCGACACGGTGCACCACCTGTAATGACGCTATCTTCCACGGTGAGCTGAAATAAACTAAGATAACACAGCATTTTTGTGGTCTATTGTGCGTGAAATTTACGCAATTATGTGTGTGCGCGCGACTGTGTGTGTGCGCGCGCGCGTGTGTGTGTTCAATCAATTGAAATATGAATGACAATGATTGTCAATTTACAGAGCCTTTCAGCTCTCGAAATCTATTGCAGAACATGAAATACCAAAGAGCAACAAAACAAATTTCCCCCACAGCAACCCAAAACCGAGACACACAACACACCCACAAAAAAAAAAAGCACATATATGTATATTAATAAACACAGAACATAGCAGGCATATAATAACCACACAACATAGCACATACATTGAGTTATGAACACATCGTATGAACGAATACAAACCAACAAACCGTACCACACCCATCAAGCTATAAAAATATGCTGTAGAACATGAAAACTACAGCTGCTGGAGGCGCTAACATATAAGTTCCACAAACAATGCCACAATTAAAGAATCAAACCCGCGAAAATATAGAGGCTGCGGCGAAAAAGAAATAACCAAAATCAAACAAAAAAACCTTTACAGAACTCCCAAAAAAAACAAATTCAAACCCTAAAGCAGAAATTGGAGACCTCGAATTCCATCAGCGTTCACAAAGTTGGGCCAAAAAAAGATGACACAGAGGCCTAAAGGCAAACTGAGGAAGATTCCACAAATTCTTTTGAAGTCGGGAAAAAACGGGAAGAGATTTGGGAGGAAGACCAAGAGGACAAACCTGAACGATGGAGAAAAACGAGAAGAACCGCTGTAAAGGGGGCAGAAGGTGTGACGATGAGAGAAGCCGAACCACGAGCGAATGCCAGGCAAGGAGTTGAAATGGAAGGAAGAAGACAGGCAGGCAGGAGGACGACGAAAACAAAAACCCTAAAAGAGAAACTCATGTCTGGGGAATGGGGAGTGCTACGTGTAACTTTATATTGGCTGAAAAGTATTTTTTTTTTTTTGGAGGGAGGGACCTCACAAGATCGTTGGCCCCTCGGTTCTGTAGGAGATAAACGAGAGATGTGCCCCCAGCACAGTCCCACAAAGATGAGGAAACTGCACCACACGAAGATCGAACCGCGGTTGTCGGATGATATCCCACGTCATCTCACTTTAACCACTAGGCTATGCCCCTGGGGCCGGCTAAAAAGCATTCTATGATTAATTCTGAGTTGTACACATTTTCTCAATAACAACATCATCGGGTTTTTTATTAATTAAAAAAAGAGCTGTAGCACTGTATGCTACTGCTCGTCGTTGAGATAGAAACTGCACAGTTGAAAATATGTGCATTTTGTTGGATGTGATGATATGTTGTTTTACAAAGTTGAAACTGAGTCTTGAATCTGAATCTTTCTATGATTCCATTTTTTTTTTCTGATTTGTCTCTTTTTTTTTTCTTTTTTTGTTAAGTTGTGTTTGAAAAAAGGGTTCTTGATTGGTTTTTAGAAAGATAAAAAAAATAAATGATGAAATTGGAAATATAGCATTATTATTGAGTGTTGAGTTCCTTTTGGTGCTGATTTTTGATAGAAGTATTCAAATGTATGTAGCTATGCATTTTGTGCTATTTGGATTTTGATAAGTGGGGATGGTTTCATCTGCTTTTGCCGTTTTCCGTTTATAATTTTATCATTATGAAGGACTTGTGATGCGTAGGCTATGTTATTGTTAGGTAAATTAGCACGATGGTGGCGATAGTGCCGTTCCCATGTCCTGGATATGGAGAGGAGTTCGAAATGGTCTTCATGAGCCACCCCAGTCACCCGTAATGTAAACGGACGTCCAATGACACTTGGGCATCGAGGAACTAAGTGCTAATCTTGAAGATCTTTGTTAAGCTAAACGATAATTGTTTCGACTATGTTAAAGAAATCACGGAACAATCGGCTTTGCAACCAGAACACGATTCAACCACCATCCCTAAGTTTAAGGTTAAAGAAGGATAAGGCATGATAAGATAAAAGTTATCTTGACTCATTAGATAAGACCAAGATAAAATACGGAAATTAGATATTTACCCTTGCACATAAAAAAAGATGAAACATATCTCTTCTCTTTCTCTCTTCCATCATTGGCCTTCTGCGTCTTCACATTCCTATTCAAGTGGCGAACACCGGAAATGATCCGGCGGCGATGTCAGACGTGAGGTGTGAGGAGGTGGCAGCGGAGTGGATGGAGGAAAACGAAGGGGCAGCGGTCCCAGAGCCGCATCTGTACCACCGGATCTGTCATCGCTGGGCTACACATTCTGCACCCACGTACGGCGGCAGCGGTGGCGATGGTGGATTTCAGGCCCGTGAGTATTTCACTTCACTATTTGACTTGGGACTGTTTACTTGTGACTTAATCAGTTTAACGGGTAAAATATCTTATTCGTGTTTGGAGGTTTACTTGTGAATTACTTATTCATACAGCATAAAATGACTTATTCATTAAGCATGAAAATGAGTGTTGTCCCCATTAAGACAAAAAATGACTATCCTACCCCTAATTGAAAACCACACATTTATATATACAATATAAATAATTTAGAACAAAAAAATAACTCTCCTGTCCCCATTATATATACTCATTTATATATATAATATAAAAATTATGGTTTTAATATAAATGAATGTAATATACATTATTCATATATAAATAACATACATTATTAATTTATAAATAATATTTATTATTATATATTATTGTATAAACAGAATTTTGGATCTACAAAATATCATATATATTATGAATATATGAGTAAATATTATATATTACTTATATATTAACATTTATTCATATGTATAATATTTATTATATATATTCATATCTATTTAAAATATATTTCTATAATGTAATATATATTATTCATATATAAATAATATACATTATTAATTTATATATAATATTTGTTACTATATATTATTGTATAAATAAACTTTTGTATATACAAAATATCATATATATTATGAATATATAAGTAAATATTATATATTATTTATATATTAACATTTATTCATATGTATAATATTTATTATATATGTTCTTAACTATTTAAAATATATTTCTATAAAAATATATATTGTATATTACACGTATTATTTATATATGTATTAAATATTTTATATATTATTTACATACAAAATTGAATCATTTATGTATGATATTTTGTTTAAAATTAAACAATATATATATATATATATATAAGATGAGTCAAATTTGATTTTTCAATAATGTTTAAATTTGTCTACTTTGTATTTGAATTTGGCTACTTTGTGTTTGAACTTGACTTCTTTGTGTTTGAAATTAGATTTTTAAGTACTTTGTGAATTTATGTTTTGATTTTTGGATTATATCATTTATATTGCTTAGAAAATAAACAACAATTTATAAAACAGCTTATAATTCATATTCAGTGGTAGATCGGTCATTTCTGTTATTCAAACAGTTTATTCAGATGAAAAAGTAAACAACAGCATCATTTTACCCAGACAGACACAATTTTACCCAGACAGATAAATTTGATAAACAGCCCCTTAGCTATCTTGGATACGACGAATAAACCTAGATAAAAAGTCTTATTTTGGCTTAACATGGTTACCAAAACAGCCCTAAATGACTATATAAAACTTGCTTATTACACATTTCGTCCTATTCTGAGTCTTCTGTAGTGAATGTGTGAATTTTTTAAAGACAATGGTGTTTTTTTATCGTCGTAGTTTTTTTCTTCTCTCCATTCTCTCTTTGTATGGAATTTAATAATACTTAATAATAATATCAAAAAATATTCAAACAACAAAATTTGAACATACTATTAGAATATTAAATTAAATTAAAAAGACATCTACTTATCTAACAAAAAAAAGTACTTTTTGCGGGAGTCTCCAAAGAACCTCCGAGCAATCAGTTTTTTTATTTTAATTTTTTTTATTTTACGTCAGGCATTCGGTGGACTTTCGGGCGACCGTTCATTTCTCTTTCTTTCGTTCTTCTTTTTTTACGCCAGGTCACCGACTTGCTTTCTGGCAGACCTACCGGCCATATTTTTTTTTTTTATGCCAGGCGCTTTCTAGTGGCCGACTTTTTCTTTTTTACGCCAAGCCGCCGGCTTGCTACAAGGCCACCGCGCCGACCAAGCAAAGCTCCAAATGATCAATTTTTTTATATACGCCAGTGTGGCACGTTAATGGGAGGGCCACCTCTGGCTGTCGGCGGACCTCAGGCGACATGCACCATTTCTTTTTGTACATCAAGCCAGCCGTCGGCTTGCTTTCTTCCGGCGGCCGACATATCTTTTTGTACATCAAGCCAGGCCGTCGGGTACCGATGAAAGTTTGGGAATCAAAATATTCTTTTCTAACAAGTAATCTAGTAATTTAATTATTTTAATTCAGTTATATCGCGACACCGTGCGATTATCGCATGTGTAATCTTTAGTTTATAATATAAAGGTTGTGTTTTTGGTTATAGTGCGCATCTGAAAAGACTATTCTACCCCTCCTCTCTCCTTCTCTTTTTGTGTTGAATTTATAATACTTAATAAGAATATAAAAAACTGTTCAACAATAATAAACTTTAAAACAAGCTATTAGAATATTAATTAAATTAAATTAAATTAAAAAAGACAACTAGTTTTCAAAAAAATATGAGATCTTCGGCGGACTTCCAGCCGACCAGCTTTTCCGGCAGGGTCGTCGCCGGCAGACCTCCTGCGGGCGGCCTTTTTTTTTTTACATAAGGCCGTCAAATTGCTTTCCGACGGGCCACCGCCGGCGTCTAGCGGACCTCCGGAGACGAGCTGTTTTTTTTTTTTAAAAAAAATTTACGCCACGCCCCGGCGGCCGGCCTTTTTTTTTTTTCCTTTTTTTTGAAGAAACATAAATTTACGCTAGGCCGCCGGCCTGCTTTCCTTAGGGCCACCGGCCTACCTCCAGCGATCGATCATTTTTTTGTTTACGTTAGGCTTCCGGACTGCTTTCATATGGGCCACCGCCGGCCTCGTACTCGGGACACACTGACCATTCTTCTTTTTTTTACGCCGGGCCACCTGCCGTTCATTTTTCTTTTAACGTCACGCCGCCAGCCTGCTTTCCGCCGGCGGCTGGCCAAATATTTTGGTACTTAATAATAATATCAAAAAATATTCACCATCAATAAATTTTTAAAAAATACTTATAGAATATTAAATTAAACTGAATGGACAATTAATTTTCAGGAAAAAAAATTACAGAAATCTATGACGAGCCTTCGGCCGACCAGTTTTTCCAGGGACGCCGGTTGCCGGCAAACTTCCTGCGGCCAGCGTTTTTTTTTTTATAATTATATATTATTGTATAAACAGAATTTTGGATCTACAAAATATCATATATATTATGAATATATGAGTAAATATTATATATTACTTATATATTAACATTTATTCATATGTATAATATTTATTATATATATATTCATATCTATTTAAAATATATTTCTATAATGTAATATATATTATTCATATATAAATAATATACATTATTAATTTATATATAATATTTGTTACTATATATTATTGTATAAATAAACTTTTGTATATACAAAATATCATATATATTATGAATATATAAGTAAATATTACATATTATTTATATATTAACATTTATTCATATGTATAATATTTATTATATATGTTCTTAACTATTTAAAATATATTTCTATAAAAATATATATTGTATATTACACGTATTATTTATATATGTATTAAATATTTTATATATTATTTACATATAAAATTGAATCATTTATGTATGATATTTTGTTTAAAATTAAACAATATATATATATATAAGATGAGTCAAATTTGATTTTTCAATAATGTTTAAATTTGTCTACTTTGTATTTGAATTTGGCTACTTTGTGTTTGAACTTGACTTCTTTGTGTTTGAAATTAGATTTTTAAGTACTTTGTGAATTTATGTTTTGATTTTTGGATTATATCATTTATATTGCTTAGAAAATAAACAACAATTTATAAAACAGCTTATAATTCATATTCAATGGTAGATCGGTCATTTCTGTTATTCAAACAGTTTATTCAGATGAAAAAGTAAACAACAACATCATTTTACCTGCATGCATAATTTACCTGCATACACAATTTTACCTGCATGATAAATTTGATAAATAAATTTCTTAGCTATCTTGGATACGACGAATAAACCTAGATAAAAAGTCTTATTTTGGCTTAACATGGTTACCAAAACAGCCCTAAATGACTATATAAAACTTGCTTATTACACATTTCGTCCTATTCTGAGTCTTCTGTAGTGAATGTGTGAATTTTTTTAAAGACAATGGTGTTTTTTTATCGTCGTAGTTTTTTTCTTCTCTCCATTCTCTCTTTGTATGGAATTTAATAATACTTAATAATAATATCAAAAAATATTCAAACAACAAAATTTGAACATACTATTAGAATATTAAATTAAATTAAAAAGACATCTACTTATCTAACAAAAAAAAGTACTTTTTGCGGGAGTCTCCAAAGAACCTCCGAGCAATCAGTTTTTTTATTTTAATTTTTTTTATTTTACGTCAGGCATTCGGTGGACTTTCGGGCGACCGTTCATTTCTCTTTCTTTCGTTCTTCTTTTTTTACGCCAGGTCACCGACTTGCTTTCTGGCAGACCTACCGGCCATATTTTTTTTTTTATGCCAGGCGCTTTCTAGTGGCCGACTTTTTCTTTTTTACGCCAAGCCGCCGGCTTGCTTTTCAGCGGCCACCGCGCCGACTGCAAAGCTCCAAATGACAGATCAATTTTTTTATATACGCCAGTGTGGCACAGTTCTGATGAGGGCCACCTGGGTCAAGGCGGACCTCAGGCGACAGACCATTTCTTTTTGTACATCAAGCCAGGCCGTCGGCTTGCTTTCTTCCGGCGGCCGACATATCTTTTTGTACATCAAGCCAGGCCGTCGGGTACCGATGAAAGTTTGGGAATCAAAATATTCTTTTCTAACAAGTAATCTAGTAATTTAATTATTTTAATTCAGTTATATCGCGACACCGTGCCATTATCGCATGTGTAATCTTTAGTTTATAATATAAAGGACAGTTGTGTTTGTTGGTTATAGTGCGCATCTGAAAAGACTATTCTACCCCTCCTCTCTCCTTCTCTTTTTGTGTTGAATTTATAATACTTAATAAGAATATAAAAAACTGTTCAACAATAATAAACTTTAAAACAAGCTATTAGAATATTAATTAAATTAAATTAAATTAAAAAAGACAACTAGTTTTCAAAAAAATATGAGATCTTCGGCGGACTTCCAGCCGACCAGCTTTTCCGGCAGGGTCGTCGCCGGCAGACCTCCTGCGGGCGGCCTTTTTTTTTTTACATTAGGCCGTCAAACTGCTTTTCCGACGGCCACCGCCGCTGCCTAGCGGACCTCCGAGACGAGGCTGTTTTTTTTAAAAAAATTTACATACTTCCACCCGGCCTTTTTTTTTTTTCCTTTTTTTTGAAGAAACATAAATTTACGCTAGGCCGCCGGCCTGCTTTCCTTAGGGCCACCGGCCTACCTCCAGCGATCGATCATTTTTTTGTTTACGTTAGGCTTCCGGACTGCTTTCATATGGGCCACCACGGCTCCTGCACCTCGACACTACCATTCTTCTTTTTTTTACGCCGGGCCACCTGCCGTTCATTTTTCTTTTAACGTCACGCCGCCAGCCTGCTTTCCGCCGGCGGCTGGCCAAATATTTTGGTACTTAATAATAATATCAAAAAATATTCACCATCAATAAATTTTTAAAAAATACTTATAGAATATTAAATTAAACTGAATGGACAATTAATTTTCAGGAAAAAAAATTACAGAAATCTATGACGAGCCTTCTACCGACTCGCTTTTCGGGGGACGGTTGCTGCCGGCAAACTTCTGCGGCGCGTTTTTTTAACGCCACGCTCTCGGTCTGGTCTCCGGCGACCAGCCATTATTCATCTCTTTTTCTTTTTAACGTCACGTCGCGGCCGGGTTTCCGACAGGCCACCGCTAGCGGCTGCCGGAGCTCCGGCCACCAGCCTACTTCTTCTTTTTTCGCGAGGCCTCCAGGTTGCTTTCCGGCAGGCCACCTCCAGCGACGAGCTATTTTTTATTTTATTTTTTATTTTTATTTTTCTTATACGTAAAGTCGTCGGCCTGCTTTCCGATGGTCCACCGACGGCTCCAGGCGGACCTCAGGCGCCGACTGTTTTTTAATATTTCCTTACGCCAGGCCATCAGTTGGCCATTTTTTACAACGCCAGGCCGCCGACATGCTTTCTGGCGATCCATCACAGGCAATGGACCTCCAAGAAATGGCCATTTTTTTCTTTTAAACGACACCCCGCCGGCTTGCTTTCTTTCGGGAGCCGACCACTTTTTTTTTTTGAGGCCACGCCCGCCGACCTACTTTTCGGCGGTCCTAAAATTTTTTTTCCTCGCGGCAGGCCCGTCGGCCGTCGATAGAATTTTGGGAACGAACATATTTTTTTCTAATAATTAATCGGATTTAATTATTTTAGTTCTATTATATCACCATCGGGTAATCTCTTGTCTATAATATAAATAACAAGATATTTTTTGGTAGTATGGACATGGGAATACCATTTTACTTGTTGAATTTAATAATAATAATATCAAATAATATTTAACAATAATAATTTTAAAAAAATACTCTTAGAATACTAAATTAAATTAGATTAAAGGGCAAATTATTTTCAAAAAAATATTATGGGATTTTCGACAAACCTCAAGACGACCAATTTTTCGGGCAGAGACGCCGCCGGTCGCTGGCAGACCTCCGGCAACCGACAAATTTACTCTTTTCTTTTTTTTTTTACACCTAGGTTGCGGGCTAGTTTTCCGGCAGGCCACCGTCGACGATCGACGGACCTCATGCAACAGGCAACAACTTAATTTTAAAAATATAAGTACTCATTCCGTCTCATTGAAGAGTCTACTTATAATTTAATAAATTTTGTAATTTCGAAATTTATGTTTTGAGAGCAGGATATTCAAATGAAACATATTTAATAATACTTTCCTGTTATACACTACCAGTTTTTTCACCAATACACTAAACATGGTATTTAGCCTAAGTATTTTAATATTTTATTTGCTTATTGCATTTGTCATATGGTCACTTGTTTATATTTCTTATAGTTTGTTATTAAGGTGCAGCTACTGTTTTTTATGCAAATACATCTTCCCGTTGTCCTTTAAGTGGGTTTAAGTGGGTAATGAGTTAAATAATTTAATTCGATCGATTAGATATCTATCGGTAGGCCAGGAACTAGCCCATAAACGGGTGAAGCTGATTCTCTTTCTCCTAGCGAATGAGGCATGGTTGGTGTGTCACTGGGTCGGTGAGGGAACCCGTAGGAAGGCGGTCCGACCGGGCATGACAATCTGAAGAATAGGGCATATGACTTTAGTCGGAGCTCTAGCCCATTCCCGCCCTTAGTGCTCCAAAAACCCTTTCGCTGAAAAAGTCAAAGGGCAAGCAAGGCAAGTCCGAGCTAACTAATGGCAGCTACAAACACATTGTGTAAAATAGTTTTATCCATGACTACAAGTGTGACGTGTAGTACATAAATTATATGGGAGTTTTATCCCTACAATGTAGGGATAGCTTTTTGTGGGCACCAGACACTGTTCCTCCCACCTAGTGGACCGTTGAGTCATTATGATTAAATTTCTCTATCAATTCCTGTCGGACCGGGAGGTGGGGGCCCTGGGGGCGAGGGATTTCGCCTTTATTGCTACAAGTACATAAATTATGTGCATTATTTATTGTTGAATAAAATAATATATGATTGATTTATATAAATTTTTTTGCATAATTATGGATTGTATCTCAATATCTAATACATATAATGCGGAGAAGGAATTGTGAGTGGTGTCCATTCATCATTTTTTTATTCCAATCTAGATATAATGATGTGATAATGTGTTGATGAATTGATATATACTCCATTAAAAAGCTATAATATAAAATACAGAAATTTAAAAGAATCCTAGAATATAGGTTGAATTTTATCTAAAAAAATCGTTAACTTGATTAAGAAAATAACTCGTGATTTTCGGAGTGCACATTTGAAATTGTCTTGTTGCATTCTGTTGAGCGCCTAATTATCAGTGCATCAATAGAATCAGAGTTCTCGATCCGACTATGATTGTCATCATTAAGCAAGAGTAATTAATTTTTTTTTCTGAAATCACAAAACTCTGTTAAAAATATTTTCAAGTGACTTTGGATGGTAGTATAGTACAGTATGTTTATGGTGTTATAAGGTGGTTTTGATTTTACTAAAAGTAAGTATAAAGATATTGTGTTGATTGATTAGCCACGGAAAAGGAAATATTAGTTTTGCATGGTCGAATTCGCTTGATAGGAATTTCTGTTTTTATGCAATAAGAGCATTAAATGCATCTTTGACCAACTGAACAAAATATTTCAAAAAAAAAATACTCCGGTTTAAAATCGATGGTTTAAAAGGAACGGTACATCTTCCATCCTTTTAAAATGAATCATTTTAAAACTAAAACTTGTGTTCAGAATCTAATTTTAATTCTTTTCGGTGGTCACCATTAATTAAGCAAGAGTAATTATTTGCTCACTAAAAATGTTTTTGAGTGACTTTGGATGAGGAAAAAAGACCAAAAAAAATATATATATATTTTTATGGTTTCAGATCTGAATCTGACAGGTTTCAGTCGTAAAAACCCTGTTTTTATGCAAAGAGAGATATGAGACTCTGGTTTGCACATTTTTTGGACACTGTACTCTTGAGTGTAGGTTTTATTTCTGCAATATAGGGAGGAACAGGCCGCGCCGCGGCATAGGGGGCAGTGTGCCGCGGCACATCACTTTGCAACAAGCTCGCCCGACCTCCTGTACTCCGGGCCGCGACACCTGCCATCCAGGCCGTGGCCCCCCGTGCACCTCCAACAACACACTGCCGCGACTGTACTACGGGCCGCGGCCCCCTGGGCGCTTCATTCAGCCAATTTTTGAGTGTGCTGCGGCACACACCATTCGGGTCGCGGCACCCGAAGTCAACAGGGCTTGGGTTTTCTTTTATGCAGATTTTTGGCTGTGTTTTTGTCATTCCAAACCTACACACTTTGAGAACAACACATAGAGATACAAGAGAGAAAAGAAAGAGAGAAATATACTTGTTCGATTTCCCGGAGTTGTATCGATCGGATCGGCGTGATATTTTGACAAGAGCTTGGTAGTGATTGGGCAAATCTTTTCACCGGAATAGATCGAGGGTTTGAGTCCGGAAGTTCGGATATTTTGTTAGCTTTTTGTGTAAGCTATTTACGATGTTTTTCTTTCTCGATCTTGTTGTTGTTGTATATTCCAAATACTTGAAGACTGTTTATTACCAAGTATTTGAAAATTATTGTTATATACCTCTAGTTTGTACTAGGGACGATTTGTGTATTGTGGATTGGTGATAGTGGATTTAAGCGGTTTCGGTCCCGTGGTTTTTACGCTAAAAATTGTGTCTCATTGTTTATCGTTTTTAGATATCATTGTATTGTTTGTCGAGTTGTAATTGATTTACTCTACTCTTCGGTAACCTCAAGTTACAATTGAAGATTGGGAAAATTGTCAAACGAGTTTCCGCGTTTCATTGTGACGTTATTGTCGGTTTTTCCCAACATTGAGTTGACAGAACAATAAAACTATTAAATGCTTTGTACAATTACTATCAAGTATTATTCTATTTTACCTTATTTCAAGAAAAGTCTGTACTAAACAAAAATTTAAACAATGTGTAAAATTTAAATAAAAAAATCCCATCTCACTAAAGATACATTAAATTTAGCCCACATAACTTTTAGAAAATATACTCCCTCCATCCCACAAAATTGTGCTCATTTTGACTTTGATCAGTTTCTCCAAATACACCTTTGACCATTAATAATTTCAATAATATATGAATAAATAATATTTGGAAAATACACATTAAGACAAATCAAATAAGTACTTACATTACTATAATTATTTTATATATTAATTGTAATTTATGGTCAAAGTTTATGAATATTGACCAATAAAAATCAAAATGTGCACAATTTTGTGAGAGTGAGTGAGTACTAATTATCAAAATAGCTTTTTCAAGTATACAACGAAGATTTAATACTTCCTCGTCCCAACAAAACAATCCATTTTGTTTTAAAAAAAAGTTCACTTTCACAAATCAACGTCAATATCTAACTGAAATGTATAAAAAGTAAATGTCAATGCCAAACTGAAATGTATAAAAGTAAACGTTAATGTCTAATTGAAATGTATAAAACTCTTCAAGTTAAAGTTCCATATCATACAAACTATGATATTAGTTGGCTGAACAAAATAATTATATAAAAAAGACAAAAAAAGTAAAATCGATGGTTTAAAAGGAACGTTACATGTTCCCTCATTTCAAGTGAATAGGTGTATATATATATATATATATTTAGTACAGTGGTTCACTATATATATATAAAGTGGTTCATATGGGAATGACTCATTAAAGTAAAAACTTGAGTTCAACGCATATTTAGTGCAGATTCACTGTACACCTAGAATGTTGTAATGCGTTTTTATTTTTGGAGATTCACTGTATACATTTAGTATGAATATATTGTGCACTGAAAAAAATGAAATATGCGAGTATAAAACTCTTCAAGTTAATGTTCCATATCATACAAATTATGGTATTAGTTGAGTGGACAAAATAATTCAAAAAGTAAGTAAAGTAGATGGTTTAAAAGGAATTGTACATATTTCCTCTTTTTAAATGAATAGGTATATATATATATATATATATAAATTGTTCAAATGAAAAATCACTTCTTAAAATGAAAACATGAGTTCAGCGAATATTTAGTACATATTTACTATATATATTTAGTCTGGATATATTGTAGACTGGAAAAAAAAATATATGCGCGTATAAAATTTTTCAAGTTAATGTTCCATATCAACCAAATTATGATACTAGTTGAGTGAACGGAATAATTCAAAGAGAGAAGACATAATCTAGCCATATTGCTTAGTAAATTGTAATATTTATCATGCAACTTAGTTTGTACAAATTGTAGCAAAAAAAAACAAATTCGGACCAATTTACCCCCACCCCCTTATTTCTTTCTCCCCCTGCCTCTCTCTCTCTCGCTCATTCCTTCCACCCCCCACCCCCCACACGTCTCTTTATTTCTCTCTCTGTCTTTCTTTCTCTCCCCCCACGTCTCTCTCATTCCCCCCCACCCCCCCACGTCTCTCTCTTATCTCTCCTCTCTCCTCTCTCTCAATCCCTCTCTTCCCATCGAATGGCCGCGCCACCCATCACCGTCGTCGGCCATGTTCTCAGGTGACCACCATGGCTCTCACAACCATCTTCATATCTCGCCGGAACCTAGCTATTTTCGGAGCCGACTTCGCCGGAGTTCCAGTTCTTTCCGAATCTTTCCTACTCTGAATCTTCCCTACGACCGCCAGCAGCTCCGACGACCGCCAGCAGCTCCGAATCTTCCCTACTCTCTCATTCGATTTTATTTCTCTTTCTCCAACTTTCTCTCTCTAGAAAAATCCTAGATCTATCTTGAAATAATGTTATTTTTGTATTTGTTTTTGATGATTTACAAGTTTTCATATGATTTCTGGTGATTCGTGGTATATTTGGAGTGATTCAGATCGATTTGTATGTATTGGTGTTTTAGATCTAGTTTTTGGTAGGTTTGCATACGTGGTTACGAATTTACGGTTGGTATGATTTATTCATTTCGTACTGGGTTACCATGTTACAATATTGTCATTTCGTATCACTATGCCTTGATTTTCTGTTAAGATTTTATCATTTCATATTAGTATGAAGTTACGAAATTCGAATTTCATAACACATTTATGCCTATTTGAAATTTTCGTATTGGAGATTTGGTATACATGTTACGAATTCGTAACTGTTACGACTGGTAAGAAATTGTAACTTCTTACCAAGTGTAACTAGTACGAAGTTACGAATTAATGACTTCGTATTAGTGTAACCGTAACTATTTCCAGCTACGAATTAGTAAGGGTGTCACTGTTTACACTCTGGTATATTGGTAAGAAATTGTAACTTCTTACCAAGTGTAACTAGTACGAAGTTACGAATTAATGACTTCGTATTAGTGTAACCGTAACTATTTCCAGCTACGAATTAGTAAGGATGTCACTATTTACACTCTGGTATATTGGTAAGAAATTGTAACTTCTTACCAAGTGTAACTAGTACGAAGTTACGAATTAATGACTTCGTATTAGTGTAACCGTAACTATTTCATTTCTACGAATTTGTAAGGGTGTCACTTTACACTCTGGTATATTGGTAAGAAATTGTAACTTCTTACCGAGTGTACCATTTAAACTTAACATGTTACTATATTGGTAACGAATTTAAACGTAACGAAAAACAAATAATAAATGATCAATTATTAATCGGGTAATGTAACGAAAAACAAATATCGTATCCGCTTACTAGTACCTCGTGTGCAATATTCCGACACGGTAAATAAGATACGAAGTTACGATACAATAACACAAAAGGTAAACAACACATGGTAACGAGGCGGTACGAAATACATACGTCGTAACCCAGAAACTGAGAAAAGATAAGGAGAGATATAAAGTGGGTTAGTTTTATTGAAAAGTAAGGTATATTGGTCAAACCATGTCATTTTTGGCTAGAATTTGTACAAACTAAGTCTATTGATAAATATTGTTATTGACTATGGCAAAGTGGCTAAAGGAGTGTATTTCCTCTAATTCAAAAAGTAAGTAAAATAGATGGTTTAGAAGGAATGGTACATATTCCCCCTTGTTAAATGAATAAGTATATATATATATATATAGGATCAAATGAGAATGGTTCTTATCCTGTGAATTGCGAATATGCATGAGTTTTGTACTAATTATGCATGGAATATATGCATATCGTGCATCAAAATTGCAATGAATTAAATTATGCATTATATGCATCAAAATATCGATGCATTAAAATATTGTATTATATGCATCAAATTTTTTGTGAGAATAAATTTAGGCCATCCATTTATCAAGATCTATGGATGAAATTCATTCTTATTTCTTAACTTAATTGCATTCTCATCTGAACTCACCCATATATATATATATATATATATATATATATATCACTTCTTAAAATAAAAACGTGAGTCCAGTGAATTTTTAGTACAGATTCACTGCACGCGTAGTATCTTGTAATACATATTCATTTTTTGGGATTCACTTTACACATTTAGTATTGATTTAGTGCATTGGAAAAAAAACGAAATATGCATTATAACATACGACGTGTGCATTGAGTCTGTACTGAACATGCACGGATTTACGTTTTTATTTTACATAAAAAATGTTCTCATTTGAACCAATCGCTACAGATATACATATATGTATATGTGTAAATGATACTTATTATTATTCTTTTAGCTATTATTCTCCTTACAAAGGTGGTATAACTAAAAAATATACTTTCATGTTTCAACGGTATAATATTTTAACTATACATTTTTTTAAAAATAAACAGCTACAATAATGTAAAATATGTGAAAAGTCTAAAATTGATGTAAATTACAATCTGATTACACTTGCATAAAAACCACAAAGAATGAACCATTTTGAAACTAAAATTTAAGTCAAAATCTAATTTTATTTTTAAATAGTAAAATACGAGCATATTGAAAGCCTAAAAATTGAAGCAAATTGCAATTCGAATACACATCTATATAAATACAAAAAAGAGAGAAGACATAGTTTAAAATTGTAACCAAAAAGGACAAATCTAGACCAATTTATCTCAATAAAGGAGGAGTAAATTTTAGTTTTTTTATCCCAACCACCCCATTATCACCATTTATAATTTTCTGAATTTTTACATTTTCTCTCTCTTCTCTCTCCTCTCTCTCGAGCCAACCGTCACACCAAATCGGCACCACCACTGCCTCATCTCCTAACTCTCTCCTTCTCTGGCCACTTTCCTTTCTGACCAGACCACTTTCTCCCTCGCCGGCGGCGTTGCTCCTCCCTTGTCGCTCGCCGCCGCTGCTCCTGCTCTTGTCCCTCGTCGTCGGCGTTCTTCTGCCGCCGCTGCTGCTCTCTTTATGACGCCACTGCTGCCTCCCTATTGTTGGAATATAAAACGCAGCGGAAGCGAGTTGGTGATGAGAATTTAATAAAAGGTTTTATAAACTAACCAACAGAAAAACCGGATCTATTTAGGCTTGTCAATTAATTAACTAAACAGATTAATAAACAATTAAATAAACATATTTACGTATGGGAGTCGGTAATTTTTACCTTTGACGCGAAGTGGTAGAAAATCCCTTTTTGATCGATTTATGTCCTCTTCGTGTTCCTCTCCGATCTTCTTGTATTTCTACCTCAAGATCTTCTAGAGTATATCCCGCCTACGTCCGGATGTCGTGTGGGCAACAATCTACCGGACTAAATTTGCACAGCTAGGGTCGGTCGAAATCTCCTCACAAGAAAACTCACGATTTTGTTCTCTCTATTTTTCTTGAAATATTTTGGTATTTTAGAAAAATATTGTGTTAACTAAATTATGGAATCCAAAACACAAGTCAAGATCCACAATTAAACACACACATAAAAAATCGATTTTCTTGGGCAATTATCAGTGGAACAACACTAAGTATGTATTTATAGGTGTTTTGAGCTACTCTAGGGACCTTAAGGAGGATATGGTAAGGACTCCCAATAGATATCTTCCTTCCATTATTAGGACTCTTCCTAATATGAAGACTCTATTAATATCAACTTAGTCCACTAATAAGTTAATATTGCACTTCCTATCAAAATCTCAAATTACGAAATTGGGCTCCTTTTTGAATTAATTATTTCTCGTGTTTAAGATATTCCATGTCCATTAATTAATTTAAGCTACTGACAGCTTTTAATTAATTAATGTATTATACATGAGTATACCACTCGACCTTTATTATTATATCGGAAAATTAAATCCACCTGCAGGGTTTAATATAATAATCCTTTCGAGTGCCTCAAGGGACATGATCAACCCGACTGGTCGGGACACGATTTCTAGCTATAATATTAATTATCATATAAATAATAATATTGCCCAAAATATCGAGCATATTGAGTCAATAATTGTGTCTCTCACCCATGATAAATCAAAGCAATAAATATTAAATATATATAATTAAATATTAATCACTAGAATTAAGAAATAATAATTGTCCGAGATGTACGTTCTTCTTATAGTCAGTACAGAAGAATCTATCTCACCTCGATCCTGTTCAACGTATACCGAATACGCTAATATATGCTAATGGTCAAGACCAACCAATCTCAAGCATATACTACAATCTCTCACATAACGGTCTAATGTTATATAGGTTGTGAACTAAATATTACTATATAAGGAACCGATAATGTGATCTTCTGTGTGACACTACACACCACATTATCTACAATATAAAGTAAATTAGACTACATTTGCATAACCATAGCGTGAATATGCAAAACATGTGATAAATGAATTAAATATTCTCATAGATAAAGACCGGGAAATTAGGTAATACAAGCATAAAGTATGCTTTGACATATACAACCCTAACAATCTCCCACTTATACTCAAAGCATGCTTTTGAAGTATACTATCTAGACTATGTCTATCTATCTCATACTTATACTCAAAGCAATGCTGCCATACATCTCCACCCCATTCATTCCACATGAAAGAATCAACTAGGTTGTTTCCAGATGCAATCTGGAACAACACTACGTTCCCTCGTTTTACAACGTTACTTGTTACTGATATGTTTCCATATTCGTGGTTCCTCCGGATTTATAAATGCACCAGTATTGCCACAATAAAATTGTGATACTTCTATGCAAATCAAGAACCACATCTAAGTCCAACAAAAACATATCTCGAGGTTGACTTAAGCTTAACTTTGTCTGACTGGAAATCTGAGTTAGTGTAATCCAAAGGACAAAGTGTATCTGATTGATATACAAGCATATGCTCCATAGTCCTTCTCAGGTACTTGAGTATATGCTTGACAGCAATCCAATGTCCCGGTCCTGGGTTCGACTGATATCTCGCCACCATGCTTACAACATGACAGATATGAGGCCTAGTGCAAATCATAGCATACATGAGGCTTCCCACTGCCGAAGCATAAGGGACCAGCTTTATGTCATCTATCTCCTTATGTGTCTTAAGACACATAGCCTTAGATAGTTGAATTCCATGTCTGCAAGGTAAGAAACCTTTCTTGGAATTCTCCATGCTAAACCGCTTTAGCACCGTATCGATATAGGATGCCTGAGATAAGCACAACATCCTTTTCTTGCGATCTCGAAAGATCTTAATACCAAGGATGTGCCCAGCTTCTCCCAAATCCTTCATATCGAATCGCCGCAGATACCATACCCTTACGTCTGATAATATCTTCACATTGTTTCCAATTAGAAGTATATCATCTACGTACAGTACAAGAAACACCAACACGTTTCCATCACACTTTTTGTATACACAAACCTCACTAGGACACTGTTCAAAACCATACGATTGAATGACTTCATCAAATCGCATGTTCCAAGACCTTGATGCTTGCTTAAGACCATAAATGGCTCTCTTAAGCTTGCGCATTAAGTGCTCCTCTCCTTCAGCAATGAATCCCTCAGGTTGGCACATATAGATTTCCTTATCAAGACTCCCATTCAAGAATGCAGTCTTGACATCCATCTGCCAAATCTCTATATCCAAATGCGCAGCTATAGCTAAGAGAATCCGGATCGATTTAAGCATGGCTACTGGTGAAAAGGTCTCATCGTAGTCGATGCCCTCCTTCTGAGTGTAACCTTTCGCAACAAGCCTTGCTTTGAAGGTTTCAACCTTCCCTTTCGACCCTTTATTACGCTTGTAGACCCACTTACTTCCAATGGGTTTTACCCCATCGGGTAGTTCTACTAGCTCCCACACTTGGTTAGAATCCATAGATCCCATTTCGGATTCCATTGTTGTTTGCCAGGATTCAGCATCCTTGTCTTGAACTGCCTGTTTGTATGTACATGGATCCGTTTCATCCTGGTCCGGGGAGTGGTCCGAAGACGCTCCCACGCCGATGAAATGTTCAGGTTGACGAACAACCCTCCCACTACGACGAGGCATGTCCTTAGTTTGTGTATCCACAGTAGTGTCGATACGTGGTACACTAGGTGTTTGCACAATTGGTATTGTCGAAATCTCGCCCCTAAGTTCTTCTAGAATGACATCACTCCTAGGCTTGTGGCTTATCACATAGTCCTCTTCTAAAAATAGGGCATTGGTGCTAACAATGACCTTCTGGTCTTTAGGACTATAGAATAAGCCACCCTTCGTTCCCTTAGGATATCCTACAAACACTCGTACTTCTGTACGAGATGCCAACTTATCAGCTTCCTTATTCAGCACGTGTGTTGGAAAACCCCAAATCCGAACATGTCCTAGACTGGGCTTGCGCCCATTCCACAGTTCTGTGGGTGTTTTTGGAACTGATTTCGAAGGCACCAAGTTCAGAATGTACGCCGCTGTTTCCAAGGCGTATCCCCAAAACGAAATAGGCAATCAGAATAACTCATCATTGACCTAACCATCTCTAATAAAGTACGATTCCTTCATTCAGCAACACCATTTTGTTGTGGTGTACCAGGCGCTGTGAGCTGGGAAGTAATCCCCTCATGTGCCAAGAAATCCAAAAACTCTTTAATAAGGTATTCGCCACCACGATCAGATCGTAGTGACTTGATACTCTGCTCATGATGCTTCTCCGTTTCAGCCTTGAATTTTTTGAACTTATCAAAAGATTTAGACTTACGTCGCATCAAATAGATGTATCCATATCTCGAATAATCATCTATAAACGTGATGAAGTATTCGAAACCACCCTTAACCTGGATGTTCATTGGACCACATACATCAGTATGAACTAATTCCAACACATTTTGTGCACGATTTCCTTTGCTTTGAAAAGCCCTTTTAGTCATTTTACCTTCTAGACAGGATTCGCAGGTTGGAAATGACTCAACTTGGAGCGAATCCAATGGGCCATCGCTCACCAATCTTTGAATCCTTCTAAGGTTAATATGACCCAATCGTAAATGCCACAAATATGTTCGGTTTATGCTCGAAGGTTCCTTTCTTTTATTAGGATTAGTCAAAGAATTAAGCGATTTATAATTATGTAAGGGAGCTGGTGCAGCATTGATGATATAAAGTTCTTCATTATAAGTACTCCCGCAAATATATTCACCATTTCTTTTAATAATTGCATTATCTTCAAAAGAAACTGAATATCCATCACGACGCAATTTAGAAATTGAAATCAAATTCATTCTAAAATCGGGTACCAATAATACATTATTAAGAACTAGAATCCTATCATCAACTTTTAGCTGCACGACTCCCACTGCAACAGCCTTCAACCTGGAATAGTCGCCCCAACTTATTGTAATCTCATCCGCACTAAGTACCTTGGTTACTTGGAACCCCTGCGAGTCATAACAAATATGATCAGTGGAGCCCGAATCCACTATCCATGAAGTAATGGAACAGGCAGCCAAACATGTTTTGACTACTAGTGCATGAGACGTACCTTTCTTAGGGCAGTCACTTTTGAAATGCCCTTTCAGACCGCAGTTGAAGCATTTGCCCTTCGGCTTTTTGTTCGCTTCCGGCTGAGGAGCTTTTGACTGAGGAGCCTTGCCCTTAGCTTTGAAAGTTGCCACTTGCTTCTGGCCAACCTGCCTTTTCTTCTTCCCCCATTTGGGTTTTGAAGAAGCAGCACCGGTTGTCGGAAGAATTTGATGATAACCTTGTTTGAAGAGACCTTCGGCAGACTGAAGCTCTGTCAGAAGTTCCGTCAATGTGTAAGTCCTACGATTCATATTATAATTGAGGCGGAACTGCTCAAATCTTCTTGGTAAACTGCCTAAGATAATATCGACCTGCGACTCCGCATCGATAGTGGCCCCCAGTATTCTCAGTTCGTTCAAATGGGACATAATTTTAAGAACGTGATCCCTTACTGGGGTCCCTTCAGACATTTGGGTTGTCATCAAAACCCTCATTGCATTCTGCCTAGCCGCCCGGTTCTGATGACCAAACATCTCAGTGAGATTTTTCATCATTTCCGCGGCCCATCGTCTGATGCTGATGCTGCAATACATTTGTCAATGAAGCCAAAATGTAACAGCGAGCCATCTCATCCGACTTTTTCCATTTCCGAAATTCAGCCAACTCTTCAGGAGTGGCATCCGGTTCTGGTTCCAAAGGACTCTCCTCAGTTAAAACAAATTTATGCCCCTCGGCAGTCAAGACAATATCAAGATTTATTTTCCAGTCGGCAAAGTTAGTGCCATCAAGTTTGTTTTCTTTGAGAATAACAGCTAGTGGATTGAAAGAAATCTGAGAATAAAATTAAAAACACCATTCATCACAAAATTCGACGCAAAATATATTGAAAAACCTTAAAACAATATATATGCAATCAACCAACACCTCGAAAAACCGCACATGCAAGCCACGATAGTGTGGACATTTACATATACATTTTTAAGTAGATTTTAACGTCTTTAATTTTACTATCTAGTCAAGATGCGTTTTGACAAGTAAAATTAATAGTTGGTTCCTCTTGGCCATGTATTTAAATTAACATAGATTCCGATGGGGAGCTTATTAATTAATACACCTAAGTGAACACCATAATTTAACAAACCTTTAAGAATATTATTTAATGATAATAGTCCTACAGATGGAGAGGTTCTATTATAAAAAATAATATTCACCTTTTTGTTATCAAATTTGAAGTTTAAAACCATTGAGCCAATAATTACCACATCCGATGTGGAGGAAGACTCTAATGTCAACGCGCATGCTAATTATTTCACAATTTAAACCAATTATGGAGGCCAATTTAATTTTGAAAAATCAATTTAAAATCACTTAGTTATTTTGAAAAATTAAGGTTTTTAATTTTCTCGTCCTAACATGCAAGGAAACATATCACGCATACATCCATACATGTCATACATCAAAACAATAAAAACCAACAAATAATAAAATTAGATAATTAAATCCAATTATCATGGCTTTTATTCCTCGTTTTGAATAACGAGAAAATCTTCGGCTCGTTTGCTCCCACTGCTTCAAGCATCTTGTGGAAAAATGAATCGAACGACCCGAATCGGACAATTTGGTCGCCTTGGCCACCCGAATCGCCGCCCTCACGCTCGATTGCCCAATCGCTGGCCCCACGCTCGAATCGCCAGACGCGCCGCTTCGAAGCCGACCGACTCGCCTGACCGACCGACCGGCCTGATCAGATCATTGGCCGAGCCGCCGATCGGCTCCTTGTCGTCCTGGGCTTGGTTCGTCCGACGGACTCCTTTTCGCTACTGACTTCTTTCTCTTTCGTACTTTGAATGTTCCAACTCGATTACAATTTTATTCAAAATAAAATACATCGAATTTATATCAAATTACAAGAAAAAATAAATCCTATTCTACCCGTGGATTTTCTCACGGGAAAAACTTATACATGCCACAAAAACGGGCCAAATTACCAAAACGCGTAAATAAATAAAAACATCACATAGCCATGATAATTGGATCATATTTTCCTACAAGACAAATTCTAGCCAAATATTCCAAAAAATCATACTATACGAATATTTAATTGCTAGCATATTAATCACCAAATTAATTAAATTGAACAGAACCTAATGACCGGCTCCGATACCAATTGTTGGAATATAAAACGCAGCGGAAGCGAGTTGGTGATGAGAATTTAATAAAAGGTTTTATAAATTAACCAACAGAAAAAACGGATCTTTAGGCTTGTCAATTAATTAACTAAACAGATTAATAAATAATTAAATAAACATATTTACGCATGAGAGTCGGTAATTTTTACCTTTGATGCGAAGTGGTAGAAAATCCCTTTTTGATCGATTTATGTTCTCTTCGTGTTCCTCTCCGATCTTCTTGTATTTCTACCTCAAGATCTTCTAGAGTATATCCCGTCTACGTCCGGATGTCGTGTGGGCAACAATCTACCGGACTAAATTTGCACAGCTAGGGTCGGCCGAAATATCCTCACAAGAAAACTCACGATTTTTGTTCTCTCTATTTTTCTTGAAATGTTTTGGTATTTTAGAAAAATATTGTGTTAACTAAATTATGGAATCCAAGACACAAGTCAAGATCCACAATTAAACACACACAAAAAAATGATTTTCTTGGGCAATTATCAGTGGAAAAATCGGCCAACACTAAGTATGTATTTATATGTGTTTTGGGCTACTCTAGGGACCTTAAGGAGAATATGGTAAGGACTCCCAATAGATATCTTCCTTCCATTATTAGGACTCTTCCTAATATGAAGACTCTATTAATATCAACTTAGTCCACTAATAAGTTAATATTGCACTTCCTACCAAAATCCCAAATTACGGAATTGGGCTCCTTTTTGAATTAATTATTTCCCGTGTTTAAGATATTCCATGTCCATTAATTAATTTAAGCTACTGACAGCTTTTAATTAATTAATGTATTATACATGAGTATACCACTCGACCTTTATTATTATATCGGAAAATTAATTCCACCTGCAAGGTTTAATATAATAATCCTTTCGAGTGCCTTAAGGGACATGATCAACCCGACTGCTCGAGACACGATTTCTAGCTATAATATTAATTATCATATAAATAATAATATTGCCCAAAATATCGAGCATATTGAGTCAATCATTGTCGCTCTCACCCATGATAAATCAAAGCAATAAATATTAAATATATATAATTAAATATTAATCACTAGAATTAAGAAATAATAATTGTCCGAGATGTACGTTCTTCTTATAGTCAGTACAGAAGAATCTATCTCACCTCGATCTTGTTTAACGTATACCGAATAAGCTAATATATGCTAATGGTCAAGACCAACCAATCTCAAGCATATACTACAACCTCTAACATAACGGTCTAATGTTATATAGGTTGTGAACTAAATACTACTATATATATATATAAGGAACCGATAATGTGATCTTCTGTGTGACACTACACACCACATTATCTACAATATAAAATAAATTAGACTACATTTGCATAACCATAGCATGAATAAATATGCAAAACATGTGATAAATGAATTAAATATTCTCATAGATAAAGACCGGGAAATTAGGTAATACAAGCATAAAGTATGCTTTGACGTATACAACCCTAACACATATCACTGCTGCTCTTACCGTCCTCCGTCACCGGCCCCAGCCGCCTGTGCTGTTTTATCTCTTCTTCCGCTGTCTTTTTTCGGCGCCGACTTCGCCGGAGCTCCTGATCTCGCCTGAACCCTATCTATTTCCGGCCTGAACTCAAGGCAATGTTCCAGTTTATTTATGTAAAATTTAGGGTTTTGATTTGAAATATTTGAATTTGTGAAATCCCAGGCTGGATACAATTTGTTTGTGTTATGATTTCTTGTCTTCTTGTTGTAATTCTGCAATGTATAGCATGTTTATCTTTTTGCTGTAATTCTGAAGTGTATAGCATGTTTCTTGATAATTTGTGGCTGAATTGATTTGAATTTCCGGGTTACTCTATTGTGTGGTGGTAACTCATTACGAAATGATCATTTCTTTATATGTGATGGTAAATCAGTACGAAATTATGACTTATTAGTTGGGTTACCCTTATATGTGATGGTAACTCAGTATTAAATGATCAATTATTAACCGGGTTATATTTCTACTTGCTAGTAACTCGTTACGAAATGAGGGGTTTGTTGATAACTTGTTTGATGATATTTGAGACGTGACTTATTGGAGACGAGGGATTTGGTATGAAACTCTAGTTGTTATTTATTATATATTTTTATTGTTTATGTGTATTTTGTAACTTTTATCGAGTGGGATGAATGTTATTTATTATCTAATTTATCACATTTTAAGAATAATTCATATATTATATAATAATATATAATTATATATAAAACTGGTCGCCTGGACGTCGCATAGACGATCGCCTAGGCGTCCAGGCGGTCTGATGGCGCTGCGAATTGACAGGCCGCCGTGACAACCATGGCACAACTCCAGCAATTCAAAATAATAAGAGCTAAAAAAAATTGTACGAAACGAGAAAGTAGAGAAAGTAAAGAAGAAAATGTGCCTGTGTTTCTCCAAAGGTTCTAAAAAACGCTAGGCATTATGAGTTCGGATTGCTAACATCTAGAGCTCATACGATGAATCTTGAATTAATCGGGGATTGACCGGACTAAGCAGATTTATTAATTATTATTTAATCATTTTTACATATAAAGATTATATATGTAAAATAATTAAAAATAACTAATATTTAACCATTTAAGCAGACATATAATCAATTATATATTAAATTTGAAACACTGATGTAGGTATAAAGGAGTCCATAACATCCATAATATCTCAGTTTAGTAATTTATAGTACTATTAGAAAAAAAGGCCTAACCGCCTAGGTGCCTGCCTAGCTTGTCTTCCTAGGCGCTTGCCTAGCTTGGCTTCATAAGCGCTCGTCCAGTCGGCCTAGGCGACCGATTAATCTCCCAAATGCTCAATACAAGCGCCTATGCTATAATTAAACAATAGAGAACCTTCTAGAAATTAATCGGGTTGGGTGGGATTTTTAGAACACTTGTTTCTCTTTCTCGTTCCGTAATGATTGCGAAGTTGTGGGGCAGGTCATAAAAGGAAGCATATTTAGATGGTTTTAAATATTAAAAGGCCATATGATTTTGATAAAGTAAAGATGATGTGACAAACATGAAATATGGAAAATATATTAAATTGCAATAAGAAAACAAGAACCAACAGGGTAAATCACATCCCAAGCCTAAGAACCAAGAGGATAAATCATGTAGAATGATCTAAAGATGATCTAACTAGGAGACAAAATGGCAATATAAATAGACTTAATAACCTAATCCTAACTTAAACCCCAAACACCTAAGCCCATGGGCCAAACTTATTCAATAAGTTAAATTAAAACCCAAAAACAATGATTAAGATAAAATAGTAGCTTCAATTCCATTCCCCTTAAAAATAGCCTTATCCTCAAGGCCAAAGTGAGGAACAAAGGAACGGAACCTCATCCAACCATGTAGTGCTCCATTCTAGGGAATTTAGATACTCTTGGATCGTCCTCAACTTCCCCATCTGGAATGATCAAGACTTATTGCTTTAATTGCATGCAGCGGCGAATAGGGTGTTGTTGCCCGAAATATTATCCGAAGATATATATTGCTGGAATGGACGGACAACAGCAAATTGCGAGAACACTTCCGTGTGGGTGTGAATAACACAAGATTTGCCGGGTTTATTAGGCCCGGGCTTGAATGCTCTCGCGAGATGTTATTAATACAAATATTCGTGGATAAAAGTATTAATGTGAGAATCTAAGTACAATGAGTGTCAAAAGACCCTATTATCCAGCTCTTGAGCGAAGCTTTGGTGTTCTTGCTCTTTGCCGATCGTCTTCCGTGTAGGAGATGCTGAGAGAGAAGAATAAACCGAGAGATAGCTGTTGCCAAGAGTAGGAAAGCCAAGTTGTGTTGTGTTTGCTTCTGTATTGTGCGTCAAATAGCGAGAATCAGAGAGAGTTGGAGAAAAGATCCGGGGCCCCCTGTCCAAGTGCAGGCAGCCTTCTATTTATAGGGGCTGATATGCCTTGTTTTCTGGCGGGCGATCGCCTTTCGTCCAATACAATAATGGGGCGATCGCCTTTATGTCACATGGGTTGTCTGCCTAAAGTCCAAGGCTGCTGCTGGCAGGCAGCTGTGCGGTCCAATGAGGAGCCAGCATGCGTCCGGAGTTGCTGTCACGGGCGGTCCTACTGACACCTTTCGGCGGGCCTGTCGGCTGGTGGAAAGATGCTGACAGGCTGTGGTCAACGATCCATGAAATGCGGATCTTGTCCCGGCACTGCATGTGGGTTCTGTCCTGAGCTTCAGCCTTTGCTGACTGGATGATCATCGGATTCGAGCGGTATGAGGCGGTCGTCATTGGTCGGTCACCAGAGGTCGGCATCGGTTGGTCACCATGGGTCGATCGGCAAGTGCCGAGAGATGATCGTCTGCTAGTCGGCCACCAGGGGTCGATCGCCAAGTACCGAGGGACGATCGTCTTAGGTGTCGATCGCTCGGCACCGGGACTTATCCTGGGACCTTCGGTCGGCAGATCTGCCTTGGCTGCTCGGCTATGGCTAGGTCGCCTGGCCTTTGGTCGGCAGTTCTGCCTTGGCTGCCGGGCTCTGGCTAGGTCGCCTGATCTCTGAGGCGATCGCCGGTCGAGGCGTATAATTCTCGACACAACATAGGGTTCAGGACACTTGTAAGCCCCTTTGACCCCAGGTTCATATACTTTGTGTGACATCAGAATAGAGGCACAGAACTGAGGCAGTGTGGAAGACCACTAATTCAGTAGTAGGGTGCTGACGAAGTCCTCTCCCCCGAACAATGCTAAGACTCCTGGAAGCGCAAATTTGAAGGGCGTGATATAGGGGCAGGGTTACCCCCTGAGCGCAGGTGCCCTATGGCCGAAGAAGAATGGTCATTATTGAATTGAGGTTCGCCCTTAGAAGGTAAAGGTCGGGGCAGAGACAACGAAGAATAATGTGGTTGGGTTAACTCCAACTCGCGTTCAATCTTGCGAGCCAAGTGCATAATATCAAATAAGTCATGGGCATTCTTTGAGTGAATTCTCAACCTTATTTCACCCTTAAATTCATCCAAAAATATTCCCAAGCAGTACTGATCTGAGATACCAAGAACAAGAACCAAGCCTGCGATAAACAAATCCACATTCGCTCACCGTTCCCATCTGGCGGGTATATAGCAATGATTCAAAGGGATTTGACATAGGATCATCGCCATATGACGCCGTACTAGTTCCTGTTTCAACCGAGTACACATCATATTTAGAATGTCTGTATTCACTGGAACCAATGTAAAGCTCCACTTTCCATTGCAATTAGGGGTACATCCACTTTATCCACCTCCGATGTGTAATGGAGACGAAAATACCTCTCTGCCCTCAAAATCCACCCCTCCGGATTAGACCTATCGAATGGGTATAAAGACCCGATTGACCGTGGACATTACGTTTGTCGTGAACTACAAGGTCGTTTCCTCCTCGTGCCGCTGCGATCCTCTGGCCGAACTTCTTGTTGCGAGCGGCCGATCTGACCCGACTGGAGACATTGAGTCATCCTAGACTGCCTTCCCCTTCCCCGCGCTAGATCCGACAGTAGCGTGGTAATACCATCTAACTTCGCCGCTAGATCCACCATCAGCAGCTAATTCGTCGCTCCTCTTCTCTATCGCCGCGAAACGATTTTCTGTATCTATGCGAGCTCCCAAATTGATAGAATAAAGAGGATTGAACACACAAGAAATATGAAAACTATATTGAATTGCTAGAAGAAAATAAA
The DNA here is from genome assembly GCA_033398695.1 of Orobanche coerulescens. Lineage (NCBI taxonomy): Eukaryota > Viridiplantae > Streptophyta > Magnoliopsida > Lamiales > Orobanchaceae > Orobanche > Orobanche coerulescens. Next base: position 147,604,764 of record CM065814.1, on the reverse strand, counting down.
AAAACAATAACCAACGAAATAAATCTCGTCCCAAGCCTAACGACCGAATCTTACAGATATATTCCGTCCCAAGATGAAGTCGCAAACAATGTTCCATGATCAAAAGATAATCTAACTAGGAGACACAAGGACAATATAAATAGACTTAATAAGTTAATAACTTAACCCTAACTTAAGCTCCGAGCAACTAAGGTCATGGGCTAAACTCATTCAATAACATAAACTACCCACCCTAATAATAATTAAGATAAAACAGCAGCGTATCAAATTTTGCAACCGAGAAGCAGGATATTGTTGTTGTGTTAAAAATAACAGCATGAGCCACTTTTTTGGGTTTTCTCGGTCTTGTGAACACATATGTCACAAACCTTTAGAAGGAAGAGCACAGTTGGTTTTGAGGCTTTGAGCTATGATAGCAATCAATAGAGGCGGCAAATCCCTATATGAAGTAAATATGGCTACAAACAATCTTCCACTATGTGGTTACTAATGTGTATTTAGTTAATTTTTGTGCGTTTTTATAGTGTTATCTGTCGTGTGTTGTATGTGTTTTAGGTGTGCTTCTTCTTATTTATATTTTTTTATAGTATTTTTGTATTATTTTGCATCATGTGGTGTTTCGAGTTGGGGGTGAAAGGAAACGAAGTAAAAACAGGACTTGCAGCAAGAAAGACGAAGGCAAGGCAAGGTAATAAGGCACATATGAGTGAACGCGCGGTCACTAGGAGGACGTGAGAGAGTCCCCACGTGCTCGCAGGCAAGCGGGTGGATTGTCGGTCAAGGTGAGCGGCCGCTCACTCTTGGAAGTCTCGGTTGACAAATGTTTTCTTCCTCGAGCATTTTTAGTGCTCTAATTCTTTGAACCTCATCTACAGGTAGAAGAATTGGGTTTCCCAACGATCTCCCACCAAGCATAAACAAGAGAAGTTAGAACAATTTTTTTTTTAATTTATCGAAAATAATGAAAACGTAAAAATGATCAAGAAAAACAATTCTTTCAACTACTATTAAAACAAGATCAAAATTAAACGCCAATTCCCCGGCAACGGCGCCAAAAACTTGATGAACAAATTATAAACTCGCAAGTGTACGAATCGCTTTTGTAGGAAGCGGCAAGTAACTCCGAGGTCGATCTCTCGAGGAATTGGAAACGGTTTAAAGTTCGATAATGTTCGGCAAATAGTCGAATGAACAAAAGTAAAGTAAATGGCCATATCCATCGTGTGCCGGAAATAAGGATGCCTGGAAATGGCCATATCCACACTCTCCTTCACAACCAATGAATGGATCAACAACTGCATCTTCGCATCGACCCATATACTGTATTTCGAATTCGGATCCAAAAAAGACAAATGCCCTGTTTGAATGGGTTCTCTACTACATTTTATATGGCACTAATCCTTCAGTAAAAACCTTTTGCTATATGAGTTTGAGGGGTTTTTCCTAAATCGAAATTTATCCGGGGACGAACATGGCGAGAGCTCTGCTTCATTTGCTTCGATCTCGTTCCACAAGCTTCCGATCAGGTTCCTCTTCATTTTGTTTTTTCTCACTTCATCCCTGTCTTCAAATCTTGTCCACACTGTTATGAGGGCAAAAATCCAAACTTTCACCAAATAAACTCAGGCGTGCCTAACGATGATGGACATTAAAACTTTCTAATTGTCAGTTTCATGCGGAATCCCGTCGTCTTCCGGAATCCCGTCGTTCTCGTGCTGGGATTTTTCGCTCAGTTTCATCAAAATAGCTTTTCCTTGATTGCACACCAAGTGTTCGGTATAGTGCCTCAACCAAACAAATTCTCTTTATTCTGATCATTTGACTGTCTTGGTCAAACAATCAAAATATGTGTTTGGTTTAGGGTTCTTGGACTTTCTCAGTCCCTGAAACGGGGTTTCTCAGTTTGGGTTTTTATCCATGGAGGCAAGTGTTTGTTCTTCAGGGGGTGTTTGGCCATGTCCATTTAGAGGTTTCCACTGTTGCCCAGATGGTATGGCGGGGTCCAAGGGGTTTCCTCGGTTGGTTGCGCATATAAAGCGTCTCCATTTGTCCTCAGACGATCGGAGGGGTGTCTTGAGAGAGGCGCTTTCCACAGATTGTGAATTGTTTGTTTCAGTTGGGGAGGCTTTAAAGGTCTCGGATCAGTGGTTGTGCGGGGTGTGTATGCGTTTATATGCGCTGAGTCGGTCATGCCATCATACTGATGGGTTGGTTCGGTTCATGCGGATTGTGGGTGATGTGGAGGAGTTTATTGTACGGATCACTAGGCCATATGTTGAGAGGGCAGTGGTACCTTTGGGAGGGATGGTGGCGGATGAGGTTCTCCTTGACCGTGTGTTCTCGCTACCTATAACAACTGTTAAGAGCATCCCTCATTCTTGTCGCATGGCTTTTTCTCATGCTCTAGTTGCTGCTTTGGGTAAGGTGGCGGCTATGCCAACGTCTATTGAGGCATGGGTAAAACTTTTGTTGTTACCACGTTGCACGTTGCATGTTATCAGGCCTTCTAACCGTCAGGAACGCAGGTCGGGTAATAGGAAGCCTTTGCAATGCCTTAGTATTCAAAGGGCGTTGGCAGCTTGGAGTGGGGATGGTTTTAATGATCTTATTCTGTCGCTTTTTGCCCAACCCTTAAGGGTGGTCTCAGGAAAGGATAAGCTGATATCTGGGTCCGATAGCTCATCGGTGTGCGCCAATGTTAAACAATGTTTGAGAAAAGTTGCGGACGGGCATTTCACTGCTTCGTTAAGGTATTATCTTCTTCAGGGGTTGCACCTTTAGGTACGAATACTTTGACAGCGTTGTTGGCTAAGCATCCTACATTGCCCCCTCCGGTTATGCCTGCTTCTTTGCTATCCGAGCCCCCTCTTGTTGTGGACGTTGATAGCGTTCGTGGGTGTATTCAATCCTTCCCGAAAGGGACTTCTTGTGGGCGGGACGGATTGAGAGCCCAACACATTTTAGATGCCTTTTGTGGAGAGGGGTCGCCGATTGCCGCCGAGGTTCTCAAGGCTATCTCCGTGGTGGTTAATTTATTGTTGGCGGGGAGGTGCCCTAAGGTTTTGGCGGAGTTTGTTGCTTCAGCGCCCCTCACACCGTTGCTCAAACCGGACAATGGGATTAGGCCTATTGCCGTAGGCGCATTTTGGAGGAGGCTTGTCTCGAAGGAGGCTATGAGGGGTGTCAGGAAGGAGATGTCCAAATACCTTTGTGATTTTCAGTTTGGGGTAGGAGTCCCAATAGGGGCTGAGGCCGTGCTTCATAGCGCGAATAGATTCTTAAATGTGTTTCACTCGGATGGGTCGTTGGCTATGCTTACTGTTGATTTCTCTAATGCCTTCAACTTGGTGGATCGAACTACCCTTCTACACGAGGTTCGGACTTGATGCCCGTCTATTTCCCTATGGGTGGAATATTTATATGGTCAGTCGGCGAGGTTATATGTGGGTGATGACCTTATTTGGTCCACCACTGGAGTTCAGCAGGGGGACCCCTTAGGGCCTCTTCTTTTTGCTTTAGTTTTGCACCCATTGGTTCACCGGATCAGGGATTGTTGCAAACTTCTTTTCCATGCTTGGTATTTGGATGATGGTACGATCATCGGTGACACTAAAGAGATAGCTAAAACCTTAGATATTATCAGGACTGAGGGGCCCCGCCTGGGCCTTGAACTCAACATTAAGAAAACAGAAGTTTTTTGGCCGTCATGCAATGGGGTGAAGGTGCAGGACGGGTTAAACTCCTTGGAGGTGCTGTTAGCAAGGACGCTGGGTTTATTAGTAGTTTGGCGGCGAACAGGGCATCTCGAGCTGTGGAGCTCATGAGTTATCTCCCAAGTCTACGAGACCCTCAATCCGAGCTCCTGTTGCTCCGCTCATGTATGGGTGTCGCAAAACTATTGTTCGGTCTTAGAACGTGCCAACCTATGTATATGGGGGAAGCTGTTTCTATTTTTGACAATGGCCTTCGGAGGGCGATAGAAGATATTGTGGTTTGCGGTGGTCCTTTTTTTGGGGATTTTCAATGGAGGCTAGCATCACTTCCGACTCGATTTGGTGGTTTGGGTTTATGTTACCTGAGGATGTATCTACATATGCTTTTGTGGCCTCGAGGGCTCAATCTTGAGTTTGCAGACCACATTCTTCGAGGATGTGTTATTGATGGAGTTGACTGATTATGGGTATGCGATGGATCGCTTGCGCATGTCCCTTCCGATTTCGATCTTAGCGGCTTCTCTAATAAGGACACCGCCCCCTAAAGCCCGTAATGTTACGGCGTGTGCCTATTTAGTGAAATCGTCAAGAGTTTGGGAGGGAAGTTTGATTTATCCTCGCCAAAAAGCGGTGTTTGAATGTCTCCGTGCTCCTCATGCTCGAATTTTGACGGTTACCCCCATTGAAGGTCTAGGCCAACATATGTCGGCCCTGGAGTACCGGACTATCCTTAAGTACCGGCTTATGATCCCTCTGTTTCCGGTGATGAGCCTTGCCCACTGCCGCAAGGTTTGTTTGGATTCTTTTGGCGAGCATGCGGTCCATTGCAAGGAGTTACCTGGTTTCAAATATAGGCATGATTTGGTCAGGGATGTTTTATATGATGTTCTTAAGAGAGCAGGTATTTCTTCTAAAAAAGAGGCCCCCGTGAACTTTTTGACGGACCCGCTTGAAGGGAGGTCTACTTTACGGCCAGCTGATATTCTTGTGTTTGGGTGGGCTGGGGCGAAACATGCTTGTGTAGATCTTACTGGAGTGTCCCCTCTTGTTGGGCTCAGGGACAATGGGTTTATTGCGGGACAAGCTGCGTTGAAAGCTGAATCGAGCAAAGTGGCTAAACACGAGAAAGCTTGCTTGGAGAATCAACACGTGTTCATCCCTTTTGCCTTTGATACATTTGGTTTCTTAGCTCAAGCGTGAAGTTTTGTCCAGAGTTCAACGGGTGTTGCAAAGTAATTTTTCGGTCCTCAAGAAACAAAACTTCATTTTTAGTAGGATTGGTTTTGCCATTCAAAAGGGGGTTGCGGCGCAACTTGTTGCCCGTTTGCCTGCCATCTTATTGTAATGTGTTATTACATATTCAATAATAAAAAAAAAAAATACATCATTGGTTTGATAGGATTACAATCACTAACGCATAAAATTAAAATAAACTAAGCGATAAAAAGACCAAATTAATGGTCGGATAATTAAGAGATTACAATAATGAGAATGATATGGGAATTTAGAATCACCGACACACACGTAATCAATTATTAGTTCCGATACTCAAATAAATAAGATTTGGAATTATCGATTGCTCACGATTAAAAGAAATCCGATTGATGGCGGTAATTCTAAAAATCACGACTGTCCTTTTCGAAAATAAGAGATACTCCTTTGATGGGGATGAATCCCTAACTAACAATCAATTAACCGACTACTTTTGATGAGGTAAATCGTTAAAAGATTGCGTGAAAAAGTACGAGAACATTTACAATCACTTCTACCGAACCGTTTGATGGCGAAGACCGATAAAAACCCTCATTTTGAATAATAATAACAACTATGAAATAGGTTTGATGATCTAAATCAAAAGTTCTTATGCGAAGAACGAACAAGAGGAACAATCCCAAACTTTACCCGGCAAATCAATAGAAACTAACAATCGATAACATGTGTGTGGCTCAATCTAAAAACCCATATAAAATGATTAGCTACTCATGATTATTTCAACAATAATAATGGAAATCGTAAAACAAAACATGGTAGAAACTTCCCTTGTAAATGCCGAAATCGAATTCCCGATGAAGGTTTGATGATCTTCCTTCAAGAACTCACAACAAAATGGTACAAGGAATAATATTCACTCACAAAATGTATTTTTCTTCAAGATGAAATTACAAAGAAGATGATGAAAATCTCTCTTTTTTCACTCTTTTTGGTGTTTTCCTTTCTAATCTTGTGTTTTCCCACCAATATCTCTTACCAAGATCAGCCTTTTTACATCTTAAGGTCTCCAACACATTTTTATAAAGCCAAAAGACCAAGAAAAATGCTCCAAATCATGTAAAAATGTCAAATAAATGGACTTGCACCGAAAAGCGACACGACCCATGTCTAACTGCTCTAGAAAATACAAAAACTCTCTGGACAGCAGACTCGTCCGTGTCCAAGTGTCCCAGAAAATGCAAAAACTCTCTGGACGGCAGACTCGGCCGTGTCCTGTGACACAGCCCGTAGTCTAGAAGCCATATCTCCCTCAATACACCTCGGAATTTAGCGTTTTATATACCGTTGCGAAGCTGATTTCATGAGGAATCCATACATAAATAGAAAACGTCCTGATTCGAAGTAATGAATATGGAAATTAGAAAATACGACAGGTAGTGGTTCAATCTTCATCGTTTTAGGCCTCGTTCTCGCTCTTGATCATCATAAACTCTAATATTGGCCATAAAAGCGCATATTTCACAACAATTTTCGTCCGGATACCTACAAAACAAAAACACAACATACCACGCATAAAAAGAGCAAAAACACTCGAAAACAAACGAAAGTGCGACTAGATAGAACAGAATGAGACGATCAAAAATAGACTCATCAGACAGCTCATATGCTTCATGAATAAATGTGTTTTCAGAATATGTGTGTTAGTTTCGTATGTTGGAAGATGTTATAATCACATTTAGTGAATATAGTAGACCGTAATCATTTGCCGAGGATTGTGTATTGATATGTGTACTTGTTCGGTGAATATGTGACATTGTGTGATATCAGTTATTACTCATTTGTAAGGAGGTTGTGGTGCTTAATGTTGTTTGGTATTGGTATTGGCTTGTGGTTGTGCGTGATTGTTGTAAGTGATGTGCCTCCGGGTAAGATTGTTGAATCTCCGGGATTCGTCCTTGCTAGTACGGATTGGGCGTGACTGTAGGGCTGTCCAATCAGGTATGTCTTACGGGGACTCCGAAGTTCGTGGACTGCTAGCCCGATGCCGGGATAACTTGTGGGGTTATTCAATCCGGGTATGTCTTGCGGAGACTCCGAGGTTCGTAGCTTGTTAGCGCAATGCCGGGATAATTTATGGTTGTGGTTTGGTTGTGTGATGTACGCGTCATGGGTTGTCCAATCGGATATGTCTCGCGGAGGCTCCGAGGTTTGTAGCTTGCTAGTGCGATGTCGGGATGACTATGAATGTATAAATGGTTATGGTTATGTGACTGTTGTCACGGTGACATGTGATTAGGTATGGTTTCCTATTGGGTTATTCACTCGGGTATGTTCTACGGGAGCATCTGAGGTTCGTGGCTTGTTAGCACGGGACACAAATAATCCTTGGGAATATGTTGTTATGGATGATTGGGTCGTGGACTTCGTGTTTCGTGATTTGGGTCATAGACCCCGTGTTTCGTAATTTGGGTTGTGGACCCCGTGTTTTGTTATCGGAATTGTATTTTGGAAAAAATAATCTTTGGGCCGTGTCCCTAAGTGTTTTCGAAAGACTTGAGAATTCTTATATTCCAAATGTTTTCAAAACTCCCGAGATCGTAAAATATTTTGTAAGATGTACATTGGGTTTCTTTCCTACCTTTCACGATTTGAACTGTTTTGATCAAGTGATCTATCTCGGGAACCATGTTCACGATTATTATGTTCTTGGAGTATGTTGTGTATGGCTTGTATTTGTAATTGTATTTGTATTTGATACTTGCACTAGCAAAACAATGGAGTTTTGCTAACCCCCGTGTATTCGGAGGGTGGATGTCTGTATTGCGTCCAGGTACTTGCAGGCTGCTGGGAGCGAATCACAGGATAGGTACGAAGGATGATGAAAGACGACGATACTAATCACATGTAGACCAATCATTGAGTATGTTGGTAGAGTTTTGTTGTTTGTCTCTCTGTTGTTTTATTCTCCCGTTTTATGGGGATGTTGACGTTGGGATTCGGCGATTAAAAAAATGAGTATACGCAGCGGAAAATAAAACCGGTCAACCCGGATAAAAACCAAATCCCAAAAACAAATCGATCAAGCATTGTATAAACGAATATAAATAAAAATGATGAAGATAAGAATCATAGAATTCATACCCTCGTAGTCTTTGGTAATTTCTTCTTTATGCCGAACACGGACACGAATCCAATCGAACAAACTTTTGGAAATTCTCGAGCACCGAAAATACTGTGCCTCTACTTATCACGCGTCGGAAGATGACCGGAAAAAATTTCTATCAATTTATACTCTAAGTATACGGCTAGAAATTGATAGAATTAGCTTATATATTTTTATAAATACCGTAAGTATTTTATAAAAATTGTTTTCTCTCAAAACACACTTAGAAAATAAGTGTATAAATTTAGAAAAAATTTCTCCCCTTTCTCACTCAACTCACGGCTGAATCAAAGTGTAAGGAATGGAGGTGGAAGCTATATAATATAAATACAAAGCATAACACACTCATCATCTCAATCATTAAGATATAATTAATTCATTATGGCCCGTGCGATGCACGGGCTTTATTCACTCTAAAGCACGGGTACTTTATCTTCGTTAATATCGAATATCATATTTATATTACATATTATTTCAAAGCCCGAGCATTCACAATTTTTATTATTCGAGTGAAATTATTCTAAGTTAAAATATCGTATTTTTATCTAACGTATTTAATATCAAGTATGGCCTAAGCTGGGTAATTGACAGGTTAAAATGACTTGTACTCAAAATATGCAATATATTGATACATGATACTAACACAAAAAAAAAAACTACATGTGCATTTCTTAAGATGAATTATTTATCACTGAAGCAAAACATTTGTTCGTGTTTACAGAAATCAATACGAACTACTTTTTAATTAGTAGCATCAAACTATCATATATAGCTTATTCGGTGATGCATCCTACCGTCAATATGTGGAGTACTATATGAGGTTGATTTCAAACAATGGGTTCATATATAACATATTAAGATATCGAATTGACATCTATATAGTCAAGTTACCAAACATGTACGATCGTTTAAAATGAATGATTTGTTGCCATTTAATCAAACACTTATTACGCCTACGATGCTACGTATTTGAATTAATTTTTCTCACACATTTTTATACTTTAAAATCCTTATGGCAAATATTATGATTTTTATTACATATTTCACTCTTACTCCTTAGTTGTTTATATTTTTAGATGTAAAAAATTACACTCTTAGTTGTTCATAGAGTATTTTTTTATGTAAATAATGTTATTTTGCGTCACGTGCATGTAATTCGTGGTATGTGTGTTCTCAAGACTGTATAACCTTAAATTTTTAAATTTGTAAATTTTCAAAATTAGTTAAAACCATCTTTATTTTCCTGTAATATAATCAATTTTTTTTTTTTAACGTCTATCATCTTTGTAACTCTGCCTGTGGGTGTCTTCTTGACATCCATTGCCGGTCCCAAGCCCGGATAAAAGAGGAGGGTTGCGGTAGGTTAGTGGCAGCCAGCGTAAAACTCGTCACATTCCATGGACATGAATCAAACATTGAAAATCGTTGGGGCGTCTCCTCAGAAGCGACGCGCTGCATTTCATAGGCCCGGGTGCAGTGATAAGTATGCGAGGGTTGCTAGGTCGTCGCCCAGAAGCGGCGCGCCACCTTTACATCTGAGGGTGGTGTCAAATGAGCAAGGATGCGCTACACTTCATAGGCCCGGGTGTAGTGGAAAATATGCAAGGGTTGCTAGGTCGTCGCCCGGAAGCGGCGCGCCACCTCGAAGTATGGGTGTGGTGTCAAATGTGCAAGAATCCTTGCAGCGTGGACGGGGACAGACAGAGAAGTTAGTTCTTGCGGCTAGTAAGGGTAGTAAGGTGCGGTTTGGAACTTGGAACGTTGGCTCTTTGACTGGGAGATCGGCGAAGTGGGGAGGTTATGAAAAGGAGGAGAATTCACATAATGTGTCTACAAGAGACTAAGTGGGTTGGCGAGAAGGCAAGAGTGTTAGCTCCTTGGGGTTACAAGCTTTGGTACTCTGGAAAGGATAGAAGTAGAAATGGAGTGGGTATCGTCATTGATAAAGAATTCATTGATGATGTGGTGGAAGTGTCAAGAAAGAGCGATAGAATAATGAGTATTAAGCTTGTGATAGGGGATGAGTTTCTAACTATCATAAGTGCTTATGCACCACAAGTAGGATTGGATGCATCGATCAAACAAGAATTTTGGGAAGATTTGGAAGAGGTTGTCGAACGAATTCCTATGGGTGAGAAATTGATCATTGGTGGTGACCTCAATGGGCATGTCGGTGTTAGCAGAGATGGCTTTGAGAGCATTCATGGTGGCTTTGGTTTTGGGGAGAGGAATGAAGCAGGAAATGATATATTGGATTTCGCATTAGCTCATGACTTGGGTATTATGAACACTTGGTTCGAGAAAAGGGACTCTCATTTGGTGACATATAGAAACGGAGGTAATGCAAGTCAGATTGATTTCTTTTTAGTAAGGAATGTTTGGAGGAAAAGTTTTACTAATTGCAAGGTAATACCCGGTGAGAGTGCTGCAACACAGCATAGGGTTGTGGTGCTTGACTTTCGAGGTAAGAGGCACTTAAGAAAGAGAAGACCACAAGTTGACCCTCGAATTAAGTGGTGGAAGCTCCAAGGGGAGAGTCGACATACTTTATGTAATACCCGAGATTTCTGTTATGTAATTGGAACTTGTTATATTGTAATGATTGTACTTTTGTATGAGTACTATTCTCTGTATTTCATTATCCGATGTTGTCGAGCATATAATTTCGTGTATGTGATTTAAAAGGTTGAAATTCTGTGCATGTAGCGCACGCTACAGGCTGAGGGTAGCGTACGCTAACGTGGTTTCATAGCGTACGCTACCGAGTGTAATTAGCGCACGCTATGCGTGGTCAGATTGATTGAGACGTGCGGTAGGTGAGATCTGGCCGGGGGACCCCTGTCGGATCGTGTCGGATGTACCTGGACGGCTTTCGGGAAAAGCCGAGTCAACGCCTTAGCGCACGCTACAGGTATATGCGTAGCGCACGCTAAGTGCCGAGTACAGTTTAGACTGTGAGCCGTTAGCGCACGCTACGAACAGGGTCTAGCGCGCGCTAATAGCCATTTATTATAAATAGGACAGCATCCTATTCGTGATTTCAGTTCCTTCTCCTCCCACAACCCGAACTTTGTCACATAGAACATAACTACTTTCGTCCTAAACACTCCGTATCAACCTCCTCAACCTCCTAGTTCGAGATTGAAGATCATACATCATTGGAGATTGGTGTTCAAGCCTTCGGTGTTGGATTGCTTCATTTCATCCGTGTTCTTCACTACTTTGAGGTAGGTGATTCTTCACCAATGATTAGTATGTTCATAAGGAAGATTTGAATCATGTTTGGATAGCAAGTATTTCGTTCATCACATGTTAGAAGGATACTTTTGACGTATCGGTACTAGATGTTGAATGAACCTTTGAACCATCTTATTATAAGGACTCCTAAGCATGTTTAAATCGATTTATGATCAAGTAATCGGATATTACCCAGTTGATACGTTGTATACGTTGGAATCATGTGTTTTGGAACGTAAGACGATGGAACTTAGATTATTTCTTGAAGATCGTAGAGGAATTGTGATATCGAGATAACTATCCGTATATTCGTATCTCATGATCATAGGACTTCCACAAACCTTATTAGCATGATATGCCCGAGGAGAACTTGTAATATCACCATAGGATTCATGAGTTCTTCATCATTCAACCCAGTTTTCGGTTTGCAGTATTCTGCCATGCAAGGTTAGCGCACGCTAACATGTGTGAGTTAACGTGCGCTATCGAGGTTCGGTTTTCGCACAAAACGTACGTAGCGTACGTTATGAGGCAGCCGAGTCGATCGCGATTCGTGGCTAGCGCACGCTAGTCTTATACGATAGCGTCGCTAATCAGCTTAGCGCACGTTACGTAGTACGTAGCGCGCGCGCTAAGCAATCCAGCACTTGTTTAGTTTGAGCTTTTCGGCCGTAGGCCGAATTGTTAGGCCATTGTTCGACTTGAGATGATTTGTATATCGTTCCTTTTGTTAAGGTTCGAGCTTGTTACGTTGATCGGAGGAGGCGGCCTTCGAGTGCGTCGAGAGCATTGAAGTATATCATTCTTGCCATCTTCGAGGCAAGTATCGTGATATGTTAAAATCGGTATTTTTGGAGTATGCGTATGATTATTCATGATGTTGAATATGATATTTACTTCGTTGATTTGCCATGGTATTCGTTATATAGTGTTTATATGTTCATGTTGATGAACATAATGATTTGGCATATGTGTATGCATGAGTTGTGTTTGTATACGTTGTACGATCTATGCTGAGGGCGCTGGATCGGATGTCCACCTCGTGTTGGTCCGACGGGATCATCTTGGGATCTAGCCGAGGGGCGCTGGATCATTGGTCGGGTTATTTCCACCTCGTGTTGGTCCGACGGGATCATCTTGGGATCTATGCTGAGGGCGCTGGATCATTGGAATACCCATGCTGTGTAATGGAATCTTGTAGATTCGCATTGTCGGATTCCGGTAGCGGAAGTCCGTGTGGTGTATCTGGTTCTGTATTGTTGATGCATATTCGAATTGTTTAATATGATACTTGTACTAGCATCGTTTTGCTAACCCCTTCGGGGTGGACATTTGTTTTGATGTTCGGGTAGCCGAGGAGCAGGAAAATGCACAGACCGACGTGACGTGACGACGAAGGGGTTCAGTGATGTTTATTGTTATTGGAGATTTGTTTCCTTGGTTTGGTTTCTGTACTCGAGTACGCGTGTCTTATTGATATTGATTCGATATGGTTGTATTAATTACTCGTTGAACCAGTTTTATGTTTTCACAAACTTGAATTTCCGCAGTATAAATGTCTTAAATTTACTTTCTTTTTAATTAGCCTTGTAAATCCTTACTTAAAGGGTTTACGGCGCTGTAATTATTCCGAATATCTCGGGGTGTTACAGAATATGGTATCGGAGCTAAGATTTATGGATATCTTGGCAGTCGGGTTTTATTTGGGTCTGTTTACGTTATTTGATTTACGGGTCGTTTGTAACATCACCGCTCACCAAGTCGTCATGTGGACCGTGGTTGTAAGTCTCTTAATCTCTTATACTACCGTTTTACTTAATTACTGTTTTGTGAGTATTGACGGACTTTATTTCAAAAATTTTGTTCTGTATATTGAGAAATTACGTTTACAGTATGCTGAGAGGAGGTCGTGGACGCGGACGCGGTCGTGGACGCGGACGTGGTAACATGAGACATGAGGATTCCGCAACTACCCCGGAAATATCGGCTAGTCGAACCGATTCCCATTCTGGAGGGCAGCAAGGATCAGCGAATGATGACGCAAACCCTAACATGCCAGGAGTGCTTCAACAGGTGGTGGCGCAAATAAATCGGGCCGCCAGTGTCGTTGATCGCATGCGCATGCCGATGGGACAAAGAAGCACCACGAGGATAACCGGGGAGACAGATGGCTTGCGGAAGTGGTTAAATTGCACCCGCCAAAATTTGACGGATCTGCTGAGACACTTACTTGGGATCACTGGCTCAAGGAGTTGGAAAAGATATTCGCGGGTCTTAACTATCCCGAGGACCGGAAGATTCCTATTGCCCAATATTTTCTGACTGGGGAGGCCTTTGATTGGTGGGAGGCTATTCGACCCGAGAATCATAATGCGGATTGGACGGAATTCAAACAAATGATGGAAGCACAGTATTGTCCTCGTCCAGTTAGAGAGGCGAAGATCCGAGAGTTTTTCTCACCACAGAGTTTGGAGGCATCTGTGACAGATGTAATTAAAACTTTCAATCATCAGCTGACTTGTGTGCGACACTTGGTCAGAACGGAGGCAGAAAAGATTTTTCATTTTGATATGCGGATGAAGCCGGAGATTCAGCAGTACATGTCCGGATTCGAGTGTACTACGTTGCGACAGTATCAAGACAAAGCGCTGGCCTACGACATGAAAGAGGCGGCGGTGGAGAAATCAGCAGAGGCAAAGAGGCAGAAGGTGACCGGCAGCTTTGCAGAAAACAAGAGTGGTGGGGCCCGCAAGGGCCAGTCTTCCTTTTATTCGGCTAGGAAACCTCCACTTCCTTCTAGAGGCGGAAAGAAGTCCCGGACAGCATCAGCAGTCTCGGACGCATCAAAGAAATGCTACAATTGTGGTCGAGCAGGGCATATTCGACGTGATTGCCCCGCATCTTCTGTGACTTGTTACGATTGTGGGCAAGAAGGGCACCGTGCGGCCTTTTGTGGAGCCGCTACTAGATCTTTTGGTGCTCGCACTCCAGCGCCAGTTCCGAAGGAAACAAGTGTGAACCAGACGCAGCAGAGTGGATTTCAGCAGCAGAACGTTGGGAAGAGAGAGACATCCAGTGCTGGGTCCGTTCCTCCGCGCCTGTACGAAATGAGGAGATCTGACGACCAGAACACTGCTGTTGCATCAGGTACGATTCAGATCCTTTTGCAACCAGTTAGTGTCTTGTTCGATTCGGGAGCTACGCATTCTTTTATATCTTTGAACTGTGTTAAACGTTTGAACATCTCGTGCTTGTATAATTGTGAACCTTATGTTGTGGGATTACCGAGCGGAGAGAAAATTGTGGGAACACTAGAAGCTAGGGATTTCCCAGTATCTATAGAAGGAAGAGATTGGCCATCGAATCTTATTGTAGTTGACATTTGCGGTGACGATTTAATTCTCGGAGATGATTGGCTCAACCGTTATGGAGCTGTGCTGAATTACCGAGAGAGAGTCATTTCCATCATTGCTGATGACGGATCTGAACACTTATTCCGAGGATGGAGACCGGGAAGCTCGGGAAAATTGATCAAAGCAATGAAAGCAGTAAAATTACTAAAACAGGGATGTCATGGACTTTGGTGTTATGCCATGAGGAAAGAGGAAGGAGTAGAGCTCTCGTCTATTCCGGTTGTGAATGAGTTCTCAGATATATTTCCTGACGAGCTACCAGGGTTACCTCCGCAAAGAGAAGTGGAATTCACCATCGAATTAGAGCCTGGAGCAACCCCTATTTCCAGGGCACCATACCGCATGGCGCCAATCGAGATGTATGAACTCAAGAAGCAACTGGAGGAATTGTTACAGAAGGGCTATATTCAACCGAGCGTTTCCCCTTGGGGAGCGCCCGTTCTCTTTGTCCGGAAGAAAGACGGATCCCTCCGACTGTGTATTGATTACAGGGAGCTTAACAAGATGACGATCAAGAATAAGTATCCTATACCTCGGATCGACGACTTGTTTGATCAACTGCAAGGGGCGAGGGTATTCTCGAAGATTGACTTGCGATCAGGATACCACCAATTGAGAATTAAGGAATCGGACATACCGAAATCTGCTTTCAGATCCCGGTACGGGCATTATGAATTTGTAGTGATGCCATTCGGACTTACCAATGCTCCTGCGGTATTCATGCAATTGATGAATCGGGTATTCTTGGAATACTTGGATAAATTTGTGGTCGTTTTCATTGACGACATTTTGATATATTCGAGGGACGCAGAGGAGCATGCTGATCATTTACGTGTGGTTTTGAGCATCTTGAGAAAGGAACAGCTATATGCAAAATTTTCTAAATGCGAGTTCTGGCTTAAGGAAGTAACCTTCCTTGGGCATGTGATATCAGCCGATGGAGTTCAGGTGGACCCGAATAAAGTCGAAGCAATCTTGGGATGGGAAGCTCCTAAGAACGTGAAGGAAGTCCGAAGCTTCTTAGGACTTGCTGGATATTATCGCCGCTTTGTAGAGGGATTTTCCAAAATTGCTCGTCCGCTCACTCAGCTGTTACAGAAAACTCAAAAGTTCACGTGGAATGAGAAATGCCAGGCTGGTTTTGATGAACTTAAGAAGAGACTAACGACAGCACCTATTTTAGCATTGCCAGAAGGAACTGACGGATTTATGGTATACAGCGACGCTTCAAATCAGGGTTTGGGTTGCGTGTTGATGCAAAAGGATAAAGTGATTGCTTATGCTTCTCGGCAACTGAAACCGTACGAAGTTAACTATCCGACTCATGATCTGGAGCTAGCAGCTGTGGTCTTTGCCTTGAAAATTTGGCGACATTATCTGTACGGCACTCATTGTCAGATCTTTACAGATCATAAGAGCCTCAAATACATTTTCAGTCAGAAAGAATTAAACATGAGGCAGAGAAGGTGGCTGGAATTGATCAAAGATTACGACTTGGAGATTCTCTATCATCCGGGGAAAGCAAATATAGTAGACGATGATTTGATCCGTAAACCATTTTCACTTCGATAGATGGAAGCTCTTACGCCTGCACTCAAGATTCAACGAACCGATCCGCGAAGGGATTGAAGTATGGGCACCAGAATCCAAGGGCGACTTTATGTGATGGAACTGACTTCATCACTAGTCGAGAAGATCAAGTCCAAGCAGTTGGACGATTCTCTGATCCTTCGATTATGTGATGAAGTAAAGAAAGGAAAAGCCCCAGGATTCGTGATACAAGATGATGGAGTTCTGAGATTTCAGAGTCGACTTTGCGTTCCCGACGATGATGATTTGAGACGGACTATTCTGAAAGAAGCTCATAGCGCGCCCTATTCTATTCACCCGGGCAGCAGTAAGATGTATAAGAATCTTAAACAAAACTTCTGGTGGGGGAATATGAAGAAGGACGTAGCAGAGTACGTTTCGAAGTGTTTGACTTGTCAGCAGGTCAAGATTGAGCATCAGCGACCTGCCGGGGTGTTAAAGCCGCTTCCGATCCCTAAATGGAAATGGGAGGACATTTCGATGGATTTCATCACCAGTATACCAAGGACTAGAGCAGGAATGAACATGATTTGGGTCGTAGTTGATCGACTAACCAAGTCGGCTCATTTCCTAGGAATCAAAGATACATGGGGACCCGAGAGATTGGCACGAGTATTTGTTGCGGAGATAGTCAGATTGCATGGGACGCCGAAGACCATTATTTCGGATCGAGATGGTCGTTTCGTGTCGCACTTCTGGAAAGCAGTCCACAAGGCTTTGGGGACTGAGCTCAACTTTAGCACAGCTTATCATCCCCAAACAGACGGTCAGTCCGAAAGGACTATTCAAACTGTAGAAGACATGCTTAGAGCTTGTGCGTTGGATTGGTCAACTGATTGGGAAGTTCACTTGCCCTTGATCGAATTCACTTACAATAATAGTTGGCATGCTTCTATTAGAATGGCACCATTTGAAGCTTTGTACGGGAGGAGATGCCGATCACCCCTGTGTTGGGATGATTCTTCGGATTTGATCGGGACGGAACCTAATTGATTATTCGACTCAAGAGAAGATAGCCGTGATTCGAGAGAGACCGCTGATCGCCCAGAGTCGACAGAAGTCTTATGCAGATGTACGTCGTCGCCCTCTAGAGTTCGACGCTGGGGACCACGTACTATTGAAGGTGTCTCCTACACGAGGGATTTTCCGTTTTGGGAGAAGAGGTAAGCTTAGTCCGAGATATATCGGACCATTTGAGATCCTAGAGAGAGTTGGGGATTTAGCGTACAGGTTGGCCTTACCGCCATCGCTGAGTCATGTTCACAGTGTGTTTCACGTATCCCAACTGCGGAAGTATGTACCGGACCCCAGTCACGTCATTGATTTCGACGAGATCGAGATAGCTAATGATGGCACCTTCGAAGAGAGACCAATCAAGATACTTGAGAGCCGGATCAAACAATTGAGGAATAAACCAATACATTTGGTTAAAGTACAATGGTCACGACATGGAGTCGAAGAGGCCACTTGGGAAACGGAGGACGGTATGAAGGCTAAATATCCGGAGTTGTTTTCATCCTAAGTTTCAGGACGAAACTTCTTTTTAGGGAGGAAGGATGTAATACCCGAGATTTCTGTTATGTAATTGGAACTTGTTATATTGTAATGATTGTACTTTTGTATGAGTACTATTCTCTGTATTTCATTATCCGATGTTGTCGAGCATATAATTTCGTGTATGTGATTTAAAAGGTTGAAATTCTGTGCATGTAGCGCACGCTACAGGCTGAGGGTAGCGTACGCTAACGTGGTTTCATAGCGCACGCTACCGAGTGTAATTAGCGCACGCTATGCGTGGTCAGATTGATTGAGACGTGCGGTAGGTGAGATCTGGCCGGGGGACCCCTGTCGGATCGTGTCGGATGTACCTGGACGGCTTTCGGGAAAAGCCGAGTCAACGCCTTAGCGCACGCTACAGGTATATGCGTAGCGCATGCTAAGTGCCGAGTACAGTTTAGACTGTGAGCCGTTAGCGCACGCTACGAACAGGGTCTAGCGCGCGCTAATAGCCATTTATTATAAATAGGACAGCATCCTATTCGTGATTTCAGTTCCTTCTCCTCCCACAACCCGAACTTTGTCACATAGAACATAACTACTTTCGTCCTAAACACTCCGTATCAACCTCCTCAACCTCCTAGTTCGAGATTGAAGATCATACATCATTGGAGATTGGTGTTCAAGCCTTCGGTGTTGGATTGCTTCATTTCATCCGTGTTCTTCACTACTTTGAGGTAGGTGATTCTTCACCAATGATTAGTATGTTCATAAGGAAGATTTGAATCATGTTTGGATAGCAAGTATTTCGTTCATCACATGTTAGAAGGATACTTTTGACGTATCGGTACTAGATGTTGAATGAACCTTTGAACCATCTTATTATAAGGACTCCTAAGCATGTTTAAATCGATTTATGATCAAGTAATCGGATATTACCCAGTTGATACGTTGTATACGTTGGAATCATGTGTTTTGGAACGTAAGACGATTGAACTTAGATTATTTCTTGAAGATCGTAGAGGAATTGTGATATCGAGATAACTATCCGTATATTCGTATCTCATGATCATAGGACTTCCACAAACCTTATTAGCATGATATGCCCGAGGAGAACTTGTAATATCACCATAGGATTCATGAGTTCTTCATCATTCAACCCAGTTTTCGGTTTGCAGTATTCTGCCATGCAAGGTTAGCGCACGCTAACATGTGTGAGTTAACGTGCGCTATCGAGGTTCGGTTTTCGCACAAAACGTACGTAGCGTACGTTATGAGGCAGCCGAGTCAGACTGCCAGTTCGTGGCTAGCGCACGCTAGTCTTATACGATAGCGTACGCTAACAGTCCGACTTAGCGCACGTTACGTAGTGTACGTAGCGCGCGCTAAGCAATCCAGGCAGCTTGTTTAGTTTGAGCTTTTCGGCCGTAGGCCGAATTATTAGGCCATTGTTCGACTTGAGATGATTTGTATATCGTTCCTTTTGTTAAGGTTCGAGCTTGTTACGTTGATCGGAGGAGGCGGCCTTCGAGTGCGTCGAGAGCATTGAAGTATATCGTTCTTGCCATCTTCGAGGCAAGTATCGTGATATGTTAAAATCGGTATTTTTGGAGTATGCGTATGATTATTCATGATGTTGAATATGATATTTACTTCGTTGATTTGCCATGGTATTCGTTATATAGTGTTTATATGTTCATGTTGATGAACATAATGATTTGGCATATGTGTATGCATGAGTTGTGTTTGTATACGTTGTACGATCTATGCTGAGGGCGCTGGATCGGATGTCCACCTCGTGTTGGTCCGACGGGATCATCTTGGGATCTAGGCTGAGGGCGCTGGATCATTGGACGGGTTATTTCCACCTCGTGTTGGTCCGACGGGATCATCTTGGGATCTATGCTGAGGGCGCTGGATCATTGGAATACCCATGCTGTGTAATGGAATCTTGTAGATTCGCATTGTCGGATTCCGGTAGCGGAAGTCCGTGTGGTGTATCTGGTTCTGTATTGTTGATGCATATTCGAATTGTTTAATATGATACTTGTACTAGCATCGTTTTGCTAACCCCTTCGGGGGTGGACATTTGTTTTGATGTTCAGGTAGCCGAGGAGCAGGGAAACAGCCACAGGACCGACGTGACGACGAAGGGGTTCAGTGATGTTTATTGTTATTGGAGATTTGTTTCCTTGGTTTGGTTTCTGTACTCGAGTACGCGTGTCTTATTGATATTGATTCGATATGGTTGTATTAATTACTCGTTGAACCAGTTTTATGTTTTCACAAACTTGAATTTCCGCAGTATAAATGTCTTAAATTTACTTTCTTTTTAATTAGCCTTGTAAATCCTTACTTAAAGGGTTTACGGCGCTGTAATTATTCCGAATATCTCGGGGTGTTACACTTTTGTGGCTAAGATTGCTGATAGTGGTATTTAGTCTGATTGCACGGAGATGGATATAGATTCGATGTGGAACTTGTTGGAACACAACATAAAGGAAGTTGCAAAAGAAGTCCTAGGAGAATCTAAAGGAAACAGACCATCAAGTAAGGACACATCTTGGTGGAATGATGAAGTTAAGCAAGCGATAAAGACCAAACGTGAATGTTATAAGGTACTGGGTAAATGCTCGAGCGATGAGAATTATGAGAAGTACAAGAAAGCTCGAACAGAAGCTAAAAAGGCAGTGCGAAATGCCCGATCAAAGGTCAATCAAGAATTATATGCAAGATTAGATACTAAAGAAGGGGAAAAAGATATCTATAAACTTGCTCGAATGAGAGAGAAGAAGACGCGAGATATTGGAAAAGTTAAATGTGTAAAGATAATCGACCAAAAAGTTTTGGTTCAAGATAAAGAGATAAAAGAGAGATGGAGGTCATACTTTGATACCCTATTCAATGGCCATCAAGAACAAGATATTGGGAATTTAAACATCCCCTCAAGTATGGTTAACCGAGAGTTTAAGAGAAGAATCCAAAAGGGTGAAGTGACAATTGCATTGAAGAAGATGAGGTCAAAGAAAGCAGAAGGACCAGATGGTATACCTATTGAAGTTTGGAGGTGTTTGGGGGAGAGAGAGATCGAATGGGTAACTATGCTTTTCAATAAGATTTGGAGAAGCAATAAGATGCCGTCAGCATGGAGGAAAAGTATTCTCGTCCCTTTGTATAAGAACAAAGGTGATGTTCAAGATTGTTCTAATTATCGCGGAATTAAACTAATGAGTCATACCATGAAGTTGTGGGAACGAGTGATTGAACAAAGGATCAGGAAATGTGTGAAGATAATGTAAAATCGGTTTGATTTATGCCCGGAAGATCGACCATGGAAGCAATTTATCTTATCCTATAGCTTGATGGAACATTATCGAGATAAAAAGAAAGATCTGCATATGGTTTTTATTGATTTAGAGAAGGCATATGATAAAGTACCAAGAGAAGTACTTTGGTGGGCCTTAGCAAAGAAGGGTGTATCGCGGAAATATATTGACATTATAAAGGACATGTATGAGGGAGCTAGTACAAGTGTACGTACTAATGTTGGGAGGACAAGAATTCCCTATTACGATTGGGGTGCATCAAGGATCTGCTCTTAGTCCTTTTCTCTTTGCCATAGTCATGGACGAATTGACAAGAGAAATTCAAAATGACGTTCCGTGGTGTATGATGTTCGCAGATGATATTGTGTTGATTGATGAAACGAAGGTTGGAGTGCAACAGAATAAGGAACTTAGGAGGGATACTATGGACGCACGAGGCTTTAGGCCGAGTGAAGTAAGACCGAATATATGGAGTGTAGGTTTAGCGAAAACAGTGATAGAGAGGCGGGGATGATCACATTTGATGGGAAAGTTGTTCATGGATCCACTTTCTTTCGGTATCTTGGATCTATTATCCAAAAGGATGGAGAGCTAGATGGCGATGTGGCTCACAGAATAAAGGCCGGGTGGTTGAAGTGGAAGAGTGCCACAGGGGTTTTATGTGATCCTGGCATGCCTCATAGATTAAAGGGTAAATTTTACCTCACGGCAATTAGGCTCACTGTTATATGGCACCGAGTGTTGGGCAGAAACAGTGTCACGTTCAAAAGATGAATGTGGCGAGATGCGTATGCTACGATGGATGTGTGGTCATACAAAAAGGATCGGCCTGAAATGAGGTGATCGGAGAGAAGGTAAGAGTTGCGTCTATAGAAGACAAGATGATGGAGAATCGACACGATGGTTTGGTCATGTGAGAAGAAGACCTATTGATGCCCCAGTGAGGAGGCTAGAAAGTTGGGGAGCAAGTAATGTTGTGAAAGGTAGAGGAAGACCCAAGAAAACTTGGATAAAGATGATTGAAAATGATATGCGGTTTCTTGGAATTGGAGAAAGTATGGCGATGGAGAGGCAAATGTGGCGGGAAAGAATACGGATGGTGGATGGAGTCTGATTCTTTTTTTTTTTTTTTTTTTAATTCCTATTTTCTTTTATTTCATGTTATCTTTTTTTATTTTTTTTCTTTTTTTTCTTTTTTTTCTTTTTTTTTTTCTCTTTTTTTTTCATTCATTCTCTTTTTTTATTTGTTTTTTTCTCTACTTTTTCCCTCTTTTTTCCTTTTATGTTATTTATGTAACGATTATTGACGGTTTCAAAGTTTGATTCATGTTAGCCGACCCCAAATCATTTTGGGACTAAGGCTTAGATGATGTTGATGATGATGTCTATCATCTTTGCATTGCCTTCCATTTTGAATTGACAGACTTTAATTTATTATCCTTTAAAATTAGAGTTAACTAAATTTTTAGTCCTTGTGCTTTGCGGGGTATTTCATTTTCAGTCAAATTTTGAAAAGTTTTAGGTTTGGTCCAAAAGTGAAAGGATAATTCTATATTTACCCAATCTGAAAATCAAAATACCATATTTCCCCAAACACAAATTTTTAGTGCATAAGTACAATGCCTTTAAAGAATTTGTTAAGAAAATATGAAATTATTATGTTTAAGTTGAGTATATATAGAATTGCCCCAAAAAAGTGAAACATCCGTTTCGGATTTGATCCGAATTTCCTAACTCCATTAGTTTGACTGTTAAATAAGAGGGTATTTTTGTCCTTTCATAATATTTTCTTTAATTTTATTATATCTATCAAAATTAACTACTTGTAAGTTGTATCCTCCACCCAAAAACACACTTTTTTTTCTCATCACAAAACATATACGACCCTTTCATTTCTCTCGCTAAACCATCATCCATCAACAACCAAACACCGACCAAAACTACCACGTAACCACACCCTTGTCGCCAAACCACCACCAACAAACCTCCATCGCTGGAATCTCGGGTCTCCTCTAGAATGTGTTTCGAGCTTATAAGTAAGTTACAAACTCGGGTTTTGGTTTTGTGTTCAGATCTGGATATTTCAGTGGCCGACGGCGGTTATGGCGATGGTGGTGGGGTTTCGGTGGTCGAGAAGGTAGAACCAACGATGTGGACACCCTTAGCTCAATTCCTTTGATACTCATAAATATTGAAAACCCATCTTTGCAATCAATCCATTATTTTGGCTATAAAGAACTTGATATCATCTTTATTTTTTAAAGATTTGGTGGGAATTGACAATTTGATTTTATAATGTTTTGGATATCTCATGGTTTGTAGGTATCTGTAGGCTATTTTGAATAGAAACGTTTTAGTTGTTTAATTGTTTATAAGAAAATTGTTTGAGATTTCAAGTTTGGTATGTCGGCAGCGGAACCACTAAAACAACAATGAAACCACTCAAGCTCGAAACACCACCTATTGAATTAATATTCATATTAATATATATATATATATATATATTGACATAAATGCTCACATTAATACATGGAACTCAATTTATATATATATATAGATTAATTCATTAAATAAATTAATTAAAACCCCACATAATATAAAATGTCTTCTAAAGACAAAATAGATAATTCATCACCATGATGAAGTGAGTGGGGCGGCTATGATGAGATTTTAGGTGTTGGTCCATTTTGGTCCGTGAAATGGACCCTCGTGTATCTAATCCGATAGATAAACCTTGGTACGTCTCAATAATAATACAATTAATTAATCCAATTAATTAATTATATTAAAAATAAATTCTCTAAGAAATTATATGAATAAATTATTTACCCAATAATTTATTTAATTCACTAGACCAATTTAATTTATTCAATAAATTAAACTAGACATCCAATATCCAATATTAACCAAGAGAGAATAAGCTAAATATAATCCGTCGTCAATTCCTGTGCTACGACTCTGTAGGTTCGTCTTAGTTAGCATTGGGAGGATCCAATGAGTGTTAGCACCACTTAGCCAGTCTCGTGGCCCACACCGTAACCTAACTACTGAGAACGAATGATAGGATCATTCCAAAACCATTATGTAGTGAATACCGTATACGTATAAACCCTTCAATCATATATCCCGGTCAAGTATTAGGGTCACGGTAAAGTCAAACCCTACTGTAACTTGACTCTATGCATTTTGTTAATGCAAACCGAGATCACCGAGCTCTTGTGTATCAAATACAACTATTGCTAACTGCTTTGGCAAAAGACTTATGATCTCATTTGCTATTAACCGCATAGAACATTTACCTGCTCACTATCAGAAGAAAGAATCCTATCTTGGTATTGAGTAGAGACTGCTACTTGCCCACTAAGTTGCATTTCGAGGTTGATCCCACCAACCGACGATTGGATCGAACTACTCTAATGACTAACTTAATGTCACAAGCACATCTATTACTGAAACCTCAAGTAAAAGTCCACGTATACCTGTCACAACCTTTCGATTCAGTCATTGACTATCCCTGAGTGATATCCATGTAATCGAATCGAGGTGAGTCGTGTTCGAGTACACTAATCCCATTAGCATACCTATAATGTGTGCTCCCACTAACCCTTAGTAAAGACCGTCACTCAACATGTCAAAGTACACGTTATACAAGTCTTGTCTAAACTTATTGCCCAGTTAAGTTTTATCGACTTGCGAACCAGTTAAGCATTCGAGCTCTAAACACTTTCAGTGCCGCTCTCCTTATCTCCATAAGGAGTGGAATGTTTGCTCTCAAATGCAAGGACTTATTTTATATATCAAATCACAATGCCCGTGATATACAATGATATAGAAATAATTAATGCCTTATTTAATATTCATAATTATAATACAATGCTCTCACTCTCTCATCCTCTGAGTGGCCTTCGAGGGCATATTCCTAACAATCTCCCACTTGCACTCAATGCCACAAACTATGATATCTAATACACATACTCTCAAGATGTCTCTCTAAGAACTTTTGAGATTTTAGCTTGATAAGCGGATCAACAACGATATTTGCTGTGTCTATTCTCTGCAGTGTAATGTTCCCTGAAAAATCTGATTCTGTATAACCCATCACTCTAAGTTTTCCATAACCGTATGTAAGAATCAAGTCTTTAGTCCTCTTCAGGTGCTTAAGAATGTTCTTCACAGCAGTCCAATGTTCCTGCCCTAGATTTGACTAAAATTGACTTACTATGCTCACAGCATAGGCAATGTCTGGTCTAGTAAAAATCATAGCGTACATGAGGCTACCTACTGCCGAAGCATAGGGTACCTTACTCATTTCCTTTCTGCCTTCCTCACTTTGAGGACATATCTATAAGGAAAGTTTTATGCCATGTCGCATAGGTAGGAACCCCCTCTTAGAATCTTCCATCCTAAATCGCTTCAGGATCTTTTCTATATAGAGGGCTTGGGAAAGACCTAACATTCTTTTTGCTCTATCCCGGTAGAGGCGAATACCCAAAATATAGGTAGTTCCTCCCAAGTCTTTCATTGAGAACCTTTTACAAAGCCAAGCTTTCACAGAACTAAGCATTCCTACGTCATTTCATATAAGTAGAATGTCATCTACATATAGTATTAAGAACGCAATTTTGCTCCCACTAACCTTCTTGTAAATACAGGGCTCCTCTTTGTTTTGGACAAAATCAAACTCTTTGACTGTCTTGTTAAAATGAATATTCCAACTTCGCAAAGCTTGCTTCAGTCCATAAATGGCACGCTAAAGTTTGCATACTTTATGAATATTGGTTTGAGATATGAATCCCTTAGGCTGTTCCATGCAAATCTCCTCCTCGAGGAATCCATTTAGGAATGCCGTTTTCACATCCATTTGCCATATTTCATAATCTAAGTGGGATGCTATGTCAAGCATCATGCGAATAGACTTAATCATAGCTACAAGCGAGAAGGTCTCGAAGTAATCAATTCCTTCTCTTTGGGAATAACCCTTTGCCACAAGCCTAGCCTTATAGGTATCAACCTTGCCATCTCCATCAGTCTTTCTTTTATAGATCCATTTGTTTCCAATAGGCACTATGTCTTTAGGACAATCTACTAAAGTCCAGACTTGATTAGCATGCATTGAGTCTATCTCAACTTCCATAGCTTCTTGCCACTTGGTGGAGTCAATATCTACCATCGCTTGGTCGTATGTAGAAGGATCATTCTCTTGACCACGTTCTGTCATCTCATGGACACCCAGTTCCTCTTGATGCATATAGCCATATATAACACCCCCAAGACGATCAGGGCATATTACAGCGCCGTGGACCCCATACATTGGAATCCACCAGGCTAACGTACCCATATGACATTGGGCAAAGACTCACGACCACTGTACCCCGCAGAGCCCCATCGGACATCCCTAGGTGGCTAACCATAGTTCGCGATACGCACACTCACGGCAATACGTATCCCTAGAGTCCCGGTCAGACCGTCCCTGGGTGAACATACACATATCCATCCATACAACCACGAAAAGCCATAATTCAAATACTAGAACCCGTAAACAAATGTAAAGTACTTTCCTTTGAGACATCTTTGAAGAATCAGGAATGAATAACGACTACGAACGATCCGGATGGAAAACGATGGTTCCTAAACGAAGGATTAACATAACTCAGTCCTAACGGAAAATAATAATCGAATGGAAAAACGCCCAAAACCCCGATTACAAGCTATGAAAATATACGTTCAATCGATACGGGCGAGGGTTTACGCAAAATCTCCCCGAATCAATAATTTGCAGATTAAACTTGATGAAATCGGATTGGGAATCACCCAATAACAATAATTGGTAAGGAATAATACAACATACTTGAACAATTCGAGTTTGAATGAACAACACCCGAAACCCCCCAAAATTGACAAAGTAGGGTTCTAAGTCAAAAATACCTTGAATTGGAGTGGAGAAGATGGATTAAGATGATGATGTACTAAGCTTGGAACACAAGAATCGGTCTGCAATGAGACTCTACGGATTACTCTCCACAAATCACTCTAAAATCGCCGGAATCGCCCAAAGGAAGAGAAGAGAAGGAAAAATGATGAGAAAGGGGGCTGTTGTCCTATTTATATAATACATAGTTAGCGCACGCTAACCATCAAAAGGTAGTGCGCGCTAACGGGGGTTGCAAGCAGTCCAGTAGCTGCTGCCCGACGTCGCTAGCGTGCGATAGACATGTTCAGCGCACGCTAAATACTACAGGATCCTGAATTCAGAACCCCCACTGCGCAGTACGCTAAAGTCGTTAGCGCATGCTAATAACAATGAGTTAGCGTACGCTAAATGCACATCGATAGCGCACGCAAGGAGATAAGGAGTAGCGTGCGCTACTCACGCAAATAGCTCAAGACGCTTGCCCAAGACACTGCTGCAGAAGGTACGAAAATCGAAAGGCAAGGCCAGAATCCAGAAACATAAACACGAAATATACAAGACGACGGAGCTAAGTGCTAAAAGAAAATATAATTCCGACTACCGGGGAATCCGAAATACGACAAAGAAGATGAAATTCCCTAAACTTATAGGAAATTACAAAAATGGCCCAAATATTCGAAAATCACGATACAACGTCGGATTCACAAACCGAAACTCACAACATGAACAATTCAACCATACGAACTTATGTAGACGAAGAAACAACAAAAACGAACGAGTTTAACGAGAATCGAACGTACATATGGCAAAACATAACATAAAGTGGAATTACGTAAAAACATCTCCGAAACTCGTCCAAATGGAAAAACTCCAAGAACAAAGTAGATTCAAAACGTCAAAATGGTTACAAGCGAGTCGATAAAAATAGACATACACCAAAAATGGAAACTGCTAAAAATGAAAAGGTACAGATATTACATTCTCCCCTCTAAAAAGAAGTTTCGTCCCGAAACTTAAGAAGTTTCCTCGAACCCATATCCTCTTCCAACTCCCACGTTTCTTTTTCTATTCCATGCTTCGACCATTGCACTTTAACCAAAGGAATGATTTTGTGCCTTAATTGTTTGTCACGACGCTCCAAAATCCTGATGGGCCTCTCCTCAAACGTAACGTCCTTCTACGTCTCCGAAATCAATAACATAGGACGGGTTCGGAACATACTTCCTCAGCTGAGAGACATGAAATACATTATGCACATGACTCAACGACGGAGGCAATGCCAAGCGGTACGCCAATTCGCCAACTCTCTCTAATATCTCGAAAGGTCCAATATACCTCGGGCTGAGCTTCCTCTTTTTCCCAAAACGGAAAACTCCTTTCGACGGCGACACTCTCAACAAAACATGATCTCCCACCTCAAACTCCAAAAGTCGACGCCTAACATCCGCATAAGACTTTTGTCGACTTTGAGCCGCCAACATCCTCTCTCTAATCAATTCAACTTTCTCCCTCGTCTCTAACACAAGATCCGGCTCGGTGCCAACTAGATCGGATGGCTCATCCCAACATATCAGTGATCGGCAATGTCGGCCATAAAGCGCCTCATCCGGTGCCATCTTAATTAACACATGCCAGCTATTATAATACGTAAACTCGATCAAGGCCAGATGCTCCTACCAGTCACTACTCCAGTCTAACGTACACGCGCGTAACATATCCTCGAACGTCTGAATGGTATGCTCGGACTGCCCGTCGATCTGAGGATGGAAAGATGTACTCAAACGCAACCGTGTCCCCAATGCCTTATGTACCGCCTGCCATAAATGCGATACAAATTGGCCATCTCTATCCGAAATAGTAGTTGTCGACATACCATGAAGTCTCACTATCTTTGCGATGAAAATACGAGCCAATTTTTCTAGACCCCAAGTATCCTTGATGCCCAGAAAATGTGCCGACTTAGTCAGTCGGTCCATGATCACCCACACCATATTCATTCCGGTCTTTGTCCTCGGCAAATTCGTGACAAAATCTATCGAGATATCTTCCCATTTCCATTCCGGAACGGGGAGTGGTTTCAACAATCCGACTGGCCACTGATGCTCGATCTTGACTTGTTGACAAGTTAAACACTTAGCCACAAACTCAACTACCTCATTCTTCATGTCATTCCACCAGAAATCCTTCCTCAAATCTTTATACATTTTACTCGAGCCCGGATGGACTGAGTAAGGTTATGCATGAGCCTCCCGCATAATACTCTACCTCAATTCCATGTCGTTCAGAACACACAGCCGACCTCGGAATCTCAACACACCATCCTCATGTATCACGAATCCTGGGGCTTTCCCCTTCCCTACATTCTCTCGAATCTGAATAAACATCAGGTCTCCCAACTATCCCGATTTATGTCGTCGACTAGAGACGAAGAAATCTCAAGACTACGCAACTGTCCGGAACTCTCTGGTAGTACAATCTCAATGCTCAACCTCATCAACTCTCGCTGGAGTCCTGGCTGGGCCGTAAGTGACTCAAGCGCCCGAAGCGATACTGATTTCCGGCTCAAGGCATCTGCCACCACATTTGCCTTGCCCGGATGGTAAAGGATCTCGAGGTCGTAATCCTTAATCAACTCTAAACATCTCCGCTGTCTCATGTTTAGCTCCTTCTGCGTGAAAATGTATTTCAGGCTCTTGTGATCAGTGAAAATCTGACACGACGAGTCATACAAGTAATGACGCTAGATCTTCAACGCAAACACAACTGCGGCCAACTCAAGATCATGGGTAGGGTAATTCAACTCGTATGGTTTCAACTGACGGAAAGTATAGGCAATCGTCCTCCCGTGCTGAATAAGCACACATCTGAGCCCCTAGCCCGAAGCGTCACTAAAAACTGAGAAACCCTCATTACCACTCGGTAAAGCCAAAACGGGGGCGGTCGTCAACCGCTTCTTTAACTCTTCGAAACTCTTCTGCCTCTCGTTCCACACAAACTTTTCTGACTTCTGTAACAACTGAGTCAGTGGTCGAGCGAGCTTAGAGAACCCCTCGACGAATCTATGATAATACCCGGCCAAACCCAGAAAACTATGGACCTCCTTCACGTTTTTGGGCGGCGCCCAATCCAGTACTGCCTCTATCTTATGTGGGTCCACACGTACACCCTCGGCCGAGATCACGTGACCGAGAAACATAACCTCCCGCAACTAAAACTCACACTTTGAGAACTTCACAAAAAGATGCTGAGTTCTCAAGATTCCTAACACGATATGCAAATGGCGTGCATGCTCCTCCTCACTCCTCGAGTAAATTAAGATATCGTCAATAAAGACAACTACACACTTATCGCAATATTCGATAAAGACTTTGTTCATAAGCTGCATGAACACGGCTGGGGCGTTGGTTAGCCCAAAAAGCATAACCACAAACTCGTAATGACTGTATCTCGTCCGAAATGCCGTCTTCGGAATGTCGGAATCCTTCACTCGGAGCTCATAATACCCCGATCACAAATCAATCTTCGAAAATCTGGTTGCCCCTTGCAAATGGTCAAACAAGTCATCAATCCTCGGGAGCGGATACTTGTTTTTATAGTCACTTTGTTCAACTCTAGATAGTCAATACACAGACGAAGTGACCCATCCTTCTTCTTTACAAACAGGACCGGTGCGCCCCAAGGCGAAGCGCTCGGTCAAATATACCCCATGTCTAGCAACTCTACCAACTGTTTCTTCAACTCAAGCATCTCGGCAGGTGCCATACGGTATGGCGTTTTAGAAATTAGTGCTACACCCGGCTTTAAATCCACAATAAACTCAATCTCCCGGTCTGGCAGAAAACCCGACAACTCATCTGGAAGGACGTCAGGATACTCACACACTACTGGAATAGACGAAAGCTCGACTCCCCCTTCTTCCGATCTCAAAGCATAACACCAATAACCCGTACAACCTCCTCGAAGAAGTCCCACCGCTTTCAAAGCACTGATGAGGAATCTCTGGCTACTCCGCTTACGCCCCATAAAAGAATGCTCGGTACCGTCAGAGGCTAACATCAAAACGGTTCTCGTTCTATAATTCATGATCGCCCCATGACGGTCCAGTCAATCCTCACCAAGAATCAGATCCTCGTCTTTAATATCTACCACAATCAGATTAGAAGGCCAATCCCTCCTCGTGATACTCACCAGAAAATCTCTAATCTCACGATCCCCACGATGCTATCCCCACTAGGCAGTTAACAACAAATGGTTCACACGCAACTAGGCAATCAACATGCAGATGACGCACACAATCCATAGATATGAAAGAATGCATAGCACCATAATCGAATAACATGGAAACAGGATGGTCAAGGATGTGAACGGTACCTGTAGCCACCATCGCGTCGGGATCTCTAGCTCATCTCATCTCATACACACGGGATGGAACAGACCCCGCACTAGAATCTCCCCCTCTATAAGGCTGCCCATGTCCTCGGCCTCTACCAAAACTCTGCTGAGGCTGAGAAGCTATCGATACCTGATTAACGCTCGGTTCCACCCGCCGCTGGGGCTGACACCTAAGTAACTGGTGCCTGAGCCGCATCTGTACAAAACTTAGCATGATATCCAATCCTACCGCAAGCAAGACACTGAATCGGAGGTCTGTCACACTCACTCATCATGTGTCCGGGACGACTGCAGTTAAAGCAGGTAGGACCACGAACGGAACCAGTAGGAGCAGACTTAGAACCAGTTCCTCGCCCAAATGACGGGGGCTGACTCCCGAAGACTCGCGAACCAGACTGAGCCTTCTGATACCCACCAGACTTACCTCACGAGAACTGTCCAGAGGTCTTCTGTTTCTTTCCCTCGGTTGACGTCTCTATCGCAGAAAACAACATCTCATAAGCCATTGCCTTGTTCTGATAATCTTTCAGAGTTGTACATCCGAGACCAGACATGTAGTGATGAACCCTCGGCTTCATCTGCATGTCAAAGTGGCGGATCTTGTCTGACTCGTCTCGGACCTGGTTTCTCACATAATGAAGTTATTGGTTGTATTCCTTGATTGTCTGCGAAATCGGAACATCCTGGGGCTTAGAATCAAAGAAGGCTCGGATCCTCACCTCTTTAACTGGCCATGGACAAAATTCGTCCTCCATCAACTCTCGAAACTCTGCCCATGTGGCTGCCCGATCTCGTGGTCTCACTGCTTGCCACCACGTTGCTGCCTCCTTGGCGAGGAAGTACTGAGCGATGAGTACCTTCCTCTCCTCGGAGCAGTTAGCTGCCTCAAACACTTTCTCCATCTCAAATAACCAACTCTCCCAACCGGAAGGGTCGGAAGTGCCATCAAACTGCGGAGGACGCATACGAATCACGTCCTGAAGTAACTTATCATTGAAGGCATCGCCGAATCAGTTCCCGAGTTATCGGACATGGCCGCCCCATTGGCTGCGCCACGTCCCCTACCGCGTCCTCGACCTCTACCAGCAGGTATTCTGAAAAAGTAACGAGTGAGTACAATTCAAACGCAAAACACAACAAGATGTAATATCCGCAATTTCGAATTTCGGTAATTTTCTTTTTTCAGAGGGAGGTCGTGTTGACGACTCGCCCGTGACCATTTCGTCATTTTGAGAATAATTATTTCTGCACTTTTCGACATCCGAGTTCGTTTCAGTGTCGTTTTGTTGAGTTCTGCACTTCTTAGTGATTTTTCGGCACTTGAGTTCGATTCTTGCGAATATCGCCCGAAACTATTGTTTTGAGTTTCTCGTAAGTTCATTTAATGTTATTATTCATTTTGCGAGCTTTGACTTGGTGTTTCGATCATGTATCGTGTGTTTCGGACGTTTTGGGTCATTTTCGTAATTTCCCAAAGTTTGGGATAATTACTTTCCATTGTCGAATTTCGAGCCTTCGCGTGGTCGGAATCGTGTGTTCTCTTAGTGCTCGAATTCGTCTTTGCGAGTACTTCGTAACCGTATCTTCGATTCGGATTTAGGTTCGGGTTTCGGGGTCGTCCGGGCCGTCGAAGTTGGCCACGGCCGAGTCATGGCCGCACGTATTGGGGCCAGGCCACACCTGACCGAGTTACGGCTGTAAGGGCCCGACAGTTACGTACGTAAGGCCGGTTACGTACATAAGCCTTGGCCGGTTACGTACGTAACGATGCCGGCATTTCTGGGCAGTTAGTTCGGCCATGGCCGATTATGTACGTAAGCCATGGCCAATTACGTATGTAAGGCGGCCGGCAGGCAGCCGATTTAAGGCCCTGCAGACGGGTTTTTCATCATTTCCCTCACTCGTTTTCTTCCCTTCCGCGGATGGAGGTGTGTTGATCATGGAGCCATGTTGTTGGACAATTAATCCATGAAATCCTGGAGTTCATATCATTAATCGTCCATCCTATAACATCCTTTGATCGAGCGAATCAGGTCAGATTTTCTAGAAATCTAGTTTTGGGGAATTTGGGTATTTTGGTTGTTTTCGTCCGTTTAATCCGATTTAACTTAGGATTGTGATGGATTGATGATTATTTATATATATTATATCATTTTCATTCCATGGTCGGATCGTATAGGTTCATCGTTTTGATCGAGTTCTTGATCGATACCTTGAAGGTGTCCGGTAGAATGTCATAGAGGGGTTTTCGGACGTTCTACGATTATTCTTCCTCGTATGATCGTTGATTTATTAATTATATGATGTTAGGGTCGAGTTCCTTGCGAAGAAACCATGTTGAACCCTTCCGTTCGTCGTCGTCTTCCTTTTCGATGGCATCGGGTGTTTCGAAGCTTCCCGATTGAACTGCATCCGTTGGAGTACATGCGTGCCGATTTCGAGGCAAGTACCTTGTTCATACGCTTCTCGTTTTTTGGATATGATGATCGGTGGTCGTCTTGGTGTGTTTGTTTGGTTATTTGAAATGAATTTCCAAGAGATTCGTTTTGGCCTCGTTAAGGGCTCTTTTTAAAAATGTGTGTGTTTTGTGAACGCTATGTTTTGGGGAATTGATTATGATTTGATTGTTTTGAACGTTGAGGGCTTTGGTGATACCCCTGTTGTTTAAAGTTATGGAATCATGTAT
The DNA here is from genome assembly GCA_033398695.1 of Orobanche coerulescens. Taxonomy (NCBI): domain Eukaryota; kingdom Viridiplantae; phylum Streptophyta; class Magnoliopsida; order Lamiales; family Orobanchaceae; genus Orobanche; species Orobanche coerulescens. The sequence goes on along the minus strand of CM065814.1, from coordinate 147,570,624 downwards.
TCCGCACTAATCGTGTTGTGTTGTGACGAGTTTGATAATGGTGTCGAGTAAGTGGCCATCTCTAGTAAGTATTCTTGATGAGCTTACATTCTTAGCATATTAGTATTGCATGAGTAACATGTGTGTGTATGTGTATGCTCACTACAGGTTAGATCCGACGGGCTCTCGGTAGGGGTCCACGGAGGGGTGGATCCGCGAGCTTGCTTTTAACCACTATGGGTTAGATCCGACGGGGTCTCGGTAGGGGTCCACGGAGGGGTGGATCCACGGTTAATTGTGGTGTATTTCACAAATGTGTTTTGAGATTGGCATTTTTGGAAATGAGCGTTTTTGAACGGCTTTCATGATTGCATGCATTGACTAAGTGTGTAAGAGGTAAGTTGTTCGTTTGGCCTACTTGGCTAGGATGGCACTAGAGTTTTTTGTCGTATGTGTTTTAGTCTTTTAATTGTGGGGTTTTGATGTTGGAAAACGAAGCTTGCTATCGTTCTCGTGTACTGTGATTTGATGAAATTTGGGGCTAAAATCCCAACGGTTTTGTAAAGGTCATTTTACGGAAAATAAACTTTCGGGGCGGTGACCCCATTCATATCTCGAGTTTTGGAAAGAGAAGGGTTCAATAATCCTAAATTGTTTTCTATTAAAACTCCCGAAGGCATATCAAACCATTTTGTAAACTATTTTCCCTTGATTGGTGATTCTCTCGGTTTTTGGAAAATTTTACTCAAACTCTTGCCTTGGGAAGTATTTTCTTGCTATGTTGTAATCTTTGAGGATTCTTGATTGTTATTATTCTTGGAACTTGAATTGTATGACTCGTATTTTTGCACTTTGTACTTGCACTAGCAAAATAGTGGAATTTTGCTAACCCCGAGAAATCGGGGGGTGGATGTCTATATTGCATTCAGGTTTTGGAGCATAGCACAGGGTCGGCATGAAGGATTATGAAAGATGAACGATACTAATCACACGAGGACCCGTTGATGTCGTATTGATTTAGTTGTATTTTATTTTCCGTTGCAGTATTTTTTCCCCGTTATATGGGAGTTGTTGTATTTTGACCCCTGCGTGGGCAAGTATTGTAATCGAGTTGTATGTTTTTATTGAAAGACCAAATCGGTTTACTGAGTCATTGTAGCCTTAAAGGCATTGTTGAGTTGTTCAATGTCGTTACCAGCCTGGTAGATCCTTGAGGAAAGGTTCTACGGCGTGTAATATCCCTGAGCGGATTGGGGGTGTTACACAAGATACCAAGAAAGGAACATAACAGAACAACGTAACGAGTCAAGTTAGGAGAAACTTACGAGCACCGGCGTACTGAGATGATGGCGTAGCACTGATACTGTTAAAAAACGACACTCAACTAGACCCAAATAACCGACAGCCTAGGTATCCATAAACCTGGCTCTGATACCATATTCTGTAACACCCACAAGACGATCAGGGCATATTACAGGGCCGTGGACGCGACACATTGGAATCCACTAGGCTAACGTACCAATATGACATTCGATAAAGACAAACATCAATAACACACAGACAATTTCTCAATCCACGACATTTAAAATCAAAGACTGAAATTTGACAATACAATTTGACATCAAATCCATTCCCAAAACAGGTACACAAAATTATAAATTCAAGAAAGAAGTACTCGAGTACTTAAGCAAATGACATAATAAGGAAATCCCAAAACAAGACACCAATAGACAACCATTGCACAGAATCACGCTTGCCCATCATCCTCGTATGGCTCGCATGCTCGTTTGCTTCCATGACCTGTACCTCAAATACAAAAGTATTTCCCCCATTTAAAGGGTTAGTGACAACTGTTAGTGCAAGTACAATCCATTTGAACTACCATTCTAATCAGATGAAAAGCGCGCCTAAAATCATTTTAGAAAACATTTATATTCCGGAATATTTACGGTGCACAAGCACAAAACACAATTCTCCAACAAAATAATTCAAAGTTAACCGTTGGTACGAGACTCACGGTCACCGTACCCCGCAGAGCTCCGTTGGACATCCCTGGGTGGCTAACCAGTGTTCGCGATACGCACACTCACGGCAATACGTATCCCTAGAGGCCCCGTCGGACCGTCCCGAGGTGAACATACACATATCCATCCATAAAAACACGAAAAGCCATAATTCAAATACTAGAACGCGTAAACAAATGTAAAGTACTTGCCTTTGAGACATCTTCGAAGAATCGGGAATGAATAACGACTACGAACGATCCGAATGGAAAACGACGGTTCCTAAATGAAGGATTAATATAACTCAGTCTTAACGGATAACAATAATCGAATGGAAAAACGCCCAAAACCCCGATTACAAGCTATGACAATATACGTTCAATCGATACGGGCGAGGATTTACGCAAAATCTCCCCGAATCGATATTCGCGGATTAAACTTGATGAAATCGGATTGGGAATCACCCAACAACAATAATTGGTAAGAAATAATACAACATATTTGAACAATTCAAGTTTAAATGAACAAAACCCGAAAAACCCCCAAAATTGACAAAGTAGGGTTCTAAGTCAAAAATACCTTGAATTGGAGTGGAGAAGATGGATTAAGATGATGATGTACTAAGCTTGGAACACAAGAATCCGTCTGCAACAAGACTCCATGGATTAATCTCCACAAATCGCTCTAAAATCGCCGGAAGCGCCCAAAGGAAGAGAAGAGAAGGAAAATGATGAGAAAGGGGACTGCTGCCCTATTTATATAATGCATAGTTAGCGCACGCTAACCATCAAAAGGTAGCGCGCGCTAACGGGGGTTGCAAGCAGTCCAGTAGCTGCTGCCCGACGTCGCTAGCGTGCGCTAGACATGTTCAGTGCGCGCTAACTACTACTCGATAGCGTACGCTACGAAAGCCTACCGCACGCTACCTGATGGCCAGAGTACAGGATCCTGAGTTCAGAACCCCCACTGCCCAGTACGCTAAAGTCGTTAGCGCACGCTAATAACAACGAGTTAGCGTACGCTAACTGCACATCGATAGCGCACGCAAGGAGATAAGGAGTAGCGTGCGCTACTCACGCAGCAGTTCAGTACTGCTCAGTTCAGTACACTGCTGCAGAAGGTACAAAAATCGAAACACAAGGCAAGGTCAGAATCCAGAAACATAAACACGAAATATACAAGATGACGGAGCTAAGCGCTGAAAGAAAATACAATTCTGACTACCGAGAAATCCGAAATACGACAAAGAAAATGAAATTCCCTAAACTTATAGGAAATTACAAAAATGGCCCAAATGTCCGAAAATCACGATACAATGTCGGATTCACAAACCGAAACTCACAACACGAACAAATCAACCATACGAACTTATGTAAATGAAGAAACAATGAAAACGAACGAGTTTAACAAGAATCGAATGTACATACGGCAAAACATAACATAAAGTGGAATTACGTAAAAACATCTCCGAAACTCGTGCAAATGGAAAAACTCCAAGAACAAAGTTGATTCAAGACGTCGAAATGGTTACAAGTGAGTCGATAAAAATAGACATATACCAAAAATGGAAACTGGTAAAAATGAAAATGTACGGATATTACACCATACCTCTCAGGTAATTGAGAAATTCTACTAGACTTGCGAGGTTGTGTTTGTATTTCAAAAGGTTCGGTTCTAATATCTTACACAGGTATCTCATTTGGTGTTTCTTTTATTTATTCCAAAGAAATATTTCTACCTACCCCCCCTTCCTGAATAAACTGATCTTCCAAGAAGTGTGCTTGTATAGCAACGATGATCCTATGATCTTCGTGCATGTAGAATAGATATCCCATGGAATCCCCTGGATATCCTATGAAATGACCTTTCACAGACCTAGCTTCCAATTTCTCTACTTTAGTCTTCTTGACATAAGCAGGGAATCGCCAAATCCTAATGTGATTAAGACTTGGTTTCCTACCTCTCCACATCTCATATGGAGTCTTAGGAACAGATTTGAAATGACACCTGTTCAGGATATGTGCAGCAGTAAGAAGCGCGTAGCCCCACAAATAAATCGGTAGATTAGTATAGTTAAGCATGGAGCGAACCATGTGCAACAAGGTTCGGTTCATTCTTTCTGATACACAATTTAATTGTGGAGTAGCTGGAGGAGTGAATTGTGACACTATTCCTAGTTCTTTTAAGAACTCATCAAATTCGGTACTCATATGCTCACCACCTCGGTCTGACCGAAGAGTCTTAACACGGTTACCTGTTTGATTTTCAACTAGAGCTTTAAATTCCTTGAATTTATCAAAAGCTTCAGACTTATGTTTCATTAAGTACACGAACCCATACCTGGTATGGTCATCAGTGAATATAATGAAATACTGAAAGCCATCTCGTGCCACTTCAAAAGGGCCACAGACGTCGGTATGGATCAATCCAAGTTTTTCAGCAACTCTTTCAGAAGTCCCTACGAAAGGTAACTTAGTCATTTTGCCATGAAGGCAAGATTCACAAGTTGGATAGGGATCTGATCACAATGGACCCGTAAGCCCATCTTTCTCCATTTATGAACCTTGGTCTGACCAATATGACCAATTCTAAGATGCCACTTAAGTGCTTGGTTCGTTTCATCCCTACCACGCTTCCTAGTTATAGTGTTCATAGTTGTTTTATTCTTTATATTTAAATGGTATAAAACATTTAATAATGTAGCAGTACCAACCAATTTATTTCTGAAATAAATACGACAGGACCCATCTCCAATAAAGAAGTGAAATCCCTTTCGGTCTATGACCGGAATTGATACAATATTCTTGTGCCCCTTGGGCAAAACAAGTACATCATCTAAAGTAAGAATAAAACCAGATTCTAAATCCAACATAAGGGGTCCGATATCAGAAGCCTCGACACTATGCCCACTTCCGACGGTGACCATCACCTCCCCTGAATCCAGCTTCCTACTTCGTTCCAGATCCTGATTCATTGTACAAATGTGAGAACTCGCACCGAAATCAAGTATCCAAGAAGTAGAATATACAGTTACATAATAATTTATTTAAAACCAGTAGTTCCGTACCTGAAGGCGCATTACGGTCAAGCTTTGGACAGTACCTCTTCCAGTGGCCTAACTCACCGCAGTTGAGGCATACATCCGTTTTCTTGACCCCCTTGCTCTTTTGAACCATTGGGACCTTGCCCTTTCCCTTGTCGATCTTAGCTATTGGACCTAACTGCTTCTTGTTCTTTTTCTTCTTATTCTTGGACTTCCAAGTCCCAGAAGAAATTACAAGTGCAGCTTCCTTTCCCTTTGTCTTCATCTGAGACTAGACAGTCGTCAGTTTGTTCATTAGCCCAGCTAAGTTACATGCAATCTCATTGGAGTTGAAGTTCATGACAAATTGGGAAAAGGAGTCAGGAAGTGACTGCAGGATAAGGTCAGTTTGGAGAGATGCATGCATGTCAAAATCAAGAGCTTCCAATCTCTCAATCATCGAGATCATCTTGAGGACATGGTCCCCAACCCTCTCTCCTTCCTTCATCCTGGCACCGAATAATTGTTTCGATATCTCATATCTAGCAGTTCGGCTATGCTCTTCATAGAGCTCAGCCAAGTGCGCTAAGATGGCTCTCGAAGACGTCATCTTTTCATGGGCACGCTGAAGCTCATTGGTCATTGAGTCTAACATATACCCTCACACTCTTATATCACCTTTTATCCATTTCTCATGGGCATCGACATCTTCCTGATTGGCTCGGGTTCTTTCAGGAGCCGCTGGGATGTCCGCCTCCAAGACGTATCCCAGCATTTCCATAGTTAGGACAATCCTCAAGCTCCGAAGCCAGTCCACATAGTTCGGACCAGTTAGGACGTTCTTTTCAAGTAGTATAGCGAGTGGGTTCATCGTCATATTGAGAGTTTTGTTAACTGCAGAGAATAATTTAAGATTCGTTAGTGATTGTTTAATTATGATCCGAGTAAAGAATATAAGGACTTTCTTTATTCATAACTCGACTTCCACTATTTTATCAGCATTTACACACTCCCATGTGAAATCTGGAAGTCTTGGATGACTTCATAGTGGTGATCGATTTCTTTACAAAGTTTAATAGAGGGCAACCCATACGATTTCTATTCTATTATTCTTTTTAAAGTGGTGTCTAACACCAACTCATCTAATGAATGATTCGATCTTCTTTTACCCCTAATTCACTCGCCCTAAACCCATACGGTTTCTATGGCTCGCTGAACTATCTAATTTTAAATCGTCAACTCCTATCAGTCTGACAATTGAATCTCACCCGGCAACCCATACGGTTTCTAGGGGTTTGATTTGTCACAACCAAAGGCATCTAATGCATTCTAGAAATTTATCAACCATCCCTAAAAATATTACCCCGACATACTCGTAAGAATAATATTCCGGTTTAGATTTCAATTTTTCATGAGTTTGACGGAGGGTAATAACCTTTATAACTTAGTGTTTGTTAAGTGGGAGAATTGTGCGATTATATATTACACTTTGCACATTAATCATATTATAATCGCAGTTTGTCGGTTTGTCGGTTTATTTGTTTGTCATACAATATGAAAACATACACAACCTAAATCTACCAACATGTAGTTCATGGACCGTTCCTAAGTACCGAGTCATCATTAACTCGATAAAAATACAAGTAATCTAATTAAACCAAACCAAACCAAACATACCCAGTATATCCCGCTCAGAGCAGGGTCTGGGGAGGGTAAGATGTACGCAGACCATGCCCCTACTTATTACGGTAGGGAGGCTGTTTTCGTGAAGACCCCCAGCTTAGTGCACAGCAGAATCTTGTGTGATAAATACAAAGGAAAACATATGATTCGAAAAAGCTCGAGACCATACCTGAGCCCATGGCTTGATCCACATGGGACTTACCTAAGCGGAATTTGGCTACTTCACTCCCGATGAACGCTGCTCTAACAAAAGAGATGTTGGCTCTGCGCCTGACTCCTGTCAAAAATACACCACACGCAAAGACAATAGGATAAAATATACAATAAAAGTAAAAATGCAATGCTCTAGGTCAAAGCTAACCGAGACAACCCAACCCTGAAGCTCTCAACTACATCACCGCTCCCTACAAAAGAATCCACAACTCTGATCTGGCGCCTCCAAGCGCACCTATCAACAGTCATGGTCTCGGAAAGGTTTAAGGCCTTCAAATCTAATCTCAGTTGCTCCTCCCACGTCCTCCTCGATCTGCCTCTCCTCCTCTCCCCGACAACCAATAAACTCTCAGCCCTCCTCACCGGAGCAGATGCCTGCCTCCTGAGGACGTGGCCAAACCATCTCAATCTCCCTTCCCTAACTTTCGCTGAAATGGGCGCCACTTCCAGCGCGTTCCTGAAAACCTCGTTCGCGATTCTATCTAACATTGTGCAACCACACGACCAACGTAACATTCTCATTTCAGCCACTTCCAACTTTCTCTCAAGCGACTTCTTCATCGCCCAACATTCGGAGCCATACAACATTGCAGGTCGGATTGCCACTCTATAGAATTTACCCTTCAACTTTAGAGGGACTTTCTTGTCACACAGAACCCCTATCGCTGCTCTCCACATTAGCCACCCCACCTTGATGCGATGCGTGACATCATCTTCACACTCACCTTCCTTCTGAATGATCGAACCCAAATACTTGAACTTATCCATACTAGGTACGATCTGATCCGCAATCATTACCTCAACATCTCCCTCGTTGGCCTCACCACTAAAGTTACACCAAAGATACTCGGTCTTAGACCGGCTCACACGCAAGCCCTGTGATACTAACTTAGCCCTCCAAAGCTCCAACTTCGAGTTCACCTCCCTCCTCGACTCCGCCACTAACACAATGTCGTCAGCAAAAAGCATGCACCACGGGATGCCATCTTGAATCCCTCGTGAAATAACGTCAAGGATTAGAGAGAAGAGAAGAGGGCTTAGCGCCGACCCCTGGTGTAGCCCTATCTCAACCGAAAAATACTGGGTGTCACCAACTGGGGTCCTAACGCACGTCCTAGCTTGGGAGTACATGTCTTGGATCTCCCTAACGAATGGCAACGACACCCTCCTCTCTACTAGGCTCCTCCAAATAACATCGCGCGGAATGCTATCATAAGCCTTCTCTAGATCTATGAACACCATATGGAGGTCCTTACGCCGCTCTCTAAACTTCTCCATAAGGTGTCTGACGAGATGAATGGCCTCAGTCGTGGACCTCCCCGGCATGAAGCCAAATTGGTTCTCTGAGATCTCAACTTCTCTTCTAACCCTGCATTCCACCACTCTTTCCCAAAGTTTCATAGTATGACTGAGGAGTTTAATACCCCTATAGTTACTACAACTCTAAGCATCGCCTTTGTTCTTGAAAAAAGGCACGACAATACTATGCCACCACTCTGTCGGCATCTTAGAACCTCTGAGGATGATGTTGAACAGCTCTGCTAGCCACTGAACTCCGACTTCCCCAAGACAAAGCCACACCTCAATAGGGATCTGATCCGGACCTACAACCTTAGCTCTACCCATTTTCATTAGGGCACCCTTTACTTCCTCCTTGCTGATGCTCTCATAGGAACTAAACGAACGAGCAGAAGATAGACTAACTCCTTGCACCACCGAGTCACTACCTCTAGCCTCATTGAAAAGTTCGAAAAAATACCTATTCCACCGCTCCTTAATAGCCACATCGTTCACTAACACTTGGCCTAAATCATCCTTAATAAACTTAACGGGACCCAGGTCGCACCGCCCTCTTTCCCTAGCTTTCGCTAGTTTAAAAATAGCATTCGCTCCTTCTTTGGTGTCTAGGCGCTTGTACATCTCCTTGTAAGCCTCTCCTTTAGCCTTATCCACTGCCTTCTTAGCCTCTCTTTTCGCCACCTTGTACGCTACAATCTTCAAGATTCTCTCCTCCCCAGCACTAACCGACAAAAGCTCCTTAAATAGAGCTTGTTTTGCCTTAACCTTGTGTTGGACCTCCTCATTCCACCACCAAGCCTCCCTAGGTCCACTATACCTGCCCGAAGAAACCCCTACCACCTTCTCGCCCATCTCCTAATAGCATTGGCCATGCTGGTCCACAAAAGGTTAGCATCGCCCGCACGCAAAAAACCTCCTTCGCGGGTCAGAGACTCCTTGAATACTGTCGCCTTCTCACCCTTCAGATCCTTCCAGAGAATCCTAGGTCTAGCTTCTCTAACCCTGCTAACAACACGACCTCCCATGGATTTCAAGTCTTGAATCATCGTCTTCATGACGGTTAATCCTCGGCTCTTCGTCATAGCTAATTTATAACATTTATAAAATTTGTATCCTATACAAATTTACTAAAAAAAATAAATCGGCTCAAAACGGCCATTACAACCCTATCGAATAAAGATTCAAAATACTAAGTCCTTGAACTATACCACCATTCAAAAATAATGCAACCATTACATTAAAATAAATGACAATAATGATTAATCTAAATATAGACCTAATCAACAAAAATTAATCCAACTATTAGAATTAATCCAATTATTTCAGATAACCGTTAATTTTAATTTATTCCGGATAAAATAAATATTTTATTAAATTAATTCTCTTAAAAATAAAATTTCCATAATTATATTTTAGCCAAATTAAATCCAATTTAATTTGTGAGAAATTAATTTACCGAACGAAATATAAAAATGGAGTCAGAAAAAACACGGCCCCGGCCAAGCCCGGCCCAGGGCCGTGCCTTGCCTGACCAAAGACTCTAAGCCCCGAGTCGCGGTCCGCCATTTTTCCGGCTCGTCTTTTCGTTCCGAATCTAAAAATAATAATTTTTTTTTTAATTTTTATATTACACAATTAAATCAGTTTTTCAAAAAAAAAAACCAAAAAACCAAACCAAACATACCCAGTATATCCCGCTCAGAGCAGGGTCTGGGGAGGGTAAGATGTACGCAAACCATGCCCCTACTTATTACGGTAGGGAGGCTGTTTCTGTGAAGACCCCCAGCTTAGTGCACAGCAGAATCTCGTGTGATAAATACAAAGGAAAACATATGATTCGAAAAAAGATCGAAACCATACCTGAGCCCATGGCTTAATCCACATGGGACTTACCTACGTGGAATTTGGCTACTTCACTCCCGATGAACGCTGCTCTAACAAAAGAGAGGTTGACTCTGCGCACAGCTCCCTGTCAAAAATACACCACGCAAAGACAATAGGATAAAATATATAATAAAAGTAATAAATGCAATGCTCTAGCTCAAAGCTAAGCGAGACAACCCAACCCTGAGTCTCTCAACTACAGCACCGCTCCCTACAAAAGAATCCACAACTCTGATCTGGCGCCTCCAAGCGCACCTATCAATAGTCATGGTCTCGGAAAGGTTTAAGGCCTTCAAATCTAATCTCAGCTGCTCCTCCCACGTCCTCCTCGGTCTGCCTCTCCTCCTCTCCCCGACAACCAATAAACTCTCGACCCTCCTCACCGGAGCAGATGCCTGCCTCCTGCGGATGTGGCCAAACCATCTCAATCTCCCTTCCCTAACTTTCGCTGAAATGGGCGCCACTTCCAGCGCATTCCTGAAAACCCCGTTCGCGATTCTATCTAGCATTGTGCGACCACACGACCAACGTAACATTCTCATTTCAGCCACTTCTAACTTGCTCTCAAGCGACTTCTTCATCGCCCAACATTCGGAGCCATACAACATTGCAGGTCGGATTGCCGCTCTATAGAATTTACCCTTCAACTTTAAAGGGACTTTCTTGTCGCACAGGACCCCTGTCGCTGCTCTCCACCTTAGCCACCCCATGCGATGCGTGACATCATCTTCGCACTCACCTTCCTTCTGAATGATCGAACCCAAATACTTGAACTTATCCGTACGGGGTACGATCTGATCCGCAATTATGACCTCTACATCTTCCTCGTTGGCCTCACCACTAAAGTTACACCAGAGATACTCGGTCTTAGACCGGCTCACACGCAAGCCCTGGGATTCTAACTTAGCCCTCCAAAGCTCCAACTTCGAGTTCACCTCCCTCCTCGACTCCGCCACTAACACAATGTCGTCAGCAAAAATCATGCACCACGGGATGCCATCTTGAATCCCTCGCGAAATGACGTCAAGGATTAGAGCGAAGAGAAGAGGGCTTAGCGCCGACCCCTAGTGTAGCCCTATCTCAACCGGAAAATACTGGTTATCACCAACTGGGGTCCTAACGTACGTCCTAGCTTGGGAGTACATGTCTTGGATAGCCCTAACGAACGGCAACGACACCATCCTCTCTACTAGGCTCCTCCAAATAACATCGCGCAGAATGCTATCATAAGCCTTCTCTAAATCTATGAACACCATATGGAGGTCCTTACGCCACTCTCTAAACTTCTCCATAAGGCGTCTAACGAGATGAATGGCCTCAGTCGTGGACCTCCCCGGCATGAAGCCAAATTGGTTCTCTGAGATCTCAACATCTCTTCTAACCCTACATTCCACCACTCTTTCCCAAAGTTTCATAGTATGACTGAGGAATTTAATACCCCTATAGTTACTACAACTCTGAGCATCACCTTTGTTCTTGAAAAAAGGCACGACAATACTATGCCTCCACTCTGTCGGCATCTTAGAACCTCTGAGGAGGATGTTGAACAGCTCTGCTAGCCACTGAACTCCGACTTCCCCAAGACAAAGCCACACCTCAATAGGGATCTGATCCGGACCTACAGCCTTAGCTCTACCCATTTTTATTAGGGCACCCTTTACTTCCTCCTTGCTGATGCTCTCACAGGAACTAAACGAACGAGCAGAAGATAGACTAACTCCTTGCACCACCGAGTCACTACCTCTAGCCTCATTGAAAAGTTCGAAAAAATACCTATTCCACCGCTCCTTAATAGCCACATCGTTCACTAACACTTGGCCCAAATCATCCTTAACGCCGCCCTCTTTCCCTAGCTTTCGCTAGTTTAAAAATAGCATTAGCTCCTTCTTTGGTGTCTAGGCGCCTGTACATCTCCTCGTAAGCCTCACATTTAGCCTTATCCACTGCCTTCTTAGCCTCTCTTTTCGCCACCTTGTACGCTACAATCTTCAAGATTCTCTCCTCCCCAGCACTAACCGACAAAAGCTCCTTAAATAGTGCTTGTTTTGCCTTAACCTTGTTTTGTACCTCCTCATTCCACCACCTTGCCTCCCTAGGTCCACTACACCTGCCCGAAGAAACCCCTACCACCTTCTCGCCCACTCTCCTAATAGCATTGGCCATGCTGGTCCACATAAGGTTAGCATCGCCCCCACGCAAAAAACCTCCTTCGCGGGTCAGAGACTCCTTGAATAGTGTCACATTCTCACCCTTCAGATCCTTCGAGAGAATCCTAGGTATAGCTTCTCTAGCCCTGCTAACAACGCGACCTCCCATGGATAAATCCATAGCCAGCAGCCGGTGTTGAGAAGCACATGCCTCGCTCCGGAACACCTTGCAGTCCACGCACGCCCTAGCATCACGATTGCGCAAGAGAAGGTAGTCAATTTGCGTGTTGTGCCCCCCACTACTGAAGGTGATGAGGTGCTCAGCTCTCTTCTGAAAAACAGAGTTAACAATTACCAACTCATGCGTAGTGGCAAACTCCAACAGTGCGGAACCTCCTGCATTCCTAACTCCGAAGCCGAAACCCCCATGCGCACTATGATAACCATCCACCCCCTCACCAATGTGCCCATTGAAATCGCCCCCCAAAATAATAAATTGATCGTCCGGAATACACCCGACCAACTCATCTAAACAGACCTAAAAAGCTTCCTTATCAAGCACACCCAAACCAACATGTGGGGCATACGCACATACCACGTTAACCACCTTCTCCCCAACCACCACTCTCACGGACATAATCCTATCATTACACCTCTTCACTTACACGATATTGTCCTTAAGCTCCTTAGACAAAAGAATGCCCACACCATTGCTCGAGTTAGCAAGGCCTGAATACCACAATTTATAACCGTTCACCTCCCTGGACTGCGCCCCCTTCCACCTAGTCTCCTGAATACAAGCCACATCAACCCTTCTCTTACCCAAAACATCCACAAGCTCTAAAAGTTTACCCGATAAGGTACCCAAATTCCAACTACCAACCCGCAAACAGCGCGACATCGACCAACACACAACACAACCACACTACGAAAAATAAAATGAGGTAGTGAAGACAAAAATGAAAATATGATGAGAATGAGAAAGACAATTTAAAAGCAAGCAAACCACATACAAATCACAATAGGTAGTAGATATATAGCTGATGAAAATGAAATTTAACATAAAAGTACAATGATACCAGACTTCGACACGCCTTGGAGGAGGAGAATCCGCGGGATCTGGAAACCGAGCGATTCCTAAACACCCCCCAGTCTTCGAGACGACTTGAAAAAGAGGAAGCTTTGGAGAGGATTCCGTGCAGCTTGAAAAAATGGCAAAGGAACCTGCAAAACAGACAACTATATGCTATATGCTATACTAATGTTAGATTGAAGGGGAGGGAATGAATGTAGCGTTGAATGATTATTATTCCGGCAGTACGCCGGCCAGAAAATGACCAACAACGGCACTAAAGCAGTTAATACACTTACAACAAGTATAGCTTCTTTCAGTTTTTCAAAAGAAAAATAGATTTATATTGTTACATAAAATCATGAAAAATAATTTTTAGATGAACAATTAAACATTAACAATTAAAACAATTAAGATTCTAAATCATAAAAAAAATAGTCAAGCATTCCAAATGCAAATATCGAATATACAATCGCATAGACCTCGCTCCGGTACCACTGTTGGGATTTGGTGATTAAAAAAATGAGTATACGCAACGAAAAATAAAACCGGTCAAACCGGATAAAAACCAAATCCCAAAAATAAATCGATCAAGCATCGTATAAACGAATATAAATAAAAATGACGAATATAAGAATCATAGAATCCATACCCTCGTAACCTTTGATAATTTCTTCTTTATGCCGAGCACGAACACGAATCCAATCGAACAAGCTTTTGGAAATTCCCGAGCACCGAAAATACCGTACATCTACGTATCACTCGTCGGAATACGACCGGAAAATATTTCTATCAATTTATACTCTAAGTATACGGCTAGAAATTGATAGAATTAGCTTATATATTTTTATTAATACTCTAAGTATTTTATAAAAAATGTTTTCTCTCAAAATACACTTAGAAAATAAGTGTATAAATTTAGAAACAATTTCTCTCCTTTCTTAAACCAACTCACGGGTCAATCAAGTCACGGCTGAATCAAAGTGCAAGAAATGGAGGTAGAAGCTATGTAATATAAATACAAAGCATAACACACTCATCATCTCAATCATTAAGATATAATTAATTTATTAAATAAATTAATTAAAACCTCACATAATATAAAATGTCTTCTAAAGACAAAATAGATAATTCATCACCATGATGAAGTGAGTGGGGCGGCTATGATAGATTTTAGGTGTTGGTCCATTTTGGTCCGTGAAACGGATCCTCGTGTATCTAATGCGATAGATAAACCTTGGTACGTCTCAATATTAATACAATTAATTAATCCAATTAATTAATTATATTAAAAATAAATTCTCTAAGAAATTATATGAATAAATTATTTACCCAATAATTTATTTAATTCACGAGACCAATTTAATTTATCCAATAAATTAAACTAGACATCCAATGTCCAATATTAACCAAGAGAGAATAAGCTAAATATAATCCGTCGTCAATTCCTGTGCCGCGAATGTGTAGGTTCGTCTTAGTTAGTATTGGGAGTGATGTAACCGAGCTGATCGGTCACCAAGAACCGGGTTAATCTTAGGAGTTTAGCTAAGAAAACCCAAACTGTATGAAGTATTGTCTTTTCCTCTCTCTAAAGTGTGCTGTAATCTCAGAATGTCCTTTTAGATGAAAACACCCCCTCCCTTTTATAGAAGGGAGAGGTGCCTCTTCTCTAAGATCTTCCCTGATTTTTAGAGAAGATCCCGGATATCCAGGGATTCAGGCTGCGATTTCCCATCCCTGGATTTCCGGGATTGCAAGGTATGGGCTCTCAATCCCTGGATCTCAGGAATTCTGTCAGGTGAGTCAGGGTCTCCTTTCCCGAGAGTTCGACCTTCATGAGCTCAGAGGCCTTAGGTCGGCTCATATTATAAAAGATCACTTAGGTCGGGACATTCCTATTCAAATCTGTAGGTCGAGAGACCTTTGAGGTCGGCAACCTCTTTAACAGATGTCACAGGTCAGCGGGGCCTCCGAGGTCGGCGCCCTTTTATCTGAGGTTTATAGATCGGAGGACTTTGAGGTCGGCATCCTCTTGTCTGAGAACCTAGGTCGGACTTTATTACTCTAAGAAAACCTTTCTTTACTAAGAGGTCGATACTCCGACTTATATTGGTCCATATTTTAAACCGGGTTTTCAGGGAGCGCACATTCGGCGTCCTATCAACCAGTCCCCCCTACTCTAGTCGAGCTGTAAGAACGAGTAGAGTAAGATTTGTTTACAATCTGATGACCTTGACACAATAGTCCTTGGGATTCCCGTTCCCAGATAACGAGGTTCCTCGGACTTCGTGCGCTTTAATATCCACGTCTTTTCCTTTCCCCGCCTCCCAAACGTCGCGTCTATTGTCAAGTCGAGGTGTCGACCTGCTATAGGTCGGATGAGGCGGTGCCAGATCCAAGCCGTTCTTTTACAGGAGGCATCGGACGCTCCAGGTCGCCCGTTATCTTCTTGATTTTCGCCCTCTTTCTCTATAAGTAGGAATCTTCTACCCCCTTCAGCCATTTCCGCTCTTCTTCCTGCGACATACTAGTGTGAGGGTATTCCGGCGACACTTGCGACCTTGGTTTCCTGCCTTCGGTGGTGCTTCCACTACCTTTCTCCGGCGATCTTCTACCCAATCCCATGGGTATGTTCCTCTAAACACCTCTTTAGTTTTTCTTTTGGTTTGTTACCGATATTTTCCTCTTCTTCCTCCCTTTTCTTCCTTTTATTATGTCGTCTGCTTCGGATTCTCAGAATCTTTCCGGCGAATCGGCCGTGGACTCCTTTTTAGAAGGTCTTTCCTCTTCTGATGGGGATTCGGGGTAGGTCGGGCGAGCTCTTTGGTTCCTCCCTCTGTCTTAGAGATGAGCCCCTAGGTGATGTAGATTGGTCCGAGCTAGGTGACATCCCTTCTAGCCTTCCCTCTGGCATCCCCCTAATCATTGTAGATCCCCCTTCCCCTCCTCCTATGGACGAAGTAACTGTGACCGGCCTCTTAGCCGATCCATATCAGACGGTTGTAGGAGCGACTCGAGTTCTCCCTCCTCATCCTCTATCTAGGACTAGCCCAGCCGCGCTGGCTAGTTTTATAAAATTTCTTAGACTTCCCCCGGGGTGGAAATTTGTCACGCCTCAGGCTAGTGACACCCCTGATCATCCTCCCCCGGGGCATATTACCTGGTTCGTGGATCAGGTGAGCAGTGGTCTTCGCTTTCCACTCCATCCCTTCATTGTCTATCTCTCCGTTAAATATAATCTTCCCCTCAACCTGTTTTCTCCCAACTCTTTTCGTTATATGGTTGGTTTTCTCGTGCTGTGTCATTACAGACACGAGGAACCCGACCTGAGTTTTTTCTATTTTTGTTTTGGGCTAAAGAGTTTTAAAGGCTCCATTTACTTAACTTCCCGAAACAACGCCCATTTCTTTACCCACCTCCCTTCCAATGTGAAGGACTGGAGGTCCCGTTTCTTTTTCCTCCGGCTCCCTACAGCTGATTCTTGGGGTTTTCCCACGGAATGGACATAGGCTACTCCGAGCCAGGATCTTATTCCTAGGCGCAGTTCCATCCGGGCTGCGTGTGTCGAGAAAGTTCGGGAATGGAATGCCATTCCCTATAATGCTTTCCAACTGACGCAATTCCATGATCTTCTGTTCCATTGTGGGCTGAGCTCGAATCCTTACCCAGCTATCCCTGATATTGGTAGGCTTTATCGGTTCTTTCCATAGTATGATCTTTGTTATTTTGTTTTTTAGTTATTTCCCTGACCGTTTATATTGTTTTTTGTAGATCGGTTCATGCGGACCTGCCAGTCGGATGCCTCTAAGCCGGCTGAACCAACGAAAGAGAAGGTCCCCAAGTCGATGAATCCCCCCAAGGAGAGGGCAGAGGGCTCATCAAAAATTAAACGGAAGCTCCCTTCTCGCCCCAAGTCTGGGGTGACTCTCCCCTCCGACCTGGCTCCTACCTTGACCACCGGACGAAGCCCTGCTAGCTCGTCTCGGCAGCTTCAGGTCACTCAGAGGGGCCCCTCTCCTAGCTCCCCCGCTTCCAAACGACCAAAGACCGCGGGTCCCCCAGGTCCGGCTATGGAGACTCTTCTCCGTTGCAAGGAGTTTGAGAAATTTCTTCCATATTTCAGCTCCATGGTCCCGACTAGGGATAAGCTGGGATTACGAGATGCCACGGAGGACCCTCGCTTCGATGCTATGATGATGTATTTTGGGAAGGTATTCCCCCTTTTCGCCTTCCTCCCGTTTTTGACTATTTTCATATTTATTATTACCCTTTGCCGTCCTGATGTGACTTTCTTTCTTGTGCAGTTCTTCGCCACCTTTGTTACCTTCGCAGAAGATCATAAGATCGGTGCTTCGTTTTCCTCCCAGCTCACCCAGATGTCAGCCGATCTGGCGGCCGCCCTGTCGGCTAATTCCGATATTTCGGCTCAGCTTCAGGAGAGGGAATATCGCTTAGATGTTGCTCTTAAGAAAAGCTCTGAGCGGGAGGCGGTTTTGGAACGGGCTCAGATGGCCAACATTCAGCTGAACCAAGAGATGAAATTCTGGAAGACCCTGTCTCAAGCTGAATCGGATAAAGTGGGCCAGCTCGAGGCTCAGTTGTCGGAAGCTAGGGCCGGATGCGAGAGGATTGCCCAACTTGAGGCCCGGGCTAAGGCTGAGTTGGAGAAGGTCGCCCAACTCGAAGCTCAGGATAGAGCAGAATCAGAAAGGGTTGCCCAGCTGGAAGCTCAGGCTAGAGCAGAATCAGAAAGGGTTGCCCAGCTGGAAGCTCAACTAGCCGAGGCTAGATCCGAGGGATCATCTTATGAGCGTGGGGTGACGGATGGCCGACGTCGATTTCTGACCAGTGACGTTGGTCACTCTTTCTTGGAGGCCTACCGTTCCGCCCTCCTAGCCCGGTATCACAATTCTACCGCTTTCCTGGTTAAACTAGCCCCTGCCGCGACACAATATTTCGATTTTGCTCTAACTCGTGCTCGTGAGCAACTGGCTTCTTTGGGTTTTACGGGAGAGCTGGACCGGGATGCTGCATTGAACGGGGCTCCTGTTCCTTCGGGTTGGTCCGGGGACGTGGAAGAATCTCCGGAGGCAGCCTGGTGGGAGGACGCCCTTGAGGAGTCTATAAAGAAATCCGGCCTGGATTTGGAGCTGCCTTCTACTCCTCCTAACTCACCTGTTAAGGCCAGCACTCCTAATCCCGAGGTGACCGGGACTGACCTTGATGATTCTCCTTCGTTGCCCCCTCCATCTTCCGAGCCTGTAGTTTAGTCTTTTTAAGTTTTGTGTAGACATGTATATATTTTTTTTTTGTCTTGTTCATTGTACTGGCACACCTGTTTTTAATGAAAAGTTTTTGAGTTGAATACACTTTGGATTTGTACGATAGTGATCTGCTTTGTATCATGGCTTATCTCTGCCATTTCTAAGTTAATGTAGTTCGGCGTCGATTGTAACCTCGATGTATCTGAGCCTGTTTGAATTGATATGATCACTTCCCAATATAACCCGGCCTTTTCCTAGTATAGCCCCAGCTATTTTAAATTTCGCAATATCTTAAATGTAACCCGACCACTTCGACCTTTACGAGTTGTAATGGTTTGGTGTTTTTTAGGTTAATTTAACCTAACCTTTTCACCGATCTTTAGTATAGGTTGGGTATTTCCCTTAGTCATAGCATCACAGGGTGGTTCACCCTTATTTAGATCCGAAGGCATTTCACCTGATCGGATGTCATAGGGCGGTTCACCCTTACTCGGATCTGAAGGCGTTTCGCCTGATCAGATGTCACAGGGCGGTTCACCCTTACTCGGATCTGAAGGCGTTTCGCCTGATCAGATGTCACAGGGCGGTTCACCCTTACTCGGATCTGAAGGCGTTTCGCCTGAGCAGATGTCACAAGGCGGTTCACCCTTACTCGGATCTGAAGGCATTTCGCCTGATCAGATGTCACAGGGCGGTTCACCCTTACTCGGATCTGAAGGCGTTTCGCCTGATCAGATGTTACAGGGCGGTTCACCCTTACTCGGATCTGAAGGCGTTTCACGTGATCAGATGTCATTTCTAGTTTTACTTGATCAACACATTCAGATAGATTTTTTTTTTAATAGACTTTTATTAAAACAACACAAACTTTTTTCCACACCTCTTCATACAAAATACTTTTTTAAGTGACATATGTTCCAAGGTCTTTTGATGGGGTGCCCTTCCATATCCTCGAGCTCATAAGCTCCCCCTGCATAAATTTGGATTACCTTGTAAGGCCCCTCCCAGTTCGGCTCCAGCTTTCCTGTTTTTCTGAGGGCATCAGCTCGCCTAAGCACCATATCACCGACCTGGAACTATCTATTCCTGACTCCTTTGTCGTGAGCTGCTTTTGTCAGGCTTTTGTATCTTTCAGTTCGTGCTGCGGCTGCTTCCCTTCTTTCTTCTATAGTGTCTAACGCCTTCTTCATTATTTCCTCGTTTTCCACCTCGTTGAACCATTGAACCCGATGAGACATTTCTCCGACTTCTGCTGGGATGACGACTTTGGACCCGTACACCATACTGAAGGGTGTTTCCCCTGTTGACGATATAGGTGTGGTCCTGTATGACCATAGTACTGAGCTGATCTCATCCACCCATCCTCCTCCAACTTTGTCTAAGCGGGTTTTGATCCCTTGCAAGATTGTCCTGTTAGTTACCTCCACTTGCCCATTAGCCTGTGGGTGAGCAACCGCAGCGAACCTTTGCCTGATATGCATACCCTCGCACCAGGACTGGGTTCTTTTCCCATTGAATTGAGTTCCATTATCTGAGATAAATATCTGGGGCGCTCCGTACCTGCAGCAAATGTTGTTAAACAGAAAACTTATGATTCTTTGCTCGGTTATGGTGGCCACGGGCTCGGCTTCTACCCAATTGCTGAAGTAGTCTATGGCTACTACTAAGAACTTTCTTCCTCCCGAGCCAGGTGTAAACTGCCCCATGATATCAATTCCCCATTTAGCGAAGGGACAGGGTGCTCCCATGGTAATCATATCTTCAGCTGGGATGTGAATTAAGGGTGCGTGCACTTGACATTTTTGGCATCGCTTAACCATCTCTACTGCTTTCTTGCTCATGGTCGGCCAAAAAAACCATCCCTTAGTGTTTTGCTAATTAGCGCTCTTCCTTTGGTATGATCTCCGCAGCACCCTTCATGGATTTCTTCCAATATACCCCCCCTTCTTCTTCCGAAACGCACCGTAGGTATGGACCGAGGTAGGATCTTTTGTATAGTTCATCATTAATGCAACAGAACCTCGCTGCTCTTCGCACAATCTTCATTCTTTCTTGCCTTTCCTTGGGTAGTTCTGCCCTTCTTAGGTATGCCAACAAAGGAGTTCGCCAATCTGCCATCTCGTTCACCTCCATCACCTGTTTCATGATGCTACTCCGGGCTGCTCCCAAAATTGTTACTGTTCGCGAGCGGCAATCCACTAAGGAGCTTCCCATTTTTGCTAGGTAATCAGCTTTTGCATTTTCCGCCCTAGGGATATGCATTAACTTCCATTCCCCTAGTTTTTTGGCAGCCTCTCTCACTTCCTCAACATACTTCTTCATCCGATCCTCATTTATCTCAAATTTTCCTTCTACCTGTTGTGTGACCAGTTGGGAATCAGAGTAAGCAATGAGTGCGCCCAAGTCTATCCCCAGCTGCATTCCCTTAACCAGGGCTTCATATTCGGCCTCGTTGTTAGATGCTCTGAAATCGAATTTTATGGCATACTCTAATTGTTCACCCTCCGGGGTAGTAAGGACTATCCCTGACCCAGAACCACTGGTTGTTGCCGATCCATCCACATGTAATAGCCACTGTCCCTCTGGTGGCGATGGCATGGCCCCCTCTTGGATGAAGTCCACTAGGGCCTAAGCTTTAATTGCCGTTCTCGGATCATACTCCATGTCGTATTCCCCCATTTCTACCGCCCACTTCACCAGGCGACCTGACGCGTTAGGTCGCCCTAATATTTCCCTTAAGGGCAAGTTGGATCGCAGTTTTATCCGGTGGGCTAGGAAATAGAGCCTCAATCGCCTGGCTATAACTACTAACGCCAGTGCCCCTTTTTCTAGCTCGGAGTAATTCCGTTCTGCTCCTTGCAAAATTCGGCTTGTATAATAAATGGGTTTTTGCTTACTCATTTCTTCTCTTAGCAAGACCGAGCTAACCGCCCCCTCTCCCACGGATAAGTAGAGTACGAGATCCTCTTCTGGTATTGGTTTGGTGAGTAGAGGCAGCTCAGCCAAATATTCTTTTAATTTTTCGAATGCTGTTTGCGCTTCTGGGGTCCATTCGAACTTGTTCCCTTTTCTTAAGAGTTTAAAAAATGGGAATCCCTTCTCGACCGAGCGTGATATGAACCGGCTCAGCCCTGCTATTCTTCCTGTTAGTATCTGGATATCCTTGATATTTTTTGGATGATTCATTTGCAGCACTGCCTTAACCTTCTCCGGGTTGACCTCGATTCCTTGTTCTGTGACTACATATCCGAGGAATTTTCCCGATTTGACTCCAAAAGAACATTTTGATGGGTTGAGCTTCATTCCGTATGTGCGTAGGTTTTCGAACGTCTCTTCTAGGTCTCTGATATGCTCTCTTGCCTTTACGCTTTTTACTAGCATGTCATCCAC
The DNA here is from genome assembly GCA_033398695.1 of Orobanche coerulescens. Classification (NCBI taxonomy): domain Eukaryota; kingdom Viridiplantae; phylum Streptophyta; class Magnoliopsida; order Lamiales; family Orobanchaceae; genus Orobanche; species Orobanche coerulescens. The sequence continues at coordinate 147,548,668 of CM065814.1, read as the reverse complement.
GTACACTTCCATGTTTCTTCCGATTTGGGATCTAAAGATTCTGTCAACCATCCTTTGATATGTAGCTCCTGCATTTTTTAACCCAAAAGGCATGCATACATAACAAAAAGTTCCTTTTGATACCACAAAACTAACCCTCTTTCTGTCCTCGGGTGCGAGAGGAATCTGATGATATCCCTGAGAAGCATCCATCATACTGAGCAACTCGCACCCCGAGGTTGAATCCACTAGCTGATCTATGCGGGGTAACGGGTAGTGATCCTTTGGACATGCTTTATTTAGGTCCCGGAAGTCCATGCACATCCTCCACTTCCCCTGGCCTTTCCCCACCATGACAGCGTTGGATAGCCACTCCGGAAACTGGATCTCCATTATGTGTCAAGCTCGGAGGAGCTTGTCAACTTCTTCCCCAATGACCCCATCCATCTCCGGCCCAAAATGCCTCCTCTTCTGCTTCACTGGTCTTATGGTTGGGTCGATGTTTAACCTGTGCTCGACAACTGTTGGGCTGATTCCCACCAGATCCTCAGCTGCGAACGTGAAAATGTCCACAAATCTCCTTAGCAGGCTGATAAGGCTTTCCTTTATTCCATCGTCTAACCGACTTCCCATGCGAGTTTTTGTTTCCGGCTTTCCTTGAACCAATTCTATTTCTAGCAACTCCTCATTGGGCTTGACGCCTTCTTCCTCAGCTTCCTCGGGCGCCTTTGATTGTTTATTCTTCTTAGACTCTAGATCCGGACCTCCTAGCTCGGATGTCCTTTGTCCGCGCTGCACTCCCTGCTTTACCGTTGTCTGGTAACAAGATCGAGCTACAAACTAATCCCCGGCTACTTCCCCTACCTCACCTCCTACGGGGAATTTTACTTTCATGTGTGCGGTAGAGGCCACTGCTTCGAACTTGTTGAGTCCCGGTCGTCCTAGAATGGCGTTATAGGCCGATTTGGTGTCCACCACTAAAAACCTGAGCGTCTTGACCTTTCGATGGGGCATCCGACCTAGTGCTACCGGAAGCACCACTTCTCCAACCGGTTGCACCTCGGTCATGCAGAACCCATAGAGCGTGGTATCTACCTTCTTTAATTCCACCTCCAGGTTCATCTGTTTGAAACCGTCATAGAATAAGATGTCTACCGAGCTTCCCGTATCGATAAATACCCTTTGCACATCGTAACTGGCGATCTCCGCGGTGATGACCAGCGCATCATTATGGGGCGCATGTATCCCGTTATAATCCGTGGGGCTGAACTGAATGATAGGCCCGCTGCCTACAGAGGTGACCTCCTTGAGCTGATGACACCTAGCCTTTCGTGCGTGGGCTTTCCTATCCTGATTAGAACTTCCATCGGTTGGTCCTCCTGATATCATGTGGATTACTCATTTCTTAGCTGGGAGAGCAGCGGGTGTTAGGTGTATTTTTATGCGCTTTATATCATTATTTTATATCCATCTTGAGCCTAAATCAGCATAAATGAGCTTTTAATGCATTATTATTGTATGTTTTGCAGGAAATCGGAGTCCGGAAGCCAAAACGATGAAAAACGGATTTAAACAATGATTTTGATCATGAGCCACTAGACACACCAGTGAACCGCGCACACGAAGACAACCAATAATAATACGCACATCAGTCTTGTGTCTTGCCAAGACACCAAGTGAGCCGCGGCACAGAAAGCGCAAAAAAGGGAGCGGCTGTACGTGCTGAATTGCTTTTGGGCCGCAGGAGATTTTTTCTGTAGTGGGCCGCAAATCATGGCTTTATGTTAGTGGGCCGAGAGGAACGATTTTACTCCCTGGGGAAAAGGCATCTACTGGGGGATGGAAAAGAAAAAGAATATAAAAAGGAGGACAACAAAGAGAATGAAAGGAGGAGGGGGAAGAACCGAGGCAGGTTAGCGGCGGAAGGAATATAGTAGAAAAGAAGGTGTAGATTTCGGGGCGAGGACAAGACCACGGATCCCTACGGTTTTTCTGCATCTTAATTTTTAGATTTATTCGAGTAGGATTTTGATTGTAGCCGATTTAAGCGGTTTGATTATTTATTATTATTTCGATTTACTCGTTATTCATTGAATTGGATTAACCTTTGCATTGTATCTTTTTAATTATCTGGCAATGATTAATTTGTTTTGAATGTCTTTATGGATTCGGGAGATGAAATTTAGGCATAGTTCTTGTGAGACGAATCATAATTTTCGTGAGATAGGAATATCTTCGTGCGAATTGTGAGCTCGTTATTTTGGGAATTCTTGAACTGCTTTAGCTATTAATTATCCGATTCGAATAGGTATATATCGAGTTAGTAATTCGTAGTATTTTCTATCGACCTTGGGAAAGGCTTTAGAATAATTTAGGAATTCCCGCTTACAATCAATTGAATAATGATGAATTGAATCGAATAAATATCATTCCCGATTGTTTGAGGTGAAAATCATAATCCTACCCTTATTAGTATTATTATTATTATTATTATTATTATTAGTATTAGTACTATTATTTACTTTCTGCAATTAGTTTAGATATAAACTCTATTTAATTGTTCTTCAAATAAAATTGTGAGTTGATTAAATTTTGGTACTTAGTGAAATCGGTCATAGAGGAACGATACTTTACTTATCACTTTATTACTTGTTGACACCGTGCACTTGCGGCATATTGTGAGGATTTTCCCACAACAAGTTTTGGCGCTGTTCTTGAGATGATTTTCGCTAATATCAATACCAAGCGACTCTAATTTTAATTTGAAGTTTTTTTTTCTTTGTTTAGTCTCTTTATTTTTATTTTCTTCATTATGTTTTCCTATGAGTATCGTGACCCTTGGCATTTCATAAATTTCGATGCTCTTAATAATTTGCCAAATAGGGTCAGTCAGCCCCCTCCCCCAAAAGAAAAGACCATGCTTGAAATTTATGTAGACGTTCTTAAAAATCCTGATAGTACCCTTTTTGAGCTACAATGCGCACATCGTGGTCTTGAGAATCACTACGGTTATTTTCCAGCTCATTTATTTAGTAGTGAAGTTGAGGGGGAGGTTGAGAAGAATGACATGTTGAGTTTTAGGGTCGATCCCCAAGCACCCAATGAGTTGAGTTCATAAAGTGTGATGAGCCTAGAGAAGAAGTTATCATTGATGATGTTTCCAAAGAAATTCCATTAAATTGTCATCAAACTTCGACTAATAAGGTGAATACTTTTGTGCCAAAAATTTTATTAACGGTGCCACGCATAATTTTTCCTAAATCCATAATGGGAGAGATTGACCCCATTACTCATGATTTTGTTGAGGCTGATTCTTCGAGTTCTAATGAGGTTGTGCATGATAATTCTTTATTATTTGCCCATTCGAACTCTGCTTATTTTTTCATGCCTTATCATTATTATATTCTTCCATCATTTTTTGGTTGTCCGCATAATTATTCTTATTCATCATTTTTGGCAACCGGGCATGAGCCAAAGCCTCCCCTATGGAATAAGCGGCTTATAGATTGCAAGAAGGGGGCATTTGGCAATCTCCCAAGAAAAAAGCCACGTTAAATTTTTTCGCCACGTCGTGCTCAAGACGTAAAATAGAGCGCTGGATGGGAGGCAACCCATCATTTTTACTTGCTTTCTAGTTAGTTGTTTTTATTTGATTTTTTCGTTAGTAATTTATTTTTTTCTTTGTTTTTGTTATTTCATTTGGATTCGTGTATTCTTGTTGGCCCTTATTTCTCTAATATTTCCTTATGACCCCTATGAGTTATTATTCTTCATATTCTAGTCTTTCTTGATTTAATGTTTATTGTTATCTCATGACTAGAGACTAAGTTTGGGGGTCCCTCGTGATGTTGGGCGTTATTTGAAGTATGGATTGACTGACATTTCCACTCAGACATGTGCGGGTGTTCAAGAAGACATTTGGAATAAGTTTCACTTTTCCTTATCTCTTTTATTTTCACATGAGTTTTATTATTGATAATGTTATGTGTAGTGGACTTTATTTTGCATGTTGTTGATGGTTTTTGCAAGCTTGAATTTTTCGTGAATTTTTCGTGCTTCCATGTGTAAAACTGATGTTACGATACTGATTTCTCTTGGAAGAAACGGTTGAGTTTTAGTCGAGTTGCAATCAGCGATATCTGTTTCTGTTGAGTATTCAATTAGGTCCGAAATTTTATCATTTTTGTAGAAATTTTAGCGGATAAGAGAGGAGACATTCGTGTTTTCAAATCACCGTTTATACGTTTGGTTAAACTTTTCGCGTAGCTAATCGTCCAGTAATATGAGTCTTGTTGGCATTTGGATTGAGTTTAGGATCAGACAGTTTTTCCAAAAAGTCGAGATATTATTTGTTCTATGATGGGAAGTTTAGTAACCGGGGGTATTCACGTGACCCGTCGTTTACTCTCGCGTAAAACGACGACCCTGAATAGATTAATAATTTAGAAATATCACATTACCGATGATGGGAAGCCTAGTAACCGGGGGTATTCACGTGACCCGTTGTCTACTTTCGCGTAAAACGGCAACCTTGACATGCGGGAATTGCTGTTCGAGTTTTTTCTCCGCTGTAGAGGGGGACTTAGTAACTAGAAGCATCCATGTGCCCCATGAGTGTCTTTTACGTTAAACGGTTCCCCGATATATGAGAATGGAAATCCACCCTAGGATCATCCCGATGAAATATCCCGAGAGCCGAAACCTAGTGGTTAACTCGAATCATATTATTGATCATACATAGGGGAATGTTGTCCGAGGAGTAAGTTTAATAATGAAACTCTTGAATTTTGCCTCTAGACTGTGGGATTGGGCGAATTGGCTTGTTTAATCTAACCCTTCATATTGACGGTCGGTTAAATTCACGCTTGTTAATCTTTGAGCTTGATTTTCTCCATGAACGATTGATTAGAATTTGAAATTGGTTACTTAGTGGAATCAGTGTCCTGGATGTGACTCACTATTACGATACTTGTATTATTCTTTGAGATTTTCAGGGTAGTATTGATTAAGTTGAGCACTATGGATTTGCATGATTATTCACGATACATTTTGTTTAAAATTATAATTTTTTGCTTGAGGACAAGCAAAGGCTCAAGTTTGGGGGTATTTGTTAGGTGTATTTTTATGCGCTTTTATATCATTATTTTATATCCATCTTGAGCCTAAATCAGCATAAATGAGCTTTTAATGCATTATTATTGTATGTTTTGCAGGAAATCGGAGTCCAGAAGCCAAAACGATGAAAAACGGACGAAAACAGCAGTTTTTGATCATGAGCCGCGGCACACACCAAGTGAACCGCGGCACACGAAGACAACCAGCGAATAATATGCACACTGTACTGTGTGCTGCGGTACACACCAAGTGAGCCGCGGCACAGAAAGCGCAAAAAAGGGAGCGGATGTACGTGCTGAATTGCTTTTAGATTGCAGGAGATTTTTTCTGTAGTGGGCCGCAAATCATGGCTTTATGTTAGTGGGCCGAGAGGAACGATTTTACTCCCTGGGGAAAAGGCATCTACTGGGGGATGGAAAAGAAAAAGAATATAAAAGGGAGGACAGCAAAGAGAATGAAAGGAGGAGGGGGAAGAACCGAGGCAGGTTAGCGGCGGAAGGAATATAGTAGAAAAGAAGGTGTAGATTTTGGGGCGAGGACAAGACCACGGATCCCTACGGTTTTTCTGCATCTTAATTTTTAGATTTATTCGAGTAGGATTTTGATTGTAGCCAATTTCATGACGGTTTGATTATTTATTATTATTTCGATTTACTCGTTATTCTGTTGAATTGGATTCTTCTTACTGTTCTTAATGCTTTTTAATTGTCGGCCAATGATTAATTTGTTTTGAATGTCTTTATGGATTCGGGAGATGAAATTTAGGCATAGTTCTTGTGAGACGAATCATAATTTTCGTGAGATAGGAATATACTCGTGCGAATTGTGAAGCCTGTTATTTTGGGAATTCTTGAACTGTTTTAGCTATTAATTATCTGATTCGAATAGGGATATATCGAGTTAGTAATTCGTAGTATTTTCTATCGACCTTGGGAAAGGCTTTAGAATAATTTAGGAATTCCTGGCTTACAATCAATTGAATAACAGTGAATTGAATCGAATAAATATCATTCCCGATTGTTTGAGGTGAAAATCATAATCCTACCCCTTATTAGTATTATTATTATTATTATTATTAGTATTAGTACTATTATTTACTTTCTGCAATTAGTTTAGATATAAACTCTATTTAATTGTTCTTCAAATAAAATTGTGAGTTGATTAAATTTTGGTACTTAGTGAAATCAGTCCTCGAGGGAACGATACTTTACTTATCACTTTATTACTTGTTGACACCGTGCACTTGCGGCATATTGTGAATGATTTTCCCACAACAGCGGGTCCCCGAGGAGCTTCTCTTTTCACCCCCGCCCCTCCTTGGGGCATGGATGGTTGCCTCCGACCTCCATTCCTCTGTTGATATGTGAACTCCATTAGATGTCCCGCTCGGACCAACCTTTCGATATCATCTTTAAGGTGCTTGCACTCATCTGTTTTATGCCCGTAATCATTTTGGAATCGACAATAAAGCTCTGATTTCGGCTGGATGGGCCTATTAGGACGAGATGCAGGCCACTCGATAACCCTGTTCATCTTATCTTCAACTGCTTCCAAAACCTGAGCTCTCCTCATTGTTAGTGGGCTGTATTGGTCAAATCTTGGTCGTCTTAGAATGGTATCGCTCTTCTTTCGGTCTATTTTCCCCGCGGCATTTCTTCCCGAGGTAAATTTCCTTGAAAGGTGTACTCCTCGCGCCGTATCAATCTGCTAGAACCCCTCTCCCCATCTTCGGGCTTTTCTTGCAATTCCTCCTTATCCTTCTCGGTTTCCTCAACATTAATGTATTTCGAACATCGGGCTAAGACCTCATCATATGTTCTGGCTGGTTTTTTAGCTAATGAGGTGCGTAGCAACCCAGGCCTCAGTCCCTGCGTCAAGGCACTGGTTTTTACTTCTTCTGTACCTCCAGACATGCCTTTGTAAATCGGGTCACATAAGCTCTCAGCGCTTCTCCGGAGTACTGCTTGATACTGAACAAGGACATGAAGGTCTTTTGGTGCGCCCTGGCGCTGGCAAAGTGAGTCAAGAACGCGGAGATCAAAGTTTTGAAGCTGGTGATTGACCCAGGGGGTATCTGGTGGAACCAATCCTGAGCTGACTCTATCAGCATAGCCAGGAATGCTCTGCAACTCACGGCATCAGAATATCGATGTAGTACCGCCATGTTCTCGAATCAGTATAAATGTCGGGTAGGATCTGAGAGTCCATCGTAGGTGTAGGTGACAGCCCTAAACCCATATGGGAGCTCGGCCTGCAGTATGCCTTCTGAGAAGGGATGGCTTGGATGACTCTCCATGTCTTTCCCCACAACCCTCTGTCGCAACTCCTCCAGCTCGTCTTTCATACTGGATATAAAGGGATCCTGCGTTCTTTCCTGTCTAGATCGCTCCCATATTCTTGGATAACTCTCCCCATGCTCTTCCTGCTGATCAATTTCCTCCGGCCCATCCGAAAGGATGGGTATTACTTTTCGTGGTATTCTTTGTTTTTCGACCTCCCGACTCTTCTGGATCGCATTGGCGATTATGTCGGCTAAGGCTTCCTTCGTCAGTGTGATTGTGCTTGGTGCGACTTCTTCTACGAGGGTGATGGGTGTTTTTTCCAGAGTCGATTCTCCACCCGCAGCTACTAGTTCCTCTTCTAAATTTCGGGGTATCGACTCCCCTATTTTCTTCTGGTTCATTTCTTCCGCCATTACTAACCTCACGTCTCAGCTCAAAGTGACTCGATGTCACAATTCCCATAGACGGCGCCACTTGATGTAACCGAGCTGATCGGTCACCAAGAACCGGGTTAATCTTAGGAGTTTAGCTAAGAAAACCCAAAATGTATGAAGTATTGTCTTTTTCTCTCTCTAAAGTGTGCTGTAATCTCAGAATGTCCTTTTAGATGAAACCCCCCCTCGCTTTTATAGAAGGGAGAGGTGCCTCTTCTCTAAGATCTTCCCTGATTTTTAGAGAAGATCCCGGATATCCAGGGATTCAGGCTGCGATTTCCCATCCCTGGATTTCCGGGATTGCAAGGTATGGGCTCTCAATCCCTGGATCTCAGGGATTCTGTCAGGTGAGTCAGGGTCTCCTTTCCCGATAGTTCGACCTTCATGAGCTAGGAGGCCTTAGGTCGGCTCATATTATAAAAGATCACTTAGGTCGGGACATTCCTATTCAAATCCGTAGGTCGGGAGACCTTTGAGGTCGGCAACCTCTTTAATAGATGTCACAGGTCAGTGGGGCCTCCGAGGTCGGTGCCCTTTTATCTGAGGTTTATAGATCGGAGGACTTTGAGGTCGGCATCCTCTTATCTGAGAACCTAGGTCGGACTTTATTACTCTAAGAAAACCTTTCTTTACTAAGAGGTCGATACTCCGGCTTATATTGGTCCATATTTTAAACCGGGTTTTCAAGGAGCGCACATTCGGCGTCCTATCAGGGAGGATCTAATGAGTGTTAGCACCACTTAGCCAGTCTCGTGGCCCACACCGTAACCTAACTACTGAGAACGAATGATAGGATCATTCCAAAACCATTATGTAGTGAATACCGTATACGTATAAACCCTTCAATCATATATTCCGGTCAAGTATTAGGGTCACGGTAAAGTCAAACCCTACTGTAACTTGACTCTATGCGTTTTGTTAATGCAAACCGAGATCACCGAGCTCTTGTGTATCAAATGCAACTAGTTCTAACTGCTTTGGCCAAAGACTTATGATCTCATTTGCCATTAACTGCATAGGACATTTACCTGCTCACCATCAGGAGAAAGAATCCTATCTTGGTATTCAGTAGAGACTGCTACTTGCCCACTAAGATGCATTTCGAGTTTGACCCCACCAACCGGCGATTGGATCGAACTACTCTAATGACTAACTTAATGTCACAAGTACATCTCTTACTGAAACCTCAAGTCAAAGGTCCACGTATACCTGTCACAATCTTTCGATTCAGTCATTGACTATCACTGAGTGATATCCATGTAATCGAATCGAGGTGAGTCGTGTTCGAGTACACTAATCCCATTAGCATACCTATAACGTGTGCTCCCACTAACCCTTAGTAAAGACCGGCACTCAACATGTCAAAGTACACATTATACAAATCTTGTATAAACTTATTGCCCAATTAAGTTTTATCGACTTGCGAACCAATTAAGCATTCGAGCTCTAAACACTTTCAGTGCCGCTCTCCTTATCTCCATAAGTAGTGGAATGTTTGCTCTCAAATGCAAGGACTATTATTTTACCTACCAAATCACAATGCCCGTGATTACAATGATATAGAAATAATTAATGCCTTATTTAATATTCATAATTATAATACAATGCTCTCACTCATCCTCTGAGTGGCCTTCGAGGGCATATTCCTAAAAGTTGATGTATTCTAACCCCTGTGTGGGTACGAGTTGTGAGAAAGAGTTATGTATGTTGATTTGTTTGTTGTGGTAAAAGACCAAATCGGTCTAGTGGTTCGTTATTAGCCATGTTGGCATGTATTGATATATTGTGTTTTCTGTATTTAGTCTGGTAGATCCTCACGGAGAGAGTTTACGGTGCTGTAATATTCCCGAGTGGTTGGGGGTGTTACATTATAGAGATGTTGACTTGCTACAGTAATACACACCATTAGCGTGCACTAATCTTCAACCTTAACGTGCGCAAATCTTCGTTAACCAATAAAGCCAATATTCCTTTTTAACCGATCTATAATTAGCGTGCATTAGTCTTCGCCTTTAGCGTGCGTTAAGCCTCCACATTAACATGCGCTATGTCCTTCAACTAGCTTACGTTAATGAGGCTATAACCAATTCTAATTGTTCCCGTCTGTCATCTCGGCATACCAGATACGTATACATGACATACTGAATACATATAATATTCCAATAATATTCTCATACGATACACAATATCCTCAAATGCAATTGTCGACCAACTACGACAATTATACTAATAAAATCATCTTAGTCCTTCAATTATTTTATCCATATTGTGCAGATCCCACACTGTACAATATAACTCGGATAAAATAACACTAAACAACCATAGTAGAAACTCAGGATATTACATACTACACCACTTAAAATAAGTTTCGTTCTCGAAACTTGCAATCCGTCCTAAACAACAGCTCAACCAAGATATCCAAGATCATCACAGGGATAAACACTCATCACCACAAGCGAATAACCAAAACAGTATACTTACAAGTCTATGCAGTCGCTTATCTCCCGTAATTACTAGCAAATAACTCCCCTTCAATGCCTCAACACGCTTACCATCAGAGTTTCACGAATTTCACAAAATGCATCGCTATAACTCAATTATGGAATAATCCATCCGTGTCAAAGCCAGTCTGTCTGATCGCACAATCAAGTCTCAATCCTGATAAAAACCAATAATGCATGATACATCTGTGAACAACTGCCCAAAATAGTGGCAACAAATCCCGAAATATCGAAACAAAGTTCGAATGCTCATACGATCAATAACAATGATCAACCAATAAATTAATCCGAGAATATCATCGACCTGATAAACTCCAATACGACCAACCAAAGGTCAAAACACAACCGAGAATATCATCCACATGATAAACTCCAATAGTACCAACAAACGATCAACAATAACCGAGAATACCCTTACACGGTAAGCTCCAACACGATCAACACAAAACCACAGGGACAAATATACGAAAGAATAAAGTTCTCAAAACGTTATACAAATTACATACAGTAGATCTCAAAGGATCACGCCAAACTATTGAGCATACTCCTCGGCATATGAACAACCAGTCGCAAATTGTCGAACATACCCAATCATATATGGAGTGGGAACTAGTGTTGCCACATTTTAACCGGAACCGGCGGTTCCGGCCCAGACCGGCCCGTGGTCAACGGTCCGTGTCGGAACCATTGACCACAAGACGGTTCTGGAACCGGAATGACGCACGGTCCGGTTACGGGCCGCAATTTCTGGGCCCGTGAACCGGCGGGCCGAACCAGGGGTTCCGCCCGGAACCGGCGGTTTTGCCTAATTTTAGTTTTTTTTTTCAAATTCAAATTCAAATTTCTCCCAACTCCCACTCAATTTTATCTATAAATACCCCCCCTTCTTCCACCTTTAAAACCACCCCATTGTGTTAATAATTCTACACTCTATTCTCTTCTACTTCTAATTCTCCTCCATTCTTTATGTGCTATTGTTCTTGTTAAATTGCTCTTGCTCTATAATTCTATTATACTAAATACTATCTACTATACTATATATATTACTACCTACTATACTAGATACTAAATACTATCTACTATACTATATACTATCTGCTATACTAAGTACTAAATACTATCTACTATACTAAGTACTATATACTATCTACTATATACTATCTACTATACTCAGTACTAAATACTATATATACTTTACTATATATTACTATCTACTATACTAAATACTAAATACTATCTATATATACTATCTACTATACTAAGTACTAAATACTATGTACTATACTATATACTATCTACTATATTAAGTACTAAATACTATCTACTATACTATATATTTCAATTACACTAGCACTACACACACTTGCTTTACTTTATTGTTCTTGCTTTACATTATATTACTACTAACTAGTAACTACTAAATACTATATAGTACTATATATTTCAATTACACTAGCACTACACACACTCTTGTTGGGATGGAGGAAGTATTAAAATTGAGCTCAAGCCATTTATTCATATTTTTTTCCTTCTAAAAAAAATTATTTTCCAATTAGTATAGTGAATTACTTAGTATTAGTTAGTTTACTTATTCAATTTTAAAGATTGTATTCTGGTAATATTTCTTTTATACATAGATAGAATCATAGAAATCAATAAAGATATCAATTTTTATGCATTATTTTGATTGCAAATGTTTTAGAACTATATTTACTTTATTGCATTTCAAATTTTCAATATTTCAAATTTTCAACACAAGTAATTTAATTTAAAAAAAAAGTCATAAAAAATATTGCAAGTTACCATAAATTACATAAAAAAACAAAAAGAATTTCTAAATTTCTAAATTATCTATAAGTTATTATATTTTTATTAAATTAACTTAAGTAATTTCAAAATTTCAACACTTGTAAATTAAAAAATTTAGAAATTTCAACACAAAGTATTTAATTTAGAAAAAAGAAGATATAAACAATATTATAAGTTATTGTAAATTACATAAAAAATACAATATAAATAATTGCAACATTCAAAATTTCAACACAACTACACAACTCATTTAATTTCATACAAAATATAAAAAAATAAAAAAATAAAGAACCGCCGGTTCGGCCCGAGAATCGCCGATTTTCGGCCCGGCAATGAACCGTCGGTTTCGGGCCTGCAAACTGGCCCTTCTGAAGAATATCCGGTCCAGTTACGGTTCACCTTTTTTGGTGAACCAGAACCGGCGGTTCACGGCCCGATGGCAACCAAAACAACCATCATGAGGTTATCATCCCCAAATCTGCACTTACTAAGAAAGCACTCAAAATACCACCTGCGAAGAAAAATCAGTTGACTCAAAAGTCAAAAATCACTATACCAAAATCACGCTACTACCACACCAATAGAGTTACATAGCACCTATGCACCGATTTCACAAAACCCGAAGTTCTAAAATCATATTCTGTACTGAATCTACAACACGCGACATATTTCTCTTATCTGATCAACCAACCGGTGATCCTTGGATAACCAAACTTCCATACTGAATTCGAACCTCTTTTCATCGTACCATTGAGGTGTTATCCAGTTTGTGAGTCTCACTCAGAACTTCACCATGATATGCATTATGCACTAAATTTGTACGTGACCAATCATATTTTCAAAACAATTTTGAAATAATACAATCTTGTCAATAAAAATCCATTTTCGAAAGTCCTTTCAAGAATTTCAAAACTCAAAACATCTATATGTATATATTCGTAAGACTATAAAAATCAATTTCCAAAAAGTTAAACCGGCTCCCTTATGTCAAGTACTCGATGACAATTCTTTTCGAATACACACAATTAAATGAAATGAAATTATGCACATGATTGACCACATCCATACTCATGTATCCCGATTCGGCTCGTCAACAATTCCACTAACATTCGGTCGGAAAATCACACGATAGAATCCAAAATCTCGTTGTATAGACTTTGTTAAAATCACCTTTTCCACATATGACTCGCAACATCGGTCATTGTCCCATTCTGCAACACTTTCATTATGCCATGATGAAACATGTTTTTAAAGACAACACTACTGTCTCTCAAAATAATTTTAAGAAAATACATTTTCATGACAGCGAGCAAAATAGTTTATTTAAAATATATCATGTTGAAAAGTATCAGTTGGGAGTATTCTCCAGTTTATCAGTTGTTGTCATTTTGCGTTATCCGAGCAAGGCTCGTGGATGTTGTTGTATTTTTATTTTGGCCATATAGGCCCATCATTGTCATTGAAATTCCACGTCGGAATATTGAGTCGGATATCATAGTAGAGACTGCGATTTTCTTTTTGATCAAATTGATGTATGTTAGTCGTGTTCGTCTGATGGATCTCCTGATGTGGGGTCCATGTCACTGTAATAACTCAATGGGATTTTGGGGGTATTACACTAAGATGTTACACTTACTTATGGTAGATTGTTTGAAGTGTTGATGCTACTTTTGATGTTGGATTCATTTGAGATATTCTTACGTTTGTTATTATTTGTGTGATTCATTAACCAGTGGAAACATTTACTCAATTGACGGTTCATATATCTTGATTTAGTTTTCTTTATTTTGAGTTAAAGAAGTTTAACAATGAATAAATTATTTATGGTCACTCTATATGATGAGCATATTGTTATTGCGTAATTATTTTGGTTCAAATGCATTATTTTTTGGTTCCAATCTCATATTTTTACGACTATAAAGCTAATTATGCCGCGGATGCCGTTCCTGGACAAGGTGGCAATCTATTTGTATGAGGTCTTGGGTTCGATTCTCACTAAAATTATTATTTTGGTTCAAATGCTCCTCGTGCAATTTTTTTTCCGTATTGAGGTTCAAAGGTTCAAATCTCTCCTGAAACGTCGCATAATTGTTTTTCCGTTTTTTATTTTTAAAAACTATAAAGGCCATTGCTATTAATGTTATGATGCGGATGCCACTACCGGACAAGATGGCAAGGGCCGTATCACATTTGCGGTAGGTCTAGAGTTCGATACTAATAGATTTTTATTAGTAAAATAATTGTGTTATCTATCAATTGAGTAAAAAACAAAGTAAAAAAAAAAGATATCTATCACTTGTGTGGTTGTCATTTCAATTCAATAAAATAGTTCTTCTTGGCTACCCACTAACGAAAAATTTATCTTATCCGACGGTTGAGTTGACAGTTCAATATTTTTTATCAAAATAATTTTATGTATCTAGCCACTAACTCAACTATCAAATCCGTGTCTTTCGACAAAATGTTTTCTAAAATTCGTAACTGTTTGAGTTGTCAATTCAGTCTCTTTTATCAAAATAATTCACACAGACTGTACATATAATTTTAATTGTCATGTCAATATTTTCCATAACTTAATAATCTGAAATTAATATAAATATGAAGAGTGCTATAATTTGTGAAACACAATTTCATTACATTGTCTTCTTATATTTTTCTCAAATAACCTTCTTTTTAAACATCAATACAAACATAATATATGATGGAATATTTTTCAACAAATAATGCAAATTCATCGTGCGAATTTAACATATACGACTTTGTATAATATATTTTTTTTCAATTTTTTTTTTCCTTTCATATGCTTTTATTTGTTTATAATTTTTGGAGCATTAGTCTCTCTCCTTTTCTTTTTCTTCCTTGTAATTTTTGGTCATAACACAACTTGTTAATTTTCAAATAGTCAGAGTTTAATAATCAACATGTGTGCTTTATATTCCATCTATTTTTCGTTAGTCTAAAAGTTTTTATCATGTTACATCATCTTTTATCATTATTTTTTCATTAAGTTTTGTAAATTATTTCTAGTGTTAAAAGGGAAAATAACTTGAGACAGAAAGTAGGGCAAAAGTGTTGTATTATTCCATCAATGAGATCCCTTAAATAGGGTGAAGTACATACAAACAAGCCTTAGCCAAACTCTAACTAGGAAAGCCCATAAACTAACAGACTTACGCACACAATGAGTATTATTCCTTTAACACTCCCCTTTGTGCCTAGTCTGTAATACCCGTAATTTCGATTTCCGGTAATTTCTTTTCTTCGGCCGGAGTCCGTTTTGACGACTCGCTCATGACCGTTTCGTCATTCTGAGAATGATTAATTCTACACTTTTTGACATCCGAGTTCGTTTCGGTGTCGTTTTGTTGAGTTCCGTGCTTTTTGGCGACTTTTCCGCACTTGAGTTCGATTCTTGCGAATATCGTCCGAAACTGCTGTTTCGAGTTTCCCGTAAGTCCGTTTGACTTTGTTATACGTGTTGTGAACTTCGGTTTAGTTATGCGATCACGTATCGTGATTTTCGGACGTTTTGGGCCATTTTCGTAATTTCCCAAAGTTTGGGGTAATTACTTTCCGTTGTCGAATTTCGAGCCTTCGGGTGGTCGGAATCGTGTGTTCTCCTAGTGCTCGAATTCGTCTTTCCGAGTATTTCGTAACCGTATCTTCGATTCGTATTCAGATTTCGGGGTCGTTCGGGCCGTCGGAGTTGGCCCCGGCCGAGTCATGGCCGGGCAATCTGGGCCCAGGCCGGCACTGGCCGAGTCACGGCCGGTAGTGCTCGGCAGTTGTACCGTGGGCCACGGCACATGCCGGCAGGTCCGCGGCACACTCTTGTGGCATCTTCGGTCAAACCCGATCAGACTGGTGCCGCGGCCTGCGGCCAGACACTGCCGACCACTGGGAGCCATTTTTGGGCCTGTGCCGCGGCACACTCCCGCTGGGCCGCGGCACACTGTGCAACTTATTTAAGGTCCTGCAGACGAGTTTTTGGCCATTTTTCTCCTTCTTCTCCTTCTCTTCCGCGGCTGAGGGTGTGCTTACCATGGAGCCATGTTGTTTAACAACAAATCCTCGAAGTTATTGTGGTTATATCTTCAATCAATCATCCGTTATCATCCTTTGATCCAGCGAATCAAGGTAATCTTCCTTAGAACCCTAATTTCGTGAATTTGGGGGGTTTTTGCATTTTTGTCCGATTCGTTCCGTGTTGTTGATTAATTTATGATGGGTATGATTAATCTTGGTAGTATTCTTGTGTTTAACTTCATTTAATCCATTGTTCTTCGTCGAATCGGAGTATATTTCTTGATTTCCTTCGAATCGACTTTTTGGGGGATTTGTTCTCGATCTCGTTTTCCATCCGTTTTTGTTGGATAAATTGTGGTTAAATGATGTTGTTAAACACATTCTATGGATTGTATATCCATATTTCAACTTGGAATTCCGTTTTCGTGTGTTGTCGGGACGAATCGTGTTCTTGGCCGTTTTTGGGGGAACACTTGAACTTTCGTCATTCGTTCTTTGAATTCAACGGCTTTAAGTCGTGCTATGGAATTCATTTTCATTGTTGTTATTGTCCTTCGTAGTTTATTATCGCGAGTTGGCATTCAGTGGAGTCGGCGGGTTCGTAGTCGGTTCATGCCAACCTACTTCGGTCGATTCTCCGCGTTGTTCTTATTTGAGGTAAGTACCTTGTCCATACTATTCTTGTTTTGTGGATATGATAATTGGTGATCATCTTGGTGTGTTTGTTTGTTTGTTTGAAATGAGTTTTCAAAAGATTTGGTTAGCCTTGTTAAAGGCCCTCTTTCAAAACCGCGTGTGTTTTGTGATTGGTGTGTTTCATGAACGAGTATGTGACTCATGCGGATATGTTTGGTGTTGATGATGCACTTAGTGTTGCGTGTGGATGTATATTGTTTCATTCAGTGCATTGTGGTTTGACGTGGTGTTTTGCTAAGTGTTTGATGCCTCTGGGTGAATTGTTTGGATATCCTTGGCGTGATATGGTATTTGTGCATGATTGATTCGCTAGCCAGCTCGGGGGGTCCGACGGGATCACGGAGTGGGATTCGTGGCTTCGTCCCGGTCCTAGGCGACGTGTGGTGCTTGAGTATTTCGCTAGCCAGCTCGGGAGGGTCCGACGGGATCACGGAGTGGGATTTGTGGCTTCGTCCCGGTCCTAGGCGATACGAGTACATGTTTTGTGAATGTGTTTGCTCACCTCAGGAGGGTTCAACGGGACCATGGAGGGAATTCCAATGGCTTCGACCTGGGTTCACGAGAGAAACTTCACCGCTACGTGTGTATATTTTGTGATTGTTTTCGCTCACCTCGGGAGGGTCCGATGGGATCACGGAGGGAGTCCAATGGTATAACCCTGGATTCACGAGTGCGGTTGCTGATGTTTTGTGAATGTGTTTGCTCACCTCGGGAGGGTTCGACGGGACCATGGAGGGAATTCCAATGGCTTCGACCTGTGTTCACGAGTGAAACTTCACCAGTTGGTATTGATTTTATGTCCGTCGAGGACGCATGACGTGGGTTTTAACCCTGTGTATTGTTGTCGGTTTTCTATTTGCAAAAACAAAAACCTTTGGGCTGTGACCCTTGTTGATTTTTGGCAAGTTAAGGATTCGATAATCCTAAATTGTTTTCTATTAAAACTCTCGATGGCATCTTTAAAACTGTTTTATAAATTGTTTCCCTTTATTTGTGATCTTTCGGTTTTTTGTAAATGTTTACCAAACTCTCGCCTCGGGAAGTACTTTTTGTTACGTTTGAAACTTTGAGGATTCCTGGTTATTGTTATTCTTGGAACTTGAATTGTATGGCTCGTATTTTTGCACTTGTACTTGCACTAGCAAAACAGTGGAGTTTTGCTAACCCCCGAGTATTCGAGGGGTGGATGTCTATTTTTGCATTCAGGTTTGGGAGCATAACACAGGGTCGGCATGAAGGATGATGAAAGATGAACGATACTAATCACACGAGGATCCGTATGATGTCATTGGTTTAGTTATAGTTTATTTTTCCGCTGCAGTATTCTTTCCCGTTGTACGGGAATGTATCGTATTTGACCCCTGCGTGGGCATGTAATGAGTTTGAGTTGTATGTAATCATTGAAAGACCAAATCGGTCTACTGAGTCATTTTGGCCTTAAAGGCATTGATGAGTTGTTCTGTGTTGTTACCAGCCTGGTAGATCCTTAAGGAAAGGGTCTACGGCGTGTAATATCCCTGAGCGGATTGGGAGTGTTACATAGTCTACAAGCGCATGTCATGTTGCCTCGTTAAAACCTCGTCAAGCAAAAACCCAGTGGGAAAAATGTCTTGATCGTAGGGAAAAGAGTACAACATCTAGACACATCAAGTTTAGACTTCGTCCTTTGAATCTATCCTCTCATATGATCGTTACATTTGATCATAGCGCTACTAAGGTGACCATTCCATCGATCCCTAAAATCGTACATCTTGTTACCTCGTTAAAAACCTTTCCAATTGATAAAAACCCTGTGGGAAAAATGATCCTTGGAAGGAAAAGAGTATAACGTACGGTGTGGATGTAAGACTCCCCCTTAAGTCTACATCTCCCCCTGATTTGTACATCAATCAAGGATACTTTGAAAAACTTGTGCATGTGTCGTTTGCCTCATTAAAAACTTTGCCAAGTAACAAAACCCAATGGGAGAAAATAAACCTTGGTCAAAGAAAAGAGTACAACGTCGGTGAGTAAGTTTCTTTATGACTCACCCTTCTCCCTCTAGCTTTACATCGATTTCGGGAGTTCGGAAATTCTCCGCATTCCGATACTTCTCACATGTTTTTCAAACACGGCCTTGGGCAGAGATTTGGTGAACAAATCGGCCACATTCTCCTCAGATCTGACTTGCTTTACTTGAATATTGAGGATAGCCTGTTGTTGCTGATTATAGAAGAATTTTGGAGATATGTGTTTTGTGTAATCCCCCTTGATATACCCAAGCTTCATCTGTTCGATGCAAGCTGCATTATCTTCATATATGCATGTGGGTGCTCCAGTGACATTACTTAGTCCACTGTTACCTCAGATATGTGTAATGATAGCTCTTAACCAAATATACTCACGTACCGCCTCATGCAAAGCGATAATTTCAGCGTGATTAGATGAGGTAGCTACAAGGGTTTGCTTTGTGGATCTCCAAGATATAGCGGTGTTCCCAATAGCAAATACATAGCCAGTTTGGGAACGACCTTTGTGTGGGTCGGAGAGATACCCTGCATCAGCAAATCCTACCAATACGTTCGTCGGGGTAGGTTCTATGGCATTAGCATTTACTTTAGCATTTGCCTTTACGGAAGCAGTTTCCTTTGCCTGCTTGTAGGGAAAGAATAGTCCCAAGTCAATGGTTCCTTTTAGGTATCGGAATATATTCTTGATACCATTCCAATGACGTTGCGTCGGTGCTGAACTAAATCGAGCTAGTAAGTTTACTGAGAAGGCGATGTCCGGTCGCGTACATTGAGCTAAGTACAATAGAGCGCCTATTGCACTTAAGTAGGGAATTTCAGCTCCTAGAAGCTCTTCGTCATCTTCCTTTGGACGAAATGGATCTTTCTTCGCATCCAAGCTACGACCGATCATGGGAGTGCTAACCGGGTGTGCTTTGTCCATGTTAAAGCGTCTAAGCATCTTCTGGACATAAGCAGACTGGTGGATGAGAATTCCACAGACTCTATGTTCTATCTGAATACCAAGACAGAAACGAGTCTTCCCAAGATCTTTCATCTCAAACTCAGTTTTCAAGTATCCGGTGGTTTCTCTTATTTCATCAAGAGTGCCGATTATATTCATATCGTCGACATACACTGCGATGATCGCAAATCTGGGACTTGTTTTCTTTATAAAGATGCAAGGACACAGTTTATCGTTCTTGTATCCCTTTCCAATCAAGTATTCACTCAGACGGTTATACCACATCCTTCCAGATTGTTTCAAACCGTAAAGTGAGCGTTTCAAACGAACTGAATACGCACTCCGTGGTCTGGAGTTACTTTATTTGGGCAATGAAATGCCTTCGGGCACTTTCATGTAAATCTCCGTATCTAGATCCCCATAGAGATACGCAGTGACCACGTCCATTAGTTGCATTTCCAATCCTTCGGAAATAACTAGGCTGATTAGATAGCGGAACGTAAAAACGTCCATTACGGGGGAGTACGTTTCCTCGTAATCTATACGAGGGCGTTGTGAGAAACCTTGTGCAACAAGGCGAGCCTTGTACCTCATGACTTCGTGATTCTCATTACGCTTTCTGACAAGAACCCATTTGTGTCCAACAGGCTTTACACTTGGCGGAGTTAGCACTACTGGGCCAAGTACCTTGCGTTTTGTCAGAGAGTCAAGCTCTTCCTGGATAACTTCTTTCCATTTAGGCCAATCGGCTCTTTGTTGACATTCTTCAACAGAGCGTGGTTCGACATCATCGTGCTCTATGATTTCTTGAGCAACTGTGTATGCAAACACATCATCAATATGAGTGGTCGATCGTTCCATCAAATCAGACGCACTTTCATAGTTGATCGAGATCTCTTTGTTTTCTAATGCTGAATCGATCTCCGGGGCATCCCCCATTAATGATTCGTGGACATAGCTATAGTCAGAGATGATCTCGTGGGAAGGATTCCCAGTATTGATGATTAATGGGTTGGTTTGTGCCTCACCTGCCCTTTTCTTCCTTGGGCGGGTGTCTGTCGAACCGGGTGGCCTCCCCCTTTTCCTTTTGGGAGCCACGGCCTCGATCGCGCTTCCACTGGGTGCGATCGCATCACTCGGTATGTTGGTGATGTGCCCCATAATGAGGACTTCTAACCTTGCAGGCACATTTGCAGCTGGAATGTGTGATCTTGTCACTTTGGCGATATCAGTAAACGCATCAGGCATCGAATCTGCTACGTTCTGAAGATCGAGGGTTCGTTGTACTTCACGATCACATAGTGAGGTACAGGGATCATAATGAGACAGACTCGGGATGTACCAGGACAATTCCTGTCGTTCCTTGAGAAACTCCTTTTTCTCCTCTCCCCCTAACGACGGGAATTCTGACTCATTGAAGTGACAATCCGCAAAACGCGCGGTAAAGAGATCACCTGTCAAGGGTTCTAAGTAGCGGAAAATTGTTGGGGATTCGTATCCAACGTAAATACCTAAACGTCTCTGAGGACCCATTTTATTGCGTTGTGGGGGCGCAATCGGCACATATGTTGCACAACCAAATATGCGTAGGTGTGAAATATCCGGTTCATATCCAGTTACCAACTGGTACGCAGAAAATGGTTGGCCAACGTTGGGTCTGAAACGAATAAGTACGGCTGCATGTAGGACTGCATATCCCCAAGCAGAGATGGGCAGATTGGTGCGCAAAACCAATGCTCGTGCTACCATTCGGATTCTTTTAATGGTTGCCTCTGCGAGACCATTTTGTGTATGCACATGGGGAACGGGATGCTCTACATCAATTCCGATTGACATGCAGTAGTCATCAAATACTTTAGATGTAAATTCTCATGCATTATCGAGTCGAATAGACTTGATAGGGTGATCAGCATGGTGAGTCCTTAGACTAATGATCTGAGCTAGGAGTTTTGCAAATGCAGCATTTCTAGTGGAAAGGAGTGCGACATGTGACCAGCATGTCGAAGCATCCACCAATACCATAAGGTACTTAAATGGTCCGCATTCTGGGTGGATGGGTCCCCAAATATCTCCTTGTATACGTTGTAATAATGGGATGTTCGCTTTAGTATCTTTAGTGTAGGAAGGTCTCGCACCTACTTTAGCTAAAGAGCAGGCTTTGCAGAATGAGCGATGTGCTTTTGACATAGTCAATTGCTTAGAAGGGGCATATGTCTCTATTTCTTTAGATGACATAGCATGATTAACATCAATACTGTTCTTCGTGTTGAGTTGTTAACCCTTTTTCGCTCGAAAGAAAGGATGTCCGTGCGAGTTCTTTAGGATACGGATCATCATATCTCGACCAGGATGACCTAGTCTATCATGCCAAAGCTTATATGAGTCTTTGTCCCAAATTTCATTTATGGTGACAGCATAGGATTCGAATATCCTAATGGTTGTGGTGTACAGTCCACTATTTTGACTCTTATGTTTTTCTAATATGCGTTTACGTCCATATTTATTAGATGTAATATAAAGGAACTCGATTCCATTCTCACAGTGGGTTTCGACGTGGAAACCATTGCTACGTATATCTTTAAAACTTAGTAAGGTTCGAGGGGCCCTAGGTGCGTATAGAGCATTGGTAACTCGGATAAGAGTGTCGTTAGGCAATAAAAATCGGGCATTGCCTCGCCCTTGGATGAGTTAGGAGGACCCAGTCATCGTGGTTACCGAGGTTTGACATGCAATTAATTCCGTGAATAGAAGCCTATTCCTAAGAATGGTGTGGGTGGTCCCACTGTCAACCAAACATTCAAGTTCTCCCCGATTCATTCCTACGAAAAGGAGAGAAAAAAAATTCAAACCATAAACATGCAAGCAATATTCATTTCTTCGAAATAAAGCTAAGGATATAACGTAAGCAATAATAATATCTTGTTCTAGAAAAACAAAGTTTCATCACACCATTATTGAAAATAAAACATCGATAAAATCGTTCCGAGCTAACAATGCCAAATGTAAACGAGAAAGTAAACATAATGAAAACATTCAGTCATAAAGGGGTGCCTCTAATGACTGTGACACGTATGGCTCATTGTGATTATCGGTGACTGTGAAATTGACGTCTAGGGACTCGTCGAGAGCATCTTCCTCCATATAGTGAGCCTCCCGTTCTTTGGACTCTCTATATTTCTTGTAGTGTGCTGCGACTTGTTTACTGTAATACCCGAGATTTCTATTATGTAATTGGAACTTGTGATATTGTAATGATTGTACTTTTGTATGAGTACTATTCTCTGTATTTCATTATACGATGTTGTCGAGCATATAATTTCGTATATGTGATATAAAGATTGAAATTCTGTGCATGTAGCGCACGCTACAGGCTGAGGGTAGCGTACGCTAACGTGGTTTCATAGCGCACGCTACCGAGTGTAATTAGCGCACGCTATGCGTGGTCAGATTGATTGAGACGTGCGGTAGGTGAGATCTGGCCGGGGGACCCCTGTCGGATCGTGTCGGATGTACCTGGACGGCTTTCGGGAAAAGCCGAGTCAACGCCTTAGCGCACGCTACAGGTCGATGCGTAGCGCACGCTAAGTGCCGAGTACGATTTAGGCGTGAGCCGTTAGCGCACGCCTTCTGACAGTCTAGCGCGCGCTAATAGCCATTTATTATAAATAGGACAAAGATCCTATTCGTGATTTCAGTTCCTTCTCCTCCCACAACCCGAACTTTGACACATAGAACATAACTACTTTCGTCCTAAACACTCCGTATCAACCTCCTAGTTCGAGATTGAAGATCATACATCATTGGAGATTGGTGTTCAAGCCTTCGGTGTTGGATTGCTTCATTTCATCCGTGTTCTTCACTACTTTGAGGTAGGTGATTCTTCACCAATGATTAGTAATGTTCATAAGGAAGATTTGAATCATGTTTGGATAGCAAGTATTTCGTTTATAATCGGTCATCACATGTTAGAAAGATACTTTTGACGTATCGGTACTAGATGTCGAATGAACCTTTGAACCATCTTATTATAAGGACTCCTAAGCATGTTTAAATCGATTTATGATCAAGTAATCGGATATTACCCAGTTGATACGTTGTATACGTTGGAATCATGTGTTTTGGAACGTAAGACGATGGAACTTAGATTATTTCTTGAAGATCGTAGAGGAATTGTGATATCGAGATAACTATCCGTATATTGGTATTTCATAATCATAAATCTTCCAGAAACCTTATTATCATGATATGCCCGAGGATAACTTGTAATATCACCATAGGATTCATGAGTTCTTCATCATTCAACCCAGTTTTCGGTTTGCAGTATTCTGCCATGCAAGATTAGCGCACGCTAACATGTGTGAGTTAACGTGCGCTATCGAGGTTCGGTTTTCGCACAAAACGTACGTAGCGTACGTTATGAGGCAGCCGAGTCAGACTGCCAGTTCGTGGCTAGCGCACGCTAGTCTTATACGATAGCGTACGCTAACAGCTTAGCGCCGCGTTACGTAGAGTACGTAGCGCGCTAAGCAATCCAGGCAGATTGTTTAGTTTGAGCTTTTCGGCCGTAGGCCGAATTGTTAGGCCATTGTTCGACTCGAGATGATTTGTATATCGTTCATTTTGTTAAGGTTCGAGCTTGTTACGTTGATCGGAGGGGGCGGCCTTCGAGTGCGTCGAGAGCATTGAAGTATATCGTTCTTGCCATCTTCGAGGCAAGTATCGTGATATGTTAATATCGGTATTTTTGGAGTATGCATATGATTATGCATGTTGTTGAACATGATATTTACTTCGTTGATTTGTCATGATATTCGTTATATAGTGTTTATATATTCATGTTGATGAACATAATGATTTGGCATATGTGTATGCATGAGTTGTGTTTGTATACGTGTACGATCTATGCTGAGGGCGCTGGATCGGATGTCCACCTCGTGTTGGTCCGACGGGATCATCTTGGGATCTAGGCTGAGGGCGCTGGATCATTGGATGGGTTATTTCCACCTCGTGTTGGTCCGACGGGATCATCTTGGGATCTATGCTAAGGGCGCTGGATCATTGGAATACCCATGCTGTGTAATGGAATCTTGTAGATTCGCATTGTCGGATTCCGGTAGCGGAAGTCCGTGTGATGTATCTTGTTATGTATTGTTGATGCATATTCGAATTGTTTAATATGATACTTGTACTAGCATCGTTTTGCTAACCCCTTCGGGGTGGACATTTGTTTTGATGTTCAGTAGCGAGGAGCAGGGAAAGCGACCAAGATGCGACGTGACGGACGAAGGGGTTCATGATGTTTATTGTTATTGGAGATTTGTTGTCTTGGTTTGGTTTCGTACTCAGTACACGTGTCCTTTTGATATTAATTCGATATGGTTGTATTAATTACCGTTGAACCGGTTATGCGTTTTCATAAACTTGAATTTTCGCAGATTGATGTCTTATATTTACTTTCCTTTTTAATTAGCCTTGTAAATCCTTACTTAAAGGGTTTACGGCGTAATTATTCGAATATCTCGGGTGTTACGTAATATGGTATCGGAGCTAAGATTCATGGATATCTTGGCAATCGGGTTTTATTTGGGTGCATTTACGTTATTTGATTTACGGGTCGTTTGTAACATCACCTTTGTTCACCAAGTCGTCATGTGGACCGTGGTTGTAAGTATCTTAATCTCTTATACTACCGTTTTGTTTAATTAGTGCTTTGTGAGTATTGACGGACTTTATTTCTAAATTTTTGTTCTGGATATAGTGAAATTGAGTTTTCAGTATGTTGAGAGTAGGTCGTGGACGCGCGGGCCAGTCGTGGACGCGACGTGGTAACATGAGACATGAGGATTCCGCAACTACCCCGTAAATATCGGCTAGTCGAACCGATTCCCATTCGAGGGCGCAAGGATCGCGAATGATGACGCAAATCCTAACATGCCAGAGTGCTTCAACAGTGGTGGCGCAGATAAAACAGTTACCTCAATTCGATGATAGCATGCAGACTGCTATGGGAAAGCAGCACCATGATCATATCCGTGGAGATAGATGGCTCTCTGAATTGGTTAAATTGCACACGCCAAAATTTGACGGATCTGCCGAGGCACTTACTTGGGATCACCGGCTCAAGGAGTTGGAGAAGATATTCGCGGGTCTTAACTGTCCCGAGGACCGGAAGGTTCCCATTGCCCAAGATTTTCCGACCGGGAGGCCTTTGATTGGTGGGAGGCTATTCGACCCGAGAACCATAATGCGGATTGGACGGAATTCAAACAAATGATGGAAGCACGATTGTCCTCGTCCAGTTAGAGAGGCAAAGATCCGAGAGTTTTTCTCATCACAGAGTTCGGAGGCATCTGTGATGGATGTAATTAAAACTTTTAATCATCACCGACTTGTGTGCGACACTTGGTCGTAACGGAGGCGTAAAAGATTTTTCATTTTGATATGCGGATGAAGCGGAGATTCAAAGAGACATGTCGGATTCGAGTGTACTACGTTGCGGCAGATCAAGACAAAGCGGCCTACGACATGAAATAGGCGCGATGGAGAAATCGGTAGAGGCAAAGAAGCGAGAAGGTGACCGGCTTTGCGAGAAAACAAGAGTGGTGGGGCCCGCAAGGGCCAGTCTTCCTTTTATTCGGCTAGGAAACCTCCACATCCTTCTAGAGGCGGAAAGAAGTTCCGGCAACATCAGCAGCTTCGGACGCATCAAAGAAATGCTACAATTGTGGTCGAGCCGGCATATTCGACGTGATTGCCCCGCATCTTCTGTGACTTGTTACGATTGTGGGCAAGAAGGGCACCGTGCGGCCTTCTGTGGAGCCGCTAGATCTTTTGGTACCCGCACTCCGGCACCAGTTCCTAAGGAGATAAGT
Source organism: Orobanche coerulescens (assembly GCA_033398695.1). NCBI lineage: Eukaryota > Viridiplantae > Streptophyta > Magnoliopsida > Lamiales > Orobanchaceae > Orobanche > Orobanche coerulescens. The sequence continues at coordinate 147,522,002 of CM065814.1, read as the reverse complement.
GTGAACCGAGACACGCAGTGGATTTCAGCAGCGAAGCCGGGAAGAGAGAGACATCCAGTCTTGGGTCCGTTCCTCCGCACCTGTACGAAATGAGGAGATCGACGATCGAACACCGCCGTTGCATCGTGTACGATTCAGATCCTTTTGCAACCAGCTAGTGTCTTGTTCGATTCGGGAGCTACGCATTCTTTTATATCTTTGAACTGTGTTAAACGTTTGAACATCTCGTGCTTGTATAATTGTGAACCTTATGTTGTGGGATTACCGAGCGGAGAGAAAATTGTGGGAACACTAGAAGCTAGGGATTTCCCAGTATCTATAGAAGGAAGAGATTGACCATCGAATCTTATTGTAGTTGACATCTGCGGTGACGATTTAATTCTCGGAGATGATTGGCTAAACCGTTATGGAGAGTCTTTGAATTACGAGAGAGAGTCATTTCCATCATTGCCGATGACGGATCCGAACACTTATTCCGAGGATGGAGACCGGAAGCTCGGGAAATTGATCAAGGCAATGAAAGCCGTGAAATTATCACGGGGATGTCACGGACTTTGGTGCTATGCCATGAGGAAAGAGGAATGAGGAGAGCTCTCGTCTATTTCAGTTGTGAATGAGTTCTCAGATGTATTTCCTGACGAACTACCTGGGTTACCTCCGCAGAGGGGAGTGGAATTCACTATCGAACTAGAGCCTGGAGCAGCTCCTATTTCCAGGGCACCATACCGCATGGCGCCAACCGATATGTATGAACTCAAGAAGCAACTGGAGGAATTGTTACAGAAGGGCTATATTCAACCTAGCGTTTCTCCTTGGGGAGCGCCCGTTCTCTTTGTCCGGAAGAAAGACGGATCCCTCCGACTGTGTATTGATTACAGGGAGCTTAACAAGATGACGATCAAGAATAAGTATCCTATACCTCGGATCGACGACTTGTTTGATCAACTGCAAGGGGCGAGGGTATTCTAGAAGATTGACTTGCGATCAGGATACCACCAGTTGAGAATTAAGGAATCGGATATACCGAAATCTGCTTTCAGATCCCGGTACGGGCATTATGAATTTGTAGTGATGCCATTTGGACTTACCAATGCTCCTGCGGTATTCATGCAATTGATGAATCGGGTATTCTTGGAATACCTGGATAAATTTGTGGTCGTCTTCATTGACGACATTTTGATATATTCGAGGGACGCAAAGGAACATGCTGATCATTTACGTGTGGTTTTGAGCATCTTGAGAAAGGAACAGCTATATGCAAAATTTTCTAAATGCGAATTCTGGCTTAAGGAAGTAACCTTCCTTGGGCATGTGATATCATCCGACGGAGTTCAAAGTGGACTCAAGAAAGTCGAAGCAATCTTGGAATGGGAAGCCCCTAAAAACGTGAAGGAAGTCCGAAGCTTCTTAGGACTTGCTGGATATTATCGCCGCTTTGTAGAGGGATTTTCCAAAATTGCTCGTCCGCTCACTCAGCTGTTACAGAAAACTCAAAAGTTCACGTGGAATGAGAAATGCCAGGCTGGTTTTGATGAACTTAAGAAGAGACTGACGACAGCACCTATTTTAGCATTGCCAGATGGAACTGATGGATTCATGGTATACAGCGACGCTTCAAATCAGGGTTTGGGTTGTGTGTTGATGCAGAAGGATAAAGTGATTGCTTATGCTTCTCGGCAATTGAAACCGTCTGGGTTAATTATCCGACTCATGATCGGAGCTAGCACTGTGGTCTTTGCCTTGAAAATTTGGCGACATTATTTGTATGGCACTCATTGTCAGATCTTTACGGATCATAATAGCCTCAAATACATTTTCAGTCAGAAGGAATTAAACATGAGGCAGAGAAGGTGGCTGGAATTGATCAAGGATTACGACTTAGAGATTCTCTATCATCCGGGGAAAGCAAATGTAGTAGCCGATGCATTGAGCCGTAAACCTGTTTCTCTTCGAGTGTTGGAAGCTCTTACGCCCTGCAAAGATTCAACGAGAACTGATCCGCGAAGGGATTGAAGTATGGGCACCAGGAATCCAAGGGCGACTTTATGTGATGGAACTGACTTCATCACTAGTCGAGAAGATCAAGTCCAAGCAGTTGGACGATTCTCTGATCCTTCGATTATGTGATGAAGTAAAGAAAGGAAAAGCCCCAGGATTCGTGATACAAGATGATGGAGTTCTGAGATTTCAAAGTCGACTTTGCGTTCCCGATGATGATGATTTGAGACGGACTATTCTGAGAGAAGCTCATAGCGCGCCCTATTCTATTCACCCGGGCAGCAGTAAGATGTATAAGGATCTAAAGCAAAACTTCTGGTGGGGGAATATGAGGAAGGACGTAGCGGAGTACGTCTCGAAGTGTTTGACTTGTCAGCAGGTTAAGATTGAACATCAGCGACCTGCCGGGATGTTAAAGCCGCTTCCGATCCCTGAATGGAAGTGGGAGGACATTTCGATGGATTTCATCACAAGTATGCCAAGGACTAGAGCAGGAATGAACATGATTTGGGTCGTAGTTGATCGACTAACCAAGTCGGCTCATTTCCTAGGAATCAGAGATACATGGGGACCCGAAAGATTGGCACGAGTATTTGTTGCGGAGATAGTCAGATTGCATGGGACGCCGAAGACCATTATTTCAGATCGAGATGGTCGTTTCGTGTCGCACTTCTGGAAAGCAGTTCACAAGGCTTTGGGGACTGAGCTCAACTTTAGCACAGCTTATCATCCCCAAACAGACGGTCAGTCCGAAAGGACTATTCAAACTGTAGAAGACATGCTTAGAGCTTGTGCGTTGGATTGGTCAACTGATTGGGAAGTGCACTTGCCCTTGATCGAATTCACTTACAATAACAGTTGGCATGCTTCTATTAAGATGGCACCATTTGAAGCTTTGTACGGGAGGAGATGCCGATCACCTCTGTGTTGGGATGATTCTTCGGATCTGATCGGGACGGAACCGGAATTGATTATTCAGACTCAAGAGAAGATAGCTTTGATTCGAGAGAGACTATTGATCGCCCAGTCGTGAAGTCTTATGCCGATGTACGTCGTCGTCCTCTAGAGTTCGACGTTGGGGATCATGTGCTATTGAAGGTGTCTCCTACACGAGGGATTTTCCGTTTTGGGAGGAGAGGCAAGCTTAGTCCGAGATATATCGGACCATTCGAGATCCTCGAGAGAGTTGGAGAGTTAGCATACAGATTGGCCTTACCGCCATCGCTGAGTCATGTTCACAATGTGTTTCACGTATCCCAACTGCGAAAGTATGTACCGGACCCCAGTCACGTCATTGATTTCGACGAGATCGAGATAGCTAATGATGGCACCTTCAAGAGAGACCAATCAAGATACTTGAGAGCCGGATCAAACAATTGAGGAATAAACCAATACATTTGGTTAAAGTACAATGGTCACGACATGGAGTCGAAGAGGCCACTTGGGAAACGGAGGACGGTATGAAGGCTAAATATCCGGAGTTGTTTTCATCCTAAGTTTCGGGACGAAACTTCTTTTTAGGGAGGAAGGATGTAATACCCGAGATTTCTGTTATGTAATTGGAACTTGTGATATTGTAATGATTGTACTTTTGTATGAGTACTATTCTCTGTATTTCATTATCCGATGTTGTCGAGCATATAATTTCGTATATGTGATATAAAGATTGAAATTCTGTGCATGTAGCGCACGCTACAGGCTGAGGGTAGCGTACGCTAACGTGGTTTCATAGCGCACGCTACCGAGTGTAATTAGCGCACGCTATGCGTGGTCAGATTAATTGAGACGTGCGGTAGGTGAGATCTGGCCGGGGGACCCCTGTCGGATCGTGTCGGATGTACCTGGACGGCTTTCGGAAAAAGCCGAGTCAACGCCTTAGCGCACGCTACAGGTCGATGCGTAGCGCACGCTAAGTTCCGAGTACAGTTTAGACTGTGAGCCGTTAGCGCACGCTACGAACAGGGTCTAGCGCGCGCTAATAGCCATTTATTATAAATAGGACAGCATCCTATTCGTGATTTCAGTTCCTTCTCCTCCCACAACCCGAACTTTGACACATAGAACATAACTACTTTCGTCCTAAACACTCCGTATCAACCTCCTAGTTCGAGATTGAAGATCATACATCATTGGAGATTGGTGTTCAAGCCTTCGGTGTTGGATTGCTTCATTTCATCCGTGTTCTTCACTACTTTGAGGTAGGTGATTCTTCACCAATGATTAGTAATGTTCATAAGGAAGATTTGAATCATGTTTGGATAGAAAGTATTTCGTTTATAATCGGTCATCACATGTTAGAAGGATACTTTTGACGTATCGGTACTAGATGTCGAATGAACCTTTGAACCATCTTATTATAAGGACTCCTAAGCATGTTTAAATCGATTTATGATCAAGTAATCGGATATTACCCAGTTGATACGTTGTATACGTTGGAATCATGTGTTTTGGAACGTAAGACGATGGAACTTAGATTATTTCTTGAAGATCGTAGAGGAATTGTGATATCGAGATAACTATCCGTATATTGGTATTTCATAATCATAAATCTTCCAGAAACCTTATTAGCATGATATGCCCGAGGATAACTTGTAATATCACCATAGGATTCATGAGTTCTTCATCATTCAACCCAGTTTTCGGTTTGCAGTATTCTGCCATGCAAGATTAGCGCACGCTAACATGTGTGAGTTAACGTGCGCTATCGAGGTTCGGTTTTCGCACAAAACGTACGTAGCGTACGTTATGAGGCAGCCGAGTCGATCGCTAAGTGGCTAGCGCATGCTAGTCTTATACGATAGCGTACGCTAACAGTCCAGCTTAGCGCACGTTACGTAGAGTACGTAGCGCGCGCTAAGCAATCCAGGCAGATTGTTTAGTTTGAGCTTTTCGGCCGTAGGCCGAATTGTTAGGCCATTGTTCGACTCGAGATGATTTGTATATCGTTCCTTTTGTTAAGGTTCGAGCTTGTTACGTTGATCGGAGGGGGCGGCCTTCGAGTGCGTCGAGAGCATTGAAGTATATCGTTCTTGCCATCTTCGAGGCAAGTATCGTGATATGTTAATATCGGTATTTTTGGAGTATGCGTATGATTATGCATGTTGTTGAACATGATATTTACTTCGTTGATTTGTCATGATATTCGTTATATAGTGTTTATATGTTCATGTTGATGAACATAATGATTTGGCATATGTGTATGCATGAGTTGTGTTTGTATACGTGTACGATCTATGCTGAGGGCGCTGGATCGGATGTCCACCTCGTGTTGGTCCGACGGGATCATCTTGGGATCTAGGATGAGGGCGCTGGATCATTGGACGGGTTATTTCCACCTCGTGTTGGTCCGACGGGATCATCTTGGGATCTATGCTGAGGGCGCTGGATCATTGGAATACCCATGTTGTGTAATGGAATCTTGTAGATTCGCATTGTCGGATTCCGGTAGCGGAAGTCCGTGTGATGTATCTTGTTATGTATTGTTGATGCATATTCGAATTGTTTAATATGATACTTGTACTAGCATCGTTTTGCTAACCCCTTCGGGGTGGACATTTGTTTTGATGTTCGTAGCTAGGAGCAGGAAACAAACACAAGATCGACGTGACGAAGGGGTTCAGTGATGTTTATTGTTATTGGAGATTTGTTGTCTTGGTTTGGTTTCTGTACTCGAGTACGCGTGTCCTTTTGATATTAATTCGATATGGTTGTATTAATTACCCGTTGAACCAGTTGTACGTTTTCATAAACTTGAATTTTCGCAGTATTGATGTCTTATATTTACTTTCCTTTTTAATTAGCCTTGTAAATCCTTACTTAAAGGGTTTATGGTGCTGTAATTATTCCCAATATCTCGGGGTGTTACATTTACTTGCATGGCAGTTCTTGTACCAATGTCCAGCATCTCCACATCGATAGCACGGTTCATTGCCAACTCTGACTTTGGGGGCGACATGGGGGGTAGGTGCTTTGTTTCCTTGGCCAGAAGAGCCGGGAGCACCAAGTCTTCTCATTACATTGGAAGAACCCCCACGTCCTCGACCACTGTGCCCTCTTCCACGTTGTGGTTTGGGGTTGCCATGACCAGTCCCCTGTGCATTGGGGTTCTTTCCACCTTTCACTTTGCCATAGTTGGCCTCGGAAACTTTCTTTGTCCCAGCCGGCCTGGCATTGTTGCTCACTAATACTTCATTGTGCCTCTCAGCCACTTGCAGTAGGTTGATAATCTTATTGAAGGTAGTGATGCGTTTATTGTCATACTCCAGCCTATACTGGTTCGCTAGTATAAGGGCGGAAGTAGGGAAAGTGGAAAGGGTTTTCTGAATCATATCATCTTCTGTGAGGTCCTTTCCACAGAAATTAAGGCGTGCCTTCAGACAGAGCATATCTTTGTTGAAATCGTTGATCCGTTATAATCAAGCAAGCGGATTTCATTCCACTGCACGGTCAACTCTGAGAGCAAAGTATTGTGGATGTTCCCAAAATGGCCCTTAAGGGCATCCCACAGTTCTTTCGGGGATTTCAACTGCAGATATTCCCACCTTAGGCTCGGGTCGATATGTCGCCTAAGGAACATTAATGCACTAGCTTTGGTTTTGTCAGACGGTACTTCGCCTGCTTTTTCAAAGATAGTAGCACTATAGTCCTTAGCGATAAAAGTGGTCTCTACGTCAGAAACCCATCTATGGTACTCAAGCCCTTCTGAGTCCAAGATGTCAAATTCAGGACGAGTTGGATCAGCCATCTTGAGACAAGAAAAAAAAGGAAAATGAATTTTCACAGTATATCATGAGTACTTTCCATGATAAAATTTTCAATAATGTGGAGGGTTATTATTTTTCAGAACCAAGATATGGTCAAAATTACTTTCGATGCTTTTTGGGGTTTTTACCGATGAAATTACTTTATCACGGTTCGAGTTGATATAGATAGTAGAAATAAGTCCTCTAGGTTCTACTAATGATGAGCTTAATATACATGCCATAACTAACAATGCATGCAAAATATATATATAATTATAGATATAATCACATAGCCCCTATGAATATATCTATATACGTATAAATACAGTCAAAGAGGTATCTTATGCCGCAATAATTTTTAATTGAACGTGAATTTATTTTAATTCAAGTTGCTTAAGCAATTTATTTTAGTTTAGTTAAAATTATGAATGCATCATGCTTTTAGTTTAATTAAGCATAAATAAATTGCAGAATATAAGTATGCAATCAATAGTAATTAAAAACATATAAATTCGCACATTGCAGATAGTAGGGTTCGTATTTGTGTACTTTGTTTTGTGAATAGGAGCGTAAAACTGATCAATCGGTCCGTCGCGGCCGAGGCCGGACAACCGGTCTGATCGCGGGCCGAGGCCGGACAACCGTCTGATCGCGCCGAGGCTGGCTTGATCTGGGACGAAACGCCACGGCCGCGGAGATGGGCGGGCCGAAGGTTCGGGAGTGTAGGTTCGTCTGAACTGGAGGTCAGATTCGGAGCAGAGTTGCGGGCGGTTGCGGGCGGTCACGTCGGATCCGATTGAAAGCCGGCGATGGAGACGGGACTGGTGTGCAGTCGACGGGAGGGCGAGTTTTCTTTCTTCGGCGAGTCTGGTGCGACATCGGACGGGGGGGAAGGGATCGCGATTCTGGGCGACTAGGGTTTCGGTCGCGGGCAGGGGTGACGGCTGGGGAAGGTGCGGTCGGGGAAGTCGCGAGCAGAGGTGATGGTGTTGCAGGTCACGGGAGTTCCGGATCGGGAAGAAGATGATCGATCGGACGGCGATGGAGGTCTAGGGTTCGCAGGCTGCGGCGGCGGCGGCTAGGGTTTCGGCCGCGGGATTCGATATTTCTTTTTTTTTTTTCAGAAAATCGGGAGAAAAATTTCGTGCTCAGCCGGGAACTACGTGCTGATAACGTGTTAAAGGGAAAATAACTTGAGACAGAAAGTAGGGCAAAAGTGTTGTATTGTTCCATCAATGAGATCCCTTAAATAGGGTGAAATACATACAAACAGGCCTTAGCCAAAACCTAACTAGGAAAGCCCATAAACTAACAGACTTAGGCACACAATGGGTATTATTCCTTTAACATCTAGAAGATTTTTTCTTTTATCTCGGTCCTAATTGATAAGCAACATTAGAAAAAGAAATTTCTTGTGCATTATTTCCGTTTTTCTAGGGTTCGATTCTCACCGAGGGTCGTAGTAATATTTTTTCTGTTTCTCTATTCTTATTACATGTAAATAAATTTCTTGTGCATCTTTTAATGCGAATGCCACTACCGGACAAGGTGGCAATAGCTTTATCACATTTGCAATAGGTCTAGGGTTCGACTATGACCCGAGGGTTGAGAAATTGGAACAAAAGAAGGAAGGAGTGGGGCCCAATCTGCCTTGCTGTATCGCAATATAATAATATTTAAATCTCAAAAGGATTTAAATAACCAAATATCATTATCGAAATATTTGACGAAAAAAGATTGTTTTAATTAAGCAAATAATCAAAATTGAAATATATGATTTTGTTAAATGTGATTTTTTTACTAAATATATATTCATATTCCAGTGAAAATGTAATACTGTATTTAGTTGCATTATTATTTTTTAATTTTTTTATTATTTTTTTTGTTGCATCCTACTGTATCAAAACATTAAATAAAAGAAGAAGAGCTAGAGAAAGTGGAGCCTGACGGGAATATTATAAATTAACATGATTGTGAGGTAACTAAAAAAACTATAGGTAGATACTTGAAGTCGTAGCGTCCGAAGTAACTTCGATACTATATACCCAGGGCCGTCATGGGTCTGTCCAACTTAGGCTACTGCACAGAGTTCAGGTCCAATGTCAATTTTTCAGGGCCCAATAAATAAGTCAACATTATATAAAAGTGTTTTCAATAATAATAGGGAATTTTACGAATCTATACGACATATATAAACTAATTACAAAAATAAAACAAACAAAAAGTATTTACACATGTATAAAACAAAAAGAAAAATAATTGCATATCCAACGCAATCTATTAAAATAGGAAAGAGAACAGATCATATCATTTATTCATGGCTACCAATGCAGAAAATAATCTTCACCAATTCTTCTCGTACATCATCTTTCACAAAGACTAACCATCTCACACCTCCTTCTCAATTCAAAAACAACACTACCTGAACCAAAATCATTGCAGCAGCTAAAGGTGACAACAAGCAGCGGCAATGTGGTTACGGTATACTGCAGGGCCACGATTTTGGAACAAGAGTGGGGTGACAGGTCGATTCAAATCAATTTGGATAGTTCGATATGCCACGTTTGGATCTCTCCAGAACTTAGTTTGGAGTTTATTTTTTGGTTGTTGATTGTCTGAGTATGGTGATGGCTTATCAGAGCGGCGAATAGAGCAGCGTTGCTCTATCTCTGTTTCTGGATTTCGGGTGGGGCAACGGAACAATTTGGGTATAAGTTTCAGAGGAACTTATTTGTTGGTTGTTGGTTTTCCGTGTACGATGGTGGCTTAATATTGCGGCAAGTAGAACACCGCTTCTCTTTTTCTCTTTCTGGATTTTGGGTTTTAAATCACTGCTACCCTTTAAACACGCACGAATTTTACTCGGGGAAATGAATATTGAAATTTTTCAAACTGGGTTCAGACAAGTGTATATGTCAACTTGAAATTGAAAAGACATGCTGATACTTGGAAGTGGTAGTGTAGCTCCTTGAGTATTACATTTGGATATCTTTATTAATGTTTTTTAATTTATTTATATTTAGATATAAAAAAATAGAGTGCAAAATTATGTATAAAATTTAGTGTAATTTGCTTACTTAAATATACATATTTATAGTATCATTTAATGTTGACTACCCGGTTGTTTAATTTTAAAATACTAACTAGAACCTTACGTACATTTGCAAATACTTAGTAGTTTGTTGACTTGCAAATTATATTTGGATACTTGATATTCATGTTTTTAATTTATTTATATAACGATAAAAACTAAGATAGATAATTATGTAAAGTATCAAATGTAGTTTGGTTACCGGATACACACTTGTATATCATTTATTGTTGAACACTGTGTTTTTTCAATTTGCAACACACTTGTTTGGAAAATATTTAGTTTCAAAATACACACATTTGGATATCATTTATTGTTGTACATTGAAATATTAAAATTCACAATATTAATTACATGCATGTGGATACCTGTAAAATGATAGTTTAGTTACCTAAATATTGCATATGGATACCGATTATTCATGTACATTATTTTATTTGAATATATAAATAAAAATAGATGTACAAAATTGTCGATTGATTGATTGTATTTTGGTTACTAAAATATACATATTTGGTTATCGATACTGTTGAATATTGAGTTGTTATTTTGTAGCCAACTACAGGCATGTGGATATTTACGAGTACTAATTTAGTGACATGAATAATGCATTTGGATGCCTTTATTCTTTATAATAATCACCACAAAGCAGCTGACAACAACACATTTTGATACTTTCATGTACTTCTTTAGTTACAAATATTAATATATATGTATATATATATATATAATGTAATTAGGTATCTATCTTTTTTCACATCATTATTTTGATGTACCAACAGTTTATTAGCTATCCAAATTCCAGTTTATTAATAATAATATTGAAAAAAACAGTAAAAAATAATAAAGTAGCATGAGATGCTTCAATCCAAAATTATGGTAATAATTACATAGGAATATGTAACCAGTAATATTTTTAAGAGTATCCCAACAAGCAGAAGTCAGCAACATCGGGTATATATATATAGACAAGCTACTCGTTTGAAAGAATAACACAATGGATATCATATGTAAGTAACAAATTTAACAAAAACTTCGTTAGCAAATCAAAATTAACAAAAACAATGTACACAAGCACAATTCGTAAATAGAAATTATTGAAAAAATATCGAAAAGATTGGTGTATCCGAGCACAAAACAGCCTATTTTGGAAAAAAAGAAGAAGAAGAAAATTCAGCAGTGTCGAACTCCAAATTAAACCACCATTTCCGTAATCCAAGTCCTACAAGAACTGGAATTCATGGGTACCAAAACCGTTGCCGCACAACCGCCATTTTCTTACCAATAACTTAAGCCAACTACTTCATCCGATGTCAATTCACCGTCACCAATGTTTCATCAGATCGTAAATTCACGTTTAGATGTTAGAATCAAAGCAAAAATCGAGCATCATCATCGATTCGCCGCCGTAATACTCGCCCAACCCATCGTCTACTGTCACGACCATCAAGTGCAGCACTGCACCTCGCTGTTACCATCATGAGTTAGGGTTTCACGGGTTGTGGCTTTGAGTCTGGCCGCGCCACACTCATGGGCTTCGATTCAAGAGGTTAGAGAGAGATTATAATCTGTAAAGACGAAAAAGAAAAAACGAATGGAAAATAAGAGGGGTGTGCGGAAGGGAGAGAGAAGTACCATATAAGAAAATCAATAACTGTTCTCCTACTATTAACCTAAATAAATACTCATTAGTTGTTAATTGTGTAATTATTTTCTAATTGTGTTATTATTGTAATACTTCCTAAATTGTATTATCTAATGTAATTTTCCCATAATATAATAAGTGTTGTCTTCGCCTAGTGGAGAGTAGCAGAGCATCAAGTATACTGGGTTAGAAACTCAAGTTCGACCCCCAAAGTCTGCACTCTTACTCTTCCTTTTTTCTTAATTTAGTTTTTTCCTTTTTTTGGTTTCATCTTCTTTTCTTTCCCTTTTTTTGATCTTGTTTTTTCTTTTTTTCTTTTTTTGTGTTTTCCTTTTTTGGTAATAGTTTTTCCTTTGTTTTTTACAATTATTTTTTGCTTCTTTTTATAATATTAAGGAAAACTGAATATATTAAATATATTATATTATATTGCTTTTAAAATGTATTCAACCAAAAAAATATTGTTTTTAGCAAAAAAAAATTGAATAAATATTTGAAAATTTAGGAAAATAAGTTTCAACATTTTAAAACCAAAAACAACTAAATTTATATTTATTTTTTAAGAATATTGTGATTTAGTATGCTACACATATTAGCGGATTAAAATAGTTTTTTAGAAATTTAATTTCTTGTAACTACAGTATTTTTTAAATTTATATTTATTCTTCTTATCTTTGATTATTGGGTATATTCATTAATAAATTTGACTCGCAAGATAAATTTTGTAAAATTGAGGTGACCAATTTGATAAAATTAGTGGTTCTATATATAAGATTTGAACAGGGCCTCTCAATTGGTTGGGACGGCCCTGCATATATCTTGCATACATGATTGTGCAGAACACTTCACCGCCGATCCCAATTATGTTGAGTTAAATCATTTGTGTGACTATATTTCCTCGGTTCAAAGTAAATATAATATTAGATATTTTTACGAAATTCAATATATGACTTTAATCATTAATATATTTAGTTCTATACTAATCAAAAATATATAACTATAATATTTTAAAAAATGTATATTGAAACAAATCCGATATCATCTTATATACTAATATTTTTATATTAATAAAATAAAATACTATCGAAAAAATAAAATAAAAATATTTTAAAAAATGAAGTTATCCAATTAAAAGTGAAGGAAAATAGTATTTCATGAACACTTTATACCAAGCTTTAAGAATCCAGAGAGAGATCTTACAGAAGGATCTAATTCAACTATAGCACGTCGAAATAGCAATGTTTATTTGACTAAAATCTAAAAGTAACTCCAAACTAAGAAACATAAAAAAGAAAGAAAGAAAAAAAGTGGCTTCAATGCATTTATGTGAACAGCAACAATTTTCTAAATAATCAACAGTTATAATTAATTTATTTAAAAATGTCCAAGTTTTAAAACAAAAAGAAATTTACTTTGTAATCAAGCAGACATTTAAAAGACTTGACATCTCCAAACAGTTACGTAACTCTAAATAATAAAATTTAAATTCTCTAACGAATAAAAGTAAAAATACCACAATGCAATGTTTACATCTCATCAAAAATAAAATCATCACTATACATAATGTTTTAGGATATAATAATCGAAAGGTGGAGGTGGATTTGCGAAACGAGAGTGCCTAAGAATAACTACATAAACTTCTACTATCAAGTTTGGAAAAGCAGTATTAATGAAGAGATGGAGTTCTTCATGATACCACTTTTTTGGAGAAGTGGTCGGGAGTTTAAAATGATGGTTGATCATGTTACGAAAAAAATCGTAACAGATCAACCATGTCGTTGACGTACTTCCGACGTCCTTGCATATGCGATAGGATCACTGAATCGACCATAGTCGTCCATAGACCATGGCCGACGACCGCTTGCCGGATCTGCAAAATGTCTCTCCAAAGTATGGAATTCCTCCATTGACTCTCTGCGAGGAGGTCGCTAATATCCTCGAGAAACAATATTTGTTTCTCAGCCGACCAATACATAATATAACCATCAATCTCCTCTGCAGTGTGCCTAGTTAGTACAAAAATACAATTATTAAAAAGCTCATTTTCAAAAATCAAGGCCAAAGTATAATTGAAATGTATGAATCTCTTCCTATCAATGTTCCATATCATGCAAAAGTATGATATTAGTTGACTGAACAAAATATTTCAAAATAAATATATATATGATTTATTATTATTATTATTATCATAATTACTATACTCCTTTATAAAGGTGGTATTACGAAAAAAATTGTTCATGTTTCTACGTTATAATATTTTCACTATAAATTTTTAAAAAATAAATAGCTACCTACATTCATATACAATATGTAAAAAGTCTAAAGATTGATGTAAATTACAATCTGAATGTACCTACGTAAGTATCACAGGGAATGCATGAATCATTTTAAAACTATGACTTTGTGTTCAGTTGAAGTATCTAATTTTAATTCATTTCGGTTGTCACCATTTATCGCTAAAAATGTTTTTGAGTGACTTTGGATGAGGAAAAAAGACAAAAGAAAAATATTTTTAATGGTAATTCAGATTTGAATCTGACAGGTTCCGGTCATAAAAACCCTAGGTAGGTAGCTAAGTTCACTCATTTGTCAACACTGCAATATTGACCAAATTGTGTATTTGTGGGAGTGATCCATAGTATAAAAAGAAATGAAAAGATATGTGTTGATTAGCGAAAACAAGGAAATTCCTGTTTTTATGCAAAGAGAGTTTCGACCGTGTACTCGTGACAGAGCAATAATTAAAAGCATTAAGTGCAGCTTTGTTCTTGTACAATTACTATTATTATTAGTATTTTATAGTATTATTTTACTTTTAAGGAAAAACTGTATTAAATTGAAAACAACGTGTAAAATGTAAAAAATAAAACCCCATCCCACGCCACTAAAGATATAATAAATTTAACCCACGCAATCTTTAGAAAAATATACTAATTACCAAAATATATAATCTTAGTATTTTTTCAAGTATATAACTAAAAAAATTTAAAACTCTCTCATCCAAACAAAACAATCCACTATACAATTTTAATGGAGCGAGATCATATAATAAGCAGGCGAAATCACATTAATAAAAAAGCTACATGTCCTCCATGCGTGGTTGGAGAAGCCATGACACAAGATGACTTGCACCTTGTATGTCACCATACTCCCTCATGGTGACATCAAGTGGCTGACCAAACGTGTCATGCCCTCCAATTATAAGATAATGATTATATGCATCTCATAGCACATATATCGGTAGTCGTGCTATAGGATGTAGAACTCTGGTGGCAGCCAACCTGCATAAATTGGGAGACCCAAAAATAAATAAATAATAACATGATGTTGTTTCGACAATATACAAACTTATAATATACTCTATTTAATCTTATAAGTCCTTTCTAATCGACTCATCAATATCAAGGAGAGTTAGTTAAAGGTATAAAATTACTTTTAAAAAATTAATTTTCTACTGTACCCTTATTAATAATGATAACATTATTTTTCCAGATTTTTTGTACTTTTTATGGAGATAGAGTAAATTAAGAGGTGTTTTTGTAAATGGTTCACAATAATTGCAAACGACTTGATAAAGAGACTTATATGTTGGACTATTTTAATTACCTCAATTGAAACTTATAATAAGGACGGAAGGAGTAATGATGTATCAATTTCATAATTTTATTTAATGAAGGAAATATTTTTAAGTATCATAACATTTACACATGTCTTTGTGCTGTTTTTAACAATCTCAATTGTCGAGATCTTAGTGCAGTCCAGAATACCCTTGCACGATCAGGATATTCTCCGGACTAAGAGTAAGCAAAGTAATGTTCCGCCGATGCAAAAATCGAACACCTCTCAGAATATCCCTAGTAACCACATTAAACATTTACAAAGTTACGCCACCATACTGAAGTTGGTCTAGATGAAAAATAAAAATAGTAACATGAAATTTGAACTATTGATAGAACGAAAATAGTGTGCTAAACTCATTATTAATTATAAGGTTTAATGAATTTTATGTTGGCACACTTGGTTATTTTCCATATATTTATATTTTGGATGTAATATACTTCACTTGGCAATTTGTTGTTTAATTTAGGTGTTTGATGGAGTTTTTAAGCTTAAGAAATAATTTGGATCATCAAACGGAGCAAACCAAGGTGATTTGGGCTTAAATGAAGAAAATATCGCGCGACACTGGGTGGCCCAAAGGTCGCCTCTGATCCAGTGTCACCCTGCTTTCAAAATAATCTTACTTGGGGCCCAGGAAACGACTCAAAAACTGCCCAATTAGTTCCACAAGGCAATAAATCGGTCCCTAGGCTGGGAAAAGGAATTGGAATAGATTTGGGAAGAAAGACTCCAAGGAAATTAAAACTCAAGAAGGATAAAAAAGAAGGAGTTCCAATTAAAGAAGGAAACTAAGAGATAAAGAATAATTATAAAAGGAGAGGAGAGCTGGAATTATTATCATCTTGGATCATCAATTTTTACGGCTGGAGCAGAAGGAAGAAAAGGAGCGACAGAACCGTTTTCTCGCCGGAGCAACCGAGCCGATTCCGACGTGCGAAGAAGAAGACTACACCGTTTGAATTTCTTTCTTCTCATGTCTAATATTAATTTGATGTTTTCTAAAGCCAACATGTCCGGTTAATTTTCTATTCTTGTTCTTAGTGAATTTTGAAATTGTATTCGAATTATTCATGTTTTAATCTCGTAGCGTATTCTCAACTCAAATTCTCTTGAATTACTTTTGTGTTATTGAATTCACTACTATGCCATTTAATTTATTGATTTGGTTTGGCCAACTAGATTAGGAGTTTTATTTCTTATGCTATAAATTGAGTTGTAATCCGTAATTGTTGCAATTTTAATTTCACAAGTAGCAAACAATTGATTTTTTCCAATCGAGTAACAATATCTTGCCTATTCCATTATTTTGGTTTTTAATGCATCTAGCGAGCGAGATTTGAAGAGCTTGTTTTGAATCCACCGCATAGATAGGGTGGATTAAAGAGCTTGTTTTAATTGAATAAACTTAAGAAATAATTGGGGTCAACAGAGCTTGCATAGGCGGATCCAGGACCGAAAAACTACTGGTGCACCGACCGTGCCACGAAAAATAATGTCGAACGATAAAATATATATTAAAATTACATTAAAGATAACAAATAATACATAAAGAAAGTCAGTAATAACAAAGCGGGGGACAATGAGGCGAACATGTCATGCTGGAAAATTTACCTCTAGATCGGGGTGAGGTCGAGCCTCTTGGGGGGTACTCAGGACAGGGGACGATCCCCCTCGTGTGCGTGTGTGGGAAAAAAACAAAAAAAAAACAAAGGATCCGTACAATTACAAAGAAAATCGCCTACATTTACTGTCCATTTCCTAAAAATGTGCTAAAATAACATCATTACTAATAGTTTTAAGTACATATTTTTCTATAAATGTTACAGGACGATTATTTAACCATTGATCACCCATCTTACTACATAACTCACTCTTCACATACTTCATAGCTGAGAAGACTCGTTCAACACTTGCAGTTGCTACGGGCAAAATCAACATCTTAATTTTTTCATCATATTACAATAAATATTCTTCAAAAGAAGCAAGTGTTTGCGAAATACTTCAAGGTTGAATAAATAATTTTAAACACTTTAATTAATATCGCCTTGATCAAAACAGATTACGTCAAATCAAAAAATATATTTAATAGGTATATATGACTTTACCTATTAAACTTCGAGAGTAAAAAATAATTAAACTCCTCGATAATTCAACTATTGGCAAAATATAATAACGGGAAAGATAATATTAGATATTATCGGGGAAGTGGGTCTTATTCTCAAAAAAATTTGGTGGTGCACGTGCACCACCATGTTACATGTAGATCCGCCTATGAGAGCTTGTTGTTGGCTTCGGAATAGGAGTTCATGATATTAGAGAAGAGATAAGCGCTGCATTGAAACTTGAATTAATTCGAAACGGTGGATAATGGAGCTAAGGACTAGATTATTCCTCAATTGATATTTTCAACTTTTTATTTCCTTTATTTATTTTATTTTATCTTACGCAATTTATTTTAGTTAAGATCAGAAATCGAAACCCCCCCTTCGTTTTATTTTATTTTAATTACACAAAGTACTTAATCCTTAAATAGTATAATTAAATTACCGTTCTCCGTGGGATCGACCCTTGCCGATACTACTAGTTAGTAGAAGTAAGCCAAAGAAAATAAAAATAACTAATTTTAACGCGTCACAACAGCGTGGTCAGCTATATGAATTTGAATTAAGCTGCATGAACAATAAAAAAGGAAAAAAAAAAGAATTCTAATAGAACTCATCATTTTCCCTAACTAACTTATTTTTTACTTATCTCCAGTAGTTCTAACTTCTTTCTCTTTCATTCATCTTTAATTAATAATATAGATTAATACTACCGTAATCGTTTTTTTTTAAAAAAAAGGATAAATTAGGGATTAGAGAAAGAAAGAAAAACAGTAAAAGGTATATTAATTTGTCTATTAATTAATCTTTGATATTTCTATCCGCTGGTAAGAATATATTCGTACAATAAATACCAAAAAGGATAGGAAAATTGCATCACACGATATCCAAGAACAATAAAACCATTAAATGCACTTGTTCTTTTACAATTACTATCTGAACTAGAATTATAAGAAATAAAAATAGTACCATTAAAGTCGAGCTATATTAACTGAAATAGGGCTGCATGAACTAGAGTTGAGCTATAGTAACATGAAATAGAGCTATAGTAACATGAAATAGTAACATGAACGTTGAGCTATTGTAACATAAAATAGAGTTATGTGAGCTAAAACATACCATTTTTTTGTGATATATCTTCTCCAACTTTATATAAATACAATATTTTTCAACGTTGTAATTTTATTTTAAATTATTTATATTTTAAATCATTCTTTTGAATATATTTTACCCAGTATACTTATTTTACATACTATATTATATAATTTTTCTTATCAAATTGAAATGTCATTTTGATTTCTATTAGTGAAATAGTTGTGTTATCTATCAATTGAGTAAAAAACAAAATAAAAAAAAAATATCTATCACTTGTGTGGTTGTTATTTCAATTCAATAAAATAGTTCTTTTTGCTACGCTAGCCACTAATGAAAAATTTATCATATCCACCGGTTGAGTTGATAGTTCAATATTTTTTATCAAAATAATTTTGTGTCTAGCGACTAACTCAACTATCAAATCCGTGTCTTTCGACAAAATATTTTCTAAAATTAGTAACTGTTTGAGTTGTCAATTCAGTCTCTTTTATCAAAATAATTCACAAGACTATACATATAATTTTAATTGTCATGTCAATATTTTCCATGACTTAATAATCTGAAATTAATATAAATATGAAGAGTGCTATAATTTGTGAAACACAATTTCTTTACATTGTCTTCTTATATTTTTCTCAAATAACCTTCCTTTTAAACATCAATACAAACATAATATATGACGGAATATTTTTCAACAAATAATGAAAATTCATCGTGCGAATTTAACATATATCAGGTATGACTTTGTATAATATTTTTTTTTTCATTTTTTTCAATTTTTTTTCCTTTCAAATGATTTTATTTGTTTATAATTTTTGCAGCATTAGTCTCTCTCCTTTTCTTTTTCTTCCTTGTGTTGAAATTTTTAGTCATAACACAACTTGTTAATTTTCAAATAGTCAGAGTTTAATAAGGGTTTGTCTAAATACACCAATATTTTTTACTAAGTATACCAAAGAGACTTCTCCAACATTTTATGTATAAATGTCAAATCATAATTTTTTTTTGCCAGATACTCTTACCCCCTCCCTGCTGACCCCCCACCCCCCCTCCCTCCTCTTGCTGCCAGCATTTCGCTGGCAGCCTTTTTTTTTAAGTTTCTTACTTTTTTTAGTTTTTAATTTTTATTTACTTACTTATAAATATATTAAATTTATATAAAATAAAGAAATATAATATTTAAATAGACATATTATATATGATGATTCAATTCAAGAAAAATTTAATAAATTTATGTAAAATAAAACAAATATATACTTCCTCCGTCCGCAACCATATGCATTTTTCGACCTATTTAGCTTTTAATATTCGAAATGACTTAATTAGAGGATGCACATGAGTGGAGTAAATGGACCCATTTGTGTATTATATTTTTCAACAAATAATGAAAATTCATCGTGCGAATTTAACATATATCAGGTATGACTTTGTATAATATTTTTTTTTTTCATTTTTTTCAATTTTTTTTCCTTTCAAATGATTTTATTTGTTTATAATTTTTGCAGCATTAGTCTCTCTCTTTTTCTTTTTCTTCCTTGTGTTGAAATTTTTGGTCATAACACAACTTGTTAATTTTTCAAATAGTCAGAGTTTAATAATCAACATGTGTGCTTTATATTCCATCTATTTTTCATTAGTCTAAAAGTTTTTATCATGTTACATCATCTTTTATCATTATTTTTTCATTAAAAGTTTTGTAAATTATTTCTAGAAGATTTCTTCTTTTATCTCGGTCCTAATTGATAAACATCATTAGAAAAAGAAAGGTATTTTTGTTGTTTTGAATCTAACCCTAATCCCGTTTGGAACTTGGAACAAAAGGAGTGGGACCGAATTTGCCTTGCTCTATCTTAATATAATAATATTTAAATCTAAGGGTTTAAATACACAAATATCATTATCAAAATATTTGACGAAAAAAGATTGTTTTAATTAAGCAAATAATCGGAATTGAAATATATGATTTTGTTAAATATGTGATTTTTTTACTATAAAATATATATTCGTATTCCAGTGAAAATGTAATACTGTATTTAGTTGCATCATTATTTTTTAATTTTTTTATTATTTTTATTGTTGCATCCTAATGTATCAAATCATTACAAAAAAAAAGAAAAAGAACTAGAAAAAGTGGGGCCTGGCGGGAATATTATAAATTAACAACGCTCAAATTAAATATTCTTTTCTGTACGAATTGATAAAAATAAACAATGTTTAATAAATCAAAGTAAATTTTTTTTTTTATTTTTTTTAGGTAAATGGATTTTTTTATTACTTTTTGTTGCATCCTACTACTATATGAATTCATAAAAAAAGAAGAAAAAGAACAGAAAATATTGGAGCAATATTATAAAATAAATTATTAAATTAATTATTATTTTCTGTTGCAGTTAACGAGGAGACCCAGGCCAGGCGGGAATATTAGGATGGAATGGATCACTCTAATTGGCGCCTAGCCAAATTATGCAAGGGTACTAATGGAATAAGAAATATACTAATTTCCAGAAAAGCTGACAAAAAGTAATTAGTTGTAATAATTTTTTAATAACGTACCTCATTATCTACAGTCTCACAGCCGCCGATAAGTTGTGTTTGACTACCTCCGTTAGTTATACAAACATAGTTCCATGGAACACTCGACGAACGACCCACGAACATTGATCGCATAAATACGAACCACATTATTGTGGTAGTCGTCCAGAGCAAGATGTTCCAGGGTGCTCTGATGTACTTGACTTAGCAACAGTCTTTTAACGGCAACGGGTCTAAATCTGTTGTACGTTCCCTTACGAACCACCGTCCCGGAGTTTCCGATGCCAATGATGCTGGATATGCTAGTGCTAAGAAGAAATTATGAAAAGGCAAAGAAAAAAAATGATTTCAGATTAAACAAAATTCAAAAAAGTTTGTTACACATCATGAAAAGTCTACACATGGGATCATATAAATATATATACATACATATATACATCTTATTTCGGAAAGCTTGCGACATCGTCGGATATATCTTTTTCATACAAAGACCAGAAAAATACTTTAACAGAGAACCTTTCATTTTTTGAAATGTGTAGCTTAGGGTTTCAGAGATCGATAGAGAGAGAGATAGAGAGAGGAGAAACCAGGGAAAAGTGTAGGGTGAGAGGGGTGCTGGGACCGAAAGAGAGTAAAAGAAGGAAGAGAGAGTGTGTGAGGGAGAAGAAGAAGCTGAGGAAAAGTGTGGGTGGGGGGGTGTTGAGACCGAGAGAAGAAATGAATGGGAGAGAGGATGAGGAGAGGAGAAGAAGATGAAGGAATGAGAGAGAGACGAAAATATATGTAGATTTGTGGGAAAATATATGTCTGGGGAGTGAGGAGTGTTGTGTGGTAACTTTATGTTGGCTGAAAAGCATTTTATAATTAATTTTGAGTTGCACACATTTTCTCGATGACAACATCATCGGTTTTTTATTAAAAAAAAGGAGAAATATCGAAACACCAAAAATAAAAAAAAAATTGTCACACATCATGAAAAGTCTACACATGGGATCATATATAAATATATACATAAATATATACCTCTTATTTCGGAAAGCTTGCGACATCGTCGGATATATCTTCTTCATACAAAGACCAGAAAAATACTTGAACAGAGAACTTTTCATTTTTTGAAATGTGTAGCTTAGGGTTTCAGAATCGATAGAGAGAGAGAGAGAGAAGAAACTAGGGAAAAGTGTAGGGTGGGGGGGGGGGGGGTGTTGGGACCGAGAGAAGAAATGAATGGGAGAGAGAATGAGGAGAGGAGAAGAAGATGAAGGAAAATGAGAGAGAGAGAGAGAAACCAGGAAAAAGTGTGGCGTAGGAGGGGTGCTGGGACCGAAAGAGAGTTAAGGAAGGAAGAGAGAGTGTGTGAGGGAGAAGAAGAAGCTGAGGAAAAGTGTGGGTGGGGGGATGTTGAGACCGAGAGAATAATTGAATGGGAGAGAGGATGAGGAGTGGAGAAGAAGATGAAGGAATGAGAGAGACGAAAATATATGTAGACTTGTGGGAAAATATATGTCTGGGGAGTGGGGAGTGCTGTGTGGTAACTTTATGTTGGATGAAAAGCATTTTATAATTGATCTTAAGTTGCACACATTTTCTCGATGACAACATCATCAGTTTTTTATTAAAAAAAGAAGGAATTTCGAAACACCAAAAATTAAAAAAAAATTGTCACACATCATGAAAAGTCTACACATGGGATCATATATAAATATATACATAAATATATACCTCTTATTTCGGAAAGCTTGCAACATCGTCGGATATATCTTCTTCATACAAACACCAGAAAAATACTTGAACAAAGAACTTTTCATTTTTTAAAATATGTAGCTTAGGGTTTCAGAGATCGATAGAGAGAGAGAGAGAGGAGAAACCTGGGAAAAGTGTAGGGTTGGGGGGGTGTTGGGACCGAGAGAAGAAATGAATGGGAGAGAGAATGAGAAGAGGAGAAAAAGATGAAGGAAAATGAGGGAGAGAGAGAGAGAGAGAGAGAGAAAAACCAGGGAAAAGTGTGGCGTGGGAGGGGTGCTGGGACCGAAAGAGAGTTAAGGAAGGAAGAGAGAGTGTGTGAGGGAGAAGAAGAAACTGAGGAAAAGTGTGGGTGGGGGGTGTTGAGACCGAGAGAATAAATGAATGGGAGAGAAGATGAGGAGAGGAGAAGAAGATGAAGGAATGAGAGAGAGACGAAAATATATGTAGGCTTGTGGGAAAATATATGTCTGGGGAGTGGGGAGTGCTGTGTGGTAACTTTATGTTGGCTGAAAAGCATTTTATAATTAATCTTGAGTTGCACACATTTTCTCGATGACAACATCATCGGTTTTTTATTAAAAAAAAGGAGGAATATCGAATCACCAAAAATTAAAAAAAATTGTCACACATCATGAAAAGTCTACACATGGGATCATATATAAATATATACATAAATATATACCTCTTATTTCGGAAAGCTTGCGATATCATCGGATATATCTTCTTCATACAAAGACCAGAAAAATACTTGAACAGAGAACTTTTCATTTTTTAAATGTGTAGCTTAGGGTTTCAGAGATCGAAAGAGAGAGAGAGAGGGGAGAAACCAGGGAAAAGTGTCGGGTGGGGGGGGGGGGGTGTTGGGACCGAGAGAAGAAATGAATGGGAGAGAGAATGAGGAGAGGAGTAGAAGATGAAGGAAAATGAGAGAGAGAGAGAGAGAAACCAGGGAAAAGTGTGGCGTGGGAGGGGTGCTGGGACCGAAATAGAGTTAAGGAAGGAAGAGAGAGTGTGTGAGGGAGAAGAAGAAGCTGAGGAAAAGTGTGGGTGGGGGGTGTTGAGACCGAGAGAAGAAATGAATGGGAGAGAGGACGGGGAGAGGAGAAAAAGATGAAGGAATGAGAGAGAGAGACGAAAATATATGTAGACTTGTGGGAAAATATATGTTTGGGAAGTGGGGAGTGCTGTGTGGTAACTTTATGTTGGCTGAAAAGCATTTTATAATTAATCTTGAGTTGCACACATTTTCTCGATGACAACATCATCAGTTTTTTATTAAAAAAAAGGAGGAATATCGAAACACCAAAAATAAAAATAAATTCTCACACATCATGAAAAGTCTACACATGGGATCATATATAAATATATACATAAATATATATACCTCTTATTTCGGAAAGCTTGCGACATAGTCGGATATATCTTCTTCATACAAAGACCAGAAAAATACTTGAACAGAGAACTTTTCATTTTTTGAAATGTGTAGCTTAGGGTTTCAGAGATCGATAGAGAGAGAGAGAGGAGAAACCAGGGAAAAGTGTAGGGTGGTGGGGGTGTTGGGACCGAGAGAAGAAATTAATGGGAGAGAGAATGAGGAGAGGAGAAGAAAATGAAGGAAAATGAGAGAGAGTGAGAGAGAGAGACACCAGGGAAAAGTGTGGCGTGGGAGGGGTGCTGGGACCGAAAGAGAGTTAAGGAAGGAAGAGAGAGTGTGTGAGGGAGAAAAAGAAGCTGAGGAAAAGTGTGGGTGGGGGGGGGGGTGTTGAGACGGAGAGAAGAAATGAATGGGAGAGAGGATGAGGAGAGGAGAAGAAGATGAAGGAATGAGAGAGAGACGAAAATATAAGTAGACTTGTGGGAAAACATATGTCTGGGGAGTGGGGAGTGATGTGTGGTAACTTTATGTTGGCTGAAAAGCATTTTATAATTAATCTTGAGTTGCACACATTTTCTCGTTGACAACATCATCGGTTTTTTATTAAAAAAAAAGGAGGAATATCGAAACACCAAAAATAAAAAAAATTGTCACACATCATGAAAAGTCTACACATGGGATCATATATAAATATATACATAAATATATACCTCTTATTTCGGAAAGCTTGCGACATCGTCGGATATATCTTCTTCATACAAAGACCAGAAAAATACTTGAACAGAGAACTTTTCATTTTTTGAAATGTGTAGCTTAGGGTTTCAGAGACCGATAGAGAGAGAGAGAGAGAGAGGAGAAACCAGGGAAAAGTGTAGGGTGGTGGGGGTGTTGGGACCGAGAAAAGAATGAATGGGAGAGAGAATGAGTAGAGGAGAAGAAGATGAAGGAAAATGAGAGAGAGAGAGAGAGAAACTAGGGAAAAGTGTGGCGTGGGAGGGGTGCTGGGACCGAAAGAGAGTTAGGGAAGGAAAAGAGAGTGTGTGAGGGAGAAGAAGAAGCTGAGGAAAAGTGTGGGTGGGGGGTGTTGAGACCGAGAGAAGAAATGAATGGGAGAGAGGATGAGGAGAGGAGAAGAAGATGAAGGAATGAGAGAGAGACGAAAATATATGTAGACTTGTGGGAAAATATATGTCTGGGGAGTGGGGAGTGCTGTGTGGTAACTTTATGTTGGCTGAAAAGCATTTTATAATTAATCTTGAGTTGCACACATTTTCTCGATGACAACATCATCGGTTTTTTATTAAAAAAAAAGAGAAATATCGAAACACCAAAAATAAAAAATATTGTCACACATCATGAAAAGTCTACACATGGGATCATATATAAATATATACATAAATATATACCTCTTATTTCGGAAAGCTTGCAACATCGTCGAATATATCTTCTTCATACAAAGACCAGAAAAATACTTGAATAGAGAACTTTTCATTTTTTGAAATGTGTAGCTTAGGGTTCAGAGATCGATAGAGAGAGAGAGAGAGGAGAAACCAGGGAAAAGTGTAGGGTGGGGGGGGGGGTGTTGGGACCGAGAGAAGAAATGAATGGGAGAGAGAATGAGGAGAGGAGAATAAGATGAAGGAAAATGAGAGAGAGAGAAACCAGGGAAAAGTGTGGCGTGGGAGGGGTGCTGGGACAGAAAGAGAGTTAAGGAAGGAAGAGAGAGTGTGTGAGGGAGAAGAAGAAGCTGAGGAAAAGTGTGGGTGGGGGGGTGTTGATACCGAGAGAAGAAATGAATGGGAGAGAGGATGAGGAGAGGAGAAGAAGATGAAGGAATGAGAGAAAGACGAAAATATATGTAGGCTTGTGGTTAAATATATGTCTGGGGAGTGGGCAGTGCTGTGTGGTGACTTTATGTTGGCTGAAAAGCATTTTATAATTAATCTTGAGTTGCACACATTTTCTCGATGACAACATCATCGGTTTTTTATTAAAAAAAAGGAGGAATATCGAAACACCAAAAATAAAAATAAATTTGTCACACATCATGAAAAGTCTACAAATGGGATCATATATAAATATATACCTCTTATTTCGTAAAGCTTGCGACATCGTCGGATATATCTTCTTCATACAAAGACCAGAAAAATACTTGAACAAAGAACTTTTCATTTTTTGAAATGTGTAGCTTAGGGTTTCATAGATAGATAGAGAGAGAGAGACAGAGGAGAAACCAGGGAAAAGTGTAGGGTGGGGGGGTGTTGGGACCGAGAGAAGAAATGAATGGGAGAGAGAATGAGGAGAGGATAAGAAGATGAAGGAAAATGAGAGAGAGAGAAACCAGGGAAAAGTGTGGCGTGGGAGGGGTGCTGGGACCGAAAGAGAGTTAAGGAAGGAAGAGAGAGTGTGTGAGGGAGAAAAAGAAGCTGAGGAAAAGTGTGGGTGGGGGGTGTTGAGACCGAGAGAAGAAATGAATGGGAGAGAGGATGAGGAGAGGAGAAGAAGATGAAGGAATGAGAGAGAGGCGAAAATATATGTAGACTTGTGGGAAAATATATGTCTGGGGAGTGGGGAGTGCTGTGTGGTAACTTTATGTTGGCTGAAAAGCATTTTATAATTAATCTTGAGTTGCACACATTTTCTCGATGACAACATCATCGGTTTTTTATTAAAAAAACGGAGGAATATCGAAACACCAAAAAAAAAATTGTCACACATCATGAAAAGTCTACACATGGGATCATATATAAATATATACATAAATATATACCTCTTATTTGGGAAAGCTTGCGACATCGTCGGATATATCTTCTTCATACAAAGACGAGAAAAATACTTGAAGAGAGAACTTTTCATTTTTTGAAATGTGTAGCTTAGGGTTTCAGAGATCGATAGAGAGAGAGAGAGAGGAGAAACCATGGAAAAGTGTAGGGTGGGGGGGTGTTGGGACCGAGAGAAGAAATGAATGGGAGAGAGAATGAGAAGAGGAGAAGAAGATGAAGGAAAATGAGAGAGAGAGAGAAAAACCAGGGAAAAATGTGGCGTGGGAGGAGTGCTGGGACCGAAAGAGAGTTAAGGAAGGAAGAGAGAGTGTGAGGGAGAAGAAGAAGCCGAGGAAAAGTGTGGGTGGGGGTGTTGAGACCGAGAGAAAAATGAATGGGAGAGAGGACAGGAGAGGAGAAGAAGATGAAGGAATGAGAGAGAGACGAAAATATATGTAGACTTGTGGGAAAATATATGTCCGGGAAGTGAGGAGGCCGTGTGGTAACTTGATGTTGGTGAAAAGCATTTTATAATTAATCTTGAGTTGCACACATTTTCTCGATGACAACATCATCGGTTTTTTATTAAAAAGGAGGAATATCAAACACCAAAAATAAAAAAATTGTCACACATCATGAAAAGTCTACACATGGGATCATATATAAATATATACATAAATATATACCTCTTATTTCGGAAAGCTTGCGATATCGTCGGATATATCTTTTTCATACAAAGACCAGAAAAATACTTGAATAGAGAACTTTTCATTTTTTGAAATGTGTAGCTTAGGGTTTCAGAGATCGATAGAGAGAGAGAGAGAGAGAGGAGAAACCAGGGAAAAGTGTAGGGTGGTGGGGGTGTTGGGACCGAGAGAAGAAATGAATGGGAGAGAGAATGAGGAGAGGAGAAGAAGATGAAGGAAAATGAGAGAGAGAGAGAGAGAAACCAGGGAAAAGTGTGGCGTGGGAGGGGTGTTGGGACCGAAAGAGAGTTAGGGAAGGAAGAGAGAGTGTGTGAGGGAGAAAAAGAAGCTGAGGAAAAGTGTGGGTGGGGGGTGTTGAGACCGAGAGAAGAAATGAATGGGAGAGAGGATGAGGAGAGGAGAAGAAGATGAAGGAATGAGAGAGAGGCGAAAATATATGTAGACATGTGGGAAAATATATGTCTGGGGAGTGGGGAGTGCTGTGTGGTAACTTTATGTTGGCTGAAAAGCATTTTATAATTAATCTTGAGTTGCACACATTTTCTCGATGACAACATCATCGGTTTTTTATTAAAAAAAGGAGGAATATCGAATCACCAAAAATTAAAAAAAATTGTCACACATCATGAAAAGTCTACACATGGGATCATATATAAATATATACATAAATATATACCTCTTATTTGGGAAAGCTTGCGACATCGTCGGATATATCTTCTTCATACAAAGACGAGAAAAATACTTGAAGAGAGAACTTTTCATTTTTTGAAATGTGTAGCTTAGGGTTTCAGAGATCGATAGAGAGAGAGAGAGAGGAGAAACCATGGAAAAGTGTAGGGTGGGGGGGTGTTGGGACCGAGAGAAGAAATGAATGGGAGAGAGAATGAGAAGAGGAGAAGAAGATGAAGGAAAATGAGAGAGAGAGAGAGAAAAACCAGGGAAAAATGTGGCGTGGGAGGAGTGCTGGGACCGAAAGAGAGTTAAGGAAGGAAGAGAGAGTGTGTGAGGGAGAAGAAGAAGCTGAGGAAAAGTGTGGGTGGGGGGTGTTGAGACCGAGAGAAAAAATGAATGGGAGAGAGGACAGGGAGAGGAGAAGAAGATGAAGGAATGAGAGAGAGACGAAAATATATGTAGACTTGTGGGAAAATATATGTCTGGGAAGTGAGGAGTGCTGTGTGGTAACTTGATGTTGGCTGAAAAGCATTTTATAATTAATCTTGAGTTGCACACATTTTCTCGATGACAACATCATCGGTTTTTTATTAAAAAGGAGGAATATCGAAACACCAAAAATAAAAAAAAAATTGTCACACATCATGAAAAGTCTACACATGGGATCATATATAAATATATACATAAATATATACCTCTTATTTCGGAAAGCTTGCGATATCGTCGGATATATCTTTTTCATACAAAGACCAGAAAAATACTTGAATAGAGAACTTTTCATTTTTTGAAATGTGTAGCTTAGGGTTTCAGAGATCGATAGAGAGAGAGAGAGTGAGAGGAGAAACCAGGGAAAAGTGTAGGGTGGTGGGGGTGTTGGGACCGAGAGAAGAAATGAATGGGAGAGAGAATGAGGAGAGGAGAAGAAGATGAAGGAAAATGAGAGAGAGAGAGAGAGAAACCAGGGAAAAGTGTGGCGTGGGAGGGGTGTTGGGACCGAAAGAGAGTTAGGGAAGGAAGAGAGAGTGTGTGAGGGAGAAAAAGAAGCTGAGGAAAAGTGTGGGTGGGGGGTGTTGAGACCGAGAGAAGAAATGAATGGGAGAGAGGATGAGGAGAGGAGAAGAAGATGAAGGAATGAGAGAGAGGCGAAAATATATGTAGACATGTGGGAAAATATATGTCTGGGGAGTGGGGAGTGCTGTGTGGTAACTTTATGTTGGCTGAAAAGCATTTTATAATTAATCTTGAGTTGCACACATTTTCTCGATGACAACATCATCGGTTTTTTATTAAAAAAAGGAGGAATATCGAATCACCAAAAATTAAAAAAAATTGTCACACATCATGAAAAGTCTACACATGGGATCATATATAAATATATACATAAATATATACCTCTTATTTCGGAAAGCTTGCGATATCATCGGATATATCTTCTTCATACAAAGACCAGAAAAATACTTGAAGAGAGAACTTTTCATTTTTTAAATGTGTAGCTTAGGGTTTCAGAGATCGAAAGAGAGAGAGAGAGGGGAGAAACCAGGGAAAAGTGTCGGGTGGGGGGGTGTTGGGACCGAGAGAAGAAATGAATGGGAGAGAGAATGAGGAGAGGAGTAGAAGATGAAGGAAAATGAGAGAGAGAGAGAGAAACCAGGGAAAAGTGTGGCGTGGGAGGGGTGCTGGGACCGAAAGAGAGTTAAGGAAGGAAGAGAGAGTGTGTGAGGGAGAAGAAGAAGCTGAGGAAAAGTGTGGGTGGGGGGTGTTGAGACCGAGAGAAGAAATGAATGGGAGAGAGGACGGGGAGAGGAGAAAAAGATGAAGGAATGAGAGAGAGAGACGAAAATATATGTAGACTTGTGGGAAAATATATGTTGGGGAGTGTTGTGTGGTAACTTTATGTTGGCTGAAAAGCATTTTATAATTAATCTTGAGTTGCACACATTTTCTCGATGACAACATCATCAGTTTTTTATTAAAAAAAAGGAGGAATATCGAAACACCAAAAATAAAAAAAAATTATCACACATCATGAAAAGTCTACACATGGGATCATATATAAATATATACATAAATATATATACCTCTTATTTCGGAAAGTTTGCGACATAGTCGGATATATCTTCTTCATACAAAGACCAGAAAAATACTTGAACAGAGAACTTTTCATTTTTTGAAATGTGTAGCTTAGGGTTTCAGAGATCGATAGAGAGAGAGAGAGGAGAAACTAGGGAAAAGTGTAGGGTGGTGGGGGTGTTGGGACCGAGAGAAGAAATTAATGGGAGAGAGAATGAGGAGAGGAGAAGAAAATGAAGGAAAATGAGAGAGAGTGAGAGAGAGAGACACTAGGGAAAAGTGTGGCGTGGGAGGGGTGCTGGGACCGAAAGAGAGTTAAGGAAGGAAGAGAGAGTGTGTGAGGGAGAAAAAGAAGCTGAGGAAAAGTGTGGGTGGGGGGGGGGTGTTGAGACGGAGAGAAGAAATGAATGGGAGAGAGGATGAGGAGAGGAGAAGAAGATGAAGGAATGAGAGAGAGACGAAAATATAAGTAGACTTGTGGGAAAACATATGTCTGGGGAGTAGGGAGTGCTGTGTGGTAACTTTATGTTGGCTGAAAAGCATTTTATAATTAATCTTGAGTTGCACACATTTTCTCGTTGACAACATCATCGGTTTTTTATTAAAAAAAAGGAGGAATATCGAAACACCAAAAATAAAAAAAATTGTCACACATCATGAAAAGTCTACACATGGGATCATATATAAATATATACATAAATATATACCTCTTATTTCGGAAAGCTTGCGACATCGTCGGATATATCTTCTTCATACAAAGACCAGAAAAATACTTGAACAGAGAACTTTTCATTTTTTGAAATGTGTAGCTTAGGGTTTCAGAGACCGATAGAGAGAGAGAGAGAGGAGAAACCAGGGAAAAGTGTAGGGTGGTGGGGGTGTTGGGACCGAGAAAAGAAATGAATGGGAGAGAGAATGAGTAGAGGAGAAGAAGATGAAGGAAAATGAGAGAGAGAGAGAGAAACTAGGGAAAAGTGTGGCGTGGGAGGGGTGCTGGGACCGAAAGAGAGTTAGGGAAGGAAAAGAGAGTGTGTGAGGGAGAAGAAGAAGCTGAGGAAAAGTGTGGGTGGGGGGTGTTGAGACCGAGAGAAGAAATGAATGGGAGAGAGGATGAGGAGAGGAGAAGAAGATGAAGGAATGAGAGAGAGACGAAAATATATGTAGACTTGTGGGAAAATATATGTCTGGGGAGTGGGGAGTGCTGTGTGATAACTTTATGTTGGCTGAAAAGCATTTTATAATTAATCTTAAATTGCACACATTTTCTCGATGACAACATCATCGGTTTTTTATTAAAAAAAAAGGAGGAATATCGAAACACCAAAAATAAAAAATATTGTCACACATCATGAAAAGTCTACACATGGGATCATTTATAAATATATACATAAATATATACCTCTTATTTCGGAAAGCTTGCAACATCGTCGAATATATCTTCTTCATACAAAGACCAGAAAAATACTTGAATAGAGAACTTTTCATTTTTTGAAATGTGTAGCTTAGGGTTCAGAGATCGATAGAGAGAGAGAGAGAGGAGAAACCAGGGAAAAGTGTAGGGTGGGGGGGTGTTGGGACCGAGAGAAGAAATGAATGGGAGAGAGAATGAGGAGAGGAGAAGAAGATGAAGTAAAATGAGAGAGAGAGAGAGAAACCAGGGAAAAGTGTGGCGTGTGAGGGGTGCTGGGACCGAAAGAGAGTTAAGGAAGGAAGAGAGAGTGTGTGAGGGAGAAGAAGAAGCTGAGGAAAAGTGTGGGTGGGGGGTGTTGAGACCGAGAGAAGAAATGAATGGGAGAGAGGATGAGGAGAGGAGAAGAAGATGAAGGAATGAGAGAGAGACGAAAATATATGTAGACTTGTGGGAAAATATATGTCTGGGGAGTGGGGAGTGCTGTGTGGTGACTTTATGTTGGCTGAAAAGCATTTTATAATTAATCTTGAGTTGCACACATTTTCTCGATGACAACATCATCGGTTTTTTATTAAAAAAAAGGAGGAATATCGAAACACCAAAAATAAAAATAAATTTGTCACACATCATGAAAAGTCTACACATGGGATCATATATAAATATATACCTCTTATTTCGTAAAGCTTGCGACATCGTCGGATATATCTTCTTCATACAAAGACCAGAAAAATACTTGAACAAAGAACTTTTCATTTTTTGAAATGTGTAGCTTAGGGTTTCATAGATAGATAGAGAGAGAGAGACAGAGGAGAAACCAGGGAAAAGTGTAGGGTGGGGGGGTGTTGGGACCGAGAGAAGAAATGAATGGGAGAGAGAATGAGGAGAGGATAAGAAGATGAAGGAAAATGAGAGAGAGAGAAACCAGGGAAAAGTGTGGCGTGGGAGGGGTGCTGGGACCGAAAGAGAGTTAAGGAAGGAAGAGAGAGTGTGTGAGGGAGAAAAAGAAGCTGAGGAAAAGTGTGGGTGGGGGGTGTTGAGACCGAGAGAAGAAATGAATGGGAGAGAGGATGAGGAGAGGAGAAGAAGATGAAGGAATGAGAGAGAGGCGAAAATATATGTAGACTTGTGGGAAAATATATGTCTGGGAAGTGGGGAGTGCTGTGTGGTAACTTTATGTTGGCTGAAAAGCATTTTATAATTAATCTTGAGTTGCACACATTTTCTAATTAATATATGTCTGGGGAGTGGGACCGAAAGAGAGTTAAGGAAGGAAGAGAGAGTGTGTGAGGGAGAAGAAGAAGCTGAGGAAAAGTGTGGGTGGGGGGTGTTGAGACCGAGAGAAGAAATGAATGGGAGAGAGGATGAGGAGAGGAGAAGAAGATGAAGGAATGAGAGAGA
This sequence comes from Orobanche coerulescens, assembly GCA_033398695.1. NCBI lineage: Eukaryota > Viridiplantae > Streptophyta > Magnoliopsida > Lamiales > Orobanchaceae > Orobanche > Orobanche coerulescens. The sequence continues at coordinate 147,489,038 of CM065814.1, read as the reverse complement.
GACGACAATATATGTAGGCTTGTGGGAAAATATATGTCTCGGGAGTGGGGAGTGCTGTGTGGTAACTTTATGTTGGCTGAAAAGCATTTTATAATTAATCTTGAGTTGCACACATTTTCTCGATGACAACATCATCGGTTTTTTATTAAAAAAAAGGAGGAATATCGAAACTGTTGGGATTCGGTGCCTAAAACGAAGGCCCAGCGGAAGCGGTAAAACGAAAATTAATTCAATCCGAATCCCTACGAGGATCGATCGAGCTACGTATATACGAATATCAAAAACGAAATACAAGAGATACGAGAAACATACCCTCGTAGTCCGTTGATTAAATGGATAACCTTCTCTTGAGCTATTCCCCAAGCTCTTGAACGATCCAACGCCGAAAACACCGCGTCTCTACTTGCCACGCGCCGGAAAAACAACCGGAACGACGATCACCTTGCTATCCTCCGAGGATACGGCTAGAGCTAAGTGATGAAGCTATATATGTAAAGATTACTACACTCTAAGTGTTTTAATCTTACTCTCTCTATATGATTTTCTCTCAATTTTTCTCCAAGAAAAATGAACAAGAAATGAATGAAGAAGAACACCAAAAATTTTCTCTTCCCTCTCACTAATTTGATGCTGCCGTGAGCTTCCAAAAGAGAATGGAAATGAGGCTTTATTTTGGTCTTCAAATCATTCACAAGATCAAGTCACCCACCATATCTCCTTTTCCCTTAATCTAAGAGATATGAAATCTCAAATGTCAAAAGTCTTCCAACAAGAAAACAAGACTATGATCAAGGTAGGAAATTAAGGTGGGGCCGGCCTCTAGAAGAAATCGGACGAGTTCGGTTCGTTTCGGACTCCCGAGAGTCCAAACAGATAAACTCCGATTCCGTTCCGATGTATTTGTGTCGTTTAATTAATCCAATTAATTAAACATATCAAATACAAAATAACATAATTAATTTCTCCAAGAAATAATTATATTCATGAATTAAATTAATCACCCAGTGATATATTTAATTCATTAGGCCGTATATCAATTTATCCAATAAATCGATTTAGACATCTAATGTCTCAAATTTAGATATCTAATATCTAATACACATAATGAGAGAATTAGCTTGATTCATTCCGTCGTCAATCCTAATGCGCGACTCGGTAGGTCCGTCTCAGTCAGCAATGGGAGGAACCAAAGAGTAGTAGCACCACCTAGCCAGCCTGGTGGCCTACACTGTACCCCGACTGAGAACGAATGATTGGTATCATTCAAGAACCATTCTGTCGTGAATACCAGTATACGTATAAACCCTTCTTTCAAATGTCCCGATCAAGTCATAGGGTCACGGTCAGTCAAACCCTATTTGTACTTGACTCTATGCATGCGTTAATGCAAATCGAGATCATAGAGCTGTCGTGTATCTAATACAACTAGCTCCAATGCTTTGGCCAAAGACTTATGATCTAATCTGCCAATAACCGCATAGGACATATAACCCGCTCACTAACGAGAGAAAGAATTCTATCTTGGTATTCAAGAGACTCGCTACTTGCCCATCAAGATGCACGTCGAGGTTGACCCCCGCCTTCCGGTTTATAGGGTCGAACTACTCTAATGAAAATCTTGACGTCACAAGCACATCCCTACTAAATCCTCAAGTCGAAGGTTCACGAATACCTATCACAACCTTTCGATTCCGTCATTGACTGTCCCGGGGTGAAATCCGTGTGACGAATCGAGGATGAGTAGGTTCGAGTATACTAATCCAATTAGCATACCTATAACGTGTGCTCCCACTAACCATTAGTGTTCGAAAGGCACTCTCCATGTCAAAGAACACGTCATACAAGTCTTCACATAAACTTAACGCCCAGTCAAGTTTCATCGACTTGCGAACGATTAAGTATTTGAGCTATAACCTTTCCAGTGCCGACCCCCTTATCCAATAAGGAGTGGAACGTTTTGCTCTCAAATACACGGACTAGTTTCTATATGTTTATTTACGAGTTAGGAATGCCAGTAACTACCAGTAAATAAAGAAACATTCATTTGCCTTATATAAATGGTTTACATAATTACAAGTACAATACCCTCACTCAACAACCTCTGAGTGGCATTCGAGGGCATACTCCTAACAATCTCCCACTTGCACTCAATGCCACACACTATGGTATCTAATACCCATGTTCTCCGATGACGCTCCAAGCTAGTCCGAGAAAGTGGCTTGTTCGATGGATCGGCGACGTTGTCGGCCGAGTCTACTCAGGCAGACAATGTATCCCTTGCGAACAAATTCTCTTACGAGATGATACTTCCTCTCAATATGTTTGGTGTCATGAAACCTCGGCTCGTTGTCGCAAAGATACTGAACAAGCAAACAAAGACATGGTATCACTTGAAGTTCTCCTGAAACTTCTTAATCCGTAACCCTTCCTTGAAGCCTCCGAGGCCGCTTGATACTCACTGACAGTGGAATCAGCCGCGCTTGCTTGGCGCTACGCCAAGATACCGCTCCTCCATTAAGAGTAAATATGTAGCCGAAGTAGACATCGAGTCGTCCTTCGCCTCCTTGGAAGTCCGAATCTGAATCCCACCACATCCAAATCTCCACCGCCATACATCGTAACCATATCTCTAGTCCTTCTCAAGTACTTGAGAACGATCTTTACGGCACCCAATGTTCCTACTGGGTTTGCCTCGAAACCTACTCACCACGCTTACAAAGATGCGCGATGTCGTCTTGTACACAACATAGCATACATAAGGCTACCCACGGCCGAAGCATATGGTATATTACTCATTTCCTTCGTTGTTCCTCATTTTGAGGACACATCTTCAAGGTGAGTTTTATTCCATGTCGCATCGGTAGGAACCCTCTTTAGAATCATCCATCTTAAATCGCTTCAAGATTTTATCTATATAGAGGGCTTGGGAAAGACCTATTGTTCTCTTCGCTCTATCCCAGAGAGTCGAATACCAAGAATATAGGTAGCTTCTCCCAAGTCTTTCATGGAGAAATTACTCAAAGCTAAGCTTTCACGTAATCGAGCATTCCCACATCATTTCCTATTAGTAGAATGTCATCTACATATAGTACTAAGAATGCGATCTTGCTCCCACTAACCTTCTTGTATACACAAGGTTCCTCTTCATTTTGCACGAAGTCAAACTCTTTGACCGCCTCGTCAAACGAAGGTTCCAACTACGCGACGCTTGCTTCATCCATAAATGGAACGCGAAGCTTGCACACTTTCGAATATCAACTTCGGACACAAAGCCTTTAGGTCGCTCCATATAGATTTCCTCCTCGAGGAATCCATTAAGGAAAACCGTCTTTACGTCCATTTGCCATATCTCATAATCGTGGTAGGCGGCTATAGCAAGCATCATGCGAATAGACTTGATCATGGCTACGGCGAGAAGGTATCGTGGTAATCGATCCCTTCCTTTGGGGTATAACCCTTTGCCACAAGCCCGGCCTTATAGGCCAACCTTGCCATCTACCATCGCCTTTCTCTTGTAGATCCACTTATTCCCAATGGGCACTATGCCCTTGGGGCGGTCTACTAGAGTCCAGACTGATTTACATGCATCGAGTCTATCTCGGCTTCCATAGCTTCACGCCATTTCGCGGAGTCTACATCCACCATCGCTTGGTCATAGGTTGTTGTCGGTCTCTTGTCGTCACTTGGAACCTCATGGAGACCCAACTCCTCCAAGTGCACAAGCCCATACCTCTCGTAAATGAGACACCCTACTAGACCTACGAGGTGGTTGTACTTGTGTTTGAAGGTTCGGTTCCAGCTTTCTTGCACAGTGTCTCTCGAGGAGTTTCATTGTATTCTTCTAAAGAAATACTTCTACCTGCTCCGCCTTCCTGAATGAACTCATCTTCCAGGAAGTGTGCTTGTAAAGCAACAATGATCCTTCGATCTTCGGGCATGTAGAATAGATATCCCATCGTCCCAGACGGGAATCCAATGAAACGTCCCTTCGGAGACCTAGCTTCCAACTTTTCCACCTTAGTCTTCTTGACATAAGCGGGACATCCCCAAATCCTAATATGATTAAGACGTGGTTTCCTTCCTTCCCACATCTCATGTGGAGTTTTAGGAACGGATTTGGAAGGACATCTGTTCAAGATATACGCGGCAGTCAGGAGTGCATACCCCCACAGGTAAATCGGCAAGTCAGTATAACCTAGCATGGAACGGACCATGTTCAACAGGGTCCGGTTCCTTCTTTCTGACACACCATTTAACTGAGGAGTACCTGGAGGTGTTAGTTGTGAAACTATTCCATGTTCCTTAAGAAACTCGTCAAACTCCGTGCTCATATACTCGCCACCTCGGTCCGACCGAAGTGCTTTGATATGATTACCAGTTTGTTTCTCGACTAGGGCCTTGAATTCTTGGAATTTCTCAAAGGCCTCGGATTTATGTTTCATTAAGTATACATAACCATACCTAGTATGATCATCTGTAAACGTAATGAAATATTGATATCCGTCACGTGCTGCTTCCAAAGCACCACATACATCGGTATGGATTAATCCCGATTTATCGGCTCTTTGAAATGTCCTGTGAAGGGGACTTAGTCATTTTGCCTTTAAGGCAAGATTCACAAGTAGGAAAGGGATTCGATCCCAATGGACCCATAAGTCCATCTTTTCCATCTTGTAAACCTTGGTCCGACCAACATGACCAAGTCTAAGATGCCATTTCAAAACTTGATTGGTTTCATCCCTACCACGTTTTCTAGTCATAGTATTCACAACTACTTTGTTGAGATTTAGATGATACAATCCATTCAACAATGTAGTGTACTCCACTAGTTTATTTCTAAAATAAATTTTGGCAGAACCATCACCAATGAAAAATGAAAAGCCTTTTCGGTCCATGACCGAATGGATACAATGTTTTGTGCCCTTGGGCAAAACAAGTACATCTTCTAAAGTCAAAACAAAGCCGGATTCTAAACCCAAAAGAAGTGATCCTATGTCGGTCGCCTCGACACTATGCCCGCTTCCGACCGTGATCATAACTTCTCCAGCTCCAAGCTTTCTACTTTGTTCCAGATCCCGATTCACGGTACAAATATGAGAACTAGCACTAGAATCCAGTATCCAGAAGTAGAAAATACAAGAGCGAACAATTTGTTTCCAAAACTAAAAGTTACAGACCAAGTGCCATGAAGAATCGGACAGTCTAGCCCAAATGGCCCACTCACCGCACTTGAGACAAGCATCCTTCTTCTTCTTGTTCTTGAACCATTGGGGCCTTGCCCTTACCCTTAAGGTCCTTAACTTGTGGTCCATCCGCTTCTTGGTCTTTTTCTTCTTATTCTTAGACTCAAGTCCAAGAAATCACAAGTGCACTCCTTCATCCGCGGGTCTTCATATGAGATCGAGCGGTCACCGCTTGTTCATTAGCCCTAAGTTACATGCAATCTCATTGCATTGAAGTTCATAACAAACTCAAGGAATCAGGGAGAGACCGTAGGATAAGGTCGGTTTGAGAGAAGTATCCATTTTAAAATCAAGAGCCTCCAATCTCGATCATGGATATCATTTTGAGGACGTGTTCCCAACCTTCTCACCTTCCTTCATCCTTGCACCGAACAGCTTGCTTGGATATCTCATATCTAGCGATTCTTTGTGCTCACCATAAAGCTCGGTTAAGTGAGATAGAATCGCCTAGCGTGTCATTTTCTCATGAGCTCTCTAAAGCTCATTAGACATGGAAGCCATCATATAAGCACGGACTTTCACGTCATCCTTAACCCACTTTTCGTGGTTTTCAATCTCTTCCCGATTGCTCGAGTCCGCATAGGAGGCGCCGGAATGTCCGTATCCAAGACGTATCCCAAAGCCTCTATACCGAGGACAATCATCGACATGGAGCCAATCCATAAAGTTAGGTCCCATTAAGGTGTTCTTTTCGAGTAGAATCATGAGTGGATTCATTGTCATATTGATATTTATCTTCATTAAGTATAATAAATTATTTAGTGACTCATTCAATTATGTTCGAGTATAGAATTAAGGTCTTTTCTATTCTTGTTACCCAGCTCCCACTATTTTTATCTAATAACACACTCCCATGTGAAATCCTAAGTATCGTCGCTCTACTTCATAGTGGTGATCGAGTTCTTTATAAATCTTAATAGAGGGCAACCGAACAGTTTCTAGTCTATTAATTTTCATAAAGTGGTGTCCAACACCAACCCATCTAATGGATGATTCGATCTTCTTTTTTCCCTTGTTCACTCCCCTCAACCTATACGGTTTCTATGGTTCGTGAACAAGTTAAGTTTATACCATCGACGCAAATCGGGCCACAATGAATCTTATCCGGCAACCTATCAGGTTTCTAGGGATAAAATTTGCTCCAACCGAAGGCATCCAATGCGCTCCCGGTAATTTATCCGTCCTCCCCGAACGACTACCCCGATAACTCGGAAGCATAGCACATCCGGTTTGGATTTCAATTTCCCGAAAACTCGATGGAGGGAAGGAAAACCTTGAAACCTTATAAACTTAATAATTTATCGTGGGAGAATTTTCGCGATTAACGTACACTTTGCACATTAATCATTTAAGCGCGTTTGTGGCATTCATAAAATATGAAACAACCATTCACAACCTAGTTGCTACCAACATGTGGTTCATGGACCATTCCTAGAAAACAAAAACTTCGTAATCTAATTACAAGTCTTCGTCTTGAATCTTCGTCTTCCCGAAAAGGATCTTCCTCCGGTCTTCGTCATTACATATAAATTTTACATCGAAAATTGCATCCTAGATACAAACATTTCTAGTAAAATAAATAGGCTCAAAACGGCCTTTACAACCCAATCGAATAAAACGAACGATTCAAATCTAAGTCCACGAACCACATCCCCATTCAAAAGCATTCATCCAATAAATACTATATAAATGGAAAGCGTAGAGATACATTGATCCAATCAACAATACGAACCGATCCAATCGATTCACACAATCGGTAATATGATAACGTTCAAAATAATTCGGTCGACCATAAATATTCCAATTAATCAGAATTCCCTTATAAAATGAAATACCATAAATCATTTTAATCATATTAAATCCAATTTAACATGCGGGAGATTAATTTTCAAGAATACACGAAAAAATCGAGCCGGGGCGAAAATGGCCTGCCATGGCCGAGTCACTGCCGGCAGCCTTCCGGCCGGACACGGCCCGTGCCTAATGGCACGGTCGGGTCGTTCAGGCAGTGACCTAGACCTACCTGCCAGACTCGGCCGTGTCACCTGACACGGTCGAGTCACTTCCGGAAGCTGCCGGCCAGACACGGCCCGTGTCGCCTGACACGGACGGGTCTGCCTGCGATGCTTTGGCGAATGCCGGACACGGCCCGTGTCACCAGACACGACCGAGTCACCCTGGCAGCTTCCTGCCCTTTGTCCGAAAAATCGTCCGACGACGATTCGGAGCTCGATTTTCGACCGGATATCCCATATCAATATTTTTCAACATTCATATCTTCAATATAAATCATATTTCCAAGAAATTAAGATTTATATTTAGACATAAACTTACGAAAAATATAACTACAACGAACGTAAAAATATATACCACGATTATGACTAAAATGATTCCAAATCATTCACCATCTAATCAAGCATTCTAAATGCCAATATCGTATATACGATCGCAAGACCTACGCTCCGATACCACTGTTGGGATTCGGTGCCTAAAACGAAGGCCCAGCGGAAGAGGTAAAACGAAAATTAATTCGATCCGAATCCCTACGAGGATCGATCGAGCTACGTATATACGAATATCAAAAACGAAATACAAGAGATACGAGAAACATACCCTCGTAGTCCGTTGATTAAATGGATAACCTTCTCTTGAGCTATTCCCCAAGCTCTTGAACGATCCAACGCCGAAAACACCGCGTCTCTACTTGCCACGCGCCGGAAAAACAACCGGAACGACGATCACCTTGCTATCCTCCGAGGATACGGCTAGAGCTAAGTGATGAAGCTATATATGTAAAGATTACTACACTCTAAGTGTTTTAATCTTACTCTCTCTATATGATTTTCTCTCAATTTTTCTCCAAGAAAAATGAAGAAGAAATGAATGAAGAAGAACACCAAAAATTTTCTCTTCCCTCTCACTAATTTGATGCTGCCGTGAGCTTCCAAAAGAGAATGGAAATGAGGCTTTATTTTGGTCTTCAAATCATTCACAAGATCAAGTCACCCACCATATCTCCTTTTCCCTTAATCTAAGAGATATGAAATCTCAAATGTCAAAAGTCTTCCAACAAGAAAACAAGACTATGATCAAGGTAGGAAATTAAGGTGGGGCCGGCCTCTAGAAGAAATCGGACGAGTTCAGTTCGTTTCGGACTCCCGAGAGTCCAAACAGATAAACTCCGATTCCGTTCCGATGTATTTGTGTCGTTTAATTAATCCAATTAATTAAACATATCAAATACAAAATAACATAATTAATTTCTCCAAGAAATAATTATATTCATGAATTAAATTAATCACCCAGTGATATATTTAATTCATTAGTCCGTATATCAATTTATCCAATAAATCGATTTAGACATCTAATGTCTCAAATTTAGATATCTAATATCTAATACACATAATGAGAGAATTAGCCTGATTCATTCCGTCGTCAATCCTAATGCGCGACTCGGTAGGTCCGTCTCAGTCAGCAATGGGAGGAACCAAAGAGTAGTAGCACCACCTAGCCAGCCTGGTGGCCTACACTGTACCCCGACTGAGAACGAATGATTGGGATCATTCAAGAACCATTCTGTCGTGAATACCAGTATACGTATAAACCCTTCTTTCAAATGTCCCGATCAAGTCATAGGGTCACGGTCAGTCAAACCCTATTTGTACTTGACTCTATGCATGAGTTAATGCAAATCGAGATCATAGAGCTGTCGTGTATCTAATACAATTAGCTCCAATGCTTTGGCCAAAGACTTATGATCTAATCTGCCAATAACCGCATAGGACATATAACCCGCTCACTAACGAGAGAAAGAATTCTATCTTGGTATTCAGTAGGACCTGCTACTTGCCCATCAAGATGCACGTCGAGGTTGACCCCCGCCTTCCGGTTTATAGGGTCGAACTACTCTAATGAAAATCTTGACGTCACAAGCACATCCCTACTAAATCCTCAAGTCGAAGGTTCACGAATACCTATCACAACCTTTCGATTCCATCATTGACTGTCCCGGAGTGAAATCCGTGTGACGAATCGAGGGTGAGTCGGTTCGAGTATACTAATCTAATTAGCATACCTATAACGTATGCTCCCACTAACCATTAGTGTTCGACAGGCACTCTCCATGTCAAAGAACACGTCATACAAGTCTTCACATAAACTTAACGCCCAGTCAAGTTTCATCGACTTGCGAACGATTAAGTATTTGAGCTATAACCTTTCCAGTGCCGACCCCCTTATCCAATAAGGAGTGGAACGTTTTGCTCTCAAATACACGGACTAGTTTCTATATGTTTATTTACGAGTTAGGAATGCCAGTAACTACCAGTAAATAAAGAAACATTCATTTGCCTTATATAAATGGTTTACATAATTACAAGTACAATGCCCTCACTCAACAACCTCTGAGTGGCATTCGAGGGCATACTCCAAACAGAAACACCAAAAATAAAAAAAAATTGTCACACATCATGAAAAGTCTACACATGGGATAATATATAAATATATACATAAATATATACCTCTTATTTCGTAAAGCTTGCGACATCGTCGGATATATCTTTTTCATACAAAGACCAGAAAAATAATTGAACAAAGAACTTTTCATTTTTTGAAATGTGTAGCTTAGGGTTTCAGAGATCGATAGAGAGAGAGAGGAGAAACCAGGGAAAAGTGTAGGGTGAGGGGGGTGTTGGGACCGAGAGAAGAAATGAATGGGAGAGAGAATGAGGAGAGGAGAAGAAGATGAAGGAAAATGAGAGAGAGAGAGAGAAACCAGGGAAAAGTGTGGCGTGGGAGGGGTGCTGGGACCGAAAGAGAGTTAAGGAAGGAAGAGAGAGTGTGTGAGGGAGAAGAAGCTGAGGAAAAGTGTGGGTGAGGGGGTGTTGAGACCGAGAGAAGAAATGACTGGGAGAGAGGATGAGGAGAGGAGAAGAAGATGAAAAAATGAGAGAGAGACGAAAATATATGTAGACTTGTGGGAAAATATATGTCTGGGGAGTGGGGAGTGCTGTGTGGTAACTTTATGTTGGCTGAAAAGCATTTTATAATTAATCTTGAGTTGCACACATTTTCTCGATGACAACATCATCGGTTTTTTAAATAAAGGAGGAATATCGAAACACCAAAAATAAAAAAAAATGTCACACATCATGAAAAGTCTACACATGGGATCATATATAAATATATACATAAATATATACCTCTTATTTCGGAAAGCTTGCGACATCGTCGGATATATCTTCTTCATACAAAGACCAGAAAAATACTTGAACAGAGAACTTTTCATTTTTTGAAATGTGTAGCTTAGGGTTTCAGAGATCGATAGAGAGAGAGAGAGAGAGAGTAGAAACCATGGAAAAGTGTAGGGTGGGGGGGTGTTGGGACCGAGAGAAGAAATGAATGGGAGAGAGAATGAGGAGAGGAGAAGAAGATGAAGGAAACTAAGAGAGAGAGAGAGAGAAAAACCAGGGAAAAGTGTGGCGTGGGAGGAGTGTTGGGACCGAAAGAGAGTTAAGGAAGGAAGAGAGAGTGTGTGAGGGAGAAGAAGAAGCTGAGGAAAAGTGTGGGTGGGGGGGTGTTGAGACCGAGAGAAGAAATGAATGGGAGAGAGGATGGGGAGAGGAGAAGAAGATGAAGGAATGAGAGAGAGACGAAAATATATGTAGACTTGTAGGAAAATATATGTCTGGGGAGTGGGGAGTACTGTGTGGTAACTTTATGTTGGTTGAAAATCATTTTATAATTAATCTTGAGTTGCACATATTTTCTCGATGACAACATCGGTTTTTTATTAAAAAAAGGAGGAATATCGAAACACCAAAAAAAAAAATTGTCACACATCATGAAAAGTCTACACACGGGATCATATATAAATATATACATAAATATATACCTCTTATTTCGGAAAGCTTGCGACATCGTCGGATATATCTTTTTCATACAAAGACTAGAAAAATACTTGAACAGAGAACTTTTCATTTTTTGAAATGTGTGGCTTAGGGTTTCAGAGATCGATAGAGGGAGAGAGAGGAGAAACCAGGGAAAAGTGTAGGGTGGGGAGGTATTGGGACCGAGAGAAGAAATGAATGGGAGAGAGAATGAGGAGAGGAGAAGAAGATGAAGGAAAATGAGAGAGAGAGAGAGAAACCAGGGAAAAGTGTGGCGTGGGAGGGGTGCTGGGACCGAAAGAGAGTTAAGGAAGGAAGAGAGAGTGTGTGAGGGAGAACAAGAAGCTGAGGAAAAGTGTGGGTGGGGGGGTGTTGAGACCGAGAGAAGAAATGAATGGGAGAGAGGATGAGGAGAGGAGAAGAAGATGAAGGAATGAGAGAGAGACGAAAATATATGTAGACTTGTGGGAAAATATATGTCTGGGGAGTGGGGAGTGCTGTGTGGTAACTTTATGTTGGCTGAAAAGCATTTTATAATTAATCTTGAGTTGCACACATTTTCTCGATGACAACATCATCGGTTTTTTATTAAAAAAAAGAGGAATATCGAAACACCAAAAAAAAAAATTGTCACACATCATGAAAAGTCTACACATGGGATCATATATAAATATATACATAAATATATACCTCTTATTTCGGAAAGCTTGCGACATCGTCGGATATATCTTCTTCATACAAAGACTAGAAAAATACTTGAACAGAGAACTTTTCATTTTTTGAAATGTGTAGCTTAGGGTTTCAGAGATCGATAGAGAGAGAGAGAGATAGGAGAAACCAGGGAAAAGTGTAGGGTGGGGGGGTGTTGGGACCGAGAGAAGAAATGAATGGGAGAGAGAATGAGGAGAGGAGAAGAAGATGAAGGAAAATGAGAGAGAGAGAGAGAGAGAGAGAAACGAGGGGAAAATGTGGCGTGGGAGGGGTGTTGGGACCGAAAGAGAGTTAAGGAAGGAAGAGAGAGTGTGTGAGGGAGAAGAAGAAGCTCAGGAAAAGTGTGGGTGGGGGGGTGTTGAGACCGAGAGAAGAAATGAATGGGATAGAGGATGAGGATAGGAGAAGAAGATGAAGGAATGAGAGAGAGACGAAAATATATGTAGACTTGTGGGAAAATATATGTCTGGGGAGTGGGGAGTGCTGTGTGGTAACTTTATGTTGGCTGAAAAGCATTTTATAATTAATCTTGAGTTGCACACATTTTCTCGATGACAACATCATCGGTTTTTTATTAAAAAAAGGAGGAATATCGAAACACCAAAAAAACAATTGTCACACATCATGAAAAGTCTACACATGGGATCATATATAAATATATACATAAATATATACCTCTTATTTCGAAAAGCTTGCGACATCGTCGGATATATCTTCTTCATACAAAGACCAGAAAAATACTTGAACTGAGAACTTTTCATTTTTTGAAATGTGTAGCTTAGGCTTTTAGAGATCGATAGAGAGAGAGAGAGTAGAAACCAGGGAAAAGTATAGGGTTGGGGGGGTGTTGGGACCGAGAGAAGAAATGAATGGGAGAGAGAATGAGGAGAGGAGAAGAAGATGAAGGAAAATGTGAGAGAGAGAGAGAGAAACCAGGGAAAAGTGTGGCGTGGGAGGGGTGTTGGGACCGAAAGAGAGTTAAGGAAGGAAGAGAGAATGTGTGAGGGAGAAGAAGAAGCTGAGGAAAAGTGTGGGTGGGGGGGTGTTGAGACCGAGAGAATAAATGAATGGGAGAGAGGATGAGGAGAGGATAAGAAGATGAAGGAATGTGAGAGAGACGAAAATATATGTAGACTTGTGGGAAAATATATGTCTGGGGAGTGGGGAGTGTTGTGTGGTAACTTTATGTTGGCTGAAAAGCATTTTATAATTAATCTTGAGTTGCACACATTTTCTCGATGACAACATCATCGGTTTTTTATTAAAAAAAAGGAGGAATATCGAAACACCAAAAATAAAAAAAATTGTCACACATCATGAAAAGTCTACACATGGGATCATATATAAATATATACATAAATATATACCTCTTATTTCGGAAAACTTGCGACATCGTCGGATATATCTTCTTCATACAAAGACCAGAAAAATACTTGAACAGGGAACTTTTCATTTTTTGAAATGCGTAGCTTAGGGTTTCAGAGATCGATAGATAGAGAGAGAGAGGAGAAACCATGGAAAAGTGTAGGGTGGGGGGCTGTTGGGACCGAGAGAAGAAATGAATGGGAGAGAGAATGAGGAGAGGAGAAGAAGATGAAGGAAAATGAGAGAGAGAGAGAAACGAGGGAAAAGTGTGGCGTGGGAGGAGTGCTGGGACCGAAAGAGAGTTAAGGAAGGAAAAGAGAGTGTGTGAGGGAGAAGAAGCTGAGGAAAAGTGTGGGTGGGGGGGTTTTGAGACCGAGAGAAGAAATGAATGGGAGAGAGGATGAGGAGAGGAGAAGAAGATGAAGGAATGAGAGAGAGACGAAAATATATGTAGACTTGTGGAAAAATATATGTCTGGGGAGTGGGGAGTGCTGTGTGGTAACTTTATGTTGGCTGAAAAGCATTTTATAATTAATCTTGAGTAGCACACATTTTCTCGATGACAACATCATCGGTTTTTTATTAAAAAAAAGGAGGAATATCGAAACACCAAAAATAAAATTTTTTTGTCACACATCATGAAAAGTCTACACATGGGATCATATATAAATATATACATAAATATATACCTCTTATTTCGGAAAGCTTGCGACATTGCCGGATATATCTTCTTCATACAAAGACCAGAAAAATACTTGAATAGAGAACTTTTCATTTTTTGAAATGTGTAGCTTAGGGTTTGAGAGATCGATAGAGAGAGAGAGAGTAGAAACCAGGGAAAAGTATAGGGTTGGGGGGGTGTTGGGACCGAGAGAAGAAATGAATGGGAGAGAGAATGAGGAGAGGAGAAGAAGATGAAGGAAAATGTGAGAGAGAGAGAGAGAAACCAGGGAAAAGTGTGGCGTGGGAGGGGTGCTGGGACCGAAAGAGAGTTAAGGAAGGAAGAGAGAATGTGTGAGGGAGAAGAAGAAGCTGAGGAAAAGTGTGGGTGGGGGGGTGTTGAGATCGAGAGAAGAAATGAATGGGAGAGAGGATGAGGAGAGGAGAAGAAGATGAAGGAATGAGAGAGAGACGAAAATATATGTAGACTTGTGGGAAAATATATGTCTGGGGAGTGGGGAGTGCTGTGTGGTAACTTTATGTTGGCTGAAAAGCATTTTATATTTAATCTTGAGTTGCACTTATTTTCTCGATGACAACATCATCGGTTTTTTATTAAAAAAACTGAGGAATATCCAAACACCAAAAATAAAAAAAATTGTCACACATCAAGAAAAGTCTACACATGGAATCATATATAAATATATACATAAATATATCCCTCTTATTTCGGAAAGCTTGCGACATCGTCGGATATATCTTCTTCATACAAAGACGAGAAAAATACTTGAACAAAGAACTTTTCATTTTTTGAAATGTGTAGCTTAGGGTTTCAGAGATCGATAGAGAGAGAGAGAGGAGAATCCAGGGAAAAGTGTAGGGTGGGGGGGTGTTGGGGCTGAGAGAAGAATGAATGGGAGAGAAAATGAGGAGATGAGTAGAAGATGAAGGAAAATGAGAGAGAGAGAGAGAAACCAGGGAAAAGTGTGGCGTGGGAGGGGTGCTGGGACCGAAAGAGAGTTAAGGAAGGAAGAGAGAGTGTGTGAGGAGAAGAAGAAGCTGAGGAAAAGTGTGGGTGGGGGGGGTGTTGATACCGAGAGAAGAAATGAATGGGAGAGAGGATGAGGAGAGGAGAAGAAGATGAAGGAATGAGAGAGAGACGAAAATATATGTAGACTTGTGGGAAAATATATGCCTGGGGAGTGGGGAGTGCTGTGTGGTAACTTTATGTTGGCTGAAAAGCATTTTATAATTAATCTTGAGTTGCACACATTTTCTCGATGACAACATCATCGGTTTTTTATTAAAAAAAAGGAGGAATATCGAAACACCAAAAATAAAAAAAAATTGCCACACATCATGAAAAGTCTACACATGGGATCATATATAAATATATACATAATTATATACCTCTTATTTCGGAAACCTTGCGATATCGTCGGATATATCTTCTTCATACAAAGACCAGAAAAATACTTGAATAGAGAACTTTTCATTTTTTGAAATGTGTAGCTTAGGGTTTCAGAGATCGATAGAGAGAGAGAGAGAGGAGAAACCAGGGAAAAGTGTAGGGTGGGGGGTGTTGGGACCGAGAGAAGAAATAAATGGGAGAGAGAATGAGGAGAGGAGAAGAAGATGAAAGAAAATGAGAGAGAGAGAGAGAGAGAAACCAGGGAAAAGTGTGGCGTGGGAGGGGTGCTGGGACCGAAAGAGAGTTAAGGAAGGAAAAGAGAGTGTGTGAGGGAGAAGAAGAAGCTGAGGAAAAGTGTGAGTGGGGGGGGGGGTGTTGAGACCGAGAGAAGAAATGAATGGGAGAGAGAATGAGGAGAGGAGAAGAAGATGAAGGAAAATGAGAGAGAAAGGGAGAGAGAGAAACTAGGGAAAAGTGTGGCGTGGGAGGGGTGCTGGGACCGAAAGAGAGTTAAGGAAGGAAGCGAGAGTGTGTGAGGGAGAAGAAGAAGCTGAGGAAAAGTGTGGGTGGGGGGTGTTGAGACCGAGAGAAGAAATGAATGGGAGAGAGGATGAGGAGAGGAGAAGAAGATGAAGGAATGAAAGAGAGACGAAAATATATGTAGACTTGTGGGAAAATATATGTCTGGGGAGTGGGGAGTGTTGTGTGGTAACTTTATGTTGGCTGAAAAGCATTTTATAATTAATCTTGAATTGCACACATTTTCTCGATGACAACATCATCGGTTTTTTATTAAAAAAAGGAGGAATATCGAAACACCAAAAATAAAAAAAAATTTGTCACACATCATGAAAAGTCTACACATGGGATCATATATAAATATATACATAAATATATACCTCTTATTTCGGAAACCTTGCGACATCGTATATCTTCTTCATACAAAGACCAGAAAAATACTTGAACAGAGAACTTTTCATTTTTTGAAATGTGTAGCTTAGGGTTTCAGAGATCGATAGAGAGAGAGAGAGGAGAAACCAGGGAAAAGTGTAGGGTGGGGGGGGGGGTGTTGGGACCGAGAGAAGAAATGAATTGGAGAGAGAATGAGGAGAGGAGAAGAAGATGAAGGAAAATGAGAGAGAGAGAGAGAAACCAGGGAAAAGTCTGGCGTGGGAGGGGTGCTGGGACCGAAAGAGAGTTAAGGAAGGAAGAGAGAGTGTGTGAGGGAGAAGAAGAAGCTGAGGAATAGTGTGGGTGGTGGGGTTTTGAGACCGAGAGAAAAAATGAATGGGAGAGAGGATGAGGAGAGGAGAAGAAGATGAAGGAATGAGACAGAGACGAAAATATATGTAGACTTGTGGGAAAATATATGTCTGGGGAGTGGGGAGTGCTGTGTGGTAACTTTATGTTGGCTGAAAAGCATTTTATAATTAATCTTGAGTTGCACACATTTTCTCGATGACAACATCATCGGTTTTTTATTAAAAAAAAGGAGGAATATCGAAACACCAAAAAAAAAAAATTGTCACACATCATGAAAAGTCTACACATGGGATCATATATAAATATATACATAAATATATACCTCTTATTTCGGAAAGCTTGCGACATCGTATATCTTCTTCATACAAAGACCAGAAAAATACTTGAACAGAGAACTTTTCATTTTTTGAAATGTGTAGCTTAGGGTTTCAGAGATCGATAGAGAGAGAGGAGAAACCAGGGAAAAGTGTAGGGTGGGGGGGTGTTGGAACCGAGAGAAGAAATGAATGGGAGAGAGAATGAGGAGAGGAGAAGAAGATGAAGGAAAATGAGAGAGAGAGAGAGAGAGAGAAACCAGGGAAAAGTCTGGCGTGGGAGGGGTGCTGGGACCGAAAGAGAGTTAAGGAAGGAAGAGAGAGTGTGTGAGGGAGAAGAAGAAGCTGAGGAAAAGTGCGGGTGGGGGGGGTGTTGAGACCGAGAGAAGAAATGAATAGGAGAGAGAATGAGGAGAGGAGAAGAAGATGAAGGAAAATGAGAGAGAGAGAGAGAGAGAAACCAGGGAAAAGTGTGGCGTGGGAGGGGTGCTGGGACCAAAAGAGAGTTAAGGAAGGAAGAGAGAGTGTGTGAGGGAGAACAAGAAGCTGAGGAAAAGTGTGGGTGGGGGGGTGTTGAGACCGAGAGAAGAAATTAATGGGAGAGAGGATGAGGAGAGGAGAAGAAGATGAAGGAATGAGAGAGAGACGAAAATATATGTAGACTTGTGGGAAAATATATGTCTGGGGAGTGGGGAGTGTTGTGTGGTAACTTTATGTTGGCTGAAAATCATTTTATAATTAATCTTGAGTTGCACACATTTTCTCGATGACAACATCATCGGTTTTTTATTAAAAAAAAGGAGAAATATCGAAACACCAAAAAAAAAATTGTCACACATCATGAAAAGTCTACACATGGGATCATATATAAATATATACATAAATATATACCTCTTATTTCGGAAAGATTGCGACATCGTCGGATATATCTTCTTCATACAAAGACCAGAAAAATACTTGAACAGAGAACTTTTCATTTTTTGAAATGTGTAGCTTAATGTTTCAGAGATCGATAGAGAGAGAGAGAGGAGAAACCAGAGAAAAGTGTAGGGTTGGGGGGGGGTGTTGGGACCGAGAGAAGAAATGAATGGGAGAGAGAATGAGGAGAGGAGAAGAAGATGAAAGAAAATGAGAGAGAGAGAAACCAGGGAAAAGTGTGGCGTGGGAGGGGTGCTGAGACAGAAAGAGAGTTAAGGAAGGAAGAGAGAGTGTGTGAGGGAGAAGAAGAAGCTGAGGAAAAGTGTGGGTGGGGGGATGTTGAGACCGAGAGAAGAAATGAATGGGGATAGAGGATGAGGAGAGGAGAAGAAGATGAAGGAATGAGAGAGAGAGACGAAAATATATGTAGACTTGTGGGAAAATATATGTCTAGGGAGTGGGGAGTGCTGTGTGGTAACTTTATGTTGGCTGAAAAACATTTTATAATTAATCTTGAGTTGCACACATTTTCTCGATGACAACATCATCGGTTTTTTATTTAAAAAAAGGAGGAATATCGAAACACCAAAAATAAAAAAAATTGTCACACATCATGAAAAGTCTACACATGGGATCATATATAAATATATACATATATATACCTCTTATTTCGGAAAGCTTGCGACATCGTCGGATATATATTCTTCATACAAAGACCAGAAAAATACTTGAACAGAGAACTTTTCATTTTTTGAAATGTGTAGCTTAGGGTTTCAGAGATCGATAGAGAGAGAGAGGGGAGAAACCAGGGAAAAGTGTAGGGTGGGGGGGGTGTTTGGACCGAGAGAAGAAATGAATGGGAGAGAGAATGAGGAGAGGAGAAGAAGATGAAGGAAAATGAGAGAGAGAGAAACCAGGAAAAAGTGTGGCGTGGGAGGGGTGCTGGGACCGAAAAAGAGTTAAGGAAGGAAGACAGAGTGTGTGAGGGAGAATAAGAAGCTGAGGAAAAGTGTGGGTGGGGGGGTGTTGAGACTGAGAGAAGAAATGAATGGGTGAGAGAATGAGGAGAGGAGAAGAAGATGAAGGAAAATGAGAGAGAGAGAGAGAGAAACCAGGGAAAAGTGTGGCGTGGGAGGGGTGCTGGGACCGAAAGAGAGTTAAGGAAGGAAGAGAGAGTGTGTGAGGGAGAAGAAGAAACTAAGGAAAAGTGTGGGTGGGGGGTGTTGAGATCGAGAGAAGAAATGAATGTGAGAGAGGATGAGGAGAGGAGAAGAAGATGAAAGAATGAGAGAGAGACGAAAATATATGTAGACTTGTGGGAAAATATATGTCTGGGGAGTGGGGAGTGCTGTGTGGTAACTTTATGTTGGCTGAAAAGCATTTTATAATTAATCTTGAGTTGCACACATTTTCTCGATGACAACATCATCGGTTTTTATTAAAAAAAAGAGGAATATCGAAACACCAAAAAAAAAAAAATTGTCACGCATCATGAAAAGTCTACACATGGGATCATATATAAATATATACATAAATATATACCTCTTATTTCGGAAAGCTTGCGACATCGTCGGATATATCTTCTTCATACAAAGACCAGAAAAATACTTGAACAGAGAACTTTTCATTTTTTGAAATGTGTAGCTTAAGGTTTCAGAGATCGAGATAGAGAGAGAGAGAGAGAGGAGAAACCGGGGAAAAGTGTAGGGTTGGGGAGGTGTTGGGACCGAGAGAAGAAATGAATGGGAGAGAGAATGAGGAGAGGAGAAGAAGATGAAGGAAAATGAGAGAGAGAGAGAGAGAAACCAGGGAAAAGTGTGGCGTGGGAGGGGTGCTGGGACCGAAAGTGTAATACCCAGTTGAGAATTCATTTATTTTCACTCAGTAACTGTCACTCAGAATTTTTTTTTCACTCAGTAATAACTATTTATCACTCATGTTCATTCAGTTGTAACCACCATTCGGCGTATTTTGGGATCATATCAGTAGTTGTTGTCATTCATCGCTGTTTGAGATCGAGCCGAGGTTATTGTCATCATCATCACCATGTTTTAATTTCAATTTGAGAGGTAGCGCACGCTACACATTCTGTCTAACGCGCGCTAATGGAGTGCATGTAACGCACGCTATGATTCAGTATTAGCGCATGCTAGCGCAAGTGTCCAGAAGGTACTGGGCTGATTTGAGAAATTCGTAGCGCACACTACGAGTGGTAAGTAGCGTACGCTAACTATGCTGGTAACACACGCTAAGACTTCAGAGTAGCGCACGCTAATGCGCTCAGAGCCGAGGACAGTAGGTTCTAGACTCCAGAATTTTGGACATCAACTATCAGATAGCGCAGGCTAACATAAGGTTAACGTACGCTAAGAAAGGCTGTTAGCGCACGCTACCAAAGGTACTTAGCGCACGCTAACGATTCAGTCAGGGGGTAATGGACTACCCGGTACACCCGTTAGCGCACGCTAATATCAGGAGCTAGCGCGCGCTAAGCTGGGATAGTATAAATAGGACAGTTCAGTCCAACCTTCGTCATTTTTTCATTTCTCGTCCATTTCGGACGAGCTTGGGCGATTCAGAAAGGTCTCCTTGAGCTGCAAACATCTATCACCATCTCCAAGCTTAGTGGTTGGATTAATCACCACTTAATCAGTTTCTTCACTCCAAATTGAGGTAATTTTCATTGAATCTTGAATTTCAGGATTTCAAGGTTTTATTCTCGATCTCTTCGAGTTAGCTTGCTTTTATGTTGGAATATGTTAGATATGGATTATATATCTTGGATACATGTATTACTACGGATTCATTGGTGTAATTTTCGGAAATTGTGAATAATTGAGGAATTGTTCAAGAACCCTTACGGGTTGACTTTGGAATTTAGGGGGTTTTCGACTAGATGTTGTTGAAATATCGATTTAAGTATTCCTATTGGATTATTGATAATATTCATGAGGTTTTGTTGGATTGAATCATTCATTGAAGGTTGGTTTTGGATGTAATTGAGTTTTGGTTGTAAATAATTGGAGATTGTTTATAACGTGTTTGTTTAAATGCCCCAATGAGTTTCGGGTATTGTTGTATCGACTTTTGAGTTGGTTGTGATCATGCATGATTCGTGTATTAAACGAATTGTTGGTATTTGTGTTGTTCAAGGTTGTTCGAGCAGCCGGTATTTCCATTAAGGACATTGTTCGTGGAAGGACTTTCTCGCCGTCGGTTTGAGGCAAGTTTTATACTTGTACTAGTCAATGAGATTAATGTCATCATATATGTGTATGAATGTGTTGTATCATTCCGAGACTTAGTCTCTTCATGAATTCATTGATATTAAGAGATCGTTCGATACGATACCTTTCGGCAATTATGCCAAATTATTATTATTGTTCGTTAACGGCCGATTCAAGGCATTGTGATACTCGTTATTAATGTCATTGTCGATATCCGGTTCGCGGTATCGATGTATCGATTGTTGTTAATATTGATGTCAATCTAAAACATCGTTGAGATCATTGTTATTCCTGTTGGGGTTGTCATTAAAACTGTATTGGCCGATTAAAGACATTGGCGTATTCATTTCTCATCTTCGTCGTCGGTAACCGATTAAAGGTGCCGAGGTATCCTTCATATCATTGTTATCGATTGGCCGTTCTCAGGCAAATCGAAATGTTCAATCATTCACTATATCATTGTTATCGATTGACCTTTCTAAGGCAATCGAGGTATTCAATCATTCATCATATTACTCTTATCGATTGGCCGTTCTAAGGTAATCGAAGTGCTCAATCATTCATTAAATCATCCGCTGCATCATTGTTATCGGTTGGCCGTTCTAAGGCAATCGAGGTATTGATTTGGGACTATCAAGGACGGTGCTCATCCGTGAATCACTGTCGTCGTGTTGGCCGACTCAAGGCAGCACACTATCCCTAATTGTGATACGGCTTCGTGTCGTGGCTTCGGCCCTAATCGTAATCTGATTCGCGCCGTGTCTTCGCCCTAATCGTGATACGGCCGTGCCGTGGCCCGGCCCTAATTGTGATACGGCTTCGTCGTGGCCGGCCCTAATCGTAATACGGCCTCGTGCGTGGCCGCCCTAATTGTGAATCTGGCCGTGCCGTGGCCGCCCTAATCAATAACGGCTTTTGTTTGGCTTCATGTGATTGTGATATTTGACAACTTCGGCTGACTGGTTTGTAGGCCTTTGTGATTGTCTTGATAATTTCATTGGAGCCTTCGGGCATTGTGATTCATATTTAATTCAGTTCTGGTTTGTTTCATGTCGTGTAATTCATTGTGGTATTCTGCGATTATGATTCGCCGTTGGGCATTTATGTTCTAACCTGTCGAACAGGTATTAATAGTATGCCGTGGGCATAGTGTTTCACGAATGCTCGGTTCTTACCTTGGTTTGTGAGCATCTCGTATTATTATCATCATTGTACCGTTTCATTATGCCTTTGGATGCATATCATGTTATACATGTATTTGATGTTCATTCTGGATGGCCCGACCGTGGCGGAACATGTTTTCATGTTTTAGGTGCTTGCGAGGAGAGAGTTGAGACACAGGGGCATGACGATGGCGACGAGGCATTCGAGCGATACTAGTCCCAGTTGTTCATGTTGGTCAGTCAGTTAGAGCATTCACCAGTTTGTCAGTCATTGTCATTATGTATTACCCGAGCAAGGATCGTGAGTGTGGTTGTATTTTCATTTTGGCCATGTAGGCCCATCATTGTCATTAAAATTCCTTATCGGAATATTGTGTCGGATATCATGGTAGGGACTGTGATTTCCCTTGTTGGTTAATTTAATGTATTTTATTCATGTTCTTTGGTGGATCTCCTGGTGTGGGGTCCACGGCACTGTAATGACCCAATCGGATTTGGGGGTGTTACAGAAATGGTATCAGAGAGCTTTGGGTTGTGAGATACCCTGAGATGTGAGTTATGTGGTTTTACTGATGCGGTAGTCGTGGGACTGTCAGGTTATGATAATCTGGACAGTCGGGTTTTGCGAGTCGTTAAATTTGTACAACTGCATAAGTCATTCATTCATCGAGTCATCATCAAGGAAGACTAGTATCGCAAGACCTCGAAGCTTCGTATGACCTGTGTAAGGACTCGATTCTCTTTATGTTCATACATTCATCATATCATTAATTAATCATGCTTTGTTGAAACCTATATGTGATATTAGTGTTATGATTGATTCATGACTAATTGTTTTGGAGCACGTGTGACTTGTGTAAGTGTTAAGGATCAACTCATTCATCAGTTAATAATCCTCAACCATCATTTTGATCTTGTCGATCATGTTAACTCATTCATCACTCAGTCAATCTCATCACTCAATTAATTCATTCATCACTCAATCAATCTCATCACTCAATTAACTCATTCATCACTCAATCAATCTCATCACTCAATTAACTCATTCATCACTCAATCAATCTCATTACTCAATTAATTCATTCATCACTCAATCGATCTCATTACTCAATTAATTCATTCATCACTCAATCAATCTCATTACTCAGTTAATTCATTCACCACTTAATCAATCTCATTGCTCAGTTAGTTCATTCATCACTCAGTCAATCTCATTGCTCAGCTAATTCATTCATCATCCCGTCAATCTCACTGTTCAATTGTTGATCTTGTGGATCGAATTTTCAACCTTGTTAATTTGTTCACTGTAATCATTTCAGGAATTTCATCAGATAATCATGTTACCTCACTCGATCTTTCATGCGATCTTCATATTTCGGCGTCATGTCGATGATCATTTTATTGCATTATTAATGCATTCATTGTGTTAGAGCGTGTATGCTCATTGTTATCATTCAGTAACGTAATCATAATGCAATATTCATGCGGGATCTATAATTATCATGTGGCTTTCCGCTCTAAGATGGATAGAGCTGTTAGAGGACGCATGGGAAGAGGCCGCGGTGCGGGCCGAAACCCGGGATCTCGTGTGCATGCGCGTGCGAATGCGAGAGATATCATTAATTCATCAAATAGTGAGGCTACTCATTCATCAGCAGATAATCAGTCGCTGTCAGGGAGTCATACCCGAGAGGCATCTCGCTCGGAAGGTGTTCGGGTTGACCCATTCATATTTATGCAGGGCATGATGGCCCAGATGACTCAGATGACGCGGATGGTAGAGACCATGCAGACCTCGATGGTTCGAGGTCCACCGCAACAAGAATTCCAGGTGCCGTTTCATGGACAGACTGAAGGAGTGAATCAGATTGTTGGCGATATCTCTCGTCAGAGGCCGCCTACTTTTGAGGGTTCGTCGGAACCAGCTGATATTGTTCATTGGCTTGAACATTTTGATAAACTCTTCGACATGGTTCGAGGTCCTAAGAGAGTAAAGTGGTCATGTGGCTTATTACTTGAGTAAGGGCGCTTATTCGTGGTGGCTTTTTGTGAAACCCATCGATCGTGATTGTATTTGGAGTGAATTCAAGGCTCTCATGTTAGAGAGGTATTATCCGGCTCCACTTCGTGAAGCCAAGTTGTCAGAGGTTTTGAACCCCGAATCCGTCGAGGATGAGGGTGTTATTGTTATTGCTGAGAAGTTTCAGGGACTACTTTAGTTTGCTTCATTAGTTATCCGTACTGAAGCGGATAAGATCAAGTATTTTAGCAAGAGGCTAAATCCGCAGTTGAGGATGCAGTTGTTCAATCACAATTGTAATTCACTTAGTGAGTTCATCGGGAAGGCTCTTGGAGCAGAGCTTTTGATCAAGGAGCTTACTCGGAAGCATCCTTCAGTTCCTTCGGGTGAGAGGACTAGGATGTTGGCTCGTTCAGAGGGACATCGGGCTCCGACGTCCAAGAGGTTGTTTTCCAGTCGTCTTCGTGCTTAGAAAGCATCTTCCTCTCAGACGACGAGTTCGACTGTTGTTTGCTTTAACTGTGATTCAGCAGGACACGTTAATACTCGGTGTACGGTGCCAGCTATTGTCTGTTTTCTGTGTGGGAACCCGGGACACCTTCAGAAATACTGCAGGAGTTCTAGTGCCGGTAGATCTCGAGAGGGCTCACAAGCCTCGAGGCATTTTGTTACTCCGGCCCGTGCTTCATTCAAGGGGTCCTATCAGGCCTCGAGAGCCCTAGGTAAGGACATTCATCACCGGTTTTGAGCAAGTTAATTCTTGCTCGGTAGTAGGATAATGATTCATTTTATTGTCGTTCATTCATTCATATAATTCATTCATCTTATATATCAATCATGTTGGGACTCATAATTATCGATTAATCATTCAATTCACGAGGAACGACGGTTCCAATCACTTCATGGAGCTATCACTCATTAAGTTATTAATTCACCTCGGTGAGTCATTCTTAATCCTTGTTGGATTTCGATTCATTATCATTCATTGTGATCATTTTGTTCTTGTGACCTTCCGGGATCATATTGTGCGGTGAGTTCAGATTTGGGTCTACCTTAAATCGTTGAGATAGAGGAGATCGATGATATGTAAGGATAACGATGTTGAGTACATTTGAGATGTAACCTCGTTTTTGGATGACTGTGTAACTCTAGCCGTAATGATGTATCGTGATTGTGGATCATTTATTCTTGATCTATTTTATTATGATCATATTTGAGAATCTTGAGATTTGGGTCAACTGTTGGGAGTTCGTCCCTTCGGCGTTGTACTCGAGATTTCGTGATAATTTGGGAAATTGTTCACTGTGGTTCGAGACGTCAAGTCTTGGGGACTTGGGCGTGCGATTGATTTGGTCCCGGGGACTATATGTGCATTATTGTTTTCAGATCATGATGGATAGTTCATATCCCGAGTTGTTTACCCTTAGTTTCGAGGACGAAACTCTTTTTAAGGGGGGAGTATGTAATACCCGGTTGAGAATTCATTTATTTTCACTCAGTAACTATCACTCAGAATTTTTTTTCACTCAGTAATAACCATTCATCACTCATGTTCATTCAGTTGTAACCACCATTCGGCGTATTTTGGGATCATATCAGTAGTTGTTGTCATTCATCGCTGTTTGAGATCGAGCCGAGATTATTGTCATCATCATCATCATGTTTTAATTTCAGTTTGAGAGGTAGCGCACGGTACACATTCTGTCTAACGCGCGCTAATGGAGTGCATGTAATGCACGCTATGATTCAGTATTAGCGCACGCTAGCGCAAGTGTCCAGAAGGTACTGGGCTGATTTGAGAAATTCGTAGCGCACGCTACGAGTGGTAAGTAGCGTACGCTAACTATGCTGGTAACGCACGCTAAGACTTCAGAGTAGCGCACGCTAATGCGCTCAGAGCCGAGGATAGTAGGTTCTGGACTCCAGAATTTTGGACATCAACTATCAGATAGCGCACGCTAACATAAGGTTAACGTACGCTAAGAAAGGCTGTTAGCGCACGCTACCAAAGGTACTTAGCGCACGCTAACGATTCAGTCACGGGGTAATGGACTACCCGGTACACCCGTTAGCGCACGCTAATATCGAAAGCTAGCGCGCTAAGTCGGGATAGTATAAATAGACAGATTCACCCAACCTTCGTCATTTTTTCATTTCTCATCCATTTCGGACGAGCTTGGGCGATTCGGAAAGGTCTCCTTGAGCTGCAAACATCTATCACCATCTCCAAGCTTAGTGGTTGTATTAATCACCACTTAATCAGTTTCTTCACTCCAAATCGAGGTAATTTTCATTGAATCTTGAATTTCGGGATTTCATGGTTTTATTCTCG
The DNA here is from genome assembly GCA_033398695.1 of Orobanche coerulescens. Taxonomy (NCBI): domain Eukaryota; kingdom Viridiplantae; phylum Streptophyta; class Magnoliopsida; order Lamiales; family Orobanchaceae; genus Orobanche; species Orobanche coerulescens. Next base: position 147,462,523 of record CM065814.1, on the reverse strand, counting down.
ATCTCTTCGAGTTAGCTTGCTTTTATGTTGGAATATGTTAGATATGGATTATCTATCTTGGATACATGTATTACTATGGATTCATTAGTGTAATTTTCGGAAATTGTGAATAATTGAGGAATTGTTCAAGAACCCTTACGGGTTGACTTTGGAATTTTAGGGGTTTTCGACTAGATGTTGTTGAAATATCGATTTAAGTATTCCTATTGGATTATTGATAATATTCATGAGGTTTTGTTGGATTGAATCATTCATTGAAGGTTGGTTTTGGATGTAATTGAGTTTTGGTTGTAAACAATTGGAGATTGTTTATAACGTGTTTGTTTAAATGCCCCAATGAGTTTCGGGTATTGTTGTATCGAATTTTGAGTTGGTTGTGATCATGTATGATTCGTGTATTAAACGAATTGTTGCTATTTGTGTTGTTCAAGGTTGTTCTAGCAGCCGGTATTTCCATTAAGGACATTGTTTGTGGAAGGACTTTCTCGCCGTCGGTTTGAGGCAAGTTTTATACTTGTACTAGTCAATGAGATTAATGTCATCATATATGTGTATGAATGTGTTGTATCATTCCTAGACTTAGTCTCTTCATGAATTCATTGATATTAAGAGATCGTTCGATACGATACCTTTCGGCAATTATGCCAAATTATTATTATTGTTCGTTAACGGCCAATTCAAGGCATTGTTATACTCGTTATTAATATCATTGTCGATATCCGGTTCGCGGTATCGATGTATCGATTGTTGTTAATATTGATGTCAATCTAAAACATCGTTGAGATCATTGTTATTCCTGTTGGGGTTGTCATTAAAACTGTATTGGCCGATTAAAGACATTGGCGTATTCATTTCTCATCTTAAAGTCATTAACCGATTAAAGGTGCCGAGGTATCCTTCATATCATTGTTATCGATTGGCCGTTCTCAGGCAAATCGAAATGTTCAATCATTCACTATATCATTGTTATCGATTGACCTTTCTAAGGCAATCGAGGTATTCAATCATTCATCATATTAGTCTTATCGATTGCCGTTCTAAGGTAATCGAAGTGCTCAATCATTCATTAAATCATCCGCTGCATCATTGTTATCGATTGGCCGTTCTAAGGCAATCGAGGTATTGATTTGGGACTGTCAAGGACGGTGCTCATCCGTGAATCACTATCGTCGTGTTGGCCGACTCAAGGCAACACACTATCCCTAATTGTGATACGGCTTCGTGCCGTGGCTTCGGCCCTAACTGTGATACGGCTTCGTGCCGTGGCTTCGGCCCTAATTGTGATACGGCTTCGCGGCCGGCCGCCCTAATTGTGATACGGCCTCAGGCCGCTTCCGACCTAATTGTGATACGGCCGCGTCGTGGCTTCACTTAATCAATAACAAATGCTGTTTGGCTTCATGTGATTGTGATATTTGACAACTTCGGCTGACTGGTTTGTAGGCCTTTGTGATTGTCTTGATAATTTCATTGGAGCCTTCGGGCATTGTGATTCATATTTAATTCAGTTCTGGTTTGGTTCATGTCGTGTAATTCATTGTGGTATTCTGTGATTATGATTCGCCGTTGGGCATTTATGTTCTAACCTGTCGAACAGGTATTAATAGTATGCCGTGGGCATAGTGTTTCACGAATGCTCGGTTCTTACCTTGGTTTGTGAGCATCTCCTATTATTATCATCATTGTATCGTTTCATTCTGCCTTTGGATGCATATCATATTATACATGTATCTGATGTTCATTATCTGGATGACTGACCCCATGGGGGCGGAACATGTTTTCATGTTTTAGGTGCTTGCGAGGAGAGAGTTGAGACACAGGGGCATGACGATGGCGGCGAGGCATTCGAGCGATACTAGTCCGAGTTGTTCATGTTGGTCAGTCAGTTAGAGCGTTCACCAGTTTGTCAGTCATTGTCATTATGTATTACCCGAGCAAGGCTCGTGAGTGTGGTTGTATTTTCATTTTGGCCATGTAGGCCCATCATTGTCATTAAAATTCCTTATCGGAATATTGTGTCGGATATCATGGTAGGGACTGTGATTTCCCTTGTTGGTTAATTTAATGTATTTTATTCATGTTCGCCTGGTGGATCTCCTGGTGTGGGGTCCACGGCACTGTAATGACCCAATCGGATTTGGGGGTGTTACAGAAAGAGAGTTAAGGAAGGAAGAGAGAGTGTGTGAGGGAGAATAAGAAGCTGAGGAAAAGTGTGGGTGGCGGGGTGTTGAGACCAAGAGAAGAAATGAATGGGGAGAGAGGATAAGGAGAGGAGAAGAAGATGAAGGAATGAGAGAGAGACGAAAATATATGTAGACTTGTGGGAAAATATATGTCTGGGGAGTGGGGAGTGCTCTGTGGTAACTTTATGTTGGTTGAAAAGCATTTTATAATTAATCTTGAGTTGCATACATTTTCTCGATGACAACATAATTGGTTTTTTATTAAAAAAAAGGAGGAATATCGAAACACCAAAAATAAAAAGAATTTGTCACACATCATGAAAAGTCTACACATGGGATCATATATAAATATATACATAAATATAAACCTCTTATTTCGGAAAGCTTGCGACATCGTCGGATAAATCTTCTTCATACAAAGACCAGAAAAATACTTGAACAGAGAACTTTTCATTTTTTGAAATGTGTAGCTTAGGGTTTCAGAGATCGATAGAGATAGAGATAGATAGAGAGAGAGAGAAACCAGGGAAAAGTGTAGGGTGGGGGGTGTTGGGACCGAGAGAAGAAATGAATGGGAGAGAGAATGAGGAGAGGAGTAGAAGATGAAGGAAAATGAGAGAGAGAGAGAGAAACCAGGGAAAAGTGTGGCGTGGGAGGGGTGCTGGGACCGAAAGAGAGTTAAGGAAGGAAGAGATAGTGTGTAAGAGAGAAGAAGAAGCTGAGGAAAAGTGTGGGTGGGGGGGTGTTGAGACGGAGTAAAGAAATGAATAGGAGGGAGGTTGGGGAGAGGAGAAGAAGATGAAGGAATGAGAGAGAGACGAAAATATATGTAGACTTGTGAGAAAATATATGTATGGGGAGTGGGGAGTGTTGTGTGGTAACTTTATGTTGGCTGAAAAGCATTTTATAATTAATCTTGAGTTGCACACATTTTCTCGATGACAACATCATCGGTTTTTTAAATAAAGGAGGAATATCGAAACACCAAAAATAAAAAAAAAATGTCACACATCATGAAAAGTCTACACATGGGATCATATATAAATATATACATAAATATATACCTCTTATTTCGGAAAGCTTGCGACATCGTCGGATATATCATCTTCATACAAAGACCAGGAAAATACTTGAACAGAGAACTTTTCATTTTCTGAAATGTGTAGCTTAAGGTTTCAGAGATCGATAGAGAGAGAGAGAGAGAGTAGAAACCATGGAAAAGTGTAGGGTGGGGGGGTGTTGGGACCGAGAGAAGAAATGAATGAGAGAGAGAATGAGGAGAGGAGAAGAAGATGAAGGAAACTAAGAGAGAGAGAGAGAAAAAAAACCAGGGAAAAGTGTGGCGTGGGAGGAGTGCTGGGACCGAAAGAGAGTTAAGGAAGGAAAAGAGAGTGTGTGAGGGAGAAGAAGCTGAGGAAAAGTGTGGGTGGGGGGGTGTTGAGACCGAGAGAAGAAATGAATGGGAGAGAGGATGAGGAGAGGAGAAGAAGATGAAGGAATGAGAGAGAGACGAAAATATATGTAGACTTGTGGAAAACTATATGTCTGGGGAGTGGGGAGTGCTGTGTGGTAACTTTATGTCTTCTGAAAAGCATTTTATAATTAATCTTGAGTTGCACATATTTTCTCGATGACAACATCATCGGTTTTTATTAAAAAAAAGGAGGAATATCGAAACACCAAAAATAAAAAAAAAATTGTCACACATCATGAAAAGTCTACACATGGGATCATATATAAATATATACATAAATATATACCTCTTATTTTGGAAAGCTTGAGACATCGTCGGATATATCTTCTTCATACAAAGACCAAAAAAATACTTGAACAGAGAACTTTTCATTTTTTGAAATGTGTAGTGTAGGGTTTCAGAGATCGATAGAGAGAGAGAGATAGAGGAGAAACCAGGGAAAAGTGTTGGGTGGGGGGGGTGTTGGGACCGAGAGAATAAATGAATGGGAGAGAGAATGAGGAGAGGAGAAGAAGATGAAGGAAAATGAGAGAGACAGAGAGAGAGAGAGAAACTAGGGAAAAGTGCGGTGTGGGAGGGGTGCTGGGACCGAAAGAGAGTTAAGGAAGGAAGAGATAGTGTGTGAGGGAGAAGAAGAAGCTAAGGAAAAGTGTGGGTGGGGGGGTGTTGAGACCGAGAGAAGAAATGAATGGGAGAGGGGATGGGGAGAGGAGAAGAAGATGAAGGAATGAGAGAGAGACGAAAATATATGTAGACTTGTGGGAAAATATATGTCTGGGGAGTGGGGAGTGCTGTGTGGTAACTTTATGTTGGTTTAAAAGCATTTTATAATTAATCTTGAGTTGCACATATTTTCTCGATGACAACATCGGTTTTTTATTAAAAAAAGAAGGAATATCGAAATACCAAAAAAAAAAATTGTCACACATCATGAAAAGTCTACACATGGGATCATATATAAATATATACATAAATATATACCTCTTATTTCGGAAAGCTTGCGACATCGTCAGATATATCTTCTTCATACAAAGACTAGAAAAATACTTGAACAGAGAACTTTTCATTTTTTGAAATGTGTGGCTTAGGGTTTCAGAGATCGATAGAGGGAGAGAGAGGAGAAACCAGGAAAAAGTGTAGGGTGGGGAGGTATTGGGACCGAGAGAAGAAATGAATGGGAGAGAGAATGAGGAGAGGAGAAGAAGATGAAGGAAAATGAGAGAGAGAGAGAGAGAAACCAGGGAAAAGTGTGGCGTGGGAGGGGTGCTGGGACCGAAAGAGAGTTAAGGAAGGAAGAGAGAGTGTGTGAGGGAAAACAAGAAGCTGAGGAAAAGTGTGGGTGGGGGGGTGTTGAGATCGAGAGAAGAAATGAATGGGAGAGAGGATGAGGAGAGGAGAAGAAGATCAAGAAATGAGAGAGAAACGAAAATATATGTAGACTTGTGGGAAAATATATGTCTGGGGAGTGGGGAGTACTGTGTGGTAACTTTATGTTGGCTGAAAAGCATTTTATAATTAATCTTGAGTTGCACACATTTTCTCGATGACAACATCATCGGTTTTTTATTAAAAAAAAGGAGGAATATCGAAACACCAAAAAAAAAATTGTCACACATCATGAAAAGTCTACACATGGGATCATATATAAATATATACATAAATATATACCTCTTATTTCGGAAAGCTTGCGACATCGTCGGATATATCTTCTTCATACAAAGACTAGAAAAATACTTGAACAGAGAACTTTTCATTTTTTGAAATGTGTAGCTTAGGGTTTCAGAGATCGATAGAGAGAGAAAGAGATAGGAGAAACCAGGGAAAAGTGTAGGGTGGGGGGTGTTGGGACCGAGAGAAGAAATGAATGGGAGAGAGAATGAGGAGAGGGGAAGAAGATGAAGGAAAATGAGAGAGAGAGCGAGAGAGAGAGAAACCAGGGAAAAGTGTGGCGTGGGAGGGGTGCTGGGAACGAAAGAGAGTTAAGAAAGGAAGAGAGAGTGTGTGAGGGAGAATAAGAAGCTGAGGAAAAGTGTGGGTGGGGGGGTGTTGAGACCGAGAGAAGAAATGAATGGGAGAGAGGATGAGGAGAGGAGAAGAAGATGAAGGAATGAGAGAGAGACGAAAATATATGTAGACTTGTGGGAAAATATATGTCTGGGGAGTGGGGAGTGCTGTGTGGTAACTTTATGTTGGTTGAAAAGAATTTTTTAATTAATCTTGAGTTGCACACATTTTCTCGATGACAACATCATCGGTTTTTTATTAAAAAAAAGGTGGAATATCGAAACACCAAAAATAAAAAAAAAATTGTCACACATCATGAAAAGTCTACACATCGGATCATATATAAATATATACATAAATATATACCTCTTATTTCGGAAATCTTGCGACATCGTCGGATATATCTTCTTCATACAAAGACTAGAAAAATACTTGAACAGAGAACTTTTCATTTTTTGAAATGTGTAGCTTAGGGTTTCAGAGATCGATAGAGAGAGAAAGAGATAGGAGAAACCAGGGAAAAGTGTAGGGTGGGGGGTGTTGGGACCGAGAGAAGAAATGAATGGGAGAGAGAATGAGGAGAGGGGAAGAAGATGAAGGAAAATGAGAGAGAGAGAGCGAGAGAGAGAGAAACCAGGGAAAAGTGTGGCGTGGGAGGGGTGCTGGGAACGAAAGAGAGTTAAGAAAGGAAGAGAGAGTGTGTGAGGGAGAATAAGAAGCTGAGGAAAAGTGTGGGTGGGGGGGTGTTGAGACCGAGAGAAGAAATGAATGGGAGAGAGGATGAGGAGAGGAGAAGAAGATGAAGGAATGAGAGAGAGACGAAAATATATGTAGACTTGTGGGAAAATATATGTCTGGGGAGTGGGAGGCCGTGTGGTAACTTTATGTTGGTTGAAAAGAATTTTTAATTAATCTTGAGTTGCACACATTTTCTCGATGACAACATCATCGGTTTTTATTAAAAAAGGTGGAATATCGAAACACCAAAAATAAAAAAAAAATTGTCACACATCATGAAAAGTCTACACATCGGATCATATATAAATATATACATAAATATATACCTCTTATTTCGGAAATCTTGCGACATCGTCACATATATCTTCTTCATACAAAGACCAGAAAAATACTTGAACAGAGAACTTTTCATTTTTTGAAATGTGTAGCTTAGGGTTTCAGAGATCGATAGCGAGAGAGAGAGAGGGGAGAAACCAGGGAAAAGTGTAGGGTTGGGGGGGTGTTGGGACTGAGAGAAGAAATGAATGGGAGAGAGAATGAGGAGAGGAGAAGAAGATGAAGGAAAATGAGAGAGAGAGAGAGAGAGAGAGAGAAACCAGGGAAAAGTGTGGCGTGGGAGGGGTGCTGGGACCGAAAGAGAGTTAAGGAAGGAAGAGAGAGTGTGTGAGGGAGAAGAAGAAGCTGAGGAAAAGTGTGGGTGGGGGGTGTTGCGACCGAGAGAAGAAATGAATGGGAGAGAGGATGAGGAGAGGAGAAGAAGATGAAGGAATGAGAGAGAGACGAAAATATATGTAGACTTGTGGGAAAATATATGCCTGGGGAATGGGGAGTGTTGTGTGGTAACTTTATGTTGGCTGAAAAGCATTTTATAATTAATCTTGAGTTGCACACATTTTCTCGATGACAACATCATCGGTTTTTTATTAAAAAAAAGGAGGAATATCGAAACACCAAAAATAAAAAAAATTGTCACACATCATGAAAAGTCTACACATGGGATCATATATAAATATATACATAATTATATACCTCTTATTTCGGAAACCTTGCGATATCGTCGGATATATCTTCTTCATACAAAGACCAGAAAAATACTTGAACAGAGAACTTTTCATTTTTTGAAATGTGTAGCTTAGGGTTTCAGAGATCGATAGAGAGAGAGAGAGAGAGAGAGGAGAAACCAGGGAAAAGTGTAGGGTGGGGGGGTGTTGGGACCGAGAGAAGAAATGAATGGGAGAGAGAATGAGGAGAGGAGTAGAAGATGAAGGAAAATGAGAGAGAGAGAGAGAAACCAGGGAAAAGTGTGGCGTGGGAGGGGTGCTGGGACCGAAAGAGAGTTAAGGAAGGAAAAGAGAGTGTGTGAGGGAGAAGAAGAAGCTGAGGAAAAGTGTGAGTGGGGGGGGGGGTGTTGAGACCGAGAGAAGAAATGAATGGGAGAGAGAATGAGGAGAGGAGAAGAAGATGAAGGAAAATGAGAGAGAAAGGGAGAGAGAGAAACTAGGGAAAAGTGTGGCGTGGAAGGGGTGCTGGGACCGAAAGAGAGTTAAGGAAGGAAGAGAGAGTGTGTGAGGGAGAAGAAGAAGCTGAGGAAAAGTGTGGGTGGGGGGTGTTGAGACCGAGAGAAGAAATGAATGGGAGAGAGGATGAGGAGAGGAGAAGAAGATGAAGGAATGAGAGAGAGACGAAAATATATGTAGACTTGTGGGAAAATATATGTCTAGGGAGTGGGGAGTGTTGTGTGGTAACTTTATGTTGGCTGAAAAGCATTTTATAATTAATCTTGAGTTGCACACATTTTCTCGATGACAACATCATCAGTTTTTTATTAAAAAAAAGGAGGAATGTCGAAACACCTAAAATAAAAAAAAAATTGTCACACATCATGAAAAGTCTACACATGGGATCATATATAAATATATACATAAATATATACCTCTTATTTCGGAAACCTTGCGACATCGTATATCTTCTTCATACAAAGACCAGAAAAATACTTGAACAGAGAACTTTTCATTTTTTGAAATGTGTAGCTTAGGGTTTCAGAGATCGATAGAGAGAGAGAGAGGAGAAACCAGGGAAAAGTGTAGGGTGGGGGGGTGTTGGGACCGAGAGAAGAAATGAATGGGAGAGAGAATGAGGAGAGGAGAAGAAGATGAAGGAAAATGAGAGAGAGAAACCAGGGAAAAGTCTGGCGTGGGAGGGGTGCTGGGACCGAAAGAGAGTTAAGGAAGGAAGAGAGAGTGTGTGAGGGAGAAGTAGAAGCTGAGGAAAAGTGTGGGTGGGGAGCTGTTGAGACCGAGAGAAGAAATGAATGGGAGAGAGGATGAGGAGAGGAGAAGAAGATGAAGGAATGAGACAGAGACGAAAATATATGTAGACTTGTGGGAAAATATATGTCTGGGCAGTGGGGAGTGCTGTGTGGTAACTTTATGTTGGCTGAAAAGCATTTTATAATTAATCTTGAGTTGCACACATTTTCTCGATGACAACATCATCGGTTTTTTATTAAAAAAAAGGAGGAATATCGAAACACCAAAAATAAAAAAAAATTGTCACACATCATGAAAAGTCTACACATGGGATCATATATAAATATATACATAAATATATACCTCTTATTTCGGAAAGATTGCGACATCGTATATCTTCTTCATACAAAGACCAGAAAAATACTTGAACAGAGAACTTTTCATTTTTTGAAATGTGTAGCTTAGGGTTTCAGAGATCGATAGAGAGAGAGAGGAGAAATCAGGGAAAAGTGTAGGGTGGGGGGGTGTTGGGACCGAGAGAAGAAATGAATGGGAGAGAGAATGAGGAGAGGAGAAGAAGATGAAGGAAAATGAGAGAGAGAGAGAAACCAGGGAAAAGTCTGGCGTGGGAGGGGTGCTGGGACCGAAAGAGAGTTAAGGAAGGAAGAGAGAGTGTGTGAGGGAGAAGAAGAAGCTGAGGAAAAGTGCGGGTGGGGGGTGTTGAGACCGAGAGAATAAATGAATGGGAGAGAGAATGAGGAGAGGAGAAGAAGATGAAGGAAAATGAGAGAGAAAGAGAGAGAAACCAGGGAAAAGTGTGGCATGGGAGGGGTGCTGGGACCAAAAGAGAGTTAAGGAAGGAAGAGAGAGTGTGTGAGGGAGAAGAAGAAGCTGAGGAAAAGTGTGGGTGGGGGGGTGTTGAGACCGAGAGAAGAAATTAATGGGAGAGAGGATGAGGAGAGGAGAAGAAGATGAAGGAATGAGAGAGAGACGAAAATATATGTAGACTTGTGGGAAAATATATGTCTGGGGAGTGGGGAGTGTTGTGTGGTAACTTTATGTTGGCTGAAAATCATTTTATAATTAATCTTGAGTTGCACACATTTTCTCGATGACAACATCATCGGTTTTTTATTAAAAAAAGGAGGAATATCGAAACACCAAAAAAAAAAAATTGTCACGCATCATGAAAAGTCTACACATGGGATCATATATAAATATATACATAAATATATACCTCTTATTTCGGAAAGCTTGCGACATCGTCGGATATATCTTCTTCATACAAAGACCAGAAAAATACTTGAACAGAGAACTTTTCATTTTTTGAAATGTGTAGCTTAAGGTTTCAGAGATCGATAGAGAGAGAGAGCGAGAGGAGAAACCAGAGAAAATAGTAGGGTTGGGGGGGGTGTTGGGACCGAGAGAAGAAATGAATGGGAGAGAGAATGAGGAGAGGAGAAGAAGATGAAAGAAAATGAGAGAGAGAGAAACCAGGGAAAAGTGTGGCGTGGGAGGGGTGCTGGGACCGAAAGAGAGTTAAGGAAGGAAGAGAGAGTGTGTGAGGGAGAAGAAGAATCTGAGGAAAAGTGTGGGTGGGGGGGTGTTGAGACCGAGAGAAGAAATGAATGGGGAGAGAGGATGAGGAGAGGAGAAGAAGATGAAGGAATGAGAGAGAGACAAAAATATATGTAGACTTGTGGGAAAATATATGTCTGGGGAGTGGGGAGTGCTGTGTGGTAACTTTATGTTGGCTGAAAAACATTTTATAATTAATCTTGAGTTGCACACATTTTCTCGATAACAACATCATCGGTTTTTTATTTAAAAAAAGGAGGAATATCGAAACACCAAAAATAAAAAAAATTGCCACACATCATGAAAAGTCTACACATGGTATTATATATAAATATATACATAAATATATACCTCTTATTTCGTAAAGCTTGCGACATCGTCGGATATATCTTCTTCATACAAAGACCAGAAAAATACTTGAACAAAGAACTTTTCATTTTTTAAAAAGTGTAGCTTAGGGTTTCAGAGATCGATAGAGAGAGAGAGAGGAGAAACCAGGGAAAAGTGTAGGGTGGGGGGGTGTTGGGACCGAGAGAAGAAATGAATGGGAGAGAGAATGAGGAGAGGAGTAGAAGATGAAGGAAAATGAGAGAGAGAGAGAGAGAAACCAGGGAAAAGTGTGGCGTGGGAGGGGTGCTGGGACCGAAAGAGAGTTAAGCAAGGAAGAGAGAGTGTGTGAGGGAGAGGAATAAGCTGAGGAAAAGTGTGGGTGGGGGGGTGTTGAGACCGAGAGAAGAAATGAATAGGAGAGAGGATGAGGAGAGGAGAAGAAGATGAAGGAATGAGAGAGAGACGAAAATATATGTAGACTTGTGGGAAAATATATGCCTAGGGAGTGGGGAGTGCTGTGTGGTAACTTTATGTTGGCTGAAAAGCATTTTATAATTAATCTTGAGTTGCACACATTTTCTCGATGACAACATCATCGGGTTTTTATTAAGAAAAAAGGAGGAATATCGAAACACCAAAAATAAAAAAAATTGTCACACATCATGAAAAGTCTACACATGGGATCATATATAAATATATACATAAATATATACCTCTTATTTCGGAAAGCTTGCGACATCGTCGGATATATCTTCTTCATACAAAGACCAGAAAAATACTTGAACAGAGAACTTTTCATTTTTTGAAATGTGTAGCTTAGGGTTTCAGAGATTGATAGAGAGAGAGAGGGGAGAAACCAGGGAAAAGTGTAGGGTGGGGGGGTGTTGGGACCGAGAGAAGAAATGAATGGGAGAGAGAATGAGGAGAGGAGAAGAAGATGAAGGAAAATGAGAGAGAGAAACCAGGAAAAAGTGTGGCGTGGGAGGGGTGCTGGGACCGAAAGAGAGTTAAGGAAGGAAGAGAGAGTGTGTGAGGGAGAATAAGAAGCTGAGGAAAAGTGTGGGTGGGGGGGTGTTGAGACCGAGAGAAGAAATGAATGGGTGAGAGAATGAGGAGAGGAGAAGAAGATGAAGGAAAATGAGAGAGAGAGAGAGAGAGAAACCAGGGAAAAGTGTGGCGTGGGAGGGGTGCTGGGACCGAAAGAGAGTTAAGGAAGGAAGAGAGAGTGTGTGAGGGATAAGAAGAAACTAAGGAAAAGTGTGGGTGGGGGGTGTTGAGATCGAGAGAAGAAATAAATGGGAGAGAGGATGAGGAGAGGAGAAGAAGATGAAAGAATGAGAGAGAGGCGAAAATATATGTAGACTTGTGGGAAAATATATGTCTGGGGAGTGGGGAGTGCTGTGTGGTAACTTTATGTTGGCTGAAAAGCATTTTGTAATTAATCTTGAGTTGCACACATTTTCTCGATGACAACATCATCGGTTTTTATTAAAAAAAGGAGGAATATCGAAACACCAAAAAAAAAAATTGTCACGCATCATGAAAAGTCTACACATGGGATCATATATAAATATATACATAAATATATACCTCTTATTTCGGAAAGCTTGCGACATCGTCGGATATATCTTCTTCATACAAAGACCAGAAAAATACTTGAACAGAGAACTTTTCATTTTTTGAAATGTGTAGCTTAAGGTTTCAGAGATCGAGATAGAGAGAGAGAGGAGAAACCGGGGAAAAGTGTAGGGTTGGGGAGGTGTTGGGACCGAGAGAAGTAATGAATGGGAGAGAGAATGAGGAGAGGAGAAGAAGATGAAGGAAAATGAGAGAGAGAGAGAGAGAGAGAGAGAAACCAGGGAAAAGTGTGGCGTGGGAGGGATGCTGGGACCGAAAGTGTAATACCCGGTTGAGAATTCATTTATTTTCACTCAGTAACTGTCACTCAGAATTTTTTTTTCACTCAGTAATAACCATTCATCACTCATGTTCATTCAGTTGTAACCACCATTCGGCGTATTTTGGGATCATATCAGTAGTTGTTGTCATTCATCGCTGTTTGAGATCGAGCCGAGATTATTGTCATCATCATCATCATGTTTTAATTTCAGTTTGAGAGGTAGCGCACGCTACACATTCTGTCTAATGCGCGCTAATGGAGTGCATGTAACGCACGCTATGATTCAGTATTAGCGCACGCTAGCGCAAGTGTCCAGAAGGTACTGGGCTGATTTGAGAAATTCGTAGCGCACGCTACGAGTGGTAAGTAGCGTACGCTAACTATGCTGGTAATGCACGCTAAGACTTCAGAGTAGCGCACGCTAATGCGCTCAGAGCCGAGGACAGTAGGTTCTGGACTCCAGAATTTTGGACATCAACTAACATAAGGTTAACGTACGCTAAGAAAGGCTGTTAGCGCACGCTACCAAAGGTACTTAGCGCACGCTAACGATTCAGTCACGGGGTAATGGACTACCCGGTACACCCGTTAGCGCACGCTAATATCAGGAGCTAGCGCGCGCTAAGCTGGGATAGTATAAATAGGACAGTTCAGTCCAACCTTCGTCATTTTTACATTTCTCATCCATTTCGGACGAGCTTGGGTGATTCGGAAAGGTCTCCTTTAGTTGCAAACATCTATCACCATCTCCAAGCTTAGTGGTTGTATTAATCACCACTTAATCAGTTTCTTCACTCCAAATCGAGGTAATTTTCATTGAATCTTGAATTTCGGGATTTCAAGGTTTTATTCTCGATCTCTTCGAGTTAGCTTGCTTTTATGTTGGAATATGTTAGATATGGATTATCTATCTTGGATACATGTATTACTACGGATTCATTGGTGTAATTTTCGGAAATTGTGTATAATTGAGGAATTGTTCAAGAACCCTTACGGGTTGACTTTGGAATTTTGGGGGTTTTCGACTAGATGTTGTTGAAATATCGATTTAAGTATTCCTATTGGATTATTGATAATATTCATGAGGTTTTGTTGGATTGAATCATTCATTGAAGGTTGGTTTTGGATGTAATTGAGTTTTGGTTGTAAACAATTGGAGATTGTTTATAACGTGTTTGTTTAAATGCCCCAATGAGTTTCGGGTATTGTTGTATCGACTTTTGAGTTGGTTGTGATCATGCATGATTCGTGTATTAAACGAATTGTTGGTATTTGTGTTGTTCAAGGTTGTTCGAGCAAATGTATTTCCATTAAGGACATTGTTCGTGGAAGGACTTTCGCCGTCGGTTTGAGGCAAGTTTTATACTTGTACTAGTCAATGAGATTAATGTCATCATATATGTGTATGAATGTGTTGTATCATTCCGAGACTTAGTCTCTTCATGAATTCATTGATATTAAGAGATCGTTCGATACGATACCTTTCGGCAATTATGCCAAATTATTATTATTGTTCGTTAACGGCCGATTCAAGGCATTGTGATACTCGTTAATAATGTCATTGTCGATATCCGGTTCGCGGTATCGATGTATCGATTGTTGTTAATATTGATGTCAATCTAAAACATCGTTGAGATCATTGTTATTCCTGTTGGGGTTGTCATTAAAACTGTATTGGCCGATTAAAGACATTGGCATATTCATTTCTCATCTTCGTCGCCGATAACCGATTAAAGGTGCCGAGGTATCCTTCATATCATTGTTATCGATTGGCCGTTCTCAGGCAAATCGAAATGTTCAATCATTCACTATATCGTTATTATCGATTGACCTTTCTAAGGCAATCGAGGTATTCAATCATTCATCATATTACTCTTATCGATTGGCCGTTCTAAGGTAATCGAAGTGCTCAATCATTCATTAAATCATCCGCTGCATCATTGTTATCGGTTGGCCGTTCTAAGGCAATCGAGGTATTGATTTGGGACTATCAAGGACGGTGCTCATCCGTGAATCACTGTCGTCGTGTTGGCCGACTCAAGGCAGCACACTATCCCTAATTGTGATACGGCTTCGTGCCGTGGCTTCGGCCCTAACTGTGATACGGATTCGTGCCGTGTCTTCGGCCCTAACTGTGATACGGCTTCGTGCCGTGGCTTCGGCCCTAATTGTGATACGGCTTCGTGCTGTGGCTTCGGCCCTAACTGTGATACGGCCTCGTGCCGTGGCTTCGGCCCTAATTGTGATACGGCTTCGTGCCGTGGCTTCGGCCCTAATCAATAACAGCTTCGGGCTGTTTTGGCTTCATGTGATTGTGATATTTGACAACTTCGGCTGACTGGTTTGTAGGCCTTTGTGATTGTCTTGATAATTTCATTGGAGCCTTCGGGCATTGTGATTCATATTTAATTCAGTTCTGGTTTGGTTCATGTCGTGTAATTCATTGTGGTATTCTGTGATTATGATTCTCCGTTGGGCATTTATGTTCTAACCTGTCGAACAGGTATTAATAGTATGCCGTGGGCATAGTGTTTCACGAATGCTCGGTTCTTACCTTGGTTTGTGAGCATCTCGTATTATTATCATCATCATTGTACCGTTTCATTATGCCTTTGGATGCATATCATGTTATACATGTATTTGATGTTCATTCTCTGGATGACTGACCCCGTGGGGGCGGAACATGTTTTCATGTTTTAGGTGCTTGCGAAGAGAGAGTTGAGACACAGGGGCATGACGATGGCGACGAGGCATTCGAGCGATACTAGTCCGAGTTGTTCAGGTTGGTCAGTCAGTTAGAGCATTCACGAGTTTGTCAGTCATTGTCATTATGTATTACCCGAGCAAGGATCGTGAGTGTGGTTGTATTTTCATTTTGGTCATGTAGGCCCATCATTGTCATTAAAATTCCTTATCGGAATATTGTGTCGGATATCATGGTAGGGACTGTGATTTCCCTTGTTGGTTAATTTAATGTATTTTATTCATGTTCGCCTGGTGGATCTCCTGGTGTGGGGTCCACGGCACTGTAATGACCCAATCGGATTTGGGGGTGTTACAGAAATGGTATCAGAGAGCTTTGGGTTGTGAGATACCCTGAGATGTGAGTTATGTGGTTTTACTGATGCGGTAGTCGTGGGACTGTCAGGTTATGATAATCTGGACAGTCGGGTTTTGCGAGTCGTTAAATTTGTACAACTGCATAAGTCATTCATTCATCGAGTCATCATCAAGGAAGACTAGTATCGCAAGACCTCGAAGCTTCGTATGACCTGTGTAAGGACTCGATTCTCTTTATGTTCATACATTCATCATATCATTAATTAATCATGCTTTGTTGAAACCTATATGTGATATTAGTGTTATGATTGATTCATGACTAATTGTTTTGGAGCACGTGTGACTTGTGTAAGTGTTAAGGATCAACTCATTCATCGATTAATAATCCTCAACCATCATTTTGATCTTGTCGATCATGTTAACTCATTCATCACTCAGTCAATCTCATCACTCAATTAATTCATTCATCACTCAATCAATCTCATCACTCAATTAACTCATTCATCACTCAATCAATCTCATCACTCAATTAACTCATTCATCACTCAATCAATCTCATTACTCAATTAATTCATTCATCACTCAATCGATCTCATTACTCAATTAATTCATTCATCACTCAATCAATCTCATTACTCAGTTAATTCATTCACCACTTAATCAATCTCATTGCTCAGTTAGTTCATTCATCACTCAGTCAATCCCATTGCTCAGCTAATTCATTCATCATCCCGTCAATCTCACTGTTCAATTGTTGATCTTGTGGATCGAATTTTCAACCTCGTTAATTTGTTCACTGTAATCATTTCAGAAATTTCATCAGATAATCATGTTACCTCACTCGATCTTTCATGCGATCTTCATATTTCGGCGTCATGTCGATGAT
Source organism: Orobanche coerulescens (assembly GCA_033398695.1). Taxonomy (NCBI): domain Eukaryota; kingdom Viridiplantae; phylum Streptophyta; class Magnoliopsida; order Lamiales; family Orobanchaceae; genus Orobanche; species Orobanche coerulescens. The sequence continues at coordinate 147,446,121 of CM065814.1, read as the reverse complement.
CATTTTATTGCATTATTAATGCATTCATTGTTTTAGAGCGTGTATGCTCATTGTTATCATTCAGTAACGTAATCATAATGCAATATTCATGCGGGATCTATAATTATCATGTGGCTTTCCTGCTTCAGTATGGATAGAGCTGTTAGAGGACGCATGGGAAGAGGCCGCGGTGCGGGCCGAAACCCGGGATCTCGTGTGCATGCGCGTGCGAATGCGAGAGATATCATTAATTCATCAAATAGTGAGGCTACTCATTCATCAGCAGATAATCAGTCGCTGTCAGGGAGTCATACCCGAGAGGCATCTTGCTCGGAAGGTGTTCGGGTTGACCCATTCATATTTATGCAGGGCATGATGGCCCAGATGACTCAGATGACGCGGATGGTAGAGACCATGCAGACCTCGATGGTTCGAGGTCCACCGCAACAAGAATTTCAGGTGCCGTTTCATGGACAGACTGAAGGAGTGAATCAGATTGTTGGCGATATCTCTCGTCAGAGGCCGCCTACTTTTGAGGGTTCGTCGGAACCAGCTGATATTGTTCATTGGCTTGAACATTTTGATAAACTCTTCGACATGGTTCAGTGTCCGGAAGAGAGTAAAGTGGTTGTAGCGGCTTATTACTTGAGTAAGGGCGCTTATTCGTGGTGGCTTTCTGTGAAACCCATCGATCGTGATTGTATTTGGAGTGAATTCAAGGCTCTCATGTTATAGAGGTGTTATCCGACTCCACTTCGTGAAGCCAAGTTGTCAGAGGTTTTGAACCCCGAATCCGTCGAGGACGAGGGTGTTATTGTTATTGCTGAGAAGTTTCAGGGACTACTTTAGTTTGCTTCATTAGTTATCCGTACTGAAGCAGATAAGATCAAGTATTTTAGCAAGAGGCTAAATCCGCAGTTGAGGATGCAGTTGTTCAATCACAATTGTAATTCACTTAGTGAGTTCGTCGGGAAGGCTCTTGGAGCAGAGCTTTTGATCAAGGAGCTTACTCGGAAGCATCCTTCAGTTCCTTCGGGTGAGAGGACTAGGATGTTGGCTCGTTCAGAGGGACATCGGGCTCCGACGTCCAAGAGGTCGCTTTCCAGTCGTCTTCGTGCTGAGAAAGCATCTTCCTCTCAGACGACGAGTTCGACTGTTGTTTGCTTTAACTGTGATTCAGCAGGACACGTTAATACTCGGTGTACGGTGCCAGCTATTGTCTGTTTTCTGTGTTGGAACCCGGGACACCTTCAGAAATACTGCAGGAGTTCTAGTGTCGGTAGATCTCGAGAGGGCTCACAAGCCTCGAGGCATTTTGTTACTCCGGCCCGTGCTTCATTCAAGGGGTCCTATCAGGCCTCGAGAGCCCTAGGTAAGGACATTCATCACCGGTTTTGAGCAAGTTAATTCTTGCTCGGTAGTAGGATAATGATTCATTTCATTGTCGTTCATTCATTCATATAATTCATTCATCTTATATATCAATCATGTTGGGACTCATAATTATCGATTAATCATTCAATTCACGAGGAACGACGGTTCCAATCACTTCATGGAGCTATCACTCATTAAGTTATTAATTCACCTCGGTGAGTCATTCTTAATCCTTGTTGGATTTCGATTCATTATCATTCATTGTGATCATTTTGTTCTTGTGACCTTTCGGGATCATATTGTGCGGTGAGTTCAGATTTGGGTCTACCTTAAATCGTTGAGATAGAGGAGATCGATGATATGGAAGGATAACGATGTTGAGTACATTTGAGATGTAACCTCGTTGTTGGATGACTGTGTAACTCTAGCCGTAATGATGTATCGTGATTGTGGATCATTTATTCTTGATCTATTTTATTATGATCATATTTGAGAATCTTGAGATTTGGGTCAACTGTTGGGAGTTCGTCCCTTCAGCGTTGTACTCGAGATTTCATGATAATTTGGTAAATTGTTCACTGTGGTTCGAGACGTCAAGTCTTGGGGACTTGGGCGTGCGATTGATTTGGTCCCGAGGACTATATGTGCATTATTGTTTTCAGATCATGATGGATAGTTCATATCCCGAGTTGTTTACCCTTAGTTTCGAGGACGAAACTCTTTTTAAGGGGGGAGTATGTAATACCCGGTTGAGAATTCATTTATTTTCACTCAGTAACTGTCACTCAGAATTTTTTTTCACTCAGTAATAACCATTCATCACTCATGTTCATTCAGTTGTAACCACCATTCGGCGTATTTTGGGATCATATCAGTAGTTGTTGTCATTCATCGCTGTTTGAGATCGAGCCGAGATTATTGTCATCATCATCATGTTTTAATTTCAGTTTGAGAGGTAGCGCACGCTACACATTCTGTCTAACGCACGCTAATGGAGTGCATGTAATGCACGCTATGATTCAGTATTAGCGCACGCTAGCGCAAGTGTCCAGAAGGTACTGGGCTGATTTGAGAAATTCGTAGCGCACGCTACGAGTGGTAAGTAGCGTACGCTAACTATGCTGGTAACGCACGCTAAGACTTCAGAGTAGCGCACGCTAATGCGCTCAGAGCCGAGGATAGTAGGTTCTGGACTCCAGAATTTTGGACATCAACTATCAGATAGCGCACGCTAACATAAGGTTAACGTACGCTAAGAAAGGCTGTTAGCGCACGCTACCAAAGGTACTTAGCGCACGCTAACGATTCAGTCACGGGGTAATGGACTACCCGGTACACCCGTTAGCGCACGCTAATATCAGGAGCTAGCGCGCGCTAAGCTGGGATAGTATAAATAGGACAGTTCAGTCCAACCTTCGTCATTTTTTCATTTCTCATCCATTTCGGACGAGCTTGGGCGATTCGGAAAGGTCTCCTTGAGCTGCAAACATCTATCACCATCTCCAAGCTTAGTGGTTGTATTAATCACCACTTAATCAGTTTCTTCACTCCAAATCGAGGTAATTTTCATTGAATCTTGAATTTCGGGATTTCAAGGTTTTATTCTCGATCTCTTCGAGTTAGCTTGCTTTTATGTTGGAATATGTTAGATATGGATTATCTATCTTGGATACATGTATTACTATGGATTCATTGGTGTAATTTTCGGAAATTGTGAATAATTGAGGAATTGTTCAAGAACCCTTACGGGTTGACTTTGGAATTTTGGGGGTTTTCGACTAGATGTTGTTGAAATATCGATTTAAGTATTCCTATTGGATTATTGATAATATTCATGAGGTTTTGTTGGATTGAATCATTCATTGAAGGTTGGTTTTGGATGTAATTGAGTTTTGGTTGTAAACAATTGGAGATTGTTTATAACGTGTTTGTTTAAATGCCCCAATGAGTTTCGGGTATTGTTGTATCGAATTTTGAGTTGGTTGTGATCATGTATGATTCGTGTATTAAACGAATTGTTGCTATTTGTGTTGTTCAAGGTTGTTCTAGCAAATGTATTTCCATTAAGGACATTGTTTGTGGAAGGACTTTCTCGCCGTCGGTTTGAGGCAAGTTTTATACTTGTACTAGTCAATGAGATTAATGTCATCATATATGTGTATGAATGTGTTGTATCATTCCGAGACTTAGTCTCTTCATGAATTCATTGATATTAAGAGATCGTTCGATACGATACCTTTCGGCAATTATGCCAAATTATTATTATTGTTCGTTAACGGCCGATTCAAGGCATTGTTATACTCGTTATTAATGTCATTGTCGATATCCAGTTCGCGGTATCGATGTATCGATTGTTGTTAATATTGATGTCAATCTAAAACATCGTTGAGATCATTGTTATTCCTGTTGGGGTTGTCATTAAAACTGTATTGGCCGATTAAAGACATTGGCGTATTCATTTCTCATCTTCGCCGCTTCAGAACCGATTAAAGGTGCCGAGGTATCCTTCATATCATTGTTATCGATTGGCCGTTCTCAGGCAAATCGAAATGTTCAATCATTCACTATATCATTGTTTTCGATTGACCTTTCTAAGGCAATCGAGGTATTCAATCATTCATCATATTAGTCTTATCGATTGGCCGTTCTAAGGTAATCGAAGTGCTCAATCATTCATTAAATCATCCGCTGCATCATTGTTATCGATTGGCCGTTCTAAGGCAATCGAGGTATTGATTTGGGACTGTCAAGGACGGTGCTCATCCGTGAATCACTGTCGTCGTGTTGGCCGACTCAAGGCAGCACACTATCCATAATTGTGATACGGCTTCGTGCCGTGGCTTCGGCCCTCACTGTGATACGGCTTTGTGCCGTGGCTTCGGCCCTAACTGTGATACGGCTTCGTGCCGTGGCTTCGGCCCTAATTGTGATACGGCTTCGTGCTGTGGCTTCTGTAACACCCCCAGATTTAACCGGAAATATTACAGCGCCGTGGGCCCCGAGATGGAACCCACAAGGCTAAAAGAATTTTCGCAAACATTAACAAATGCCCAAGAGGCCAACGACGGTACTATCTTTAAAAATTCACAAAGACTAAAATCCATTTATCAAAAACCGTCGTAAAAACTCATTTGAAATCGCAAGGCCAAACGGCCGACACTCAAAAGTTTAGTAAACGATTTCCAAAGCAACCTCAGTTACCAAGTACCAAAAGGTCATTTCAAAATACTCACGCAGCGGAAAAAGACCAACCATAAAGATATTCTAACAGCGGAATACGAGAACCAATCAAGAAACTCAATGCACACAACATGTCCTAGCCAGTATCCTCTGGGAAGCTCATCTCTTCACGACCGCTACAAGCTCGATACTCCAAGAACCTAAAAAGAAATCCCACGACGGGGTCAGCCATAATATCCAACAATGATAACCGTCACATCACATTAATAATACATACCAATGAGAATACAGAATAAGAATACGACCAATGTAATCTTACCGCCATAACTTTACTTACTCAAGTAATTCTCATCAGAATAACCATTATCACAATTCACATCCTGTATTCGATTAACCGATAAACTCGAACATAATATCTGTATGGTACCTCAAACAATACTCAAGATCCTCAAACTATCATAACCAACTCACGATACGGAAATCTACCATTTCGACCAATCCGATCCATCGAATAATATCATCAAATCCCAAGACGATAACCGATTGTCCACCAAAGACAAGACCAAAGAAAATATGGAACATACCTCGAGATATGATGTGCCACGATAATCATATCACTAATCCGAGATCAGAACAATGCAATACGGACAAGGTCCTAACACAAGACCTACAAATGCATACTCATATGACAACGTCAATATGCTCAAAACAATATCAACAATGTATACTCAATGGAAATCCCATGATCTAGCGCTCTCAGCATAGATCCCAAGATGATCCTACCAGATCAACACGAGGTGGATAACCAACAATATACATACAACAACACAACACTGGGTAATCCAACGATCCAGCGCCCTCAGCATAGATCCCAAGATGATCCCGTCGGACCAACACGAGGTGGAAAAACCCGTCCAATGATCCAGCGCCCTCAGCATAGATCCCAAGATGATCCCGTCAGACCAACACGAGGTGGACATCTGATCCAGCACCCTCAGCATAGATCACACGATCCCATCGGATCAACACAACACAAACAACACAATTATGCATACACATATGCAAATCAAAATGTTCATCAACATGAACAACGCAACATGAACGACAATATGACAAATCAACTAAGACGACCTCATGTTCGACAACATGACAGAAAATGTGCGAGACCAAAAATATATAACATTAAACCATAATCAATATGGAATACTTGCCCCGAGTCCTTCGGGAGCAACCTCGATGTCCAATCATCACCGACGATTATCCTCAATGCTCGGCAATCCAAACGTACAACGAACTATAGATACTCATATCCTCGTCTTTACCATAATGTAACCTCGATACTCGAACATACCAATAACTGAGATAAAGCATATACATTATGATTTACCTCCCAGAATCGAAAGAACGATATGCGATCCGAATATCCAGAGTTCACAATAATAATCATCGCTATATGCATTATAAACGAAATGAAACTGAAACCATTCATTAAATATTATAACTGAGCAAGTAATAACTTGCCTCGATACCGATACCACGAAGCTGCTACCGAACACATTGCCTTTGTCTACGAGCTCCTCAGCCCCGATCAAAAGCAACACAACGGACATACTCGAACACGACCGCAGCATCCGGTTATAATCACCGATCAATAATCTCAACCTATCGAAGTAATCAAATAACACATATCCGATAAAAATTAACAACCGACACGACCAACCAAATCATCTCAACTATTCAACGATATCTACAATACAAACTACAACTCGATGATCATAATCAATCAACACAACCGATCAATAAACCCAACGGTTCCACAACTATCCTGATTAACCACAAGTTCGAATAATCCAATTCAAACAATTACGAATTCACAACCACAATGCGATTACGGATACGAGCGTAAAGGAAATAATATTCGACGAACAATATCAATCTTTCCTGATTCGAAATTGATATCATGATTCGTATTTCATTAAGAACATACGAATTCTACCACTACAACCAACGAATATTCGATCTTCATATATAAAAATACCGATAATTCAATATACGATCGTCTTGCTATGTTAAATTCATCAAAAGTTCCTCAAGAACACTAAGGGATTCGAACTCATGTTCATAACCATTAAAACAACATAATTCGATATCCTTTAACATGAATATAATCTTCCAATTCGTAATCCAAGTCATGAATCATCGTATTCTTCAGTATACACTCTACATAACCTCAAGGGTTGTAGCAACAACTCCCTCATCATCATCATACGGATCAAATACGGATAATAATACCAAGAACATCAAGAACTCTATGATTTCATAATCATAATCAACATATTCAAGGTATAAACCATCATTTCACCATCTTCCTTCAACATATAATTCATATAACCTCAAGAATCGAAACAACAACATCTTAATCCTCTTCATACGAATCATTTACGGTTAACAATACCAAAATCCAAAATCAATGTGAAGAATTCAACAACATACCTCAAGAACATGAATAACCCAATCAAACCCTTCAAGAATCGTTGATATCTTCATATCCAAGCTTCTAATCCATGCCTCCAGGCTCACAATCGACTTAAAAGTGTTTAGAGCATACTTAGAAGTGAAGAAGGACGAAAAAACGAAGTGAAATGATCAGGAGAAATGAAATACGAACTTTCATTTTATAAACTGCATCGATCTCTACGTACGTTAACCACCAGCATTAACGTACGTAATGCACTTAGCGTACGCTAAGCGTCCTTAATAGCGTACGTAATCTCATTTCCAAAACTAACCGACTGCTTGCCCAATTGATTACGTCGTAACATTTCCTTCATTACGCACGTAATATGTACGTTGACTTGCTACAAGAAACTCTATTTAACATACGTTATACACTTCTCGTAGCGTACGTAATGGCCGGGTTGACTCGCCCGTCCACATCCGCCGCCGACATCGGGTCCCACCTGCCGACCATGACTTGGTCCTGTCCGATTCCTCGCATGCACGTAATGCTTTAGCCATAACGTACGTAACACAACCAATTTAGCGTACGTAAGTCTTCAACATTAGCGTACGCTAAGTATTCTATACTTAGCCAATTTTAACTGTTACCACCTGTCTCGACATACAGAATACGAACATACGGCATACTAAATACGTATAATGAATCCAATAATATTCTTATACGATATACTCTATATCGAAAGTACGATAACCTGATACACAATATCCTCAAATGTAACTGTCGACCAGATACGACAATTATACCGATACTGATATCTCAGTCCTTTATTTATTTTATCCCTACTGTACAGATTCCACGCTGTACAATATAACTCGGATAAAATGATATTAAACAACAGTAGTAGAAATTCCGGATATTACATTCTACACCACTTAAAATAAGTTTCGTCCTCGAAACTTGCAATCCGTCATAGAAAACAAACAAACATACTGTTCAACCCAAAATATCCCAAAACCATCACAACAATGATCAATCATCATCACTATAGAATAACCACAACAGCATACTTACAAATACGCAGGTCGATGATCTCCTGAGATACTAGCAAGCGATCTCACTATACAGTCTCAATACGCTTACGATCACAATTCCCTGAGTCTCAACAAAATATATCATCTTCGGATGAAACAATCAGCCCGAATCAAATCCTGTCTGCCTGATTACATAATCAAGTCCCAATTCCGATAAGACGAATAATACACAATACATCTACAAAACAACTGCCCCAAAACAACGACACGAATCCCGAAACATCAACACAAAATCCGAACGCTCAGATGATCACCAATAATGATCAACAATGAACCGAATTTATCACCGACATGATAAATTCCAATATGACCAACCAGAGGTCAAAACACAATCGAGAATATCATCAACGTGATAAACTCCAATATTACCAACGAATGATCAACGAAAATCGAGAATACCTTCACACGGTAAACTCCAACACGATCAACACAGAACCACAGAAACAGATATACGAAAGAATAACATTCTCAAAACGACAATTCAATCACGCACAGTAGATCTCAATAAACATACCCACTGGCGAACATTTCCCTCGGCATACGAACAACGAATCGCAAATCGACGAACATACCAATTCATACAAGGAGTGGGAACGACCACTCAATATCCAAAACAACCAGCATGGGGTCACCATCCCCAAATTTACACTTACAAAGAAATCATTCAAAGATCACTATGGTAAGATTGCGCTACTACCGCACCAATGGAATCACATAGCACCTATGTCCCGGTTTTACAAAGTCCAAAGTTCCAAAAATTACATCTGTACCGATTCTACAAAACGCAGTATAATTCTCTTGACTGATCAATCCATTGATCACCCATGGATAGCCAATCTACCATACTAAACTTCGAATCTCTTTTCCTTGTACCATCGATATGATATGCCCGATGCACTAAATGCGTATGTACATCAATCACATTTTCAAAACCAGTTTGAAATCATATATTCTTGTCAAAAGACAAATTTTCGAAGATTCTTTCAAGAGTTTGAAAACTCAAAACATAAATTTTCGTAAGACCGCGAAATCAATTTTTAAAATCAAATCGGATCGCTGGTGCGAAGTTATCGATAAGAATTCTTTTCGAATACATACGTTTAAATAAAAATGGAATCATGCAAATGATTGACCACAACCATACTCCTGTATACCAATTCGGCTCGTCACAATCCATTGACATTCCAACGGAAACCACACGATCGAGTTCCAAAACCTCAATAGACTCCGATAAAAACTCCTTTTCCACACATGACTCGTATCGTCAACCATTTACCCATCCTGGATCACCTCAAATATGATATGACAAAACGTTGAAACAAATCAAGCAAATCAAACACGGCGAAAGACTTCCCGAGAGGTTCCATTTGAACAAGTAAACCAAAGCCTCGAAAGGCGGAAATAACATAGGTAAACGATTGGTAAAGTATTTTACAAATTTCGGGAGTTTTAGAAAACAGGAAAGTCTCTTGAAATATTAGGGTCTCAGCCCGTATCTCATTCCACATTACAAGAAGTTTAAAAAGTAGAAAACTCTTTTCGGACCCCAAGTCCTGAGTTATAAAACCATTTCAAAATCGATTGGGTCTCGACCCAAAATCATTTTCCGTAAAACATTCATTTTGAAAGGTATCACTTTCAAATGATCAAAAGCAGTTCATATATCTCAAAATGAATTAACATGCTACATGTTCTTCTCAACAATTCACAGTCCTTCTCCCGATTACACAATTCCGTTCCAAAATCTAACTGATATACTGATTCTCAAAATCATAACTCCTCAAGATCATCAATCCTGTCCCAACTCTGTCACCTTATACTGTAACGCATAATATCTGTAATGCATATTATCTTTCTGAATCTCAAAACGTATTAACTAAGAATGGCAATAAATCTCAATGCAATTCAAAATCCAAATACTTACAGATCGTGAAGCCGACGATTCCCCGTGATACTGGCACATGTCTCGACTCTCTAAAATACTCGACACAGATATTTTCAAAACACACGTTTTGCAAACTCAGTTCAACTCAAGAACACAATACATCTCATTCCAGAGAATCTCGTTAACACTATTTGGAAAAGTTATAACAAGCTCAGTACGATACTGGCAAATCCGATAACGCACAAGCCTGAGTGAACAACAAAGACTCACGGCTCTAGTATTTGTCAATCGACAACTCGAATGACGCAACAAAAACACGACCCAACTCGACCCAAATGCCTAGGTTTTCTCAACCTAAGCTCCGATACCATATTCTGTAACACCCCCAGATTTAACCGGAAATATTACAGCGCCGTGGGCCCCGAGATGGAACCCACAAGGCTAAAAGAATTTTCGCAAACATTAACAAATGCCCAAGAGGCCAACGACGGTACTATCTTTAAAAATTCACAAAGACTAAAATCCATTTATCAAAAACCGTCGTAAAAACTCATTTGAAATCGCAAGGCCAAACGGCCGACACTCAAAAGTTTAGAAAACGATTTCCAAAGCAACCTCAGTTACCAAGTACCAAAAGGTCATTTCAAAATACTCACGCGTGAAAAAGACCAACCATAAAGATACTCTAACAATGAATACGAGAACCAATCAAGAAACTCAATGCACACAACATGTCCTAGCCAGTATCCTCTGGGAAGCTCATCTCTTCACGACCGCTACAAGCTCGATACTCCAAGAACCTAAAAAGAAATCCCACGACGGGTCACCATAATATCCAACAATGATAACCGTCACATCACATTAATAATACATACCAATGAGAATACAGAATAAGAATACGACCAATGTAATCTTACCGCCATAACTTTACTTACTCAAGTAATTCTCATCAGAATAACCATTATCACAATTCACATCCTGTATTCGATTAACCGATAAACTCGAACATAATATCTGTATGGTACCTCAAACAATACTCAAGATCCTCAAACTATCATAACCAACTCACGATACGGAAATCTACCATTTCTGACCAATACGATCCATCGAATAATATCATCAAATCCCAAGACGATAACCGATTGTCCACCAAAGACAAGACCAAAGAAAATATGGAACATACCTCGAGATATGATGTGCCACGATAATCATATCAGTCTAATCCGAGATCAGAACAATGCAATACGGACAAGGTCCTAACACAAGACCTACAAATGCATACTCATATGACAACGTCAATATGCTCAAAACAATATCAACAATGTATACTCAATGGAAATCCCATGATCTAGCGCTCTCAGCATAGATCCCAAGATGATCCTACCAGATCAACACGAGGTGGATAACCAACAATATAAATACAACAACACAACACTGGGTAATCCAACGATCCAGCGCCCTCAGCATAGATCTCAAGATGATCCCGTCGGACCAACACGAGGTGGAAAAACCCGTCCAATGATCCAGCGCCCTCAGCATAGATCCCAAGATGATCCCGTCAGACCAACACGAGGTGGAAATCTGATCCAAAGACCCTCAAGATAGATCACACGATCCCATCGGATCAACACAACACAAACAACACAATTATGCATACACATATGCAAATCAAAATGTTCATCAACATGAACAACGCAACATGAACGACAATATGACAAATCAACTAAGACGACCTCATGTTCGACAACATGACAGAAAATGTGCGAGACCAAAAATAAATAACATTAAACCATAATCAATATGGAATACTTGCCCCGAGTCCTTCGGGAGCAACCTCGATGTCCAATCATCACCGACGATTATCCTCAATGCTCGCAATCCAAACGCGTACAACGAACTATAGATACTCATATCCTCGTCTTTACCATAATGTAACCTCGATACTCGAACATACCAATAAGCGAGATAAAGCATATACATTATGATTTACCTCCTTAATCGAAAGAACGATATGCGATCCGAATATCCAGAGTTCACAATAATAATCATCGCTATATGCATTATAAACGAAATGAAACCGAAACCATTCATTAAATATTATAACCGAGCAAGTAATAACTTGCCTCGATACCGATACCACGAAGTCGCTCGAACACATTGCCTTTGTCTACGAGCTCCTCAAACCCGATCAAAAGCAACACAACGGACATACTCGAACACGACCGCAAAGATCCGGTTATAATCACCGATCAATAATCTCAACCTATCGAAGTAATCAAATAACACATATCCGATAAAAATTAACAACCGACACGACCAACCAAATCATCTCAACTATTCAACGATATCTACAATACAAACTACAACTCGATAATCATAATCAATCAACACAACCGATCAATAAACCCAACGGTTCCACAACTATCCTGATTAACCACAAGTTCGAATAATCCAATTCAAACAATTACGAATTCACAACCACAATGCGATTACGGATACGAGCGTAAAGGAAATAATATTCGACGAACAATATCAATCTTTCCGGATTCGAAATTGATATCATGATTCGTATTTCATTAAGAACATACGAATTCTACCACTACAACCAACGAATATTCGATCTTCATATATAAAAATACCGATAATTCAATATACGATCGTCTTGCTATGTTAAATTCATCAAAAGTTCCTCAAGAACACTAAGGGATTCGAACTCATGTTCATAACCATTAAAACAACATAATTCGATATCCTTTAACATGAATATAATCTTCCAATTCGTAATCCAAGTCATGAATCATCGTATTCTTCAGTATACACTCTACATAACCTCAAGGGTTGTAGCAACAACTCCCTCATCATCATCATACGGATCAAATACGGATAATAATACCAAGAACATCAAGAACTCTATGATTTCATAATCATAATCAACATATTCAAGGTATAAACCATCATTTCACCATCTTCCTTCAACATATAATTCATATAACCTCAAGAATCGAAACAACAACATCTTAATCCTCTTCATACGAATCATTTACGGTTAACAATACCAAAATCCAAAATCAATGTGAAGAATTCAACAACATACCTCAAGAACATGAATAACCCAATCAAACCCTTCAAGAATCATTGATATCTTCATATCCAAGCTTCTAATCCATGCCTGTGCTCACAATCGACTTAAAAGTGTTTAGAGCATACTTAGAAGTGAAGAAGGACGAAAAACGAAGTGAAATGATCAGAGAAATGAAATACGAACTTTCATTTTATAAAGCGCATCGATCTCTACGTCGTTAACCACCAAAGATTAACGCACGTAATGCACTTAGCGACGCTAAGCGCCCCAATAGCGCATTTAATCTCATTTCCAAAACTAATCGACTGCTTGGCCCAATTGATTACGATTTAACATTTCCTTCATTACGCATTTAATATGTACGTTGACTTGCTACAGTAAAACTCTATTTAACATACGTTATACACTTCTCGTAGCGTACGTAATGGCCGGGGTTGACTCGCCTGTCCACATCCGCCGCCGACATCGGGTCCCACCTGCCGACCATGACTTGGTCCTGTCCGATTCCCTCGTTACGTACGTAATGCTTTAGCCATAACGTACGTAACACAACCAATTTAGCGTACGTAAGTCTTCAACATTAGCGTACGCTAAGTATTCTATACTTAGCCAATTTTAACTGTTACCACCTGTCTCGACATACAGAATACGAACATACGGCATACTGAATACGTATAATGAATCCAATAATATTCTTATACGATATACTCTATATCGAAAGTACGATAACCTGATACACAATATCCTCAAATGTAACTGTCGACCAGATACGACAATTATACCGATACTGATATCTCAGTCCTTTATTTATTTTATCCCTACTGTACAGATTCCACGCTGTACAATATAACTCGGATAAAATAATATTAAACAACAGTAGTAGAAATTCCGGATATTACAGCTTCGGCCCTAATTGTGATACGGCCTTATGCCGTGGCTTCGGCCCTAATTGTGATACGGCTTCGTGCTGTGGCTTCGGCCCTAATCAATAACAGCTTCGGGCTGTTTTGGCTTCATGTGATTGTGATATTTGACAACTTCGGCTGACTGGTTTGTTGGCCTTTGTGATTGTCTTGATAATTTCATTGGAGCCTTCGGGCATTGTGATTCATATTTAATTCAGTTCTGGTTTGGTTCATGTCGTGTAATTCATTGTGGTATTCTGTGATTATGATTCGCCGTTGGGCATTTATGTTCTAACCTGTCGAACAGGTATTAATAGTATGCCGTGGGCATAGTGTTTCACGAATGCTCGGTTCTTACCTTGGTTTGTGAGCATCTCGTATTATTATCATCATTGTACCGTTTCATTCTGCCTTTGGATGCATATCATGTTATACATGTATTTGATGTTCATTATCTGGATGATCGACTTTGGGGCGGAACATGTTTTCATGTTTTAGGTGCTTGCGAGGAGAGAGTTGACACACAGGGGCATGACGATGGCGATGAGGCATTCGAGCGATACTAGTCCGAGTTGTTCATGTTGGTCAGTCAGTTAGAGCGTTCACCAGTTTGTCAGTCATTGTCATTATGTATTACCCGAGCAAGGCTCGTGAGTGTGGTTGTATTTTCAATTTGGCCATGTAGGCCCATCATTGTCATTAAAATTCCTTATCGGAATATTGTGTCGGATATCATGGTAGGGACTGTGATTTCCCTTGTTGGTTAATTTAATGTATTTTATTCATGTTCGCTTGGTGGATCTCCTGGTGTGGGGTCCACGGCACTGTAATGACCCAATCGGATTTGGGGGTGTTACAAAAAGAGAGTTAAGGAAGGAAGAGAGAGTGTGTGAGGGAGAAGAAGAAGCTGAGGAAAAGTGTGGGTGGCGGGGTGTTGAGACCGAGAGAAGAAATGAATGGGGAGAGAGGATAAGGAGAGGAGAAGAAGATGAAGGAATGAGAGAGAGACGAAAATATATGTAGACTTGTGGGAAAATATATGTCTGGGGAGTGGGGAGTGCTCTGTGGTAACTTTATGTTGGTTGAAAAGCATTTTATAATTAATCTTGAGTTGCATACATTTTCTCGATGACAACATAATTGGTTTTTTATTAAAAAAAAGGAGGAATATCGAAACACCAAAAATAAAAAGAATTTGTCACACATCATGAAAAGTCTACACATGGGATCATATATAAATATATACATAAATATATACCTCTTATTTCGGAAAGCTTGCGACATCGTCGGATATATCTTCTTCATACAAAGACCAGAAAAATACTTGAACAGAGAACTTTTCATTTTTTGAAATGTGTAGCTTAGGGTTTCAGAGATCGATAGAGAGAGAGAGAGAGGAGAAACCAGGGAAAAGTGTAGGGTGGGGGGGTGTTGGGACCGAGAGAAGAAATGAATGGGAGAGAGAATGAGGAGAGGAGTAGAAGATGAAGGAAAATGAGAGAGAGAGAGAGAGAAACCAGGGAAAAGTGTGGCGTGGGAGGGGTGCTGGGACCGAAAGAGAGTTAAGGAAGGAAGAGATAGTGTGTGAGAGAGAAGAAGAAGCTGAGGAAAAGTGTGGGTGGGGGTGTTGAGACCGGGAAAAGAAATGAATGGGAGAGAGGTTGGGGAGAGGAGAAGAAGATGAAGGAATGAGAGAGAGACGAAAATATATGTAGACTTGTGAGAAAATATATGTCTGGGGAGTGGGGAGTGTTGTGTGGTAACTTTATGTTGGCTGAAAAGCATTTTATAATTAATCTTGAGTTGCACACATTTTCTCGATGACAACGTCATCGGTTTTTTATTAAAAAAAAGGAGGAATATCGAAACACCAAAAATAAAAAAAATTGTCACACATCATGAAAAGTTTACACATGGTATCATATATAAATATATACATAAATATATACCTCTTATTTCGGAAAGCTTGCGACATCGTCAGATATATCTTCTTCATACAAAGACCACAAAAATAATCAACAGAACTTTTCATTTTTTGAAATGTGTAGCTTAGGGTTTCAGAGATCGATAGAGAGAGAGAGAGAGGAGAGGAGAAACCAGGGAAAAGTGTAGGGTTGGGGGGTGTTGGGACCGAGAGAAGAAATGAATGGGAGAGAGAATGAGGAGAGGAGAAGAAGATGAAGGAAAATGAGAGAAAGAGAGAGAGAGAAACCAGGGAAAAGTGTGGCGTGGGAGGGGTGCTGGGACCGAAAGAGAGTTAAGGAAAGAAGAGAGAGTGTGCGGGAGACGATGAAGCTGAGGAATATTGTGGGTGGGGGGGTGTTGAGACCGAGAGAAGAAATGAATGGGAGAGAGGATGAGGAGAGGAGAAAAAGATGAAGGAATGAGAGAGAGACGAAAATATATGTAGACTTGTGGGAAAATATATGTCTGGGGAGTGGAGAGTGCTGTGTGGTAACTTTATGTTGGCTGAAAAGCATTTTATAATTAATCTTGAGTTGCACACATTTTCTCGATGACAACATCATCGGTTTTTTATTAAAAAAAAGGAGGAATATCGAAACACCAAAAAAAAAAATTGTCACACATCATGAAAAGTCTACACATGGGATCATATATAAATATATACATAAATATATACATCTTATTTCGGAAAGCTTATCATAATCATGGATATATCTTCTTCATACAAAGACCAGGAAAATAATTGAACCGAGAACTTTTCATTTTTTGAAATGTGTAGCTTAGGGTTTCAGAGATCGATAGAGAGAGAGAGAGGAGAAACCAGGGAAAAGTGTAGGGTGGGGGGTGTTGGGACCGAGAGAAGAAATGAATGGGAGAGAGAATGAGGAGAGGAGAAGAAGATGAAGGAAAATGAGAGAGAGAGAAAAACCAGGGAAAAGTGTGGCGTTGGAGGGGTGCTGGGACCGAAAGAGAGTTAAGGAAGGAAGAGAGAGTGTGTGAGGGAGAAGAAGAAGCTCAGGAAAAGTGTGGGTGGGGGGGGTGTTGAGACCGAGAGAATAAATGAATGGGAGAGAGGATGAGGAGAGGAGAAGAAGATGAAGGAATGAGATAGAGACGAAAATATATGTAGACTTGTGGGAAAATATATGTCTGGGGAGTGGGGAGTGCTGTGTGGTAACTTTATGTTGGCTGAAAAGCATTTTATAATTAATCTTGAGTTGCACACATTTTCTCGATGACAACATCATCGGTTTTTTATTAAAAAAAAGGAGGAATATCGAAACACCAAAAATAAAAAAAATTATCACACATCATGAAAAGTCTACACATGGGATCATATATAAATATATACATAAATATATACCTCTTATTTCGAAAAGCTTGCGACATCGTCGGATATATCTTCTTCATACAAAGACCAGAAAAATACTTGAACAGAGAACTTTTCATTTTTTGAAATGTGTAGCTTAGGGTTTCAGAGATCGATAGAGAGAGAGAGGAGAAGCCAGGGAAAAGTGTAGGATGGGGGGGTGTTGGGGCCGAGAGAAGAAATGAATGGGAGAGAGAAGAGGAGAGGAGAAGAAGATGACGGAAAATGAGAGAGAGAGAGAGAGAGAAACCAGGGAAAAGTGTGGCGTGGGAGGGGTGCTGGGACCGAAAGAGAGTTAAGGAAGGAAGAAAGAGTGTGTGAGGGAGAAGAAGAAGCTGAGGAAAAGTGTGGGTGGGGGGTGTTGAGACCGAGAGAAGAATTGAATGGGAGAGAGGATGAGGAAAGGAGAAGAAGATGAAGGAATGAGAGAGAGACGAAAATATATGTAGACTTGTGGGAAAATATATGTCTGGGGAGTGGGGAGTGCTGTGTGGTAACTTTATGTGGGCTGAAAAGCATTTTATAACTAATCTTGAGTTGCACACATTTTCTCGATGACAACATCATCGGTTTTTTATTAAAAAAAAAGGAATATCGAAACACCAAAAATAAAAAAAAAATTGTCACACATCATGAAAAGTCTACACATGGGATCATATATAAATATATACATAAATAAATACCTCTTATTTCGGAAAGCTTGCGACATCGTCGGATATATCTTCTTCATACAAAGACCAGAAAAATACTTGAACATAGAACTTTTCATTTTTTGAAATTTGTAGCTTAGGGTTTCAGAGATCGATAGAGAGAGAGATAGAGAGTGAGGAGAAACCAGGGAAAAGTGTAGGGGGGTGTTGGGACCGAGAGAAGAAATGAATGGGAGAGAAAATGAGGAGAGGAGAAGAAGATGAAGGAAAATGAGAGAGAGAGAGAGAGAAACCAGGGAAAAGTGTGGCGTGGGAGGGGTGCTGGGACCGAAAGAGAGTTAAGGAAGGAAGAGAGAGTGTGTGAGGGAGAAGAAGAAACTAAGGAAAAGTGTGGGTGGGGGGTGTTGAGACCGAGAGAAGAAATGAATGGGAGAGAGGATGGGGAGAGGAGAAGAAGATGAAGGAATGAGAGATAGACGAAAATATATGTAGACTTGTGGGAAAATATATGTCTGGGGAGTGGGGAGTGCTGTGTGGTAACTTTATGTTGGCTGAAAAGCATTTTATAATTAATCTTGAGTTGGACACATTTTCTCGATGACAACATCATCGGTTTTTTATTAAAAAAAGGAGGAATATCGAAACACCAAAAATAAAAAAAAAATTGTCACACATCATGAAAAGTCTACACATGGGATCATATATAAATATATACATAAATATATACCTCTTATTTCGGAAAGCTTGCGACATCGTCGGATATATCTTTTTCATACAAAGACCAGAAAAATACTTGAACAGAGAACTTTTCATTTTTTGAAATGTGTAGCTTAGGGTTTTAGAGATCGATAGAGAGAGAGAGAGAGGAGAAACCAGAGAAAAGTGTAGGGTGGGGGGGTGTTGGGACGGAGAGAAGAAATGAATGGGAGAGAGAATGAGGAGAGGAGAAGAAGATGAAGGAAAATGAGAGAGAGAGAGAGAAACCAGGGAAAAGTGTGGCGTGGGATCTGGGACCGAAAGAGAGTTAAGGAAGGAAGAGAGAGTGTGTGAGGGAGAAGAAGAAGCTGAGGAAAAGTGTGGGTGGGGGGTGTTGAGACCGAGAGAAGAAATGAATGGGAGAGAGGATGAGAGAGGAGAAGAAGATGAAGGAATGAGAGAGAGACGAAAATATATGTAGACTTGTGAGAAAATATATGTCCTGGGAGTGGGGAGGCCGTGTGGTAACTTTATGTCAATGAAAAGCATTTTATAATTAATCTTGAGTTGCACACATTTTCTCGATGACAACATCATCGGTTTTTATTAAAAAAAAGGAGGAATATCGAAACACCAAAAATAAAAAAAAAATTGTCACACATCATGAAAAGTCTACACATGGGATCATATATAAATATATACATAAATATATACATCTTATTTCGGAAAGCTTGCGACATCGTCGGATATATCTTCTTCATACAAAGACCAGAAAAATACTTGAACAGAGAACTTTTCATTTTTTGAAATGTGTAGCTTAGGGTTTCAGAGATCGATAGAGAGAGAGAGGAGAAACCAGGGAAAAGTGTAGGGTTGGGGGGTGTTGGGACCGAGAGAAGAAATGAATGGGAGAGCGAATGAGGAGAGGAGGAGAAGATGAAAGAAAATGAGAGAGAGAGAGAGAGAGAAACCAGGGAAAATTGTGGCGTGGGAGGGGTGCTGGGACCGAAAGAGAGTTAAAGAAGGAAGAGAGAGTGTGTGAGGGAGAAGAAGAAGCAGAGGAAAAGTGTGGGTGGGGGGGTGTTGAGACCGAGAGATGAAATGAATGGGAGAGAGGATGAGGAGAGGAGAAGAAGATGAAGGAATGAGAGAGAGACGAAAATATATGTAGACTTGTGGAAAAATATATGTCTGGGGAGTGGGGAGTGCTGTGTGGTAACTTTATGTTGGCTGAAAAGCATTTTATAATTAATCTTGAGTTGCACACATTTTCTCGATGACAACATTATCGGTTTTTTATTAAAAAAAAGAAGGAATATCGAAACACCAAAAATAAAATAAAAAATTGTCACCCATCATGAAAAGTCTACACATGGGATCATATATAAATATATACCTCTTATTTCGGAAAGCTTGCGACATCGTCGGATATATCTTCTTCATACAAAGACCAGAAAAATACTTGAACAGAGAACTTTTCATTTTTTGAAATGTGTAGCTTAGGGTTTCAGAGATCGATAGAGAGAGAGAGAGAGAGGAGAAACCAGGGAAAAGTGCAGGGTGGGGTGGTGTTGGGACCGAGAGAAGAAATGAATGGGAGAGAGAATGAGGAGAGGAGAAGAAGATGAAGGAAAATGAGAGAGAGAGAGAGAGAAACCAGGGAAAAGTGTGGCGTGGGAGGGGTGCTGGGACCAAAAGAGAGTTAAGGAAGGAAGAGAGAGTGTGAGGGAGAAGAAGAAAGTGAGGAAAAGTATGGGGGGTGTTGAGACCGAGAGAAGAAATAAATTGGAGAGAGGATGAGGAGAGGAGAAGAAGATAAAGGAATGAGAGAGAGACGAAAATATATGTAGACTTGTGGGAAAATATGTGTCTGGGGAGTGGGGAGTGCTGTGTGGTAACTTTATGTTGGTTGAAAAGAATTTTATAATTAATCTTGAGTTGCACACATTTTCTCGATGACAACATCATTGGTTTTTTATTAAAAAAAAGGAGGAATATCGAAACACCAAAAATAAAAAAAAAATTTGTCACACATCATGAAAAGTCTACACATGGGATCATATATAAATATATACATAAATATATACCTCTTATTTCGGAAAGCTTGCGACATTGTCGGATATATCTTCTTCATACAAAGACCAAAAAAATACTTGAACAGAGAACTTTTCATTTTTTGAAATGTGTAGCTTAGGGTTTCAGAGATCGATAGAGAGAGAGAGAGATAGAGAGGAAAAACCAGGGAAAAGTGTAGTGGGGGGGTGTTGGGACCGAGAGAAGAAATGAATGGGAGAGAGAATGAGGAGAGGAGAAGAAGATGAAGGAAAATGAGAGAGAGGGAGAGAGAAACCAGGAAAAGTGTGGCGTGGGAGGGGTGCTGGGACCGAAAGAGAGTTAAGAAAGGAAGAGAGAGTGTGTGAGGGAGAAGAAGAAGCTAAGGAAAAGTGTGGGTGGGGGGGTGTTGAGACCGAGAGAAGAAATGAATGGGAGAGAGGATGAGGAGAGGAGAAGAAGATGAAGGAAAGAGAGAGAGACGAAAATATATGTAGACTTGTGGGAAAATATATGTCTGGGGAGTGGGGAGTGCTGTGTGGTAACTTTATGTTGGCTGAAAAGAATTTTATAATTAATCTTGAGTTGCACACATTTTCTCGATGACAACATCATCGGTTTTTTATTAAAAAAAAGTAGGAATATCGAAACACCAAAAAAAAAAATTGTCACACATCATGAAAAGTCTACACATGGGATCATATATAAATATATACATAAATACATTTCTCTTATTTCAAAAAACTTGCGACATCGTCGGATATATCTTCTTCATACAAAGACCAGAAAAATACTTGAACAGAGAACTTTTCATTTTTTGAAATGTGTAGCTTACGGTTTCAGAGATCGATAGAGAGAGAGGAGAAACCAGGGAAAAGTGTAGGGTGGGGGGGTGTTGGGACCGAGAGAAGAAATGAATGGGAGAGAGAATGAGGAGAGGAGTAGAAGATGAAGGAAAATGAGAGAGAGAGAGAGAGAGAAACCAGGGAAAAGTGTGGCGTGGGAGGGGTGCTGGGACCGAAAGAGAGTTAAGGAAGGAAGAGATAGTGTGTGAGAGAGAAGAAGAAGCTGAGGAAAAGTGTGGGTGGGGGTGTTGAGACCGGGAAAAGAAATGAATGGGAGAGAGGTTGGGGAGAGGAGAAGAAGATGAAGGAATGAGAGAGAGACGAAAATATATGTAGACTTGTGAGAAAATATATGTCTGGGGAGTGGGGAGTGTTGTGTGGTAACTTTATGTTGGCTGAAAAGCATTTTATAATTAATCTTGAGTTGCACACATTTTCTCGATGACAACGTCATCGGTTTTTTATTAAAAAAAAGGAGGAATATCGAAACACCAAAAATAAAAAAAATTGTCACACATCATGAAAAGTTTACACATGGTATCATATATAAATATATACATAAATATATACCTCTTATTTCGGAAAGCTTGCGACATCGTCAGATATATCTTCTTCATACAAAGACCAGAAAAATAATTGAACAGAGAACTTTTCATTTTTTGAAATGTGTAGCTTAGGGTTTCAGAGATCGATAGAGAGAGAGAGAGAGGAGAGGAGAAACCAGGGAAAAGTGTAGGGTTGGGGGGTGTTGGGACCGAGAGAAGAAATGAATGGGAGAGAGAATGAGGAGAGGAGAAGAAGATGAAGGAAAATGAGAGAAAGAGAGAGAGAGAAACCAGGGAAAAGTGTGGCGTGGGAGGGGTGCTGGGACCGAAAGAGAGTTAAGGAAAGAAGAGAGAGTGTGTGAGGGAGAAGAAGAAGCTGAGGAAAAGTGTGGGTGGGGGGGTGTTGAGACCGAGAGAAGAAATGAATGGGAGAGAGGATGAGGAGAGGAGAAAAAGATGAAGGAATGAGAGAGAGACGAAAATATATGTAGACTTGTGGGAAAATATATGTCTGGGGAGTGGAGAGTGCTGTGTGGTAACTTTATGTTGGCTGAAAAGCATTTTATAATTAATCTTGAGTTGCACACATTTTCTCGATGACAACATCATCGGTTTTTTATTAAAAAAAAGGAGGAATATCGAAACACCAAAAAAAAAAATTGTCACACATCATGAAAAGTCTACACATGGGATCATATATAAATATATACATAAATATATACCTCTTATTTCGGAAAGCTTGCGACACCGTCGGATATATCTTCTTCATACAAAGACCAGGAAAATAATTGAACCGAGAACTTTTCATTTTTTGAAATGTGTAGCTTAGGGTTTCAGAGATCGATAGAGAGAGAGAGAGGAGAAACCAGGGAAAAGTGTAGGGTGGGGGGTGTTGGGACCGAGAGAAGAAATGAATGGGAGAGAGAATGAGGAGAGGAGAAGAAGATGAAGGAAAATGAGAGAGAGAGAAAAACCAGGGAAAAGTGTGGCGTTGGAGGGGTGCTGGGACCGAAAGAGAGTTAAGGAAGGAAGAGAGAGTGTGTGAGGGAGAAGAAGAAGCTCAGGAAAAGTGTGGGTGGGGGGGGTGTTGAGACCGAGAGAATAAATGAATGGGAGAGAGGATGAGGAGAGGAGAAGAAGATGAAGGAATGAGATAGAGACGAAAATATATGTAGACTTGTGGGAAAATATATGTCTGGGGAGTGGGGAGTGCTGTGTGGTAACTTTATGTCAATAAAAGCATTTTATAATTAATCTTGAGTTGCACATTTTCTCGATGACAACATCATCGGTTTTTATTAAAAAAAGGAGGAATATCAAACACCAAAAATAAAAAAAATTATCACACATCATGAAAAGTCTACACATGGGATCATATATAAATATATACATAAATAAATACCTCTTATTTGAAAAGCTTGCGACATCGTTTGATATATCTTCTTCATACAAAGACCGAAAAATACTTGAACAGAGAAATTTTCATTTTTTTAACTGTGTAGCTTAGGGTATGAGAGAGCGATAGAGAGAGAGAGGAGAAGCCAGGGAAAAGTGTAGGATGGGGGGGTGTTGGGGCCGAGAGAAGAAATGAATGGGAGAGAGAAGAGGAGAGGAGAAGAAGATGACGGAAAATGAGAGAGAGAGAGAGAGAGAAACCAGGGAAAAGTGTGGCGTGGGAGGGGTGCTGGGACCGAAAGAGAGTTAAGGAAGGAAGAAAGAGTGTGTGAGGGAGAAGAAGAAGCTGAGGAAAAGTGTGGGTGGGGGGTGTTGAGACCGAGAGAAGAATTGAATGGGAGAGAGGATGAGGAGAGGAGAAGAAGATGAAGGAATGAGAGAGAGACGAAAATATATGTAGACTTGTGGGAAAATATATGTCTGGGGAGTGGGGAGTGCTGTGTGGTAACTTTATGTGGGCTGAAAAGCATTTTATAACTAATCTTGAGTTGCACACATTTTCTCGATGACAACATCATCGGTTTTTTATTAAAAAAAAAGGAATATCGAAACACCAAAAATAAAAAAAAAATTGTCACACATCATGAAAAGTCTACACATGGGATCATATATAAATATATACATAAATAAATACCTCTTATTTCGGAAAGCTTGCGACATCGTCGGATATATCTTCTTCATACAAAGACCAGAAAAATACTTGAACATAGAACTTTTCATTTTTTGAAATTTGTAGCTTAGGGTTTCAGAGATCGATAGAGAGAGAGATAGAGAGTGAGGAGAAACCAGGGAAAAGTGTAGGGGTGTTGGGACCGAGAGAAGAAATGAATGGGAGAGAAAATGAGGAGAGGAGAAGAAGATGAAGGAAAATG
The DNA here is from genome assembly GCA_033398695.1 of Orobanche coerulescens. NCBI lineage: Eukaryota > Viridiplantae > Streptophyta > Magnoliopsida > Lamiales > Orobanchaceae > Orobanche > Orobanche coerulescens. The sequence goes on along the minus strand of CM065814.1, from coordinate 147,421,715 downwards.
AGAGAGAGAGAGAGAGAAACCAGGGAAAAGTGTGGCGTGGGAGGGGTGCTGGGACCGAAAGAGAGTTAAGGAAGGAAGAGAGAGTGTGTGAGGGAGAAGAAGAAACTAAGGAAAAGTGTGGGTGGGGGGTGTTGAGACCGAGAGAAGAAATGAATGGGAGAGAGGATGGGGAGAGGAGAAGAAGATGAAGGAATGAGAGATAGACGAAAATATATGTAGACTTGTGGGAAAATATATGTCTGGGGAGTGGGGAGTCCGTGTGGTAACTTTATGTTGGCTGAAAAGCATTTTATAATTAATCTTGAGTTGGACACATTTTCTCGATGACAACATCATCGGTTTTTTATTAAAAAAAGGAGGAATATCGAAACACCAAAAATAAAAAAAAAATTGTCACACATCATGAAAAGTCTACACATGGGATCATATATAAATATATACATAAATATATACCTCTTATTTCGGAAAGCTTGCGACATCGTCGGATATATCTTTTCATACAAAGACCAGAAAAATACTTGAACAGAGAACTTTTCATTTTTGAAATGTGTAGCTTAGGGTTTTAGAGATCGATAGAGAGAGAGAGAGAGGAGAAACCAGAGAAAAGTGTAGGGTGGGGGGGTGTTGGGACGGAGAGAAGAAATGAATGGGAGAGAGAATGAGGAGAGGAGAAGAAGATGAAGGAAAATGAGAGAGAGAGAGAGAAACCAGGGAAAAGTGTGGCGTGGGATCTGGGACCGAAAGAGAGTTAAGGAAGGAAGAGAGAGTGTGTGAGGGAGAAGAAGAAGCTGAGGAAAAGTGTGGGTGGGGGGTGTTGAGACCGAGAGAAGAAATGAATGGGAGAGAGGATGAGAGAGGAGAAGAAGATGAAGGAATGAGAGAGAGACGAAAATATATGTAGACTTGTGAGAAAATATATGTCTGGGGAGTGGGGAGTGCTGTGTGGTAACTTTATGTTGGCTGAAAAGCATTTTATAATTAATCTTGAGTTGCACACATTTTCTCGATGACAACATCATCGGTTTTTATTAAAAAAAAGGAGGAATATCGAAACACCAAAAATAAAAAAAAAATTGTCACACATCATGAAAAGTCTACACATGGGATCATATATAAATATATACATAAATATATACATCTTATTTCGGAAAGCTTGCGACATCGTCGGATATATCTTCTTCATACAAAGACCAGAAAAATACTTGAACAGAGAACTTTTCATTTTTTGAAATGTGTAGCTTAGGGTTTCAGAGATCGATAGAGAGAGAGAGGAGAAACCAGGGAAAAGTGTAGGGTTGGGGGGTGTTGGGACCGAGAGAAGAAATGAATGGGAGAGCGAATGAGGAGAGGAGGAGAAGATGAAAGAAAATGAGAGAGAGAGAGAGAGAGAGAAACCAGGGAAAATTGTGGCGTGGGAGGGGTGCTGGGACCGAAAGAGAGTTAAAGAAGGAAGAGAGAGTGTGTGAGGGAGAAGAAGCAGAGGAAAAGTGTGGGTGGGGGGGTGTTGAGACCGAGAGATGAAATGAATTGGAGAGAGGATGAGGAGAGGAGAAGAAGATGAAGGAATGAGAGAGAGACGAAAATATATGTAGACTTGTGGAAAAATATATGTCTGGGGAGTGGGGAGTGCTGTGTGGTAACTTTATGTTGGCTGAAAAGCATTTTATAATTAATCTTGAGTTGCACACATTTTCTCGATGACAACATTATCGGTTTTTTATTAAAAAAAAGAAGGAATATCGAAACACCAAAAATAAAATAAAAAATTGTCACCCATCATGAAAAGTCTACACATGGGATCATATATAAATATAAACATAAATATATACCTCTTATTTCGGAAAGCTTGCGACATCGTCGGATATATCTTCTTCATACAAAGACCAGAAAAATACTTGAACAGAGAACTTTTCATTTTTTGAAATGTGTAGCTTAGGGTTTCAGAGATCGATAGAGAGAGAGAGAGAGGAGAAACCAGGGAAAAGTGCAGGGTGGGGTGGTGTTGGGACCGAGAGAAGAAATGAATGGGAGAGAGAATGAGGAGAGGAGAAGAAGATCAAGGAAAATGAGAGAGAGAGAGAGAGAGAGAAACCAGGGAAAAGTGTGGCGTGGGAGGGGTGCTGGGACCAAAAGAGAGTTAAGGAAGGAAGAGAGAGTGTGAGGGAGAAGAAGAAAGTGAGGAAAAGTATGGGGGGGTGTTGAGACCGAGAGAAGAAATAAATTGGAGAGAGGATGAGGAGAGGAGAAGAAGATAAAGGAATGAGAGAGAGACGAAAATATATGTAGACTTGTGGGAAAATATGTGTCTGGGGAGTGGGGAGTGCTGTGTGGTAACTTTATGTTGGTTGAAAAGAATTTTATAATTAATCTTGAGTTGCACACATTTTCTCGATGACAACATCATTGGTTTTTTATTAAAAAAAAGGAGGAATATCGAAACACCAAAAATAAAAAAAAAAATTTGTCACACATCATGAAAAGTCTACACATGGGATCATATATAAATATATACATAAATATATACCTCTTATTTCGGAAAGCTTGCGACATTGTCGGATATATCTTCTTCATACAAAGACCAAAAAAATACTTGAACAGAGAACTTTTCATTTTTTGAAATGTGTAGCTTAGGGTTTCAGAGATCGATAGAGAGAGAGAGAGATAGAGAGGAAAAACCAGGGAAAAGTGTAGTGGGGGGGTGTTGGGACCGAGAGAAGAAATGAATGGGAGAGAGAATGAGGAGAGGAGAAGAAGATGAAGGAAAATGAGAGAGAGGGAGAGAGAAACCAGGGAAAAGTGTGGCGTGGGAGGGGTGCTGGGACCGAAAGAGAGTTAAGAAAGGAAGAGAGAGTGTGTGAGGGAGAAGAAGAAGCTAAGGAAAAGTGTGGGTGGGGGGGTGTTGAGACCGAGAGAAGAAATGAATGGGAGAGAGGATGAGGAGAGGAGAAGAAGATGAAGGAAAGAGAGAGAGACGAAAATATATGTAGACTTGTGGGAAAATATATGTCTGGGGAGTGGGGAGTGCTGTGTGGTAACTTTATGTTGGCTGAAAAGAATTTTATAATTAATCTTGAGTTGCACACATTTTCTCGATGACAACATCATCGGTTTTTTATTAAAAAAAAGTAGGAATATCGAAACACCAAAAAAAAAAATTGTCACACATCATGAAAAGTCTACACATGGGATCATATATAAATATATACATAAATACATTTCTCTTATTTCAAAAAACTTGCGACATCGTCGGATATATCTTCTTCATACAAAGACCAGAAAAATACTTGAACAGAGAACTTTTCATTTTTTGAAATGTGTAGCTTACGGTTTCAGAGATCGATAGAGAGAGAGGAGAAACCAGGGAAAAGTGTAGGGTGGGGGGGTGTTGGGACCGAGAGAAGAAATGAATGGGAGAGAGAATGAGGAGAGGAGAAGAAGATGAAGGAAAATGAGAGAGAGAGAGAGAGAAACCAGGGAAAAGTGTGGCGTGGGAGGGGTGCTGGGACCGAAAGAGAGTTAAGGAAGGAAGAGAGAGTGTGTGAGGGAGAAGAAGAAGCTGAAGAAAAGTGTGGGTGGGGGGTGTTGAGACCGAGAGAAGAAATGAATGGGAGAGAGGATGAGGAGAGGAGAAGAAGATGAAGGAATGAGAGAGAGACGAAAATATATGTAGACTTCTGGGAAAATATATGTCTGGGGAGTGGGGAGTGCTGTGTGGTAATTTTATGTTGGCTGAAAAGCATTTTATAATTAATCTTGAGTTGCACACATTTTCTCGATGACAACATCATCGGTTTTTTATTAAAAAAAAAGGAGGAATATCGAAACACCAAAAATAAAAAAGAATTGTCACACATCATGAAAAGTCTACACATGGGATCATATATAAATATATACATAAATATATACCTCTTATTTCGGAAATCTTGCGACATCGTCGGATATATCTTCTTCATACAAAGACCAGAAAAATACTTGAACAGAGAACTTTTCATTTTTTGAAATGTGTAGCTTAGAGTTTCAGAGATCGATAGAGAGAGAGAGGAGAAACCAGGGAAAAGTGTAGGGTGGGGGGTGTTGGGACCGAGAGAAGAAATGAATGGGAGAGAGAATGAGGAGAGGAGAAGAAGATGAAGGAAAATGAGAGAGAGAGAGAGAGAAACCAGGGAAAAGTGTGGCGTGGGAGGGGTGCTGGGACCGAAAGAGAGTTAAGGAAGGAAGAAAGAGTGTGTGAGGGAGAAGAAGAAGCTGAGGAAAAGTGTGGGTGGGGGGGTGTTGAGACCGAGAAAAGAAATGAATGGGAGAGAGGATGGGGAGAGGAGAAGAAGATGAAGGAATGAGAAAGAGACGAAAATATATGTAGACTTGTGAGAAAATATATGTCTGGGGAGTGGGGAGTGTTGTGTGGTAACATTATGTTGGCTGAAAAGCATTTTATAATTAATCTTGAGTTGCACACATTTTCTCGATGACAACATCATCGGTTTTTTATTAAAAAAAAAGGAGGAATATCGAAACACCAAAAATAAAAAAATAAAAATTGTCACACATCATGAAAAGTCTACACATGGGATCATATATAAATATATATATATATATATAAATATATAACTCTTATTTCGGAAAGCTTGCGACATCGTCGGATATATCTTCTTCATACAAAGACCAGAAAAATACTTGAACAGAGAACTTTTCATTTTTTGATATGTGTAGCTTAGAGTTTCAGAGATCGATAGAGAGAGAGAGGAGAAACCAGGGAAAAGTGTAGGGTGGGGGGTGTTGGGACCGAGAGAAGAAATGAATGGGAGAGAGAATGAGGAGAGGAGAAGAAGATGAAGGAAAATGAGAGAGAGAGAGAAACCAGGGAAAAGTGTGGCGTGAGAGTGTAACACCCCGAGATATTCGGAAATATGTTACAGCGCCGTAGACCCCTACATGGGACCTACCAGGCTACAATAGGAAAACTCCGCTCGACTAACCATCTTGGTTAGCGAGGATACATAATTAAATAATATGACATATAAATATACGCCCGAACAACCGGCAGAATAAGCATCAACCAACAACGTGACAATTTAAAGTAATACAATACGGAGTTTGAAACGAAAAGCCTAAGTACTCGCGAGTACAATCTATAAGTTTAAAACTGTGGGAACAACCATATCGAAATGGACAAAGGAAATAAGTAGACCCAAATGCACATGTCAACGACTCAGCCAACATCCTCGTCATCCGTCCCGGTGCTCGCTCGTCCGGTAGTCATAACCTCGAAATCCATAACAAGAATTTCCCAAAACGGGTCCCAGAGGGGTTAGCAATTACGCTAGTACAAGTAATCCAGCAAACCAATCGCTTACACATTCCATAGTACATGCACCAATATCATTCCAAAACCAAAACAAGACATGTCTTTTTCCTAAAATAAACAATAAACAATTAGCCTTGAGAACAGGCGGCAAAGATACATTCTCACTCGGGGCCTCACAGGACCCTAACGAGTTGGCTACAATTACAGAAAAACAAAACCACGCACACGCTAAGCCGTGAGAACAGGGCGGCAGCATACATTCTCACTCGAGGCCTTGCAAGGACCCTAACGAGTTGGCTAGCGGTACGAAACTCGTGAAATCCAGGGCGGCAGCATAGATTTCCCTCCTTGACCCCGTCGGGCCAACACAAGGTGAGTTACAACAAGTAATATACATAACCATTTCATGTTAAACTTAAAGGTTTCCAAAAATACTTGCCTCGATTAAATAGACGATGACACGAACGGAACGGAAGAGTTGAACACGACCGCAAGGAACCGGCGGAAATGAACCTGACGATTTGAATAGCACAATCACAACCACTTCTAAAAGATTATGGAAATGGAATACTCCCGGAAACCCGCCTACGATTCATGTATATTCGTATACAAACAACAACGAGGGCGGACCACAACCGAACCCTCTCGATTCCGTAAAAATCACGAAATATACCATGAATCCGTAGGGAAACTAAGAATACCAACAAGAGTAATCATATTCATCATGAATCCATCAACGAAACGGAAAGAATCGGACAAAACCCCAAAATCCCCAATTATCCAAAAAGGTAGGGTTTCAAGAGATATTACCTTGAGTGATTCAAGTATTAAGATCCGTAGAACACGCGTTAGATTGATTATCCGAGCCTCACAACCGAAAAGAAATGATGAAAATCGACCCCCGGATGAAGAACTCCCCCCCTCTATATCTTCTCTCTCGCGACGCTGTGGAAAAATGGGGAAGGAAATGAGCTTCACGCTCAAAACAACACATTTATAGTGTAACACAAAGAGAACCTATCGGCCACTATCGGCCGACAGCCCAACCGATACCCATACTAATGCCAGCGGAGAGTCTATCGACCCCCTTATCGGCCGAAAAGGCTCTGGAAGTTCGAAGGTGAAGAAATTTACATATCAGCCAACTATCGGCCGATAAATAACCGATACCCATACGAATCGCAGATGAGTCTATCGACCCCCTATCGGCCGAAAGGCTCTGGAAGTGCTCGCCAAAACTGAAACGACCATAACTCTCTCGTCCGACTCCGATTGACTCACCGTTTGAACCATTGGAAAGCTAACTCGATGTTCTATAATATTGCAAAGATTTATAATTTTTGGAGTCACCAAAAATTAATGGTGATCTAACAAAGTCGAACTCATGTGAGGAAAGTTGAAACAACGAACAATAACGAGAATACAATTCAACAATTGTGGAAGGACATACCGAAAGATACATAAGGGTCACTATGACCGAGAAATATACCAAAAATGAAAATACAAGGGAAAGAAAAATACCGGATATTACATTCTACCCCTCTAAAAATAAGTTTCGTCCCGAAACTTAAGAAACAAACAACTCCGGTACCTAGCACGCATGCTATCCTCGGTTTCCCAAGTTGCCTCCTCGACACCGTGTCTCGACCACCGAACTTTGACCAAAGGGATGGTCTTATGCCTCGATCGTTTCTCACGATGCTCCAAAATCTTCAAAGGACGCTCCTCAAAAGTAATATCTTCACAATATCAATCTCGCCATAATCGATGACGTGACTAGGATCCGAACATATTTCCTCAACTGGGAAACATGAAAAATGCTATGAACATGACTCAAGGCTGGAGGTAACGCCAAACGGTACGCTAATTCACCGACTCGCTCGAGAATCTCAAAGGGTCCAATAAATCTCGGGCTCGGCTTTCCTTTCTTCCCAAAACGAAAAACTCCCTTCGTGGCGACACCTTTAGCAAAACGTGGTCTCCCACCTCGAATTCCAAAGGTCGACGACGGACGTCGCATATGACTTGGCCGACTCTGGCGATCAACATCCGTTCTCGAATTAACTCTATCTTCCGCCTCGTCTCTAAAACGACATCCGGCTCGGTCCCGACTAAATCGGACGCCTCATTCCAACAAATCGGCGATCGACATCGTCGCCATAAAGTGCCTCATACGGTGCCATCCGAATCGACGTGCCAACTATTGTTGTACGTGAATTCGATCAATGGCAAATGCTCCTCCCAAATACTACTCCAATCGAGGGCACAAGCACGCAACATGTCCTCGAATGTCCGGATAGTGCGTTCGTATCCATCCGACCGGGATGAAAAGAGGTACTCAAACGCAACCGGTACCTAACGCCTTATGCACCGCCTGCCAGAAGTGCGATACAAAACGGCCGTCACGATCCGAAACAATAGACTTCGGAGTACCGTGAAGTCTCACGATCTGCGCAATAAACACACGAGCTAACTTCTCCGGGCCCCAAGTGTCCTTGATGCCCAGAAAGTGTGCCGACTTGGTCAGGCGATCAACAATCACCCATACCATATTCATGTCCGACCTCGATCTCGGCAAACTCGTAACGAAATCCATCGATATATCTTCCCATTTCCATTCCGGAACGGGAAGTGACTGCAATAACCCAGCCGGTCTCTGATGCTCGATTTTGACCTGCTGACAAGTCAAACATTTTGCTACAAACTGTGCGACCTCACCCTTCATATCATTCCACCAGAAGTTCCTCCTCAGGTCCTTGTACATCTTACTCGAACCAGGATGAACGGAATAGGGTGTGGAATGGGCCTCACGCAAAACACTCTGTCGCAACTCTGGATCGTTCGGCACACAAAGCCGACTCTGGAATCTCAAAACGCCATCCTCGTGAATCACAAACCCAGGAGACTTTCCTTTAAGAACGTTCTCTCGGATTTGAGTAATCATCGGATCCTCTAATTGCTTTAGCTTAATCTCATCGATCAAAGACGACGAAATTTCCAAAGCACAAAGTTGCCTGACAGCTCCAGGCAACAAAACCCCAATATCAAACTCAATCAAAGCCCGCCGAAGCTCAGACTGAGACGTAAGGATCTCAAGCGTTCGCAACGCAATCGGTTTCCGACTCAAGGCGTCGGCCACGACATTCGCCTTACCCGGATGATAAAGGATTTCGAGGTCATAATCCTTAATCAACTCTAACCACCTCCTCTGCCTCATATTCAACTCTCGCTGAGTAAATATGTATTTCAGACTTTTATGATCGGTAAAAATATGACATGCAGAGCCGAAAAGATAGTGACGCCAAATCTTGAGTGCAAAGACAACCGCCGCTAACTCCAAATCATGAGTAGGGTAGTTAAGCTCATACGGCCTCAACTGTCTCGACGCATAGGCAATGGTCTTGCCGTGCTGCATCAATACGCACCCAAGACCCTGACCCGAAGCATCGCTAAAAACGGCGAAACCCTCGTTGCCACATGGCAATGCCAAAACCGGGGCTGAAGTCAAACGCTTCTTGACTCCTCAAAACTCGATCGCCTCTCATCGGTCCGCATTTAACTTCTCGGATTTCTGGAGCAACTGTGTAAGTGGTCGGGCTAGTTTTGAGAAACCCTCGACGAACCTACGGTAGTAGCCAGCCAAACCCAAGAAACTACGGATCTCCTTCACATTCTTGGGCGGTGCCCAATCCAATACTGCCTCTATCTTCTGTGGGTCCACCCGAACCCCCTCGGCTGAAATCACGTGACCTAGAAACATCACCTCCTTCAGCCAGAACTCACATTTCGAGAACTTCGCATAGAGTTGCTCGGTCCTCAAAATGTCTAGCACTACCCGCAAATGATGGGCATGCTCTTCCTCGTTCCTCGAATAAATAAGAATATCGTCAATGAAGACGACGACACACTTATCCAAATACTCGATAAAGACTTTGTTCATCAACTGCATGAACACCGCCGGCGCGTTAGTTAACCCGAAAGGCATAACTACAAACTCATAATGTCCGTATCTCGTCCGAAAAGCCGTTTTCGGCACGTCGGACTCTCTCACCCGGAGCTGATAGTACCCTGATTTTAAATCAATCTTCGAGAATACCGCAGCTCCCTGCAACTGGTCGAACAAGTCGTCAATTCTCGGCAAAGGATACTTGTTCTTGATGGTCACCTTGTTCAGTTCACGATAGTCGATACACAAACGTAGTGAACCATCCTTCTTACGCACAAACAAGACCGGTGCGCCCCAAGGCGAGGCGCTCGGTCGAACATACCCCGACTCAAGAAGTTCACTCAACTGTTTCTTCAACTCGGCCATCTCTGAAGGTGCCATGCGATACGGCGCCTTCGAAATCGGAGCCGCGCCCGGCTCTAACTCTATAGTAAACTCAACCTCACGATCCGGCGGCAATCCCGGCAACTCGTCAGAAATACATCGGGAACTCACTAACGACCGGAATCGATGAAAACTCGACTCCACCATTCTCCGCCTTCAAGGCGTAGCACCAATAACCAGTACACCCCTTTCGCAGGAGTTTCACCGCCTTCAAGGCGTTAATAACAAACTTCTGGTTTCTCTTTCGCCCCGCGAAAGAGTGTTCAGTGCCGTCCTCGGCTAACATGGTAATGATCCTCGTGCGGTAGTTCATGATTGCACCATGCCGCTCGAGCCAATCATTCCCGAGAATTAAATCCTCGCCCTCGATACCCACAACAATAAGATTAGAGAGCCAAGCCCTCTCACAAATAATCACAGAACAGTCCCGGACTTCTCGATCACCGACAATTCTATCACCGCTAGGAAGTTTAACGATGAAAGGCTCACAAGGTGACAAGCAGTCGAGACTCAAACGGCGTACACACTCTAGAGAAATGAATGAATGCGTAGCACCCGAATCAAAAAGCACACTGACAGGATGAGAATGGATATGAACGGTACCTGTCGCCACAGTAGCTGCCGGATCATCGGTCCTCCTCATCTCGTAGATACGCGGCTGGGCAGAGCCGACACTGGATGCTCCTCCCCTAGCGGGCTGACCCCGACCCCTACCTCGGCCGGCACTCGGTGGAGGCGGCGGAGCAAACGAGCCCTGGTTCACACTCGGCTCCATAGGTGCTGGGTGAGAAGAACGGGCACCGCGGAACCTATTTGATCTGTTCACAAAAGGGGCCTTGTGGCCTAGTCATCACAAGTATGACAAGTAAGCTTTGACGAGAACACTGCAGCTCCTATGGCCCTCGCACACACAGTTAATACATGTGGGTTCATGAGCGGAGGTTCAGCGGACTCGAAAGCTCCCAGAGAAACGAGCCGAACCGCCCGTTGAAATATTTGTAGCTTGAGATTTCTGGCCTCCACTCTTGGGACGGAAAAATTTCCGACCGACTCGCTTCTTGCTCTCACGAGCCAAATCGCTAGCCGTCACCGACATATCATAAGCAAGAGCTCGACTCGATAATCCTTCAAGGTAGTACAGACGAGCCTGACATATAGTCCCGAATGGGACAGTTTCATCCTCCGGAGAAATGGAAAATTTTGTCGCTCTCAGACAACTTGGGTCTTCACATAACCCAACTCCTTGTTAAAGTCGGCAATGGCACGAGATACGGGATATCCGTGGTTGAGCATCGTAGAAAGCATGCACTCGAGCCTGTCTCGACCGGCCACGGACAATACTCGCTCCATCAACTCCCGAAACTCGCCCACGAAGCAACATGATCTTTGGGACCGACGGCCTCCCACCAATCCGTAGCATCTCCTGTGATAAAATATTGAGCAATAGGACCTTACGGTCCTCGGGGCGATTGGTAGCAATGAATACTTTGGATATCTCCTTGATCCACCCTTCCCCGATCGGGTCCGAAGCTCCGAACCGGGAGGATGCATCTTGATGACATCCACGAAGCCAACGATCCGTTCCGCCCGATTAGCATGGGCCTGATCGGGTTACTGACCACTGGGCTATAGCCGCCATCTCAGTTAACCATTTCTTTGCCGCCGCAATACCAAGATCGGCGTGCTCCCGAGAAGAAGCATGATCGTGACGGTCACCGTCTGCCGCTCGAAGAATGTGACGTGGCCGCCCACCGGCCGCCCCACGTCCTCGGCCGCGTCCACGACCACGACCACGACCACGACCACGGTTACCTCAGCGTCCATCACGGTGTTAAGAGATAACAAGTACATTGATGATGAGTAAGGGAGGAAAAGCAACTTCAACTCGAAAAGCAAAAATACAATGTAAGAAAACAAAGGACTGAGTAGGAAAACTTACGAGCACCGGAAGTACCGAGATGTGGCGTGGTGTGACAATGTGCAAACAAAACATGACTAGACCCAAATAACCAACAAGCCTAGGTATCCATAAACCTAGAGCGCTCGATACCATTTTACGTAACACCCCGAGATATTCGGAAATATGTTACAAACCGTAGACCCCTACATGGGACCTACCAGCTACAATAGAAAACTCCGCTCGACTAACCATCTTGGTTAGCGAGGATACATAATTAAATAATATGACATATAAATATACGCCCGAACAACCGGCGAATAAGCATCAACCAACAACGTGACAATTTAAAGTAATACAATACGGAGTTTGAAACGAAAAGCCTAAGTACTCGCGAGTACAATCTATAAGTTTAAAGCGTGGGAACAACCATATCGAAATGGACAAAGGAAATAAGTAGACCCGAATGCACATGTCAACGACCACAGCCAACATCCTCGTCACTGGTGCTCGCTCGTCCGGTAGTCATAACCCGAAATCCATAACAAGAATTTCCCCAAAACGGGTCCCCAGAGGGGTTAGCAATTACGCTAGTACAAGTAATCCAGCAAACCAATCGCTTACACATTCCATAGTACATGCACCAATATCATTCCAAAAACCAAAACAAGACATGTCTTTTTCCGGAAAATAAACAATCGAACAATTAGCCTTGAGAACAGGCGGCAAAGATACATTCTCACTCGGGGCCTCACAGGACCCTAACGAGTTAGCTACAATTACGTAAAAACAAAACCACGCACACGCTAAGCCGTGAGAACAGGCGGCAGATACATTCTCACTCGAGGCCTTGCAAGGACCACTAACGAGTTGGCTAAGCATGCGAAACTCGTGAAATCCAGTAGCGGCATAGATTTCCCTCCTTGACCCGTCAACACAAGGTGAGTTACAACAAGTAATATACATAACCATTTCATGTTAAACTTAAAGGTTTCCAAAAATACTTGCCTCGATTAAATAGACGATGACACGAACGGAACGGAAGAGTTGAACACGACCGCAAGGAACCGGCGGAAATGAACCTGACGATTTGAATAGCACAATCACAACCACTTCTAAAAGATTATGGAAATGGAATACTCCCGGAAACCCGCCTACGATTCATGTATATTCGTATACAAACAACAACGAGGGCGGACCACAACCGAACCCTCTCGATTCCGTAAAAATCACGAAATATACCATGAATCCGTAGGGAAACTAAGAATACCAACAAGAGTAATCATATTCATCATGAATCCATCAACGAAACGGAAAGAATCGGACAAAACCCCAAAATCCCCAATTATCCAAAAAGGTAGGGTTTCAAGAGATATTACCTTGAGTGATTCAAGTATTAAGATCCGTAGAACACGCGTTAGATTGATTATCCGAGCCTCACAACCGAAAAGAAATGATGAAAATCGACCGGATGAAGAACTCCCCTCTATATCTTCTCTCTCGCGCCTGTGGAAAAATGGGGAAGGAAATGAGCTTCACGCTCAAAACAACACATTTATAGTGTAACACAATGAGAACCTATCGCCATTTATCGGCCGACAGCCCAACCGATACCCATACGGAATGCCGTGAGAGTCTATCGACCCCCTTATCGGCCGAAAGGCTCTGAAGTTCGAAGGTGAAGAAATTTACATATCGGCCAGCCTATCGGCCGATAGCCCAACCGATACCCATGCACGCCGTGCAGAGAGTCTATCGACCCCCTATCGGCCGAAAGGCTCCTGAAGTGCTCGGCCAAAAACTGAAACGACCATAACTCTCTCGTCCGGACTCCGATTGACTCACCGTTTGAACCATTGGAAAGCTAACTCGATGTTCTATAATATTGCAAAGATTTATAATTTTTGGAGTCACCAAAAATTAATGGTGATCTAACAAAGTCGAACTCATGTGAGGAAAGTTGAAACAACGAACAATAACGAGAATACAATTCAACAATTGACAGGAAGGACATACTGAAAGATACATAAGGGTCACTATGACCGAGAAATATACCAAAAATGAAAATACAAGGGAAAGAAAAATACCGGATATTACAGAGAGGGGTGCTGGGACCGAAAGAGAGTTAAGGAAGGAAGAGAGAGTGTGTGAGGGAGAAGAAGAAGCTGAGGAAAAGTGTGGGTGAGGGGGTGTTGAGACCGAGAAAAGAAATGAATGGTAGAGATGATGGGGAGAGGAGAAGAAGATGAAGGAATAAGAGAGAGACGAAAATATATGTAGACTTGTGAGAAAATATATGTCTGGGGAGCGGGGAGTGTTGTGTGGTAACTTTATGTTGGTTGAAAAGCATTTTATAATTAATCTTGTGTTGCACACATTTTCTCGATGAGAACATCATCGGTTTTTTATTAAAAAAACGAAGGAATATCGAAACACCAAAAATAAAAAAAAAATTGTCACACATCATGAAAAGTCTACACATGGGATCATATATAAATATATACATAAATATATACCTCTTATTTCGGAAAGCTTGCGACATCGTCGGATATATCTTCTTCATACAAAGACCAGAAAAATACTTGAACAGAGAACTTTTCATTTTTTGAAATGTGTAGCTTAGGGTTTCAGAGATCGATAGAGAGAGAGAGAGAGAGGAGAAACCAGGGAAACATGTAGGGTGGGGGGTGTTTGGACCGAGAGAAGAAATGAATGGGAGAGAGAATGAGGAGAGGAATAGAAGATGAAGGAAAATGAGAGAGAGAGAGAGAGAGAAACCAGGGAAAAGTGTGGCGTGGGAGGGGTGCTGGGACCGAAAGAGAGTTAAGGAAGGAAGAGAGACTGTGTGAGGAAGAAGAAGAAGTTGAGGAAGAGTGTGGGTGGGGGGTGTTGAGACCGAGAGAAGAAATGAATGGGAGAGGAGATGAGGAGAGGAGAAGAAGATGAAGGAATGAGAGAGAGACGAAAATATATGTAGACTTGTGGGAAAATATATGTCTGGGGAGTGGGGAGTGCTGTGTGGTAACTTTATGTTGGCTGAAAATCATTTTATAATTAATCTTGAGTTGCACACATTTTCTTGATGACAACATCATCGGTTTTTTATTAAATAAAAGGAGGAATATCGAAACACCAAAAAAAAAAAGAAATTGTCACACATCATGAAAAGTCTACACATGGGATCATATATAAATATATACATAAATATATACCTCTTATTTCGGAAAGCTTGCAACATCGTCGGATATATCTTCTTCAAACAAAGACCAGAAAAATACTTGAACAGAGAACTTTTCATTTTTTGAAATGTGTAGCTTAGGGTTTCAGAGATCGATAGAGAGAGAGAGAGGAGAAACCAGGGAAAAGTGTAGGGTGGGGGGGGTGTTGGGACCGAGAGAAGAAATGAATGGGAGAGAGAATGAGGAGAGGAGAAGAAGATGAAGGAAAATGAGAGAGAGAGAGAGAGAAACCAGGGAAAAGTGTGGCGTGGGAGGGGTTCTGGGACCGAAAGAGAGTTAAGGAAGGAAGAGAGAGTGTGTGAGGGAGAAGAAGAAGCTGAGGAAAAGTGTGGGTGGGGGGTGTTGACACCAAGAGAAGAAATGAATGGGAGAGAGGATGAGGAGAGGAGAAGAAGATGAAGGAATGAGAGAGAGACGAAAATATATGTAGACTTGTGGGAAAATATATGTGTGGGGAGTGGGGAGTGATGTGTGGTAACTTTATGTTGGCTGAAAAGCATTTTATATATAATCTTGAGTTGCACACATTTTCTCGATGACAACATCATCGTTTTTTTATTAAAAAAAAGGAGGAATATCGAAACACCAAAAATAAAAAAAAAAATTGTCACACATCAAGAAAAGTCTACTCATGGGATCATATATAAATATATACATAAATATATAACTCTTATTTCGGAAAGCTTGCGACATCGTCGGATATATCTTCTTCATACAAAGACCAGAAAAACACTTGAACAGAGAACTTTTCATTTTTTGAAATGTGTAGCTTAGGGTTTCAGAGAACGATAGAGAGTGAGAGAGAGAGGAGAAACTAGGAAAAAGTGTAGGGTGGGGGGGGTGTTGGGACCGAGAGAAGAAATGAATGGGAGAGAGAATGAGGAGAGGGGAAGAAGATGAAGGAAAATGAGAGAGAGAGCGCGAGAGAGAGAAACCAGGGAAAAGTGTGGCGTGGGAGGGGTGCTGGGAACGAAAGAGAGTTAAGAAAGGAAGAGAGAGTGTGTGAGGGAGAATAAGAAGCTGAGGAAAAGTGTGGGTGGGGGGGTGTTGAGACCGAGAGAAGAAATGAATGGGAGAGAGGATGAGGAGAGGAGAAGAAGATGAAGGAATGAGAGAGAGACGAAAATATATGTAGACTTGTGGGAAAATATATGTCTCGGGAGTGGGGAGTGCTGTGTGGTAACTTTATGTTGGTTGAAAAGAATTTTATAATTAATCTTGAGTTGCACACATTTTCTCGATGACAACATCATCGGTTTTTATTAAAAAAAAAGGTGGAATATCGAAACACCAAAAATAAAAAAAAAATTGTCACACATCATGAAAAGTCTACACATCGGATCATATATAAATATATACATAAATATATACCTCTTATTTCGGAAAGCTTGCGACATCGTCAGATATATCTTCTTCATACAAAGACCAGAAAAATACTTGAACAGAGAACTTTTCATTTTTTGAAATGTGTAGCTTAGGGTTTCAGAGATCGATAGCGAGAGAGAGAGAGGGGAGAAACCAGGGAAAAGTGTAGGGTTGGGGGGGTGTTGGGACTGAGAGAAGAAATGAATGGGAGAGAGAATGAGGAGAGGAGAAGAAGATGAAGGAAAATGAGAGAGAGAGAGAGAGAAACCAGGGAAAAGTGTGGCGTGGGAGGGGTGCTGGGACCGAAAGAGAGTTAAGGAAGGAAGAGAGAGTGTGTGAGGGAGAAGAAGAAACTGAGGAAAAGTGTGGGTGGGGGGTGTTGCGACCGAGAGAACAAATGAATGGGAGAGAGGATGAGGAGAGGAGAAAAAGATGAAGGAATGAGAGAGAGACGAAAATATATGTAGACTTGTGGGAAAATATATGTCTGGGGAGTGGAGAGTGCTGTGTGGTAACTTTATGTTCGCTGAAAAGCATTTTATAATTAATCTTGAGTTGCACACATTTTCTCGATGACAACATCATCGGTTTTTTATTAAAAAAAAGGCGGAATATCGAAACACCAAAAATAAAAAAAATTGTCACACATCATGAAAAGTCTACACATGGGATCATATATAAATATATACATAAATATATACCTCTTATTTCGGAAAGCTTGCGACATCGTCGGATATATCTTCTTCATACAAAGACCAGAAGAATACTTGAATAGATAACTTTTCATTTTTTGAAATGTGTAGCTTAGGGTTTCAGAGATCGATAGAGAGAGAGAGAGAGGAGAAACCAGGGAAAAGTGTAGGGTGGGGGGGTGTTGGGACCGAGAGAAGAAATGAATGGGAGAGAGACTGAGGAGAGGAGAAGAAGATGAAGGAAAATGAGAGAGAGAGAGAGAGAGAGAAACCAGGGAAAAGTGTGGCGTGGGAGGGGTGCTGGGACCGAAAGAGAGTTAAGGAAGGAAGAGAGAGTGTGTGAGGGAGAAGAAGAAGCAGAGGAAAAGTGTGGGTGGGGGGGTGTTGAGACCGAGAGAAGAAATGAATGGGAGAGGGGATGAGGAGAGGAGAAGAAGATGAATGAATGAGAGAGAGACGAAAATATATGTAGACTTGTGGGAAAATATATGTCTGGGGAGTGGGGAGTGCTGTGTGGTAACTTTATGTTGGCTGAAAATCATTTTATAATTAATCTTGAGTTGCACACATTTTCTTGATGACAACATCATCGGTTTTTTATTAAATAAAAGGAGGCATATCGAAACACCAAAAAAAAAAGAAATTGTCACACATCATGAAAAGTCTACACATGGGATCATATATAAATATATACATAAATATATACCTCTAATTTCGGAAAGCTTGCAACATCGTCGGATATATCTTCTTCATACAAAGACCAGAAAAATACTTGAACAGAGAACTTTTCATTTTTTGAAATGTGTAGCTTAGGGTTTCAGAGATCGATAGAGAGAGAGAGAGAGGAGAAACCAGGGAAAAGTGTAGGGTGGGGGGGGTGTTGGGACCGAGAGAAGAAATGAATGGGAGAGAGAATGAGGAGAGGAGAAGAAGATGAAGGAAAATGAGAGAGAGAGAGAAACCAGGGAAAAGTGTGGCGTGGGAGGGGTTCTGGGACCGAAAGAGAGTTAAGGAAGGAAGAGAGAGTGTGTGAGGGAGAAGAAGCTGAGGAAAAGTGTGGGTGGGGGGTGTTGAGACCAAGAGAAGAAATGAATGGGAGAGAGGATGAGGAGAGGAGAAGAAGATGAAGGAATGAGAGAGAGACGAAAATATATGTAGACTTGTGGAAAAATATATGTCTGGGGAGTGGGGAGTGATGTGTGGTAACTTTATGTTGGCTGAAAAGCATTTTATAATTAATCTTGAGTTTCACACATTTTCTCGATGACAACATCATCGGTTTTTTATTAAAAAAAAGGAGGAATATCGAAACACCAAAAATAAAAAAAAAATTGTCACACATCAAGAAAAGTCTACACATGGGATCATATATAAATATATACATAAATATATAACTCTTATTTCGGAAAGCTTGCGACATCGTCGGATATATCTTCTTCATACAAAGACCAGAAAAACACTTGAACAGAGAACTTTTCATTTTTTGAAATGTGTAGCTTAGGGTTTCAGAGAACGATAGAGAGTGAGAGAGAGAGAGGAGAAACTAGGGAAAAGTGTAGGGTGGGGAGTGTTGGGACCGAGAGAAGAAATGAATGGGAGAGAGAATGAGGAGAGGGGAAGAAGATGAAGGAAAATGAGAGAGAGAGCGAGAGAGAGAGAAACCAGGGAAAAGTGTGGCGTGGGAGGGGTGCTGGGAACGAAAGAGAGTTAAGAAAGCAAGAGAGAGTGTGTGAGGGAGAATAAGAAGCTGAGGAAAAGTGTGGGTGGGGGGGTGTTGAGACCGAGAGAAGAAATGAATGGGAGAGAGGATGAGGAGAGGAGAAGAAGATGAAGGAATGAGAGAGAGACGAAAATATATGTAGACTTGTGGGAAAATATATGTCTGGGGAGTGGGGAGTGCTGTGTGGTAACTTTATGTTGGTTGAAAAGAATTTTATAATTAATCTTGAGTTGCACACATTTTCTCGATGACAACATCATCGGTTTTTTATTAAAAAAAAGGTGGAATATCGAAACACCAAAAATAAAAAAAAAATTGTCACACATCATGAAAAGTCTACACATCGGATCATATATAAATATATACATAAATATATACATCTTATTTCGGAAATCTTGCGACATCGTCAGATATATCTTCTTCATACAAAGACCAGAAAAATACTTGAACAGAGAACTTTTCATTTTTTGAAATGTGTAGCTTAGGGTTTCAGAGATCGATAGCGAGAGAGAGAGAGGGGAGAAACCAGGGAAAAGTGTAGGGTTGGGGGGGTGTTGGGACTGAGAGAAGAAATGAATGGGAGAGAGAATGAGGAGAGGAGAAGAAGATGAAGGAAAATGAGAGAGAGAGAGAGAGAGAGAGAAACCAGGAAAAAGTGTGGCGTGGGAGGGGTGCTGGGACCGAAAGAGAGTTAAGGAAGGAAGAGAGAGTGTGTGAGGGAGAAGAAGAAGCTGAGGAAAAGTGTGGGTGGGGAGTGTTGCGACCGAGAGAACAAATGAATGGAGAGAGGATGAGGAGAGGAGAAAAAGATGAAGGAATGAGAGAGAGACGAAAATAT
Organism: Orobanche coerulescens; assembly: GCA_033398695.1. Lineage (NCBI taxonomy): Eukaryota > Viridiplantae > Streptophyta > Magnoliopsida > Lamiales > Orobanchaceae > Orobanche > Orobanche coerulescens. The sequence continues at coordinate 147,402,329 of CM065814.1, read as the reverse complement.
ATGTAGACTTGTGGGAAAATATATGTATGGGGAGTGGAGAGTGCTGTGTGGTAACTTTATGTTCGCTGAAAAGCATTTTATAATTAATCTTTAGTTGCACACATTTTCTCGATGACAACATCATTTGTTTTTTATTAAAAAAAAGGCGGAATATCGAAACACCAAAAATAAAAAAAAATTGTCACACATCATGAAAAGTCTACACATGGGATCATATATAAATATATACATAAATATATACCTCTTATTTCGGAAAGCTTGCGACATCGTCGGATATATCTTCTTCATACAAAGACCAGAAGAATACTTGAATAGATAACTTTTCATTTTTTGAAATGTGTAGCTTAGGGTTTCAGAGATCGATAGAGAGAGAGAGAGAGGAGAAACAGGGAAAAGTGTAGGGTGGGGGGTGTTGGGACCTAGAGAAGAAATGAATGAGAGAGAGAATGAGGAGAGGAGAAGAAGATGAAGGAAAATGAGAGAGAGAGAGAGAGAAACCAGGGAAAAGTGTGGCGTGGGAGGGGTGCTGGGACCGAAAGAGAGTTAAGGAAGGAAGAGAGAGTGTGTGAGGGAGAAGAAGAAGCAGAGGAAAAGTGTGGGTGGGGGGGTGTTGAGACCGACAGAAGAAATGAATGGGAGAGAGGATGAGGAGAGGAGAAGAAGATGAAGGAATGAGAGAGAGACGAAAATATATGTAGACTTGTGGGAAAATATATGTCTGGGGAGTGGGGATTGCTTTGTGGTAACTTTATGTTGGCTGAAAAGCATTTTATAATTAATCTTAAGTTGCACACATTTTCTCGATGACAACATCATCGGTTTTTTATTAAAAAAAAGAAGGAATATCGAAACACCAAAAATAAAAAAAAATGTCACACATCATGAAAAGTCTACACATGGGATCATATATAAATATATACATAAATATATACCTCTTATTTTGGAAAGCTTGCGACATCGTCGGATATATCTTCTTCATACAAAGACCAGAAAAATACTTGAACAGAGAACTTTTCATTTTTTTGAAATGTGTAGCTTAGGGTTTCAGAGATCGATAGAGAGAGAGAGAGAGGAGAAACCAGGGAAAAGTGTAGGGTGGGGGGTGTTTGGACCGAGAGAAGAAATGAATGGGAGAGAGAATGAGGAGAGGAATAGAAGATGAAGGAAAATTAGAGAGAGAGAGAGAGAAAGAGAGAGAGAGAGAGAGAAACGAGGGAAAAGTGTGGCGTGGGAGGGGCGCTGGGACCGAAAGAGAGTTAAGGAAGGAAGAGAGTGTGTGAGGAAGAAGAAGAAGCTGAGGAAAAGTGTGGGTGGGGGGGTGTTGAAACCGAGAGAAGAAATGAATGGGAGAGAGGATGAGGAGAGGAGAAGAAGATGAAGGAATGAGAGAGAGACGAAAATATATGTAGACTTGTGGGAAAATATATGTTTGGGGAGTGGGGAGTGTTGTGTGGTAACTTTATGTTGGCTGAAAAGTATTTTATAATTAATCTTGAGTTGCACACATTTTCTTGATGACAACATCATCGGTTTTTTATTAAAAAAAAAGGAGGAATATCTAAACACCAAATAAAAAATTGTCACACATCATGAAAAGTCTACACATGGGATCATATATAAATATATACATAAATATATACCTCTTATTTCGGAAAGCTTGCGACATCGTCGGATATATCTTCTTCATACAAAGACCAGAAAAAATACTTGAACAGAGAACTTTTCATTTTTTGATATGTGTACCTTAGGGTTTTAGAGATCGTTAGAGAGAGAGAGAGAGGAGAAACCAGGGAAAAGTGTAGGGTGGGGGGGTGTTGGGACCGAGAGAAGAAATAAAAGGGAGAGAGAATGAGGAAAGGAGAAGAAGATGAAGGAAAATGAGAGAGAGAGAGAGAAACCAGGGAAAAGTGTGGCGTGGGAGGGGTGCTGGGACCGAAAGAGAGTTAAGGAAGGAAGAGAGAGTGTGTGAGGGAGAAGAAGAAGCTGAGGAAAAGTGTGGGTGGGGGATGTTGAGACCAAGATAAGAAATGAATGGGAGAGAGGACGAGGAGAGGAGAAGAAGATGAAGGAATGAGAGAGAGACGAAAATATATGTAGACTTGTGGGAAAATATATGTCCGGGGAGTGGGGAGTGATGTGTGGTAACTTTATGTTGGCTGAAAAGCATTTTATAATTAATCTTGAGTTGCACACATTTTCTCGATGACAACATCATCGGTTTTTTATTAAAAAAAAAGAGGAATATCGAAACACCAAAAATAAAAAAAAAATTGTCACACATCAAGAAAAGTCTACACATGGGATCATATATAAATATATACATAAATATATACCTCTTATTTCGGAAAGCTTGCGACATCGTCGGATATATCTTCTTCATACAAAGACCAGAAAAACACTTGAACAGAGAACTTTTCATTTTTTGAAATGGGTAGCTTAGGGTTTCAGAGAATGATAGAGAGAGAGAGAGTATAAACTAGGGAAAAGTATAGGGTGGGGGTGTTGGGACCGAGAGAAGAAATGAATGGGAGAGAGAATGAGGAGAGGGGAAGAAGATGAAGGAAAATGAGAGAGAGAGAGAGAAACCAGGGAAAAGTGTGGCGTGGGAGGGGTGCTGGGACCGAAAGAGAGTTAGGGAAAGAAGAGAGAGTGTGTGAGGGTGAAGAAGAAGCTGAGGAAAAGTGTGGGTGGGGGGTGTTGAGACCGAGAGAAGAAATGAATGGGAGAGAGGATGAGGAGAGGAGAAGAAGATGAAGGAATGATAGAGAGACGAAAATATATGTAGACTTGTGGGAAAATATATGTCTGGGGAATGGGGAGTGCTGTGTGGTAACTTTATGTTGGCTGAAAAGCATTTTATAATTAATCTTGAGTTGCACACATTTTCTCGATGACAACATCATCGGGTTTTTTTAAAAAAAAAAAGAGGAATATCGAAACACCATAAAATAAAAAAAATTGTCACCCATCATGAAAAGTCTACACATGGGATCATATATAAATATATACATAAATATATACCTCTTATTTCGGAAAGCTTGCGACATCGTCGGATATATCTTCTTCATACAAAGACCAGAAAAATACTTGAACAGAGAACTTTTCATTATTTGAAATGTGTAGCTTAGGGTTTCAGATCTCGATAGAGAGAGAGAGAGAGAGAGGAGAAACCAAGGAAAAGTGCAGGGTGGGGGGTGTTGGGACCGAGAGAAGAAATGAATGGGAGAGAGAATGAGGAGAGGAGATGAAGATGAAGGAAAATGAGAGAGAGAGAGAGAAACTAGGGAAAAGTGTGGCGTGGGAGGGGTGCTGGGACCGAAAGAGAGTTAAGGAAGGAAGAGAGAGTGTGTGAGGGAGAAGAAGAAGCTGAGGAAAAGTGTGGGTGGGGGGGTGTTGACACCGAGAGAAGAAATGAATTGGAGAGAGGATGAAGAGAGCAGAAGAAGATGAAGGAATGAGAGATTGACGAAAATATATGTAGACTTGTGGGAAAATATATGACTGGGGAGTGGGGAGTGGGGAGTGCTGTGTGGTAACTTTATGTTGGTTGAAAAGAATTTTATAATTAATCTTGAGTTGCACACATTTTCTCGATGACAACATCATCGGTTTTTTATTAAAAAAAAGGAGGAATATCGAAACACCAAAAATAAAAAAAAAAATTGTCACACATCATGAAAAGTCTACACATGGGATCATATATAAATATATATATAAATATATACCTCTTATTTCGGAAAGCTTGCGACATCGTCGGATATATCTTCTTCATACAAAGACCAGAAAAATACTTGAACAGAGAACTTTTCATTTTTTGAAATGTGTAGCTTAGGGTTTCAGAGATCGAAAGAGAGAAACAGAGAGAGAGAGGAAAAACCAGGGAAAAGTGTTGGGTGGGGGGGTGTTGGGACCGAGAGAAGAAATGAATGGGAGAGAGAATGAGGAGAGGAGAAAAAGATGAAGGAAAATGAGAGAGAGAGAGACAGAGAAACCAGGGAAAAGTGTGGCGTGAGAGGGGTGCTGGGACCTAAAGAGAGTTAAGAAAGGAAAAGAGAGTGTGTGAGGGAGAAGAAGAAGCTCAGGAAAAGTGTGGGTGGGGGGGTGTTGAGACCGAGAGAAGAAATGAATGGGAGAGAGGATGAGGAGAGGAGAAGAGGATGAAGGAATCAGAGAGAGACGAAAATATGTAGACTTGTGGGAAAATATATGTCTGGGGAGTGGGGAGTGCTGTGTGGTAACTTTATGTTGGCTGAAAAGAATTTTATAATTAATCTTGAGTTGCACACATTTTCTCGATGACAACATCATCGGTTTTTTATTAAAAAAAAGGAGGAATATCGAAACACCAAAAAAAAAAATTGTCACACATCATGAAAAGTCTACACATGGGATCATATATAAATATATACATAAATATATACCTCTTATTTCGGAAAACTTGCGACATCGTCGGATATATCTTCTTCATACAAAGACCAGAAAAATACTTGAACAGAGAACTTTTCATTTTTTGAAATGTGTAGCTTAGGGTTTCAGAGATCGATAGAGAGAGAGAGGAGAAACCAGGGAAAAGTGTAGGGTGGGGGGGTGTTGGGACCGAGAGAAGAAATGAATGGGAGAGAGAATGAGGAGAGGAGAAGAAGATGAAGGATAATGAGAGAGAGAGAGAAACCAGGGAAAAGTGTGGCGTGGGAGGGTGATGGGACCGAAAGAGAGTTAAGGAAGAGAGAGTGTGTGAGGGAGAAGAAGAAGCTGAGGAAAAGTGTGGGTGGGGGAGTGTTGAGACTGAGAGAAAAAATGAATGGGAGAGAGGATGAGGAGAGGAGAAGAAGATGAAGGAATGAGAGAGATGAAAATATATGTAGACTTGTGGGAAAATATATGTCTGGGGAGTGGGGAGTGTTGTGTGGTAATTTTATGATGGCTGAAAAGCATTTTATAATTAATCTTGAGTTGCACACATTTTCTCGATGACAACATCATCGGTTTTTTATTAAAAAAAGGAGGAATATCGAAACACCAAAAATAAAAAAAAAATTGTCACACATCATGAAAAGTCTACACATGGGATCATATATAAATATATACATAAATATATACCTCTTATTTCGGAAAGCTTGCGACATCATCGGATATATCTTCTTCATACAAAGACTAGAAAAATACTTGAACAGAGAACTTTTTATTTTTTGAAATGTGTAGCTTAGGGTTTCAGAGATCGATAGAGAGAGAGGAGAAACCAGGGAAAAGTGTAGGGTGGGGGGGGGGGTGTTGGGACCGAGAGAAGAAATGAATGGGAGAGAGAATGAGGAGAGGAGAAGAAGATGAAGGAAAATGAGAGAGAGAGAGAGAGAAACCAAGGAAAAGTGTGGCGTGGGAGGGGTGCTGGGACCGAAAGAGAGTTAAGGAAGGAAGAGAGAGTGTGTGAGGGAGAAGAACAAGCTGAGGAAAAGTGTGGGTGGGGGGGTGTTGAGACCGAGAGAAGAAATGAATGGGAGAGAGGATGAAGAGAGGAGAAGGAGATGAAGGAATGAGAGAGAGACGAAAATATATGTAGACTTGTGGGAAAATATATGTCTGGGGAGTGGGGAGTGCTGTGTGGTAACTTTATGTTGGCTTAAAAGCATTTTATAATTAATCTTGAGTTGCACACATTTTCTCGATGACAACATCATCGGTTTTTTATTAAAAAAAAGGAGGAATATCGAAACACCAAAATAAAAAAAAATTGTCACACATCATGAAAAGTCTACACATGGGATCATATATAAATATATACATAAATATATACCTCTTATTTCGGAAAACTTGCGACCTCGTCGGATATATCTTCTTCATACAAAGACCAGAAAAATACTTGAACAGAGAACTTTTCATTTTTTGAAATGTGTAGCTTAGGGTTTCAGAGATCGATAGAGAGAGAGAGGAGAAACCAGGGAAAAGTGTAGGGTGGGGGGGTGTTGGGACCGAGAGAAGAAATGAATGGGAGAGAGAATGAGGAGAGGAGAAGAAGATGAAGGATAATGAGAGAGAGAGAAACCAGGGAAAAGTGTGGCGTGGGAGGGTGATGGGACCGAAAGAGAGTTAAGGAAGAGAGAGTGTGTGAGGGAGAAGAAGAAGCTGAGGAAAAGTGTGGGTGGGGGAGTGTTGAGACCGAGAGAAGAAATGAATGGGAGAGAGGATGGGGAGAGGAGAAGAAGATGAAGGAATGAGAGAGATGAAAATATATGTAGACTTGTGGGAAAATATATGTCTGGGGAGTGGGGAGTGTTGTGTGGTAATTTTATGATGGCTGAAAAGCATTTTATAATTAATCTTGAGTTGCACACATTTTCTCGATGACAACATCATCGGTTTTTTATTAAAAAAAAGGAGGAATATCGAAACACCAAAAAAAAAAAATTGTCACACATCATGAAAAGTCTACACATGGGATCATATATAAATATATACATAAATATATACCTCTTATTTCGGAAAGCTTGCGACATCGTCGGATATATCTTCTTCATACAAAGACCAGAAAAATACTTGAACAGAGAACTTTTCATTTTTTGAAATGTGTAGCTTAGGGTTTCAGAGATCGATAAAGAGAGAGGAGAAACCAGGGAAAAGTGTAGGGTGGGGGGGGTGTTGGGACCGAGAGAAGAAATGAATGGGAGAGAGAATGAGGAGAGGAGAAGATGAAGGAAAATGAGAGAGAGAGAGAGAAATCAAGGAAAAGTGTGGCGTGGGAGGGGTGCTGGGACCGAAAGAGAGTTAAGGAAGGAAGAGAGAGTGTGTGAGGGAGAAGAAGAAGCTGAGGAAAAGTGTGGGTGGGGGGGTGTTGAGACCGAGAGAAGAAATGAATGGGAGAGAGGATGAAGAGAGGAGAAGAAGATGAAGGAATGAGAGAGAGACGAAAATATATGTAGACTTGTGGGAAAATATATGTCTGGGGAGTGGGGAGTGCTGTGTGGTAACTTTATGTTGGCTTAAAAGCATTTTATAATTAATCTTGAGTTGCACACATTTTCTCGATGACAACATCATCGGTTTTTTATTAAAAAAAAGGAGGAATATCGAAACACCAAAATAAAAAAAATTGTCACACATCATGAAAAGTCTACACATGGGATCATATATAAATATATACATAAATATATACCTCTTATTTCGGAAAGCTTGCGACATCGTCGGATATATCTTCTTCATACAAAGACCAGAAAAATACTTGAACAGAGAACTTTTCATTTTTTGAAATGTGTAGCTTAGGGTTTCAGAGATCGATAGAGAGAGAGAGAGAGAAGAAACCATGAAAAAGTGTAGGGTGGGGGGTGTTGGGACCGAGAGAAGAAATGAATGGGAGAGAGAATGAGGAGAGGAGAAGAGATGAAGGAAAATGAGAGAGAGAGAGAGAGAGAAACCAAGGAAAAGTGTGGCGTGGGAGGGTTGCTGGGACCGAAAGAGAGTTAAGGAAGGAAGAGATAGTGTCTGAGGGAGAAGAAGAAGCTGAGGAAAAGTGTGGGTGGGGGGTGTTGAAACCGAGAGAAGAAATGAATGGGATAGAGGATGAGGAGAGGAGAAGAAGATGAAGGAATGAGAGAGAGACAAAAATATATGTAGACTTGTGGGAAAATATATGTCTGGGGAGTGGAGAGTGCTGTGTGGTAACTTTATGTTGGCTAAAAAGCATTTTATAATTAATCTTGAGTTGCACACATTTTCTCGATGACAACATCATCGGTTTTTTATTAAAAAAAGAGGAATATCGAAACACCAAAAATAAAAAAAAATTGTCACACATCATGAAAAGTCTACACATGGGATCATATATAAATATATATACATAAATATATACCTCTTATTTCGGAAAGCTTGCGACATCGTCAGATATCTCTTTTTTATACGAAGACTAGAAAAATACTTGAACACAGAACTTTTCATTTTTTGAAATGTGTAGCTTAGGGTTTCAGAGATCGATAGAGAGAGAGAGAGAGAGAGGAGAAACCAGGGAAAAGTGTAGGGTGGGGGGGTGTTGGGACTGAGAGAAGAAATGAATGGGAGAGAGAATGAGAAGAGGAGAAGAAGATGAAGGAAAATGAGAGAGAGAGAGAGAGAGACCAGGGAAAAGTGTGGCGTGGGAGGGGTGCTGGGACCGAAAGAGAGTTAAGGAAGGAAGAGAGAGTGTGTGAGGGAGAAGAAGAAGCCGAGGAAAAGTGTGGGTGGGGGGTGTTGAGACCGAGAGAAGAAATGAATGGGAGAGAGGATGAGGAGAGGAGAAGAAGATGAAGGAATGAGAGAGAGACGAAAATATATGTAGACTTGTGGGAAAATATATGTCTGGGGAGTGGGGAGTGTTGTGTGGTAACTTTATGTTGGCTGAAAAGCATTTTATAATTAATCTTGAGTTGCACACATTTTCTCGATGACAACATCATCGGTTTTTTATTAAAAAAAAGGAGGAATATCGAAACACCAAAAATAAAAAAATAATTGTCACACATCATGAAAAGTCTACACATGGGATCATATATAAATATATACATAAATATATACCTCTTATTTCGGAAAGTTTGCGACATCGTCGGATATATCTTCTTCAAACAAAGACCAGAAAAATACTTGAACAGAGAACTTTTCATTTTTTGAAATGTGTAGCTTAGGGTTTCAGAGATCGATAGAGAGAGAGGAGAAACCAGGGAAAAGTGTAGGGTGGGGGGGTGTTGGGACCGAGAGAAGAAATGAATGGGAGAGAGAATGAGGAAAGGAGAAGAAGATGAAGGAAAATGAGAGAGAGAGAGAGAGAGAAAAACCAGGGAAAAGTGTGGCGTGGGAGGTGTCTGGGACCGAAAGAGAGTTAAGGAAGGAAGAGAGAGTGTGTGAGGGAGAAGAAGAAGCTGAGGAAAAGTGTGGGTGGGGGGTGTGTTGAGACCGAGAGAAGAAATGAATGGGAGAGAGGATGAGGAGAGGAGAAGAAGATGAAGGAATGAGAGAGAGACGAAAATATATGTAGACTTGTGGGAAAATATATGTCTTGGGATTGGGAGTCTTTGGTGGTAACTTTATGATGGCTGAAAAGCATTTTATAATTAATCTTGAGTTGCACACATTTTCTCGATGACAACATCATCGGTTTTTTATTAAAAAAAAGGAGGAATATCGAAACACCAAAAAAAAAAAAAAATTCACACATCATGAAAAGTCTACACATGGGATCATATATAAATATATACATAAATATATACCTCATATTTCGGAAAGCTTGCGACATCGCCGGATATATCTTCTTATACAAAGACCAGAAAAATACTTGAACAGAGAACTTTTCATTTTTTGAAATGTGTAGCTTAGGGTTTCATAGATCGATAGAGAGAGAGAGAGAGGAGAAACCAGGGAAAAGTGTAGGGTGGGGGGGTGTTGGGACCGAGAGAAGAAATGAATGGGAGAGAATGAGGAGAGGAGAAGAAGATGAAGGAAAATGAGAGAGAGAGAGAGAGAGAGAGAAACCAGGGAAAAGTGTGGCGTGGGAGGTGTGCTGGGACGGAAAGAGAGTTAAGGAAGGAAGAGAGAGTGTGTGAGGGAGAAGAAGCTGAGGAAAAGTTTGGGTGGGGGGTGTTGAGACCGAGAGAAGAAATGAATGGGAGAGAGGATGAGGAGAGGAGAAGAAGATGAATGAATGAGAGAGAGACGAAAATATATGTAGACTTGTGGGAAAATATATGTCTGGGGAGTGGGGAGTGTTGTGTGGTAACTTTATGTTGGCTGAAAAGCATTTTATAATTAATCTTGAGTTGCACACATTTTCTCGATGACAACATCATCGGTTTTTTATTAAAAAAAAGGAGGAATATCGAAACACCAAAAATAAAAAAAAAATTGTCACACATCATGAAAAGTCTACACATGGGATCATATATAAATATATACATAAATATATACCTCTTATTTCGGAAAGCTTGCGACATCGTCGGATATATCTTCTTCATACAAAGACCAGAAAAATACTTGAACAGAGAACTTTTCATTTTTTGAAATGTGTAGCTTAGGGTTTCAGAGATCGATAGAGAGAGAGAGAGGAGAAACCAGGGAAAAGTGTAGGGTGGGGGGGTGTTGGGACCGAGAGAAGAAATGAATGGGAGAGAGAATGAGGAAAGGAGAAGAAGATGAAGGAAAATGAGAGAGAGAGAGAGAGAGAAAAAAACCAGGGAAAAGTGTGGCGTGGGAGGTGTGCTGGGACCGAAAGAGAGTTAAGGAAGGAAGAGAGAGTGTGTGAGGGAGAAGAAGAAGCTGAGGAAAAGTGTGGGTGGGGGGGTGTTGAGACCGAGAGAAGAAATGAATGGGAGAGAGGATGAGGAGAGGAGGAGAAGATGAAGGAATGAGAGAGAGACGAAAATATATGTAGACTTGTGGGAAAATATATGTCTGGGGAGTGGGGAGTACTGTGTGGTAACTTTATGATGGCTGAAAAGCATTTTATAACTAATCTTGAGTTGCACACATTTTCTCGATGACAACATCATCGGTTTTTTATTAAAAAAAAGGAGGAATATCGAAACACCAAAAATAAAAAAAAAATTGTCACACATCATGAAAAGTCTACACATGGGATCATATATAAATATATACATAAATATATACCTCATATTTCGGAAAGCTTGCGACATCGTCGGATATATCTTCTTATACAAAGACCAGAAAAATACTTGAACAGAGAACTTTTCATTTTTTGAAATGTGTAGCTTAGGGTTTCATAGATCGATAGAGAGAGAGAGAGGAGAAACCAGGTAAAAGTGTAGGGTGGGGGGTGTTGGGACCGAGAGAAGAAATGAATGGGAGAGAATGAGGAGAGGAGAAGAAGATGAAGGAAAATGAGAGAGAGAGAGAAACCAGGGAAAAGTGTGGCGTGAGAGGTGTGCTGGGACGGAAAGAGAGTTAAGGAAGGAAGAGAGAGTGTGTGAGGGAGAAGAAGCTGAGGAAAAGTGTGGGTGGGGGGTGTTGAGACCGAGAGAAGAAATGAATGGGAGAGAGGATGAGGAGAGGAGAAGAAGATGAAGGAATGAGAGAGAGACGAAAATATATGTAGACTTGTGGGAAAATATATGTCTGGGGAGTGGGGAGTGCTGTGTGGTAACTTTATGTTGGCTGAAAAGCATTTTATAATTAATCTTGAGTTGCACACATTTTCTCGATGACAACATCATCGGTTTTTTATTAAAAAAATGAGGAATATCGAAACACCAAAAATAAAAAAAAAATTGTCACACATCATGAAAAGTCTACACATGGAATCATATATAAATATATACATAAATATATACCTCTTATTTCAGAAAGCTTGCGACATCGTCGGATATATCTCCTTCATACAAAGACCAGAAAAATACTTGAACATAGGACTTTTCATTTTTGAAATGTGTAGCTTAAGGTTTCAGAGATCGATAGAGAGAGAGAGAGAGAGAGAGCGGGGAGAAACCAGGGAAAAGTGTAGGGTGGGGGGTGTTGGGACCGAGAGAAGAAATGAATGGGAGAGAGAATGAGGAGAGGAGAAGAAGACGAAGGAAAATGAGAGAGAGAGAAACGAGGGAAAAGTGTGGCGTGGGAGGGGTGCTGGGACCGAAAGAGAGTTAAGGAAGGAAGAGAGAGTGTGTGAGGGAGAAGAAGAAGCTGAGGAAAAGTGTGGGGGGGGGGTGTTGAGACCGAGAGAAGAAATGACTACGAGTCTAGCTTTGTATCGGGGCAATGAAGTATGCTCCTCCGACTTCACCTTGTACACCCATTTATTTCTCAAAGCTCTCTTTCCCTTCGGCAACTTTACCAACTCGCACGTATTGTTCTCATGTAACGATCTCATATCGTCTTGCATGACATCCATCCACTCCTTGTTCTCATCCTCCATAGCCTCCTCAAAATAATCGGGCTCTCCCTCGTTAGTGAGTAAAACGTACTCATTGGCCGAATAATGAGTGGATAGATGACGGTCACTCGACGACCGTCTTAGTGGAACAAATGATGGCATGTTCATCACGGGTAGCTCAGGATGAACTTCATCGGTATCATCTTGTACCAACTCATCATTGTCACCGGCATCATGTTGTTCATTGTTTTGGATATCATCTCCACCGGGTGTCTCAACATTTTGTAGAGGAACGGGGTCCAAATCAATAAGATCATAATCATGTTATGGAGCCGACTCTGCATTCTCAACATCCTTCATCGTTTGATCTTCTACACAAACAACATCTCTTGAACGAAAAAGCATCTTAGTCACCGGGTCATACAATCTATACCCGAACTCATCAAGACTATAGCCAATAAAAATACATGGCTTCGTCTTAGAATCAAGCTTCGACCTCTCATCTTTCGGAATGTGTACAAATACTGTACATCCGAAAACCTGTAAGTGGCGATATGAAATGTCTTTACCACTCCACACTTTGTCTGGGAGATCAAATTTCAAAGGAATACATGGCGTCAAATTAATCGCATGAACCGCCATGTTCAAAGCTTCTCCCCAAAATGACTTTGGTAATCCGGCATGTGAGAGCAAACATCAAGCTCTATCAACTAAAGTCCGATTCATCCTCTCCGTCAAGCCATTAAGTTGCGGAGTCTTCGGTGGCGTCTTTTGATGTCGGATCCCTTGCTCTCGACAATACTCATCAAAAGGCCTAGTGTATTCTCCACCATTATCCGTACGAATACACTTCAACTTCTTCTCGGTCTCTCTCTCCATCGAGGCATGAAACTGTTTAAAAACATCTAAAATTTGATCTTTGGTCTTTAAGGTGTATGCCCACACCTTCCTCGAATGATCGTCGATGAATGTGACAAAATATAGGCAACCACCAAGAGTCCTAGTCTTCATAGGACCACAAACATCGGAATGTACAAGATCAAGAACATTTTCCTTCCGTGAAGGGGTATGGCTCTTAAAAGTGACTCTCCTTTGCTTCCCGGCGAGACAGTGATAGCATCTTTAAAGATGTACATCGTGAACCCCAGAGAGCACCTCCTTCTTTGACAATAGCGCCATCCCTTTCTCGCTCATGTGACCGAGCCTCTTATGCCATAAATCGGTCATTATTGTCAATTGTGTTCACGGCATTAATCGTGACCTTTGGAAGTGTCACGTACAGTTTCCATGTCTCCTCTCCTCTACCGAAAATCAAGGAACCCCGAGTGAGTTTCCATAATCCCTTGCCAAAACTGCTACAATAACCATGATCATCGAGTAAGCCAATGGAAATCACATTTAGCCTCATATCCGGAACATGTTTCACATTACGTAAAATAATTTCCACACCGGTGTCGAACCTCAAGTGTACGTCTCCTACTCCAACAATCTTGGATAACCCATCGTTACCCATCTTGACAATCCCATAGTCATTCGGAGTGTAAGAGGAATAGAAATCCCTACGTGATGTAACATGACACGTAGAGATGTTAAACGGGCTCGGGCCCGGCGGGCTGTCCCGTTTAACCCGCCAAAAAACCGGGTTAGGGCCGATATTTCCTAGCCCGTTTAAATCCGGCTTTTGGCGGACTGCTTAAGCCCCCTAGGGCTAGCCCGAAGCCCGATATATATATATATATATATTGTTAATTTCAACGTACAGTAATACTATATTTATATAAATATAGTAATATTATATATGTAATATATATTAATATTATATATAATATATATTATTACTGTATTTGTTAATATAGTGTGTGTGTGTATATATATATATATGTGTATATATATATAAAAGTGTATTTTTTGTTATATTTATTATAGTATAGTTGTTACTATATATAGATAATATATTGTTACAATTTTTTTTTGGTTTATGACTTATAAAAAAATAAAAAATAAATTTTTTAAATATTTAGCCCGTTTAGCCCGAAGCCCGTTAGGCTTAGGGTTAGGGCCGATATTTCCGAGCCCGTTTAAATCCGGGCTTTTTTTGCCCGGACCATTTAGCCCGAAATCCGCTAGGGCTAGCCCGGAACCGCTAGGGTTAGCCCGTTTAACATCTCCAATGACACGTAGCTCCACTATCGACCACCCAACTCGAATCATCTCTGGCAAGGTTCACCATGTCATAACCGCAACATACAAAGAACTCTTCAATAGTAGTATTTACTTCGACTTTTTCATTACTCCCGCTCTCCTTCTTTTGAGTGTTTTCTCTGTCTTGGCGATTTTCCTTCTTTAATTGCCGGCAAAATTTATTCGTATGCCCTTTCTTACCACAATGGTAACATTCAATATTGGCATACTTCCCCTGGAATTACTTCTTTGTGGCCCTCAATTACTCGGACCTCTGCTTTGACCTCTCCCCCGTCTTTTGGTAATAAGAACATCCGACTGTGATGAAGATCCTTGTGACTTTCTTCAGACCTCCTCATTCAGCATGTTCCCCTTAGCAAGTTCCATCGAAATGACACCATCAGGGGCAGAGTTAGACAATGACGTACGAAATGTCTCCCAAGTATCCGGCAATGTGCCCAACAACCATAAAGCTTGAACCTCCTCTTCGAATTTAATGCCCATTCCTGCAAGTTGATTAATGATGCCTTGGAATGCATTCAAATGATCCGACAGAGGAGTCACATCTCGATATTTTAGGTTCATTATTTGTTTAATGAGGAATAACTTATTATTCACCGTCTTCCAAGCATACAATTGCTCGAGCTTGTGCCATAATTCTCGAGCGTCCTTTTCTCCACTAATATGATTCAATACATTATCATGAACCCATTGTCGAATATAGCCACACACTTGACGATGCAAAATAGCCCAATCCGGGTCGGACTTGCCTTCCGGTTTGTCTTTGCTAAAGACCGGTAGATAATAATCCTTCACATATAGAAGGTCTTCCATCTTGCCTTTCCATACATGGTAGTTCGAACCATTCAAATTCACCATTCTACTTGTATTGACTTCCATCTTACAATTGAGATAATATAACCACGAAACAAAAATCCCGTGGCTTCGATACCACTTTGTTGGGAAAAACTGACAATATAACGTCACAACGAAACGCAGAAACTCGTTTGACAACTTTCCCAATCTTCAATTGCAACTTTGAGGTTACCAACGAGTAGAGTAAATCAAATACAACTCGATATACAATACAAATGATATCCAAAACAATAAACAACGAGACACAATTTTTAGCGTGGAAAACCCCTCAAGGCGAGAGTAAAAACAACGGGACCGAAGCCTCTTGAATCCACTATCACCAATGCACAACACACAATTCGTTCCTAGTATAAACTAGAGGTATACAACAATAATCTTCAAATACTTGGTAATAAACAATCTTCAAGTATTTGGAATACACAACAACAAGATCGAGAAAGAAAAACATCGTAAATAGCTTACACAAAAAGCTAACAAAATACTCGAACTTCCAAAACCTCGATCTATTCTGGTGAAAAGATTTTCCCAAACGCTACCAAGCTCTTGTCAAAATATCACGACGATCCGATCGGTAAAACTCCGAAAAATCGAATAAGTATATTTCTCACTTTCTTTTCTCTCTTGTATCTCTTTCTTGTGTGCTCTCAAAGGTAGGTGAAGGGAATGAAGAAAACGCAGAAGAGATCTGTTAAAAAAGAAACCCAAAAGCAGGGTTGAACCCGTGTGCCGCGGCCCAGTGAGGTCCCAGGGGGCCGCGGTGCGGAAGGGCAAGGGCCGCGGCCCGTAATACAATCTCGGCAGGCAGGCGCAGCACATCAGCAGGGGGCCGCGGCCCGTCGGGCATGTGCCGCGACTCGGAATACAGTGGCGGAGGGAAGGCTGAAGAAAAATGTGTGTCGCGGCCCGGAGGGCTTGTGCCGCGGCCTGGAGTCCAGTCGACTCCGATAAGACCTATATTTTGGAAATAATTCCTATACAAAGCAGAAAGGAAGCGTTGGGCATCTTATGGTTTAGATTCTGTTGGTCCTCTGTGAAATTTCCATCAATATAATTACAATAAAAATTACAAAGAAAGGCAACCTATTACAATCTTAATAAATTAAAAACCTGAAATAAAAATTACAACTTTAGCAGAGGCGAGATAGCTCTTTCCGTAAGACAATTTTGCCCCCGTATGAGAGCAGACGGCTCAGGCAATATGTCCCCAAGATACAACTGCTATATGTTTCTGAGTTAGGTGCTCTCCAAAACTCAGAACTCCGGCGAACGTTTAAGTGCTGGAAACTAGGCATGAAATAAGAGGGAAATATGCAGCAATATTTAGTATGCTTGTTTTTTTTTCTATCTTCTCATTGTATGAAATGAAATGCATAAGACCCCCTTTTATAGGGTCCAATTCTACTCCATCAGGTGGGGAGTTACAACAAATTAAAGTGTCATTAATTCTCTTTAATCCTCCAGCTCAGGAGTTACAACAAATTAAAGCTCCATAAGGTAGGGAGTTACAACAAATTAACGCTCCATAAATATTCTCATTTAATTCGGCCGTTACATTATGGAGTGTGAAGAGTCATATTCCAGAAGCTAAGTTCTCAACCTGCTTCATTTCAGACGAAACCAAATCTCAGATGAGACGGGTTCTGCCCCAAATATTAGATCAGATAGGTTCATCCCCAAATATCATATCAGATGTGTTCAACCCCAAATATCAGATCAGATGGGTTCAACCCAAATATCAGATCAACCAACTTTCAGCCCAACTATCAGATCAGACAGCTTCCAGATCAGACAGGTTCCAGATCAGACATGTTCCAGATCAGACATCTTTCAGCCCAAATATCATATGGGTTTTCAAACCTCGTTAACTCTTCACTTTTTCAATTAAATGGCCAACTTTAATCATTTATTTCTCACTCACCGGAAATCAGTTTTGAGAAAAATAAAATTCTACGTTCATCTTCTCGAAGCGTAGATTCACAATTTATTATTTAATTCCCAAGAATTAAATATTTTATCATTATTAAATTGGTTTTAAATTGAGTTAAAAACTCATTTTTTCTGAAATCAATTTCCAACAATCCTCCACATGAGTGGAAATAAATGCATGTATGAATGCAAACTCACATACACAGTTTCCGTAAAACACTGCTGCATGGGGAAAGGTAGTTTGTGGCTTTGAATTTTCCTTAGTAAAATATCGTCGGATATACCGGCGGCTTAGTGGACATTGTGCCTTGAACTAATCTTCCTTGGTGTATACCTAGTCAATGACACTTACACAACTATGTCTCAAAACCTTCCGTTCTCATAGTTGTGTCCGTTTTGGCCATGGACAACATCTTGATTTCCTAAGTGTTTATTCGAGGCGGACCGTCCTCACACTTAGATAGGTGGCCTCCTTTTATAAAGTATCCTGCAATACTTATCCTTTCAAAGGATAAGGAACCATTAAAAGTCTAGAGACTTAACCTCACCACAATCACAGGACTTAGCACTTATTCTGCTCTATAGGGATGGATTTATTATAAGCGCTTTTCAATAGAACTTTCGTAATTTTGTTTTCTCATTGAACTAAGTTTCTGAGATCTCCAGTCTTCAAGGTTGGGTTACCACTATGATTGTTCTTTAAAGATGTGGATTTTAATCTCATTCCCTGTAGCAGTTTATGAAATTGATATCTATTCAGACCTTTTGTGAGTGGATCCGCCAAATTAACATTTGACCTCATATAGTCAATAGATATAACTCCATTTTTGATCAATTGTCGCACGGTATTATGTCTTCGACGAATGTGTCGAGACTTACCATTATACATAAGGCTCTGTGCTCTTCCAATTGCAGCTTGGCTATCGCAATGGATCATAACACTAGGCACAGGCTTTTTCCAGCATGAAAGTTACGGAGCCATTCAGCTTCTTCTCCAGCTTTATCTAGAGCTATAAATTCCGATTCCATGGTGGATCGGGCTATACAAGTATGCTTGCTTGATTTTCAAGATATAGCTCCACCCTCAATAGTGAATACATACCCACTTGTAGAGTGAGAGTCTTTCGTGTCTGAAATCCAATTAGCATCAGTATATTCTTCAAAACTACAGGATAATTACTATAAAATAGCCCATAACATAGGGTGTACTTTAAGTATCTTAATACCCTAGTCAGTGCATTCAGTACTCGTTACTCGGATTACTCGTGAACCTGCTCAACTTGTTTACAGCAAATGCCAAGTCTGGTCGTGTACAATTTGTAATGTACATCAGGCTTCCGATTACTTTTGAATATTCGACTTGAGCCACTGGATCACCTCTGTTCTTACTTAAGTGAATACTGGTATCAATAGGAGTTTTAACAGGTGGGCTGTCAAAAGCGTTAAACTTCTTGAGCACTTTCTCAATAATATGAGATTGTGATAAGAAGATACCTTCTGACTTTCTGATAATTTTAATTCCAAGAATTAAATCAGCTAAACCCAAATCCTTCATGTCGAAGTTTCTACTTAACATCCTTTTTTTATTCACAATTACTTCATTGCTACTACCCATGACCAACATATCGTCTACATATAGACAAACTATGACAAATGACTCTGATGTGCCTTTCATATACACATATTTGTCACATTCGTTGATCTTGAATCCATTTTCCAACATAATTGTGTCAAACTTTATATGCCATTGTTTAGGAGCTTGTTTTAGTCCATATAATGACTTCAACAGTTTACACACTTTCTTTTCCTGACCAGACGCAATGAAACCTTCAGGTTGTTCCATATAAATTTCTTCTTCTAGTTCACCATTCAAGAATGTAGTTTTCACATCCATTTGATGAATTTCAAGATTGTGCAATGCAGCAATAGCAATAAGCACTCGAATGGAAGTTATTCTGGTTACTGGTAAATATGTATCGAAGAAATCATAACCTTCTTTCTGTTTAAACCCTTTGGCAACAAGTCGGGCCTTAAACTTGTCTATCGACCAGTCATCTTTGTATTTTCTCTTTAGGATCCATTTACATCCTAAAGGCTTACATCCTAATGGAAGTTCAACTAGTTCCCAAGTAGAATTTTGCATGATGGAATCCATTTCACTATAAATAGCTTCCTTCCAAAAAGGAGCATCAAGAATAGCATAAACTTCATGTATAGTCTTTCGATCATCGTCAACTGCAAAAGTCTCAAAGTAAGGACCAAATGACTTATCCTTTCGAGCTCTCTTACTCTTTCTTGGCTCTTCATTTATAGGATTTGAACTACTTGCAGTTTCAAGAGTTCTTTTGTTTGAGTTTGTCACAATCCTCTCTTTATAAGGATAAACATTTTCAAAGACAATGGCATTTCTTGATTCAATGACAGTTCCTTCATGCATATCAGGAATTTCAGATTTATGAATCAGAAATCGATATGCACTACTGTTGTATGCATAACCTATGAATATGCAATCAACTGTCTTTGAACCGATTTTGACTTGTTTTGGTTCAGGTACTTCAACATTTGCCAAACACCCCCACACTTTAAGATATTTGAAAGAAGGTTTGCGCCCTTTCCATAACTCATACGGAGTTTTATCTTTCCCTTTGTGTGGCACTTTATTCAGAATGTGGTTAGCTATAAGAATAGCTTCCCCCCACATATTCTGCGGCAACCCTGAGCTTATTAATAAGGCATTCATCATTTCTTTCAGGGTTCGATTTTTCCTTTCGGCAACTCCATTTGACTGAGGAGCATAAGGAGCAGTCGTTAGATGAATTATGCATGAATCGGCATATAATTGTTCAAAAGTGCTACATACTCACCTCCTCTGTCATTTCGAACTGCTTTTATTTTACAGTTAAGTTGATTTTCAACTTCATTTTTATACATCTTAAGTGCCTCGATGGCTTCATCTTTGCTTCTCAAAAGAAACACATAGCAGTATCTTGTGCAATCATCTATAAAGGTGACGAAGTATTTTTTACCTTCTCTAGTTTGCACAAATTTTAAGTCACACACACCAGTGTGAATTAATTCTAGAGGAGTAGTATTCCTTTCCACTGAATGAAAAGGCCATTTAGCCATTTTTGCTTCAACACATACTTCGCATTTTTTATTAAGTTCAACATGGGGTTTTGGAATTAATTCTAGATTAATTAGTCTTTTAATTCTAGAATGCCATAAATCTGAACACTCGAGCAAGTAAACAGAAGAAGGAGCATTATTATTATTATTTTTGTTCTTGCCTTCACGGCTTACAGGTATTACATTCATTTTGAATAATCCCCTGTCAAGATAACCTCGACAAAGGAACATTCTAAACTTGCTCATAATAATTTTTTCAGACTAAAAAACTAGTCTAAACCCATGACTAACTAGTAAAGAGCCTGAAACTAAATTTCTTCGGACGTGTGGGACATGCAACACATCCTTAAGAAGGAGCTCATTTCCAGAGGTCAGCTTTAAGACCACGTTCCCCACACCTGCAATCACAGAAGAAGCAGAGTTTGCCATATGCAATTTCCTACCATCAGTAACAGTGTAGGAAGAGAACATGTCTTTTTCAGAACAAACATGACGAGTAGCCCCAGTATCAACGTACCAGGCACGGTGATTCTCCACCATATTGGTTTCAATCACCATGGCTGAGACCTCCTCGTCCAGCTCCTCAACCATAGCTGAAAGCTCCAGATCTAGCATGTCAACATCGCCATGTTCAACCACATTGGCAACTCGTTTGCCTTTGTTTCGCTGACCAGTTGAACTTATTGGCAAGCGATAGTCTTTTGCCTTATGGTTTGGTTTACCACAGTAGTGGCAATTTCCAGTGAATTTCTTTGCCTTAAACGGCTTTTTCAATTTATCCTGAACATGGTTCAGTTTCCTCTTTTTGCTAGAGGACCCATGTTCAAGAAAAATTACTTTGGCCTCCATAGGGCCTCTCTTGAACTTAGAATCAGATTTTCGGTTGTCTTCCTCAATTCTGAGTCGAACAACCAAATCCTCTAAGCTCATTTCCTTTCATTTGTGTTTCAGGTAATTTTTGAAGTCCTTCCAACTAGGAGGCAACTTCTCAATTACCGTTCCCACAATAAATGGTTCAGGAAGGACCATTCCTTCAGCATTGATTTCATGCACAATCAATTGAAATTGTTGGACTTGTTCGATAACGGTTTTGTAATCCGTCATATGAAAATCCAGGTAGCGTCCGATCACAAATTTCTTGGCACCAGCATCATCGGTTTTATACTTTTTCTCCAAAGAATTCCAGAGCTCTTTGGAAGTCTTGATTTGACTGTACACGTTGTACAGAGAATCAATCAGCTCATTCAATATTGTATTACGGCACATAAAGTCGTCGTTAAACCACTGATCGTAAGCAAAACGCTTTGTACGATCAGTTTCTGTCTCACTGACCACAGAAGGATCATCCTTGAGGTAAACAGCAAGCCCTAGGGTAGTGAGATAAAATAGCATCTTTTGCTGCCATCTCTTAAAATCAACACCCGAAAATTTCTCGGGTTTCTCGATCAATCGCAATGGTAGATGCAAAGACTTTGGCAATGGCAAAGATCAAGATCGGTCGCCATTGGAAATTACAGAGAATATAAATAAAAAAATTTGTCTTACGATTGTTGGTCCTCTGTGAAATTTCCAACAATGTAATTACAAAGAAAGGCAACCTATTACAATCTTAATAAATTAAAAAGTTGAATTAAAAATTACAATTTTAGCAGAGGCGAGATAGCTCTTTCCGTAAGACAATTTTGCCCCCGTATGAGAGCAGACAGCTCAGGCAATATGTCCCCATGATACAACTGCTATATGTTTCTGAGTTAGGTGCTCTCCAAAACTCAGAACTCCGGCGAACGTTCAAGTGCTGGAAACTGGGCATGAAACAAGAGGGAAATATGCAGCAATATTTGGTATGCTTGTATTTTTTTCTATCTTCTCATTGTATGAAATGAAATGCATAAGACCCCCTTTTATAGGGTCCAATTCCACTCCATCAGGTGGGGAGTTACAACAAATTAAAGTGCCACTATTTCTCTTTAATCTTCCAGCTCAGGAGTTACAACAAATCAAAGCTCCATAAGGTGGGGAGTTGGAACAAATTAAAGCTCCATAAATATTCTCATTTAATTTGGCCGTTACATTATGGAGTGTGAAGAGTCATATTCCAGAAGCTAAGTTCTCAACCTGCTTCATTTCAGACGAAACCAAATATCAGATCAGATAGGTTCATCCCCAAATATCAGATCAGATAGGTTCAGCCCCAAATATCAGATCAGATGGGTTCAGCCCAAATATCAGATCAAACAGCTTTCAGCCCAACTATCAGATCAGACAGGTTCCAGATCAAACAGCTTTCAGCCCAAATATCGGATGGGTTTTCAAACCTCGTTAACTCTTCACCTTTTCAATTAAATGACCAATTTTAATCATTTATTTTTCACTCACCGCAAATCGATTTTGAGAAAAATAAAATCTTATGTTCATCTTCTCGAAGCGTAGATTCACAATTTATTATTTAATTCCCAAGAATTAAATATTTTATCATTATTAAACTCATTTTTTCTAAAACCAATTTCTACCCTATTCTATTGATAAGATTGACGAAATGGTGACTCAAGAACAGGCACGTCTGGAAAAGTTTATTAGTTTAGATGATGAAAGTGACCATATGTCATCTCATGAAATGAATCATCTTCAAAAAAGAAGAAAAGTGCAAATAAAAAGAAAAGGATAATAGAGGAAAAACATGAAGATGAAGGGATTAAAGGCGCGCTTGAATAAATTGCTGATGTCATTAGAGAATGTAATATGGTTTTGGAAAAGAGTCGACCAACTCATTATTCAGGAACTTTTTTTTATAGAAGTAGATGATGGTGAGCTTACTACTGCATATCTTTTCCTTGTTGGAGACAAAGAGACATGAGAGCATTCTTGGAATGTCCATTTGGAAGGCGCAAAGAAGTTTCTATGAAGATGATGGCAAGGCCTTCTATGTCTGTTCTTTTGGATTTATTTTTTAATTTTTCAGTTTAGTTTAGTTCAGATTCATTTAGTTCAGTTCAATTAAGTACAATTAAATACAATTCAGTTAAGTTCATTTCAAACGATTCGATTCACAAAGTTCAATTCAATTTATTTAAATTCAGTTCACTGAAATCTTGTCAATTTTGGCTAGTTATTTATCATTTTTTTTCACAATAATATTATGTCTTAAGAACAAACTTTGGGCCAGGCCTCAGAAAACCCTCGTAGTATCGAGCTAACAGGAGCAGACGCTGTACATTCGGGGCTCGTTTGTTAAGTTGTATGAGATAAAGCTTGATAAGATTGACTGGGATTTCTTATACAATATAAGAAATTAATATCACATTTGGTACGATGCATTAAATTCTCTGCAAAATATAGATATCATGGTAGTTTATTGAATTTATTAGTTGCAGTATTGTTTAATATCACCTAATACCACTTCTTAGGTGAGATACGTAATACCAAAAATCAGTATTATTTATACGGGCCCGAATTTTATCAAGGCCCCATACTTCATATCAAACAAGATATAAAGATGTATTATATATATATATATATTATACACCTTAATCACTGCCAAACAATTCGCGATATTTCTCTTTTGACTATGCCCCGCCTCTATCCACCAGGTTTGATTTCCTTCATATATCAAGCACTTACTCGTATGCTCGTTTGCTTACTAATGTTAGGGCTGGCAATTTTCGGCACGACACGAAAACACGACACGGACCGACACGAAATTAATGGGTTAGTGTCAAGCCTTATTGGGTTCGGGTTCTTATCAGGTTGACCCAATAAGGACACGATAATTTCGGTCGGGTTCGGTTGTCTGGTCGGGTTCAGGTAACCCGTGATAATTTATTTTTTTAATAAATATTTATTAAAAAAATAAACATTTAATAAATATTTAATAAATAATTTTTTAATAATTTATTTCTTTTAGACTTTTAGTTGAGGTTTATAATTCTTATTGTTTTTTATCATTTTTTTGTTAGTATTTATAGGTTATCTGGTTGTTATCGTGTTGAAAAGGTTTTTAACGTGTCGTGTCGTTATCGTGTTGCTATCGTGTCGGGTCAACACGAATCCAATCGTTTTTATCGTGTTCGTCGTGGTCCGTGTTTGGGTTTGGCCTTATCGGGTCGGGTTCGTGTCGGATTTAGGAATCTTATCGGCCGTGTCGGGTTTGATTTACAGTCGGGTTGTTATCAGGTCAACCCGATAACAACCCGACCCGCACGATTTGCCATCCCTAACTAATGTTGCTTTATTTGATGTTTAGGAATAAAAAAACTCTTGAGGGTCTTGCGTGTTGATTGGATTGGAAATGAAAACCGCTTCAAGGGTTTGGGCTGTTTTTTCTTCTCCTTAAAGATTCTTAATTTGATTTTTTTTTTTATGATTTTCGGCATAATTTGTTACCAATTTGTAGTTTTGTTTTGTTTTTTATTTCATGCCAAAAATAAAATAGATTTGGCCGATTATAAGTGTAATCGCAACAGAGGGGCTCTTCATTTTGCTGCCGAGGCTGGCCTGACCGATGCATGCAAGTACTTGGTGGAGGAGTTGAAACTCGATGTCAATGCTAAAGATATACGTGGTTATTATCTACTATTAGATTTTTACTTGTTCCATTCATTGATTATTATGATGTTTTAGCTTTATTTTAAAATATTATCCCATATCGAGAAAATATAAGCCTGCTTTCAATTTACAAAAATCCCGGGCTGCTCCTCCCGTTCCCAAATTGATTTTCAGATGGAACCACAAAGCGTAACACTTTATAATTAAAATTAAGTCATTGTTTGTTTGTTGTTTGTGAATTCACAGGCCTTACTCCTCTCGTCTCTGCTTCTATGGAAGGACATACAACCACAGCCAGATACCTTGTAGAGCGTGGTGCTTCTATACAATTAGAATTTGGGTTGACTGCCTTACACCATGCCGCAGGAAATGGTATGGTGTCTTCCTCCTCGTATTATTATTATTATTATTACTATTACTATTATTTTTATTATCTAGTGAAGCTACACTAGAAATTAGCAATCCTAGATTCCCATGATAAATCACGAACAACTACACCTTAATTCCAAATATGTTGGGATCAGTGACATAAGATTATAGTGTCAATTCATTGTCTAAAAAACATGGTTGTCAAGTAGTTGACTAATCGACTGGTCGGGAACCGTTGAACGTCTGGGTCACTTGAGTAGAGCAAAGATGGATAGTCGATCGACTGGAATATGTGGCCTTCGACCAAGTTGACTAGACGCCCTGGCGGGTTATAATGGGCCTCGACCGGTTCGTTACCCGATCCGTTTTTTAATTTGGTTAAGAAAACCCTGAAACGACTGTGTTTCAGAGTAATATAAAAAACCTAATCAACTGATAGTTGATACTTACAGCTTTTATCGAGAAATACCTTAATCAATTGGAACAAAGAGAAGAGAAAAGAGATAACAGAGAAGAGACAAACAAGAGAAGAGAGAAGCGAGAAGCGAGAGGAGAGACGGACAAACCTGATCCAAAGCCGCCGATTTCTCCTGCCTCCGCCGACTGCTCCCCCATTGCCGACTAATTCCGTCTCATTTATGTTTTATTGTTATGCGTTGTACCAAAACTTATTATAGATTATATATCTCTTAAATCCGGTGCTCGTTTTAATGGACACATTTGCTAAGTTATTTCAAGTTATTTTATTACGCGTATAATTTATGTCAATCACATGCATAAGTATATACTTATATATCTATCATTTATTATTTTTGACTTACCGCCTAGTCACACAGTTGGACCTCTATCGAGTCGGCTCGACTTACCTACGTGACAACCATGGTCTAAAATTAGTCGACACTATAAATTCATGCAATAAGCAAAGTGACGAAATTTTTGCCGGATATGAGAAATGAGATGAAATTTCAAAACGATCAATTTCATAGGTTATGCAAAGCATGGAATGCATACATTATAGCATTACTATTCTATTTTCTGAATTTCAAGAATATAATATGTAGGTGACTCAATATCCCTTTGTTGATTCACATCGATAAAGCCTTAAGATATGTTTTAGTTTTCTTCTGATTTAATATTTTCTTCCCACCTTTGATGGTTCCACATTCTTGCTTGCAGGAGATTTTGAGTTAATGGAACTCTTACTCGGTAAGGGTGTAAGTGTTGATTTAAAAAATGCTTCACGTTATACTCCAATTGCTTGGGCTGCATGTAAGAGTCGGGAAGATGTTGTCAAATTTCTACTTGAACATGGTGCTGATGTAAGTTAATATCTATACTTACGTAGATGCTTTGTTGGGGATGTTTATCTGCCGACTAATATTTTCCCATGGTATTAGATGCACATTAGTAACATCATAGAGGATGATACTACTATAGTTATAGCCAATATTTACGTGATTCCAAGGGCTTTGCAGCCTCTATCGATTGCAGCCACCTGAATTTGCTAGTACTTTCCTCGAATGTTTTTGTTTTTGAGAGGAATCCATAATTTTTTTAACTGAAGTAACATATTTACAATAGTTCAATATTAGAACAAGTTACAAACGCTTAGGGCGTGTTTGGGGATACCTTTTCGAGTGCCTTGTAGAGGCTTGACCACGTCAAAGGTACAAAGTGGTGTTTGGTGAAGTAGCATTTTAGGGTAGCTTTTAGTGGTTGAGGTAGTGTTTGGGAAAAGTAAAAGTAATTAGTTTTTGGGTAGATATAGATTTGAGGTAGCTTTTGAAGGTGCAATAGAGTTTATTCTTATGCTTTTATTAAATCAACAAGTACTTTTACCGAACACTAGTTGTCTTAGAAGCTATTTTGACAGCTAATCTCTAACAAACCTCTAACAGCTAACAACTAGTACAACGGCTAATAGTTGCTGCCAGAGCTACCGCTACCGAAACAACTACTTTTGCCGAACAGGCCGTTAAATGACCGAGAGGAAATTGAATATTCAGTTATCATCGATTGTATAAAAAGAAGTCTCTAAAGTAGTTGGATTTAGAAACCTATCAGGAGCTAAAAATGTTCCCCTTTCCGTAGCTCAAAGCCTATCGTGCTATGCTTCTCTAGTTTCGAGACTCTTCTATCCACATAGCCCATAATGCCCACCCAAAAGTGACTTCTACACTAATTTCCTACTTTTCTGATGCTAAATTAATTGGCCTGTTAATAATTAAACCACTATACCCCGGCAAGCTAAATCTGCTTCCTGTTATGATTTGAGCCACAAGCTTGCTATCACTACCTAATAACAGCCAGTCAGCATATTTTGAATTCTTTGAAGATCGTGCATTGTGAAGGAGACACGTAGGCTAGTACGTTTCTTCTTTAACTTATCTTTTCAGACTAATATTTCGAGCTCTTTGGGTTAATCAAGTTGCTAGAGCTGTGTGCCACTCCCCATATTGAAAATATATGCCTGTATACCATTTTGCACATGGAGAAGGCATGTCTACTACCCCATATTAAAGTAACATTCTTTTAATACAAAGTAGGTTTTAATTCGGACGAAGTTAATCAGTTTTATTTTTTTTGTGCTTTTTATGTTTTTTGTTAAATGAGACTAGTCGTAAACCTTATACACTTTATAGAAATGCACTATAATGTGTTTGATTATGAAATACCACAACTTCCTCTCTTGATGACTCTGATTCTCTCCTATTTCCATCTCCTTGTTTTTTTTCATTCTTATTCTATTTTCATATTTCTATCCATGTTACATGTTGTGCCAGTTCTGCTTCTGTAACGTGTTTCTGCTTCTTTTTGTCCTTCTCTAGCCTAACGGTGAACCTGAAGATTATACTAGTCCTCTACAAGAAGCTATATCAGCGGATTCATTTGCGTGCTCGAAGTTGTTGATCCAGGTTAACAATTGTCCCCTATTTCCTTATTAGTGATTGCAGCAATTCCCCAAGAATGGAAAGGGCATGGGTACTTTGCCGTTCGATGCCATAGTCTATTAAGCGTCTTTTGGATTGGGCTTATGGCATCTTAATATGTTGTTTGCGTTTACATGATCCATGACCTATGCAATTGTTTGTCTTTTCTATTTTCCCTACTATTTTTTTTATCATATTTGACCATAAACTCGCTAGCTATTTCCATGAACTTTGATTTCTTAAAAGAGTTTGGTCAAACCATATTATCTGTGTTAAGTTTGATTGATTGACTTTTTTGGAATACAATAAGATATTCTGATAGTCAGCGTTAAGTTGCATTCAAGATTCAGTAACCTATGAATGTCCATGTTATCAGTCCAACTCTCGTTCGATGTCGAATTTGCTCTCCACCACTCACTTCAAAATGTATAAATCTTTTCATGTGGAATTGCATTTAAAGTTGATGGTTAAAACCCTCAATACTTGGTACATAAACCACATTTTTCCTTTAATGAAGATGAAAAGAACTTGGAGTTGTGGTTCAATCAAAGTGGGCATATTATCTTGTTTGCTTTCTCATTAATGTGATCCCTGAAATTACTTCTTGTACTTCAAAAAAATTATATCCATTTGCAAGATGGCCATGAGATTCAAGCAGGGAATCTTCTTTTTTACTTTTTTTTCCTTCACTGTTTGCTTTTGTTCTTCCTAAAACGTACGCACATTGGTGGGAACGCTGGAGATGTCTCTACCTGGTACCTCTTCTTGACCGACAAACTCTTGTCTTTAACCAGAAAGTCGATTAATGACCACAGTTGTTGAAGGCGCGTCTCAGGCGCAGGTAAAAAGGCAGGTCCCCTTTTAAGCCCAAAGGCGGGCGACCTCAGTCAGGCGGGCGTCTCTGGTCATGCCTCGCTGCACCTTTCTGGTGCGCCCCGGGCGCGCCTCTGGTGGTAGGTGCCTGTGTCGCCTTGGTGCGGCTTTCGCCTTTAACAAGTATGTTAGTGACTTCTTGTATTTCAGCACAATTATTTTCATCTACAAGATGGCAATGAGCTTCAAGCAGGGGGTGTTTTTCTTCATTTGCCCCGTTTTCTTCCTAAAGTGTTGGTGGAGATGTTGGAAATATCTCCATGTGTTTTTTAACCAAAAAGTCAATTAATGACTTCTTTTTTTTCAACATAATTATATTCATCTCAAGATGGCTATGAGCTTCAGACAGTCAACCCCTGTTTTTCTTTTTTGTCTTTTTAAAATGGTCCATTCTTTCTATAATTTTAGCATAGTGGTTGGAACAATGGAAATGTTTTTAATCCTACATATTTGTTATTATTAGGTTTTTCTTTTGATGGGTTTTTGGCTAGTGCAATGTTCTCAATGGTGCTCTTCATCTGTTATTTGCTTCAGGGATTTGGAATGTAGGTCTTTTTCCTTTTCACAAAACGGTTAAAGTACAGATTCATCTTTTAGTGCTTCGCTACTGAATATGTAAAGTTAGATTGTTATATATTTTTATAGGATATATTGTCCTTTTATCTTATTTCAGATCTAATACCAGCAGATTGCTTTGTATTATTACTTGATACACACACATCGAGTATATTGTTATAACTGATGACTCGATTTAATTGAAACCTTAGCTGCTCCCATGTGCTGTTGCGCTTGTTGAGTTTGTTTTTGGCAAATCCATTTCTATGTTCATCCTTATGAAATTTCAAGTCAGATTGCCGGGTTCTTGTTTATTTCTATTTTCGTTTTTCCTTGTTTTCCATTGAGAAATATCTGGACAGTTTAGATACTAAACCTTATTCTTTTGTACAGGAAGGCGCTGATGCAAATTTTGTCGCTAATGGATTTTACCCTCTCCATCTTGCTGCAAATGGTGGTAATGTAGAAATAATAAACCTCTTATTGGAAGCTGGAGCAAATCCTGACATCATGAACGATGTACTGTTTACAGATGATATGGTAGGTTTTTCTATTTTGCAATTTGTTTGTGCACTAAACATTAGTTGGAGTTCTTTTCAACTTTCGAGTTAATCTATCAAGTGGAATATTTCTATAAAATAATAAGTTGGAAAAATACCATCAAGTATCTTCCCTTGATGTGGAAGGGACGTGTAATTTCTAATTGCCTATCCCATTTGCCAGAAGTTATAGTAAAACCAGTGTGGGGCGAAAAAAGGCAGGGGGAAAAAACTATGGGGAAAAAGATGATTTCAAAATAGCCGTTGATGTGTACACCAATAAGTCCGAAAGATCTCTAGAATTTAAGTCTAGATTGTTTGTTATTAACCATTAATCATTTCGCATTAAAGAAAATGTTGATTCTTATTTATTATTCATTGGCAAGATTACGAATTAGGGGTATAAACTTTCTCAAATTTTGCACTTATGGTAATATTTTTTTTGTATCATTTAGGGGTATGAACTTGTTTCTGTCCAACTAAGTTAGGGTATTCGTGAAATCCATCAGTTAATTCTAACGGATTTGCTGATCTGTTCGTTAAGTGACATGTGTCACCTTCTGATTGGTCTACATGTCTTTGATTGATTTTTCCTTCTCCGGCCATCTTCTCCGGCGACGGCGAGTTTTCCGACCAGTTTTTCCTGCCATTTTTTTCGGCAATTTTTTTCGCTCATCTTTTTTCGGCCACGCAACTGCAACATATATATCACTACTTATATATTTAAGTATCATATGTATATGTATATATATTGTACATATGTATTATATATATTTCTATGTAGTATATATATGTAATATATATATATATGTATATTTATAGAAGTATGTCCATATATATTTGTATATTATAAACAGTATATATATATATATATATATATTTTTGTATCTGTATATATATACAGCACACATGTATATATTATAAACAATATACGTACACATATACACGTTGAAGAAAAAGCTTTTTATTAACTGTAATTTATACCAGAAATCAGTTTATTAAATGTAAAAGAACATCTTGTTTTACCTTTCTTTTATGACCTGAATCTGTCACAACTTAATATATATATATATATATATATATATATATATATATCAATGGAGGTACTCGGCCGAAAAAAAACTAGGCCGGAAAGAAAGAGTGGCCGGAAAAAATGTGATGAAAAACATGGGTCGTAAAAAATGTGAAAAAAAAAAGTGGCCGGAAAAAGCTCGCCGTCATCGGAGAAGATGAAGGCTAATCGGAGACACGTGGACCAATCAGAAGGTGATACGTGTCCCTTAACGGACAGGACAACAAACTGATGGAAATTCACGGGTACTCTAACTTGGTTGGACGGAAATAAGTTCATACTTTTAAATGATATAAAAAAAGGTTTGTTATGCAAAATTTGAGAAAGTTCATACCCCTAATTGGTAATTTTACCTTATTCATTTCCAAATGAAATGTATGTTAATCAATTGAACTAGATTGTTTGTCAACCAATTATTGTACTCCCCTTGTCCTGCCCAAAGATTTACGCTTTATTCAGAAACTTGTCCCTTTAGAAACTTTACATATCAACTTTACACAATCAAATCAAACAATCGCAATCACATCACTTAATCTCCAGTAAAAGTTGACCATCGATACCTTTCACTTTTTAATCGAAAGCACACACTCACCATCAATAATTAGTTATTTACACAATCTATCCATCTTCAAATTCGCCTAAAAAACCTAAATATTACCTGTGTTGGGGGATGGGAACTCAAGTTTGAATTTTCGCCCCACATTGGTCTTCCTCTTTAAAAAATAACAAACAAGACTTCCCCCAGACATTTGTTTTGCTTTTAGTAAGTAGAAACTCAATAATTTGTGGTGGTGTTTCTTTTCCACCCTCGACCAATCTGGTTTGCAATCTTGAGTTTTCGAGAAGTTTTCTTTTCGTGATAGAGAGATTGGTGATTTCACTATCTTTCAAGGGTATTTGAAACCACCAATATTAACCCATTTCCTTTGGAGTTTGGATAATGTATATGGGGAGGGCATCCTTCGGGTCATCTTCTCGTACAAAATGCAATTTTTCCTCATTTTAACTTCATTTTGAACACTTGTGATTTGCTGCAATTGAGAAGGACTTATTTGTACGTTCCAGAGACGCCCTTCTGTTACATTAAACATATAATTTGTGCATATAAACTAGTACTACTTCGAATGAGCACAAACTCCTAAGAAATATAAGAAGAGAAATCACACTTCGAGCGTGTGCAGCTCCAGAGAGAAGATAGAAGAACTATTCCGTGTTTTATTTTGGATGCCCTCTGCTCCACCAATACCGGTTGTTATATCTAGCCCCAAACGATATTTTGGGCTTTTGTCAAGTCTAGTGTCACAGGCCCGACTAGGGAGTTAGCTTCTCCTAAACAACCCGGGGGCAGTCATATCAGTTCCCCCTTCATTTTGTATCATCTGTAGGAAGGGCTGAAAAATAGACCCAATTTTATGACATAACAAGAGTTTATTTCTAAATAGACCCAATTTTATGTCAAAATAAGAGTTTATTCTTAAATAGAGTATTCCTTTATATAGGTGCTACTGTACTAAATTTGCCTCCATTCCCTGAAGGATGAGGATTGTAGGCCAAGGAAGCCAATAGAGGTTGCAGCTGCAAGAGGTCACAAGGAGGCAGTTAGGGTTCTTTTCCCAGTAACTAAGCCAATTGATACTATTAAGGAATGGAGTGTTGATGGAATTCTTGGCGCCCTGCAACCGGAAAATGGAAAAAAAGAAAAAGGTATTTCAGCAGCTCATTATTTAAACTGTAATATTTTAAGGCTCACTATTTGTGACTTATCTCCTTCTGAAAAAATGTTATCTACAATATAAAAGATAATGGTGTTTTTGGTGGTAGTGTGCACTAAAAAGATTATTATACCCTCCCCTCTTCTTTCCTTCTTTTTGTGTTGAATTTAATAATACTTAATAATAATATCAACAAATGTTCAACAACAATAAATTTTAAAACATATTCTTACAATATTAAATTAAATAAAATTAAATTAAGAAGACAACGAATTTTTTCTAGGGCTGGCAATTTCCGACACGACACGATAACCCGACACGAACACGCACGAAATTAATGGGTTAGTGTTTGCCTTATCGTGTTCATGTCCTTATCGTGTCGACACGATAAGGACACGCTAATTTCATGTCGTGTTCGTGTCGGATTCGTGTAACCCGATAATATTTATATATTTTTAGCATTAATCTTATTATCATTTTAAATATTTTAAGTTTATTTTCTAATTTTTTTATTTGAATTTATCGATTCGTGTCGTATCGTGTCGTGTCAACACGAAAAATATCGTGTCATATCGTGTGCGTGTCGTGTTCATGTCGTGTCCGTGTTTCAACCTTTCGTGTCGTGTTCGTGTTCGTGTCGGGCATATACTTAACGGGTCATGTTCGTGTTTGGCCTTATCGTGTCGTGTCGTTATCGTGTCGACCCGATAACGATTCGACACGCACGAATTGTCAGCCCTAATTTTTTTCAGTATGATTGCCGTCTCGGAGGGGGAACCATTTTCTTCGGCCTTAAAGCTTGCCTTCTAGGTTTTCAGTTGGATTCCTAGATCTGTTGGTGGTACTGTGCGGCAGCCTGTTTTTGAGATGGATAACGGGGCTTGGATAACGGAGCTCCTGTATCTAGTATCTAGGCGCATTGTACTGTTGGTAGTACTGCGGTGCGTGCCTCTGATACTCAGATACAACCTTTTTTCTGGATGGCTGCTGGCGCTGTTGGTATGTTCGAGTAGGGCTGGCAATTTCCGACACGACACGTTAACCCGACACGAACACGCACGAAATTAATGGATTAGTGTTTGGCCTTATCGTGTTCATGTCCTTATCGTGTCGACACGGTAAGGACACGCTAATTTCGTGTCATGTTCGTGTCGGATTCGTGTAACACGATAACTTTCGTGTTCGTGTAACCCGATAATATTTATATATTTTTAGCATTAATTTTATTATCATTTTAAATATTTTAAGTTTATTTTCTAATTTTTTATTTGAATTTATCGATTCGTGTCGTATCGTGTCGTTATCGTGTCGTGTTCATGTCGTGTTCGTGTTTCAACCTTTCGTGTCGTGTTCGTGTTCGTGCCGGGCATATACTTAATGGATCGTGTTCGTGTTTGGCCTTATCGTGTCGTGTCGTTATCGTGTCGACCCGATAACGATCCGACGCGCACGAATTGTCAGCCCTATGTTCGAGGAGCATACTGTTGGTTTTCGTTGCGTCTTACAGGCCTGAGAGGTTTCCCCTGCTTATGATATGAACTTGGGGGGCTTAATTGCAGCGGGGATCTCCGACGGTCCTCTGGCCGATCAATTTTTCTGGCAGGACTGCCGCCAGTCGTCGGCAGACCTCCAGTGGCCGGCCAATATATATTTTTTTTAACGTCACGCCTGCTTTTCGGCGGGCCACCGTCGGCTGCTGGCGGACCTTCACCGATCGGTCAAGTTTTTTTTTAATTATTTTTACGCCAGGCCCGAGCCTGCTTTCCGGAGGGCACCGCCGGCGGCCGACAAATCTCTGGCGACGGGCCATTTTTTTTTTTACGTCAGGCCGCCGACTTGCTTCCTGGCCGTGCCGACACCCGTCACCGGCAGACCTCGGCCGCCAGTCTGGTCCTTTTTTTTAAACACCAAGCCGCCGGCTGCAAGATTACTTTTTCTTTTAACGCCAGGCTTTCGGCCCAAAATGAAAAAAATAATAACAACATGGTGTTGTTTTGACAATATACGAACTTATAATATACTCGTCAGGTCCTTATTACAAGTCTTTTTCATTAACTAATCAATATCACACAAGGAGTTAGTTAAAAGTATAAAAATACCTTTGAAAAAATTAATTTCCTACATTACCCTTATTAATAATAATAATATTCTCTCTCCAAATTTTTTTATTTTTATGGAGAGAGAGTAAATTAAGGAGTATTTTTGTAAATAGTTCTTAATAATTACAAACAACTTGATAAAGAGACATATATATTGGAATATTATAATTAACTCAAATAAAACTTATAATAAAGGACGGCGTGAGCAATGATGTATAAATATCATAATATTATTTATTGAAGAAAATATTTTACATATTGTAACATTTATACCTGTCCTTGTGTTGTTTTTAACAATTTCAATCGTCGAGTGAAGTGCAGAAGAATATCCTTGCACGATCAGGATATTCACCGGATTGAGAGTGAGCAAAGTAATATTCGGTTGATGCAAAAGTCTAACACCTCTCAAAATATCCCAAGTAACCTGATTAAGCATTTAAAAAGTTACGCCACCATACTGAAATTGGTCTAGATGAAAAATAAAAATAGTAACATGAAAATTGAGCAATATGAATTTGAATTGAGCTGTGTGAACAATAAAAAAAGAAAAAAAAAGAACTCTAATAGAAATCATCATTATCCCTAACTTATTTATTTTCCACTTATCTCCGGTAGTTTTTTCTCTTTCATTCATCTTTAATTAATAATATAAATTAATACCATAATCATTTTTTTTAAAAAGTGATATATTAGGGATTAGAGGAAGAAAGAAAAACAGTAAAAAATATATTTGTCTATTAAAACTCCCGATTGCATTTCAAATCATTTTATAAATTGTTTCCCTTGATATTTGATCTTGAAATTTTGGGAAGTTTTTACTCAAACCCTTGCCTCGCGAAGTGTTCATCTTGTTATATTTGAATCTTTGAGGATTCTGGATTATTATCGTTCTTGGAACTTGAATTGTATGACTCGTATTTTTGCACTTGTACTTGCACTAGCAAAACAGTGGAGTTTTGCTAACCCCCGAGTATTCGGGGGGTGGATGTTTGTATTGCATTCAGGTTTTGGAGCATAGCACAGGGTCGGCATGAAGGATGATGAAAGATGAACGATACTAATCACACGAGGACCCATTTGATGTTATATTGGTTTAGTTGCATTTTATTTCCGCAGATTCTTTCCCGTTATGCGGGAGTGTGTTGTATTCGACCCCTGCGTGGGCAAGTATTGTAATCAAGTTGTATGTTTTTATTGAAAGACCAAGTCGGCCTACTGAGTTATTGTAGCCTTAAAGGCATCGTCGAGTTGTTCGTTTGTTGTTACCAGCCTGGTAGATCCCTGAGGAAAGGTTCTACGGCGTGTAATATCCCTGAGCGGATTGGGGGTGTTACATAAGGTTGGTATCAACATCATTCTATCATTCAAACTATCATCTTGAAGATTGTTAACAGTCCACCTTACCAAGATACAACAAATCCTTCCATGATCAACCTCCTAGGTTCGTCTGACAACAATGATGTTAATACCAAGTCCGTGATTACTACGAAGACACTTTCCAAATTTGGATTATCAATCTCAGAAAACTTCCTTTACTTGTAACAAGATTCAAATTATGATGCTCTTAACCGAGGTACTTAAAACATAATCATCTCAACTTCCTAGACACGATGTTGGTTGAATAATTCATACATGGAACTTAATATCTTGATAGTGTGATCATAATAATCTTAAGAACACGAATCCAAGGTTGGAGATAGTATAACATACCTTAAGATGAAGAAAACACCGAGACAATAGGTAGAATCCAACTCCGGTTGCTTGTGTGCCAATCCAAGATGTTTCTCCACTTCAATGATCAAGCATAAGTGATATTCGATCTTTAATGATCAAGTAGAGATGGTCTATAAGTGTTTAAGGAGGCTGGGAACTCTCTGGAATGAGATAAGTCGATGACCAAGTGAAAAGGAACGAATGAAATGAAATAGGGTGATGTCCCATTTATAACTTTCTGACCTTAACGTACGTTAGTCTTCATGCATAACGTACGTTAGTCTCTTAGCATATGCTACCCAGTATACTTAGCGTATACTATCATCACCGATAGTTAATTGTTCTCATTCTGTACTCGATTACGTACGTTACACCATCAGGTTACGTACGTAAGTAACACCCATTAGCGTACGCTAGACACATTCCTTAGCGTACGTTAACAATCGTTGACTTCAAAAGTGTCCAGGTTCATCTGCGGGAATCTTATTCGGACCTATCGTCCGGCTGGCGCATGTGCTAGCCGCCCAGCTCAATTATTGGCTGTTTAATGTACGCTATGCTACATTCATAGCGTACGCTAACTCTGGCGGATAACGTACGTTAAGCTTCCTTCTTAGCGTACGTTATCACGTATTTGCATGAGAAAATTTACATGTTGCCATACTCATGTACAAGGATATAAATACGAGAAATATCATGCTTCGATTATCGATATCACAATTCTGAATAATACAGGGTTCAATTACAGATTAAATACTCAATAATTAATCCGTATATTACATATTCTCCTACTAAAAAGGAGTTTCGTCCCGAAACTCAAGACAAAAATAACTCTAGATATCTGGAGTCGTTTGGAGCAGCATTATTTTAATTGCAGCATGTCTGAATCCATTGTAGATTCCCTTGTGAACCATCATTCCTGAAATTCCAACGCCAATGAGACTTGTGGTGGATATGCTAGTGCTAAGAAAATATATGAAAAAGGAGAGAAAAAATGATTTTCACATAGCAAACTCCAATGTTTTTTTTCACATATTCAAAGAAAATGAAAAAAAAAATTGTAGAATCTACACACAGGATCATATAAATATATACCTCTTATTTCTTTTACTACTTCAGACTGATCTTGTTTTGTTGACCAAGAAACTAACTCCATCTTTCCACTTTGAAGGAGAACGTTGAAATGTCCAGGACAAGACAGGTTGGGACATGGTCGAATATGGCTTATATAGAGACCAGAAAAAGACTTGTATATTGAACTTTTTGTTTTTCGCACCAAAATATTTTCTTGCCTTTGTTGTATGGTGTGAGGGAGTACTTATAAAGAGGATTTCTTGTATAGAGAGGAGGGGGAGACAAAAATAAATGTAGACTTGTGGGAAAGAAGGAACCACTGACGAATCATATAGACATTGTATTTGGTGGTACTATATAGGAGCATAATACAACTAGATACGAAAATGTATATTTATTTATAATGTAGAGTTCTATATATCCCATGTGGAACAATATATATTCATTAAAGATTCACTAGTATACTTCAAAAAAAATACTCTGTTGTAAAGTAGTTCAAAATTTATTTTCTGCGGGTCACATAGTTGAGGAATGAAGAACATCCGTCAAATAACCCAATTTATGCAGGTTGGCTGGCAACGGAGAGTTCGACATTCTATAGCACAGTTACAGATATACATGCTATGAAATACATATATCACTATTAGATAGTTGGAGGGCATTGCACGTTTATTAAGCCACCTGATGTCACCATGAGGTAAGGTGACATACAAGGTGCAAGCCATCTTGTGTCCTGGCTTCTCCAACCACACGCATCTTGATAGTTGGTGGCATCGCATTGTCTCCGATGCGTGTGGTTGGAGAAATCAGGACACAAGATGGCTTGCACCTTATATGTCACCATACTCTCTCATGGTGACACCAGGTGGTTTACTAGACGTGCAATGCCCTCCAACTATCAAATAATGATATATGCATCTCATAACATATATATATGTAGCTGTGCTATAGAATATAGAACTCTCTGGTGGCATCCAACCAGCATAAATTGGGAAACCAAAAAAAAAATAATAATAACATGGTGTTGTTTTGACAATATACACCATCTAATCTTTATTATAGGTCCTTTTTAACTAATTCATGGAGAGTTAATTAAAGGTATAAAAGTACTTTAAAAAAAAAAAAAAAAATTCTACTTTACCCTTATTAATAATGATAACATTCTCTCTCCAATATTTTTTATGGAGAAGTAAATTAAGGGTATTTTGTAAATGGTTCTCAATAATTACAAACAATTTGATAAATGAACTTATATGTTGGACTATTTTAATTAGCTCAAATGAAACTTATAATAAGGACGGAGGGAGTACTGATGTATCAATTTCATAATTTTATTTAATGATGAAAATATTTTACATATCGAAACATTTATACCTGTACCATATCAATCGTCGAGATCTTAGCATGCATTGCAGAAGAATATTCTTGCATGATAAGGATATTCTCCGGACTGAGAGTGAGCAAGGTAATGTTCCGGCGATATAAAAATCTAACACCTCTAAGAATATCCCTAGTAACCAGATTAAGCATTTATAAAGTTACGCCACCATACTGAAGTTGGTCTAAATGAAAAATAAAAATAGTAACATGAAAGTTGAGCTATATGAATTGAAATTGGGCTGCATGAACAATGAAAAAAGAACTCTAATAGAACTCATCATTATCCCTAACTTATTTTTCGCTTATCTCCAATAGTTCTCTCTTTCATTCATCTTTAATTAATAATATAAATTAAGTTTAATCAATAATATATATTAGTACCATAGTCGCTTTTTTTTTTAAAAAAAAAGGATAAATTAGGGATTAGAAAGAAAAACAGTAAATATATTTGTCTATTAATTAATTTTTAGTATTCAATATTTTTTAATCTAAGTGAAGATATTTTACGAATTTTTATTTTACAATTAAAGTGCAGAAATGTCTTTTTCTTTGGATTTCTTGACGGATGTTTTTCATTCCTCGACTATGTGACCCACATAAAATAAATTTTGGACTACTTTTTGAAGTATACTCGTGAATCTTTAGAGTCATGTTCCATGATGTACGTGATGATTTTATAATATCTATCACGTAATTTGACATGACTATGGCAATTATTTCGACTCATCATATTTTCCATGTAACTGGAATAGCCTATGATTTTGGTGGTTTTGGAATTTAATCTCATTTCTTCTTCATATGAAGGCTGCGACAGGAAGGGCATACGGCGTAAAACTTTGCCACTTTGTCTTTTGCATGAATTGTAGTGTTAACTAATTTTCGACAATTAATTGGCACTATAATTTTCATGCCACCGACTCCAACATAGTTGGGATTAAGGTGCAGTTGATGATACCCGTGAATCTTTAATGAATATATTGTTCCACATGGAACATATATTATATATAAATATACATTTTCGTATCTAGTTGTATTATGCTCCTATATAGTACCACCAAATACAATGTCTATATAAATGGTCACCGGTTCCCTTCTTTCCCACAAGTCTACATTTATTTTTGTCCCCCTCTCTCTCTCAAATGTTAAGCTACACAAGAAAGCCTTCTTTATAAGTACTCCCTCACACCCACGAAAATACAAGAAACTTAAATATTTTGCTCCAAAAAATGAAAGGTTCTATATACAATACAAGTCTTTTTCTGGTCTCTGTATGAAGTCATATCGGACGATGTCCCAAGCTGTAAAAGAAGGGGTATATATGTATATATTTATATGATCCTATGTGTGTAGAATCTTCATGAATTGTAACAAAAATTTTCATTTTCTTTGGATCTGTGAAAAAAATATTGGAGTTTGCTGAAAATTATTCTCTTCTTTTTCATATTTTTTCTTAGCACCGGCATATCCACCACAAGCGTCATTGGCGTCAGAAACTCGGGAATAGTTGTTCACAAGGGAATCTACAGTGGATTCAGACGGGCTGCAATTAAGAGAATACTGCTAACGTCGTGATATATATAACTCTATATTATATATAAATATACATTTTTGAATCTAGTTGTATTATATTCCGATACTTTCAACACAACATGTAATATTTGCAATAATATATATAGTATAATATTTAAATATTATACTGTATATGTTATTGCAAATATTATATGCTGTGTTGAAAGTATCGGAGCATAATACAACAAGATACAAAAATGTATTTTTATATATATCACAATGTTAGCAGCATTATTTTAATTGCAGCATGTCTGAATCCATTGTAGATTCCCTTGTGAACCATCATTCCTGAAATTCCAACGCCAATGAGACTTGTGGTGGATATGCTAGTGCTAAGAAAATATATGAAAAAGGAGAGAAAAAATGATTTTCACATAGCAAACTCCAATGTTTTTTTTCACAGATTCAAAGAAAATGAAAAAAAAATTGTAGAATCTACACACAGGATCATATAAATATATACCTCTTATTTCTTTTACTACTTCAGACTGATCTTGTTTTGTTGACCAAGAAACTAACTCCATCTTTCCACTTTTAAAGAGAACGTTGAAATGTCCAGGACAAGACAGGTTGGGACATGGTCGAATATGGCTTCATATAGAGACCAGAAAAAGACTTGTATATTGAATTTTTTGTTTTTCGCACCAAAATATTTTCTTGCCTTTATTGTATGGTGTGAGGGAGTACTTATAAAGAGGATTTCTTGTGTAGAGAGGAGGGGGAGACAAAAATAAATGTAGACTTGTGAGAAAGAAGGAACCACTGACGAATCATATAGACATTGTATTTGGTGGTACTATATAGGAGCATAATACAACTAGATACGAAAATGTATATTTATTTATAATGTAGAGTTCTATATATCCCATGTGGAACAATATATATTCATTAAAGATTCACTAGTATACTTCAAAAAAAATACTCTGTTGTAAAGTAGTTCAAAATTTATTTTCTGCGGGTCACATAGTCGAGGAATGAAGAACATCCGTCAAATAATCCAAAAAATTAAAAAGACATTTTACCCTTGCAATATTAAAAAATATTGAATACTAGATTTTCACATGATTATAGTTTACTACTCTTTATGCACGGTCTTGGCTGTCGTGTAATATAATTTTCCTATTCTTTTTGGCATAAGGATTTTCTGCTTGCAGATTCATTGTTGTACGAATATATTTTTATCTGTGGATTGAAACCACCAACAGCAAATTATCAATGACTTCTCAAAGTGATAGTGAACTGTGAATAGTATATATTAAAATAATGATTGACAAATATATCATCTATTTTATTTTATAATTATTGTCAAAATATAATGAGAAAGTTTAAAAAATAATAGAAAAATAAAAGTGATGTCATTTTATGTAATTTTATAAAACAATCAGCTAGCTTATCAACTAATTTGCTAAATATCTACATTAAAATTAGCTCGTTTATCAATTTATCACCATTCTCAATCACCATCGGTTAGCTTATCATTCTGAAATTAACTTATCACCTAGTTTTTGCTAAACACATCCTAAAATAGTAATAGACAAAAATATCATTTATTTTATTTTATAGCAATTATTGTTATAATATAATGAGAAAGTTTAAAAAATAATAGAAAAATAAAAGTAATGTCATTTTATGTAATTTTATAAAAAAACAGCTACTTTATCAGGTAAATTGCTAAACATCTACATTAAATTCAGCTGGCTTATCAGCTACCTAATCAGCTACATAACCAGCTAGCTTATCAGCTACCCAATCAGCTATCATCTACCAACTAGCTTATCAGCTAGTTTTGCTAAACACAGCCTATAAATGTATCTTCTCTGGGATGAGATTTTCCTTAAAGTGAAAATAAAATAATAATAATAATAATAGTAATTAAACAATAAAAAGCTGCATTTAATGCTTTTATTGTTCTTTTTTTTTTTTGATGACCCAGGTTGAATCCTGACGGTCGTAGTTCTGGTCTCTCTTCCCTACCATCGGTTAAATCGCGGGATGTGCCTCAGTAACCAGGATCTGAGTACAGGTCAACTGATAACACATGCAAGGTCAAATCACAAAAAAGAGCAGAATGCTCCCACCAGTAATCGAACCCACGCTACATGCCTTCAGCCATGGGACAATGCTTTTATTGTTCTGTCACGAGTACACGGTTTTCAGAGGTGCGAAAATCAATCCTCTATCTCATTGCATAAAAACAGAAATCCTGTCAAGACCATATAAAACTAGTACTTATTTCCTTTTTCGTGGCTAATCAATCAACACAATATCTCTCTACTTGCTTTTACCAAAATCAAGTGCGAAAATCAATCCTCTATCTCATTGCATAAAAACAGAAATCCTGTCAAGACCATGCAAAACTAGTACTATTTCCTTTTTCTTGGCTAATCAATCAACACAATATCTCTCTACTTGCTTTTACCAAAATTAAAAGCGTGAAAACTTATTTTGACCTTTTACATATAGTATTATTCTTTTCTATCTTAAGTTTAACAACTCTTTTGATACCAAAATTGTCAAAATTGAACTTTGCTTGAATAAATCCGAGTCATATATTGTAATTTCGAGTAACATAATTTCGAATCAACTTTACAAAATATACAATATCGAGAAAGGTTGACAATCGGGTACTCGAATTTCTGATTCAGGTAACTCGAATCAGATTCGGGTTATTCGAATTTTTGATTCGGGGAACTCGAATTTGAATTCGTGTTACGCGAATCAAAAATTTGAGTAACCCGAATCTGATTCGAGTAACACTACACATGCACATGCACATGTTGACTTTCGGAATTAACACTCCCCATACACATCAATTCGGGTAACATGTTTTTTCTTTCTTTTTTTTTCCTTTCTGCCACAAATTCGGGTAACCTTTTTTTTTTTTCTTTCCTTTCTGCTACAGATTCGGGTAACCTCTTTTTTTTTTTTTTCCTTTCTACCACAGATTCGGGTAACGTTTTTTCCTTTTTTTTAAGTTGTTACTCGAAATTGACACAAATTTCGGAATTGACTCGAAATTATATTACTCGAAATTACAATATATGACTCGAATTTATTCGAGTAAAGGTCAATTTCGATAATTTGGGTATCAAAAGAGTTGTTACTAAACTTGGGGCAGAAAAAAATATTACTATATACAAATGGGAAAAACAAGCTATTCCCACAAATCAAAACCACCTTAACACCATAAAACATACTACTGTACTACCATCCAAAGTCACTCGAAAACATTTTTAACAAAGTACAAAATAGTCTTTTGCTGTTTAAAAAAAAATTAATTACTCTTGCTTAATAATGACAATCATAGTCGGATCGAGAACTCTGATTCTATTGGTGCACCGATAATCAGGCACTCAGCAGGATGCAACAAGACAATTTCAAATGTGTTGGTTCCCAAAATTATATCGACAGCCGACGGGCCTGCCGCGAAAAGAAAAAAAGAAAAAAAAATTAAGGACTGCCGCAAAGTAGGCCGGCGGACGTGGCCTCAAAAAAAAAATGGATGGTTGCCGGGAGAAAGCAAGCTGGCGGGCTGTCGTTTAAAAGAAAAAAATGGCCGGCTGCTGGAGGTCCGCTGGCTGCCGACAGTGGATCGCCAGAAAGCATGTCGGCGGCCTGGCGTAAAAAAAATGGCCAACCGATGGCCTCACGTAAAAAAAATTAAAAAATAGTCGGCGCCTGAGGTCCGCCGGCAGCCGTCGGTGGACCATCGGAAAGCAGGCCGACGACTTGACGCATAAGAAAAATAAAAATAAAAATAAAAAATAAAATAAAAAAATGACCGATCGCCGGAGGTGGCCTGCCGGAAAGCAACCCGGAGGCCTGGCGGAAAGAGAAGAAGTAGGACGGTGTCCGGAGTTCCGTCAGCCGCTAGCGGTGGAACCGATTGATTTGCGATTTGCTACATATTTTAAGAACCGTGCGTCTCAAAATTTTTGAATAACTATTTTCTTCAAAGTTCAGTCTCATATATCAAAGAATCAGATTTTCGGTTTTCAAATTTCTGCTTCTTAAATTCCTCAATCGCTATTTGTTAATTCTGAAATTGCTTCAACGATTTCTGATTCTAAGTTCTAAAATTTATAAACTTTCTGATTTCTGAAGAGTGAACTCGTGTAGGTGAAGGGCTGCTGAAGCGACTCAAGGAGTTCTGAAATTGTCTAACTAAGTGAGTTCTGGATTTTTGTTTCTGAATTTGCATGTCTGAAATTGCCTAATTCTTTTCTGAAGTGAATTCTAATTTCTGAAATGGTCCAAGTGAATGCT
Organism: Orobanche coerulescens; assembly: GCA_033398695.1. Lineage (NCBI taxonomy): Eukaryota > Viridiplantae > Streptophyta > Magnoliopsida > Lamiales > Orobanchaceae > Orobanche > Orobanche coerulescens. The sequence continues at coordinate 147,357,691 of CM065814.1, read as the reverse complement.
GAAATTCTGATTTTGCTTTATGAAATTATGTGAAATCTGATTTCTGTTTTTGAAGTAGATTTTGATTTTGAAATTGTCCAAGTGAATGCTTAATTTCTGATTTCTGAAATTATCCAAGTGAAATCTAAATTTTTGTTTCTGCTGCTGTTTCAGTTTTTGCTCCTTGACTTCTGAAAATTGTTGATTTGTCGGTTGTTGTTGGAGCTTGGAAGTTGGAAACTTCAACTCTTCAGAGGGAAGAGAGATTAGAATTTACAAAACAGATTACAATCAGGTGTTTTGATAATTATTATATTTTTCTAGAAGTTGGTTAAATTTAATAGTAATTGTACAAGGTGCATTTAGTGTTTTCATTATTCTGTCAACCGAAGAACACAGTCCAAAAAATGTGCAAAACACTCATATCTCTCTCTTTGCATAAGGCGGTGGCCTTACTAAAACGTATCCGAAGATTCTCGGTGACTCAAGACATTGGAGCACGTGCTGCTGCTCATATTTTTAGTAGGATTAGCTTCGCTATAGCTAGAGGAGTGGGGGCTCAGATTGTTTCTCGACTCCCCACTAATTTCTTGTAAACCCTATGAGTTTTTTTTATAATAATAATAATATTAAGATTAATAATAATAATAATAATAAGAAGACACTAAGTGAATCGAATCGAATCGAATGGACTGATCAATCGAAAACTGAAAAATAAGCCCAAAAGAACAGGGCCTTACACTATTTTCATTTTATATGTCGTTTTGGACTCTCCAATGATAATTAATTGTATTTTCTTTTCAAATGATGTGCAAACTTACTAAAAATAACTTAGTTATTGGTAATTTTAAATGTATAGTGTGAATTTCAAAGCAATTTATTAAGTGTAAAATAGAAAGTCAATGTTTTCTTAATATGTGTGCATTAGTCTAAAAGACTTACATTTTGAATAGGAGGGAGTATTTCTTTTTTCGTGGCTAATCAATCAACACAACATATTTCCACCTGCTTTTACCAAATCAAAACCACCTTAACACCATAAACATACCACTATACTACCATCCAAAGTCACTCGAAAATATTTTTAACAAAGTAGAAAATAGTCTTTTGCGATTTAAAAAAAAAAATAATTACTCTTGCTTAATGATGCCATCGTAGTCGGATTGAGAACTCTAATTCTATTGATGCACTGATAATCAGGCGCTCAGTAGGATGCATCAAGACAATTTCAAATGTGCACTTCGAAAATCACGAGTTAGTATTTTTTTTAATCAAGTTAACGATTTTTTTAGATAAAATTCAACCTATATTCTAGGATTCTTTTAAATTTCTGTATTTTATATTATAGCTTTTTAATGGAGTATATATCAATTCATCAACACATTACCATATATCGTTATATCTAGATTGGAATAAAAAAATAATGAATGGACGCCACTCACAGTTCCTTCTTTGCATTATATGTATTAGATATTGAGATACAATCGATAATTATACAATTTTTTTTATATAAATCGATCATATATTATTTTATTTTCAACAAAAATAATGCACATAATTTATGTACTACATGTGGCACGTGTAGTCATGGATAAAACTATTTTACACATTATATTTATAGCGAGAGATATCTAATCGATCGAATTAAATTATTTAACTCATTATTCACTTAAACCCACTTAAAATACAACAGGAAGATGTATTTGCATAAAAAAACAGTAGCTGCACCTTAATAACAAACTATAAGAAATATAAACAAGTGACCATATGACAAATGTAATAAGCAAATAAAATATATTAAAATACTTAGGCTAAATACCATGTTTAGTGTAATTGGTGAAAAAAATGGCAGTGCATAACAGAAAAGTATTATTAAACCTGGTTTATTTGAATATCCTGCTCTCAAAACATAAATTTCGGAGTTGCAAAATTTATTAAATTATAAGTAGACTCTTCAATGAGACGGAATGAGTACTTATATTTTTAAAATTAAGTTGTTGCCTGTTGCATGAGGTCCGACCGTCGACGGTGGCCTGCCGGAAAGCTAGCCCGCAACCTAGGTGTAAAAAAAAAGAAAAGAGTAAATTTGTCGGTTGCCGGAGGTCTGCCAGCGACCGGCGGCGTCTCTGCCCGAAAAATTGGTCGTCTTGAGGTTTGTCGAAAATCCCATAATATTTTTTTGAAAATCAATTTGCCCTTTAATTTAATTTAATTTAGTATTCTAAGAGTATTTTTTTAAAATTATTATTGTTAAATATTATTTGATATTATTATTATTATTAAATTCAACAAGTAAAATGGTATTCCCACGTCCACACTACCAAAAAATATCTTGTTATTTATATTATAGACAAGAGATTACCCGATGGTGATATAATAGAACTAAAATAATTAAATCCGATTAATTATTAGAAAAAAATATGTTCGTTCCCAAAATTCTATCGACAGCTGACGGGCCTGCCGCGAGGAAAAAAAATTTTAGGACCGCCGGAAAGCAGGCCGGCGGGCGTGGCCTCAAAAAAAAAAAAGTGGACGGCTACCGGAAGAAAGCAAGCCGGCGGGGTGTCGATTAAAAGAAAAAAAATGGTCGGCTGCTGAAGGTCCGCTGGCTGCGGCAGTGGATCGCCAGAAAGCATGTCGGCGGCCCGGCGTTATAAAAAATGGCCAACTGATGGCCTGGCGTAAGGAAAAATTAAAAAACAGTCGGCGCCTGAGGTCCGCCTGGAGCCGTCCGTGGACCATCGGAAAGCAGGTCGACGACTTTACGTATAAGAAAAAAAAAAAAAAATAGCTCGTCGCCGGAGGTGGCCTGCCGAAAAGCAACCTGGAGGCCTGGTGAAAAAAGAAGAAGTAGGCTGGTGGCCGGAGTTCCGGCAGCCGCTAGCGGTGGCCTGTCGGAAACCAGGCCGCGACGTGACGTTAAAAAGAAAAAGAGATGAATAATGGCTGGTCGCCGGAGACGAGACCGAGAGCGTGGCGTTAAAAAAAAAAATCGCTGGCCGCAGGAGGTTTGTCGGCAACCGGCGACCCTGGAAAAACTGGTCGGCCGAAGGTTCGTCAGAGATTTCTGTAAATTTTTTTCCTGAAAATTAATTGTCCATTCAGTTTAATTTAATATTCTATAAGTATTTTTTAAAAATTTATTGTTGGTGAATATTTTTTGATATTATTATTAAGTACCAAAATATTTGGCTAGCCGCCGCCGGAAAGCAGGCTGGCGGCGTGACGTTAAAAGAAAAATGAACGGCAGGTGGCCTGACGTAAAAAAAAAAAAGAATTGCTGGTAATTTGAGGTACGCCGGAAGCCGGCGGTGGCCCATATGAAAGCAGTCCGGAAGCCTGACGTAAAAAAAAAATGACCGATCGCTGGAGGTAGGCCACTGGCCCTAAGGAAAGCAGACCGACGGCCTAGCGTAAATTTATGTTTCTTCAAAAAAAAGGGAAAAAAAAAGGCCAGCCGTCGGGGCCTCGCGTAATTTTTTTTTAAAAAAAAAAACGGCTCGTCTCCGGAGGTCCGCTAGACGCCGGCGGTGGCCCGTCGGAAAGCAGTTTGACGGCCTTATGTGAAAAAAAAGAAAAAAAAAGGCCGCCCGCAGGAGGTCTGTCGGCGACGACCCTGCCGGAAAAGCTGGTCGGCTGGAGGTCTGCCGAAGATCTCATATTTTTTTTTTTGAAAACTAGTTGTCTTTTTTAATTTAATTAATATTTTAATAGCTTGTTTTAAAGTTTATTATTGTTGAACAGTTTTTTATATTCTTATTAAGTATTATAAATTCAACACAAAAAGAGAAGGAGAGAGGAGGGGTAGAATAGTCTTTCCAGATGCGCACTATAACCAAAAAACACAACTGTTTTTTATATTATAAACTAGAGATTACCCATGCGATAATGGCACGGTGTCGCGATATAACTGAATTAAAATAATTAAATTATTAGATTACTTGTTAGAAAAGAATATTTTGATTCCCAAACTTTCATCGGTACCCGACGGCCTGGCTTGATGTACAAAAAGATATGTCGGCCGCCGGAAGAAAGCAAGCCGACGGCCTGGCTTGATGTACAAAAAGAAATGGTCTGTCGCCTGAGGTCCGCCGACAGCCAGAGGTGGCCCTCCGGTAACCAGGCCACAGCCTGGCGTATATAAAAAAAAATTGATCTGTCGCTGGAGCTTTGCCGGTCGCTGGCGGTGGCCCGCCAGAAAGCAAGTCGTCGGCCTGGCGTAAAAAAAAAAATTGATCGGTCGCTAGAGCTTTGCCGGTCGCTGGCGGTGGCCCGCCAGAAAGCAAGCCGGCGGCTTGGCGTAAAAAAGAAAAAGTCGGCCACCAGAAAGCGCCTGGCGTAAAAAAAAATATGGCCGGTAGGTCTGCCAGAAAGCAAGCCGGTGACCTGGCGTAAAAAAAGAAGAAAGAAAGAAAGAGAAATGATCGGTCGCCCGAAAGTCCGCCGAATGCGTGACGTAAAACAAAAAAAAATTAAAATAAAAAAACTGATTGCTCGGAGGTTCTTTGGAGACTCCCGTAGAAAGTACTTTTTTTGTTAGATAAGTAGTTGTCTTTTTAATTTAATTTAATATTCTAATAGTATGTTTTAAAATTTGTTGTTTGAATATTTTTTGATATTATTATTAAGTATTATTAAATTCCATAGAAAGAGAGAATGGAGAGAAGAAAAAAACTACGACGATAAAAAACACCATTGACTTTAGAAAAATTCACACATTCACTATAGGAGACTCAGAATAGGACGAAATGTGTAATAAGCAAGTTTTATATAGTCATTTAGGGCTGTTTTGGTAACCATGTTAAGCCAAAATAAGACTTTTTATCTAGGTTTATTCGTCGTATCCAAGACAGCTAAGGGGCTTTTTATCAAATTTATCTGTTTGGGTAAAATTGTGTCTGTCTGGGTAAATTATCTGTCTGGGTAAAATGATGCTGTTGTTTACTTTTTCATCTGAATAAACTGTTTGAATAACAAAAATGACCGATCTACCCCTGAATATGAATTATAAGCTGTTTTATAAATTGTTGTTTATTTTCTAAGCAATATAAATAATATAATCCAAAAATCAAAACATAAATTCATAAAGTACTTAAAAATCCAATTTCAAACACAAAGAAGTCAGGTTCAAACACAAAGTAGGCAAATTCAAACACAAAGTAGACAAATTTAAACATTATTGAAAAATCAAATTTGACTCATCTTCTATATATATATTGTTTAATTTTAAACAAAATATCATACATAAATGATTCAATTTTGTATGTAAGTAATATATAAAATATTTAATACATATATACATAATACGTGTAATATACAATATATATTTATATAGAAATATATTTTAAATAGTTAAGAACATATATAATAAATATTATACATATGAATAAATATTAATATATAAATAATATATAATATTTACTTATATATTCATAATATATATGTTATTTTGTATATACAAAAATTTATTTATACAATAATATATAGTAACAAATATTATATATAAATTAATAATGTATATTATTTATATATGAATAATATATATTACATTAGAGAAATATATTTTAAATAGATAAGAATATATATAATAAATATTATACATATGAATAAATGTTAATATATAAGTAATATATAATATTTACTCATATATTCATAATATATATGATATTTTGTAGATCCAAAATTTTGTTTATACAATAATATATAATAATAAATATGATTTATAAATTAATAATGTATGTTATTTATATATGAATAATGTATATTACATTCATTTATATTAAAACTATAATTTTTATATTATATATATAAATGAGTATATATAATGGGGACAAGAGAGTCATTTTTTTGTTCTAAATTATTTATATTGTATATATAAATGTGTGGTTTTCAATTAGGGGTAGGAGAGTCATTTTTTGTCTTAATGGGGACAACACCTATTTTCATGCTTAATGAATAAGCCATTTTTATCTGCGCAAATAAGCTATTAAACCACAAGTAAACACCTTCAAACATCTGAGCGAATAAAATATTTTACCCGTTAAACTGATTAAGTCACGTAAACAATACCAAGTCAAATAATGAAGTGAAATACTCACGAGCTTGATCCACTGAGCGGCTGTTTACTCGTGATTTTCCTATGAGTATTTCACTTCACTATTTGACTTGGTTTTTGTAACTGGCGCTGATGGCCGGATAGCATTTAACTTGAGTGAACAGTTGTCTCTATTTTTCACTTTTCGCAGAATTACCCCTTTCTCTCACCTCTCATCCCTCTCTTATCTCTCTCCCTCTCTCTCTACCAACCATCAATTTACTCGAGTATTGGCAGCCCTCTGGAGCCACCGCCGCCGCCGCAGAAGCCACCACCATCGCCACCGCTGCCGCCGTACGTCGGTGCAGAATGTGTAACCTAGCGATGACAGATCCGGTGGTACAGATGCGGCTCTGGGACCGCTGCCCCTTCGTTTTCCTCCATCCACTCCGCTGTCACCTCCTCACACCTCACGTCTGACATCGCCGCCGGATCGTTTCCGGTGTTCGCCACTTGAATAGGAATGTGAAGACGCAGAAGGCCAATGATGGAAGAGAGAAAGAGAAGAGATATGTTTCATCTTTTTTTACGTGCAAGGGTAAATATCTAATTTTCCTATTTTATCAAACATGTCATCTTATGTACCAAACACCCACACACTAAGGATTTTATCTTGGTCTTATCTAATGAGTCAAGATAACTTTTATCTTTATCATGCCTTATCCTTAGTTAACCTTAAACTTAACATCTGTCGTCAAATTGAGGGAGTAATATTTGTGGAGGGTATTTTCGCCAAAAGAGACTTGTAAACAAGCTGCGAGCCTTTTGCTTTTCTGTGGTGTTTCGAATCGATATTCCTCTTTTTTTTAATTAACAAAAAAACCGATGATGATGTTATTGAGAAAATGTGTGCAACTCAGAATTAATCATAGAATGCTTTTCAGCCAGCCTCTCCTGCAGGACCGAGTGGGAGAGCTCACTCCCTCCACAAAAAAAAAAAAAAAATGCTTTTCAGCCAACATAAAGTTACCACATAGCACTCCCCATTCCTCATACATCAGTTTCTCTTTTAGGGTTTTTGTTTTCGTCGTCCTCCTGCCTGCCTGTCTTCTTCCTTCCATTTCAACTCCTTGCCTGGCATTCGCTCGTGGTTCGGCTTCTCTCATCGTCACACCTTCTGCCCCCTTTACAGCGGTTCTTCTCGTTTTTCTCCATCGTTCAGGTTTGTCCTCTTGGTCTTCCTCCCAAATCTCTTCCCGTTTTTTCCCGACTTCAAAAGAATTTGTGGAATCTTCCTCAGTTTGCCTTTAGGCCTCTGTGTCATCTTTTTTTGGCCCAATTTTGTGAACGCTGATGGAATTCGAGGTCTCCAATTTCTGCTTTAGGGTTTGAATTTGTTTTTTTCTGGGAGTTCTGTAAAGGTTTTTTTGTTTGATTTTGGTTATTTCTTTTTCGCCGTAGCCTCTATATTTTCGCGGGTTTGATTCTTTAATTGTGGCATTGTTTGTGGAACTTATATGTTAGCGCCTCCAGCAGCTGTAGTTTTCATGTTCTACAGCATATTTTTATAGCTTGATGGGTGTGGTACGGTTTGTTGGTTTGTATTCGTTCATACGATGTGTTCATAACTCAATGTATGTGCTATGTTGTGTGGTTATTATATGCCTGCTATGTTCTGTGTTTATTAATATACATATATGTGCTTTTTTTTTGTGGGTGTGTTGTGTGTCTCGATTTTGGGTTGCTGTGGGGGAAATTTGTTTTGTTGCTCTTTGGTATTTCATGTTCTGCAATAGATTTCGAGAGCTGAAAGGCTCTGTAAATTGACAATCATTGTCATTCATATTTCAATTGATTGAACACACACACGCGCGCACGCACACAGTCGCGCGCACACACATAATTGCGTAAATTTCACGCACAATAGACCACAAAAATGCTGTGTTATCTTAGTTTATTTCAGCTCACCGTGGAAGATAGTGTCATTACAGGTGGTGCACCGTGTCGAAAATTGGGCCGGGCTTGCTTGTTCTCGCCGGGCTTCATGAGATCGATGTCGAATCTGGCGCTGAATTCATGTATATAAGAATCGAAATACTGGGTTCTTCCCTTATTTTTTCCTTCTTCTTCTTGAGTACTCTAATTGAAGATATTAGAGCAATTGTTTTGATTGTCATTCCTTGTTTTCTTGGGTTTTTGCAGATGTCGCAAAGTGCTGAGTATGAGACTGTTTCCAAATGAAAAAACTGAGAAGACGTGGGACCAAAATGTAATTTCTTCATTCTTGCCACTTTTCTTTTTGTTACTTCCAGATTTTCTGAAATGAGGAATGAAATATACTCTAATATTTTTGCTGTTTTTACCCTCTACCTTGAGATCTACATTGGAAGTGAACATTCTTCTTTATCAAGGATTACATACTTTTTTGTTTGTTTTTATATAATTTGAATATTTATATTTCAGAAAACCATATATTCAGTCAGTTTAATTTGATTAAGAAACATGAACCTGTAACTGTGTTCCTTTATTTCTTAATTTTGGGAAAAAAATTCAGCATTAAGAACATATAGAAGAAAAAAAGCTCTTTCTATGTTTTACTTGTATTCTATAAAAAAAAGGAGCCATGCTTAAGGGATGATGTTCATTGTTGACAGGTTATGCAAAGAAAATATGAAGTTCTTTTAGGTAGATCTTCTGCCTCTCCTTACATTCCAGTTCTTTTAGATATATATTTGTTAGCTGAACTTTTTTTATTTGGTTGTATTGTGTAGTATTGGTTGCTGATAGGCTGGGTTTTATTTGTTGCAGTAAGTCAGTTCACATTATATGAGTTCTTCAAAGGAAGCAACCCTGATTTTCATGTGGCAATTCCTCCGGGAGCGGCCAAACCATTTTATGCCTCCCTGGTCAAAAAATTTCAGAGAGCTTATAGGGCGGATGCAGTTAAAGGTGATGTTAGTTTTGCTTCTTTTTTTCCAACATTTCCAGATACAATGCTTTGTCGGCTCCTATATTACTCTTCTAGGCCTGCTACAATTTCATTTCTTTCTTCATCCTGTTTTTTCATTTCCTCCGGGTCAGATGTTCTCTCTGCTTTCTCTCTGTTTTTTTTTTTCGTTTTGCTGCTTGTTGCTTGTTTTGATTTGTACGAGTTCTTGAGTTTCTGATTTCTGCCGTTTTCTGGGTTTGCTCTTATGGATTTATGGTTTCCCTCGGAGTTGGGTAAAGTTTTTTTTTTTTTGTTTTAATTATCGATTTGATAAATGCCCTTTCCTATTCTCCTCTTTTTTGTTCTTCCTCTTGGTTTCTAACAAAGCAATTGTCGCCGGTCGTACTCCTCATTTTACTTTCCTCGTCGTCTTTGATTTCGTGCTTTGGGTTGAAGGTATTTTCCTACTTTTTATCTTCAACTTCTGATTTTGGACGTCTGCTCAAAAAAAAAAAGTATTCTCTGAAGATTATATATATATATATATATATATATATATTCATCCGATTTATAGCAGAACAAGAGGCTCAGTTTGAAAGAGTGAGTGTCTGTACCTGTGTTATTGGATCTTCAAATGAGGCTTTTGAGTCTCCTTCATAGCAGTTTGGATGCTTGAAATTGTTGCAGACTGAACTCTAATATTTTTGTTACTTCTAGATTTTTTGAAATGAGGAATGAAATCTACTCTTAATATTTTTGCTGTTTTTACCCTCTAGCTTGAGATTTACATTGGAAGTGAACATTCTTCTTTATCAAGAATTACATACTCTTGTTTGTTTTATATAATTTGAATAGTTATATTTTAGAAAATCATATATTCAATCAGTTTAATTTGATTAAAATACATGAACCTGTAACTGTGTTCCTTTATTTCTTAATTTTAGAAAAGAAAGATTCAGCGTTAAGCACATATAGAAGAAAAAAAGCTCTTTCTCTGTTTTACTTATATTTAAAAAAAAAAAGCCATGCTTAAGGGATGATGTCCATTGTTGACAGGTTATGCGAAGAAAATATGAAGTTCTTTTAGGTATATCTTCTGCCTCTCCTTACATTCAGGTTCTTTTAGATATATATTTGTTAGCTGTGCTTTTTTTATTTGGTCGAATTGTGTAGTATTGGTTGTTGATAGGTCGGATTTTATTTGTTGCAGTAAGTCGGTTCACATTATACGAGTTCTTGAAAGGAAAGAAGCCTGACTTTCACGTGGCAATGCCTCCGGGAGCGGGCGGCAAACCATTTTATGCCTGCCTGGTCGAAAAGTTTCAGAAAGCTTCTAGGGCGGATGCAGCTAAAGGTGATTTTAGTTTTGCTTCTTTTTCCAACAGTTCCAGATACAACCCTAAAGCAATGTTACATCATAATATGCACAAAAACAATGTTACATGGAAAATGAGGTTGATTGCAATTTTTGGCATAGCTGGGCTCAATTGTGGGACGAATATGCGGAACATCGAGAAAGGAAGGGTCATGCGGTCTGCATCTTGCAACTTGGTTAAATATTGAAATGGTACGTACTGAATAAATAATTACGTACCTATTTCAAAGATCATAACATAAATATCTTTTCTAGGAATCCATACAGAGCAGAATATTATCTAATAAATTTTTATAACTTTATCACAAACTTGAGAGGAGTACAGATCTAACTCTTGAACATAGGTTCGTACAGAGCAGAATATTATCTAATAAATTTTTATAACTTTATCACAAACTTAAGAGGAGTACAAATCTAACTCTTGAACAAAGGTTCGTATCCTATAGGTTATCTTATTCATCAACAGATAAGTATTAACACTAAAACATACACGCAAAAACTAAAACTTGAATCATCTCTACACCATTATAACGGCATCAATTAATTTTTGAGTTAGTTCAATATACCATAAAAGTCATGGAAAGTACCACACATAACCGTTTATAGATGAGACGGTTCATATACAAGAACATGCAAAAGAATCACAAAAAAAAAACATAAGGACCATGATGATCGGATTGAAGTACGTGATTCAAGTGAGACGATTCAAGATCTGTGTGTTCTTTGGTTTTATTTTGAGAGAACCAATGGAAACTGTATAACGAAATCTTCAAGTGATATTTGGTCTTAAATTTTTTTGCAGGTATCGATGGAGGGGAGTTATGCACCAACTGTTGAGCCGCCTATATCATTTAATTTTTTTATTATTATTATAATAATTCGTAGTTAATGTAATTCCTTTAAACATTTGTTAAAACAAAAGTTATTTTGAAAACATTTTTTTGATTAATGTTAACTATTAAAACGTTTTTTTATATCTTTCCGTAATACGAAGTAAAGGTAATTAAAAAACCATCCATATTTTTAGCACGTCAACAAACAAATCCAATGATATCCCTAAACATTAGCGATTTGAGTTTAATTACATTGTTTTTGTTTTCCTTGGCAACAGTATAATGAAGAAAAACAAGAAGAAAGCTAAAACTATTTGTCCTACAAGATCAGTGCAAACAAAGTGGATATGAACAAGCATAATCAAGAAAACAATGAGAATACACAACCAAACGTATGTCATTCTGAGTTGCATCCAAGCCATATTACAACAACAGGTACGCATGTGTGAATGTTTTATAGATTTATATGTACTTTTGTTGATTGTTCATCATGTAGTGTTCATTCATTGTAATTTGTTAAAATGTTCCACCGACACCATTGATTCATTCAATAAACAAGCGGAAAGCACGTATGGATAACAACACGTTAGGTAATACTATTGCCATACAAGATAGGCAAAATATAATGAGAGTATGAAAGGCCTCCTATGAAACGTACAAACATTCCATACCGTGATATTACCAAACATGTTAATGGGCGTCATCTGTCTACCAATAGTAATGAATCGTATCCTATTCTTTAAGTAAACTTGCAACAATAGTTAAGACGTTTAAGTAAACCTTACTTTGTTACATTATGTGTGCTTTTGTTTAAAGGTAAGGTCATGATACTGGAATTGATTTACCTTCATCTGGACGGCAGCCTCATACAAATACTACACCAGGTATGCATCGTATATTTTTGTAATTTACGTTTTATAGGTACACCAATTTGCTGTTATACGTGTGTTCGTTTATAGGCACTCCTGACTCTTTAGCGATACGTTGTAGGGGAAGACGTGTACTCGATGATATAACAAATACTAACCGATCAAATATCTATCAGAGTACTCCTGATTCCTTGAAACATGTTGCAACTCGGCCAATGTAATCTTTCTTATCATTAGAGGTATATAGACCGGCAACCTTGCGACCGATAAGACTCTTCGGAGGACGATTACGACTCCTTAGAAGGACTGGTCTGGTAGGTATAACAACGTCACGTACCTCTAATCGTTCGTGTAGATGTGCGTGTTTATTTATTTGTATATGTGTATGTATTCAGGTGTAGTTTAGTTTCGCACTTGCGTAAACTTGGCCGGTCCAGTTTTCAAATTTTACTTCTTCTCCAGCTACACTTCTGCTGTATATTACTGCCGGCCCGTTCTTACAATAGAACATGTCATGGAGATACTCGAGGAAATGAATAAATGTGCATGTCCCCCTATTTGGAGTGGGTCTGGTACTAATTTGGCTGTGTGTTAGAGCCCTCGAGCATTACGGGCTAGATTCAATCCGCGACCTGGGACAGAGGACTGTTGTTGAAATTGATACATATTTTCTGCTATGACAAGGGTACTCAACAGAAAAGGAATGATTATGATGAGGCTTCCTTGTTCGTTGAAGGTATGGAATCTTCCTTATCATACATTCAATGTCCTCCATCCAGTCCAGTTCAGGATTGCGATCGAGCATGGACTGATGCACTTTATCTTAGATATAATTTCATTCTTAGATTTTTTTTATTTTTTTCCGTTTCGGTGTTTTTTGCTTGTTTTGTTTATTATTTTATCTGAATTCATAGCATGGACAAACTCCGATTTTCTTTCCACTTTGGAGTTTCGTGTTCCTCGATCCATCAGTTTTGTGTTTTGGTTCGTTTTTCTCTCACATCTTTTCCTTTTTTTCCTGCAATTTTGGAAGAAATTGTGGGGTCTTCTTACATTTGCTTGTCGAACAGATTTCGTAAATGTTGGTGGAACTTCTGAGAGATCAAGTTTTTCATATCTTGATTTTTCGATTCTTTTTGGGTCCCTGTGGAATTGAGGCAACATGGAAATAGATGAGTGAGGTTTTGAGGAACATCATACTATTTAGGGTTAAAAAACAGGGTTGGTGTGTGTGTAATGATGTAAAAATAAAAATATCGTTGAATATGTTGTTAGTATAAACAGGTTATGCATTACTTTTTGATATATATTGTGTTGCTTTCTCGTTGATTACACACTGCTTCGGGCTTCTTAATATGAGCGTGTATGTAGTGTGGGTTTGTTGGTGTTTCAGGGTTCGGCTATTTCTCCACTGAATACCTATGACCATATTGTTCCACTGAATACCTACGAATTCCAGGTATTCGAAGATCTCTTGCTCGGAATTGGTTATATGTGTCTGCTATGTGTTCGTCTAAATGCCGATGAATTTATTTTAGTTTATGACATAACATAAATTGTACTATATATCAGATCACATGTTTGACAATTATCCTATATTCCTATATAATAAAATTGAATCCAGATTTAATTCTTCAAGCGTTATTCATGGGCACCCACTTGCATCGCACGGGGTGCAAAGCTAGTGTCTATATAAATGGTCACTTGTTCCCTTCTTCCCACGAGTCTACATTTATCTCTCTCTCTCTCTCTCTCTTTCATTCCTTCATCTTCTTCTCCTCTCCTCATTCTCTCCCATTCATTTCTTATCTCGGTTCCAACACCCCCCACGAACACTTCTCCTCGGCTTCTTCTTCTCCTCACACTCTCTCTTCCTTCCTTTACTCTCTTTCGGTCCCAGCACCCCTCGCACCCTGCACTTTTCCCTGGTTTCTCTCTCTCTCTGAAATCCTAAGCTACACAAGAAATCTTTTTTTTTTTTTTGTTTAAAGTCGATGATGTAGTAATTGAGAAAATGTGTGCTACTCAGGATTAATCATAGAATGCTTTTCAGCCAACATAAAGTTACCACAATATAAATGGTCACCGGTTCCCTACATATATTTGTCCCTCTCTACTCTCTCTCTCTCTCTATTTATCGGTGTCTGAAACCCTAAGCTACACAAGAAATCCTTCTTTATGAGTACTCCCTCACACCATACAACAAAGGTAAGAAAATACAAAAAACTTGTATATTTTGCTGAAAAAAATGAAAAGTTCTATATACAAGTCTTTTTTCGGTCTTTGTATGAAGAAGATATATCCGACTATGTCACAAGCTTTCAGAAATAAGAGGTATATATGTGTGTATATATTTATATGATCGCATGTGTGTAGACTTTTCATGATTTGTAACAATTTTTTTTTTCATTTTCTTTGAATCTGTGTAAAAAACAAACATCGGAGTTTGCTAAGTGGAAATTATTTTTTTTCCTCTTCATATTTTTCTCTTAGCACAGGCATATCCACCACCAGCCTCATTGGCGTCGGAAATTTAGGAACGGTGGTTCACAAGGGAATCTGCAATCGATTCAGATCGGCTGCAATTAAAAGAATGCTGCTAAGTCGGGTACATCAGAGCACCTTGGAACATCTTGCTCTGAACGACTACCACAATAATATTGTTCGTATTTATACGATCATTGTTCGTGAGTCGTTCATTGAGTGCTCCATAGAGCTTTGTTTGTATAACCTGACGGAGGTAGTCAAACATAACTTATCCACGACTATGAAGCTGATGATAATGAGGTATTATATATTTAAATATTATATTATATAAAAAAATGCTCTGTTGTAAAGTAGTTAAAAATTTATTTTGTGCATCACACTGTCGAGGAATGAAAAACATCTGTCAAATAATATCGAAAAAATCGTAAAATATCTTAGCTTCTTTCTTATCCTTACGAGATTAATAAATATTGAATACTCACGTAAGTTACTTAATTTTCACTTGATTATTTCACTGTCTACTCTTTGTGAAACATGGTCTTGGCTGTCGTGTAATGTAATTTCCTATCCTTTTTGGTGTTAGGACTTTCTGCTTGGAGATTCGCTATTGTACGAATATATTCTTACTAGCGGATAGAAATATCAAAGATTAATTAATAGACAAATATACTTTTTACTGTTTTTTTTCTTCCTCTAACCCTAATTTATCCCTTTTTAAAAAAAATGATTATGGTATTATTTATATTATTAATTAAAGATGAATGAAAGAGAAAAAACTACCGGAGATAAGTGAAAAATATATAAGTTAGGGATAATGATGAGTTCTATTAGAGTTTTTTTTTGTTTTCTTTTTTTATTGTTCACACAACCCAATTCAAATTCATATTGCTCAATTTTCATGTTACTATTTTTATTTTTCATCTAGACCAATTTCAGTATTGTGGCGTAACTTTTTAAATGCTTAATCCGGTTACATGGGATATTTAGAGGTGTTAGATTTTTGCATCGGCCGAATATTATTTTGCTCACTCTCAATCCGGAGAATATCCTGATTGTGCAAGGTTATTCTTCTGCACTTCACGCTAAGATCTCGACGATTGAAATTGTTAAAAACAGCACAAGGACAGGTATAAATGCTACGATATGTAAAATATTTTCTTCAATAAATAATATTATGATATTTATACATCATTGCTTACGCCGTCCTTTATTATAAGTTTCATTTGAGTTAATTATAATATTCCAATATATAAGACTCTTTATCAAGTTGTTTGTAATTACTGAGAGCCATTTACAAAAATACCTCTAAATTTACTCACTCTCCATAAAAATAAAAAAAATTGGAGAGAATATTATTATTATTAATAAGGGTAAAGTGGGAAATTAATTTTTTCAAAGGTACTTTTATACTTTTAACTAACTCCTTGTGTGATATTGATTAGTTAATTAAAAAGACTTGTAATAAGGATCTGACGAGTATATTATAAGTTCGTATATAGTCAAAACAACACCATGTTATTATTTTTTTCATTTTGGGTGTCCCAATTTATGCAGGTTGGCTGGCAACGGAGAGTTCGACATTCTATAGCACAGCTACAGATATATATGCTATGAAATGCATATATCACTATTTGATAGTTGGAGGGCATTGCACGTTTAGTAAGCCACCTGATGTCACCATGAGGTAAGGTGACATACAAGGTGCAAGTCATCTTGTGTCTGGCTTCTCCAACCACACGCATCTTGATAGTTGGTGGCATCGCATTGTCTCCGATGCGTGTGGTTGGAGAAGCCAGGACACAAGATGACTTGTACCTTGTATGTCACCATACTCTCTCATGGTGACATCAGGTGGTTTACTAAACGTGCAATGCCCTCCAACTATCAAATAATGCTATATGTATCTCATAACATATATATGTGTAGCCGTGCTATAGAATGTAGAACTCTCCGGTGGCAGCCAACCTGCATAAATTGGGAAACCCAAAAAGAAAAAAAAAATATTAACATGGTGTTGTTTTAACAATATACGAACTTATAATATACACCATCTGATCTTTATTATAAGTTATTTTTAACTAATTCATCAATATCAAGGAGAGTTAGTTAAACGTATAAAAGTACCTTCAAAAAAATTAATTTTCTACTTTACCCTTATTAATAATGATAACATTTTCTCGCCAATATTTTTTATGGAGAAGTAAATTAAGGGTATTTTTGTAAATGGTTCTCAATAATTACGAACAATTTGATAAAGGGACTTATATGTTGGACTATTTTAATTATCTCAAATGAAATTTATAATAAGGATGGAGGGAGTAATGATGTATCAATTTCATAATTTTATTTAATGAAGAAAATATTTTACATATCGTAACATTTATACTTGTCGTGCTGTTTTTAACAATATCAATCGTCGAGATCTTAGCATGCATTGCAGAAGAATATTATTGCACGATCAAGATATTTTCCGGACTGAGAGTGAGCAAGGTAATGTTCCGGCGATACAAAAATCTAACACCTCTAAGAATATCCCTAGTAACCAGATTAGGCATTTATAAAGTTATGCCACCATACTGAAGTTAGTCTAAATGAAAAATAAAAATAGTAACATGAAAGTTGAGCTATATGAATTGAGATTGGGCTGCATGAACAATGAAAAAAAAAGAACTTATCATTATCCCTACGCAACTTTTTTTTCACTTATCTCCGATAGTTCTCTTTCATTCATCTTTAATAAATAATATAAATTAAGTTAATCAATAATATATATTTTTACCATAATCGCTTTTTTTTTTTAAAAAAAAGGATAAATTAGGGATTAGAAAGAAAAACAGTAAAAGGTATACTTGTCTATTAATTAATCTTTGATATTTATGTCCGCTGCTAACAATATATTCGTACAACAGGGAATCTCCAAGCAGAAAATCCTTACGCCAAAAAGAATAGGAAGATTACATTACACGACAATCAACACCGTGCTTCATAAATAGTAGACAGTAAATTAAAATCATGTGAAAATCAAGTAAATTATATGAGTATTCAATATTTTTTAATCTCGTAAGGATAAAAAATAAGTTAAGATATTTTACGATTTTTTCGATATTATTTGACAGATGTTTTTCATTCCTCAACAGTGTGATCCACAAAATAAATTTTGGTCTACTTTACAACAAAGCATTTTTTTATGTAATATAATACCTCATTATCATCGGCTTCATAGTCGTGGATAAGTTAAGCTACACAAGAAATCTCTCAAACGTTAAGCTACACCAGAAATCCTTCTTTATAAGTACTCCCTCACACCATACAACAAAGGCAAGAAAATACAAGAAACTTATATATTTTGTTGAAATACAAGTCTTTTTTCGGTCTTTGTATGAAGAAGATATATCCGACGATGTCCCAGGCATTTAGAAATAAGAGGTATATATGTGTGTATATATTTCTACAAACATTGATCGTATAAATACGAACAATATTATTGTGGTAGCTCAGAGCACCCTAGAACATCTTGCTCGACTACCACAATAATATTGTTCGTATTTATACGATCAATGTTTGTATAAATATATACACGCATATATACCTCTTATTTTTGAAAGCTTGGGACATCGTCGGATATATCTTCTTCATACAAAGACCGAAAAAAGACTTGTATTTCAACAAAATATATAAGTTTCTTGTATTTTCTTGCCTTTGTTGTATGGCCGATCTGAATCGATTGTAGATTCCCTGCACTGTTCGTAAGTTTCCGATGCCAATGAGGCTGGTGGTGGATATGCCTGTGCTAAGAGAAAAATATGAAGAGGAAAAAAAAATTTCCACTTAGCAAACTCCGATGTTTGTTTTTTTACACAGATTCAAAGAAAATGAAAAAAAAATTGTTACGAATCATGAAGAGTCTACACACATGTTATCATATAAATATACACATATATATACCTCTTATTTCTGAAAGTTTGGGACATCGTCGGATATATCTTCTTCATACAAAGACCGGAAATGTTTTTTTAGCAAAATATATAAGTTTCTTGTATTTTCTTGCCTTTGTTGTATGGTGTGAGGAAGTACTTCTAAAGAAAGATTTCTTGTGTAGCTTAACTTATCCACGACTATGAAGCCGATGATAATGAGGTATTATATTTAAATATTATATAAAAAATGCTCTGTTATAAAGTAGTCCAAAATTTCTTTTGTGGATCACACTGTCGAGGAATGAAAAACATCTGTCAAATAATATCGAAAAAATCGTAAAATATCTTATCTTCTTTCTTATCCTTACGAGATTAATAAATATTGAATACTCACGTAAGTTACTTAATTTTCACTTGATTATTTCACTGTCTACTCTTTGTGAAACATGGTCTTGGCTGTCGTGTAATGTAATTTCCTATCCTTTTTGGTGTAAGGACTTTCTGCTTGGAGATTCGCTGTTGTACGAATATATTCTTACTAGCGGATAGAAATATCAAAGATTAATTAATAGACAAATATACTTTTTACTGTTTTTCTTTCTTCCTCTAACCCTAATTTATCACTTTTTAAAAAAAAATGATTATGGTATTAATTTATATTATTAATTAAAGATGAATGAAAGAGAAAAAACTACCGGAGATAAGTGGAAAATAAATCAGTTAGGGATAATGATGAGTTCTATTAGAGTTCTTTTTCTTTTTTCTTTTTTTATTTTTCACACAGCCCAATTCAAATTCATATTGCTCAATTTTCATGTTACTATTTTTATTTTTCATCTAGACCAATTTTAGTATGGTGGCGTAACTTTTTAAATGCTTAATTGGGTTACTTGAGATATTTAGAGAGGTGTTAGATTTTTGCATCGGCCGAATATTACTTTGCTCACTCTCAATCCGGAGAATATCCTAATCGTGCAAGGATATTCTTCTGCACTTCACTCTAAGATCTCGACGATTGAAATTGTTAAAAACAGCACAAGGACAGTATAAATGTTACGATATGTAAAATATTTTCTTCAATAAATAATATTATGATATTTATACATCATTGCTCACGCCGTCCTTTATTATAAGTTTTATTTGAGTTAATTATAATATTCCAATATATAAGTCTCTTTATCAAGTTGTTTGTAATTATTGAGAACCATTTACAAAAATACCCCTTATTTTACTCACTCCATAAAAATAAAAAAATTTGGAGAAAGAATATTATTATTATTAATAAGGGTAAAGTAGGAAATTAATTTTTTCAAAGGTACTTTTATACTTTTAACTAACTCCTTGTGTGATATTGATTAGTTAATTAAAAAGACTTGTAAT
The DNA here is from genome assembly GCA_033398695.1 of Orobanche coerulescens. Classification (NCBI taxonomy): domain Eukaryota; kingdom Viridiplantae; phylum Streptophyta; class Magnoliopsida; order Lamiales; family Orobanchaceae; genus Orobanche; species Orobanche coerulescens. Next base: position 147,337,888 of record CM065814.1, on the reverse strand, counting down.
AAGGATCTGACGAGTATATTATAAGTTCGTATATTGTCAAAACAACACTATGTTGTTATTATTTTTTTCATTTTGGGTGTCCCAATTTATGCGGAGTTGGCAGCGGAGAGTTCGACATTCTATGCATTTCTGAGATATATATCTTTATGAAATACATATATCACTATTTGATAGTTGGAGGGCATTTCACGTTTAGTAAGCCACCTGATGTCACCATGAGGTAAGGTGACATAAAAAGTGCAAGCCATCTTGTGTCCTGGCTTCTCCAACCACACGCATCTTGATAGTTGGTGGCATCGCATTGTCTCCGATGCGTGTGGTTGGAGAAGCGAGGACACAGATTTGCACCTGTATGTCACCATACTCTCTCATGGTGACATCAGTGGTTTACTAACGTCAATGCCTCCAACTATCAAATAATGATATATGCATCTCATAACATATATATCTGTAGCCGTGCTATAGAATGTAGAACTCTCCGGTGGCAGCCAACCTGCATAAATTGGGAAACCAAAATAAAATAAAATAATATGGTGTTGTTTTGACAATATACACTATCTAATCTTTATTATAGGTCCTTTTTAACTAATTCATCAATATCAAGGAGAGTTAATTAAAGGTATAAAAGTACTTTAAAAAAATTAATTTTCTACTTTACCTTTATTAATAATGATAACATTTTCTCTCCAATATTTTTTATAGAGAAGTAAATTAAGGGTATTTTTGTAAATGGTTCTCAATAATTACACACAATTTGATAAAGGAACTTATATGTTGGACTATTTTAATTACCTCAAATGAAACTTATAATAAGGACGGAGGGAGTACTGATGTATCAATTTCATAATTTTATTTAATGATGAAAATATTTTACATATCGAAACATTTATACATTTCATTGTGCTGTTTTTAACAATATCAATCGTCGAGATCTTAGCATGCATTGCAGAAGAATATTCTTGCACGATAAGGATATTCTCCGGACTGAGAGTGAGCAAGGTAATGTTCCGGCGATACAAAAATCTAACACCTCTAAGAATATTCCTAGTAACCAGATTAAGCATTTATAAAGTTACGCCACCATACTGAAGTTGGTCTAAATGAAAAATAAAAATAGTAACATGAATGTTGAGCTATATGAATTGAAATTGGGCTGTATGAACATACTGAAGTTGGTCTAGATGAAAAATAAAAATAGTAACATGAAAGTTGAGCTATATGAATTGAAATTGGGGTGCATGAACAATGAAAAAAGAACTCTAATAGAACTCATCATTATCCCTAACTAACTTATTTTTCGCTTATCTCCAATAGTTCTCTCTTTCATTCATCTTTAATTAATAATATAATTAAGTTTAATCAATAATATATATTAGTACCATAGTTGCTTTTTTTTTTTTAAAAAAAAGGATAATTTAGGGATTAGAAAGAAAAACAGTATATATTTGTCTATTAATTAATTTTTAGTATTCAATATTTTTTAATCTCGTAAGGATTAAAAAGAAGTCAAGATATTTTACGAATTTTTATTTTACAATTAAAGGGCAGAAATGTCTTTTTCTTTGGATTTCTTGACGGATGTTTTTCATTCCTCGACTATGTGACCCGCAGAAAATAAATTTTGGACTAATTTTTGAAGTATACTCGTGAATCTTTAGTCATGTTCCATGATGTACGTGATGATTTTATAATATCTATCACGTAATGTGACATGACTATGGCAATTATTTCGACTCATCATATTTTTCATGTAACTGGAGAAGCCTATGATTTTGGTAGTTTTGGAATTTCATCTCATTTCTTCTTCATATGAAGGCTGCGACAGGAAGGGCATACGGCGTAAAATTTTGCCACTTTGTCTTTTGCATGAATTGTAGTGTTAACTAATTTTCGATAATTAATTGGCACTATAATTTTCATGCCACCGACCCCAACATAGTTGGGATTAAGGTGCAGTTGATGATACTTGTGAATCTTTAATGAATATATTGTTCCACATGGAACATATATTATATATAAATATACATTTTCGTATCTAGTTGTATTATGCTCCTATATAGTACCACCAAATACAATGTCTATATAAATGGTCACCGGTTCCCTTCTTTCCCACAAGTCTACATTTATTTTTGTCCCCCTCTCTCTCTCAAACGTTAAGCTACACAAGAAATCCTTCTTTATAAGTACTCCCTCACACCATACAACAAAGGCACGAAAATACAAGAAACTTAAATATTTTGCTGCAAAAAATGAAAGGTTCTATATACAAGTCTTTTTCTGGTCTCTGTATGAAGTCATCATATCGGACGATGTCCCAAGCTGTAAAAGAAGGGGTATATATGTATATATTTATATGATCCTATGTGTGTAGAATCTTTGCCACTTTGTCTTTTGCATATTTATATGCGTTGCTCCGCGAGCCCACGAGGCTTCATGGAGTTCTTGGGCGGAACCTTTTGAGTTTTCGAGGCGGGTCTTGAGGTGCCGTTTTATAATTTCATCAACCGCCTTGACTTGTCAGTTGGATCATGGATTGTGCGATGTGGATAAGTTGTTTCATATACGAGGCCGTCGCGAAGGCACGAAATTCTTATTGTCATTATATGGCTTCCATGGACTGAGGGGTCGAGCAATTTCCAAATAAGATCGATTATGTTTTGTTCGGTTGTCCGAGCTAGGGGTTCAGCCTCGATCCGCTTTGCGGAAAAATCAAGCTGCGACAACGGCGTGTGCACCTCAACTCGTCTTTTAGATAGGGGGCCGACCGACGATCATCCACTTGACGAATGGCGAAGGCACTAAACGGAAGTGGGTTTCTTGGGAGGCTCGGATCTAAGAAGCGAAGGTTTGGCATTGGGCGTACTTTTGCCCGGCTCCGGTACCCTTTTGAGACTCGACCATTAATATCCTTGTCGGAGCAATTTGTAGGCCGATCTTAGGGCCGCCAAGTGGTGTCGCGTGTCAGCTTGGGCACCTTTACGAGGGCGTACTTGGATAAGCCTTTCGTGATGGAACTTGGACACCTTCGCATAAAGTTCCTTGATGGCGAAGGGTAGATTAAGGTTGAAGTGATCATTTTTGCGGGCGAATCTTTGCGGCGAGGGCATGAAACAAGAATTGTATTTGTAGCTCGAATTGTTCGGTTGTCAGGGAGTCAACTCGGCTGTTCTTGGTTCGAGGAAGGTGTTAGATAGTTCCCCGAAAATTTTACTACCGGGTCCGAGCCAGGCTGAGGTAATTGACCAATCTGGGCTTCCTGGCTTCGTATTCGCCCCTAATTTGATTTACCACCAACTGAGAATCACTCAAAGATAGTGAGGTGAGCAAGACCAAGGGAGGTCGCCATCTTCAGACCGGCCAGGAGGGCTTCACATTCCGCTCCATAGTCGGTGGCTAGGAAACCTAAGCGAATGACCGAGCAGAACAAACGTTGGTCGGGACTGGCGAGGACTATTCCTACGCCTGCCCGGCCTGCAGTTGGGGATCCGTCCATATGGAGCGACCGCTCTAATTGGTTATTCTCTCGCTGGTGAAAACTTTGCAGTAAAATCTAAGGTTCCAGAGGGCAGGTCTTTACTTTCGAGGGGCTAGTATGAGCGTATAGGCCAGCTTTCTCCCCCGGGGCGTATCTGAGCTCGGCATCAGATAGACCGGATGTCGAACCGCATTTTTCGCTTAAGCGAAGGCGGTGCAAGTTGCAGTGTCAGATATCGTGAGATACGGGCGGGGGGTTCTCCTCGGGCCGGTAGTTGCAGGATTAGTGCTTCTGCTAAGACTTCCTTGGTAATTTTGTCGGCCGGGCCCCGTTTTCCTTAGATTCTGAATAATCGACAAAAGAGTATGCCTTTGTTTGTTTCAGTTTTACTAACATGTTCTACTTTCTGCTGTTTTTTCATCACTTCGCATTTCAAGTTTCACTGTCGGCATCCTAATGGCATTGTTGAAGCGCTTACGAAATAAACCCGTTAGGTTCCGATGACTCCATCTGATTTCAGCCTAATCTTCGCCTAATAGCGGCTTGATTTCGTTGATGACGTTTATTCTTGACTGCACCCTAACGGACTACTTTTTCTAGATTACCAGGATCTTTATGAGGATCTGGTGGGAGTTCCGAAAGTTCTTGCAGATATTGTGGAGTCATTGGCGATTGCGATGTATTGTTGATTGCAACTTTAATTTGAAGGATACAAGGGGATTCTTTAGAAGCCTTCTAGAGCCTTGAACTATGCTCGATATTCCCCGAGTTACGACCTTTAAAAGGTCAGTCGAGTCAAGCAGGAACTCACGATTACAATGGTTCCTGTGCTTTCAACTCACAATTACAATGGTTCCTGTGCTTTCATATCACCACTTATTGGTGAGGGTGGTCCTTCCCGGATGAACGCAGGGTATGCCAAAGCGTTCCGCCACCTCGAACGGGTTTCCTTTCTTTGTGGCGGGCTGATAATGTTTAGAACTTGAAGTAGTTACAGCTTGAACGATTCGTTCAGGATTCCGGAGGTTCAAGCCCTCCTTCTAGCGCCAATCTGTTGACGTCTGATTTGGTCAACGTCACGTGTGCTGATCTGGACGAATGGATCGAAGCCACGTAGAAAATAATAAATAGGATGAAAAAGTTTGGATCACTAAATTTTATTAATGACCTTGATTTGAAGTAGAGCCGAGCTGATTATTTTGAGCCGGTATATCTACTTTTCTCACTTATTACAAACTCTCTTTTCTCTCTCTTTTTATCATAAATGCCAAAAGTCCCAAGATCCCTTTCTACTGTACATCCCTTCTATATATAGGCAATCTAGGCCAATTAGGAGATGACAGCTGGCGAATGTTGGGAATATGCCCAAAACACTTGTCGACCGTGAATATGCCTTAGACACGTGGCGTCCTCTAAGGGTTACCTCGGGAAGGGACATGACCGCATGCGTTAATTGGTATGCGGGCACATCCCGCATCCTTCTGGCGATGCTTATCCGCTGGGGTCGGTCCTCGGGTCTCTCGCCGTTCAGGTCGGCCTTGTTGTAATCTTGAATCGGAGCGTGTTTATCTTCGATCTGCTCGGCCCTCCCGGTCCGGATATCGACCCTGACCGGTCCGGTCTTCAACGAGCCCGGGAAAAGATCGGGTTCATACCCGGTCCGGTTTCGGGCTCTGCTCGGCCTGTTCGGTTGATTGGGTGCTCGGTTGCACAGGTGCTTACGTGGATGCCAAGGTGGATGGGCTATCAACAAATGTCATCTCAGTTTTTATCATGTTCATTCATCTGGTTTTAATGTCATCTCAGTTTTTATCATGTTTACAACGCATCTTATTTGTGCAGAGAAACAAGTGGACTCAAACAGTTCTTCAAAGCCTTCCAATGCATCTGGTATGTTTAATGTTCAATCTTAAATGATTATAATTTGCTGTGCAAGATTATTTAACATCATCTCTGTTCATGTGTAAAAAAAGCATGTTCAATGTATTATTATTCACATTATCTTATCTTTTTTATGATATGTTCAATGAAAAAATAGTGGAAGCAAAAAGGACTCCAAAGCATTCTTATGCCTCTCGTATGTTTAATGTTGAATGTTTTAGTTTTCATGTTCAGATCTATTCCTGCTTTGATCATGCTATGTAAATGGATGCAATAAGGCATGGTAAAATGAAATCTACTGAGGGTATGTTTACTTACTCAAAATGCGAACGATACCAATGTGTATTGTGTTTGTTACAAATGACAAATTCATATTTATATTTGCAGACAAAATAGTTGAGAAACAAAACACTCCACTAAACCAAGTGGATCCAATGACTGATGACATAACCGTCGATGGAAGATGCATTTTCATTTGGCATTCCCACCGTGTGAAACAAGAGAAAGATCCTTACTCTCTTGACTTGGTACTTGAAGACAATGAAGTAAGTAATCATTTACTCGATATTACATGACAGTTTGATAAGTAGATATAATAATTCAACATTTTGTCTAATATATTTTCTAAACAGTCTATTCGCATTCAGGTCTACATCAAGAAGGAGTTGATGTACAAGTATCAGCTGATCTTCGTGGAGGGACAATGTTACTAGATTTCAACCTTTGGTGTAGCGGTTTCAAAATTCCATTCCACGGGAACACAACAGTTACCCGCATTGATCCTATTGTAATGTCAATGGCTTCGTGTTCGAGCCTTCAATGCTTTGCCTGACAGCGAAAAATGCTGTTGGTATGTTTTATTTCATATACAAAAAAATCATACTTTGTTACACGCAAAATGTTTTTTAACCAAGATCTTTTTATGTGTGTTTACAGATGTCATAGGCAATGTTGTGGCCACCGGAGACACCGTGCCTGTTAACTGGGCTGGTGTGCGAAAGATAAGAACAGTGAGCGAGCATTTTATTTTGAATTTATGAGTTGACTGTAATAAGGTTACATCATAATATGCACAAAAACAATGTTACAGGGAAAATGAGGTTGATTGCAATTTTTGGCATAGCTGGGCTCAGTTGTGGGACGAATATGCGGAACATCGAGAAAGGAAGGGTCATGCGGTCCGCATCTTGCAACTTGGTTAAATATTGGAATGGTACGTACTGAATAAATAGTTACGTACCTATTTCAAAGATCATAACATAAATATCTTTTCTAGGAATCCATACAGAGCAGAATATTATCTAATAAATTTTTATAACTTTATCACAAACTTAAGAGGAGTACAGATCTAACTCTTGAACATAGGTTCGTACAGAGCAGAATATTATCTAATAAATTTTTGTAATTTTATCACAAACTTGAGGAGTACATATCTAACTCTTGAACACAGGTTCGTATCCTATAGGTTATCACATTTATCAACAGATAAGTATTAACACTAAAACATACACGCATTTTTGAGTTAGTTCAATATACCATAAAAGTCATGGAAAGTACCACACAACCGTTTATAGATGAGACGGTTCATATACAAGAACATGCAAAAGAATCACCGAAAAAAAAACATAAGGACCATGATGATCGGATTGAAGTACGTGATTCAAGTGAAAGACGATTCAAGATCTGTGTGTTTTTTGGTTTTATTTTGAGAGAACCAATGGAAAGCTATAACGAAATCTTCAAGTGATATTTGGTCTTAAAATTTTTGCGGTGTCGATGGAGGAGTTATGCACCAACCGTTGAGCCGCCTATATCATTTAATTTTTTATTATTATTATAATAATTCGTAGTTAATGTAATTCCTTTAAACAATTGTTAAAACAAAAGTTATTTTGAAAACATTTTTTTGATTAATGTTAACTATTAAAGCGTTTTTATATCTTTCCGTAATCTGAAGTAAAGGTAATTAAAAAACCATCCATATTTTTAGCACGTCAACAAACAAATCCAATGATATCCCTAAACATTAGCGATTTGAGTTTAATTACATTGTTTTTGTTTTCCTTGGCAACAGTATAATGAAGAAAAACAAGAAGAAAGCTAAAACTATTTGCCCTACAAGATCAGTGCAAACAAAGTGGATATGAACAAGCATAATCAAGAAAACAATGAGAATACACAACCAAACGTATGTCATTCTGAGTTGCATCCAAGCCATATTACAACAACAGGTACGCATGTGTGAATGTTTTATAGATTTATATGTACTTTTGTTGATTGTTCATCATGTAGTGTTCATTCATTGTAATTTGTTAAAATGTTCCACCGGCACCATTGATTCATTCAATAAACAAGCGGAAAGCAAGTATGGATAACAACACGTTAGGTAATACTATTGCCATACAAGATAGGCAAAATATAATGAGAGAGTATGAAACGCCTCCTATGAAACGTACAAACATTCCATACCGTGATATTACCAAACATGTTAATGGGCGTCATCTGTCTACCAATAGTAATGAATCGTATCCTATTCTTTAAGTAAACTTGCAACAATAGTTAAGACGTTTAAGTAAACCTTACTTTGTTACATTATGTGTGCTTTTGTTTAAAGGTAAGGTCATGATACTGGAATTGATTTACCTTCATCTGGACGGCAGCCTCATACAAATACTACACCAGGTATGCATCGTATATTTTTGTAATTTACGTTTTATAGGTACACCAATTTGCTGTTATACGTGTGTTCGTTTATAGGCACTCCTGACTCTTTAGCGATACGTTGTAGGGGAAGACGTGTACTCGATGATATAACAAATACTAATCGATCAAATATCTATCAGAGTACTCCTGATTCCTTGAAACATGTTGCAACTCGGCCAGTGTAATCTTTCTTATCATTAGAGGTATATAGACCAGCAACCTTGCGACCGATAGGACTCTTCGGAGGACGATTACGACTCCTTAGAAGGACTGGTCTGGTAGGTATAACAATGTCACGTACCTCTAATCGTTCGTGTAGATGTGCGTGTTTATTTATTTGTATATGTGTATGTATTCGGGTGTAGTTTAGTTTCGCACTTGCGTAAACTTGGCCGGTCCAGTTTTCAAATTTTACTTCTTCTCCAGCTACACTTCTGCTGTATATTACTATCGGCCCGTTCTTACAATAGAACATGTCATGGAGATACTCGAGGAAATGAATAAATGTGCATGTCCCCCTATTTGGAGTGGGTCTGGTACTAATTTGGCTGTGTGTTAGAGCCCTCGAGCATTACGGGCTAGATTGATCCGCGACACAGGACGGAGGATCGTTGTTGAAATTGATACATATTCTAGAGCTCCGAAATATTTTCTGCAATGACAAGGGTACTCAACCGAAAAGGAATGATTATGATGAGGCTTCCTTGTTCATTGAAGGGATGGAATCTTCCTTATCATACATTCAATGTCCTCCATCCAGTCCAGTTCAGGATTGCGATCGAGCATGGAGTGATGCACTTTATCTTAGATATAATTTCATTCTTAGATTTTTTTTATTTTTTTCCGTTTCGGTGTTTTTTGCTTGTTTTGTTTATTATTTTATCTGAATTCATAGCATGGACAAACTCCGATTTTCTTTCCACTTCGGAGTTTCGTGTTCCTCGATCGATCAGTTTTGTGTTTTGGTTCGTTTTTCTCTCACATCTTTTCCTTTTTTTCCTTCAATTTTGGAAGAAATTGTGGGGTCTTCTTACATTTGCTTGTCGAACAGATTTCGTAAACGTTGGTGGAACTTCTCAGAGATCAAGTTTTTCATATCTTGATTTTTCGATTCTTTTTGGGTCCCTGTGGAATTGAGGCAACATGGAAATAGATGAGTGAGGTTTTGAGGAACAACATACTATTTAGGGTTAAAAAACAGGGTTGGTGTGTGTGTAATGATGTAAAAATAAAAATATCGTTGAATATGTTGTTAGTATAGACAGGTTATGCATTACTTTTTGATATATATTGTGTTGCTTTCTCGTTGATTACACACTGCTTCGGGCTTCCTAATATGAACGTGTATGTACTGTGTGTTTGTTGGTGTTTCAGGGTTCGGCTATTTCTCCACTGAATACCTATGACCATATTGTTCCACTGAATACCTACGAATTCCAGGTATTCGAAGACCTCTTGCTCGGAATTGGTTATATCTGTCTGCTATGTGTTCGTCTAAATGCCGATGAATTTATTTTAGTTTATGACATAACATAAATTGTACTATATATCAGATCACATGTTTGACAATTATCCTATATAATAAAATTGAATCCAGATTTAATTCTTCAAGCGTTATTCATGGGCACCCACGTGCATCGCACGGGGTGCAAAACTAGTGTCTATATAAATGGTCACTTGTTCCCTTCTTCCCACGAGTCTACATTTAGCTCTCTCTCTCTCTCATTCCTTCATCTTCTTCTCCTCTCCTCATTCTCTCCCATTCATTTCTTCTCTCTGTCCCAACACACCCCACGAACACTTCTCCTCGGCTTCTTCTTCTCCTCACACACTCTCTCTTCCTTCCTTTACTCTCTTTCGGTCCCAGCACCCCTCGCACCCTGCACTTTTCCCTGGTATCTCTCTCTCTCTGAAATCCTAAGCTACACAAGAAATCTTTTTTTTTGTTTAAAGTCGATGATGTCGTAATTGAGAAAATGTGTGCTACTCAGGATTAATCATAGAATGCTTTTCAGCCAACATAAAGTTACCACAATATAAATGGTCACCGGAACCCTACATTTATTTGTCCCTCTCTACTTTCTCTCTCTATGGATCGGTCTCTGAAACCCTAAGCTACACAAGAAATCCTTCTTTATGAGTACTCCCTCACACCATACAACAAAGGCAAGAAAATACAAAAAACTTGTATATTTTGCTGAAAAAAATGAAAAGTTCTATATACAAGTCTTTTTCCGGTCTTTGTATGAAGAAGATATATCCGACGATGTCCCAAGCTTTCAAAAATAAGAGGTATATGTGTGTATATATTTATATGATCGCATGTGTGTAGACTCTTCATGATTTGTAACATTTTTTTTTTTTCATTTTCTTTGAATCTGTGTAAAAAACAAACATCGGAGTTTGCTAAGTGGAAATCATTTTATTTCCTCTTCATATTTTTCTCTTAGCACAGGCATATCCACCACCAGCCTCATTGGCATCGAAAACTTACGAACGGTGCAGGGAATCTACAATCGATTCAGACCGGCTGCAATTAAAAGAATGCTGCTAAGTCGGGTACATCAGAGCACCCTGGAACATCTTGCTCTGAACGAATACCACAATAATATTGTTAGTATTTATACGATCATTGTTCGTGAGTCGTTCATTGAGTGCTCCATAGAGCTTTGTTTGTATAACCTGACGGAGGTAGTCAAACATAACTTATCCAATATCATCAGCTTCATAGTCGTGGATAAGTTATGTTTGACTACCTCCGTCAGGTTATACAAACAAAGCTCTATGGAGCACTCAATGAACGACTCGATCATCAGCTTCATAGTCGTGGATAAGTTATGTTTGACTACCTCCGTCAGGTTATACAAACAAAGCTCTATGGAGCACTCAATGAACGACTCACGAACAATGATCGTATAAATACGAACAATATTATTGTGGTAGTTGTTCAGAGCAAGATGTTCTAGGGTGCTCTGATGTACCTGACTTAGCAGCATTCTTTTAATTGCAGCCGGTCTGAATCGATTGTAGATTCCCTGCACCGTTCGTAAGTTTTCGATGCCAATGAGGCTGGTGGTGGATATGCCTGTGCTAAGAGAAAAATATGAACAAGAAAAAAAAATTTCCACTTAGCAAACTCCGATGTTTGTGTTTTACACAGATTCAAAGAAAATGAAGAAAAAAATTGTTACAAATCATGAAGAGTCTACACACATGTGATCATATAAATATACACACATATATACCTCTTATTTCTGAAAGCTTGGGACATCGTCGGATATATCTTCTTCATACAAAGACCGGAAAAAAGACTTGTATTTCATGTTTTTTCAGCAAAATATATTAGTTTCTTGTATTTTCTTGCCTTTGTTGTATGGTGTGAGGAAGTACTTCTAAAGAAGGATTTCTTGTAGCTTAACGTTTGAGAGATTTCTTGTGTAGCTTAACTTATCCACGACTATGAAGCCGATGATAATGAGGTATTATATTTAAATATTATATTATATAAAAAATGCTCTGTTATAAAGTAGTCCAAAATTTCTTTTGTGGATCACACTGTCGAGGAATGAAAAACATCTGTCAAATAATATCGAAAAAATCGTAAAATATCTTATCTTCTTTCTTATCCTTACGAGATTAATAAATATTGAATACTCACGTAAGTTACTTAATTTTCACTTGATTATTTCACTGTCTACTCTTTGTGAAACATGGTCTTGGCTGTCGTGTAATGTAATTTCCTATCCTTTTTGGTGTAAGGACTTTCTGCTTGGAGATTCGCTGTTGTACGAATATATTCTTACTAGCGGATAGAAATATCAAAGATTAATTAATAGACAAATATACTTTTTACTGTTTTTCTTTCTTCCTCTAACCCTAATTTATCACTTTTTAAAAAAAAATGATTATGGTATTAATTTATATTATTAATTAAAGATGAATGAAAGAGAAAAAACTACCGGAGATAAGTGGAAAATAAATCAGTTAGGGATAATGATGAGTTCTATTAGAGTTCTTTTTCTTTTTTCTTTTTTTATTGTTAACACAGCCCAATTCAAATTCATATTGCTCAATTTTCATGTTACTATTTTTATTTTTCATCTAGACCAATTTTAGTATGGTGGCGTAACTTTTTAAATGCTTAATTGGGTTACTTGGGATATTTAGAGAGGTGTTAGATTTTTGCATCGGCCGAATATTACTTTGCTCACTCTCAATCCGGAGAATATCCTAATCGTGCAAGGATATTCTTCTGCACTTCACTCTAAGATCTCGACGATTGAAATTGTTAAAAACAGCACAAGGACAGTATAAATGTTACGATATGTAAAATATTTTCTTCAATAAATAATATTATGATATTTATACATCATTGCTCACGCCGTCCTTTATTATAAGTTTTATTTGAGTTAATTATAATATTCCAATATATAAGTCTCTTTATCAAGTTGTTTGTAATTATTGAGAACCATTTACAAAAATACCCCTTATTTTACTCACTCCATAAAAATAAAAAAATTTGGAGAAAGAATATTATTATTATTAATAAGGGTAAAGTAGGAAATTAATTTTTTCAAAGGTACTTTTATACTTTTAACTAACTCCTTGTGTGATATTGATTAGTTAATTAAAAAGACTTGTAATAAGGATCTGACGAGTATATTATAAGTTCGTATATTGTCAAAACAACACTATGTTATTATTTTTTTCATTTTGGGTGTCCCAATTTATGCAGGTTGGCTGGCAACGGAGAGTTCGACATTCTATAGCACAGCTACAGATATATATGCTATGAAATACATATATCACTATTTGATAGTTGGAGGGCATTTCACGTTTATTAAGCCACCTGATGTCACCATGAGGTAAGATGACATACAAGGTGCAAGCCATCTTGTGTCCTGGCTTCTCCAACCACACGCATCTTGATAGTTGGTGGCATCGCATTGTCTCCGATGCGTGTGGTTGGAGAAGCCAGGACACAAGATGGCTTGCACCTTGTATGTCACCGTACTCTCTCATGGTGACATCAGGTGGTTTACTAAACGTGCAATGCCCTCCAACTATCAAATAATGATATATGCATCTCATAACATATATATCTGTAGCCGTGCTATAGAATGTAGAACTCTCCGGTGGCAGCCAACCTGCATAAATTGGGAAACCAAAATAAAATAAAATAGTATGGTGTTGTTTTGACAATATACACCATCTAATCTTTATTATAGGTCCTTTTTAACTAATTCATCAATATCAAGGAGAGTTAATTAAAGGTATAAAAGTACTTTAAAAAAATTAATTTTCTACTTTACCTTTATTAATAATGATAACATTCTCTCTCCAATATTTTTTATAGAGAAGTAAATTAAGGGTATTTTTGTAAATGGTTCTCAATAATTACACACAATTTGATAAAGGAACTTATATGTTGGACTATTTTAATTACCTCAAATGAAACTTATAATAAGGACGGAGGGAGTACTGATGTATCAATTTCATAATTTTATTTAATGATGAAAATATTTTACATATCGAAACATTTATACCTGTCATTGTGCTGTTTTTAACAATATCAATCGTCGAGATCTTAGCATGCATTGCAGAAGAATATTCTTGCACGATAAGGAAATTCTCCGGACTGAGAGTGAGCAAGGTAATGTTCCGGCGATACAAAAATCTAACACCTCTAAGAATATTCCTAGTAACTAGATTAAGCATTTATAAAGTTACGCCACCATACTGAAGTTGGTCTAAATGAAAAATAAAAATAGTAACATGAATGTTGAGCTATATGAATTGAAATTGGGCTGTATGAACATACTCAAGTTGGTCTAGATGAAAAATAAAAATAGTAACATGAAAGTTGAGCTATATGAATTGAAATTGGGCTGCATGAACAATGAAAAAAGAACTCTAATAGAACTCATCATTATCCCTAACTAACTTATTTTTCGCTTATCTCCAATAGTTCTCTCTTTCATTCATCTTTAATTAATAATATAATTAAGTTTAATCAATAATATATATTAGTACCATAGTTGCTTTTTTTTTTAAAAAAGGATCATTTAGGGATTAGAAAGAAAAACAGTATATATATTTGTCTATTAATTAATTTTTAGTATTCAATATTTTTTAATCTCGTAAGGATTTAAAAGAAGTTAAGATATTTTACGAATTTTTATTTTACAATTAAAGGGCAGAAATGTCTTTTTCTTTGGATTTCTTGACGGATGTTTTTCATTCCTCGACTATGTGACCCGCAGAAAATAAATTTTGGACTAATTTTTGAAGTATACTCGTGAATCTTTAGAGTCATGTTCCATGATGTACGTGATGATTTTATAATATCTATCACGTAATGTGACATGACTATGGCAATTATTTCGACTCATCATATTTTTCATGTAACTGGAGAAGCCTATGATTTTGGTAGTTTTGGAATTTCATCTCATTTCTTCTTCATATGAAGGCTGCGACAGGAAGGGCATACGGCATAAAATTTTGCCACTTTGTCTTTTGCATGAATTGTAGTGTTAATTAATTTTCGATAATTAATTGGCACTATAATTTTCATGCCACCGACCCCAACATAGTTGGGATTAAGGTGCAGTTGATGATACTTGTGAATCTTTAATGAATATATTGTTCCACATGGAACATATATTATATATAAATATACATTTTCGTATCTAGTTGTATTATGCTCCTATATAGTACCACCAAATACAATGTCTATATAAATGGTCACCGGTTCCCTTCTTTCCCACAAGTCTACATTTATTTTTGTCCCCCTCTCTCTCTCAAACGTTAAGCTACACAAGAAATCCTTCTTTATAAGTACTCCCTCACACCATACAACAAAGGCACGAAAATACAAGAAACTTAAATATTTTGCTGCAAAAAATGAAAGGTTCTATATACAAGTCTTTTTCCGGTCTCTGTATGAAGTCATCATATCGGACGATGTCCCAAGCTGTAAAAGAAGGGGTATATATGTATATATTTATATGATCCTATGTGTGTAGAATCTTTGCCACTTTGTCTTTTGCATATTTATATGCGTTGCTCCGCGAGCCCACGAGGCTTCATGGAGTTCTTCGGGCCGGGAACCTTTTGAGTTTTTCGAGGCGGGTCTTGAGGTGCCGTTTTATAATTTCATCAACCGCCTTGACTTGTCCGTTGGATCATGGATTGTGCGATGTGGATAAGTTGTTTCATATACAGAGGCCGTCGCAGAAGGCCTGAAATTCTTTATTGTCATTATATGGCTTCCATGGACTGAGGGGTCGAGCAATTTACAAATAAGATCGATTATGTTTTGTTCGGTTGTCCGAGCTAGGGGTTCAGCCTCGATCCGCTTTGCAGAAAAATCAACTGCGACAACGGCGTATTGCACCTCAACTCGTCTTTTAGATAGGGGGCCGACCCGAACGATCATCCACTTGACGAATGGCCGAAGGCACTAAACGGAAGTGGGTTTCTTGGGAGGCTCGGATCTAAGAAGCGAAGGTTTGGCATTGGGCGTACTTTTGCCCCAGCTCCGGGGTACCCTTTTGAGACTCGACCAGTAATATCCTTGTCGGAGCAATTTGTAGGCCAGTGCCGGGCCGCCGAAGTGGCTGTCGCGTGTCCGCTTGGGCACCTTTCTGAGGGCGTACTTGGATAAGCCTTTCAGCGATGGAACTTGGACACCTTCGCATAAAGTTCCTTCAATGGCGAACCGGGTAGATTAAGGTTGAAGTGATCATTTTTGCGGGCAGAATGCTGCGCTGAGGGCATGAAACAGTAAATTGTATTTGTAGCTCGAATTGTTCGGCTGTCAGGGAGTCAGCTCGGCTGTTCTTGGTTCGAGGAAGGTGTTAGATAGTTCCCCGAAAATTTTACTACCGGGTCCGAGCCAGGCTGAGGTAATTGACCAATCTGGGCTTCCTGGCTTCGTATTCGCCCCTAATTTGATTTACCACCAACTGAGAATCACTCAAAGATAGTGAGGTGAGCAAGACCAAGGGAGGTCGCCATCTTCAGACCGGCCAGGAGGGCTTCACATTCCGCTCCATAGTCGGTGGCTAGGAAACCTAAGCGAATGACCGAGCAGAACAAACGTTGGTCGGGACTGGCGAGGACTATTCCTACGCCTGCCCGGCCTGCAGTTGGGGATCCGTCCATATGGAGCGACCGCTCTAATTGGTTATTCTCTCGCTGGTGAAAACTTTGCAGTAAAATCTAAGGTTCCAGAGGGCAGGTCTTTACTTTCGAGGGGCTAGTATGAGCGTATAGGCCAGCTTTCTCCCCCGGGGCGTATCTGAGCTCGGCATCAGATAGACCGGATGTCGAACCGCATTTTTCGCTTAAGCGAAGGCGGTGCAAGTTGCAGTGTCAGATATCGTGAAATACGGGCGGGGGGTTCTCCTCGGGCCGGTAGTTGCAGGATTAGTGCTTCTGCTAAGACTTCCTTGGTAATTTTGTTCTGAATAATCGACAAAAGAGTATGCCTTTGTTTGTTTCAGTTTTACTAACATGTTCTACTTTCTGCTGTTTTTTCATCACTTCGCATTTCAAGTTTCACTGTCGGCATCCTAATGGCCGCTGTTCGGGCGCTTACGAAATAAACCCGTTAGGTTCCGATGACTCCATCTGATTTCAGCCTAATCTTCGCCTAATAGCGGCTTGATTTCGTTGATGACGTTTATTCTTGACTGCACCCTAACGGACTACTTTTTCTAGATTACCAGGATCTTTATGAGGATCTGGTGGGAGTTCCGAAAGTTCTTGCAGATATTGTGGAGTCATTGGCGATTGCGATGTATTGTTGATTGCAACTTTAATTTGAAGGATACAAGGGGATTCTTTAGAAGCCTTCTAGAGCCTTGAACTATGCTCGATATTCCCCGAGGTACGACCTTTAAAAGGTCAGTCGAGTCAAGCAGGAACTCACGATTACAATGGTTCCTGTGCTTTCAACTCACAATTACAATGGTTCCTGTGCTTTCATATCACCACTTATTGGTGAGGGTGGTCCTTCCCGGATGAACGCAGGGTATGCCAAAGCGTTCCGCCACCTCGAACGGGTTTCCTTTCTTTGTGGCGGGCTGATAATGTTTAGAACTTGAAGTAGTTACAGCTTGAACGATTCGTTCAGGATTCCGGAGGTTCAAGCCCTCCTTCTAGCGCCAATCTGTTGACGTCTGATTTGGTCAACGTCACGTGTGCTGATCTGGACGAATGGATCGAAGCCACGTAGAAAATAATAAATAGGATGAAAAAGTTTGGATCACTAAATTTTATTAATGACCTTGATTTGAAGTAGAGCCGAGCTGATTATTTTGAGCCGGTATATCTACTTTTCTCACTTATTACAAACTCTCTTTTCTCTCTCTTTTTATCATAAATGCCAAAAGTCCCAAGATCCCTTTCTACTGTACATCCCTTCTATATATAGGCAATCTAGGCCAATTAGGAGATGACAGCTGGCGAATGTTGGGGAATATGCCCAAAACACTTGTCTGACCGTGAATATGCCTTAGACACGTGGCGTCCTCTAAGGGTTACCTCGGGAAGGGACATGACTGCATGCGTTAATTGGTATGCGGGCCTGTCCCGCATCCTTCTGGCGATGCTTATCCGCTGGGGTCGGTCCTCGGGTCTCTCGCCGTTCAGGTCGGCCTTGTTGTAATCTTGAATCGGAGCGTGTTTATCTTCGATCTGCTCGGCCCTCCCGGTCCGGATATCGACCCTGACCGGTCCGGTCTTCAACGAGCCCGGGAAAAGATCGGGTTCATACCCGGTCCGGTTTCGGGCTCTGCTCGGCCTGTTCGGTTGATTGGACTGTTCGGTTGCCTGGAGTGCTTACGTGGATGCCAAGGTGGATGGGCTATCAACAAATGTCATCTCAGTTTTTATCATGTTCATTCATCTGGTTTTAATGTCATCGCAGTTTTTATCATGTTTACAACGCATCTTATTTGTGCAGAGAAACAAGTGGACTCAAACAGTTCTTCAAAGCCTTCCAATGCATCTGGTATGTTTAATGTTCAATCTTAAATGATTATAATTTGCTGTGCAAGATTATTTAACATCATCTCTGTTCATGTGTAAAAAAAGCATGTTCAATGTATTATTATTCACATTATCTTATCTTTTTTATGATATGTTCAATGAAAAAATAGTGGAAGCAAAAAGGACTCCAAAGCATTCTTATGCCTCTCGTATGTTTAATGTTGAATGTTTTAGTTTTCATGTTCAGATCTATTCCTGCTTTGATCATGCTATGTAAATGGATGCAATAAGGCATGGTAAAATGAAATCTACTGAGGGTATGTTTACTTACTCAAAATGCGAACGATACCAATGTGTATTGTGTTTGTTACAAATGACAAATTCATATTTATATTTGCAGACAAAATAGTTGAGAAACAAAACACTCCACTAAACCAAGTGGATCCAATGACTGATGACATAACCGTCGATGGAAGATGCATTTTCATTTGGCATTCCCACCGTGTGAAACAAGAGAAAGATCCTTACTCTCTTGACTTGGTACTTCAAGACAATGAAGTAAGTAATCATTTACTCGATATTACATGACAGTTTGATAAGTAGATATAATAATTCAACATTTTGTCTAATATATTTTCTAAACAGTCTAATCGCATTCAGGTCTACATCAAGAAGGAGTTGATGTACAAGTATCAGCTGATCTTCGTGGAGGGACAATGTTACTAGATTTCAACCTTTGGTGCAGCGGTTTCAAAATTCCATTCCACGGGAACACAACAGTTACCCGCATTGATCCTATTGTAATGTCAATGGCTTCGTGTTCGAGCCTTCAATGCTTTGCCTGACAGCGAAAAATGCTGTTGGTATGTTTTATTTCATATACAAAAAAATCATACTTTGTTACACGCAAAATGTTTTTTAACCAAGATCTTTTTATGTGTGTTTACAGATGTCATAGGCAATGTTGTGGCCACCGGAGACACCGTGCCTGTTAACTGGGCTGGTGTGCGAAAGATAAGAACAGTGAGCGAGCATTTTATTTTGAATTTATGAGTTGACTGTAATAAGGTTACATCATAATATGCACAAAAACAATGTTACAGGGAAAATGAGGTTGATTGCAATTTTTGGCATAGCTGGGCTCAGTTGTGGGACGAATATGCGGAACATCGAGAAAGGAAGGGTCATGCGGTCCGCATCTTGCAACTTGGTTAAATATTGGAATGGTACGTACTGAATAAATAGTTACGTACCTATTTCAAAGATCATAACATAAATATCTTTTCTAGGAATCCATACAGAGCAGAATATTATCTAATAAATTTTTATAACTTTATCACAAACTTAAGAGGAGTACAGATCTAACTCTTGAACATAGGTTCGTACAGAGCAGAATATTATCTAATAAATTTTTGTAATTTTATCACAAACTTGAGGAGTACATATCTAACTCTTGAACACAGGTTCGTATCCTATAGGTTATCACATTCATCAACAGATAAGTATTAACACTAAAACATACACGCATTTTTGAGTTAGTTCAATATACCATAAAAGTCATGGAAAGTACCACACAACCGTTTATAGATGAGACGGTTCATATACAAGAACATGCAAAAGAATCACCAAAAAAAAACATAAGGACCATGATGATCGGATTGAAGTACGTGATTCAAGTGAAAGACGATTCAAGATCTGTGTGTTTTTTGGTTTTATTTTGAGAGAACCAATGGAAACTGTATAACGAAATCTTCAAGTGATATTTGGCCTAAAATTTTTTTGCAGGTGTCGATGGAGGGGAGTTATGCACCAACTGTTGAGCCGCCTATATCATTTAATTTTTTTATTATTATTATTATAATAATTCGTAGTTAATGTAATTCCTTTAAACAATTGTTAAAACAAAAGTTATTTTGAAAACATTTTTTTGATTAATGTTAACTATTAAAACGTTTTTTTATATCTTTCCGTAATACGAAGTAAAGGTAATTAAAAAACCATCCATATTTTTAGCACGTCAACAAACAAATCCAATGATATCCCTAAACATTAGCGATTTGAGTTTAATTACATTGTTTTTGTTTTCCTTGGCAACAGTATAATGAAGAAAAACAAGAAGAAAGCTAAAACTATGTCCTACAAGATCAGTGCAAACAAAGTGGATATGAACAAGCATAATCAAGAAAACAATGAGAATACACAACCAAACGTATGTCATTCTGAGTTGCATCCAAGCCATATTACAACAACAGGTACGCATGTGTGAATGTTTTATAGATTTATATGTACTTTTGTTGATTGTTCATCATGTAGTGTTCATTCATTGTAATTTGTTAAAATGTTCCACCGACACCATTGATTCATTCAATAAACAAGCGGAAAGCAAGTATGGATAACAACACGTTAGGTAATACTATTGCCATACAAGATAGGCAAAATATAATGAGAGAGTATGAAACGCCTCCTATGAAACGTACAAACATTCCATACCGTGATATTACCAAACATGTTAATGGGCGTCATCTGTCTACCAATAGTAATGAATCGTATCCTATTCTTTAAGTAAACTTGCAACAATAGTTAAAGACGTTTAAGTAAACCTTACTTTGTTACATTATGTGTGCTTTTGTTTAAAGGTAAGGTCATGATACTGGAATTGATTTACCTTCATCTGGACGGCAGCCTCATACAAATACTACACCAGGTATGCATCGTATATTTTTGTAATTTACGTTTTATAGGTACACCAATTTGCTGTTATTCGTGTGTTCGTTTATAGGTACTCCTGACTGTTTAGCGATACGTTGTAGGGGAAGACGTGTACTCGATGATATAACAAATACTAACCGATCAAATATCTATCAGAGTACTCCTGATTCCTTGAAACATGTTGCAACTCGGCCAGTGTAATCTGTCTTATCATTACAGGTATATAGACCAGCAACCTTGCGACCGATAGGACTCTTCGGAGGACGATTACGACTCCTTAGAAGGACTGGTCTGGTAGGTATAACAATGTCACGTACCTCTAATCGTTCGTGTAGATGTGCGTGTTTATTTATTTGTATATGTGTATGTATTCGGGTGTAGTTTAGTTTCGCACTTGCGTAAACTTGGCCGGTCCAGTTTTCAAATTTTACTTCTTCTCCAGCTACACTTCTGCTGTATATTACTGTCGGCCCGTTCTTACAATAGAACATGTCATGGAGATACTCGAGCAAATGAATAAATCTGCATGTCCCCCTATTTGGAGTGGGTCTGGTACTAATTTGGCTGTGTGTTAGAGCCCTCAAGCATTACGGGCTAGATTCAATCCGCGACCTGGGACAGAGGACTGTTGTTGAAATTGATACATATTCTAGAGCTCCGAAATATTTTCTGCAATGACAAGGGTACTCAACCGAAAAGGAATGATTATGATGAGGCTTCCTTGTTCATTGAAGGGATGGAATCTTCCTTATCATACATTCAATGTCCTCCATCCAGTCCAGTTCAGGATTGCGATCGAGCATGGAGTGATGCACTTTATCTTAGATATAATTTCATTCTTAGATTTTTTTTATTTTTTTCCGTTTCGGTGTTTTTTGCTTGTTTTGTTTATTATTTTATCTGAATTCATAGCATGGACAAACTCCGATTTTCTTTCCACTTCGGAGTTTCGTGTTCCTCGATCGATCAGTTTTGTGTTTTGGTTCGTTTTTCTCTCACATCTTTTCCTTTTTTTTCCTTCAATTTTGGAAGAAATTGTGGGGTCTTCTTACATTTGCTTGTCGAACAGATTTCGTAAACGTTGGTGGAACTTCTCAGAGATCAAGTTTTTCATATCTTGATTTTTCGATTATTTTTGGGTCCCTGTGGAATTGAGGCAACATGGAAATAGATGAGTGAGGTTTTGAGGAACAGCATACTATTTAGGGTTAAAAAACAGGGTTGGTGTGTGTGTAATGATGTAAAAATAAAAATATCGTTGAATATGTTGTTAGTATAGACACGTTATGCATTACTTTTTGATATATATTGTGTTGCTTTCTCGTTGATTACACACTGCTTCGGGCTTCCTAATATGAACGTGTATGTACTGTGGGTTTGTTGGTGTTTCAGGGTTCGGCTATTTCTCCACTGAATACCTATGACCATATTGTTCCACTGAATACCTACGAATTCCAGGTATTCGAAGTGTAATACCCACGATTTTCGTTCCGGTTATTTTGGATTTTTCTTGGATATTTCCCGGTTGTCGAGTTCCGGTATTATTTTCTCGACAACTGATTTTGGCGTTTAAGACCATAGGTGGTGATTTGTTATCCGTTGTTTTCATTTCGGACCAATGATGTTGTCCCCGAGTATTTTGTCGTGTTCGTTCCGTGCGATTTCGGAAAATCGAGTCGTCGAATCATGGTGGTTTGACACTGGCCGGACGGTTGGGGACGGTGGCCGGACGGCTGCAGTAACCTTCGGCGAGTGCGATCTGCCGGCGACAGGCGACAGAACCGGCGTAGAGCACGCTACGCCCGGAAAGTAGCGCACGCTACGGCCAGAGGCGCCACGCTATGGCCGGTTGGCTGCGCGCGCTAGTCGGCCGAGGCGATAAGGGCGAAAGGTTCTGGATCGGGAGGATCGGCAGTAGCGCACGCCATCGCTGCGGACATCGCAAGACGCTTACGGCCACGGTGAGCGCACGCCACGGCCGGAAGGTTGCGCACGCTACTGGCCGAGCCAGAAGTCTCGGATTGTGGCCGGGCCGACAGCACGTGTTCGGCGCATGATGGCGGGCCCTACGAACATTCTCGACCATGACCGCCGCTAGCGCACGCTAGCTCGATCTAGCGCACGCTAGGCCGCACCCGATATAAATATGACCGAGCAAGATCTGTTTGCACTCATTTTCATTTTCTCCCTTTCTCTTCCGCTACCGGATTCTTGGAGGTGACGAAGGCATGTTATTATACAACTAATCCACGAAGTTTGGGAGCCGATAACATCGATTAATCACTCCTTAACATCCTTCAATCCAAATAATCAAGGTTAGTTTTCCTAAAATCATAGTTTTGGGAAAAATTGGGGATTTTGTGGATTTCGTCTGCTTGATTCGCTATAACTTAGAATAGTGATGGATTGATGATTATTAAGTTGTTTTATATCGAATCCCTTGTTTTTCCACGGTTGGATTGCCGAGGATTCGCTGCTTTATTGAGTTTCAAATCGACACCTTGAAAGTGTTCGATAAAATGTCACAAAGGGGATTCGGGCGTTCTACGATTATCCTTCCTTGTTCGATCGTCGATTTATTCATGGTATGATGTTGGGGTCAGGTTCCTTGCGAAGAACTCGAGCCGGAACCCTTCCGTTCGCCGTTTTCCGATCGGTGGTGTTACCGTTGCTCACGGAGAGTTGTGGGCATTCGAGGTTTTCCGGTTAATCCACCTTCGTCGGAGTGTGCGGTGTCAACTACCGAGGCAAGTATCTTGCCCATACACTTCGTATTCCGTATACATAATAAATTGGTGATTGTTTATGTGGAGAATTGAATGTTATTTAACTTTCAAAAGAATCAATATATATGTATAAGTATATTCCCGATAAAGGTCTTCTTCAAATTAACTTGAGTGTTCAAGAACGAATGTGTCATTCTGAGAATGGGTACTAGTATTGTATGTTGTGCCCGTTTTTCGTGTGGTACTGTTAGATGACTGTCATCACGATGATGTGTGATGTTGTGTGATTTTCCATTGGGTTTTTCACTCGGGGATGTCTCAAGGAGGCTCCGAGGTCCGTGGCTTACTAGCACGGGATGCGAATAACCCTTGGGAGGATGTCGATGTGAGTATTTGGGTCTTGGACCCTGTGATTTGTGATTGGAATTGTATTTTGTAAATAACCTTGGGTTGTGTCCCAAAATGGGTTCCGTAAGGCTGTGAATTCTTTAAAACATTTTACTTGTTGTTTACCTCGTTTCACTCCTACCTTTCATAGTTTGTAGATTATATTGTTAATCTTGCATGTGTCTGATTGGGGAGGCCATTCCGTGAGTACTCTGAGTATATGGTTTATAGTCCTTTGCATTGGAAGTCGGATATTACTTCTGAGTGTGAGAGTTATATTTGTTCACTCCGAGAGGGCCTGACGGGGCCGAGGAGGGTTCCGCTTATGACGGTTCCGCGAACATTTGGGTTAGCCACTCCGAGAGGGCCCGACGGGGTCGAGGAGGGATTCGCGTATTGTCGGATCCACGGTTAACAGAGTATTTTTAACCTTGTGACTTGATGCATTTTGTGATATGTCCGGAGTATCACGATGTTTTGACTTGCCATAATGTTTGGGATGTAAAACATATTCATCAGAGGTGCTTGGACTAGAATGGCTTATGGATGGTGTGTTGTGTGTAATTGGTCCACTGTTGTGAATTGATGTATGGCTATAGGTATCGTGATTATTTTCCAATCAAAAACTCCCGGGATTCGGAGTTGTTTTCAAAGTGCTTACTTGTTCAATTCTACTTTCAAGACTTGAACTATTTTAACTAAATGAAACATCTCGGGAAGTCTTTCTAAATTAATCAAGTTATTGTATTCCCAGAATATGATATGTATGGCTTGTATTTATATTTTATACTTGCACTAGCAAAACAGTGGAGTTTTGCTAACCCCCGAGTATTCGGGGGGTGGATGTCTGTATTGCGTCCATGTATTTGCAGGTTGCTGGGGAGCGAATCACAGGATCGATACGAAGGATGATGGAAGACGACGATACTAATCACATGAAGACCAATCGTTGAGTATGTTGAATAGTCTTGTTGGTTGTTTATACGATGTATTGTTATCCCGATTTATGGGAGCGTTATGGTATTCCACTTGGCATGGTATGAGTTTTGGGAAAGAATTATGTATGTAATGTTGTGTGTTGTGATAAAAGACCAAATCAGTTTAATGGTCCTTTACGTAGCCATGTCGGCATGTGAAGTGATGCATTGTATTGTATTTAGCCTGGTAGATCCTCGCGGAGAGGGTGCTGGCGTAATATTCCCGAGTGGTTTGGGGGTGTTACGAATATGGTATCGAGCTTAGGTTGCGAAACCTAGGCATCGGGTCCAATCGGGTATTGTCGTGTCTTGTCTGTCGATTGTGTTTGTCTAAGTCGTCGCGACGCGTCGTCTGAATGTCGGTCGTGATTAGTATCATGGTGCGGCCATCATCTTCGTGCGACTGTGGATGTAAGTCTCCCTACTATATTGTGCCTTGTGATATACGAACTTGTATGATTTTGTATTATGATGTGGAGTTTAAAGGTGATTTGTGATTATGTGGCCTATGTTGTTTGGTCCTCGTATGATGCTAGGATGAAAGTGGTACCAACGTATATGTATATATACACACATCCTGATATAAGTCGTTTTTACAAGAATAATGGCCTTGATGTGGTTACGCAAGGAAGAATTCATCAATGTGATATTTTAAAACTTTACATGTTTTGTGGAGTCACGTATATTTTGTTTTAAAACATCCTCCAAAGGGAGGAAAAAGTTTGATTTTCGTATTATGACCTCAAGGCCAAATTTTTTTTAAGAAGTCAAACTACCGATATTTTATTTTCATTTTGTATTATAAGTTTTCAAAACACGTTTTGAACCCAAGTGAAGTTTACAAAATGTAGACAAGACGTGACTCTCGTTTTCAACTTATCGGTTTTATGGTCATTAGTCGAGAAAGACGTGATGATGTTCTTGTTGTTCGGCGGTGTTGCCGATTTTAGACTAAAACAGTGATGTGAATGCTAAGTCGTTCGGTATGAGTTAAGACATCTCTTTATTAATAGACGAGATTTCGATTTTTGATGACAGTTGTCCTTTGATGGTTGTTCGCGAAGTGTTGTAAGCATGTGAATCGATGGCATTTAGATTCATATGATGCCGTTGTTCATTTGTAACTATCGGTTTTAGTAATGTCGTATATATGTTCGTAATCACGTGTTGAACTCGAGCTGTTAGCGCACGCTAAGTACAAGCTAGCGCGCTAATGTGGCATGAGTAGCGCACGCTAATATTGTTGTAACACGCGCTAATGCGGCATGAATAGCGCACGCTAAATAATGGTTGTAGCGTGCGCTAGTTATTGGGACCGAGGATGTGGAACCGCATTTTTGCCGTTAGGTCTAACTTTCTGCAATCAATGTCTGTGATCAGATTCTATGTGTGTTGTCTAGTGATGACAACTGTTTTGTGTGAACGTGTGTTGTGACCTTTCATTCGCGCTAAGTGATAATTGATTTTGTTCGGTGAGTTGATAAATTACATCGATGTATGTGTGTGTTCGAAAATATTTTCCTGAAACTTTCATAAGTTTGTGCAAGTTGTGGGAATCAATTTTTTTAATCTAATTTGACATTTCGATTAATTCGCGGCTTCGTATGAACTTTGAAAACTGTTTGAAATTTGCGAGCCGGCCTAGGATTCTCAAATAAAACCTCGACGGTATTGAAAGAGTTGTTTTAAAATACCTTGAACATCTTGTAAAATGTTACCGTCGTTGATTCTTGTGTAGTGTTGGGAGAATTTTCGAAATGACTTTAACATACTATTGTATTTTCGAATAATTCGAGTACATGATTTACAAAAATCTTTCACATCATAAAATTTTTTTTTTAAAAACCAAGATTTCCTTTTCAAAAATATATAGTGAAAGATAAAAGAAATCTCACTCGGTGTAAAGTTCAAACTCGGATTTGGAAATGTTAGAGTATGTAAGAATGGTTTGATGATCTTTCATGGTGAACTTGTTGTTTGTTAACGGTGATGATGATGCGTAGAGGCATGACGATTTTGATAACGCCTACATACGTAAACATTATTTTGGCAAATGATTTCAAATGAAACGGTTAGAGTATGATGTTTACAAGTTTTGATGAAACAACCCGAAGTACTAAAAGTACTTTTAAAGTTTATTTCTAATAGCATTCAAATCCAAGGATTTTCAAAAGATTTTCTTTAAAGGGATACCTCGTGGATTTTCTTTCCGAGTTGTTACTGGTTACCTTATGTGATATGTCATGCTAAGTTGGTACTTTAGCATATTTAATTTTGCGAAGTGGTGCAATCGTATTGAGTGAGAATCCGCTTAGTATGTCGAGGAACAGAGGACGCGACCGTGACCACAGTACAGTTGGTTATGGAGATTAGATGCGGGACCAAGAGGATATGGCCGGGAAGGTTGATATTCAAGCACTTCGTTTTCGTTATTTAAGTTTCGGGGATGAAACCTCTTTTATAGGCGATATGATGTAATACCCACATTTTTTTTTCTCTTCTTCTCGTTTCCGTTTCGTTCGACCGTATTGAGGCCATTGGGTTCGTTAATGCTTCTGACCTTATGTTGTTTCTCACATTTGTCATTCGAGCGAGTTCTGACATTGTTCCGAATTGATGTGCATATCGTTGTGATCTTTCCAAGTTCGGATCGATTTCTTGTGAACCGTGTTCGAAACTAACACCTCGTGCTTCCTATAAGTTATTGATGTCTTGATTTGAGGTATGAACTTCAAAGGTTATCGTTGTTGTTCGATCATTGTTATTCGTTCATCGTTGTCCAATCATTATCGTTTGACCTCGAAATCGTGATTATTGTACATCTGGGCCATTTTGTGATTTCCATAAGTGTTGGGAAATTTTCTTCATACTCGATCTTCCAAATCATGAGTTACTGGAATTTCATACCTTTCAGCGTTGGAATCGTGACTTGATTTTTGTATTGCTTGGTTTTATCAACCGCAATGATTCATGCTCGTTGCTTTTCATAAGCATTCTTGCGTATTGAATCGGATCGTAGTGGCTTTATACTGCATGGAGTTCTGGTGTGTTGTCGAGGTTCGCCTTGCTTTTGTTTTAAGTTTCGGGACGAAACTTATTTTTAGGGGGGTAGAATGTAATACCCACGATTTTCGTTCCGGTTATTTTGGATTTTTCTTGGATATTTCCCGGTTGTCGAGTTCCGGTATTATTTTCTCGACAACTGATTTTGGCGTTTAAGACCATAGGTGGTGATTTGTTATCCGTTGTTTTCATTTCGGACCAATGATGTTGTCTCCGAGTATTTTGTCGTGTTCGTTCTGTGCGATTTCGGAAAATCGAGTCGTCGAATCATGGTGGTCGGACACTGGCCGGACGGTTGGGGACGGTGGCGAGCCGCAGTAATCGTCGGGCGAGTGCAGACCGGCCGGCGACAAGGACAGAACCGGCGAGCGCACGCCACGCCCGGAAAGTAGCGCACGCTACGGCCAGAGGCGCGCACGCTATGGCCGGCTTGGGTCAGGCGCGCTAGTCGGCCGAGGCGTAAGGGCGTAAAGGTTCTGGATCGGGAGGATCGGGCAGTAGCGCACGCTATCGCCGGACATCACAAGACGCTTCGGCCGGCCAGAGCGCACGCCACTGGCCGGAAGGTTGCGACGCTACTGGCCGCCGAGCCAGAAGTTCTCGGATTGTGGTCGGGCCGACAGCCGCACGTGTTCGGCGCATGATGGCGGCCCGGCCAACATTCTCGACCATGACCGCCGCTAGCGCACGCTAGCTCGGCGATCTAGCGCACGCTAGGCCGCACTAAAGATAAATATGACCGAGCGATCTTGTTTGCACTCATTTTTCATTTTCTCCCTTTCTCTTCCGCTTGGATTCTTGAGGTGACGAAGGCATGTTATTATACAACTAATCCACGAAGTTTGGGAGCCGATAACATCGATTAATCACTCCTTAACATCCTTCAATCCAAATAATCAAGGTTAGTATTCCTAACATCATAGTTTTGGGAAAAATTGGGGATTTTGTGGATTTCGTCCGTTTGATTCGCTATAACTTAGAATAGTGATGGATTGATGATTATTAAGTTGTTTTATATCGAATCCCTTGTTTTTCCACGGTTGGATTGCCGAGGATTCGCTGCTTTATTGAGTTTCAAATCGACACCTTGAAAGTGTTCGATAAAATGTCACAAAGGGGATTCGGGCGTTCTACGATTATCCTTCCTTGTTCGATCGTCGATTTATTCATGGTATGATGTTGGGGTCATGTTCCTTGCGAAGAACTCGAGGAACCCTTCCGCTCGCCGTTTTCCGATCGGTGGTGTTACCGCTGCTTCACGTGAGAGTTGTGGGCATTCGAGGTTTTCCGGTTAATCCACGTTCGTCGGAGTGTGCGGTGTCAACTACCGAGGCAAGTATCTTGCCCATACACTTCGTATTCCGTATACATAATAAATTGGTGATTGTCTATGTGGAGAATTGAATGTTATTTAACTTTCAAAAGAATCAATATATATGTATAAGTATATTCCCGATAAAGGTCTTCTTCAAATTAACTTGAGTGTTCAAGAACGAATGTGTCATTCTGAGAATGGGTACTAGTATTGTATGTTGTGCCCGGTTTTCGTGTGGTACTGTTAGATGACTGTCATCACGATGATGTGTGATGTTGTGTGATTTTCCATTGGGTTTTTCACTCGGGGATGTCTCAAGGAGGGTCCGAGGTCCGTGGCTTACTAGCACGGGATGCGAATAACCCTTGGGAGGATGTCGATGTGAGTATTTGGGTCTTGGACCCTGTGATTTGTGATTGGAATTGTATTTTGTAAATAACCTTGGGTTGTGTCCCAAAATGGGTTCCGTAAGGCTGTGAATTCTTTAAAACATTTTACTTGTTGTTTACCTCGTTTCACTCCTACCTTTCATAGTTTGTAGATTATATTGTTAATCTTGCATGTGTCCGATTGGGAGGCCATTCGTGAGTACTCCGAGTATATGGTTTATAGTCCTTTGCATTGGAAGTCGGATATTACTTCGAGTGTGAGAGTTATATTTGTTCACTCCGAGAGGGCCTGACGGCCGAGGAGGGTTCCGCTTATGACGGTTCCGCGAACATTTGGGTTAGCCACTCGAGAGGGCAGACGGGGTCGAGGAGGATTCGCGTATTGTCGGATCCACGGTTAACCAGGAGTATTTTTAACCTTGTGACTTGATGCATTTTGTGATATGTCCGGAGTATCACGATGTTTTGACTTGCCATAATGTTTGGGATGTAAAACATATTCATCAGAGGTGCTTGGACTAGAATGGCTTATGGATGGTGTGTTGTGTGTAATTGGTCCACTGTTGTGAATTGATGTATGGCTATAGGTATCGTGATTATTTTCCAATCAAAAACTCCCGGGATTCGGAGTTGTTTTCAAAGTGCTTACTTGTTCAATTCTACTTTCAAGACTTGAACTATTTTAACTAAATGAAACATCTCGGAAAGTCTTTCTAAATTAATCAAGTTATTGTATTCCCAGAATATGATATGTATGGCTTGTATTTATATTTTATACTTGCACTAGCAAAACAGTGGAGTTTTGCTAACCCCCGAGTATTCGGGGGGTGGATGTCTGTATTGCGTCCAGGTATATGCGGAGTTCTTTGGGGAGCGAATCACAGGATCGATACGAAGGATGATGGAAGACGACGATACTAATCACATGAAGACCAATCGTTGAGTATGTTGAATAGTCTTGTTGGTTGTTTCTACGATGTATTGTTATCCCGATTTATGGGAGCGTTATGGTATTCTAGCCCCTGCGCGGGTATGAGTTTTGGGAAAGAATCATGTATGTAATGTTGTGTGTTGTGATAAAAGACCAAATCGGTTTAATGGTCCTTTACGTAGCCATGTCGGCATGTGAAGTGATGCATTGTATTGTATTTAGCCTGGTAGATCCTCGCGGAGAGGGTCTGCGGCGCTGTAATATTCTCGAGTGGTTTGGGGGTGTTACACGAAGACCTCTTGCTCGGAATTGGTTATATCTGTCTGCTATGTGTTCGTCTAAATGCCGATGAATTTATTTTAGTTTATGACATAACATAAATTGTACTATATATCAGATCACATGTTTGACAATTATCCTATATAATAAAATTGAATCCAGATTTAATTCTTCAAGCGTTATTCATGGGCACCCACGTGCATCGCACGGGGTGCAAAACTAGTGTCTATATAAATGGTCACTTGTTCCCTTATTCCCACGAGTCTACATTTAGCTCTCTCTCTCTCTCTCATTCCTTCATCTTCTTCTCCTCTCCTCATTCTCTCCCATTCATTTCTTCTCTCTCTCCCACGAGTCACTTTTTTTTTTGTTTAAAGTCGATGATGTCGTAATTGAGAAAATGTGTGTTACTCAGGATTAATCATAGAATGCTTTTCAGCCAACATAAAGTTACCACAATATAAATGGTCACCGGAACCCTACATTTATTTGTCCCTCTCTACTTTCTCTCTCTATGGATCGGTCTCTGAAACCCTAAGCTACACAAGAAATCCTTCTTTATGAGTACTCCCTCACACCATACAACAAAGGCAAGAAAATACAAAAAACTTGTATATTTTGCTGAAAAAAATGAAAAGTTCTATATACAAGTCTTTTTCCGGTCTTTGTATGAAGAAGATATATCCGACGATGTCCCAAGCTTTCAAAAATAAGAGGTATATGTGTGTATATATTTATATGATCGCATGTGTGTAGACTCTTCATGATTTGTAACATTTTTTTTTTCATTTTCTTTGAATCTGTGTAAAAAACAAACATCGGAGTTTGCTAAGTGGAAATCATTTTATTTCCTCTTCATATTTTTCTCTTAGCACAGGCATATCCACCACCAGCCTCATTGGCGTCGGAAACTTAGGAACGGTGGTTCAAATGGGAATCTGCAATCGATTCAGACTAACTGCAATTAAAAGAATGCTGCTAAGTCGGGTACATCAGAGCACCCTGGAACATCTTGCTCTGAACGACTACCACAATAATATTGTTCGTATTTATATGATCATTGTTCGTGAGTCGTTCATTGAGTGCTCCATAGAGCTTTGTTTGTAATAACCTGACGGAGGTAGTCAAAAATAACTTATCCAATATCATCAGCTTCATAGTCGTGGATAAGTTATGTTTGACTACCTCCGTCAGGTTATACAAACAAAGCTCTATGGAGCACTCAATGAACGACTCGATCATCAGCTTCATAGTCGTGGATAAGTTATGTTTGACTACCTCCGTCAGGTTATACAAACAAAGCTCTATGGAGCACTCAATGAACGACTCACGAACAATGATCGTATAAATACGAACAATATTATTGTGGTAGTCGCTCAGAGCAAGATGTTCCAGGGTGCTCTGATGTACCTGACTTAGCAGCATTCTTTTAATTGCAGCCGGTCTGAATCGATTGTAGATTCCCTGCACCGTTCGTAAGTTTTCGATGCCAATGAGGCTGGTGGTGGATATGCCTGTGCTAAGAGAAAAATATGAACAAGAAAAAAAAATTTCCACTTACCAAACTCCGATGTTTGTGTTTTACACAGATTCAAAGAAAATGAAGAAAAAAATTGTTACAAATCATGAAGAGTCTACACACATGTGATCATATAAATATACACACATATATACCTCTTATTTCTGAAAGCTTGGGACATCGTCGGATATATCTTCTTCATACAAAGACCGGAAAAAAGACTTGTATTTCATGTTTTTGCAGCAAAATATATTAGTTTCTTGTATTTTCTTGCCTTTGTTGTACGGTGTGAGGAAGTACTTCTAAAGAAGGATTTCTTGTAGCTTAACGTTTGAGAGATTTCTTGTGTAGCTTAACTTATCCACGACTATGAAGCCGATGATAATGAGGTATTATATTTAAATATTATATTATATAAAAAATGCTCTGTTATAAAGTAGTCCAAAATTTCTTTTGTGGATCACACTGTCGAGGAATGAAAAACATCTGTCAAATAATATCGAAAAAATCGTAAAATATCTTATCTTCTTTCTTATCCTTACGAGATTAATAAATATTGAATACTCACGTAAGTTACTTAATTTTCACTTGATTATTTCACTGTCTACTCTTTGTGAAACATGGTCTTGGCTGTCGTGTAATGTAATTTCCTATCCTTTTTGGTGTAAGGACTTTCTGCTTGGAGATTCGCTGTTGTACGAATATATTCTTACTAGCGGATAGAATTTAATATTATTTTTGCAGTATAAGTGTTCTGCAAATGAAAATTCATCGTATCAATTCGTCGAAATTTTTTCGAAATTACTTTCATAAATTCTAAAATAATCCTTATAATTTATTTTGAAATCTTTCTTTTTAAATCCTTCATTTTATGTTAGAAGCATATTGGTCCAAGTATTGGACAATGTGTAAATATCGAAATCTATGATTATTAGCAAAATAAATAGCATTTAATTAAGTCTTTGAATTTTCTAGGGTATTACAATTATTATTTTATAATCGTTTAGCACATCTATCTCCTTACTGAGAAACTGAGCTCCTCACTGCAACAAAACATCTCACAATGACTTTTATCATGTTAGAGGAGATAATTAACATGTCGTATAAAACGTAATGCGAATGGACATAGCAGTTATTCTTGCTCATGAAATGTCTATTTGTATGCCATGCTTCCATAATGCATATTATGTAAATGCATTTAAGTATTAAATGGTTATTGGCTTAGGGGATAACCGGGCATTACAGTCCTCCCCTCCTTATAAAATTTCGTCCTCGAAATTGACATACCGAAACAGTTCTGGATATTTGCTTTGCATTTCCTCCTCTCTTTCCCATGTAGCTTCTTCAACAGCATGATTCCTCCACAAAATCTTTACCAAATGAATCTCCTTGTTCCTTAGTTTCTTTATTTTCTCATCATGTTTAGGAGTTGACTATCTTCCTCAGTGTTGCCAGTCGGAGACTTGTCCATATGCCATTCCCCAGCTATTTCGCCCCTATGCTGGAAGACTATGTTTTGTTTTGAATAAGATCGCTCTGTAATGGTTTTGTTTATGTACTAAACTTAAGGTTGTGTAATGTTTTGAACAAATAATACTGGTTTGCATTATTTTCCTGAGTACTCGCATTACCAACCTTTTTATTGGTTTTCTCCTCTAATATGATAAAAGTCATTGTGAGATGTTTTGTTGCAGAGAGTAGCTCAGTTTCTCAGTAAGGAGATAATTAACATGTCGTATAAAACGTAATGCGAATGGACATAGCAGTTATTCTTGCTCATGAAATGTCTATTTGTATGCCATGCTTCCATAATGCATATTAAGTACATGCATTTACGTATTAAATGGTTATTGGTTTAGGGGATAACCGGGCATTACACTTATAGATCAAGAACTTCTACAGGTAAGAATCTCTGAATCCTACACTAAGAATAATGAAGTTTTTTGGAGGAAGAAGAGTAAATCGGGAATGATTATGTTAATGGTAACTGGGGATTTTGGCTGATGAAACCCGTCCCAAAGGAGTAGTAGTGCCACAAATCATGAAAAGTCATGATTGTTAAATTCTACTGTGCTGATGAACCTTGTGGCCGCAGGGTGTGACTTCCGGGTAAATATCTCATGCTTAAGACGTGTTGTGCTGAGATCCGGCTTAAATGTTCTGCATACTCCTGTAGCTAACTATGAATACTAATGTACTCTTTATACCTAAGCACAGTTCAAGTACAAAAGGCTTAAGTACCGGATCCGCGCCCACAAATTCCAGGAGGCCCAAAAAGAAAAAGAATACTTCCTTTCATCAACGAAAGTAGTAGTATTATTTTCCGAAGGCTGGCACGAAGAACATTAGCGCGCGATGCAAGCTGTCTTGATTTTTGGTCGGGCAGCATGAATACTATTTTCAGGCGTGAATTAAACAATGAGTGACACAGGTAGACGGGCTTTCAAATATTTACTAATTTTTACATGCATCTAGTATTTTCGCTTGTGCACTATAGAAAATTCTTAGTAAAATTTTGCATGTGTCGCGGCTGATCCACCCGACCTGTCCTTCGTACAGTGCATTAACGGGTTGGCCCCTGTCCCATGATCCGTGACAATCCACCTGCCGTTCCCATGTTTGGTTGTCGATCGGCCCGACCCATCTGGTCGAGATACCCGTGACGAGTTGACTCACCTTGCACTATTTATCCCTACCTATTGAGATAGAGTAACTACCCACTTGCTTGTTCTCGGTCCGGTTCGGTCCGGGTATTGTCTTCTCGGGTCTGGACTGTTAAGGTATCGAGTATTATCGGTTTTGGGTCCCAACATCAATATATGTATCCGGACCACTAACGTTTCGGGTGAGTATCGGTCCCGGGTATTTCGGGCGGGTTCTCGGTATCTTGGATCGTTAAAAGCCCTAATCACCAAAATTTCATAATTGAAACAAGAATGAAGAGTTTTTTTTTCAAATGTATGCTAAGAAAATTAAGAGATAAGATCTTTTAAACTTATTTTTCTATATGTACTAATATCTTATACAATGTTTTGTAAAATGTATGTTTACGAAAAATTACCGTGTATTTTAACGGGTTAACGGTTTCGATCCTTATCAGTTTCGGTTCTAACTTCACTACCAGTATCCAGACTGCTAACATTTTGGGTGAGTATCGGTCCCGGGTATTATCGGACGGTTCTCGAGCGGTTCTCGAGTATACTTGGACCGCTAATAGTCCTACCCACGCGGTGGGTTAGGGAATCAAAAGAAATATATTCATCAATGAGGAAGTTGCTCTTGTGATTTCAACACGTGTTTTAAAAAATTAATTGAGTGTGTTGTGTGATTGAAATAAGATTATTATTTTTAGTAATTTTAAAGTGAAATACGTAGTAAAAGAGCAAGTAATTTGTGAACGGAATGAATATACTTAATATTTAAATTATTCAAACTTTAATTTGGTTAGTGTGCCAGCAAAATAAATATCACATATTCACGTCATGATTTTGATAGTTCAATCCCCGATATTAAATAAAACAATACAGTTATTTGTTTGGTAGTTCAAATCCCGATGAGGAAAATATACTTAACTTCTAGATGCCTTTATTATACTCCCTCCGTCCCGCTCAAAGGTTTACATTTTTATCAAAAAGTAGTTCCTTTGGTAAGTTTACATATATCACTTTTTATAATCAAATCAAACAATCACTTTTTACTTTTTAATCTCCACCACTCATTCATCATCAATACTTTTTACTTTTTAATCTCCACCACACATTTAACCATCATTACTTATACCAATCATTACCTAAAATACACCAAATATACACCCTCTGTCAACCTTTGGCTGGGACAGAGGGAGTATACTACTTCTCAACCAACGTAAGATGTTTGAATTTTTTCGATATCAAATTAACAATATTTTGTCGTTATTTATAATTTTATAATTATAATATTTATGAAATTATAATATTTTAAAAAAATACATTTCATTGATCTATTTTTGTTAATGTCTTATCATAACTAAAAATATAAACCATATTCGTTAATGTGGTATCATAATTAAAAATATATTTTCATAAACTTCTTGTCAAATAAAAAATGATCAAAAGAAAGTCAAACTCCTCAAATTTATTGAGAGGAAGAGAGTATTTCTCAAAATTGATGCACTTTCCATATATTCTATAAATTAATTATAGCTGCTCTTATCATATATATATATATTGTAATTAATGTATTTATTAATGAATGACCTTTATACCCCTGAAACCCTAGATGTGTACCTATAAATAAAGGTTTTTGGCCCTCATAAGAAGACACATCATTCTACTTCTCTTCTAATTTCTCTCTTTTTCTCTCAAGTTTATAACACGATACTCTACGAGTAAAAAAAATTTCTCTCCGATTTTTGAAATCCAAGAAAAAAAAAACGTGAGCAGCTTTTCTGCACTGCGAGATCGCGCTAAAATCCCAATTTTCGCTTTGTTAACCGTCGGATTAGCATGAAATTTTTATAGTATCTTTCTGACAAACAAATC
Organism: Orobanche coerulescens; assembly: GCA_033398695.1. NCBI lineage: Eukaryota > Viridiplantae > Streptophyta > Magnoliopsida > Lamiales > Orobanchaceae > Orobanche > Orobanche coerulescens. The sequence continues at coordinate 147,301,018 of CM065814.1, read as the reverse complement.
TACAAATTCAACGGTGGAGATCGGCTTCTAAAATGTATTGCATACATAAAAAAATCCGAGCAGAAATAGTCTTTTTTTTATATTGGTGAACGGTATTAATTCTATTTACTCCAGTCAAAAACTTTCTTGCATATGATAATTTTGGGGAAAAATATATTATATTTAGTTATTAAATTTTATATTTTTGTGTGCATCATATATAAATAATATATGTGATGACCTCAAAATTTATTATCAAATCACATTCCTCTTTGTGTGTAGAAGAAACATGATTCAACAATACTTAATAATCCAGAAGATTATTAAGATAGAAGATTTGTTGTAGTTCTTGAAGAAGGACAACATTATCTCGTCATATTCTAGTTGAATATAATGTGTTCATGAAGAACACTATGAGATCTAATAATTTGTGCAATTCCTAATGAAAAATACAAAATAATATTCCTGAAGAATATTGTAAGTGCTCTTGAAGAAACAACTATTTTAGTTTAGTTATTTCGAGCCTTGATTAATTCTCGTACTATTTTTTTTCCCTTTGTATATTCAATTATGAATCTTAAAATTATTGCTCCCGAAGTAGCACAATTAATTGTAATATTCTTGAAGAATATTACTATTCTAAATGAATAATTTTTATTTATACATGAATTATGTGATGATACAATATTTCTGAAGAATATTGATTTGTGACTTATAAATATAATAGCATAATTAAATCATTATGCTCTTGATGTAGCATGATATTATCCCTGAAGGAAAATATAACTTATATCTCAAATAAAAAATATTAATATGATTTGAGAATATCCTCTATCGAGATTGTACAAGATATGATATACTCCACAATCATAATCTGACTGTGCTCCAATGATAGCAAGATTAGTGAGTGGTTGAATATTCCGATCAAGTTGTTCCCGAAAGTGAACAATATTAAATTAAAAACTTCAATATTACATGGCTCAAATTTTATCTCCCGAAATAGATAAAATTTAGAGTTTATCCTTGTAGGGGATAATTATTTATAAATTTTATCTCGTGGAGTTGATATATCAACTGTTAATGATAAGGATACGAAAATGATAATCTTAAGATTATATGTCAATATATAATCTTATATATCGTGTAGTTTAATATTTTATTATCTCTTATGAAATATTGTGAGTTTTTATCAATATAAGATATGATGTCATACCTGAAGTATGATTTGAATTGATCGTTGCTATATAATTAGTGATAAAAGGGTCAAATATACTGAAGATATTTGTACCATTCAAATTCTTGGCTTATCTTATTTCTTCTTTTTGTGAATAGAATGCCAAGTTCTTGGGATTAAATAGTGGTCATGATTTATTGTCTCAACAAAGTGCAAATATGCATGATATCTTTATAATGATACTTTTCGTATGAAAAAAAGGTAGTGCTAAATTTATTGACAGTTCCTGAAGAACTACTAAATTCCTTCATATATGGTCGAAAATTATGCACTATTATCTTCTAAGTATCGATAAATCTATGGATTTCTAAACTATCGCTTGAAATATGTATGATTCCGCGATAACAAGTGAGACAAATGATATATACAATTTCTGAAGAAAAGAAATTGGTATTAGAGAAAATATCAATGTAAATGACGTATAAAATTCACCACTTATTAGACCAGAAGTCTATTAATCCCAATACTTTCAATATTTACATGTTTAAATTTACGTGTTTGGTGTTAAAGTCTATTTATATTATTTTTATATTTTATTTAACTATATGTTTATTTATGATATATATCCTGAAGATATATTAATACAAAAATTCACACATATTGTATGATAATATCACAAATTACTAGTAAATATCATGAAGTATATTTATACACTTAAAATTGTATTATTTTGAGTTTATCAATTTTTATCAACATCTTACAGATGTTGGCTTAATTGCATAATAATTATTGCACTTTCTTCTGCAAGAAGAGTAATAACGATAGTTATTACATATTATATTGATGATAATAGTTGTATCATTGATATAAAATTATTGTAATGATTCTTTTAATACATTACATTAATATATTTTCACGGTTTCCTAAAGAAATGTGAATTTGTAATTTTAATAATCCAGAAGATTATTAAAAAGAAATTGTTGATGTTCTTGATAAAACACAACGATATATAGTCATATATTTTTATGATAGTATTTATGATAAACACATCAATTAAAGTTAATATTCCTGTAGAATATTAAACAAAAAAAAGGCATTATTTTGAATATTTTCTATATGGACTTGTGTTATTGAATTGCTTTTATTATCAACATATTGATATAAATTGTTGCTCATGACGTAGCACAATTAATACTTTTAATTAATATTTACATACTCTTTGGTGTTATATGCTTATATATTGTTGCTCCCAAGGTAGCATAATTGATACTTTTGAAGAATATCACATACTCTTGATGAGTACTTCATATTTTCGATAATATATGATTATCTTTAATTTAAATTGTTGCTCCTGAGTTAGCACAATTAATATTTTTGAAGAAAAATACATGCTCCTGGAGAGCAATTTACATTTGAAGTTGCATGTATTTATTTCAAATAAAAAATACATAACTTTATGTCATATTGATTTGTTCAATTTCTACTTGAGGAATGGAAAGACAATCCCCAAAGAATTGGTATAATTTCATATGGCAATATTCTTATTATCGGCTCTAAAAGGAGCTTTATTCAATGAGTATCGAATTCATTATAAGCGATATATTATTTTATCCAATGATCATATTGCGATGAATTTCAAATTTAAGTATCCATATCAAAGGCACAATATTTGGGTCACCCCCTCTGTTATTAGTGCACCTCCTGAAGAGGACTGATTTTATAATCCAATTCCAACTATCTCCGACGTTAGGGGGAGATATGAAATATAAATAAGAGAAAGTCGGAAAATTTTCGTTGGGTTGGATATTTAAATTTACGCACTATGAACTCGAAGTTCAGCAAGTTATTGATTGCCAAAGGAGTGATGAAATCTCATATACCAGATGTATATATACCATAAAGAATTAAAGTAGAATGTGAACGAAATATATTTGTTGATACTCCTCGACGCCAGAAGTGTGAGAGACATTCTTTATTGGTATTAAAGATAAAATCCGTGGAATACAAATAGATTAAACTATAACATCACTTCAAAAACCTCCTGAAGAGGATCGTCTCGAAGACGAGAATCTCAATACCTTAATTTGACGTGCACTAAATAATTACAGTATTGGGATTATGGAACGACCAAATCAAATGTTATGGGAAATGTTGAATATTTGATTTTGTTGAAGTTGTCATGGACTTTGTGAATATGAGAGAATTGTTTATAAGAATGATAGTTGTCGACAACACTTTGTGTATCAACAATTGCTAGTGGAGTGCCTGAAGCACTAAATAAAATATAAGCAATTGAAACAAAGCTTAACTCGCAAAATAAAATAAAGTGGTGAAAGATAAGCGAGATTAGCATATCAAGGGTTTAAGCGCATACCCAAAACATATTCTCCCGTTGGCACTACATTTCGTCATTTAATATACACATGACAATTATTATGAATATAGATATAGACAAAAAAGGAGTCCTCGTCTACATATGTCGATCGCTCCCAATGACCACCGTGATGTATCAAAATACGCTGCCACGACATCTGATTACAAAAAGATGAATAACTATTCAGAAAAATGAACGAACAATATTATAAAACAGTCTGCCTTGGACACGACCGATGCACACGATCGTATACTACCGTGTGCAGTGATCGTGTGCAAGTTTCTGTCCATGAACACGATTGCTGCACACGATTGTAGACGATCGTGTTAAACGATCGTGTACACGTTAGTGTTGCGCACGATGTCAAGGTCGTTGCACACGATCGTTGCACACGGTGGGTTCCCATCGTGTGCAGCGATCGTGTCCGTAAGAACAGATCTGGAATTTTTTTTCATCGTTCAAATACTGATGCATACCTTCTTTATGAACTCAGAAGCACGACAAATGAAGTCCTATTTCAACGTCAACTTTTATTTTCGAACAATCTTGTGATTTCTATAAGATTTTTTGAGAGACCCTTTGTCAAAAATAAAATGGTTGTGTTGTTTTGATGTATATGTTTATAGTTAAATTTTGGTTGTTGTACATTAATATCGATCGGAGGAGAAAAGTAAAAAAGAAAAAAGAGAAGAAAAGTAGTTTAAATTAAATAAAAAAAAAAAAGTGAGAAGTCAACAATACAACAAAAGAAAGGACATTTTAGTCTTTTTAATCAAAATGATACCAAAAACTTATAGTTTTATGAATGAGGATATAGAACTTATCAATTTTATGCTTTGATATTAAAAAATTAATTCCCACATAAAATAATATATGATCGATTTATATAAAAAAAAGTTTGTATAATAATCGATTGTATCTCAACATCTAGTATCTATAATGCAAAGAAGGAATTGTGAGTGGTGTCCATTCATCATTCTTTTTAACATCTAGTATCTATAATGCAAAGAAGGAATTGTGAGCGGTGTCCATTCATCATTCTTTTTTTCCAGTCTAGATATAACGATATGGTAATGTGTTATGCTCCAGTAAAAAGCTATAATATAAAATACATAAATTTAAAAGAATCCTAAAATATAGGTTGAATTTTATCTTAAAAAAATTATAACTCCTGATTTTCAAAGTGCACGTTTGAAATTGTCTTGTTGTCTCTGCTTAGCGTGTGATTATTAGTGCACCAATAGAATCAGAGTTCTGATCCGATAACGGTTGTCATAGGTATGCGGGAGTGGTGCACTGTCTGCTGTCTGCAGGAGTGTCGCGCCACCTCTGTCCAATAAAAGCGCCCAACTCAAAACTACCCCAATACTACTCTAACACTACCCTAACTAGTGGGGTGATGCACAATCTTAGAATTCCATTTTTTTTAAATACATAAAATCACATACAATATTTAAAATAAAAACATACCATTTTATTAAAAATAAAAACATTACATAATATTTAGAGATTTGAAACATGTCTATATTTATCACATTAATATTATTGGACTTCCTTCAAAAATAATTGTAAAAACAATGGCCCATTTTAACAATTGGGTTGAAAATATCTATATTTAAAAACAATGGCCCATTTGAAACATGTCTATATTTATCACATTAATCTATCTTCTTCTCCAATGCATAAAATCAAACCACCATTATCTATATTTATCACATTTCATCTTCCCCTACCTACAAGACCTGCAAAAAAAAAAGAAAAAAAGAAAAAAACGCAAACACAAAACACACAACGCTCGGCTTCACACGCGGGCTCTGAGCTCGAATTTGCTACTCGATTTGGGAACCCGAGCTTCACGGGGTGGTGTACCCGCTCGAGCTCAACTTCTACTTTGTTAAAAATGTTTTCGAGTGACTTTGGATGAGAAAAAAAAGACAAAAAACAAAAGAAAAAAATATTTTTAATAGTTTCAGATCTGAATCTGAAGTTGTAGAAAACCCTAGTTTCAGATCTACATACACCCCTTATATACCTCATATATTAAAAAGTCAAAATCTTGAAAAATATATTGAGTGACATATTTTCACTTTTTTCTTTTAAAAGCCGACATATACAAATTAATGTGTATTTATTCTTAATTATGGCTTAATATGTAATTAAATGTGTATTTATCCAGAAAATTGTCCATTAATATTTCAGTCAGCTTATTACAAATAAAAATTACAGTCAACATAATTCATTACCTAAGCGGAACTCGGCCGAGAACGGCGGAGGTTATCTGAGCGACGGCGAGGCTTCGGATGGCTGGACGCAAGGCGACAGCGTATTTGGAGCCATAGTTTAAAGCTGGCGGTCTTCATGGTGGACCACGTCGGAGAAGGGCGGCGAGGGACAGCGGACTGGAGATGAGGTGGAGGAGATTGTGTTGGAGGAGGAACGGCAGGCGGGGAGACTGCAGACGGCGACGAGACCACCGGTGGAGGAGCGGAGACAGGCGGAGAAGAAGCAGGCGTGGCGACTGGAGGGGCCGGAGCAGGAGAACCCGGACCTGGAAGAGCAAAACGGCGGAGAACGGCGGAGGTTATCCTGAGCGGCGGCGGAGCTTCGTGCAAATCAGCGGCGGCGGAGGTTATCCTGAGCGACAGCAGAGCTCGTCCAAATCGGCGGCGGAGGCGCTGGTTGTGGTGGTGGAGACTTTTCGTACTTGAGGTGGATGTCTTCTTGGTGAAGAGAGTGAGAGACGAGATGTGAGGAAGGTGAGAGTGAGGAGAGAGACGTGAGAGAGGTGAGAGAGAAGAGAGAGAAAAGAGGAGAGAGAATGAAAAGTTGAAGCTGATTTTATTTTTATTTTTTGGCACGAGAGAGAAAAAGGAGAAGAGAGAGTAAAAAAAATAAACACTTTTTAATAGAGTCAAAACCACAGGTGACAGGCGTAATTTCAGTAAATGGAGTGCATGTATAGATCCTGAACCACATCTCCAAATACACCCGTATTTTATGAATATTATACTATATATTTTATTATTAATTTTATTATATTTCCTCCATTTTTAAATAGATGTCACTTTACCTTTGTGCACACAAATTAAGAAAATTCTTTTATGCCAAAATTTGTCCCTAATAAATGATATTTTATAAGGGTTGGGATCCTCTGCAGCACAGCACGGTGCTGTATTGGATCCCAGCCGTTAGATTACACACACCCGCACGGGTGTGTGTGTGCGTGTTCAATCGTACGGCGCAGTACATCACAGCATCGTGCTGCACTGCAGAGGATCCCATCTCATTTTATAATTAATGGACAGTGAAAAGATGAATTTTGAGGTAAATTAATTAGGGGTAACAATGGAATAAAGAGAAGAATAAAGCTAAAGTGACATCTATTTAAAAGTGGAGGGAGTAATATTATTATGAATATTTTATCTCTAAACCATACGTGATGTGTACCAGATTGGCGGAGAACTGGAACGTGATTGAGTTATTTACGTAAACCTTTTTGTTTTGGGATGTTTTATTTATTTTGGGAACTTATTTATTTGCTGATTAGGAGTCTAGTAGTTTTGGCATGTTTTATTTATTTTGGGAACTTATTTATTTGCTGATTAGGAGTCTAGTATAAATACTTTTGAGTTTTATTTGGGAAGAGAACTTTCATTATTATTAATCTTATTCAAAGAGATTTTCTCTTAATTCTCTAAGTTCTTCTTCGGAGTTCTTAGTTATCTTTTGGGAATTCTTAGGGTTCCTTGCAGAAGGAGTCGATTTCGATCGTTCCTTGGTTACTTCCGCTGCGTATTCACATCAGTTGGTATCAGGGAGCTCGGACGATCCTAGGGTTCTCCGACGAGAGGATGGCCAATAATGGGGATAACGACAGAGACGTCACCCTTACCACAATTCTTCAAACCATGGAAAGAAATCGCCAGGCTGATATTGAACGACAGGAGAGGCTTCGCCAAGCGGATCGTCAGGCAGATATCGAGCGGCAGGAGCGTCAACACAGAGAACTGGTGCAACTTTTGACGGGTTTGCAGGTTGGGCAAGGTGATGCCAACCCACGAAATCGGGCTGGTCGTCGAGGGGAAAATCTCCACCATGGCGATCCGATGGGCGGGGATGTATCGGATATTGAGGATGAAGAGGCCAGGGAAGCGCCTCCGGTGGATCATCGACCCAAGATTAGGGCGGACATTCCGGTCTTTACTGGTGAGTTATCCATTGAAAAATTCTTGGATTGGATTTCTGAAGTTGAAAAATTCTTTAAATTGATGCGTGTTGAGGAGGATAGAAAAGTCCCCTATGTTGCTTATAAACTGCGTGATGGTGCCTCGGCTTGGTGGGATCAATTATCAAGGCAGAGGATACGCGAGGGTCAACCTGAGATTCGGTATTGGGCCCAAATGAAGAGGGAATTACGGGATCGTTTTCTCCCTCGTGATCATGATCAGGACCTTTATAAGAAGTTTTTGGCTTGTAAACAGGGTGGTCGTTCAGTCGAGGAGTATACCCATGATTTCTATGCTCAATCTGCGCGTACCGATCTGTTTGAGACAGAGTCGCAGATGGTTGCTCGGTTTGTTTCGGGTCTTCGGCTGAATATTAAGAATGCGGTGGAATTGTTTAATACCTATTCTCTGAACGATGCTATCTCAAGGGCGAAAAAGGCGGAGAAACAGTTATCGACTACGTATCGGCCTCCGACTACATTTAAACAGTTTGGTGCTACTTCTCCTTCGGGTGGCAGGAACCAAGGGTCAGGTTCTAATGTCGAGGGCAATAAGGAGATCTCGCAGTCTGCGAGGTCGAAGACGGATGATGGTAAGAAGCCTACTACTCCCGCTCCTACTCCTGATCCACCGGCTCGTAGAAATACCAACCCCCAAAATAATAATCCGTATGCTCGTAATTATGGGGATAAATGTTTTCGGTGTAATCAGACTGGACATCTGTCTAATCGTTGTCCACAACCACGACGAGGAGTTAATATGGTGGATCGTGATGCATGTGATGATGAGGAGGATGACGATAATTGTGAGACTGTTTATCTTGATCCGAACGGGGAGGCGGAGGTTGAAGATAATTGTGATGAGCATGAGTCCTACGTGGTCCTAAGCTTATGCGACTACTCCTGCAGTGGAGACCGATCCGAACGACATAACCTTTTTCGTGCAAAAGGGAAGGTTAAAGACGTCACGGCTACGATTATTGTAGATAGTGGTAGCGGCGAGAACACGGTGGCTCGTGGCTTGGTGGATAAGTTGAAGCTTGAGGTCCGCAAGCATCCTACTCCCTACACTGTGGGGTGGATCAACAGTGTCGGCTCTATAAAGGTACATGAACAATGTCTTCTCCCTTTTTCTATGGGAAGTTATAAAGATGAGGTTTTATGTGATATAATCGATATGACTGCATGCCATGTATTGTTGGGTCGGCCGTGGCAATATGATCTTGGGGTTGTGCATAATGGGAGGGAAAATTTTATTCGTTTTAAGAAAGATGGGGTTCGTTTTCATTTACCTGCGTTGAAGGCTGATCCTAGTGGTAATAAGAAAGTGAAACCTCTAGTTTCCTTATGCACTGCACCTAAATTTGCGGTGGATATTATGGCTGCGCCTTTTGTATTGGCAGTAGTGCAGAAAGGGGTTTTGGGACAGGTTAGTTTGGTCCCTACGTCTCTGCATTCATTGTTGGATGAGTATAAAGATGTTATGCCGGACGAACTTCCGGCTGGGTTACCGCCATTGCGTGATATACAACATCACATTGACTTGGTGCCCGGTGCTTCCCTTCCTAATCTTGCTCATTATAGGATGAGCCCTGCTGAACATGACATTTTGAGGGGACAGGTGGAAGAGTTATTGAACAAGGGGTATATACAGGAAAGCATGAGCCCGTGCGCAGTTCCAGCTCTCCTTGTGCCTAAGAAAGATGGCACTTGGCGTATGTGTGTCGACAGTCGCGCCATCAACAAAATCACTGTCAAGTACCGTTTTCCCATCCCTCGTTTGGATGATATGTTGGATATGCTCAGGGGTTCCACGGTGTTTTCTAAGATTGACTTGAAGAGTGGTTACCATCAAGTCCGCGTGCGACCCGGAGATGAGTGGAAAACCGCGTTTAAAACTAAGGAGGGATTGTACGAGTGGTTGGTCATGCCGTTTGGGTTGTCAAATGCCCCCAGCACTTTCATGAGATTAATGCATCAAGTGTTGAAGCCCTTTAATGGTCAATTCTTGGTAGTATACTTTGACGATATTTTGATTTACAGTAGATCGGAGGAGGAGCATCTAGGACATCTTCGAGCGGTTCTGCAGGCTTTAAGGGACAATGAATTATATGTGAATCTCAAGAAGTGCAGTTTTATGCTTGATCATCTATTGTTCTTGGGTTATGTTGTTTTCGGATGGCATTCGGGTGGATGAGGAGAAGGTTCGTGCTATTCGTGATTGGCCTACGCCGACAACTGTTAGTGAGGTTCGTAGTTTCCATGGCCTTGCTACTTTTTATCGTCGGTTTATATGGAATTTTAGCACTATTATGGCTCCGATAACTAAATGTTTGAAGAAAGGGAAGTTTCTTTGGAATGATGAGGCTACAGCTAGCTTTGCACTGATTAAAGAAAAACTATCTAGTGCGTCGTTGTTAGTCCTACCGGATTTCTCTAAGCCGTTTGAGTTAGAGACGGATGCTTCGGTGATTGGTATTGGGGCTGTTTTGCGCCAAGGAAAGAAGCCGGTTGCTTTCATGAGCCAGAAATTGGAGGAAGCCAAACGTAAGTGGACAGTTTATGAACTCGAATTCTATGCGGTGGTCCAAGCGGTCAAGCATTGGGAACAGTATTTGTTGCATCGTGAATTCATTCTTCACACGGATCACGAGGCTTTAAAGTACTTGAATAGTAAGACTCCGGTTATTCGTATGCATGCTCGTTGGGTTGCTTATTTGCAGCAGTTTACGTTTGTTATCAAGCACAAGAGTGGACAGCTCAATAAAGTTGCGGATGCCTTGAGTCGTCGGGCTAATTTATTGGTGACTATGGTAAATGTAGTTGTGGGGTTCGAGTGCTTAAAGGAGTTATATGCGACTGATCCGGACTTCGCAGATGAGTGGACCAAGTGTCGTAATGGAAACCCGGTCGGGTTATTTTTATTGCAGGATGGTTTCTTATTTTACATGGATAAGTTGTGTATTCCTCATGGCTCAGTTCGTGAGAGCCTTATTTCTGAGATTCACAAGAAGGGACACTATGGGAGAGAAAAGACTGTTGAGCTCGTCGCGAAGAAGTACTTTTGGCCACATCTTCGGCGGGATGCACATAGAGTGGTTCAGAAGTGCATGGTGTGTCAGATCAACAAGGGGCAGTCACAGAATACAGGTTTATACACCCCGTTGCCAATTCCGGATGGTCCTTGGGAGGATATTTCTATGGATTTCGTGCTCGGTCTTCCGAGGACGCAGCGTGCTCATGATTCCGTTTTTGTAGTGGTGGACCGTTTTTCTAAGATGGCTCACTTTATACCTTGTCGTAAGACTCATGATGCTTCTCACATCACGAGGCTGTTTTTCAAGGAGGTTGTGCGTCTTCACGGGATCCCGAAGACTATTACATCTGACAGAGATACGAAGTTCCTTAGTCATTTCTGGCGTACCTTGTGGCGTATCTTTCAGACGGACTTGCATTTCAGTAGCTCGTTTCACCCTCAGACTGATGGCCAAACGGAGGTGGTCAACCGGACTATGGGTTCTATGGTGCGTTGTTTGTGTGGGGAGTATCCAAAGAAATGGGATTTGGCTTTATCTACAGCTGAATTTGCTTTTAATAATATGACGAACAGGACGACGAAGAAGACTCCTTTTGAGATTGTGTATCAACGACCTCCGAAGTATACTCTTGACTTGATTCCTCTTCCGAAGGTACCGGGGTACAGTGTTGCAGCTGAGAATCTAGCGGAGATGGTTGATGCGGTGCAGTCCGAGGTTCGTAAGAATATTGAGGCGTCCAATGCCAAATATAAAGAGTTCGCGGATAGAAGACGTCGTGTGAAGGTCTTGATGTTGGTGACTTGGTGATGGTTCATTTGCGTAAGGAACGTATTCCACAAGGGACTTATCACAAACTTCACCCCAAGAAGATTGGGCCGTGTCGGATTTTGAAGAAGATTAATGACAATGCCTATGTTGTCGATTTCTGGGAGGGTTGGAACATCTCTTCCACGTTTAATGTTTCCGATTTGGTAGAGTTCCATCCCGATGACCCCTTTACATGGATAAGGATTCGGTCGAATCCTTTTGAAGTCAGGCGAATGATGTGTACCAGTTGGCGGAGAACTGGGCGTGATTGAGTTATTTACGTAAACCTTTTTGTTTTGGGATGTTTTATTTATTTTGGGAACTTATTTATTTGCTGATTAGGAGTCTAGTAGTTTTGGGATGTTTTATTTATTTTGGGAACTTATTTATTTGCTGATTAGGAGTCTAGTATAAATACTTTTGAGTTTTATTTGGGAAGAGAACTTTCATTATTATTAATTTTATTCAAAGAGATTTTCTCTTAATTCTCTAAGTTCTTCTTCGGAGTTCTTAGTTATCTTTTGGGAATTCTTAGGGTTCCTTGCAGAAGGAGTCGATTTCGATCGTTCCTTGGTTACTTCCGCTGCGTATTCACATCAATACGGTACAACACCCATAAAACAAGGGGTATGTATGGGATGCGGTTGAGGGTGTTGCCCTATCACCTCTCGTATGTATATCCATAGTTTTGCAGGAATTCCTGTTTCTATGCATTGATTATAGGACTCTGATTTTGCACATTTTTTCGACATTGTACTCTTGAGTTGAGAGAACAGTAAAATCATTAAATACATTTTGTTCTTTGTACAATTACTTATTGGTTTGATGGATTCATGCATCATGCCTTTAGGAGTCATTCACCAGTAGGTTCAATCACTAAACAATCATTATTATTATATTTACTACTCTCTCCGTCCCTATATAATAGTTCTGTTTCAAAATTATAGAAATATTAAAAAAACTTAATAATGATTAGCTAATACCATATTTACCCTTATTAATTGTTCTAGCTACATTAATTACTCTGTTTGTATATATTCAAGAGCCCAAATTGAAAATAATTAAGGGTATGATTGAAAAAAGCTTTACAAATTTTTATTGAAAATAGAAAATGGCATGTATTGTGGGACAATTTTTTTTACAAACAGGACTACTATTAAGGGACGGAGTGAGTCTTGTTTTTGTTTTCTAAATTTATAAATAAAAAGTAAAAATATAAATATCTTATATATATAAAGACTGAGTCCTTAAATTTATTGTGGAGTCTTAATGATATTAATGAATATTTTTACATTTAATATTAGTTCATATTAAATTATTATCATATATAATAAAATATTAAGTCCTAGGAGTCTTAATGACTTCATGAATCTTCATTCCAAAGCTTTATTATCCTTCCTTTCAATGGCATGCAACCTCTAATTAGAACCTTTGGATTTCTTAGTTACTTATTGTTAATTAGAGTCTTAAGCTTTATTATCCTTCCTTTCAATGGCATGCAACGTCTAATTAGAATCTTTGGATTTCTTAGTTACTTAATTGTTAATTAGAGCCTTTGGATTTCTTAGACCAAAAAAAAAAAAAACTTTAGATTTCTTAGTTACTTATTGTGAAAATATTTATTAATCAGGGCCGGACTTGTATGCAGGCAGGAAAGGCTTGGGCCTAGGGCCCATAAAATCTGGGGGCCCATAAAAAAAACTTATATATATATATATATATATATATATATATATGTGTGTGTGTGTGTGTGTAGAGAAACGCAGTAGTGAGATTCGGAGGCTAGGGTTTTACATATGATTGCCTTTTGGGGATCTGGTATTCTGATTCTGTGTTTTTTTATTTGAATTACGGAAAAATTGTTATTGGTATTGTTGATTAGTGCTTAACGTTGTTCATGTTGGTTTCTTAATATATGTTAGCTGATTGTGTGAATTAGAAGCCAAATTTCGAGAGAGAAAAAAGAAAAAAAACGCAGCCGCAGCCCTGCTTGTGTTAGAACATCAAAAGTGCATAGAACACAAGCCATTAGTTCCTCCAGAAGTAAGAAAAGAGCGTCGGGCAGAACAAAATTTTTTAAAAGAATACGATTTCAGATTTGAGAAGACAAAAAACCTTCACCCGCGGCGCCCCAGGTTCTATTCTTTTATTTTTTAAAGGTGACGTTGTTGGGTTCTATTCTATCTCTATTTAATTTAAATTTGTCAATTGTTGATTGACTATTTAGTAGAAAAATAATGCCCTAAATAATAGATATATTTTCAGATTAAATATGTAAGAGAATAAAGTTTATCGTGCAGCAATCATATACTGCATATTTTTGTTGATTAAATTTTTGGACTACTTCTTTAATATGTATATTCTGAAATTATATGGGTATACATTAATATTAAGAAGATTAATTATTGTTGATTTGATTTTTATTGATAGAAGATGACTTCAAAGCATATGTCTGGTGCTCAAAAGAGGAAAAGGAAACAAAAGGAGGATCAATTAATTCTTAGCCAAGCAGGAGATCTTGATAAATATTTTAAACGTAGCAACAAATACGAATCACATGAAGATGAAACATCAACACATGTGGATCAACAAATTGGAGACGATGAACAAGATAAAGTGATTGAAAATCTTAAACCACAATCAGCTGAGGATGAGGAAGTGATTGAAGAAGTTATGCATGTAAGCGTAACTCATAGTACAGACTATCTCTTGGAAGATCCGGCAAACTGGAAAAATATTGATCAAAAGATGAGAGATTATCTAGTTGAAAGAGGTCCACAAAGAGCCGATGACATAATATATCCTCCCAACGAGAAAGGTAGACACTTTGATTCATCACAATATACAAGAATTTTGCCAAATGGGCAAAAAGATAACAGGAGATGGCTACTTTATTTAGCTTCTTTGGATCGTATCTTTTGCTTCTGTTGTAAGTTATTTGCAACTGAACATACATCGAAGAAGATCGGGGTTCTAGCTTCTGATGGATTTTGTGACTGGAAAAATATGCACAGTCGTTTGAAGAGCCATGAGGGGAGTAAGGAACATATTCATTGTATGACTAGCTGGAAAGAACTCGAGGACCGACTTGGAAAGAAAGAGACAATAGATGAAAGTGTGCAGTTACAAATCGATAAGGAAAAAGAGCACCTGAAAAAGGTATTGAGAAGAATAATAATAATTGTGAAGCGACTTGCTAAAAATGGTCTGCCTTTTCGAGGAGATAATGAGAGGCTCTTTGTCGAGAATAATGGCATATTTTTGCAGATGATAGAGATGATGGCTGAGGTTGATCCAGTACTAGAGGAGCATGTTCGACGTGCTCACACACGTGAGATACAATATACATATCTTAGTCCCAAGATTCAAAATGAATTCATCCAACTCTTAGCAGGTGAAGTCAGAAGTGCAATCATAAAGAAGGTGAAACATGCAAAATATTATTCTATTATACTTGATTGTACTCCAGATGCAAGTCATGAGGAACAAATGTCTTTAGTTATCCGGTGTGTGGATGATTCCAAGGACTTACCAACTTTAGAAGAATTCTGGATTCAATTTTTGAAAGTGGATGATACTTCTGGACTCGGACTTTCGCTCGAGCTTATTAATACACTTGAAAAACTTGATCTTGATTTGGATGATATGAGAGGCCAAGGGTATGACAACGGATCAAACATGAGTGGAAGACATAAAGGAGTGCAAAGAAGACTACTTGAGTTGAACCCGAGAGCTTTTTATACTCCATGTGGTTCGCATAGTCTCAATTTGACATTGTGTGATATGGCGAAGCGATTGCAGAAAAGCTAGAAGCTTTTTTGGAGTGATACAACGCGTCTACACATTATTCTCTTCCTCTACAAAACGGTGGAAAATCTTTAAAGACCATGTTGTTGGACTCACAGTTAAACCATTATCACAAACTCGATGGGAAAGCCATGTTGAAAGTGTTAAGGCTATAAAAGAGCAAACTGTAAAAATTCGAGATGCTTTACTCTTTTTAGCCGAGACAAGTGAAGATCCAAAAACTCAAAGTGATGCTGAAGCGTTAGCGACTAATGAGCTCAATAATTTTGAGTTTTTACTTGGAATGGTGATTTGGTATAGGATGCTACGAGCAATCAACAAAGTGAGCAAAAATCTTCAATTTGAAGACGTAGATATTGAAATTGCTATTACACTTTTGCAAGGACTCATTGTATTTTTTGATGACTTTAGAGAACATGGATTTGATCGTGCCATGGATGAAGCTAAAGTTATCGCTTGTGAGATGGGTGTTGAAGCTAAATTTCCAGAAAAACGGATCATCCGTAGGAAGAAACAATATGGTGAAAGTGGTAGTGACGAGGTCAAACAATCACCAGAAGAATCTTTCAGGGTTGATTATTTCCTCTACATAGTCGATCAAGCATGATCCTCACTCCAAGAAAGGTTTGAAAAATTCAAGGAATACGGACTTACTTTTGGATTTTTGTTGAATGTGGAAAAGTGGAAGACTGAATCATATGAGAGTTTGTTGAATTCTTGTATAAATCTTGAGCAATATTTGAAGCACAATGAGAATGCAGACATTATTGGAGATGATTTATGCACAGAATTATTGTGTTTGCAGTCGTATTTTTCACGTGAAAAGTCGAGAGCAATAGATGTCCTGCGCTATTTGAAGAGGATGAATTGCTTCCCAAATGCTTATATTGCGTATAAGATTTTGCTAACCATTCCGGTTACGGTTGCATCAGCGGAAAGATCTTTCTCGAAGTTGAAGTTGATTAAGACCTATTTGAGATCAACAATGTTGCAAGACAGGTTAAACGGATTGGCTATGTTATCGATTGAAAGAAAACTGGTTGATGAGTTAGATTACACAGACTTGATAAATACTTTTGCGTCCAAAACCGCTCGACGTGTTGTATTTAGATAAGGTAAAAAAATTTATCTCCTTTTCAATTCTTTCTCATTTGTTCCATTATTTTTTTATATTAATTTATCCCTCGCTTATTAAGGGCCCCAATTTTTCATGTCGCCTCGGGCCTTGCGAAGCACAGGACCGACCCTGTTATTAATTACAATCAATTCAAATCCTTTCATAAATTAGTCTATTGGTACCTCTATAAAAGGCATCACAAAAATGTTATTGATCCCCCATATACGCTATGTATGCCGCATGCCAGATATCAACTACATGAACAAGTTCGTTTCTATTTATTGAAGGGAAAAACAAACTACATATGCGAAATTATTATTGTTATATATAATATTGAACTAATTACAGTTAACATGTGATGTTGACAGGAAAAGTATCACAATAAAGTTATTGATCCCCCATATACGCTATGGTATACATTTTGAAAATAATTATGTGAAAGACATAATAGTATATGAATAATGCAATATATTTTTTCATCTGCTGGAAAACAAGTAGCCATGTGTGCTACATGAGTGGCGATTTATAGAAGGAATGAGGTATCGATGCTACGGGTGAGAACTCTCTCTAGCATCACAATTACTACGGAATTTACATAAATTTTCTTATTGAGACTAATTGGTATTCTATCATATATTATGTAGGATCCATGATGGTAATTGTAATACCCACGATTTCCGTTCCGGTTATTTTGGATTTTTTTTCGGATATTTCCCGGTTGTCGAGTTCCGGTATTATTTTCTCGACAACTGATTTTGGCGTTTAAGACCGTAGGTGATGATTTGTTATCCGTTGTTTTCATTTCGGACCGATGATGTTGTCCCCGAGTGTTTTGTCGTGTTCGTTCCGTGCGATTTCGGAAAATCGAGTCGTCGAATCATGGTGGTCGGACACTGGCCGGACGGTTGGGGACGGTGGCCGGACGGCTGCCGCCTGAGCCGGACGAGTGCGAGCCGCCGGGCGGTTGCGAGAAGCCGTAGCGCACGCTACGTCCGGAGAGTAGCGCACGCCACGGCCAGAGGCAGCGCACGCTAAGGCCGGTAGGCTGCGCGCGCTAGTCGGCCGAGGCGATAAGGGCGTAGGTTCTCGATCGAAGATCGGCAGGTAGCGCACGCTACTGCCGGACACTGAGCACGCTACGGCCGGCCGGTAGCGCACGATATGGCCGGAAGGTTGCGCACGCTACCTGGCCGAGCCAGGAAGTCTCTGGATTGTGGCTGGGCCGACAGCGCACGTGTTCAGCGCATGATGGCGGGCCCGGCCGAACATTCTCGACCATGACCGCCCGCTAGCGCACGCTAGCTCTGCAGTCTAGCGCACGCTAGGCTGCACCAGTATAAATATGACCGAGCAGTCCTGTTTGCACTCATTTTTCATTTCCTTCCTTTCGTGTACGCCGCTGGAGTCTTGGAGGTGACGAAGGCATGTTGTTATACAACTAATCCACGAAGTTTGGGAGCTTATAACATCGATTAATCACTCCATAACATCCTTCAATCCAGCGAATCAAGGTTAGTTTTCCTAAAATCCTAGTTTTGGGAAAAATTGGGGATTTTGTTGATTTCGCCCATTTGATTCGTTATAACTTAGAATAGTGATGGATTTATGATTATTAAGTTGTTTTATATCTAATACCTTGTTTTTCCACGGTTGGATTGCCGAGGATTCGTCGTTTTATTGAGTTTCCAATCGACACCTTGAAAGTGTTCGATAAAATGTCACAAAGGGGATTCGGGCGTTCTACGATTATTCTTCCTCGTTCGATCGTCAATTTATTCATGGTATGATGTTGGGGTCAGGTTCCTTGCGAAGAACTCGAGTCGGAACCCTTCCGTTCGCCGTTTTCCGATCGGTGGTGTTACCGTCGTTTCCGCCGGAGAGTTGTGAGCATTCGAAGTCTTCCGGTTAAGATACGTTCGTCGGAGTGTCCAGTATCAATTATTGAGGCAAGTATCTTGCCTATACACTTCATATTTCGTAGTGGTTATAGTCGGTAATTGAATAAGGGTGCAATTGAATTATTTTTAATGAACTTATAAAAGAATCGGTATATTCTCGATAAAGGTCTTCTATAAAATCTACTTATGTGTTTGTGAACGATTGTGTGATTCTGAGGATATGTACTAGTGGTGTGCTTTGGAATATCTTCTTTACGTTTGGTATCGTTGTGCGTGATTATGTTGATAGTGGACTTAAGGTTATGTCTTTCTGACAAGAAGTGTGTATATATGTGTGGACGTGTGTACTATTGATGAGTTTGTGATGATGTGTGATGTGAGTAGGTGTCGGATGTTGTGGCCATTCTTAGCAAGTACCTTGATTTACATTTGAAGTACTTCGGGGGGATATGTTTTTGAATCGTGATTTTGTGAAAGTGGTAATTTCAGAAAATGTGGTTTGTGCCATGTGGTTACTGAGAGTGTGTGAACCGAGTAAAACCAGTGAGGGTCCCCTGGGGTCCGGTAGGCTGCGTATCCCTACGGATCACTCGGTGGGCTATACACCAGGGAGGGCCTGACGAGGTGTCTCTGGGGTGTGTATCTTGCTGAGAGGTACAGGGCCAGTATAGCTCGGGAGGTTGTTTTGTGATGATGAATATGGCACGATGTTGTTTTCGATATTTGTGTTTTGTCCAGAGTATCACATATGCAAATTCCCAAAGTGAGATACATCATATGTAAGGTCTTGGTACTTGGCTAAAATGGCACCGTATAAGCGTCGTATATTATTTGTTTCATGGTTGCGATATTTTTGGCATAAGGATACGGGCCCTGTGATTGTTTCCGTACATTGTGGTTTGGTTATGTATCGAGTGTGACCGTTGTGTTATTCACTCGAGTATGGGATATGGATGATTTGGGTCGTGGACCCTGTGTTTGTGACCAGATTGGTATCTTTGAGCAAAAACAATTCTTTGGCCCGTGTCCCTATGTGGTTTGTTGAGTTAAAGATTTATTAGCCCAGAAATGTCTTTCTAAAACTCCCGAGACTTTTTAAATGCTTTTCAAAGAGCCTGCATGTCTCATTCCAATTTTTCATGGTTTGAACTATTTTATTCAACGAAATATCTCGGGAAATCTTCATTGGGTTGAATTGTGGAATTAATCAAGTTTTTATATTCTTGGAATATGTTGTGTATAGCTCGTATTTGCACTTTATACTTGCACTAGCAAAACAGTGGAGTTTTGCTAACCCCCGAGTATTCGGGGGGTGGATGTCTGTATTGCGTCCAGGTACTTGCAGGTTGCTGGGGAGCGAACCACAGGATCGGTACGAAGGATGATGGAAGACGACGATGCTAATCACATGAAGGCCGTGTTGGGTATTTGGTGAAGTCTTATTGTTTTGTCTTTTTGTTGGGGTATTTTCTAATTTTCGGGAAGTATTAATGTATCCTAACCCCTGCGTGGTATGAGTTAGAAAAAGGAGTTATGTATGTTCGATGTAAAAAATATTTGGTAAAAGACCAAATCGGTCTAATGGTTCATTATTTAGCCACATCGGCTGAAAATGTGATGTATTGTTTTCGTATTTAGCCTGGTAGATCCTCATGGAGAGGGTGCAAGGCGTAATATTCCCAAGTGGTTTGGGGGTGTTACAGAATATGGTATCAGAGCTTAGGTTGCGGAAACCTAGGCTATCGGGTCCAGTCGGGTATTGTCGTGTCTTGTTCTGTCAGATTGTGTCTGTCTAAGTCGTGTCGCGACGCGTCGTTTGTGATGTCGGGGTGCAGCCATCATCTTCGTGCGATCTGTGGATGTAAGTCTCCCTACTATATTGTGCCTTGTGATATACGAGCTTGTATGATTTTGTGTTATGACGTGGAGTTTAAAGGTGATTTGTGATTATGTGGCCTATGTTGTTTGATCCTCGTATGATGCTAGAATGGAAGTGGTGCCAACATATATGTAGTTATACACACATCCTGATATAAGTCGTTTTTACAAGAGTAATAGCCTTGGTGTGGTTACGCAAAGAAAGATTCATCAATGTGATATTTTAAAACTTTACATGTTTTTGGGGAGTCACGTATATTTTGTTTTAAAACATCCTCCAAAGGGAGGAAAAAGTTGATTTTTGTATAATGACCTGAGGGCCGAAATTTTTTTTTAGAATTCAAACTACCGATATTTTATTTTCATCTTGTATTATAAGTTTTCAAAACACGATTTTTGAACTCAAGTGAAGTCTACAAAATGTAGACAAGACGTGACTCTCGTTTTCAATTTATCGGTTTTATGACTGTTAGTCGGCAAATATGTGATGATGTTCTTGTTGTTCGGGCAGTGTTGCCAGTTTTAAATTAAAACTATGATGTGAATGTTGGGTCGTTCGATTTGTGGGCATAGTGATAGCTCTCTTTAATAAGAGGTGAGATTTCGATTTTTGAATAACAATTGTCTTTTGATGGTTTCTCATGAAGTGTCGAATCAATGGTTTTGGGACTCGAACGTGTTGTTGTTCATTTGTGACCATTGATTTTAGTAATGTCGTATATATGTTCGTAATCACGTGCTGAATTTGAGCTGTTAGCGCACGCTAAGTACAAGGCTAGCGCGCGCTAATGTGGCATGAGTAGCGCACGCTAATGTTGTTGTAACGCGCGCTAATGCAGCATGAATAGCGCACGCTAAATAATTGTTGTAGTGTGCGTTAATTAGCTGGGACAGAGGATGTGGAACCGCATTTTAGCCGTTAGGTCTAACTTTCTACGATCGATGCGTGTCAGATTCTATGTGCGTTGTCTAGTGATGACAACCGTTTTATGTGGACGAGTGTTGTGACCTTTCATTCGCGCTAAGTGATAATTGATTTTGTTCGGTGAGTTGATAAATTATGTCTGCTGTGTGTGTGCGTTCGAGACGTTTTCCTAAAACTTTCATAAATTTGTGCAAGTTGCGGAAATCAATTTTTGAAACTAATTTGACGTTGCGATTAAGCCGGCGACTTTGTATGAACTTTGGAAATTGTTTGAAATTTGCGAGCCGGCCTAGGATTCTCAAAATAAAACCTCGACGGTATTGAAAGAGTTGTTTTAAAATACCTTGAACATTTTGTAAAATGTTACCGTCGTTGATTCTTGTGTAGTGTTGGGAGAATTTTCAGAAATGACTTTAACGTACTATTGTATTTTCGAATAATTCGAGTACATGATTTTCCAAAATCTTTCACATCATAAAATAAATTTTTTTCAAAAACCCGAGGTGATGCAAAAGTACCAAAAGTACTTTTAAAGTTTATTTTGAATAACATACAAATCCAATGATTTTCAAAAGATTTTCTTTAAAGGGATACCTCGTGGATTTTCTTTCCGAGTTGTTATTGGTTACCTTATGTGATATGTCATGCTAAGTTGGTACTTTAGCATATTTGTTTTTGCGAAGTGGTGCAATCGTATTGAGTGAGAATCCGCTTAGTATGCCGAGGGACAGCGGACGCGACCGTGACCGCGGTATAGTTGGTTATGGAGACTAGATGCGGGACCAAGAGGATATGGCCGGGAAGGTTGATATTCAAACACTTCGTTTTCGTTGTTTAGGTTTCGGGGACGAAACCTCTTTTAAAGGTGATATGATGTAATACCCACATTTTTTCTCGTTTCCGTTTCGTTCGATCGTATTGAGGCGATTGTGTTCGTTAATGCTTTTGACCTTGTGTTGTTTCTCACATTTGTCATTCGAGCGAGTTCTGATATTGTTCCAAATTGATGTGCATATCGTTGTGATCTTTCCAAGTTCGGATCGATTTCTGGTGAACCGTGTTCGAAACTAACACCTCGTGCTTCCTACAAGTTATTGATGTCTTCATTTGAGGTATGAACTTCAAAGGTTATCGTTGTTGTTCGATCATTGCTATTCGTTCGTCGTTGTCCAATCATTATCGTTTGACCTCGAAACCGTGATTATTGAACATCTGGGCCATTTTGCGATTTCCATAAGTGTTGGGAAATTGTCTTCGTATTTGATCTTCCAAATCTGTGAGTTATTGGAATTTCATACCTTTCAGCGTTGGAATCGTGATTCGATTTTTGTATTGCTCGGTTTTATCAAACGCAGCGATTCATGCTCGTTGCTTTTCGTAAGAATTCTTGCGTATTGAATCGGATCGTAGTGGCTTCATACTGCCTGGAGTTCTGGTGTGTTGTCGAGAGTCGCCTTGCTTTTGTTTTAAGTTTCGGGACGAAACTTATTTTTAGGGGGGTAGAATGTAATACCCACGATTTCCGTTCCGGTTATTTTGGATTTTTTTCGGATATTTCCCGGTTGTCGAGTTCCGGTATTATTTTCTCGACAACTGATTTTGGCGTTTAAGACCGTAGGTGATGATTTGTTATCCGTTGTTTTCATTTCGGACCGATGATGTTGTCCCGGAGTGTTTTGTCGTGTTCGTTCCGTGCGATTTCGGAAAATCGAGTTGTCGAATCATGGTGGTCGGACACTGGCCGGACGGTTGGGGACGGTGGCCGGACGGCTGCCGGCACAGGCCGGACGAGTGCAGGCACTGGCCGGGCGGTTGCGACAGGAACCGGCGTAGCGCACGCTACGTCCGGAGAGTAGCGCACGCTACGGCCAGGAGGCAGCGCACGCTATGGCCCGTTGGCAGCGCGCGCTAGTCGGCCGAGGCGATAGGCGTAAGGTTACGGGCGGGAAGATCGGTAGGTAGCGCACGCTCTTTGCCGGACATCTGCACGCCTTCTGGCCGGCCGTGCGCACGCTATGGCCGGAAGGTTGCGCACGCTTACTGGCCGAGCCAGAAGTCTCTGGATTGTGGTCAGCCGACGGCGCACGTGTTCGGCGCATGATGGCGGGCCGGCCGAACATTCTCGACCATGACCGCCGCTAGCGCACGCTAGCTCTGCGATCTAGCGCACGCTAGGGCACCGAGATAAATATGACCGAGCGATCCTGTTTGCACTCATTTTTCATTTCCTTCCTTTCGTACGCTACTGAGTCTTGGAGGTGACGAAGGCATGTTGTTATACAACTAATCCACGAAGTTTGGGAGCTTATAACATCGATTAATCACTCCATAACATCCTTCAATCCAATAATCAAGGTTAGTTTTCCTAAAATCCTAGTTTTGGGAAAAATTGGGGATTTTGTTGATTTCGCCCATTTGATTCGTTATAACTTAGAATAGTGATGGGTTGATGATTATTAAGTTGTTTTATATCGAATCCCTTGTTTTTCCACGGTTGGATTGCCGAGGATTCGTCGTTTTATTGAGTTTCTAATCGACACCTTGAAAGTGTTCGATAAAATGTCACAAAGGGGATTCGGGCGTTCTACGATTATTCTTTCTCGTTCGATCGTCAATTTATTCATGGTATGATGTTGGGGTCAGGTTCCTTGCGAAGAACTCGAGTCGGAACCCTTCCGTTCGCCGTTTTCCGATCGGTGGTGTTACCGTCGTTTCCGCCGGAGAGTTGTGAGCATTCGAAGTCTTCCGGTTAAGAGACGTTCGTCGGAGTGTCCAGTATCAATTATTGAGGCAAGTATCTTGCCTATACACTTCATATTTCGTAGTGGTTATAGTCGGTAATTGAATAAGTGTGCAATTGAATTATTTTTAATGAACTTATAAAAGAATCGGTATATTCTCGATAAAGGTCTTCTATAAAATCTACTTATGTGTTTGTGAACGATTGTGTGATTCTGAGGATATGTACTAGTGGTGTGCTTTGGAATATCTTCTTTACGTTTGGTATCGTTGTGCGTGATTATGTTGATAGTGGACTTAAGGTTATGTCTTTCTGACAAGAAGTGTGTATATATGTGTGGACGTGTGTACTATTGATGAGTTTGTGATGATGTGTGATGTGAGTAGGTGTCGGATGTTGTGGCCATTCTTAGCAAGTACCTTGATTTACATTTGAAGTACTTCGGGGGGATATGTTTTTGAATCGTGATTTTGTGAAAGTGGTAATTTGAAAATGTGGTTTGTGCCATGTGGTTCTTGAGAGTGTGTGAACCGAGTAAAACCGGTGAGGGTCCCCTGGGTCCGTGAGGCTGCGTATCCTACGGATCACTCGGTGGGCTATACACTGTGGAGGGCTGACGAGGTGTCTCTGGGGTGTGTATCTTCTTGAGAGGTACAGGCCAGTATAGCTCGGGAGGTTGTTTTGTGATGATGAATATGGCACGATGTTGTTTTCGATAATTGTGATATGTCCGGAGTATCACATATGCAAATTCCCAAAGTGAGATACATCATATGTAAGGTCTTGGTACTTGGCTAAAATGGCACCGGTATAAGCGTCGTATATTATTTGTTTCATGGTTGCGATATTTTTGGCATAAGGATACGGGCCCTGTGATTGTTTCCGTACATTGTGGTTTGGTTATGTATCGAGTGTGACCATTGTGTTATTCACTCGAGTATGGGATATGGATGATTTGGGTCGTGGACCCTGTGTTTGTGACCAGATTGGTATCTTTGAGCAAAAACAATTCTTTGGCCCGTGTCCCTATGTGGTTTGTTGAGTTAAAGATTTATTAGCCCAGAAATGTCTTTCTAAAACTCCCGAGACTTTTTAAATGCTTTTCAAAGAGCCTGCGTGTCTCATTCCAATTTTTCATGGTTTGAACTATTTTATTCAACGAAATATCTCGAGAAATCTTCATTGGGTTGAATTGTGGAATTAATCAAGTTTTTATATTCTTGGAATATGTTGTGTATAGCTCGTATTTGCACTTTATACTTGCACTAGCAAAACAGTGGAGTTTTGCTAACTCCCGAGTATTCGGGGGGTGGATGTCTCATTGCGTCCGGTACTTGCGGAGTTCTTTGGGAGCGAACCACAGGATCGGTACGAAGGATGATGGAAGACGACGATGCTAATCACATGAAGGCCGTGTTGGGTATTTGGTGAAGTCTTATTGTTTTGTCTTTTTGTTGGGGTATTTTCTAATTTTCGGGAAGTATTAATGTATCCTAACCCCTGCGTGGTATGAGTTAGAAAAAGGAGTTATGTATGTTCGATGTAAAAATATTTGGTAAAAGACCAAATCGGTCTAATGGTTCATTATTTAGCCACATCGGCTGAAAATGTGATGTATTGTTTTCGTATTTAGCCTGGTAGATCCTCATGGAGAGGGTCTGCGGCGCTGTAATATTCCCAAGTGGTTTGGGGGTGTTACAGTAATAACATATCATATGAAGACCAATTCAGAGCGGAGGTCCATTCGGTACCATAAGGCATAAAGAGGAGCAAGCCCATGGTGCCAACGTTGGCCTTAATGTTGCTATCAATATGTTGGATCCTCTTATACAAGAGTTCAGAATCCTCTCATGGGGCGACTTTTTAATGGTATCTTGATCTATATATCATGTCAACTTTATTTAGTATTCTTAGAAAATATATGTGTAAGATTGATATTTTAATAACAGATAAAAAAAATTAAGTTTTAGACATAAGTAAAAGTTCAATTTTTTATCGAAAAACATACTCTTTAAGAGTACGAACGTCTCGGATCAAGTAGTACAATATTTGATGTGACTTATTAGAAATAAGTCAAGTATTATTTGTAGATTATATGGATTTAGTATGTTAGTTTTTATATAACAATCAAATAAGTGTTGTCGGCTTAACTTGACGCCCCAATTTTGCCTGTGAGGAGTTATTATCTCTTTAACAAGTGAACAAAGCCGACTCACATGTTTAGTAGATTGGTCTTTGCAATGCTCATTCATGGACAAGCTAATCAATTTTTGTCTAAAAAAATTGAGTTTTAGACATAAGAAAAAAAACAAGCTTTAAGTATGCTTTTAGTCTTGGATTCTATTCACACACTTAACCTTGCATTAACACAATGTTACATTTATTTTTGGTTACATGTCTTTTGATGTAACAAAAATTTATGGTCAAAGAAATTAATCATATGAATAGGAAAGTATGGGGGATGGTGTGGGAGGGGATATGATGGTGAAAGCGTGTCTTATAGGTGGTGTACATGGAAGGGGTATACAAGTTGTCAAATATAGTAACAAGTTGAGTGATGTTGAGAGGTTGGAGTTTCGAAGAAATATTTTTATACTTCAACGATTAGATTTCTACATAAATGCATAAAATTGCACGATTAAATTTATACTTCAATGATTTATGCTGAATATTACATGCTTTGCGAATACACAATTAGATTTATACTTTAATAATTTACATTGAACATTATGTATAGAATAATTTTATACAAACTGTGTGAATCGCACGGGTAGTACAACATATCGCAAAAAATAATCAAACCCATTTGTAAATTATAATAACAAATTAAAAAAGTTAATCTAAGACATAAGTAAGAGTTCAATACTTTATCGAAAAAAAATCGGTGCAACGCACGAGTCTGAATGCCTCGTACAAATAAAAAGTAAACATATATACAAATAAAAAGTAAACAAATAATATATATTTCATTAATATTCTTATCCTTTTTTACATTTTAAAATTTTTTCTTGTCAAGAAAAATACATTATTTTATTTTATTTTTCAACTTAATATAAATAAAAAATTTCTTTTTATTGTAATCTTAATTTAATATATTTATATTTTATATAGTTATTTTAAATATAATAACTCAGGTACGTATTTTTTTACATATTTTCATGATTTTTTTTCAAACTGAATTGTCAATTTAATTTTTCTTTTTTTTTTTTGGTAAATAGATTTTCCATTTCACCAAATGAATAGAGTTTTAAGGATACAAATCAGCAAAACAGACAAACTATAGACAACAGACCAAATTCTAAAAAGCCAATAATCTAAACATTTTCTGGTCTTGGCGGCTACACATAGCAATGAGCAACTGGCTTCGTCTAATTGTCTTCTCCACTGTATGTGTGACCACTTTGAATCTTCAGTTGCTTCTCTCCTTCCAGAGCATATAAAGCACTACGGTTGCTGCCAATCTATACATCCCCTGCTTGCTAGTTTTAGAACCACATTGAGTCTTCAAGTAAGCAAATTCCTCTGTCCAATCCTTCACGAGCGGGATACCGCACCATTCGAAGAATCGCCTCCCAAACTTTAGCAGAAAATCTGCACTTGAAAAATAGATGATTAATCGATTCCAACTCATCTTCACAAAGCCCACAGACATGATTTACACTGATTCCAATAGAATCCAGATAATCACAAGTCACCATCTTTCTTTGGATTGCCAACCACATCATAAACACACATCTTGGTGGAGCTAGATTACAGCAAATCATTTTCTTCCACTCCACCCTTGGTGCATCTCCTCTCAACTCTTGATAAACACTTCTGATGGAGAACTTTGGTTTTTGCAGAATACTCATTCCCTCACCAGTAGATGCTATCACACTTCTAGATTCTAGAATCTTCCTTACTACCCAAGAGGCCTGAGATGGTATGGCCATGGTAGCAAGATTCTGATTTTTGATATAGTACCCATGGATCCATTGAACCCAAATTTTATCTTTCTTTTGGGATATACACCACAACAATTTACAGATAGCAGCCTTATTCCACCCAAAGAAATGAGTGACATTCCACCCTCCTGCAGCTTTAGGCAAGCATATCTTATCCCATGAAACTAACGCTCTTTTGGATGGATTAGCCTTCCCAGTCCACATAAATATTATACACAGAGTTAGAATTGCCTTAATAACTTTCTGGGGTAAAAGAAATACCTGACTCCAGTATGCTTGCATACTAGCAAGCACATCCTTCACAAGTTGAATTCTTCCAGCATATGAAAGAAATTTAGAGGACCAACATTAAATTTTGGCTGTTATCTTGTTTATCAATGGTTGACATTGGAGAATTGAAAGCTTCTTCGAAGAGAGGGAAACCCCAAGATATTTAAATGGTAGGTTCCTTTCACCATTCCAAATTTAGAGAGAATAAGATCTTGAACTTCAGTTGTTACACCTCCAAAGTAGACGCAACTCTTAGCCTGATTTGCTTGTAGTCCAGAAACCTCAAAGAATTTAGTGAACCCCTTCATCAATTGTCTCACTGAATTTACATCACCTCGACAAAATAATAGTAGATCATCTGCAAAGCACACCTCCACCAAGCCAAACTTCTTGCATCGTGGGTGGTATCTAAACTCATTATTCTGATTGAGTTCAAGTAATCCTCTATGCAGATACTCCATACATATTACAAACAAGTAAGGAGATATAGGATCTCCTTGTCTCAACCCCCTTTGTGCAGCAAATGGTTTAGTGATCTCACCATTAATAGCAATAGCATAAGACACAGTAGATAGGCATTTCATGATCCAGTTCACAAATATATAAGGAAAATTCAACTCCAACAGCAAATATTTCAAAAACGGCCACTCCACAGAATCATATGCCTTTTGGATGTCTATCTTGATCATACACCTTGGGGAGATGCCCTTTCTACCATATCCTTTTATAAGTTCATGACTTAATAGGATATTATCAAAAATTATCCTCCCTTTCACAAAAGCAGATTGATTCTCACTCACTATGTCTCCTAACACCCTTTGCAACCTATTAGCCAAACTTTTAGATATAATTTTGTATAGGATACTGCAGCATGTAATTGGCCTATACTCTTTAACCTTGCTAGCATGTTCAATCTTTGGTAAAAGAGATAGCAAAGTCGTATTGATGGTGCGGGGAAGATAACCTGTTGTAAAGAATTGTTGGACAGCAGCAATGACATCCTCTCCAATAACATCCCAAGCTTTCTTGAAGAAGTAGGTGTTGTACCCATCTAACCCCGGGGCTTTGTGGGAATTCATGCTGAATAGAGCCTGCTTTATCTCCTCCCCTAAGAAAGGCTAACATAACCATTTCTGGTGTTCATGAGACACAATCTGTCCTCTCCCTATTACCTTCTTATCTACCATAGGTAGACTTGAAGCTGCACTACCCATGAGGTTTTCATAAAATAGCTTAATTTCTTCAGTAATTTGAGCCTGTGTGTGACATCTTCTGCCATCTGCACGAATCAGAAACTTGATGCCTTTGTGGCTCTGTCTAGCCTTCGTAAATGCATGAAAGAATTTGGTGTTAGAATCCCCTAACTTAATCCAGCCAGCCCTTGATTTCTGTTGCCAGATATTTTCCTCTATATTGCTCCATTTCTCAACTTCTAATAACAATATTTTTTCCTCTAATATAAGTGATGCATCCAATTTATCTTGAGCAAGGTGATTTTGAACTTCACTTAACTAAGTTCTCATGCTTGACACCTTTTCTGCGATATTCTTGAAGTGAGTTGTATTTATCTTCTTGAATTCCTATTTGAGTTCCTTTAATCTATACCAAACATTCAAGATTTTATTAGCATTATAGCTCTCTCTCCAGCCAGCCTGCAATACTCCCTTGAACTCCTCATGGTCTGGAATAGCATTAATAAATCTAAAGGGAGAATGCCTGGGGGAGATATCATCTTCAATTTTCAATAGTTGAGGGCAATGATCAGACACTCCTCTTTCTAGAATTTCCACCCCCACACTACTAAATTCTGTACACATCTTCGATTAGCTACACATCTGTCTATGAGTGTGTATATTCTAGCATCCCCTTCTTGATTATTACACCAAGTAAAGGGGCTGCCAATCATTCTCAACGGTGCTAATTCATTACTTTGAAGACAATCATTGAAGTCTTTAATTTCTGCCTCTGTAACTTGATTGCCTTGGAATCTATCTTCCATTCGTAATAGAGCATTAAAATCACCACCTATCATAAGAGGACCAGTCACAGTCTGAGCTACATGAGAGATGAAACACCACACATCCTTCATCATTCTCTGAAGATTTAACGCATAAACTGCAACCAAACTGACCATCATTCCAGTGATCAAATCCGTAACCTCACAATATATAGCCTGCTCATGATTCTCACACCATACTACATTTACTCTACTCGGATTCCAACAGATCCAGATTCTTCCGTTAGCTGCATGTGAGTAATTATTCAAACAACCCCAATTCTTCACTATATTAGAAGAGACTTGCTGAAATCTATCTTGCTTTACTCTTGTTTCCAAAAAACCTACTACTTCTACTTGATACTTCTTCAAAAGGAGCCTAAGCTCCTTTTGTTTGAAGGGCTTGTTACAGCCCCTCACATTCCACAGGAGGAGTTTCATTTCATAAGTGAGGGGAAATGGTCCCCGCCCAATATATTTTGCTCATCACCCTCAAATATCTGAAATGCATTGCCCAATCTCATCTGCTCTCTACTCCCAATTATAGCATTAGTACTTGAAGTTTTCCTAGGCATTGACCATTTCTCCTCCTCTGCAATATCTTAAATCTCCACAACTTCCTTACATGTCTTTGTTTGTTCTTGCTTTTTCTCATTTACAGCAGGAACGGGAGCCGCCTTAGGCACCCATTGTTGTTTTACAATTTGCCTTGGCTTTGCTTCAGCAGGTTTAGCTTCAGATTTCCTCTTCAAGCTACAATCATGTCCTGCAGTTAAACATGTCTTGCAGTATGGAGGAACCCATTCATAAACAACTCTCTGCTCTACTCTTGCACCTTGATCATCTTCTATTACAATCTGATGTATCAGTGGTCTTGTTACATCAATTTCAACCATCATACGAGCATAAGATATCCGGGTCTGAGTAGAGGTGCACTCATCTGCAAACAAATGTTACCCAATATGCTGCCAATTCTACTTAAGGCTCTGCTTCCCTAACAAGTAAGTGGCAGATTCGGCAACTGAATCCATAGAGGCACTACCTTAAGTATTTCTTTTTCAAAACTAAAATCTGCTTGCCAAGGTTTCACAATCACAGGACGATTAGCAATAGTGCGAGGGCCTTCAAATAACACCAGATTTCTCTCATCCATAGATTTGAATCGCACAACAAAGTAACCATCATTGTGATAATACACCTCTACATTCTCTATGTGAAGCTGTTTTGCAAAAAAAGTCTGTAGATATCGAATAGTTGGCAATTCCCCAATCACATAAAGGATAACAACAGTTTTCCATTTCTGAGCCTCAATTTCTATCTCATCTCGTTCCAAACAAGCAATAGGCACCCCATCCTTTAGAGTAGGAGCAATGAAATCTAGACGTGTGCCTTTTCGAGTCGGAATACTCGAAATTACCTGGGGATTTTCTGACGCCGATACCGGAATACTCTCCGGCGTTGTCTCCAGCTCCAGTTTCTGATGAACCCGATTACTCCCCGACGTCGAGCCTTCTGGGATTTCAGATTTAGCTTGCTGCGTCGGACCTTCAAAATTTGCAGATCTAGGCGTCGGTGCAGCAGATTGACTCATTTGAAATTGAACTTCCAATCTCGGTGTTTTCGTTGTGGCTCGGGAACTTGCCGCCGCAGAAGCCACCAGAGCAGCCTCCTTCCTCGGAATCCCTGCCTTCCTCTTCCGTTGTCGTCCTCGCCGGCCAGTCATCGACCAAAAACGCACGTTAGCTAACAACCACTATCGTGCGCTGCGAGAGCTCTTCTCTTTCCTGAAACTCTGATTTTGTCAATTTAATTTTTTATATTAATAGAATAATTGTACTATCTACCAGTTAGATTGTCATTTTAATATATTTTTATTGCGTCTTATTTTTTTTTCAAGTACTTTTATTTTTTATTTTAATTACTGTTTTTAATGTTCTTTTTTTGTATAGATATTTTAAAGCGTAGATGATATGCTAGATTGAGTGATGTCTGTTTCACGAAAAAATAAATTTATTATAGTTATTGATTTTAATAATATATTTAAAAATATTATATTTCTTTATTATATTTTCTTATAATGTATTTTGTATTATATTTTTTGTTTATCTTATTTTCTAACAATATATTTTAAAATAATATATAAAATATGAGAAACTATTAATTTTAATAATAACAAAAAAAGAATATTGATGTTAAATATATTAAGATAAAATAAAATTGATAAAAACAAACAATAATAAAAAGTAAAACAAACGATAAAAGGGGAAGGGTGGGGGTGGGGGAAAGAATTTAAGTAAAGGGGTAGAATGAAGCGGGGTTGTCAGAAGGGGGCCCTATTGTGTATAAACCATAGCCCCCTTAGTGTTACTATCTGACAAGTTTCTTCTGCAGCGTCAAGATTAGTCGTTATCATCATAAATACATAGGAATCATAGGAGTTTACTATCCCCTTTAGCTCCCTTCAATTGACGAAAGAGAAGTGTTAACCAAACCATTCGGCTTCGCGAGGGTCTTCCACTTTAAACGAGGGATTTGAGTTCGAATTCTATAACAAAGCTTATTTATTTAAGAGGGTATGACCTCTTTGCCTCTTTTTTCTGTCAACTACGCAAGAAACGTCGAACATGTGTAATTTTTAATTTTTTCTAAGAAATATTACGCAATTAGTATATAAAAAATGGGCCCTAGTAATTTGGAGGCTCTGGGCCATCGCCCAAACTCCACCCCCCCAACCCCCCAATTGGGCCGACCCTGCATAACCTTCGGGTACATTGATGGAACAATTAAAAATTGAGGACTTCAAGTGACATTGGGGAATGTCTGATCTCGGTGGGAACCGTGGCTGAATGGGTGTGATACAGCATGAAGCAATCATTGGGAGACGACTGAACTCGGTGGGAACTGCAGCTGGATTGACTGGGTCTAGTTGTGGGACGATTCATTATGCATGGTAGTTGAGATATTTAAGAATCAGGAAGTCGGGTACACATCTCGCGATTTAACTAATAGCAATTTTGAAAGATCAGATTTATTGTCGCAATCACTAATCAAGTCTAAATTTGGTACTCGATATATAAAAAAAGTGTTGCTAACCATCCCCCAGCTGCCAACACTCCCACCTTTTTTATTCCTTTGGTTGTTCCGCCTTTTTTATTCCGTTTACTTGCATTTTTATTTTAGTTTAAATATAACTAATAGAAATAATTTTATGCTACTTTTTTATTACCCAAATTAATAAATTTTTTATATTTTTATATATTATTTTCAAATAAAGTATTAGAAAATAAGATAACTAAAGAATATAATATAAGAACTATTACAAAGACAAATACTACAAAAAATATGATAAATACAAGCATTAATGAATTACATTAATTATAATCAAATATGACCACACTTGTATCTTTACTCCATATGGACCAGCATATTCTCTATAATCTTCAATTACATTGCACCATTATGACAATAAGATAAGTGGTACAAAAATAGTAAGAATTTTAAAATCCTGAATATAACGATTGTTAACCAACTCAATTGCTATGTTGACGTTGGTGAAATAAAATTGGAACGGACCTAACAAGTATGTAAAACAAGTGTTACTACGATCGGTAATGTATGCACCATAATATTGTAATGTGTTACGACAAATACAAACACATCATGCGAATTTACCATATATGAGGTATGACTTTGTATAATATTTTTTTTCATTTTTTTTTTGCATTCTTTTATTTATTTTCTTATTTTTTTTACAGTATTCATTTTTTTCCTTTCGTATGCTTTTATTCGTTTTCTTATTTTTTTTTTTCATCTCATTTTTTTCGTTTCTTTCGGGTTTCAATTATTTCGTTTCCAGTTACTTCCTCCAGTATATCTTTTTTTGAATAGATATTTCAAACTAGAGATGAAATGTTAAATTAGGTGGAGGAAAAATATATTTGTTATAGTTACTCACAAACCCACAAAGAAAATATGTAACAAACTTCCGAATACACTCATATTTAGAAAATACCAACCACCCGGATATCTTAAACTTGGAGAAATGTTAAAAAGATGTACTGGTGCCAAAATTTGGTTGTCCATTCTTTCTACGAGGTGTACCAATTCATCTCGATGGTGGCATGTGGGGTGTTATTGTTGTGTGCGGAGAGCATAATCATACCCCACACAATATTTAGAGGTCATGAGTATCCATCAAGACAAACACAGGAAGGAGAATGCATTGTTAACCAAATGGCCGAGATTACTTATATCAGTTTATTCTTAACTCTTTGAAAGAATATGACCCTTCAAACACTATAAATATTAGAAGTTTATTGTGTGCAAAAGGGATTTGTTAAACCACGTTCAATACGATTTGTCCCAACGAATCAGTAGAGGTAATTATATTGTTTTATTAAATTTTAATATAATTTATCCACTCAATAACTAACGAACGAGCTTTGATTTATGCAGGTTATTTTTATCATACGAATTCAGACACCCAATAAATTACAGATATTGTTCAAATTCATAAAGATAGTATTGAGTTACATGCACAATTTTCTATTATAGAGAAAATGCATGCAAGGTACCCGAACTTTGTTTCTTAAGTTTCAGGATGAAATTTCCTTTTAAAATGGAAAATGTAATATAGTATTTTTTGTTTTTTCGTATTTTTTGATTTCAGTGACTCGTTTGTACACGTTATGATTTTTATGACATGTTCTCTTTTTCACGATTTGTAACTCAGACGAATTTCTTGATTATCTTGAATTATTCAATGAATTTGGCTATCTTTGTCAATTTTGAAATGACTGTCACTGGAGCCCATTTTCTTGTATTCCGAGTTGAAGTTTCCCATATTTAATTTAGCGCTTGAGTTTGTATGTTGATGGTCTTCATAAGCGCTTCATATTTTGTTGTGAACCATCGAGTTTGCATGGTTCGGGTATGTCCGACTACATGATTACGTTGTTGTGCCGTAGGCATACCGTACGCTATGCGATCGATAGCGTGCGCTAATATGCAGCATTAGCGCACGCTATCGAGATGGTTACCGCATACTAAATGCTTCTTTTGCAACCTCCGAGGCCGTCTGATATTTGGCTTGACACGAACGTGTAGCCCCCGCTCTGTCATCCTCCAGCAGCTTTATCTCGGCACCTTATTTTAGTCTTAGCATACGCTGATATGCAGTATTAGCGCATGCTAACGTGGTCGAGATGGAACTCTATGTATTCGAAGCACGTTAGCGCATACTAACGTTAGCAATAGTGCACGCTAAATTTGACAATATATAAATGCACAGACAACTTTTTTTGCACTTTTCTCATTCTTCCAACCCTAAACCAATGTGAGAGCGAGAAAGGGGTGACTTGGAGGCTATTATATTGGTATAATCCTTCTTCATCTATCATCATCCATCGGTTAATAACAAAGATTTATCAACATCGAGTACATTTTTTTCTTTCAAATCAAGGTAAATCTTCCTAGAATTCTATTTTGGAAATTCTGGGAGGTTTTATTAGATTTGTCCGTTCAATCCCTTTTGAAGCTTCAAATCCTTCAGATTATATAGTATCCACTTCATATTAGTATTTCCACGTACGAATTTATGAATACTTTTGGGTGTTTTTCTATTTGAGATGTTTGAATGATTTCCAACCTTTTTGTGAAGAAGTCAGAATTATACAAATCGTAGGCGGGACTTCAGACGTTTTTCGTATTGTTTCAATTTAGTTTAGACATTAATTATTTATTACGGATCGTTTAAGTCCAGAAGTTTTGGTTCGGTTCCACTGCAAGTGATTTTCTTTCGCTCACTATCTCTGCGCAAGAGGGTTCAGGTAAGTCACCAAGCATAGGGGTGTAAACGAGACGAGACAACTCACGAGCTACTCGAGATCGACTCGGTCAACACTCGACTCGAGTAAGCTCGACTCGAACTCGAACTCGACTCGACATAGAGTCGAGTTGAGCTACCCAATACTCGACTCGATAAGCTCGTGAAATACTCGATTTTTTATATATAATTAGTTTTATAATATAATTTATAAAATATAATGTAAATAAATTAAATTGTAAAGAAACTATTTGTAAAAAAAATTGAGACTCAACAGTTTTCTGATTTCACGTTTTGTTTGTAAATGCATATATAATTAGAATACAAATAGTAACAACTGTTTAAATTAGTAACTAAAATAATACAAATAATAAAGGGACAGTTCCACTTATTCCCACATCGGCTAAGAATAATAGTGCCAATCTTATAAATCTCTATATAAATGGTGCTTGGAACTTTGATCGAGCTTGAGTTCGAGCTTTTTTCGAGCTTGAGTTCGAGCTTTTTCGAGCTTCAAACGAGCTCGAGCTCGAGTTCGAGTTTAGAAAATTGTTACCGAGTTCAAGTCGAGTTTGGACTTCAACTACTCGCGAGTTTTCGATATCGAGTTCGAGCCTGAGAAATTGTTATCGAGTTCAAGTCGAGTATACTGATACTCGAGCTCGACTCGCATCATTTACACCCCTAAGTCTAGACATGCGACCAGACAGAGGGCACCAGTGAGCAGTCGCTCACTTTCTTAAAGAAGGAGAACTGGCATTCATTTATTAGGCAGTGAATTTTTTTGTCCGACTTTTTCTATTTGGAGCTGAATTCTCCAAACTCGTTACCTGGGGCTATAAACATGACCTTGGAGAGGTCCGGTTGCAAGGATTTTTGCACGCGAAGAGATGCGAGGCTTAGAAATTTCAATTTTTCATATTTTCATTGTTTTCGCAATTATTTCAATTTCTAATTGGGATACTTAGACTAAAGCTTACTTTGCAACTTGAAAAAATGTAGGATTTATTCCTTATTTTAATCATGGGCTACATTTTTTGAAATTAGCAATTGTTTTTTAAGTTAAAATAATCCAAAGATAAAGAAATTAAGTTAGATACTTACTAATTTGTCCTTTTTTAAGGAAGATTCAATCAGAACTGTATATCGTTAATATATCTAATGTACGGTTGCGATCCTCTTAAAGAGACTTCTTCGATAATTTAACCAAGAAGCAAAGTCAAATTCTTATGGGTTTATTAAACCTTGATGCATCTCTCCATCGATTTGCATTGACCTAAGTTCGGTTCCTTAATATATCCATTTAATTGCGTTTTCCTTTTTTTCTTGTTGTTTTGTTTCCTAAGATGTCTTTTCTTTTTTGTTTGTTATTTTGTTTTATAAAATGCATGTTGATTTTCTCACGCTTCGCTTCAGACATTTATATATTTTTCCATAATATCAAAGAGAAGTAGAATCAGAGTAGCCCAAGAGAGAGCAGATAATATAAACATGTATTGCGTTCCTGAAAAGTGAAAAGAATGAAAGTGAATAAATTTTTTAATTTTAGATCCAAAGTAGGCCTACCAATAAATTGATTATCATAAACCGATACAGATCTTGTGTTTACACCCCACGTACTTGAATAACATGAATACAATCATACTCATGTAGTCAACTAAATAAGTATACATTAGTACTCCTGCTTGACAAGATAAATTTTATTGTACTCATATTATATGAGCATTATATTACTCATATAATACGAGCATTTGTACAAAAAATATATCGCCACACGACACATATATTGCCATAATAAAATGATTAATTTGATGTTGTTCTTGAGAATCCTTGCAGAATGAATTATTGCAAGTGTTTGAAGAAAATTATGAACATATTAAATTGATTATATAGATGAATCGAGGATGTTGATTCATAATTTAGGACTTCAAAATGAGGATAAGGAGCAACAGAAAACTCGAGAACAGGTTACGCCTAAGATTTTATTTTATTTTAAAATACGTTTTTCCTCACGTTTTCAGGTTGCATTTCGTCAAGAATTCCATCAACGCTCCATTCCTTAATATTATCGATTGGCTTAGTTACGGGGAAAAGAATCTCAATTAGCTAGCTCAATAGTGTGTTTGTGGGGGTGGGGTGGGGGTGAGGGGGGATCATGCTGCCAAATCAAAGGCAAACACAAAGAAAAGCCCATTATTGAATAAGGGTGTAATGAGCTGAGCTGGCCCGTGAGCTAAGAAGTTCGACAATTCTAGCTCGAGCTATTTGAGTAGGTGTCGAGGTC
Source organism: Orobanche coerulescens (assembly GCA_033398695.1). Lineage (NCBI taxonomy): Eukaryota > Viridiplantae > Streptophyta > Magnoliopsida > Lamiales > Orobanchaceae > Orobanche > Orobanche coerulescens. The sequence goes on along the minus strand of CM065814.1, from coordinate 147,262,738 downwards.
GAACTCGAGCTCAGTTATACTTGACTCAAAAGGCTCTACCTACCGAGCTTTAGCAAATTTATAATTTTACCCTTAGTATTGTTTCATTTATTTACATATATACCTTAATTATATAGTAAATAATATTTTCAACAAAAACAAATGACATCCTTAATCTATTTTACTAAAACTATATCTCTCTGGAGTCGAGCCGAGTAGATCTCGAGCTTATCCAGTTTCCAAACGAGTCCACTCGAAAAATACAGCTGGCTCGAGCCCGACCTTCGGACCCCTGTGCAAAAGCAATCAAAGGCATTCATGGGGAGTTTTATGGTCGAGCTCAAGCTCGAGCATGGTCATGCTCGACCCGACGCAGTCCGCTTATACCCCAGAACTGATAGGAACCAGACTCCCAACCCTTTTTCCCAATAACTAATGCAAATGGGATATGTGATTAGGAATAATACATGTCCAGACATTTCCTTAATATTTTCCAACTCACCATAGCAACTAGGGGTGGCATTTCAGAACCGAAAATTCAAAACCAAACAGAAAAAATCCGAAAAAAGAACCAAAGAACCGAAACCAAAGAAGACCGAAACAAAAATAGAAAAACAGAACCGAAATGGACCGAAGTCAAAGTCACATACTAAAATGACATCTTTTTGTGAGTTTTATGTGTTTGAGATTTTAATGTAATTTGTTTTTCTTTTTAAGACCCTCATGGATACAAGGAGGACCGATAATATGCTCATGTAATTCGTGATTCAACTAATTTAGGTTTAGAGAATGATCTATCGTGATTTGTGATTGTTATATCTTTTGAGGAACAATAGCTATAGTCGTTAGGATTAGAATAAATAGAATAGAAGGAGCATGTTAGGGGGGTGGGGAGATATTTGTTATTTGATACGGTTTAGTATCGGCTCTCCAGCTTGAAGCTGTGAGAGAGGGCTTTCCCTGATCATTTCGTGTTAATCTTCAATCTATTTCATATATTTTCTTCCTTTCTTACACTATTTCACTGAACACTAATTTCTGTTCTTCATCATCAGTGTTTTTAATTGCGCATAATAGCGCGCTATGTCGCGCGCTTTTGCGCTAAATTCCTAGAAAACACGACAGCGCGCGGCCAGCAGCGTCTATCCCTGTTTGCGTGCGCTATTTGCTCCGCTGGCAGCGAAGGCGCACGATAGCGCGCGCTATAAGCGCGATCGCAGCAAAAAAAAAACTTGGAAAAAAAGAGAGTTCAGGAAACTTGGAAAAAAAACTTCCAAGAACAATGCCCTCCGGCTTACTAATGGTGACACGAGGTGGCTTACTACAGCACAACTGACTTCAGGAAAAATAAACTTCGAAAAAAAGAGTTCCGCAGCAAAGCATACATCCCAACCGGCCCTCCATTTGACAGTTAAGTACTCTTTTCTAAATTCTAATGTCTTCTTCCAGCTCAAAGAAAGATATTGCTTGGAAGTAGCTTCTCAAAATGAAGGGGATAAGTATATTATGTGTAAGTTTTGCAATCACAAATCAAATGGAGGGGGGGGGGGGTATAATACTATTACCCGTATTAAAGAGCACTTGGCTCAAACACACAAAGGTGTTTCACCTTGCCGAAGTGTTGTGTGTTTCACCTTGCCCAAGTGTTCCAGTAAAGAAATTGGTGAATGTATTGAAAAGGCCAGGGTTTTAAAAAGCAAAAGAACTGAACTGTTGTGTGAAATTGGTGAGGGTCCAGCAGGTAGGAGTATGCTTTCTCTTCAAAGTGATGTCGGGGCTGGTAGTAACACTCAATCTTCAAGCACAATGGATAAGTTTGTTAGCTCTACCATCAATTCCGCATTCAAGAAAGAATTGAGAACTGAAGTCGAAAAGTTGGTCGATTTATTTTTTCTGCCGCACTTTCTTCAAGCAAGTGGTCTGACAGCCAAACTACGAGTACACAAAATGCACTTTACTCAAATAAAAATAGTAACATGAAAGTTTGAGCAATGTGAACTGAAATTGGGCTACATGAACAATAATAGAAAGAAAAAAAACTCTAATACTCCCTAATGGTGACACCAGGTGGCTTACTAAACGTGCAATGCCCTCCAACTATCAAATAGTGATATATGCATCACATAACATATATATCTGTAGCTCTGCTATAGAATGTAGAACTCTCCGGGCCAGCCAACCTGCATAAATTGGGAGAACCAAAAAGAAAAAAATAACATGGTGTTGTTTTGACAATATAGAAACTTATAGTATACTCCCTTTGATCCTTATTATAAGTAAAATTACATCACACGACATCCAAGAACAATAAAACCATTAAATGCACCTTGTTCTTGTACAATAACCATCTGAACTATAATGATAAGAAATAAAAATAGTAACATGAAAGTTGAGCTAAACAGAACTTGGGCTGCATGAACAATAATAAAAAACCTCTAATGAAACTCATCATTATCCCTAACTAACTTAATTTTCTCCCGTAGTTCTTTCTCTTTCATTCATCTTTACGAAGTTTGGAAAAGCATTTTTAATGAAAAGTTGGAGTTTTCACGATACCACTTTTTGGGAGAAGTGGTCGGGAGTTTAAAATGATGGTTGATCATGTTACGAAAAAAACGTAACATATCAATCTTGTCGTTGCCGTACTGCCTACATCCTTGCATGTGCGCTAGGATAATTGGATCGACCATATTCTTTCATAGACCATGGCAGACGACTGCTTGCCAGATCTGTAAAATGTATGTCCATAGTCTGGAATTCCTCCCCTGACTCTCTGCGAGGAGATCGCTGATATCCTTGAGAAACAATACTTGTTTCTCAGCAGAACAATACATAATATGACTCTCAACCTCCTCTCCAGTGGGCCTAGTCATTTAGAACACGATGTTTTCGTGTTTATGCGATCAATATTCGTTAGTTGTTCATTGAGAAACACGAACAATGTTATTGTGGTAGTCGTCTGGAGCAAGATGTTCCAGGGTGCTCTGATGTACTAGCACGAAAACATCGTGTTCTCAATGACTATCACAAAATTTTGTTTGAGTTCATGCGATCAATATTCGTTAGTTGTTCATTGAGAAACACGAACAATGTTATTGTGGTAGTCGTCCGGAGCAAGATGTTTTAGGGTACTCTAAATGACTATCACAAAGAATAAGTATTGTTCTAAATGACTAGGGCCACTGCCCCACTGCAGAGGAGGTTGGGAGTCATATTATGTATTGGTGTGCTGAGAAACAAGTATTGTTTCTCAAGGATATCAGCGATCTCCTCGCAGGGAGTCAAGGGAGGAATTCCAGACATTTTACAGATCCGACAAGCAGTCGTCTGCCATGGTCTATGGACGAATATGGTCGATCCAATTATCCTAGCGCACATGCAAGGACGTAGAAAGTACGGCAACGACATGGTTGATCTGTTACGTTTTTCTCGTAACATGATCAACCATCATTTTAAACTCCCGACCACTTCTCCCAAAAAGTGGTATCGTGAAAACTCCAAGCTTTTCATTAAGAATGCTTTTCCAAAATTTGTAAAGATGAATGAAAGAGAAAGAAATACGGGAGAAAATTTAGTTAGGGATAATGATGAATTCTATTAGAGGGTTTGTTTTATTATTGTTCATGCAGCCCAATTTTTGTTTAGCTCAACTTTCATGTTACTATTTTTACTTCTCATCGTTATAGTTCAGATGGTTATTGTACAAGAACAAGTTGCATTTAATGGTTTTATTGTTCTTGGATGTCGTGTGATGTAATTTTACTTTTAATAAGGATCAAAGAGAGAGCATACTATAAGTTCGTATATTGTCAAAACAACACCATGTTAATTTTTTATTTTTGGTTCTCCCAATTTATGCAGGTTGGCTGGCCCGAAGAGTTCTACATTCTATAGCAGAGCTACAGGTATATATGTTATGTGATGCATATATCACTATTTAATAGTTGGAGAGCATTGCACGTTTAGTAAGCCACCTGATGTCACCATTAGGGAGTAATAGAGTTTTTTTTTTCTTTCTATTATTGTTCATGTAGCCCAATTTCAGTTCACATAGCTCAACTTTCATGTTACTATTTTTATTTCTCATCTAGACGAACTTCATTATACTGGCGTAACTTTTTAAATGTTTAATCTGGTTATTAGGGATATTCTGAGCGGTGTTAGATTTTTGCATCGCCGAAACATTACCTTGCTCACTCTCAGTCCGGAGAATATCATGATCGTGCAAAGATATTCTTCTGCACTGCACGCTATGATTTCAACGATTGAGATCGTTAAAAACAGCAAAATGACATGTATAAGTGTTACATATATACTCCTTATTTCTTTTACTAATTTGGATTTATCTTGTTTTTTGACCAACTCCATCTTCCCATTTTGAAAGAGACAACATTGAAATGGGATTCCAAGACAAGGCAGCTTGGGACATCGTCGTATATGGCTTTATGCAGAGACCAGAAAAAGACTTGTATATAGAACTTTTCGATTTTTTGCAGGATAATATATAAGTTTCTTGTATTTTCTTGCCTTTGTTGTATGGTGTGAGGGAGTACATATAAAGAAGAATTTTGTGTAGCTGAGAGAGAGAGGCAGGGAGAAAGAGGGAAATGTAGATATGTGGGAAAGAAGGGAACGTGTGACCGTTTATATAGTATTAATTTGGTGGGACTATAAAGACTAACTGATGTCTATGGCAGGGGGATTGGGGAGTGCTTTGTGGTAACTTTATGTTGGCTAAAAAGCATTCTATGATTAATCCTGAGTTGCCGACATTTTCTCAATTAAAACATCGGTGTTTTTTGGTCGTCGTAGTGTGCACCGAAAAAGACCATTTTACCCCTCTTCTCTCCATTCTCTTTTTTTGTATGGAATTTAATAATACTTTATAATAATATCAAAAAATGTTCAAAAACAAATTTTAAAACATACTATTAGAATATTGAATTAAATTAAATAGACAACTACTTATGCAACCCAAAAAATAAAGAACTTTCTGCAGGAATCTCGAAAGAACCTCCAACCGACCAATTTTTTTAATTTTTTTTTTTCTTTTTCTTACGCCAGGCAGCGACCTCCGGGGACCGGCTATTTCTCTTTCTTTCTTTCTTTTTTTCTTACGCCACGTCACCAGCTTGCTTTCCAACGGACCTCCGGTGACTGGCCATTTTTCTTACGCCAGGCCGCCGGCAAGCATTCATGCGACGCCATTTTTCTTTTTTTTCTACGGCAAACCCGTCGGCTACCGATAAAAGTTTGGGAATAAAAAATACTTTCTTACAAGTAATCTCGTAATTCAATTATATCACTATAATATAAAGGATAGTGGTATATCACTAGCAATTCTTTTTTTTACTTCAGGCCCCCGGTCGTTCATTTTTCTTTTAACGTCAAGCCGCAAATTGCTTTCCATTGTGGTGGCCAATTTTTTGCTACTTAATAATAATATCAAAAATATTCAAGAATGATAAATTTTAAAAAATAATCATAGAATATTGAATAGGGCCAATTAATTTTCGAACTTTTTTACGTAAATCTTCGACAAACCTTCTACCGACCGAGTTTTCCAACAGGCGCCGGTCGCATACCGACGGCGGCGGGCGGTTTCAAGTCTATCGAAAAGGGTTTCCAATTATTAAATCCGTCATTTGCCAAGGAATTATTATTATTATTAGGTTTAAACAATTTACAACACTTTATCTACTTTTTTAAGTAAACTAACCATTTCCGATCACGTGTCTGTCCATTATTTAGTTTATTAGTATAAGCACCATATGAAAAATGTCTAGATAATCTATCTTTCGGAAACACAAGATTTAGTTCTCTAATTGGCCCTTTTTCGAATAAAATTTCTCTTAATTTATTGTCAAGCATATCCCAATTACTTGGATCATATATATCTGAAGGGGGAACAAATTGATGTTCATTCTCATTAATAACATTATCATTATCATTAGTGATATTTTCGTTCTCATTGGTAGTATTTTCATTCTCATTAGTGATACTTTCATTCTCATTAGTGACATTATAAGTCTCATTCATGTCATTTTCATTCTGATTGATACTATTAGCATTAGAAGTACCTACTTTTTTCATAAATTTATCCATAGATCCTTTTTGAGATAGTATTAGTTGTTCAATTTTCTGTTTTTTTTTTTACTTTTTTCACTACGAGATAAATGTTTTCTAGGCAACATGTTATTATTCTATCTAGACTTAAATAAAATTACAATAATGAGAAAAAACAAGTAAAGAAACGAAAACACCTGATTTTAACTTGTTTTGTAAATTGTAATCTCTTTTCCTTTTGAAGAGTTGAAGTTTTCAACTTCCAAGCTCCAACAAAAACAACAAGTCACATGTAACCCAAGCGGGGGACAATGAGGCGATCAGGTCATACTGACAAACTTACCTCTAGATCGGGGGTGAGCTCGAGCCTCTTTGGGGGGTACTCGGGACAGGGACAATCCCTCGGGTGCGTGTGTGGGAAAAAAAAACAAGTCAACAATTTTCGAAGGAGCAAACAGAAACAAAAATTCAGATGTCACTTGGACAATTTCAGAAATCAAAATCAGAAATCAGAAATACAGCATTCACTTCGACAATTTCAGAAATCAGAATTCAAAACAGAAATCCGATTCCACACAATTTCAGAAAGCAAAATCAGAATTTCAGCATTCACTACCATTTCAGAAATCAGAATTCACTTCAGAAAAGAATTAGACAATTTCAGACAAATTCAGAAACAAAAATTCAGAACTCACATAGACAATTTCAGAACCCGCTGAGTCGCTTCAGCAGCCCTTCACCTTAACGAGTTCACTCTTCAGATATCAGAAAGTTCAGAAATTTTAGAACTTAGAATAAGAAATCATTGAAGCAATTTCAGAATTAGCAAATAGCGATTGAGGATATTTCAGAAGCAGAAATCTGAAAACCGAAAATCTGATTCTTTGAGAGATGAGACCGAACTTTGAAGCAAATAGTTAATTCAAAAATTTCAGACGCACGGTTCTTAAAATCTGTAGCAAATCGTAAAATCAAATCGGTACTTACTTTTCGGTTCTTCCGTTCTTCAATCTTGTTACCGTTGGGCGTAACAAATGCTGGCGATTGGCGTGGTGAGAGGCGCGATTTGGGGTGCCATCAATTCCCTGAAGAATCGCTGTCTGCAAATGGGCCCTAAGAATTGGGTGGCCCTGAACCATCGCACAAACATGGATGAGAAAAAAAGATATGCATTGATTAGCCAAAAAAGAAAATGCTAGTTTTGCAGGAATTCCTGTTTTTATGCAGAGAGAGAGAGAGATAGGACTCTGACAAAACAATAAAACCATTAATGCACCATGTTCTTGTACAATTACTATTAAATTTAACCAACTTCTAGAAAAATATAATCATTAAATGCACCTTGTTCTTGTACAATTACTATTAAATTTAACCAACTTCTAGAAAAATATACTACTAACTATCAAAATAATTGTAGTAATTTTTTTCAAGTATATAACTAAAAAAATTGAATATTCCCTCATCCCAACAAAACAATCCATTATACCCCAACATCTTAAATTATACAATTTCAAGGGAGCAAGATCATATAATAAGCAAGCGAAATCACATTAATAAAAAAGCTACCTGTCTCCGATGCGTGGTTGGAGAAGTCGAGACATAAGATGGCTTGCACCTTGTATGTCACCATACTACCTAATGGTGACATCTGACTAAACGTGCAGGGCCCTCCAACTATCAAATAGTGATATATGTATACATCCCATTATGTAGAACTCCACCCTGCATAAATTGGGAGACTCAAAAAGAAAAAAAATAACATGATGTTTTGACAATATACGAATTTATAATATACTCCCTCTGATCTTTATTATAAGTTCTTTTTTTTTAAACAGCCATATGTATATAAAAATCGAAAACTCTAGCAAAACACTAGAGCAAGGAAAAAACAGTTGCACAATATATAAATCGTCTTGCAGCAAGAAACCCAGCTTCTAAAGTGTCTACTCTTTCTATTACAAAACCAATACAAAGCAAACTCCTTTATCGCATCAACAATCTCATCTTTCCTGCTTTTCTTCCTCCGATAAACCATGTCGCTCGTGAATCTCCTTAAGTACCAAATTGTAGTACACACCACTGCATCTATAACACTTTTCTTTTTGACATTGACGGACAACATATCAATGGCAAGGAAAAGTGATCTAATCTAAACAAAATCTAGCATTAAAACATCTACCCATTTGAAAATCGCATTCCATGTCCTAGCTGCCACCTCGCACTTGAGAAACAAGTGATCAAGTCGCTCTACCTCCAAATCACAAATCGGACATAAGATAGAAGGCACATCTAACCCACGATCAATATCAATGAGATTTAGTTAAAAGTATAAAAGTACCTTTAAAAACATTAATTTCCTACTTTACACTTATTAATAATGATAACATTCTCTCTCCAAAAAATTTTATTTTTTATGGATATGGAGTAAATTAAGGGATATTTTTGTAAATGGTTCTCAATAATTGCAAACAACTTGATAAAGAGACTTATATGTTGGACTATTTTAATTACCTCAATTGAAACTTATGATAAGGACGGAGGGAGTAATGATGTAGCAATTTCATAAGTACAATTATTGAGTACAATGTCTATACGTCACTGGTTCCCTTCTTTTAATTATGCCATATATAGTACAATGTCTATACGTCACTGGTTCCCTTCTTTCCCATAAGTATACATTTATTTTTGTCCCCCCCCCCCCCTCTCTCTCTCTCTCTACACAAGAAATTCTTCTTTGAAAGTACTCCCTCACACCATACAATAATGGCAAGAAAATACAAGAAACTTATATATTTTGGGGCAAAAAACGAAAAGTTCTATATACAAGTCTTTTTCTGGTCTCTATATCAAGCCATATTCGACGATGTCCCAAGCTGCCTTGTCCTAGAATCCCATTTCAACGTTCTCTTTCAAAGTGGAAATATGGAGTTAATTTCTTGGTCAACAAAACAAGATCAGTCCAAAGTAGTAAAAGAAATAAGAGGTATATATGTATATATTTATATGATCCTATGTGTGTAGTCTTTTCATGACCAAACAATTTTTTTCATTTTCTTTGAATCTGTGAAAAAAACATTGGAGTTTGCTATGTGAAAACCATTTTTTTCTCTCCTTTTCATATTTTTCTTAGCACTGGCATATCCACCACAAACATCATTGGCGTTGGAAAACTCAAGAACGGTGGTTCACAAGGGAATCTACAATAGATTTAGACATACTACAATTAAAAGAATATCTACATTGTGATATATATAATTCTATATTATATTTAAATATATATTTCGTATTTAGTTGTATTATGCTCCGATACTTTCAACACAACATATAATATTTGCAATAACATATGCAATATAATATTTAAATATTTAATACCTCATTATTCTCACCGTGGATAAGTTATGTTTGACCAACTCGGTCGATTATACAAACAAAGCTCCATGAAGCACTCAATGAACACGATGTTTTAGTGATAGTACATCGAGCACCCTGAACAACTAACAAATATTGATCGCATAAACACGAACAATATTTTTGTGATAGTCATTTAGAACACGATGTTTTAGTGATAGTACATCGAGCACCCTCGAACATCTTGCTCGACGACTACCACAATAACATTGTTCGTGTTCATACAATCAATATTCGTCACTGCTCATCGAGTGCTCCATGGAACTTTGTCTGTATAATCCGACTTAGTTGGTCAAACATAACTTATCCACAAATGCTAAGCCGAGAATAATGAGGTATTATATATTTAAATATTATACTATATATATTATTGCAAATTACATGATGTGATGAAAGTATCTAATATAATAGAACTAGATACAAAAATGTATATTTATATATAATATATAGAGTTATATATATCACGACGTTAGCAAAGATGCACCCGTCTCAATCCATTATAGATTCCTTTGTGAACCACCGTTCCTCGAAGTTTCCGACACCAATGTGACTTGTGGTGGATATGCCGGTGCTAAGAAAAATAAAAAAAAAGAAGAGAGAAAAACTGATTTTGAGCAAACACTAATATTTTTTTCAAAGTTTGTTACAGTTCATGAAGAGTCTACATAGACATTGTATGAATTTGGTGGTACTGTAAAGACTAACTCATGTCTGTGGCATGGGGAGTGCTCTGTGGTAACTTTATGTTGGCTGAAAAGCATTCTATGAATAATCATGAGTTTCACACTTTTTCTAATTACAACATCATCGGTTTTTATTAAAAAAAAAAAGGAATCTCTCTAAACATCACAAAAAAGCAAAAGGCTCGCAGCTTGTTTACAAGTCTCTTTTGGCGAAAATTCCCTCCACAAATATTACTCCTTCAATTTGACGACAGATGTTAAGTTTAAAGTTAATGAAGGATGTTAAATGACTATATGAAACTTGCTTATTACAAATTTCGTCCTATTCTAAGTCTTCTTTGGTGAATGTGTGAATCTTCTATATTTATAATATAAAGGACAACGGTATTATTTTGTTGTCATAGTATGCACTATAAAAACCAGTTTACCCCTTTTTCTTCATTCTTTCTTTTTGTATTGGATTTAATAATATTTAATAACAATATCAAAAAATGTTCAACAACAAATTTTAAAACATACTTTTAAAATATTAAATTAAATTAAAAAGACAACTACTTATCCAACATAAAAAAAAAATCTGCCGGAATCTCCAAAGGGCCTCCAACCGACCAATTTTTTAACTTTTTATTTTTTTTTCTTTTTTACGCCACCGCCGCGGACCTCCAATGACCGGCCATTTCTCTTTTTCTTTTCTTTTTTTATGCCAGTCTCCCAAACATAGACTTTGCAGACTTTGAGCTATAGAAAAGGGGGAGTCTTTTTAGCATCTTCACCGACTCCCAAACATAGAGACTTTGCAGATTTTTCTTTCTAAAATTGATAATAACTAAAAATGCAATCTATTCTCGGTAATTAAAGTGTATATAACTTGCTTAATAATTGAAATATTTCCCTTCAGTTGACAAAAGCTGACAAAGATTACGGATTTCTCATAAATAAAGATATTTGAGGGATCTACTTATGAACAGTGTTCACAAAATCGGCGAGTCAAACACATTGAAAGAGAAACATAGGGAGGCGGCTCGAGTTTTCATGAGGAAGAAGAATAAAAAACGAAGAGAAGAAGCAACAGCAAAATAGAAAGATTGCGGCTGTTAGGTCTCCTATAAAGGGCAGCCCGGTGCACGAAGCGTCCCCGCAAGGCGAGGGTCGCCGGGGAAGGGTCCTACCACAAGGGTGTATACGGGCAAGCCTTCCCTTGCCAATTAAATTGGCAAGAGTCCGCTCCTAGGACTCGGACCCGTGACCACTGGACAGGTCTCCAATATTTTAAATTATTTCATTTGACTCCGTTTAAGTTTTATAATTTATAAAAACACCCCCATGTTTTTGTTGTTAGCTGGATGTTGGAAAACTAATGTCAGAAATGTCCCCTTTATTAAGGTTTCCTCATCATATACCCCTATTTTATATGAAGATTTCGACTTTTCAGGGATATTATAAACTTTTTTTGTCGTTTGGCAATCAACTGACTCATTGAGTAAATTAAGGTTTTCTCTAGGCTTCATTGTGAATACAAAAGTTATCAAATTTCATTTAAGGTCATATCCAATTGCTTGAAATACTGATCACATAATTGATTAACTGCATACTTTGGCATTTGCGGAAACGATTCCAAAGCCCAAGATTTTTCCCAAATTAAATATTCCTTCTAAATGTCTTGCATTTTGGTTCGCGAAAAATCATCTTTTCATAAAAAAAATCGAATTTTATTTATTTCAATTTATAAAAAGAGTATCAAATATTGATTAGAGTATTAGACTTATTTTTGTTATTGTGAACACAGAAATATTTTTCCGGTTAGTCTTCCTGGTGAGATCACTGCTGACTCATTACCCCGACAATTGACCTCGTATTGTTGTGTGAGCGATCCTAATTTTACAAGGGTGTTTCACGCTCAACAGGTGCATATGATATTGTGGAAAAATATGAAGTAGTTAAAACACATGAACATCCCCAAACAAAACAAATGTAGATGTTAACTTACATTAGCACCACGCTCAAGTAGAAATTTGACAACATCTTCCCGGGTCTTGTGTGCAGCAGATGAAAGTGGAGCACCTCGTATGGCAGCATTTCGTAAATCAACACTTACACCCTTCTTGAGTAAGAATTTCATTACCTCGAAATCTCCTGCAATCAAAAATGCGCAACCATCAAAATTTGAAAGAAATATTAAAACAGAAGAAAAGCTATATAATATATATATATATATATATATATATATACACAAACTAAAGAAATACACCACAGTGATCGTCAAGGCGCACAATTGGCATTAGTAATCAACAAATCAGGGGAAATTTGAATCAACAAGTGTAATATGATGTGTGCATTTCATGCCTAGCGGAACACTAGAACAAGAGAAATTGGAATAGGTTTTCTCGAGGCTAAGATGCACCAAGGTCTTGATTCCGGCGAAAAGCCTGACAATCCAAAAGCCAAATGAAACTTAGAGATGCAAAACATATTTGAACAATGTTTTACAGCTAGGAGAAGAAGAAGAAAAGTGCACAAAGCAAGCCCACCATGAAATGACCACATATAAAGAAAAAAAATGCAAAGGCCTTATCACATCCATAATGAAATCACAATTCACATTCTTAGTAGTGGGACTTAAGCTAACACAGGTTTGACTCTTTTCCCCCCACTTGTATCTATCTCGTGAATGCTAATGTCTATAATGTATATGCAATAGGATGACTATAATGTCTATAATGTATATGCAATAGGATGTCTATAATGTAAAGCCCACTAGTACATCAGAGCACCGTAGAACATCTTGCTCCGGATGACTACCACAATAACATTGTTCGTGTTTCTCAATGAACAACTAACGAATATTGATCGCATGAACACGAACAATATTTTTGTGATAGTCATTTAGAATACGATGTTTTCGCGCTAGTACATCGTGAGCACCCTCGAACATCTTGCTCCGCATTTACTACCACAATAACATTGTTCGTGTTTCTCAATGAACAACTAACGAATATTGATCGCATAAACACGAACAACATCGTGTTCTAAGTGACTGTGCCCACCGCACGGGGGTTGGAAGTCATATTATGTATCGTCTCACGAGAAAACAAATATTGTTTCTCAAGGATATCACGATCTCCTCGCAGAGTCAAGGGAGGAATTCCAGACATTTTACGTATCCTAGCAAGCTTGTCTGCCATGGTCTATGGACGAATATGGTCGATCCAATTATCCTAGCGCACATGCAAGGACGTAGGAAGTACGACAACGACATGATTGATCTGATACGTTTTTTCGTAATATTATCAACCATCATTTTAAACTCCCAACCACTTCTCCCAAAAAGTGGTATCGTGAAAACTCCAACTTTTCATTAAGAATGCTTTTCCAAACTTTGTAAAGATGAATGAAAGAGAAAGAACTATGGGAGAAAATTAAGTTAATTAGGGATAATAATGAGTTCTATTAGAGTTTTTTTTATTATGGCTCATGAAACCCAACTTTCATGTTACTATTTTTATTTCTCATCATTATAGTTCAGATGGTTATTGTACCAGAACAAGGTGCATTTAATAGTTTTATTGTTCTTGGATGTCGTGTGATGTAAAGTTACTTATAATAAGGATCAAAGGGTGTATACTATAAATTCGTATATTGTCAAAACAACATTATGTTAATTTTTTCTTTTTGGTTCTCCCAATTTATGCAGGTTGGCTGCCCCGGAGAGTTCTATATTCTATAGCAGAGCTACAGATATATATGTTATATATATATATATATATATATATGTGTATATATATACACAAACTAAAGAAATACACCACAAAGATCGTCAAGTCGCGCAATCGCATTAGTAATCAACAAATCACGGAAATTTGAATCAACAAGTGTAATATGATGATCGATTTCATGCCTAGCGGAACACTAGAACAAGAGAAATTGAAATAGGTTTTCGCGAGGCTAAGATGCACCAAGGTCTTGATTCCTGCGAAAAGCCCGACAATCCAAAAGCCAAATGAAACTTAGATGCAAAACATATTTTTCCTGCTAGTCTTCCGTGAGATGACTTCGCCGACTCATTACCCCTACAATTGATCTCGTATTGTTGTGTGAGCGATCCTAATTTTACAAGGGTGTTTCACGCTCAACAAGGTGCATATGATATTGTGGAAAAATATGAAGTAGTTAAAACACATGAACATCCCCAAACAAAACAAATGTAGATGTTAACTTACATTAGCACCACGCTCAAGTAGAAATTTGACAACATCTTCCTGGTCTTGTGTGCAAAGATGAAAGTGGAGCACCTCGTATGGCAAGATTTCGTAAATCAACACTTACACCCTTCTTGAGTAAGAATTTCATTACCTTGAAATCTCCCGCAATCAAAAATGCGCAACCATCAAAATTTGAAAGAAATATTAAAACAAGAAACTATATATATATATATATATATATATAGGACAGTTCAAGTAGGAAAGCTTTTTTCCGTAAGAAATAAGAATGATTCTGGCCCTTGATCTTTGGTGATTAATGGTCATGATTTGTGCACGTTGTGCAAAGAGTTAGCCTAAGTGTGCTACGCTGGATTATTTTTGAGGGATATTTTTGTAATTATACATATTTTATGTTTGGTATTTCCTACAATCATGGGATTTCATATCCCAGTTCTTATCTCTTCCCAAATTTTAGACCTTTGATAATACTGCTTTGATAATTATTGTGATGTCATTTGTGTGATAGTTAGCACTTAAATCAGAAATTTTGCATTGTTAATATATTTTATTTCATAATATTTTAATAGTAGAGTTTAGCATTAAAATGTTATTTGTATTAGCACATTTAATAGGTAATACTAGCATATATGGTATGTAATGCTTGCATAGCAGTTTATGGGATTTATAAATGGAGTCTTATCAGATTTATTGTATTTTTTAGTAAATGACGCGAAAATCATTTTGTACCTATACTTGAAAACGAGTATGATTATTTATCTTCCAAAAATAAAGCACAACACATTGTATCAAAATCGATCAGATTGCATACAATAAAGCATAACAAAAAAATCACATAATTGGAATATAACCAGAACCGCACTCTGTTTACCAATTTGCAGCACACACAAAACAAATGGTTAGCACAACAGTTCCGATTTTTAAAAATAAAAATCAAATAGAAAAAAAAAGATAATGTTAGTTTTTAACAACAACAACAACAACAACATCTAAGCCTTAGTCCCAAAATGATTTGGGGTCGGCTAACATGAATCAAACTTTGAAACCGTCAATAATCGTTACATAAATAACATAAAGGGAAAAAAGAGGGAAAAAGTAGAGAAAAAAGCAAATAAAAAAAGAGAATGAATGAAAAAAGAAAAAATAAAAAAAAAAAAAAAGATAACATGAAATAAAAGAAAATGTTAGTTTTTAAAAAAATAAAAATAAATACACCAAAAATATAAAATATTTGAACGACTAAAAAATATGAAATCCCATAAAAAAAATAGATATTAACCTAAAATATGAAATCCCATGAATATAGGAACTTCCCATGATTTTAGTAACTTTCCATAAGATAAATTAATCAAATTACATTGGTACCCCCAATAATTAAATTCGTTAGCACTCCTAGTTTCCCGTGTTAGCACACCAGAACGAAATCTGGGTCATTAATCTCCAAGGATTAATGGCTCAAAATCTCTATCATCATGAATAGATGGGGTTGTATGTCCTTTCATAACAGCAACAGAAAGATGGGTAAAGCCTGCAAATTTACATGAACTTAGAAACAAACTAAACGGCAAAATAGCAAGTAAGCTAATAAATAACAACCAAGGTAATCTTTCGCATTGACATCAAGTTTCAACCCCTCCACCAAGTACTTGCAGGCATCCGTCAGGCCAGCATCCGCAGCCACATGAAGGGCCCCTCCGTTGAGACGAACCTTCAAATTACGAATGGCATCCGTCAGGCCAGCATCCGCAGCCACATGAAGGGCCCCTCCACCAATTCTAATTTTTTGGGGGCATGAGAAAAACAATTACGAATGGCTATCAAATTATACCGAAAAATCAGAAGAAATCAAATGAAGAATCTTTCAAGAGAAGAAAAAACAATCCAAACTCTTCAAGCGATTTTCATTTCCAATCCACTGAACAGGAAAGACCCTCAAAAGTTTTCTGATTCCTGCACATCAAATAAAGTAACACCAGCACCAATACTTGTTCAAACGAGCATGTGTGTAGCTGCTCTGATGTATAAAAAAGAAGGCAAACCTGGTGGATAAAGGCGGGGCATACTCAACAGCTGAAGATCCCTAAAAAACAACTGTAGCTCGATACTACGAGGAAGACGGATTTGTAATTTTCTGGTTTTAATTAGTGCGTTGTAATCATTGTTTTATTGTTTTAGCTATATGCCCTTTACCACTGTTTTTAGAGAGAGATTAAAATTTAATCTGGATTCAAATTTTGAATCTCATCTCTCTCTCTATAATTATTATATTATGGTGTTAGTTCCAATGCTTAAACAAATAATAAAATAAGAATGGTATATATATGAGGAAACTTCGAAGCAATACTATAAGATATTGCATCCTATAGTATCAAATCTAATATTTTTATTATTTCTTTTGTTGCATCCTACTGTATCAAATCATTAAAAAAGAAAAAGAACTTGAAAAAGTGGAGTCCGCTAAGAAATTTCTTTCGCTTATTTATTATTTCTTTTGTTGCATTCTCGATTTTATTATTTATACATGTCCTTTTGTCGCTTCTAACGATCTCAATCGTTAAATCTTAGCGCAAAGGCGTAAGAATATCTTTGCACGATCGGGATATTCTCCAGACTGAGAGTGAGCAAGGTAAAGTTTTGGCGATGCAAAAATCTAACACCGCTCAGAATATCCCTAATAACCAGATTAAGCATTTAAAAAGTTACACCACTATAATGAAGTTGGTCTAGATGAGAAATAAAAAGAGTAAAGTGCACTTTGTGTACTCGTAGTTTGGCTGTGAGAACACTTGCAATACTAACTTTCAAAAACTACCACTTGCTATACTGAACTTCCTAGCGTTTTACGGTTTGTGTACGTCCGTCAAATGTGTGTAACTTCGTCGACGAGGGTAAATTCTTCTTTTTACAGTTATCTTCTTCCAGTAACTCATTTCCACCATTGTCAATCTTTGTGAGAACTTGAAACTCGAAAATCTCATCCATTTCATAACGAAATATACTCATTTAAATTGCATTAAACTCGTCTCTTTCTCATCTACGATAGGATATCAATTACAACTATCAAAGATTTTCAAGAATTTGTATATTTAACAAATTTCAATTAATGTATAGTTTTTTTAGTTATGTTCATTTAAATTTTTTCACTAAATTAAAATACTAATAGGGAGAATCAATATCAAATTGTAGAGAAGAAGATGATTGTTTTGCAACTTGAAGTTCTTGATTTCGTTAAGAAATGGATGAGATATTCTAATTTTAATTCATCACAAGCTTCAACAATGGTGGAAATGCTATGAAGAAGAAGATGATAACAAAAAGACTGAAGTGCCCTTCAAAATATTAACGGAGTTAACCAGATTTGATGATAGTACACACGTTGTAAAAAAGTTAGAAATACAGTATAGCAAGTTGTAGTTTTTGAAAGTCAATATTGTAAGTGGTCTGACAGCCAAACTACGAGTACACAAAGTGCACTCTACTCAAATAAAAATAGTAACATGAAAGTCACATGTGAACTCAAATCGGGCTACATGAACAATAATAGAAAGAAAAAACTCTAATACACTTTCAATGGTGACATCGGTGGCTTACTAAACGCAATGCTCTCCAACTATCAAATAGTGATATATGCATCACATAACATATACATTTGTAGCTCGCTATAGAATGTAGAACTCTCCTGAAGAAACCCGCATAAATCGGGAGAACCAAAAAGAAAAATTAACAACATGGTGTTGCTTTGACAATATACGAACTTATAAGATACTCCCGCCGATCCTTCTTATAAGTAAATTACATCACACGAAATCCAAGAACACTAAAACCATTAAATGCACCTTGTTCTTATACAATCACCATCGAACTATAATGATGAGAAAGAAAATAGTAATATGAAAGTTGAGCTAAATCGAAATCGGGCCGCATTAACAATAATAAACTCTAATAGAACTCGCCATTATCCCTAACTAACTTAATTTTCTCCGTATTCTTTCATTCATCTTTACGACGCTTGGAAAATCATTCTTAATGAAAAGTTGAAGTTTTCGATACCACTTTTTGGGAGAAGTGGTCGAGTTTAAAATGATGGTTGATCATGTTAAAAACGCAATGCATCAACCATGTCGCTTCGCATTCAGATGCCTCAGATGCGCCAGATAATAGATCGACCATATTCGCCCATGCACCATGGCAGCGCATCGCTGTCAATTGTAAAATGTATGTCCATAGTCTCCCTTGACTCTCTGCGAGGAGATCGCTGATATCCTTGAGAAACAATACTTGTTTCTCAGCAGACGAATACATAATATGACTCTCAACCCCCGCTGCAGTGGGCCTAGTCATTTAGAACACGATGTTGTTCGTGTTTATGCGATCAATATTCGTTGGTTGTTCATTGAGAAACACGAACAATGTTATTGTGGTAGTCGTCTGGAGCAAGATGTTCCAGGGTGCTCTGATGTACTAGCACGAAAACATCGTGTTCTAAATGACTATCACAAAAATATTGTTCGTGTTCATGCGATCAATATTCGTTAGTTGTTCATTGAGAAACACGAACAATGTTATTATGGTAGTCATCCGGAGCAAGATGTTCTAGGGTGCTCTAATGTACTAGCACGAAAACATCCTGTTCTAAATGACTATCACAAAGAATAAGCATTGTTCTAAATGACTAGGCCCACTACAGAGGAGGTTGGGATTCGTATTATGTATTGGTCTGCTGAGAAACAAATATTGTTTCTCAAGGATATTAGCGATCTCCTCGCAGAGAGTCAAGGGAGGAATTCCAGACTATGGACATACATTTTACAGATCCGGCAAGCAGTCGTCTGCCATGGTCTATGGACGAATATGGTCGATCCAATTATCCTAGCGCACATGCAAGGACGTAGAAAGTACGGCAACTACATGACTAATCTGTTATATTTTTCGTAACATTATCAACCATCATTTTAAACTCCCGACCACTTCTCCCAAAAAGTGATATCGTGAAAACTCCAACTTTTCTTTAAGAATGCTTTTCCAAACTTCGTAAAGATGAATGAAAGAGAAAGAACTATGGGAGAAAATTAAGTTAATTACGGATAATAATGAATTCTAGTAGAGTTTTTTTTATTATTGCTCATGAAACCCAACTTTCATGTTACTATTTTTATTTCTCATCATTATAGTTCAGATGGTTATTGTACAAGAACAAGGTGCATTTAATGGTTTTATTGTTCCTGGATGTCGTGTGATGTAAAGTTACTTATAATAAGGATCAAAGGGTGTATACTATAAGTTCGTATATTGTCAAAACAACATCATGTTAGTTTTTTCTTTTTGGTTCTCCCAATTTATGCAGGTTGGCTGCCCAGGAGAGTTCTACATTCTATAGCAGAGCTACACATATATATGTTATGTGATGTATATATCACTATAATAGTTGGAGGGCATTGCACATTTAGTAAGCCACCTGATGTCACCATTAGGGAGTATTAGAGTTTTTTTTTTCTTTCTATTATTGTTCATGTAGCCCAATTTCAGTTCACATAGCTCAACTTTCATGTTACTATTTTTATTTGTCATCTAGACCAACTTCATTATAGTGGCGTAACTTTTTAAATGCTTAATCTGGTTATTAGAGATATTCTGAGCGGTGTTAGATTTTTGCATCGCCGAAACATTACCTTGCTCACTCTCAGTCCGGATAATATCCTGATCGTGCAAAGATATTTTTCTGCACTGCACGCTAAGATTTCAACGACTGAGATCGTTAAAAACAGCAAAAGGACATGTATAAGTGTTACATATATACCCCTTATTTCTTTTACTAATTTGGATTGACCTTGTTTTTTTGACCAACTAACTCTATCTTTCCATTTTGAAAGAGACAACATCGAAATGGGATTCCAGGACAAGGCAGCTTGGGACATCATCGTATATGGCTTTATACATAAACCAGAAAAAGACTTGTATATAGAACTTTTCGTTTTTTTGCAGCATAATATATAAGTTTCTTGTATTTTCTTGCCTTTGTTGTATGGTGTGAGGGAGTACATATAAAGAAAGATTTTTTGTGTAGCTGAGAGAGGGAAATGTAGAATTGTGGGAAAGAAGGGAACGTGTGACTGTTTATGTCTGTGGCAGGGGGATTGGGGAGTGCTCTGTGGTAACTTTATGTTGGCTAAAAATAATTCTATGATTATTCCCGAGTTGCAGACATTTTCGCAATTACAACATCAGTGTTTTTTGGTCGTCGTAGTGTGCACCGAAAAAGACCATTTTACCCCTCTTCTCTCCATTCTCTTTTTTAGTATGGAATTTAATAATACTTGATAATAATATCAAAAAAATGTTCAAACAACAAATTTTAAAACATACTATTAGAATATTAAATTAAATAGACAACTATTTATCCAACCAAAAAAATAAAGAACTTTCTGCAGGAATCTCCAAAGAACCTCCAACCGATCAGTTTTTTCATTTTTATTTTTTTTATTTTTTCTTACGTCAGGCAGCGAGAGCCGACGGACCTCCGGGGACCGGCTATTTCTCTTTCTTTCTTACGCCAGCCCACCAGCTTGCTTTTTGATTGACGGACCTCCGCGATCGCCATTTTTTTACGCAAGGCCGCGGCAAGCTTTCAAAGTAGGCTTTCTTTGGCGGCCGGCCATATTTTTTTAAGGTCAAGCTCACGGTTTACTTTCCGGCGCTTCTAATTTTTTTCTTTGTTTTCTACGGCAAACCCGTCGGCTACCGATAAGAGTTTGGAAATAAAACTTTTTTTTTCTTACAAGTAATCTTGTAATTCAATTATATCACTATAATATAAAGAATAGTGGTGTTTTTTGTGATAGTGGCACCTCAAAAGATTATTCTATCCCTCCTCTCTCCTTCCCTTTTTGTGTTGAATTTAATAATACTTCATAATAATATCAAAAATTGTTCAACAATAATAAAATTTAAAAATACTATTAGAATATTAAATTAAATTAAAAAGAAAATTATTTTTTTAAAAAAATACGAGTTCTCCATCGGACATCCGCCCGACCAGCTTTTCCGGCAGGGTCGTCGCCAGCAGCCCTCATGCAACCTATGTATAAATCTCATGGAACGAATTTGTTGATTGCAACCTAACATTGGCGAGAGCATCATATTCTATTCCAAATAAAGGTAGCCTGATTTAGATCATTAAGTTCATGGAATCAAATCAAAGCACTTCAAGAGATCAAATGACTGTGGAAATAAAATGTGATTGTTTGCAAACGATTGATCGTCAAAAGTGATACATAAAGTAAGGAAAATAGATGGGGGTTAAGGCAATTGAATAGTTTTTGAAGCTATGTTTATAGTAAATGCAAACAGTATATCAAGCCCGCTCCATAGACTACGGCATCCAAATTCATAGTTCCTGCAGCATTTCGTTACCTTCACACGGAATGGCTGCAATCACTAATACTGAATACAAAGGAAACGTGCTAACCTTGATCAACAATTCTGAACATGCAAATGAACCTGCTGCTTCTACCGTTTGTAGAGGAGTGTGAATATCTTTAGGGTGACCATTAGGCTACAAGAGAACAAAAGGGACAAGATTATAACTGCGCCCAACACAAAATATAGATAGATAGATGAACACAAATATAAGGGTTATTTGAGATACATTTTTATGTATTTATATGCATTTTTATATGAAATAGGAGAAACAATGAGTGAAGTTGAATGGTGCAGATTTGTGTAGTATAATATATAAATCTCACATATTTTGCAAATGTTATCGAGTCAACCAAATTCATATTTGAAAGAGAATGGTTAAAGACAAGGCGAGATGTAGTGTCCATTATCAATGAGACAATGACAGAAACAACTCAAATCAGAATGGTGGATTTTATTTGTTGCCAGAAAATATCAAATTCTAATCATGAAGCAATTCTTTATTTAACAATAACAAGTCTCCACACTCGAGAAATATTATAAACTTTTGGCACATTTGTACGAAAATGGTTGACAACTTAAATTTCGTTCAACTTCTTCCATTTCGTTAAAAAAGTCAATCAAACATATGGTAGATAATGAGTAATAATTCAAGAGTGGAGAGAGAGGGTACCTGTGATGGTGGAGGAGATGGCGGAAGGGGCGGAGGAGGTGAATATTTTTACTGAAATAAAAACTATGAATGATTGAGCAACCATTTCGACAACTTCCATTTCGTTCAGACATTTCATCAAACATGTGGTAGAGCGAGAGAGAGGGGGGAGATAGAGGGTACCTATGTGTGAGTGGCGACCGGTGAGTGACTAAATCCGGTGGAGGAGTTGCAGGCGGCGGCGTGCTCACTAGCGAAGGAGCAGCGAAGGGAGCCGCTAGAGTAGGAGGTGGCGAGCGGCTGCGAGATTGGATATATTTAAATGAGAAATCAAAATCCCATAATAATCAGTTTAATCACCATCCATAATGAGAAACAGTCCCAAAAAATCAAAACAAGAGATAAAGAGAGCAAGAACAGAACAAAACAAACAAACGAAAATCAAAATAAAAAAAAATCCCAAAAACTAAGAATAGAACAAACGAAAATCAAACAGAACAAACAAGTTTCTTCCAAATAAAATCAACAAGTTGCAGTAAAGTAAACAAATAAAGCGGATATCAAAATCAAATCAATACCGACAATAAGTAATAATTGAACTGTCGTAATCAATACTCGAAAATAACAACATAAAATCGCAGAAAATAATGTCATATAATCACTACTAGCGAACTGCCGTAATAGATATTCACGATAAGAATGTCAATATAATCAGAACTAAAACTTAATCTATATAACAGGCTACTTCTTTCCTTATAGAAGTCATCGATTTAGGGGGCCCATTCTGATTGAGCAAAGCAGTCCAGGCCTTTACACCCTAGCCTATAAACGTATAATGAAGAATAAAAAGAAAGCAGCAGGAGAAAGAAAAAGAAAGTAGCAGGAGGAAAGGAAAGAAAAGAGAGAAAGAAAGTACCCGGCGAGCGACGGACAGCGATCGGCGGCTATAGCTGCGGCGACGGGCAGGAGGAGATACTTGGAGTTGGCTGCAGGCTGAAGCAATCGATGTGGGGGACTGGGATGATTTCTTACAGACTACAGATAAGGTTAATTAAAAACCTTTTTTTTTTTAAAAATAATGCGGGTCGCGGATCCTTGGGCCGGGTAGGCGGCCCAGGCGTCGACTATTACGCCTGGGCGACGACTTACAGCACCTGGCGAGGCGAACCTTCCAGACGGTCCCCCAAAAACCGCCTGGACGCTTAGGCGGCGACTAGGCGTCGCCTAACAACACTGTTGTGTACCACTCCCTATCCTATGTATGAAGAAGATATGTGTGCTAGATATTAAAATAATATTCTTTTGATACAAAATATTCTATCACTAGTGTTCAAGTAAATAATGTTCTCTTTTTTTTGCAAGCTTATTCTATCATTGGATTCCGCAATGACGCGCAGCACTAAACAATTCCTCCAAAGAAGGCACCTCCGAGGGTTGTGGATTGACCACATCGCAACGAGTGATGAGCTCGGCTAACTTCATACTATCGACTTGCGCAGTCATAAACGGTGGGGAGACAACACAATCACGCGACTCCTGACGAGGAGGCACCACCATCAGGTGAAGAGGAGGCACCACCATCAGAAAAACGCTTTCGCTTGTTTGAGGAGGGTATAGCAGTCACACAAGACTTACCATTGTACCAATTCGCGATTTCTCCGGCTTCAGGAAGTTTTGGAGCTCCACAGTCAGTAACGTCGTCACAAAGTGCTTTCCCAAAACATTCACAAGGAGAGTCTTGGTGGAACTCTTGAATCTCTTTTGCCAGAGCAATAACCTTCTCAGGGCTGAAATAATGCGTTCCTTCATTAGCTATTTTAGTAACTGCATCCCAATATGCTTTTCCCTCTAGTGACACAATTTCATCTATATCTTTTTTTTTGTTATGTGCAAGCCTTCGCAACATAACAGCCATAGATACTCAGAAATGCGGTCTGAGGGCGTCCATGCGGTCCGATGGCGCCACGACTTGACAGGCCGCCGCGATGGTACACAAGTCTAGCAATTCGAAACAATAAGAGCTAAAAATATTTGTACGAAACGAGAAAGTAGAAAAAGTAAAGAAGAAAACGTCAGCCTGTGTTTCTCCAAAGGTTCTAAAAAACGCTAGGCATTATGAGTTCGGATTGCTAACATCTAGGGCTGGCAATTTCCGACACGACACGATAACCCGACACGAACACGCATTTAAATTAATGGGTCGTGTTTGGCCTTATCGTGTTCATGTCCTTATCGTGTCGACACGATAAGGACAAAGCAATTTCGTGTCGTGGTTCGTGTCGGATTCGTGTCGTGTTCGTGTAACACGATAACTTTCGTGTTCGTGTCGTGTCGTGTTCGTGTAACCCAATAAGATTTATATATTTTTAGCATTAATTTTATTATCATTTTAAATATTTTAAGTTTATTTTCTAATTTTTTTATATGAATTTATTATTTATCGATTCGTGTTGTATCGTGTCGTTATCGTGTCGTGTCAACACGAAAATATCGCGGTCGATCGTGTTCGTGTCGACTGATAACGAATTCGACACGCACGAATTGCCACTCTACTAACATTTAGCGCCATATGATTAATCGTGAATTAATCGTGTGATCAATTTGACTAAGCGAATTAATGTATTATTATTTAATCATTTTATATATAAAGATTATATATATGTAAAATAATTAAAAAGAACTAATATTTAACCATTTAAGCAGACACATAATCAATTATATATTAAATTTGAAACACTGATGTAGGTATAAAGGAGTCCATAACATCCATAATATCTCAGTTAGGAATTTATAGTACTGTTGAAAAAAAAGGCCTAACCGCCTAGGTGCCCGCCTAGCTTGTCTTCCTAGGCGCCTGCCCGGCTTGGCTTCATAAGCGCTCGTCCAGCCAGACTAGGCAACCGATTAATCTCCCAAATGCTCAGTACAAACGCATAGGCGGGATTTTTAGAACACTTGTTTCTCTTTCTCGTTCAAAATGTAGGACATTCAAAACATTCAAACTATGTTGACAGCCCATCGTTCCGTAATGATTGCAAAGTTGTGGGGCAGGTCATAAAAGGAAGCATATTTAGGTGGTTTTAAATATTAAAAGGTCATATGATTTTGATAAAGTAAAGAGGATGACACACATGAAATATGGAAAAGATATTAAATTGCAAGAAGAAAATAAGAAAATAAGAAAACAAGAACCAACTGGATAAATCCCATCCCAAGCCTAATCGCCAAATCCCATCTCAAGGCCAAAGTGAGGAACAAAGGAACGGAACCTCATCCAACCATGTAGTGCTCCATTCTAGGGAATTTAGATACTCTTGGATCATCCTCAATTTCCCATCCGGAATGATCAAGACTTATTGCCTTATTTGCATGCAGCGGCGAATAGGGTTCAGGACACTTGTAAGCCCCTTTGACGGCAGGTTCATATACTTTGCGTGTGACATCGGAAACGGCACAGAACTGAGGCAGTGCTGAATACTCCACTAATTCAGTAGTAGGGTGCTGATGAAGTCCTCTCCCCCCCGACAATGCTAAGACTCCTGGAAGCACGAATTTGCAGGGCGTGATATAGGGGCAGGGTTACCCCCTGAACGCTGGTGCCCTATGGCCGAAGAAGAATGGTCATTATTGAATTGAGGTTCACCCTTGGAAGGTAAAGGTCGGGACAGAGACAACGAAGAATAATGTGGTTGGGTCAACTCCAACTCGCTCAATCTCGCCACCAAGTGTATAATATCAAATAAGTCATGGGCATTCTTTGAGTGAATTCTCAACCTTATTTCACCCTTCAACTCAGAAAAAATATTCCCAAGCAGACTGATCTAAGATACCAAGAACAAGAACCAAGCATGCTATAAACAAATCCACATATGCACTCAACGCTCCTATCCGCGGGTATAGGTCATTAGCGGTCCAAGTATACTCGAGAACCGTCCGATAATACCCGGACCGATACTCACCCGAAATATTAGCGGTCCTGATATCGTACATGGTTAGAATCAAACCGATAAGGACCGAACTGCTAACCCGGTAAAAACCGTAATTTTTCGTAAACATACATTTTACAAAATATTGTATAAGGTATTAGTACATATAGAAAAATAAGTTTAAAAGACCTTATCTCTTAATTTCCTTAGCATACATTTGAAAAAACCTCAATTCTTATCTCGATTATGAGGTTTTGGTGATTAGGCTTTAACTATCCAAGATACCCGAAAACCCGCCTGTAATACCCAGACCGATACTCACCAAACGTTAGCGGTCCGGATACAAGTATTGAAGTTGGGACTCAAACCTAGAAGGATCAACCGGTAATACCTAATACCTTAATGGTCCGCACTGAAGACAATACCCTGACCGAACCGACCGAGAACAGCCCAAGGCGGGTATATAGCAAAGAATCAAAGGGATTTGACATAGGATCATCGCCATATGACGCCGTACTAGTTCCTGTTTCAACTGAGTACACATCATATTTAGAATGTCTGTATTCACTGGAACCAATGTAAAGCTCCACCTTCCATCGCAATTAGGGCTACATCCACTTTATCCACCTCCGATGTGTAATAGAGACGAAAATACTGATCTGCCCTCAAAATCCACCCCTTCGGATTAGACCCATCAAATGGGCATAGAGACCCGATTGACTGTGGCCATTACGTTTGTCGTGAACTCCAAGGCCGTTTCCTCCCCGTGCGGCTGCGAGCCTCTGGACGAACTTCTTGTTGCGAGCTGCCGGTCTGACCTGACTGAAGACATCGAGATATCCTCGGCTGCCTTCCCCTTCCCCTCACTAGATCAGACGGTAGCGCGGGAATACCATCCAACTTCGCCGCTCGATCCAACATCCGCAGCTAATTCATCGCTCCTCTTCTCTATCGCTGCGAACCGATTTTCTGTATCTATGCGAGCTGCATCGTGTATTAGGCATCAACACACACCGCACCAAATTGATAGAGTAAAAAGGATGGAACACATAAGAAATATGAAAAATATATTGGATTGCAAGAAGAAAATAAGAAAACAAGAACCAACAAAATAAATCTTGTCCCAAGACTATTGACCGAATCCTACAGAAATACTCCGTCCCACGAGGAAGCCGTAAACAATGTTTAATGGTCAAAAGATAATCTAACTAGGAGACACAGGGACAATATAAATAGACTTAATAACCTAACCCTAACTTAAGCACCAAGCAACTAAGGTCATGGGCCAAACTCATTCAATAACATACACTACCCACGCTAATAATAATTAAGATAAAATAGTAGCGTATCAAATTTTGCAACCGAGAAACAGGATATTGTTGTTGTGTTAAAAATAACAGCATGAGCGACTTTTGGGGGTTTCCTGGGTCTTGTGAACACATGTCAAACCTTTAGAAGGAAGAGCACAATTGGTTTTGAAGCTTTGAGCTATAGAAAAGGGGTGGTCTTTTTAGCATCTTCACTGACTCCCAAACCTAGAGACTTTGCAGATTTTTCTTGCTAAAACTGATAATAACTAAAAATGCATTTTATTCTCGGTAATTAAAGTGTATATAACTTGCTTAATAATTGAAACATTTCCCTTCAGCTGACAAAAGCTGACAAAGACTGTGGATTTCTCCCATAAATAAAGATATTTGAGGGATCTACTTATGAACAGTGTTCCCAAAAATCGGCGACTCACATTTCGCGCCGCTCGACGACATGCAGACTTGATTTTGCCCAATCGGTTGCCAAAAATCGAGCACTGCAAAAATCTGGGGATACTAGGTAAAACTCACTGAGTTATCGCGAGTTATCTGACGACAATTTTTTTGTGCGATTTTGCTCTGTTCGTCCAGTACCAGCAGACCCACGAATTTGATTGACCCAATTGAAAGAGAAACATAGGGAGGCGGCTCGAGTTTTCATGAAGAAGAAGGAAAAAAACGAAGAGAAGAAACAACAGCAAAAGAAGACGATTTTAAAGTTTGTTCTTCTTTTGTTTTTTTAGTATTGTAATTTTAGGTCTCCTATAAAGGGCACCCCTGCACGAAGCGTTCCGCAAGGCGAGGGTCCGGTAGCGTCCCACCACAAGCGCCAGATAGGCAGTTCTTCCTCGCCAATTAAATCGCAAGAATCCGCAAGCAGACTCGACCCGTGACTATATGTCACACGGCAACAGTCTCCAATATTTTAAATTATTTCATTCGACTCCGCTTAAGTTCTATAATTTACAAACACACCATCATGTTTTTGTTGTTAATGGATGTTGAAAACTAATGTCAGAAATGTCCACTTTATTTAAGGTTTCCTCATCATATACCCCTATTTTATAGTAAGATTTTGACTTTTCATGGATATTATAAACTTTTTTGTCGTTTGGCAATCAACTGAATCATTGAGTAAATTAAGATTTTCTCTAGGCTTCATTGTGAATACAAAAGTTATCAAATTTCATTTAAGGTCATATCCAATTGCTTGAATTACTAATCCCATAATTGATTAACCGCATACTTTGGCATTTGCGGAGGCGATTCCAAAGCCCAAGATTTTTCCCAAATGTAATATTCCTTCTAAATGTCTTGCATTTTGGTTCGCGAAAAATCACCTTTTCATGAAAAAAAAAACGAATTTTATTTATTTCAATTTATAAAAAAGAGTATCAAATATTTATTAGAGTATTTAGACTTATTTTTTGTTATTGTGAACACAATAAATATTTTGATGATGAGTCT
Source organism: Orobanche coerulescens (assembly GCA_033398695.1). NCBI lineage: Eukaryota > Viridiplantae > Streptophyta > Magnoliopsida > Lamiales > Orobanchaceae > Orobanche > Orobanche coerulescens. Next base: position 147,233,614 of record CM065814.1, on the reverse strand, counting down.
TCCTGGTGAGATGACTTCGGTCGACTCATTACCTCTACAATTGACCTCGTATTGTTGTGTGAGCGATCCTAATTTTACAAAGGTGTATCACGTTCAACAGTGTGCATATGATATTGTGGAAAAATATGAAGTAGTTAAAACACATGAATATCCCCAAACAAAACAAATGTAGATGTTAACTTACATTAGCACCACGCTCAAGTAGAAATTTGACAGCATCTTCCCGGCTCTTGTGTGCAGCAGATGAAAGTGGAGTACCTCGTATTGTGTTAAAATTATACTTGTATTCAAGTCTTTAATTAAAGTTCCAGATTTATTTAATTGTATAAAAGAAATAAGAGACAAATGGATTAAATATTTCGCCTACATTCCTACGGGTTTTTTAGTTGCTAAACTTTAGATCCTCAAGTTAGAGAGGAAGGTTTGCTAAAATTACTTACACTTTACTATAATGCTTTATTTCCTAATCATATTGCTAATTTTATTCCTCCAAATCCTAGTGATTTAGTTCAAAATGCAAAAAAATTATTATCTACTCTTTATCGTGAATATGCTTCTAGTTATAGTGGTAGTCTTGATCTTGGTACGGGTTCTTTTGCTCCTGTTCACATTTCTTATAGTAGCAGTAGTATATCTTCTTTTGATTTTGCTACGGATCTTAGTGAATGGAATGCCTATTAAGAAGATTTATCCCGAAAACAAACAAGGTACCAAAGTAATGCTTATTAAGAACTTGAAAATTATTTAACTACTTGTGAACTGGGAGCTTTAGAATGTGGATCGGATTGTAATAACAATTTTCTTAAGTGGTGGGCAAAAAGGTCTACAATTCTTCTTGTAGTTGCCACGATCGCGAAGAGAATACTAGTTGTCCTCTCCTCAACAGTTTCTGTTGAACAAGCCTTCAGTGTATGAGGATACATTCTCGATGAACGACGATCTCGATTGATGCCTTAAAATCTTGAAGCCCAAGCATTATTGAATGATTGGGTGAAAACCGAGTTACGCCAACAAGAACTAAATTATAATGAACAAGAAGAGAGTGATACATATGATACCGGATCTAGCAATGATTCGGTTGACTTGGGTGATTGAACCATCTCCTCTGTGCCTCCCCCCCGCTCCCTAAGAGTGGTTACCATCAAGTCCGCGTGCGACCCGGAGATGAGTGGAAAACCGCGTTTAAAACTAAGGAGGGATTGTACGAGTGGTTGGTCATGTCGTTTGGGTTGTCAAATGCCCCCAGCACTTTCATGAGATTAATGCATCAAGTGTTGAAGCCCTTTAATGGTCAATTCTTGGTAGTATACTTTGACGATATTTTGATTTACGAGATCTGAGGAGGAGCATCTAGACATCTTCGAGCGGTTCTCGCAGCTTTAAGGGACAATGAATTATATGTGAATCTCAAGAAGTGCGCTTTATGCTTGATCATCTATTGTTCTTGGGTTATGTTGTTTCGCAGATGGCATTCTGTGGATGAGGAGAAGGTTCGTGCTATTCGTGATCGCCTACGCCGACAACCGTTAGTGAGGTTCGTAGTTTCCATGGCCTTGCTACTTTTTATCGTTTGTTTATATGGAATTTTAGCACTATTATGGCTCCGATAACTAAATGTTTGAAGAAAGGGAAGTTTCTTTCGAATGATGAGGCTACACTAGCTTTGCACCGATTAAAGAAAACTATCTAGTGCGTCATTGTTAGTCCTACCGGATTTCTCTAAGCCGCTTTGAGTTAGAGACGATGCTTCTGATTGGTATCAAATGTTTTGCGCCAAGGAAAGAAGCCATTGCTTTCATGAGCCGTAAATCGAGGAAGCCAAACGAAGTGGACAGCTTTATGAACTCGAATTTATGCGGTGGTCCAAGCGGTCAAGCATCGGGAATGATTTGTTGCATCGTGAATTCATTCTTCACACGGATCACGAGGCTTTAAAGTACTTGAATAGTAAGACTCCTATATTCGTATGCATGCTCGCTGGGTTGCTTATTTGCGCAGCTTTACGCTTGTTATCAAGCACAAGATGACAAACCAATAAAGTTGCGATGCCTTGAGTCGTCAAGCTAATTTATTGGTGACTATGGTAAATGTAGTTGTGGGGTTCGAGTGCTTAAAGGAGTTATATGCGACCGATCCGACTTCGCAGATGAGTGGACCAAGTGTCGTAATGGAAACCCTACCGGGTTATTTTTATTGCAGGATGGTTTCTTATTTTACATGGATAAGTCAGGTATTCCTCATGGCTCACTGTGAGAGCCTTATTTCGAGATTCACAAGAAGGGACACTATGGGAGAGAAAAGACTGTTGAGCTCGCCGCGAAGAAGTACTTTTGGCCACATCTTCAAGGGATGCACATAGAGTGGTTCGGTGCATGGTGTGTCGATCAACAAGGGGCAACATGTATCACAGTTTATACACCCTGCTAATTCCGATGGTCCTCGGGAGGATATTTCTATGGATTTCGTGCTCGGTCTTCCGAGGACGCAGCTGCGTGCTCATGATTCCGCTTTTGTAGTGGTGGACCGCTTTTTCTAAGATGGCTCACTTTATACCTTGTCGTAAGACTCATGATGCTTCTCACATCGCGGGCCGTTTTTCAAGGAGGTCAGGCGCCTTCACGGATCCCGAAGACTATTACATCCGACAGATACGAAGTTCCTTAGTCATTTCGCGTACCTTGTGGCGTATCTTCAGACGGACTTGCAGCTCAAGAGCTCGCTTCACCCTCGACCGATGGCCAAACGGAGGTGGTCAACCTGACTATGGGTTCTATGGTGCGTTGTTTGTGTGGGGAGTATCCAAAGAAATGGGATTCGCTTTATCTACAACCGAATTTGCTTTTAATAATATGACGAACAGACGACGAAGAAGACTCTTTGAGATCGTGTATCAACGACCTCCGAAGTATACTCTTGACTTGATTCCTCTTCCGAAGGTACCGGGTACAAAGGTTGCACCGAGAATCTAGCTGAGATGGTTGATGCGGTGCACCCGAGGTTCGTAAGAATATTGAGGCGCCCAATGCCAAATATAAAGAGTTCATGCGATAGAAGACGCCGTGTGAAGGTCTTCGTTGTTGGTGACTTGGTGATGGTTCATTTGCGTAAGGAACGTATTCCACAAGGGACTTATCACAAACTTCACCCCAAGAAGATCGGGCCGTGTCGGATTTTGAAGAAGATTAATGACAATGCCTATGTTGTCGATTTATCGAGGGTTGCAACATCTCTTCCACGCTTAATGTTTCCGATTTGGTAGAGTTCCATCCCGATGACCCCTTTACATGGATAAGGATTCGGTCTAATCCTTTGAAGCCTGGGCGAATGATGTGTACCGATCATGAGAACCTGAACGTGATTGAGTTATTTACGTAAACCTTTTTGTTTTGGGATGTTTTATTTATTTTGGGAACTTATTTATTTGCTGATTAGGAGTCTAGTAGTTTTGGGATGTTTTATTTATTTTGGGAACTTATTTATTTGCTGATTAGGAGTCTAGTATAAATACTTTTGAGTTTTATTTGGGAAGAGAACTTTCATTATTATTAATTTTATTCAAAGAGATTTTCTCTTAATTCTCTAAGTTCTTCTTCGGAGTTCTTAGTTATCTTTTGGGAATTCTTAGGGTTCCTTGCAAAAGGAGTCGATTTCGATCGTTCCTTGGTTACTTCCGCTGCGTATTCACATCAATACGGTACAACACCCATAAAACAAGGGGTATGTATGGGATGCGGTTGAGGGTGTTGCCCTATCACCTCTCGTATGTATATCCATAGTTTTGCAGGAATTCCTGTTTCTATGCATTGATTATAGGACTCTGATTTTGCACATTTTTTCGACATTGTACTCTTGAGTTGAGAGAACAAGAAATCATTAAATACATTTTGTTCTTTGTACAATTACTTATTGGTTTGATGGATTCATGCATCATGCCTTTAGGAGTCATTCACCAGTAGGTTCAATCACTAAACAATCATTATTATTATATTTACTACTCTCTCCGTCCCTATATAATAGTTCTGTTTCAAAATTATAGAAATATTAAAAACTTAATAATGATTAGCTAATACCATATTTACCCTTATTAATTGTTCTAGCTACATTAATTACTCGTTTGTATATATTCAAGAGCCCAAATTGAAAATAATTAAGGGTATGATTGAAAAAGCTTTACAAATTTTTATTGAAAATAGAAAATGGCATGTATTGTGGGACAATTTTTTTACAAACAGACTACTATTAAGGGACTGAGTGAGTCTTGTTTTTGTTTTCTAAATTTATAAATAAAAAGTAAAAATATAAATATCTTATATATATAAAGACCGAGTCCTTAAATTTATTGTGAGTCTTAATGATATTAATGAATATTTTTACATTTAATATTAGTTCATATTAAATTATTATCATATATAATAAAATATTAAGTCCTAGGAGTCTTAATGACTTCATGAATCTTCATTCCAAAGCTTTATTATCCTTCCTTTCAATGGCATGCAACCTCTAATTAGAACCTTTCGATTTCTTAGTTACTTATTGTTAATTAGAGTCTTAAGCTTTATTATCCTTCCTTTCAATGGCATGCAACGCCTAATTAGAATCTTTGGATTTCTTAGTTACTTAATTGTTAATTAGAGCCTTTGGATTTCTTAGACCAAAAAAAAAAACTTTAGATTTCTTAGTTACTTATTGTGAAAATATTTATTAATCAGTATTTGACTTGTATGCATGCAGAAAGGCTTGGGCCTAGGGCCCATAAAATCTGGGCCCATAAAAACTTATATATATATATATATATATATATGTGTGTGTGTGTGTGTGTGTGTGTAGAGAAACGCAGAGTGAGATTCTGAGGCTGTGGTTTTACATATGATTGCCTTTTGGGATCCGTATTCGATTCTCGTGTTTTTTATTTGAATTACGGAAAAATTGTTATTGGTATTGTTGATTAGTGCTTAACGTTGTTCATGTTGGTTTCTTAATATATGTTAGCCGATCAGGTGAATTAGAAGCCAAATTTCGAGAGAAAAAAAGAAAAAACGCAATTACACTCGCTCGTGTTAGAACATCAAAAGTGCATAGAACACAAGCCATTAGTTCCTCCGTATAAGAAAAGAGCGTCTGCGTAACAAAAATTTTTAAAATAATACGATTTCGTATTTGAGAAGACAAAAACCTTCACCATGCGCCCTGTGTTCTATTCTTTTATTTTTTAAAGGTGACGTTGTTGGGTTCTATTCTATCTCTATTTAATTTAAATTTGTCAATTGTTGATCGACTATTTAGTAGAAAAATAATGCCCTAAATAATAGATATATTTTCGATTAAATATGTAAGAGAATAAAGTTTATCGTGCAAAGAATCATATACGTATATTTTTGTTGATTAAATTTTCGACTACTTCTTTAATATGTATATTCAAATTATATGGGTATACATTAACATTAAGAAGATTAATTATTGTTGATTTGATTTTTATTGATAGAAGATGACTTCAAAGCATATGTCCGTGCTCAAAAGAGGAAAAGGAAACAAAAGGAGGATCAATTAATTCTTAGCCAAGCAGAGATCTTGATAAATATTTTAAACGTAGCAACAAATACGAATCACATGAAGATGAAACATCAACACATGTGGATCAACAAATTCGAGACGATGAACAAGATAAAGTGATTGAAAATCTTAAACCACAATCACCGAGGATGAGGAAGTGATTGAAGAAGTTATGCATGTAAGCGTAACTCATAGTACGACTATCTCTTGGAAGATCCGCAACCGGAAAATATTGATCAAAAGATGAGAGATTATCTAGTTGAAAGAGGTCCACAAAGAGCCGATGACATAATATATCCTCCCAACGAAAGGTAGACACTTTGATTCATCACAATATACAAGAATTTTGCCAAATGGGCAAAAAGATAACAGAGATGGCTACTTTATTTAGCTTCTTCGATCGTATCTTTGCTTCGTTGTAAGTTATTTGCAATCGAACATACATCAAGAAGATCGGGTTCTAGCTTCATGGATTTTGTGACTGGAAAAATATGCACAATGCTTGAAGAGCCATGAGGGGAGTAAGGAACATATTCATTGTATGACTAGGGAAAGAACTCGAGGACCGACTTGGAAAGAAAGAGACAATAGATGAAAGTGTGCATACAAATCGATAAGGAAAAAGAGCACCCGAAAAGGTATTGAGAAGAATAATAATAATTGTGAAGCGACTTGCTAAAAATGGTCTCATTTTTCGAGGAGATAATGAGAGGCTCTTTGTCGAGAATAATGGCATATTTTTGCAGATGATAGAGATGATGGCCGAGGTTGATCCAAGATTAGAGGAGCATGTTCGACGTGCTCACACACGTGAGATACAATATACATATCTTAGTCCCAAGATTCAAAATGAATTCATCCAACTCTTAGCAGTGAAGTCAAGTGCAATCATAAAGAAGGTGAAACATGCAAAATATTATTCTATTATACTTGATCAGACTCAGATGCAAGTCATGAGGAACAAATGTCTTTAGTTATCCTGTGTGGATGATTCCAAGGACTTACCAACTTTAGAAGAATTCTCGATTCAATTTTTGAAGGTGGATGATACTGACTCGGACTTTCGCCGAGCTTATTAATACACTTGAAAAACTTGATCTTGATTCGATGATATGAGAGGCCAAGGGTATGACAACGGATCAAACATGAGTGGAAGACATAAAGGAGTGCAAAGAAGACTACTTGAGTTGAACCCGAGAGCTTTTTATACTCCATGTGGTTCGCATAGTCTCAATTTGACATCAGGTGATATGGCGAATAGCTGCGTAAAAGCTAGAAGCTTTTTCGAGTGATACAACGCGTCTACACATTATTCTCTTCCTCTACAAAACGGTGGAAAATCTTTAAAGACCATGTTGTTGGACTCACGCTTAAACCATTATCACAAACTCGATGGGAAAGCCATGTTGAAAGTGTTAAGGCTATAAAAGAGCAAACCGTAAAAATTCGAGATGCTTTACTCTTTTTAGCCGAGACAAGTGAAGATCCAAAACTCAAAGTGATGTCAAGCGTTAGCGACTAATGAGCTCAATAATTTTGAGTTTTTACTTGGAATGGTGATTTGGCATAGATGCTACAAGCAATCAACAAAGTGAGCAAAAATCTTCAATTTGAAGACGTAGATATTGAAATTGCTATTACACTTTTGCAAGGACTCATTGTATTTTTTGATGACTTTAGAGAACATGGATTTGATCATGCCATGGATGAAGCTAAAGTTATCGCTTGTGAGATGGGTGTTGAAGCTAAATTTCCAGAAAAACGGATCATCCGTAGGAAGAAACAATATGGTGAAAGTGGTAGTGACGAGGTCAAACAATCACCAAGAATCTTTCGTGGTTGATTATTTCCTCTACATAGTCGATCAAGCACGATCCTCACTCCAAGAAAGGTTTGAAAAATTCAAGGAATACGGACTTACTTTTGGATTTTTGTTGAATGTGGAAAAGTGGAAGACTCAATCATATGAGAGTTTGTTGAATTCTCGCATAAATCTTGAGCAATATTTGAAGCACAATGAGAATGCGTATATTATCGAGATGATTTACGTAATTATCAGGTTTGCAAATGTATTTTCACGTGAAAAGTCGAGAGCAATAGATGTCCCGCGCTATTTGAAGAGGATGAATTGCTTCCCAAATGCTTATATTGCGTATAAGATTTTGCTAACCATTCCTAAGCATTTGCATCAATGAAAGATCTTTCTCAAGTTGAAGTTGATTAAGACCTATTTGAGATCAACAATGTTGCAAGACAAAGTTAAACGGATTGGCTATGTTATCGATTGAAAGAAAACTGTTGATGAGTTAGATTACACAGACTTGATAAATACTTTTGCGCCCAAAACCGCTCGACGTGTTGTATTTAGATAAGGTAAAAAATTTATCTCCTTTTCAATTCTTTCTCATTTGTTCCATTATTTTTTTATATTAATTTATCCTCGCTATTAAGGGCCCCAATTTTTCATGTCGCCTGCCTTGCGGCACAGACCGACTCGTTATTAATTACAATCAATTCAAATCCTTTCATAAATTAGTCTATTGGTACCTCTATAAAAGGCATCACAAAAATGTTATTGATCCCCATATACGCTATGTATGCCGCATGCCGATATCAACTACATGAACAAGTTCGCTTCTATTTATCAAGGGAAAACAAACTACATATGCGAAATTATTATTGTTATATATAATATTGAACTAATTACGCTTAACATGTGATGTTGACAGAAAAGTATCACAATAAAGTTATTGATCCCCATATACGCTATGGTATACATTTTGAAAATAATTATGTGAAAGACATAATAGTATATGAATAATGCAATATATTTTTTCATCTCATTAAAAACAGTAGCCATGTGTGCTACATGAGTGGCGATTTATAGAAGGAATGAGGTATCGATGCTACGGTGAGAACTCTCTCTAGATCACAATTACTACTAATTTACATAAATTTTCTTATTGAGACTAATTGGTATTCTATCATATATTATGTAGGATCCATGATGGTAATAACATATCATATGAAGACCAATTCGTGAGCGGAGGTCCATTCGTACCATAAGGCATAAAGAGGAGCAAGCCCATGGTGCCAACGTTGGCCTTAATGTTGCTATCAATATGTTGGATCCTCTTATACAAGAGTTCAGAATCCTCTCATGGGGCGACTTTTTAATGGTATCTTGATCTATATATCATGTCAACTTTATTTAGTATTCTTAGAAAATATATGTGTAAGATTGATATTTTAATAACAGATAAAAAAAATTAAGTTTTAGACATAAGTAAAAGTTCATTTTTTTATCGAAAAACATACTCTTTAAGAGTACGAACGTCTCGGATCAAGTAGTACAATATTTGATGTGACTTATTAGAAATAAGTCAAGTATTATTTGTAGATTATATGGATTTAGTATGTTAGTTTTTATATAACAATCAAATAAGTGTTGTCGGCTTAACTTGACGCCCCAATTTTGCCTGTGAGGAGTTATTATCTCTTTAACAAGTGAACAAAGCCGACTCACATGTTTAGTAGATTGGTCTTTGCAATGCTCATTCATGGACAAGCTAATTAATTTTTGTCTAAAAAAATTGAGTTTTAGACATAAGAAAAAAAACAAGCTTTAAGTATGCTTTTAGTCTTGGATTCTATTCACACACTTAACCTTGCATTAACACAATGTTACATTTATTTTTGGTTACATGTCTTTTGATGTAACAAAAATTTATGGTCAAAGAAATTAATCATATGAATAGGAAAGTATGGGGGATGGTGTGGGAGGGGATATGATGGTGAAAGCGTGTCTTATAGGTGGTGTACATGGAAGGGGTATACAAGTTGTCAAATATAGTAACAAGTTGAGTGATGTTGAGAGGTTGGAGTTTCGAAGAAATATTTTTATACTTCAACGATTAGATTTCTACATAAATGCATAAAATTGCACGATTAAATTTATACTTCAATGATTTATGCTGAATATTACATGCTTTGCGAATACACAATTAGATTTATACTTTAATAATTTACATTGAACATTATGTATGGAATAATTTTATACAAACTGTGTGAATCGCACGGGTAGTACAACATATCGCAAAAAATAATCAAACCCATTTGTAAATTATAATAACAAATTAAAAAAGTTAATCTAAGACATAAGTAAGAGTTCAATAGTTTATCGAAAAAATCGTGCAACGCACGGTCCGAATGCCTCGTATAAATAAAAAGTAAACATATATACAAATAAAAAGTAAACAAATAATATATATTTCATTAATATTCTTATCCTTTTTACATTTTAAAATTTTTCTTGTCAAGTAATAAAATACATTATTTTATTTTATTTTTCAACTTAATATAAATAAAAAATTTCTTTTTATTGTAATCTTAATTTAATATATTTATATTTTATATAGTTATTTTAAATATAATAACTCAGGTACGTATTTTTTTACATATTTTCATGATTTTTTTTCAAACTGAATTGTCAATTTTTTTTTTTTTTTTTTTTTGGTAAATAGATTTTCCATTTCACCAAATGAATAGAGTTTTAAGGATACAAATCAAGAAAATGCATAAACTATAGACAATGCACTCAAATTCTAAAAAGCCAATAATCTAAACATTTTCTGGTCTTGGCGGCTACACATAGCAATGAGCAACTGGCTTCGTCTAATTGTCTTCTCCACTGTATGTGTGACCACTTTGAATCTTCAGTTGCTTCTCTCCTTCCAGAGCATATAAAGCACTACGGTTGCTGCCAATCTATACATCCCCTGCTTGCTAGTTTTAGAACCACATTGAGTCTTCAAGTAAGCAAATTCCTCTGTCCAATCCTTCGCTGAACGGGGGATACTGCACCATTCAAGAATCGCTCCCAAACTTTAGCGTAAAATCGCACTTGAAAAATAGATGATTAATCGATTCCAACTCATCTTCACAAAGCCCACGTACATGATTTACACCGATTCCAATAGAATCCAGATAATCACAAGTCACCATCTTTCTTCGATTGCCAACCACATCATAAACACACATCTTGGTGGAGCTAGATTACAAGAAATCATTTTCTTCCACTCCACCCTTGGTGCATCTCCTCTCAACTCTTGATAAACACTTCGATGGAGAACTTTGGTTTTTGCAATACTCATTCCCTCACCAAGAGATGCTATCACACTTCTAGATTCTAGAATCTTCCTTACTACCCAAGAGGCCCGAGATGGTATGGCCATGGTAGCAAGATTCGATTTTGATATAGTACCCATGGATCCATCAACCCAAATTTTATCTTTCTTTTGGGATATACACCACAACAATTTACGATAGCACTCTTTATTCCACCCAAAGAAATGAGTGACATTCCACCCTCCCCGCAGCCTTTAGGCAAGCATATCTTATCCCATGAAACTAACGCTCTTTTCGACGGATTAGCCTTCCCACCACATAAATATTATACACAGAGTTAGAATTGCCTTAATAACTTTCTGGGTAAAAGAAATACTGACTCAAAGATGCTTGCATACTAGCAAGCACATCCTTCACAAGTTGAATTCTTCCAAAGATATGAAAGAAATTTAGAGGACCAACATTAAATTTTCGTCATATCTTGTTTATCAATGGTTGACATCGAGAATTGAAAGCTTCTTCAAGAGAGGGAAACCCCAAGATATTTAAATGGTAGGTTCCTTTCACCATTCCAAATTTAGAGAGAATAAGATCTTGAACTTCAGCTTGTTACACCTCCAAAGTAGACGCAACTCTTAGCCTGATTTGCTTGTAGTCCGTAAACCTCAAAGAATTTAGTGAACCCTTCATCAATTGTCTCACCGAATTTACATCACCTCGACAAAATAATAGTAGATCATCTCGCAAAGCACACCTCCACCAAGCCAAACTTCGCATCGTGGGTGGTATCTAAACTCATTATTCGATTGAGTTCAAGTAATCCTCTATGCGTATACTCCATACATATTACAAACAAGTAAGGAGATATAGATCTCCTTGTCTCAACCCCCTTTGTGCAAGAAATGGTTTAGTGATCTCACCATTAATAGCAATAGCATAAGACATGAGATAGGCATTTCATGATCCAAATTCACAAATATATAAGGAAAATTCAACTCCAACAAAGAAATATTTCAAAACGGCCACCCACGTAATCATATGCCTTGATGTCTATCTTGATCATACACCTTGGGAGATGCCCTTTCTACCATATCCTTTTATAAGTTCATGACTTAATAGATATTATCAAAAATTATCCTCCCTTTCACAAAAGCAGATTGATTCTCACTCACTATGTCTCCTAACACCCTTTGCAACCTATTAGCCAAACTTTTAGATATAATTTTGTATAGATACCGCAAAGATGTAATCGCCTATACTCTTTAACCTTGCTAAGATGTTCAATCTTTGGTAAAAGAGATAGCAAAGTCGTATTGATGGTGCGGGAAGATAACCCGTTGTAAAGAATTGTCGAGACAGAAGAATGACATCCTCTCCAATAACATCCCAAGCTTTCTTGAAGAAGTAGGTGTTGTACCCATCTAACCCCTGGCTTTGTGGGAATTCATGCTGAATAGAGCCTGCTTTATCTCCTCCCCTAAGAAAGGCTAACATAACCATTTCTGATGTTCATGAGACACAATCTGTCCTCTCCCTATTACCTTCTTATCTACCATAGGTAGACTTGAAGCTGCACTACCCATGAGGTTTTCATAAAATAGCTTAATTTCTTCAGTAATTTGAGCCTGTGTGTGACATCTTCTGCCATCTGCACGAATCAGAAACTTGATGCCTTTGTGGCTCTGTCTAGCCTTCGTAAATGCATGAAAGAATTTGGTGTTAGAATCCCCTAACTTAATCCAATACACCTTGATTTCTGTTGCCAGATATTTTCCTCTATATTGCTCCATTTCTCAACTTCTAATAACAATATTTTTTCCTCTAATATAAGTGATGCATCCAATTTATCTTGAGCAAGGTGATTTTGAACTTCACTTAACTAAGTTCTCATGCTTGACACCTTTCTCGCGATATTCTTGAAGTGAGTTGTATTTATCTTCTTGAATTCCTATTTGAGTTCCTTTAATCTATACCAAACATTCAAGATTTTATTAAGATTATAGCTCTCTCTCCACCACCGCAATACTCCCTTGAACTCCTCATGGTCCTGGAATAAGATTAATAAATCTAAAGGAGAATGCCCGGGGAGATATCATCTTCAATTTTCAATAGTTGAGGGCAATGATCGACACTCCTCTTTCTAGAATTTCCACCCCCACACTACTAAATTCTCGTACACATCTTCGATTAGCTACACATCCGTCTATGAGTGTGTATATTCTAAAGATCCCCTTCTTGATTATTACACCAAGTAAAGGGGCCGCCAATCATTCTCAACGGTGCTAATTCATTACTTTGAAGACAATCATTCAAGTCTTTAATTTCGCCTCAGAATTTGATTGCCTTGGAATCTATCTTCCATTCGTAATAGAGCATAAAAATCACCACCTATCATAAGAGGACCATACACAGTCAGATCTACATGAGATATGAAACACCACACATCCTTCATCTGATCTACAGAATTAAACGCAAAAACTGCAACAAAACAGACCATCAATCCAGTGATCAAATCCGTAACCTCACAATATATAGCCTCGCTCATGATTCTCACACCATACTACATTTACTCTACTCGGATTCCAACAGATCCGCATTCTTCCGTTAGCCGCATGTGAGTAATTATTCAAACAACCCCAATTCTTCACTATATTAGAAGAGACTTGTCAAATCTATCTTGCTTTAGTCTTGTTTCCAACAAACCTTCTTCTTCTACTTGATACTTCTTCAAATGGAGCCTAAGCTCCTTTTGTTTGAAGGGCTTGTTACAAATCCTCACATTCCACAGAGGAGTTTCATTTCATAAGTGAGGGAAATGGTCCCCGCCCAATATATTTTGCTCATCACCCTCAAATATCCGAAATGCATCGCCCAATCTCATCCGCTCTCTACTCCCAATTATAGCATTAGTACTTGAAGTTTTCCTAGGCATTCACCATTTCTCCTCCTCTCGCAATATCTTAAATCTCCACAACTTCCTTACATGTCTTTGTTTGTTCTTGCTTTTTCTCATTTACAAGCAGAACGGAGCCGCCTTAGGCACCCATTGTTGTTTTACAATTTGCCTTGGCTTTGCTTCAAGAGTTTAGCTTCGCATTTCCTCTTCAAGCTACAATCATGTCCTCAGCTTAAACATGTCTTGCAAGATGGAGGAACCCATTCATAAACAACTCTCCGCTCTACTCTTGCACCTTGATCATCTTCTATTACAACTGATGTATCGCTGGTCTTGTTACATCAATTTCAACCATCATACGAGCATAAGATATCCGGTCCGAGTAGAGGTGCACTCATCTCGCAAACAAATGTTACCCAATATGCCGCCAATTCTACTTAAGGCTCGCTTCCCTAACAAGTAAGTGGCGATTCGCAATCGAATCCATAGAGGCACTACCTTAAGTATTTCTTTTCAAAACTAAAATCGCTTGCCAAGGTTTCACAATCACAGACGATTAGCAATAGTGCGAGGGCCTTCAAATAACACCGCATTTCTCTCATCCATAGATTTGAATCGCACAACAAAGTAACCATCATTGTGATAATACACCTCTACATTCTCTATGTGAAGTCAGTTTGCAAAAAAGTGTAGATATCGAATAGTTGGCAATTCCCAATCACATAAAGGATAACAACAGCTTTTCCATTTCGAGCCTCAATTTCTATCTCATCTCGCTCCAAACAAGCAATAGGCACCCCATCCTTTAGAGTAGGAGCAATGAAATCTAGACGTGTGCCTTTTCGAGCCTAATACTCAAATTACCTCGGGATTTTCTCGACGCCGATACCGAATACTCTCCGGCGTTGTCTCCACTCCAGCCGATGAACCCGATTACTCCCGACGCCGAGCCTTCCGGGATTTCAGATTTAGCTTGTCACTTGACCTTCAAAATTTGCAGATCTAGGCGCTTGCAAAGAGATTGACTCATTTGAAATTCAACTTCCAATCTCGGTGTTTTCGTTGTGGCTCTGAACTTGCCGCAGGCCACCAGAGCCTCCTTCCTTCCTAATCCCCGCCTTCCTCTTCCGTTGTCGCCTCGCCGCCACCATCGACCAAAACGCACGTTAGCTAACAACCACTATCGTGCGCCGCGAGAGCTCTTCTCTTTCCCGAAACTCGATTTTGTCAATTTAATTTTTTATATTAATAGAATAATTGTACTATCTACCAGTTAGATTGTCATTTTAATATATTTTTATTGCGTCTTATTTTTTTTTCAAGTACTTTTATTTTTTATTTTAATTACTGTTTTTAATGTTCTTTTTTTGTATAGATATTTTAAAGCGTAGATGATATGCTAGATTGAGTGATGTCTGTTTCACGAAAAAATAAATTTATTATAGTTATTGATGTGAATAATATATTTAAAAATATTATATTTCTTTATTATATGTTCTTCTAATGTATTTTGGATTATATTTTTTGTTTATCTTATTGTCTAACAATATATTTTAAAATAATATATAAAATATGAGAAACTATTAATTTTAATAATAACAAAAAAAGAATATTGATGTTAAATATATTAAGATAAAATAAAATAAAATTGATAAAAACAAACAATAATAAAAAGTAAAACAAACGATAAAAGGGGAAGGGTGGGGGTGGGGGAAAGAATTTAAGTAAAGGGGTAGAATGAAGCGGGGTTGTCAGAAGGGGGCCCTATTGTGTATAAACCATAGCCCCCTTAGTGTTACTATGTGACAAGTTTCTTCTGCAGCACAAGATTAGTCGTTATCATCATAAATACATAGGAATCATAGGAGTTTACTATCCCCTTTAGCTCCCTTCAATTGACGAAAGAGAAGTGTTAACCAAACCATTCGGCTTCGCGAGGGTCTTCCACTTTAAACGAGGGATTTGAGTTCGAATTCTATAACAAAGCTTATTTATTTAAGAGGGTATGACCTCTTTGCCTCTTTTTTCTGTCAACTACGCAAGAAACGTCGAACATGTGTAATTTTTAATTTTTTCTAAGAAATATTACGCAATTAGTATATAAAAAATGGGCCCTAGTAATTTGGAGGCTCTGGGCCATCGCCCAAACTCCACCCCCCCAACCCCCCAATTGGGCCGACCCTGCATAACCTTCGGGTACATTGATGGAACAATTAAAAATTGAGGACTTCAAGTGCATTGGGGAATGTCTGATCTCGGTGGGAACCGTGGCTGAATGGGTGTGATACAGCATGAAGCAATCATTGGGAGACGACTGAACTCGGTGGGAACTGCAGCTGGATTGACTGGGTCTAGTTGTGGGACGATTCATTATGCATGGTAGTTGAGATATTTAAGAATCAGGAAGTCGGGTACACATCTCGCGATTTAACTAATAGCAATTTTGAAAGACCAGAGTTATTGTCGCGATCACTAATCAAGTCTAAATTTGGTACTCGATATATAAAAAAAGTGTTGCTAACCATCCCCCAGCTGCCAACACTCCCACCTTTTTTATTCCTTTGGCTGTTCCGCCTTTTTTATTCCGTTTACTTGCATTTTTATTTTAGTTTAAATATAACTAATAGAAATAATTTTATGCTACTTTGTTATTACCCAAATTAATAAATTTTTTATATTTTTATATATTATTTTCAAATAAAGTATTAGAAAATAAGATAACTAAAGAATATAATATAAGAACTATTACAAAGACAAATACTACAAAAAATATGATAAATACAAGCATTAATGAATTACATTAATTATAATCAAATATGACCACACTTGTATCTTTACTCCATATGGACCACCATATTCTCTATAATCTTCAATTACATTGCACCATTATGACAATAAGATAAGTGGTACAAAAATAGTAAGAATTTTAAAATCCTGAATATAACGATTGTTAACCAACTCAATTGCTATGTTGATGTTGGTGAAATAAAATTGGAACGGACCTAACAAGTATGTAAAACAAGTGTTACTACGATCGGTAATGTATGCACCATAATATTGTAATGTGTTACGACAAATACAAACACATCGTGCGAATTTACCATATATGAGGTATGACTTTGTATAATATTTTTTTTCATTTTTTTTTTTGCATTCTTTTATTTATTTTCTTATTTTTTTTACAGTATTCATTTTTTTCCTTTCGTATGCTTTTATTCGTTTTCTTATTTTTTTTTCATCTCATTTTTTTCGTTTCTTTCGGGTTTCAATTATTTTGTTTCCAAGCATTCCTCCAAGATATCTTTTTTTGAATAGATATTTCAAACTAGAGATAAAATGTTAAATTAGGTGGAGGAAAAATATATTTGTTATAGTTAATCACAAACCCACAAAGAAAATATGTAACAAACTTCCGAATACACTCATATTTAGAAAATACCAACCACCCGGATATCTTAAACTTGGAGAAATGTTAAAAAGATGTACTGGTGCCAAAATTTGGTTGTCCATTCTTTCTACGAGGTGTACCAATTCATCTCGATGGTGGCATGTAGGGTGTTATTGTTGTGTGCGGAGAGCATAATCATACCCCACACAATATTTAGAGGGTCATGAGTATCCATCAAGACAAACACAGGAAGGAGAATGCATTGTTAACCAAATGGCCGAGATTACTGATATCAGTTTATTCTTAACTCTTTGAAAGAATATGACCCTTCAAACACTATAAATATTAGAAGTTTATTGTGTGCAAAAGGGATTTGTTAAACCACGTTCAATACGATTTGTCCCAACGAATCAGTAGAGGTAATTATATTGTTTTATTAAATTTTAATATAATTTATCCACTCAATAACTAACGAACGAGCTTTGATTTATGCAGGTTATTTTTATCATACGAATTCAGACACCCAATAAATTACAGATATTGTTCAAATTCATAAAGATAGTATTGAGTTACATGCACAATTTTCTATTATAGAGAAAATGCATGCAAGGTACCCCGAACTTTGTTTCTTAAGTTTCAAGATGAAATTTCCTTTTAAAATGGAAAATGTAATATAGTATTTTTTGTTTTTTCGTATTTTTTGATTTCAGTGACTTGTTTGTACACGTTATGATTTTTATGACATGTTCTCTTTTTCACGATTTGTAACTCAGACGAATTTCTTGATTATCTTGAATTATTCAATGAATTTGGCTATCTTTGTCAATTTTGAAATGACTGTCACTGGAGCCCATTTTCTTGTATTCCGAGTTGAAGTTTCCCATATTTAATTTAGCGCTTGAGTTTGTATGTTGATGGTCTTCATAAGCGCTTCATATTTTGTTGTGAACCATCGAGTTTGCATGGTTCGGGGTATGTCCGGACTACATGATTACGTTGTTGTGCCGTAGGCATACCGTACGCTATGCGCCGATAGCGTGCGCTAATATGCAGCATTAGCGCACGCTATCGAGATGGTTACCGCATACTAAATGCTTCTTTTGCAACCTCTGAGGCCGTCTGATATTTGGCTTGACACGAACGTGTAGCCCCCGCTCTGTCATCCTCCAGCAGCTTTATCTCGGCACCTTATTTTAGTCTTAGCATACGCTGATATGCAGTATTAGCGCATGCTAACGTGGTCGAGATGGAACTCTATGTATTCGAAGCACGTTAGCGCATACTAACGTTAGCAATAGTGCACGCTAAATTTGACCATATATAAATGCACAGACAACTTTTTTTGCACTTTTCTCATTCTTCCAACCCTAAACCAATGTGAGAGCGAGAAAGGGGTGACTTGGAGGCTATTATATTGGTATAATCCTTCTTCATCTATCATCATCCATCGGTTAATAACAAAGATTTATCAACATCGAGTACATTTTTTTCTTTCAAATCAAGGTAAATCTTCCTAGAATTCTATTTTGGAAATTCTGGGAGGTTTTATTAGATTTGTCCGTTCAATCCCTTTTGAAGCTTCAAATCCTTCAGATTATATAGTATCCACTTCATATTAGTATTTCCACGTACGAATTTATGAATACTTTTGGGTGTTTTTCTATTTGAGATGTTTGAATGATTTCCAACCTTTTTGTGAAGAAGTCAGAATTATACAAATCGTAGGCGGGACTTCAGACGTTTTTCGTATTGTTTCAATTTAGTTTAGACATTAATTATTTATTACGGATCGTTTAAGTCCAGAAGTTTTGGTTCGGTTCCACTGCAAGTGATTTTCTTTCGCTCACTATCTCTGCGCAAGAGGGTTTAGGTAAGTCACCAAGCATAGGGGTGTAAACGAGACGAGACAACTCACGAGCTACTCGAGATCGACTCGGTCAACACTCGACTCGAGTAAGCTCGACTCGAACTCGAACTCGAACTCGACTCGACATAGAGTCGAGTTGAGCTACCCAATACTCGACTCGATAAGCTCGTGAAATACTCGATTTTTTATATATAATTAGTTTTATAATATAATTTGTAAAATATAATGTAAATAAATTAAATTGTAAAGAAACTATTTGTAAAAAAAATTGAGACTCAACAGTTTTCTGATTTCACGTTTTGTTTGTAAATGCATATATAATTAGAATACAAATAGTGACAACTGTTTAAATTAGTAACTAAAATAATACAAATAATAAAGGGACAGTTCCACTTATTCCCACATCGGCTAAGAATAATAGTCTCAATCTTATAAATCTCTATATAAATGGTGCTTGGAACTTTGATCGAGCTTGAGTTCGAGCTTTTTTCGAGCTTGAGTTCGAGCTTTTTCGAGCTTCAAACGAGCTCGAGCTCGAGTTCGAGTTTAGAAAATTGTTACCGAGTTCGAGTCGAGTTTGGACTTCAACTACTCGCGAGTTTTCGATATCGAGTTCGAGCCTGAGAAATTGTTATCGAGTTCAAGTCGAGTATACTGATACTCGAGCTCGACTCGCATCATTTACACCCCTAAGTCTAGACATGCGACCAAACAGAGGGTACCAGTGAGCAGTCGCTCACTTTCTTAAAGAAGGAGAACTGGCATTCATTTATTCGGCAGTGAATTTTTTTGTCCGACTTTTTCTATTTGGAGCTGAATTCTCCAAACTCGTTACCTGGGGCTATAAACATGACCTTGGAGAGGTCCGGTTGCAAGGATTTTTGCACGCGAAGAGATGCGAGGCTTAGAAATTTCAATTTTTCATATTTCCATTGTTTTCGCAATTATTTCAATTTCTAATTGGGATACTTAGACTAAAGCTTACTTTGCAACTTGAAAAAATGTAGGATTTATTCCTTATTTTAATCATGGGCTACATTTTTTGAAATTAGCAATTGTTTTTTAAGTTAAAATAATCCGAAGATAAAGAAATTAAGTTAGATACTTACTAATTTGTCCTTTTTTAAGGAAGATTCAATCAGAACTGTATATCGTTAATATATCTAATGTACGGTTGCGATCCTCTTAAAGAGACTTCTTCGATAATTTAACCAAGAAGCAAAGTCAAATTCTTATGGGTTTATTAAACCTTGATGCATCTCTCCATCGATTTGCATTGACCTAAGTTCGGTTCCTTAATATATCCATTTAATTGCGTTTTCCTTTTTTCTTGTTGTTTTGTTTCCTAAGATGTCTTTTCTTTTTGTTTGTTATTTTGTTTTATAAAATGCATGTTGATTTTCTCACGCTTCGCTTACATTTATATATTTTTCCATAATATCAAAGAGAAGTAGAATCGAGTAGCCCAAGAGAGAGCAGATAATATAAACATGTATTGCGTTCTGAAAAGTGAAAAGAATGAAAGTGAATAAATTTTTAATTGTAGATCCAAAGTAGGCCTACCAATAAATTGATTATCATAAACCGATACAGATCTTGTGTTTAAACCCCACGTACTTGAATAACATGAATACAATCATACTCATGTAGTCAACTAAATAAGTATACATTAGTACTCCCGCTTGACAAGATAAATTTTATTGTACTCATATTATATGAGCATTATATTACTCATATAATACGAGCATTTGTACAAAAATATATCGCCACACGACACATATATTGCCATAATAAAATGATTAATTTGATGTTGTTCTTGAGAATCCTTGCAATGAATTATTGCAAGTGTTTGAAGAAAATTATGAACATATTAAATTGATTATATAGATGAATCGAGGATGTTGATTCATAATTTAGGACTTCAAAATGAGGATAAGGAGCAAATGTAAAACTCGAGAACAAAGTTACGCCTAAGATTTTATTTTATTTTAAAATACGTTTTCCTCACGTTTTCAGTTGCATTTCACAAGAATTCCATCAACGCTCCATTCCTTAATATTATCGATTGGCTTAGTTACGGGAAAAGAATCTCAATTAGCTAGCTCAATAGTGTGTTTGTGGGGGTGGGGTGGGGGTGAGGGGGATCATGCTGCCAAATCAAAGGCAAACACAAAGAAAAGCCCATTATTGAATAAGGGTGTAATGAGTCGAGCTGGCCCGTGAGCTAAGAAGTTCGACAATTCTAGCTCGAGCTATTTGAGTAGGTGTCGAGGTCGAACTCGAGCTCAGTTATACTTGACTCAAAAGGCTCCCGGCCTACCGAGCTTTAGCAAATTTATAATTTTACCCTTAGTATTGTTTCATTTATTTACATATATACCTTAATTATATAGTAAATAATATTTTCAACAAAAACAAATGACATCCTTAATCTATTTTACTAAAACTATATCTCTCTGGAGTCGAGCCGAGTAGATCTCGAGCTTATCCAGTTTCCAAACGAGTCCAGCTCGAAAAAATACAGCTGGCTCGAGCCCGACCTTCGGACCCCTGTGCAAAAGCAATCAAAGGCATTCATGGGGAGTTTTATGGTCGAGCTCAAGCTCGAGCATGGTCATGCTCGACCCGACGCAGTCCGCTTATACCCCAGAACTGATAGGAACCAGACTCCCAACCCTTTTTCCCAATAACTAATGCAAATGGGATATGTGATTAGGAATAATACATGTCCAGCACATTTCCTTAATATTTTCCAACTCAGTCCATAGCAACTAGGGGTGGCATTTCAGAACCGAAAATTCAAAACCAAACAGAAAAAATCCGAAAAAAGAACCAAAGAACCGAAACCAAAGAAGACCGAAACAAAAATAGAAAAACAGAACCGAAATGGACCGAAGTCAAAGTCACATACTAAAATGACATCTTTTTGTGAGTTTTATGTGTTTGAGATTTTAATGTAATTTGTTTTTCTTTTTTAAGACCCTCATGGATACAAGGAGGACCGATAATATGCTCATGTAATTCGTGATTCAACTAATTTAGGTTTAGAGAATGATCTATCGTGATTTGTGATTGTTATATCTTTTGAGGAACAATAGCTATAGTCGTTAGGATTAGAATAAATAGAATAGAAGGAGCATGTTAGGGGGGTGGGGAGATATTTGTTATTTGATACGGTTTAGTATCGGCTCTCCAGCTTGAAGCTGTGAGAGAGGGCTTTCCCTGATCATTTCGTGTTAATCTTCAATCTATTTCATATATTTTCTTCCTTTCTTACACTATTTCACTGAACACTAATTTCTGTTCTTCATCATCAGTGTTTTTAATTGCGCATAATAGCGCGCTATGTCGCGCGCTTTTGCGCTAAATTCCTAGAAAACACGACAGCGCGCGGCCAGCAGCGTCTATCCCTGTTATGTCGCTATTTGCTCATTGGCTGGGATAAGATTTATAGCGCGCGCTATAAGCGCGATCGCAGCAAAAAAAAAACTTGGAAAAAAAGAGAGTTCAGGAAACTTGGAAAAAAAACTTCCAAGAACAATGCCCTCCGGCTTACTAATGGTGACACGAGGTGGCTTACTACAGCACAACTGACTTCAGGAAAAATAAACTTCGAAAAAAAGAGTTCCGCAGCAAAGCATACATCCCAACCGGCCCTCCATTTGACAGTTAAGTACTCTTTTCTAAATTCTAATGTCTTCTTCCAGCTCAAAGAAAGATATTGCTTGGAAGTAGCTTCTCAAAATGAAGGGGATAAGTATATTATGTGTAAGTTTTGCAATCACAAATCAAATGGAGGGGGGGGGGGGTATAATACTATTACCCGTATTAAAGAGCACTTGGCTCAAACACACAAAGGTGTTTCACCTTGCCGAAGTGTTGTGTGTTTCACCTTGCCCAAGTGTTCCAGTAAAGAAATTGGTGAATGTATTGAAAAGGCCAGGGTTTTAAAAAGCAAAAGAACTGAATCAGTGTGAAATTGGTGAGGGTCCAGCAGGTAGGAGTATGCTTTCTCTTCAAAGTGATGTCGGGGCTGGTAGTAACACTCAATCTTCAAGCACAATGGATAAGTTTGTTAGCTCTACCATCAATTCCGCATTCAAGAAAGAATTGAGAACTGAAGTCGAAAAGTTGGTCGATTTATTTTTTCTGCCGCACTTTCTTCAAGCAAGTGGTCTGACAGCCAAACTACGAGTACACAAAATGCACTTTACTCAAATAAAAATAGTAACATGAAAGTTTGAGCAATGTGAACTGAAATTGGGCTACATGAACAATAATAGAAAGAAAAAAAACTCTAATACTCCCTAATGGTGACACCAGGTGGCTTACTAAACGTGCAATGCCCTCCAACTATCAAATAGTGATATATGCATCACATAACATATATATCTGTAGCTCTGCTATAGAATGTAGAACTCTCCGGGCCAGCCAACCTGCATAAATTGGGAGAACCAAAAAGAAAAAAATAACATGGTGTTGTTTTGACAATATAGAAACTTATAGTATACTCCCTTTGATCCTTATTATAAGTAAAATTACATCACACGACATCCAAGAACAATAAAACCATTAAATGCACCTTGTTCTTGTACAATAACCATCTGAACTATAATGATAAGAAATAAAAATAGTAACATGAAAGTTGAGCTAAACAGAACTTGGGCTGCATGAACAATAATAAAAAACCTCTAATGAAACTCATCATTATCCCTAACTAACTTAATTTTCTCCCGTAGTTCTTTCTCTTTCATTCATCTTTACGAAGTTTGGAAAAGCATTTTTAATGAAAAGTTGGAGTTTTCACGATACCACTTTTTGGGAGAAGTGGTCGGGAGTTTAAAATGATGGTTGATCATGTTACGAAAAAAACGTAACATATCAATCTTGTCGTTGCCGTACTGCCTACATCCTTGCATGTGCGCTAGGATAATTGGATCGACCATATTCTTTCATAGACCATGGCGCATTTAACGCTTGCCGATCAGAAATGTATGTCCATAGTCCTGAATTCCTCCCGACTCTGCGAGGAGATCGCTGATATCCTTGAGAAACAATACTTGTTTCTCAGCAGAACAATACATAATATGACTCTCAACCTCCTCTCCAGTGGGCCTAGTCATTTAGAACACGATGTTTTCGTGTTTATGCGATCAATATTCGTTAGTTGTTCATTGAGAAACACGAACAATGTTATTGTGGTAGTCGTCTGGAGCAAGATGTTCCAGGGTGCTCTGATGTACTAGCACGAAAACATCGTGTTCTCAATGACTATCACAAAATTTTGTTTGAGTTCATGCGATCAATATTCGTTAGTTGTTCATTGAGAAACACGAACAATGTTATTGTGGTAGTCGTCCGGAGCAAGATGTTTTAGGGTACTCTAAATGACTATCACAAAGAATAAGTATTGTTCTAAATGACTAGGGCCACTGCCCCACTGCAGAGGAGGTTGGGAGTCATATTATGTATTGGTGTGCTGAGAAACAAGTATTGTTTCTCAAGGATATCAGCGATCTCCTCGCAGGGAGTCAAGGGAGGAATTCCAGACATTTTACAGATCCGACAAGCAGTCGTCTGCCATGGTCTATGGACGAATATGGTCGATCCAATTATCCTAGCGCACATGCAAGGACGTAGAAAGTGCGGCAGCGACATGGTTGATCTATTGCGTTTTTCTCGTAACATGATCAACCATCATTTTAAACTCCCGACCACTTCTCCCAAAAAGTGGTATCGTGAAAACTCCAAGCTTTTCATTAAGAATGCTTTTCCAAAATTTGTAAAGATGAATGAAAGAGAAAGAAATACGGGAGAAAATTTAGTTAGGGATAATGATGAATTCTATTAGAGGGTTTGTTTTATTATTGTTCATGCAGCCCAATTTTTGTTTAGCTCAACTTTCATGTTACTATTTTTACTTCTCATCGTTATAGTTCAGATGGTTATTGTACAAGAACAAGTTGCATTTAATGGTTTTATTGTTCTTGGATGTCGTGTGATGTAATTTTACTTTTAATAAGGATCAAAGAGAGAGCATACTATAAGTTCGTATATTGTCAAAACAACACCATGTTAATTTTTATTTTTGGTTCTCCCAATTTATGCTGGGTCTCAAGAGTTCTACATTCTATAGCAGAGCTACAGTGATATATGTTATGTGATGCATATATCACTATTTAATAGTGAGAGCGTCGCACGTTTAGTAAGCCACCATGTCACCATTAGGAGTAATAGAGAGTTTTTTTTTCTTTCTATTATTGTTCATGTAGCCCCAATTTCACCACATAGCTCAACTTTCATGTTACTATTTTTATTTCTCATCTAGACGAACTTCATTATACCGCGTAACTTTTTAAATGTTTAATCTGTTATTAGGGATATTACGAGCGGTGTTAGATTTTTGCATCGCCGAAACATTACCTTGCTCACTCTCGGTCAGGAGAATATCATGATCGTGCAAAGATATTCTTCTGCATCGCACGCTATGATTTCAACGATTGAGATCGTTAAAAGCAAAAAATGACATGTATAAGTGTTACATATATACTCCTTATTTCTTTTACTAATTTGGATTTATCTTGTTTTTTGACCAACTCCATCTTCCCATTTTGAAAGAGACAACATTGAAATGGGATTCCAAGACAAGGCAGCTTGGGACATCGTCGTATATGGCTTTATGCAGAGACCAGAAAAAGACTTGTATATAGAACTTTTCGATTTTTTGCAGGATAATATATAAGTTTCTTGTATTTTCTTGCCTTTGTTGTATGGTGTGAGGGAGTACATATAAAGAAGAATTTTGTGTAGCTGAGAGAGAGAGGCAGGGAGAAAGAGGGAAATGTAGATATGTGGGAAAGAAGGGAACGTGTGACCGTTTATATAGTATTAATTTGGTGGGACTATAAAGACTAACTGATGTCTATGGCAGGGGGATTGGGGAGTGCTTTGTGGTAACTTTATGTTGGCTAAAAAGCATTCTATGATTAATCCTGAGTTGCCGACATTTTCTCAATTAAAACATCGGTGTTTTTTGGTCGTCGTAGTGTGCACCGAAAAAGACCATTTTACCCCTCTTCTCTCCATTCTCTTTTTTTGTATGGAATTTAATAATACTTTATAATAATATCAAAAAATGTTCAAAAAACAAATTTTAAAACATACTATTAGAATATTGAATTAAATTAAATAGACAACTACTTATGCAACCCAAAAAATAAAGAACTTTCTGCAGGAATCTCGAAAGAACCTCCAACCGACCAATTTTTTTAATTTTTTTTTTTTTTCTTTTTTCTTACGCCAGGCAGCGACCTCCGGGGACCGGCTATTTCTCTTTCTTTCTTTCTTTTTTTCTTACGCCACGTCACCAGCTTGCTTTCCAACGGACCTCCGGTGACTGGCCATTTTTCTTACGCCAGGCCGCCGGCAAGCATTCATGCGACGCCATTTTTCTTTTTTTTCTACGGCAAACCCGTCGGCTACCGATAAAAGTTTGGGAATAAAAAATACTTTCTTACAAGTAATCTCGTAATTCAATTATATCACTATAATATAAAGGATAGTGGTATATCACTAGCAATTCTTTTTTTTACTTCAGGCCCCCGGTCGTTCATTTTTCTTTTAACGTCAAGCCGCCAGCCTGTTTTCCGCTGGCGGCTGGCCAATTTTTTTGCTACTTAATAATAATATCAAAAAATATTCAGCAACAGTAAATTTTAAAAAAATAATCATAGAATATTGAATAGGGCCAATTAATTTTCAGAACTTTTTTTTACAGAAATCTTCGACAAACCTTCTACCGACCAGTTTTTCCAACAGGGGCGCCGGTCGCCGGCATACCGACGGCGGCTGGCGGTTTCAAGTCTATCGAAAAGGGGTTTCCAATTATTAAATCCGTCATTTGCCAAGGAATTATTATTATTATTAGGTTTAAACAATTTACAACACTTTATCTACTTTTTTAAGTAAACTAACCATTTCCGATCACGTGTCTGTCCATTATTTAGTTTATTAGTATAAGCACCATATGAAAAATGTCTAGATAATCTATCTTTCGGAAACACAAGATTTAGTTCTCTAATTGGCCCTTTTTCGAATAAAATTTCTCTTAATTTATTGTCAAGCATATCCCAATTACTTGGATCATATATATCTGAAGGGGGAACAAATTGATGTTCATTCTCATTAATAACATTATCATTATCATTAGTGATATTTTCGTTCTCATTGGTAGTATTTTCATTCTCATTAGTGATACTTTCATTCTCATTAGTGACATTATAAGTCTCATTCATGTCATTTTCATTCTGATTGATACTATTAGCATTAGAAGTACCTACTTTTTTCATAAATTTATCCATAGATCCTTTTTGAGATAGTATTAGTTGTTCAATTTTCTGTTTTTTTTTTTACTTTTTTCACTACGAGATAAATGTTTTCTAGGCAACATGTTATTATTCTATCTAGACTTAAATAAAATTACAATAATGAGAAAAAACAAGTAAAGAAACGAAAACACCTGATTTTAACTTGTTTTGTAAATTGTAATCTCTTTTCCTTTTGAAGAGTTGAAGTTTTCAACTTCCAAGCTCCAACAAAAACAACAAGTCACATGTAACCCAAGCGGGGGACAATGAGGCGATCAGGTCATACTGACAAACTTACCTCTAGATCGGGGGTGAGCTCGAGCCTCTTTGGGGGGTACTCAGGACAGGGGACAATCCCCCTCGGGTGCGTGTGTGGGAAAAAAAAAAAACAAGTCAACAATTTTCAGAAGGAGCAAACAGAAACAAAAATTCAGATGTCACTTGGACAATTTCAGAAATCAAAATCAGAAATCAGAAATACAGCATTCACTTCGACAATTTCAGAAATCAGAATTCAAAAACAGAAATCCGATTCCACACAATTTCAGAAAGCAAAATCAGAATTTCAGCATTCACTACCATTTCAGAAATCAGAATTCACTTCAGAAAAGAATTAGACAATTTCAGACAAATTCAGAAACAAAAATTCAGAACTCACATAGACAATTTCAGAACCCGCTGAGTCGCTTCAGCAGCCCTTCACCTTAACGAGTTCACTCTTCAGATATCAGAAAGTTCAGAAATTTTAGAACTTAGAATAAGAAATCATTGAAGCAATTTCAGAATTAGCAAATAGCGATTGAGGATATTTCAGAAGCAGAAATCTGAAAACCGAAAATCTGATTCTTTGAGAGATGAGACCGAACTTTGAAGCAAATAGTTAATTCAAAAATTTCAGACGCACGGTTCTTAAAATCTGTAGCAAATCGTAAAATCAAATCGGTACTTACTTTTCGGTTCTTCCGTTCTTCAATCTTGTTACCGTTGGGCGTAACAAATGCTGGCGATTGGCGTGGTGAGAGGCGCGATTTGGGGTGCCATCAATTCCCTGAAGAATCGCTGTCTGCAAATGGGCCCTAAGAATTGGGTGGCCCTGAACCATCGCACAAACATGGATGAGAAAAAAAGATATGCATTGATTAGCCAAAAAAGAAAATGCTAGTTTTGCAGGAATTCCTGTTTTTATGCAGAGAGAGAGAGAGATAGGACTCTGACAAAACAATAAAACCATTAATGCACCATGTTCTTGTACAATTACTATTAAATTTAACCAACTTCTAGAAAAATATAATCATTAAATGCACCTTGTTCTTGTACAATTACTATTAAATTTAACCAACTTCTAGAAAAATATACTACTAACTATCAAAATAATTGTAGTAATTTTTTTCAAGTATATAACTAAAAAAATTGAATATTCCCTCATCCCAACAAAACAATCCATTATACCCCAACATCTTAAATTATACAATTTCAAGGGAGCAAGATCATATAATAAGCAAGCGAAATCACATTAATAAAAAAGCTACCTGTCTCCGATGCGTGGTTGGAGAAGTCGAGACATAAGATGGCTTGCACCTTGTATGTCACCATACTACCTAATGGTGACATCTGACTAAACGTGCAGGGCCCTCCAACTATCAAATAGTGATATATGTATACATCCCATTATGTAGAACTCCACCCTGCATAAATTGGGAGACTCAAAAAGAAAAAAAATAACATGATGTTTTGACAATATACGAATTTATAATATACTCCCTCTGATCTTTATTATAAGTTCTTTTTTTTTAAACAGCCATATGTATATAAAAATCGAAAACTCTAGCAAAACACTAGAGCAAGGAAAAAACAGTTGCACAATATTTAAAGGGTATTGCAGCCAGCAAACCCAGTTTCTAAAGTGTCTACTCTTTCTATTACAAAACCAATACAAAGCAAACTCCTTTATCGCATCAACAATCTCATCTTTCCTGTTTTTCTTCCTCTGATAAACCATGTCGTTCGTGAATCTCCATAAGTACCAAATTGTAGTACACACCACTGCATCTATAACACTTTTCTTTTTGACATTGACGGACAACATATCAATGGCAAGGAAAAGTGATCTAATCTAAACAAAATCTAGCATTAAAACATCTACCCATTTGAAAATCGCATTCCATGTCCTAGCTGCCACCTCGCACTTGAGAAACAAGTGATCAAGCTGCTCTACCTCCAAATCACAAATCGGACATAAGATAGAAGGCACATCTAACCCACGATCAATATCAATGAGATTTAGTTAAAAGTATAAAAGTACCTTTAAAAACATTAATTTCCTACTTTACACTTATTAATAATGATAACATTCTCTCTCCAAAAAATTTTATTTTTTATGGATATGGAGTAAATTAAGGGATATTTTTGTAAATGGTTCTCAATAATTGCAAACAACTTGATAAAGAGACTTATATGTTGGACTATTTTAATTACCTCAATTGAAACTTATGATAAGGACGGAGGGAGTAATGATGTAGCAATTTCATAAGTACAATTATTGAGTACAATGTCTATACGTCACTGGTTCCCTTCTTTTAATTATGCCATATATAGTACAATGTCTATACGTCACTGGTTCCCTTCTTTCCCATAAGTATACATTTATTTTTGTCCCCCCCCCCCCCTCTCTCTCTCTCTCTACACAAGAAATTCTTCTTTGAAAGTACTCCCTCACACCATACAATAATGGCAAGAAAATACAAGAAACTTATATATTTTGGGGCAAAAAACGAAAAGTTCTATATACAAGTCTTTTTCTGGTCTCTATATCAAGCCATATTCGACGATGTCCCAAGCTGCCTTGTCCTAGAATCCCATTTCAACGTTCTCTTTCAAAGTGGAAATATGGAGTTAATTTCTTGGTCAACAAAACAAGATCAGTCCAAAGTAGTAAAAGAAATAAGAGGTATATATGTATATATTTATATGATCCTATGTGTGTAGACTTTTCATGACCTGAAACAATTTTTTTTCATTTTCTTTGAATCTGTGAAAAAAAAAACATTGGAGTTTGCTATGTGAAAACCATTTTTTTCTCTCCTTTTTCATATTTTTTCTTAGCACTGGCATATCCACCACAAACATCATTGGCGTTGGAAAACTCAAGAACGGTGGTTCACAAGGGAATCTACAATAGATTTAGACATACTACAATTAAAAGAATACTGCTACATTGTGATATATATAATTCTATATTATATTTAAATATATATTTCTGTATTTAGTTGTATTATGCTCCGATACTTTCAACACAACATATAATATTTGCAATAACATATGCAATATAATATTTAAATATTTAATACCTCATTATTCTCAGTCGTGGATAAGTTATGTTTGACCAACTCGGTCAGATTATACAAACAAAGCTCCATGAAGCACTCAATGAACACGATGTTTTAGTGATAGTACATCAGAGCACCCTGGAACAACTAACAAATATTGATCGCATAAACACGAACAATATTTTTGTGATAGTCATTTAGAACACGATGTTTTAGTGATAGTACATCAGAGCACCCTGGAACATCTTGCTCTGGACGACTACCACAATAACATTGTTCGTGTTCATACAATCAATATTCGTCACTCGTTCATTGAGTGCTCCATGGAACTTTGTCTGTATAATCCGACTTAGTTGGTCAAACATAACTTATCCACAAATGCTAAGTGAGAATAATGAGGTATTATATATTTAAATATTATACTATATATATTATTGCAAATTACATGATGTGATGAAAGTATCGGAATATAATAGAACTAGATACAAAAATGTATATTTATATATAATATATAGAGTTATATATATCACGACGTTAGCAGCATGCAGCCCGTCTGAATCCATTATAGATTCCTTTGTGAACCACCGTTCCTGAGTTTCCGACACCAATGTGACTTGTGGTGGATATGCCGGTGCTAAGAAAAAATATAAAAAAAAGAAGAGAGAAAAACTGATTTTGAGCAAACACTAATATTTTTTTCAAAGTTTGTTACAGTTCATGAAGAGTCTACATAGACATTGTATGAATTTGGTGGTACTGTAAAGACTAACTCATGTCTGTGGCATGGGGAGTGCTCTGTGGTAACTTTATGTTGGCTGAAAAGCATTCTATGAATAATCATGAGTTTCACACTTTTTCTAATTACAACATCATCGGTTTTTATTAAAAAAAAAAAAAGGAATCTCTCTAAACATCACAAAAAAGCAAAAGGCTCGCAGCTTGTTTACAAGTCTCTTTTGGCGAAAATTCCCTCCACAAATATTACTCCTTCAATTTGACGACAGATGTTAAGTTTAAAGTTAATGAAGGATGTTAAATGACTATATGAAACTTGCTTATTACAAATTTCGTCCTATTCTAAGTCTTCTTTGGTGAATGTGTGAATCTTCTATATTTATAATATAAAGGACAACGGTATTATTTTGTTGTCATAGTATGCACTATAAAAACCAGTTTACCCCTTTTTCTTCATTCTTTCTTTTTGTATTGGATTTAATAATATTTAATAACAATATCAAAAAATGTTCAACAACAAATTTTAAAACATACTTTTAAAATATTAAATTAAATTAAAAAGACAACTACTTATCGACAACAAAAAAAAATCTGCGGAATCTCCAAAGGGCCTCCAACCGACCAATTTTTAACTTTTATTTTTTTCTTTTTTACGCCGGGCCGCGGCGGACCTCCAATGACCGGCCATTTCTCTTTTTCTTTTCTTTTTTATGCCAGTCTCCCAAACATAGACTTTGCGGACTTTGAGCTATAGAAAAGGGAGTCTTTTTAGCATCTTCACCGACTCCCAAACATAGAGACTTTGCAGATTTTTCTTTCTAAAATTGATAATAACTAAAAATGCAATCTATTCTCGGTAATTAAAGTGTATATAACTTGCTTAATAATTGAAATATTTCCCTTGATTGACAAAAGCTGACAAAGATTACGGATTTCTCATAAATAAAGATATTTGAGGATCTACTTATGAGCAGTGTTCACAAAATCGGCGAGTCAAACACATTGAAAGAGAAACATAGGAGGCGGCTCGAGTTTTCATGAGGAAGAAGAATAAAAACGAAGAGAAGAAGCAACAGCAAAATAGAAAGATTGCGGCTGTTAGGTCTCCTATAAAGGGCAGCCCGGTGCACGAAGCGTCCCGCAAGGCGAGGGTCGCCGGGAAGGGTCCTACCACAAGGGTGTATACGGGCAAGCCTTCCCTTGCCAATTAAATTGGCAAGAGTCCGCTCCTAGGACTCGGACCCGTGACCACTGGACAGGTCTCCAA
Organism: Orobanche coerulescens; assembly: GCA_033398695.1. Taxonomy (NCBI): domain Eukaryota; kingdom Viridiplantae; phylum Streptophyta; class Magnoliopsida; order Lamiales; family Orobanchaceae; genus Orobanche; species Orobanche coerulescens. The sequence goes on along the minus strand of CM065814.1, from coordinate 147,201,092 downwards.
TATTTTAAATTATTTCATTTGACTCCGTTTAAGTTTTATAATTTATAAAAACACCCCCATGTTTTTGTTGTTAGCTGGATGTTGGAAAACTAATGTCAGAAATTTCCCCTTTATTAAGGTTTCCTCATCATATACCCCTATTTTATATGAAGATTTCGACTTTTCAGGGATATTATAAACTTTTTTTGTCGTTTGGCAATCAACTGACTCATTGAGTAAATTAAGGTTTTCTCTAGGCTTCATTGTGAATACAAAAGTTATCAAATTTCATTTAAGGTCATATCCAATTGCTTGAAATACTGATCACATAATTGATTAACTGCATACTTTGGCATTTGCGGAAACGATTCCAAAGCCCAAGATTTTTCCCAAATTAAATATTCCTTCTAAATGTCTTGCATTTTGGTTCGCGAGAAATCATCTTTTCATAAAAAAAATCGAATTTTATTTATTTCAATTTATAAAAAGAGTATCAAATATTGATTAGAGTATTAGACTTATTTTTTGTTATTGTGAACACAGTAAATATTTTTCCGGTTAGTCTTCCTGGTGAGATCACTTCGGTTGACTCATTACCCCGACAATTGACCTCGTATTGTTGTGTGAGCGATCCTAATTTTACAAGGGTGTTTCACGTTCAACAGTGTGCATATGATATTGTGGAAAAATATGAAGTAGTTAAAACACATGAACATCCCCAAACAAAACAAATGTAGATGTTAACTTACATTAGCACCACGCTCAAGTAGAAATTTGACAACATCTTCCCGGGTCTTGTGTGCAGCAGATGAAAGTGGAGCACCTCGTATGGCAGCATTTCGTAAATCAACACTTACACCCTTCTTGAGTAAGAATTTCATTACCTCGAAATCTCCTGCAATCAAAAATGCGCAACCATCAAAATTTGAAAGAAATATTAAAACAGAAGAAAAGCTATATAATATATATATATATATATATATATATACACAAACTAAAGAAATACACCACAGTGATCGTCAAGGCGCACAATTGGCATTAGTAATCAACAAATCAGGGGAAATTTGAATCAACAAGTGTAATATGATGTGTGCATTTCATGCCTAGCGGAACACTAGAACAAGAGAAATTGGAATAGGTTTTCTCGAGGCTAAGATGCACCAAGGTCTTGATTCCGCGAAAAGCTTTGACAATCCAAAAGCCAAATGAAACTTAGAGATGCAAAACATATTTGAACAATGTTTTACAGCTAGGAGAAGAAGAAGAAAAGTGCACAAAGCAAGCCCACCATGAAATGACCACATATAAAGAAAAAAAATGCAAAGGCCTTATCACATCCATAATGAAATCACAATTCACATTCTTAGTAGTGGGACTTAAGCTAACACAGGTTTGACTCTTTTCCCCCCACTTGTATCTATCTCGTGAATGCTAATGTCTATAATGTATATGCAATAGGATGACTATAATGTCTATAATGTATATGCAATAGGATGTCTATAATGTAAAGCCCACTAGTACATCAGAGCACCGTAGAACATCTTGCTCCGGATGACTACCACAATAACATTGTTCGTGTTTCTCAATGAACAACTAACGAATATTGATCGCATGAACACGAACAATATTTTTGTGATAGTCATTTAGAATACGATGTTTTCGCGCTAGTACATCAGAGCACCCTGGAACATCTTGCTCCAGACGACTACCACAATAACATTGTTCGTGTTTCTCAATGAACAACTAACGAATATTGATCGCATAAACACGAACAACATCGTGTTCTAAGTGACTAGGCCCACTGCAGCGGGGGTTGGAAGTCATATTATGTATTGGTCTGCTGAGAAAAACAAATATTGTTTCTCAAGGATATCAGCGATCTCCTCGCAGAGAGTCAAGGGAGGAATTCCAGACATTTTACAGATCCGGCAAGCAGTCGTCTGCCATGGTCTATGGACGAATATGGTCGATCCAATTATCCTAGCGCACATGCAAGGACGTAGGAAGTACGACAACGACATGATTGATCTGATACGTTTTTTCGTAATATTATCAACCATCATTTTAAACTCCCAACCACTTCTCCCAAAAAGTGGTATCGTGAAAACTCCAACTTTTCATTAAGAATGCTTTTCCAAACTTTGTAAAGATGAATGAAAGAGAAAGAACTATGGGAGAAAATTAAGTTAATTAGGGATAATAATGAGTTCTATTAGAGTTTTTTTTATTATGGCTCATGAAACCCAACTTTCATGTTACTATTTTTATTTCTCATCATTATAGTTCAGATGGTTATTGTACCAGAACAAGGTGCATTTAATAGTTTTATTGTTCTTGGATGTCGTGTGATGTAAAGTTACTTATAATAAGGATCAAAGGGTGTATACTATAAATTCGTATATTGTCAAAACAACATTATGTTAATTTTTTCTTTTTGGTTCTCCCAATTTATGCAGGTTGGCTGCCCCGGAGAGTTCTATATTCTATAGCAGAGCTACAGATATATATGTTATATATATATATATATATATATATGTGTATATATATACACAAACTAAAGAAATACACCACAGTGATCGTCAAGTCGCGCAATTGGCATTAGTAATCAACAAATCACAGGAAATTTGAATCAACAAGTGTAATATGATGATTGCATTTCATGCCTAGCGGAACACTAGAACAAGAGAAATTGAAATAGGTTTTCGCGAGGCTAAGATGCACCAAGGTCTTGATTCGTGAAAAGCCGACAATCAAAGCGAATGAAACTTAGATGCAAAACATATTTTTCCGGTTAGTCTTCCTGGTGAGATGACTTCGGTTGACTCATTACCCCTACAATTGATCTCGTATTGTTGTGTGAGCGATCCTAATTTTACAAGGGTGTTTCACGTTCAACAGTGTGCATATGATATTGTGGAAAAATATGAAGTAGTTAAAACACATGAACATCCCCAAACAAAACAAATGTAGATGTTAACTTACATTAGCACCACGCTCAAGTAGAAATTTGACAACATCTTCCCGGGTCTTGTGTGCAGCAGATGAAAGTGGAGCACCTCGTATGGCAGCATTTCGTAAATCAACACTTACACCCTTCTTGAGTAAGAATTTCATTACCTTGAAATCTCCTGCAATCAAAAATGCGCAACCATCAAAATTTGAAAGAAATATTAAAACAGAAGAAACTATATATATATATATATATATAGGGACAGGTTCAAGTAGGAAAGCTTTTTTCCGTAAGAAATAAGAATGATTCTGGGCCCTTGATCTTTGGTGATTAATGGCTGCGATTTGTGCACGTTGTGCTAAAGAGTTAACTTTAAGTGTCTTCTGTGGATTATTTTTGAGGGGATATTTTTGTAATTATACATATTTTATGTTTGGTATTTCCTACAATCATGGGATTTCATATCCCAGTTCTTATCTCTTCCCAAATTTTAGCACCTTTGATAATACTGTTTTGATAATTATTGTGATGTCATTTGTGTGATAGTTAGCACTTAAATCTGTAAAATTTTGCATTGTTAATATATTTTATTTCTGTTAATATTTTAATAGTAGAGTTTAGCATTAAAATGTTATTTGTATTAGCACATTTAATAGGTAATACTAGCATATATGGTATGTAATGCTTGCATAGCAGTTTATGGGATTTATAAATGGAGTCTTATTGTATTTATTGTATTTTTTTAGTAAATGACGCGAAAATCATTTTGTACCTATACTTGAAAACGAGTATGATTATTTATCTTCCAAAAAAATAAAGCACAACACATTGTATCAAAATTGACTGTATTGTACACAATAAAGCATAACAAAAAAATCACATAATTGGAATATAACCAGAACCGCACTCTGTTTACCAATTTGCAGCACACACAAAACAAATGGTTAGCACAACAGTTCCGATTTTTAAAAATAAAAATCAAATAGAAAAAAAAAGATAATGTTAGTTTTTAACAACAACAACAACAACAACATCTAAGCGAGTCCAAAATGATTTGGGGTCGTCTATCATGAATCAAACTTTGAAAACGTCAATAATCGTTACATAAATAACATAAAGGGAAAAAAGAGGGAAAAAGTAGAGAAAAAAGCAAATAAAAAAAGAGAATGAATGAAAAAAAGAAAAAAAAAAAAGAAAAAAAAAAAAAAAGATAACATGAAATAAAAGAAAATGTTAGTTTTTAAAAAAATAAAAATAAATACACCAAAAATATAAAATATTTGAACGACTAAAAAATATGAAATCCCATAAAAAAAATAGATATTAACCTAAAATATGAAATCCCATGAATATAGGAACTTCCCATGATTTTAGTAACTTTCCATAAGATAAATTAATCAAATTACATTGGTACCCCCAATAATTAAATTCGTTAGCACTCCTAGTTTCCCGTGTTAGCACACCAGAACGAAATCTGGGTCATTAATCTCCAAGGATTAATGGCTCAAAATCTCTATCATCATGAATAGATGGGGTTGTATGTCCTTTCATAACAGCAACAGAAAGATGGGTAAAGCCTGCAAATTTACATGAACTTAGAAACAAACTAAACGGCAAAATAGCAAGTAAGCTAATAAATAACAACCAAGGTAATCTTTCGCATTGACATCAAGTTTCAACCCCTCCACCAAGTACTTGCAGGCATCCGTCAGGCCAGCATCCGCAGCCACATGAAGGGCCCCTCCGTTGAGACGAACCTTCAAATTACGAATGGCATCCGTCAGGCCAGCATCCGCAGCCACATGAAGGGCCCCTCCACCAATTCTAATTTTTTGGGGGCATGAGAAAAACAATTACGAATGGCTATCAAATTATACCGAAAAATCAGAAGAAATCAAATGAAGAATCTTTCAAGAGAAGAAAAAACAATCCAAACTCTTCAAGCGATTTTCATTTCCAATCCACTGAACAGGAAAGACCCTCAAAAGTTTTCTGATTCCTGCACATCAAATAAAGTAACACCAGCACCAATACTTGTTCAAACGAGCATGTGTGTAGCTGCTCTGATGTATAAAAAAGAAGGCAAACCTGGTGGATAAAGGCGGGGCATACTCAACAGCTGAAGATCCCTAAAAAACAACTGTAGCTCGATACTACGAGGAAGACGGATTTGTAATTTTCTGGTTTTAATTAGTGCGTTGTAATCATTGTTTTATTGTTTTAGCTATATGCCCTTTACCACTGTTTTTAGAGAGAGATTAAAATTTAATCTGGATTCAAATTTTGAATCTCATCTCTCTCTATAATTATTATATTATGGTGTTAGTTCCAATGCTTAAACAAATAATAAAATAAGAATGGTATATATATGAGGAAACTTCGAAGCAATACTATAAGATATTGCATCCTATAGTATCAAATCTAATATTTTTATTATTTCTTTTGTTGCATCCTACTGTATCAAATCATTAAAAAAAAGAAAAAGAACTTGAAAAAGTGGAGTCTGGCGGAAGAAATTTCTTTCGCTTATTTATTATTTCTTTTGTTGCATTCTGATTTTATTATTTATACATGTCCTTTTGCTGTTTCTAACGATCTCAATCGTTAAATCTTAGCGTGCAGTGCAGAAGAATATCTTTGCACGATCGGGATATTCTCCAGACTGAGAGTGAGCAAGGTAAAGTTTTGGCGATGCAAAAATCTAACACCGCTCAGAATATCCCTAATAACCAGATTAAGCATTTAAAAAGTTACACCACTATAATGAAGTTGGTCTAGATGAGAAATAAAAAGAGTAAAGTGCACTTTGTGTACTCGTAGTTTGGCTGTGAGAACACTTGCAATACTAACTTTCAAAAACTACCACTTGCTATCTTGAACTTCTAGCGTTTCACGGTTTGTGTACGTCCGTCAAATGTGTGTAACTTCGTCGACGAGGGTAAATTCTTCTTTTTACAGTTATCTTCTTCCAGTAACTCATTTCCACCATTGTCAATCTTTGTGAGAACTTGAAACTCGAAAATCTCATCCATTTCATAACGAAATATACTCATTTAAATTGCATTAAACTCGTCTCTTTCTCATCTACGATAGGATATCAATTACAACTATCAAAGATTTTCAAGAATTTGTATATTTAACAAATTTCAATTAATGTATAGTTTTTAGTTATGTTCATTTAAATTTTTTCACTAAATTAAAATACTAATAGGGAGAATCAATATCAAATTGTAGAGAAGAAGATGATTGTTTTGCAACTTGAAGTTCTTGATTTCGTTAAGAAATGGATGAGATATTCTAATTTTAATTCATCACAAGCTTCAACAATGGTGGAAATCTTATGAAGAAGAAGATGATAACAAAAAGTGAAGTGCCCTTCAAAATATTAACGGAGTTAACGGTTGATGATAGTACACACGTTGTAAAAAGTTAGAAATACGGTATAGCAAGTTGTAGTTTTGAAAGTCGATATTGCAAGTGGTCGGCAGCCAAACTACGAGTACACAAAGTGCGCTCTACTCAAATAAAAATAGTAACATGAAAGTTGGGCTATGTGAACTCAAATTGGGCTACATGAACAATAATAGAAAGAAAAAAACTCTAATACACTCCCTAATGGTGACATCGGGTGGCTTACTAAACGTCAATGCTCTCCGACTATCAAATAGTGATATATGCATCACATAACATATACATTTGTAGCTCTGCTATAGAATGTAGAACTCTCAGAGGCGACAAACTGCATAAATTGGGAGAACCAAAAGAAAAAATTAACAACATGGTGTTGCTTTGACAATATACGAACTTATAGTATACTCCGTTGATCCTTCTTATAAGTAAAATTACATCACACGAAATCCGAGAACACTAAAACCATTAAATGCACCTTGTTCTTATCTGATCACCATCGGAACTATAATGATGAGAAAGAAAAATAGTAACATGAAAGTTGAGCTAAAGCGAAATTGGGTGCATGAACAATAATAAACTCTAATAGAACTCGTCATTATCACTAACTAACTTAATTTTCTCGTATTCTTTCATTCATCTTTCTGACGTTTGGAAAATCATTCTTAATGAAAAGTTGAAGTTTTCACGATACCACTTTTTGGGAGAAGTGGTCGGGAGTTTAAAATGATGGTTGATCATGTTACGAAAAGCGTAACGGATCAACCATGTCGTTCCGTGCTTACGTGCGTCTTGCATGTCTTGCTAGGATAATAGGATCGACCATATTCGTCCATAGACCATGGCGGCGGCCTTGCCGGAATTGTAAAATGTATGTCCATGCAGTCTCCCTTGACTCTCTGCGAGGAGATCGGCGATATCGCTTGAGAAACAATACTTGTTTCTCGTGACGAATACATAATATGACTCTCAACCCCCATTGCGGTGGGCACAGTCATTTAGAACACGATGTTGTTCGTGTTTATGCGATCAATATTCGTTGGTTGTTCATTGAGAAACACGAACAATGTTATTGTGGTAGTCGTGTGTAGCAAGATGTTCGAGTGCTCGATGTACTATGCGAAAACATCGTGTTCTAAATGACTATCACAAAAATATTGTTCGTGTTCATGCGATCAATATTCGTTAGTTGTTCATTGAGAAACACGAACAATGTTATTATGGTAGTCATCCGGAGCAAGATGTTCTAGGGTGCTCTAATGTACTAGCACGAAAACATCCTGTTCTAAATGACTATCACAAAGAATAAGCATTGTTCTAAATGACTAGGCCCACTACAGAGGAGGTTGGGATTCGTATTATGTATTGGTCTGCTGAGAAACAAATATTGTTTCTCAAGGATATTAGCGATCTCCTCGCAGAGAGTCAAGGGAGGAATTCCAGACTATGGACATACATTTTACGGTCCGCAAGCGATGCTGCCATGGTCTATGGGCGAATATGGTCGATCGATTATCTGGCGCACATGCGGGCGTAGAAATGCGGCAACTACATGACTAATCTGTTACATTTTTTTCGTAACATTATCAACCATCATTTTAAACTCCCTACCACTTCTCCCAAAGTGATATCGTGAAAACTCGACTTTTCTTTAAGAATGCTTTTCCAAACCGTAAAGATGAATGAAAGAGAAAGAACTATGGGAGAAAATTAAGTTAATTACGGATAATAATGAATTACAGTAGAGTTTTTTTATTATTGCTCATGAAACCCGACTTTCATATTCTATTTTTATTTCTCATCATTATAGTTCGGATGGTTATTATGCAAGAACAAGGTGCATTTAATGGTTTTATTGTTCTGGATGTCGTGTGATGTAAAGTTACTTATAATAAGGATCAAAGGGTGTATACTATAAGTTCGTATATTGTCAAAACAACATCATGTTAGTTTTTTCTTTTTGGTTCTCCCAATTTATGCAGGTTGGCTGCCCAGGAGAGTTCTACATTCTATAACAGAGCTACAGATATATATGTTATGTGATGTATATATCACTATAATAGTTGGAGGGCATTGCACGTTTAGTAAGCCACCTGATGTCACCATTAGGGAGTATTAGAGTTTTTTTTTTCTTTCTATTATTGTTCATGTAGCCCAATTTCAGTTCACATAGCTCAACTTTCATGTTACTATTTTTATTTGTCATCTAGACCAACTTCATTATAGTGGCGTAACTTTTTAAATGTTTAATCTGGTTATTAGGGATATTCTGAGCGGTGTTAGATTTTTGCATCGCCGAAACATTACCTTGCTCACTCTCAGTCCGGATAATATCCTGATCGTGCAAAGATATTCTTCTGCACTGCACGCTAAGATTTCAACGACTGAGATCGTTAAAAACAGCAAAAGGACATGTATAAGTGTTACATATATACCCCTTATTTCTTTTACTAATTTGGATTGACCTTGTTTTTTTGACCAACTAACTCTATCTTTCCATTTTGAAAGAGACAACATCGAAATGGGATTCCAGGACAAGGCAGCTTGGGACATCATCGTATATGGCTTTATACATAAACCAGAAAAAGACTTGTATATAGAACTTTTCGTTTTTTTGCAGCATAATATATAAGTTTCTTGTATTTTCTTGCCTTTGTTGTATGGTGTGAGGGAGTACATATAAAGAAAGATTTTTTGTGTAGCTGAGAGAGGGAAATGTAGAATTGTGGGAAAGAAGGGAACGTGTGACTGTTTATGTCTGTGGCAGGGGGATTGGGGAGTGCTCTGTGGTAACTTTATGTTGGCTAAAAATAATTCTATGATTATTCCCGAGTTGCAGACATTTTCGCAATTACAACATCAGTGTTTTTTGGTCGTCGTAGTGTGCACCGAAAAAGACCATTTTACCCCTCTTCTCTCCATTCTCTTTTTTAGTATGGAATTTAATAATACTTGATAATAATATCAAAAAAATGTTCAAACAACAAATTTTAAAACATACTATTAGAATATTAAATTAAATAGACAACTACTTATCCAACCAAAAAAATAAAGAACTTTCTGCAGGAATCTCCAAAGAACCTCCAACCGATCAGTTTTTTCATTTTTATTTTTTTTATTTTTTCTTACGTCAGGCAGCGAGAGCCGACGGACCTCCGGGGACCGGCTATTTCTCTTTCTTTCTTACGCCAGCCCACCAGCTTGCTTTTTGATTGACGGACCTCCGGTGACTGGCCATTTTTTTTACGCAAGGCCGCCGGCAAGCTTTCAGGCGAGGCTTTCTTTTGGCGGCCGGCCATATTTTTTTTAAGGTCAAGCCTGCCGGTTTACTTTCTGGCAGTTCTTAATTTTTTTCTTTGTTTTCTACGGCAAACCCGTCGGCTACCGATAAGAGTTTGGAAATAAAATTTTTTTTTTCTTACAAGTAATCTTGTAATTCAATTATATCACTATAATATAAAGAATAGTGGTGTTTTTTGTGATAGTGGCACCTCAAAAGATTATTCTATCCCTCCTCTCTCCTTCCCTTTTTGTGTTGAATTTAATAATACTTCATAATAATATCAAAAATTGTTCAACAATAATAAAATTTAAAAATACTATTAGAATATTAAATTAAATTAAAAAGAAAATTATTTTTTTAAAAAAATACGAGTTCTACATCGTACATCCGCCCGAACAGCTTTTCCGGCGGGGTCGTCGCCAGCAGCCCTCATGCAACCTATGTATAAATCTCATGGAACGAATTTGTTGATTGCAACCTAACATTGGCGAGAGCATCATATTCTATTCCAAATAAAGGTAGCCTGATTTAGATCATTAAGTTCATGGAATCAAATCAAAGCACTTCAAGAGATCAAATGACTGGAAATAAAATGTGATTGTTTGCAAACGATTGATCGTCAAAAGTGATACATAAAGTAAGGAAAATAGATGGGGGTTAAGGCAATTGAATAGTTTTTGAAGCTATGTTTATAGTAAATGCAAACAGTATATCAAGCCCGCTCCATAGACTACGGCATCCAAATTCATAGTTCCTGCAGCATTTCGTTACCTTCACACGGAATGGCTGCAATCACTAATACTGAATACAAAGGAAACGTGCTAACCTTGATCAACAATTCTGAACATGCAAATGAACCTGCTGCTTCTACCGTTTGTAGAGGAGTGTGAATATCTTTAGGGTGACCATTAGGCTACAAGAGAACAAAAGGGACAAGATTATAACTCGCCCAACACAAAATTTAGTTAGATATATGAACACAAATATAAGGGTTCTTTGAGATACATTTTTATGTATTTATATGCATTTTATATGAAATAGGAGAAACAATGAGTGAAGTTGAATGGTGCAGATTTGTGTAGTATAATATATAAATCTCACATATTTTGCAAATGTTATCGAGTCAACCAAATTCATATTTGAAAGAGAATGGTTAAAGACAAGGCGAGATGTAGTGTCCATTATCAATGAGACAATGACAGAAACAACTCAAATCAGAATGGTGGATTTTATTTGTTGCCAGAAAATATCAAATTCTAATCATGAAGCAATTCTTTATTTAACAATAACAAGTCTCCACACTCGAGAAATATTATAAACTTTTGGCACATTTGTACGAAAATGGTTGACAACTTAAATTTCGTTCAACTTCTTCCATTTCGTTAAAAAAGTCAATCAAACATATGGTAGATAATGAGTAATAATTCAAGAGTGGAGAGAGAGGGTACCTGTGATGGTGGAGGAGATGGCGGAAGGGGCGGAGGAGGTGAATATTTTTACTGAAATAAAAACTATGAATGATTGAGCAACCATTTCGACAACTTCCATTTCGTTCAGACATTTCATCAAACATGTGGTAGAGCGAGAGAGAGGGGGGAGATAGAGGGTACCTATGTGTGAGTGGCGACCGGTGAGTGACTAAATCCGGTGGAGGAGTTGCAGGCGGCGGCGTGCTCACTAGCGAAGGAGCAGCGAAGGGAGCCGCTAGAGTAGGAGGTGGCGAGCGGCTGCGAGATTGGATATATTTAAATGAGAAATCAAAATCCCATAATAATCAGTTTAATCACCATCCATAATGAGAAACAGTCCCAAAAAATCAAAACAAGAGATAAAGAGAGCAAGAACAGAACAAAACAAACAAACGAAAATCAAAATAAAAAAAAAATCCCAAAAACTAAGAATAGAACAAACGAAAATCAAACAGAACAAACAAGTTTCTTCCAAATAAAATCAACAAGTTGCAGTAAAGTAAACAAATAAAGCGGATATCAAAATCAAATCAATACCGACAATAAGTAATAATTGAACTGTCGTAATCAATACTCGAAAATAACAACATAAAATCGCAGAAAATAATGTCATATACTAGCGAACTGCCGTAATAGATATTCACGATAAGAATGTCAATATAATCAGAACTAAAACTTAATCTATATAACAGGCTACTTCTTTCCTTATAGAAGTCATCGATTTAGGGGGCCCATTCTGATTGAGCAAAGCAGTCCAGGCCTTTACACCCTAGCCTATAAACGTATAATGAAGAATAAAAAGAAAGCAGCAGGAGAAAGAAAAAGAAAGTAGCAGGAGGAAAGGAAAGAAAAGAGAGAAAGAAAGTACCCGGCGAGCGACGGACAGCGATCGGCGGCGGCTGCGAGCTGCGGCGACGGGCAGGAGGAGATACTTGGAGTTGGCTGCAGGCTGAAGCAATCGATGTGGGGGACTGGGATGATTTCTTACAGACTACAGATAAGGTTAATTAAAAACCTTTTTTTTTTTAAAAATAATGCGGGTCGCGGATCCTTGGGCCGGGTAGGCGGCCCAGGCGTCGACTATTACGCCTGGGCGACGACTTACAGCACCTGGCGAGGCGAACCTTCCAGACGGTCCCCCAAAAACCGCCTGGACGCTTAGGCGGCGACTAGGCGTCGCCTAACAACACTGTTGTGTACCACTCCCTATCCTATGTATGAAGAAGATATGTGTGCTAGATATTAAAATAATATTCTTTTGATACAAAATATTCTATCACTAGTGTTCAAGTAAATAATGTTCTCTTTTTTTTGCAAGCTTATTCTATCATTGGATTCCGCAATGACGCGCAGCACTAAACAATTCCTCCAAAGAAGGCACCTCCGAGGGTTGTGGATTGACCACATCGCAACGAGTGATGAGCTCGGCTAACTTCATACTATCGACTTGCGCAGTCATAAACGGTGGGGAGACAACACAATCACGCGACTCCTGACGAGGAGGCACCACCATCAGGTGAAGAGGAGGCACCACCATCAGAAAAACGCTTTCGCTTGTTTGAGGAGGGTATAGCAGTCACACAAGACTTACCATTGTACCAATTCGCGATTTCTCCGGCTTCAGGAAGTTTTGGAGCTCCACAGTCAGTAACGTCGTCACAAAGTGCTTTCCCAAAACATTCACAAGGAGAGTCTTGGTGGAACTCTTGAATCTCTTTTGCCAGAGCAATAACCTTCTCAGGGCTGAAATAATGCGTTCCTTCATTAGCTATTTTAGTAACTGCATCCCAATATGCTTTTCCCTCTAGTGACACAATTTCATCTATATCTTTTTTTTTGTTATGTGCAAGCCTTCGCAACATAACAGCCATAGATACTCAGAAATGCGGTCTGAGGGCGTCCATGCGGTCCGATGGCGCCACGACTTGACAGGCCGCCGCGATGGTACACAAGTCTAGCAATTCGAAACAATAAGAGCTAAAAATATTTGTACGAAACGAGAAAGTAGAGAAAGTAAAGAAGAAAACGTCAGCCTGTGTTTCTCCAAAGGTTCTAAAAAACGCTAGGCATTATGAGTTCGGATTGCTAACATCTAGGGCTGGCAATTTCCGACACGACACGATAACCCGACACGAACACGTACGAAATTAATGGGTCAGTGTTTGGCCTTATCGTGTTCATGTCCTTATCGTGTCGACACGATAAGGACAGGCTAATTTCGTGTCGTGTTCGTGTCGGATTCGTGTCGTGTTCGTGTAACACGATAACTTTCGTGTTCGTGTCGTGTCGTGTTCGTGTAACCCAATAATATTTATATATTTTTAGCATTAATTTTATTATCATTTTAAATATTTTAAGTTTATTTTCTAATTTTTTTATATGAATTTATTATTTATCGATTCGTGTTGTATCGTGTCGTTATCGTGTCGTGTCAACACGAAAAATATCGTGTCAGATCGTGTTCGTGTCGACCTGATAACGACCCGACACGCCAATTGCGACCTACTAACATTTAGCGCTCATATGATTAATCGTGAATTAATCAGGGATTGACCGGACTAAGCGAATTAATGTATTATTATTTAATCATTTTATATATAAAGATTATATATATGTAAAATAATTAAAAAGAACTAATATTTAACCATTTAAGCAGACACATAATCAATTATATATTAAATTTGAAACACTGATGTAGGTATAAAGGAGTCCATAACATCCATAATATCTCAGTTAGGAATTTATAGTACTGTTGAAAAAAAAGGCCTAACCGCCTAGGTGCCCGCCTAGCTTGTCTTCCTAGGCGCCTGCCCGGCTTGGCTTCATAAGCGCTCGTCCAGCCAGACTAGGCAACCGATTAATCTCCCAAATGCTCGGTCTGAAGCGCATAGGCGGGATTTTAGAACACTTGTTTCTCTCGTTCAAAATGTAGGACATTGAAACATTCAAACTATGTTGTGACCCATCGTTAAAGTAATGATTGCAAAGTTGTGGGCGAGTCATAAAAGGAAGCATATTTAGGTGGTTTTAAATATTAAAAGGTCATATGATTTTGATAAAGTAAAGAGGATGACACACATGAAATATGGAAAAGATATTAAATTGCAAGAAGAAAATAAGAAAATAAGAAAACAAGAACCAATGGATAAATCCCATCCCAAGCCTAATCGCCAAATCCCATCTCAAGGCCAAAGTGAGGAACAAAGGCGGAACCTCATCCGACCATGTAGTGCTCCATTCTAGGGAATATAGATACTCTTGGATCATCCTCAATTTCCACATCTGGAATGATCAAGACATATAGCAGTATTTGCATGCAGCGGCGAATAGGGTTCAGGACACTTGTAAGCCCCTTTGTGGCAGGTTCATATACTTTGCGTGTGACATCGGAAGCTTGGCACAGAACTGAGGCAGTGCTGAATACTCCACTAATTCAGTAGTAGGGTGCTGACGAAGTCCTCTCCCCGAACAATGCTAAGACTCCTGGAAGCGCAAATTTGAAGGGCGTGATATTGGGGCAGGGTTACCCCCTGATCTCTGGTGCCCTATGGCCGTAGATGAATGGTCATTATTGAATCGTGGTTCACCCTTGGAAGGTAAAGGTCGGGACAGAGACAACGAAGAATAATGTGGTTGGGTCAACTCCAACTCGCGTTCAATCTACTTGACCAAGTGTATAATATCAAATAAGTCATGGGCATTCTTTGAGTGAATTCTCAACCTTATTTCACCCTTCAACTCGGGAAAAAAATATTCCCAAGCGATCGATCTAAGATACCAAGAACAAGAACCAAGCATGCTATAAACAAATCCACATATGCACTCAACGTTCCCATCTGGCGGGTATAGGGCATTAGCGGTCCAAGTATACTCGAGAACCGTCAGATAATACCGGGACCGATACTCACCCGAAATATTAGCGGTCCGGATCTTTGATCTGAAGTTAGAATGAAACCGATAAGGACCGAACCGTTAACCGGTAAAAAAGCGGTAATTTTTCGTAAACATACATTTTACAAAATATTGTATAAGGTATTAGTACATATAGAAAAAATAAGTTTAAAAGACCTTATCTCTTAATTTCCTTAGCATACATTTGAAAAAAACCCTCAATTCTTATCTCGATTATGAGGTTTTGGTGATTAGGCTTTTAACTATCAAGATACCCGAAAACACGCGTAATACCCGGGACCGATACTCACGAAGCGTTAGCGGTCGGATACAAGTATTGAAGTTGGGACTCGAAGCCGTGGGATCGGAACCGGTAATACCCAATACCTTAATGGTCCAGACCCGGGAAGACAATACCCGGACCGAACCGGACCGAGAACAGCCCTAGGCGGGTATATAGCAAAGAATCAAAGGGATTTGACATAGGATCATCGCCATATGACGCCGTACTAGTTCCTGTTTCAACTGAGTACACATCATATTTAGAATGTCTGTATTCACTGGAACCAATGTAAAGCTCCACCTTCCATCGCAATTAGGGCTACATCCACTTTATCCACCTCCGATGTGTAATAGAGACGAAAATACTGATCTGCCCTCAAAATCCACCCCTTCGGATTAGACCCATCAAATGGGCATAGAGACCCGATTGACTGTGGCCATTACGTTTGTCGTGAACTCCAAGGCCGTTTCCTCCCCGTGCGGCTGCGAGCCTCTGGACGAACTTCTTGTTGCGAGCTGCCGGTCTGACCTGACTGAAGACATCGAGATATCCTCGGCTGCCTTCCCCTTCCCCTCACTAGATCAGACGGTAGCGCGGGAATACCATCAACCGCCGCTCGATCCAACATCCGCAGCTAATTCATCGCTCCTCTTCTCTATCGCTGCGAACCGATTTTCTGTATCTATGCGAGCTGCATCGTGTATTAGGCATCAACACACACCGCACCAAATTGATAGAGTAAAAAGGATGGAACACATAAGAAATATGAAAAATATATTGGATTGCAAGAAGAAAATAAGAAAACAAGAACCAACAAAATAAATCTTGTCCCAAGACTATTGACCGAATCCTACAGAAATACTCCGTCCACGAGAAACCGTAAACAATGTTTAATGGTCAAAGATAATCTAACTAGGAGACACAGGGACAATATAAATAGACTTAATAACCTAACCTAACTTAAGCACCCAGCAACTAAGGTCATGGGCCAAACTCATTCAATAACATACACTACCCACGCTAATAATAATTAAGATAAAATAGTAGCGTATCAAATTTTGCAACCGAGAAACAGGATATTGTTGTTGTGTTAAAAATAACAGCATGAGCGACTTTTGGGGGTTTCCTGGGTCTTGTGAACACATGTCAAACCTTTAGAAGGAAGAGCACAATTGGTTTTGAAGCTTTGAGCTATAGAAAAGGGGTGGTCTTTTTAGCATCTTCACTGACTCCCAAACCTAGAGACTTTGCAGATTTTTCTTGCTAAAACTGATAATAACTAAAAATGCATTTTATTCTCGGTAATTAAAGTGTATATAACTTGCTTAATAATTGAAACATTTCCCTTCAGCTGACAAAAGCTGACAAAGACTGTGGATTTCTCCCATAAATAAAGATATTTGAGGGATCTACTTATGAACAGTGTTCCCAAAAATCGGCGACTCACATTTCGCGCCGCTCGACGACATGCAGACTTGATTTTGCCCAATCGGTTGCCAAAAATCGAGCACTGCAAAAATCTGGGGATACTAGGTAAAACTCACTGAGTTATCGCGAGTTATCTGACGACAATTTTTTGTGCGATTTTGCTCTGTTCGTCAGTACCAGCAGACCCACGAATTTGATTGACCCAATTGAAAGAGAAACATAGGAGGCGGCTCGAGTTTTCATGAAGAAGAAGGAAAAAAACGAAGAGAAGAAACAACAGCAAAAGAAGACGATTTTAAAGTTTGTTCTTCTTTTGTTTTTTAGTATTGTAATTTTAGGTCTCCTATAAAGGGCACCCCCTGCACGAAGCGTCTCCGCAAGGCGAGGTCGGGTAAAGTCATGCGAGGGTGTATAGGAAGCGCCTTCATGCCGATTAAATTGCAGAATCCATTGCTAGGACTCGGACCCGTGACCATATGTCACACGGCAACGAGTCTCAATATTTTAAATTATTTCATTCGACTCCGTTTAAGTTCTATAATTTACAAACACACCATCATGTTTTTGTTGTTAGCTGGATGTTGAAAAACTAATGTCAGAAATGTCCACTTTATTTAAGGTTTCCTCATCATATACCCCTATTTTATAGTAAGATTTTGACTTTTCATGGATATTATAAACTTTTTTGTCGTTTGGCAATCAACTGAATCATTGAGTAAATTAAGATTTTCTCTAGGCTTCATTGTGAATACAAAAGTTATCAAATTTCATTTAAGGTCATATCCAATTGCTTGAATTACTAATCCCATAATTGATTAACCGCATACTTTGGCATTTGCGGAGGCGATTCCAAAGCCCAAGATTTTTCCCAAATGTAATATTCCTTCTAAATGTCTTGCATTTTGGTTCGCGAAAAATCACCTTTTCATGAAAAAAAAAACGAATTTTATTTATTTCAATTTATAAAAAAGAGTATCAAATATTTATTAGAGTATTTAGACTTATTTTTTGTTATTGTGAACACAATAAATATTTTGATGATGAGTCTTCCTGGTGAGATGACTTCGGTCGACTCATTACCTCTACAATTGACCTCGTATTGTTGTGTGAGCGATCCTAATTTTACAAAGGTGTATCACGTTCAACAGTGTGCATATGATATTGTGGAAAAATATGAAGTAGTTAAAACACATGAATATCCCCAAACAAAACAAATGTAGATGTTAACTTACATTAGCACCACGCTCAAGTAGAAATTTGACAGCATCTTCCCGGCTCTTGTGTGCAGCAGATGAAAGTGGAGTACCTCGTATTGTGTTAAAATTATACTTGTATTCAAGTCTTTAATTAAAGTTCAGTTATTTAATTGTATAAAAGAAATAAGAGACAAATGGATTAAATATTTCGCCTACATTCCTACGGGTTTTTAGTTGCTAAACTTTAGATCCTCAAGTTAGAGAGGAAGGTTTGCTAAAATTACTTACACTTTACTATAATGCTTTATTTCCTAATCATATTGCTAATTTTATTCCTCGAATCCTAGTGATTTAGTTCAAAATCTGAAAAAAATTATTATCTACTCTTTATCGTGAATATGCTTCTAGTTATAGTGGTAGTCTTGATCTTGGTACGGGTTCTTTTGCTCCTGTTCACATTTCTTATAGTAGCAGTAGTATATCTTCTTTTGATTTTGCTACGGATCTTAGTGAATGGAATGCCTATTAAGAAGATTTATCCCGAAAACAAACAAGGTACCAAAGTAATGCTTATTAAGAACTTGAAAATTATTTAACTACTTGTGGTAGGAGCTTTAGAATGTGGATCGGATTGTAATAACAATTTTCTTAAGTGGTGGGCAAAAGGTCTACAATTCTTCTTGTAGTTGCCACGATCGCGAAGAGAATACTAGTTGTCCTCTCCTCAGCGGTTTACATTGAACAAGCCTTGAGTGTATGAGGATACATTCTCGATGAGCAGCGATCTCGATTGATGCCTTAAAATCTTGAAGCCCAAGCATTATTGAATGATTGGGTGAAAGCGAGTTACGCCAACAAGAACTAAATTATAATGAACAAGAAGAGAGTGATACATGTGATCTAGGATCTAGCAATGATTCGGTTGACTTGGGTGATTGAACCATCTCCTCTGTGCCTCCCCGCTCCCTAAGAGTGGTTACCATCAAGTCGCGTGCGACCAGGAGATAGTGGAAAACCGCGTTTAAAACTAAGGAGGGATTATGCAGTGGTTGGTCATGTCGTTTGGGTTGTCAAATGCTGACACTTTCATGAGATTAATGCATCAAGTGTTGAAGCCCTTTAATGGTCAATTCTTGGTAGTATACTTTGTGATATTTTGATTTACGGTAGATCGGAGGAGGAGCATCTAGGACATCTTGGCGGTTCTGCGAGGCTTTAAGGGACAATGAATTATATGTGAATCTCAAGAAGTGCGGTTTATGCTTGATCATCTATTGTTCTTGGGTTATGTTGTTTTTGCGAGATGGCATTCGGGTGGATGAGGAGAAGGTTCGTGCTATTCGTGATTGGCCTACGCAGGCAAGCTGTTAGTGAGGTTCGTAGTTTCCATGGCCTTGCTACTTTTTATCGTCGGTTTATATGGAATTTTAGCACTATTATGGCTCAGATAACTAAATGTTTGAAGAAAGGGAAGTTTCTTTGGAATGATGAGGCTACGACTAGCTTTGCCTTTGATTAAAGAAAAACTATCTAGTGCGTCGTTGTTAGTCTACGGATTTCTCTAAGCCGTTTGAGTTAGAGACGGATGCTTCGGTGATTGGTATTGGGGCTGTTTTGCGCCAAGGAAAGAAGCCGGTTGCTTTCATGAGCCGAGAAATTGGAGGAAGCCAAGCGTAAGTGGGCGGTTTATGAACTCGAATTCTATGCGGTGGTCAGCGGTCAAGCATTAGGAGCAGTATTTGTTGCATCGTGAATTCATTCTTCACACGGATCACGAGGCTTTAAAGTACTTGAATAGTAAGACTCGGTTATTCGTATGCATGCTCGTTGGGTTGCTTATTTTACGGCGATTTACGTTTGTTATCAAGCACAAGAGTGGGCATTTCAATAAAGTTGCGGATGCCTTGAGTCGTCGCCCTAATTTATTGGTGACTAAGGTAAATGTAGTTGTGGGGTTCGAGTGCTTAAAGGAGTTATATGCGGTGATCCAGGACTTGAGATGAGTGGACCAAGTGTCGTAATGGAAACCGGTCGGGTTATTTTTATTGCGGGATGGTTTCTTATTTTACATGGATAAGTTGTGTATTCCTCATGGCTCGATTCGTGAGAGCCTTATTTACGAGATTCACAGAAGGGACACTATGGGAGAGAAAAGGCTGTTGAGATCGTCGGGAAGAAGTACTTTTGGACACATCTTCGGCGGTATGCACAGAGAGTGGTTCAGAAGTGCTTGGTGTGTCGGATCAACAAGGCGATCCACAGAATACGAGTTTATACACCCGTTGCCAATTAGGATGGTCCTTGGGAGGATATTTCTATGGATTTCGTGCTCGGTCTTGAGGGCGCGGCGTGCTCATGATTAGTTTTTGTAGTGGTGGACCGTTTTTCTAAGATGGCTCACTTTATACCTTGTCGTAAGACTCATGATGCTTCTCACATCGCGAAATGTTTTTCAAGGAGGTTGTGCGTCTTCACGGGATCCGAAGACTATTACATCGCGAGAGATACGAAGTTCCTTAGTCATTTAAGGCGTACCTTGTGGCGTATCTTTCGAGACGGACTTGCGGTTCGGTGGCTCGTTTCACCCTCGGGCCCGATGGCCAAGCGGAGGTGGTCAGCCGGACTATGGGTTCTATGGTGCGTTGTTTGTGTGGGGAGTATCGAAGAAATGGGATTTGGCTTTATCTACTGGTGAATTTGCTTTTAATAATATGATGACAGACTGACGAAGAAGACTCCTTTTGAGATTGTGTATCAACGACCTCAAGTATACTCTTGACTTGATTCCTCTTAGAAAGTGCAAAGTCTGATGTTGCGGTGAGAATCTAGCGGAGATGGTTGATGCGGTGCGATCAGGGTTCGTAAGAATATTGAGGCGTCGATGCCAAATATAAAGAGTTCGCGGATAGAAGGCGTCGTGTGAAGGTCTTGATGTTGGTGACTTGGTGATGGTTCATTTGCGTAAGGAGCGTATTCCACAAGGACTTATCACAAACTTCACCCCAAGAAGATTGGGCGTGTCGGATTTTGAAGAAGATTAATGACAATGCCTATGTTGTCGATTCTGGGAGGGTTGCAACATCTCTTCCACGTTTAATGTTTCGATTTGGTAGAGTTCCATCCAGATGACCCCCTTTACATGGATAAGGATTCGAGGTCGAATCCTTTTGAAGTCGGGCGAATGATGTGTACCCAGTTGGCGGAGAAGCTGGGCGTGATTGAGTTATTTACGTAAACCTTTTTGTTTTGGGATGTTTTATTTATTTTGGGAACTTATTTATTTCTTTGATTAGGAGTCTAGTAGTTTTGGGATGTTTTATTTATTTTGGGAACTTATTTATTTCTTTGATTAGGAGTCTAGTATAAATACTTTTGAGTTTTATTTGGGAAGAGAACTTTCATTATTATTAATTTTATTCAAAGAGATTTTCTCTTAATTCTCTAAGTTCTTCTTCGGAGTTCTTAGTTATCTTTTGGGAATTCTTAGGGTTCCTTGCAAAGGAGTCGATTTCGATCGTTCCTTGGTTACTTCATTGCGTATTCACATCAATACGGTACAACACCCATAAAACAAGGGGTATGTATGGGATGCGGTTGAGGTGTTGCCTATCACCTCTCGTATGTATATCCGTAGTTTTGCGGGAATTCTGTTTCTATGCATTGATTATAGGACTACGATTTTGCACATTTTTCGACATTGTACTCTTGAGTTGAGAGAAGCATTAAAATCATTAAATACATTTTGTTCTTTGTACAATTACTTATTGGTTTGATGGATTCATGCATCATGCCTTTAGAGTCATTCACCGATAGGTTCAATCACTAAACAATCATTATTATTATATTTACTACTCTCTAAGTCCCTATATAATAGTTATGATTCAAAATTATAGAAATATTATAATAACTTAATAATGATTAGCTAATACCATATTTACCCTTATTAATTGTTCTAGCTACATTAATTACTCTGTTTGTATATATTCAAGAGCCCAAATTGAAAATAATTAAGGGTATGATTGAAAAAAGCTTTACAAATTTTTATTGAAAATAGAAAATGGCATGTATTGTGGGACAATTTTTTTTACAAACAGGACTACTATTAAGGGACGGAGTGAGTCTTGTTTTTGTTTTCTAAATTTATAAATAAAAAGTAAAAATATAAATATCTTATATATATAAAGACTGAGTCCTTAAATTTATTGTGGAGTCTTAATGATATTAATGAATATTTTTACATTTAATATTAGTTCATATTAAATTATTATCATATATAATAAAATATTAAGTCCTAGGAGTCTTAATGACTTCATGAATCTTCATTCCAAAGCTTTATTATCCTTCCTTTCAATGGCATGCAACCTCTAATTAGAACCTTTGGATTTCTTAGTTACTTATTGTTAATTAGAGTCTTAAGCTTTATTATCCTTCCTTTCAATGGCATGCAACGTCTAATTAGAATCTTTGGATTTCTTAGTTACTTAATTGTTAATTAGAGCCTTTGGATTTCTTAGACCAAAAAAAAAAAACTTTAGATTTCTTAGTTACTTATTGTGAAAATATTTATTAATCAGGGCCGGACTTGTATGCATGCAGGAAAGGCTTGGGCCTAGGGCCCATAAAATCTGGGGGCCCATAAAAAAAACTTATATATATATATATATATATGTGTGTGTGTGTGTGTGTGTGTGTGTAGAGAAACGCAGTAGTGAGATTCGGAGGCTAGGGTTTTACATATGATTGCCTTTTGGGGATCTGGTATTCTGATTCTGTGTTTTTTTATTTGAATTACGGAAAAATTGTTATTGGTATTGTTGATTAGTGCTTAACGTTGTTCATGTTGGTTTCTTAATATATGTTAGCTGATTGTGTGAATTAGAAGCCAAATTTCGAGAGAAAAAAAAGAAAAAAAACGCAGCCGCAGCCCTGCTCGTGTTAGAACATCAAAAGTGCATAGAACACAAGCCATTAGTTCCTCCAGAAGTAAGAAAAGAGCGTCGGGCAGAACAAAAATTTTTAAAATAATACGATTTCAGATTTGAGAAGACAAAAAACCTTCACCCGCGGCGCCCCAGGTTCTATTCTTTTATTTTTAAAGGTAGCGTTGTTGGGTTCTATTCTATCTCTATTTAATTTAAATTTGTCAATTGTTGATTGACTATTTAGTAGAAAAATAATGCCCTAAATAATAGATATATTTTCAGATTAAATATGTAAGAGAATAAAGTTTATCGTGCAGCAATCATATCTTGCATATTTTTGTTGATTAAATTTTTGGACTACTTCTTTAATATGTATATTACGAAATTATATGGGTATACATTAACATTAAGAAGATTAATTATTGTTGATTTGATTTTTATTGATAGAAGATGACTTCAAAGCATATATGCGGTGCTCAAAAGAGGAAAAGGAAACAAAAGGAGGATCAATTAATTCTTAGCCAAGCGGGAGATCTTGATAAATATTTTAAACGTAGCAACAAATACGAATCACATGAAGATGAAACATCAACACATGTGGATCAACAAATTGGAGGCGATGAACAAGATAAAGTGATTGAAAATCTTAAACCACAATCGGTGAGGATGAGGAAGTGATTGAAGAAGTTATGCATGTAAGCGTAACTCATAGTCTGAGACTATCTCTTGGAAGATCCGGCAAAGCTGGAAAAATATTGATCAAAGATGAGAGATTATCTAGTTGAAAGAGGTCCACAAAGAGCCGATGACATAATATATCCTCCCAACGAGAAAGGTAGACACTTTGATTCATCACAATATACAAGAATTTTGCCAAATGGGCAAAGATAACGAGGAGATGGCTACTTTATTCAGCTTCTTTGGATCGTATCTTTTGCTTCTGTTGTACGTTATTTGCAACTGAACATACCTCGAAGAAGATCGGGGTTCTAGCTTGATGGATTTTGTATTTGGAAAAATATGCCTGATCGTTTGAAGAGCCATGAGGAGTAAGGAACATATTCATTGTATGACTAGTTGGAAAGAACTCGAGGACCGACTTGGAAAGAAAGAGACAATAGATGAAAGTGTGCGATTACAAATCGATAAGGAAAAAGAGCACTGAAAAGGTATTGAGAAGAATAATAATAATTGTGAAGCGACTTGCTAAAAATGGTACGCCTTTTCGAGGAGATAATGAGAGGCTCTTTGTCGAGAATAATGGCATATTTTTGCGGATGATAGAGATGATGGTGAGGTTGATCCGATCTTAGAGGAGCATGTTCGACGTGCTCACACACGTGAGATACAATATACATATCTTAGTCCCGAGATTGAAATGAATTCATCGACTCTTAGCGGTGAAGTCGGAAGTGCGATCATAAAGAAGGTGAAACATGCGAAATATTATTCTATTATACTTGATTGTACTCCGGATGCAAGTCATGAGGAACAAATGTCTTTAGTTATCCGGTGTGTGGATGATTCCAAGGACTTACCAACTTTAGAAGAATTGGATTCAATTTTTGAAGGTGGATGATATACGGACTCGGACTTTCGCTCGAGCTTATTAATACACTTGAAAAACTTGATCTTGATTTGGATGATATGAGAGGCCAAGGGTATGACAACGGATCAAACATGAGTGGAAGACATAAAGGAGTGCAAAGAAGACTACTTGAGTTGAACCGAGAGCTTTTTATACTCCATGTGGTTCGCATAGTCTCAATTTGACATTGTGTGATATGGCGACGATTGCGGAAAAGCTAGAAGCTTTTTGGAGTGATCTGACAACGTCTACACATTATTCTCTTCCTCTACAAAACGGTGGAAAATCTTTAAAGACCATGTTGTTGGACTCACGGTTAAACCATTATCACAAACTCGATGGGAAAGCCATGTTGAAAGTGTTAAGGCTATAAAAGAGCAAGCTGTAAAAATTCGAGATGCTTTACTCTTTTTAGCGAGACAAGTGAAGATCGAAAACTCAAAGTGATCTTTGAAGCGTTAGCGACTAATGAGCTCAATAATTTTGAGTTTTTACTTGGAATGGTGATTTGGTATAGGATCTTACAAGCAATCAACAAAGTGAGCAAAAATCTTCAATTTGAAGGCGTAGATATTGAAATTGCTATTACACTTTTGCAAGGACTCATTGTATTTTTGATGACTTTAGAGAACATGGATTTGATCATGCCATGGATGAAGCTAAAGTTATCGCTTGTGAGATGGGTGTTGAAGCTAAATTTCGGAAAAGCGGATCATCAGTAGGAAGAAACAATATGGTGAAAGTGGTAGTGACGAGGTCAAACAATCACCGGAAGAATCTTTCGGGGTTGATTATTTCCTCTACATAGTCGATCAAGCACGATCCTCACTCCGAAAGGTTTGAAAAATTCAAGGAATACGGACTTACTTTTGGATTTTTGTTGAATGTGGAAAAGTGGAAGGCTGAATCATATGAGAGTTTGTTGAATTCTTGCATAAATCTTGAGCAATATTTGAAGCCTGATGAGAATGCGGACATTATTGGAGATGATTTATGCACGAATTATTGTGTTTGCGGTCGTATTTTTCACGTGAAAAGTCGAGAGCAATAGATGTCTGCGCTATTTGAAGAGGATGAATTGCTTCCCAAATGCTTATATTGCGTATAAGATTTTGCTAACCATTAGATTCTGGTTGCATCGTGGAAAGATCTTTCTCGAAGTTGAAGTTGATTAAGACCTATTTGAGATCAACAATGTTGCAAGGCAGTTAAGCGGATTGGCTATGTTATCGATTGAAAGAAAGCTGGTTGATGAGTTAGATTACAGACTTGATAAATACTTTTGCGTCGAAACCGCTCGGCGTGTTGTATTTAGATAAGGTAAAAAAATTTATCTCCTTTTCAATTCTTTCTCATTTGTTCCATTATTTTTATATTAATTTATCCCTCGCTTATTAAGGGCCCCATTTTCATGTCGCCTCGGGCCTTGCGAAGCACGGGACCGACCACATTATTAATTACAATCAATTCAAATCCTTTCATAAATTAGTCTATTGGTACCTCTATAAAGGCATCACAAAAATGTTATTGATCCCCATATACGCTATGTATACGCATGCCAGATATCAACTACATGAACAAGTTCGTTTCTATTTATTGAAGGGAAAAACAAACTACATATGCGAAATTATTATTGTTATATATAATATTGAACTAATTACGATTAACATGTGATGTTGACGGGAAAAGTATCACAATAAAGTTATTGATCCCCCATATACGCTATGGTATACATTTTGAAAATAATTATGTGAAAGACATAATAGTATATGAATAATGCGATATATTTTTCTTCTGCTGAAAAACAGGTAGCCATGTGTGCTACATGAGTGGCGATTTATAGAAGGAATGAGGTATCGATGCTACGGGTGAGAACTCTCTCTAGCATCACAATTACTACGGAATTTACATAAATTTTCTTATTGAGACTAATTGGTATTCTATCATATATTATGTAGGATCCATGATGGTAATAACATATCATATGAAGACCAATTCAGAGCGGAGGTCCATTCGGTACCATAAGGCATAAAGAGGAGCAAGCCCATGGTGCCAACGTTGGCCTTAATGTTGCTATCAATATGTTGGATCCTCTTATACAAGAGTTAGAATCCTCTCATGGGCGACTTTTTAATGGTATCTTGATCTATATATCATGTCAACTTTATTTAGTATTCTTAGAAAATATATGTGTAAGATTGATATTTTAATAACAGATAAAAAAAATTAAGTTTTAGACATAAGTAAAAGTTCAATTTTTTATCGAAAAACATACTCTTTAAAATCTGACGTCTCGGATCAAGTAGTACAATATTTGATGTGACTTATTAGAAATAAGTCAAGTATTATTTGTAGATTATATGGATTTAGTATGTTAGTTTTTATATAACAATCAAATAAGTGTTGTCGAACAACTTGGCCCGATTTTGCTGTGAGGAGTTATTATCTCTTTAACAAGTGAACAAAGCCGACTCACATGTTTAGTAGATTGGTCTTTGCAATGCTCATTCATGGACAAGCTAATCGATTTTGTCTAAAAAATTGAGTTTTAGACATAAGAAAAAAACAAGCTTTAAGTATGCTTTTAGTCTTGGATTCTATTCACACACTTAACCTTGCATTAACACAATGTTACATTTATTTTTGGTTACATGTCTTTTGATGTAACAAAAATTTATGGTCAAAGAAATTAATCATATGAATAGGAAAGTATGGGGGATGGTGTGGGAGGGGATATGATGGTGAAAGCGTGTCTTATAGGTGGTGTACATGGAAGGGGTATACAAGTTGTCAAATATAGTAACAAGTTGAGTGATGTTGAGAGGTTGGAGTTTCGAAGAAATATTTTTATACTTCAACGATTAGATTTCTACATAAATGCATAAAATTGCACGATTAAATTTATACTTCAATGATTTATGCTGAATATTACATGCTTTGCGAATACACAATTAGATTTATACTTTAATAATTTACATTGAACATTATGTATGGAATAATTTTATACAAACTGTGTGAATCGCACGGGTAGTACAACATATCGCAAAAAATAATCAAACCCATTTGTAAATTATAATAACAAATTAAAAAAGTTAATCTAAGACATAAGTAAGAGTTCAATAGTTTATCGAAAAAAAATCGGTGCAACGCACGGGTCTGAATGCCTCGTACAAATAAAAAGTAAACATATATACAAATAAAAAGTAAACAAATAATATATATTTCATTAATATTCTTATCCTTTTTTACATTTTAAAATTTTTTCTTGTCAAGTAATAAAAATACATTATTTTATTTTATTTTTCAACTTAATATAAATAAAAAATTTCTTTTTATTGTAATCTTAATTTAATATATTTATATTTTATATAGTTATTTTAAATATAATAACTC
Source organism: Orobanche coerulescens (assembly GCA_033398695.1). NCBI lineage: Eukaryota > Viridiplantae > Streptophyta > Magnoliopsida > Lamiales > Orobanchaceae > Orobanche > Orobanche coerulescens. The sequence continues at coordinate 147,173,302 of CM065814.1, read as the reverse complement.
AGGTACGTATTTTTTTACATATTTTCATGATTTTTTTTCAAACTGAATTGTCAATTTTTTTTTTTTTTTTTTTTGGTAAATAGATTTTCCATTTCACCAAATGAATAGAGTTTTAAGGATACAAATCAGCAAAACAGACAAACTATAGACAACAGACCAAATTCTAAAAAGCCAATAATCTAAACATTTTCTGGTCTTGGCGGCTACACATAGCAATGAGCAAGCGGCCCGTCTAATTGTCTTCTCCTTTGTATGTGTGACCACTTTGAATCTTGATTGCTTCTCTCCTTCGAGCATATAAAGCACTACGGTTCTTTGCCAATCTATACATCCCACCTTGCTAGTTTTAGAACCACATTGAGTCTTCAAGTAAGCAAATTCCTCTGTCGATCCTTATTTGAGCAGGGGATCTTGCACCATTCGATGCTTGCCTCCCAAACTTTAGCGAGAAAATGCACTTGAAAAATAGATGATTAATCGATTCCAACTCATCTTCACAAAGCCCACAGACATGATTTGCGATTCCAATAGAATCCAGGATAATCACAAGTCACCATCTTTCTTTGGATTGCCAACCACATCATAAACACACATCTTGGTGGAGCTAGATTCTGACAAATCATTTTCTTCCACTCCACCCTTGGTGCATCTCCTCTCAACTCTTGATAAACACTTGATGGAGAACTTTGGTTTTGCGAATACTCATTCCCTCACGGTAGATGCTATCACACTTCTAGATTCTAGAATCTTCCTTACTACCAAGAGGCTGAGATGGTATGGCCATGGTAGCAAGATTACGATTTTGATATAGTACCCATGGATCCATTGAACCCAATTTTATCTTTCTTTTGGGATATACACCACAACAATTCTGAGATAGCGGCCTTATTCCACCCGAAGAAATGAGTGACATTCCACCCTCCTGCGACTTTAGGCAAGCATATCTTATCCCATGAAACTAACGCTCTTTTGGATGGATTAGCCTTCCCGGTCCACATAAATATTATACGAGTTAGAATTGCCTTAATAACTGCAGGGTAAAAGAAATACGACTCCGGTATGCTTGCATACTAGCAAGCACATCCTTCACAAGTTGAATTCTTCCGGCATATGAAAGAAATTTAGAGGACCAACATTAAATTTTGGTTTGTTATCTTGTTTATCAATGGTTGACATTGGAGAATTGAAAGCTTCTTGAAGAGGAAACCCCAAGATATTTAAATGGTAGGTTCCTTTCACCATTCCAAATTTAGAGAGAATAAGATCTTGAACTTCGGTTGTTACACCTCAAGTAGACGCAACTCTTGCTTTGATTTGCTTGTAGTCCGAAACCTCAAAGAATTTAGTGAACCCCTTCATCAATTGTCTCCTTTGAATTTACATCACCTCGACAAAATAATAGTAGATCATCTGCAAAGCACACCTCCACCAAGCGAACTTCTTGCATCGTGGGTGGTATCTAAACTCATTATTGATTGAGTTCAAGTAATCCTCTATGCGGATACTCCATTACATATTACAAACAAGTAAGGAGATATAGGATCTCCTTGTCACAACCCCCTTTGTGCAACAAATGGTTTAGTGATCTCACCAATAATAGCAATATAATAAGACACAGTAGAAAGGCATTTCATGATCCAGTTCACAAATATATAAGGAAAATTCAACTCCAATGACAAATATTTCAAAAGCGGCCCTCCACGAGAATCATATGCCTTTTGTATGTCTATCTTGATCATACACATTTGTGAGATGCCCTTTCTACCATATCCTTTTATAAGTTCATTACTTATTAGGATATTATCAAAAATTATCCTCCCTTTCACAAAAGCGATTGATTCTCACTCACTATGTCTCCTAACACCCTTTGCAACCTATTAGCCAAACTTTTAGATATAATTTTGTATAGGATCTGCGGCATGTAATTGGCTTATACTCTTTAACCTTGCTAGCATGTTCAATCTTTGGTAAAAGAGATAGCAAAGTCGTATTGATGGTGCGGGAAGATAACTTTGTTGTAAAGAATTGTTGGACGTGACAATGACATCCTCTCGATAACATCCCAAGCTTTCTTGAAGAAGTAGGTGTTGTACCCATCTAACCCAGGGGCTTTGTGGGAATTCATCTTTGAATAGAGCACTGCTTTATCTCCTCCCCTAAGAAAGGCTAACATAACCATTTACGGTGTTCATGAGACCACAATCTGTCCTCTCCTATTACCTTCTTATCTACCATAGGTAGACTTGAAGTACACTACCCATGAGGTTTTCATAAAATAGCTTAATTTCTTGATGGTAATTTGAGCACATGTGTGACATCTTACGCCATCTGCACGAATCGAAACTTGATGCCTTTGTGGCTCTGTCTAGCCTTCGTAAATGCATGAAAGAATTTGGTGTTAGAATCCCCTAACTTAATCCGGCCCCCTTGATTTACATTTGCGGATATTTTCCTCTATATTGCTCCATTTCTCAACTTCTAATAACAATATTTTCCTCTAATATAAGTGATGCATCGATTTATCTTGAGCAAGGTGATTTTGAACTTCACTTAACTAAGTTCTCATGCTTGACACCTTTTCTGCGATATTCTTGAAGTGAGTTGTATTTATCTTCTTGAATTCCTATTTGAGTTCCTTTAATCTATACCAAACATTCAAGATTTTATTAGCATTATAGCTCTCTCTCCAGCCAGCCTGCAATACTCCCTTGAACTCCTCATGATGCGGAATAGCATTAATAAATCTAAAGGGAGAATGCAGGGAGATATCATCTTGATTTTCAATAGTTGAGGCAATGATCGGACACTCCTCTTTCTAGAATTTCCACCCCACACTACTAAATTGTACACATCTTCGATTAGCTACACATGCATATGAGTGTGTATATTCTAGCATCCCCTTCTTGATTATTACACCAAGTAAAGGGTGCCAATCATTCTCAACGGTCTAATTCATTACTTTGAAGACAATCATTGAAGTCTTTAATTTACGCCTCTGTAACTTGATTGCCTTGGAATCTATCTTCCATTCGTAATAGAGCATTAAAATCACCACCTATCATAAGAGGACCGATCCACGATCGAGCTACATGAGAGATGAAACACCACACATCCTTCATACATTCTACGGTATTTAACGCATAAAGCACCAAGCTGACCATCATTCCGGTGATCAAATCCGTAACCTCACAATATATAGCTTTGCTCATGATTCTCACACCATACTACATTTACTCTACTCGGATTCCATGAGATCCAGATTCTTAGTTATTTGCATGTGAGTAATTATTCAAACAACCCCAATTCTTCACTATATTAGAAGAGACTTGCTTTGAAATCTATCTTGCTTTACTCTTGTTTCCAAAACCTACTACTTCTACTTGATACTTCTTCAAAAGGAGCCTAAGCTCCTTTTGTTTGAAAAACTTATTCTGACCCCTCACATTCCACGGGAGGAGTTTCATTTCATAAGTGAGGAAATGGTCCCTTGATATATTTTGCTCATCACCCTCAAATATAAAATGCATTGCCCGATCTCATCTGCTCTCTACTCCCGATTATAGCATTAGTACTTGAAGTTTTCCTAGGCATTGACCATTTCTCCTCCTCTGCAATATCTTAAATCTCCACAACTTCCTTACATGTCTTTGTTTGTTCTTGCTTTTTCTCATTTACGGCGAGGCAGGAGCCATATAGGCACCCATTGTTGTTTTACAATTTGCCTTGGCTTTGCTTGACGAGTTTAGCTTCAGATTTCCTCTTCAAGCTACAATCATGTCCTGCAGTTAAACATGTCTTGCAGTGTGGAGGAACCCATTCATAAACAACTCTCTGCTCTACTCTTGCACCTTGATCATCTTCTATTACAATCTGATGTATCAGTGGTCTTGTTACATCAATTTCAACCATCATACGAGCATAAGATATCCGGAGTGCAGTAGAGGTGCACTCATCTGCAAACAAATGTTACCCGATATCTTGATTCTACTTAAGGCTCTGCTTCCCTAACAAGTAAGTGGCGGATTAACCTGAATCCATAGAGGCACTACCTTAAGTATTTCTTTTTCAAAACTAAAATCGCTTGCCAAGGTTTCACAATCACAGGACGATTAGCAATAGTGCGAGGGCCTTCAAATAACACCAGATTTCTCTCATCCATAGATTTGAATCGCACAACAAAGTAACCATCATTGTGATAATACACCTCTACATTCTCTATGTGAAGCTGTTTTGCAAAAAAAGTGTAGATATCGAATAGTTGGCAATTCCCGATCACATAAAGGATAACAACGAGTTTTCCATTTAAGGCCTCAATTTCTATCTCATCTCGTTCCAAACAAGCAATAGGCACCCCATCCTTTAGAGTAGGAGCAATGAAATCTAGGCGTGTGCCTTTTAAGTCGGAATACTCGAAATTACACAGGGATTTTCGGCGCCGTCTGGAATACTCTCGGCGTTGTCTCGGCTCCGGTTTGATGAACGATTACTCCCAGGCGTCGAGCCTTAGGATTTGATTTAGCTTCTGCGTCGGACCTTCAAAATTTGCGAGATCTAGGCGTCGGTGCGATTGACTCATTTGAAATTGAACTTCCAATCTCGGTGTTTTCGTTGTGGCTCGGGAACTTGCACGCGAAGCCACGGGCGGCCTCCTTCCTCGGAATCCTGCCTTCCTCTTGGTTGTCGTCCTCGCCCGGCGATCATCGACCAAAAGCGCACGTTAGCTAACAACCACTATCGTGCGTGCGAGAGCTCTTCTCTTTCTGAAACTACGATTTTGTCAATTTAATTTTTATATTAATAGAATAATTGTACTATCTACCGAGTTAGATTGTCATTTTAATATATTTTTATTGCGTCTTATTTTTTTCAAGTACTTTTATTTTTATTTTAATTCTTGTTTTTAATGTTCTTTTTTGTATAGATATTTTAAAGCGTAGATGATATGCTAGATTGAGTGATGTACATTTCACGAAAAAATAAATTTATTATAGTTATTGATTTTAATAATATATTTAAAAATATTATATTTCTTTATTATATTTTCTTATAATGTATTTTGTATTATATTTTTTGTTTATCTTATTTTCTAACAATATATTTTAAAATAATATATAAAATATGAGAAACTATTAATTTTAATAATAACAAAAAAAGAATATTGATGTTAAATATATTAAGATAAAATAAAATAAAATTGATAAAAACAAACAATAATAAAAAGTAAAACAAACGATAAAAGGGGAAGGGTGGGGGTGGGGGAAAGAATTTAAGTAAAGGGGTAGAATGAAGCGGGGTTGTCAGAAGGGGGCCCTATTGTGTATAAACCATAGCCCCCTTAGTGTTACTATGTGACAAGTTTCTTCTGCGCGTCAAGATTAGTCGTTATCATCATAAATACATAGGAATCATAGGAGTTTACTATCCCCTTTAGCTCCCTTCAATTGTGAAAGAGAAGTGTTAACCAAACCATTCGGCTTGAGGTCTTCCACTTTAAGCGAGGGATTTGAGTTCGAATTCTATAACAAAGCTTATTTATTTAAGAGGTATGACCTCTTTGCCTCTTTTTACATCAACTACGAAAGCGTCGAGCATGTGTAATTTTTAATTTTTCTAAGAAATATTACGCAATTAGTATATAAAAAATGGGCCCTAGTAATTTGGAGGCTCGCCATCGCAAACTCCACCCCCAACCCCCAATTGGGCCGACCTGCATAACCTTCCGGTACATTGATGGAGCAATTAAAAATTGAGGACTTCAAGTGCATTGGGAATGTCGATCTCGGTGGGAGGCAGTAGGTGAATGGGTGTGATCTGACATGAAGCAATCATTGGGAGGCATGAACTCGGTGGGAGCTGTAATTTGGATTAGTAGGTCTAGTTGTGGGACGATTCATTATGCATGGTAGTTGAGATATTTAAGAATCGGGAAGTCGGGTACACATCTGCGATTTAACTAATAGCGATTTTGAAAGACCCGAGTTATTGTCGCGATCACTAATCAAGTCTAAATTTGGTACTCGATATATAAAAAAGTGTTGCTAACCATCCCCAGTGCCAACACTCCCACCTTTTTATTCCTTTGGGTATTCACTTTTTATTAGTTTACTTGCATTTTTATTTTAGTTTAAATATAACTAATAGAAATAATTTTATGCTACTTTGTTATTACCCAAATTAATAAATTTTTTATATTTTTATATATTATTTTCAAATAAAGTATTAGAAAATAAGATAACTAAAGAATATAATATAAGAACTATTACAAAGACAAATACTACAAAAAATATGATAAATACAAGCATTAATGAATTACATTAATTATAATCAAATATGACCACACTTGTATCTTTACTCCATATGGACCACCATATTCTCTATAATCTTCAATTACATTGCACCATTATGACAATAAGATAAGTGGTACAAAAATAGTAAGAATTTTAAAATCCTGAATATAACGATTGTTAACCAACTCAATTGCTATGTTGATGTTGGTGAAATAAAATTGGAACGGACCTAACAAGTATGTAAAACAAGTGTTACTACGATCGGTAATGTATGCACCATAATATTGTAATGTGTTACGACAAATACAAACACATCGTGCGAATTTACCATATATGAGGTATGACTTTGTATAATATTTTTTTTCATTTTTTTTTTTGCATTCTTTTATTTATTTTCTTATTTTTTTTACAGTATTCATTTTTTTCCTTTCGTATGCTTTTATTCGTTTTCTTATTTTTTTTTCATCTCATTTTTTTCGTTTCTTTCGGGTTTCAATTATTTTGTTTCCAGTTACTTCCTCCAGTATATCTTTTTTTGAATAGATATTTCAAACTAGAGATAAAATGTTAAATTAGGTGGAGGAAAAATATATTTGTTATAGTTAATCACAAACCCACAAAGAAAATATGTAACAAACTTCCGAATACACTCATATTTAGAAAATACCAACCACAGGATATCTTAAACTTGGAGAAATGTTAAAAGATGTCTTGGTGCCAAAATTTGGTTGTCCATTCTTTCTACGAGGTGTACCAATTCATCTCGATGGTGGCATGTAGGGTGTTATTGTTGTGTGCGGAGGCATAATCATACCCACACAATATTTAGAGGGTCATGAGTATCCATCAAGACAAACACGGGAAGGAGAATGCATTGTTAACCAAATGGCGAGATTACGATATCGGTTTATTCTTAACTCTTTGAAAGAATATGACCCTTCAAACACTATAAATATTAGAAGTTTATTGTGTGCAAAAGGGATTTGTTAAACCACGTTCAATACGATTTGTCCCAGCGAATCGGTAGAGGTAATTATATTGTTTTATTAAATTTTAATATAATTTATCCACTCAATAACTAACGAGCGAGCTTTGATTTATGCGAGTTATTTTTATCATACGAATTGGACACCCGATAAATTACGGATATTGTTCAAATTCATAAAGATAGTATTGAGTTACATGCACAATTTTCTATTATAGAGAAAATGCATGCAAGGTACCAACTTTGTTTCTTAAGTTTCAAGATGAAATTTCCTTTTAAAATGGAAAATGTAATATAGTATTTTTGTTTTTCGTATTTTTGATTTGTTGACTTGTTTGTACACGTTATGATTTTTATGACATGTTCTCTTTTTCACGATTTGTAACTCAGACGAATTTCTTGATTATCTTGAATTATTCAATGAATTTGGCTATCTTTGTCAATTTTGAAATGGTATCACTGGAGCCCATTTTCTTGTATTAGAGTTGAAGTTTCCCATATTTAATTTAGCGCTTGAGTTTGTATGTTGATGGTCTTCATAAGCGCTTCATATTTTGTTGTGAACCATCGAGTTTGCATGGTTGAGTATGTCAGGACTACATGATTACGTTGTTGTCGTAGGCATACCGTCACGCTATGCGGTCGATAGCGTGCGCTAATATGCGGCATTAGCGCACGCTATCGAGATGGTTACCGCATACTAAATGCTTCTTTTGCAACCTCGAGGCCGTCGATATTTGGCTTGACACGAGCGTAGCCCAGCTCTGTCATCCTCCGCTGGCTTTATCTCGGCACCTTATTTTAGTCTTAGCATACGCGATATGCGGTATTAGCGCATGCTAACGTGGTCGAATGGAACTCTATGTATTGAAGCACGTTAGCGCATACTAACGTTAGCAATAGTGCACGCTAAATTTGACCATATATAAATGCCTGAGACAACTTTTTGCACTTTTCTCATTCTTCAACCCTAAACCAATGTGAGGCGAAAAGGGGTGACTTGGAGGCTATTATATTGGTATAATCCTTCTTCATCTATCATCATCCATCGGTTAATAACAAAGATTTATCAACATCGAGTACATTTTTTTCTTTCAAATCAAGGTAAATCTTCTAGAATTCTATTTTGGAAGTGCAGGAGGTTTTATTAGATTTGTCCGTTCAATCCCTTTTGAAGCTTCAAATCCTTCAGATTATATAGTATCCACTTCATATTAGTATTTCCACGTACGAATTTATGAATACTTTTGGGTGTTTTTCTATTTGAGATGTTTGAATGATTTCCAACCTTTTTGTGAAGAAGTCAGAATTATACAAATCGTAGGCGGGACTTCAGACGTTTTTCGTATTGTTTCAATTTAGTTTAGACATTAATTATTTATTACGGATCGTTTAAGTCCAGAAGTTTTGGTTCGGTTCCACTGCAAGTGATTTTCTTTCGCTCACTATCTCTGCGCAAGAGGGTTTAGGTAAGTCACCAAGCATAGGGGTGTAAACGAGACGAGACAACTCACGAGCTACTCGAGATCGACTCGGTCAACACTCGACTCGAGTAAGCTCGACTCGATCTCGAACTTCGAACTCGACGACATAGAGTCGAGTTGAGCTACAATACTCGACTCGATAAGCTCGTGAAATACTCGATTTTTATATATAATTAGTTTTATAATATAATTTGTAAAATATAATGTAAATAAATTAAATTGTAAAGAAACTATTTGTAAAAAAATTGAGACTCAACGATTTTACGATTTCACGTTTTGTTTGTAAATGCATATATAATTAGAATACAAATAGTGACAAGCTGTTTAAATTAGTAACTAAAATAATACAAATAATAAAGGCAGTTCCACTTATTCCCACATCGGCTAAGAATAATAGTCTCAATCTTATAAATCTCTATATAAATGGTGCTTGGAACTTTGATCGAGCTTGAGTTCGAGCTTTTTTGAGCTTGAGTTCGAGCTTTTCGAGCTTCAAGCGAGCTCGAGCTCGAGTTCGAGTTTAGAAAATTATTCTGAGTTAGTCGAGTTTGGACTTCAACTACTCGCGAGTTTTCGATATCGAGTTCGAGCACGAGAAATTGTTATCGAGTTCAAGTCGAGTATCTTGATACTCGAGCTCGACTCGCATCATTTACACCCCTAAGTCTAGACATGCGACCAAGCGAGAGGGTACCGGTGAGCGATCGCTCACTTTCTTAAAGAAGGAGCTGGCATTCATTTATTCGGCGGTGAATTTTTGTCAGGCTTTTTCTATTTGGGTGAATTCTCCAAACTCGTTACACAGGGCTATAAACATGACCTTGGAGAGGTCGGTTGCAAGGATTTTTGCGAAGAGATGCGAGGCTTAGAAATTTCAATTTTCATATTTCCATTGTTTTCGCAATTATTTCAATTTCTAATTGGGATACTTAGACTAAAGCTTACTTTGCAACTTGAAAAAATGTAGGATTTATTCCTTATTTTAATCATAGGCTACATTTTTGAAATTAGCAATTGTTTTTAAGTTAAAATAATCGAAGATAAAGAAATTAAGTTAGATACTTACTAATTTGTCCTTTTAAGGAAGATTCAATCGAAGCGTATATCGTTAATATATCTAATGTGCAGTTGCGATCCTCTTAAAGAGACTTCTTGATAATTTAACCAAGAAGCAAAGTCAAATTCTTATGGGTTTATTAAACCTTGATGCATCTCTCCATCGATTTGCATTGACCTAAGTTCGGTTCCTTAATATATCCATTTAATTGCGTTTTTTTTTTTCTTGTTGTTTTGTTTCCTAAGATGTCTTTTCTTTTTTGTTTGTTATTTTGTTTTATAAAATGCATGTTGATTTTCTCATTGCTTCGCTTGAGACATTTATATATTTTCCATAATATCAAAGAGAAGTAGAATCGAGTAGCCCAAGAGAGAGCAGATAATATAAACATGTATTGCGTTCTGAAAAGTGAAAAGAATGAAAGTGAATAAATTTTTTAATTGTAGATCCAAAGTAGGCCTACCAATAAATTGATTATCATAAACCGTCTGAGATCTTGTGTTTAAACCCCACGTACTTGAATAACATGAATACAATCATACTCATGTAGTCAACTAAATAAGTATACATTAGTACTCTGCTTGACAAGATAAATTTTATTGTACTCATATTATATGAGCATTATATTACTCATATAATACGAGCATTTGTACAAAAAATATATCGCCACACGACACATATATTGCGATAATAAAATGATTAATTTGATGTTGTTCTTGAGAATCCTTGCGAGAATGAATTATTGCAAGTGTCGAAGAAAATTATGAACATATTAAATTGACTATATAGATGAATCGAGGATGTTGATTCATAATTTAGGACTTCAAAATGAGGATAAGGAGCAGGAAAACTCAAGAGCAGTTACGCCTAAGATTTTATTTTATTTTAAAATCGTTTTTTTCACGTTTTCGGGTTGCATTTCGTCAAGAATTCCATCAACGCTCCATTCCTTAATATTATCGATTGGCTTAGTTACGGGGAAAAGAATCTCAATTAGCTAGCTCAATAGTGTGTTTGTGGGGGTGGGGTGGGGGTGGGGGGATCATGCTGCCAAATCAAAGGCAAACACAAAGAAAAGCCCATTATTGAATAAGGGTGTAATGAGCTGAGCTGGCCGTGAGCTAAGAAGTTCGACAATTCTAGCTCGAGCTATTTGAGTAGGTGTCGAGGTCGAACTCGAGCTCAGTTATACTTGACTCAAAGGCTCCCCTACCGAGCTTTAGCAAATTTATAATTTTACCCTTAGTATTGTTTCATTTGTTTACATATATACCTTAATTATATAGTAAATAATATTTTCAACAAAAACAAATGACATCCTTAATCTATTTTACTAAAACTATATCTCTCTGGAGTCGGGCGAGTAGATCTGAGCTTATCCGGCTTCAAGCGAGTCCAGCTCGAAAAATACAGCTCGAGCCCGACCTTCGGACCCCTGTGCAAAAGCAATCAAAGGCATTCATGGGGAGTTTTGTGAGTGAGCTCAAGCTCGAGCATGGTCATGCTCGACCAGCGCAGTCGCTTATACCCCAGAACTGATAGGAACCAGACTCCCAACCCTTTTTCCCAATAACTAAGGCAAATGGGATATGTGATTAGGAATAATACATGTCAGCACATTTCCTTAATATTTTCCAACTTAGTCCATAGCAACATTCGACCTTATAGAACACGTGAGTGGCATCAGGATTTGCTCCAGCTTGCAATAAGAGGTTTATGATTTCTACATTACCACCATCGCAAATTCAACAAGAGGAGCAGCACCCATGGGAGCAGATAAGGTTTCTATGAAATCTAGTCACCAGTTACTACCACATTTTCAATGTGCATATAATAAAACCACACAATCAACTGCTACTATATATGAATCTGGAAACAGATAAAAGGAGTAATATATTTAAAACAAAAAAAAAGGAAGTTCAATCATCAATCTAACATTACATACTCGGAAGCTATGAAGCAAGAAAGACATCATTAGTTAATTAGTTAAAAGATTTGTACAAAACACCATGGACTATGTTCTGTGGAAAAATGATACGAATTCAGATTTGTCGGGCCCAGTACCAGTCCTATAAGTTTTGTCTAGAAGGCCCAATGAAGGGTAAAATAGGAACAATAGCTATAGTCGTTAGGATTAGAATAAATAGAATAGAAGGAGCATGTTAGGGGGGTGGGGATATATTTGTTATTTGATACGGTTTAGTATCGGCTCCAGCTTGAAGCTGTGAGAGAGGGTTTTCCCTTTATATATAATTTGATCGTGTTAATCTTCAATCAATTTCATATATTTTCTTCCTTTCTTACACTATTTCACTGAACCCTAATTTCTGTTCTTCATCATCGGTGTTTTTAATTGCCTGTAATAGCGCTATGTCGCGTGCTTTTGTGCTAAATTTCAGAAAGCGCGACATGGCGCGTGGCCAGTAGAGTCTATCCCTTTTTTGCGCGCGCTATTTGCTCACTGTGGTAGCGCGCGATAGCGCTTAATACCTGCGCTATTTGGGTTTTATCAGAAAACCATAATTTGAAATCTGAAGCAGGTTTTATCAGAAAACTGCGCTATTTGGGTTATTAAAAACTTATAACTATTAGGGTTTAGGGACAAACTGTCCACAGCAAAACTTCAGCAGCAAAAAAAAAAAAACTTACGCAGCAAAAAAAAAAAAAATATGCAGCAAAAAATTACGCAGCAAAATGAAAACTTACGCAGCCAAAAAAATAGAGTTCCGCTTACTACAGCCGACTTCAGGAAAAAGAAAAGAGAGTTCCGCAGCAAAGCATACATCCCAACCGGCTCCCCATTTGACAGTTAAGTACTCTTTTCTAAATTCTAATGTCTTCCTCCAGCTCAAGATATTGCTTGGAAGTATGCTTCTTAAAATGAAGGGGATAAGTATATTATGTGTAAGTTTTGTAATCACAAATCAAATGGGGGTATTACCCGTATCAAAGAGCACTTGGCTCAAACACACAAAGGTGTTTCACCTTGCCCAAGTGTTCCAGATAATGTTAAGAAAGAAATTGGTGAATGTATTGAAAAGGCCAGGGTTTCAAATTGGTGAGGGTCCAGCAGGTAGGAGTATGCTTTATGTCGGGGCTGGTAGTAACACTCAATCTTCAAGCACAATGGATAAGTTTGTTAGCTCTACACCTAGGCAAACTACCATCAATTCTGCATTCAAGAAAGAATTGAAACTGAAGTCGAAAAGTTGGTCGATTTATTTTTACTGCTTGCTTGCTGTTGAAGCTTCAATGGTGGTCGACGAGGCTAAGGTACACAAAATGCACTTTACTCAAATAAAAATAGTAACATGAAAGTTTGAGCAGTATGTAGTGAAATTGAAATTTCATGAAACTGATAATAGAAAAGAAAAAACTCTAATACTCCCTAATGGTGACACGGTGGCTTTTGGTAAACACTAAACGTCTGATGCCCTCCAAGCTATCAAATATTGATATATCACTGCATCACATATACATATGGTAGCTCACCTTATAGAGATGTAGAACTCTCTAAGATTTGACCCGACTTTTGCATAAATTTAGAGGAGAGACGAAAAGAAAAAATAACATGGTGCCCCATGTTTAATGATATAGAAACTTATAGTATGCTCCACTTTGATCACTTGTTATAATGAATTACATCCACCCGACATCCGAGAACAATAAAACCATTAAATACACCTTATTTCTTATCTGATATGCTCCATACGAACTATAATAATGATAAGAAATAAAAATAGTAACATGAAGTTAAATTACCTAGCTGTAAGACTTAATTTATGAACAATGACGATAATAAAAGCTATATACAATGAAACTAAATCATTATGCTCATAAGCCCAACCCAATTTTCTCTCGTGAGTTACTTTCTCATACAATGTCACTTACTGAAGTTTGGAAGAAGCATTTTTAATGAAAAGTTGGAGTTTTCGATGCCACTTTTTGGGAGAAGTGTGGTGGGAGGAGTTTAAAATGATGGTTGATCGCATTACGTAACAGCTATCTCAAATCTTGTATCGTTGCCGTCATCTGCATCCTTGCATGTATGAGATCAGTGGATCGTCCCTCATGCTTTTTCACCAGACCGCCATGGCAGAGCATTGCACCCCGGATCTCACTCTAAATGTATATCCGTAAAATCTGCAGAATTCATATTTTAGTTCTGCCTGAGAGATCGTGACATATCCCTTGAGAAGCAATACTTGTTCTCTCGTGAACATCTTAATACATAATATGAGCTCTCAACCTCCCTCTCAGTGGAAGGCTACAAGTCATTTAGAACCACGATGTTTTCGTATTTATAGCTCCCATTTCAATAACCGTTAGTTGTTCATTGAGAAGCGCGACGATGTTATTGTAGTGTAGTAAATACAGACGAGATGTTCACAGGGTGCTCGCGATGCACTTGTACGAAACATACGCCGATATTTCTGATTGGCTATCACGAAAATTTTGTTTGAGTTAAATACGATCAATATTCGATTAGTTGTTCATTTGGGAAACACGAGCTTGATGTTGTGTGGTAACATGTCGTATTAGGAGCGAGATGTTTTAGGGTACTCCTAAATGAACTATCACAAAGAATAAAGTATTATTTAAATGACTAGATGGCTGCTTTGCCACGACTGCTGAGAGGGTTAGGGAGTGCATGTGCATTGGTGTGAAAGCAGTAATGTTTCCTAAAATCAGCTGATCTCAGGAGAAGTAGGAGAATTCAGACATTCACGGTCAGGTAGGCGTTATGCGCATGGGCTGAATATGGTACGATCCGTTATCTAGCCCATGCGAAAGGAGCGTAGAAATAAACAGCGACATGTGTCATTGCGTTTTCTGTGTATGATCAGCCATCATTTAAACTCCGACACCCTCCCAAAAATATCAGTATCATCAGCTCCAAGCTTTCATTAGGAATCTTTCCAAAGCTATGAAGATGAATGAAAAGAAAAGAAACCTGAGGAAAATTAGTTAGGAACAATAAACAGATCAGAGGGTTTGTTCGCCGTGTTCATGCGACCTCTCAATTTTCATTTAGCTCGGCATTTTTCGTGTTGCTATTTTGCTTCTGCTCGTTGCAGAATTTAGGATGGATATATACAAACAGTTGGCTAACGGTTTTATTGTTCCTTAGATCTTCGTCATTGTTATTTTCCGCCTGCTCAGGAACAAGAAGCATCTTATAGGATTAGAAGTATATTGTCAAACATACCATATTAATTTTTATTTTTGGTCTCCCCGATTATCGCGGTTAGCTTATACGAAAATTCTAGTTATAGCATTCTGGTATATATGTTATGTGATCATCTCTGTTGGATTGAGCGTCTGCGTTTAATCAAGCCGCGTGTCTGTGAGAGTAATAAATTTTTTCTCTATTATTGTTCATGTAAGCATTCGATTCACATAATCAACTTTCATATTATAACCTTTGTTTTGCGAGCCAGACTTCGATATCTTGGTAATACCGATGTTGTCAGTTGTGGGGATATTACATTGATTATTAGATTTTTGCATGTTGGCGAACATTACCTTGCTCACTCTGGTGGGAATATCATGATAAAGTACAAAAAGATATTCTTACCTTATTTATAGCTATGATTTTAGCGATTGAGATCAGTTAAAAGCGATAAAATAGTTTATAAAGTATTACATATATACTCCTTATTCTTTTTACTAATTTGGATTTATCTGTTTTGACCAACTCCATCTTCCCATTTTAGGAAGAGACAACATTGAAATAGGATTCAAGGTATCAAATGACTTAGGACATGCAGCCATGTATAACTATCTGAGAGACCAGGAAAGACATATATAGAACTTGCCGATTTTTAGGATAATATAAATTTACCATACTTTTCTTTTTATTTGTACATAGTGTGAGAATTACATATAAAGAAAATTTTGTGCTTGAGGAGAGAGGCAGGAGAAAGGGAAATGTAGATGTATAGAAGAGGAGCATCATGACCGTTTATAAATATTAATTTGGTGGGACTATAAAGACTAACTTCGATGTCTATGGCAGGGGATTAGGGAGTGTTTTGTATTAACTTTATGTTTAACAAAAAAAGCATTCTATGATTAATCTGAGTTTTGACATTTTCTCGAATTAAAACATATCGGTGTTTTTGGTAGTACATCAGTATCTGCTTGAAAAAATAATTTACCCTCTTCTCTCCATTCTCTCTTTTTGTATGGAGTTTAATAATACTTTATAATAATATCAAAATGTTCAAAAACAAATTCAAAACACTTTATTCAGATATTGAATTAAATTAAATAGACAACTACTTATGCACAACCCAAAATACAAAGACTTTCTGGGAATCTCGAAAAGAACCACTCAACCCGACCAATTTTTTTAATTTTTTTTTTTTCTTTTTCTTAAAGCGAGCAGACCTCTCCGGGGTGATCTCTTTCTCTTTCTTTCTTTCTCTTTTTTCTTCGCCCGTCACGGCTTGCCTCATGGTTCTAAAATTGTTGGCCATTTTTTTTTCTTCCTTGGAGCAAGCAAGCTGTATTCATCTGGCGTATTTTTCTTTTTCTCACAATGACATTGGCTATTTCTGATAAGTTTAGAATCAAATACTTTCCATACAGAAGTAATCTCGTAGTTCAATTATATCACTGCAATATAAAGGATAATTGGTATATCACTAGCAATTCTTTTTTTGTCGAGATTTGATCGTTCATTTTTCTTTTTAACGTCAATGCTTGACTGTTTTTTCGCTGGCGAGTAGCCAGATCACTATAATAATAATATCAAAAATATAAGTAATATGATAAATTTTAAAAAATAATCATAGAATATTAGATAGGGCAATTAATTTTTCAGAACTTTTTTCACAAATCTTAACCGACCTTCTACGAAGCGGTTTTTCCAACGAAGCGATGGCGGCATGCGGCAATGGTAGCGGTTTCAAGT
Source organism: Orobanche coerulescens (assembly GCA_033398695.1). Classification (NCBI taxonomy): domain Eukaryota; kingdom Viridiplantae; phylum Streptophyta; class Magnoliopsida; order Lamiales; family Orobanchaceae; genus Orobanche; species Orobanche coerulescens. The sequence goes on along the minus strand of CM065814.1, from coordinate 147,156,570 downwards.
CTATCGAAGGGTTTCAATTATTAAATCAAATCATTTGCCAAAGAATTATTTATTTATTATTAGGTTTAAACAATTTACAACACTTTATCTACTTTCAAAATAAACTAACCATTTCAGTCATGTACATGTGTGCTTTAGTTTATTAGTATAACACTTATGAAAATGTCTAGATATAATCTATCTTTTCGGAAACTGGTTGGATTCTCTGATGGCCCTTTTTGAATAAATTTCTCTTAATTTATTATCAAGCATATCCAGTGCTTGGATCATATATATCTGAAGAACAATTGATGTTCATTATAAGTATGTATTATCATTATCATTAGTGATACACACAATTCTATTGTGTATTTTTGATATTCTCATTAGTGATGCTTTCATTCTCATTGTTGACAGTATAAGTCTCATTCCATATCATTTCATTCTGATTTATTTTCTTAACATTAAAATGCCTACTTTTTCATAAATTTATCCATAGATCCTTTTTGAGATAGTATTAGTTGTTCAATTTTCTGTTTTACTTTCTTTCGAGATAAATGTTTTCTAGGCAACATAGCATTATTCTATCTGAACAAATAAAGTGCAATAATGCAGAAAAAACAAGTAAAGCGAAAACACCTGATTTTAACTTGTTTTTATGAGTGTAATCTCTTTTCCTTTTGAGTTGAAGTTTTCAACTTCAGCTCAACGAAAACAACCGTCATATATGTGGGGACAATGAGCGTCGGGTCCATCTTGACAAACTTACCTCTAGATCGGGGGTGAGCTCGAGCCTCTTTGGGGAGTACTGGGACAGGGGACAATCCCCTACAAGTGCGTGTGTGTGGAAAAAAAAAAAAACAAGTCAACAATTTTGGGAAGACAAGCTGACAAAGAGATTCATGAGATATCCTTTAGACCCAATTTCAAATCAAAATCAGAAATGAAATACAGCATTCCTTGACAATTTCAAGTAGAATTCAAAACGAAATCAAGTTCCACACAATTTCAGAAGCAAGTGAGAATTTCAAGCATTCACTACCATTTCAGAAATCAGAATTCATTCAAAGAAAAAATTAGACAATTTCAGACAAATTCAGAAACAAAAATTCAGGAGCTCACATAGACAGATTTCAGAGCAACAGACCCTTCAGCAGCCACGCACGCCTTCACCTTCGCGAGTTCACTCTTCAGATATCAGAAGTTCAAATTACAGAACTTGAATAAGAAATGCATTGAGCACAATTTCAGAATTAGCAAACTGCGATTGAGGGTCATTCAGAAGCAAATCTGAAAACGAAAATCTGATTCTTTGAGAGATGAGACCATTTAAAGCAAATAGTTAATTCAAATTTCAGGCCTTACGGTTAAATCATAGCAAATCGTAAAATCAAATGGTACTTACTTTTGGTTCTTAGTTATCTTCAATCTTATTACAGTTGGTAGGCAAATGCGCGATTAGGCGTGGTGGGGCGCGATTTGGTGCCATCAATTCCCGAAGAATCGCTGTCTGCAAATGGGCCCTAAAATTGGGTGGCCACTGAACCCATCACGCACAAACATGGATGAGAAAAATGCCATTGATTGGCAAAAGAAAAATGCTACGTTTCACGGGAATTCTGTTTTTATGTAGAGAGGAAGTGAGACTAAACAAACAGTCAAACCATTAAATACCGCCATTTCTTGTACAATTACTATTCAGTTAACCAAGCCCAGAAAATACCAATCATTCGTGCACCTTGTTCTTATTACAGTTACTGTAAATTTGACAACTGAAAGATATACCACTAATATCAAATAATTGTAGTAATTTTTTCAAGTATAACTAAAATCGAAATAGCATTGCTCATCTAACAAATAATCATTCTTCCATTATCTCATTTTTTACATTTAAGGGCAAAATCACAGTAGCAGCAAATGCGTTAATAAAAAAGCTACATGTCTCGTCGTGGTTGGAGAAGTCGAGACATAAGATGGCTTGCACCTTGTATCACCATACTACCTAATGGTGACATCGGCCCTAAGCGTACGGGGCCCTCTGACCTATCAAATAAGTGATATATATATACATCCATTATGTAGAACTCCACCTGCATCGTGGGGAGACTCAAAGAAAAGAAATAACGCGATGTTTTGACAATATACGAATTTATAATATACTCCCTAAGTCTTTGTTATAAGTTTCTTTTTTTTAAACGACCATATGTATGTATATAAAAATCGAAAACTCTGGCAAACACTAGAGCAAGGAAAACTTAGATTGCACAATATTTAAGAGTGTTGCTGACAAACCGGTTTCTAAAAGTGTACACTCTTTCTGTTACAAAACCGAAATACAAGCAAACTCTTCTCCATCAACAATCTGTCTCTGTTTACCACTCGATAAACACTTAACATTGTCTGAATCTACATAGTATAAATTGTATTTTTCACTGCACTCTATAACTTACTTTTCTTTTAATGACATTGTGAATGATATATCAATGGCGAGAAAATGAGTCAACTCTAACAAAATCTAGCATTAAACATCTACCCATTTGAAAATCGCATTCCATTATCCTGTTTGCCACCTAGCACTTAAGAAACAATGATCAAAGGCACTCTACCTCCAAATCACAAATCGGACATAAGATAGAGAGAAATACCATCCTTGATCAATATGAGTGAGATTTAGTTAAATACTCTAAAAGTACCTTTAAAAACATTAATTTCCTACTTTTACACTTATTAACAATGCTTATTCTCTCAAAATTTATTTTTATGGATATAAGAACAAGTCAAAGGATATTTTGTAGTAGCCAGTTTCTGATAATTACAAACAACTTGATAAAGAGACTTATATGTTGGACTATTTTAATTACCTCAATTGAAACTTATGATAAGGACGGAGGGAGTAATGATGTATCAATTTCATAATTTATTTAATGAAGAAAATATTTTACATATCTTTTAATTATGCCATATATAGTACAATGTCTATACGTCACTGGTTCCCTTCTTTCCCATAAGTATACATTTATTTTTGTCCCCCCCCCTCTCTCTCTACACAAGAAATTCTTCTTTGAAAGTACTCCGTCACACCATACAATAAAGGCAAGAAAATACAAGAAACTTATATATTTTGGTGCAAAAAACGAAAAGTTCTATATACAAGTCTTTTTCTGGTCTCTATATCAAGCCATATTCGACGATGTCCCAAGTTGCCTTGTCCTAGAATCCCATTTCAACGTTCTCTTTCAAAGTGGAAATATGGAGTTAATTTCTTGGTCAACAAAACAAGATCAGTCCAAAGTAGTAAAAGAAATAAGAGGTATATATGTATATATTTATATGATCCTATGTGTGTAGACTTTTCATGACCTGAAACAATTTTTTTTCATTTTCTTTGAATCTGTGAAAAAAAAACATTGGAGTTTGCTATGTGAAAACCATTTTTTTCTCTCCTTTTTCATATTTTTTCTTAGCACTGGCATATCCACCACAAACATCATTGGCGTTGGAAAACTCAGGAACGGTGGTTCACAAGGGAATCTACAATAGATTTAGACATACTACAATTAAAAGAATACTGCTACATTGTGATATATATAATTCTATATTATATTTAAATATATATTTCTGTATTTAGTTGTATTATGCTCCGATACTTTCAATACAACATATAATATTTGCAATAACATATGCAATATATATTTAAATATTTAATACCTCATTATTCTCAGTCGTGGATAAGTTATGTTTGACCAACTCGGTCAGATTATACAAACAAAGCTCCATGAAGCACTCAATGAACACGATGTTTTAGTGATAGTACATCAGAGCACCCTGGAACAACTGACAAATATTGATCGCATAAACACGAACAATATTTTTGTGATAGTCATTTAGAACACGATGTTTTAGTGATAGTACATCAGAGCACCCTGGAACATATTGCTCTGGACGACTACCACAATAACATTGTTCGTGTTCATACAATCAATATTTGTCACTCGTTCATTGAGTGCTCCATGGAACTTTGTCTGTATAATCCGACTTAGTTGGTCAAACATAACTTATCCACAGCTGCGAAGCTGAGAATAATGAGGTATTATATATTTAAATATTATACTATATATATTATTGCAAATTACATGATGTGATGAAAGTATCGGAATATAATAGAACTAGATACAAAAATGTATATTTATATATAATATATAGAGTTATATATATCACGACGTTAGCAGCATGCAGCCCGTCTGAATCCATTATAGATTCCCTTGTGAACCACCGTTCCTGAGTTTCCGACACCAATGTGACTTGTGGTGGATATGCCGGTGCTAAGAAAAAATATGAAAAAAAAGAAGAGAGAAAAACTGATTTTGAGCAAACTCTAATATTTTTTTTCAAAGTTTGTTACAGTTCATGAAGAGTCTACATAGACATTGTATGAATTTGGTGGTACTGTAAAGACTAACTGATGTCTGTGGCATGGGGAGTGCTCTGTGGTAACTTTATGTTGGCTGAAAAGCATTCTATGAATAATCATGAGTTTCACACTTTTTCTAATTACAACATCATCGGTTTTTATTAAAAAAAAAGGAATCTCTCTAAACATCACAAAAAAGCAAAAGGCTCGCAGCTTGTTTACAAGTCTCTTTTGGCGAAAATACCCTCCACAAATATTACTCCTTCAATTTGACGACAGATGTTAAGTTTAAAGTTAATGAAGGATGTTAAATGACTATATGAAACTTGCTTATTACAAATTTCGTCCTATTCTAAGTCTTCTTTGGTGAATGTGTGAATCTTCTATATTTATAATATAAAGGACAACGGTATTATTTTGTTGTCATAGTATGCACTATAAAAACCAGTTTACCCCTTTTTCTTCATTCTTTCTTTTTGTATTGGATTTAATAATATTTAATAACAATATCAAAAAATGTTCAACAACAAATTTTAAAACATACTTTTAAAATATTAAATTAAATTAAAAAGACAACTACTTATCCAACATAAAAAAAAAAAATCTGCTGCAATCTCCAATGGGCCTCCAACCGACCAATTTTTTAACTTTTTATTTTTTTTCTTTTTTACGCTGCCGCCGCGGACCTCCAAATGACCGGCCATTTCTCTTTTTCTTTTCTTTTTTTATGCCAGGTCTCCCAAACATAGACTTTGCAGACTTTGAGCTATAGAAAAGGGGGAGTCTTTTTAGCATCTTCACCGACTCCCAAACATAGAGACTTTGCAGATTTTTCTTTCTAAAATTGATAATAACTAAAAATGCAATATATTCTCGGTAATTAAAGTGTATATAACTTGCTTAATAATTGAAATATTTCCCTTCAGTTGACAAAAGCTGACAAAGATTACGGATTTCTCATAAATAAAGATATTTGAGGGATCTACTTATGAACAGTGTTCACAAAATCGGCGAGTCAAACACATTGAAAGAGAAACATAGGGAGGCGGCTCGAGTTTTCATGAGGAAGAAGAATAAAAAACGAAGAGAAGAAGCAACAGCAAAATAGAAAGATTGCGGCTGTTAGGTCTCCTATAAAGGGCAGCCCGGTGCACGAAGCGTCCCCGCAAGGCGAGGGTCGCCGGGGAAGGGTCCTACCACAAGGGTGTATACGGGCAAGCCTTCCCTTGCCAATTAAATTGGCAAGAGTCCGCTCCTAGGACTCGAACCCGTGACCACCGGTCACACGGCAACAGGTCTCCAATATTTTAAATTATTTCATTTGACTCCGTTTAAGTTTTATAATTTATAAAAACACCCCCATGTTTTTGTTGTTAGCTGGATGTTGGAAAACTAATGTCAGAAATGTCCCCTTTATTAAGGTTTCCTCATCATATACCCCTATTTTATATGAAGATTTCGACTTTTCAGGGATATTATAAACTTTTTTTGTCGTTTGGCAATCAACTGACTCATTGAGTAAATTAAGGTTTTCTCTAGGCTTCATTGTGAATACAAAAGTTATCAAATTTCATTTAAGGTCATATCCAATTGCTTGAAATACTGATCCCATAATTGATTAACTGCATACTTTGGCATTTGCGGAGACGATTCCAAAGCCCAAGATTTTTCCCAAATGTAATATTCCTTCTAAATGTCTTGCATTTTGGTTCGCGAAAAATCACCTTTTCATAAAAAAAATCGAATTTTATTTATTTCAATTTATAAAAAGAGTATCAAATATTGATTAGAGTATTAGACTTATTTTTTGTTATTGTGAACACAGTAAATATTTTTCCGGTTAGTCTTCCTGGTGAGATGACTTCGGTTGACTCATTACCCCTACAATTGATCTCGTATTGTTGTGTGAGCGATCCTAATTTTACAAGGGTGTTTCACGTTCAACAGTGTGCATATGATATTGTGGAAAAAAATGAAGTAGTTAAAACACATGAACATCCCCAAACAAAACAAATGTAGATGTTAACTTACATTAGCACCACGCTCAAGTAGAAATTTGACAACATCTTCCCGGGTCTTGTGCAGCAGATGAAAGTGGAGCACCTCGTATGGCAGCATTTCGTAAATCAACACTTACACCCTTCTTGAGTAAGAATTTCATTACCTCGAAATCTCCTGCAATCAAAAATGCGCAACCATCAAAATTTGAAAGAAATATTAAAACAGAAGAAACTATATATATATATATATATATATATATATATACACAAACTAAAGAAATACACCACAGTGATCGTCAAGGCGCACAATTGGCATTAGTAATCAACAAATCAGGGGAAATTTGAATCAACAAGTGTAATATGATGTGTGCATTTCATGCCTAGCGGAACACTAGAACAAGAGAAATTGGAA